>OY720635.1:130963871-133722344 GCA_963169105.1 Ceriagrion tenellum
AACAAGAAAATAAATAGGAGGAGGACTGAAATTCTAATATGAGAAAGAGAGAAGCTGAATGCAGAAGTCACCCTGAGAAGAGAGAAATTCGAGCGAGTGGATTCCTTCACCTACCTCGGAAGTACCATCACGTGGGACGGAAGAAGTACAACGGACATCAAGAGGAGAACAGCCCAAGCTAAGAAGGCGTTCATGGGAAAAAGTCAACTAACTGCTGTGCTCAAAGAAGATAGGACCACAAAACAGGAAACAGTATGTGAAAACATTCGTGTGGAGCGTAGCACTCTATGGATCGGAAGCATGGGCCATTGGAAAAGCTGAAATAAACAGACTAGAACCCTTCGAAACCTGGTGCTGAAGGAAGGTGCTGAAGATCAAGTGGACAGAAAAAATAAGAAATGATGAAGTGTACAGAAGAGTAGAAGAGGAAAGGACCATGAGGAGCACCATACAGAAAAGTAGATCAAGATGGATGGACACACCCTGAGAAACAATGCGTTTGTGAAGAATGTAATTGAAGGTAAAATTGAGGGAAAGGTCCCAAGAGGAAGACCCAGGAATAAGTACAAGGAGCAAAGAAAGAGGAAAGTACATAGGAAGAGATACCAGGAAGTTAGGAAACCAGTATTAGATAGGGAAGGGTGGAGGGCTGCAGTCAAACAATCTTAAGATTGAACAACCGATGATGAACGACGCTGAATTTTGTCAAAAATTACCTACTTACGACTTAAATTTTTCCTCCAATATCATCGGGATTGATATGGTATTTCGATAACTGCCATAACAATTTTTTAGATACAAGGAATTCGTAGCATAAATTTAGTCAGGATCTCAATGGGCTCTAAATTCCTCATCTGAGTGCTGGAATTCTTATAGCCTCATATTAATTGCCACACTTACCTCAGTACACCAAGTCGTAAGTCGCGCTGAAGATATGGTGCTGAATCATCCTCGCGCATTTTTTTGTACTTGTTCATATTACCTCATATTAACAAGTCAGTCCCTATTGGAGCAACCATCCTTGAACTGGGGTATGACACTGATTAACGAGAGAGAAATAGAGCGACTTCATATCGTCCATTAGGACTGAATTATTACTCTGGGTACGAATTTCGCAAGATCACTCACTCGCTTAGTGATCAACCGAGAGGTTATTTTGATGGCTTCGAGAGCTCAGCTCACGTTTAGATCAGCCGCTCGCACATTAAAGAGGGTATAAAGGCCAGTTCTTTCCCTAAGGACAGAGACCAATAGCTTTCCTGCTTTCCTGGCTTACTTTTAGCTTTCCTGGAGGGCCCGGTACTAAAACCAGTTTTTTTTCATAGAAATTCTCGACTCTTGTATGGACTTCGAGCGGGGGCGTGCATTGGAACCCAAACCTCAGAAAAAAATCGGAACTAAAAAAAGGGTTGTCAGGAACCTCCACTGGTGGAATACATGAAGGTTAAAATACCACAGGCTCGCTTATCGATCATCCAGAAGGGTCTACACAAGCACTCTCAAAGTCACGAGATATTCACGCGTTAGAAGAACCAAATAAAAAGAAACCGATTTTGCGCGGGTGGCGCTGGGTTATTAAAGCCAGATTAACCCTCTTGGTGCCACAAAAATTTGGTGGTACTAGCGAAAAGTGCCAGCGTGAATTTGAGAGTTTTGTAACACCTTAAGAAAAAAAACAATACGAAGCTACAATTTTAGATATGAATGTAATGTTTTTTTTTAATTTTACAAAAAATGAATTAATTGTTGTTAATAATATTCTGATAAATTGAATAAAGGATAAATGTAATTATTACAACAAAATTAGTTTCAAAAATAATTTGTTTTAGATATGAATGTAATGTTTTTTTTTTATTTTACAAAAAATGAATTAATTGTTGTTAATGATATTCTGATAAATTGAATAAAGGATAAATGCAATTATTACAACAAAATTAGTTTGAAAAATAATTTGTTTTAGACATGAATGTAATGTTTTATTTAAATTTTACAAAAAATGAATTAATTGTTGTTAATAATATTCTGACACATTGCATAAAGGATAAATGTAATCATTACAACAAAATTAGTTTGAAAAATAATTTGTGCTCGAACCGATATATCGGCACGTGGCACTTTTGGCCCGTGGAGCAAAAGCCGATATATTGGCCTGTGGCACTGAGAGGGTTAAATACACTCAACGTCTTAAATCCGTTTACTGGGGCCGCAGAAAAATTTACCTTCTCTCGAAGCCCCGTGGAAAAGTCGACCCTCATTCAGCAGGACCCGAACTCGGAACCCGAGCCACGGCGTCGACCCCTCACCGCGGGTGGGTAATGGCACCAACAGACCAATCGTACTATACTTTACAACTTCTAAAAGTTAACAGTAAATCCCAAAATTATGCTCGCATTTGTATTGCACTAGACACGCTGACGAAAATAGTATTCTAATCTCAGATATACGATAGATATTAAACATTTTTCGTGCTCTAAAAACCCAAGCCACATAAACGTACGTAACCACGTAACTTAACGCGTATTCCAGCAGTTATAAAGGAAACATGTTTTCGAATTTCAAGCTTCTTATCACGTCTTAGATCAGATTGTCATTCCATACAAAATTATCGCAAACATTCCATTCCGTCGCAACCGACCGCATCTTCCTCAGAGCTTTACCACACCCTTAACCACCTGACGATTCTCACGTGTTTATACTGTGTAAAAATTTTAGACCAATGGCATCACTCCGGCTACCTAAAACAAGCCTTTACTAATGCTCTACCAGAAGAACTGGAGAAACTTTTTGTGATCTGTAAGCTCTTACACGTTCCAATCATTTTTCGTAATCTCAGCGAACCCTTTGATTTGCAGCTCGAAAATCATGAAAATAATTCCAGAACAGAGGCAAACTTCTTTACCCATAACTTTATATTCAAGTACCATTTATCGTTATTTGTACTGCGATACGATTCGCCGCATCTATGTCGTCACTTCAGACAGGCGCAATCATTAAATTTACGTATTTCCGATAAATTATTTAGAATCATCATAAAATGCAATACTATAGCGGACTAAGCGCGTGTCATGCTATTGGCACGGCAAATGAAGCGGAACAGGAGATCAGGCCGAGTTCCATTTCACTATTTATGCGCCCTTCGCACCATTATCCGTTCATTTCGATCGTTAATTTTCCAACGTGACGTCATGTAGTGCGGTTCCATTCCGTAGGGCGCATGTTGAGAAGAGCGCGAGGGCGCAGGACAGGAAAGAGTTCCACAATCCTACCTTATACGCCCTAAACCATTAGGCTACCGTACATTGCGGCTATCATCATGAGGTTTTCCAGCTTTAACCACGGAATGGAAGCAGATAAGGAATTAATTTCTTTGATGAATACTGAACAATTCATTTAATGAATGTTTTTGCATAATTTATTTTTATAAGCAATTAAAAGTGAGCCATGACACAGGTCTGAAGAGTGTTGCTTTCTTTATGGCACGAAAATAAAAATGCTGGAATATATTGGGTCATTGCGACATGGTGAAGAAGGATGAAAAAGATTTTATCTTTGCACAATATTCCTCTTACAGAGGCGAGGCAGGGATTAATTCACTGATAAGTGCATTGTAGTGCCTTAAAAAAGTACTCTATCGGTATCGGTACGGTACGAAACACGCCCTGACGGCGGCTCGTGATGTATTAGGAGCATTGATTTACATGAAGATAGGTGGTACGAATGACGAGCAGAAGAACGCGATAATGTTAGGAGGCACGAGCCGGAGGCAGAATAAGAGTACGCAGAGATAATTTTAACCTAAAATAAGCCTATCTTTTAAGGTAGAATAAGGCAGAATACCTCTTATCAAGGTAAAACCACGTTCATTCGAAGTTAGCATGTGTTTACATCACGGCAATTTCTTTAAAGCTTAAATTTTATCTTATTTTCGAAAAGGCAACAATTACACTACCAAGAAATGACACACAATTTATTACACTAAATACCGCGTTTAACGTATTCCTTACCTGCCAAAAAACATTACGAAGGCAAGAGCCTGCGATAGTAAATGATTAAAGAGGTCATTTGATCTCCAAATAATCGTATCATAAAACGTAGGCTACTTCTTGTAATAGTAATAAGATGTTAAATCCACCCAATCATGTGTTTTACAACGGCAATTGACGATAACCTAACCTTAACTAGTGTAGCAAACCGTAGATTAGGATTCGTAAAAAGGGTTCTAGGCAAATGCGATGAGAGAGTACGAGAAAGAAGCTATTTTACACTTGTCAGGCCTCATTTAGAATATGCCGCTAGTACATGGGATCCGTACGAGGAAGGTTTGATAAAAAAATTAGAGCGTGTGCAAAGGAGATCCGCTAGATTTGTTAAAGGCCGTTATGATAATTGTTTAAGTGTCACGAATTTAATAGAAGAACTAGGATGGGAATTACTATCAGAACGCAGGTTAAAGTTTAGGCTAAACCTTTTAAGTAAATTTAAGTAAACCGATTTGTTCACAGATGACGTTAGATATATATTAAGAACCCCTGCGTATTATGCTAGGTTTGATCAGATTAACATGATTAGAGAGAAAGAGTGTCGAACCATTAGATTTAAAATGTCATTTTTCCCGTGTACCATCAGAGAGAACAATGGGCAGCGTAGCAAAGGGATAGGTAGGTGAAATATAGTTAGAGTAGTCTGTGGTGCATGATGCATGTAATAACAACCAATAATCCCTTTCTTATTATGTAGATACTAACCATCTAGCTGTATGTGACCCTATTATCTAGCATGTCTCCCTTAAATATCCTAGTTGCATGTCAATAGTGCATGTTTGGTGATCTTCGCCCCCTGCCACACACCCTCGTGGTGGCTCGCAGGGTATTACTGTAACCTTGTTTTACCAATTACACTCCTTAAAGGAAACAATGGCAGCGCCAAAAATTATGCAGTTAATTACACCTACATACTGCGTAGACGTATTTTTCATACATTAAAACTATTTTACGATTCCAATCGTTTTATTACTCAATCACGAGATCCTTTGAGAGGACGTCAATGTCGAACCGTCAATTCCATGCCTACGCCCGTGCCGAAAATTATACGTCATTCTTTATTCGAGAGGAAAAACAAGGCAGCGGCAAAGGCGGACAAATGCCAAAGAGTGAACTTCGGTGCGCCGCGAGATGTCTCCGCACTGCACTAAATCCGCGAGTAGACACCGAATAGTGACGCCATGCACAGGGTCTATCCAGCTAGACACGAAAGAGGGAGAACGGGCGACTGGCGTGTGAGCGTCAAGCAAATGCCAATGCAACGCGAATAGCAACGCCGTGCTCTCCCACCTTGGGCTCCTTTCTGCCAGCGAACGGACACTTCTCTCTCATTGGAACCTTCGCTTCGGTCGAGAGAACCGGTCGGCACAATGGCAATCCAAAGAGGTCGCCACGACAATGATTGAAAGTCATAGAATACTAAAATATCTAAGCGAGTACACGCACGAGGAATCGTGTTCCATTTTGCCGAAAGAGGGCGCTCGAACTTGTGGAATCGGGTTGCACGAACACATCTAACAGTTTCATAACTTGTATAACAATAGTTTATAGCTTCGAAGGTTTGATCGAAATCTCCTATCACAAGATTACCTCTATAGTGGTTAATCCTACGTATAACTGCTAATGCACATTATAATTAATCAGTGAGAGTAAACAAACTGGGCATTCGTCTCAAAACACATATTTTATCATGTAATTAAAACACCAAGCGGTTCATCGCGCGTCCGCCATGGCAACTATTCAGTAAGCGTTTCAGAAACAATCGTTACATTTAGTGGTTTAACTAATGGCTTTATAAGAGCGGAAAAAGTCGCTATAAGGTCGACAGATATCGCATCCTCTGCTGTTGAACGTGAAGAAAGATATCGAGCGAGCGAGATATCGAGCGATGTGGCTCTGGCCCCTTGGTCACTCATTCCAGATTCTCTGAAAACTTAAATATTGCCCCTTTTAAGTAATTTTATGAACTGAGATGACAATAAATTAAAGTTTCCGGGCTATTCGAATCCACATTGAAAATAAGTATTGTACTTTTCCACAGTTATTTATTGAAAACGTACAACGCGTTTCGCAGCTTGCGACATCTTCAGGTACAATTGTTTAACTTTTATTTATTGATTGTTACAATAGTAACCTTACGCTAAGAAGGGGGGTGTGGAGAACAAACATTTTTGGGAAGAAAGGTAGGGGAACATAGGTTGGGGCTTGTGAGAAGGGAATTTTTTCCGGAAAGGAGTGGGGAGGGGTGCGGAAAAAGTAGCTCGTTGCAAATGTAGCTTAACTATCTGATAATTTCCATCTGCTCCAGATCATCCATCATTCGTTTTCATATGTTTGATTTATTTTCAATATTGATTCCAATATTAAATACTTCCACGAAGTGACGCTAGTATGTACCATAAAATAGGAGATTTAAAATAGGGCTCCTATGGAGATTGCTCAGATTACCGCAGAAAAACGTCAATTTGAACGAGAACGCTCAATAAATAAAATAAAAAAGCTTAGAAAAAAATTAATATGAAGCAAAAGGTCCTGGGAAATCGAATAAAAATAAAAGATATAGATAAAAGATATAAATATGAGCCCCTTGCCGCACTACATTCCAGGTTCTTCGCCAAAATATAAGTTATTTTACATGGGAAATGGTAAGTGTACGCACTCCAGAGGGACATAATTTAAAAATCGAGGAATTTCTAACACCTGGATGCCATCTAAAAACTAACAGTGTGTAGTTTATATGTTTTGTCTACCATTTTTGAAACTAAATCATATTGTCACCGATGTAATTTTGTCAGAATAATACAAAAAACCTTCCGTCGTGAAGGAGTTTTAAACGTACCGCGCGAAAAAAATGAGTCACGTTAATGATTTGTAGAGATATTTTTAGTAAATTTATTAGAATTTTAGTCTCATAAAAGTATAACATTACACCATTAATAATAAAATATTTATTTCTTTTTTTTATCATGTAAACTATCACGAAATACGTGACAAATGTGATAAATCTGGAGTTATAAAATAGAATTTGAGGGACGAAGAACGCAGAGAAGGGGAATGAATTTCAGTTTCTCGAGGAAATTGACATATGCATTTCCTGAACGTCACCAGGGGGTAAAGCTCGTTTCGTGTGGAGCATGGCATTCTATGAATCGGAAGCATGGACCATCGGAAAAGCTGACCAGAAGATACTACAAGCCTTCGAAACCTGGTGCTGGTGGAGGATGCTGAAGTATAATGGACGAACAAAATAGGACGAACAAATATGAAATAATGAAGCGTGCAGAAGAGTAGAAGAGGAAAAACCATATGGAACACCAAGGAGAAAAGAAGAACGAGATGGATTGGAAACAGCCTGAGACCAAATGCGTTTGTGAAGAACATAATTGAAGGTAAAATAGAGGGAAAAGTCCCCAGAGGAAGACCCAGGAATAAGTTCATGGACCAAATAAAGAGGAAAGTACATAGGAAGAGATACCAGGAGGTAAGGGAACTAGCATTAGACGAAAGGGTGGAGGGCTGCAGTCAACCAATCTTAGGATTGAATGACGAAGGGATGAATTGCTAATCTGAATTGTTAATCACCGTCATACATTCAAACTGGAGGCATTTTACTATTTTAATTTCGATGACACAATTGTGTATGTCTGAATCAATCGGTTAAGTGAGGTGCTGCATGACCTACACGGCGATGAACCTAATAAAGTCCAAGCATTCTAGTCATAATGTTCCCCCAGACACTGGCGATAAGTTGATGATCAACATCTGACACGGTCCAGGAGTTGAGAGGATGCTATAATGCGCGTATTTATACGCAAAAGAGAAAAACGAAAAGGGTTAGATGAACAGCGGAGAACAGAAGGTATCAGGTAAGAGCTTAGAGTCACTTACATACATACCCATCACGCCGTTCCCTACCGGGGTAGGCACAGTCAAAATGTTTCACTCATTAATACATAGTTGTACACCTAACTCTGCTTCAATAATTTCCTCCAGACTGACCTATCCTTGCAAACCTCTATTGCCTCATTTACCCCCATACACTGTTTCATACACGCCCTCCTGTTTTTAAAACTCCTCATATTCCTCCTAAGAATTTCCTCAACCACATTCAACCACAACTTTCTCGGCCTACCTCTACCTCTCGCACCATTCATTCTACTCTCACATATGTTTCGATATTCGACTCTCATCCATTCTCTCCACATGGCCAAACCAACGAAGCACACTCCTTTCATACACATCCATTACTGGAGCATCTAACCCACATTCATTCAAGACCCACTCATTCCTGACCCTATCCATCCGACTTTTGCCGCAAACACTCTTCAGATAGCTCATACCCACGGCGTTTAGTCTACTCTAACGTCTATCCTGACATACCCATGTTTTACTACCATACAACAAAGTGGGGAGAAGTACACTTTTGTACTCGGTGATTTTCGCTTTCTTAGACAGGCACTCATTCCTTGATATGCTCCACATGCTACCTACCACTTTCCTTCCAGCATTCGCACGTCTCTTTATCTCCTCATCTATTCTTCCATATTTAGCATACATCTCACCTTAGTACACAAAATCATCCACCTGTTCAATTACTTCACCATTCACCCTCATCCTACAGTTATTCTCCCTATTCTCCTTATCAAAAACTACTACTTTAGTCTTGCACGCATTTACCTTCAATTCCATTCTCTCCGTTGATTCACAACACTTATCTAGGAGCTTCTGTAATCCCTGTTGACTGTCTGAGATCAAAACAGCATCATCGGCATATAGAAGAACTCGCACGTTTATATTTCCAATCAAAACACCATCGTTTTCACTACATGCGTCTCTAACACATTTATCCATAAATACATTAAACAGCCATGGAGACATTACGCATCATTGCTTTACACCCCAATTTATTACAAACCAATCACTCAGAACCCCGTTCACTCTTACACTTGCCTTACTATTTTCATACATTGCTATCATAACATTCAATAACTGCCCATTCACTCCATAGTCTCTCAAAACCTTCCACAACTTCTTTCTATTTACTCTGTCATATGCCTTCTCTAAATCGACAAACGCACAGTACACTTTCTTTCGGGCACTCATACATTTTTCTATCACTTGCTGAAGTGCAAAAAGCTGGTCACTACATCCTCTCCCAGGCATAAACCCACACTGCACACCCCATATTCTGTTGGAAGTAATATTCCTCACTCTTTCGATTAATATTTTACTGAACACTTTTCCCGGGATATTCGATAAACTAATGGCCCCACAATTATTACATTCGGTCTTTCCTCCCTTCCCTTTGTACATAGAATGATGATAGCATTCTTCCAATCCGCTGGAACAACAGAAACCTGTAAGCATAAATTGTATGGTTCACGCAGTCTACAAATTAGTAATTTACACCCACACTTCAACATTTCACTGGATATCCCATCTATGCCTGCAGCCTTCCCATTTTTCAATATTCTCACACCCGTTGTGACCTCCTTCTCACTGATATCCTTTTCCATCCTCACATTCTCACATACAACTTCACAAGGCTCATCCTCAACGCCTGCAATATTATTGTACAATTCTTCAAGATACTCCCTCCAGCAGTCCCTAATATTGCTCTTGTCCCACATGATCTCTCCACTTTTGTTCTTTACCGCATTCATTCCCCTACCTTCACCAATCTTAGCCCTTTTTACCCACTTCCAAAACAGCTTTTTATTACCTTCAAAATCACTCTGCATTTTGTTAGCTTCATCCGCACGCATTCTTTCTTTGCTCTCTTTCACAACGATTTTGCATTCATTCTTTTTCTTTCTGTAAATCTCACATGCCTTAGTACGCTCTTCCTCAGATTTGGCAGCAATTATATCCTTGTACGCCTCTTTCTTTTCTGACTGCAAAGTTCTTTCTTCATTCCACCAAATATCACCTAAACTGCATATTCGCTCACATGTTTCAAATGAGAAATTCGGACGGTAAAAATAACTATCAACGCCTTCCATTAGCCAGAAAGAGTCATCACTGGAAAATAAACAAAAACAAGACGCCAGGAACATGTTCATACATATGTTTTAATGCAGCACGCATTTCAACTCCTACTCCCAGGCGTCATCCTCAGATAGTCCGATAGATTGATTTATACCTGAATACAATGATGAGTCGTTTTTACGGGCATCAAATACATTTTATGACACAGGAACGTGACGAAAAGACTTTTTATATGGTGAAAATGTTCACGAAGCCTTTTAATATTTCCTTCGTAATGGAACGAAGTCTCTTATTTTATAGTAAAGAATGCTAGGGACCGCTTTTCAGAAATTTTTGACTCAACCAGTGCAGAAATGCGGGATGTATGCAAATTCGCTTTCGTTATCTTATTTGCAAGTGAATATAGGCCAAAATGTAATTTAAGAAACTATTCAAATAAACTTAATATCTGAAAAATAATTATTCACGCTTTATCAGTGAAGAGAAAATTAGTTGCCTACGTAGTTAAATGCAGAATGATTGATCCAACCAATGTGACACATTATTACCCCGAAGGTACTCGTGCATTGCTTCAGTTTTGCCCTCTTGCACCTGAGGCTGCTATTTAGCAGTCTTCCACCCAGTCTGCTTCACCCCGTAGATCCACGAGTACCTATACGTACGCCCACACATCTGCTTTTTATACAATCATCTTGATTCTTACACAACTCTTACCGCTCTTCCGCTATGCATCTGTTTAAAAAAATCACTCCAATTAGTTTCCTAAAAGAATGACTTTGTCGATAGAATCTATTTTAAAACAAATTTCTCCCCTCGTCACTCAATCCATATTCCTTCATGACTCAACCACGCAACTCCATATTTGGTTGGCTATTATCGGTAAATCGGAATATGATAGAAAAGAGCGGCTTAAATCCGTTTGCTGGGGCCGCAGAAAATTTTACCTACTCTCAAAGCTCCATAGAAGGTCGACCCTCATTTAGCTAGACCCGGAATAGAAATCCGAGCCTCGGCTTCGACCCCTCACCGCGGGTAAGTAAATACCCTGACTGACCAGCCGTGCTATAATTTATGACATCTAAAACTTAGCAATATCAGGACGAGGTTGCTTTCGGAACCAGCAGGCCTGTGCGGCTCGATGTAGGTGAAAAAAACTCGTACAATGTCTAATATCAGTTGCTCACCACCGATTATAAACATGGAAGGAAACTATATGATGATATATGCACGTAAAAATGTAAATATTTCTAGCAAAGCAATGATGGAAAACATGGCAGGTGGTTTTAGACGTCAGAGCTGTTTGCTGTTGATGTGGGCGCAAAATACGCGTAAAAAGTCTTATAATTTTAGCTCATTTCCCATAAACACCAAGAAGTAAACTAGTAAATGTTATACGCCCGTAAAATTGTCAATAAACGGATTTACGCCAGGAGGCCTACAAGGGTGAAAGGAGTTGGGAAGGGACGGGGTAGAATGGAACATTGCAGTCATCCAATCTTAGGATTGGACGGATAATGACAACGAAGCGGCTCCGTGAGTCAAACAGCGGCGCAGCCCCTACTTGCACGGCATAAACGCAACATGGGGACAAGAAGCCGGACTAACATACAAATAAATTAGAATGCTCATTGAAAAAAAGGATTATTTCATCAGTTCCGGCACGAAAAGTATTTTCTACGAAACAACTCACGAGGAGGCGGAAGCTATCCAACCTATTTGCAAGAGGCGCTATAGAAACCTCATTAATCGATACATAATGAATATTAGGTTTCACTTGAAAATTCATGCTTAATTGAAAAGAGGTGGACGCGAAATCTTAGGATCCTCAACAAAGACAACAAAAAATGCCATTTTGGAGTTAATTGGTCAACGGCTTATTCGGCCACAGAAAGGGATGTCCGCTTCCCTCTAGATAATCAGCTGCCAAAAAAGGTTTGAAGGAAGATCCCAGCACACTCATTCACTAGCGCAGTCAATGGAGTAAAAGGTTTTTCTTTTTCTTTTTGAGCAATCCACTGGAGAAAATAACACATTATATAAGAGAACTGCGCAGGGAAGGGACAGCAATTCATAATTTAGGTAAGTGGGGCAGCGTGTAATAGAAAGCACACCGGTGAACAGCAGTTAACAGCCAATGATTTTGCACTCGAGAAAAAAAACCAAGATTCGTCTTCACGTAAGACTCAAAGGTATAAACGCATTCCTATTAAAACAGTATAATCAAATTAATTGGCAAAAATAATGGGTTTTCTCCGTGATCATGACTTAAATAGCTTATGGCAGTTTGAGCGAAATATTGTTTCACCTAGAAATCAATTAATTCGGTTTCATTTTAAGGGAAAATATCTTACCTTTCCAAAAATACCTAAACATCAACCCCTAACCGAACTACTTTCCCAGATTTTTGACGAAAAATAGTGCCCTTTTACATGGGAAATGGTACATGTATGCATTCCAGAGAGAAGTTATTTTTAAAAAATGAGTTATATCCAACTCCTAGATCTCGAAAAAAAATTATCAGTCAGTAGTTCGTATGCTTTCTCAGCTATTTTTTTTTAAAATAAATCATATTGTCACCATAGTAATTTTTTCAAAATTGCAAAACACCTTCCGTTGTGAACGAGTTTTAAACGTACCGCGTGAAAAAATGAGTCAAATTAAAGACTTATGTGCATATTTTATGTAATTACTTAAAATTTCAGTTTTATGTCAGTATATCAATGCACCAATTTAAATGCAACATTTAATTCTTGCTTCAAACAGTAGCTGAAATTAAAAAGTATGCTTCGAATATGGTCTCCATTATGACTAGGGAACTATCGCGCTCAAACTACATTAAACGTATTACCCCAACAGTCTGCACTTATCTTTCTTCAGATCTAAAGTATTTATAGACACACAAAACGTGGGCATGATAACTGAGGTGATAAAGATCAATCAAAATGAGATTTATTCGGCTAAACTGGTTCCGTGGCCCGTACATATTTTTTTATCTTTTTCTTTTAACATTAGAGATATGATAAATTATTGTGCATAAGAAATAAAATTCTAGAAAAATCTACAACGCGCGAACCTCAATGAAGTGAATGCGCCGCAGAATGTGCAACATTTTTCGAATCAATCACAGCATGAAAATGAGAATTAAATAAAAAATTATAAAATTATTAGACTCATGGTCTTCAGATATGATAAATAGAGTGATAAACTTAAGAAATAATCTGGCTGCTTTAGAAAAAGTAGATAACATCTCAAAACCTGCTCCACAGTAAAAAAATACATAATGGGCTTCATTATGATGTAACGTGAAACGTTCCTACACTCAACGTGCAAGTGAGACGTAAGATAAAACACAACGGCTTAAGAGGTTTTTTTTGGCGCATCAACGAGCAATAGCTGGACTTACATAAGACGCACGGGCTAAATAAATTTTGAAACAGCATAGGATGCATTAATCATGATTAATGATGATGGCATTCTCACTGATCACAAAACACAGAATTTAATCAGGGTCAGAGAGTAATTGAGATTACGACAGTGTGAGTGAAGCAATGCCTGGAGCGGCCGCATATATCATTAAACGCATGCGTTCGCAAATATTTTTTCGATCGAACCTTCCTCAACGGCATCGAATGTTCCCACATCGACAAGGCCTATCAGGCAACAAAATTACTTCGGCCCCGATGCGCGATCGTGTTACGATATTCCGTTGTGATTTAATATCGGCACACCACTGGTTAGAGTTATCTCGGAATTAATTTCCAGAGTTAAAGTTTTAAGACAAAACAATAACGTAGTTTACAGACAATAGAGCGGGAAAAAAGTATTTTTTTGACGTTCAACTGTCATCAAATTTATTTGATGCCCGTAAAACTGACTCATTGTCTGCAGGTATCAATCCATCGGGGAACCAGTACCTGAAGATGACGCTTATGAGTTGAAATGCGTCATGCATAAAGACATTTGTATTAGCATGTCCCCAGCAGTCTTGTTTTATTTATTTTTCCTATGATGACTCTTGCTGGCATTGAATGGAAGGCGTTGGAAGTTATTTTTACTGTCCGAATTTTCATTTGAAACATGCGAGCGAATATGCAGTTTAAGTGACTCTAAGCTCTTACCTAATACCTTTTCTTCTCCGCTATTTCTGTTACCCGTTTCGTTTTTCTCTTTTTCCTATTATGACGTGTATTGTATCGTCCTCCCAACTCCTGGACAGCGTCAGATTTTGGCCATCAACTTATTGCCAGTGTCGAGGGGAACATTATGACAAGAATTGAAGGACTTAATTAGGTTCATGTAGAACAATGGAAAGAACCTCTATGTTTCATTTTGAGCCCAAAAAGCCTCCCGACAACATTGGAAGGGTAAATGAATTATTAAGTATTACCGAGTACGAACAAGGATGGAAAACGAGAAGGAAAATAAGGTATTACGACATTAAGATGGATTAAGCGCGAATCTTGAGTCGTTGAGTGCACCTAATATAATAAGTTTTCAAGCGAGTCGAAAAAAATTCCAGGACTACACTAAAGTACATCAATTTATACGTTGGAAATAACCAATGATGTTGTAATATAAAATGATGCAAAATGTTTACCTTAATTTTAGCAGAGTTACGACTTGGTTTTACGGTGCGGAATTCGAAATTTACGCAAAATTGCATATAAATACGTGTTTATTATTCGGCATGATACTTAGATATTATAATGGGAATCAATGTTTTTATATATAAGGTATGTTTTCGCATTTAGGAGAAAATTTGAGTACATGTAATCTCATTATTATGAAATATATGTCAAGTGTCATTATTACGAAATGGACTGGACACACCCTGAGACACAATGGGTTCGTGAAGAACATACTTTTGAGCTTATCATGTTCAGAAGTATCCTAGAGTATCCGTTACAGTCGACAACCCTCCGCCAGGTGTCATAGTAAAAGTATGCGGGTATATAAAAGGCGGACGAGAATAAACTTTAGGCTTTCGAGATGTGGTGCAAAGGAGGATGGAGGAGGTAGGGTGGACGGAACGGAAGGCAAACGAGTTAGTGCTGGGTATGGGTAGGAAAGAAAACTTCTAGAGAGAGGCATGGTAATTGGCTGGAAAAAGTAATAAGGCTCCTCAAGGCCGTGATAGAGGGAAGGGTGTTGAACAAGCGGGGAAAGAGAAGAAAGTGAATAGGTTATAATGGAAAGGAAGAAGAAGGGGGACCGTGTGGTGAGAAAAATAAGGAAACATTAAAGGTAGTTGTGGCAGCACAAGTGTAGAAACCAAGTTATGGCTCCACAAGAGTGCAGAAGAGGAGAGGACCATATGGAACACCACAGAAAATAGAAGAACAAGATGGATTGGACACACCCTGAGACACAATGGGTTTGTGAAGAACATAATTGAAGGCAAAATGGAGGGAAAAGTCCCCAGAGGGAGACCGAGGAATAAGCTCATGGACTAAATAAAGAGGAGAGTACATAGGAAGAGATACCAGGAGGCAAGGGAACTAGCATTAGATAGGGAAGGGTGGAGGGCTGCAGTCAACCAATCTTAGGATTGAACAACCAATGAATGTTAAGCGCCATAAGGCTAAAGGGTTGAAATAGAATCGATTTTCCAAGGAGATAAATCGGTAAGATGCGATTTTTTTTCGATTCCATCTATACACATTACTCATGAGTACGAGCACGAAAAGTCTCACGCAAGTTTAAACGAAACGAAAACAAACGAAAATCTCTCCAACTACTCTAGACGGCATGAATCCCATTGATAAAGTAGAAAGGTGCTTTAAACCAATCTAACGATTAACCACCCTTGGCGATGATGAGTTCCTAGTATTACCGTGAGAATAAGGACGTTTCACGGTCATCAGGGAGTCAAGGACAAAAAGTAAGTTGTAACAGTATCATGGGTAATGTTTACACCCCCATGATTTGTTTTCAATTCATCGTCGATTGTGAATGGAGATAAAATTGACTTTTGTACCAAAGACTTTCTTAGATCTCAAAGTGAACTAGTATATTCTAATTTATACCTCCACAACGGGCTACCAAATACAGATTCATTCACATCATTAATCGAAAGTCTTTGTGTATGGACGAAAATCATGTCATAATTAATGACAATCGATCTTATTTTACCTAGTCACAGTTTCAAGACCCAGGAACTACTAAGGTATCAGAGAAGATTGGGAAAAGCTGGTAAATCGTGACGTGCATAACTTATAGCCCCTACCATGCTTAGCATTTCACTGTCGGTCACTTCAGCGATGTCGCGGGACTTCAAAGGGCGGTCTCTTGCACTCACGGATGCATTAATTACCTCCGGTAAGGCAATTCTTACTCAGGTTTCCCATATCTCTCAGGTGCTGCTTTAATTTTTTCTCTCCTTGACCCCCTTCCCCTCCTTCCTCGTCCTCCGCTCGCTTCATTTTCTTCGCCTTTTGAAGACTGTTCCGGAAGCGGGTTCTCTTCGTCCCTTCGCCCAAATATATCCTCCTCCCCCACGACCCACACCCTTCCTCGCTTCCTGTTGACATAAACAAGCAGCAGACCGCACACACAACAAAAAAAATGCTATCCTCGCTCTCTTGAGAAGTTTACCTGCGTCCATTTCTAACACACAAAGAATATCAACTCTAATATTCATATATTTTAATTTCGAGTAGTGGATAATAGGGCTTAAAAGTTAATTTTCAAAGAACCAAGGGACTAGCCGCGCAGTTACTTCAACGGAGTCGACCCGCTAGTGATCACACAATTGTGTGAAATTCAAAGTGGAACAATCATTCGTGGGCTGTGGCGCTTAGCGCTCGCATATCGGTACCTCTGGCATCACATGCACGGTACCTGTGAGGACAATTTGCAACTTAAAGCCTCCATGAGATTCACAGTGGACGAAGACACCAGGGTAGCTTAATTGGTTAGAGCACTCGGCGCGAAATCGAGGGCTCTGGGTTCGATTCCCAATCCAGGCAAATTATTTTTCAACTGTGAATTTCACACAACTGTCTTAAAAGTTTAATTTAGGCAATTGCACATATACCTTCGCCAATCATTCCTGGAGAAACAAGACAGATGTTTTAATATATACACAAGCACGAGCAATACCTACAGCACAGGCGAATTAGAAAACGAAACTTTAATCCTAATAGACAACACGCTTCACCTAAAAAAACACCTCTCTCCGATGATTGCCAGAGTAATTTTTCCGCAACTACAATGCCTCTCAGGCAACAGGGAAAGATAAAGATTTTACAACCAATACTATCAAGATAGGGTGTGATTTGAGTTCAGATTAAGTTTTGATGGCCAATCCTGCTTTCATTTGCACTCTCATATTTATTTACTCATCCTTTATTCTACTTCCCACTACCCTTGTTTAGAACAACACTGCGTCTAGCTAGAGAGACGTGTATACACTCCTTTCAAGTCTACTGATGCTCACGAAAGGTACCTGTGATGACATTTGTTAATACTAAATAATCTTTGAAGCTAGCTCGAACGAAATATTTCTCTAGGTATTATGTTGACCATATTTGAATTAATTTTTAAGCAGTTTCATAAAGAAAGAAGTAATGAAGGTTGATTCTTCCGTTTTCCGGGGTTTCCGTTGCCTTGTTTCACCTCGAGGACGATGTTTCGCCGGTTATCCTGAAGGCTTCCTCAGGTCCAAGTGACCCGAGGATACTTGACACGAGGTCACTTGGACCTGAATAAGCCCACAGGTTAGCCGGCGAAATATCGTCCTCAAGATGAAAGAACGCGTCGGAAACCCCAGAAAACGGAAGAATCGATCTTCACCCAAACCACGCGGAAGCCTGAATCACAGAGAGAAGCAATATTACCTTAAATAATAACGAAGCAAACAAATTAAGACTGAACTTATTACAAATTAACCAAGTATACACATATATACTCTGTGGTTTCAGGCTTCATGGAGTGGAATCGGAACATCGTCTTTACTTGAAGATGTTGCAAAAAGCGAAACCGGTCGGAATAAATTTATCACGGTGGAAGTCGCCTATTTTTTCAAACTTACATACCTGAAGATGCTGTAAAAAGCGAAACTGGTCGGAATAAATTTATCACGGAGGAAGTTGCCTATTTTTTCAAACTTACATACCTGAAGATGCTGTAAAAAGCGAAACTGGTCGGAATAAATTTATCACGGAGGAAGTTGCCTATTTTTTCAAACTTACATACCTGAAGATGCTGTAAAAAGCGAAACTGGTCGGAATAAATTTATCACGGAGGAAGTTGCCTATTTTTTCAAACTTACATACCTGAAGATGCTGTAAAAAGCGAAACTGGTCGGAATAAATTTATCACGGAGGAAGTTGCCTATTTTTTCAAACTTACATACCTGAAGATGCTGTAAAAAGCGAAACTGGTCGGAATAAATTTATCACGGAGGAAGTTGCCTATTTTTTCAAACTTACATACCTGAAGATGCTGTAAAAAGCGAAACTGGTCGGAATAAATTTATCACGGAGGAAGTTGCCTATTTTTTCAAACTTACATACCTGAAGATGCTGTAAAAAGCGAAACTGGTCGGAATAAATTTATCACGGAGGAAGTTGCCTATTTTTTCAAACTTACATACCTGAAGATGCTGTAAAAAGCGAAACTGGTCGGAATAAATTTATCACGGAGGAAGTTGCCTATTTTTTCAAACTTACATACCTGAAGATGCTGTAAAAAGCGAAACTGGTCGGAATAAATTTATCACGGAGGAAGTTGCCTATTTTTTCAAACTTACATACCTGAAGATGCTGTAAAAAGCGAAACTGGTCGGAATAAATTTATCACGGAGGAAGTTGCCTATTTTTTCAAACTTACATACCTGAAGATGCTGTAAAAAGCGAAACTGGTCGGAATAAATTTATCACGGAGGAAGTTGCCTATTTTTTCATACTTAGCTAAGTATACATATGATTTCGAGGATTAGCCTCGACTCATAAGTATCACGATATCACAAAATACGCTCAAGAAAGGTTCTTAGCAACAGAAGTAGGATGTTCCGAGCACGAGATGACCAAAAGCATGGAATGATCGAAAACGACTTGACCATTTGAGCACTATGTCCGCGAAATTGAGTAGAAACTAATACGAATCGCGCCTACGACCACACACATTTGAAATGACAAAACTATTCAGGAATAAAAAGGATGTGGCTTATGAAAGGTCACAGCAACGTGGAGCACTCACAAATATTCCCTGTTAGCCACTTAATGCAATAATGAGGTTCACTTCGACATAACCGCAATGTACTGAGACAAACAGCGTGTGCAATTCATCATCAGTAGTACATGGATTTCCCATGTTGCTTAGTGCGATACATGAGCCTCATAGCGGAGGAATATTCGCATCTCATCAATGAAAAAATTAGATGTAAAAAAAAATCTCGAAATTTTCAAAAACTGGTAATTAAGTATGAGATTTATTTACGCTACGATGTCACGTCCACGAAGTTCCCCAGGTAGAGAAACTCCTGAATAAAAATCCTGATCAATTATCCAGAAGATCACAGAGCATATTTGGTTATTGGTAGAGACAACTGATGTCATTTGGGCCATTAAGGATTTGAGAAACTATATCCCGAACAGTATAAATACTCTGCCTTTTTAATTAATTTTAATTTTATTAAGCCTGATATACTACGTACGGGTAAACAGCTACGAGCGAAAAAACAGCGTAAAGCTGCTGATGGAAGGACAAGGTTGGGAACCGCTAGAGATCCGGAGGCTACACTAGGGATACATATATGAATACAGATAAGGCAAATATCAGTTTGACACAAATCACAAAAGATACCATTTTGACCCTGGGTCCTATCTTTACAACCGATACAACGACAAAATAACCGAAAATAACAGAGAAACACCGCCGAACTGACTGGCCCTCAGATTCCTACTCTCACGAACCATTAGTAATTATAACAAAAACGACGAGAAACTAAAAGCCGTTTCACAAAATGCTTAGATCACCACTGAATTCAGTACTAACGTCAGCGCTGACAACTCAGAACTAAAATCGGCACTTGAATACGAGTCAATTACTCGGAGCCTGTTTTCATTCGAAGCTGACTTCCGTGCGCAGTGGCGCTCTACGGACACACACTGAACTAAGCACTGTAAATAAACTGCGTCATATACAGTAAACCGCGGTGAAGCCGGTAAACGTAGTTTTGGAGGTTTTGAAGGCCTCCTGTACTCAACTTTCATTTTTTTCCAATGCAATTTTTAGTGAAGAAAGTTAATGCATTAACTAATCGTTTCTTTCTTGAATTTTAGAAATCCGACCTCTACATGCTCAGAAAAATTAGTTCAGTTTTCACCCCCTTCAACTCTCGAAGCTAGGTGAAGATGACACACCAACGTTTAACGCTAAAAACCCTTAGAAGTTGGCTTTTATTTCAACTTCACCCCATTAGTTACATTATCGGACTCCTGAAGACTGCATTTTGGATACACTTTACCAACCACCTGTGCTTATTATTTCTATAGAAAAGTATGAACCACTCCTAAAAGCCAAAGTAATCTTGCATCTTTTGACGGGATGCCTTGATCATTTCCTCAAGGTTTCCTGTTTCCAAATTTTCTCCGGTAGTAACATTATCAGAAAATGAAAGATACTTTTTCAATTTACGCACAGTTCTTCAGAACAACCTAGGTATCGACACTCTTGTGCATCCTGTGAAGGTAAATGGGTTCGTTTTTGCGAGATTAAACATACTTATATCTGTTTAGCGAAACGTTCCATTTTTAAACATACATATGCTCGCAAAAAAGAACCTATGTACCTTCATAAGATGCGTAAGAGTATCGATACCTAGCTCGCTGTAATAAAACTATGGCGATATTTACAAAGTATCTTTCATACTGTGAGAATATTATCAATACTTAATTTACAAAAGGTAGCGTATGTTATGTCAACCTTTATTTTCTTTGGTAAGGCTGAGGCATACAGAAAAACAGAAACAAGCACGACAAAAGCACGCAAAAAAAGGAAAGTTTCAAAGTACTATATTCCCCTCGCAGCCTACACTTTTTAGACATTATGCGGATTAAAAAAGTAAAAAAAAAACATTTATTTCAGCTTTCTTAACAGATTATGAACCTCAAATAGTTTATTGACCAAAGAAAATACTTACTTGGCGGTATTATTAACCAAGAAGGCACGACAAGTAAGGTTTTGGGAAGCAGTAGAGATATCGCGATAACACTGAAGACAAAGATAGAGAAACCAATTAAAGATGAAGCTATGAATCGTAGTTTAAACACTGTCTGGTAATGCCAACAAGTGTTCAGTACACGGACCAACCGCAGTTGTCCACCAACCTCTTCCGATTGTCCGCCAATTACTTTAGAAGTCGAGATTTTCGGGTTAGTACCATCTTTACCCCGCTTACCGACTTCACTCCGCTGGACGGTAGTCTTTCAATAGTAACTGGATTGTTTACAAATCATTCTAAAAAGTCTCTAGAAAAACCAGCTTTAGAGGCCTCAAGCGTCTCAAGATAACATTTGTTCGGTTACAGTTCACAGAAGTGGACGGACAAAATAAAAAATGATGAAGTGTACAGAAGAATAGAAGAGGAAAGGACCATATGGAACACCATACAGAAAAGAAGAACCAGATGGACTGGACACACCTAGAGAGACAATGGGTTAGTGAAGAACATAATTGAAGGCAAAATAGAGGGAAAAGTCCCCAGAGGAAGACCCAGGAATAAGTTCATTGACCAAATAAATAGGAAAGTAGGTAGGAACGTAGGTCCATATGGAACACCATACAGAAAAGCAGAACCAGATGGACTGGACACACCTTGAGACACAATGGGTTAGTGAAGAACATAATTGAAGGCAAAAGAGAGGGAAGAGTTCCCAGAGGAAGACCCAGGAATAAGTTCATTGAACAAATAAATAGGAAAGTACGTAGGGTGAGACACCAGGAGGTAAGGGAACTAGCATTAAGTAGGGAAGGGTGGAGGGTTGCAGTCAACCAATCTTAGGATTGAACAATCAATGAAGTTCACACAGCTCCCCCAAGGATCAATTAGCTAGACTACTAGCCACAACTGGTATTCTCTCGGAACGCTCGACTCGCCTTCTCGCCAGTGGTTGGCCGTTATATCCAAGAATCGGATAGAAAATATGAATAGCACTTATTTCTCTTTTCAGAACTGTAAATCAAATACGATTCCGTTATCGGATGCGATAACACTTTTTATACGGATCGTTTTTCGACATGCCGAGTTCCGTTCTATTTGCAGCACCAATATTGAAAAGTATAGTCAACGTAAAACGGTCTCATGAAGGTTCATATTGTGGATATACAATTCACCTCTCTTCTCTCCCCGTTCCTTTTCTCTCCGTTTTACATGGACGGCATCCAAACAACCCCTGACTTGCCTCACACCCCTGATAGCAGCAATCAGGATATAATCCATGGATGTGTAAATCACGTAAATAATCAATTAATATTAACTTGCCAAGACGGAACGATGGGGGAAACCCGACGCGAACAAGTTGCTTGTGTTATTGAAGAAAAAAATGAAAAGAGCGAGCACTTAAAAATCAAGTTTTCGCACACAAGAAACGCATACTTTTAAGGACCGAATGGAAAACTCAGTGACGTCGTCTGCTGACGTAGACAGACCGAGTTTAACCGAAGATTACCTTCCGAGTAAAAAGAGCCCGTTTCGATTGCGCAAATACGCGAGCAAGTTCCCATACCGGACGCAGCGCATTACGATAGCATGCCGTAGGTAAACGGGAATGAACGGTGCACACATGGAAAACGCGAATTTTTCCATCATGCTGCGAATTCCATCACGTTCTCGTAGGAAGAGTAACATTTTAAAGGTGGCTTGAAACATTGAAAACATAAAATACTATGCTTCAGTAGATTAGGAATATTCACACAGAAGGAAAATATATGCTGTGCACGCGTTAATGCAGAGCTTGCAGATTGGGTATCCAATAGAGATTGTACTTGTATCCTATTTGGCGGAGAAGGCTTTTCGGGCTCTCTTCATGCGTGTTTCCATTATCGTAGACGACAGTTTTGAAAGCTGCAATGCTGGATTTTCGGGTTCTCTTCCACGAATTTCCATTCCATTGTCGTAGACGACAGTTTCGACAGCATTTCAGCTGTCGAAACTGCCTACGACAATGTAAACACACGGAACAGAGCCCGAAAATCCTTCAATGCCATCTGAATGACTCCGCGGAAGCCTTCGAGTTTGTATCCTATTTTCCCAAGCAGACTACATACGAGAACTATTCCATTAAAATTAACGAGAAAAAGATCGTTCATCAACTGCACAGAAAACGCTGATATCACTTATCAGTCTTTTAATTTTAAAAGAGAAGAGTAATATTGTAGGCTGAGAAAAATGACCATGAATTTCCTCTGAAACATCTTCTGGCTCCTCGTAATCGAAAAAGCTTGTTTTCAGTTGATATCAAAGATGACGCTTATCTTGCAGGTCCTCGTGATAAGTCCTCTGCTTCCACCGAGGCACGAGGACATGTTTACTCGAGGGCTTAGTTGATGGGATCACAATGTCACCCGTGAACGAGTCACATGACCAAGTCCTATGTCACTTCTTAACACCTATCAGAGGCTCAAACCACATTTCTGGGAACAAATGCATCAAGATAGTAAATGTAAAGGTAATCAAAAGGGTATAGAGATGAGCTATAGAGAAAAACTTGAAGACAAATACTGAGAGAACTTTCAGAAAGATGGCGGGAGATACATAAAGGTTACTTGCCGCGTACTTAAGAATTCAAATTGCGAAACGTTTCGTCAGATGTCTCACAAAGAGGAGGAACGGATCCCTGATAAACATTGCCGCGCAGCAGGGGGCAGAGTTGGCAACAGCACAAAATCAATCACACAGGAAAATTATTCAAGCGCACTCCCATTCACAAAATATGCAGATACCCACATCCTCCGCAACGTTCTTTAGAGACGTGCTAAGGTCATTGGCGCGAATATATTAGAACTATGACTTGTGGCCAGTTACAGGAACGACACATATGTATTCTATAAACCTCATACACCATGGCAACCATTCAATAAGTGTGTCAGAAACATTTGATAATTCAATAATATTGGTTTCATAACCTCTGGCTCGTCGTTATGAGTCCCATAAGTAACAAGATGGAGGATGCGCAATGATCTGCTTGGAGATTTAATTACCTGATAAAAGAGTTGTTTTGAGACAAACAACCAGTTAATTTACTCCTACTGACTAATTATTATGCGCATTAGCAATTATTCGTAGGCTAAACTTTCATATATTTTATCCAACGGTAGAAGATTAGATCGAATATTCGTAGCTATTGACTATTGGAAAATAAACTATGTACTAGCAGATATGTTCCTGCAACCCGAATATTTTATGTGATCGATAATTTTATGGATATCATGACTATTGATTCCATGACTTAATGGTCATGCAACCGGCCATTAGACGTTGAATACTTAAATTATCCCGATGTGCATTTGCAATGCGTTTCCGCCTTCACAGCAAATTGGGCCCTGGTAAATAATTACTCCAATAATAATTTTGATTGTTAAAAATAAAAATTGAAAGATGTAATGCCTCCTGAGGACGGTGGCAATGTCAGACATTAACACATCAGCAAAAGCCTGACCCGGCGGAAATCACTTGAAAAATCGCCTTCATCATGCGCCGGGAAAATACCAGATCATTCATGAATTCCCTCTGTTATTCGCATCATCTAGGACGCTATTGAGACCAGCCACAATAATGATTGATAAGCGGCTTGAATAAAACACAAATTAAAACCGTACACCGGGCCTTGAGTATTTTATCCGACACATAGTTTTCCTTCGGCTGCAGGTTTCTTGGATTCTGTCGGTTTGGATAACTCTAAATGCTGTCGATAATGACCAAGCTACACAGGAGGCGGAACGTTGGCCGGCGAGCGAAGCCTGGGTCTAAATTTAACGGATCAAAAGGCTAAGCATCCATTTAACCTTAGCCAGAAAGACATAAGACCTCCTAAACCGCCTTTCATCGATATATGATACGACGCCAGACCCTACTAATGAGATCTTCCAAAGAGAAAAGGAAAAAAATAGGCATTTTCCTCACAGTGAATCGTTTGGTACAACACGATTGCCACGGCATCATCAGGAACAACTACGCACAGCTAAAACATTTTACATACGTAAAATAACTCATGCTAAACGTTGATTGCTCACATTAAACCTAGTGAGGATGACTTATAAATTACGATCTACTCAATAGATCGCAGAGTGGAAAATCACAAATTTCTACCTTTTGGTGCATGGAAACACCACAGAGGAGAGAGAAAAACTCACCATAGCACTTTGAGATAACAGCCTCTTGGAACCAATAATGGTAGAGAGTTAAAATGGAGAAAAACAGCTGTGTCTACGACCAGGAACGAATTATATATGTGAAATCTTCACGGAAGCCAAAATAGACGCCTTCAGGAAAAAAAGCAATTCATTGTAAATACTTGAGGGGTGCAGCAATGTACAATGATCCAGGAGACAGCTGATAATTGCGCTCATCATTCGAGTTTTTGCGATATAAAATAAATTTCTCACAGAAATTTCCCCCTGTCGTCGACCGGGAGTGCCAAACAAAGAAGAATGGACATGCAATGCACCGCTGAGGTTCGCGTCTCATTTGGATCTTTAAAACATGCACTGAAAGACTGGCTTCGTGACGTTGGGCAGAAACGTTTACAGATCAAATCCTTCGGAGAGCCTTGACAACCGGAAAAGAAAACGAAACTTGACCGTGGAAACTTTTCCTTGCACTCCTCCTAGGAGAGGGCAGAAAAAACTCTCCCATTCAGTCCGAAGGTCGACGCATGCATCTATCACAACGTCACTCGGGCGACATGCGTTCGAGTTAGCCAAGAATCTGGTCACGAAAATGCAACGGGGATACCGCAGACCTACTCCGTAAAGGCCGCTTTAGTCGGTACATACATTTAATTGCACAAACGAATGTATGAATTCTTGCAGGAGGAAAATTGTACCGTGTAAAGCGGCAAATTGTATGATTGTTTGAATGACAGAACGGGAAATAGAACCAGCTCTAAATCCATTCATTTTCTTGTAAATTTCTATGATTCATTCGTTTTCCCAATAAAATATACCGTGTAAAGCGGCCTTAACGAGGAAAAATCTCTCTCTTTACATGGACGGCATCCAAACAACCCCTGACCTGACTCACACCCCCGATAGCAGCAATCAGGGTATAATCCATGGATGTGTAAATCACGTAAATAATCAATTAATATTCACTTGCCATGACGGAACGATAGGGAAAACCCGATGCGAACAAGTTGCTTGTGTTATTAAAGAAAAAAATGAAAAGAGACGAGCACTTAAAAATCAAGTTTTCGCACACAAGAAACGCATACTTTTTAGGACCAAATGGAAATGCTATGCAAATCTTCTCTGTACCGTTCCAATTTTAGTACCGCCGAAGCGAGTACGAGAGAAAGGCGTTCCATCTTCGCCTCTATATACCATCCCACCGATGGATGAAAAGTGTCCGCGTGAACTAAGGCTAAATTATTGAAAAACTCTCTAAGGCAACCTTCCAATGCGAAAATGACTCGATATAGAGAATGAAAGAATAAGTCCAAATACCGTACGGAGTGCATTGTAATGGCAACAATACCGTTGAAAATTGTAGCGCGAAAGGAAATGAGTACCGTAACGATATGGTGAAGATAGCAACAATTTACTTCCCTCGATTACACGCATTCATATAATTGTTTAACTTCATCCCTATCTAGATTAGAACAACTAAAACAGATACACTGAATTTCATAACAAAGTCTTATATTCGGTTTGGTAATGTTAAGAAGTCTTAAGATTGGCCGGGATATATCCGCTGGGGAAGTTAATGTGGTGGTTTCCCCGTCGCCTTCCACATCGTAGTCTTCCGGCCGATTTCGTGAACTTCACTCTCGCCCGAAGAAGCTGTGGCTGTTCGTACCGGTCCAAATCCTCTTCATATGAGACATTAATCCCCTCTGCTGAAACTGCTGCCTCTCAGTTGTGGGGCCAGTTCGAGTGGCATGTAAATGTTGGATTTCAGAGTCAGGAGTCAATTTTTTCTTCAACTCGGTCTCGAACCTGCGGCCCTCGGAACGGGAGTCGAACACGCAGACACTATGCTACCCCGCCCCCCCCCCTTCCGACTCCAAATCTACTTGAATTGAGCACACAGCATAATTTTTAAAACTCAATTATCTCAGGGAGACGCTATTTAATATTCTGATCGTATTATTTACTCACAAAGAGACCTGCCCATTCCATTTAAATAGCACGCTAAATTCGGAAATCATTCATGATTTTTACCTAATTTGCAATCATCTACAAAACGGCTATCAATTGTCCAATTTATCTTCTTGCTTTTCGGAAACCGTCTTCGGTATTTCACGAACTTTCAGCCACCCCTGAATTATTTCCCTTTCCTGAGCAATTCTAAGGACTAGCTAAGTATAAGAAAGAATTCCAAAAATCAAAGGGATTGACAACACATCATTTCCTAGGTTATATATTTCCTCAGTAAATAAAATCACAGTTTAGATGTTCTAACAACAAGATTATTCCCAACGAAATGTATTTGAATATTCTCCGTCCCAGTCGAAGCGAAGGGGACTCAAATGGTAATTTTTTTATTGAACTTGACTTCACAGCAGCTAGCGAGATGACAGACAATTTAAAATGACTGAAGACTGTAGAGCAAAACTCTGATGTCGTTGACGGAAAACAGTCGAATGTTCATTTTTTTCTGCGTCATCACTGTTATGTATTTTATTTATGTATGTTATTGTTAATTAAGATGGTTTAAGCTGTTTTTTAATATTCAAGTTTTTTGGTTTATTTTAGTATGTTTATTGATTTGTGTCGAACTTGGTTCTATTGTTGTTTGTAGTCGAGATGAACAGGACGTCATTAATAAAGCAGTGAACCAAGAGGCAAGTCACTTAAGACTTATTATTTAAGCTTAACAATCACAAATATCTTTTAGGGCTGAGGTTGGAATAAAAAATTCATATCCCATGGGTTTTGGGTCGACTTGTCGGCCATTCTTTTACCCCGTAAACAGACTTTAAGGTAGTTTGAGCGAAATATCATTTTACCTAGAAATCAATGACTTTCTGACAATAAGATGCTTGGCTTATCAGCTGATTACCTGTCTTGCCAACGGTAAACAAAGTGCATTAAATGCAAGCGATGACTTGGCGAGAATGCTCAGCTGAGAGTTACAATTAAGACAATTCAATTGAAACGCATGCTACTTAACCAGGAGGCTTGAAATTAAGGGAAGATTCTCTATTAATTTTAAAGATTAATTATGCATTATAATTGTCAAACTTCTTAGAGAGAGGATTTATTATTTATTATTCGCCATTTTTATGCGGTTGGCTAGTGTTATTCCTTTTCTGAGATGGCTGGCATGCCTTCTTGGAGACAATGAAATGTCACCCAGTAGGTTTTTCATTTGGAATTATGACGTCACGTATTTATCTAACGGGAATAATAGTAGAGCGACTTAGGTTTTGGAGGAGAGTGCTGGTGGATCCCATGTTGTTTAGATTGTTAGATCCCATGTGTAACCTCAATTCTTTTGAACCCGTTTCTTATCCCTTCTCAAATACGTCCTGACGTCATTCAGTTACACATAGAGCATTCGTCACGTAGTGCCATGGTTTTGTATGTATACCTCCGAAATTGGAGTGAGGCCAATTTTTTGTTATTTTAGTTCATTTGTAACTCAATCTTCCTTTGCATGTTGGGAAATCCGGTTTCCGATCGATTATACTGAGATGCATGGGGTATTACTTCGATGCAAGTCAAGCATCGTTCAAGTTTAAGGTAGTTTGAGCGAAATATCATTTTACTTAGAAATCAATGAATTTGGTCTCATTTTAAAGAAAAATATATCATCCTTCTATTGACGCCAAAAGTTGAACCCCTTACTGCATTACTTTCCGAGATATTTGCCATAAAATGCCAGCCCTTTTATATGGGAAATGGTACGTGTATGCACTCCAGAGAGACCTTATATTAAAAATGAGGCATTCCCTACACTTAGATGTCGTTAAAAATCAAAAGTGTGTAGTTTGTGTGTTTTCTCAGCTATTTTTGAAAATTAATCATACTTTCACCGCAGTAAATTCTTTGGAATCACTATAAACCTTCCGTTTTGATGGAGTTTCAAACGTACCGCGTGAAAAAAATGAGTCAAGTTAAAGATTTATTTGGATAGTTTCATTTGATTACTTACAATTTATGTCACGTAAAACTATATTATTGCACCATTAATAACCACCAATATTTAATTCCTATGTCCCACAGCTGGTTGAATTAAAATGTATAATTCGAATATGGTCTCTTTTATGATAAGGGAACTATCTCGCTCGCACTACGTTAAGATACTCAGTTACAAAGATAAGTTTTTTTGTCATTGATATCCTCTTTCACACTGCAAATGCAATTTTTTTACATTTTATTCCTTATCGCTCTTGCCACAGATTCCTTAAGAAATGAAATAACGGATGAGGGGAAAGCACACTGATGAAAAAGTGAACGGGCAATAAAGTATTCGTGATAGCGAAGCGGTAGACTGGAAGGCTTTATATTGGAGCTGCTTCAACAATGAACGTTTCCACAGTCGTCAACTTGCATTAAGGAGAGAGGCGAGGACCTGCCAAGTAAGAGCCTCAACTTGAATGGCCTTTTCATTTTTCCCCGAGGTTCCGCTTTCTGAATTGTAACAATAACGTTTCCGACTTCCTTAACAACCGAGGGACCACGTATACAAAAATATGCTTATTAAGTCCTCCTTTTCCCCCTAGATTAATATTAAACCAACAGTGGATATCACCAAGAATAATGACCCGGAAGGATTTCATTTCCGAAGTGAAGAAAGATATCTCTCATCTCGAGAAATTTGGCCGACACGCCCACCCTTCCCCGAACCACAGTAAATAAAGGAGTTTCGGAACGCAAGAAACTTTCCACATACATACATACCAATCACGCCGTTCCCTTCCGGGGTAGGCACAGTCACTAAGTTTCACCCATAAATACATATTTGTACATTTAACTCTACTTCAATAATTTCCTCCATACTGACCTATCCTTGCAAACCTATTCTGCTTCATTTACCCCCATACGCTGCTTCATACACGCCCTCCTGTTTTTAAGACTCCTAATATTCCTCCTTCTAAGAATTTCCTCAACCACAACTTTCTCGGCCTATCTCTACCTCTCGCACCATTAATTTCACTCTTATATATCTGTTTCGTTATTCAACTCTCATCCATTCTCTCAACATGGCCAAACCAACGAAGCACACTCCTTTCATGTCTATTACTCAAGCATCCTATCCATTACTCCTTAAATTTCCATTACTCGAGCATCTAACCCACATTCATTTATTACCCACTCACTCATTCCTGACCCTATCCACCTAACATATGCCGCAAACACTCCTAAGATAACTCATACTCACGGCGTTTAGTCTGCTCTTATGTCTATCCTGACATAACCATGTTACACTAACATACAACAAAGTGGGGAGAAGTACATTTTTGTACACGACGATTTTCGCTTCCTTAGACAGGCACGCATTCCTTGATATGCTCCACATGCTACCTACCACACTCCTTCCAGCATTCGCACGTCTCTTTATCTCCTCATCTATCCGTCCATATTTCGTAAACATCTTACTTAAGAACACAAAATCATCTACTTGTTCAATTACTTCAAAGAAACTAGCTGTAAAAAAATAATAATACTGAACAAACTGGATCGAAATAATTAACTGGAGAGAAGTTTAAAAATGCGGCGCGACGACCCTGCTGACCTTGTTTGCACAAAATGCTGATACATGACAAGACCTCCTAAGATCCACGATACTCAACGAGAGTCTCATCATTTGCGTATCGTAGTTTCTTCTCTAAACGAATGGAAAAGGAACTCTACGCCCGCGGGGATAAGACCCTATTTGAGTGAAAAGGAAGAATTTCGTTTGAAGATCAACAACCAGTCGTCATGATTCCCGATATAATACACTTAGTGAAGGTAAAGTCGTACGAAATCTACGTTTAATGTAAAGAATAAAAATGAAAAACGAACTAAGCAATTGAAAAACAACAATTGCAGATCAAAAGTTATGGGATGCAGTGAGATGCTTCTTCATACTGGAGAAGACTGAATGGAATGAGAGAATCGTGATTGAAGAGGTCCAACGAAGATTTGGAGAATTCTACGAAAACCTTGTGACGTCGGAGATACAAAGAAATAGGACTCGTTCTGAGTTGTAAAAAAAATAAACGCAAAAAAATTAACAGGAGAGTACGAATGGGATAAACGACCGAGGAAGACCAGGGGTGGAAAACAAAAAAATTGTGAAGAAATAAATCGTTTAACGAGGAAGAGAACGGGGTGCTAAAACAATTCTGCCTTCAGATCGACAACTGCAGATGGTGATGAACAATTTACCCTCAATGATATGTGACATTTAGACTCGGAAATTACGTCCTTCCAACCACGACTGACCAACGAGATACCAATATATTTGGAAGAAAAATGCGCTCATATTCCATTAAAAATCAGTTTCAGTATATTCAAAGCATTAAAACCACGAGGATGGCGATAACATTTCTTAATATAATTATTTTTTAGACAAGAATTTTTTTCTATGATAGTATTTATTTTTGGTAACGAATACAACGAAACTAAAAACAATAAAAGGCAAAGTGAGTGTCAAGTTTCATATAGGACTCGAACAAACCCGTTTACTCCAGTTTTTGTTTTCCATTTGAGTGACAGGTGAGAGATTAAACACCTATCTCTGTCAAAATACGTGTGTAGCAAACTTTGGGCTCATTGCGTGAATGTGTACCCATATGGCCTCAAAAGCAGAGCTTCTACCGGTATCACTGCCCAAACACGCACTGCTGCAGTCGACTTCAGCTGCTGCCCGCATACTTATCGCGGCACTCGGCATCCACTGTAGGAAGTGAGGTGGTAACCTCGGTGAAAGGCGACCTCCAAGAGTCACCGCCACTTCTAACCATTCTAGGGGGGAGCAACCCGTTGGCGGAAAAAGCGGATTCACTTAAATGAAATCCAACTTCATCAAAAGGGTTGCAGAGTTACATAAACATGATTAAAACGATAATATTAATCCTCAATCAACACGGGAAATAATCAGTCCCAACGTACACCTTCGGTTAAGAGTCAAAGAAATGATTTTATACGACTCATAAAATATTCACAATTCATTCAAAACAGTCATGAAATAAAACAATGCCCGTCGTTATTTCAGTTTTCTCCACGTGTTCACAGACGTTCGAGAAACACTTCGAAATATTCGATGGCCAGGAATGAATTGCCGAAAAACTTTTATGCTGATGTACCTTATTGTTAGTTATGGCAAATGGTCAAAACTATACGCAAAACTTTAGATTCGAGATCACGACGAAATCGCAAACATTTTCGATATAGAATTGCGACACTTACTTATAACCCTGGTCACACGATACATTAACCCGTACAAGATAGTGTAAGAATGCATGAACACGGAAACAGGAAAATAGGACCTGCTCTATTGGGTTCATGCATTCGTGCATGAACACGTACGGGTTAATGTATCATATACCCAGGCCTTAAGACATGGGCTTAAATAACTGGCATTAGTAATCACTAGTCTTGCATTGGCGGTAGTGCTAAACATTCCTTATTTTCTGTTCGCCAATTGGAGTCCCACCATCACGCAGGGAGATAAAAAAGATTTAACTGATAAAGCATTCGTTAAAATTTGCAAGTTGTCCGGCATCTGAACATCGGAACGAGCTGCAGTTAAGGCAGTGCGAGCGAGATAGTTCCCTAATCATAATAGAGACCATATTCGAATTATACGTTTTGATTTCACCGGCTGTGAGACACATGAATTAAATATTGCATTATTAATGGTGCAATAATATAGTTTTATATGACTGAAATTGTATGGAATCAAATGAAAATATCTTCTTGACAAGATTGAGAAATCATGACAAAAATGAGTCAAGTCATTAACTTGACTCATTTTTTTTCACGCGGTACGTTTGAAACTCCATCAAAAGGGAAGGTTTACAGTGATTCCAAAGAATTTACTGCGGTGACAGTACGATTAATTTTCAAAAATAGTTGAGAAAACACACAAACTACACACTGTTGATTTTTGACGAGACCTAAGTGTAGGGAATGCCTCATTTTTAATAGAAGGTCTCTCTGGAGTGCATACACGTACCATTTCCCATGTAAAAGGGCTGGTATTTTCTGGCAAATATCTCGGAAAGTAATGTGGTAAGGGGTTGAATTTTTGGTGTTAATAGAAGGATGATATATATTTATTTAAAATGAGACCAAAGTCATTGATTTCTAGGTAAAATGATATTTCACTCAACCTACCTTAAAGCGTGAGTAAACGGAAAATTGATAAGCTTTGATTTAATATAAGACGTCCTCCGGATTTCTCAGGTATAGTCAAAATTGGGACCGATTCAAGGTCTGAAGAAAACCATCTTCCCTACCCAGGCGAGCGGAAATCTACAAACGACAGCGTTGTAACATATGGGTGATACAAGACACAACAAAAAAGCTTACAGTATGCACATAAGAGGCACAGCGCATTATTCCTTAACTTTGAGGCAGTGGACACATTTCGAAAGAGCAAATTTTCAATTAGTCAGCATGCAAAAGGATTTCGATAAGTAACCATTACGACGTTAGATGAGAGGCGATTCGGTAAGACTGCGGGGTCCTGGCGGGAAAATGGCGATACCTGCACGGCAGACCGCTGGGAAAGACATACTATGAGATCCTTCTCGGTTATTACGATGACAAAATTCTTTAAAACCTATATCATTGCAAAACTACTGAAGTCAAATAAAAGTAATCATCAATCGATGCAAACGTGGCTAGTTTATCGTATCGCTCCCCCTAACCGAGAACTACTCAGTTGAAAACGGTCAATCTACAGCGATTTATTCAATTTTAACTCTTCGTTAAGACTTGCATCAACTTTACAAACAAATGTTAGCTTCATGCTCCATCTTTCAAGCACCGAAGGGTAAAAAATTTTTCGAAGTGAAACACTTCTTTTACATGGGGGAGGGGGTGTATTCTCGCGAAAGCCTGAAGTCACACGACACTCGACTCCCGGACGAATGGACTTTCATATCTTACTTCACTTATAACAAAGCTATTGTAACAACTGTAGACAGTGACTAGTTAGATTTCTCGTTTGTAATGTTATAGCTTAATTTCACATAATAGGTAATCTTGGTTTAATTTCATATAATTATGTATGTAATGATGTATATATAATTTATGTATACATATAATTTTCAAATCAATAATGTACTAATTTATTATCATGTAATTATTGTTATTAATTAATTTCATTATTTATGTATATTTGTACACATAATAATGTGCAGTCGAGAACTGCACGTCCTACACAAAAATAATAAGATAAACATTAATCATAGCTAGGTATCCTCCCCATTAATCGTTGGAAGATTTTTCTGGCCACCTATTAGGTAGCACTATTGCGCAAATACTTGACATTTTGATCCAGCAATTTTCTATCTCCTGCAGCGCTTAACCGAACGTACGAACTCAGTGTTCTACCTATGGCGGCCATTCCGCGACGGCCACACCTTCCCTTTATTTTATAATCTACCACCATGAAGCCGCGGTGACGAAAATTTCACAGCATGGAAATATCTTTTCTGGTTTATTGCAAGGATACAATCCTCTTAGCAGAGCGTGTGGCAGTGGATAATCGCAGCAGCCACGCCGCGGCATCGTCACCCTCAATGTCCGCCGGGCGATATCACCGACACCCCCCTCTCTTGGATCGACGGGGAGAGGAGGGGGGAAGGAGTGAAAGAGGGGACGGAAGACGACGCGGGGACAAGGGTAGTCGCCGATCGCCCACTCAATGGAGTTCCCCTCCACCTCGATAAGTGCGGTTGTGTCACCCCGAGTCGAGGCGAGGTCAACCCGCGAGACGGAATAGGACGCGGAGGCTTCCCCTTTTGAAGCGGACAAAGTCACCGACGACGCGACGGGAGGAGCGAAGGAGGCGCCCGTCTTCCCGACTCGAGTACACGTCAGAACTCTATACCGCCATTATCACCAATTGTAATAAATTTTTTTCCATTTCAACAAAATATTTTGATTATTTTTAATATTTCCCAGATTTTTAATGATTTTCATTTTGTTCTCCCCGGGATTCCTCGCATTTTGACATCGCTTTTATGCAAGATCGTCGCACACATTTTCGATAGCAATATTATGACATTCCTGGATAATCGTAACTTCTTACATAGCAGTCAGCACGGCTTCCGTACGGGCAGGTCTTACGAAACACAGCTTGCGTTCTTCCTTCATGATATCTTAAAATCAGGTGAATCGAAAAACAACTCAACGCGATATACCTTGATTTCATGAAGACATTCGACAAGGTTCCTCACAAAAAACTCATTTATAAATTACATCCATTCGGAGTAATAAAAAAATTAGTGAATTGGATAAGGGACTTTCTCAGTAATCGTAAACAAAAAGTAGTTATTGATGGTTTAAGCTCTAATAAGGTCGAAGTCACCACCGGTGTTCCTCAAGGAAACGTGATCGGCCCTCTTTTATTCATAATTCATATTAATAACCTAAGTTCTCGAGTTAGCAGGAAATTAAGACTTTTAGCAGACGATACAGTGAAATAAAAGACTCGGACTTATAAGTTCTGTCATCGGACCTTACAAACATTCATTCGTGGTGCCAAACGGGAAGAGCAATAAAGTACAGAGCCAAGGAACACTAGAGGGTCACGAAAAGGAAAATTTTGCGCCATTCCACCATAGCAGAACATGCCTAGTCAGAACCGGGGCAGATTATTGACTGAAAACGTTGAAGCACTGGATATAGAGAACCGTTACGTCCCTTGTTATAAGAGAAGCCGTTGAAATATTGAATAATCTCGAAAAAAACCGAGGGAAAGGATACACTCTCGTGACAATATGGGAGAGAGTAATTACTCTGGCCAATCAGGGTGATTTGTTTAAAATTCAAAATGCAGTAGCCATTGACAAGGCGCCTTAGCAACAAGCTACCATATGAAGCATAAGTCTCTTCAAGAAAAATTCTTCACCTGACGACACTTCAAGGATGAGAGGCGAAACGTAATGTCATCAACAAACGCGGCGAATTCCGAAAAGGACAGAAAGTCAAGTATTTTAATTATTTACATATGCATTATGGATTTTTTTGCGCGGTTCATTTTTTCTTCCGGTTTGTTTTAAACTCCTTCAGTACCGAAGGTTTTTTTGTGATTCTGAAAAAACTACTGCGGTGACAATATGATTAATTTAAAAAAATGGTTGAGAAAGCATAAAAAACTACACACTATTAGTTTTTCGATGAGATCTAGGTGTTAGAAATTCCTCAGTTTTTAAATATTGTCTCTCTGGATTTGGAGATCAGTTCTCGGGTTTCCTTCCGCGTGTTGTCTTTTTGTGACGGCAGTTTCTCCAGCTATCCTGCTGGCGTCTTCAGGTCGAAGTCCTGCTGACGTCTTCAGGCCAGGTCATGCTGAAACGCTTTGGAAACCTTCATACTAGTGGTCTCTCCTTGATTGCATACACGAACCATTTCTCATGTAAAATGGCTGATAATTGTTGGCAAATATCTCGGAAAGAAGTGAGGAAACGGGCTGATATCTTGGTATCTTAGGAAGGGTGAGATATTTCTCATAAAAATAAGACTGAATTTATTGATTTCTTGGTGAAATGATAAGTATTTCGCTCTAATTACTTTGAGAGTTCCGATCCGTTCTAACTACAGCACTTGGTAATTGAACGGAAAACTCTTGAGCAATAGATAGAACAACGTTGCTATAGGTGAAATTTGGCGTCAGGTTGCAAATTTCAATGGTTACAGCAAAGGTCTTGGAAAATACAAGTGGAAGTAGCAGGATCGTCGCCAAACACTATGCCAACAGCTATAATCAAGGGGGATATATGGAAAACCTAAATTTCATCACAAATTCCTCCGAAAAAAAGTAGAAGAGAAGTCTTGTAAGCTTCTATTGAAGCTGGTCTTCCATATTTGCTATAGCCTTTCCGCTTTCACTCAGAAAAACATCTTAGGGTCGAGAATTCACTTTGCATCACGGTGCCTCTGTATTCCGCAATAAGTGTCTGTGAAAGCAACCCAAGCTTACGAGAAATGCATCACCAAGAAACGATCACTATGCGGCCTAAAGCGAGCTTGTGATAATTATTCAGATAAAGCGATATACCTAAACAAGACAGGCAATCGGACACATATAAATGAGTGCATTCCTCCGGATACGTGACCGAAATTCAGAGGAGGAATAGTTCTCCAAGAACATAAGGTGAAAATAAATAAGACGAAGACTAAAATCCTAGCTTGCGGAAGAGGGAGACTGAATGTAGAAGTCACCCTGAGAGGAGAGAAATTTGAGCAAATGGATCCCTTCACCTATCTCGGAAGCACCAGCACGTGGGACGGAAGAAGTACAACCGACATTAAGCAAAAAATATCCCAAGCTAAGAAGGCGTTCATGGGAAAAAGACAACTGCAGTACCCATAGATTATAGGACAACAAACAAGAAAACATTTTGTGAAAACATTCGTGTGGAGAGTAGCACTCCATGGATCGGAAGCATGGGCCACCGGAAAAGCTGATCAGAAAAGACTAGAAGCCTTCGAAACCTGGTATTGGAGGAAGATGCTGTAGATAAAACAGACAGACAAAACAAGAAATGACGAAGTGTATAGAAGAGTAGAAGAGGGAAGAGCCATATGGAACACCATTTAGAAACAAAGAATCAGATGAATTATACACATCCTGATACACATTGGGTTTGTGAAGAACATAATTGAAGGTAAAATAGAGGGAAAAGTCCCCAGAGGAAGACCCTGGAATAAGTTCATGGACCAAATAAAGAGGAAAGTACATAGGAAGGGCTACCAGGAGTTAAGAACTCTAGTACCAGAAAGGGAAGGGCGGAAGGTTGCTGTCGACCAATTTTAGAATTGAACGACCAATAAATGAATCTGATATATTCGCCGAGCTTTTGAGGTGGTTGGAGGATTTTCGTTTATGCTAAGATATGCGTGTCACTTCGTATACGCGTGCCTTTTAGTAATAAGCATAGATACAAGTGAAAAAAATTGCTTGAAACCCATCTGGTTTCTTGCCAATTTGATGATATTTTAACACGTAGCCTAATGGCTCTTGATATACATTTATAATAATATAAATAATTCGATGACGTACGAACATATTTTCTCCAAAACGCAAAAACACACTTTTGATATCATTATAATGATTCCTATTAAATACCATGGTACTAGCCGAATAAATAACACGTATTTACATACGATTTCCGATTAGTTTCGAATTCCGCGCCGCAGACTCAATTCAAAACAATACTTTAATTGAGACGAGAACTTTAAATTATAATTCAAGCATCATTTAAATTACCAGATTCATGGTTATTTCCAACGTATGCAACGTTCCAACGTATTTCCAACAAATGCACTTACGTGAAGTGTGGTCCAAGAATTGTTTTAAACTTACTTGAGAAGTAATTACAATGTGCACTAACCACTATATGTGAGTTATGATTCGCGTTCCAAACACCTTAAGAATTTTTATGTATATACTGAAGTTTCCCACGCCGTGCCTGTTTAACCATGGGAGCAATACGTGCGTTCGATCACGCACCACGTCTTCGATCTAGACTTTAGGGGAAACGCGGCGGACCATGACCGCGACGCAGTGACCTCGTTGTGATGCGAGAAAGATAAGCCCACGACTGAAAATTTCGGCGAAAGTATTTGGCGGTGAAACCAACGCAGGCATAGACGAGGCGAGGCAAGGCGAGAAAGGGGTGGGTCAGAATGGAGGAAACTCGACCGGCCTTTTCCTTCCCTTTCTTCCGGGAGAAAAACTTGAGAGGTCGGAAGATGATGGTGATGTTATCTCCACGCCGCTTTCTTTGCTAATTACGAGCGGACGAAGTCGACGATCCCAACGATTTAATTAGCATATTTCCATTGTCTCCCGAACCTTTGAGGAAGCTGAGATACACCACAGTTGGCCCAAGCGGTGTCGGTTTGGACTAAGATGAACAGTAGCTTTAATAGACACCTAGGAGGAGTCACTAATTGCCCCGTTAAAACCAAATTTTGCCAGTCAGTTTTTCGAAATATGTTAGAAAAGTGAGCTGAGTATTCCTCCACCTGATTTCTGTTTGGTGCACGAGTAGAGTGAGTCTACCATTGTGTTTTCAAGTTAGAAACCATCGCTTGTTTTCGTTTTCCAAAATTCATTTCGCCTTTAGCCTCATTATCCAGAAAAAAGATATTTTCACTAACATCACTCTTATTATAAGCAGCAAATTGTTAATTCTTTTACTTTGGTGACAAAAATTTTTAGCGAAGAAATCAAGTGAAAGAATCAAAAGGTTCAAATAAGAACCTGCGGACAAGCTTTGTATAAACAGCTTAGCAGGACCAATTCTGGACTTATGTGCCGTGTAGAGAAAAAAATCAACTCAATTTAAGGGCATTTTAAAGTTGCAGCCCTAAAATGCAATTTGCGACATAGAAGGGGTTTCGCAGTAATATACTGGATCACGAGCCACACTCGACTACTTCCGGCAAAAAATGACATACAGCAGTGAAATAATGAAGAATGAATAAGTTAGTCAGTAACTGAGATGGGAGAATGGATCAATGCAAGTTTCGCTTGATTTCGAACTTTTTTTTACCATTCCTGACTTTTTAAAATGAAAACAGAATTATATTTCTTTTTTCAAAATAATTTCTTCTGCAAGTCTACCTGCAATTGCAAGGAGAAATCGGACTTCATCGTCATCGGGAAAAAAAATTTAACTTCACCAAAAAATGGCAATTTGCGGAAAGAATTAAAATTAGACCTGTAATATTCCAGTAAACTGTTTCATAACACGAAACCGTCGACAAATTACGATTTAAAAGCAAATTACTTTTGAATAATGCCGGAAAAAATGAACGGCAAGGTAGGCACAGTGCTGGGGTAGGCTCTTCGATTTGAAGGAAAAAAAATCATCAGAAACATTTTTATCAATCAATCTACATCTTTAAAGCCTCAGTTTCCCTGTTAAACAGCCGAGACGTGCTATCAGTGAAAACATCCCCCAGGCTAGGAGGAATATTAAAGTTTATAAGGGGAACAGATGAAATTGTGTCATTTTTCATCCCCTCCGTGAATCTCAATGAGAATGGGGAACCTGAGTAAAGTTATCGGCACAAGTAGGATGGACAGGGTTACAAATGAAAGGGTCAAAAAAGAATGCCGCTTGGATGCAACCCTTTGAAGGACATGAAAGAATGGACTGTGTTTCTTTGGTTTGGCTTAGTTGAGAGCATATAATCATTGGTCGTTTAACCCTTTGTTTACTGAATTATGATTTTTGTATTTAACTGTTGCAGAATATTTTTTTTCTGCCCTTCTGCATCAAGAATATGACGAATCGATAACTTTTTTGCAGAAAATTTCAATATTGTTGCTATTATTGCAAAAATTATGTCAAGGGACTTTAAAGTCCCGTCAGGGCTGAAAATCAGATTTTCATGATAGGTAGTGAAATGATGCAAGGCTTTCAAATATGGATCAAATATCTTTTTTATTTGAAAATATTAAAAAATAAAACCATAATTTTACACATAAACAAATAAATATTGCTTTTAGTCCTTTTAAACATTTCCTAAGATCGGTTGACTGCAGCCCTCCACCCTTCCCTATCTAACACTGGTTCCCTTACCTCCTGGCAGGTTTTCCTATGTACTTTCCTCTTTATTGGGATCATTAGCTTATTCCTGGGTCTATCTCTGGGGACTTTTTCCCACAATTTTGCCTTCAGTTATGTTCTTCACAAAGCCATTGTGCGTCAGGGTGTGTCCAAAAGAGAATGAGAGCATATATAAGAGTCGAATAATAGAGCAGACATAATTATAGTACAGTGAATGGTGTGAGAGGTAGGGGAAGGGGTGAATGCGGAAGAAGAGACCATGAAGAAGAGGAATACATATTATGAGTACAAATAATAGGAGAGGGGCAAGTGAAAATTCAAGATCGCAAGATATCGTACAAAGAGGTTACAAGATTATGTAGTTGAACAAGTAGACGATTTTGTTTATCTTGGCCGAAAGTTTGCGGAAGAGGGAAAGATAAAAGAAGAGATTATCAGGCGTGCGGATGCCGGAGGGAAAGTCGTAGAAAGTACATGGAGCGTGTTAAGTAATGAGTGATTGTCTATATGGAAGCAAAAATTGCAGTGTAAAGCAGTGTTCTTCTAACGGAATGAATGAATTCGACAGCGAAACCTGGGTGTGCCAGGATAAGCGTAAGAGTAGGTTAAACGAAGTGAGACTGCTAGATTGAGAATTGGACACATTCTGGTTATTGTGCGTCGTGAAAAAAACGTACGTATTAAATAATAAGTACACAACTATACTTCTGCACATCCTAATGTTTTTTACACTTAAAAAACTTATTTTTATTTTTGAATGTCATGTTTAATTTAATCCCTGCGAACAGAAGTGTTGTCCTTCCGATATTGTTATACGGCAGCGAGACCTACTCAGGCATGTCAATGTAAGCACAGGAGTAGACTAAATGCAGTAGGAATGAGGTGCCTGAGAAATGTTTGCGGGAAAAGTAAAATGGATGGGTTAGGAATGAGTTTGTGATGGAAGAATATGGATTAGATGCTCCAGTAATGGACATACATGAAAGAAGCGTGCTTTGTTGGTTTGGCTATGTCGAGAGAATGGAAGAGGGTCAAATATCTAAACAAGTACGCGACAGCAGAGTGAACGGTGTGAGAGGAATAGGTGGACCGCAAAAATTGTGGGTGAATGTAGGAGAAGAGACTCCAAAGAGGTGAAATATTAGAAGTCTGAAAAATAGGATAGCGTGTGAGCATGGGAAGGGAAAGTGGTTTACAAGGATAGGGCACACTGAAGAAAATTATCACACGAGAGCCGCTTTTCATCTACATCTACATCTACGTGATACCCTGCGAGCCACCACGAGGGTGTGTGGCAGGGGGTGAAGATCACCAAACATGCACTATTGACATGAAAGTAGGATATTTAAGAGAGATATGCTAGATAATAGGGTCACATGGAGCTAGATGGTTAGTATCTACATAATAAGGAAGGGATTATTGGTTGTTATTACATGCATCATGCACTACAGACTACTCTAACTATATTTCACCTAACTATCCCTTTGCTACGCTGCCTATTGTTCTCTCTTATAGTATGAGGGAAAAATGACATTTAAAATCTATCGGTACGACAATCTATCTCTCTAATCTTGTTAATATGATCAAACCTAGCATAATACGCAGGGGTTCTCAATATATATCTAACGTCATCTGTGAACAACTCTGTTTCGAATTTACTTAAAAGGTTTAACCTAAATTTTAACCTGCGTTCTGATAGTAATTACCATCCTTTTCTAGGCTATAGAGCAATAACTAATTATTGTTTGACTCTGCCAATCACAAAAGAGAATGGCGTGATGGGTATGTACGCATGTTTGACTAACTTAAAGCGAAAGCCAACCAAGTAAAAAATTCGGCATTCCAGCAAAACAGCGCGGACGCAAATTGTCTCAGGAGCTCAACGACCCCCATATTCGCCCTGCAATTCGATAAAAAGAGCATAAACGAACGAACTTGAAGCACGGAAATCGAGTTTGCCTTAACCTCCGCGACAGAATACGACAGGATAACGCGAGACGGGCGTTAGGGAGATTTTTGTTCGCATCCAAGGACGCAGCCACTGAATGCATCCCATTTCAGCCGAGCGCATTCGCCAAGGGGTCGTCATAGAAGAGAAAGGCCGAATCCCAGCCCGGAAGGGTTGGAACCTTGCCACCAATCCGCATGGCAAAGCATCCTGCCGCAGTTCTCGGCGACACAAAGACTGTGGAAGTTAAGGGGAGCCGAGGGAAGCCTTTGGTTTATCCGTGCCGATGAGATACAAGTTAAAACAATAGTTTATACTAATTTTTACCTCTGTTTCGGGCAAAGTAGTAGTGATGGTTGAGTTAAGTTGAGTCAATCACCTCAACTTAAATATTTTTTTGGCTTAGCCATGAGAAACCTGGTACTATAATCTCCATTTTAGTGTTGCGCCATCACTACTACTTTGCCCGAAACAGAGATAAAAATTAGTGTAAATTATTATTTTAATTTGTATCTCATCGGCACGGCTAAACAAAAGGCTTCCCTCTTGCACCAGTTGAAGAGAGAGAACACCGGCTTAATCTGTCGTCATTAATATTTCAAAGTAATACGACAAACCTTCAGTGCATAAGAGTGATACTGACAATATCAGTATCAACCAATGGAAGACACTAGCCTTCAACTTGAATGATGTTTCTTTGAGCGACCATTATTTCTCATGATCATTTCAATCAGAAAATGGAAAAAGGTAAACGCTAACGGCTTTTTCAAACATTAAAAGTTCAACCATTTTCTCTCGTTAACTACTGAGCTTAAGAGCATATTTCCGCAATCGAAAATAGTGCCCTAATGCAAGAAGATACGTTAAACGATTGCAAAACAATATTAAACATTTAACTCCAATTACTATTACATAGCACAAACGGTGGGAACACTGGGTAATGTCAACTATAAATGAGTGCAAGCTTTGATACTGACCTAGGCGCAAAAAAATCAATAAATGTATAATTCTCAGCTTTTAATGCACGTGTTATTGGTAAAGGTAGCAGAAGGAGCGACCTCAGCCGAGGAGCCTCGAAGAACAATCCTTGTCTTGTATTAAAATCAGAGAATATGAACTAAGTTTAAATATTTATTCTGCCAGGGGATACTCTGATACTCTGATAGGGAATCAGCGAATCCAATGGATTCGCTGATTAATCTCTCCCGTCGCCAAAATGAATGACGAGAGAAATTAAATAACAGAATAAAAGCCAAGGAGCATAACAGCTCAATGGACTTGAAGGACCACTTTACATTCGGATCGGACCTTTTTGAGCTGGTTTCCATTCCATACCATTTCAAAAATTTGCGAGAGATAACTAGGGTCTCCATGTATGGACCCCAAGAGAGTTGAAGAAAGCTCCACAGGAGACATCTAATATCGTTTTAAAAACATAAGGTATCTCATATCGTTTTAAAAAAGGGAGTCTTACACTACAATTAGACCAGTGAAATAATAGCGCGCAACAGCCATATTTCTTTCGTGATATTTCGTAAAATAGTTTCGCTAGTATCTCGGCTACCAGACATCTAATATATTTTTAAAGATATTTTCATAAAGTAACGTCTAAAAGACATAAGATATCTAACATCGTTTTCAAAAAGGGCGCATTACACAACAACTAGACCACTGAAATACTAGCGCGCAAGAGCCATATTTCTTTCATGATATTTCGTAAAATAGGTTCGCTAGTTTCTCGGCTACGAGACATCTAATATGGTTTTAAAGAAATCTTCATAAAGTACCGTTTTAAAGACATAAGATATCTAGCATCGCTTTAAAAAAAGGGCGCATTACAGTACAACTAGACCAGTAAAATACCATGGTGCAACAGCTATATGCATTTCATGATATTTCGTAAAATAGCTTCGCTAGTCAAGACTCGGCTACGAGTTTTCAAGTAGATGATAGTTTCGGACCTTACTTGGTGGAATTCCTTGATATCAGGGATTGAAGTATTAACGCTGCAATGCCACATGGTAATAGATTTATTCACACGACCGGTTTCGCTGCAGAGCAGCATAATCAGGTCACCTGAATAAACCAATTACCATGTGGCATTGCAGCGTTAATTCTTCAATCCCTGAGTTTTCAGGTGATAATTAAAGTGGACCCCGGCACAATCACCGTATGGGTTCGCGCAAAAATGATTTTTGAGGGTGGAGGGTGCATTCTATTTCCGGTCAGGTGGGGTGGGACCAAAAATAATCGACATTTGGAGCGCCTCTCCCATTGGCCACCCATTCCTCCCCCTCGAGCGGACAACCTTCCCCATGCAAGCGAGCAGCACCCCACTCGAACGGGCCCTACTCGACGACGACGTTGGCTAACTATTTGGCTCGGTTAGCGAGGGGGCGCCTCTTGGAGTAGTAGGTGAAGGAAGAAGGGGGGGCGAGAGAACACGCTTCAAGAGAGAGTGAAGGCGAGTCGGGCGCACAGGGGCGGTGGTGGCGTGGCGGAAAGACCTTCCCGGCGGCGTGGCGTCGCCCTCACTGCCAAGGCCGTTCGCGGCCACTGCTCAATTTTCTGCTATTCCCCACCCTCAACTCGGGAAACAGGCGCGCGGAGGAGAAATATGAAAGACGATTGCAGCAAGGATGCGCCATAGATGCGCTATATATAGCGCCTTGGCGCATGAAAGAAAAGCGCGTTTTAGCGAAAACGTATTCGCCCCTCCAGGTGGTGCGAGCGAGATAGTTCCCTAGTCATAATAGAGACCAAATTCGATATATACGTTTTAATTTCACCAACAAATTAAATTTTGCGTTATTAATGGTGTGGTGGGGTGTGTGCATTCTGTGCCGCAACACACTGCGCTCTTCATACTTCTCCATACAACTACTTCCATACCAATCTTCGTTGACCAATCTACGAGCAATTCCCACGATCAGCGCGACAAGAAAAATTGCTGGTGAATGAATCGACAAAGAGGTCGAAAGAAGAGGGTTTCGTCAGGGAATCCCATCGTGAATTTACCGATGAGGTAATTAGGCGACCTTCACTTCTATGGCGATACACTATCAAACTTTATGACGGTGATCAGGAAAAAATAACCAAGCGGAAGAGAGGAGGCAAAAACAAACGAGCAATCAAGTGATGCAACGCCTCACCACTAAGCATTTTATTCGCAACACCTCTTCACTTAAAACCAATGACACATAAATAAGAGAAGGACAAAAGAAGCGCCGATGTTAAGACAATGGATTATAGAGAACAAAAGAACGATGATCTTGAAAGGAAAAGGGAAATTTTTCCGGAAACTGAATATTAAACTATCCTCTAAGAGCTATTAAAAAAAACGGCATCCATGACTGACGATGCAAAACATGAGCCTGATCTTGCTTTTCTGCCAGAAAATACACGATTATATCCCAGCACAAAACCTATTGTTTAGCAGCAGAAACCGGACATTAACTTTTAGATTCTTATTTAAGGAAATACGACCCACAAGTGTAAAGGAAATTAAGGGCTTGATATCCAAATAAATCTCATAAAAAAACATAAAAATTCAGATGCCTGTTAGGCATTTTACACTGAAATAATGCTGTGATTCGCATTCACACGTAGTTTTCGCTATTCTAAATGGCATCCCGAAAACGTCCGGCATTTCCATACGTTACATCAACGCCAAAATGTCAGTACACGATAGAAAAGTGACCTCTTGTAATAAAACAATCACTTTTACAAAATCGTAGTGACGTTAAATATGCATTCATAGGATAGTCTACTCAAATAATTGCCGGTTGCAAGAATATTAAGTTATGGAATCGATAGTTAAGGGATCCATAAAGTTATAGATCTCATAAAAATATTCGGGTAGCAGGAACACATCTACTAGTTACATATCTAATTTACCAAAAGTCAATAGCTTCAAATATTCGATCTAATCACCTTCCGCCGAGCAAAATTTATGAAAGTTTAGCCTATAAATAATTGATAATGCACATAATAATTAGTCAGAACTGTAGGCAAACCGGTAATTTGTCTCAAAACAACTCTTTTATCACGTAATTAAATCTCCAAGCGGTTCATTGACCATCCGCCATCTTGGCTACTCATGGAACTCATAACTCCATGCGATAAGTTATGAAACCAATAAATTTATCGAATGTTTCTTCAACCCTTATAGAATGGTTGCCAAGGCTTATGGGACCCATAATTTTATGGAATGCATACGCGTCGTTCCGCAACTGACCATAAATCATACACCGCTTAACGCAAGGGTTATCTTGAAACGATTGATATTTTAGGGGCAGCACTCAGATTATAAGATGAGCAGCAACCTCGCGCTTCGACGTGGTTCCAAATGATGACATCAAAATATAACACGACTGGATAACTCTCGATAATGAACGAAAACGCACCATGAACGTGAGAATAATGAACGTGAAGAACACAATCTCATTCATCGTCCTTCGAGAGCAAGAGTCATTTTCAATTTACTTTCAACGATTAGAGAGAGGACGGCAACAGTAGGCACTCGCGACGCATGGGATGATCGCTTACGCAAATTCGAACCTTGCTTAAGACATTAGGAGCGAGATAGTTCCCTAGTAATAATACAGACCATATTCGAATTATACGTTTTAATGTCACCAGCTGTGACTCACACGAATTAAATTTTGCGTTATTAATGGTGCAATAATATAGTTTTACATGACAGAAATTGTAAAGAATCAAATGAAAATATCTAAATAAGTCTTTAACTTGACTCATTTATTTCACGCGGTATGTTAGAAACTTCATCACAACGGAAGATTTACCGTGATCCTTAAGAATTTACTGCGGTGATAATATGATTAATTTTCAAAAATAGCTAAGAAAACACACAAACTACACACTGTTGATTTTTGACGAGATCTAAGTGTAGGGAATGCCTCATTTTTAATATAAGGTCTCTCTGGAGTGCATACACGTACCATTTCCCATATAAAAGGACTGGCATTTTATGGCAAATATCTCGGAAAGTAATGCAGCAGGGGTTCAACTTTTGGTGTTAATAGAAGGATGATATATTTTTCTTTAAAATGAGACCAAATTCATTGATTTCTAAGTAAAATGATATTTCGCTCAAACTACCTTAAACTTGAACGATGCTTGACTTGCATCAAAGTAATACCCCATGCATCTCAGTATAATCGATCGGAAACCGGATTTCCCAACATGCAAAGGAAGATTGAGTTACAAATGAACTAAAATAACAAAAAATTGGCCTCACTCAAATTTCGGAGGTATACATACAAAACCATGGCACTACGTGACGAATGCTCTATGTGTAACTGAATGACGTCAGGACGTATTTGAGAAGGGATAAGAAACGGGTTCAAAAGAATTGAGGTTACACATGGGATCTAACAATCTAAACAACATGGGATCCACCAGCACTCTCCTCCAAAACCTAAGTCGCTCTACTATTATTCCCGTTAGATAAATACGTGACGTCATAATTCCAAATGAAAAACCTACTGGGTGACATTTCATTGTCTCCAAGAAAGCTTGCCAGCCATCTCAGAAAAGGAATTACACTAGCCAACCGCTGAAAATGGCGAATAATAAATAATAAACCCTCTCTCTAAGAAGTTTGAGAATTATAATGCATAATTAATCTTTAAAATGAATAGAGAATCTTCCCTTAATTTCAAGCCTCCTGATTAAGTAGCGTGCGTTTCAATTGAATTGTCTTAATTGTAACTCTCAGCTGAGCATTCTCGCCAAGTCATCGCTTGCATTTAATGCACTTTGTTTACCGTTGGCAAGGCAGGTAATCAGCTGATAAGCCAAGCATCTTATTGTTAGCCAAGAAAGACGATCAAAAGGTAAGCCAGATCAATCTCCAAAACATTCACAAAAAACGTCAAGCACATTACATAACCATTCGAGACGTTAGGCCGATGGTGTTGATTAATGATTAGTGTCGAGGGCAACGTAACTAAATTGGTTCGAAGACTAAATGAGAACAAAGATAAACGGTAAAAAAATCATGAAACACTAACATATAAAAAAATTAAGGACATTACCATGGAGGAAAGGTAATATATATTACTAAACTGTGTTCAAATATACATTTGCTGAGTATTTATGGAATTACAAGCACTCATATCGGCTGAGGTTGACACATTTGACCAGAAAATATATACCAAATACGGCTATAACCAACCGTAATGTATGCCGACGTGAATGCATGAGTATCATCTACATCTAGGAAATACCGTGCAAGCCACCACTTGGGTGTGTGGCACGGGGTGATTTCACACTAGGCATGAAATAGCATCCCAGCTGAAATCAGAACCGCGTCCATCCCCGTCCCCCGGATGCCAGGCGAAAATGTATGAGTGTCCGACAGAAAGTGTACATTACGTTTGTCAATTTAGAGATGGCATATGACAGAGTAAATAGAAAGAACTTATGGAAGGTTTTGAGAGACTATTGAGTGAATGGGCAGTTATTGAATGTTATGATAGCAACGTATGAAAATAGTAAGGCAAGTGTAAGAGTTAACGGGGTTCTGAGTGATTGGTGTTTAATAAATCTGGGTGTAAAGCAAGGATGCGTAATGTCTCCAAGGCTGTTTAATGTATTTATGGATAAATGTGTTAAAGACGCATGTAGTGAAAACGACGGTGTTTTGATTGGAAATGTAAACGTGCGAGTTCTTCTATATGCGGATGATGCTGTTTTGATCTCAGACAATCAACAGGGATTACAGAAGCTCCTATAAAAGTGTTGTGAATCAACGTAGAGAATGGAATTGAAGGTAAATGCGGTCAAGACTAAAGTAGTAGTTTTTGATAAGGAGAATAACTGTAGGAAGAGGGCGAATGGTGAAGTAATTGAACAGGTGGATGATTTTGTGTACTTAGGTAAGATGTATGCGAAAGATGGAAGAATAGATGAGGAGATAAAGAGACATGCGAATGCTGGAAGGAAAGTGGTAGGTAGCATGTGGAGAATTCAAGGAATGAGTGCCTGTCAAAGGAAGCGAAAATTACCGGGTACAAAAGTGTACTTCTTCCCACTTTGCTATATGGTAGTGAAACATGGGTAAGTCAGGATAGACATAAGAGTAGACTAAACGCCGTGGGTATGAGTTATCTGAGGAGTATTTGCGGCAAAAATAGGATGGAAAGGGTCAGGAATGAGTGGGTCATGAATGAATGTGGGTTAAATGCTCCAGTAATGGACGTGTATGAAAGGAGTGTGCTTCGTTGGTTTGGCCATGTTGAGAGAGTGGATGATAGTAGAATAACGAAACAGATATATGAGAGTAGAATGAATGTTGTGAGAGGTAGAGGTAGGCCAAGAAAGTTGTGGTTGAAGAAATTCTCAGGAGGAGGAAAATTAGGAGTCTTAAAAACAGGAGGGCGTTTATGAAACAGTGTATGGGGGTAAATGAGGCAAAAGAGGTTTGCAAGGATAGGTCAGTATGGAGGAAATTATTGAAGCAAAGTTAGGTGTACAATTATGTATTAATGAGTGAAAAATTTTGACTTTGCCTACCCCGGAAGGGAACGGCGTGATGGGTATGTATATATGGTCCCTTATTGTACGTGGAAAAAAGAAATTTTTAATCTATCGATTCTGCAGTGAAATTCCCTAACCGTATGCCTGAGATCGTTTTTACCATAATGCCTTGTCAAAGTATAACAGTTACTATTTATAAAATAGCAATGGCAAACGAGTAGATAAGCCGTTCAACGGCTGGAACAGTTACTCCCTACCTGAGGTTAAAGCATATATAATTAGAGCTCTCCTCGTGCCTTGAGATGCAAAGATAACGATCTTTCACAGAACGCTCAAAGTATTAATATCCGAAAAAAGATGCCCCCTCGAGGGATGTGGGAGACGGAAGTTCATTTACATGACGCGACCTTTTCAAAATGCACCGCTGCACTCCTCGGGAACGATAAGCGGGTGCACGGTGCAGGAGCGTCTCATCCTTTACGCACGAGTTCCGAACAGAAATAACCCCACGGAAGCCTGTCAGGCATGAGCAATCAAACAAGCCGAACTATAAACCGATTTTGATCTTGAAGCATCAAGTATGAGATCACATTTACGGATCAACTTTCCCTTCTTCAGTTTCAAATTAAACCTGTCTTTTAATCTTAATTCTTGTTTCAGTGAAATAGCGACACACTAAATTGAGAAGACATATCGTTAACATACAATTCACCTCAGATTTCTCCACTTTCCATGTTCCCTCCTCTTTCACGGCTGATGTCCTATAACACCACTTGCCAAACTCCTCTTCAGCGGCTCGCAAGCAAGATGTTTCTAATTGAAAAGTATTCCATCAGACAAATGGTAGTTCCTTAAGGTAGGCTTATCTACCTTGCAAGCCATCACTAGAGCGTGTGGCCAGAGGTGATTCCACACCAATCATGCAGCACCATTCCAGATAAAATCATAACCCCGCGCGTTCCCCCGAACACGCAGGGTAACAATGCGCGATCGGACCAGAATCTAAGAGTGTGCTACGTAGTTTCTTTTCAATCGATTTGAATGCTACTTTAGAGAAACAACGAGTAAATGGGTGCTTGCAATTTGCAAGCAGGGGGGGAAGTGTTATTTGATGATACTCTTTAAATAAGGAAAAAAAACAATGAAAGCTCTAAAGTCTGCGTGCTACATGTAAGCAAAGAAAAGTATAATTCTCGAAAATGAAATACGCGCCCCATGAGGTATGGATACCAGACAGTTCTAGTACAAACTTATATTGTATGTCATCCAGTTATTAACGACTTCTCACAATACTAAAATCAGTATACCGAAACGAACGTGGACCCACTGGAAGATCATCATAACCTCATTTGATGGCATATAAGACGCTCTTCTACGTAAGATATTTCATTTCAGTACAGCATACTAAATAAGAGCTCACATGAAGAATTTTACTATAAAAAATTCGATCGTAATCGAGATTTTTAATATACTAATTTTCATATTCAATTTTTCTCTTCCAATCTTCTACATGGACAGCATATTATTTGAATGAAAACTACAATATCATGAAGCTTGGTTGGTTGAAATCGGCCATCAAAGCTACGGTAGAGGTTAGGAAAAAGTTGAAGATAAACGCAGTAGTTAGCAGCGCAAAAAATGGTAATAAGAAGAGTAAATAACATGCACTTAGTGTACCTAACTCATATATGTAAAGCTATCGATTGCAATAAGTCGAAGCCTAATCGACTTTTTTAACTTTTTCGATTTTTTCCCAACTCGACACATGATTCCAACTCCAGCCTGAAAATTTCACCCATCTAGCTCATTTAGAAATGCCCTAACAGTTTTGATGATTCAGTCAGTCAGTTCTGCAGCTTTATATATATAAATAAATAATTCTAGGATCGAAATCCCCCAGGTGATTGAATGACAGTAAAATTTAGTCAACTACCCATCTTGATTCTTGAGCTACTAGCAAAGTATTCAAGTATAAATGAACTCCAATCATGTTAAATCAACGGAAATGCCGAAGCAGTCGGTCCTTTAGGCCGGAAAAAGTGTTAATGAAAAACATTGTCCACTAATCTGCACGCGTTGCGCTTACATTGGGTTTTTGACGGCTAAAGCATGTCGTGCTGTGAAAGAAGTATTATTAAAAATAATGAGAACGAACAGGTGGGTTTCCGTGCCTGTTCCTCATTTGAAAAACAAGTTGAATTCTCGCTTATTTTCAAGCGCTGGACTTTTTTCACAATCTCAACGTCTTTTGAGCGATAGTGAAAGAAAGCAGCCCTTGCGAGGGATTCTAGTCAAAAGCCATTCACCTTCAATCCAGCCATTCGAACACTTAGTATGCACCGAGAGGGAACAATGCCCAGGAAATGAGAAGCGCATGATAGCACACGATTAGAAATTTTCCGTCTGGAATCCAAGGCCTAGATAACCTCGAATCTCACGAGGGTTCAAAACGTGCGTCCATTACCACCACTACATAATCGAGCGTTATACCATAGTAAATACTCGACAAAGAAATCGCGCAGGACGCAGCTGTTTACGAAACAAAGGCTTTTTTTATGCTACTTTATACTTTTACAAGTAGTACCGCACATCAAATCACACACTCACCACGATAAGAGGCTTGAGTGAACCTCGCAGTTACAACTTTCCCGTCACATAAAAATACTACAAGGCGAACAGCGGCAATAACTTCAGCGGAGATACCCGCGGAGGGGAATACGAATTTGGTAAGTTCTGGGAGAAAAATTATTATTTCTTTTTGACCAATTAAGCTACGACGGCGTCCTCTTCCACAGTGAATTTTACACCGACTTTGAAGTAACGAAACGTTCTCGTTGTGCAATCGCAGGTACAAGTACTGTGTACAACGCCATGTAATAAACATGTGGCCCCATAATAAACACGGGATTTGCGCCACAGTGCCAAAGTTCATGAGCTGTCTCCACAATACTGCAGAGTATGTCGAGATAGGATCTTGAGCTTTACGAGAGATATGGGTCGAGAGTTTGATTGAGAGAGAAGTAAAAAAAATATACCGGGACTATTTTAAGGTTCTTATAATTGCGTTTTTGGAATAGGAATGAATTTAAGGTTCCAAATCCGTGATTAAGAACGGATGACTTTCTTTGCAAGGGCGTAAAATCAACCCAGCAAGCCCCGAAACATATAATTTTTCTTTTTAGCCCAAAACTTGTTGTGCAATCACAGGTACAGGTAGTGTGTGCAATGCCACATGATTAACGCGCCACAAAATAAACGTGGGATTTGCGCCACAGTGCCAAAACTGTTTCCACAATACCACAGTGTGACGAGATGGACCAAGCTGGTTTCTTCGAGCACTACTTTATGTAATTATTGTTGCGTGCATTCACCGTACTATGGTCAAGTTCCTTCGGCGCAAAACTTAAAATCATTGCTCTGTGATCATCGATTTTTTACAATTTGTTAAGTGGGGAAATGGCGAAAAAAATGCAAAATGTCCTTCCAGGCCTATCTTCATGCAAACTTAAAGGCAGGAAAAGGAGGCAATATCGATCCATATACATTTCATAAAAATCTGATAATCCCGACAATCATTAAGACTGCGCTTAATTTACCAGCTTGCATCTCGTTCAAGAGAGGGAAATATATAGGAAATGTAGTAAAACAATTCAATAGTTCATGCCAACCAAAGCACAACTTGAAACAAAACTCGCGCCGAAAGCAACCGAGTTGTCCTTTTTCGTCGATTTTCGTTAAAGAAACCCACAAGGGGTAAGGGTGTCCAAGTGGCTTAAGAGGACGCATCATACCTTTCGGTAAGGAAAAGTTCCGTCAAAAATCCACAAGATGGCGTCACTCGCACCCGATCGAGGCGTTGTGGTGTCAGGAGTCTCTTACTCCAGGATAACTCTCGCACAACGCAACAGTCGTCGGTAAGTTGTAGCCAAGTCTCCGGCGCGTAAGTACAGGCTGCGCTTATATAAGATCTGTGAAAGAAGACTGAACTAATTGCATCACCGTCCGAGCACGTCATGGCCGAAAACCATTCAGGTAGCTTGTCTAAATATACCAATCACAGATTATATCTTACAACCCATTAGTTTTAGATATGTCAATAATAATAATAGTTTTTAAGAAAATATACCCTACATCTTGCCGTTTTCCCGATGGTTTAATTATGCTCCGGGATAAAATTTTCATGTTTCAGATACGAACCTCCCTTGGCAAAGGTCTATTTTTTAAGCTATAAAAATTTCAAGTTGATGACTTAAGACTTTATCAACAAATCTGGGGTCGGAAATCATCACAAATCCGACCTGTCGAGCGGGTGTGATGCGTCGCCTTAACTCGATAAAGTACTCCACGTGATATCGAGGGATCGGGCTTCGAGTCCCGGTCAAGGCGAACAATTTTTCCTCAGTCGAATGTTTTCTCTAACGAGCAAATAAGATTTGAAGCAGTGGAAACATGGTGACATCAAAGGGTGACGAAGAACAATGGACGGAGTGGACAATCAATTAAGTCCTTCGATGAGCTAGAGGGAAATATATAAAATGCGAATTCAGCGAATACGGAGTTTAATAAGTTTCCCAGTCACATTCTGATGCAAAACTCATTCTTGAAAACGACAACGGAGGGGAAAATGAAAGGATAAAATTACTTTGGAAAGACAAACATTGAAGACATCACGAAAATAATGAAGAATGTAAAAATGGAGACTAATGACGGAATACAGCGGTTAGCTGAAAGGAGGCAGGAGAGAAAAGCCAATCTTCTGACTGAAAACTGATTATGATAAATGAGGACAACTAGGAGACGTTTTCACATCACCATAGACGCTAACTTTTTTCTTTAGAGCATAAATGATCAATTCTGATCGAGAAATAACGGATTCTAAATAAAAAGTAAGATTTGTTAATAGGGACGTCCTTATCAGGTGACGACCGACACCAAATCATGAAACGATAAGCGAGATAGACATTTTTTTTTCAATTTTCGGATTGCACCCATAACGGTTCAAGTAAACGAACCATTACCTGCGCCTATCTCAGAGATAAGGAAATTCTAGTTTTTCTATTCTAGACATTCTAGACAAAGAATCAGGGCGTCGCTGTCAAACCACCATCGTCGCGTCGAGTCAACAAAATACATCCATCAGATATCCCCAAGCGATTTTGATCCACGCCTTAACTGAATAGGTATTTTATATGGAGGTGTTTTATTGACTCGACGCCAAATTCTTTTCATTCTTTGCAAACATTCTTTGTAAACCAGCCCTAACTCCGTTCTGAGGTCTTACGGTAGTTTCTCTTATTCAAGCAAAATTTTTTTTAAATAAAGGCTTATTAAAATTAGGCTTATTAAAATTAAAATTATAAAAAAGGCTATGAAAGCAGCTCGAAACAAAAAGAGCCACAGTATGCCATTAACACTTCAGCTTTTAATTTGAAAACGTACTTTAATTGTGGTTTAGGAACCTATGGGGAGAATAATAACAAAAAACTTATAATAACCATTATTATGGCATAGAAACGACCTCAGAGTCGGTACTTGACACAAGAGCCCCTCATTACGTAGGTTATTGACGCACTCTAAAGCTTATTTCGTCACGAACGCCTTGAACTTTGGACAAAAAAATGCGACTCAGGGCTCCAACTCCAATGCTAATGAAGTCCTTGCAAAACAAAGAATGAGAGGACAAAAGTAAAATGACGAGGAAAAAATCGCTCTTCCCAAACCGAAAAGAGGCGTAGTAAATACTTTTCTTGAGATGGCATCACAAGAGGCTACAGGTGATACGCCAAGAGGAACTTCCAAAGCTCAAAAGCCCTGAGTAAGCGTAGAGAACAGGTGTAAAAGTATACGTGGCTCCAAAGAGTGATTTCAAGACGAAAGCAAAATCAAAGATAGGCGAGAGGAAATACTCCTTTAAGATAGTTTGAGCGAAATATCATTTCACCAATTAATCAATAAATTTGGTGCCATTCTAGAGAAAATATCCCACCCTTACAAAAGTACTAAAATATCATTCCCTTACCGAGCTACATTCCGAGGTTTTTGACGAAAAAAATACCAGCCCTTTGCATGGGAAAATGGTTCGTGTATGCACTCCAGATTGACATTATTTAAAAAAATGAGGGATTTCTACCCCTAGATCTCGTTAAAAAATTGACATAATGTAGTTAGTATGTTTTCTCAACTATTTTTGGAAATAAATCATACAGTTACCGCAGTAATTTTTTCAGGATCGTAAAAAAAATCTTCCGTAGTAACGGAGTTTTGAACTTACCCCGTGATAAAAATGAGTCAAGTTAAAGACTTATATAGATATTTTTATTTAATTACTTGGAAATTCAGTCGTATAAAAGTATATTATTGACACATTAATAATGTACCAATGCTTCTTAACACTGCTGAAATTAAAATGTATTATTCGAAAATAATCTCCTTTTTGACTAGGGAACTATCTCGCTCAAACTACCTTTAGAAGGGAATGGGTCCATAAACCTTTCGTTTGAAAAGTAAACACCATAGACCGTTATACCATGAAGGAATGCTAAGTTCTTGCCAGCAGTAGGTACCTAGTACTTCATATAAATTAAGCCTTTTTCCAGGGGATTGACGGTCAGGGGCGAATACGGGGGTCGCAGAACCGTATCTACGTCACATAAGCTTTTGATTTGGAGTAGGCTTTGAGGCAGGCAGTGGAGGTACTCCTCGAACGAATTAAAGGGGTATTAGTAGAGCAAGAAAGATTGATCTTAATGATTCGATTCGCTGATGATATCGTGGTTCTACAGAAAGAAAAGAGGGGTTGACATACATCATTGGAGAAATGCAATATATTCTTAACAGCCAATATAATCTTCGACTTAATCGGCAAAAGACGAAAGTCATCGTTGCCAAGAGAGGAGAGGATCAAGATGCGAGGATTATGCTGGTAGGAGAAATACCAAAGCATGTGTAAGGGTTTGAAAATTTAGAAAGCAAAATAACTTCTCTCGGAAGGAGCACAAAAGAAATACAGAGCAGAATACTAAGAGAAAATATTGCTAATAATAATAATTGTGCTAATAAACCTCTAGTGGAGTATACAAAGTTTTATTTAATCTACCATGAATAACTTCCACAAAATCAAGCCTGGAACCATTTCCTTTGAGAAAATATTGCCTTCAGCAGTTAGAAAAAAATCTTTACATCCAACTTCATCAATATACTTTAGAGAAAAAAGCAGGCCAAGACCTTTGTGTGGAATGTTTTTGTATGGTAGCGAGACATACAATGTGGGACAAACTGAGAAGAAACATCTAGAGGCTTTTGAGATGCGGTATAATAGAAGAATGCGCGAATTAAGCTGGACAAAGCGAGTGACGATTTAAGAGGTACCTAATGATAAAAGCGAAGCAAGAACGGACCCTGTGGAGAAGAGTAGAAATAAGACGGAACGGATAGATAGATCATGTACTGCGGCACGAGGGATTGGTGAAGGTGATTTTAGAAACTAGATAGAGGGCAAAAGGTATAGAGGAAGACCAAGACTGGAGTATGAGAAACAGATAATGGAGGACACGGGAAGCAGAGGATTTTCATGAATGAAGAGGATGGCAGAGGATAGAGAGGTGGAAGACTCTCGCAAACCAATCCTGATGGAATGACAACTAGAGAAGAAAAAGGCGATGTGATTACACAATTGTGACACAGTAGATGAAAAGATTTTGTTGATTCCTCATCAACAAATTTCCCTCAATTTAATTTACATCAACCTGTTTCGATGTTCTCAATTTCACCTTCAGGGTGAACAAAACTCTTTACTTTTGTTAGCTCTGATTATTATATGAGAAAGACTAAATCGATTTGTTACGAATGAATGTCGAGGAAAGTTTATTTAGTGTTACCCTGCACCACCTGAGCATAATCCGGAGCACACAGGGACCGCGACGAACGGCTTCGGTGATTCAGGCATCTTTCTAATTCACGGGTAATTATTTTTCCAAAATTTCAGTTACACTAATTATTCCCAAAGTAAGATGTATTTAATTCATACCTGACCCATTTTTATAATACAGAGAGAGGAATTTTGCCAACTTTCCAATCAGAAATGGAGACAAGGGAAAAATTTCAACACACATTAAAAATATTTTTTTAAATTTGTTAATAAATATTAAGAATGTACCACAATTGGCCATTAGGCACTGGATAAGTGAGCTAAGATGAATCCTAATGTACGTGCTGATTTCGGAACACCTAACATAAGGCGTTAAGTTAACTTATTAAACGATTCATCTACATCTACATACTACCCTGAGAGCCGCCGCATGGGCGTGAGGCAGGGGGTGTTCGGACACCAGCCGCGTAAAGATGTATGTTACATATGGTTATGGGAGGTGAAATGGTGACGTGTATTATGGGAGTGTGATTAGTGGAGCTCATTTTTTATTGTGGTCGCTTATTGTGCGCGGAAAGTACGACTTTTTGTATATACCTATCTGTTCGGCAGTGTATCTCTCCACAAATAGGTCATGTGAAAGCCCCGATTCAGCATATTTAGATAATTAGCGAGAGAACTAATAATGAACGTCTTCTCCTCAGTCAAGCATATTGGAACGAGCGAACATCAAATGTTCGCTCGTAGCAGTTTTTAACCAAGCGTGCGGCTTTCCTTTGTATTTTATTTTTTTTTGGTTAAATCTTTATAACCATGGTCCCAAATGCTCGCGGCGCATTCGAGGTGCGGCCTAACCAGAGTGAAGTAGCATCTCTCTTTTACTTTTTAAATCAAGGACCTTCCTATTATGCGCTTAAAAAAACCTAGCTTCTTAAATGCTTTGCCGCATATGTTTTGAATGTGCGTTCCCCACGATATATCAGGAGTTGAGGTAATTCCCAGATATTTTACTGTTACCAGAGATTTTATGTTTATTCCATCCACAGTATAGGTATGGCATTTGTGTGATGACTTTCGCAGGAAATGAACTGTGATACTTTTACTAAGATTTAATTCTAGCCTCTACTCCTGGCACCACGAGTGAACGTTGTTAAGGCCTGATGACAGAACTTCTAAGTCCGCTTCCTCGCCTATTTCTCCGTAGATGACCGTATTGTCTGCAAACAATTTTAACTTATTGATGACTGGAGAGCTTATGCCATTAATATAAATAATGAATAAAAGAGGGCCGATCACGCTTCCTTGAGGAACACCGGATGTGGTGTAACCAAGAAAATCCCCTTCCCCAGAACCAATATCTAAGCATGATGCAAGATTTTCAGTGATTTTTAGCTCCTAGAACGACATTTTGGTGCTGTGTGGCGACTGGACGAGTAAACAAAAGCAACTTTTGAGGACTTGAACAATTGCAGTAAGCACAATTTTACCGATGGTTGATTACAATGAAATGCGACGTAGGTGAGTAACGAGAGGCTGGGTGGAACACTTCATGAATCACCTCTTCATGGAGAATATCCTCAATACAACAGTGCCAGCCAGGACCACGCTGTCAGAGGCTAAACAAGTCCTTTAAATAATCCAACCACAATCACGCGAACGATTCACATTTTCTTTTGCGAAGCAAACTTAAAATTACTAAAAAAAATCGAAGACCCGTTTTATCGCCGAAGGAAAAAGATAAACCCAACTGGGAATCTTATCTTGGACCTGTAAGTACTGCGCTTTTTTACGAGGCAGTCGAGGCGCTTTTTCATAGCTATTTTCAATACAGCGAATACACCGTTCGCCGAAATATTCCGTAATTAATTAGCTTGATATACCTAAAAGTAAACAAAGCGATGAGTCGACAAGAAAATGATTTCGAAAAAGTAATTGGCGCCGATTAAGAAAATGGCATTAATTTGTTGGAGATTAATGGACAGCGAAAAATATGACCAACGATATCGCAATCTTTCGCCGCTTTCAACACGCGCACAAGAAACTCACCGCGTTTCAGCGGCAACAGCGTCATTTCTGAGGTGGCCTTGAAAATGATGCCGCATCTGCCGGCGCCTGAATAACCATTCGCCTCTATCTGGGCCAGTTGAGCCTAAACAAAGGAGCAGACTCCGTAACAGGGTCAATCTGATATCTTATAAAATATCAGATTGACCGTAAAAAATCAGATGCACGATCATTGATCGCCTATCCTAAGGATGCTGGCTGCGTAGCTTAAAAGGTAAATGCAGGAGAACAGCTATTTTACTAATAAGTAGTGATACCAACTTTTATACATGCACAACTTAGGGAGCATTTTACTAACTGATAATTAGTATATATATAGTAATATAAAACTCAGTGAATATTTCGCTATCGATAACTTTACAATCGATTTCTTGTAACCCATTTTATCTTACGATCGATGGTTCGATTCGATGGTTCCCTCCAAGTCCAAGGATTTAAACTTTTAAGAGAGTCGCATATGATGAACGAATAACAAAGGATTCCATATTCATCATTAATAAAAAAGAGGGAAATATTTGTAATGATCTTTTCATAACAGACAGTAATATAAAAATAAGGAAAAAGTTTAATTTATTTCTGGGTGCATGCAACCACGGACGAGCCGAAGACGAAAGGTGCACGCAGAGTAGTGGGACAAGGAGCACTTACAGGGACAGGCACCCTGAAACACACCGTATTTCTTAACAGCATAATGGGAGGGAAGATTTCCTGAAGATGCTGAAGAAATACGTACATTAAATTGTGTAATTAAGTAAATTGATTAAAAAGTGAAATGGGAAAGAAGAAATACCAGAGTATAGAAGGGATAAGGGTGAATGGGGAAGGGAGCGCTGCCATTAACTAATCATAGGATTGTAACAATAACGAAGATCTACATCTACTAAATACTACCCTGCGAGCTATCACACGGACGTGAGGTAGGGGGTGTTAGGACATCAGCCGTGTAAATGTATTAAGGTTTTGGGGGGTGAAATGGAGAAGTGTAGTTTGGGAAAGTATTTAGTGAAGCTCAGTTTTTATAATGATCACTTAAGTACTGTGCGTGGAAAGCACGTATTAATACACCTATCTGACCGGAAATATATCTCTCTCATTTTATACATTCTCTCGGACCTATAAATATAGTGTGGCATCATAATAACATTCTCTAAGCCGCTTTGAAACACACCTGCTCAGAATTTCTCACGCAAACGAAGCCTAGCGTGTAGCCTCGATTCTCTAGCGGCTCCCAATTCCCCTAAAAGTTATGAGATACTATATGTTCACTCGTAGCAGATTTTAACGCAGCCATCCTTTGTATTTTATTTATTTTTTATGACATATATCTTTTTGTCCCGGGTCCTTAATGCTCACGGCGTAATCGGAGTGTGGCTTAACTAATGCGAAGTAGGACCCCTCTTTTAATTTTTAATCCGAGGACCTTCCAATTACACGCATTAATTAATTAATTATAAGATAATGATACCGCACCGTAAGGACTAGCACCAACATACTTTTAGGCTCCATCGAGTTTTTATTGACAGTTAGAACTACCTAATGATAGTTTATACTCTTAGGTTCCATCAACTTGATGACTATGGCTTGAATGATTTTTTTTAAATTTCACCACTGATGAATATCCTCGGATGCCCAACTATGTGGCTCATCTCATGAGGGAACACAAACAAGGCTCCAGGGTCACACGTGCCAGAATCTTGCATCTATCTCCTCTCGGCCTTCGTCTCAGGGGATCAAGTGGATTGGCTTGTTTTTCCAAGCGAGACTCTCTTTCAAACAGCCACCGGAAGGGGGCCACCCGCCAAACATACTACGTACGTGAGCTGTCATCACCCGCATTTCCCTTGACCACATTTCCTCCAGCCAACACCTCGATGGACGGCGATTCACTCGGCTTTAGTTGTAAATTACACACATAAATGGGCAATATTTTATTAGGAAGAACAAAATGAAAGGAATGACTCTAAATCGCAATTAATCAGAAATGCTGATTACGAATCTGGGGCATAATCACGGTTCTTCCTAACGCGTACGCTCGCGTTAGCGTAATTTTTCAACTGCGCTCACGAGAGCGAAAACGTGATAATGACTCTTGCAAATTCTGTCAGTTGCTTTAAATGGATAGGTTTGATTGAAGGAATATGTTCTTTGGATAGTGACTGCGAGCATTTCCCCAGTATAGTTGCTAGCGCTTTCGATAACGAATACAAATTTCCGAAAGAAAGAACCGTGACCCCACCATATATCGTCATTCAATTGGCAATTGAATGACGATTCAATTGCAAATGCGTTATTTCTAAAGTAAACGTAGTTGGAGTTGAAAATATCACTTTTAACAATGTTTTAGCAATGATTTCACATGTCAATGCCAGTGGTAGTATTATTCTTCATTGCTTTTAATGTTTAGTTACTGATTCGAACGCATCGTATCTTTCAATTATTCTACGAGAAACCTTTGGGTTTACGCAGGTGGACGTTAAAGACCAAATGGACATGGAATATCAGAAACAACGAAGCATTAAGAAAAATGGGGAGAAATGGGGATTTTACAGGGGAAGTACCTAAACAAATTAAGCTGAACGGAGAGACTTTTGCTATTCTATGGGACAAGCATTTAATTTTCAGTAAAACGTGACGTAGGAAACGTAAGAGTAGTATCGTAATATCCCATAAAGCAACGAAACCAAGGACAAAGGGGATCGGGTTGGTGTGAAGACAAGAATGCTGGCCACCAAACTGATGGCCAGGGTTCAAATCCCGGCGGAGGTGGATATTTTTCAGAAGAACTCCGATCCCTACTTGGCTGTCTTGCGGCGGGCACTTCAAGCACAATACTCCGCCTGTCGGGTGAGACGTTAAACCGTGGTCTCCTAGGCGTATTTCGTTACGATCTGGCTAATTCCGACGCTGGGTTTCTCTCCACCCTTCCTCCATCCCCCGATAAACCTTCCCTTACCGACCTACCTGACCTCAACAGCGCAAATGAAAGCAGCTATCGGTCACCACCCAAAATAACCAACCAAAGAACAAATAAAGGGAGCTGCAGGAGAAAAGGCCAGACATCATTTAAGAAGACTATCATACGTAGGGGGAGTTAATAAGAGCTGTATCAACTGACTCATGACATGAATCAACTAGAAGAAGTAATGAACGGAACAAATAAGAGATAAGAAATTAACAAAAATGGGAGAGAGTTGAAAGATCAGGTCGCAATCTAAATCTCTTCATATAAAAACGAATGAATGAGCTATCTGTCAAATGTTTCGGTTCAACAAAACTTGAACGGTAGTGGGAGGTAATGAGAGCTGTATCGACTCATGACTTGAATCAACTAGAAGAACTAATGAACGAAACAAATGAAAGAAAAAAAATGACCAGAGAGGGGAAAGGGTTGAGTGATTAGGTCGCAATCTAAAACTCTTCATATAAAAACGAATTAGCTGACCTGTGCGAACATTTTGCACAGTATGTGGCTTATTCCTGTTTCCTCCTTCTTTCTTCCTGTTCTTCTGCCTGTCGAATATTTCGCACAGTTTGCGGCTTCTTCCTGTTTCTTCCTTCTTTCTTCCTGTTCTTCTACCTGTGGAATATTTCGCACAGTATGCGGCTTCTTCCTGTTCTTCTACCTGTTTCTTCCCATGGACAATTATATGTTATTTATGTTTGTGTTAAAGATACATAACGTAAACTTAAACGGTAAACGGTCGCACTGATTGCTTGTAGAATGTAAACAATCTAACTAAACGATCTGTTAATTGATGGCGCCTCCCACAACCTTTTAAGCACGTAACCATAGCCAACATATTAGTTGATTATATTGTCAACAAATGCCACTGTTGAATTTTGATAATTTATTTAAATTTTTTAAACAAATACATTACTTATAAACTTTTTTTTGTTTTTCGTCAAAAGCGGGGAACAAAAGCTTTAAAATGACTTCTGAATAATTAATTTTGATAAAAAATTAAGAGAGATATGGCCTATCCCCAAAAAAACACCTTAGAGAAATTATATATACGGATGATAGTTCTATAACATTGAACGGGATGTATGCATCAGCAAGTTATGTTCATAAATGTTTACAAACTATTTTTGTAAGCGAATATCATATAAATATGAAATCAAAAAGTTTTAATTGCATTGACTTACCAGATGACCATTCACCCATGTACATTCACTATGTGCATTTCGTACTGTTTTCATTTTAAACCTTTTTTTGAAGTTTAGAATAAAAAAATGTGTGGAGTCGATATACCTCGAGCGAGTAATCGACATGGAAAAATCGAAACTTTTAAGTCAAATTAATGGGTAAATAGTGAAATTTGAGATTAAGATTGTATTTTTCGTCAGAAGCCGGTGATTCAACGTTTCAAATGATACCTCATTTATCACTGTAGGTGCAGTATTGACGGAGCATATACGGAATGACAGAAAAAGACCTTTCTGTAATAATATATATGATGAGTGAGCTATCTGTCAATGTTTTGGTTCAACAAAACTTGTACGCTTGGCAAGCAGAATATGATGACAAACTCCTCTGCTCAATCAGACGGATGTGTAGTCATGAAATGGTCCTTGGTGTCTTGCGCAGGTGGGCAAGCGATATGAAGAGCGAGAGGAAGGGGGGGATCCACCCAACTCGCATCTTAAGCTATCGGGAGAGAAATGTTGCGAGAGATGATAAGTGAGAGTGGACCGAACCAATTTAGACCAGAGTCTCCGTATCGCAAGATCCGACCATCTCAAGTACCCCAACCCACCGTCGGACTCCCAAGAGACATAAACACTGTCACTTAATAAAGCAGGCACACCTCCCCACAATCTTCGCGGAAATAGAAAGACGCCTTAACGATAATTCCACGCTATACAATCCTACGGAGGAAATAAGAAGTAGAATATCACAGGGAAAGGCAGCCTTCATTAAAGTCAACCAACTAATTTCAGCCAAAGAAATCAATACAGGCCTTAATAAAATATTTGCTAAATGTTTTATTTGGAGTGTTGTACTTTACGGAGCAGAAACATTGACAGTCAGGAGGAAAGAAGAGAAATATCTAGAGGGTTATGATATGTGGCTACGGAGAATAATAGAAAGATTTAAATGGAGTGATGAAAGAGAGACGAGGAAGTGCTGGGAAGGATGAATGTGAAAAGGAACGTTTTAAGACCAGAGAGAAAGAGGAAGGCGAAATGGATGGACACGTCCTTAGGAAAGACTGTCTGCTGAAAAGAGCGTTAAAAGGAAAGTTCAAGGGGAAGAGAGGGAGAGGAAGACAAAGAAATAATATGTTGAGAGACATTATGAATGGGATGAGTTTCGAAGAGCTGAGGGAGGGAGAAGAGGATAGACGAGCATGGAGGGAGCAGTTCAAGTGAAACCTGTCTGAGGATGGACTCAGTTTAAAAGAAGAATTACCCTGCAATACTGGCTTTTCGGTTAAAGATGCTTTGGAAAAGGGTGTACCGCGAGTCGATGGAATTAAGGTGGTTCCATCGAGAAAGGACACAAATGCCATTTTATTTACATCCTTGACATTTATACAAAAATATGTCCACTGTCGGATAAAAACAGCAAACTATGACCTTTCTGGACCATTTATCTCGCAAATTGAACCGGAAATTAGATGATGCACAATGGGAGAATGGGAGCAACACGAGGTAAAAAGGTACTTTTCCATGAAAGATCTTAGATTTTCCCGGCGTATCTGCAGGATAAAGGTCTCTCGGATATTCCACCGGGTTTAGCAGCTCCATATCTCCCGACGTTACGGAGAACGACTTGTCCTCTATACTCGTAGGTTCTGAATGCCGTCTTCTCCATTTTTCTCCATTCATTTCTCATTCAGACCGTTTAATACGTAAGTGATGGCGGGAAAATGTGCATAAGCCATGGCCAATCAGACTGCACCTGATCCGAAGAAGTGGAGCATATATACCGACCAAAATTGAAAATACGGCATTCAGAACCCCTGAGAATGGAGAACAAGTCGTTCTCCGAAACCTCGGAAGAAGAACGTCAGGGTTCCTATTATCTGGGACCAAACATTTGTGAAGTAAGGAAAAATTTGTTATTAGAAACTAAAGAGGTCGATTTTTGTTTTCTGCGCATAAATTTAAATATTTGCCACTGGCAATATGTACAATACTTTGTATATAATTGTTTAACTTTGCTTAATTTTTAAACTATGATCAAGGTGTACTGTCAAATTTTCTTTTCTCTTCTATTTTTAGAAATATCTTTATTTCCAGCAATAAAATGACACAGAATGATGTAACATTAAGACCGAATTGTATATTAACTGTGAAGAGTCGGCAACCCAAAAGCAGGACAACTGTCCCAAATGGGGTACCTATAATACTTATATGCTTGTACATGGTTGTGTGTATTTGAAGCTATGTATCTAGGATTAAACTTATTATTATAATATGCAGCTGCTTACCTGGTGAAATACCCGAGATACCTTTATCCGGTACTTATCTAGTTAATCTAAATATTATTTACATGGAAAACTGTTTATAAGCAGCGAAAATTCTAAGGAAATTGATTTAAAATAAAATAGATGCATTTCAACCGTTTTACTTTTGGAGTTATCAGCTAATTACTGTGAAAATTGAAGTCAAAATGGGATGATTTCCGAGTAATGGCGCTGCCGTCGGTGTTAGGCTATAAAATGTGTTATTCGTGGAGTAATTGGCATTTTGTGCTTTTTTCTGGTTTTCTCTAGCCCACATAGTCTATCAGCGAAAGTAAGGTTTTCAAAACCATTTGAAACAAACGCTGAAATTTCGTATGCACTTGTTTAGCTCATTGCGGTAGATGGAGAGGGCACTTGCTATGCTGGCCAATGCTAGGAGCTGAAGCCAGTCCTCCATCTTCGTTGACCGGGCTAACGTACTAATTTAGCAATTCTACTATGTTTTCCATCAATAACTCACTAGAAATTAGCATGCACTTACTTCCTAAATGCGCATTCTCCTTACATAGTTTGTTAATTAATTTAAACTAAAAATAATCCGCATTCCCGCTGAAAACTATTATAAATTCCGAGTAAAATGCATAGCATTTAGGAGCCTATATATGCTTTAAGAGTTACTTGCCTAAAATTTTTAACAGACGGCTGATATTCTCGCTTCACATCCGCTAATTCGTCCATTCCATCGTGCTATCCATAGGAAAGTAAGGAAAGAGCAGGGCAAAACTATTAAGGTATATGAAGAAGGCACAACGTCATAAAGCTGAAATCCGAGATATAAACTATAATGTTTAACCCAGCTCTCTCTTTACTATGGAGAGCACGACAGAATGGACGAATCAGCGGATTAAAAGCAAGAATATCAACCATTTGATGAGAATTTAAGGCAATTAACTTATGAAACATGCATTGGTTACTTAGTGTTATGGATTCTACTCAATTTTACAACAGTTTTCAGCGAGGATGCAGATTTTCATTAATTTAAATAAATAAACAATATACGAAAGATAAATACTGAAGAAGTACATGATAATTTCTAGTCAGTTATCGATGAAAAACAGCAAAATTGCAAAATTAGAGCGTTAGCCTGCTTGCGCTCTAGGAAAATGAGGGTCAACGAAGATAGCGGACTGGCTTCAGTTTCTAGCATTGTCCAGCATAGCAAGTGTCCATCTACCACAAAGGGCTACACAAAATGGCAGTTATTTCGGCTGTCAGGCTCCAGCTTGATGACGTAGTCCCTAATCCATACACCTCGATGGTTTCGACTCACACAGTCGCAGTGGTAACTCTTTCTGAAGGTAAAAAAATACCGCCTCAGTCAGATATCGCAAGGTCCCAGCACTTCGACATCAGTTTTTCAGCGGCAATGATGGTTGTGGTATGACGATTCGACCCATCAAGTAAAACGGCTTGATTTCTGCTTCAGTGTACATGATGGTGGATCCGACATACAGTCACAACGTGATCAAAAGTCGCCCAGTGCAAGATATTATCATCCACCCACGTAATACGGTGACGGAACGGCGCTCGACATAATTATCTCAGAAATTCCATTTGCTATAAATTCTGCCGTTAAAATTGGTCTTATAAATGTAAGACTTCTATAATTTATTCGATCACGTTCTCTAGTAAAAATTTACTTAAGAATTCAGAATACTGGGATGCGTAGTAATTCGAGGACTGGCCTGGAACGCTGAATACCCGCCGTCCCCATTTGCCACAACCAGAATCCGTAAATCAAGGAAAAGAACACAATGCACCGCTCATTCGAATAACTGCAACATAAAATGAGTTATTCTGAGAGTCTCAGCAGTACTTGCAGAGTTTGGGTGGAATGTATCAGAGACGAAAAGATCCGACACATGCCAGATGCGAAGCACACTTCACAAGAACGTGTCTGAGCACTTAACCCAGTTCTATCAATCAGCAATCACCGATGAGGGACCTTCATTAAGGGTTCATAGGGACATCTGGAAGGGATTAACGCCCCTCGTAGGGAATTTGATTGGACTGTGACTGACCCGATGGAGTGAGTGGCCAACACACACGCGATGTCGACAAGAAGGAACTGTTTCTTAGACAGTATGTTACTATTACCTTGTCATAGGTTTTTGCTAAGATTAGCACTAAATCGCCAATAACAGCACTTTAATGAGACCAATGAATTAAAAAAGACAAATCTGGACTTTTTTTACTGCGTACCCTATTGCTTTTAAGTCTACTGGTTTGACGCACGGGATCTCAAGCAATACTAACTTTAAGAATTCCCATTTCCGATTTAAAAAATCGAGACTACGACTTAAGACGACCGTAAAAAAATGTATTTCTCCAATTCTCTCCGATGAGCCCTTTTTTCATCCTTTTCAAGGTAACAACAACTCCTCCCATTAATAATTGAAAAGCTAGCGGCGATAATGCGCTCAAATACAAGTCAAGTTACTAAAAAACAAGCACATATATAATTAGCCATTAGAACAATAACAAGAGATCCTAGACCTAGGGAGTGTGGGTATTATTTATATCTCCATACGCAAAAATAACATTATTCTCGTTGCACAGACCTTTTCACTGACAGGACGAATTACCTCCACTTGTTGCTAGACCTGTGTCGGCATTAGCGAAAGGATAACGAAAGTATGACGTAGGTTTAGGAGCGAATATATTTCACAACGGGTAAAGGCTTAATTCTTTTGGGAATAAAAAAGGTTTTAATTATAAGAGTAAACAAATAGTAGTCGGTCCAAACACCTACGCAATATATAATGCTTTACGGACTGCGGTAGTATAGTGTAAATGCTTTACACACTGCCCATGTAGTGCTGGTCAATATTTATTGAGCAGCATAAAGTTTCAGCGCTTCTACGAGGATTTTCCTGAGAGCAAAATTTTACATCCAAGTGAATATAAAATAGGTGACTTGTTAAATCAAGGAGAGCAACAAAAACATTACTAAAAGTGCAATTTTGACAACCCAAAAATGGGAGTAAGAAACATTAACCTGGACGGTAGCCATGCAACGTGAAGCCGGTAGTATCGCAATATAGTTTTGCGAAAAATATGACAAAATTGGAAGTTAGCAGGCAAATATTACAGCCGGAGCGATTTTCATATGAGTAGGTATTTGGAATGGCTGTTACGGTGAAAATTAAAAAAAAAATTTTCTCCTTTAAATGGAAGAACACTCAAAATTTTTATATTGTATGTAAGTATGTCAAGTAAAAAAATGAGCTCGAAAAAAATCTGAAGTACATAAACAATGTAAGCAATACAATGTTAACTATACACATATTTAAACAAATAATAGTTAATATGCTATTTTAATTCAAATTTACTTTAATCAAAACTTATAGTTTAAAAACAAGTCAATGGATGTCTTTTTACGTTGAATCTTTCCTGAGATACATGATTACAAAAATCTAATGGCAGTGAAAATCGCCATTAAAAAAAAACAGCCGTTATTCAGCGTTTTTTTTTTAATTTTCGCAAAACGCTAGAAATGGTATTCATTATTTCACTAGGCGAACGTTTCCTCAAATTTTCGTCGAAATCTGAGAGGCCAAGGGTCGACTTTGGTCCGAAATGGCGTGGAATGACACTGCTGTAAAAGAGGAGCAAGAAGCATCTCGTGGAACAAGAGCACTGCAATGGCACACCAGTAAGGGGGCATCCATTAATTACGTGAAGCGTTTAGGGGGGGGGAATGGGGTCAGCCGAATCTCACCCAATCTCACGTGGAGGAGAGGGGGGGTCTCGGTAAATATCACGTAATTTTTTTCCGCAAGAAACCTTGTACAGTTGCGAGAAAACTGGGTTAAATTAACTAAAACATGTTTCTCCACTTAAATATGGCTAAATCCTACACAATAATATTTATCGCGGTTATGCGAACGCCACAAAGTAGCACAGTAGCCCCTCGATTGTTTAGCCGCCACCGGCCAGCCAAACGCGCGGCTCGACGAACGTTGCGGCGTACGGCTCGTTCTTAGTAGTCTTAAATACTAGTCTTAAATAAAAATAATTAAGCAAATTATGTTTTTTTAAATAAATCCAACGCAATCAAGCACAGATTAAAATATTTACACTAAAAATACGCATTTTGAAAAATCTAACGTGAGATTAGGGGGAGGGGGTCGAGCCAAATCCACGACATCTCACCAAGGGGGGAGGAGGGGTTGAAAAATCGCCAAAATCACCTCAATTAATTTATGGACGCCCCCTAATATCTAAAAAAAACACGACAAAGTTAGCAATTCTCTGGCATCGGCCACGCGGAATTCGACATCACCTCCGCATGTGACATTACTCAATCGGCGAAAAATGATCTTTGATGACTGATTGGGAGAGTGGCGGGCACGTGGGCGACTGGTGGCTTCGGATCTCCGGGCGAAGAACGGCGGCCGATCGCATGCGTCGCGAGAGTGAGATAGAGGGACGTTGGGGGAGGGAGGAGGGGAAGAGGAGTGGGAGGAGGCAACGCACAGATGCCACCGCCAATCGGCTAATATCTCGGCTGTCGCCCACAGTTCGCATGACTCAGAGCGAGATGCGGCGCGCGATCTTCAAGAGAGGGTACAAGCAACTAGGCTTGTGCGATGAACGAATTTGCCCATCGAGGATCGATGAAAAAATATCATCGAGATGATTCGGTTTCGATGATTGTCATCGACGACGATGAGTCGATGAATTCATCGCCGTGGATGAGTCGATGAATTCATCACCGTGGATGAGTCGATGGATTCATCGCCGTAGATGAGTCGATGAAATCACAGACCTCGATAAGTCGATGAATTCATCGCCGTCGATGAGTCGATGAACTCACCGACCTCAATAAATCGATGAATTCATTCATAGCCGACGGAAAGGTAGGGATAGGCACGGGCGGGCGAAGCAAAACCAATAATTATCATCTAATGGGGATGGATTCATTGACTCATCTACATCGGTGAATTCATCGACTCATTGACGCCAGTTTATTTATCAACTCATCGACGTCAGTTAATTCATCGACTCATCGACGTCAGTTAATTCATCGACGTCGGTGAAATCATGGACTCATCAACGATGGTGGATTCATCGACGACGATGATCGATGACAATCATTGTCATCGACGCTTTTCATCGCAACGCGATGACTAAAATCATCGTCGATGAATTCGATGAATCGACTCATCGCACAAGTCTACACGCAACGCCCCGCCGCCGCAGAGAGGAGAGATTAACATCGCGGTCAAATCAGATTAGGAGGATAGCAAAACAAAACACGAGCGCCACTAGAGGCGCTGTCGCCGGCCCGACCGCAACACACCTCCGAGCGATGTAAGTGACGGACGAAGGCGACCGATACCGAGGATACTATCGACAACCGATAAATAAATTGTCGTCATGAATTGATAAAAGTGTTACACGAGATCCTTGAGGAAAAAGTATCGGTAGGAAACTATCGATATCGAAAATTGGCGCACACCATAAGTAAAGGCCGCTTTACACGGTACATTGAATTGCACAAACGTACGCATCATAAATTGTACAAGAAAATGAATGAAATTAGAGCAGGTTCTATTTCCCGTTCAGTCACTCAGACAATCATACAATTTTCCGCTTTACACGGTACAATTTTCCCCATGAAGGAATTTATGCATTCGTTAGAATATACAATAAAATGTACCGAGTAAAGCAGCCTTAAGAATTACTCAGCTGATACACAAAGAAAAAATTGTTTACAGAAAAATATGAACAAAACAAGCCCATAACGCCCCTCAAATTTTAGGGAGAAAGCTCTTCGCGACAATAAAGGTGAATATTGCTCTAAATGAGGCTTAGTACTTCCATCATAGGATTTCATTTTAGTAGTAGTTTCCGTCGTTAGGGACGGCTATGCACTAGTTAGGTCGTTGGGAGCAAAATGATCGGTGAGCACAAAAAAGAATTTTTGCCAACGGAAAAATAGTGGAGAGAAACTCGGCGACTTGTACGGTCATCTCCAAAAGAAAGTCACCAATCAGTTCATATCTGACCAAGAACTGCATTTGATATGTTCTCTCCATTGCACTCAAAAAGGGGATCGAGATTTCTCTGGAATACCTCCGCTGATGAGCTTTGAAACTTGGCTGTCAGGATATGATATAAATACCCTTCCCAGGCTGATGACTATTACATGGTGATTCCATAACTTTAGGACCAGTTTAACATTCTTTCACCTAAAAAATAAGCCTTCCAATAAATAATTTTTCATCATTTTTAGGGAAGGTTTGCATTTTTCTTCAGTGTTTCATTACCGAGTGCTATACGCATATGCAAAGAATAACACCCTGGGTACCACAAAGTTTTTGAAACAAATGAATCGACTCAAACAAAAGATTTGATACTCTGATACTCTGATACATCTGAGCATCCCTGCGGGTCAACAAAAAGCGTTCAATTAGGAGACACATGATGGTGGATTATATTAGGAGATCATAACCTCACCTATCCCTTTCTATTTTTCAGCCTTGTCAAATCGTCGACTTAATTAACTAAGTGAAATAAGAAACTTAAGATATTCATATTTTGTGTACGAGTACGTAATTTCTTATCAATTACGATTGAATTAAGTTCAATAATTGAATTAATTGAATTGATAAGAAATTGTAATTTCTTATCAATTACGATTGATAAGAAATTACAATTACGTACACAATAAAAGCTTTTAAAAATACATGATATGATCTATTATAATATACAATGCATTTTTGTATGATGTGGATTAAACATTATGTTCCTTAACCTCCATAACTAATCGAAAGTCTCGTACTGGCCCCAGAAATGCCTGACCGAATCACGAGTGTTTGGTGAAGTTCAGAAATATGTTTTTTTATGTCAAGAATATTACACGAAACAGCCATACATCACACAACCGACCTTATGTCACAAACTTCAGTTTTTCTTGTCCAAAACCTAACGGAGAATGAAGTACTAATAGTTAAAGGTAGGCTCTTAGTTTACTGAAAATGTTAGTCTCGATTAACAGCAGTTGGAGGGTAACGCCGGCTAGCTGAAAACTCGAAAAGTACGACACACATCGCGTGATTATACATGCTTAAGGTAGTTTGAGCGAGATAGTTCCCTAGTCATAACAGAGACTATATTCGTATTATACGTTATAATTTCACCGCCTTTATTTTAACGACATTTAGGTGTTATAAATTCCTCATTTTTTAAATACGCTCTCTCTGGAGTGCATACAGGTAACCATTTCCCATGTGAAATGGCTGGTATATTTTGGCAAATACCTCGGAAAGTAATGAGGTAAGGGGTAGAATTTTTGTTGCCAATGGAAGAGTGAGATATTTATCTTTAAAATGAGACGAAATTCATTGATTTCTAGGGGAAATCATATTTCACTCAAACTACCTAAAGCACCCATTTCTTAAGCAGATTATGCTTACCGTAGATAAAATAGGCAGGGCAAATTTACTCATCGGCTCATTTCCAGTACAGTGTGAGAATGCGACGTGAGGGATTAACCTATGATGCTGCCTTCTGTCAATATAACTTGAATTGCAATTTCATGTGAGGCGGCTTGTGCGTTTAATTAGATTCGGATGGATGGTCGTAGGTTACACATTCAAAATATGATAACATAAGCCAAACCCATTGGGAAAAGATGACGAGTTTCCCAATGGACACGGTTCGGAAAAAAAACCACGGAAAAGGAAAACGGCGGAACAGTTTGAAGGGAGACACGATGTCCCCCATGACCTTCTGGATTGAACGATTAGGGCGACGCATATTGAAACATATGCGTTGACGCTGGCAGCCGTTTAAGAGGTTATAATGAGTGAATGACCTTGGAGCAGGCTTAGAGTTAATGTCACTCGGTAACACAGAAGTGCACACTTCAGAAACGCATGGCCGTAAGTATGCAGGTACAAGAACGATATTTCACTAAGGAATACATTGAGAAAAGGGGGATGGAGTTTCTCTTTGACATAAAGCATGAGCGATTGAAAACATTTTATTGATCAATGCATAATAATTTCGATCTCAAGGCAAGTGGAATTGGGAAGAAAAATAGGAATGCAAAATAAAATACCAATACACTATTTAGACCGACGTTCTTGGGAATATTTCCCTGAAATGACCGGTTGGATGCACAGACGGAGGAAGCAATATTTTCACATTTTAGACACATTCATCAGAAGAAAATAATCGGACACGAAAAAAAGAGTGATTTCGGCCTAAAAATTCCTCATGCTGGAAAAATCAGACACATTTTCTCCCTTTACGAACCGCCTTTACAAGAACCGATTTTTCATGATCTGGTGAATGATTTAGGAAACAAATCGAAAATAAATTGTTCGCCATGGGATTATGCCAAAATCCAGACATGCTGGATGGGAAAACAATGTCATTAACCCACACTGATCTTTAATTAATATAAATATCCAATATCTCGTAAAAAAATTATCTAAAAAGAAATAAAACTATCATGTTAAAATGAAGGAAATGGCACAAAAGAAATGGTTTCAGGCTTGACTTTGTGGAAGTAATTCATAGTAAATTAAATAAAACTTTGTATACTCCACTATAGGTTTAATAACACGACCCAGGTTTCGACACTTCGTGTCATCTTCAGGAGATGCCTTAGGATGACACGAAGTGTCGAAACCCGGATCGTGTTATTAAATCCATAGTGGAGTATACAAAGTTATATTTAATTTACTATGAAGGATATGGTTTTACTACATTCCACCGTTCACTGAATCTAGATACGTGACGCAGTCGTAATTCCGACGATTAATCTTTATTACGAAGATTTTCCCTTTTTCTGGTGTATTTTCAAGTATTATTGGAAAATGAGGTAAATTAAGGAAGCGCATCTCGTAATACTTCAAAATGAATCGTGACAACGCGCAAAACCCACTTAGTACTCCAAATTCAGCAAGACAAAGCTGCTCCAAGAAAACTATCCAGAAATATCAATTTATTGGGTAAAAATTTGCACATCTAGAGGCCAAATCTCTTGACGATTATATCCTTCTACTCTTCTAACACCCCCTGCCACACGGCCATGTAGCGACTGGTATGGTAGTAAGTAGATGTAGATAAAAGACACAAAAGAGAGTACAGCAAAGCCTAAGTATAAAGCCACAACTGGTATGAATACCTCAACAGTTTCCGCAGAAGACGAAAGAATTAAGAGCCAAAGTGAAACAGTCTCTTTAAACATTGCAAATTTTTCCAGCGAGGATAAGGTAGCTTTAGTTAATGCCCAAACCTCTACTAGTTATGTAACACTCAATGACAAGTAAGTAACCCAGATTGAAAAATGTATGGTAATGACTCAGAAAAGAGGGTCAAATTCAAAAGAGGGCAATTTTCCTTGATATCCATGAACATCCAGTACTTCTGCAGCCACAGATTTCAAGTTAAACCGAAGTCGAAGAGGTTTAACTGGTTCTGATGTAATTTTGGGCACAGACACTAGTTTTTTTAACACCTTGGTGCTCGCTGAACTGTCACCTGCAGAATATATGCACGTACCATTCAGCTATTCCAATACTTATAGTGCAATACGTTCGTAAAGACATATTCCAATTAACATGAAAAACGTTAATAAATGCCATTCATTGAAGTGGGATAACAGCTTAATCTCTTCAGCAATGCGTCTGTCTGTCTCCAGAAATTCTGCATAACTGATGAAAACTGAGATTTTTGTGTATGAATAAGAATTACATCGCACAAAAAATAAACGAACAAAACGCCATTGGTTCATTGTTCTCATCGCAGTGGCCATTTTTCAGGTGTCCTGTGGGCGTTGGCTTCACGCAATTTCTCGCCAGAAATACACCGCCTATCATTGGTTTCTCCGCGTAAATGAATTTTGAGAAATTTTTCCCCAACTTCAGATTTGTTGTTTTCCGTCTTAGGCAATCAGATGAGGAAAATCGGGCCCGCCCTTGACGTAATTTCGAGTGTGGATTGCATCAGCCGCTTCGCTGAAATGCTAACCTCTGCTGTGGACAAGGGGCGGAAAACCAGGGTGGCTAGGGTAGCCAGGGTAGCGGAGGATAAGTGGAGAGATACTTGAATTCGGCTATAGCCGACTCTCTCTCAAGTCATTCACCCAACCCTACACTAAAGATGGTTCAGTGGACCATAGTATAAGGTATATTTCTTTTCTCGTTCATCCTTGCTAGCACTTACTCGTTTCTCACTTTGTCACTCCATTATAAAAGTTCTATTATTCTCCATAGCCACATTTCCAAGCGCTCTAGATATTTCTCCTCTTTCCTCCTGACTGTCCATGTTTCGGCTCCATAAAGCAGAACATTCCAAATAAAGCATATAGCAAATATTTTCCATAAGCCTATGTTGATTTCTTCGGCTTAAAGTAGTTGGTTGACTTTACTGAAGGCCGCTTTTCCCTGTGATATTCTACTTCTTAATTCCTCCGTACAACTTCCATTCCACGTGATAATATAACCAGGATAGACGAGCATGGAGGGAGCAGTTCAATCGAAACCTGTATCAAGACAGATTCACCTAAGAAGAACAAGAAATATCAAGGTATCATGTCGATTGAAGAAACACGTATTTACATAGGTTTTTCGTTAAATTTCGAAACCAAGTCGTAACAATGCTTTGATCGAGACGAACATTTTAAAATACAATTCTTGCATCATTTATGTTACATGTACGCTTACTTAATACTTATAAATGTACAAGATTTTTTTTTCGACTTACTTGAAAAGTTATTTTTATGGACAGTCAATGACTCATGATTCGCACTCCAACCACCATTATTTACGGGAGTCTTCCTGAGAATCCGGTAAATTTGGCAACCCAAGCGGAAACTCAGGAGGGCCGAGCGGCCCCTCCGCTTTAGCGTCCCTCGTAACCTGGGCCACACCCCCTTCCGTCCGCCGAAAAAATTCGCGAGCGCGAACGACGAAAACCACGCTTTCTCCGGATCGGAAGCAGAAAACGGGAACGGGGAGGGGAAGATGAAGGGGTGGGAAACGGCAGAGGAGTGGGGGGGATAGGGGAAGGGGACGAGCGGCATGTGCGAGGACTTTCTCCTCAATCACGCCACCTCATCTCCCGCGCCAATGCGCACGCGTCGACACGTCACAAAACCCTTCTTTCTCTCTCCATCCCCCCTTCCCCTCCCCCCTTTCGACCGCCCGAGGCGCTTCCTCGCGCGGTCTCGAGCGTTGGTCAGCGTGGGGATTCATCAGCTGCTAAAATTTAGAATTACGTCTCCAAAATGTTCCCTCGTAAAAGTTGACGCCACTTTAGAAAGAAATAGAGTGAGTTTCACGAAGAATCAGCCAACTTATGGAAGGGATATGGCTTCGATTTCAAGAATTTTTCGTCAAATAGAAATGGGGTCACTGCCCAAAGATTTACTATGAAGTTTCCACAATGAACGTCGATTAAAACGACCGACATGGGTTGAATATATCTGAAGTTTACCTCTTTGGAACATTAGATACGTACCGTCAATTATAAAACGCTAACTTATTTTCAAGACTACCCCCGAACACTCGTGAAACTTTTAAGCTGAAATAAGCATTTTTTAGTGACCTGCATAAAACGTTTGCGCAGTTATATCTCCACAAGAAAGGAGTTTCACCAAATACCAATTACAGCAAAAAAGTATCGAAATGAAACCCCCTAAAACCTCCGGAAGACACGCAGAATCCTCTTGTAACACCTAGAATGCAACGTGACTACCTACACAAATTCTGGGGAAAAATAAAGGAAAGTAGAATTAATGGTATTGGCAGTATCTTGGTGGAATGCCTTCATAATGAAATGATGAATTACTTAGCATTCCATATAATTTTTACTACACACAAAATATTTTATAAAGAAAAGTGTGTGAATAAGACCTGATAAATTTTGAAGAATACAAATGTCTTTTTCTTTTTTATTCCATTTAACCGCAACCTTTACGTATCACTATTTCATGAGATATTCGAAAGTACATAAGCACTATTCAAAGGTTCATATATGCTAAAAATTAAAAATTATTTTTCCCCGCTGTATTTATTATGTCTTTAATAAACGAAGGAATAATAAAACGTCCTCCTATAGGCAGGTTACTTTCTGTCGAGAATCAGGAAAAATGCTGTAGGTTTGCAGTAAGATTCCGCGTAAAATCAGTTCCACCGGTGATCAACCTAAAATCGGCTTCGGAACAAGAAAATCGTATAGAAGTAAATGTTTTGGCTTAAGAAGGAGGGAGATACTTTTTAATATGTACTTTACGCCATATTTAAATCGCATTTTCCAAGTTATAACAAAGGGATGTTCCAAACTTTAGCTCAGTAATCAACTATCACGAATTCGAGGATAGGCTTGCTGCAGCCCTTCACTCACTTTCCAGAAAAATAGCAGCTTTATCTCTTCATAAATCTTCATTTTGAAATTCTTCATTATTTTTCTCATGTACTAAATCATCAGTTTTCCTCTGTAATTCTTCCCATTACTAACACCATTAATTATTCATTTAATGGGGTGATTGTGCGTCTGGGTGTGCCCAAAATGTTTACTACTGTCAAAAAATTTACTGCCCACTCCGCTTCTGGAGCTATTTCTACTCAGCACTACTTTATTAAGCATTCCATCCTCAAATTTAATCTTTACCACTCTTCCACAACAAAACATGACCACTTTTTCCGATCTCCCCTCATCCACTGCTATTATCGCGTTCGCATCGCTGCCTTTCACCCATCGCCTTCCACGGCATCGTACTAATAACACTTCCAAACGTGTCATAACGTAGAGCTGCATTACTTCATTGCTTTGGTTTCGCTCTTAATACTAGGGAAAAAAGGCTGCTTGAAGAGTTTTCAATGGCCATTTTTAAGACTTCCACCCAACGGAATATTGGAGGAATTTTTAAAAGTTAGTTTCAAGTATTTGAACTCCACATTTCCCTCTGGATCAAAATAGGCTTTTTCAGACTCTGGGTTTCTCTCCAACTCCCAAATCATCCTCCTCCTACCAATGTTACAATAAAATGCGCATTGGTTATGGCGGCAATGACTCCACCTTTTGGCTAGATCATCCCAATATTTAAGAGTTAATCGCCAAACAGCCACAAGACTGGAATATCTGATTTCCATTCCACTTATCAATGCGAGGGTATAATTTTCTTAAAGCAACCCTCAAGATAAACACCCCCAAAACTCAATTTTGGTGCAAGCCCTGTATGAAAGAATAATGAATACATAGGTTATCACTGATTCGGAGAAAGCCTGTTGTCAAGGAAATTCATAGTTAAATTGTTTGAGATGTGATTCACAAAACCCTAAATGACTAGGCAACTAACTTGAAAATCCCGATGACGCAGGTAAACGACAAATAAACACGAGACCTTGCCCCGCCAACATTTCTTGCTTACGCCATTTGGGACAAGAGAGAGTAATGATGAGACGATATTACGAAGACGATAGGGCAACTAATTTGGGAACTGATGACTTTCTATTTCACTCTTCGTCGGCTGTGCTACTCAACAACGACTCGAGGATGCACTTGGTGTCATGACAAAGCGCATGACAAAGGGGGAATGAAGGATAAATGATCTTCAACAATCATTCAAAAACGCTCAGAAGCATTGAGTACGTTTTGAACTGTTCTCGAGGGGTGAAGTGATGCGTGGATATTTTTAAACGATTACGGATACGTACTTCCTGCACATTGTTCACTACTTAACACTGTTCACCGTATTAGTAAAATACTCAGTCCATTCCTTTTTGTTGTATAAATCTACATTGACCCAGGGTGATTGTTAATTAATCAGCACACATTTAGTTCAAAATTAATTTTCCGATAAAGATAATTCCACACTAAAATGTAGCGCAAGTATTTTCGTTCAAACACTAGGCGGAGCTCGATAATGTCTCGATCTCCCCATACAATTCGATGCGAAGCGTTGACGAAATGCACAAATTATCCCTCCACTTTGGTCGACTTTTGGCCAGTCGCAAGAGTATTTAGTTATAGAATCAATAGTAATTACATCCATCAAGTTATAGATCTCATAAATACATTCTGGTAGCAGGGACACATCTAATAGTTACATAAGTTATTTACCAATAGTTAACAGTTTCGAATGTTCGACCTAATCTTCTACCACCGGATAAAATTTATGAAATATTAGCCTAAGAAAAATTGCTAATACACACAATAATTAGTCAGTAAGAGTAAATTAACTGGTCATTTGTCTCGTAACAACTCTTTCTTCTGGAAATTAAAGCTCCAAGTGGTTCATTGTGCATCCGCCATCTTAGCTACTTACGGAACTCAATAACTCCATGCCATAAGTTATGAAACCAATATATTTATCGAATTTTTCTGCAACACTTATTGAATGGTTGCCACGACTAATGGGTCCGCCTTATGGGACAAAAATATTAGAAATCGCTAGCCGTAATAATATTATTTTCTACTCAAAATGATTCTGATATTCATACTCAAAAATATGAAGTACAGCAAGTCCTCGGTATGCGTCGTTTCGATTTACGTCTGATTCGATGTTACGTCCATGCTGACAAGGGTCGTCGGAAAATTTTTCCCTGTTTAACACTAATGAAATATACCGTGTGTGCCTATTCTTACGTTTTTTGATGGTTAAGACATAATCATCCCATATGAAATGGCTATATTTTCCTGGATAAAGGGAAAAAACGAATTTTGAAATTAACGCCGTGATTTATCACGGGATTAAAGTGGTCACGAATATCTGGATCCGTTTTACGTTATTTCGACTTAACGTCGGTCTTCTTCAACACGCATCTCCGACGTAGAAGATTTTGGACAGTGTTGCCCAATATTTAGTTCACTTGAAGTAATGTTTCATGATATTTCTTTAAAAATGTATTTGCTTCCTCAGATTGTTTTAAGTCTTCTGACAATTGATTCCATATTTCGCAAGAGGTGACAAAGCGTATGCAGCCGTTCGATAGTGTGGTATATAAAGTTCTTTCATGCGGCGTTTTAGACGTTTACTTTGTTCCAGCATTGCAATGTACATTCCGGAGTAAATATGAGGGTGGTTCTGTCGTAATGAACTTGTACATGAATGATGCTTATTAAGCAAGCACCTATTTTGTATTTTATCCATCTGAGTTTTTCAAAATATGCCGTCACGTATTCATAATATGTGATGCCAAAGATTTACCTCACACTGAAGTTCTGAATCCTCTGGAGTTTTAGATTCAGCTCATTTGTAAGGTCAGAGTATACCACAGAGCAGTAGTCTACGAGTGCGAAAACAACGTATGTCACATTCCGAGGTAAAGCAGCCTCTTGAAACCTAATAACAGGAGGAGAAAATTTAATTTGGATGTATCACCAAGTGCGACCTGGGATGGATTACGAAAATCATACCATGAGGGATATCAGAGCAGGGGATTATGACGAAATAATGAGGCTTGTTCGAAGGAGAATTGAGTAGAGAGATGCAGTAACCAATATTCAATTTACAGTTAATATACTGGAGCACCTGGAAATCCAAGCTCAAGCACATAATAGTGGCGCGATAATCTTCTTGTATAAAGCTGCGCTCTACGGATTACAGACATGGACCATTGGGTAAACGGATCACAAGAGACACAGCTTTCGAAGCTCGCTGTTGGAGGCGGATATTAAAAATCAAATGGCCGAATAAAATCAGACAAGAAAAAGTGTACAAAAGAAGGCAACCATACGACAACAAGAAAATATTCAGATGATTTGGATATGTTTTGAGGCCAGTATGTACCAGTAAGCAGCAGCATTGAGTGGAAAACGAAAGAGAAAGTCCCATGGGGAGCAGCTGAGTGATAAAAAATAACTAAAAAATAAGTTAACGTTCGCCAGATAAAACGGGACACGAAACATAGCAGGCTATTATGGAATTAAGATGGAGAGGAAAGTGCGGTGGGCTGCTGTCTTAGGCCACCAAACAAAATCCAAGGATCGTAAGACCTACGATAAAGACAATTTACTAAATAATAACCTCGGATGTTATTCAATTCTTACCTCCCGAAAAGTCTCTCACCCGCTGTCTTAGGCTACAAAACACAAACCAAGGATTTTATGACCTAAGATGAAGACAGGTAACTGATTAATAACCTCGATTTGATTCCACTCTACAGATTCAGGATTCACTTCGTGGAAGTTTATACTTACTTATTCATACTTAAAGAATACAATTTCCATACCCATAGTTAAAGAATACGACTTGCGGCATCATCAGGTATATCAAAATACCTGAGGATGCCATAAGTATGTGAAACGCGTCGTACCATCCAAAATACAAATCTTTGGAAAAGTAAAAATTTAATTCTTTAAGTATGAATCGATTTGATTCGATTCTTACCTTCGGAAAAGTCTCTCACCCGCTGTCTTAGGCTACTGAACAAAATCCGAGGATTGCATGACCAACGACAAATACAACGTACTGAATAATGACCTCGAAGTGATTCGATTCTTACCTTCGGAAAACCCCCGCAGACGGATAGAGATGTTTCGTTTGTTTTCCCTTTTCGGGTCGTCGCCCGTCGCCCCGGCCGCATTCCTACCCGGGAAAAAAGAAAACCTCTGCCTCCCTCATGTCCGAGCGGGCGAAAGGGGTCACGGGCGTGTCCGTTGGAAAAGGGAGATACGAGAGATGGACAAAAGATACGCACGTAAGAGCACGCTTAAGGGCCCGCGCACACTACGGACCAAACTAAACTATCGTACGATAGTTTAGTCGGATTCGACTGCATCCCCGCACACTGCTACCATTAAACGTTTCGGTTGGTGGCAGGTCCGCAGACTGGTCGATTACCAGTCGTCCGATTGCTTTAGTCAATACACTGCTCTCGGGTTGAACGCTTATGTTTGACAGAAATGTTTCCGATAAGAGCTGCTACCATCGCCCTTATTATAAAACGGAGGATAAGAATGAATGAGAAAAGAAGCCGAGAATATTGGGTACATCCAATATACAGTGACAGACTATTGCGAGGAAAGTTTTACATGCTGCATTCTAAATTATTAGACTATCCGAAAAAGTTTTTCGCTTTTTATAGAATGAGCATAACCAGTTTCAATGGCCTTGTTAAATGAATTGGGCCAGCAATAACAAAAGAGAATACAATTCATTCCATACAAGAGGCCCAACTTCCCCACACCGAAGCTCAGGGCGAACTGAGAGCACCGCGCCGACTAGACAGTCGGAGAGTCTGCCCATTCGTATAATGCGCCGTACTGTTTAAGCAGTCGGCCGATAGTCCATCTACTGAGTTGGAAGGGAATCGTACTGCCCATCAAACTTTTTCATCAGCTGATTTCAAATCCCTTGAGTGTGCGCCCTCGCATATGCCTCCATGGAAATTAAACGACCGATCAAACTATCGGCCGATCAAAAGTCTGTAGTGTGCGCGGGCTCTAAAAGAGCGTAGGAGGAAGAGTAAGGAGGAGGAGAGAGAAGAGACGACACTTTCTCGAGCTCCCTTCCCCATTCACTTTTCGCATTCGACCAACGACGAGCGGCAGCCGTCAAGTGGAATGCGGCCTCAGTCGTGAATGTGGCTAGAAAGCATTCCGAGTGAGACCCATGGATTGAATTGAGGTGTTTTCGACATAAATATGAATTCATAAAATACAATGTTTAATTAAGAGTTCCTTTAAGAAGAAAAGTATCCTCTGTTTGAAATGAACAAACAGATCCCTATCTTTATTCTTGCCATTTTTCCTGGGAAAAATGGAAAGAATACATGCTCGCCGCGGAAACCTGAAACAGATCCCTATCTTCGCTATTGTTTATTCTTTCGCAAATTGAACACGGCCACGAATGGCGTTATCTTCGTAGAAATGCACACATTCATCGATATTTTGTATTCTTTGTACCTTTAGTTTGCTTTCCGGTATAATTAATGTATTTCGTGAATGATGGCGTTTTGAAAAAAGATAGAGTGATAAAGATTTTTATTTAAAGTAATATATACTCTAAATAATGGGACTAACGAAGAAAGGCGACAAACCCATTATGAATTCTTATTACATCTACGTGTAATACCCAGCGAGCCACCGTATGGGCGTCTGGCAGGGGGCGTTAGTATACCAGCAAAGTGAAGATGTAAGGGATAAAGTTTTTGGAGGTGAAATTGTGACATGTATTATGGGAGTGTATTTAGAGGAGCTCAGTTTTGATTCATTTATTCATTGGTCGTTCAATCCTAAGATTGGATGACTGCTGCCCTCCACCCTTCCCTATCTAATGCTTGTTCCCTGGTATCTCTTCCTATGTACTTTCCTCTTTATTAGGTCCACAAACTTATTCCTTGCTCCTCTTCCTCTGGGGACTTTTCCCTCTATTTTACCTTCAATTATGTTCTTTACAAACCCATTGTGTCCAGGGAGTGTCTAATCCCAGATTTGATTATGGTCATCGGACAGAACGAGTTTTGTGCCCATCCGTTCAGCAATGTACATCTCTTATTTTATTACTACTGTCACATCTAGTGGTGTAGTGTGGCTTCATGATAATATTCTCAGTGTCGCTCTGAAAACACCAGTACTAACGCTCCCCTAATACATCCTCCAATAGCTATAATTTGCTAAATATTTAAAAGTACTGGAAAATTACGGTTAATTTCGACAATTACCACAAATTACCCATCTTTTTTATTCCCTAATGGACAAAAAAATCACGTAGTCCGTAATAGTTTTTATTTTTAAATGGTACCTACGGTTAATAAGTATGCTATAAGATTCTCCTGTGTGTACAACAGTCCCTTGCATCTAAAACAGATTGTTCAGGCTTAGTGTTGAAACCGAGCAGTAGGAAGAAATTGGAAAGCACCAAAACTGCGAATTGTGACATCATTTTTCGATAGAGGCAGGCCATATATACAACATTCAGAAACATATACACAGCCGACGTGGGCAAAGAGAGCGGTACATTCCAATCAGCAACGACGTGTCAGTCATCCAGTAAGTCAATAAAGCAACATCTTCTCATTAGGAAACGGCATGAATTTTACCTGAATGCATATTTTCCACGTCAATAACATTTGCGCCAGGTAAAAATCAGAAAATGAGAGTTTCTGAGAGCGTAGATATGTTTTTTTTTCCATTTTAAGGTAGTTTGAGCGAAATGTCATTTTACCTAGAAATCAATAAATTTGGTCTCATTTTAAAGAAAAATATATCACCGCTTAACACAAAACTTTTTGAGATTTGACAAATAATACCAGCCCTTTTATGTGGGAAATGGTACGTATGTGCAATCCAGAGAGACCATATTTACAAAATGAGGCATTTCCTACACTTAGATAGCGTCAAAAAATCAACAGTGTTGCATGTGAGTTATCTCAACTATTTTTGAAAATTAATCATATTGTCACCGCAGTAAATTCTTCATGATCACAATAAATCTTCCATTTTGATGGAGTTTCAAACGTACCGCATGAAAAAAATGACTCAATTGAAAGATTTGTTAGGATATTTTCATTTGATTACTTACAATTTCTATCAAATAAAACTATTTTATTGCACCATTAGTTATGCAATATTTAATTCGTGTGTCTCACAGTTGGGGAAATTAAAACGTGTACATCGAATATGGTCTCTATTATTATTAGGGAACTCTCTCTTTCGCACTATTTTAACAGTAATTTAGAGTTAAGAACAGAGTTGCACGCAAATGAGGTTAAGTACTGACAGAAACTGTTGCAACGGACTATCCGCGCAGTCGAAAATTCTTTTCAAATTTATGCAAACAAACTAGAAAAAGGGAGGGGGAGAAATCCGTAAAGTAAACAGCTTTACAAGGCATACGCTGACAACAGGAAAAAAAAACAATAGTGCTCATTATGCTATAGCCTCGACGTTGATAGCCGAAGATAAGAACGAACGAGATTATATCATCATTTAATTTATCACAATTTATTTAACCTAATGAAAAAATTACAACAAAAAACTGATTATAAGCATTCTAAACATTACAAATAATAATATTTTCAGAAGCGCGTTCACAAAATTATTTTAAAAAATACACACGAGTTAATATCTTTCACGACGTATCTTTCCGTCTCCCAGTTAAACAGACATGTTAGCAATATCACCTACATCCTACGTAGTTATGAAGGGTCCTGCGACAAATAAATTACAAAAGAAGCTATGTTATAGTCTATTATGGGATACATGAGATTAATATTATCGCCATCAAGATGCATGACATTTCGCAAAAACATTGGTCTAACAGGCATCACATTTTAAGGTTGAAACTCCAAAAGCCGTTGGTCTGTGTTTGATATTTTGATCTGTTCATATTCACCCATATATTATTCAATCCGTAAGACCTCACTTCTTTATTATAAGCATCATTTTGGTTCGTTTTTTTCCTATCTGTACGTGTATCAATGGTTGTATTTAATGGTAAATTTTACTAAACAACAAAAAACACGACCCTTTTTTGTGTTTTTTTAAAAGTTGTGTGTCTTTTTTGTGTTTTAGTAGAAGTTAACATTAAATACCTATGACTATGGAAACATACCACCAAGATAAAAAAGATACTGTTTTAATTTATCTGTGGATCTACGGGTCTTGACGAATAATATTAATGGTCGAAGGCGTAACTTCGTGGAACATAGTCACAGAAATGAGGAATAAAATATTTTAGTATGAATATGTTTTGTACATCTTGGTATAAGTAAAATACTTTGAATGTTTATTGCCGATCCATGTATCTACTGCACAGTTAATATTATCAAGGCCCTTGATACCTTGATAATTATTGCTGTGCAGTCGAAACCTGGGTCTTGCAATAAACATTTATTGTGGAATATACTAAGATTTTTCTCCCTCATGTCCACTGGAAATTGAGTGGACAATATTCGGGCACAAAGGATGAATGAAGCAAAAAAATACCAGATGGCACAAACTCAATGTCAAGGTCATAGGGCCACGCCGCGAATGGCAGCGTTAAATGCCGCCGGAGGGGGGGGGGTGGACAGGATTTACGGGCGACATATCACGCGAGATGGGCGAGTTGTGCAATGTGGGAAGTGATCCCCCTTGATCTTGCGAGGATAGGGCCGACCTCGAGAGGCCATCTAAGAAATGAGAAGAGCATCAACGACCGCTGGCAAACAAACGGAGCGACGACTGCCGGGGAGAATACACGATCAGACTTCCGCCCTGGCGACGGTACTTCTACTTGCAACGAAAAATATATTTCCTGTGCTGAGGAAAATTAAGGCAGTGCGAGCGAGGTAGTTCCCCAACCATAATAGAGACCATAATCGATATATACCTCTTAATTTCACCAACTGTGAGACACACGAATTAAATATTGCATTGTTAATGGTGCAATAAAATAGTTTTACATGACAGAAATTGTAAATAATCAAATGAAAATACCTAAAGGAGTATTTTACTTAGCACATTTTTTTCACGCGGTACGTTTTAAACTCCATCAAAATGGAAGATTTTTTTGTGATCCCGAAGAATTGACTGCGGTGACAATGTGACGAATTTTCAAAAATAGTTGTGAAAACACACAAACTACACACTGTTGATTTTTTGACGAGATCTAAGCGTAGGGAATGCGTCATTTTTAATGTAAAGTCTCTATGGAGTGCATACACGTACCATTTCCCATGTAAAAGGGCTGGTATTTTCTGGCAAATATCTCGGAAAGTAATGTTGTAAGGGGTTGAATTTTTGGTGTTAATGGAAGGGTGATATATTTTTCTTTAAAATAAGACCAAAGTCATTGATTTCTAGGTAAAATGATATTTCGCTCAAACTACCTAAAATTTCGAAATCATCGCTTGTCTGAGGGATCACTTCTAGGGGTCACGGTAATTTAGTTCCGAGCAACATTTACTAAAAAACAATAGACGCGAAGACGCCCGCCTCACCGCTAGCTTGAGTCCGCTATAATACTCGTATGTTTATTAACACGTTAGGAATCGATATGACGATGTGAGTTTGCCATGGTAATTGTAATTAACAGCTGCACTTAAGAGCTTGAAAAGAATACCAAGAACTTGCTTCTATTACCTTTAATTACCAAGAAAATGTTGTGTCATTAACTTGACAATAACTGTTTCATGGAAATTTAGAAAGAACTAAACGTTTACAGATACATTTAAATAAGTTTTTCCTACACGATACTACAGGTTCATTACTATTAAATGTCAAGTTTCTTCACTATTAAATGTCAAAGAGAGCGTTCCGTTCGGAAACGCCAAAAAACACCACATTTTTTGTTCTCACCGCTATAAAAATAGAGAGTGTATTGAAAAAATAATCGGCAACCACAGTTAAAAAAACAATAAAACAAGCTAAAGTTTGACGTAACTCGCATTCATATCGGTACCACGGTACATTTTTCAAGTATCAGTTTCTAAACTCGAGTCTTCATAATTTTTGCACCGTCTGTAGGCAGTTTGGAGAAAAATTTTGAGGACACCGGGATTAGACACGGTATTGCCTATACGGAGTCGTTCGCAAGTGCACACAAGTGCGAATTCCCCAGAGGAAAAATCATTCGCCTTGACCGCGACTCGAACCCGAATACCTCGATTTCCGGCCGGCAGTCAGGAACACATTGTTCCTTGAAGGTAGTCCAAGAGAGATAGTTCCCTAGTAATAATAGAGCTAATTCGAACTATACAATTTGATTTCAACACCTGTGAGACACACGAATTAAATATTGCATTGTTAACGGTGCAATAATATAGTTGTTTATCTAATTTTACAAAAACACAAAAAAAGGATCGTGTTTTTTGTTGTTTAGTAAAATTTACCATTAAATATAACCATTGATACACGTACATATAGGAAAAAAACGAACCAAAATGATGCTTATAATAAAGAAGTGAGGTCTTACGGATTGAATAATATATGGGTGAAACAAACGCAAACGAACGGCTTTTGGAGTTTCAACCTTAAAATGTGATGCCTGTTAGACCAATGTTTTTGCGAAATGTCATGGATCTTGATGGCGAAAATATTACTCTCATGTGGCCCATAAGAGACTATAACATAGCTTCTTTTGTAATTTATTTGTCGCAGGACCCTTCATAACTACGTAGGATGTAGGTGATATTGCTAACATGTCTGTTTAACTGGGAGACGGAAAGATACGTCGTGAAAGATATTAACTCGTGTGTATTTTTTTAAATAATTTTGTGAACGCGCTTCTGAAAGTATTATTATTTGTAATGTTTAGAATGCTTATAATCAGTTTGTTGTTGTAATTTTTTCATTAGGTTAAATGAATTGTAATAAATTAAATGATGATATAATATCGTTCGTTCTTATCTTCGGCTATCAAGGTCGAGGCTGAAGCATAATGAGCATTATTGTTATTTTTCCTCTGCTGTCAGTGGATGCCTTGTTAAGCTGTTTACTTTACGGATTTCTCCCCCTCCCTTTTTCTAGTTTGTTTGCATAAATTTGAAAAGAATTTTCGACTGCGCGGATAGTCCGTTGCAACAGTTTCTGTCAGTACTTAACCTCGTTTGCGTGCAACTCTGTTCTTAACACTAAATTACTGTTAAAATAGTGCGAAAGAGAGAGTTCCCTAATAATAATAGAGACCATATTCGATGTACACGTTTTAATTTCCCCAACTGTGAGACACACGAATTAAATATTGCATAACTAATGGTGCAATAAAATAGTTTTACATGATAGAAATTGTAAGTAATCAAATGAAATAATAAATGTTTAACTTGACTCATTTTTTTCACGCGGTACGTTTGAAACTCCATCAAAACGGAAGGTTTATTGTGATCCTGAAGAATTTACGCAGAGATTAATTCTCCTCTGCAGAGATTAATTAATTAACTCTCCTCTCCAGAAATTGGAAAGCCGTCCATATGGTTATCCAGTACTTCAGCCACCACTCCGACCCGATCCCCCTTTGATGATTAAATATGAGTATTTGCACACAACATAATCTCTACATTACATCTTCCAAAACGCGAACTTACGAAGAGGTTTACCTACTGCCAATCGTAGAGAACTCGTAATTTACATACATACATACCAATCACGCCGTACCCTTAAGGGGTAGACACAGTCACGAAGTTTCACTCATAAATACATATCTGTACACCTAACTCTGCTTCGATAATTCCTCCATATTGACCTATCCTTGCAAACCTCTTTTGCCTCATTTACCCCCATACATTGCTTCACACACGCCCTCCTGTTTTTAAGACTCCTAATGTTCTTCTCGCACCATACATTTTCACTCTTATATACCTGTTTCGTTATTCGACTCTCATCCATTCTCTCAACATGGCCAGACCAACGAAGCACACACCTTTCATATACGTCCATTACTGGAGCATCTAACCCACATTCATTTATTACCCACTCATTCCTGACCCTATTCATCCTACTTTTGCCGCAAGCATTCCTCAGATAACTCATACACGGCGTTTAGTCTAGTCACATGTTTATCCTGACATACCCATGTTTCACTACCATACAACAAAGTGCGGAGAAGTACACTTTTGTACACGGCGATTTTCGCTTTCCTAGACAGGCACTCATGCCTTGATACACTCCACATGCTACCCATCACTTTTCTTCCAGCATTCGCACGTCTCTTTATATCCTCATCTATCCGTCCATCGTTCGCAAACATCTTACCTAAGTACACAAAATCACCCACTTGTTCAATTACTTCACCATTCGTCCTCATCATACAGTTATTCTCTCCATTCTTCTTATCCTTATTGTTCTTATCTAAAACGACTACTACTACTGCTACTACACTCACCATTTTCCCCTCGTAATCTGACGATTAAAACTTTTGGGATGGTAGCGAAAAGAACCAGAGAAAACAGAAATTATGACTGGCGCCACCTCAGACATACACTTTTACTTAGGTCATCTTCCGTAATTATGAATGAGTGGACAGTACCAAAAATAACTGCGCCCAACCAACTCAGACAGATATCGATAAAATAGTACTCGTCCTCAGTTTTTTCCTTCAAGTTTCGTGGAACCTCAACTCCTCCATGAGTTTGACTAAAAAGTAGCATTCGATTTTCTCCCGGCGAATACCCGAAGTAAATTCGTCTCGGTTTGCATGCCCGGATTAGAATCTCCATTTTCGCCAAGAAGGAGAACCTAAGCCGGATGGGGAAATATTGATCACCTTACCTGGACGAAAAGCCGAGAAGACATTACATTATAACAAATGAAAGCTTGAATTACAACTTCATCTGCTTTCCCAGGCTTCCAGGGTGGTCAAGTCACGAATATGGAATAATGACAAGGTTTAAAGCCACGATTTCGCGGTAAAATATAGCTCACTCATGTCCAAGTGCGATTAATAGGATTAAAACGGAAATGCCTCAGGAGTCGCATGAATCGAGGATTATCACAGGTGTTTTGATTTTAAAGAAGTCATCAAAATCAGTAACCTTGTCACGACTGGGAACCCGAATCGCGATTCGAATAATCAACTTGGGGAACTGGCGACAGAACCAGCCACAAGCTATTACCACTGATCGAAACCGATTTTTATTCTATATAGCCTATGAGACAGACAAAAATTCTGCATGCATCACAACCGACGAACAGTAGCTGAGTAAGCCAGGGTGGCATGAGCTATGGGTAATCTTTACCAGGGGAAATCCCATGAACACTTCATTAATCACTGGGGAACCACGATATGTATCACTCATGCTGTCTTAATCAATTTTCAAACACAATTTTAAACGTTTAAATTACGGGAAAGAGCAACAAGACAGTATCGGAAAAGCACGAGGAGTCAATGAGTTCCGTTGCAGAGCTACGGGGTAAAAACGGCTTTGAAGTTAGAAGAAGAAGAGTAAAGTAGACAATAAAACGAGAATAGCAATGGCAAAGGAAGTCTTACAGAAGAAGACAAGTTAATTACGCGGCAGCCTCACATTGGAGATGAGAACAATATAGTTAAATATAGTATAGACAGTTGCCTATGAGCTCAGGAGCAGTACATTAAAATGCCTTGCAAGGTTAATGACATGTTGTAGAAATTAATGTCCAAATAAGTCACTCGCATAATGCGTACTGCCACTGACAGAGGGATTGGATTGGAGGGAAATTGGATTTTATGGAAAAAATTGAAATTGTCAATAGCCCGGATGAACTTTGCAACGATGTTTTATTCTGTTCTGACTCACCTTTGTTAAAGCTAAGCGTCCCTATAACAAAACCCTGACCTTCACCCACACCCCACTTTGTCTCTGTTTTACGTCATCGACCTTCATATGTTCACCCAAACTGTTATTCCCCCTCCCACTTTCCTCCTCCCCCCCTCCCTCTTCCATATACCCCCTCCTCCTACCTTGGCTCTGGTCGCTCTGGTATAAATACATGTGAGAGTGTCTGTCCCATCACCTTGAAAATGACATAGTATGTCGAAACCATGGTCGGTGTTGAAGTAGTATATTAAAGTGTGGATATTACTATTGTTGTGTTATATTTTATCATGGATAGTATAGAGTTATGATGCGCGGCTACGAAACGTCGATCACGGGCAGGAGAGATCGGAATAGGATTGAGTCATATGAGCTGTGGACATGGAGGTTGGAGAGGATACGTTGGACAGACAGAGTAAGGAATGAGGAGGTGCTGAACGGGGATAGAGAGGAAAGATTCTCCTGAACACTGCCCCGAAGAGAAAATTAAAATGGTTTCGGCATATAGTTAGAGGGGAGGGGAAATTAACAACAGCTCTGGAAGGATCTGTAGACGGGGTTAAGGGAAGATTAAAAAGAAAGCTGAAAGATATAAATGATATTAAGATAAGAAGATATGAGGTGATCAAGGAAGACGCCAGGGATAGAAGAGATAGGATACGACGACGGCAAATGGGACCTACTACTCGGCAGAATACCAGATGATGACATGGAAGTTGGCTACATTGGAGGTAATGAGTGTAGCGCTATCTCAATTCGGATCGCTGCTCGCAGGGGATCCAGGAATAAAAAACAACACCAAAGAGAATGCACAGCGGGAAATGTAGGCTAGGAAAGCTGTGGGGATTAGAGACAGGGAAACCCGCTCATTTTTGGGAACTCGTTCACTCTGGACCGGTCCTTTTTGTACCTTTTCACTCGTTCATCGTTCCTTTTTTACTGGTAGAGGTTTATTATTATTATCAATACGCTCTGGGTATTTAAAGAATGTAAAAATTAAAAAAAAACTAGAATTACGTGGTATACCGTAATGACGGCATTTAAGAATTCTGGATAAAATAATGGGTATAAAATAATATTACATTTAACAACCCTTTAAGTGATGTTGAATATCAAGGTTTCGTATATGAGCCATTAGGAGTTAATTTCTTCAGCTAGCTCTATCTAAGAGAAAAAGCATAGAATAAGAAATTGGTTTTGGCTAATTTAGAAAAAATTCAGGTTAAAGCTACTAGATAAACTGCAATATAAACACTGCTTGTTGAGAAGCAACTGATCCGGTGTTTGTTTCCGTGCGTTTATCCACATGTTCTGTACTGTACGTGCGGCGACTGCACTTAGGTAATCCTGCCCAGTTACACGCCGCGGTCGGGGAGGATCTCCACGAGCTTCACGGCATCAACGCCATAACGCAACTGAGGAGATGGGGAATGAAACCTTGACCAAAGTTGGTCCTAAAAACCTTATCTGGCAAGTCGCGACAAGGAATTTCAATTGTTTACTCTTGCCTCTGCCGCCACCGTGGCCGAGTAGAGCGAGCCGACTCGCTCCACTATCAAGAGCAAATGACAAGGACCGCTAATTACACCGCAAGCCTCCGCAGATGAATATTTGGGGCCTCATGATGAACATCTTATCTCATAAAGATGGAAGCGAAGGAGTGAAAGGAAAGACGGACCGCAAGTAACGAAAGAGCGGAAGGTCCGACGGACGGAAAGGAACGAAGGACCGAAAGGACCGATGGAACGAAAGGAACGATGGACCGTAAGGACCGGTCGTTCCATAAAAGTCGGTCCTTCCGTTCAATTCATGGACCCGTTCCTTCGGACCTGTTCTTTCGCGAACCACCACCTCTAAGAGGGTAGATTACATTCCTACGGAGTCGCTGGAGATTTAGGAAAATAATGGAAAGCGAAGATTTTGCCAACTTATTCGTAGGATCTCTAGGCAACTCTCTCGTCATCGTATGCAGTGAGGCTAAAACTTAGGAAGTTATAAAAAGTAGCTTTCCACGCCGAGCGGTGGAATTTAATTTCAGCACCATAAGCCTGCACAAAGCTCTTCACAAAATCCAGAGAGTTTTATATTTTCAGAGATATCCACAATTTCAAGATTCCTAAGATTTTTACAGAGAGCGCTACAACAAAAAACTGTCAAAGATAACGATTATTGCTCTGTTTTTCTTTGCATCATGCAGTTATTTTCCGAATGTCGATATCCGTAACAATTTTTAAAGTGACGTCATCTTCAATCATAAATACAAAATATGGATCTGCAGTGAACAATCATGAAGCTAGGATCCCACGGTGAATTTCAACGACGGTGGATCACTTTTCGACGAACTCTCTGAATTTTAACAAATCAAACGCAGGCTTCGCTCAAGTTTGAAATTTCGTGAGATACCCATGATTTTCCATCTCCAAGCCAATCCCTGGTTATAAACATACGTTGTTCAGTTGTAAAATAAGACACTTTCATAAAAAAATTGCACTACAAAATTGATATTATTGCCCGACAAGGGCACGCGCTTCAGCAGCAAGAACATATGCTAACCCATATTCCAGCCAATACAATTTTCTATCGTAGCCTGTTCATAAGTACAATCTTCGGCTTATATCACCTGTATATGCAGCAGACAATGAAAAATTGATAAGAAATGCTGAAAAAGCACTCTGAATAGCAAAACATGATATTCTCAGTCCGACCCCGAAGCGTGTAACGATTCCATCGGTCGCCGAACATTTAATGACGATAATTTTACTTCCTAATCGCAAACATTCAATGACGATTAGGGTAACTTGTAGGATGAGAACCTCAAAAGGAGTAAACGACTACCTTTTGTACCAACATCCAGTGGTGACAATAAATCAACAATACGCAGCGCAAATTACTTCCTACATCCAATTCGAAAATTTCTTTGTATTCTTCATAAATTCAAAGTTCACAAGACCAAGCCTGACCAACTCCAATTGGAAGAGTCAAACATTACTTCAAGCGAAACTAGAATGTGAATTCTGGTTGCTGGTCACGATTTAAGATATTTAAAATTTAAAAATTCCATATCAAGTACCGGATTGAGAGCTTGAGAGGCAGTTGAAACTAATACGAGTCGTATATCTTCAATGGTTTGTGAGCTTACTTGGAGGAATTTTGAGTTCATATTGACATGAAATAAGAACACTTTCTAAAAATCCACACAAACTTAATGGTATTAGCCCGACCGGTTTCAACACTTCCGTGTCATTTTCAAGGGACAAAACCTTTTATTGTCCCTTGTTATACTGTTTTATTGTTATATTGTATTATTGTCCCTCGTTATATTGTATTATTATATTGTCCCTTGAGAATGACACGAAAGTGTTGAAACCGGTCGGGCTGATACCATTAAAGTTTGTGTGGATTATACAAAGAGTTCTTATTTCATCTCATATTGGACTGATACAAGTCGACCGGCACGGAGACACGGCAGTACTCATTACGAATGTCAGATTTAATTTAATAATAATATTTATGAATATTTGGTTATTCGTGCAATCAACTCACAGCCAACGTTTCGCCATTTGGAGATGTTATTTACTTTGTTATTGTTCAATATTAAGCTCAATGCCCCGAGGATGCCAATGTATTCGGCGAAACTTTGGCTAAGAGTTAAATACATGAATGACCAAATATTCATGAATATTATCATTATCTGTACTATATTGGCCGAGAAAGTTATAATTTATGGTCATATTTGAGTTTCGAGGACAAATAAATTCGAAAAAATTTGTGAATTTTACAATTTATTTACAACTTACGACACGTGTGAACCTGAAGATGGCTTGACAGCCGAAACCGGTCGTAGATTTTAAATAAATGGTGGAAGTCACACATTTTATCTTGTTCATTATGACGTCCTTCCATCAAGTGAAGGCTTCTCGTTTCGATATTATTCGAGCAAAAAGATCATTGACGGAAATTTCGAGAAGGGAGTTATTTTCCGCGAATGAGGGCCCTTTGTGGGAGCCCGTCTCGTTGTGTACGAGGTCTGTTCAGAAAATATCCGAATATACTTTTTTTGAATTTTTTATTAATATTACAGATTATTGGTCCTTGTCCCCTTCAAATCACTCCTCTCTCCTATTCGCACACACTTCCCGGCAGTGTTTCCATTTAGCGAAGCAGTCCTGGAGAGCTTCATTTGAGACGACCTTTAAGGTCTGTGACGAATTTGCTTTAAAATCGTCAATACTCTGAAAACGGGGTCCTTCCAGCACTGATTTTAATTTCGGAAATAAGAATAAATTGCAAGGAGCCAGGTCTGGCGAGTAAGGAGACTGCGGGATTCTGTACATGAATTCTTTACTGGTCGAGAATCATCTTCAATTGCGTGACGACCACTTTGAAATCGTGAAAACCATTCGTAACAATGATTACGACCCAGGGGAACATCTCCGTAAGATTGTCTCAAAAGTTGAAACGATTCTGTAAAAGTTTTCCCCAGTTTCACGCAAAATTTTACGTTGCAGAAAATCACACATTTCAAAAAACGCCTCTAACACTTAAACTCGTTACACTAAAATAACAATATCACGAAAACTAAACAAGATATCAACAATCCAAAAACACGTTGTTACAAAGGAGGTAATGCGCAAGGTAGTGCTCCCAACCGCATATCACTAAATATCTACTTTGGCGCGTAATTCAAAATGTTCGGTTATTTTATGAACAGACCTCGTCAGTGACCGTTGAGATGACGCGCGTGGTGAATGGGGACCACGGACTTAGATATTACTTATTATTAAAGAAAGTGGTAAAATTAACAAAAACTTAATAAATCATTTGGATGCATTCCTGTTTGGTAATCATTTCTATGGATTCCCTTTTACTCTGTTATTCATAATTTGACTAGCAATTAGCACGCCTTTAACCTTTGTAGTTAGTTTTGTTCGCTCGTAAGTAATGCATGCAGGAACTGTAGCTACCCTCTTCGATGCTAGGCTAAGAAAAAAATGCCAGAAAATTCTAAGTTGCACAACAAATATGGTCGAACGCCGCAGTTTCTGAAGTAAAATGTTTATTGAGCTTATTAAATGAGAGCGACAACGTTCTGTTCCGGATATATAAATTCGGCAAAATCTTACCAATTTATGTTAAATCTCTGCACGAAGTTCGATGCAAATTCGTTCTCCACTCGTTAATGTTCCCCTCAAGTGACCGACGTTCTGATGTCGTTGGTAGTGTTTGAGTAGCTGTTTTAAAATACAATCTCTTATAATTCATGAATCTAAGATAGGTTCCACAATAATTTTAAACTTTCCTTTATCGCTGATACGTACTTATTGACGCGTCATTTCGGGGCCAATTCCGCATTGTGTTGCAGTGAGTCGGACATGAATGTTTCGGGACATCTGTTGTCCAGAGCTAACAGTACGGTGGTTGGGCCTTTAATATATCTACTAATTTAGCTTAATCACGCTCTCAATATTGAATTTTAAGGGCATTTGGGTTTTCTCCCGTTAAGTGTTCCATCAAAACGACGATCTTGGGTGAAGTAGACGATAAGTGGTCCAGCGGTTTTAGGGTTGGTAAGTCAACGAGTAGTATTTCGCTTTGTCATGCACTAATTTAGGTCTCGTTGCTCTTATTTCGATTATCATAGTATTTGAAAATTGTACTTCATCCTGATCCTGAAATATCAAGCCAATTCTATGCTGATGTACTGAAAATCTCATTCCCAACTGCGACTAGAAGGTGAAACTCTAGGGCGAGTAACTGTGCTGCCACCTGTGGTAGAAACCTTGGTAAAGCGACATGAACGGCGACATTGTTTTGCATGGCCGGTATAGGGCAGTTGCAGTGGGCTGATGGGGACACACACCTTCGGAAGAAGATGCAAGCGACAAAACAAAGCGACGCCCGAAGGAGATAGGATGGAGGCGGCAGGAGAGCAAACAATGCGAAAACATGAATGACCAGTTATTGCCTCCCTTCATGAACGAAGACATATTTTTTTCCGGGAGAGTTCAAGGAACTCATTTAATAGCATCGTCGGGCGCAGACGCTCCGTCGGGGCCGCGCCTCGAATCAGCCTTCCCCCAATCTCTTTTTCTCGCTCTTTCCCACCCCCTCCTCCACGCCCTCACCCCCCTCAAAACCTTCCCGTTTCTTCCCCACAGACAACAGAGCGCAGGCACAGGGGGTGGCGGGAGGAGGATAGTTGGAATGTCAACACTCCAACGCGCCTCTCAACAGATGTCCCAGCAAGCAGGTGCTCCCGAGAGATTCCTCAAGATTTCAATTTGAAGAAAGAAGGATCATATACTGAATAAGGAACAGTATATATTGATATTCGATGCTTAAAAATTACATTTTTATTCCGAATTCTGCATTATGCTTCTTCGCTCTGGTTAGGACACGCCTCGAATACGCCCTGAGCATTTGAGACCCTGGTCATTAAGTTTTAACAAAAAAAAATAATAAAATTCAAAGGAATAATTAGCGCTTCGTTAAAAACTGCCGCGAGCGATCATGTAGTGTTTATCAGCTTTCAGGGGGATTAAAGTTGGAGCGCCTAGAAACTCGAAGGGTGTGCGCTAGACTTAGCTTGCTTGAGAAATTCAGAACTGGTGTGTTTCAGAGCGACACAGAATATTATCATGACGCCTCACTACATCTCTAGGCCCAACAGAAGCGATAAAATATGAGAGATACGCTGCTGAACAGATGGGTACAAAAACTTGTTCTTTCCGCGCACAATAAGCGACCACAATAAAAACTGAGCTCCACTAAATACACTTCCATAATACACGTCACTATTACACCTCCCAAAACCTTATCCTTTACATCTTTACACGGCTAGTGACCTAACATCCCCTGCCACACTCCATTGCGGCGGCTCGCAGGGTAGTATGTAGATGAAGATGTTCATAATTACTATCGTGTTCCCGAACGGTGCATCTGATGGAACGGTCGACCAATATGTTTCTCTAAGGTTGTATTCAGAATATTCATCCATTAAGAGATTCGAATCGTTTTAATTTTAAGCGTATCGATCAAGAATCTAAGAGGACGGGGTGGATATCTGAATGAGAAATTCCTGCGTTGCTTACCTCTCCATTGATAGTTACGACTGCTATCGACAAGGGGTACGACCAAAAAAAATGTAGCATACACCTGATTCATGATGATTGAAAATGATTATGCTACTCTGGATTTCATGCATTGATTCTCAAGTGCAATTAACATTTCAGTATTTAACCACTGAAATACATCGCTGTACTGAAGTTATGCTTGCCCTCATCAATTCTGAAAAACACCACATGGTTCTCTATTAGTCTTATTCTTGAATCATATGGAACATCTCAACTTAATAGTTAAATTTTGCTGCTTACGTACATGAATGATGAATCCCTTGAAATGTACATGCAATAATGCACCTACATGTATGTGCATGAAATGACGAATCCCTTGATCATTTCAATCGTGGTTCCCATTATACACAATCATGTCGGAAAAGTCCTCTTTATAATAGACTGCAGATATAGAGGGAGAAAGTCTTAGCAAGGCTCTCACCAATATCGCAAATCACAATGCAGGGTCAGAATCACAAACATACCCTCATTAGGGATAGAGTCTTAGTTTCTATATTTCAGTATTTCGTCTGCTTGAAGTGCGACGACTTCAATTAATTCACTGAGTAGCGCATCGAATATTCCAAGATGTGATTAGATATCGCACTGTCTAAATTTAGGCTCCTTCCGAGACTCCGCAATCAGCTGTTGTCCTTCAATAGAGCCAGCCAAGTTTCATTCCCGAGGAAAGAGCCGACGCATCGCGACGCGAAGTTACCCACCAAACACCGAAATAGTCTCTGGAGCCTCTCGCTAAAACATGGACGATTCGGTAAGGAATAAATTGGGACGGAAACTAATCCGAACAGATTTTTAATACAAGAATACTTAAAGAACGTAAGCCCTTCTGTCTTAGCATGGCGCTTAGACCAACCATATTTATATTCCACGTGAAATGCATGTACAAGGCATTTTAAGGAGGATTTTTGAACCCTTCCCTAGGTTAAAGTTGAACTATATCAGGCGATACCTTGTGGAAATTGGTTACAGATATTATGATATCAAAATGGCAGAACTTAAGTTTCCACACAATTTTTATCACCACACACCGACCTAGGTTCCCACGATTCCGCGTCAATACTTTATATTTGCACCTTGAAATGATATAGTATTGTCGAAACCTAGGTCGATGTATGGTAATAAATACTGTAAGAAAAATGAACAAATCTGTAACTTTGAGATTATCATAACTTGCCTAAGTGTATTTCAAGATCGTAGATGACTGATAAGAACTTCCAAACTGGAGGAATGGCACAACGAAGGGAATGAGTTTATCGAAGTTCACTTTGGGTTCAACATATGACTCCACTCAAAGCACTCAGGATAGCAACTATTCTACTATTTCATCGGTCTTTTGCTATTTGCGCAATTGAAGTGGGCAAAATAATATTATATTACTTTAACTGTGGGTGCCAGGTGTATCCTACGAGCAGAATAATTTAAAAGTCGTTTTATTAGCCTGATTACCATATTCATCGGGATTGCCACGTTTTGATTCCAATAATGAGATTGGCGCTATGGACTTCACTATTACAGGACTTGAACTATTTCAGCGGTTCCCAAACTTTTGATAAACACTCACCCCTAAGGTTCCCCATTGGCATGCCTGTTTGAATGCCAATCAGACCCTTTGCAGAAATATACGCTACGCTATACAATAAGCTAACCACTCTTCCGCCATTATTCATCCTTTATCACGTACCCCTAAATGCGGGTTTCTCAAACTTTTTTCTTAAACTCTCAACCTTTTTTCTTAAACTATGGCCCCCTTATAGGATTTTTGGCCAAAGTTTTTCCAAATCTCCCCGATGAAATTGAAAAAAAAAAAAACTTTCTCTTTACTCTCTTTATTAAATCGGATTATTGTGGCCGATGTCTTATAGCAAGAAATTCAATGGTCGGTTTCATGCCCATATATTTCGTTTTGAAGTCACATATTGATAGCGCCCGGTTCTGAGATAACTCTTGACTGTAATCCCGTGATTTTTTTATCTCTCCAAGATATAATTTTCGCCTCCAAAGGGGGAAATTTCTTCCCTGTAGAGAATAGCTACCTTAACGTCATTTTACATCATAATGTCAAAAACTTTTGGACTCCGATGTAATGAGGATAACATGGTTAATTAAAGTACTATAGTCATGAATCGTTTTAAAGGGGGATCAATAAAAAACACCCTTTGAAAGACTTTAGTACAACTAGAAATACAGCTTAGCCCTCAGATTTTTATCCACATACGCTCTGAATTTGCTGCTTTAGATTTAATATTTTTGTAACCATGTAGAGCCTCCCGAAACGCCGTCAAAGACACCGGCAAAATTCCATATCAAAGCTCTTAACTAGGACGAAGATACGAAATAGTTACGAAAAAGGTTTGCACAGCTCGTGCATTGTTTATTTTCCAACAAAAACAGGCGAATGAATAAAAAGTTTATGAAGGAAATTTATGAAGAAAAACATTTATGAAGGAAATGTCTACAAATTTTTCAATTTTTAAGTAACCGCTAGCTTAAAAGAAATCATCGATAATTAACAGAATTAAAGAGTAAACCCTAAACTGCTAAGGTAATTAACCTATCTTAAAAAATATGATCATGACCTCTTCGTGAAGATTGAACATTCTACTGAATTACTATTCGCTCTTTATGGTGGATCAAAAAGTGACGAATCACGCATTCCCAAAAAATTAACCGCCTTCCTCCACTTGTAAACTGGCCTAATATTCGAATTACACACTAAAATGTTTAGTACGTTTTCCAAGCCATTTCCACTAAAAAGACGGGTGAAAAAGTGCACTAACGGACACAAAAAAATATACCATATGTCTGGAAAGAGTTAATTCAGGATCACAATATATGATGCTACCAAATAACATTGATACATTAGGGAAAAAATACATAGCTTTCACAATGAGATGCAAACCTTATCATAACATGCCGCGAGTCCATCTCATTATCGCGTTGTAATCCGCACTTTCGTATTCATGCTGAATAAAAAACCCTTGGTATTAGTAAACTCTTGGTAAACACTTGTTTTTTATTCAGCATGAACATAGACAACTTCCACCAAGTATAGCTTGATACAGTTAAATTTACAACACTTTCGTAACTATTCAAATATAAGAAACCTCTTTCATAGAAACTATCCCCAGGTTATCAGGTAACTATTCTGTGACCTTCAGAATTCGACATGTTAATAATCTTCACTCGCAAGCCATTGGTGCTAACCTTTGTTTACTAGAAGATAATGCGAGCATAAGAAAACGTACCACCAAGATTTTGTTTTCGCTAGAAAAAACAGCGAATAGAAGAAAATGAATAGGTGATTTTAGAGAGCATGTCCTACTTTAGTAGGCCTGGTATTGAAAATGTTCGAACTCTGAAATAACTCATGTCGGCAATTACGATTGTGAAATCACTTCATTTGTAAGGTTCAAGTCCACAGCGCTAATCTCGATATTGGAATCAAAACATGGCAATCCCGATGAATATGGTAATCAGGTTAATAAAACGAATTAAACATTATTCTGCACGCCCGATACACCTGACAGCCACAGTTAAGGTAATATAATATAAATTTTCCCACTTCAATTGCACAATTAGCAATGAAGATTTAGTTCAATTCTTGCCAGAAAACCAGATGTCGCGGGTTTGACTTCTGCCTACGAGAATTTTCACCACCCAAGGAATTCATGAGGGCTGTCTAAATACCTATATATGTTTCCGCAATCCACAGGAGCTTTGGATCATATAGAAATTGTGACTAAATTCTATTTTGTAACATTTTTACCTCTCCTCAATGGGGTAAAGACACCATTGACAGTCTTTTTAACTTCCAAGAAGAAATACTACATTATACCTCTAAAGCAACTGACAATTTTTTGGGCAATTGCATAAAAGGTCGAAATAGAATTATCTGGAGTAGTTCTTATGCTACAATGATCATCATACATGAGAACTTCCTCAGCCTCCGCTTTTCTCGTAAAAGGGTAAATCAGAATTCCTCACGATTTACGCCGACATCTTTCAGCAGCTTCTTAAAATGTGGATAGCGACCACTGAATACCACAATAGCGTGTTTTCTTTTGATGAAATTGTTTCATTGGCCTGGGTATTAAAAAACAATCCCGTTTTGTTCGCCCAGTTTCCTATTTCAATTTACCAATGGCATACTTAAAGAGGTCGAGAGATGGCATATACGGGTGCATGGCTGGAGAAAATTGCCAGCAAGGAAAGTAAACGAGGTCCCTTCATTGTTGACATTTCTGAAATATAATTAAAAATGACAAAACGCCAACGCCAGGAAAAAAAGTATTCAAGACGAGAGGACGACAGTAAAAAAATTGTTGATTGTAAAGCTCAATACCGTTAAACACAGAACTTCGAAAAAACTTAAACCTAAATACACAAGGTTGAATGCATTTCGCAAGACGTGACGCGTAGAAAGGGCAGCCTTCGCCGGGCGTTTAATAAAACGCCATGCCGCAAGAAAACGCTGCAAGCACTTACAAGGCACGGTTTGTCGCGTCTTATTACCCGAGCTTTCCACTCGAAGGTCGATTAGATGGGAGACTCACCAAGTATTAAGTTCAACAGCATGTGAAATACATTTTCCTTCAATTCACTGTCTTTCTCAGCATCACCTGTGGTTTACCACAGATCCTTGACACCCAGAACACCACATAGATTGATAAAAAAGACTTAAACTTAAGATCAATAGATTCTTGGGAGCACAGTGAAGAGTTCATAAGGTTTTCCTTAGCCTTAGAAGTAAGTGTGGTCCTGGTGCCAATTTTGTCACCTTTCTTGAGCTTATCCTCATTTTAAGCTTATCTCTCCATTTTTATCTTAAAAAGTCTATTTCATTGCTATTTTTGCATTAGCAGTTATCCCCTTGTCGATGTATATTCGTAACCTGATGCTTAATCTTCGATTAAGTCGTAATTAATGATTCACATGCTGAATTTGACTTACGCGATGCGATTTAAGTTTCAAAGAGGCATTGAGTGTACGGAAAAATGACTGTTCTGTAATCATAAACTGTGGTCATCAGTCCGAAGATTGGTTTTCTGCAGTTCTCCACCCTTCAATCGGTTATAATGTACGAATTGCCTGCTGACGTCTCTAGACTTTCGCTAAATTTTCCCACCAAAATTTATGTTAGTAGGATAAATTTCAATGCATTTAACATCAACCAGAAAAAATTTTAACCTGCCCGGTGGATTGAATGTAACTGTAGCGAAGGTCTCTATGAGTACGTTGAGTAAGTTCCGCAACACAGTTTTGCAATACATACAACACGTTGATAACATTAATGTTAAAAATAGACTAACTCAAGATATGCTTAACTCACATTTTATTTTTAAATGCTGTAATAAACAATACAAATTACTTACGCACCGACTGACTAGCATTAATCAAGGCAAGCTACAACTGGACGCAAGAGAATATGTGACTCTACTAATTAATTTAAGCTATCCTTTCAATTATATCGAGCAGGAATTAATGTGTAAAATGGAGGCAATAAAACGCCTGGCAGGAAGGAGATAAAATCAGTCAGGAATTCGCCAGAGATAAAACAAATGATGAGTGGAAAGCGCAGAGAAGAATAACAGTTCACCGATAAGACGAAGAGATACTCTGAAAACATGTCGAAAGCATGAGGACGAAAAATCCCGTGTACTGTCGAGTCCGCAGCGTAATAACGGTAATCCTTACTCACAGAGACCTTCGCTAATCTCCAACAATGAGTAAGCCACAAAATTATTTGCAAACATATGGTGCGCATTACGCCATTAATAACGCTGACAGGATGAAGTGTAAGCACAACAGTTGGTACCCACGATAATGAAATGAAAGTCCTCACTTGTACATACCGAATTAATGAGAGGTATCGACGGCAGTAGAAAAAAAAGTCGATTGAAACATGAATTGAAAGACAAATAAACGCAAAAACTGTTTTTCCCACAGCCGTAAGGTACTGACTGTAGATGAGGAAAATATTCTAACTGAAGCATGCATTAAAAGAGGATTATACAAATAAGGATAATTTCACTACCAGCATTCACGACTTCGACTAAGCATGGGCCCGACATATTAGGGGCGGCATTATCCCTCACCCGTGAAACGACTTTCAAAACTCCATAGAATTTGCAACAGAAGAGAGCAGACAAAATTCATTTGCCAAAGCGAGTCATAAGCACCGTTGTAAGTCTGAAACAAGACTTAAATTCATTGAAATGGGATATATTTAGAACGTATAAAATGAGTTATCTCTTACTCGGCTGCTATATTCATCAAAGGTGATTGGATTGCTAGAGTTAGCTCTGTATGATATAGATTAAACGAATAACGCACGCTTATCTCGCATTGGTTATTGCATCAATTCCAAACGCTGCCCTCGGGATAATGAGAGTTACCAAGAAAAAGGTTTCATCTCAAATCCGAAAAGACGCTCGTACAAACACGTCCATCACTCACCATCGATACTCATCGAACGGATGATTGGACAGCTACAACAGTAATCTCGATTTCGGAATTTCCACTGGTGGGGCGTTAACATTGAACCAGAATAACCTGAGAGAGATGATAATCTGACGGAATGTGAAGCAGGAGAAAAATCGAAGACGCATCCTTTCATCTCCACCGAAAGAAACGAACATAAATGAATCAAAAGTTTCTCACTTCTCTAGATAAACTCGAGATCGCTCGCTGGTCCTAAAAATGACACATGATAAAAAAATTTCCATCCACAATGAACCATAAGTATACAAAGGACACCCCGCTCAAGAACTTAACCTAGGCCGCCATTACAGGGGTTGCGTTGGCATTAATTAACCTTCGACACGCATTCTTTCCTTACTCCTTTTTGTTCATGATAATGGCATGGTTCAGGAAAGCTTTGATGAATTAAAGAAAAGATCGGTTCAGGAGTTAGAACAAAATACGCTGAATGCTACCGTGCTGTAGAGAATATTCAAAAATTTCTTCCACACGCTTCGGGAAACTTGAACAAACCTTTTTTTACAAACGTAAATCATCGTAGATGGATAGATTGCATCGTGGAAGACCTAAGGGAGATGGAGCTAACACCTGAGGACACGAAAGACCGGGCAGAATGGAGAAGGAGCGTGAGGAACAGCGACCCCTAGTCTCTAAGGATAAGACAGAAGAGAAAGAAGCATGCCACACTACCACCTGCATCTACATACTACCCCGCGAGCCGCCGCTTGGGCGTGCGGCAGGGGGTGGTAGGTCACCAGCCGTGTAAAGATGTAAAAGTTTTGGAGGTGAAATGGTGACATGTCCTATGAGAGTGTATTTGGAGGAGCTCGGTTTCTATTGTGGTCGCTTATTGTGCGCGGAAAGAACGAGTATTTGTACCAACCTTTTCGGCAGAATATCTCTCTTATTTTATCGCATCTGCCAGACCTAGAAATGTAGTGAGGCGTCATGATAATATTCTTTAATAATAATAAATATCATTTCTGAATTTATCAAGCAGCCTAAGTCTAGCGTGCAGCCTCCGAGTCTCTAGGGGCTTCCGCCTTAATCCCTCTAACAGTTGTGTAACACTATATGTTCGTTCGTAGCAGTTTTTAACGAAGCGTACTGCTTTTCTTTGTATTTTATTAATTATTTTGGTCAACTCTTTATGACCAGGGTCCCAAATACTCGCGGCGTATTCAAGGTATGGCCTAATCAGAACGAAGTAGCATCGCTCTTTTACTTTTTCATCCGAGGACCTTCCTATTATACCTACGCTTAACAAAACCTTGTTTCTTTGATGCTGTGCCGCATATGTTTTGTATGTGTATTCCCCACGATATATCTGAAGTTAAGGTAATTCCAAGATATTTTACTGTATTTGAAGATTTTATGTTTACTCCACCCACGGTGTAGGTATGGCTTTTGTGTGATGACTTTCGCAGGAAGTGAACTGTGGTGCATTTACTAATATTTAGTTCTAAACCCCACTCCTCGCACCACGAATGAACGTTGTTAAGGTCAGATGACAGAACTTCAAAGTCCGCGTCTTCGCTTATTTCACGGTGGATTACTGTATCGTCTGCAAATAATCTTAATTTACTGCTAATTCGAAAACTTAGGAGAACTCATTAATATAAATAATGAATAAAAGAGGGTCAATCACGCTTCCTTGAAAACCTAAAAGCATTATCATAAGAATATCGGAGCCATTGAGATTATATTTTCGTCATTCGTCAGTATCGACAAAAAAATCGAATTTTCCACGGTTTTCCACCGGATTCAAACGCCACAAGAAATTTAAATTGGCACAGGGATTATAAATATCCCATGAACCGTATCAAATCACACCCATTTGGCGTTTACTTCCGCTTACCTAGGAACACTGAAATAATACGGAAGTTTTTCATTTTCTATGCGTGAATAAAGTCGAAACTACTAGCGACTTCTCAAGCATTTGATGACCAAACTATAGGAACGCTTTGGAAACGAGTTCCGACAAGAATCTTTTATTATTTCCTTCGTGTCCCGAATAATCCTATCCTTACCAACGTTCTCATTTAATGTAAATGGTGCATGTGAACTCAATGGTCGATCCCCTTCCACAAAATAATCATCAAAAAGTGTAATATTTTCGGATTTTGTCACTTGTTGACGATTTTATCAAGAGAAGTGAGAAACTTTTGATTCATTTATGTTTTTTTCGGAGGAGATGGATGGCAGTATCTTCGATTTCTCCCTATGCTTTCCATACCGTCTGATTTCCATCTCTCCCAGGTTATTCTGGTACAATGTTCGGTCCCACCAGTGGACATTCCGGTATCGAGATTACTCCTGTAGTCGTCCCATCATCCGTTCGATGGGTATCGATGGTGAGTGACGGACGTATTTCAGTTTACGAGCGTCTTTTTGGATTAATTTTTGGATTTTGGATGTTTGGGCGTTTACGAGTGTCTTTGAGATGAAGCCTTTTTCCTGAGCAAATAAGCCGGTGTAGGACTCCGACGCCGGCTAGATCTGCCTTTTCCACCCCACGAACGCACCCAGAGGTGCACGACAGCCGAAGGCGCTATATTTAGCTCGTGCGCAACCGCAGATTCCTTCATGCGTATTTTTCTCGGATAATAAAAGCAAACGAGGCAAGATTCTACCGGCGACTCTAAGATAGTCAAGAGAAAACAGTCGTGAAAAGGCCATTCTTCTCACCGCCACGCCTGGGCGATGCATAATTCCGAGCGGAAGACGAAGATGGAAGCGCAATCATCTCGAGAAAGATTCCAAGCACTACGAAAAAACGGCTGAAAACGTAATTCGCAATGTCACACTGGAGACGTCAGCAACATTTCAAAATTCACCGAAAAACATATATGCACAGGCTATTGAGCACTAATTTTATTACCTATGAAAACGCACGCCTTTCGTAATTCGACCTCTAAATTTATTCAACAAAAAAGGAATGTAGTCACATGTTTTCCTTCCCTGGCCATCATCCATGACGTCAATGGATTACGATTGTCGTGCGAATCAGCTGCCCTCAGTCAAATAACGAGTCTCTTCGACGCCGAATGGTTAATAACAGTTGCTAGGAGAGCGATGAAATGTTTGGGACGGAGCTAAAATAAAAATTATTGATTTATTACGATTTGAATCACACCACCAATAAAAATGGGCGTAACACAATTAAAACCAAGCAGAGGTTTAAGATAAAGGAATTCGCCTACAAAGGACACTCTGAAAGTACAGCCTTCGAGGCTAATGATGCTCCTTTAAGGTAGTTTTAGCGAAATATCATTTTGCCTAGAAATCAATGAATTTGGTCTCATTTTAAAGAAAAATATATCACCCTTCCATTGACATAAAAATTAAACCCCTTAAACACATTACTTTCCCTGATGTTTGCCAGAAAATACCAGCCCGTTTATACGGGAAATGGTACGTGTGTGCACTCCAGAGAGACCTTATATAAAAAATGAGATATTTCCTACTTAGATCTCGTCAAAAAATCAACAGTGTGTGTTTTCTCATTTTTCTTTCTTATTTTCTTTTTTCTTTCTTATTTTTCTTTCTTATTTTTGAAAATTAATCATACTGTCACCGCAGTAAATTCTTCGGGATCACAAAAAACCTTCCGTTTTGATGGAATTTCAAACGTACCGCGTGAAAAAAATGAAGCAGGTTTAAAGACTTACTTAGATATTTTCATTTGAAAACATACAATATCTGTCATGTAAAACTATTTTATTGCACCATTCATAATGCAATATTTAATTCGTGTGTCTCACAGTTGGTGAAATTAAAACGTATACATCGAATATAGCCTCTATTATGATTAGGGAACTATCTCGCTCGCACTACCTTAGTGGCTTATGAGGGATTGACACGCGCGTATATCAATCAAGAGATACAACTATATAAATTGTTCCACTTAAAATCGACGAGGTAATTAAAATTATAGAATCAGCCAATCTGCGAGCTTAACTGGAGGCCTACTGGAAAATTCTTTCACAAATTAAATGAGCTTCGGTGGCTATGAAACCTGACAATTAGCTAGCAAAATTATACCAAGCTATAAAAACAGTTGAGCCCATCCATAAAAAAGCCAATCTTGTCGAAAACCGCCAGATTCGATTACTCTTAAAAATCTCCTTGACTATCGAATGTGAAATGAAAATTGAATTCAAGCTCGCCCTTGAGACGATCTTCATCAAGCAAATGCTAATGACACGACTGTGAGAACGGGCTTTAAGAATAATTTGTATCCAAGAGATTTTTTCCAGCACAATTAAAGAATACCGACATCCCAAGCTATGATACTGGTCAGGTACGCCACCCATGAAATACTTCAAGGCATGAAAGTTATCGAAGGGATACATTCCGATCCTTTTATAGATGAAGCAATACGGTACAATAGTCCGGTCGAAATCTATGTAGCGATGTAGAGAAATATAAAGAAAATTAATAAAATAAAAAGCCAAACACAATATTCTCTCGAGAGATAAGCCACAAAAATGGAAGTTGGATACATCGATAATTTTTCAAACCACTTGTTCAAGCATAAGGATGACTACAAACGTACGCTGACGTCAGAGCTGAGCAAATAAGGCGATTACCGATAGCTCAACTTTACCGATGTATCGTCGGTGAGATGACCTTATGAATGACAATAATGTCTCTCCACACTCACAACACTCCACAAAAGTGTTCTCATGACGAAAGTATTAAACAAGAAAACATTAAACACAGCCTATTTATTTAAACCAACTTAAAATAAAACCGCTGATCCCACAGTCCAAGATATTTTTGCATAAAGGTTTTATTCAAAACATCTTCATCAAAATTTTGCACATACATAGATAAGAGAAAGGTTATTCACGTATATGTTCTCGATCTAAATAAACACGTGCCTTACGAGAATCCCAAGACAATTGAAAATGAAAGGTAGTTTTTTTTCACAAAACTGAAGAAATGGCAATTTCAGCCGTAGCAGGAGCCTGTGATACATAATAAAAACAATACACGGACAAGAAATTAAGAATGCCTACGTGGACTTGGCCCAGGCACGATTTACCTTCGCAAAATAGAGGGCAGCATTCAGTAAAAAGATATGAATACGATACGTAATACTCCCACGGAATGACTTTTACAGCCACGGTATGCACGGCGAAAAGAAATAACTTGCTACTATTCCACCAAGGTTCTTTCTTCCGAAGGGAATGTAGAGCAAATGCCATGCCCTGGATTATTTCATGCTATTCATTGTCTATGCGTCAATAACAATTTTACCTTAATCGTGACACATCCACGCTGGAATCGATCGGAATAAAAAACCAAAGTGGAATAGTACAATGATATTTCTTGGTATGAAAGTTTCCGCAGCGTTTAGATAATTGATTGCCAGTTTTTGGGTGTTCCTCTACGTGGTGTCTTATGGTGACAACAGTTTCTCCAGCCATCCTGCTGACGCCTTCAGTTCTTGAAGTGTCGCTGCTAGGATGGCAGGAGAAACTGTTGTCACCATAAGACACCACGAGAAGGAATACCCGAAAACTGACAATCAAAGTTATTTCTTGTCACCAAGTTAATCGCATTAAAACCAAGTTTTTGGGGGCATTAATATCACTACACTTACTTCACCCTAGTCACAGCTGCTTAAATTTGCGACAAAAATTCGTAAATTATCTCACAATTGTGACAAGAAAAATAATTTCGCTCAAACTGCCGACAGAGTTACTAAACGTGCACGAGCACGTTTTCAGGTTATCAAAAGTGCACTCGTGGCTAAGCGTAGCCCATGTATACACCTCGAAACGTATGAACGGCACAATTATAGCATTTCTTCTGAAATGTACAATAGCACATGACGCGGAAAAAGCATGAAACGACACACAACCAGTAGGCAATTATCAAGATCATGGCCAAGGCCTTCTTCCAAGGCCAACTTCCGATCACAATAGATACCACGCCCAGGTTTATTTAAGACGAATCTCATTGTCATTCGACCGGAGGACTGGACGAATGGAGTACCTCTTATGACTGCAGAACGCATAACAACACTGATGGGTATCTTTCATTGGGCCGTCTAATCTCATTTCAGTCACGATGTCATATCAATCCTTATTATTAATTGAAACGCGGCTGATTAATAGAAAAAAAACCACACCGTAACCATCGGAAGCCACAAACAGTCTTCTTCAGAGAACTAGCAACCGCTTGAATCAGAACTAGAACCGATGAGAGAGTATTTCGGGAAGCTCTTTCAGAATGCACCGACGCATGGGAGTGAGAAGCGGAATAGAAAAATCAACTACACGAGGCAGTGCACAATATTCTCGGAACCGGAGTAAGACCAAAACCCCGATGCTGTTTGCCTTTCAAAGTCTTCTGCCTTAGCCTCGCACGCACCGACAGTTATATAATGCCTTCGACGCCATACATATACTATGCTAGAAAAACAACAAGACTGATACCTTTGGACTACGCTAAGCTTTCGAAGTTTCCCTAATTTTTCACTTAACTCGAGTCTCAAAAGACTGCTCTTATTGCTTTACATACATACACGATCGTGGAAAAAAGAGATCACGACTTCACCATGTAAAAGCAAAAAAAACACGTAAAAATAATGAGACTAACACAGTACGGTAAAAAAAGGTCCGAAAATATATACATAATACCAGGTCACGGACTATATACCTAATATCAGTAGGTTCACGAGTAATTTACATCTATTTAAAACACGCGAAAGATATTTACAACCGCGTTAGTGTTGAATCTGCATCGAAAATTAACGTGAACATATGATTTATAAAAAAAACTCTAATAGATTCTTTTAATATAATGATAGGCTCAATATTAGGACCTTGAGAGAGAGAACAAAACACAAATACGTGGCATCTACCATCTAGAAAGTAAACAATACATAGTAAAGTATCCCACAAGTACTGAATGACAATTATAAGGTAATGAAAATTAAAATAAAAAAGAACTAAGCCTTAAGTGATGCAAACACGGGAGAGAATTTTCTCTATCGCCTTTTATGACACTTTTATTACACCTAAATCGTTAATAAAAATGGTTTGTTTCCGCGATTGATACACGGTTTTAAAATATACAAGTAAATGACATTTTTTATATGTTTCCTCGACTGAAAAGGTGCAAATAAACATAAGAATCGTTTTAAGAGGCATTTGTTTTCAAATGTAGCGAGTTCTTATACCATAAAATTTAGGGATTGGCCGATTATCGGTAAAGATTTCGTGTATTGAAACTAATGAAAGCAACACAAGAGAAGATGCCTGGAAAGGTCCTCGGAAAGACACTAGGACCACATAAAACAGAGAAAGGCGAGTGCAAGGATAGGAAGCATGTTTACATTTACAATAATAACGAATGATAATATAGAAATCTGATAATATTAGAAAAAACCAAGTCGGGTTCTTCGGCCACATACTGAGGATGGACTACAGTAGACTTATAAAACGAATCTTCATTAATATTAACAAAAGAAAGAATGGAAACAAGTAAGTCCAAGGGATAGAGAGAGACATGGAAGAGCTAGAGATACCGGGAGGCATAAACCAGGATAAAACTAAATTTAGCAGATTTTTACGGGACTTCAAGGGTTTCGGAAAGAAGGAAGGAAATAAAAACTGGACGGAAAAGACGGGGATAAAGAAAAGAGAAAGGATGAAACATAATTGGAAGGCAAGAAAAGAAACGGAAAATTAAAAAAAAACGAATTAACTGGATTACTTTACGCGATCCTCAGTGGGCCCAAGTCGAGAGAAGAAGAAAAGCAATACGACAGTGATCACCAGGGTGAGAAATTTGAAAAGTATTTCCTCAGACCACGAGAAAAAATACATCAGAAGTACACCCAGCCATACACTGTGACTAAACCCCACTACTTACGCTTCCCTAGTCATTAGGGATAACAATTTGAACCCCGCCGTGTCTTTTTCACTGACCCAACACCCTCATACCTCTCTTCCCAGAATACACCTAACTCCTCCCCCTTCATACCAACACACTTCCCTAACCGTCCCCCCTCTCCACCTTGCTTTTTGAGAATATATACCACTGGTTATGATATTAATGCTTGTACCTGAAGATGACGCAGTAGCGTTGAAACTAGTAGTGCAAATAAAAAACTCTGTGGATTTAAACATAGTTGGTAACGTCATTATGTATTCTTCAACATCTAACCAATGTAACAAGGCTAAAGTGGTCACGGTAGGAGAAATCAAACTCCGTGGCGATAAATTACGTAATAGCAACAGGAATGAATACAATCTACGAGGGCTTTTGAACGTGAGGATTACAAGGCAGCAATGAAGGCTTTCCTTATCTTTAAATCCGGTTTTTCGCATTCGTATATCAGTCGCTACCGCGAAAACACTTTGCGTACTCGAAGCAAACACAACTGGACTGCCATGCTTACCAGAGCAATCAATATTTTTCCTCACGCGAGCAATATATAATTCGAGGTCGACATTGACGGATAAAGCTGAACATGAGGAAATATACGCAGAAAAAAGTTGAAATCTAACCTCGAGAATGAAAGATCTACTGATTTTAACCACTGAATAAAAATTTATTGATACGATTTTACAATTAATAATTGCAAGTATTCATTGGTAAATACTTAGACACTGTCCAATCCACGTTTAATACCTTGGAATCAGAAATGACTCCCACCTTCCTCTCTGCACACGATTCTGTCACGAGATCAGAGGGTGAACGCACTGGCCACATTACGAGACGTTGGATCACCTTGAAGAGTAGACGACTGCCTACAGCAAACGATATCCGCGGTTCTTTTTAGTCAGATTTAGTTTTTACGGACCATTGAATGCTTTTCTTCAACTACCCACCTGAAAGCCACTCTTCTCACATTACTCTCCTGCGTTCAGAATGCGTGGCACGATTACTATCGTCAGTTTAACATTCTTATCATCAAGAGTTCGAATTCGCAATGTAAAAAATCACTTGACTTGACCGGGATTCGCACCCGGATCTCCCAATTTCCCGGTCAGGCGTGTTAGTGAGTTAATTGGGAGATCCGGGTTCGAATCCTGGTCAAGTCAAATGATTATTTTTTCATGGCGCATTTCAACTCTCCGTGTATATGCACCTCTGCGAGTGATTTCGTACTATCATTTCTAAATGCATTTTTATTGGAAATATACTTGTCATCTCCCTAAATTGCATCCAAAATGCCAATTATTCACTTTCCTTTTCAACAGAATTATAACCTTTAATTTTATCTATCAGGCTCGAGTTTGAATCCCGGCAAAGGCAGAGATTTTTCACTACACTAGAACCCCTGATTCTTCTTTCGGTACTGTGAGGAGAGCACGTCAAGTGCACTATCCCATCCGTCGCACGGGACGGAAAACCATGAATTCCTTGACGCCTTTGGTTTGGAGCATCGTTTAATTAGGTTTCCCTTAATGCAGACTCCAGGTTTCTGTCCACCCTCACTCTATTTCCCATGAAATCCTTACATTACCTAACTATCCACCGGCCTTCGACGGCGCAAATTTCCTAAGCTGTCGGTAGCTACAAAAAATAATAAAACAATCTCAATGTCAAAAAGGCTATCAGTATTCTTTCCCCAATTGTTACTCAACCCATCTACTACCCTGCCTCCTCTTGACTTACTCACTTAAGTGGTTAAAGCATTAGTGAAGTAACTCTACACTGAAGTACTCTTTAAGGTAGTTTGAACAGGATAGATCCCTAGTCAAAATGGTGATCATATTCCCATTTTACGTATTAACTTCAGCAGCTCTATGAAGCATAAATTAAATATTACATATTTCTAATCAATGCATAAACAAAAGATGGTACGAAGTCACTCACACGGGTGCATATACACCATGGTTGAAATTCTCCCTGAAAAAATCATTTGACTTGACCGGGATTCGAATCCGGATCTCCCTAATGCCGGTCAGGTGTGTGACCGGCACTTGGGAGATCCGGGTTCGAATTCCGGTCAAGTCAAATTATTTTATCAAGGCGAATTTCAACCCTGGTAAATATTACATTATTAATGGTGCAATAATATGCTTTTATTCGACTGAAATGCTAAGTATTTAAGTAAATATATCTGTAGACTTCTTTCACTTGACTCATTTTCTTTACGCAGTATGTTTAAAAATCCTAGACAAGGACAGGTTTTTTACAATTCTGAACAAATTACTGCAGTGACTATTGGATTTATTTTCAAAAATAGTTGAGAAAGCATACGAACTACACAGATAAGTTTTTTCGAGATCTAGGTGTATTAAAATCCTCATTTTTTGAAGAAGATCTATTTGGAGTGTATGTACGCACCGTTTTACAAGTACAAAAAGCAGGTATTTTTCATCAAAAATCTAGGGAAGTAGTTCGGTAAGGGGCTGATATTCTGGAATGTTGCGGAGGGTGAGGTATTTTTCTTTAAAACAGACCGAATTCAATGATTTCTAAGTGAAAAGAAACTTTGCTCCAACTACCTCAAGTAGGCACTAATAGAATGAATACGGAAACAATACACGTTAGTTGGAAGCAACAAGGACAAAATACTAAACAGAAAACTCTAAGTATAATACACCAACTATATAGATCGAAGAACATAGTACCCCCCCAAAACACGCAGCACCTTCGTACAATCATTAATTTTCCCACACCTGGATTACTGCTCTTCATTGCTGAAAAATCTCGATGAAGAAAACAACAACAAACTGCAAGTGACAATGAACTCTACAATACGCTTTATTTTTGAGCTCAAAAAATGGGATCGGATGAGTAGCTTATACGGCCTCAACTGGTTGAAATATAAACAACGTCGCTTGTATCACCTCACTTGCCTTACTTTTAAGATACTATCCTCTGGTAACCCATCATATCTGTTTCAAAGATTCACTTGGAAAAGAAATATCCACTCAATATCAACCAGAAATCACTATGTTGACAATTATATTCCCCAGCACAGAACTCCTCGCCTCAATAAATCTTTTATAGCGACAGCTGCAAAAATATGGAACTCATTACCATTAGAAATAAGAAACTCACGATCAATACGTGTGTTCAAGTCAAAAGTTTCAAATCAAAATTTGTCAGCCCAGGTGGCGGTGGGGTAGTGACCTCGCCTGCTAACCCGAGGGTCGCGGGTTCGAGTCCCGCTTGGGTAGAATATTATCTGCCTAGGACATGGGTGTTTGTGTCTCGTCCGTTGTTACTGTAATTCACCCTAAGTAAATTGGCCCATTGCGCTGTATTCGGGATAGTAAAGATAAATAAATAAAAATAAATAAAAGTGTAAAGTCTAATTGACTGCATGGCAGTTCACTGCATAACTGATAACGCTGCTCTATTAACACATGAAATGGGAAAGAATGTATAGATTTAATTTTGTTCTTTGCTACATTTTCGAACTGTGATCTCTATTATGGTTATGAATGTAACAACATGTACCGAACAAGAATGTTTTCAACATTCCTGATATGTATGTATATATATTGTGAAACTGAAAACCGGCGAATTAACATTTAATGGGATTGAAATATATATATTTTTGGTAATTATTACTTCTATTCTTCTTTTTTTTCATTATTTATAATTATACTTTTCTTACTTTTGTAATGACCATGTAAAAATATCTCATCAGCCAGAAAGGACCACGATAATAAATTAATTGAATTGAAAAATCGACAATAAGATGCATCCATCATTTAAAAACAGATTTTCTTGAATGAAAAGGACGGAAGGCGCACGGGCAGACCGATGTCTTACTGATCACTCCAAATACGACGCAGTGGTAAATAACGGCGACCCTAGAACGGTAAGCAATCCCCCTTGGGGCGCGGAAATGTCCGAGCCTATCTCAACCCTTTCCAACCACGACTATTGAAGTCAAAGACGTGACTTTTATCACATGTTGAGACAAAAAACCATTCGCACTTCAATTTCCAATACAATTATGCGGTAGATAACGACTTAATTGCAATGGATAGGTGAACAATATAGAGGATCGAATTTGGTTCAACCAATCACAAAACGTTTGCTCTGCTCTCTAGCGGGAACCAATGACCGCAATAAACAACGTCGCACTACATCGGCTGAAATGCCGATTTAGTGCGACTTAAGTCACTGTGCGACTACAGTCATCGATATTGTCCATAATACGTCAAATAACAACGGTTAAAGAATTATGCCATGTTTGTGACAATTACTTTTGGCTCATTTATCTTGATTGATGACAATGACGCTGACGCGAGCATTATATTTCAGAAATACCACAATTATTGACACATTAATTGCATGACTAATTAATTCAAAACGGTCCATTTAGCATTTGAATTGAATCATTATTTCCCCGCAGAATTAGGTGGCCTGGTTCCTGCTATTCTCTTCTTTGATCCACGCATGAATATAAAATGAGCAATGTAATTACTCAAGGACGAGTAACGGTAGGGGAAAAGAGCGAATCAGTGCATCTTTTCCACAATAACACGCAGCAATTTTGTGCGTTTTTTTCGGTATAGCCCACCCAGACGAGGATCGGCTGGCGAGGCCTGCGCGCTTTCGCTTTCAGGAACAAAAGAAACATCTGCGGGGTTTTCCTCGGCGCGAATCTCAATCCAACCGGATGAAAATTGCGACCCGAAGCCGTCCCTGGTGGAGTAGGGAGGGGGAGACTTCAACGAACGACGCATCGATCACCAGAGGCACGAAGCGTGTATTCTTCAACGATTCAGTACATCCAGTAAATACAGGAGGGAATCAAAAGAAGTCAACAGTTTCTGGCGAGATATTGTGGAACTGCATTATTATAATGAAGAGCACTAGGTGTTGTACTGTCCATTGTTTTTAATACACAAATCCTTACAACACGTGTTTCGGCACTTTATTGGCCAACATCAGGTACAGTCAATAAAGTGCCGAAACACGTTTGTAAAGATTTATGTATTAAAAAAAATGGGCAGTACAATATCTAGTGCTCTTCATTTTAGGGAATCAAAAGCTAGTAATACCACACCATCGCACGGTCATTTAAAATACACCCTTCACTGTCACAAGTCGCGAAAGGGACAACCGTACTCAACCGGGCGAGAATCTCCTTCACTTCGGTCATTTACATCTACATCTAGGAAATACCGAGCACGTCACCAACAGGGTGTGGCACGGGGTGTTTCCAAACCAGGCATGCAGCAGCCTTTCCGGTTCAAATCAGGAATCAACCGCACACTTCCCATAGGCTGCTAGGCGCAGGCTAAAAGCAGTCAGGATGACTATGCGCGGTCACACCAAAAACTAGGAGTGTGCTCCATAGGCAAATATCCTACCATTCAGTACACTATTTAAGATAAATCTACTGGTTAGTATTATTTATGCGATTGATTAACAGTACAACAAGGTACTAAATCCTGCAACGGTTAAATCATGACGGACATTTCATGTAGGATGAATTGTTAATAATGATGGTACGATATTTAGCACAAGTACCAATCTGATTTACCTCGTGAGGGTCAAAGTTTCATAGGACTGATATATCAGAACTATATGACGCTTTTTGGTACAGGGAAAGAAGGATATTTTAAAGCCCTCGGTTCTGAAGTATATGTTCATAATTTTATGCCTGAGTTCGTTTCTACGATCGTTCAATCGTCTTTAAAAAGGCAATAAGGCATTAGAGCGCAACAGAACGACTCCGAAACACTTCACGCTATCAAGGATTAATTGTATAAAATACCACTAATCAAATATCGCGCGATACACAACGAACAATCTCACAATTTGCATTCGGTTGTTATTGCCATTTTCAATAATGCTTGACATTGTCTTCGTTATGAACATTTTCATTCGTCTTTCTTCCTTGAGGTATTTATAAAACATATTTTGTGAGTTTGTTCGTTCTTGAAGCAGTAAAACATTAGCTTAACCATCAGTGGGTTTTCGCAGGTTATTTACACCCTCCTCGCGCGGGTGTTTTCCTTCTGAGGAATTTTCTCGACGAGAATGTACGCCTAATAATCCTCATGTTTTTTTCACGTATGCTCACACATATTGCACACGTTCTAGTTGTATTGTGTCGTATATAAAGTTTGTGTTATGTAATGAGTGCACAACTATCCCTCTGCACTACCTTAGTGTTTTTCCACGCCGAAAAACACTTATTATTATCTTTTTTATGTCATGCAACCATGCGCACAAAACCGTTTTCCTCCCGACATTATTATACGACAGCGAAACCTAAATTTCAGGTCAATGTAAGCATAGGAGTAGGCTAAATGCTGTAGCAGTGAGTTACCTGAGAATTGTTCGCGGGAAAAGTAAAATGGATTGGTTAGAAACCAGTGGGTGATGAAAGAATGTGGATTAGATGCTCCAGTGAAGGACATATATGAAAGAAGTCTGCTTCGTTGGTTTGGCCATGTCGAGAGAATGGATGAGGGTCGAATACGTATACAAGAATCAGATATTAGAGAGAATGATTTGAGAGGGAGAGGAAGACTGCGAAACTCATGGATGAATGTGGTAGAAGAGACTCATAAGAGAAGGAATATTAAGAATTTCATAAATAGGAGAACGTGCATGAAGGAATGCTCGAGTTTAAGGGAAACGAAAGTGGTTTGTGAGGCTGGTGAGTTCTGAAGGAAATTACCATGGGAGAGCCAGTTAACTTAGGAGTTCCAGGGATAGGGATATTAATTTAAATCTTTGAATTTGTCAACCCCAAAAGGGAATAGCGAGATGGGTATGTACGCATGTATCCAATGACGCTGGATTATGTGGCAGAGGGGACTTACTAGTCTCAATCTCGCCACAGTAGAGCCGATTATCAGTTTTATTGATGTAGATTCTTTTCATCAATAACTTTACACATCCTTCTGAATCCTTTATCCGAGGCTAAGACTGAGCGGTTTTCCAATATATTGGTTCAAATATCAGTATTTTTAAATATGGGCTGGGCAAGCGGGGAAGAAGAAGAAGGAGAATAGGTTTCATGAACAGGACGAAGAGGGGCAGGTCGTATGCTGCGGCAAAAAAGGATATACTAGAGGTAGAGAAGCTCCGGAACGTGTAGAAAACCGAGAGGAGATTCTCTGACATTCAGAAAAACCTACCTTAACTGGTAGAATACTTAAATGAAACCAAAATCACACTTGTGGAGCTACAAATACTAATATCCTCTGTTGGATACTGGTGGTCGAAAAAAAACCAATATTTTCAATTGGAATATTGAATATCGGAACCCGGCGAGGACGGTGTTCGGAGAGCGCCCTAATCTTTGAAAACAGACGGCCCTTCAGACCCAATCAGTGCAGCCCTTCGTTCTCCACCACTATTCATAGCAATACCTGGGGAAAAGAAGCCTAAACTTATTTTCTTGTTTTATTAACAGACTTTTACATAGTTAATAATGTCCCTTTTTCGAAGTAACCCTCCTCAGTTCTAATATACCTCTGCCACCCTTTTTGTTTCTTTTACCTGTTATTACCTGTAAATAATGCTGTTTTCATTACTTCCAATATTTTCAACATTCAATATTCCAATACAGGTTGTTGATATTGATCCAATTTCAATATTTTAAGATATTGGATATTGATATCGGGATTCAAATACCGCCCAGCCCTACCCGAGGCCTTCCCCACTGGAATCCTCAGTCCCGGCTATTCTGCGTCTCCCTCTTCGGTGTCGAGATGGTGTGGCGGGGGGGAGGGGGAAGGAGCAGCTGGTAAATCCGGTCGCGGTGAGGCGCTAAAGGAAGAGGAGAAGAGGCGCAAGGGAGACGGAAGGAGAGAGAGAGAGGTCGCACCCACGTGGCCTGACGGACGGCGACCAATCAGAGAGGACGCAAGGTGATGAGGCGAGGAGGAAAGCGAAAGCATGTTGTCACGGGGGATGAGGATTCTATTCCACGGCGAGTCCTTCGTTTTTTTTCCTTTTACTCTGCTCTCCGAGAACATCTGGAATTCCAAACAAAGGAATCCCGCGCGGATTTTCCCGTGGAAATTGAGGCCGACGACAGAAACTGCAAAACTCCATGATGAATACATAGTTTATTAATTTAAGCTTCCTGCACTGAGTTCAAGCGGGCGAAAGCGGGAAGTTAGCGGCATATCTAGGTCAAAATTAGTCCACTCCTCTCCTCCGGAATGCACTATCCTTCTTCTCCATATCAAAATCTTCAGAATCAGTAAAATATCTTGGAATTACCTTAACTTCCGATATTATTTTGGGAACACACTTATAAAAAATGAAAAATATAGCGTGACAAATACAGCATGGAATATCAAAAAAGTGTTTAGGAGTCGTTCTGTTGCGCTTCAATTCCTTATTGCCCTTTTAAATGCGAATAAACGATCGTAGAAACGAACACAAAAGATTAACAAAATATATTTCAGAACCGAGGACTTAAGAATGTCAGAACGTCAGACGTTCAGAATGTCAGACGACAGAAACTGCAAAACGCCATGATGAATACACAGTTTATTAATTTACGCTTCCTGCACCGAGTTCAAGCGGACGAAAGCGGAAAATGCTGAGCATATCACGGTCAAAATTAGCCTACTCCTCTCCTTCAGAATGTACTATCCTACTTCTCCACATCAATATCTTCAGAATCAGTAAAATATCTTGGAATAACCTTAACTTCTGATGTTATATGGGGAATATACAAAAAAATCAAAAATATAGCGTGAAAAATATAGCGTGAAATATCAAAAACATAGCGTGAAGTGTTTAGGAGTCGTTCTGTTGCGCTTTTATGCCTTATTGTCCTTTTAAATACGAATAAACGATGGTAGAAACGGACACAGACAAAGGATTAACAAAATACAATTCAGAACAAAGGGCTATAGAATGTCATTCTTTCCCTGCATCAAAATTGTGATGGATCAGTTCTATGAAACTTTGACCCTCACGAGGTATAGCTGGTTCCGAGAGCATCTGGAATTCAAAACAAAGGAATCCCAGGCGGATTTTTCCGTGGAAATTGAGGCCGACGACAGAAACTGCAAATCGTAATGCGCATTTAAGGGTGGGTAGAAGAATTAGGTTCTCACGAGATCCGACCGCTGCGGTTACAGAATCAAAATAGAATGTAACACTACGAAGTGGGATTTAAATATAAGGAGGATAAAGAATACTTGATATGTGATATTACACCCCATTTATTATTGAAAATATCCCAGTTTCAGTGTTTTGAATCATCATCAAAGGTATTGCACATGATAAGGTAACACGTGGGTTTTATTAGAATATTTATGCGTTAATAACCCCGTCCAAGAATCTGTTCCTTAACAACCGTCTGACTTACCGGTTTAATCCTATGAGACACCGGGAATCAACTGTTTAAGTGAAAGGTAGGAAGATTTTGATGTGTTCCCCTCTCGGAATGAGCAGACTGGTAATCAACGTCTTTAAGTTGAGTAGAAATACTCCTTTCGCCCAGCAAAGGTACTGACATGCACGACAAAATACGCGCAATTCTTATTCATTTCGGACAGGTGATGTTTTCACACATTTTAAAACAACTACTCGTCACCGCTCAACTAATTACGATAACCAAATAAATTATATGTCATTTCGTCCCATTTTGCATCTTACCTAGTTTATTCAATATTGTGATATATAACTGCAACTTGTTGCAATGAAATGAAAGAAGGATTTCTCGCTTGAAACAAGATTTTTTTCTAACGTAAACACACTCATAGTTAAAGAGCAATCCTTTTCGGCTACAGTCGAGACTTCCCTTGCATAATCCTGTAACACCTATCTATTCTAAACGGTTTTCACTCACTGGAAATAGCTGTCCACAGCACCAAGATTCAGCATGCCGTGAGGTTGATTAGCTCCCGATCAATTTAAAAAAAGTTTCTTGAAACACGTACGTGAAACCAAAGTTCTCCCAATCCTAATACCCTCGCGATCTCAAGTCCTGACAGGGGTGATTCCTAGAGCATATGACCGGAAAACATATATTTAAACGTAAGATTCGTCAGCCATAAGTGATGAATATCAACCAGCAGCTTAGAAGTACTGCGCCCAAACTTAAAATCGGACATCAGACAACACGGCTTTTCCTTTCGATCTTAGAACAGGTTTTTAATCACACATATCAACTTAGGGCGGCCACAAAAGAGCAATGAAATTTAATCAAACACCTCGGTTCACCCTCTGGATGAGCGTTTTCCCGACACCTGTCCCATTAATGGAACATTTTTTCAAGGTCCAAGAGGCTACAGGTTTGCTTTAATATCAAATCTATTTCTGGCACGTCGTTTTCACTCTCGTCTTCGACAACGCACAAAATAAATGAGGCTCCAAAGCACGAGGGCGATAAGATGTCGATTGGTACGAATTAACGTCAGTTTCTCCAGCCACCCTGCTAGCAGCTTCAATTCCGAGACAAATGTAATTTCTGGGACATATTAGGAAATAATTCATGGCAGAAGTGGACCACCGACATGAAAAGACAATCAGAGTGACTGGAGAAATATTTTTTCGCCAATGGACATCTTTACGCGGACAAACGACCGAATGCCACGAAGTCTCCATTGAGAAACTTCGTAACTGGTCGACGCAATTTCTCGAAAATGCATCTAACTCGACAAAAATCTATACCAGGCGCCATGAATTCATTTAGACAAGACCTCCACACACATCAAAATAATATGGAGGAAATTACCCAGAAGAGGTTTTTCTTGGTAGGAGAGTGCAATGGTAGTCGACGTCGAGAGAAAATGGCATTGCAACACACAGCATTCAATTCAAGCTATACAGTGATGTTTGTTTGTACAGCAATCGTAACGTGACGTTGACTCACAGCGATCACAGCAGTGAAATAGAATGTTCGACAGAAAAATACCCGGGATTCGGGATCACTGTATTCTTTAACGGCATATTGAAACACGATTTATTGCAAATAGGTTGAACTGTCAATAATGAGTAGTATTTGACAATTACTGACTATTCGCGTGAAGCGATTCGAAGAAAACACCCGGTTTCTCAAAGATATCGTAAGTTATTCCTCGATATTAAATTTTCCCTCAGTAAAGTTAATCCTCAGTTCCCAGTCAGATATATAATGAACTTGTGCCAGCGCGTTTTTTTCAGATGCTTGAAGCAATTCTGGAACGAAAATTTCCGAGTGGCGAGTAGTTCTTTCAGTGATAACTGCGAAAAAACTCATGAAATTGGAGCAAGATGGTTCACTTGCTCGTACCACACTGTTAGTTCGAGAATTTCTGGCGAATATAAACACCCTTACTATGCCTCAATCCCTATATTCGCACAGAGGGCATGGTCCTCTGCGACCTTTTCCATATTCCTAAAGAAAAAACATCATGTAAGGACGACATTTTGCCAACGTTGAGGAGATAAATAAAATCACAAGAAGAGTTAGAAAGAGAGCCGATGTCGACTCCTTCCTTAATATATTCCCTCATCGCAAAAGCCTGAAGATGATGGTTGAGACAGCATTCTATACGTAGGCAATGGAGCACATTAGAAAACCTGAGAGGACGGATCCGAATAATTCGCCGTGAGAACAGCAAACCCTACATTACATACAAGGAGGAGTTCACAGTTCAAGGCCACGAGGACTCACCAGTTGTCGCATTCCCTTGCGCACGTACATCCTTGCCTCCTCTTGCAGCCGCTGCTTCTCCTCCTCAAGCTTCTCGATGTTCTTCAGCAGGGTCACCTCGTCCTTGTGCAGGACAAAGGCCGACCTCTCGACCTCGCTGATGGGAGCGACGGCCGCAGCACCCGTGGACACTTTGGCGGTGACCACGTCGCTCTCCGGACTCACTTTGACCAACGTCCGCTGGCCACACTTGGTCGTCTGAGCTAAACCGCGCCTCTCCAGCATAAGCACGGCCAGCCTCAGGTGCTCCTTGGACTGCTCCGACTTCTGAAGCTCGGCCAGGTCTATCAAATCACCTGTGCTGTTCTCCACGAGGCCATCGGATATCTTCTGCAATATCCAATGAAAGAATGAGTCTCCGTAGCCAAAACAAGTGAATCAAAGTGTCATATATACAGCGGAGAACATGCATGGTACATAAATCAAAGTCCTAACTCATAACAGCTGGCCATGGTTCATTGCAGTTAAAATTTATTTTTCAAAAAACCAGGGTAAAAGTAAAGGAAGTCCGAAATAGAAACATGTTGCCGAAAAAAACATGATGGGGTCATGCGACAGGATTGAACAAAAAACTCATTATACCAATTTGGAATTCTCATACAGCAGGCTAAATAAAGCAATCTCCCATCGCGCCATCGCTATACAAATCAAAGCCCTAACTCATAAAGGCTGGCCAGCGGAGAACATGCATGGCACATAAATCAAAGTCCTAACTCATAACAGCTGGCCATGGTTCATTGCAGGTAAAATTTATTTTAAAAAACCCAAGGTAAAAGTAAAGGAAGTCCGAAATAGAAAAATGTTGCCGAAAAAATCATGATGGGGTTCAATTCGACAGGATTGAACAAAAAACTCATTATACCAATTTGGAATCCTCATACAGCAGGCAATCTCCCATTGCGCCATAACAACGAAAGACTAAAAATAATTGGAGAATACAATCAGGCATATAAAATTCAGCACCTGCGCCCAAAGCTAATAAAACAATACATAAATGGCAATATGAGTAAAATACTTCTTAATCTGCGTTAATAATCGACAAAATTTTTCCAGCTTTCTAAACGAACATACTTAATGACACACACTATTTTTCTCAGAACGATTAAACACCATCAAGGTAGTTTAAGCGAGATAGTTCCCAGGTCATAATAGAGACCATATTCGAATTATACGTTCCAATTACACCACCTGCAGGACACATGAAATAAATATTAAATTATTATTGGTGCAATAAAATATATTTATATGTTTGAAATTGTAAGTAATAAAATGAAAATATTCAAGTCTTTAATTTGACTCATTTTTTTCACGCGGTACGTTGGGAACTCCTTCAAAACGGAAGGTATTTTGTGAATCCGAAGAATTTACTGCGGCCATAATATGATTTACTTTAAAAAATAGTTGAGAAAACATACAAACTACATACTTTTCACTTTTGACGAGATTTAGGCGTTTTTAACTCCTCACTTTTTTAAATCAGCTCTCTCTGGAGTGCATACACGTAACCATTTCCCATGAGAAAGTGCTGGCAATTTTTTGGTAATATCACGGAAAGTAGTGTGATAAGGGATTGAATTTTTGGTGTAATTGGAAAGAGGAGTTACTTTTCTTTAAAATGAGACCAAATTCATTGATTTATAGGTGGAATGATATTTCGCTCAAACTACCTTAAGTACTGTACTCAAAGTCGGAAGCCCCTCGCGTAAAACAAAACGAGCTGTTAAGTCAACTGAAAATATAACACCAGTACTAGCTTCATCCATGAGATCGAAATAGCTATGCAAAAACCTAAGGGCAAGGCCAGCCATTACATGTCATCTCGAAAGGAAAGTGGCCCAATGCTATACTAATGAGCCAGCTGCGGTGTAATGAGAAGAGGGCTTATAGAAATCCTTTACAGATGAAGCCCTAGTATTCCAGAAAGGAGAAGACGATAACAATTAACATTACCTTGAGGACGGGTAGCAAGATGATGGGCTCATCCGGATCCAGCTCTGAAGGCACGGACCCCTGGTCGCCCCAGATGCGGCCCGCGGCCCATGACATGGGCTTCTTCGCCAGCCCCACGGCCCAGCCGAGCCACGAACCGGAGTCTCCGGGAGACGCACCACCGGCGGCGCCCCTCTCGAAATCGCAAGCCTTGCATCCCTCTCCGCTCCTGCCGAGCAAGATCGCCATGAATGTCAATGAACAAAAAAAGGCCGGAAATTTTGACAAAGGATCGTTAAACAGGGCGTTAATAAAAGCGACCCAAGAGCTACCACGGGAGGCATCCGCCAGTTCCTAAGAGGGGCATTGAGATACGAGGGGTTGCGGCCCCCATTCATTCATTCATTCGCCGTTCGGTCCTAAGATTGGTTGACTGCAGCCCTCCACCTATTCCCTGTTCAATGCTACTTCCCTGACCTCCTGGTATCTCTTCCTATGTACTTTCCTCTTTATTTGGTCCATGAACTTATTCCTGTTGGGACTTTTTCCTCTATGTTACCATCGATTATGTTCTTCACAAACCCATTGTGTCTCAGGGCGTGTCCAATCCATCTCGTTCTTCTTTTCTGTATGGTGTTCCATGTGGTCCTTTCCTCTTCTACTCTTCTGTACACTTCGTCGTTTTTTACTTTCGCCACCCATTTTATCTTCAGCACTCTCCTCCATCACCAGGTTTCGAAGCCTTCTTGTCTATTCTGGTCAGCTTCTCCAACGGTCCATGTTTCCGATCCATAGAGTGCCACGCTCCACACGAATGTTTACACGTTGTTTCCTGGTTTGTAGTCCTATCTTCGTTGAGCACAGCAGTTGTCTTTTTCCCATGAAAACCTTCTTATCTTAGGCTATTATCCGCTTGATGTGCGTTGCACTTCCTCCGTCCCACGCGATGGTACTTCCGAGATAGGTGAAGGAATGCACTTGCTCTAATTTCTCTCCCATCAGAGTGACTTCTGCATTCAGCTTCCCTCTTTGGCATGCTACGATTTTAGTCTTCGTCTTACTTCTTTTCATGTTGTATTATTGTAGAAATTGGTCCTTGACGTTTAATGATCTTTGAAGATCCTCGAGATTTCCAGCTATGACTACAATAGCATCTGCGAAGCGGAGCATGTTTATTTCTTCTCCGTTTATCGTTATTCCGCTCAGTCCAGTTTCTTGCGCTTCTCGTATGGCCTCCTCCAAGTACATGTTAAATATTGCTGGTGAGAGGTTGCATCCTTGTCTTACTCCTTTGATAATTTTAGCTTCTGTCGGCCTTCCGTCTCTCATTTGCATTGTGACAACTTGCTTCCTGCACAGTTGGTAGATAATTCTTCTGTCGTCGTAATCCATTCCGAGTTTTTCCAGCAGTCTTAACATCTTGTTACACTGAACGTTGCCGAAGGCTTCCTCCAGGTCCACGAATGCGGCATACGATGGTTTGTTCACATGTATTGCTTTCTCCACGATAAGTCTCAGGCAGAGTATGGCCTCCCTGGTAGCCCTGTCTTCCTACATCCAAACTAGTTTTCCGAGAGGCTGTCTTCAATTTTCCTTTCCGTTCTTCGGCCTATTATTCGTGTATTTTTGATGCATGTGACACTAGACTCAAGGTTCGGTGCTCCACACATCTCTGTCCTTGTCTTCTTCGGTATCACAATCATTACTCTCCCTTGAAAGTCCCCTGTTCCGCTTTAGTAGCTATTTCTGATTATCTCGTACAGGTTATCCTTGGCTATACTTCCGAGCGCTTTGATGATTTCTCCATTGATGTTGTCCTCTCCAGGTGCTTTGTTTTTCTTGAGGTCTTCTACTGCTCTATCGAATTCATTCCTCAGTATGAGTGGGCCCCGATCTTCCTCGTCAACCTCGCTCTCGTCATTGACTAGGTTTTCTTCCAGCGGCATCGGCCATCGGTAGAGTTCTTCGATGAATTGCTTCCATCTAATCCCAATGTCTTCATCCTCCATCAATATATTCCTTTTCACATCTCTGATGTTGTTGCTTCTCGTTTTCCTCTCTCCGAAGTGCTTCTTCACCTGCATGTATGCTGTTTCGGTGTTTCCATTTTTCATGTTTTCGTTGACTTCCTCGCAGCAGCTTTCGATCCAATCCTCCCTAGCCTTCTTGCATTCCCTGTTGACTTGGTTCCTTAGCTTCTTGTAGAGGGTTGCCTCTGCTTCTTTTCTTGGGTTCTTGTATTTTCTTCTTTCTTCTTTCAGTTTCCTAATCTCCGTTGTTATCCATGGTTTCTTCGAGTTGGCCGCCTTACCTAACAGTTGCTCCTCTGCTACTTCTGCGATTGTCCTCTTCAGTTCATCGCATCTCTCTTCGATGCCCAGTTCATCCCCATTCTCTAATTTTGCTGTCGACTGCTGCGGCGAACCTATCTCTATATCCTTCTTCGGCCATTTTCGTGTCCCATTTTGGTTCGCGTTTTATCTTCTTGATTTTCTTGTTTCGAAGGTGGCTGTTCATGGTTACCAGGTTGTTTTCACTCTTTATATCCGCACCGGGATAGCTCTTACAATGCTTGACTAGGTTCTTGTATCTGACTCTGACAAGCATCTAGTGTATTTGGTATCTGGCAATATCAACTGGCATATTCCATGTATACCTCCCACGCCGAGGGTGCTCAAAGAGAGTATTAGTTACTACCATATTCTTCTCATTGCAGAATACTACTCCCCACCCCCGTACTACTCCCGTAATTACCCATGAGGGTGGGGCGTGCACCCATGAGTGTGGGGCGTGCACCAATGAGTGTGGGGTGTGTACCTATGAGGGCGGGGTGTGCACTCATCTCAATGGGTGCACACCCATGCATTTGCAAAGGGTTCATGGGTGTGCACCCATGAGGGTGGGGTGTGCACTCATCTCCAAGGGTGCACACTCATGCATTTGCAAAGGGTTCATGGGTGTGCACCCATGAGAGTGGGGTGTACACCCATTGGGATGGGTATATGCACATGCATGATAAGGGTACACCCATGGGTGCGTCCAACACCCATGTTGTTCGACCAGGGAATACGTACGAGAATAGATAAAATGATAGTCTTAAGGAACTCCATAAATACAGCACGAAAATAAATAAGATGAAGACTAAAAGCCTAGCACGTGGAAGAGAAGTTGAATGTAGAAGTCACCCCGAGAGGAGAGAAATTAAAGCAAGTGGATTCCATCACCTATGTCGGAAGTACAATCACGTGAGACGGAAGAAGTACAATGTACATCAAGCGGAGAATAGCCCAAACTAAGAAGGCGCTAATGAGAAAGAGACAACTGCTCTCCTCAAAGAAGATAGGACTACAAACCAGGAAACAATATGTGAAAACATTCATGTGGAGCGTGGCACTCTATGGATCGGAAGAATGGACAATTGGAAAAGCTGACATGAAGAGACTAGAAGCCTTCGAAACCTGGCGCTGGAGGAGGATGCAAAAGATAGAATAGACGGAAAAAATAAGAAATGATGAAGTGTACTGAAGATTAGAAGATGAAAGCAATGGAGACCATAGAGCAACACCATAGAGAAAAGGAGAACAGGATGGATTGGACACACCCTGAGATACAATGGGTTCGTGAAGAACATAAATGAAGGAAAAATAGAGGATAAAGTCTCCATAGGAAGACCCAGTAACAAGTTCATGGACCAAATAAAGGATACAGTACTTAGGGACAGTAACCATGAGGTAAGGGAACTTGCATTAGACAGGGAATGGTGGAGGGCTGCAGTCAACCAATCTTAGGATTGAACAACCAATGAAGGAAGGTACTCCATACTCCAGACACACCCGAAAGAAGCAATCGCATCCCCCCTCCAAAAGAAAAAAGTAATGATAAATCCGCCCCTCCCTATTCCACATTTATTGCGATTTTTTATGAAGATTAGTTTTCTGTGTAAATCTCCATAAGTTCATAGGTGCGCTGTCACTAATCGCAGCAGAGAAACTAACAGTGTCATTAATTTGTTTGGAACGCGAAACGTGAGACGTTGAGGGCACATTTTAGTAACTTTTCATGTAAATCGAAAAAAAAATTCTAGGACCACACTTCACTTGAGTATATAAATCACTTTATGCGGAGGAAATAACTATACATATTGTGATATGAATGATGCAAGGATTTTAAAATTTTTACCTCAATGCATTCATTGTTTTATAGGGTTTACGGTGTGGAATTAATTCGAGTATCGAGCGAAAGCCGAACAAAAATACGTGTTTTTCATTCGGCATACAACAATAATCTTTAGTAGGGACCATTGTGATAATATGCGAGGTAATTCTTCGCGTTTAGAAGAAACTATGTATATATTTCATCGAATTATTTCGAAATATATGCCAATTGCTGAAGGGCTTGCATACATCGAAGTATTTTTCAACGTGCCAACAAGAAAAAACTCGTTAAATAGCATAAATTAGTAAAGAAACCAAATCGGTTTATGTTTCCGCATTTATCTTTGCATATTAATAATGAGTATGAGTATGAACATTTTCATGAAAATCTGGAAATAAACGAAAATCGCTCCAACCACTTAATCACACTAAGTACACAACTTCCACAGTTTACCACGACTTTATCTCTTGAATATCAAGGCCCAAGGTAGCTTCCTAATACTGAGTTCGTAGTTGAAAACAGTTGGTTAAGAGGCAGGGAGGCAGGAACACAAAACTTAAGTTCGACAACAGCTAATGAAATAAAGTCTCCAATGGCCGTAAAAATTGGCACCACTCGTCAATGAAACACAACAATTGCTGTGTTGGTTTGCGGGAATGGAAATTCCGCTGGAGATGCCTAACACAACCTCTCAACCAGAATACCCTCCTGCGGTGGTTTACGGGAATGTTACTTCCAAGCCAGTGACTACCAAAGACACACACACACACTCAACCCAATTGGGATCCTTTGCAAGGGCTGATGGGACCCCGCTAAGGATGCCTGGGTTATAACCTGGGATCCTTCACAGGGCCAATGGGACCCCACTAAGGATGCCTGGTTATGGACACAATCATACTCACTAGCACTCAAAATCACTCACTCACACAACCAAATGGTGAGAATGTACGGTAAAATGAAGTGGTAATCATGGAACCATGATCCATGGAAAAGCGAGCTAAAGAAAAGCAGATAAAAACCAAGGCCTCCCATCCACTGTGTCGCACACACTGCTCGCTCGTAGCTGTTTATAGCGAAGAGCGAGGCTTTACTGCAACACATTATATCTATTTCACAAGTTAAATCCTCCTGTTCATGATACACAATGCTAGAGGAATGCTCGAGATGAGGGAATTAACTCTTACTTTTTCACCTAAGGATCTACTTCGATTCCTTTGAAAAATCATTCCCTTTCTAATGCAGCGCCGCTAATTTGTCGTATATCTTTTTCCCACTTCGATGATCACGATGGAGAAGAGAAACTTCGTACGATTCCATACTTATTGGAATTTTGCCTCGATCAGAATTCTCACCAAAGACATCTGATACTATCTACCAGGCCGAAATGTATACCAAAAATGCTTCGAGTATCATCTTTTTCAGATATACCACAATCCAGTTTTACAAAAAGGCAATTGATACCTAATCTTCACAACCATTAAATTTCCAAGAAAGAGCCAGCTTAAACGAGCGTAAAACGGTCACGCGACGGATTCATATTTATAATTATTTTTTCTCCTCAGCAAAAGAAACGCATTACGCAATTAACAGTAAAATTAATTTCACATATAGAATCTAGTCATCAATTAATATGAGAAACTACTACCTACTATAGAAAATAGATTCAACATAAACAAGTGACTACACTTCTTCGGCCTAATTAGATGGTCCATTAACACAACTTATTGTATTGTATTCTCCTAACAGTGTCGGCACTTTCCAGTTGAAACGGTCAAAACATGAAGCGAGACCACAACTTCAGGAGTATATAAACATTGTTGCTGGTTACAACAGCGAATTACATTGTATTACAATTCAGCTAGACAGGGTGGGAATCAGTCTCTTCTGAGTCCCTTCCACCCAGTGTCCTCCGAATCAATCCATTGTTATGACCAAAGGAGCTCATTTATCGGCCAACCGGCAACCCTAGCGCGCCAAGGAAGAAGAATTTGAGAAATGGAGAAAGTATACCGGTTAACTGCTTCAGTATGCCGCCATCTGTCTACAAAACGTAAGTATAAATAAAAATAGCCAATTAGCTTCACTCATATCATTAGTGATATCCAGTTTCTCAAGCACGTCGCGTAAGTGAGAACGGTTGTAGAAAAATTAATAAATATTTGCACTTACTGAATCCGGCAATTCGTGAAGAATACTTCCTAAGATCAAAGAGTTGATCAAAGGGTGTGAATTAATTATAGAAATGACGTTATAAATTACTTATGTACCGCAATGAATCATAAACCAATGTAAGCCAAAAATATCACAGGATTAATGAGTCACTATCTCTATTAAAGTCATCATATCCCGCTTAGATAAATAGGGGGAGCTTGGTAAGACTGTTGTTAAAAAATGCTCCGTTTCAAACAATGAGCTCTAAAGATGCCATGTTCTCACAATAAAAGTTTTTGTTCACTTTCCACAGAAATTTTATTTCATCGACCACGGTTTCGACATGATCTATGTCATTTTCAAGGTTCATGTTCATATGAACATAGTTCATGTCGAAACCTTGGTCTGTGAAATAAAATTTCTATGGAAAGGAACAAAAACTTTTATTGTGAGAACATGACATCCGTACGCCATTTCCACAAGATATCGCCTGATACGCTAAATTTAATGAGCTCTCAAGTTAAAATACTTTTTTTGCTCGGTGACAGTTTAAAAAATGACTTTAAATAGGATTTGAATTTTGCATCGAGACAGATAATGATTAATCCTTACAGAAAGAGACCAATAATAAAATAAGGACTTTTATTTGATTCGTCAACTTATACGAGATGCTATACAAAGTTAACAGGTAAAAGCAACGAATATACTCACGATCTTGAACTTGGGCGAGACATGGATTGGGAAAGAAAACGGGAATAGCATGAGGGTGAGGAAAATTAAGAGACGATTTCCTAATCTCGCTAAAAAGTTGATATAATTGTTGATACCATAGGAACGGCAAGAGGCGATTGAAAGGCAGAAATATAGAGACAGGGCATCAAGTCGGTCTTTGCTCACAACTTCGCGTCAGTAAGGCAGTCGGGGTCGTGCATAAACTACGTTACCAACGTAGGGGGAGGGGGGATCGCCAATAACCTACGGCGGGTAACGATGGGGATGTGGTGGTTCACTCAAAGTAACGTAGCTGTAACAATGCAGCCCTCTCAAGGGTCTTCCAATTGAAATACTATAATCCACGATATGGAGGGATAAGAGAACATTGTTTATTGAGGATCGTTAGAAATTCAAGTTTTTTTGAAGCTTCATGTGATTCATTCCAACAGGAATTACAGAAGCTCCTAGATAAGTCTTGTGAATCAACAGAGAGAATGGAATTGAGGGTAAATGCGTGCAAGACAGAAGTATTAGTTTTTGATAAGGAGGATGGGGAGAATAACTGTATGATGAGGGCGAATGGTGAAGTAATTGAAAAAGTGGATGATTTTGTGTAGTTAGGTAAGATGTTTGCGAAAGATGGACAGTTAGATTAGGAGATAAAGAGACGTGCGAATGTTGGATGGAAAGTGGTAGGTAGCATGTGGAGCATATCAAGGAATGAGTACCTGTATAAGGAAGCGAAAATCGCCGTGTATAAAAGTGTACTTCTCCCCACTTTGTTGTATGGTAGTGAAACATGGGTATGTCAGGATTGACATTAGAGTAGACTAAACACCGTGGGTAAGAGTTATCTGAGGAGTGTATGTAGCAAAAGTAGGATGGATAGGGACAGGAATGAGTGGATCATGAATGAATGTGGGTTAGATGCTCCAGTGATGAACATATATGAAAGGAGTGTGCTTCGTTGGTTTGGCCACGTTGAGAGAAAGGATGAGAGTCGAATAACGAAACATGTATATGAGTGAAATGAATGTTAGAGAGGGAGAGGTAGGCCGAGAAAGTTGTGGTTGAATGTGGTTGAGGAAATTCTTAGGAGGAGGAACATTAGTAGTCTTAAAAACAGGCGGGCGTGTATGAAGCAGTGTATAGGGGTAAATGAGGCAAAAGAGGTTTGCAAGGATAGGTCAGTATGGAGGAAATTATTGAAGCAGAGTTAGGTGTACAAATATGTATTTGTAAGTGAAACTTTGTGACTGTGCCTACCTCGGAAAGGAGGGGCGTGATTGGTATGTATTTATGTACGTGATTCATGGCTGATTTTTTAAATCTGAAAATGAATATTCCTTGTTCCAATTGAGATAATATAGTTCTATTATGTCAAGTTCGGCTACCGTCTTGTGCCTTAAGTGTCTTAAGTCAACCAATCTCTAAAAATAAAGTCACTCAATAATAGAAAATATTTTTGAACTGATATTTTCATTTGTAGAGACAACGTTACATGTCGCGGTGGGGAGGGGAGGATTGGGAAAAATACTACAGTTGTCAACGAGGGGAAGGAGGGGTAAAAAAATACCGAAAACGGTAATGTAGTTTATGCACGATCCCCAGGGACTGTCGCCCATAGCAAGATGCATAAGAAAAGCATTGCAAGAATCATGGAAGGTAGGTAAACAAAGAGAAAACCTAAGAAGAGAAGTTTTCCACATCATAGAGGGCTAGGATCAAAATCGAAGGAGGAGAGAGCTAATTGAGCCAAGATAGAACGATGCAATTACTTTGGAAGTATATGGGAGGTAAATGGGCATGGAAGCCAGTGTGTGAGGAGAATAGAGCCAGAAAAAGAGAAGTTAACTTACGGTAGAGAAAAAAAACTTTGTGTAAGGACGTTAAGATAAAGCTAACGACGACTGTAATACAGAAAGTCATGGGTCGTGCTTTTTTAAGCAAAGTATTGAAGAATCGCCAAGTTCAAATATTTCATATTAATATTCGCTTTTCAGGGGAAAAATTGGAGGAAACATAAGATCACGGCGTAGAGGAGGTAAGAGAAAGCATATGCGACGCCCTTGAGATGCTGAACGCCGAGGTAGCGGAGACGACGTCACGTAAGCAACGGAGACAGGGAAACTGAATGGGGTTTTTTACGGGATTAGGTACATCATGGGGACTTTCTCTTAAAATTTAGGAATGGATAAGGCGAAATTTATTACCAAGCGTAAAACTCGAATACTCTTTCCCAAACCAAGCCTTTCGTCATTTAAATAATATTTTCTGTATTTAGGACATTAGGCGTACAACCTATTACTCGATTCTTCTGTGTTAATTCCAAATAAGCAAGTGCAATACAATGTCTATATTTTTTACTTAATATCCAGGAGGGTATTTTATCATGCCTACGTGAAAATATAACATTTTTAATTACGCTACTTAACCTACCAATCAGCAGGTAGAATACTCAAATGAAATGAATGTACATACGTAACATGGGGGTAGCCAGGATTGTTTGGATTCACATGTTAGGGGAAGGAGTGGGTGAAGCCCACCCTCTACCATCCTGTCTGGCTCCGCAGAGCTGACTTCCAATGAAAAGTCTCTTGCAGGAGGTGGGGGTGGCAGCTGCTCCCCCTGCCTCTCCATGAGAACTCCCATGATTTTCAGTTCATTGATTAACATTCATCTTAGGGGCGTTCTTTTTTTTACTATTGCTTCCATATAATGCCACTGGAAAAACGATTTTATTTTTTAATTTTCCCATTTTTGCGATTTGTGAAAAAACGTGCTGACGTGATCCGGACTTTTGAATGTTTTTTTTTCAAAATATGCTGAGCAGTATTCTGATTCATACATACTTTATATATACATACTTTAAAAAAAATCGAAAAAAAAAATTTATTGCTTTTCTAGTATACTTCGCACTCATTCCCCGCATTTGGGCTCTTAGAAAACCTTGAGGCCATCCTTTTTGGAAATATAGTTTTGTTTTTAACTATTTAATTTTACTAATATATAAAAAAATCTTCAATTATGTCCACGTAGAGAACATTTTTACCCGCTATAAAGATTTCACTTATGCAATAACATTAAAAAATTGACTTTTCTAATTTTCACGTATTCGTGATTTGTGGAAAAACCGGAGGTGATATAGGAGTTTGAAGGTAATTTTCGGAATCCACAGAACAGTAGACCTCTTAATTTCAAGCAACAAAATCTTGCATATTGGAGATAGTCACTGATTTTCCTAGCGCTCGGTATCTATTCCAAAAATTTTCATCACTTTCCGGTAAAAACAGAAACAGAAATTTCTTTAACCGTTAATGTGATATAAAAATCGAGTGCGTAGACCAAAAGCAGATTTCTTTATTTTTAAAATAAGTAATTTTAACTATATTGGGGCCCTGCAGTGAAATTATTATGAGGAGCAATCCAATTACGATGAACTTTACTTTTCAACTACTTACGCTATGTATAGTCTAGTTGGAGGGCAATTAGCTGTCGAGTGAGTCAGCTGTCGTGAGCCGCGATGTTAGACTAACTCCTGTCCTTGGTAATATTGTTGACACCCCCTGTCGGGGGCCCCCCTAAGCCGCCTCGGGCCCTCGGCGATCGCCGACCTGCCGACCTAGCCAGACCGCTCCTGCAGCTTCCTAAAGCTATTCTCCGATTGATCACAACTGTAATGTAAGGTTTAATTATATTTTACGGCTAAACATTAACTTTGCCAAACGCACAAGGCGAAACATTTTCGTGTATCGAATAAAATACCTGCGATCTGCGCGTGATGTCAAGCCGATGCTACTCTCTCCCAAGTCACACCCTTCGTGAGGAAATATTAGTAATGAGGACAGTTCAACAGAACTAGCTCTTATGTTAGAAGTCCTCCTCGAGTTTCCTCTCCCGTCCCCCGCTCATTCAAACCACCTGGGAAAGTGAACGTGATGAAAAAAGCAAACGCTTCACTTAACTTTGACCGACGCAACTAGCTGCCACCTTGTTCACAGCGCCAGCCTTCATCAAGGAGGACTGCTTATTTAGCTTTCTCAAAGCAGCCTTTCATGAATCGCTGCGCCTAGAAGCGGAGCGGCAAACCTCTTCCCTGAGATACGATATTGAGGAACAACGAACGAGAAGCCTAATATGCTACCGTTTTTTAACATTGTTGTATCCGGCCTTCGACAAAAAAACAATATCCATGCACCATTTGCCAATTTTACATGACTATTACCGATGAAAAATACAGCACATCTAATAAACATCTAGAGGATATTTCAAAAAACAAGGAGGCATCCTCGATCAAAATTTACCGCGCATTAGAGTTGGGTTGTGATGATCTGCGCGTGCTCCGTCGTGAAGAATTGAATGAAGAATTTGAATGTGCGCTCCGTGGAACCGTCGGGTTCTAATGATCGGGTTGGTTTGGTGTCTTGCGTTTTAAGGCCGCTTTACACGGTACACTTTATTGTACAAACGAATGTATCATAGAATTTACAAGAAACTGAAAGGAAACAGAGCAAGTTCTATTTACCGTTAAGTCATTCAGACAACCATACAATACGCCGCTTTACACAGAATAATTTTCCTCGTGAAAGAGTTAAAACATTATTCAATAAAACGTACCATGTAAAGCAGCCAAGAGGCTTTCCATCTAAAGAGCTCAGGTTCGAATACGGACAAAAGCAGAAATACTGCAAAGGAATTCCGATTCCTACATGAGGTAATCGGTTTGAGAATAGTATTCTGCCAGTCGGAGGGAACGCTTAATGTAGAATCTAGCGCGCATATCGGTATTAGAAGGTAGATGACGAAACCAGGTTCTCTCCACCCTTCCTCCATCCTCTTGCCCTGCTAACCTCATCTCCCGACTCACACCACAATGGAAAACATCAACAACGAACAAATAAGTGCTGTTTAAAAAAAATATACTAATACAATAACCCACATAGCAATGGATGCCTCAGAGATGTCTCACCATAGTCTCGAATATCTCAAACATCACGAATGTCTCAGAGATGCCTCAGAGAGGTATTCGTGAGATATTCAGAAAATGAATTTCTACATAGGTAAAATAATGCGATCAACGCCTTACCATGCTTTTCCAAACACTCATGACGTTGGGATTGGTGCAATCGCTACATATATCTACCATGGAATTACTATATTAAAATTTTCATTATTCGACCAAAATTGATTCTTGACAATGAGGAAGAATATATAGTGGTCGACAGACCCGCTATTAGCATTCGTTTCCATAGGTCTATGCAAAACAGCGGAGCCTAGGTGTCCGTGTTGATTCCATTAATAGAAGTATATACCATTATTTTGGACATGGTGACGTCTCAGAAAAGGCTCGGAAGGTTACATGTATGTCTCTGAAACATCACATGTGATATTCGAGATATCTCAGAGATGTATTTTAGCTGTGTGTGGCTCGTCTCAGATACATCTCAAATCTCTCTGAAACATCTCAGAGATGTTTCAAGACGTCTATGAGATATCTCATGTGGCATCACATAGACCATTATTTTGGACATATTGACGTCTCAGAGAGGTCTCGGGAAAGTCTCTGAAGGTTACATGCATGTTTCTGAGACATCACATGTGATATTCGAGATATCTCCGAGATGTATCTGAGAGGTATTTTTGCTATGTGGGAAGGGGAGCAATGCATCACGCTTTCGTCTTGAAAAGTGAGCTTTGAACAACAAACACTGAGAAATTAGAACCATTAGAAACGAGATTATGAGAGGATAAGCGTTTTCGGAATGAACTTGGAATTGGAGGAGGGTGTTGAAGGTCAAATGGACGGAACAAACCAGAAATGAAAACCAAGCGGCGAATTCAAAGGACGAGAAGACACAATTATACTGGCACAGCCAGAGGTATAGTGAACTGACATTAGTAAGGAGAATTTGAGATAGGAAAAAATGGAATTGAAAGTCCCGGGATAAAGAGGGTATCATTTGCTAGCAAAATAATACAGGATATGAAACAGAGGAGTTTTGAGGGCAGCCAAAGATTTGTCAGGTAGGAGTGGGGGCCTGCCGTATAGCAATATTTGGGTTGAATATTTTTTATGATGGCTTGGTTTATACAGAGAAGAGTTAAAGCTTATTGGTTTTCATTTTATTAAGTGACGATGGTGAGCACCAGCAATACTAACAGTTACTCTCGTGTCACCAAGTCGTCATTCCAAGGCATAACAGAGTAAACTGCTTTTCTTTAGAGAAGAAAATTTCCCTTCTCTCATTTCTAAACACCGGGGTATTCCCCGACTAAATAAATATTGAAATGGCAATATCCCACTTTTTTACAAAAGCTTAAGCGTCTAAACAATGCGATTTCAAAGGAACTTTAGTCTACTTATCTACTAGCACAAGGACACGAATTAAGTTAACTGGCCTTTACCTAACATTAAAATGGTAATGAAGAGTATAAACCAGTCTTCAGCCCTGAGGCCGGTTTGATAGGCAAACGGAGAGTTCGCGTCACTCTTATAAAAACCACATAATTGGGAATATAATAAAGTTCCAATATATACGCAATAAAACGATAAGATTTACAAGATTGACGGTTCTGGGAAGTTTTCTCGGGGATAAAATAAGGTCTTACCACCCACTTCCGGCAGGAGACTTATTCAGGGAAGAAGGCTTATTCCCGTAGTGGAATATGCAAGTATATTGCGGATAGTATTTCGCAAAACAAGAATCAGATTACGGTTGATAAAATAAAACTTGAAAGATGTATTTTTCGCACTTTATTTGGAATACCAAACCCAAATAAAGTGTGAAAAATACTTCGTTCAAGTTTTATTTTATCAAGTCACTTTTTCACAAAGTATCGCCTGACTCGATCCAAAATTACAGATTACGGTTTGTGATTCGCCATTCTTGTCCTCTGATAAATCTCTAAATAAATATGTCCTCTAAATAAACAATGGGTAAATGCCAAGATTAATAGAGCTACAATTACTGAATCAGTGTAATATTATTCCAAAGATTTCCAAAACTTTTCCTGAAACATCACACTATTATCGCCAACAGATGAGTATAAAACTACTGCAACTTCAACTACAAGCAAATTTGAATTCGATGGGCAAACATCACATCGATAACTGGACCTAAACTATCGCCTAATAATTTAATTAATAACAAACCCGAACTCTTTCCGGGGTTCAAAAACATTTATGAACCCCGGAAAGAGGTCGGGTTTGATATTTGAAGAACCAATCAGGCGTTAGTTTGACTCTTCTAGTTTTTTGAACCCCGAAATATTTAGGTAGACTCGATCATGGGCAGGAGCTTATAGAATTTAAAGCGCCGAACGGACAGGTTCAAAATATAATTTTCCTGTGAACAATTAGAGATCGCAATTGTTGTCATTAAGTGAGATTAAAGATTTTCTTCTAAATACGCTAACCGCTGCTAATACCACGCTTCCCTTGTCGGCATTCATTTAGGAAACATTCACACTTCTCTGTAAGCACGCACCACCATAATCCAGAAACACAAATTAACTAAAAGATATGTATCTGAACAGCTGAATAAATTGCAGGTTCTGTGAAAATACATCCCCACCCTCAACCACACCTCACCTTATGTGAGCCACCTCCAAATGGAGAATTTATGTACGGATGTATAACTCACAGGCGGAATTAACCGATACGTGGCTCGTCTACACCTACGAGGACCGCGGCGAGCAGTTTTGGCCTAGCGCGCCAAATTTCCTTGCGACAACACCATTTCCCTTACAGCGACGCAGACCAATCCCGTGTGAAAGGATCCTGCCAAATACTCAGTGCACACCGTCAAGTAATTGGGGTAAAGAACTTGTTGGGCGTCAACTTTACTTAAAATTCCCGATAAAAAAATATCCGCTTCGTGTTTTAAAATATTTCCGAAACTTCTCACTTCGTCTATCACCTAAAAACACGTTTCGCCCACTCCCACCAGTTGAAAAACCGAGACCTGTAAGTAAACGAATTTTTCGCATTGAACTGGGGCTATTTTATGGCCATGCATTCACGTATTTGCACCACTTTGCGCGGTTAGACGAAGCAATTTCCGTGGTGAATGTGATCACTCATCAACTCGCGCTGGTATATGCATCAAGTAAGCACTGCTAAGAATATATATTACGAAGCTCTAAGATACTGAGTTTTAAGATGTTCTAACACTGCTGTTTAATTTGACAAGGCGACTAACTGCATCGATCATAAATGTCCAGAGGGGACAGTAACCCTCCGCATAAAAGGGCATAACAGGGGTAATGATTGAATTGATGAGGTGGATAGAGAACTGGCTTCCCATCCCAAGGGCCTAGGTCCAAATTAAACTGCCCACTGCCATTTCTCAGAGGACTATCGATACCTGGGTGAAGAACACTTCAAGAGTGGTCCATAAAATGGGCTGATAAATTGCAGACACTCTGGAATCTCAATTAGAATCATAATAATGCCCATGTCATGTTTCTCATCCTTTCCCCAACCCCCAAGCAAACCATTCCCTTAACCCTCTATCACACCGTGTGACCTGGCGGTAACATATAGAAGACTTTATTTTTTGTCTCTGATTAGGTTTCTTTATGTGTACATGCCTTCGTGACATCAATATTGTACAGCTTGGAAACGAAAATATCTCTCATTTGTAACTTTTAGTTCCTGATTCTCCCGCAAGTGGGGTAACATTTGAAATGACTGCACATGGTGGACGATATAATCAGTGTATAGAGGGTTAACAACCAAACCACAATTCAACAGTTCCATAAATTAAATGTTATCTCACATATCCAACCACCATTGAGACGAACCTACACAGTAGCACACTTAGAAGACAGTTCAGGGAAATTTACTTCAGTATTTGAAATGATGTGAAAAGAAAGACAACAAGATGCCATGCATTATAACTAAAAAGAATGTAGCTCATCATAATCTCTGTTTTTATAAGCCAAGAAACTGACAGAGCTCTTTAAAGGAAACTATAAATAAAATTCCCACTGACCCATCTTAATGGCACAAAGGACGTTTGCTACCTACTATCAGTTAGCAACCTACATCCACCGATGATCAGTACTAGTAAGATCTAACCTATTAAGTCTTTTAGGCTAAAGTGGGAGCAAGCTGAGTACGGTCAAGAGGGTCAAAATCTCATTTGGGTTGGAGGAAGGTTTTCCATAACTCAGAAACTAGGATACTGCCATTTTACAGGGTCCATGAACCAAGGGAGACAAACAATGCATGAGTAAAAGTTGGATTGCCTCCATCCCCAAGGCAGACAAAAGAAAGGAAAACATTAGGAAATACAATGAATTACTTAACAATGATATTTTGGGAATTAAGAGAATAAAATTACTAAAACAAATTTTACTGACATAAAAGAATAAAATTAGTTAAACAGGTTACATTGGTTGAAACTGAGATCATACAGTATGATGAACATACCACTGCTTTGTGTGCAATGGGCTCTGGGTGAACACTTGAGTACTTAGAAAATGTTGTAATTGCAAATATCTAAGACAAGCACAGCATAAAAAGATTGGAAAACTGGCTCACATACTGTACATACATTGTATGAATTAGTAGTAGTCTTGATGCTAATGATGCCATTCCTAAAAATAACTCTGTCACGGCTAAGATGATTTTCCTTGCGTGCATTACATTGTAGATGACGCAGATAAATTGCTAGGTCACTTAACAGAGCATTAGATTGGGTACAATTCATTGGTATATCTTCTATTTTGGCTACGATGCCAATTCTAAGCTGAATTGATATGCTAACAACGATACAACTACTATGAGTTCAGTTTTGCAAATGGAATTAGAACTGAACGGTGTTCCCTTCCAGTTGCAAAGCAGGAAGTAATCTGAAACAATTTACGAATTTTACTTAGGTAAACCAAAATGAAAACAGATATTTACAGCTTCAAGAGGGAGCGATTTGACCAGGAATCAATATCATGAGTTAATTAAAGTTGTACAATGTACTACTTTTGAGGCTATTTTGGGCTGAAGTTGATGAATATTTAGAGGAACACATTCACTTAAAGAATGAAAAATACGAAGTACGTCAGAAGACTTTATAGACCAACTCCAAAAACCTCCACACGACGCCAAATTTTAAAACAAATTTACAACCTTGCATATACGAATCAAATCATTATTTCCCGTGGTAATCTAAGACATTCCAAAAAAATCAAAGCCGCTCTTACCTTATAATCTCGATCACTACATCAGGCAAGCACAGGGCTCTTCTTCCATTCCTTTCAAATGCTTTTGTGATTTCAGCAATCGTAAAAACAGGCTGCTTATTATTATGACACCAGGTTTCTATAAGTGACTTCCAAAATTTCAGCTTTGAATCCCAATCTAAGGGATTGACAGAACGTTTTCTAAACGGTGCAAACAAAGAATTCATTCGAACATCGTCGCTCCAGCATTCTGGGAAAATGCCATTAGGTGAAGTAGGTTTCACTTCCATTGCTTCAGATTTTCATATCAAACCGTTTCTCATTAAATCTATAATTCAGAGCACGTGACAATTCAGTTAACACATTAAAGTCTTACAGACTTCACAAAACCACTACTATATTTAGATTTGTATACCAAGACGGACAAATGAAGAACGATAATAATATTTAGTTACAATTTAGCAGAGGGCAGCAAAGTAGCTCGACAAAATGTCGCAAAGCAGAAGTATTGACCTATATATTTTATGGTAACAGAAACTTCCCGTTTGATTTAATTGACTTCTTTAGTTGATATATTTCGCTTGTACCTTGTTGCGCCATAATATATTTGATCATTGGCATTTTTCCCTCAGATTTCTTCGTGAGCTCGCTATTTTACATGTACCCTAATTCTTCTGGAACGTCGAATAGGTGTATTTTAGGTATTATAACACATATTTTTGAAAAGAAATTGGGAATTCTAATCATCTCATAGGTCATAGGTTATGAGAGTATCGCATCTGAAGACGAGCGAAGGTATTCAATTTAAATTCACGTTTCGTCCTGTGGTGCCCTCTCTGCGGCGTTCAGACTATATTATCAAGCGGTAGCAGAAGACGTCATTCAGTCCGTTTGAGTGGTTGAGAGTGTGCTGAGGCCTGTTGTGTTGTGCATGAAGGGAATGTGGAGTTGTGAATGACATTGAGTGGAATCAGCCCTGGTGTAACGATCTTGCGCTGTAATATAACATCTTAGTTTTCCTCTGACATATGCATACCCTTTTGGAACCCAAGTGAATGTGCATACATCTTGCGCAATGTGGAGGAAAAGATAGTACTGTTACCAGGTTTTTCACCAGCCCATGAAGAATGTGGTCTGTGGATCTAATTTTGGTCGGCATCAGTGTCAGTGAATCTAGTGTTCTTAACGGTTGCTGTCAGTCAGCGTGGTAACCTCTAAATTGAACCATTTTTGTGTCCCTAGAGGCTAGTGGCAGGAAATCAGTTCCTTAAACCAAGATATCATGTCGTAGTGTGTATTTCTTTTGTAAGTGAATATCTTGCCGCTAGTGTCAGTGATGGCTCATACTCCTTTTACCATTATGAATGGGTCCTCGGACATCGACGATAAAACTGAAGTTCCATGTGGGTTTATTCATTAATATTTCTTGTTATCGTTTGTGTTTATGTGTTATTTTCACGAACTTAACTGAAATTTTGTCACCCACAGCTATGCCTTGGTTTGGTATGGACATTGGTGGAACTTTGTCGAAACTAGTCTACTTCGAACCAAAAGATATAACGCCGGATGAAGCTGATGCTGAAGTTGAGACCCTTAAAAATATTCGACGTTACCTTACGAAGAATTCAGCCTATGGGAAAACTGGGCATCGAGATATCCATTTAGAGGTAAGAACATTTCCTGAATAACACTATACTACATTGGAGTTGGTCAGATAATTGAAAGTACTAATTTAGTAATTGTATCTAAATTTTTGTGCTTATCATTGGAACTCTCAACAGATGGACAATGTTGTTATTAGAGGAAGGACAGGTGCCCTCCACTTTATTCGATTTCCAACAAGTGAAATGGACACATTCCTAGAGTTGGCCAAGTCCAAGGGAATGGCCAATCTTGTGACAACAGTTTGTGCTACCGGGGGTGGTGCTTATAAGTTTGAGGACAATTTTAAGAAAGTAAGTTCTTAACCAGACGAGAGGCCGTTAGTGGACAAGGTAGATGTTTGAGATGTGCTTTTTATTTTGTGTAATACTGACTGTTGCTGTGAATGTCTTGCCTTGAGGTCGAGCTACATAACTTGAGGTTAAACTTTTTTGCAAAACATTTATCGTTTATTTTAAAGCCACCAATGTAGTAATGGTTTGACTGTGAGTCCGTCATTGCACTAGTGGCTACGCCTGAGGGTAACTGGCTAACACACCTGACCGGCAATTGGGAGATCCGGTTTCGTATCCCGGTCAAGTCAAATGATTTTTTCATAGCGAATTTCAACCCTGGTGTATATGCACCCTTTGCGAGTGACTTCGTACCACATCATTTGTTAAATGCAATGTTTGGAAATTTATAGTTTTCCTTTGGTCTTCCCTTAATCTGTGAAGTAATTTTTGCCCCTCCCAATGCTCCCAGTATTAATCATCAGAAGCCCTCTTATCTCTTGCCCTTTATCAATGAGGAACAATAAGGCTTAGCTTTAGTGTCTTGTACTTAGTAATATATATTCCCTTTTCTTTATTAGAAGAAAATGCTCTATGGAAGTTTTTGTCCTCATGGTAAAGTACAATTTTTTACTAAGTGTCTTCAATACTTATTTCCTTATTCATATTTCCATATTCATAATCCTTTCATGGATAAGTTTTTACCTCCTTAATTCGGTGTTGCTTCATTTTCTTACCTGCTTGCATATTTTCCATTAAGGAGGTGAACATGCGCCTTAGGAAGTTCGATGAGCTGGACTCATTGATAAAAGGAATGCTGTACATTGAAACAAATAACCCAAGAGAATGCTACTTTTGGTCGAATCCCACTGAAGATGACCATTGTGAAAAATGCTACTATGACTTCAGCCATCCTTACCCATTCTTGGTGAGTAAATAATTATTTCGTGCTGGTAATTTTTGAATGTGTGAACAATCCATTCAGGGATATTGATAGTGTGTTGCTGTATGATATATTGCCAATCGTCCAAGAATCCTTAGATAATCTGTAATAGAAATATTGCTGGTAAAAATGTGGTGGTCATTACATGATCAGACTTCTATAGTTTGAAGAAAATTATCCTTGCGGTGCTTGCCCCTCACCCTGAGTACTTCATCAATTTTTTGCTGTCTCCTATGTCTGCAATCATCTATCATTCCTCCCCCACCATCTCCATTCCTCTCCATCTACTTCTCTCATAATCATATTCTCTTTCCGTAAACTTCCTGCCGAGCAACATTTTCTCTCTGTTCTTGGTTTTGAGCCATTTAAAGTTTAAGCTCCATGTGAGAGTTTTGATTAGCCTTACTTTCTTATCTTTGCTGGAAGTTCCCCTTATCACCTCCCTTCTCCTCAAAAATATTTTTTCAGTTACTGTGATCCTGTTTCTTACCTTCATGCTATCATTCCTGGGGTTAGGCAATTTTGTTCAAAGCACCACCAAATACAAACCCTGTTTTGTATTTTTGTACAGCTTTCTATGCATGCAAATTTCATGATATTTATCATCTTTTGGTTGATTTCATCACATATATCAGTGTACAAACATGTTTCAATTGCATTAGTGTATTAGATTACCGAATGACTGTTTCTGAAATAATTTATTTCTCTTAACGATACATATTGATATACTCGTGTAGGTTGGAAAATTTTTTAAAATAGTGAATATGTAACTTCAACTCTCTGTTCTATTAATAAATATAAGTCTTTTAAGGTCAATAATTCCCTGCCATCTGCATGTAACATAACTATTACCCATTGGTGATGGAGAATATTCGATGAGAAATGCATTGACTTTAAGGTCTTAAGTTTTGTATTAGCACTGCAAAATACAGCTTTGGTTGGTATATCCACCTTTCAGTATTTATACATTACATTTGGCCAAGTGTATTCTACAATTGTCACATAACCAACCTGAAAAAAACAGTATTTTCCGATATTCTATGAGATACACTGGGGCTGTAAATCTCTCCCTAATTGGTATTTTGCTTATTTTTTTTACTTTCCAGCTTTGAAATAACTTTGATTAAACTGGTATTGACCATTCTGAAAGCTTAAATCAATAAGAGGTGAAATGAAAACTAATCGACTTCTTATCATGAAATCTGGAGTTGCCCAGCTTTTATGCCTCCCAATCCACTACACATTTAGATGATGGAATGAGTCATTGAAGACTTGCCAAAGAATGATATTTATTATCTTTCTTTCCGAGTCCTGAATATTTGAAAATATCCCTTCTTTCAACAAATATCGACATTCCCACCCTTACCAATGTTTATCTTCATTGAAGTTGAAACAGGAAGTTAATCAGAGTACTTGTTACAAAAAATTAGTATTATCTTTATCTTTTCATCTGAATTTGATTTCCTTATCCTCATTGTCCAATATAAGGATATCATACACAAAATTGCTATCCTCAGTTATACTTCATTTCATGGCAACATTTCACCCCGCAAGCGTACGTCATATACCTTGTCACCAACCTATCATTTTTCCTCTAGAGCTAGTATTGAGCAGTCTTTACTATTACTCTTAAGTTTATGCTTAAGTCATGAAGTGTAATCATTATTTTCGGCCTAGCATTGAATTTTACTCAAAATTATATGGTAATGATTGTCTTCAATTTATTCTGCTCAGCATGTATCATCTACCTTTGTCTGTGTTGTCATGGTTTCTTCATTAAATTTCTGATCACAACTAAGCCTGCAAATCATAACCATAATTTTCCGGTAATTTTGATTTTTCCTCAATCAATAGTTATTAAGAGGATTTAATAAGAAAGCCTATAGTGATAGCTAAGAGGAAACAGCATCTAAACTATTACTATTGCTACATAAATGTATTAGAAATGGAGAGAACTTCAAAACAAATATGGTAGCCCACATGCAATTTGGCATTCTTTTGTTGGTATGTGAAATTTTCATTCAAACTGTTAAAATGATAGCCCGACAAATATTCCATGAGTAAAAATATTCCACAAATGAGCTGTACGTGCCTTGATTTATAATTAAGATGGTATAAAATATATGTACTCTTGAGATAAAATAGTATGTATTGAATATATTGGAATGAAAAATATCTGAGATGGAGGTGACTATTACAAAAAATTACGGTAATTTTCAGGGGCTGCGGTAAATTATGTAAAATACCACGATAATTTATGAACATTACCACGGTAATTTTCAAAATATCTACCTCTAATTGTGGTGCTTTTTGGTTAATGGAAAATTTAGAATTTTCACCCTCAAGTTTATATGCAATTGCTTTTGCATGAAAGGGTGATTTCTTTCATCAGCTACTATTAGAGTACCATTGCAAGTTCTGTTTTTTAAAGTCCTTTTTTTTCACTTTCAGATTGTCAACATTGGATCTGGAGTTAGTATTCTAGCTGTGTATGGTCCAAACTCGTACAAAAGAATATCAGGAACAAGGTAAACACCTTTCTTGTACCTATACTATTTTCAACACCGCATATACCTCCTAGTGGTGGGTCGCGGGCAACAGTATGCTGGCTCTTAAGGTAGTCCTTTCAGAAGGGATCCTACCTTGAGCAAAATAGGGAAAGCGGGCCTAGGGTATTACTATGCTTTGGTTTCTCATGTGGCATACTGGCAAAAATGTGCCAAAACTGACCGGTAGAGTGCCGTAACCGTTAGCAGGGAAAGGTGCACATGGTGCGGGTACTGCGAAGGCTGGTAACCTTGCATACTCTATTATAACTTAATGCTAAACATCAAAATGTTGCCTCGGGCAGCCGAAGCCATTAATGCCTACCCCGGAAGGGAACGGCGTGATGGGCATATATGTATTATATTTTACTCTCTGTGTTATATCCTAATGAAAATGACCCACGCATAGAAGATGTCCTGAGTAAATACATTTTATTCTTTGAATACTCATCATGTAAATATGAAATTGATAATTTTGAGAATGGTGGCTCAGAACTGGGTATAGAGGGTCAGGGTTTTATGCGGAGGAATATAAGTTGACATATCAGAAATTTTAATTTTTTGATACAGATTGTCCAAATCTACCATTTAGCTCATAGATTACCAATTGAGAATTAATTGGAAGGCTGTAGAGTTTATTAGCATTAAGGTGTCCAATATTCCAGGAAATGGTTCGTAAGATGCATCTTGTTATGAGATATTTGTATTATAGATTGTAAATAGAACTCCGGCATGTGTGTCTTAAACAGTTGTGTGGAGGATTTGTATTCATAGATCCAGGCCAGTATAACACTTTTTTTCTTCTTCTAGTTTAGGTGGTGGTACATTCCTTGGGCTGTGTTGCTTGCTGACTGGGTGCAATTCATTTGAGGAGGCCATATGCCTTGCTGCTGGTGGCGACAACACACGGGTAGACAAGTTAGTACGTGACATCTATGGTGGAGATTATGCACGCTTTGGACTGCCGGGAGATTTGGTTGCTAGCAGGTAGGGATATGATCATATCATATCATCATGCCTGCATCATTACTCTCTAGCATTGATTTCAAACATTTCTCATATTGCTTACCATGTGATGGCTCATTTCCCTGAAAAGGTACTCTATCCATTGGACGCCTCACAGAATGGGAATAAGCCCCCAATGCTACCACTATTTCTCAGCTTTTCTGGTGTGATCACAAACCACAAAGTGGCTTGCGTACCCGATTTGGGAGTCACTATTTCATTGGTAAAATCATCGACATGAGTGATACCCATGTCTTTTAATTTGCTTACCACTTGGTTACCTATTTCCCAAAATTACTGCATATTTGTTATAAAAATGTTTAACTTCTGATTGCTTTCCCGGTAATGAGTTTTTCATCACTTCTCCTCTGAAGTGCCATTAATGAACCCTTTTAAGCTACTAGTACTACAAATTGAGAAATACTGCACTAATGCCACTCGATAACTGTTTTTTTTAACAAGTTTTCAACAACAATGGAAACGAGATTGAGTCATAATGATAGTAATTGTTGATATTTGTTGTATATAAGCTCTTATGTAGAGTAACCATTTCTCTGTCAAGTTGAAATGCTCTTGCTTGGTGTAAATTTGAACAACGATGCCTCATTGTAATACATTCCTTGCACTAATTTGGCATGATTGAATAATATTGGTTCTAAATATGTTGTTAGAATGCATTAATGACATAATCTATGAGAGAAAACTCTTTAAACGCTAATAGAAGTGTACTATGCCACATGTGGAAGGTCTAATCTTATAATCTACATTTTATAAGTTGACTTCTGTAGTACCTAGGTTGAATAATGAATCATGAATTACTGCTCCAAGCTGCCAGGCATGAAACCAATCATCCATGTTCCTTTAGGACCTTTGTCAGTCTTAAGCTAACAATATTTGCAACTGTGTATAGCCTGCTATCAGATGTAAGAGTTATGATAAAAATGAAATCAGGCATCTCTGTTGGCATTAATGCATGATTAATGGTAGATTAATAAATAATTCCTCAAGGAGTCATGGCGTAACCAGAGTGCATAAAATAATTAGAAGAAATGAAGAGAAGTTTCTTCTCTGTGAGTCTCATACCAAATGCATGTTCATAAAAAGTTCAGTATCACTCAGTGAAAATTTTATGGTGTGATTGACTTCATAACTTAGTTTCTTATCTTCTTGTTCTTTTCAAACCTCTGTCATATTTTGTGCCTTTCTGTTTTGAAGTTTCTACACTGGCACATGATGAGCTTTCAGTGATGAGTAATGACCATGGATGTTGCATATCCTCATGGGCAACATAAATACTATGAATGAGTATTCTGCTTTCTCCTTTTACTATGCTTAGGGTTAGGCAAAATACTGCTTAAAATTTTGCCCTTTTTGTCAACTAATTCCAGCTGTGTTGTGCTTTGAAATGTAGACAGGCCATTGAAAGTATACGTTAGGTAGCTTGTAGTGTCGTCATTACTTCTTCTTCTTTTAAATGAATAACTCTTCAATTTTTTATGATAAACCACTGGAAACATCGCCAATCTCAACTACTTCTGTTTTCCTGTAAATATTTTGCCCGAGCAACAACTTTTCCAAAGTTGTCCAAAAATTTCCTTATGTTTAGTATTTTCATTTTACTGCATTGTTACATTGGAAAAAGAATTAGTATTCTCCTCTTAAATTTTAGTTATCACTAATATTTTTGTGAAAGAATGTCAGTTTATCTCAATCTATATTACCTGATCATCCCCTCTTGTAGGTTTCACTTCCACAGTATAAAATATATACATATTTAAGTATTCCGAACATTAATTGACTGGGAGATAGGGGATTTCATAGTAATAGATACTTTGAAACATCCATTAGTTTCTGTCGTCCTAGCTTGTGTCGGTGTGTTTCTCAAACTTCATGGGTGATGGTATATGGTTCTCACAGCACTCATTTTTTACTTTTATGGAATGTAATAAACTGATTTAGTTTTTCTTGTTTTGTTTTACCTCATTGTCAGCACAAGTGCCCTGCCATATTGTTTCACATTCAGCCCTTTTTTTGCAAATGTATTGAATGATTTCCTTAATTATTCTTGATAAGTAAATCTCTTGAACCTCTTGTGCTTTATCTGATAATTAGCTATTTTGAAAAGATTGTGGTGCTGGCCTGTTTTATAGTAAGAAATGGGCAAATGAATAGTGCTCACTGATAAAGCCAGCTTAATGTGCTGTAAATCTGGAAGAAGAACGGGACACAAATTCATATCATTTTCATACTTAATCATTTATAAATCATATTATTCCTGTAGTTTTAATGCTAATAATTGTATAGAAGTTTTTTTGCTGTTCACAGTTTTGGCCATATGAATTCCAAGGAGAAAAGGGCGACAGTATCAAAGGAAGACCTAGCCAGGGCAACTCTAGTGACCATAACCAATAATATTGGGTCCATTGCCAGGATGTGTGCCCTGAATGAAAAAATTGAAAGGGTGGGTAGTGTTGATTTTAAACCAATGCATAAGATTCTCTTTCTGATGACTGTTTTATGATATCAGATCTTTTTGTGCAGGTGGTCTTCGTTGGGAACTTCCTCCGTGTTAATCCCATCTCAATGAAGCTGCTGGCACATGCCATGGATTATTGGTCCAAAGGAACTTTGAAAGCTCTCTTCCTGGAGCATGAGGTAAGTTATTGGCAGCTTAGCATCACAGTAATATGTACCAGCAGTATTTTTTCATTGATTGTTCAATTCTAAGATTGGTTGACTGCAGCCCTCCACCCTTCCCTATCTAATGCTAGTTCCCTTACCTCCTAGTATCTCTTCCTTTGTACTTTGCTTTCCCTCTGCTTTCAAAAGATCTTCGATCTCTCTTCTGCTTAGCCCTAACTTTCAGTAGCAGTGCCTCCTCTATAACCATTGCCAGTTCCTCAGCATTTGACTACCTTGCCACCCAGCTCATCCTCTCCATCCATTTCTAGACCCACATCTAAGATGCCTTAAGCCTATTTACAGCCTCCCTTTGCAGTGACCAAGTTTCCAACCCACACAGGGCCACTCTGCTCGCTAGTTTTTGCATGTCATTTCTTTAGGCCTCTTCTTTGATTCCCCTCACCAATTTTTTTACTATTTAGAATTCTTCTTTAGCCAGGATAATCCTATATCTGGTGTCCCAACCAGGAAACCTATTTTCCTCCAGAATATTATGCATATGCATTAACTGCTCAGTTTTCTCAAGTTGATGTTCTCCCACCCATTTATTCAGCCCCTCCTTACTTCTGGAAAATCTCACAAATTTCATCTAATGGTAATGCATTTTTGTCCCATACCTTTCGTACTGCCCCTCTGACACGTTCATCATTGACATCAACTCCTTGGCTGACTGACATACCAATGCTTGATCATCAATAAATCTCTTGTCTTTATCGGAACCCCTCCTTCCTTTATTCCAGAACCCCATCTTTCCAATAGCCTCCTGTACCATTTCCTCTCAATATACTCCAAAAAGCAAGTGTGATAGTGAGCACCCCTGCCCTACTTCCCTTCCTATCATGGTTCTCCATCGGGTTCTCTAATGCCTTATCTGAAAAAGTTTCTGGGCCTTTCTCCACAAGCCTTCAGGTATTTAAAAATTGACTTATTTTTTTTAGGGAGGAATGATTAACATTCTCCACTACCACTAGGTGACAGCATATGTTATGTTGAATGCAGTAAATAAATTATATATCCTATCATCCTATATAATGCATCCGCTCTTCTTTATTTTTGAAATTTCTCTAATGAGTCAAATCTCTTTTATCTACCATACTTCCCTTTATTATTTGATTATCTTCTTTACCTGTTGTTTGGTTCTTAGTATTTTATATTGCCTAACTCCTCATAGTCTTCTGAAGAGTTTACACTCTTCCATTTTCTTCTCTGCTGCTTCTCCATAATTTTCTCCCTTGTGATCCTCGGTTTTCTATTTTTTGCTGCTCCTATGCTCACCGTTGCTTTTGCTCCTTTTACTATTCTTTTTTTCAAACTTCCCCAGTCATTATCTGCTGATCTCACCCCATGATGTTTACCTGTGATTTTATTTACCCAGGATTACCAATGTAGGGAAGTAGGTAGCATGGGAGCAGGGATGACTGCAGGATTTTGTTATCATTCTCAAAATAGTTGTCATTTTTGTAGTTGATTCTTTGTGGTATTTAATTTTAAATTGTCAATGGTATATTGTCCAATAGGTGGACACACATCAATAATCATGCAGGGGATATGGGTTTAAATCTGGGTAATGCTTACAAGGAGGAAAGAAGAATGAAGGGTAGCTGTGTGATTTTGTGGGTACCAAATCTTGTGGGAGACAGCATTTGGAAGAGAGAAAGACACTGGCCTCCTACTTATGAATTTCTTATGCTCCTAGACCTGGTACTTGTTGGGTTCTACCTTTACCTATTCTTCTCTGCATGTGTTGGTGGAAATGTTAGTCATTTGTTGGAATGTCCTGCTGTAACAAAGTCATTTCATTGGTCCAATTACTTTAATTTTAAATTCCTAACCTCTCTCAATAGAAGTGGTAAAAATGCTATCTTAAATTGAGGCAGGAGGTTGTGAGTGCTGAGAAAAGCTTTAAGGACAATGTTCTGGCTTCGGCAGTCATAGCCCTCCATATTTATGCAGTTTTAAATGGATGAGTCATGCTACCATATCAATAATTTATTTTTCCATGGCAGTTTGTGTTACCTTGACATGGACATTTACTTTGTGCTGAGCAACTATTTATTATGTAACTTTAATGGTGTAAAGGGGTGAATATTAGATGATTAGAAATAATGCACATCATTCAAATGGATTGTATATGGAGGGCTTCAACTGTGAGAACGAAAGTGATTCCACAACAATTTTGTTAAAGCTCTGCTCAACCCCACCCCCTTCTCTAATTTAAGGTCGACTGATGGTGACAAAAACTTGTTTAATTCCCATATTATTCTGCTATGGATAGAATTTATTTACTGTTGCACATAGTTAGAATGGTTATTAACTGGCATTTCATTCATGAAATTTAGGGTTACTTTGGTGCTGTTGGCTGCTTGTTGGAGTTTGAAGGTACAGATAGCTGAGCATTACTGTAAACGTTGAAAAAGCACAAGCATTCCTGTGATGGAGCTTCCAACCCATTGGCAGTTGCTGCTAATTTCTATTGTTATCAATTGCAATGCATTTTAAGGCATGGGAGGTAATGTTTTGAATTATTTATCCTGTGTGCATGTGTGTGTTCACTATATGAAAGCCAAATAATAGGGGCCATTGTGGTCTTCACTGTATTGACTACAGTGTTGTATTTTTGTAATAGTTATTATAAGGCTTTGTTAAATGTTATATTTTAAATGTTATGGAGAATTTCAGCAGAAAATCGAATGCCCCTGTGAGCAATTATGATTCATCATTGTTAGGATTATAGGAAAAGTCCACAAGCCATATCATACCTGTTACTTCGCTAGGCTCATGGCCAAGCCTTGTCGTGTCATTCCATGTATCCATTGCTCACAACTTCCTCTCCTGGCTTCATCATGCTGTCATCCCTTTGAGATTATATTATATTGAAGTCACATTGGAGATCCAATTCATGTTTTTATTTGTTTGCCAATACATCATCACTACATCATCTCTTATGTTATGCAATTAAAAGAATAGAATATTGTGTTTCATCAATTATTTTCCATTTTAATACATATTGAATGTTTTAATCTTGCATTTTTAATAATGCATTATCACTGTTCAAACTAGGAGCTATGAAGAGAATGATTATATCACGATGTTAGGACTTATGTAATTAAAATTTAAGTGCATAATCAAGGGGTAGGTTGTCTGATTTTTTTAATTGTGAGCTCCTCCCATATGGTTCTAAGCCATTGTAAAATTATTAGGAATAGGAGGCTTGAGCAGATCTCACATGGGGATCATATTTCTTTGTTAGCTTCCATGTAAACATCCATTTTGATAATGGAATTTTTCTTCGGGAGGCAAATCTATGATTTAAGCCCTTGTAGCTGTTTAGTTCATGAGGAAAGCTGCATAATGGCCTTAATGCTAGGTATAATTGTTACTCTTATGTGAAATTAAATATTTTATCGGTTAAGATATACATTGCTCTTCCTGCTTTGCCACTGGGTCTTTGGAATAATTCAAGTTGACCTTTGGCTGCTTTACATTTTACATGTGATTGGTATTTATTCATTCATGTAATGCAGAAATGTCATGCTGTTCACTCAACACGAAATTTTCACAACAAATAATGCAATTACATCAATTGAAAGGATTTAAATGTTCATAATATTCTATTGTGTTGGTGGTTGGTCAGTAATGTGTAAATGAATTTTGATAAGTATTGAATGTTGATTTATCTTTTGGAGATATTGTTTTTGAGAATGATTTGTTAACGTGTTTGTAATAAGTTTATGAATGCATTTTATTTAATGCACTGTGAATCAATGGTCTATTATGTACATAGCTATTCTTAAAAGGTCTTTATTATGATTTGTGCATGAAAATTTTTGTGTGATCAAGAAGTGGTATGTGAAATTCAATTCATTTTAATTCTTTTAATCTGAGTCTATCAACCTTCTTTGTAAGGGAAGTTAGTTCAAAGAAACATGTAAGCCACCTATCTGCTGTACCAAAATCATCATTAAAGTAATGAAGTATTTGAGTATTAATCAGAACTTGTGGTCGTATTGATTTAAATTGGTGTTATCACATTTGAAATGCCCTAATGTATCTTTGTGGGCAGAAGGAATTAGGCTATTCAGGAAAGTTTGCCTAATTTTATTTGAACCAGCCCTAATATTAGCTTGAGAATGTTGCTTATTTGGACAATGGTATATACTTCAGAGTCCTGCTTTGTGAACCATTTCTTATTGTAAAAGGGGCTATGTTTTTTTAATTTTAAAAGATAAGCATCTGTTCCTGTAGTATTATGAGGGCTAAGCTCACATCAATACTCTTTACTCTGCACTCTTTAGCCAAAATTAAATAGAGGTACAATGTATCCATGCAACTACTGTTTGACCTTTCAACCTGGGTATAGCCTTTCATTTTGTGGTGTCTAAGAACACTACTTGAAATTCTCTTCAGAGGTGTGGCAATCCTAGCATTATCTTGGTGCAACATTGTTTTCAGATGCTTGACATCATCAAAAAAATTCTAGCCTAAATACAGCACAATTATCCCTGGTCATGTTTATTTTTTGTTGGATTTAATACGTTTTAGTGAATTACAATTTTTACTAGACAACTGTATGTCTTACTGTTGATGCTATTGGTCTTTTGTTTAGTATTATCGTAATTAAATCAAAATGCCTCATTCTTGTTAAGAAAGGCTTTGTTATGTATTATAAAATCACAAGATTGGAGCTTTCTGTTGACATTAGAAAATAATGACCTTGATCACTACAATTACCTTCTCAAATTCTCATTCTGCCACCCTCTGTACTGAAGTATATCTTAATAGCCGACCAAATGACTGATATGTCTAATTTGCTATGCATAAATTTTAGTAATCAATTTTGAAAATTACACTTAATTTTGGGATCCGATTGATGACATAGATGTTGCTCAATTTTTTGACCTGCCTATTATTTTCATCAGAAAACTGATGCTGTTAAAATCTCTTGTTTCTGAGCATTATTGCCAATGGAAAATTTTATTGATATGATCTTCATGCATTAAATTAACTTCCACCCACTACATAGCTGAATTCAGTCCTAGCAAGATTATCTTGAATAAACAAGTCCTTACAGCGTAATGCGGAGGAAAACATTAGGGGTTTTTCTACATAGTTGCATTAACATATACATTATGTTCAACAGTGAGAGAATCATTTCTTCTGTTGGCCTCACCACCCTCAAGTGCTATCACCTAAGAAGGGACGTTAATGAAATTGAAGGATCACCAATAGGATTTATTTATAATTAAATGACTAAGCAACATATTAATTTTTTTTTCAGTTTTAGTGAGTCTTAAAATTCCACTTTCATGATCAACACACACAGGTGCACCACACTTCTACAATCTTGTCAATTAAGTGTAAAATGTGCAAGCAAAACATAACAGCTTTTTACTCAGTAAAACATTATCACAGAAGCTGAGTTGTGTACAACAAACACAATATTTTCACTACAAATTGTATTTCATTATGATGTACAACTGTGAATGTGTCATCAGATGACTTGGATAACTGTATGAGGAACAGTAAATAAATTTTTTGACAAATTTCCTCTCCCACTGAAGTCAAAAACATTAAGTGACTGATCCAATGCGGCAAAAAGATGACTGGGGTCGAATACCATTCCGTAAACTGGAGAACTCCACTTTGTCTTTGAAAAGTAAGTCTGAAAAACAGTAGTAGTAGTCATTAACCACTCAATAAATTCTTACACAATAAATTCTAGCATAAGAGTTCAATTTGATACATAGGTCTTAAAACATCTCTGGAAGACTGCTTACTATAAACACAATTATTTTACTCTTATCTCCTAGTAAATGGGAGTATTTATAGGAGATAAATATTCCCGTTTATTCCCGCAGGCTTCCACAAGGGTTGCTAACTGTATTGCTAAATTTTTCCTGTCTTCTCTCAAATTGTTGCTTGGTTGGCAAAAATGCACTTATTAGAAGACCAGAGAAATTAAGAGATACAATTAATATTCCTACCTGGGAGGAGACCTACCCCTATTTTTCTCATAATATGTGATTAAAAACATAATTTAGGCCTTGTGTACAGACAGATCATGGCTATGTTACGACTGGAGTGGCATAATCTCCCTTACTTCGTTCCCAGGTTTGTTACCATACATTGTGGGTTTTATTTTCTCCCTTGAATGGTGAATAATAAGTACCTAAGGTTAAATAGCACCAAAATATGCCAAGCAGGTGCCAGATTAGACCTATGGCTAAATTATTATGGAAAACAAGGGACAAGGTTGATTAATAACGAAAATGCTAGCAAACTACAACCATCCTGTTTGTTTTGCCAGGGAAGCACTTGTACGATCATTTTATTTAATTGATCCTGAAGTAAAAAAAAAAATAAACCCGGAATATCGGTGCCTAAAAGATGTTTTTAAATACCACCAAGTAAGAAACACACTCACTTGACTTTCAAACTCACGACCTTCGAAATGCTAGGCAATGCTTCAACCATGTCACCATCACTATAACTGATGTATTGATATGACTGCCGTGTACAAAAAACTCATGGCTTGTTCCTGACAAACACTCATCGAAGGTCATCACTAACCAAACTAATAATGCATATGTACTCGGTGGCAATAGCCTCGTGAAAAGTGGGCTCTGTAGTGGTGCACCAAATATGTGATATTTCATGATTCATCACTAGCCGTACGCTTGACCCATACCTCTGAAAAAAAGTTCTGTCAAACTTTGCACCGAAAGAAAGGTTGTAGCAATTTTGCATATCGTAATATGACTATAGAAATAACTTAATGATTACAATTTATTTCATGTAAATATAACGGGATATTTTGACATTGTAAAATTTAAGCTTCTCTCTTCCTTTTTTTTTCGGCATCTGAATTTTTCTTAAATGATTTGAAACTCAGGAGCAGGTGGAAGAAGAGGACGCAGTGTGTCTGCCCGCACTTTAATTCCTTCGACTCACGCCGTAACAATTTTACCTGTTGCATTATTTACATAATCATAGAAAAAGAGAGTGACATTTTTCTCAACATGGAAATAAAAACCTTATTAATATTTTAAAATTAAATATCTTCCCAAAAAGGAATAAGAGGATTGTTTCATAAATGATTCATTTTTATGGAACTAAGCTTGATTTGGTTCAACATGAATTGTATTTGTCCTATACCTACGAAAATATTGAATCGAGCAACCCAGGCTCCACTTACCAAGACCAACACCACTATTCTATGCATTTCACTTCTTGCCCATATAGATTGTGTTTTGTGCAATCTGCCATGGTTCTATAGATATATAACTACAAGGGACCTTTAGGCTTAGTTCTGCCATACATTTGCAATATCCGATTACCTGACTGTGATAGCTTAGTTTTGTATTATTGACATTTAACTTAAATTATGAGATCATTAGTAACATATTTCTCATTCATTAGTAACATATTCCTCCCCTTCTAAACAATCAGCCCTTTCCATCAGACATCTTTGACCATTATACACACGGAATACTGTAAAGCAATGACGTTCCATAATTTTGCTATAGTTCATTGGGAAATTCCCACCAAACTTCATCAGAGAACTTGCAGTGCATGAAACATTTGGAATAGAAATACATAAGCCACTTAGCGACATTTTTTTCAGCAAACTTAAGAAATTTTGTGAAAATTTCAAATCATTTATGGAAACATTGTTTCAAATGCTCATTAGTTAAGCTTCACCCACACATGGCACAAGGATTCACAGCATTAGGCATGCAAAAATATCATGTCTAATGTAACAGCTTAAAATGAGTGACTTTTCGAATTTTGTGCGCACTCTCTGGCAAAATGGCCTTCTACTGGGATATTATGGAAACAATTTGTGACACAAAATAGAATCAATTGCTCATTCATGGAAATATTCAACTGATGATTGTATTTTTACAAATATTACATTTTCATAGTTTTTAACAGATAAGTAATTGTTAACTTGTAAATCCTAATAAGTTGATAGTAAACACCAATTCCATCATTTAGCTAGATATTGAGTTACATTTGCTCAAATAATAAATGCACTCAAATTGTAAGAAAAGAAAAAGAGAATTTTCAATAACCTTGCTAATGTGCACTATCATTAACTAGAAGCCTTAACACCAAGAGTTCAGCTCAGTGATTAAAGTTCATCTCACATACAAGGAGCTAAGTACAGAAACAATTTGAAAATAGGTAACCATAAGTAGCAGAATTCATACATAACAGCAAGCTCAAGCAGAATTAGTGGCAAATTTATATGATTAGAATTTTCAGGGATTTTTATTTTTTTTTAAGATTTCAATACACTGACAGCTCTAAATGTACCAATTTTAAAGAATAAGCAATCACAGGAAAATGTAATGTCTTGACAGTTAATCTTTGCTTAGTTCAGTACTCTTTTTTTAACATGATATGTCAAGCAAAGGTCAATTATCATCTACTTCTCATGCTAAATATTTGCAAGTCATGAAAAGGCTCCATAAATATCTACGATCAATCATGGTGCAAAGACAATGTTGGCGAGGATTTAGCTTAGAGAGAATACTAACTACAGCTAAGATTCACCTGAATACTATGTTTCTTCCTCTTGTCCCACAACTGAATTCTGCCATGCTGAGATAAACCAGACAAGAAAGTATTGTGGTTGTCTGAGGCCAGTGAGTAAATGGCTGAATCATAAGGATCTTCCCACAAGGAAACACACCGCCCAATCCTGGTAGCATAAATATTTGTGGAATTTGTCATATATTTAAGTTGTGCTATTGTCAAATAGTAAAAACTATCAATAGTTTCAAGTACAATAGAGCTTAAACAATTTACCTAATATCCCATAGCCTGATTAATGTGTCATAGCCACATGAAAGGAGTGTTTGTGGTGTTTCCCAATGAACATCCAATACTCCAGCACCATTCCTGAAGATATATTCAAGGTTGACAACAGCAATCCCTCTGAAATAATAAAACAATTCTAACTCAACGGAGCACAACCACTCCAAAAACGATTATATGTACAGCAAAGCTTAACTAAGTTGACTTTTGAGAAAAAATGCCAAGAATTAGAGGTACTTTCCCTGAAAAGCATAAGTAAAACAATTGTAATTAAAGTGAAAATCCTAATATTATAGTGACAGAACCAGCAGATTACAATGAGTAACTGGTAAAGTTATTGAGTTGGAATTAGAAAAATAATTTAAATACTTTCTACAGAGCATATTCCAGCATTTACCTGGCAGAGTCGAAGATGTGCAGAGGAGAGATGTTATAAAGTCCAGCTGAGCCACAACAAAACACATCAGCATTAGGAGACAATGCGACTGAGCACACTCTATCCCCTATGTCAATGGAAAAGCTTTCTTCACATGTGCTGGGATCAGAAATATTCCAAACCTGCAAGGTATCATTTACAAACAAACTTAAAGCACATTTTACATGGAATACAGCAAACCTACAAATTGTATTCCCTTAATGGAGGGACAGGTCAATATAAAGCTAACATGTACAAGGATACAGGGAATTTCCAGAGACTTGATATATCCACCTTAGGTATGTTAAGCAAGACAGCCTCTGGTTGACATACATAGTGGCCACCTTTTTTGTACACATATATATTAACTCGTGCATAGTCTGACTTTTTCAGACCAAATGCTAAAGCCAAAAATTAGGGATTGGACTATACAGGAATAAAAATTTTGAGCTTTAATCTCACAATGGAAATATGTAACTGCAGGTAACCTTTCTCAGGACACAAAGCTTCACCACAGTACAATATCCCTTCCTACAAATCCACTGAATATGTTGTTTTTTCCTTTTTAAAAAAATCAAGTCTAAAAAATAGCTTATTTTGCTCATAATGCTTTCCGGCAGCAGGACTTTCAATTTTGTGGATGACAGTGTTACATTATTGAGAGTCTCTGGAACTGCTCAGTGTTCACTCAACACAGATATATGAGCTAATGATGCTTCCATGGCTGTTTCATTTACACTACGTTTTCTTCAGCAATCAAATTGAAATCTAATTCTACAGGAAGGAGGAATCACTTCATGTAAATCACAATTTTCCAAGAGGTTGAAGGCAATTGAATGGGTATCCTAGGGATATCTTCGATTGCAGTGGCACATAGTAAATACACCACTGAATTAGGGTGGTTGGTGACCTTGGCTTACTTACTTTAAGATCAGGCAGATTAAGCATGACGAAGATATGGGGATAGCTCCTGAGGGGTGGCCACTAATTGTAGCAGAAATGACAAGTGCTTGGGTTAGATATAGCTTGAGGTGGAGGAATCGGACTCTTGAAGAGGAGCAGTCATGCAAGTTGTGAATCAACTACCTAGATATGAGTCTAAGGCATTAAAAAAGTGAAGCACATTTTGTTAATCAGCAACATCAGATATCCCACAATGAGTGTACAGGTGTGTTTACACGATGCTGGTACCCACCCAATCCATGGTTTGACAGATGTGTGAACAAATGATCCAAATTCAAATTGGGCTATTTTATGATTATATATTTTCACAAAATTTGTGTATTTACTAGATGCACTTTTAATATTGAATGAGCTCACTCATCTACTTGCACGGGTAGATGCATCGTGGATTCGATTTCTTACATATGAGCAAATATCTGAAGTATGAAATAATGGAACACATTGCATGTCTGAAAAAATATTCACCACCAAATGTTCCTCAACATGATGGAGCGTATTTATCATATCTAACCAACAGACATCAATTTTAGGGAGCGAAATGTTACAAAGAGGTAAATGGAATGAATGCCTGTATAATAAGTGAAATTATATCATAGAAATGTATTTCATAACAATATGTGTGAAAGACTTTGAGAAGGCATGACGCTGAAACCAAGACCACAACTATCGTACAATTGAACATGAACAGATTAACTGTTGCTTTTGATTATCCGACTGGGCTTCCCCTCCATTGACTCTAATAATCAGCACTGTACTGAACTTCATTTAGTTACTGGGTGAGTGGGTTCATGACCCATTTTACGCTTCAGTTAGGATTAGGAAAAGTTTAATTCTCACCATCCCTCTGCTGTTCCAGAGTTCCCTCCAAGGAACTTAACCACTTCCCTGATGAATTAATTTGGGATGTGTGGTCCAAAAAACATCACATTTTTTTATTTTAGATTCTTGCTATTTACTCATATGCAAAATAACATGTGCGAATAATAGCACTCTGATACCTTTTTTAAACTATTTTGTTTAAACTTTAAAATTTATTGAAATTTATACACTATTTGTGCTGTAGACATAATTTCTCTTTATTTTCTTGAAATAAAAATGTTTTGTTAATTTTTACTAGAAAAAATATTATGAAGCTTTCCATTTTATGCTAATAAAATACCTGCACTTAAAAAAATTACGGTATTTACTCGTGTAAGCCGTGCATCTTTTTTCCGGAAATTCCGGTGAAAAAATAGGGGTGCACGGCTTACACGAATCCTCCAGATTTTCATGTAAGCCGCGCACCATTTTACCTCACATTCCTGTTGTTAGTTTCTCCAAAGTGAATATATCGATATGAATTGGTAAGTATGGTGTGGTAGTAAACCCGTAAAGTATTTTGAAGTAATTAGAAATGATAGGTAATCATTGTTTAACAAAGTCTGAGTGTACAACGATACTTGAAGAAAGGCTATATCAGAAACATCACGAGACAAAGAACTTGCTGTGTATAGATCGTACATAAGATAACATATTTTAAGACTGATATGTATTCAAATCTGTACCTACATTGTATCCTGTAAGCTGCCGCAAGGGGGTGTGGAGCCTTTTAGTCTTTTCAAAATCGTAATTGGAGTTTGTTTTGGTATCACGTATCTGTAGAGACATTTCTCACGTAATTGATAGCCACTTTTGTGCACACATTAAAGCTACATTGTAAAAACACGACAAAATATTTGTCACGTAGTGGCAAGACTCGTATGCTCAGAGATTGTACCTTCTTACAATACGTGCTTTTCTGCGAGTACAAAACTACATATTATGAGCGATGCTGAAAATACGAAATTGAGCTGCAGGAAGGAAATATGGTGTATCTGAATCATGCATCAGAGACTGGAGGAAGATGAAGGAAAAACTGCAATCTGTAAAAAAATGTATGAGAGGTTTTAGGAGTAAAAGTGCAAAATACCCTGAACTAGAAAAGCGACTGGCTTCATACATCTTTGATCGATGTCAGTATGCATATGCAGTGTTAACAGAAATGTGCCAGGTGAAAGTAAGAGAAATAGTGAGAGAATTAGGTGTTGCTCTGGGCAGACTTTAAGGTGATCGCCTTAAAGTCTGCCAGAGCAACACCTAATTTTCGAGCAGAGGATGGTTACAACGATTTTTTTTCAGAAGGAAGACGATTTCCAAGCGCTTACCTGATGCACATGAATATAAGCTGGAGAGCTTTCAGAGGTATGTAATTCAGCTGAGGAAAAAACACTGCTACTTATTGGGACAAATTGGAAATGCAGACCAAACACCAGTGTACTTCGAGATGCTGTCAGAAACAATTGTGAATGAAATTGGCCAGAAGTCTACGGAAGTACGAAGTGGTGGTTAAGAAAAACAGCATTGTACAGTGATGTTGACAGTTATGGCAGATGGGAAAAACTCCCATCTTATGTTATTTTTAAATGAAAAACTCTACCCAAGAAAGTTATACTTCCAACAGGTATAATAGTAATGGTGCAAGAAAATGGTTGGATGGACAGTAACATGGTCTTAGATTGGATTAAATGTGTGTGGGAATCCCGTCCTGGTGCCTTACTATGGCTGCAGAGCATGTTTGAACTCAACAGTTTTCGTGGGCATCTTAAAGAACCTGTAAAACAAAGGCTGCAAGAGAGAAAGACTGACCAGGTGACAATTCCAGGTGGCATGACGTCTATGTTGCAGCCATTAGAGGTTTGCAAAAATAGACCATTCAAAGCGAACGTGAAGAGCCTGTACACAGAGTGGATGGCAAGCACCATACATGAAGAAACTCCCACGGGAAAAATAAAAAAACCAGAATTGACTAAGATTTGTCAATGGATTTTGGCATCATGGAAGATTATTCCAGAGGATTTGGTCGTGAAGAGCTTTAAGAAATGTTGCATTTCAAATGACATGAACGGCAACGAAGACAGTGAAAGTGAGGACGTGATTTTCTCAGATCTTAGTAGCAGTGACGAAAACAAAAAATGAGAACAATTATGATATAAATATTCTTTAGTGATTCACGATTCTATTTCCACAAATGTGTTTTTCTTTAGTTTTATAAGAATAATAACTGCTATTACATTGAGTTTAGTTTTTCTGTGTGTTTCCAAGACAATCTGGTGTTGTTAAATCGTCCCAGCCCACAGCTACTGGGCAGAAAGCAGACGAGACCACTGCTATCAGGTACGGACAGCATTCTTCTTTTACTTGTTGATTCGCCGATAGATTTCCATAATCGAATGATCACGGGTTGAAATTGTATATAGTTCTGCAAGTATTTTAGTTGGATACTTCATTTCGAACAGATGGCATTTTTATAGCTGGATGATGTGATTGTATACAACTTTGATTACTGTGTGATGTTAGGAGAAAAAGATGCACAATAAAACGGGTTGTGCATCGTGACAATTTTAAAACTTAACGCAATAAATTCACGAGAAAGATGTACATCAAAACTTAACTTAGGCTCAGAATTTCTATCATAGAACGTGCATTCATGTTATGAAAAAATGATGCAGGCTCAAGGGGAAAAAATTGATTTTTTGATAAAAATAATTTTTTTCCTCACGAGCCTGCCCGAAAATGGGGGTGCATGGGATACACGAGGACGCGGCTTACAGGAGTAAATACGGTAACTCCTCAAATGTTTTTTGCCGTATGTAAAATCCTAAAACAAGAAGCTATGCAAAGAATCAGTTCACAATAGGGACAGCGATACCTTGTTTCCTTCCTAAGTTTTTTTTGCTCATGTGTCTCTCTTTTGATAACATTGGAAACACTGTTTGGTGGGGTTACTTTCTGTTTGGAGGAATTGCTTCAGAAAAATTCGTATGAAGTGTGTCGTGCGTGCGGCCTACCCACTCATGGGGTTACAACACTCGGGCAATACAAATCTATTTGCTGCTCAATCAGAATGGAAGTCTAAATGCACTTCTCTCCCACCAGTAATACAGTGACAACAAAATGTTTCCACATGGAAAGTTCTTGACGGCAAAAATATTTTGTGTTCTTTTTACCCCTGTTATGGAGTATGAAGTAATCGGCAAAGTGTTGGTCCACAGGTTCCACTCCTCCCATCGAGTCATTACAGTCCACAACGACCATTGGTATTCATTTATTTTCCCTCTCTTCACCTCACTTACAGTTATGAACTGTTATGTTATGTTATGTTATGTTATGTTACAGTTATGAACTGATGACAGCAGTGACACCACCTTCTCGTCTTTCTACTAAATCTCCATTAGCTTTCCTTTTGAGAAGGCTGTCACTTCCCCCTTTTCCATTTTTTTCCTTTCAGCGCCATTAGTATTCCTTGCCTAGTTTTCATCAGTCCCATAGGTCTCTACGGATCGGAAAACCAACAACTCGGCTAATGCAGGAGACTTAAAGAAATTGTCCGTGGTCAAGTAATATCCTTTGTTGAGTAGTGGCTTCACCAGTGACATCACAACTTGTGACAACATGGGATTATGGCCAAAGTCCTGATTGAGAACAGTTCCTTCCTATATACATCACACTTGGCCACACATATCCACCTCTGACTTTCTGTTTCATCGGCATGAACTGATTCCATCCCAATCCACCCTTGATAAGTCTTTCATCAATGGTAACATCCCTCTCTAAGGTGTGGAGCGCCTTGAACTTCCCCTCCAATTTCTTGTGAATCTTCCAGATTTTGTCCAGTTTGGCACTCGGGTGGGTTTGGGGATTATAATCAGCATTATAAACAAAATACAGATGCTGCCTTATTTGTCAAATCTCCAGTAAGACACTATCTGGCCAAACAATGAAGGTGAAAGCATTGATCATGTCCACCAATAATACTCCGTAAGTGGCTTTCGCACAGTGCTATTGTCTGTACTATTACAGTAGCCAAAAATACTCGAATCTCTTCGGTCATGATGCGCCACTCACTTTCGCCACCACTACTCCTCTAGTTTCTGGTCTGACCGTGCATCAACACTTCTTAGTTTCTGATCTGACCGCGCATCGTTACCCTGACTGCTTTTGGCTGGTGCCTAGCTGCTGGAAGGTGCACGGTTCTGATTACAACTGGGAAGAGTGAATGTCTAGTGCAGAATTACCCTGTGCCACACACCCTAGGGGCAGCTTGCTCGGTATTTTGTACATGTAGGTACTCGGCTCCGCATTATTTTCCAATGAGGCGCTAGCATTGGTTTCACTTACTATAAACACAAGTTCATCATCAAAAAAGTTCAAAATACTTCAAAGCACCTTACTCAGGGTCCAGATCAAAATTCAATGAGGAATTCTCTTCAATAGGAAACCTTGGCAATGATGGAGGAGGATTTGATGCCAACATTTCATGCCATGCTCCTACTTGTAACGGTGTCGCTCCATCTTCCGAGTCGGGGCTTATTTCCCAGAAAAGGCTTGAGTCAGAACTGGAGTCTTCAATGTCCACATCCTCTGAGTCAACACAGGTAATATCCGATTCTTCTCCAAAATTCATCACTGAAATATCCCTCAATACTTGACAAAAATGCATATTTCCACAGAAAGGGCCAATGTGACTACCAAGATATTTGAAAACATGGAATTCAGGCAAATTAGTGAGGACGGTGTGTGCACTTTGAAAATCAATAAGAAAATGAGGCAGACGCAGTGCAATCTGATGGGCATGGACAGACTTTGCTCTTATATATGAACGTTGTCCCTTGCATACCCTCTAGTTTCCGAACATCGCATGTAGAATCATGGGTACCAAAAACGTCTGGAGCACATGCACAGCGACCAACAGGCACCGCAACATGAAATAGACTTCGCACCTAGGTGCAAAGTCTGCCCCTCGGCATGGCACGGCTTTGGGGATCGCCGTCCTTGCCCGTCAAAAAAATTTCTGTCGCTCCTTTTCTTCAATCCTAGGGAAGAAAGACTTACGCATGCGACTGCGACCGCTGATATCCTTCCCTTGATGGTAAATTCAAACAGGAGAGGTTTCCGTCAAGAAGGCTTGATACGTGATGATTCACCAAGAGAAATCCTTTCCAAAAATTGCCGACACTGATAGGGGTAATAGTCGTCAAAAAGATCGCTGGGAATAGATCGTATAAACATCTTAACAAGGGAAAAATAACTCGCTACATTAAGGTGTTACAAAGGTATGCGAAAGAAATTGAAGAAACTGTGGATAAAATTAGTTTTGAAACAGTTACTAGCAGTTTCACACCTTTGCAAACACTGAAAAATATCGGGAAAATACCATTACATATAAAACCATCAAATCTCCTTTTGAGTAACTAGTCAAAACTAATCTCCTTTTCTCTCAATCAAATCAAATCTCCTTTTGAGTTTGGCTAGAGTAAGCTACGGACCCTAACATGTTTCACTGGTGGCAGAAAAACAAACTTCTAGCAGCTATCGAGAATATTCGGGCGTGAGGAGAAAGATACGGACTTTTAGAGCTTGCACGAGTATACTCGGGCATGCCAGAATTAGCTGGTCTTCGGTGCCCAGGTATTCTCGGGCAAGTCAGAGAAGTGGTTAAAAAGCTCACATTGATTTTCAGTCAGCCTTGCAGACATGTATACCATTTCTAATATAGTCTAGGATTTGTGATGCCATTGGAGGTGTTTAACTGTGTTAAGTCAGGTGGCGACAGGAAGAAACCAGCAGATTTTATGAAATGAATAGGAAAAAATAATTGCCAAGTGAGTAACTGTAGGGAATACTATGAGTTGTACTGCAAATGCACTAGGGAATATCGAGAAACTCTCACAGCTCATTCGGGACTGATATCAGGCAGTCTATGATTAACCCTGCATGTACTAGCATAATAGTAATGCAAACAATCGGAATCCTCATGGCACACCAAGAGAGAAAGTTTAAAAACAGTGCAACAATAGAGCTCACGGATATCTTAACAGCGAACATACTACATATCTCAAAAATGGATAGGTTACTAACTTAAGCAACAGGAATGTGTGGTAACTAGATACAATAAGTAATACAAAGCTGCATCCACACCTATAAAAATTCGAGCAGAACGCATTTGCCATGAATATTTTCCGCACAAATTGAAAATTGCTTTAACACAAATATTTACGCCACGTGGGGTGTGTCTGTGCTCAAGTCAGGTATTCGGGAAGACCCACAAGCATTCTTGGGGTAGAAGCATCCACAATTTGTCACCACAATTTGGCACAAATCCATTGTTGCTTGCTAAAAAACCAACTCTGTCCGGAGCATGTGCCTAGAATGTACAATAAATCCTTTCATGTATCATCACAACTACATTTACACAAATTCCTGCGCATGCACAAAAATTTAGGCTGCACGCCATATTCGGCACTAAGTGTCATACTATATAAAAAAATTCACATCTAACAAAAATTGTTAAGAAAATTGAAAAACATAACACAAGGCTATGCAAAAATTACTGAATGTTTTAATTTCTTACTTTACAGATTTTTAGCCATGAGTGACACATTTATACACCAGCAAATTGCGATATTTTCTTAGATCAGTCAACTGCCCAACATTAATCCACGTCAGAAGTTCAGGTTTTAAAACTTTTCAAGACCATCAAAAATTTTTATAAACTATTCAGGGGGAAAATTGAAGATATAAGTATACTTTGACCAACTAAATTTCACAGAATAAAACTTTTCCATCTTTAGTATGATTTGTACATTCCTGAACTTGCTGAAATTGCTCAATATTTGTAGATTATGAGGCGGACAGGTCCCCTCAATGTCCAAGAATTATAATGTACAAAACTTAGAAATTATAGGCATAATACGAGGCTCGTAGAATACGTCTATGAAGATATGATAAGCATTTTTCCATACATTAATTCAATTAACATCATGGTTGAAGGGTGGGTTTGAGTTATGCACACTTCTCAGATTAAGATGGAAATTAGTTGGATGACAGCCTATCAAACAAGCATGTAGATGGATAGATGGTGGTATTCTATTTGTTTAGAGGATCCCATACGTGATTACCGATGATATTGTACAGAATGTAGGTCTTCAGGTTGTTTACATATTTACAACTTGTAGATAATACAATTTATAAGAACATGTCAAACTGAAGATTCATATATCATAATGGCTATTTCTGTTCTGAGGAATTTAAAATTTTTCCATGATTAAACGTATAAGTCCAAGAATCACAAATTACAAAATTAACAAATTTGAGCATTACCTATAAAAACATATATGAGGAAATGATAGATATCTTTCCATACATAAAATCAAATTCTGCCATACTTGACGGAGGTTACTCTAGTATTATAAATAAATTTTACGCAGAAAAAGAATTGTTTCACTTTCTTTTCAATACAAAGAAAAAATTCCATGAAGATATACCCTGAATTTCATTGAATGGAATAAGTTCAACAGTATACTCAATGGCATGCAATAAAAACACAAAAAACATACTTCATTGATTAGGAACTAGCCACAGAGAACTTCATAAGAAAATATTTTTACTAATACCTCTAACGTCTTTTACCATTAACCAACCACATATTCTGGTGATCAAAGATATACCTACTGAACAGAGAGCAGCCAAAAACACTTTCCCTAAGGTATCTATGCTGCTATAAAGAATGAAACACAATGTAATATGTTTATACTACATTAGATGGACTACCTTTTTCGGCTGGGATATCTGAGAAAATACCTTTTGATAGATGGTCTTTGGATATCCAGACAAAAGGCCCATTTGATCAATTGTTGAGTTTCATAGTGAATCACAAATCAGTGTTTGGGATCACTCAATAGCTACAAATACAAAAGATAGAGGCAGAGAAGCCAGAAAATATCCTTTGAATATTTTAGCCCTCACCACAATTTTTTCGATAAACTTCAAAATGTTACTTATCCTTCACATCCAGAGATTTTCAGATGTACGATTTCACAGTACGGTAGAATCAAAAAAGAATTTAAAAAAATGTCAATACCTTCACTGTTTCATCCCTGGAACCTGATACAACTAGGCAACCAACAAAGTCAACAGAATTAACATCAGACGAATGGCCATTTTTCAGCTCAAAAGTCTTCTTCCCAGTAGCTGCAGACCAACCTACAAGGGCACCATACCTGCAGTACAGATGAAAGCTTGTAAGGGTATAATATTCCTATGAAAATACACATAAACACCAAATGCTTATCTTTTTCCTTAATTATTTCAGTAAAATTTATACAAAAACAAGCCAATATTTGGAACTCAGTTAAAATAATGGGAAATATTTCAAATTCCCTGAATTGAAAGAGCTATGATTTATAAAAAAAGGAAGGGATGCAGCTTACAAAAGAGCTACAAACAAATAGAAACAAAATTAAATTTTGACAAAGACTTTTGACTACTGCACACTAATTGACTTACTAAATTTAATGTTTCCTATCCTAGGTAAAGAGAAATAAATAATTTCAACCTATTATCATCAGTCATTGAATACACAGATTGCTTGAAGCCTTCCATTCCTGCCTTTCATTCTAACTCCTCAGAGTCCTTGTAGAGCTTGCTTCATGCCTTGTTTAAGCTGGCCTAGTATGTATTTGTGGGTTTGAGTCCAACCTTGGTGGAATAATTCTCCACTCAGGACATGGATGATTGTGTAGACTGGTATGGGAACAAAGGGGTGGTAACAACTCATCCAGTCCAGGATAAATTAACGATATATTATAACAGTCCCTCAGTCTTCCACGATGTGATTTCCCTTCAGTTATGTTCCTTATAAAAATGTTACATTATAAAGTGAGCCCTTTTAATCTGGAGAGTGACTCTCCAAAAGCACTTCATAGACATCTTCTCTAAAATTCACCTCACAAATATATACACCATGTTAAATTTTTCTTCCAATGTTCATGTCTTCAGCCACATTCCATACCATCTACAAGTCCCATCCTTTTCTTTCCTTTTTCATATTCAGCCAGCAACACTCCTTTGACTCTCAATACGTACACCACCCAAAATCAGAGCTTTCTTTGAACTGAAATCTCTTTCCTGCTCCACGATATTTAACACATCTTTACTTCAACCCATTTTACACCCAGCTCACTGGCTCCATTCATCTCCATACCACAATCTAATAAGCCTACAGTTTGCACATGACAAGCTGCAAAACACTATCTCAAACTCAACAAAATGAAACTGCAATAGCAGAGGGTCTCATTCTCCTTTCAAAAACTGTCAATCCAATTTAACACATAATAACAGTAATAATTTGACTTGTAAAAATATTTTAGTCACTCTAGTTGCAATAATTTCCACTGCCAGAGTGAAATTTATCAACATGAATACATAGGTAATTACTTAAATCACAAGGCAAGAAATTAGACACACATTGGATGCACACACGGAACACAATAACCTCAGAGAGAGACACCATTTGGAAAAACAAAAAAGATCTCCTGCAACTTTATACAACACACATAGCATAGGCGATTTCGCATGTTGCATATATTAACAGGATACCTTAAATTAATCCAAATGAGTCTACCCAACACTAATGAACCAATGGGCAACCTACCACAAGCTAGTGCAGCATAAACACAATAATTATACATGACAGTAATGAATGTGTATGGAAGGTCATTTTAACTGGATTTTGGAAACATTGTCGGAGAAAAGTACTGGGAGCATAAATTTTCAGATGATGTCATACTCAATAAGGAGTGATTTAAGCCTTGATAACCACAGTAACTCACTGAAAGAAGTACCTAGGTATTGTAAAATCATGAGGAAAAATACAAGAAAAAACGTCTCTTTCCATATGAACATTTAATCACTCCAAAAATTCAAGCCTAAGACTATTTATAAATAAGAAATTTGCTTCCAACCTGGCAGAAGGAGAGAATTTGGCCAAGGGTATGAGATATGTAAGTACATATAGGTTTCACTGCACCATATGAGAGAGACTGCCACATTAAATGAACCCCAATGCATGTATTGGGAAAATGCTGACAGAAATATTTGAAGGATATTAACTACAAAATATTAACATAAAAGCAATCGCTTTAATGAAGGTCAGATAAAAAAAGCGACCTTACTTGCATGCATAAGGTCATAAACCAACACACAGTAATGAAGCAGAGAAAAAAATTAGCCAATATTACAAGAGTTGAGTGTAGTATAAACCTAGTCAGCCAGCAATTTGACTTCACAAAGACCGTTAGAATAATTTACAACTAAAAATAAATTAAAAATGGTGGCCCCGTGTATGTTACAATGGTAAATTTTTGTAGCATCAAATCCCTTGAGATAATAGATGATTGGCAGGGTAAAAGTTCTAGCTGCAGATATGCAGAAATTGTATGTTTTTACAGAATAAAACCACTCAAGGGAATAGGTAAGGAGATTGGCATGGTAAAAGTTTCTGCCATGGACAAATTGAAATGGTACATTTTTATTGAAAAAAATCTCCCTACAAAATTGGCAATTGGAAGGGTAAAAGTTGTAGCCACATTTACTGCAATTTCAATTGTTTGGAAGAGGGTGGAAGAGTAGAAACAATATAGTTAGTTGAAACAGTGAATTTAGAGGGATGGAGGGAGATATCATTCATAATTGGTGGAATTAGTGCTGTTTCGAATCACCTAACATACCCCTTCAACGGAAGGTTAAGAATTGATGATGTAGGTGCTGGGGGGAGGTGGTATATATCACTTCTCTTCTAGAATTTCTGGTGGGAGCACATCATTATTTTCCCAGCTTGCCTGAATAAGCTGAGGAACTGCATTGCTTGAGGAACCGTTGTTAGACATTGTTGGGCATTTGAGACAAAACTTCTTCTAAGACCTAGCAATTTATCACCTTAATGGTATGTTTTTGCTTTAGAAAGCTGCTCCCTCCCAAATAAAAGTGTATTGGTTCTCCATAGAAGGAATCAACATTTTAAAGTGAAGGAGGAGGAGTTAAATTATCTCAAATGTACAGTGGAATGAAGTGAAAGTGAAATCGAGGAAACTGGACAGAAAGTGTCAAAGACTGAGGCAATTAGTAAAGAGATGCCACTAGTCGATCTCTGCTCTGTGTGAGGTGCAGGAGGAAAAACAGTGTAATGGTGTAAGGGAAAAACACACATCACCGGTTTGAATGCTTCTTTCTCTAGCAGAATTAAGTGATTGGTTAAAAAAATTGCAAAAATTCGCTAAGTTAGCAGTACATGTGATCTAAATTTCAATGGAATGTGTTCACAGGAAGTATGTGAAAAATGTTTTTCACTGGTAAGGAGGCAGCAGATGATTAACCCATTACTGTTTTTAAGGAATAATATGACTCCATCAATACATCAGAGCACCAAAATTACAATAGTTTCAACGATTGACCAATTAATGTTTTTCATTCACTAGTAAAAATATTTCTTATGCTCAATTTAAAGGCAGAATTCACCTAAACTTAGCACAAGGATGCATCTTGCATGCATGCAGGATTTCTTTAAGAACAAAGGAAGTGAATATCAATAAAATTTAAAACTGACTACTGTCACACACTAACAATATGCAATATCAACATTTAAAGCAAGACAGCAAGCAGGTATTTTTACAATAATTACACAATAACAACTAAATCACCTTTCACCACTAATTATTACATTCCCACGCTTAACAAAGTGGCAAACATCCTCTCGCTGTCCCTCCAGGACTATTTCTGGTCGTCTGCTGAGGCAATAATCTTTGTCCCTCTTGTAAGCTAAGATAGAGTTACCTCTACTTATCCAAAGTATACCTCTCTCCAAAACGAGCTTTGGCATGTACCTATGATATTAAATCACAATTAATGAAGTTCAATGCAGCCAGACAATTAAATATTTTTTCTCAAACCTAGCAGGAATAATGAAATCTCCCACTTACTTCACTCTTTGACGCAAATAAATATTTTCCTTGTACTTTCCATTTTTCCAGTTATAGTAAATGCGACATTTTTCCTTCAGTGACAACGTAGTAAGAGATCTAAAAATAAAAAAAATCACCTTTAGTCACATTGTCAACAAAGTGCAATGAGAAGGTGCAATAAAAGTTAAGCCAATACCTATTGCGGATATTCTCTGAGATTTGGTTCGTAACCAGAATGTTTTTTGCCCTTTCAATCCATACACAATCTTCGTTTATAATCCAATAAAACCGTTTACATACTTGACTGATGCGACCCAGAAGTTTCAGCTCACAAAATTTGAAAATACATAAAAGAACATCCGTAGGAAGACTTTCAAGATTTAAAATATTTTTCTTCTCTTGCTCTTCATCCTCTTCCTGATCGATCATGTTCCTTACAGATATTAGATGGGACAACAAGTAGTTTCCAAACAAAATTGCTTTCCACTCTCTTAGTTAGCATAGTGCCCCATTAAATTCATTCATAGATACGATCTTAAACGTTAATCATGATTGTTTTCAAATGTAATTAAATCGTCAGAAAATTCTTACATCATTCCCAATTATCTTGCATACACAGTAAGGAAAATCAACACAACCAAACCTATTAAATGACCTCAAAATATCCCCACTCCCAATCACTCCAACACCATCGCTTAGCGTCCCTACGTTGTTTCTGAGCTTCAGAATGCGCATGCATAGGTAGCATTTTCGAATGAGCGCAACTTTCAATTTTCCACGTTTACTATGATTTGAAGAGGTGACAACTTTATGTTATTTAGTTTATGAATAATTTTGGTCATTCCGCTTTTTAAAGTTAGATAGGCTGTTTTGTGTGACTCTACCCGGCATTTTAAAACCTATGTCAACTTGTTTTTATCGTAAATATTACTGTATTACTTCTGGCAATTCACGAGGAACTGTAAAATGTTCTTTTATTGTAAAAGCTTTCCGAGCGTGAATTAAAAGTCCAAATTTATCACATTTTATGGATTGATAATTAGCAACGGAGTTTCTATGTAAACAGCGCCACAATCGTTATGTTCAAACATTCAGTTTCCGTTATATTGCTATTGTTGTTTATGAGAGCTAATTTCATGATACAAATATGATTTATTTTGCTATTTTTAGCTTCCTCTTAGCTTTTGGTAGCTGCGAAGTTGAAGTGTTTGGTAAGTAAGAATATTCAGTTAAATAGCTACGTTAAGGTATCATATATTTCATATGTGCTGTGATAGCAGTAGTTTGAGCGATTTTCTCTGTCATCACCCGTGACGGTCATTGTAACCCTTGTTAAATTACCACACTCTTGGGTGGATTCGATTTGTAGTGACGAAACCTTTGTTATCTCAAGTTTATTTCCCATTATTATTGATTTTTAGTAGTCCTGCAACCCTCCTTAAGTGCTCATAATAATCAAGATTGAAAGTAAATTTACGCCGTTACCCCTTGGAATCCGTGAATGTCAGTCAGTTATAGCAATGTGTATCGCGATCAAACGCCTTATGATTCATCTTGCTCTATTGGTTAAAACTAACCTATAGCAGTGCAATATTGCCTCCATGGTATAATTATGAACACTCAAGTGTCTGTATTGGCATTTTGACAAACATGGAGGAGATGAGCGAGTATATTGCCTCAGTTTTCATACTATGATTAATAAATCAGCACTTTATTTCTAAATGAGGAACCGTGAATTACTTCCATTGAATAGGTATAAAAGGGTAGATGCATAATACAAAACGCAGAATATCTCCCGAGGGGACACTAAAACCTTTTTAATGGCGCAAAGTAAAATTCTGGAGCAAATTTGCTCCAGTAACTCATGTGACCCTCACTGATGGAATGTGCTTTATTTTGTCAAATGCTGTGACACCAAATGATGACTTAAATGCACTTGTATAATTTAGTTAAAACTTTTGTAGGAAATGCAAAAAATGTTGTATTGGTGATTGCAAATGGCATGACTCCTACATCAGTGACATCAGCCAGAATTCAAGAGGCAATGCTTTTAGATAATTCATCTCATATTCTGTCTTTTGAAACATTTCCTCACCATGGTTTGCTGAAGGTATGTCACCTAAGTTGCTACCATTTCCTCTAATTTTCCCTCCATGAAAGACAAAGAGTATGAATGTATATTTGAAATTTTGGTAAATTTCAGAGTTATGACAGCAAGTTTAAACCTGGAAATATAGTCTCTGGCCATATGCCTCTTTTCTATGGAACTTATAATCAATCTAGAAATTTTCATGATAAAAACAATACACTCTTTCACAGTGCTCTCAAGAGCAGAAAGTCCATTGGTAAGTATTAAGTTTCTTCATGCATCTAGATTTGAATTATTGGCTTCAGATTTAGTGGTGGTTGAATACTTTGGCTTGCCATCTGAATTTGAGTCATGGTGTTGTGGACCTGGGTGTAGCCTGGATATATGCTAGGGAGGGCAGGACACCCATCTGTAGCTGTATGCCAGGGAGGTGGGGTGTCAGGACATAATCCTGTCTGGCATCTTATTGCAGATTTGGCATGAAATGTCTCATTCAAGGAGGGGCAGCTGCCCACCCTGCCTCCCTCTGGCTATGCCCATGGTTGTAGATTTCCTTTAATTGTAGTTCTCTTGCTTCTTTTAAGTTTAGTACAGTGCTGTAATTTGTCCCTGATCCCCTTAGGGTCATTCGATAAGGGCAGGCTAATACTGGTGTCAGACTTCTCTCTTCCATCAGACCTTCCACATATGTCCCAATAATTTTCAAAGATTTTAGGCTCACCATTGTGGGAATCCATAGTTATAACCATGGTGAAAACTACACTTTATTCTCCCAATGATGCTAGTTCATTGAAATAAGTAGTGTGATAATAAATTCTTTTTTTGGATTGGCATTTTGGTGATTTTAGGCTCACCATTGTGGGAATCCATAGTTAACCATGGTGAAAACTACACTTTATTCTCCCAATGATGCTAGTTCATTGAAATAAGTAGTGTGATAATAAATTCTTGCCCACAAGTACATTGTATTATTACTTCTGTCACAAATTTGTTTTGTAGCATGCTGATAGTGTGCTTATTGGGATACTTGCTGTCCACCGCATAATGTTTAAAATAATGAGAATGACTCATCAGGTTACACTCCATTTTATTATTGTCTTTACTTTGTGGTTACTAGGAGATAAAAACACTGAAAAGGCATGTGTTGTTTTGATTAGTAATTGTAGCTGATGGATAGGTAGTGTGCAAATTTGTTCACTTCATAGGTTGTTGAAGACAAATTTGGATACTTGAGCAAAAGACTTAGATCACGGACTGAGAAACTTGTCATTGGCACAATGGGCATAGTCACGGGGAGTCAGGGTAGTTAGGTTGTTGAAGACTAATTTGGATAATTGAGCAAAATGACTTAGATTACGGACTGAGAAACTTGTCATTGGCACAATGGGCATAGTCACGGGGGTCAGGGTAGTTAGGTTGTTGAAGACTAATTTTGATACTTGAGCAAAATGACTTAGATTATGGACTGAGAAACTTGTCGTTGGCACATTGGGCATAGTCACGGGGAGTCAGGGTAGTGATGGGGCAGCTGACCCCTCTGCACAAGTCATTAAATTCTAATTCTACTCTATGGAGACATACAGAATGGCTAGTGGTGGGTGTCCCAACCTCCCCTCTTACATCTGGCTCCAAACAGTCCTGGCTTTGCTCATGGTTGGCAATAGCCTGCTCTTAATGAAAGTTACTGTGTGTAATAGTTTAAAGCCACATTCAACAAAGTATTGAACATACTTCATGTGCCTCTATGAGTAGAGATGGGTTAAGTACAGTCATTTTCACCTAAGGTAAATTACCATGATAAATTATCATAATTTATGAAAATTACCATAGTTTTCCAGTAATTTTTAGTTTTCAGCTATTAAAAGCAAATAGAGGATTGAATCGGAAAACCAATTGCAATAGAAAGGGGTTTATGGCATGTAAACCATTACTATTGCCACAGTGTATTAGAAATAAATAAAATTTAAAAGCAAATGCGGCAGCCCACATGCAATCGGGCGTTCTTTTGTTTGGTATGAGATATTTACGTTCAACCGGTTGGATTGGATTTTAGGGAGGCGACCGACAGCTGAGGTCATTTGTGCCATAGGGGACAGGTAAGGGAGGCAGGGTGGACGTAGACCTGGCATCGGCATTAGCCTGCTCTTAACAAAAGGCACCAAGGGGACCACAGTTTAATGTCTCATCTGACAGATGGAGTACTGTTCTTGAAGTGCCCTCCACAAGGCACTCAAGTAGGTACCGGGTTTCCTCTGAAAAACATCCTCCTCTGCAGGTATTTGAACCCTGGCCGCCCTTATGGTTAGCCAGTCCTCTAACCATCTCACCAACCCGTTCCCCTACATTCAATCTGTTAAAAACAATAGCTCCATAAAAGAGTTACCCGTGCCTTTATTTATATTTAAGATTGTATTAAAAAGATATAGATTTGGCTTTTATAAAATGTTTGCAATATATTGGTATGAAAAATATCTTAGATGAAGGGGAATATTTCTGAATATGATGGTAGTTTTCAGGGGTTGCATTAAATTATGTAAAATACTGCTGTGATTTTTGGAATGGCCCATATCTATCTTTGATACACCCAATTATGGATTGGGATTCATCTAAATAATCTCTGCCAATCCTGGATTCCACACTCTAAAACCCTTTTAATGGAAAGTAGTGCTTTAGCCATTGCACTGACTAGATGCTGATTAATTTTCCCTCTCCACTTTAGGGTAGTGTATTTTTTGTGGTTTAAGTAGGTTGTAGTGGCTCTTAGATTATTTGATAACAGTGATGTTTTATCAATGATGATGCTTTTCTGAGTTTAGATTGATGGAATGTGTTTGTCTTATTTCACGTACAGTTCACCTCAAATGTTTGTCATATTCCTGCAGAAATTGTTCCGAAGTATTTTGAAAGGAAAATGAAACATATTGTCTTTTTTAATGTTTTCCCTCTATTTCCATATATTCTATGTTGGTATTTACTCTGAATCATTATGTGGACCTATAGTTCCAGGGAATGATTCACAGCAAACCTACTAAAGTATACTTTCTCTAAAAAATATTTGATGGCTTATACCTAGTTTAATGCATTATGGCTTCTGTTTAGGACAGGAAGCATTGATTAACACTTTTATGTTTGCATATTCTATCTCAGGTTTGGTGACCACTGTTGATAAGGAAAATCTCCTCTCAAAATTCCAGCAAATTGGCCTTTCAAATTGTCCTGAAAGCAATAGTCCGAACTGCTCCAGTTTTTCGTGCTATAATCATCATGGCTGCTTTGGAATAGAGCCTGATATCATTGTAGGAAAGAGATCCGGACCTCTACTATCAGATAACAAGAGCTGTGATTGCTTTCATTACAATGGGCAAAATAAGACTGAGTTTGAGACACCTAATAGAGTGTATGTGAACAACACTGAAGAGTTTAACAAAATTGAACCAAAAGAAGGGGTCAAATTGTTAGGTAATTTTTTCAATTTAAGCATTAAACTTTAAAAGATGGCATTTAAATTCTCAGTTGTGGTCTGGCTGGCCAGATTTTCTGGGCCTTAAAAGTCCAACGGACTCCAAAGTTCCCTTTCATCCTGTGGGCTAATTTTCTGATGGGAAATGTTCCCTTTCTTAGGGAGTTAAATGCTCATTGATTTACCAAATGGTCAATTACATATAACTCTTGTTTCAGGTTTTTTTTCTGCTCATGACTTGCTGGGAAAAAATCCTGGAGGGAAATTAGGCCTGGTAAATATCACAGGAGTTGTAGAGAAATCAATCAAGATTTTGAGAAAGAATCCCAATGGTTATTTTTTAGTGGTAAGTAAAAATGAGATTTTTCAGACAGACTCAGGCCTATTTTGATTGACTTCCTGAGAATGTTGTTAATGTCCTAATTATCACCTTAGGTAATGGTGAATAATGATAATGCAGTCAAGACTGTGAAAGTGACATCTGCAGTGACAGACTGTATCAAGAGAGCTGTTTCCATGAAAGATACTCTGTTGGTTGTCACTTCAGATGTTTCATTCTCCCAAAAATGTGAGAATGGAAGCATAAAAAATGAACTTCTTGAGAAAGGTGCCAACTCCAGTAGAGCAAATGTACTCGCAGTTAAAAGGGTGGATAGCAATACTACCAGAGAAACCAACTCTTCTGCTCCAGGAGTACCACCCTCATCTAGTAATTTTTCAAACATTAATATGAAAAGTCACTGTGCTGAGGACTCAGAAAAGAGATATGTGGATGTTCCAGTGTACACATGTGGTAGGTATTTCAATGGATGAATTAAGTTTTGTTATGGGGTTGGTGGCTTGCTACTTACTGAGAGTCTGGGGATGATTACCAAATTTATTATTATTCTAGGAATTGCATGGGGTTGCTACCTCCTGCAAGCCCCTATATCCACCCCTAATTGTTTCATAATTGAAATAACTGCCAGGTCTTTCTTTAATCAGTTTATTACACCAACTGCTTAATGGTTGGGTACAAGCGTATATATATATATATATGTACACAGAAAAGCAAAGTAATACAAAAAGCATATTACAACAATAATGAAGTGGCAGGTTATTTTCTATCGATTGTCTGAAGTGAACTAAGGTCTAGTTGTGTCTGGTTAAAGTTAGCCGTGGGTTTATGTAGAATTTTCGTTAACTTATGCTAACTGACTGTTAAACTTAAGTGATTTTGCCAGACTGTTGATCTGTAATTGATTTTAAATGAAGGAAATATTTAAAAGATATGATAAAATATTGTTTAAAGTCTCCCTTATAGTTGTACACTTCAGATGCATCTAAAAAGTACACAATGTTGTACCTTTTAGGGTTGTATGATTAATATTTGAGAAGTATTTAATTGCCCTAGTGATCAAATGATCAATTTAATGGGTAATGCTCTTCAGCTGTGGTTGGAGGACAGTCTAACTCCTGTAAAAATCTTTTTCTTGCATTTGGAGTATTTTTTAAAATATTTAATTGACACTCTATATCATTTCAATTTTACCCACTGTCATTTACAGAACCTGATCTCTCAGATGCCAGGAAAAATAATTTATTATGCATTCAGATGTAGGGATTTTGGCACAGGGAAAGCTTAAGTGGGTAGAAATTATAATGGCTCAGATGGCTTTATTGTCTATAATCAATGGCTAAGGAGACATTAGTTTTTCAAGACTTTATTGTGAATCACTGTGAGTCTCTTCCCTTGAATTGTTGTGCGAATTGTTGAATTGTGCGAATTGTTGAAGGATCAAAGTCTTTGATCAGTCAAGGACTTGATTGACTGTAAGATTAGGAGCTGAGAAGGCCAGTGGCACATAAGTGAAAACAAGTTTAACTGCCATTGTCAATCAATGCTCTTTGATGACGTTTTCTTGGTTCCTTACTCTCTGGATCCACAACTGCCTTGATCCATCTGCTTGGAGGAGATATGCAATTCTCTTTATATGTACTCACCTAGGAAGGACTGAAATTCAATACTTGATGCACCCAACTTTCCAATATGCAGTAATTTGATCAGACTTTTGCATTTACAACATCCTTCCTGCTATGTACAATTTCCATTGGTAAAAGTTTTGAAGGTTTAACCTTATTTGCTTTAATCTTGTTCTGTAGGCCCATATCCAGGCAAAATGCCAGCAGTGCAAGATCAAGCAAACTTTGGATTAAATATTATGAGAATGTTGGAAGCAAAGCATTATGAAGATGTCAAATTTAATTCAGAAATTGGAGAAATTGATTCTGGTAGGTTGACGATCACATATAATATTAATACTATGTATTATTTCACATCTATCTTATGTATCTATGTTGTATTATCTAGCATTTACTATTGTAGAAAATCTAGATGTTTTTGTAAGATCCACAAGCTTCTTGCATGCATTTCACATTAGGTACATGATTTTTTAGAAGTTGCGATTCAATTATCAGGTTGCCTTACTGTTAGTGGTAGCTATTACAGGCACTTCTTGTGGTGATACATGTATAATTTTTTGAGGACTGCATTTGTCCAAGATGGGGATATCTATCAAATTAATCAATGCCATTAGCTTTCACAGTTCCTCGAATGTGTGGAATGATTAATATGGTTTGAATGGGGGAATTGTATCATTGGAAAATATTTGGAGAATAAAGTTTATGGATAGTACCATAATCTGAGAATTACATCTTGTTTGCCAGGTTATATCTTGAGTTTAATTCATTGTGGTTGTGTGGATAGATAAAAGATGTGAAATTTCGTGAAATAAATTTGTCTATTTTTCATGCCTGTAAATTTAGGGAAATATAAGACTTGCTATCTGCACAAAATATGACGGAAATTTGGTGGAGCTTAGGCATGTGGAATGACTATATATGTACTGTTTTTAACAAGTTTTTATTGTAAGGATGGAGTGATTTTGAATTTTATTTTGTTGACCATTGATTCTGTAATGTTTAACCCTTTGAGTGCCAACCAATTTTCTGGTACTATGCTAACATTGCCAAGACATTTTTGCTGATTTTTCAGTAGTTTAGGAAAAAAATTATGTCTCAAATACCAGTGAAGGTAAATATTCAAAAACTCAAGGAAAACCTTATTATATATGGTTTCACCTTATTAATATATTATTTGACGATTTTTTTTACAAAATCTGCATCTGTAATCTGCATTTTGGTGCCATCTGTGAACAATCAGTGAAATACCAGCATCTAAGAGTGAATTTGCAGGAGGAGCGCTATCGCGCTCCTGGCACTTTTCACGAGAGACAGGAGGAGCACGATAGCGCTCCCCGGCACTCTAAGGGTCAACGTAACACTTTGTAGTTCAGAAATCATTGCTTAATGCTGAATATTTGATATGCTATGGCTACACTGTCCTCGCCTCTAAGAAGTGGCTTTTCTTAAGGATTTATAATCTTCTTCTCCATATTAAAATCTTTATCTTATAATTTTTATTAGCTTAACACATAATTATGTTAGCATTTTTATTTTTCCTTGAATGAATTTATGTATCTCTGAATTATTTTTCTATCCCTTTAACATCTGTATTTATCTTTTTTCATGACTAATTTTAAAATTTCTTTACTCATAACAATTGATTTTTGAAACATCTGATACAGCTTGTTTGAAAGCTGCCTGTCCCTAAATGCACAAAAAGGTGGTTAATGAGGGGTGGGTGCACCTGGGGGAGGAAATTTGGAGGCAATGCAACCTCTCTCATTGGTCTGTTGCCTAGGGAGGGAGGGAAAGGGAAGGAAGGTTGGCAGGGTGACCAGCATATTAGGAAGAGGTGTCCATCTAGGTTAAGACATGGAAGTGAAAGTAATTTCCAAGCATAAGGAGAAGGAAAAAGCAGTTAGGTTGGCAGTGAATGAAGGCGATCTGAGGGAAGTCCTGACGAGGAGTGGTTATTTATAAACCCCCTTGCTATGGCTGTGCATGAACTAGACTCATTCTGGTCAGAAAAGGGCTTCTGTGCATGAGCCACAAGCTGTCAAACAAGCATGAAGTTGGTTGATTAATCTGTCATTTAGGGAGGTGACCAAATGCCGAAGTCATTTGCACCATTGAGAAAAGCTGCATTAGATTGGTAAAGGAAGTATTTTTAATGTGGTAATGGAGACAAATTTGGGATGTTATCAGCTTATAGGCTGTTGCATGTAATTTATTACGTACATATTTTGTTTTTAGACTCTTACATCCTTGTACTGAGTGGTGAAAAACTTACCCCACTTGGTACCTGTGTTGTATGGGTTTATTCAGTGGAGTGGAATATACTGTACTGCCATTGTGAATGCTAGGTAATGTAGTGGAAGTATTTGAATCTGACAGATTCCTCTTCGAATTGTTACAAGCATTGAAACATGGTGCTCATTCCGAAATGGCGCGTCGTCTATTTAGAGGATGTCTTACTAACGCGAAACGAAAATTGAAATGACCACATGTTATTCTGTGCTATTATTTGTGCCACTATAGATGTATAAGCTAATGTAAGGCTCTGAAATACTGTGAAAATCGTTATTACTTTAACTCTGCATAAGCTTTTGCATTTTATTAAGATTTAAATTTGATTCGCGAGGACATTTTTGTAGGGTGATTTGATTCACTACCAAAATTAAAAAAAAATTGTTTCAAAAAATTTTTTTGGAAGATTTGATTCGAAGTGAAAATCTCTGATTCACACAGCACTAGTAGTCAGGTTCCTCATGGTGCTTGTGCCCACCTGTGCTCTGCCCAAGGGGATCCAACTGGGCAGTATGGGGATCCAACCGGCCTATTTCTATTGTAACTTGCATAGATTTGAGAGGAGCGGTAGCGTACCAGTGTGTTACTTTCACCAGAACTACCCAAATCTGCTAAGATAGCCCTGAATGTAGTTGATACAAGACCTTGTGCAGTTCATATGCACCAAGGAATTTACAACTCTGATATATTTTCTTAGTAAAATGTATCATAGAATTAATGGAACCAGGCATTAATCTGTTGAACTTAGTTATTCTCATCGTGATCAAGAAAAAACACTTGGTACAATTCCTTACTTATTTAGGTAATTGCCTAATCAATTTAAGCATCTATTGGATCATTCTCAAAATGCAATGAAATTGGTCAATCTCCGAGTACAATGACTTTTTTACCTTGAGTTGTTGAAGTCTCTTGGACAATTTAATAATTGTGGAATGATGCAAAACCTTTCTTTTGCATCTTGGTGAATGTCAATGCTGAAAGTTACAAATTTAATTTTTGAATATAGCCTTTTCCATTGATATATTAACTAAGTACCTGAAATATCTGTAGCCTTACTGTAGTCAGAAAGAGGCAAAAAATGTGGTTGTAAAAACTATGAAAATAATCCTTTCATAAGAATTAGTATAATATTTAGGGATGGAATGTGATGCCTTATGATCCATTGATACCACTTTATACCAGGGATGTTAAACAAAACTGGAACCAAGATCATAGTTTCATTCTGAATGAAACTATAGGCTTTCTTTTTGACTAGTTTTGGTTTGGAATGAAACTTTATGCATGACTTGACTTAACTTTCGTTAATGGAACGAAAATATGAATTTGAACAAAATGTAATGCTCTGGAACCAGTCCATTTTTTTGGATAGCTTCAGTTCAAGTGTATTTTGGTAATTGGTGGATGGATTTTAAGTTTCCATTCTCAGTTCTGGGCCCAAACGGGACTTATCTCAGGGAATGTCAACTCTCTCCCTTCCCTGGTTAAGGGGAAGGGGAGGAGGTGAGGGAACCCCTTCTCACCCCACCCCCCCAACTGGAATGGGTTTGGCGGTCATTCTGGCTGGGTTATGAACCTATAGCATGAGGGATTTTCCCCAGCAGATGAGCCAAGTGCTAAGATACTGGTCTCAGACCTTATTGAAAAGGTTTATGGGGTTATGGTAAAGAAGGGTGTATTTTGGAAGGATTGTAAAACAAAACAGGAGGAAATTGGTCACTGAGTGGATACAAAGAATTTTAGAACAGAACAGAACTGTGATGACTGGTGCAGAGGGATTGAGGTCTCTTCTGAAGAAGGGAGGGAGACGAAAAAACCCTGACTGTTTGTGAATTGTTATTCCAATATGCAGCAGCCAAGGAGGAGAACAAGAATGCTCAGTAGATTCCAGGCCGAGAACTCAAACAGTAATGGGAAATCTAAAATTTTCGTCCCCTCATGTTCTCTCTTTGTCTCTTGCAAATATTCCATCTGCATGTACTTAGAGGATGATAACCTCTGCATTTCCCCTGCTGATTACTTGGGCACGATCTTGATAGTGGAGGGCGCCGCATTCCCACCAGAAACAAAGTGAGACACATAACATGTTAGCTGTTCAGATATCCAAGAGTTTCATTTTTATACTGTTTTCAAGATCAATCTGTAGGTATTCCATAAGGATTCCCATCGTTTATGCTATGGCTGTGCGCATACATGAAGAGATATTCGTGAATGATCAACCCTGAGTGCACAATTGCACATCCCCTCTATTCCAGTTGAGAGATTGTATTGTCATGCACAGAATACAATTTAACCTACAAGTTCTCTTTAGGCTAATATTTTTTGCCATTAAGTGCATTAAATGCTGTTTTCTTTCCATTGTTACCGAATGTGATGAAACACCTTTCACTAGCACCCAAAACTATACCAAAAGTGGTATATGTCTGGTGGCTGGTCGTTTTGGAAAATCTATGTACCGTTATGAAATTCCTCAGAAAGAAAGTCTGAGCCATGGGGAAAGGTGGGAAGAAAACTTTTCCTAGTCCAAATTCGAAATTGGAACGGTTCCTTTTTTGTTCCCTTGGGGTTTAGTTCAGAATTTTTTTTGTTCTACTTTCATTCTGGGACTTTAGTTCCCACTTTTGGTTTGGTTCAGTGAACCGAAACTTTATCTGAACCCACTCTGAATCATTCTGGAGCCATGATTTAGTTTTGTTTAACATCCCTGCCTTATACTCAGTGGAATGGAAAGTATCTAGTGTAGACTTCCGCAATGGTGCTTATTCGTATTGTATTCGTATAGTTACTTAGCTAACATTGAATGAGACAATGAGTAAACTTCTGTTTTTCCTTCATCAATCGTATATTTTTCATTATTTTACCCTTTTTTTGGACCCAGTCAATTTAAGGTAGTTTGAGTAAAATATCATTGCACCTAGAAATCAATGAATTTGGTCTTATTTAAAATTAAATATCTCACTCTTCCAAAAATACCAAAATATCAGCCCCATTCGAAGCTACTTTCTGAGATTTTTAACAGAAAATATCAGTCCTTTTACATTGGAAATGGTGTGTGTTTGCACTCCAGAGAGGGACCTTATTTAAAAAATGAAGGATTTCTAACACAGATCTTGTCAAAAAATTATTAGTGTGTAGTTTTTATGTTTTCTCAACTTTTTTAAAATAAGCCTTATAGTTAGTGCAATAATTATTTCAGGATCTTAAAAAAAAACCTTCCATTATGAAGGAGTTTTAGACACCACATGAAGTAAATGAATCAAATTGAAGACTTATTTGGATATTTTTGTTTTATTACTTTGAATTACAGTCATTTAAAAGTATATTATTACTCAGTTAATAATGCGATATTTGATTCATGCTTCCTGCAGCTGCTGAAATTAAAAGGTATCATTTGAATATGATCTCTGTCACGAGTGGGGAACTATCCTCCTCGATTTGCCTTAAAAATAATTTCCATTTCCTCCATTTCAATCTTCTGCCAAATTCACATTATTTTTGAATGGAAGTGGTCCCTTCAAAATCTTAAAGATCAAAGTTTTATTTTATATTTATTGGTAGTTGACTATAGAAATGGTAGACATGTCTCCCCGTTGATGCATTCTTAATTATAGTTATTGAATCAGTGGAATGAATGATGCTAAAATTGTTACTGGTGTACTTATTCCCCTCATGAGTTAAGTAAATTTACTCCTGGTATTAAAGAATTAAGTTTGGAGAAATAATGGTATTATTAAAATTTAGCACAGAGAATTGAGTATCAAGTTTTTTGCATCAGCCTATCAATTACAATTCCTCTGTCCTTATTGCTTGTTTGCCTCAGAATTAGCTTTGCTTGAGGAGAACTTATCTCTTGTTTATTTTTTTCTTGAGAATAGAATTTGAATAAAAAATGAATTTATTGTATTTAGCAAACATAAATATATATTTTTTTAAACTGGACAGAGCTTTAAATGATTGGTTTCTCTTCCAGTAAATATTACTGGTAGGTGTAAAATTCTAACCAATTTGGAATACAAATTCTAATAAAGTTTAGGATTAATAAATGAAATGTCATTTATTTTTTCTTGACACATTTTCCGTAAGTTATAAAATATATTTTACGTTTTGATAATAAAACAATTTATTGAACTTCCCAGCTGAGTTGATATACTCCTTTGGCTAAAATATCTCATAAATTGTTTATCTTATATCTTAAAGTATTATGCCTAGGCTTTTAAATATTAGGTCATAAATGGAACTTATGGTTATGTAGTTTGAAAATAGAATGTTCATTAGCCCTAAGGCCTTTAGGCCTTACATGTCCTTGGCTAATTTTTATTAGACAAATTATTTTCACATAACCTTTCAAAATTTGAGTTAAATGACTCTCAATATTAATGGTGTGATATTTTTGTACAGATATGTTTCACAAGGACATTAAAGCAGCAATGGCAGAAATTGATGAAATGACTAAAGAACTATTTAGCGATTGGCTTTGAAAAACAATGGATTCTGAAAATTTTGTAACTATAGATGTGATGATTATTTGGTGGTAGGTATATCTAATTGTATGTTAGGAAATCTGTAATATGTACTTCTAATGTGGAGCTTTTTTTTTAAAATGTGTACCCAAAAATTTAGAAGGCGTGCCTCCAAATGTTCTAAAAATACTTTGTAACTGATGAATAAATTGTTTTCATGGGAGTGCTGCTAAAGGAACTCTTTTAGTCTACTGCTAATTGCCTAAATGATCCTTCTAAGCCGAACAAATCCTCGTATGTCTTTGGCTTTCCAGGTCGTTTGGATTCATTTGATCCATACTTGTCATCTTCGATAAACCAATCTCTGAAGCTTTCTATGTCTTTTTTCATTTTACCTGTTGAAATAAAAAATATACTATAATTTGAACAAAGTAATAAGTTCATTACATGTAAGAAGATTTATTAGCTTGAGCTTATATTGAATATTCATATGGTGAGGAATAAGATTTTTCCCATCATAATTCTCCTTCACCCAAAATACTTTCCTTTAAGCCTAAATGATAGTTTTTTTCTATTCAGTGACTTAGTAGTATCTTAAAAGGTAGTTTGAGCGAGGTAGCATTTCACCTATTACCCAATAAATATGGTCTCATTGCAAAGAAAAATATCTCACCTTTCCAAAAATACCAAATGTCAGCCACACTCTACTTTCCAAGATATTTGCCAAAAATGAAGCCATTTCTCAGGGGATATGCGTTTTCTCTGGGGAGAAACTTTATTTTAAAAAATGATACATTTCTTACTCCTAGATTTTGTCTGAAATTTAACTGTTTGTAGAGAATATTTCACAGCTACTTATTTGTAAAATTAAATCAATAACTGACTGATAATTTTTTCAGATTCATGAAAAAAACATTGCTGTGAATGGATTTCCTTGGTGAGGCATGAAAAAAAATGGGTCATGTGAAAGACTTATTTTGATATATATATGTTTCATTACTGATAATTTCAGTCATATCGGGCTATATTTTTACACTATTAAGATAACTATTTATTTCATGCTTCTTACAGCTGAGTAAAAATTAATATTTGCTCAAACTACCTTAATTATAAAATTGCTCTGTATGAAGGGCTTTGACTGATGCTCTGTGCAGAGGTGCTGGAAATGGAATTGTAGGTTTTTTGATTTGGGTTGACTGTGGCTTGAGGGGTTTTTTGATTTGTAGTGGTATATTCTGGGATTGATTGGTTATTTGTAGAGGCAAATGACTGCTTTGATTATTAGAATTATTGAATATGCATTCATAGGATGATGAAGGATGAATTATTTTTGAGATCTGAAAAAGATTTAGGGATGAACCTGGTGTCAGTATTGTCTTTACTCCTAACCAAAGGCTCCTAGGAGTCCATAGTTATATGCCTCATTAGAGAGAAAGAATTCTTCGTTGAGGTGCTCTCCATATACAGGGCACAATATTCATGTTTTACTCATCCTCGGATGTGAATGAAATGATTGAATGAAGGATGTATGCATTATGCTACTAAGCATTACAGAGTTGAAAACCAAATGGAGCAGAAAGTTCTACTTTAATGTCAAAGCTCTGCCTTCAGAACATTGAAGTTAGTATATTTATACCTAGTGTCTCTGTAATGAATTTCAAAATTGTGAATTTGCTCCTTTAAGAGTGCAGAAGCTCCTAGATAAGTTTTGTGAATCAACAGAGAGAGAATGTAATTGAGGGTAAATGCGTGCAAGACAAAAGTAGTAGTATTTGATAAGGAGAATGGGGAGAATAACTGTATGATGAGGGCAAATGGTGAAGTAATTGAGCTAGTGGATGATTTTGTGTACTTAGGTAAGATGTTTGCGAAAGATGGACGGATATATGAGGAGATAAAGAGATGTGTAAATGCTGGAAGGAATGTGGTAGGTAGCATGTGGAGCATATCAAGGAACGAGTGCCTGTCTAAGGAAGCGAAAATCACCGTGTGCAAAAGTGTACTTCTCCCCACTTATTGTATGGTAGTGAAACAGGTATGTCAGGATAGACATTAGAGTAGAATAAACACCATGGGTATGAGTTATCTGAGGAGTGTTTGCAGCAAAAGTAGTATAGATAGGGTCAGGAATGAGTGGGTAATAAATGAATGAGGGTTAGATGCTCCAGTAATGGTCATATATGAAAGTAGTGTGCCTCATTGGTTTGGCCATGGTGAGATATTGGATGAGAGTTGAATAGCGAAACATTTATAAGAGTGAAATGAATGGTGCGAGAGGTAGAGGTAGGCTGAGAAAGTTGTGTTTGTATGTGGTTGAGGAAATTCGTAGAAGGAGGAATATTAGTAGTCTTAAAAACAGGAGGGCGTGTATGAATCAGTGTATGGGGGTAAATGAAGCAAAAGAGGTTTACAAGGATAGGTCAGTGTGGAGGAAATTATTGAAGTAGAGTTAGGTGTATAAATATGTATAAATATGTATTTAGGAATGAAACTTAGTGACTCTGCCTACCCTGGAAGGAACGGTGTGATTGGTATGTATGCATGTAGAGTACCTGAATTTTATTTGTATGTACGCATAGCAGGTCTACTGTACATGAAAAAGCAGTACTTTTTCTCTTGTGGTGGTTTCGAGATTTTACATGTTAGTTTACTGGTTTGGAAGTTTTTGATACCTCTCTTGTAATGCAAATGTGAGAGAGAGAAAATCTGGTCAAGCTAAATTTTTGAAAACATTGTTAAAAGTAATATACGCACTTGTTAAATCTTTGCTGGAACCTGCCATTCCTCCATATTCAGTGGGTAAAAGTCTTTGAGGAATTTCCTTGTACAAGGAATTCATGTCTCCTCCATGGATGTGGATCTGGAAGGCGTTATACTTCATTAGAAAATGTTTAACAGGCATAGTGCTTATACTAAAAGTTTATTTTGAAAGAAAATAGTGTCCTTTTCAGTAGCAAGTATTCCAGAGTGAGATCTCGGAAGAAATATGGATTGATTGGTTGGTTGTGTGATTTAAATATGACAATAATGATTGGAAACCGCCTCAAAAGCCAACATTTTAATTTAATCTAAAATCATGTGGGTATCCTTTAATTCTGAATCTTCAATATTACATGCATATCCAAGGCCACCAATATGGGGTTTATTTTTTCTTCAGTGGCTATTATTTTCCTTAAATCGATCCTTTCCATTGAAGGTCTTCATTTGAACATCTTGCATATTTTTTCTGATGCATTCGATTCTTGGTATTTCTCATAAATTCTTCCTATTCATTTCACCTCGCACAATTGTTTTCTAGCGACTCATGCCTCAAGATGTGTCGAATGACTTTGTCTCAGTTACACTATCAGACATAATCCATAAGTTTTTCTCCCCAACACTATGTTGGACTTCTTCATTGGTGATTCCCTCCATCCATTTGATCTGTATCATTCTTTGATTACTCCACATTTTCATTCAGTGGTGTGCGTAAGGGGTGGTTGGAGCTGGCTCTCACCTAGGAGGGGGTTGCATGGCATAGAGTGTCAATTTTTGCCCCAAAAATATGTGAAGTTGAAAGGGGCACATCTCGTCTGCATGTGCAGACAGAAGAATGTTGAGAAGATAAAGTTAGGACGTATATTCTAAGTCCGTGGTTAGGACTAATAGAGATAACTAGAGAATGAGGTTGACATCCTGTTTTACCTTTTAGCTGTGTTCAGTTTAAATTCATCTTCTCAAGAAGCTAAATGTTAACAAATTTTTAAGGCGATAAGAAGTGATCCTAGAAGTAATTTCATTATCTGTGCCATACATACATACTGCATCAGCCCTCCTCCCCACATGTTGTGGTGCCAGGAAAGTGGAGACTGTGCCTGAGCTCAGCCAAGTCAATGGGCTATACATATCAACAGATATATGTTGATTGATTATTTTACAACTTAAGGGTTATCGTACTTAGTGATATTTTAGAACTATATTTTATTCTTGAAAAGATATTGAAATGGAAATTGATATTATCTGTGGCTCAAAAACAAGCATTATTTGATAATTATGTGCAAGTCTTTTATTGACAATGAAATGATGAATTAGGTACTTAGTTTTCCACAGAAGATTTATTACATTCTTACAACCCAGGTTTCATTTCTGCACGACATCATCAGGTACAGACATAGTAAATCACTTTGCTTAAATAGTCAAGAATGAGAGGGGGGAAGGTAGTCTTCATTTCATTATGAAGGAATTCCACTAAGTTACTGCCAATACTATTAATTCTTTTGTTGATACTTTATATGGAAAATAGGGAAGGAGAGCTATCCATTTTGCTAGGGATGCCAGAAACCCTAAAAACATTACTCTTTCCATTGCTTCTAGACTGATTTTTTTCTGCTGTTGATCTTGCCAAAGCTTCCCTGCAGTATTAAAGAATGCTTTTACTGAAGTTCTTCCGTATTTTTATGCCTGTGTTTAGCTGTTACTAGATTCTGTGTGTTATTTGAGCCACCTAGTGGAATATGATATGATGTTGATTTAAAAGTTCATCAGATCAAAATACAAGCTCACCAGGTATTTACTCCTTGTAATTTGGCTATTATTGGTAAAAACTACAACTTACCTGATAAATAGATAAACCATGTGTAATTTTCTTCCTATAAAAAAACTTTTATTTTGACCTAGGTTTCAATATTATTAGTGTTTGTGAAAAACAGCTCATGGTTTACCCTATATGCTCAAATGCCTAGTCATATTGTCCGAATGTTATGAATTTGGTCAACTTGCCTATTTAAGTCTCTGGTCAATGATGTAAATAATAGATACTTATTTTTCTTGAACCAGGAATAAAATTTGATGAATTATGTCACAATGAAAAAATTTAGAGCTTACCCTTTTCTTAAGTTTGTCTTTAGCAAATGTCAAAAATATATTGAATATTGTTTCAAAAAACTGTGGCACATGCAGGTAATGGAGTCCCTTAGGCCGAAGAGGATAGCCATCCTAAATTTCAAGAGAAAATAATATTAGTAAATAAACCTTTTTCAACATATTATCATTTTATATTATTTTTATTATATTGGACCCTTTGATTTAGAATATACATCCATTATAGTAAGTCAGTGAAAAACTGTGATTAACCACAATATGTCCCTGAAACAGTCCTGTTCAAATAAATCATGCAGCTAATCAGTCTCTAAATTTCTGAGAGGAGGACTGAGTGCCAATAGGAGGAAGATTGTTAAGTTTGGTTAAACCCCTTCATTTGGTTTGGTTGATAGAACAGCCCGTAAAACTTAGCATATATTGTAGTCTAGGTTACACTTCATTCACTTTATTTCGAGTTATTTTTGTTTATAGTTGGATCTTGGTTTGGTGAGGATTATGGTAATTGGTTCTGGCAATTAACCTCAGTGAGGTTTAACATTAACCCTTTCAGGTCCAAATTTGATTCCGGTCCAAATGTGATTCCAAATGGAATCATCCTGCGTTGAGTGTCGATTTTTTCATATGTATTGCATGTAGAAGATGATGTAATCTACGTAAGGTGAAAATATGTGGTGAGATAAAATAAATTTATGAATTAATGAAAGTCATTTGAAAAAATCGACGCTCGATGCAGGGAAGCGACGTGATTCCATTTGGAATCACAGGACCGGAAAGGATTAATCTGGATTTGTATTTTAACACAACTTCCCTCTAATCATGGAAAGTGTAGGGCAGTATTTTCTCATGATTAGGGACTTATAAGGGAATCATAACTTGATTTATGTATCAGCCTGAAAATCAGATCGTACCAAATTTGAGATAGAGTAGGTTTTAGAGCTGCCATCTCGGGGAAAAAATTGTATGCTTAGAAAGAATAAAAAAAGCATTAAAGGTGTGTGCTATAAAGCATTAAGGTTTTTTAAAAGGTTCTAAATTATCATTGAAAATATTTCAAGTTAAGTTCAAGTAAACACCCTTGTAGCAGCATTATAAATATTATCTTCCCTTTCCTCTTGAGGTTTTTATCTAAAATGTCATCAACCAACATTTCCAAATGAGATGTTTCTCTTCACACTATGTAATAATAATAGTTTATTTGCCATGTTAGATCAGATACAGTAAAAACTATCTACATCTGATGTATGGCACGTCAAAAGAAGATAAACAGGTACATACTACATGGTTGAATAATTTACCTACATAGTAGGAATAGTCAATGCAGTAACAAACAGTATTATTTTCCATTAAATTTTTACATTAATACAGCATTAGCAATATCAGTTTAAAAAAATAAATTATATAATCAACACCAAATCACAGAAAAATGTAAATATGTTAAATAAAAGACTACACAAAAATAAACTCATTAAGATTCTGGAGTGTCATCGCTCATGAACTCAGTCACTGAGTAATACAGTTTTTTAAATAAAAATTATTTAAGTTTTGCCTTGAGGGGGCTAGCACTTTGTAATTTTTCAAATTCTGCTGGCAGTTTATTGTAACCTTTAACTCCCCTCTTCTGTGGTCCACATTTCAACCTTTCTGTTCTATTAGAGAAACAAAGTCGTTTTTTTCTTCTAGTTTGGTGATCAAGTTGATCAGAATTAGTGGAGAACTGAGTAAAGTTTTTTTCACATGTAAAATAAGTTGGAATAAATATATGCAGGGGAGTGGAAGAACTTTTAGGGAATGGAAAATAGGCTTGGAGGTAGATTTTATGTGATGGAAAGTGATGATTTTAATAATCTGTTTTTCCAAGATGAATATTTCGTCAAGGAAATGGGATGTCCCCAGAAAAATATGCTTTGTAACACCCGGGTATGGAATTCTCTGTGAGTCTGTTTGCTTTTTTGATAAGGTTGGGATATGATGAGTCAGATAGAATTACATGTGTGTCATCAGCATAAAAGATTGGGGTAAGGCCATTTATGTTACTGACAGCCTGAGGAAGGTCATTTATGTATATCAGGAAGAGAAGTGGCCCTAATATGGATCCTTGTGGAACACCCAGGGCAATTTTTTGAGGAGAGCAGGCATATTTCTCTCCATTGACTGTGAGTGACACAACCAGTAAGCGATCTCTGAGGAAAGAGCCAATCCATTGGTTGAGCTCTCCTCTGATTCCCAGTCTTTCAAGTTTTCTCAGGAGTATGTTGACTGCTTCGTTGGTAGCAGATAGGGTGGATCTTCCCTTGCGAAAGCCATATTGGAGTGGGGAAAGTATGTTATGTCTTTCCAGGAAGGAAGTTAGTCTATTATGTAGAACTTTTTCAAATATTTTTGAAAACGTATTTTGAATGGCAATTAGCCTGTAGTTGTTGAAATCTTCACACGAGCCTTTGTTTTTATAAATTGGTATAATTTTAGAGATTTTTAGCTGAGCTGGGAAGATGCCTTGAACCAACTACTCATTGATGAGGAATAGCATTGGTGCCTTAATTAGGTCAAAGCTATGAAAAATCAATTTTTCGGGTATTTCATCTGCTTACTTTGCTCTGAAGAAGTTTAATAATATTAAGCGGCTCAGTTTCCACACGGATTGATGAAAAAGGATGATCCTATAAGAGGCTGGAGAAAATTAGTTGTTTCATGAGAGGATGCTTTAACACATTCAACGTGGGACATAGGTATATTGATGAAAGTCACCAGAATCGGATTAAATTTATCTAAAGTTTTTTCTCCATATTGTGTTTATAACTTGTCGTTACATACCTTTAAACATATTAAATGTAAAATTTGCAACACTTTTCGCATAAATTTGCACCACATCAATTGGCGTGCTCAATATAGCTAGATATACGGAGCGTGATGCTCCGTATATCACGCTCGCCAGCATGGAATTCTTTGGCGTGTTGCCTAAATTCCAGGACACCTCAAGATTCCAACTACGATTGTGATGAGCCAATTTAGCTACAATTGATTCATTTTTTGACGTAATTTAAGAAGGACAAGAAAAGGATACTGGTGGATATTCTCATGGCAGTAAAAAGGTGGATAGCACTTTTGAGCAATGAATGAATGTTCACGACAGTTTTCAATTAAATATATTTTCTCTTTATAGAATTCACCGTAATGTACAAGAACAATGACATAGTTTTTTATTTATAATTATATGTATATACTTATTTTCCCTGGTGGTACTCCCGGAAACAGGGATTCAGGCAGAGCCTTGCGGTCAGGGCAATATATTCCTGTCTGCTTCCGTAAGCCTTGGGTCTTGCAGACTCTGCAATCCTTTTGTCCAGTTTTTCTAGAGCCAGGGTGGGGAGGTACTTTGGAAAGTGGGAATCAATTGATATAGGACCCCTTTGTGGACGGTGAACAACAGTCCTGCTACCGATCAGGTAATCAATTATTGCAGAGGCGGAATGAATACCAATCCAGACGATGGCCGTTGTAACACTTGTACAAAAATAAAGAATTCAACATCATTATCTCCATGAGATGAATGCCAATTTTTTTGTACCACTTTAGGGATTTGTGTTCCTGCGTGTAGTATGCTTAGTATTGATCTATTCGATCAATACCCTCATGTAATTATTGTACTCCACAATATATCAGGGTTTATTCACCAAATGGCCTCTCTTAGAGGAAGTCGATATTATATCCCTGCTATACTTCGAGGATATCATAAGAACATCTCTTTTGTCCTTCCACTTTGAAACACAAATCCCTTCAGGTTGGTTCCATTGCTGGATCATTTCACCCCTGTGCAATTGAGCTTGGATAACCTAAAGAGGGTTCCCCTTTCGGTCTTTCCGAAGCGTCCCTGTATCCAGTATCAGCACTCACGGAGCAACAGCTCTCTGGCAAGAGAAACACTGTTGTAAAAGTTGTCCATAAAAATTGAATGGCCTGGGCTGAGACCATTCAACAATTTATGAACAACTTTGTCCCTGTGTCCAACACCACCAACATCAGGGTCCTTCCCTCCTGCTTATAGAATAAATTGATGAGCTAGCCCACCTGGCTCTGCCAGTATATGAAGTTTCACGCCAAATTTATGATGTTTCATTTTTATAAACTGGCAGAACGAAAGCCTTCCCATCCAAGCCACCATCGATTCATTAATACACAGATTCTGCCTTGGGTAATGCACTGTTTTCATAATTTGGTGGAAGTACACTGCAATAGGCCTAACCTTGAAAACAGGGTCCTCAGATTTTCCGTATTCGGGATTTCTGGCAAAATACAGAGCTTGTCTCATCATCATGAATCGGTCCCGGGACATATTGTGGGAGAAATAATGAAGCCCGAATTTCACATCATTACTCCAGTAGTCGGCTAGGCAGTGTAGAGGAATAATTCCCATGAGACAAGCCCCAGGAAAACTTTGTATTCCTCCACTGATAGTGCTTTCTAGTCAGTAATGCGAGACTTTCAAAGACACCCCTGAGAAAGAGTTCCTCCGCAAAAACATTTGTTTCCTCGATTACTAACTGAAAAAATCTATTTGTAAATAACAGATCTAAATAATCCTGTGGCCTGTCCCTTATCGGCTGAATCTTCAGGCCACTATTTTCCAGGAGAAGGATATTCGGAGATTCCTCCAGATTTTCAACCCATACAAAACCACTCGGCTAAGAGGGTGTTGAAGGTCGAAGAGTGGGGGTGGTCGAGGGAGAAGGAGAAGGGGGTGGGATGGGAGAAGGAGCCGAGGGCATTGTTAGGGGTGGAATAGCGGGACCACTGGCTCCAGAAAAAGGGACCGTTGAAAGCAGGGCAATGACAATAGCCTCCCTGCCAGATGGGTCCCTCACCAACTCTTCGTCCTCTGCCTCTTCTTCCCCTCCCCCTTCCCCTTTTTTGGAGAAAATAAAGGATGGCATCACTAAAAAAGTTATGTGGTAGTACGTAAGACGGAATCAAAACATTACATAGTACTTCTGATTTTACATGCATAACCAAAGATTATAATACATAAGTGTAAAAAATAATGAAGAGAATGAATACATATTTGCAAGACAAAAACAAAACTACATGGAAAAAATTATATATTTACATCAAACACCTTGCAACGGTAGATAGATAATCGGATTATCTGACCAGGTTCAATACACCAGCGTATAACATTCATACATTTCAATTTGTGAATCGCTTAAATTTAGGGAGAATTAAAATTAGTTTTATTTCGCTTACAGAATTACAAATGATTGTGACTAAATTTCATGGACAGCTATTGAGTTGATATTGTGTTTGACAGTTTGCGAATTTTTGGCGTAATCACCCCCTGCCAACCAACTTTTAGGCAGATATCTAGGTTCTACATGTATTTAGAAGTGCATAGATAATAAATGTCGTATTAAATAAAACTAATGCATATTTTACGAACCAGAAAGCAAGGAAATATGTTGAAGAGTCACAAAAGAGACATTTACATTTGCAAATTTTGCGTGAATAGCTACATAATACATATACGCCTCCACTACACTCAATGCATTTGATCAAACCGCTACTTCTAAACTAGCTGTAACTATGCCATCATTTCAAGTATCAGAAATCTTTTCATAAACACTTTTAAAACTAAAAACGATATATAAGTAAATTTAGGATGAAACTTCCCCTCCCCCTCACCTACCGAATTCTGGTCATGTTCCTTTATTTACCGCCTTTGATCTCAACGATGCAGTCGTGTCTGAATCATCATGCCGGGAAGATGGACCTGGTTCTGGATAAGGGAAAATAATAATAAAATTAGTTGTTTCCTATGTCGACGAATGCGACCTGCCTAGAATGAGTTGAAATAGAATTTTATGCGGAAAAATAGAGCTAATTATCTGAGAAGGGAACCGCAGGTAGCAAAATAAAATAATACAAACTTACGGGGCTCAGAAGAGGGCGAGAGTCGTCACTTCATTATATAGATTACTCTGCAATAGAAATAAATAATGATTAGAAAAAGCATCATTGTTTCTTAATATATTTCATCCAGTTCTACGCTAAATAAAAAGTTAATTTTACGTAATAAATTTACGGTAAAAATTATAAAAGTAAGGGGAAAAGGTAATCTTCTGCATGAAGAAACAATGTTAGAAAGAAAGCGGTGCATAAATAAAATAAGAAAGTTAAAATGGCCAAGAAAAAAATAATGTGTACTTACCTTTGCTGTTAACATCTGGACCTTCTTTACTTAAGAGTTCAAATTTGTTTTGAGTTGGTATCGGGTGGGAATCTTTCCTTTGGTGTACACAAATACTCGTTTTAATCCTGTCTGCTACTGACGAAAATGATCCTTCACGGATAGCACGCACTTCCTTTTCTAGTTTTTCTTTTTCGATCCCAAGTATTTTGTTTTTTTATTTCTCATAATGAGCACAAATGTTGCATTAGAAGGGCAATCCATATATCTTTGGAGGCTAGTTCACTTTTATGAGCAGTGTCCTTTTCTATGAGCGTGCACACCGTGCAAACCCATGCACTTTCACTATTTGTGATCAATATATCAACTTGGGTGCATCTAAATGAGTCCATATTGAGCAAGAATTACAGTGCATACCTTTTATGACTTTTTTGGAGCAAAATTGACACTTTTGAACACTATTTTTAAAAATTATGTGAGCTCCATTAACGGCTACTTGCACATCAACCAGCGCCATCTAGTAAAAAGGTGATCTCAGAGCACATAGAATCTGTAATTGGTAAAATATTAGGATGAGTTTACTGAATTATCCCAGAAGTGCTCCAGGTCTCCAGTTCCACAATATTTCCAGCCACTCAAGCATCAGCTGCTCCATAAAAAAAACCCTTCTGGTTCACACGCACTACGACACAAGGCATGATGTACTCTATGGAATTGCTTTCCTTTTTAAAACAATCAGGGGTTAGAGTTTTTTTCCATTAGCCGAGTATGTAAGCATTGTCATTGCTTGGAGATTTTCATTGCTCAAGGTTTTTATTAGACCTGAGGACACACCATTATATTGGGGGGCTTATCATAATGCATTGTCATTAGATTGACATTTCCCATATCACCCAATGGATTGTTAGGTGCTATAGGTTTTGCTATCACAAAGTGTAATGTAAAAAATTAGCCATCATAAATCCCCCTAACCATCAAAGACTTGAATTATAGCATTCCCTTGGGGTGCTTAAGCCATTTGCTGCTTTTAAAGCTTTCATTAAAATGGGTTCCCCAAGATATGGGAGCTATGTTATTCCTGAGCTCCTGCCCAAAATTCACAATGATGTCTCCTACTTCATTTGTTCTTCCTTTATTAGGTCCCATTACAGCATCTCTTGTTGAGTTGTTAGCCCTCACTATGCGCTTCTCTCAGCTGCTGTGCTTTTGACGCTTAAAGCGCCATCATCAGGTTCAGGTCATTGTACCTGATGATGATACTTCAAGGGTCAAAACCCATTGTACAAACAAATAAATGACAGAGTGGATTTCAAAGTTTCTTTTTAAACTTCAAGATGATGTTCCGCAATATCTTGCCGGATACCGTTGAATATATTATTTGACTGGACAGGGACTTGAATCTGAATCCTTTGATTTCATTTCAAGAGCTTTAGCCAGTGAAGCTGCTATGGCCATGATATACCATGCCTAATTCCTGTATCCTCAAAATGTGTTTCTCAATAAGGTCATAAAATATTGACAAGGACTAAAATATGGAATAAAGTGGTGATCAAATGCAAAATAATGTTTTCCCTGCAGTTACCATGGCAAAATTAGATATTCAACTCCTTATTTGTTGCACCAGTCTGCTGTTTCTGATGCAGTTGAAACACAGAAGTACAATATTAGATGTGCAAGTTATGTTTATGAAATATATTTGGATATGGCTGTGGTAACTTTCTGTTTATGAATGCAATTGAATCTCCAAGCTGCGGATGTAGAATTGAAATGAAAGTCTTTAACCCTTTCGCTGCACTGTGCAGTGCATGGATAGATGAAGAAAGTCATATAAGCAATAATGTGACACATTCATCATACTCATATAGAGATAGGCTACTGATGGTGATACATACTAGTCACATGCAGAGAAAGAGATAATTTTTGACTAAAATTAGATCAATGATATTAGACTCACCTGGGAGCATTTCATGGTTTGTTTCATCAGTGTTGGAGACATTTGTGCTGAGTGAGCTAATGTTGCTTGGCTCATGTCCATAACTGATACAAATCCTGCAATGATGTATCTGTCATCATTCATAAGCATATAGTCCATCAGCATGAAGTTCACTTTCATTAAGTCAGCAATCTTTATTTCATTTGGGTTGAAACTTCCATATTTGACCAAAAAACATTTTCTTCCCTGGTCATCTGGCTCTGGCAGTGCTAACATTCCTCTGTATCAAATAAATGTTAATCATTAACTTTTTCTGACCCTTTTCTTATGAGGAAGTAACATAGGTGATACATCAAATAGAGTAGACTCTTGTGGTTACGAAGTTAGTAGGGTTAAAAAAAATAGTGGTTTGTAACAATGGACTTCATATCAATATTTTTTTTATAAACTTCACTGAAAACAATCCTTTGCTATTCTTCTGGTCTGTTCAATCTTTCATGTGTTATAGCCATGCTGTGGAATAATTTTAGATACATATGTAGGTATGATTAATATTAAGATTAGTCACAAAGATATGAAATGTTTTCTAAAATGTGATTAGAAAATTACATATCATGCCATTTCTTGTCCTAATCACCGCAAGCTGGGAGATTAATTCATGGAAATGCTGCTCTGCTGCTGGGACAATTATTATATCATAAAATTTTGTAATAATACAGTAGAATCTAGATTTTAGGTACACTGATTTCACGTAAAATTTGATTTCACTCTGGTGAAAATTTCACAAGAGTTTCCGTGAGTATTCTAATAGAGTCATTATTTGATTTTACGAAAGTTTGATGTAACGATTTTATGCACAAGTTGGTGCCATGCTACTGTGAAATTCAACTGTAACAAATCATTATCTGGCATTTAATGGTTTATGTTATTACATATTTTACTTTTCCATTTTATATTATGAAAAGGTTTGGTTTCAAGGTGTTCAGCTGTTTATGCACTGACCGTAGCACACTAAGCTTCATATTTGAAAGACCTTGACAGAGGAACTCTCTCTGCTGTTCAGAGTGACAAGATGACTCTCGTTTATTGGTTGCTTACATGGAATTGAGTCATTATGCCATTGCACATTGTTGAGTGGAAGTTGATTCACAGTTTGTTTGGCTTTGCCAATAATATAATAAATTGAATTGAAGAACAGTGCTTGATCAAAATGACATCTGGCAAAATGTAATTTAAGATAACAAATGATGAAATTTAATGTATTTTCATTACCATTGATGTAATGGAATTCTTCTCATACTTTTTTACCCTAACGAGCCCCATCCATACGATGGAAAATTCTACCCTTGTCACGAGTGATATGAACATATTCCTCCATATGGAACTCTCACAACAAGGAATCAGACAGGTACCTACACCTCTAGTTTGCAATGGAACACAAGTCAGTGGGATGCTGGACGATAAAAATTAGAGATTCGAATTCGGGATTTGGATTTGATAAATTTTGGATTTGATCTATCACCAATAAAAATGATTTTATGAACCTCTGCCAACCTCTTCTTACCCAGGTAGATACATTATTGAATACCTTTCATTCCTGTGCCCCTCAATTGCAAGTCATTTTATTGCAACCATTCTCAACTCTCAGGGGTTCTGTTTCAATTTCAAGATAGCTTCAGGGCAGTTGCAGTGCAGTGATATTCAGTGAAGTTTTAGTCAAGTTTCAGGGGAGAGACATGTTTACCAAAGTATGTAGAGAAAAATCAATATGCTATGTTATTATGCAGCCATTTTTGCACTGCAAGGCACTGCATAGTCAATCCAAAGCAAGATTCTTCATGCATGTTGTGTTGCCATAAGGTGTTCCCAACTTTTGATGCATACTGCATTGCTAAAGCTGTGACAGTAGGTGAGGACTGATAATTTCTGCCTCTCATTTGTTAGTCATGTGAATCTTTCCTTAGGAATTATTGTTCACCCTCTTAATATTGACAAAAGTTAGGTTGTGCAGTAAATTATTAATACCCCTCTCTGATATCCATTTTTAATCCACACAATGGACAGCAGTAATTAAGACTATGAAAACGGCTTCAGTTTTCATCCATTCTTTCTTTCAACCAATGCTACTGCTGTCTTGAAAACATAATATAAATGGCTCACAATTTAGTGGCAGAACAATGCAAAAATGGCTGCATGAAAGTGTTATTGTAAAAGGCTTGAAAGGATGAATTTGTCTTACCCATGTTCTAGAATTTTTTGTATCTCAGGCCTCATCGGGTCACGATCTTTGAACAACTCTGGAAGTGCTGACCTGGTTGAGTAATATAAATCAAGCTTTTCTTTAGTTCGTTCCAAACTATACTTACATCCACGGAGGAAGGCAACCAGGAACTGGTCATCTAGAACATAAATGGTAGTTTTAACTTGACAAACTATGAAAGAAATGGACCTAAATATCCAATTACAGTTTTAGGAAATCATATACTTAAATTATAAATTATGAATGGGTGGACAAAAGTTTACTAAAAATTAAAATAACATTTACTATGGATTTTACTTTCTCAAATCCTATATTCTGGGTCACTGAATACACATATAATAATAATAATAATAATAATATTTTAATATGCAATAGGCAATTTAGAATATATAGACAGGGTACAGGATGCAGGTTAAGTCTCTTAAAAAGGGGTCTACAAGGTGCTCTTATGTGTTCGAAGGCAATTAATCGTATAACCCTTTTTTGAATTTTAAATATAGTTTCTGCATGGGTAGAGGTACCCCAGAACAAAATACTATACATAATGTGGGAGTAAAATTCCCCATAATAAATGTTGAGTAAAACATCTAGTGACACTGTGGATCGAATATTCCTGACTAGGTGACAGATGGAGTTGAGTCGTTTACCCAGTATTCTAATGCTGCCACTTAGTTCAATGTGTAGGTCAACTTTTCTTTTATTTTTATTGGAAAAGTAAATTAATTGTGATTTTTCCGAATTCAGGTTTAGATAGTTTTCCTGACACCAAGAGAGTAGTTTTTGCACTACTGCATTACAACAGGATGTTAAATCAGTGATAGAGGGAGCATGAAGAATCACGTTAGTATCATCAGCATATAGAATTGGTTTGGTGCCAGGGATAGAACTGATCATATCTGCAAGGTCATTGATGTATATTAAAAAAAGAATTGGCCCCAGGACAGAACCCTGCGGAACTCCACTCATAGACATTTTATGAGGAGATGAATATTTAGTCCCACCAACAACAATATCTACTAATTGTTTACGGTTAAGTATATATGACTCAAGCCAGTTATAAGAAATGCCTCTAATTCCAAAACCTTGGAGTTTTGTGAGGAGTGTTTGGTGGTTTACATTATCGAAAGCTTTAGAAAAATCAAAAAAGAGCCCTAGTGATTCTTTTTTCTGATCTAGAGCAGTTAGAACATGGTCAACCATGTGGAAAATTGCAGAGGAGGTTGATCTTCCCTTTCTAAAGCCATTTTGAAAAGGTGAGAGTAATTGGTGTCTCTCGAGATAAAGCATAAGCCTATTGTAGAAAACTTTTTCAAATATTTTGCTGAACTGATTAAGTAAGGATATAGGTCGGTATGAACTCATGTCATGCTTATTATAGGTAAGATATTATATAGATATTCCCAATTAGTGTAACTATAATAGCTGACCAAGGGTCATGTGATATCTTTATAAAATCGATTGAATTCTGAATGGGTGGTGCATCTAGGAATATTTGTCCTGATGTATTGAACATTTAAAAAATATATTTGCTTACCTGTCCTTGCTGTGAGGTGAGGTTGTTTAGAGAGCCAATCCTTAATGTGTGCTAAATCCTTGTCAATTCTTTCAGGGTCTTCATGTAATTGGTTTGTAGCTATATCTTGTAGCTCTTTAGATAAAGGCCTGATGTCTGGCATGTTTCTGTTCCTGAGAAATAAGTTTCTCAAATGATCTTGTGGCTCAGTGGTACATGTTTCATCTGTTTTTAGTTGACTTGAATGATTCTGTAAAAGTGAACTATCTATTTCTGTGAGCAGCTGGTGGGAGGTGTACTGTTTTATGATATTTCAAGGCAAATATTGATCATCAAATCATCCATTCTGTCTGGATCTCCATCCTTTGTTTTAGGCTGGTATCCTGAGGTATAAAATTTGCTGTCCACTTATTCTTTGAGCCTCTTATGCCTCTTAGTGGCTTTGCATCATCATCTGATAATTTCAGTTTTTGTGTTTACAAATGGCAGCCAGGCTGGTCAGTTGGGTGCTGCTTTTCCATTAGTCCTAAATTGGCTGTAGATAGTTTGTATGCCATGAAATAAGGTGGTTTAATCTCAAGAAAAAATATTGGATAACATTTTGAAGGTTTTTAAATGACATTAAAGATGAGCCTAATCTTAAAATATTTCCATCTAAATAAATCCTTTATGCTGCTCATGGCAAGGTTATGACTTTTAGCTGTGTGCTTAAACCAGGGTACTTGTTGTCTAGGTCTGATAGCCATTCCATGAACTGTTAATCTCACTTTGGCTGCCTCCTCTTTTTGAACAATGTGGTCATGGTAGCATGTTTGGCATGCCACTTGATCCTTTCATCTCAAAAGGCTCAAATTGTGGATAGAGATGGGCCATTCTGAAAATTACCACAGAAACTTTCATTGATTACCATGGTATTTAACATAAATTACCATGGTATTTAACATAATTTACCTCAGCTCCTGAAAATGAGTGTAATTTTTGGTAATATCCACATCCATCTCAGATGTTTAAAGAACTACGGAACTAGCCGCGCAGTAACTTTAATGGAGTCACCCGCTAGTGATAACACAATTGTGAGAATTTCACAGTGGAAAAATCATTTGCCTGGACTGGGAATTGAACCCAGATCCCTCGATTTTGCGCCAAGTGCTCTTACCAATTAAGAATCCTCTTCCGCTGAGAATCTCATGGGGGCTTTCAGGAGCAAGTTGTCCTCACAGTTACTGTGCACATAATGCCAGAGGTGCCCGTATGCGAGCGCTAAGCACTACAGTCCACAGGGTAAAGCCCAACTTTAAACACAAAGGTGTTTTCTATGGACATGTTCAGAGTACCACAGAACATAGCATCGCATCACATAGCATTGCAGTAACTTCAATGGAGTCACCCGCTACTGATCACACAATTCCGTCTCAGATATTTTTCTGCTGATATATTCCAAACATATTATTTTAAGCCAAGTTTATATGTATGTATTTCATACAATCTTAATTAGACATTAATGCACCCACTACTTGTTTGTGGAATATTTTTTAACTATACTTGAACTTGGCAAGGTCAACAGAGAATGTCTAGATGAAATTTATTATTGAAATAATGGCAGAAAAAATATTTCATCAAATTTTTTAGTTCAAGTAGAGCATGCCTCATGACCTTCAGTATGGATTCATTAACTTGATCATCCTAATTATTCCTATTCTGCTACTAACTGTTTAAGCTATACATTTTCTTAAGAAGCTGGGCTGCCACAGTTAGTCTTATATCAATTTGTAATATTCTCTGTTAATAATTTGGAAACTGTTAGAGTTTTCAGGAATTTATGTGCATATTGTCATTTAAACAATTACAAAATAGATGTTCATTAAATTCCCTCTTGAATATATTGTTCTTGCCATCCCAAAACATGTTTTTATTCTTGTTATTGAAAATTATAAGCTTAAAATACGTATAAAATGAGCTTACCTGTCTTGATCAGTGGCTTAGTCTAGCCATACATTAGTGCTTGCACTGAGAGAAAACACTCATTAAGTAGTTGGAGATAAGATAAACATCATTTATTCTGATCTCTGTTACTGCATGATAAGCTCAGCAGATAAGGTGGGTGGTGTAAAGCCGTAACGTTGATATTGGATTTCTGTTATCAAATATGTCTTTTATCCATTAAGTCCAACTTAAACTAAGTCAACTTAAAGATAACTTTTATTTAAAAGTTGACTTTCTCATCAATCCATTTGAAATTCTTTTTCATCTGCAAAATTGCCAGGTATTTGACATTTATACTGCCTCCATTCAGGATGAAGAAGCATGTTTTGAGATTGTGCAACTAAGAATAAATACTGGCATTAAAGTGTTGTTATCAGCTTTTGTTGCTTTTTCTACATCAGAAGCTTTGCCTTTATAGAAGTATCCAATCCCATTTTTTCATGCCTTAGAATACTCCTTGAAATTAGAAATCAAATGATTTTATTAGAGTAAAATTAATGTTTATTTTATACTGATGAGCAAAACTCTAATTGAATGGCGTATCTGTACAAGTAAGTAATGTGAGAGGACCTGTGGCCCTGGGAAATTGGAAATCCTGACTGATAAATCTTTAGAATAATGAATGAATCAACATTTATTTTAAATTTGTGTTTAAATTTGCTCCAAGTAATATAATATATATTTTGTAACAATATAACATTTTATTTCAGTTCTCTCTGCAGGGCAAAAAACATTTTACTTATGTTCACATAAGTTTCTCTAAATTTCTCCTCTTAGCATATTTAAGGGAGTATTTGCTGATGAAAAGTTATTGGCAGAGATTTTCAATGACTAGGTTATAGATAGAGCTTAGTTTTAGATTGAAAAATGGCTATTATTAGCCTTTATGTCTGAAGCCTTTCATGATCTTAGCAGATTTTATGAGAGAAAAACACTTTGATGCCTTTTTAAAAACCTGAAACAAAAACTAATTATTATAAATTGACATGATATCCTTGTGAATATATGTTTCCCTTGGACATCATAGGAGAAGTGAAAATAATTGATGGCATGTCAAAAAACTATCAGTGATGGGCTTTCAAAATCAGTTGACTTGGTAAGATGTTTATGAGATGGTAGGCATATCTAATTGTGTAATGTAAAACTTAAGTATTGTGCATGCCATATGGACTATTTGTTTGAAATGTGCCTCCAAACATTAATGAGAAGTCTCCAGTTACTCAATTAGGACTTTGTATCTGATGAATAATTTGTTCACATTGTTGTACTACTGATGGGACTATTTAGTCTACTGCTAACTGCCTGAAGGATCCTTCTAAGCCAAACAAATCTTCATGTGTTTTTGGCTTTCCAGGTCGTTTAGATTCATCTGATCCATACTTCTCATCTTCAATGAACCAATCCCTGAAGCTTTCTAGGTCTTTTTTCCATTTACCTGTTGAAATAAAGGAATTGTTATTATTTTAACACACTATTCAATTCATTACTGGTGAGTGGATTTATTGTCATTTGGACCTGTACTGATAATTGGCATCATTAGGACAAATACTTTAACATCAAACATGTCTTTCACAAAATCTGTGGTACTCTAAGCCATGTGGAAGCTTTTATTGATAGAATGAGTTGGTAGCATCTTATATGAAGAATCATTTCTGAAGGGCTTTCTGTGCAGAGCTGCTGAGATTGGAGGTGTAGATTTTTAACTCGTGCTGATAGGGTTGTGGGATTTTGACTGGAAAGAGTGTTAGCTAGGAACATTATTTGGTTGGTATGTTATTTCAGAAGGTGACAGACAGCTGAGTTTATTTATTTATTTATCTTCACTATCCTGAATACAGCACAATGGGCCAATTTACGTCAGGTGAATAACAGTAACAACGGACAAGACACAAACACCCTGGTCCTGGGCAGATAATATTCTACACAGGCAGGACTCGAACCCATGACCCTCGGGTTAGCAGTCGAGGACTTTACCCCGCCGCCACCAGGGCCGACAAATGAACATCATTTAGGATATATGGATAGAATGTGGAGAGAAGAATCATTTGTAGAACAGAATGGGGTTTGGAGGTACATAAAGGTCTCATAATATTGAAATTGAATAGAAAATTGTTTCATGTCACTATTTTGAATTTCACTACAAGGGAAACTGTGGCCTTATATCCTTTTCATACCATCCATGACATGGCCCTTAAATTTATCAAGCCCTTTAAAGGATATCATTTATAAATGGAAGTTGATAGCAGTATACTATCCTAAATTTTACTTCTCTATAAATGAGTATTAATTTGTTCCCCAAAATCCTTTTTATGTCAGTTCTTTTTCTTTTATTCCTATCAAACTCAAACACTATAACATGCCTTTAAATTAATGATATGAAAATATCGTTCAACTTATATTTCCTCTCATATCAACAGTTTCCTCCATATCAATCATATCTCTCCATGAAACACTATTGGTCATCTTTTTCATCATATTTTTAGAATGAATCAATTGAAAAAGATTCATAGCATGATTATATTGCAGGTTGCAAGAAATTTTTTTTGGCTTTTTTGTTGTAGTAGTAGTTTAGGAGTTGGGAAATACTATTGAGGCCATTAAATCGCAGGTTGCATAAGGTATTTTTTGAGTTACCTTATGGATATGGTGGGAGAATGGGATAGGAACTGCTTAACTTATTTCTCTATTTTGAAATTCCACTCATACATGTTTCCCTGTGGAAACTCGATGAACTGTAATGAGGTTTAATTAGTCAATTCATGATTGATGCTGATTCTCAGCTATGTAGATGACTCATTTGGAAAAGTTTGGAAAATGGAATGCCAACACCCAAGCTATAACACTTACCCTATCCTACAGGAATTATGCTGTTTGTGATGTCATCCAACTGCCAGTTTGTCATATTGGCCAACTCGTTTAGTTTTTGATTTTTTAGCACTGTTGCCTTTAGGCTAGCTATGCTGTGATGAATTTTCCTTAGAATACTTATTGCGTGATTATGCTGGTTTTCATAGTTTGATAGTATGTAAATACCTCACTTGCAATGTAAGTGTAATAGAGAGAAAATAAGAATTTTAGCTAAATTTGTAAAAGCAGGGTTAGATAAAATATACATACTTGACAATTCTTTGATGGAACCTGCCTCTCCTCCATATTCACTGGGTAACAGTCTTTGAGGAACTTCCTTGTACAAGGAATTCATGTCATCTCCATGGACACGGATCTGAAAGTTTTGTATTTTAATCAGAAACGTTTTATATCTACTATACTGAAGGATTACTTAAAAATAGAATTATGTCCTTTTATTTAGTAGCAAATATTCAAGTACTAGATCTCAGAGGAAATATAAATAGCTGTGTTGAGTGAATTAAACTGGTGTAATCAATAGAACTAAAGATGTGTTCGAAACACCTGTAAAATTTATGCTGAATGTGTTCACTGTGAATATTTTTAGTACCCATTGTAAAATTACTTTCAGCCAAATATATCCTCCATATGGCATGAGTGTCTGCTCAAGTTGGGTAGATAGGATGGGCAGGCAAGGATTCGTGCAGTAGAAACGTCCACATTAAGGATCTGATTGAGGCCCAGATCCATTGTTGTTCATCAAAAAACTAAATCTGCCCAGATTGTGTGTCTTGAATATGAAATAAATTCTTGCATACCTTGTCTCATCCAAATTTACTTGAATTCCCTGACGTTCAAAGCTTGCTGCTGTGTAAAGTATTTGTTGCAAATTTTTAGGTGTGTATAGATGTTTTAGGGTTACATGAAATATAGCAATTGAGTTTTGAAAGGTTTTTAATTCCTCCATAGCCAATGTTTTTATTTCATATCACATTATGAAGGCATCTTTCATATGTAAGACTTCAATATTGTGTGTTTATGAGAGGCTGCCTTTGATGATTTTTTTCTTGATCAATTATTCTATCAAGTAATCTTTACAGCTCTCTCAGTGGAACATAATGGGATGAATGTTCAAACTGATTATTGTGGAAGGCAAGGGAAGTCGATTATGGTGGACGTACCTACATGTGTAACATTCATCAACAGATGTCTACATCTGGAGATTGGCTTGCTACAGCTCTCCACTCTGTTCTCTTTTTAGCCTATTGGTGTATACATTTTCAACTCTTCATCTTCACTTCCTGCATTATTTTCTTTGTGTGTCTCATTCATCCACAGAAGCTCTTCCATTCATTTCCCCCCTCCATCATTGTTTCCAAGAGTCTGTTTTACCTCAAAGTGTGACGAGAAAATTGGTCTCTTTTATTTCAGAGGGTATTTATGATTCATCTTTTCCATCTAACCCTTTGCAGTACTTATTCATTGGTAATTCTGTCCATTCATTTGATCTTTATCATTTTTCAATACCGCCTTATTTCCAATGCTTTTAGTCTTCATTGTTTTGTGGCTGCTATTATTCAAGCTACTACTATCTTATATACTATAGCATGCTACTATCTTATTGTATGCTCCATGAATATGCTTTTAGTGAACTGCTTCCTTATTTTGATGTTTATTTAGCTGTTGTAAGATTCTGTGTGGTATTAAATATTTTGCAGTGGAGGAGGACCCCTATGTAGATTTGAAAATACATAAATCAATATTTCTGCTCTAGATCCCTGGTGAAAATGAGCTATTCACTGAAGTGTTTGGAAACTGTGCACAAACTGTGTGCACACTTCATAAATTTCCTGGGCCATTCAGGAGCTGTGCACAAAGCGCCATCTGTCAAACCATGAACAGCTCTTGAACGGAACCTTTCATGCACACTTCAGTATATTTGTATTAATCTTTTCTAAATAACCTATTTGCAAATGCCCTTATGTACTCCAACATATGTATATCATGAAACCTGTGGTCAACAATATAAATTTAGGGTCCAATTTGAAAATTTGCTTAAACCTAAATTTTAAAAAAATATATTGAATTGATTCAATATGAGAAATATAAGAGCTTACCCTCTTCTTAAGTTTGTCTTTAGCTAAAGACATAAATATGTTGAAAATTGTTTCAAAAAAGTGTGGCACATGGATATGATGGAGTCCTTTTGGCCGGAATGGGTAACCATCCTAAATTTCAAGAAAGAAGAGAATACATAAGTTAAATTTTTATATATTTTCCTAAGAAGTTTTAATTAAAATTTCAGCCAAAAATGTTAACTGAATCAATTACCTCATCTTAGAATAAGAGTCAATAAAAAAAGTGAATTATTAATTTGAAGGCATAATGAAGGATATGATTCCGCAAGTACTGTGATTATCCAAGTCATGCAGTGTTCACAGCCCTATTAAAAAATCATACCATTTTTTATTTGCAAAATTTCTGAGTCTCAAGTTAACAATGTGTCAACACTGCTGAATGGTGCCTCCATTATGGAGTGCTTGAATGAATGAAGGATGCTACCTACCCAAAGCTTGTGATAGGAGATACTCCTCAGATGAAATATGATATGTGAAGGGCTCATATGTGGGGAGAGGATGGTGTGGAATGGGAGGGATATCTGATAAATTCGACTGGCTCAAATATGTAGTTCTTGACTAGGAATGCATCATAACCAAAAACCAATCTTTAGTCCCATTTTCCACTGCTGAATTAATCTTTCATGGTGTTACCCAGTATCAGTAACATTAAAATTTCCATTATCTGGAAGACTTTTTGGCCACAAAATCCTTACTAATTGTTGAAATTGGAAAGCAGGTGATTAGGAATGAAAAATTCATGCATATTTAAGGATATTGTTCATGGATTTCAAGCTCTTTTTCATAGTTCAATGATGATTGGATGTCAATGTATGGGTACTGACTATCACATTTTCATTTTAATATAACTTCCCTTTTCATATTAAGAAGTCAGGGAAGTATTCTCTCATGATTAAGGGTTTTAAGGAGAATCATAACTTATTAATGGTTTTGTAGAAGTGTTAAATTTCTCTGTTTATAATGTAAAGAACACTTTGCATTTTTTCACAGTTTATTCTCAATCGTACGAGTAGTTTACCTGACTCTCTTATACTTTTAAACGAGCAAAACTTGTATAAATGTATGTTTTTATATATTTATATACGTATGTAACTATTTTTTTGAAAACTACTGCACCGATTCTCCTGAAAGTTGGTGTATAGGAGTTTTTAAGGTACAAAGAATCCATTGGAACAAGGACCTTATGACCCCAAAGGCTGCAAGTGCCCCAAAAAGGGCCCCTATTTTACTCAGAATTAGTGCAGAGGTTTCTTATTTTGCTTTTTTAAATTTCTTGCAATCAAGATACAGGGTTTAAATTTTCACTATCGAATGGCAGAAACAATGAAGAGTTCTTGCAATAATTTTTGTTGTACACTTCATTTTCACTTAAAAATTAGATTTTAAATGTAAATTTAAAAAAAATTGTTCTCCGATTTCAACAATAGCAGATTTCCTCAGCAACCTGAGAAATGGCTCTTAACGGGAAATTTGGCCCATTAAAATTTTTGAGAAAAATTAATTTCAGCAATGGACAATTTTAATTCACGATAAAATATAAAAAAAAGGTTAAAATATTGAATTAAATAAGAAATATCCATTTGATTTTTATAATTATAATGATTATTATATATAGATTGCTTATTTTATGATTGATAGGCAATCACAAAATAAGCAATCTATACATGTTGTATATGTTGAATGAAAATGAAAGGCCTTAATGTTTGACTGAACTGAGCTCATTGCTATTTGACTAACCTGGGAGCATTTCATGGTTTGTTTCATCAGTGTTGGAGACATTTGTGCTACATGAGCTAATGTAGCTTGGCTCATGTCCATTACTGATACAAATCCTGCTATGTTGTATCTGTCATCATTCATGAGCATATAATCCATCAACATGAAGTTCACTTTACACATGTCTGCAATCTTCACTACATTTGGGTCAAAACTTCCTTGTCTGAACAAAAAACATTTTCTTCCCTGGTCATCTGGCTCTGGGAGTGGTAGCATTCCTCTGGTAAAAAAATAGATACATCATTTATTTTTCTTTCCCATTTCTTATGAGGGAACAATGCATGTACACCAAATATTTTTTGGATTCAGCACCAAGGAAAAATCTTTTCCCTTAGTACCAAGCTTTTTTGAGACAAACCCCACTGAACAGGCTGAAATTGGCCTGAAACTGCCTTACCCTGCTCAGTTTTTGAAAATATTAACCCTTGTAGTGCGGCGGGCCAATATATCGGCTTTGGCATCTCAGGTGTAAAGTGCGGCGGGCCGATATATCAGCACATAGGCAAAATATTGTTTTAACTTTTGCACACAAATATAATTACAATTATTTTTTGTACGAAGTATACGCGTTTTTTTATTATTACCTAATTCAATGCATACGCAATAAGAAAAACTGCATATGGATAATTTAAACAATAACTTTATAATATTTATTTTCCTAGAGTGATACATTTCATTCTAGTTACCCTCCGCATTTCTCACTAGAACCGCTGGGAGGGGTCAGCACTAAGAGGGTTAAAGGGTGGTTAACTGAAATTCTATTGCCTGATTCCCCTGCTACTCTTGTGAACCAGGATTTCTTCTGCCGTGCTGATTGATCCTTCCCCAATGATAATCCCTTGTCAGATGCTTCAATTGCCTTGCTACTTAGTTGCTGCAGTATTTAACCTCCCACGCCTTTGATTCTGCCTTTATAAGCAGACTTCTTTTTTTTTTTATAACAACTATGATGTAAATTCTGCCTCCATGACATTTCTTATTAAAAATAGGATGTAATGAGACTCTTAGACTAATCATGACTGATGCTGGTGCAAAGTGGTTGTGATAAACCTAAAGGAAAATGTGGAATACATGATAATTATTATAATACTTCAGAGAAGTGAGAAACTGATCCAAAGTATGTTAATATCAAATTTAATATTTTTACCATTTTCCAAATTTGCAAAATGGTCCCTGAAAACAATTACTTTGGGTGTAAATAGTTTTAAAATACATTAAAATTAAATACAGTAAAATTATAAAAAAATATCTTTAGGTTTATTAGCTTACTTGCTGAGGGAACATGCTGAAATTCAGTAGGCTGGGTGCAGGAGGTAAATAAAAGGATCATGAACATGATGTAAATGAAGAAATGACTGGAGGAAATATCAACCTGGACTGGGAATCAAGCAATGGACCCTCAATTTGTTGGGCCATTGCCGTCACACTACCACCGCAGTGACTACCACACTTCACATACTTCCTAATTCTTGTGACAATTTTGGAAGATATAACGGAGCTAGATGTAAAGCCTTTGTCATCTATCTCAGATGGCAAGGGAAAAGAGGAGTTACAAGAAGCCACAACTCATTTGCTTGAATACTATACAAGCATTTATGCCATACTAAACTATGCATGAATATATTTATGTACACTATTCTTCTATCAACCTCTTGCTTTATAAATCCAATTCAAAATATCGAGTATAGGTCAGTGTTAGTGATTCAAATGATCATCCTTTGCCTCACTAACACTGACCTATACTCGATATTTTGAATTGGATAAATATATTTATGCTATGTAATTGTGCATAAGCTGATCATATGTATAGTCCAGCTTCTGAATTCTCAGCCAAAGCATTGTATTTATTCCTATGACTTATGCTTAGTCCAATCTTAAATTTTTTTGGTAACACAATGCTTGGGAACCCTTGAGAATGAGCATAGATATTTTTCATCTTGATATCTTGAAGCTCCCAATCAACGTACATTTACAGAATGTTCTTATTTAAGGATTATTAGCTTATAATAAAATTTTCCCAAACATTTCCTCTGGTGGATGTGCCAAAGTTTTAGCATAATCACCCTTCTTGCGACTTTTAGCCTTTAAGTCACATACTGCTAGGATCTGACTCTCTTATCCCTTGGCTTGTGAATTTCTTGGCCATGGTTGTTCCAAGGGATCTCTTTTATACCCTAAATGCTAATAAGACCCCCTATAGCTTATCTCTACCAATCGCCACCAGCAGTATTACTTCCCCTCTCTACCTCATCCTCCTCTCTTCGGTACTTCCCCTGCATTCGTGTTCAGACCTGCGTGGAGAGGAAGGGGCCTCTTGCTCCTTGACCGCTGACGACTTCACCTCAAGGCTCCCTTTATTTCTCTGGCCGATGAAAGGACCTCACTACTGCTCTCATCAAATGGACTTTGTTCAAGAACGTGCCATAATTGTATCACAGTATTTTGCATAAGGGCATGTTGTAATTTCCTATTTAATGCAATATACATACTTCATTGTGGGAGAATTGATCCATTTCAAAGGCTCTGTCTGTATTTATTTAATTTTTGTTGACTCTGTCAGTGCAATTTAGTGACTACGAGTTCTTGCATTGCAACCTGCTGTTAGTATCAGCATTATTCCTAGCCAGCTGTGCTGCTCTTTGTGGTCTGAGGCATCTTTGTCTCAGTTCTGCAATTTCTAGGGACCACCAGTTAGCTGATCTCTTGCAATGAAGAGGTAGTGCTCTAGGTATGGATGTGTCACATGCTGACTTTATCAGTGCCACCATGGTAATAGCAATACCTTCAGCACTTGCACTCTCATCAGTCTCACTGGCATTTGTGAACTCCATTCTTGTTATCATCTGTTTCAATAAGTGTGTATCTAACTTACTTTTATTCCCTCTTTGTGGATTTGGATATGAATCCTTGTCACTTCTGTCCTTTCTTGGACCTGAGAAGAGATGTATTGATGGCCACTATCGGTATAGTCTAATACCACTTTCCAGGCCTTAATTCATGGCACAAGACCCTCAGTCGTCATGTATGTTCAGGGTTTGTCTGTACCCCAGGGACAACAGAAAGCCTTTTTTCCATCCTTCAACGTTCCACTATACCTGTCCTTGCTGCTATTTCAGGTAGGTGTATGCCTTGAGAGTTGATTTGAGGCATACTCAACTCCACTGCTTTAGTCCCAGCCACTACTGAGTATTGGGTACTGTTGAAGACTACACCTCCTCAGCAGTCAATCTGAGACAAGCAGTTAAAAATGCTCTTGTTGGGTGTGAGATAGCAACTTAGGTGATTGCCTGTTTGTCACCCATACATCACCATTTTCACTTCCATGGCTCTTTTCCGGCAGGTTCCTAAGATTCAGAATTCAGATTGTGACAGTACCCAGTCTATCTATTATACAAATCAGTATTGTACAAGTGAGGTGAACCCCTATCCAGGTCCTGTTCACTTATCATAAATAGTTCATTTCTCTTCTTGGTGGGTGTCTGGTATGGAAGGTCATTTGTTGTCGTACTTCTCTCTATGTTGTCTTTTAGGATCTGAGTCCATTTTTTCTTTGTCTCCTTTTCTAGGACATCCCTGAAGACCATGTTGTGGCCTGGTCCAATAATATGCCCTACATTATCCTGGCTTAATCCCATGTCAGCACAGAGTACATGGAGTCCTGGGGAAGAGCAGTTCTTTGCCTTATGTTCAGGACTGCTACATCTGTAGCGAAACCTGCTCCTGTTTGGGCGTTGGCAGGCTCTAGCTATATCTCCATATCCAAGGTAGTGGTAACATTGTATTACTGCACCTCTGTTCTGTATCCTGCTGTTAGAGCGGCCAATTTCATCTGTTTTTTTTAAAACAATTTTCCCACTTATGTTATGCCCAGGGTGATATTGGCATTTCTCTGCTCTTGTATTAGCTTTCATTACTGAGACAGGTCTCTGGCAACCTTATTCAAATCTCTTGTAATGGATGCTCTTACTGCCTCTGCTGTAGTGAGACAAGGTTCATAATCTTGACTATTTCTTTGGGTTCCATTCCTGATCCTACTTTCTTTAGGAAAGATCACAATAACTTCTTATTCCTTCAGTCAGGTGGAGATGAAAGAGCCCATTCTAACATGGAGAGTAATACTGACCAGGGCACCTGCCACTGCGGGAATGAAAAGGCCTGACATTTTTTAGCGTTTTGATCTACCGGCGGTATTTTATGTCCCACCTACCCTGCATATCCACAGAACATTCCCTTATCTGCTATGTGGGGACATGCTTGATAGGGAATGGACAACCCCACATGCATTACATTTCACCCCTATTAGATTGATGAGGAATGCTACATGGTTCCTATCTCAAGATACATTTACAAATGTGTTCCCTAGTTCTGACTCAAGTATATGATTATATCAGGATGAAACCCTCTCAATCATCGACAAATTTCTAATCAGCCTCAAAGATACTGTCAAAAGCTTCATAGGCATCTTTGGCCTCAATCAGAGCATTGCCATAGAGTAAAATGTAAATATAGCTAAGAAGCAACAAAATTAATATTATCTAGCCCATACTTTGGTATTTATTAGGAGGAAATCATTTACCCATAATTGATCAATTGTCCATGCCATTTTCAACAAATGCCACAGTATATGAACCGCCATTGCTTAGGTAAAGTCTCTACTAAAAATTTATGTAATACGACTGTCTTAAATGTCCCACTAATGTTTAACAGTCATTCTTAACTCCTGTGGTTGTGTTTTACTTTAAAGGCAGTTTTAAGTCAGCTGAAGCGTTGTAATATTCAGTGAGATTGCAGATGAATTCGTCTTACCCATAGTCTAGAACTTTTTGTATCTCTGGCTTCAGTGGGTCACGATCTCTGAAAAACTCTGGAAGAGCCGACCTGATGGAATAATAGAAATCAAGCTTTTCCTTTGTTCGTTCCAAACTGTATTTACATCCACGTAGGAAGGCAATAAGGAACTGGTCATCTAGAGTATAAATGAGAATTTTTTTTTAGAGAAACAAGTATGGAAATGAACCATATTATTCTGAAACATCTAAATCAATAATTCCCCATTAATAAATTTCAAAATATGCATTGATAAATTGGATGACTTATACAGTGAATTTTTAAATCTTTTTTCATATATTCTTGGCTGTCAAATGTTTAGTACATGATTTTTAGGTGTTTTTATCAAGGTGCAGTCTTCCATACAGAAAGATGGTATTTCAAATTAATGAAGGTTCATAACTTTCGTAGCAAACCAAAGATAATTTGATGTATTTAATAAATAAATTGCATATTAGTTGATGGGTCTAGGGATATTAATCCTTACATTTTGGACATTAAAGATTAATTAACAATACATCTTCTATTTACTTACCTGTCCTAGCTCTAAGGTGAGGTTGCTTAGAGAGCCATTCCTTTATGTGTGCTAAATCCTGGTCTATTCGTTTAGGGTCTTCTTTCAACTCTCTTGTTGCAATTTCTTGCAGGTCTGCAGATATAGGCCTGATGTTTGGCATGTTTCTTTTCCTGAAACATGAATTTTTCCGATAATATTTAGGAAAAGTGTCACATGTACCTTCTCCATTTAGTTGACCTTAATGCTCCTCATGTATAAATACTTCTGTTGCCTTCAGCAGCTTTCGGAATTAGTCAAGCCAGATACAGTAAATTAATTGTTATGTCCCAAATTTTGAACTTTACCTATATGGTACATGTACAATTACGTGATTACATCACTCATGAACTAATTTCCTTAGTTCCAAGTCTGGATGAGGGTGCAAGTGGACCTCCTTTTCATGGAGTTTGTTAAAAAAATTCTGCTTTCTTAGTTTTCCATCTGTGTATCATAATATCTGCATTGCGATTATGAGCAGTGTTTCTACTGCTACAGTATGTTCCCCTGTGCTGAGTCATTGACTCATGAGAACATAGCAATGGAAGCTTATATCTGCAAATTTTGCTGTAACATGGCAAATGCCATAGAAACTCAATAATAGGAAGCACAAAAATATGAAGTTTCAATTATACAGAGCAAGATTGTCAGTCCCAATGAAAAGCCTATACTAAATACATGGTGCTGTTCTAAAATATGAAAATTTTTTTAAGTTATAAGCTTCAGACATGGTCCTCAGGAAAAAATGGACTTTGACTGATCAATCATGGTAAAAAGCTGCATCGGCAAAACTTTTTGCTGATGTAGACTCTGATGTATCAGAGCTGCTGGCTATAATGCATCAAAAGAGTGAAATTCATGAATGAGAGTGCTTTTTCCTCTTATATATGCTTGAGTCACCTAGCCATTTTCGAAACTACAACTCCTTATTTCAGATACATCTTGAGTGATAGGGAATGAGGTAGCTTAAACCATTATTTCTCTTTATTCACCATTATTTTTGTTTTGACTCTGAGCAGCATTGTCATAATATAAACATTTCTCTTTCTGTTAAAAGCTTTACTAGCCTTGTTTGCAGGAAAAACACAACATTCAAAGTTTTTTTCTGTAATAATATTATCTGGCTAATAATGTTCACTACCCATCTACACTTTTGCATTAAGAGCCATTGAGAACATTTTTGTTTATGCAAATAGCATAATGAGGAGTTGGAGGCTGACTAAGAGGAATTATGACCTTCATAACCCTAGTAGTATTATGCAAAGCCTGACTTAGACTCTCCATGAGGAGATAATAATGAAGGCATTGGACTCTTCCACTAAGGTTATTTTGCACCTTTTCTGCCTTGTTTCTCTACCTCCATACGTAACTGTCACAACAGTCCCTTGACTAGTTTGCTTAATCATCTAAGAATCTTAACTCATGCATTTAAATATCATGTGGAGGTGTATATGAACTATCCTCAGGGCCTCTAGAGTTGAAAATGATTCTTCCACTAGTATGGATTATGTGAAAACACAAGCTCTCTAATCTGGATATTAATTAATTAAGCTATAGTGTACTTTTCAGAGTATACCTTACTCAAACATCAGTGTACATGACTTTTCTTTAAAGGATAGCTTCATTTACATAAAAAGAATAGCTACATAATCATTACTACAGAGCATTAGATTGGGTTGATGATGTGAACAGAGAGAATTGTGGATTCATTACTTTGCATATTTTCTCTTGCCAGTTTTTGACCAAACTTACCAGTTACCTGTGATAGCCAGCCTCATTACCTGTGATATATTTTCAAAAATAAAGCAGACACTATTAGCTTGAACTTGATAAAGTCTAGCTGTAAGTACCTAGATACAAATTTCTCATTGTAATGATGACAGAAAAAAATATGAATCCTCAATTATTTTATGTCAAGTAGCACTTCAAGATAATATCTTGATGAGATTCAATGTGTAAGCATTGTCCATAGAATTTAAAACCTTTCAAATACACCTGTATTTTCATGAAATTTGAGCAGATATATCAGATATATTTAATTCATCCCAAAAATAGATGTTTCATCAAATACCCTCTTGCATATTTTGCTTTCTGAAACAGATGGTTTATTATATCTCTCATTGAAAAATATAAGTTGTCAAATAAATATTCAATGTGCTCACCTGTCTTTCTTGATCAGTTGGTTAGTTTATCCATCCAGTAATGCTTCCACATTGAGAGAAAACACACATGTGGTAATTGGAGATTTGATAAAGATCATATATTCTGATCGCTATTTCTATGATAAGCTCTGAGCAGATTAGGTAGGTGGAGTTTATCCGCTAGGTTGACATTGCATTTCTGTTATCAAAAACCTTTAGTGTCAACCAAGTCCAACTATTTTTAGGTATCTCTTTTATCTACAAGCAAACTTTCTTATCTGTATCTTACATGTGCATCTCTGTCATTGCTGCAATGCCTTCTGCTTCCAAGCATCTTCCATCTCCATATGCCAAGATAGCAGCATTGATAATAGTCTCCCAGGTATGATTGATATCATTTTTCCTAGTCAAGGTCATCCCTTGGAGATTAAATAGCCGAACAACAAAAGAGATAGCACCAGAGGGGAGAACCTCTATTCAAAGCCCTTTTCTTGTAATAGCTGACCTGACTCTTTGGGTATGGGAGAGATGTGAGGGCTTGGTTGATTACATATGGGACCCTAACCCTTGTAATAAGCATCTGTGCATTGGTGCAAAAACACAAAACACTTATGAAATACATGGGGGACATAACTATTTTGATGGAAGCCTAGCTAGAACAAGTTGAACTTTCAATATGAAACAATATTAACCTCTCCTGCCATGATGATGCAGGCTCATTAAAGATTAAAAATTAAATTTTTTCCTTGAAAAATTGCTGTTAGATAGTTTGTTTGTCTCAATCAATATGAATTATTTTTAAATGTCAAATTAATTCATCTTCAATGTCCCACTATGAAAGTTCAGTCCTTTCTATGTCTGAATGTTTCTTTACCATCCTTTTGTCTGTCCTAAGCAGTGAGTAATTTTTTATTGTTCCTATATGTTATTGTATTTCCATTGTCATCAGTAATCTCCTAGCAGCTGCTTCCTGGAACCATTTTGTCAAATTCTTGGAGCACCATTGTGGTCAGCTCTATCATATGGTCATCAATGAGCTTCCTGAAATCATTTCTATCTACCCCAAGCCCTGAGGTTCGATCAAAGTCGAATCAAACCACCAACTTCCAGCAATTTTAGCTGCAGTTCAGTTAGAAAAGAGATGGTTCTCAGTAAGAAGTACACCCTTAGTTGGCAATACCACCTCACATGGAGGGTGTAGAAAACTGATGTTCTCTCTCCACACAGATATAGAATGCACTAGCGACCCCAAATGGCAGTGCTACGAAGGTTCTCTTGATATCTTGGTGTGAAGTAATAGGGGCATGGGGAGGACGAGGGGTAGGAGGGAGGAAATTTAATCTAAATTTAGAAAAGCTATTACATTACCTACCTGTCATTCATTGAGAAGTGTTACCATATCATTCAACTTGTTTCATTGATGTGATTCCTTGTCTTGCAAAGGCCAAAATCCTTTTCCACATCATTGGTAGGTAATTTGGTCTAACAATTAGTTACTCTTCAGCTGAGGTGATAATATTTTTACAAGTTCGTAAATAAAATGTCTCTTTAATGGCTAATGAAATCCTTAATGTGAATCATCTGAATGCGACCCTGTTTACATTAGAAATGTTGGTTTATCTCATTACAGCTGATTGGCGGTAGCACTAATCATTGTAATATTTGGTCTAATTGCCCAAACGTCACATTATCATATCAATTATATAATATGTTGTTGTCACTATGATAAAAATGCTGTCAGTCTACAAATAAGGTATAGAGTGCTGAATGAAAAGCAAATTATGGAAGTAAAAGATTATTATAATAGGAAATTGTAAGGTGCGGGTGCAAAATCCATGCCATTTTAAATTTGTAGCATGCTGAGTTTATAGTGAATCCAATAGGAAGTGAACCCATCAGAAAGCAGGAGTCTACTGTATTGACTGAAAATTAGTGATATGGTCAGGATTTTAGGATTCAGTTGAATCTTATCGAATCCATGGATTCAAGATTCGATGGAATCCTTCCAAATAAGATTTGTTTGGATTTGAATCCTGTCGTGCAACCGGCATATGCACTACGTCACTGTTAACTCTTCATCATCTGTTGTAAATTTGTTTGAAATCTCACCTCGGAATTTATCATTTTGATGCCATTGTACCTCTAAATTGAGGTTGTTTGGGTGTTAATTCATTTTGTCTTAAAAAATGTATATCAGCTGAGATTTTTATAGTTATTTATTGCATCAAGTTGTCTTGTAAAATTTCTGCATGGTGCATGCATAACTCCGCCTTGATAACCTTCCTGAGCATTTTGTGTGTCAAAGTGTGCATTCCGCAGATCATTATACCTGCTGATTTTATTATTTTTTTGACTGATAGATGAAAAATATTTCATTTTGTTTTTGAAAAAGGAAGTTTTGAGCTGCAGAAAAGTATATGTGTAGCATAGAAAACGTTATAAAACATCACTTTTATTATGCTGTGAAATTTTCTCGAAAGCATTTTTTTCCATCATCGTGCCATGGTTAAGAACCACAAAGGTAAGGTAATTTAGCTGGTCATTTTTGTGGATTGATTAAGGAGTTAGTAGGTTGTAAACATCCATTAAATATAAATATGGGTTAGATTAAAATGCACCAAGATACAAAAATAGATATTCATGAGGTCAAATATTGAAAGGAAAGAGCAGTAGTTCCCTCGTAATTGTGAAATGGTCATTATATTAAAAAACCAACCATTCTACATCTACATAATACCCGGCAAGCCGCCACATGGGCAGGGGGTGTTAGGTCACCAGATGAGTAAAGATGTGAGTTTTTGGGAGATGAAATGGTGACATGTATTATAGGAGTGTATTTAGTGGAGTTCAATTTTTATTGTGGTCACTTATTGTGCACGGAAAGAACTAGCTTTTGTACCTATATGTTCAGCAGTGTATCTCTCTTATTTTGTCGTATCTGTCAGACCTAGAGATGTAGTGAGGAGCCATGATAATATTCTCTATGTTGCTCTGAAAAATATCAGTTCTGAATTTCTCAAACAACCTAAGCCTAACATGTAGCCTCTTTGAGTTTCTAGGGGCTCCCACCTTAATCCCTCTAAAAGTTGTGAGACACTATAAGTATGCTCATAGGAGTTTTTAATGAAACAGACTGCTTTTTTTGTATTTAATCAATTTTTTTGGTTAAATATTTATGACCAGGGTCACAAATGATCACGGCGTATTCGAGGTGTGGCCTAACCAGAGCAAAGTAGACCTCTCTTTGACTTTTTCATCCGAGGATCTTCCTCTTATATGTTACGTTATTATATTATATTCCTATTGTACCTTACTCTTATACGATAAGAAGTTAGCATTAGATCAACATTTAAGGGAGTCAGGGCTCGAAATTTGGTTTCACCATTTTGAGCTAAATGCTTATACTATAGCTCATGGTTGAGTCTCCAAAGCCTCTTACATGTTGTGGTCTTCTTCTTCTAAGATTAATCCATCATCATACAGGTTCCAATTGAACTGCTCCCTCCATGCTCGTCTATCCTGTGCAGCCTCCCTCAGCTCTTCGTAACTCCTTCCATTCATAATATCCGTCAACATATTATTTCTTTGCGTTCTTCTCCATCTCTATCCGTGATCTTTCCTGGTGGTGATTATGCATGTTAAATTTTCAATTTTAGCCAGGAAAACAGCAAAAGTCTGTGAGTTTGCAAAACAAAATATACACGGAAGGTTTTGAAATACCTCATTGAAAAATTACTAGGAATACATAAGAGACCATACAAAAATTCAGTTGCCTTCGTTTGATTAACTTTCCAAATTCCAAACTAAGAATGTAATAGACATTGTTGTTTAACTAATTTGTGATCAGTTGTATTGCCTTTTTAAAGCTAAATAATGATAATTTTGATTAAGAAATAAACCTAGAACAACTCATGGGCTCTTAAATTTACAAGAAAATGTAAAAATGGATTTTTATTTGTTTTTAAATATGTTGCTACTTATTAAGCACTGACAATGGTAAGGAGCTTGGAATAATAATTGAGGAAAAGCAGGATTCGAGATTCAGTATTAGAGATTCGAATTCAGGATTAGGGTTCGTTAAATTTATGACTGATTTGACCCATCACTGCTTAAAATAGTATTTATATTATATATTGCAGAAATAGTTTTTCTTTCTTGATAGGTATCTTCGAGGAACAGAGTTTTGGTTAATTTCTGCAGCATGTTCAGAATCGTGTAATGTCTATTTCACGCGTTAATTATTGACAGTACTTTTTTGAATTCAAGTATGGGAACTGAACTTGCCATATTTAGTAAAACAATCTCTTTTACTCTATTTATGGTTTTAAAATGTATGTAAAAATATTTTTTACATCAAGTATTTGTAACATTTGTTACATTTGGATTGGCTGAATAATAAATAATGGCTGGTGGGCTTATGGCTCCTAGCTCATTGGCAGTCAGACTGATAACTTTGTAGAGTAGGAAATGAGTAATATTTTTCTCCATTGTCTTTTAGCTGAATTAAAATATGTTTGCTTTTATAAAGATAAATCATTTTATTGAACTATTCTCTGCAGTACCAGAGAACTGTCTGCTCTGCTCACCTAAGTTTCACTAAAATAGCTCTTCTTAGCATTATGCAAAAATTAATTGCTTAACTTAGGTATTTGTGAGAGGGTTTTGATGACTAGGTTTTGAATAAACCTTAGTTGTATTACTTTATTTCCAGGTTACGTCACAAATAGGAATCAGGCTGGTAATAAAAAGAAACGTAACAGAGTTTAAGAGCAATATAAATGAACTGACAGTTATAGTCACCCATTTACGATTAATTGTGTGCGATGTGTTTTAAACATCTACTTTACTTTAACCCTCTTAGTGTGGCAGGGCGATATATCAGCTTTTGCATCTGGGGTGAAAAGTTCCGTAGGCCCATATATCGGCTCATGTGCAATATATTGTTCATTAGTACACTAATGTAATTTATATTAATTTTTAGGCCTAATAAAAGTCTTTTGTGATTATTGCCTTATTTATTTTAAACACAATAATGGATAGCATATGGATATCTTGAGCAATAACTTCATTATATTTTTATCTGGAGATGATACATTTCATTAAATTACCCTCCTCATTTCTCGCTAGAACCAATGGCAGAAGTTAAAACTAAGAGGGTTAAAGATTAACAGGTTTAGGAAAGGACTAATTGAGTTCATCACTTAGCTGGTAGGTACCTATCTCTGTTATGAAAATAGCCACTGGTCATTACCACTCATGTATGTGGAAAAATGGCCATAACAAATGACCATGGCCAGTGGGCACTGATGTGAGAGTAAATGGCTTTAGCCATTGTGACCAGTCATGACCCCTGAGACTAAATGACAATGCCATTCACGGCCACTGAGCCAAATAAAGGTTGCGTTATTATTAGGATTTGCTATTTTCTCTTTTTATTCCTTCCATCCTTTGTCTCCTGAGACAATCTAAATATTGCGGTGTGTCATTGTGGCTTGATAGGTGGCCATCATTAGCCTTAAAGTCTTAAGTGGTTTTGAACTAAGCTAATTATATTTGAGAAAATGCTTTGGTGACTTTAAAATTTGAGTCATTACATTCATCATTATTAAAGACATGTTATCCTAGGGAAGATATTTTTCACTAAGACACCTAAGCAGCAATGGTATTTATTGATGGAATGACAAAAGATCTGTATGTGATTTGCTCTGAAAATCAACAGACTTTGAACATTATATAATATTAGCTGTGATGCTTATTTGGTGGTAGGTATGCCTAATTTCATACAGGGAAGTTTTAATGTTCCACTACCAATATGGATCATTTGTTTCAAATGTGCCTCCAAACACTTAGAAGTGTAACCAAGTACTCAGCTGGTACTTTGTAGCTGGAAATTTAATTTTTAGCATGCTTGTGCTTCTAAAAATACAATTTAGTCCACTGCTAACTGCCTGAAGGATCCTTGTAAGCCAAACAAATCCTCATGTGTTTTTGGCTTCCCGGGTCGCTTAGATTCATCTGATCCATACTTCTCATCTTCAATGAACCAATCCCTGAAGCTTTCTAGGTCTTTTTTCCATTTACCTGTTAAAATAAAAAATACAATAACTTGGTAAAAGTTTTCAGGTCATTACATGTAAGAAAATTAAGTAATTTGAGTTATATATTCACGTGGTGAGACCAAAGATTTTTCACGTCATACTTCTTCACTTAAACTGCTTTTCTCTAAATGCAAATGACAACTTTAATTAATTCAGTGAATTGGAAGCATCTTAAATGTAGAAGTGCTTAATGTGTGAAGGGCTTCGAATGATGTTTTGTGCAGAGTTGCTGGATATGGAACTGTAAGTTTTCTGATGTCTGTTGACCATGATTTGAAGAGTTTGACTCAAAGTAGAATAATTTGGGAGAATTAGTTGGTTGTTCAGTTATTTATGGAGGTGGCTGACTGCTGAGGTTGTTAGAACTATTTAGTATCTATGGATAGCCTGATGAAGGAGTAATTATATTTATAAACTGAAGAAGTTTTGACGATAAACCTGGCGTCATCATTCATCATTACCCCTACTCCTTACAAAAGGCTCCAAGGGGTCCGTAGTTATATGCCTCATTTGGTGGAAAGAATTCTTTGTTTGAGGTGCTCTCCATATATCATTTTAACAGGGAACAATATTCATCTGAAAACTCTGTCTTTGCCTTAACTCAGGTGTTAGAATGGAATTCCTGCACTTTTAGCCACGGCAAATTTTCCCACCAGGTTCATAATGTATCCAAATTCAATCCCTCCAGGATCATACTGTAAGTGATTTGTTCCAACTGCCACTTTACCAAGTTTATCAACTCCTTTTGTTTTTACTTTTTAGCACTGATACATTAAGGCCAGCTATGTTTTGATGAATAAGCCTCGCAGCACTTATTGCCTGGTCTTGTGAACTCTGCATTAATGGGTGACAGAGGCAGTGTATCACATTACTGAGCGAGATTTGTCCCTCATGCAGGTTACAAGATTTTTAATAATGCTTTACCTAATATTAGCACTTGAATACTTCTCTAGCAATGCCAATGGAGAGAGAAAGAGAGAAAATCTGTATTCAAGCAAAAATACTAGAAATTATGTTAAAAAAGTATACATACTTGACAATTCTTTGATTGAACCTGCCTCTCCTCCATATTCACTGGGTAACAGTCTTTGAGGAACTTCCTTGTACAAGGAATTCATGTCATTTCCATGGACACTGACCTGGAAGTATTAAATTTTATTTAGAATAATTTAAATGCTATTATACTGGAAATTTCTTAAGAATATTTCTTTTCTCCTTTTCAGTAGAAAATATTCCAGTACTAGATCTCAGAGGAAATATAAACAGCATGGTTGTATGAATTTTAGAGGTGAATTCAATAAAAATTACCTTCAATGCCTCATTTGGAGGCTCATACAATACATAAGAGTAATGGTTTTGAAAGGATCAAAGTACCTCCATAGCTATTTTTTTGATTTTGTTTTACATTATGGGGTCATTTCTCTTATTAAAACTTAAATACAATAGAGATGCCATAATATGAAGCACAAAAACACCAAGTTTGATTTGTATGAAACAAAACTGTTTCTGTTTCTGATTCAGTATTCACTTGTTTAAATATGAAGTCAATACATGAGCTCTATTTTTCAGCTCACCAAAATAGATTAAAGATCATGGAAAAAAATAATTTTATTTCATATTTGAGTAATTTTTGAATGAACCAGATCATTATCACAAATCATCAAAGATGAAAGAGACTTGGGGGCAAGTTTATGATCCATTCACAAGTGACAATGGTCGATTTGGATTAATATGAGCTGGATTGGCCGATTGCCATCGAAGCCAAGGCACTTCTTAGGTGGCAGGTGAATCCCTCTCTTCGCAAACTAAAGGTTTGGAATATTGTGGCATTTTTTTGGCATTGCCCTTTTTTGGCTTCAAACTCCCCCATCTGTACAGTTTCCTCTCTATGGACTGTTTACCCTCCTGACTTAGCTGAATGACTTGCCCAGGGCATGCCCAACGTGCACACCAACACCATTGGGCTAATGACTTTGAGCCAGAGACTCCAACCTTGCCTAGGACTTCAAATTTCTGGTATTCCTACCAGCAACTTCATCATGTGACCTTTCCTTCACCCTCTCCTGTCTCCAGGGGCGATCCCAGGGGGGGGGGGGATGATGGGGATACACCCCCCACCCCCTGAAAATTTAGGATTTTACAGAACAATTATAGCAACTAGATGTAGTTGTCAAATACAACATTGAACACTCCGATAACTGAGGTAGTCTTCCCCGCCGAAATAAATTCCTGGGATCACCCCTGCCTGTCTCACTTAAGCATCAGTCGGTGGAGGGTGAAGGAAACCTGAGACTGTTAATCATGGCACAAAGACAAAACCCTGTATTTGTGGGTTTCCTAGGCTCCAATTAAAAACCTCCACTGCATACATGTACTCATAAAGAAATGATGAATTATTTAGTTTTCTGCAAAAGATTTATTACATTCTTACAACCCAGGTTTCATCGCTGCACAACATCCTCAGGTACAGCCATAGTAAAACACATTGCTTAGTTAAAATGAGAGGTGGGGGAAGGTAGTCTTCAGGTGATGGGTGGGAGGTTATGGAATAGGGTGGGGAGGGAGGGATCTGTCCCTCAAGCCTGAGTAAGTCTATGCTGGTGGGTGGTCTGGTAGCGACTTGAGGTGGCGAGCAAGGGGTGGGAGGTGAGGAAGGGTGCTCTTCAGAGAGATTGTCAACGGGATGAAGAACAATGCCTTCACGATGAATGACGTGGTGTATCCCGAGCACTCACCCCTCCTTGATGTCAGAGCACGTGCCTGGACCCCTGAAGAGTGCCCTTCCATGCCTCCCACCCCTTGCTTGCCACCTTAAGTTGCTTCTGGACCACCCACTGGCATAGCCTTACTCAGGCTTGAGGCACGGATCCCTCCTCCCATCCCCACCCTATTCCCATAACCTCCCACCGGTCACCTGAAGACTACCTTCCCCCCTCTCATGTTGACTATTTAAGCAATGTGTTTTACTATGCAAGTACCAGAGGATGTTGTGCAGCGATGAAACCTGGGTCGTAAGAATGTAATAAATCTTTTGTGGAAAAATAAGTAATTCATCATTTCTTTATGAAGGAATTCCTCCTAGTTACTGCAAATAGTATTAATGGAGAACTTGCAAGGTTTTTTTACAGCTGTTTTAACTCATGCATCATATAGATAACCAAAAATGTTTCCTACACATTCTTTCCTTTCATCTGAGCGACCCATATTTATTGAACTACAGTCAATGGAAAGGATGATGTCGTTTCAAACGCTGCTTTTTGCGCGCCATTTTGGAAGTGATACGCGTGACGTCACACCTGCCGTCCACCGTACGAGACATACGAGATACCGGCGACTAGTTCGGCAAGTATCACCGTTCATTTATCTTTAGCCTCGTGATATTTCGCTGAAATATTGCGTCTGAGTTTCGAAAAGTATATATGTATTTTGGTGTGCAATAATTTAACGATTTATTAGTGTTTCATCTGCATGGAAGTTTGTGCCAACTCAGATAATCTGCCTATGAAGTCGACGCTCTAGTGATCATGGAGTACTTATAATGAGATGCGAGATGTAGACATAGTCGGAAATACAAACCGTTAAATCACTTCGTTAATTATTTACTGTGATTTTCCCGTTAAATTAATATATTATATGTTTGAAATTTCTATTGCAGTATTTCGGCATTATTAGAAATGTGATCTTTTCGAAAAGTTCGATTTTAACATTTTATTGCAGTTCCATGAGGAAGTATGACATCGATAGTGCAATAGGACGCGTTCGATAGCAAATATTGAAAAATTTATGCACAGTGAAGTGCGAAATATTGCCGGATCATAAAGTAACGACAAAAAATTGTGAGTCTAGCCATATGATCAGCGACGAGTCTCACGAGGAGACATCGCGAGACCTACGGCACAGTCTAAACAAATAGACTGTGCCGTAGACACAAACACGTAGAACAAATTCATATTTTAGACTGTGCCTGCGGTGAGTTGAGTTGACGCCAAAGATTTAATTTTTTTGCGACTGGGGATAGATGTAGAAAAAGGGTCACTGCTTTTTCTCCCATAGGCCCGGGTTCGCGAGAAAATTGTAGGTAACTCGAGAATTTGGCTCATCTTCAATTCGTCTCATTAGGACATGTTCACACGATGCATGTCCTTGCAAGTATATACGTTGATAGATAGATGCATGGACAAATTATCCGTATCATAACAGGAGCTTTTTTATGTCCACGAGTTCATGCATTGGCGCAATTTTGGGTGTAAATACGATGCTATTTTAATGGATTTAATGGATAAGATTACGCATCTGCTCATGCGTAATTAACGACAGTATTACGCTCGTAAAATAATTATTTGCCGTGGTGGTGTGGGTTAAGGCATTGGGTGCACAGGACTCCAGTGTACAGGATCGTGTTCATACTACGTAATTTATTTTTCGGTTTAATCTGTTTCAGAAATAAAGTAGAATTCCCAACCCCGAACAGGTAAAACCGTCACTGCATCATTCTTAACTGTCCAACTATTACATCTACATCTACGTAATACCCTGCGAGCCACCACGAGGGTGTGTGGCAGGGGGTGAAGATCACCAAACATGCACTATTGCCATGTAAGTAGGATATATAATGTAGACATGCTAGAAAATAGGGTCATAGTTTATTAGTTACTACAGTAGATTATTAGTTATTGCAAGTAATTGCGTTAGTTATTACAATATAATATTAGTTACTACGGTATAGTACAGGTTAAAATCTACATAATAAGGAAGGGATTATTGGTAGTTATTACATGCATCATGCACTACAGACTATTCTAACTATGTTTCACCTACCTATCCCTTTTGCTACGTTGCCTATTGTTCTCTCTTATGGTACGCGGGAAAAATGACATTTTAAATCTATCGGTACGACAATCTATCTCTCTAATTTTGTTAATATGGTCAAACCTAGCATAATACGCAGGGGTTCTTAATATATATCTTACGTCATCTGTGAACAAATCGGTTTCGAATTTACTTAAAAGGTTTAACCTAAATTTTAACCTGCGTTCTGATCTTGACTTGGATCTTCAACTAACCCTTCAAAGAGAGTACAACTAGTAGCAAATTTTGGGATTCTATAGTTCGCCTGGATTTACACTGAAGAAGTGGAACGTGTGTCGTTGGCCGCACATTTTGTAATCCGAGGATACATTTTAGGGAAGAGAGAGAGCTCCGATCGGTCATGAGTCTATTTGAAGAGTGTTAACAATAGACAAAGATGTAATTTTTATCGTATAGCGACGTATTCACTGTGAATTTCCTAGCAATTATAGTCGAATGCTGATATTTGTTAATCAAATTTTCGCTCAATAAAAATCAAAATTTCGCTTTCGTCCGGGAAGAATTTTCTGACATGAGAGAGTTAATAACAGGGTATTTAAAAGCAGAGGTTTGTGAAGAGGTTCATTAAAAGTGACGTATTTAATGTAGGCAAAACGTGGATCGGAGGATCATGGAGTGTTTTCCTTGCACAATCAACCAACGTGGTTGAAAACCCGGAAGACCTTAATGCTCGACAACATACAAAAATGGTCGCAAATTATGTTACCCACACGAATACGTTCGTGCCGATGCAAAGCATCTGGTGATACTTCATTAAATGCGCTTATTGTGGAATCATTTTTTACTTAACATGCCTATGTGATATCATTTGAAATCATGCCGCATTACGCCGTGAACGTAAGATGAAATCCCTAGAGTTGCAATATGCATAACAAGGTAAAGAAAATACTGTGTTATCATGCCCTACATTTGTAATGAACTGGAATGTATTAACTTTCTCTCCCCCCCTAGGTCGCCGTTTCGATTCCTCAAAATGTTACAAAAATAAATGCAATGGCAGGTAAAATAGTGGAAAGAAATCTTATAGTTGCAATTTTATCGCGAACCCTGGCGTATGGGAAAAAAAATCTTACACTTTCCCCACGTTTCTCTCCAGTTTCAGAAAAAAAAGTTGTGTCGTTAGCAGCCTAACCCAGTCTCTACAGTGTAAGAAGTTCTGACAATGTCGATGACATGCGACTTTAAATTAATGTATATGGTTAATCTTCGCTTCGGTTCCGTTACTTTGTAAGCGGAATTTCCATCGTTGGTAGCAGCGTAGATGTTTCCGTGCTTGCATCCATTGAATACTCCACCGTTCTAGGCGTAGCGCTCCTGCCATAAGTCCCCGGTGACGCCGCCCGGAGTCCCCGAGACAACGCCGGGCTTGCCACCGCTGCGGCCTCTGAACGACAGGTGTGACGTCAGGCCTGCCCGATCTGACCACGCCCCCCTTTTCGCCCGTTTTTCGCGCCGTTGGAATTCCGACAACTTTGAGAATTTATATCTCGGAAACTAAGCGCTACTTAAGCCTCGGGTTTTTTGCGTTGGGCAAGATTCATCATCCTCTATTACCTGTATTTTTTTCAAAAAATCTGCAAGTTCTCCATTCAACATGTACTCATCCTACTATTTTCCTCCCTTCCAAGGCTACAAATTGCCCTTATTCCATGCCTCATTTAGTTTACTTTCAACTTTGCCAAAACCTCCCCTCCTACACTACTTACTGATCGCTCTCTTCTACCCTGTGACATTGCTCTTGCGATTTTGATAGAGAGAGCCAGGCTTTTGGCACTTGTGAAATTTTTCATTGATTTGGAGTTTGAAGTCAGAACACAGGTTGGCTGGCTCTTCAATACTTGGTTTTTAATTTGGTTCGCTGCTGAAATATACTCATTATATTTATTGTTCAATCAAATACTTGTTATATTGCTTAGTTCCTTATTTTCTCACCTGAACTTTGGAAAGAATTTGTTCTCTAAGTTGGTGTTTTTGTCAAGCATATCTTCTCCTCACCCATTAATGCTTCAATAAATTACATAATTATCCCACGAATAGTCAACAGTGTATTTTCTTGGTAATAATTCTCTAGGACCTCCACATTATTATTCTACCCACCCTGAAAACTTAAAATCTTAGAACCTTAAACAGAGCACATCCTAAACTGATTGAAATGTGGAAAATGTGCCAAATCACCCACCATTTGTCTTCAAGCAGTTAGTAGTTGGAATGAGATAATAATTCTTCCTGAGTTAATATATTAATAAGAAAATATGGAAGACACCACAAATGAAAATGATGGCAATATGGTAAATATGAGAAGGATGTTTTTGGAGATGGGCTGTCTCCGTTGCTCTTTTTATCTAAGATTTTGCAATGAAGAAAGGGTAACTTAAAGCATGGTTGAGCCAGCTACCTTCGTGACTATGTAGATGTTAGAAACAATGGCTTATCTTAAGCTCTCATTGTAGTTGCTCCTCTCTTCTGATTGCATATCAAGAAAATTAAACTCTTTTAAAATTTATTTCAATGCACTCCAAAGTTTTTACTTGCAATTGCAGCTCAATATACTATATCAAATCTGGGTGGAAATCTTGCCAACACCATGGTCCCATATTAAAAACTACCGACTAATTGTCACCCTTTAGATGACTCTATTTTGCAAATGTATTTTTAAAGACTGCTTTCACAAATAATGACTGTAACACATTTAAATACATATTCAAAATGGCAGTAGTTGGGTGAATAAAAAGAAATATGTTTCCTGATTTATTATAGACGCTCAAAAATATGAAGCTTCTAAGTACAAAATGTGGAATTTTTGTCCTCCTTTCTCTAATTTGTCGAGTTACTACTTAAATGTGTGTTCACGTAGACATTTTCTGTTTTATTCCTTTAAAAGTCTTCTTCATTTATGAATAGTTTTCCTCATGTGCTCCATTCATCCTCAGAAATACTCTCCGTTCATTTCTCCCCCCATGGTTATTTTTGAGTGGCTGTTTTACTTCAAAATGTGATTAGTGAGATTGTCTCTTCCACTTTGTTGGATATTTGTGAAGCATCTTTTCTATCTATCCGTGAAAATTTTTATTGGTCGTTTCCTCCATTCATTTGATCTTCATCATTCCTTGATAGCATCAGAATTCTATTGCTTTCACTCTACCTAAGTTCTTCGGCTGTTCTTTTCCAAACTATGGTGCCATATTATAGTATGCTCCATTTACTTTTAATGAAGTGGTTCTATATTTTAGTTCATGTGTTAAGCTGTTTTAAGACTGTGTGAAGAATATAAGTTTTTAATTTAAGCATAGGAGGATCCCCTAGTGTTGATTCAAAAGTACATAATTTAAAATATCAGCTTTGGAGGAATTTTAACCTTTTTCACAATCACAAATTTTGCTGATTTCGTGATAAACTCAAACTTTTTCTAAACTCTTAATGACTTAAATTTATCTGTTGAATCCTGTGGTCGACAACATAAATTGAAGATGGACATATGTTTAAAGTATTGCTTCAGCCAGAAAAGTATTACTGAATTGGTTCACAATGAGAAAGATTTGAGCTTACCCTCTTCTTAAACTTCTCGTTAGCAAATGACATAAACATATTGAATACTGCAGTAAAAAACTGTGGCAAGTGGATATGATGCATTCCTTTCGGTCGGAGAGGGTAGCCATCCTATATTTCAAAAGAAATGAATATTAGTAAATGTACATTTTTTGGTGTATTTACCTTGAAAATTTTTAACCGAAATAATTACCTCATTTAGAATATGAGTCAATGTAAAAGTAACAAAGTACAGTAAACTCCCGTTTATCCGAAATCCTCTTTATCCGAACAAAATTTTCCAACGGCCCCTACCCGATCTTCATCCAATGAATACCATGGCGACCCATTAATTATTTAGTGGTAACACCTCTTCATATATTTACATACTCTATCAACCACGTAAATTACGCAGTGGCGCTATTCAAGTCAACGATCGTTCGCATGTTCACGCTCCGCACGATCCATCCGTCTGTCCGACCGTAACGCGTACCAAACTTGCACATTCACCCGCTCATTCCAAGGGTCGGACGGATGGACTGGATGGACGGATGGATGGATCGCACGGAATGCAAACATATGAATGAACGCTAACTTGAATAGAGCTTCAGCTCATATTGCCGCTGTATGACGCATCGCGCCGCTCGTGCTGCAGCCACTCGTGAGCTACACTATTGGCTAGCTAGACTGACACTTGACAAGTTTCAACTTGTCTGCGCCTGAAGCCATGCATTCGCTGGTGTTTGTTTTTCGGCAGTCTACTGCTAATCAGTGCATTGGCTCGTGTCAAAAGAGCCTATGGCGGCAATTCGTGCATGTGTTAGTTGAAGTTTTAGCGTGTTTCATGTTAATTAAAATTCCTGTTTTTTCCCGCTGCCAAATGAGGTGGATTTTTTTTGTGTGAACGCAAAATAAACGAGCTTTTCTATTCAGTATTTAAAATATTTGACTTTTCAATCATACTTTGGTGCCTTTTTAACTCGTCAACAAAAATTTTTCAATCAAAAACATGTAGGCTTTTATAAACTCTTCTCGGGCTCTGCACCAGGTGACTGGCTTCATGCTTGCCGATGTTTCGGAAAACGACTTGCTTTCCATCATCAGGGCGTGTTACTCTGTCCGTGTCAGATAGTAAACTCAAGTTTACTATCTGACACGGACAGAGTAACACGCCCTGATGATGGAAAGCAAGTCATTTTCCGAAACGTCGGAAGCATGAAGCCGGTCACCTGGTGCAGAGCCCGAGAAGAGTTTATAAATGTCATTCACCAGGAAAAACTTAAATCTTTTAACATGTAGGCTTGTTCACAACCATATTAATAGCATTTTATGTATGCACGTTTTACGATAATATTTCACAGTATTGATGCAATTCGGGGTGTTTCATGTGGGACTTCGGTTTATCCGAAATTTTCATTATCCGAACCGGCCGCCGTCCCGATCATTTCGGATAAACGGAAGTTTACTGTAATGTGAATGCATTGTAAAGGGTAAGTTTGTGATCATCCATGTCATGCTCCAGTCACATTTCTGTTTCATAAAAATCATAGCCATTTTCCCTTGCCATGACAAATCACAACTTTTTGCCCCAATTCAATTTAGGAACAATACTGATCTTTGCCCCAAATTTTGTGGTGCAAATTCAAAAATTGTTTATGTAGCCTCCACGAAACACCCTCTTATGAAGCGAACATGATGTACTGGTGAACGGGTGTTATAGAGAGAGTTGGGTGAGGTGGAGCAAACAGTTCACTCCTCCCACTGAGTCATACAGAGTTTCACGGCTACAATAGAGATTGATGGAAGGGGCAGAGTTCTTGTGATTTGCCCCCCCTTTATTTGTTACAATATCTGTATGCATGGGTATGTGGGCGATAGCCTTGAATGGCTAGCAAGCAATCAATACACTCCGACCACTGGCTCATTCCGAGTTTCATGGGGCCCAGCTACTGTAAGGATCTCTGGGAAGGGCAGAAAGATAAGAAACTCCTGTGACACTCCTTATCTTTTTCTACTTAGAATTTTGGAATTTATGAGTAGCTGCCCCCTTGAATGAGACATTTCATTCAAAAGCTGCTACATGGAGCCGGACAGAATGTCCTGCCCCTCCCCCCTAGCATAATTTTATAGTTACAGGTGGGTTTCCGGCCCCTTCTTAACATAAATCTGGCCTATGCCCACGGAAGCTTTCATTGCCATGAAACAATACTCACTTCTCCGAGAAAGTTATTGATGTTAGTCTGCACTGTCAATATGCTTTGTGATTTTTTTGGTGTGAATATTTTTGTAGCGTTATGGCTTTGTCATATTTCCCTTGACAAGTGACCCATGTTCTGTTTGAAAAGACTGCTTTATTTACCAATTGCTCCTTTTCAGAGCTCTGGGGGGTATAAAAAGCTTTATTAAAACCAATTTTCTATTTAACGAGGAATTATAGTATGGTGTAGAAGTGGCCACCCCTTATGTCTGTCACTTTGTGGAAAATGTGGCATTTAATATTATCCATGAGTGAAGTACCTTATTCCAGAGCTTTTAGAAACTGTAAATATTTAAACTTTCTTTTGAAGGTCATAAAATTTGGAGAGGGACTAACAGATGACATTAGGCAGTGATCCAATGCAATATCATGCTTTCTCTGTAGTTGCCCTAAATAAAGTAGAAATGCTACTCATTCTTTCTCCACATCAGTTGTTGAGGAAGTGCAAATAGGTGCAATAGATGTACAGCTAAGGTAGTTTCCTGATTTTTTTATTAAAGCACTTGAATGAGAAAAATGAAATTCCCATTTTGTACATGTGGAATCTAAATTAAAGCCTTAATTTGTTGACTGTGGTTCATTGCTATTTGACTTACCTGGGAGCATTTCATGGCTTGTTGGATCTGTGTTGGAGACATTTGTAGTGCATGAGCCAATGTAGCTTGGCTCATGTCCATTACTGATACAAATCCTGCAATGACGTATCTGTCATCATTCATAAGCATGTAATCCATCAACATGAAGTTCACTTTCCACACGTCAGTAACTTTTACTTCATTTGGGTCGTAACCTCCATGTCTCATCAAAAAACATTTTCTTCCTAGGTCATCTGGCTCTGGCATTGGTATAATTCCTCTAATTAAAAAATAGGTATATCATTCACCTTTTATGCCCCAATTCATATGAGAGAGTAATGTGGGTAAACTTAATGCTTATTGAATGAATCTATCAGGAAAAATATCTCCCTTAGGCCTGACTGAAACTCCACTGAACTGTCCTGAAACAGCCTTTCAACTGCATTAGATTGCCTTGTTTTCAAAGTATGAAAGGGTTTTCCATTGTAACTTTCCTGCCTGATTCCCTTGCTACTCCCATTAGCCAAGATTTCTTGTGCTTTGCTGATGGAGCTTTCTCCACTGCTAACCCTTTGTCAGATGCCTCTATTATCTTTCTACTTAGCTGCTGCATCATTTACACTCCCACACCTTTGATTCTGCCTTTATAAGCCGTAACGAATGAGAAAAGTTATGGTGTACCCACTTAAAAATAAAAGGAAAATGATAATGAATTCCATTACTGTCAAGTCCAATGGTTTTCAGTAAAGGCATCAAACATGCATATTGTGAAGTTGTCAATTATTCTGTCATTAAAAGCTCTTGTTGATGTATGACTGCTGTGAACAAATCAAATGATTATACACAAAAATTCAGCCATACTGACACCACCCACGTAATGCTACCTCCTAGCATATTACAAGACATTTTGCCACAGCCCATTGTTACATGCTACTGATTCAATGTTGTTTCTATATGATGAAGAGTAATGACATGTTCTGATCCATATTAATTTCTACACCTTTTATGGAAAGCTCTCAGCTTTGGGTAGAAAGTGTTTAGATTTTCATTTGTCTTATGTGTCTATTTGAAAAAACTCCTAAAATCTTGTCCGTCTCTAATGAAATTAGTTTCTATTAAGGGAAGTTTAAGTCTCCAAAGATTAAACATGGCTTTTCCTCTTGTTTTATGTCTATCAGGTTTAACCATACACTATCAGTGAAATGCTAACTTCATCAGTTTGAAAATTAAAAATGTGTATCTATTTTATGTTGAGATTTCATGGAGTGCAAAATGAAACTTTTTTGAACTGTTTATAAGATGTATCAGCATAATTTTAACAGCGATTTTGTACTTTTTTCAAAACATCATCCATTTATTAATAAACATTAAATTTAAAATAGTATCCCTTCACAGTAAACAAGGTTTTAATCTACAATTTAAGCTCTTTAGGAAGGTAACCTCTAAATAGTATGGGACTCAATCATTCTACTGTTGTACATTTGGACTTTCATATATGTCAAAGGAATACATTTTGAATGAACGGTGAGCACAGCCTGTATCATGAAATTACAAACCTAAGTGCCAGTCCCATATATAAATAAAAGTTCTTTATTATGAATTCTGATGCATAAACAGCAGCATTCATGTCAGTATCCACTCTGCTGCGTAATAAATCATGAAGTATAGCTGTATGTGCTGTGCCCAATCGCTTGAGAATGGGTACTTTGTGTAAGCTATATGCTGTACAGAGCTCACATTGGGTTTGTGAACTTTCAAGGGACTCTGGCAGCATGAGAGGTCAAGGAGGGATGAAAGGGAAGAAATGAATCATCAGGACTTCAACTTTTCTTCATCCTTTCACATTTCTCTATGTCTCATGCATTGATGGTTCCTCTGAAGATCACTACCCTAATAGGGGGTCATTCACTCCCTTCCCAGCTAATCCTCCCTCCCCTGCCAACGTCCTGGCCTGGCTTTGACTCCAACTCCCATACCGACTCCCTTTTCTTGTTAGCCTAGCCTAGCCTCCAACCCCCTTTCCTATATCCAATCCCACTACAAGAGGTATATAACACTTGAAAAATTTCCGTGTTTACTCCAGTGGGTTTGGAGTCTTTGGCAGGTTTTATCCATGAATTTGAAGATTTTTGGACCATGTTCTCTCTAGAAGTCATTTATTTGAAAAAAAAGGCTCTTACTTGGGCTGCACAATGAATTTTGTTCTTTGAGTTATATGCCCTCCACCGTTGAGACAATGGCCTGTAATGGGGGTATTCTGTGTTGCATATTTATTTGTATTATTCCTATGTTACCTTAGGGCTCTGTTTAGCCAGCAGCAATAGAGGCTTGATTGCTGATATTTTAAAATTCGTGGTCCCTCATCTCTGGCAGTGACAGCTTCACGTTACCACTTGTGATCAGGAAGGGAATCACTCCGTCCGTATTGGCACAGTATTATCAGTTACTTTGTAATAACCTGGCGGAACTCTCTACCAGGGCTAGTCAGAATGATAATGTCGCATTTGATGTTTCAGTATCGTGCTTCTATTGCTGAAAAAGTATTCTTTGTCTATACTGAAATTCTAGCCTCGATATTGCTACACATTGTACCAGGAGCGATCCCAGGGAGGGGGGATAATGGGGATACATCCCCCCCGAAAATTCTAGATTTTACAAAACAATTTTAACAACTAGACGTAGTTATCAAATACAACATTAAACACTCGGATCACTGATCTGAAAAGTATAAAAGTTCCTTTGAAACTTGTAACTTGTATTTGATCAATGTATTTGATCATCATTATTATTATAATATATATAGATGTAATGATGTAACAGTTTTATAGTTTTTTTAGGATGACTCAAAATTGCCATTATTTAATGTTAGTCTCCTCCCTCCCGGAATAAATTCCTGGGATCTCCCCTGCATCGTACTAATGCAAAGAAATGTCATAACACTGTGACTAGGGATGAGTCAATTCCACTTTTTCAATTCCAATTCCGATTCTTTTAAATCGATTCAGATTCCATCGATTCTTTTTCCTAATAACAGGTGGGATATTGATATACCAGTAGCGTATGACTATTATTTAAATTCAAGTATTGGCTGTAATAAAATAACAAAGACAATTAAGTCACCCAAAAAGTATATTTATTAACAAATAGCAAATCTATCCTCAGCTTATTGAGTTAGATAAAAAGTACAAATTGATAGCCTACACCCAAAATTACTGAGACAAATATGATGTGATAAATGAAATTTGATTTGAGTATTTACCTATCTGGAATCGATGGAATTGGAATCGACTTTAGGCGATCGATTCTCGATACCGATTCTAATCCTGAGAATCAGTGGAATCGAGAATCGACAATTAGATTTGACTCATCCTTAATTGTAACACTTTTTTGCATTTGTCTGGTGAGAAAGCTGTCAGTTCTTCTGTTTCGATGAGAAAAATTTGCTTTCAGAATGGCGTGTCAAGAGGGCTTAGAGGCTAAGTGAAATGCAAGCTAGTAAAAGAAAGTCCCTGGGCTTTTGGAACCCCATCTTGTGGGATGCCTGCTCCTGCAGGTGGAGTTAATCTCAACTGTTCATTTCTGTAGTAGATGACCTCATGGTGTATGTAAGAATATAAGTATGGAAAAGAAATAAGTAAGCATTAGATGGTAATGGTGGATATATTTACCATTGGGTCCCCTATTGTTAACTAATCTTATATGAAATAAAAGAGAGAAAATCTCCAAAAGCCATAAACAATTGACACCATCAAAAAACACCAAATTTACTGTGTTGGTATGCTGGGAAAACCACAGCAGAGACCAACCACAGCCTCTCAACCGAGCATACCCCCCTGTGTTGGTTTACTGGAATGTTACTTCTTCGCCAGGGACCAAACACAGACGCACACACACAACCAAATAGGATCCTTTGCAAGAGCTAATGGGACCCCGCTAAGGATGTTTGGCTATAACCTGGGATCCTTCACTGGGCTAATGAGACCCCGCTAAGGATGCCCGGCTATTTACGCAAGCACACTCACAAGCACACAAAATCACTCACTCACACACACAAATGGGCCCAACTTCTGGCAGAAACATCTCAAAAAGAGCGTGGTCAAAACAACACAACAGGACGAGGGTGGGGGTCGAATACGCGTATTTCGGCTACAAAGTAGCCCTCTTCAGCGAACCGAAGGTAACGCGTCACTTCAATGCAGGGTTGAAGTGAGGAAGGGTCAAGACATCCGAGATGTAAATAAAGGTAAACTGAAGAGGAGGGGGGGAAAGAGACAACCAATTGGGAAAGAGAGAGGGGGAAGGGCGATAAAGAAACGCGAATGAAAACAACCAAAGAAAATCATTGGGGAAGGGGGAGGTGTAAAGGAGAGTGGGGGTTGCAATGGACGTAAAGTAGAACGTTGGAGGGAGGGGGGAGGAAAGGGAAAGGAAGTGATCGGCTAATGGCGTCCGTTAAGAGACGTAACGAATTATTTAAAGTTCAAAACTGAGTAGAGGGAGGAATGAGGGATGGGTCCAGCGTCGCTGTTTAGGAGTTTGGCTTTATTTTTAAATATAAAGACACTCTCGTAAGCGTCTAATAGGTTATTACTTGTATGCTTTAAGAGTTTCAAATTGTCTTTTGTTACGTCGTGCCCGGTCATGTCTCCGGCTTTTGGAGATTTTCTCTCTTTTATTTCATTGTCTAGCCGTAAGAAGCTCACCCCATCTTCGTGATGGCTTTCTATTCTTATATGATTATGTTATGCTGAAACTCTCCCTGATGGAAAATTTAGAAAAGTCTTATCAGCCTCAATGATACTGTCATCAGTATTGATGAGATCTCTGGCCTGGATCAATGCATTGCCTCTGAGTAAAATTTAAATATTGATAGATGAAGCTATTGGTATTGTCTAACTGAAACTAAAGTATTTATGAGGAGGAAATCATTTGCTTGTATTTGATCAACCTTTTGGTTGTTTTAAGCAAAAGCTATGGCGTATTGACCACCATTGCTGATGCATAGTCTTTGCTAAAAACGTAAGTAAAATACCCATCTTAAATGTCCCATAAATTGCAGCCATTTAATCCCTTGGTTTTGTTTCAATTTCAAGGCAGTTTTGAGGCAGCTGAAGTGCTGTGATATTCAATAGGCCTTCATTTGAGTTTCAGGGGAGAAATTTTTCCCCGAGAATCTGTTCGGAGGTAAACCATAACTAGGTTTGACAAGATAAAATTGCCTTACCCAATATCTAGAAGTTTTTGTATCTCTGGCCTCATTGGGTCACGATCTTTGAAAAATTCTGGAAGAGCAGACCTCGTGGTATAATAGAAATCAAGCTTTTCCTTTGTCCGCTCCAAACTGTACTTACATCCCCGTAGGAAAGCAACCAGGAACTGGTCATCTGGAATGAAAATGGAAATTTTTACTTGATAAACAATGAAAGAAATATACAAATATTCCATAATGTTTTGTAAAAACTTACTTTTTTTTAAATTTTTGTGTTGTTAAAGTAGACAAAAGTTTTTTCAATTTTATGGCTTATTCTGTGGATTATATGTGTACTCCAGAAGTCAAGGGGTCTAAGTGACATTTTTGAAAAAAATAAGTTACATACAGGAATGGGATGTAAAAGTATAAATCTTTCAGGTGGTAAAGGGATCCAAGTGATTTTCTTGACAGGTGATGCTATCTAGGATAATGCCTCTAAACTACTTAGTGGGTTGTACCAAACATTTTCAACTTTGACGTAAGTTTTCTCTAAACAATAGTTTTGTTACTTAGACCCCTTGACTTCTGGGGTCCTCATATAGTCTTCCCTCAAATATACCTGGCCATAAAATGATGGTGCATCGTAAATGCTTTGATCAATGGTGGTAATGGCTTCCGCACATAAAGATGATATTTCAAATTAATGTTCAAAATTTTATTAGACCATGATAGATCATGAGATGTATTTAAAAAATAAATTGAATATTGGTTTATGGATCTATTAATATTTATTCTTACATATCAAATATTAAAATTAGAATACATATCAATACTCATATGTTGAGGTGTTTGATAATGTTTATTTATCATCCAACGTGGATATGTTTATATATCGTCAGTATCATCCAGCTTTTCATCTGCAATATTAGCTGATAGTATCTAAGTTTCTGTGGTAACCTGGATAAATTCTTCTTTAAAATATTTGGAAAACTTGGCCTTTCTTGGACTTTCTTTTGCCTTTTTAATGTTTATTGGCTTTACAGCGTTTGGTGAGAACATCTTTTGTTTTGTAGTCCAACTGGCATTTACAGTATTTAGACTGTTACAAATAGGATGATATGACTAATCCTTGTCGGCCCCGGTGGCAGGAGAGTAAAGTCCTCGCCTGCTAACCTGAGGGTCGTGGGTTTGGATCCCACCTGGGTAGATTATTTACTGCCCAGGACATGGGTGTTTGTGTTTGTCAATTGAGTTAATTGTAAGCGAGGACTGTACAGTCCTAAATTTGCTCAATAAAGACAAGCTATTATTATTACTATCCTTCAAATTTAAATTCATTATCACTTGATCTGATCAAGTAACTTGTTGTTTTGGGATTATCTCTCATTTAGTTTGTTTTACCTTCAACTGCTACTGACTGCTGCATACAGCAGAAGGCAGAGTTAAGACACACTTGTGCAATGCTACTCTATTCAAAAGTATATTTTGTATTTATCCATAGTTACATTCATCCTCGTATTTGGAAATTTTACTTTATTTTGTTATTTAAATATGCTTCTAAAGGCTCATCATGCAAGAATATATGAAAATATTTACAATATATGTGCATGTGAAACATTTGCTTTTCTTGGGTATCATGAAAAACAAACATCTATACTAATATATATATATATATATTACTCACCTGTTCTTGCTCTCAGGTGAGGTTGCTTTGAGAGCCATTCCTTTATGTGTGCTAAATCCTGGTCAATTCTTTTAGGGTCTTCATTCAATTGGCTCGTAGCTATTTCTTGCAGGTCTGCAGATATAGGCCTGACGTTTGGCATGATTCTTTTCCTGGAACATGAATTTTTGGATAATCTCAAGGTGATAAGGCATGCTTTCCCTCCCCATTAAGTTGACCGAATGCTCCTCATGTATTAATGCCTCTTATTCCCTCAACCAGCTCTTGGGTGATGTGCTTTTACATGTCATAACTGAAGCCAGATGTTTGTAATCAAATCATCCACATCTATCTTAATAGCTACCCTATATTTATGCTGGTATCCTGAAGTTTGTGATGTACTGCCCCCCATATCTTTGGTTTAAAATACCTTGTAGTGCCGTAGCATCATCATCATTTAATTTCAGTGCTTTTATGTACTAGTGTAGTGTGATTGAACATGTAAAGTGGTGTAGGATATCGACTTTTCTATTGAAAAGGTTCTCTTTCATTCTTCAACTGTGTTTCAATAACTCCATGCATATCTTCACAATAGTCCCTTGACACATTGGGCAACTTATGCTTCATCATCCAAGAATCTTGACTCATTCACGTATGTAACATGTTTGTATTCTTCTCATGTCATCATAAACTGAAAAGAATTCATCCAATGATATGTACTTCGGCTAATTCCAGCTCTCCTATCTTGAGATGAATGAAATAAGCCTTAGTGGCCCTTTCTCAAGGGATGTTAACTTCCCTTGAGAAAATGAAATCGTCTAGTGTGCAGGAAGAATCGTCAAATAAAGTGTATCGGGAGCATTCTCATTCTGCTCCAATCCCATTCCTTTATGCATTTTAGTGGTGCACGTCGTGCGTACCACTAGTATACTGCCTGACAGCAGTGCAGGAAGCATACAGGCGTGAATCACGGTGATGAGCACGAACGTACAGGGAGCGTGCCGGAGACATACGTATGTCACAGAGCACAGACCCAAAGTACACCAAGTGTATTCAAACATGCACTCGATGTGTGGTACACCACTCGTATTCTCAAGTCCCTAAAATGTACATATCCCATTTTCGGCAGGGTTCCTAATTAAAAATCTCTCAGTGGAATGATGGCAGAAAAAATGTATTTCCTTATTTTCTTTTAACTTCAAGTAGTTCACTAAGATAATATTCTCGATAAGTTTAGCTTGGGTGTGTTAACCTTAGAATGTAAACACTCTTTAATACATTTGTGTTTGATTTCAGGAAATTTGACCATTTGAAGCATGGCAAAAATAGATGTTTCATTAAATACCCTCTTGTGTTGTGTATGTGTAATATAAAATTGGAATTTTTTTGGAAATTCTAAGTTGAAAAATATATGCACTCATCATGTGCTCACCTGTCTTCCTTGATCAGTTGGCTAGTTTACCCATCCAGAAATGCTTGCTCATTGAGAGAATACACTGTTGAAGTAGTTGGAGATAAGATAAAGATCAAATATTCTCTCTATGTTACTATGATAAGCTCAGAGCAGATAAGGTGGGTGGTGTAGAGCCCCAATGTTGATACTAAATTTCTATTAACAAAATCGTTGCTGTCAACTTAGTCCTTCTTTTCTTTAGAAATGCCTACTGTCTTAGAGGAGATTTTCCTGTCAGTTTTGATGATAAAATCAGTTTATCTTATTCTGGAAAAACATGCATTTCAACATCAGCCTGAAACAATTCATAGTTGGCATGCATGGTTCTAAGGTAAAATATACTCAATGAATCAATTGAAAGATATTACCTTGGCTGGAAGAGTTTGACTCAAATGGATTCCTGGGCTGGCCAGTTATAATCCTGGAAATCTTCAGTTGGAAAATGTGCAATTCATTCGTATGCATGCCCTACACTATGGAGGGAGCATCCTATGCTAATTTTTCTGCTGAAACTACATTTTCGTGCATTAGAGTTTTTGCTGCTGCAGGCGTTACTTTCAGAAGTTAAGTGGCCAATTCATTGGAGGGCTGTATGGGACTTTTGTGTCAGCTATTCATGGGCCATGTCGCCAGACTGTTGCTAAGTGGTCGTTTTTTGATTGGCCTATTCCAGGCCCATTTGCGCATTAACTCACATCACTGACTGAAGATCTAATTGATGCCACTTGTGATTGTGAAGAAAAATGGAAAAATTTCAGATGCACTTATCCTATGAGATTTTATTTGAGCATATCAGATGTATTGTTTCACTCTCTTCAGAATCCTTAACACTTAGCAAAATCTATAATGAGCCCTGCCATGTCCAAAGTTGGCCCACCTCGGCTCACCTAGCAACCTTTGGGTTCCTTGGTGAGCCATATGAATGGGTTTACGTTCGAGCAGTTCATTCAAAGCAAGATACCTTTTCTTAATGCACACCCTCAGCCACCATTCAACCTGATTGACTATCCCTTGACAGTAGCTTAAAGGACATTAGCCAAGCTTACCTGAATTTTTTGCAGTATACTATCAGTGGTGCAGGAACCTCTCTTGAGCTACGGAGGAGTTGGAGAAAGTAAGCCTGACCACCCACCCTGGAATGGAGACAGATGAGGAAAGTTTGGGGATGTCATAGGGATTTCATTGTTGCTAAAAGTCAATAAATCATCCCTGAGATCTCCATTATTAACATATATTATCATGCATTGAAAACTACTTAAGTCCTTTAGTAACTAATTATCTCATTATAAAACTTAGCCATTTCTATCAAATATTTACATTAATTCCCTGCTATTTGTTTTTTATTAGGGTCACACAATACTTTTGCTCCCCTACACTTTCAACCGGCAACCGGCAACTGAAGTCATTTTTGTTGTGAAACATAGGTGGGTTGGTGGATGAGGGAAGGATCATTTGGGAATGGAGAGAGGATGAAGAGAAGCACAGCATGGGAATTAACCTGCTCTTTATTTTTGTGCTAGGGAACAATGGTTTAGCATGGAATTGAATACTGTATGTTCTTGGAATGCTCTCCTCATGGCATCTGAACAGGGTCCAGATTCCATTGAAAAATCTCTGCCTCTGCCAGATTTTGAATCCAGGCTCTCAGGATGGGAAACCCATAGAAGCTTGCAGCTGGGCGTGAAACAACCTTCTCCCATCTGTATGAAAGAGCAAGAGCGAGACTATTTCCTCCCTCTCCCGTCCAAGCAAGAGCTAGAGAAAAATAGATAGGGCTGCCAACCACTCTAAACCCTATTGTTTGGGTTGGTGGCTCCCATGCCAGGCAACCGGCTCCTGGCTAGGCAGTCACCATCTTTTTTCCTCTTCTGCCTCTCTTAGCCTTTGGTTTTTTCCAAGGTTTTGAGGAAAAACCATAGGCAAGGAGAAAAGGAACTGGTGGAGTGGAGGAAAAGAATTTTACAGCATAAATTGGTGTAGTTCTGGTTAATTTTCTCAAGCATCCTTTTTATTTCTGTATTAATGTAAATACTTTATTGCCTTTTAAATTCAAATTGGTATCTCTTGTTATTGTTTTGAAATTATGTATTTTTATTTTTGTGTGACTTGGCTAGCGCAAGATTCTAATGATATTGTTGACCGATAAAACTAGAAATCTTGTATGGCTAATTTTTTCCTCTCATAAATTGTCATTAAAAACTCTGAAATCATTGGAGTGACTCATAGTGACATATCTCTCCTCTTTTTGCTTAAACTCTCCTTCAACCCCTTGTTTCCTGAGGCTATCCTCCCTACTATGCTAGCATCTTTCCATGCGGTAATATATCATTGCATTGTCTTCACATGAAGCATATTTGCTTCCCCTTCAGGTTGTTAGTGTGTAATGAGAACACTTGGCAGAAGGACAAATGACTGGGGTGGGTGGTCATGGTCAGACATCTACACCAATTGGGTGGGCACAAACATGAGCATGGGCAATAACAGGGATGATCAGGTGTCACCCAGATTTTCTGACAGCTTGAAGATTAAAAGAAGCCAATACTCCAGCCACGACCTCCTTAGCCGCTTCCTGCACCACTGTAGGTTGTACATGTTATTATTTCCATTTAAACTGATGACCTGCTTTGACAGCTAAGATAATTTTGGACATAAAATCTGCCACTTGCGTACAGGAACCATAGCTTGTGAAATTAATTGTCCTTCAAATTACAAGCTATGTACAACAAAGCTTAGCTTTGGTGATGAAGTGGGAACTTGTGTTTCCAACATGGGACACTATTTCCTAAGTTTGCTGTACCTGTTTTGTGTGCAGCATTCCTTGTTATAGTTTGGCATCTTTCTTCGGAGAATCACGGGCAAGTGGTACCCTATGCTTATTTTCATGATTTGTAGAGTATCTAGTAATCTCCTGATGAGGCCTCATTTAATAGCCAATATGCTTGTATGTGCTATCCTTTAGGAGGTGCTATCTATGATAAACTGACTCTTCAGGATACTGTAATTTTTTTCAAGATTTTAATATGAGCATAGTATCATAAGATCTATGGAGCTTTTTGATAAAAGTGACATTTTATCTTTATATAATTTTGTTTCATTAGGGTACAAAAACAGAACGAGTGGATCCTGGTGAAATGATTAAATTGTTATTGCATAATTACACTAGTGTCATATCAGTGACAGGAACTCATTCTTGTGAAGAAATTCTCTGGAGAGTTTTACAATATTACTCCACATTGATTTTAAATATGCCCCAATAAATTATTAATCGATACTTTAATGTTGCATTGAATTATTGTCAGTAGATATTTTTCTGAAACCAATTAGTCAACTGTTAACTGCCTGAAAGATCCTTCAACACCAAACAAATCTTCATAAGTTTTTGGCTTCCCAGGCCGTTTAGATTCATTTGATTTATATTTTGCTTCTTCAAGGTACCAGTCCCTGAAGTTTTCTATATCTGTCTTTGTTTTTTCTGCAAAAAGAAAATATACAACTTCATGAAAATGTTAAAATCAGTGATTTGGAGCAATCCACATAAACAATGTGTTTGAGAAAAATATCATTTGTGATGAACAAATAAAGATATTATAATTATGTTTTAACAAACTTGGTGTCTACCAAAAGTAGTACTAGCTAGATTTTGCCAATCGGTGCTCTTCATGTCGCATATCATGGTAGCTAGGCCCCCAAAGAAGCAAGGTTTGGCTAATGTTGGTTGCATCTTGATAAAAAAAATTTGATCTGTGTTGATCAGATATTCTGTACTAGGAATTGAATTCAAATCAAGGTGTTTGCCTGGTTTTTGCGCATCACAGCCATTAATTTTTGTTAAAATTTGAAGAATTGTTTTTAAGGATTGCTTGCCAAACTATACCCTTTAAATTATTAGAGCCAGATGTCACTTTTGGTAGACACCAACATTCAATTTCTTATAAAATGCATAATCCATCTTTTTGTACAAAAGCAAAATATTTTATAATTAAACACACTTATTAAATCAGCGGTGGGACCAGCTTCTCCTCCATATTCCGCTGGTAATATTCTTTTAGGAACATTTTTGAACAAGGAGTTCATATCGTCACCATGGGCATATATCTGAAATGTCAAATATTAAATCAAAATTGTTTACTGTAAAAATACCAGCATATGAGTTTGAAGTGACTATAAATGCTCTTTCTCATGAAGTTCTTTCTAAAAATGTAAATTGTACTTGTAAACAATATGGATACAAAAATTTAATTCTTGGCATCAATACTACATTCCATTTATAAAATTGACATTTAGCCTTGATTTTCAAGAAAATACATCATATAATATATTGCAATCTAATGGGAGTGCTTAATTTGAGATAAATCAAACTTACCCTGTTTTTAAGTTTGTCACGAGAAAAGGCTTTGAAGAGATTGAAAATTGCATCAAAAGCTGATGGTGTGTGGATAAAATCAAGTCCTTTAGGTCTACTTGGATATGCATCCTGAAGAGAGAAATGTTTAGTCAATTAAGACACATGAGATTGATTCACAGGCAAATATCACCAGTAGGTATAAACAAGAACAATAAAAACAAATAGTGTTCCATGTCTGAAAGTGAGATTCACAACCAAATGTTCCATGAGCTGATGGAGCATATTGATTGTACTGAACCAATGGACATCAATTTCAGTTGATAAAATAACTAGTGGAAGTAAATGGATTGAATAATTACCTGATAAAATATGATAACTCAATAAGAGTATTTCATCACAATATGCTTGAAAGGCTTGGAGAAAGCTCAGCATTGAAGCCAAGGCCACAACTACGATACAATTGAACATGAATGGTTTGTCTGTCTTTTGTTAATCCAAATTAGATCCCCCCTCCATTGGTATGGTTAATCAGCCCTCTTCTGTATTTTACCTCTACATCTTAGAATAAGTTCTACTTAGGTACACAAGCATTCATCTACCTGTATTTTTCTTTTGCATCAGTGGAAAGTTTTTCTATTATATCACCAGCTTAATTGATTTTCAGAAAGCAGCACTTAGGGTGTATTATTTTATTTATATTGCTTTGAACCCCATTTTCAAAAATGTGCTTTCACTAAAAGGTGAAAAAAGTCTAACTTACACCACTTCTGCTCTCAATGACACAAGTGTACCTTTACATTGTGAACTGCGTGGACTTAGCTTCTTCCATCATACTCATTATAAATTATACATTATGATATTGAATTGCAAAATAAGAAATTAATAAATGTATGTATAGGTACCTTGCTGTCACTGAATTATTACTCTTAAAGGAGAGGTGGCAAAATAAGTCCCTAATTTTTCTCCCAAATTAAGAGTATTTATTAAATTTGGTAGCTTTAGTTGCAAGTATAACTACACTATGCATTTCTTTGGTATATTATGGCTCTAAGTTTTGTTTTTTTTAATTTTCTACTTTAAACATTCAGGATAGTTTTCATAGTGGACTAGATTTTTTATGTATGTAGTCTGTTCATTTGCATATGTGCGATTGATAACTTGGTATCCTCTTCTATTTCCTCTAATTTATACCACCATCTCTTGCTAAGTCCTGTTGTATCATAGGGGGCAAATGAATGGCTTCCAATTTTTTCATCCACTAATAATGGTTAATATGATCATCAATCTGTGGCTTTTAAGTTGATATCTACTGATACACTTTGAAGAGCTAATCTGCATTTTAAAAATGAAGCTTTACACCATATTTAATGTTCAGTTCAATTCCCCTGGTTCAATTTCAAATGGCCCTTCATGAATATAATTGTATGAATGTGAGACACATTTTCAATATGATAAATATGCAGATTTTTTCATTTTTTGTGAATTCGAGAAGTCTGTGTAATATGTTTGTGAGTAAACATAAAAGAAAATTGTTTCTGAATTCTATGAAAAGTAATCAAATCAGATGGGTGTCAGGGTAAAATTATGATAGTCTTTCCATGGCCTGTTGGCAGTCTCATTCAAATTAGAAAATCAAAATTTTAGGTCTACTGTCATCTAGCATATGATTCATTCATGCATTGTTTGTTTAATCCTAAGATTGGTTGACTGCAGCTCTCCGCCTTCCCCTTTCTAATGGTAAGTCCCTTACTTCCTGGTAGCTCTTCCTTTGTACTTCCCTCATTTGCTCCATGAACTTATTCCTGGGTCTTCCTATGGAGACTTTCCTCTCTATTTTACCTTCAGTTATGCTCTTCTCTAATCCATTGTGCCTCAGTGTGTCCAGTCCATCTGGTTCTTCTTCTCTGTATTCATATATCCCTGAGTTGCACCAGCTTTGTTTCTTTCTCATCATGCAGGAAAATAGAGTCACCTTCCAGTGAAGGAAAGGGAGTCGCAGGAGCAGTATTGGACCCTTATATAATTCAGTCATCCTTTTTCTGTGGGCTGGGGGAAGTGGTCATGTTGAGTATTTGTGGAGATGCATGTGCCAAGAATTGATTCATTGAATTTGGAACTCTATTTGATTTTGTGGGTTACATATAATTTTCCATGATATTTTTTGGTTATTTTGATACATTACAGTGCATAAATTTCCAATTCTTGGCCATAGTATCTTCTGTAAGCTAGTAATATGATTATAAACTATCTGAGGAGTATTTGTCCTTTGATTACCCCAAATTACAGGACCTTATCTTCAAACTTTAACCCTTTGAGTGCGGCATGAGGTGATATCATGTCATGGTTGTTTTTACACTGGCGCTGATGACATTATATCATGTCAAGGGTACTGTGAGTGTTTCAGCTTTCCCTAGGGAACTTTCTCTAGTGAAAGCTGGAACACTCTCGGTTCCCATGACATGATATCACATCATCAGCACGAGCATAAAGACAACCATGACATGATATCATGTCATGCCGCAGTCAAAGGGTTGATAAAATGCTAAATCTAGTACTTCCCTCCTGATGGTTATGCAATAAAGATTTGAAAGGGGCTCCAACAGGAAAGAAGGTGACTATGATATGTGCTATAATATTTTCTCCACAGACGCATGAACAGTCATGTAAATATATTTCCTGCTGCTAAATGGCTAAAAGTAGGTGCATTAATGTTCTACATTAGCTCACCTGATTATTAGTGAATTTTATTTGAATGAAGCATATTAACCATTATGACATTACTGACCTGGGAGCATTTCATGAGTTGCTTAACTACTTTTGGAGTCATTTGTGCTGCATGTGCAAATGATGCACGGCTCATGTCAAGTACACAAACGCTGCCAACTGTACTGAATCTATCATCAGTCATAAGCATGTAGTCCAGTATTAGGAAGTTCACTTTGGACATTTCGTCAACCTTAATTTCATTTGGATCATGCACTCCAACTCTGAATAAAAACACTCTTCTTCCAAGATCATCTGGCTCTGGCAGTGGTATCATTCCTCTGATGAAAAATTTTCTTTTAGATAACTCTGTTCATCTGTGATCATACTTTTTAGAGATAATATCTACTAAAGTGTAAATTAGTCGGACATATACACCTTGTGAGTATGTGAGTTCTTCTTACCCTAAGTCTAAAACTCTTTGTATCTCTGGCCTCATTGGGTCACGATCATTGAAAAATTCTCCAACAGTTGACCTGATGGTGTAGTAGAAATCAAGCTTCTCCTTTGTTCGTTCCAAGCTGTACTTACATCCACGGAGGAAAGCCACCAGGAACTGGTCATCTAGAATGTAAATTTGCTTAACTTTAAATTAGGAAGTAAATAAAGCTTAATTGAAGCATTGGTTCAAACACTACTTGCAATTCTGCCTATAGCTCTTTATAATTATTTCCAATAGTATTAATGATTGCATTAAGGTATTGTATGAGTGAATGGGATTAAGAGTGATTGTTTTGAATTGAAGCATGAATTAAAACTAGGGAGCTGTATCAGTATTTTGATAGGTAACTACCTATTGGTGGTGCTCATTATTTGGGTGGAGCTTTCTTTTCTAGATGAAAAAAATCACAAGGTATTGCCTTCTCTTTTCTGTAATGTAATATAATATGTTTATTTCACTTTTGACAAGTATATGCATGCATGGTTTTGTAAGTGTGGGGACAGAGGACACTCACAAAGTAATTCCAAAAACAAGGTCTCCTATTTTTTAGAAATTTAAAAATCAATTTCTCTTTTATAATACTTACATCACTTTTAAGGTAAAACATTTGTGTATTTTTCTACATATTTGCCATTTTGATCGATCCATTTTTGTAGATGCTGTGACAGTTTTTGTATGCCCATGTCATACCAGCTTGCCGTCATGTCCTTGAGAAAGCGTTGAACTTCATCTTTCACCTCGTTATCAGAGCTGTATCACCTTCCAGCCAAATATTCTTTCAACTCAGGGAACAGTTGGTGGCCACTGAGTGCCATGTCCAGACTATAGGTTGGGTGGGTGATGAATTTCCATTTAAACTCTTGGAGGAGAGTGAGGGTTTTGGTGGGCGATGTGTAGGAGAGCGTCATCATGGAGAATGCTTATTCCCTTGCTCCATGTGCCCTTCGTTTGTCAAGGATTTCAGTATGACTGGCTGTAAGCTCTCGAATTTGCATCACTACACCATTATGTACTACACCATTTGCGAATGTTTTTGACATCCATGCACAATTCTCTATACACTTCCTTCAATTAGTGGTGAATTTCAATCGGTTCAACGCCTTTTGCTTCCAGAAACCGAATAGCTATATGAACTCCGCACTTGATGGTAGTGTCCAACAGGAGCTTTAATCTCAAAAACTGCCAAACTAAGACTGAGCGTCCCAGAGAGGCATGCACATGCTTCTATGGGAATGGGAGATGCAACAATAACAACAGTGAGGCCAACAGCCACACGAACAGTTTCTCTCCATCCCCAATGCTTTGGAGACCTTACCTCGGATTAACCTCGTATATAAAGGAACAATCACTTGTATTCTCAGTTCAAAGATACAATAATTACAAAATGAAAGTGAGATTGACCACAAGAAGATATATGATAATGTGTGTCCTTTAGATATTCCCTTACACCATTGTAGCATTGTTTAATTCGAAATTCTTTGAATCCCCTTTTGATGACAGGTAGGCAGGAGAGGTATTTAGAAGTGAAATACATAATGTCATTAAAAGCAAAGGAAAAAGACTCATATGCATGCATTTTGGTCTTCCAGGTGACCATCAGCAGGGAGGACAATGCTTGAATCATAGGAAATGCATGTATATGAGTCTTTTTCATTTGGTTTCATTGACATTTTTGGTTTCTCTTTAATTTAACTTATTTGTTAATCGCTCTTTCTTAATTTTGAGGAGAGTTAATGTTTTTAATGCCTTTGAGTGTTTTGTCTTATATTATCGAAGCTGAGTGATAGTTGCCTTGAGTCCAGAGGGAGTATGTATATTGATGACGACACCATGGAAATGCAAAATTTTACCGTGTGTGGTGTGCTTTGAGTGCAGTTCTCTTTGTGGAGACTGCTGTTTAGCATTAACAAAAGCTCCTGTCGCCCTATTGTCATAATAAAATTGCATGATGACGATGATTCAAGTGAAAGTGAATATGAGTCAGGTTAGACTAAATAAATAACTTGTGCTAAATGCATTTTTTTTAAATTTCTTGCATGTTTTTGTGCAAAATCAATTAGTATGCCTAATTTTGTGTATGTAGTGCTTTGCATTGATTGCCAGTCACCTGTTAATGCCTAAAGAGCCGCTACACAGTGGGTCAGTGAAGTGGATAAGTGCTATTTTCTATCTACATAATAAACGTCATCTGCTATATCTTGCCTGAGGTGGCTGTTGGTATTTATATACTGCAAGTTCCTTTTGCAAATGCGAAAGGATTTGATTTTAATGCATACTGTTAGTTAATTGTTGAATATTGCCAGCATTCATAAAGATATTCCATGCTGACAATTTGTATCATGTGTGCAGCAGTTAGAGGTAAAATTGTATCTTTTTGGCAAATTAGTTTAAATCCCCTGTCTCATTCTTAGCCAAGACCCTCCCTACCTTCCCCTCCATCTATTCACTTCACTCCCTCCACTTATCTTTCCCCCCTGCCGCGCATAAGTGCACCAGGTTCTTTTGCTACTGCTGTAAAAATTGGGCTTCCCTATTAAAGAAAAGGCACAGATTACTAATATCACTCACTTTCATCAGTCTCACTTGGTGGTATTCCATCATTAAAAATTTTAAGATGTCAACTTTTACTAAAACCACTCGATTTATTAAACAATGACCCAGGTTTCGATGTGCATTCACATCATCTTCAGGTCAGACCAGGTGAATGCACATCGAAACCTGGGTCATTGTTTAATAAATCGAGTGGTTTTAGTAAAAGTTGACATCTTAAAATTTTTAAGCACAGATTACTGACCAAGGCACTGCAGAAGTTGCTACTAGAAGTTGTTGCAAGAGGTATTGCTACAAGAGAGTAGTGTATGACATTTAGAGTTGTAGGCATTGCTGAAGTGATGTTGTTAGTGTGCATATTGGAAATTTCTTTGAGTAAGTCTTCTGCTAAGTCTTCAGTGTAAATATTCCAGAAAGGGGTTGCCATGGTATAAACTGTGTTAATCCACCCTCCTATTGCATGTATTCAAATTCCTCACTCTATTGTTTCTGTTGCATGTCTGCTTCATTTTACCATCCCTTTATTGCAGCATATTAAGTTGAGAAAAAATGAATTATGCACTTACCCATTTTAGAGGAAAGATGAGGTTGCTTAGAGAGCCAATCTTTTAAGTGTGCCAAGTCATTTTCAAGCCTTTTGGGGTCTTCATTTAGCTGTGTCCTTGCTACTTCTTGCAGATCTTCTGGTAAAGGCCTGATGTTAGGCATGGTATTCTGGAAGTGTTTCATACAATGTTAGGACAATATTAGGATGTCTTATTTGGTGCCATTTGATGTAATTATCTGTTTTCATTCTTTTAAAGTACATTTCCTTTTGTCAGTGGCGCAGAATAAAATTTCCTGCATATCTTTTGTATTGCAACCTTTCATAAAGGAATGCTAACATTTGTCTCTTTTGGCCAGGTCTACAAGCCTTGTATTTTGCCCGTTCTTAATCAGTTGTTCATTTGCAAACCCTTAACCCATGGAAATAGTAAACGTATAAGCTATTAAGTAGATAGGGACTCCCTGTGTAATATTTGTCTCATCATTTTTTTGTTGTGATAAGAACTCAAGTTGCAAGAAATATTCTGCTAAAGTTTCATTTATACCATTTCAGTGATATTGTTTAATATTATTCAGTTGTCTTCCATTGATGCCTCATATGCATATGGTTTCTGAAGTAGCTTCTCCTTTAAAATTTAATAGTTGACTGATGGATGGTGGAACATTTTTGCTAGCTCTTGAAAAAATTGAGGAGTTGTTTGTGCTCACCTGTCTTTCTTGTTCAGGTGGTGTACACTCTTCCTTTACTGCTTACCCACTGACAGAAGAGACATGAGAAGTGCTATAAGATAAGATAAAGCTCTTATCTTTTTATCTCCTGTACCATTAACTGGGAGCTGATAAGGTTACAGGTGTAAAGCAAACTTTGATTCTAAAGAAACATTTTTTTATTTCCTCTAAACACTATAATTGGTGCATTATTAAAAAATAATGCCCAATAGCTAAGAGTAACTTATATTTTTGCATCTTTTTTACTGGAATGAATACTTTTTTTACTTAATGGTAAAAAAAAGTTTTATATTACTTTAGTATCAATGAGCCATGAGAAGAAGTAAGCTATGAGAATTTAATAAGAAAAATGTCTTCTAGAATTGCTGCTTCAATGTATTTACTCTCACAATAGAATTATGTGTACCTGGGGATTACTTCTGTTTATCATACTTTTGAGAGCTACTCCAAAAGTCAGCAGTATGTGTGGTTGAAAATGTGCATGTGTGCATATTTGATCGATTTTTTTCTAATAAAATCCCAAGGATAAAATAATATGTACTACCAAACCCAGATTTTTTAAATGTACATGACTCTGCTCAGAAGCCTTCCAGAGTATTTGAGAACCAGAGTTGCAGGGCTGAGCAGTATTTCAAGTAGAAGTATTTGAAATATAAGTTTACAGTTACTTATTTGAAATTTGCTCCAAGTTTTTTGTATTTTAAGTACACTTAAAAAAGTATTTTGTATGTCAAATCCATACTTTAGGTGTTTTTAATATTTTAAAATACTCAAAATACGTCTTTCACTTTGTGAAATTCCTATACCCAGTGCTGCCTAGTAGTACTTACCTTAGTGAATGGATATTAATTTGAAATTGTAACATAACATCATTGCATTTGTGTATTACGTATTATCCAATCACATAAGAAAGACACTTTTGACACCATTGGGTAAATAAGGCCTCCTCCATATTGTTACAGTTTGAACAGTGGCTGATCAGAAGGATGATGAGCAGTGCACACCTCCAGAGTTGATGCAAACATCTTCATCAAGGGCCCTTTTTGAGTTATGCATTGTGCCTGTTGCATCAATGTCTAAAGTGTACATCAGCCAATAGAATTGGGTGTATAAGTTCTGTGATAATTGAATCTATGGCAGAATTGCCACGATCATTGAACACTGAAGGAGAACTTGCCAAATCTCTTCAGCATGTGAGTTAAATTTCCATTACTCTCAATAAAAGGCATGCATAGTGGTCCTATTTTATTTAATAATTTCATACAATTTTCCTTATTAATCCAGTGGTTCATTGAAATCGTCATATTTTGAGAAATCATGCTATTCATAAAAAATGTGAAACAGATTATTCTTCACTCTCTTCAGCATCTAACTCCCCTCTATCATGATGCTCACCTCCATCTTTGCTGCGGGCCCTTGAGAATAAAAGTCTTTAATAATACAAGTCATTGTTTCCCTCTATCAAATTTATTGTTCTCATATGTGGTACGTTGATCAGATATTTACATTTAGCATTAAATGCCCAATCAAGGTTGAGACAATGGGAATCCAATGTATCATGACTAGAGATGGGCCATTCTGAAAATTACCATGGTATTTTACGTAAGTTACCACAGCCCCTGAAAGTCACTGTAATTTTCAGTATTATTCACCTCTGTCTTAGATATTTTTCATACCCATATATTCCGAACATTATTTTAAGCCAAGTTTATTCATATTTAATACAATCTTAATTATAAATGTAGGCATACACATCTCATTTGTGGAATAATTGTGGGGTTACAGTTTTGAACAGTTTGAACAAAATCTTATCATACTAAACAAAAGAATGCCGAATTTAGTATGGACTGCCGCTGCTACCGTATTTGTATTTAAATTTTCTTTATATCTTATACATTAATGTAGCAATTATATTGATTTAAATGCTGTTAACCCCTTGTTATTGCTATTGGCTTTCCTATCAAATCATCTATTAGCTATGTCATTTTGTTGCAAATTTGATGTATAGGTAATATTTTAAATTCTAGCGAACTATTCCTGTGAATTTTTTTGACTTAAGTCTTTTACTTAAACTACAAATTTGAAGAAAAATACTAATTGACCAAATTGAAGAACATTACTAATGCCTGGACCTTTTAATTAGATAATATTTTTGTTAAAACTAGGTGGTCCAGTAGAAAATGAATTTAGGGATGTTAAATATTTTGCTCTAAGTCTTCTCTTTTGCCCTTTGATGCTTTTTAAGTTTTAAATTTTCTCCATCTGCCCTGTATTTGGGTTCTAGTGTATGTATTGACACATGTCCTTTTTATAGTAGTCAATAGACTTATGGTGAGTAGCTGGTATACGTACTTGTGTATCTTAGACATGCTTGCAAGTTGAACTCAGGAATTGTTGTTATCTTTGGCAGGTTGTGTTGGTAAGTTTTTTGGAAGAAACTTGTTGGGTATATAGTGTATTTATTGAAGCTTTCTAACTGACAAAAATGCATGTGTGACAACACATTGTTACATAATTGTGTGTTATTTCAGTTCTTGTGAAAAGTTTTTTTTCCTTTTTTAATTTTAAAAATTGCCTATTCATGCGGCCAAGTCTGTTTCTATTAATTAGATGTTCACTACCACATGCAGTATCTTAAACATTTGTTTGAACTACACAGCTATGCGTGGTATCCTCCCCATTGCTTCCTCATAAAATTTGAATTTATTTAACCTATTAATGAATGAGTAGAATGAAATCTTTACAAGCTCATGATCTCTTGTACTGTAAGAAACATCTACTAACAACATTTTGATCAAGTTGGAATATGGGGAGGGAGAACTCATTTGAGTATTAAAAATGTTATTAATTAAAACTATTATTAGGAGTTAATATTGAAGCCAATACTAATCCTCCATTAATGAGGAATATCCCTTTAAACATTTAGTGTAAAGTTCTTGCATCAATCATATTTTTTCCATTTCAGTGTTTGCATAGGGATACTGAAATGAAAGCAATATTTTTGTTGTTCTGTATTTCATTAGTTATACTTATTACGACTTAGGTCATCATGTAGAATATGATCATCATGTTGTGATTAAACGAATGCTTTCATTATCAGCTTTCATTGTGATGTACAGCTTTTATTGCAAGGTAGGGAAGATTCCTTCTAGTTACTCCGGGAATCACGATGTGTTTAGGATATGGTAGGTATCTACTGTTGAACAAAGCTGAAATTGAGGTGTGTTCTGTACTATACTTGTTTGACCAATTGCACAGCTATCCATTGCAGAAGGTGATAAAGGTATATTATGGAAAAATGGTCATTATATATCCCTCTAGCGAGCTCAGCACCTGACTAGTACTTCTTTTGCATCGTACTAAATATGCTATGAAATTCTTTGTGGTGTATGCATATTCTACATTTTCAAGAAAAAATCTCATAGTATTTCCTAGCAAAATTAAATTGAATGGATCTGTCTGATGTTGATTGCAAAGTATCTTTGGTACACAGACAGGGTAGGTATAGGTATAGGCTCAGGTAGTCACATATTTTGCCCAGATATCTAGGTTTTGATGTCAGAGAAGATATTGTGACAAAAATAGTTATTTTGGCTTAATTTAAAGGCAGTCTAAAACTTATTGCATAATTTTTATTTAGTTTTGATCAGTTTGATGATTGGTGCTTGTTACCATTTATGTTTGCCTTGCTGTAAAGCTATATGCCTTGCTGTAAAGCTATATGCCTTGCTGTAAAGCTATATGCCTTGCTGTAAAGCTATATGCCTTGCTGTAAAGCTATATACCTTGCTAGCCAAATCATGGGTAAAGTGATGCCAAATGCATCATAACTGAGTGAATTTAAATGTGCCATAATTTCTTCAAGGAAAATATATTGATTTATTATTAAATTGGAACCAAGAACATACATTGAGAAACAATTAGTCCACTGTTAACTGTCTGAAAGATCCTTCAACACCAAATAAATCTTCATATGTTTTAGGTTTTCCAGGTCGTTTAGATTCATTTGATCTATATTTTTCATCTTCAAGGAGCCAATCTTTGAAGCCTTCCAGTTCTTTTTTCCAATTCTCTGTGGAAAGACAAAAAACACAACTGAGTTATGACGTAGGTAACTTTAAATGCTAAAGTCAATGGACATGAAGGATTTAATTTAGTTATTAATCATTGTGATTGAATATCTGAAAAACTACTTCCAAATACAAAAATATTCCTTTTAATTTAATATTAGGTTCTCAAATGATTTAATGTGTATATCTATTGACAACAACTCATACATGGTACTTATTTTTTTACTGATTTACTCGTATGGTAATGCTAGATGATATGTCAATTGTCTTTGTATCTTTTTTAAATCTATCTTACTCTTTTCCCTTTTTAAACTTTTCATACATGGTCCTAATTTAGATTGATATATTGCAGTTTCCAATCAATTAGTCTATTTATTTATTAAAGCAACAGTGAAAAATTTTAATAGTCAATTTTATGTGAAATTTCAGTGACCTATATGCCTTGGAAATGAGTGAAGAATAGAGTGAACCTTATTAAAGTATCTCCTCTGGTTAGCCCGTTGTATTTAATAACAAATTTTAGTTTCTCATTAATAAAATTATTAATTATGACTAACTGTTATGGCTGTTGATTAATATTTCTTCAACAGAGATCATATGATTAATTTTACCAGATCATGTTGTGCCAAAATTACCCACCTCCCACTCTGTAAAAACCACTCTGCCAGAAAAACACCAAAAACTTGCAAACGCCGTCGTGTATATTCTCTTGCGCATCACTGTCTCGCGTTGTCTGTCCACGATGGAACAATCAACTCACTTTTATACTGTAAGATACAGTGCTGCACTCTTTTCCGAGCGACTCAACACAAGTGCCATTAACTCCACCAATCAACAAGGGCAAGGATTTCCCCTACTACCCCCAACTCCTGCATCGGTCAGCTGTCTTCCTTCCATCGCCTGCTGTGCCATGTCATTGCTGCACCCACTCTCTTTTGAACCTGACCACGACCATGAAAGTACGTTCCAGCTTTTGCTGCAGTTGTGACTTGTGTTCGTCTTGTATAGACCAAGTTAACGGTATTTAGCCTACGGGCTTGTTTTCTATTGTAATAACTGTTGTTATATAAATGCTCTTACTTGAAGTTAATCAAACTGGCTAAGGTTGTAGTTATTTTTCTCTCGTTTCCGCCCACCAATCGCAGTTCACTCACGACGTCAAGATTTAGTGGCTTGCGTTGCAATGTTTGCTCTGATGCTCAATGACAACCCTCTGAAAATGTTTGCACTGTATTCAAGAGGACCTCAAAACATTTGTCTCTTACCGAAACCTTCAATGTCTATTCTTGACATGAAATCACTGCCTGTAGGCATAGGAATAGGCATCCTATAGGAAGTGCAATTTTCCTCCTTAACGATATTGCAGAGGGTTAAAGTATTGAGTGCTGGTAAAAATACATACGTTTTAATTCATCCAGAGTGCCTGCTTCTCCTCCATATTCTTTGGGTAATATTCTTTGAGGTACATTCTTGTACAAAGAATCCATGTCGTCTCCATGAACATATAACTGGAAGAGAATGAATTCTATTTATAAAAGCTCAGCTGATTACAAATGACAGCTGAATGATATAAAATATCATTTGGTGGTTCTTGTTGAACTGCGGAACTCATAGTCATTATATCATATGCCAAATGCTCCATTTCTGAATAATGTTCAATTAATGTGAGTTAAGTTCTCTAAGCACAAATCATGAGCGCTATGCACTATTACTTAAGGTCCAAGTCATCAATTTTATGATACATTACACATGACCATGAAAGTTTATGAGCATGGTTTAAAGAAAGAATAGATGGCAACCTTGACCTTCTAATTTGAAGTCTGTTTGTTTTGTAAGTAGCAATTCTCTTTGAATAGGTATATATTGCAATTTGTCCTTAAATTTGGTTAATTTTGCTGTGCTTTTCTGAAATTATTTACATTAAGGATTTTTTCAATTAAAAATAAGTGTTATTTAGACAATTCCTCCAACAAATCATATGTTTCAGCACATTTACTGCTCTTCTGATCCATTCAATATACTTAATTACACATTTGAATGACTTCAGCATTCCCCTGCTCTATATTGCACTTTATGCAGTTTTAAATATTTTTTATATCCTCTTTTATGACTTATATCTTAGCTTTAAATCCCTTCACCATCTAGAATTTTTATGACATTAGTTAACACATGTCTACTATAAAAAGTAACGATTTTTCACAGTTAATGAGAAATAAGAACTTACCCTCTTTTTGAGTTTCTCTTTAGAGAAGGATTTGAAGAGATTGAATATTGTTTCAAATGCCGGCGGTGTATGGATGTAATTTATTGCTTTAGGCCTTACTGGGTATCCATCCTAAATTAAAACAATGAAGCATTATTTGTCATGTTATTTATCATTGCCAAAGACTACTGCCATTATGGCTTATTATTGTCCCTAATTTTTTAATCAACTCTTAATAATAAAACATGCAGTCCATAAAATGCTTTGTGTATAGGTGTTTATTAAGTTGAGCTCCTCTGCGTCAGTAATAGCTATGAACACTTTTTAGATCAATCATTTATTGTTGTCACGGTAATCTGTTGCCAGTTTCTATCTTTTTGATTTACATTGCATATAAGGAATGTATTTCTTGTGTGGATTTATGGCTAACTGTTGTTTGGAATTTTTGATCATTGCATAAAATATTGGAAGAATATGCTCTACTGTCATGCAGAGGTGGTTGGTGCTTGTGTGCTGAAGAGCTGCAGGGCGTTAAATATTTGAAAACAGGACACCTAAGATTCTTTCTGAATACAATCTGAGTGCGCTTGCTTTACTCATCCGTTGAACTTGGAGAAATCTTCAGGATTGGATTGGATATTTGGGGAGGTGACCAACAGCTGAGGTCAGTTGTGCCATAGGGGACAGGCAAGGGAGGAAGGGTGGATAGAAATCCAGTGTCGCCATAAGCCTGCTCTCAATGATAGATGCCAAGGGGACCATGGTTACAGACATAGTACTGTACTTGAAGTGCCCTCCACAAGACACTCAAGTAGGGACCAGGTTTCCTCTGAAAAACATCCTCCTCTGCAGGGATTTGAACCCTGGCCATCCGTATGATTAGTCAGGAGAAGTCTTCAGAACTCCTCTTTGTAAAAGGGATAGCACTTGGCGTGTGTTGGCGAGTTCACAGGCAGCAAGAATTTGGAGGGATTCTTCTCGTCAAGTAGAAAACGTGGTTTTGCACATGCGTGAGCTACATAAATTTCTGGCTGTACATCGGAAAGTGCTACCCCTCCAATTTTCCAAGCAGAGATCATTTCTTCTTTTGGCCACAGGGTGACAGCTCTTGTCTCCTTTGACATTATAATGACAATGTAAGAGCATAGAGTTCGTGTGGAAAATTCTTGGGAAAGATGGAGTCACTCGTTTCCCCGCTAGGAGGATTCCCAATATATATACTCTGTTGCTACTTTTGAGGTCATTGAGCTGCCAAGTTATAATATAAATGCTTTGAATGGGGCTTAGATGTTGATACCTGTCTATTCTCTACTAAAAAAATCTCAAATTTTCCGAACAGATGAATAGGGCAAAATACTAATCTAATTTAGTGGTACATCTTTAGTTTATGTATTTACCTCTTTTGGTAACGATGGAAGTTTTTGCGTGGTCAGTTACTTGTTTTGTGGTGGCTGACATATGACAATAAATTTATTAAAATATTGCTAAAAATGATAATATAACTAATCAGAGGTAAGATGAAGTACCTACGTGAGTACAACTTACCTGAGAAATCTTCATGACTTGCTTTACCACTGTAGGAGTCATTTGTGCTGCATGCGATAATGTTACATGATCCAAATCAAGTACAGATACAACTCCGGCGGTAATGAACCTGTCATCCTTCATAAGCATGTAATCCATCAGCATGAAGTTCACTCTGAATACATCCGTGACTTTTATTTCGTCAGGGTCATATATTCCAACTCTCAGGAGAAGAACTTTCCTTCCTAGTTCATCCGGCTCTGGCAGTGGTAGCATCACTCTGATGAAAAATTAGTTGTAAGAACTTGAACTTTTGGACTCTAACTTCCATGGTTGGGGAGATGGATATTGGCAAAAATAATATCTACTAGTAGAGAGTTAAGTGAATGTACCCATCAAAAGTTTATGTATCTTACCCTAAATCTAGAATTTTTTGTATCATTGGCTGCATTATATCACGGTTATTAAAATAAATTCCAAGGGTTGATTTGAATGTGTAATAGTAGTCAAGCTTCTCCTTGGTTCGTTCCAAACTGTACTTACACCCACGGAGGAAGGATACCAAGAACTGGTCATCTAGAACATGAAATCTTATTTTACAAGAAGGAAAATTACAAAAAAGATTGATAGCTATCTTCACATTATAAAGTAATTATTCTCAGATGATATGACCTATTTGTACAAATACTCTGTAAATTATCATTTTTCATAATCCAAGTCCTTTTTACCTATTATTTTTAATTTGCAGGTTTTATCTTACAATCAGGACTTATCACCCTCCCCTATTCATTGATACTGACACAAATTTACTTACCCATCCTTGCTGTAATGTGTGGTTGCTTTGAGAGCCATTCTTTTATATGTGTCAAGTCATTTTCAAGCCTTTTAGGATCTTCATTCAGTTGAGTCCTTGCTATTTCTTGTAATTCTTCTGATAAAGGCCTGATGTTGACCATTATGTTCTGAAAAATTGCATACATTTCTAAATGATAATTTCAGGGAGTAAGTAGAGTCATTGCAAAAAGCCTTGCTGTGGGAGAGCAGTGTCATTTCAATTAAACCATGACTGTGTAATTCTGCTGATTCAAAGGCTGGTGGGTGAGAGAAGAGTTATATTCAGGAGAGGCATAATTCAGAGCCTCTAAATGAGGCAACTGAAATGAGGACCATGGTCTGATCAAACCACGGACCTTGTAATACTTACTCCCTTGAAGGTCTTAGCTGGAGTAGATAGCAATAGCTGGACTGAGTTGAAAATGGCTGAAGAGTGACCATACATTCTGATATTGCTTAAAATTGTGCATACTCCCAAAATCATGAGGGTCAGATTAATGCCCCTAATTTGTTCATTCTCTCCTTACCCTTCCAGCCACAATATCAGAAGAATATCTAGTTTGAATTTTTATTTAAGCAGCAATGTCATTAGAATTGCATGGCTTTTTGGCAATTAGTATGTACTTCACCATTAGCATCTATTTGAGTTTCTCTTTTGTGTGCACCGGTACTAGATGAATTTATTGATGCAAAAACCTGCATTCTTATATTTATAAATCACTTCTTCTATGCGTCACCCTGCAGTTTTTACTGTAGTTGTATTTGAATATAGTGAATGCATTCATTTAGTGATCATGATCACTACAAGAAATGAACCCTTGCTTATTTGAATGAAAATGAAATAATCTTGCAGCTATCTCTTGGATATTAGCCACTTGTTTTGTGTTCTCTTCAGAAATCTTTTATGGTGTTCAATAATGAAATTGGGAGTATCATAGCTCCTCTCCTTTTCTTCAAATGTAGGAATATATTTGTTCCCGATAGAGTGACTATATTTGGGAATTAAGTCGGTTATAAAATTAGAAATGATGTATGGATTAATTTGCACATTTTTCAACTTTAAAATATTTGTGCATTTTGTGCTGTCAAAGATTTTGAGTATCAGTTCTGATATTCACCGTCACAATCCAGTGTGATGGAAGAGGAAATTTATCACTGACACTTTTATCTACTTGTGTATTTTCATGGCATATTTTGCTACTTGTTTCTAGAATGCTAAAATGACCCCTTTCATTCTTAATTCCCTGTGGATTTATCAATTGACTATGATATACTTTTAGAAGATACAGATTTTTTTACAATAATTAGCCATTTCCTGATAATATTTAATTAGAACCAGTTTTATCATCATAGTATGTCATTTTTATGCACTGTTCACAACCAAGTGCATGCAAAATAGTGTTGTGTAAATGCAACTAAAAGTTAGCTTGAGCTCATTTGCTCCACAAATCCAGGCAGGTTGGCTAGATTTGACGTGACTTAGGCCAAGCTCACTTGGAAAGCCCAAGCATCCTCCACCAAACACTTGAAGGCCCACCCCATGTCAAAATTCCCAAGAAAACCCCTCTAGCCTTGACTGAGCTTGGTGGCTTCAGTACCTAGATGATAATTAACACGCCAACCCAGAGTGTGTATTTCATTCAAATGGCATGAGTTTATGGAACAGCTTCGATGCATTTTAGGATGAGACACTCAAAGTGTGATTCTGCATTTATTTTTATAGCAATATTATTATTTTAGGTATACTAGATGCCTCACTGACAAAAATTAGAAATATGTATACCATATATTTGTTTTATCATTAGCCAGATGTACATTGGAATAGATCTTGTTAGTTCATAAATGTACACTTACCTAAAAAATAATATGATTTTGTATAAATTTAGTTTCCTAGGAAACAAAAAAACAACTAACAATGACTTAGTATGTTATCAAAGACCTTCCAATTTCTGAGTTATATACTCTTCAAATGAATAGAAAGGTTCCATACTTGACCTTTTTCAACCATATTTTAAAATTCATTTAATTTTTTTACTTTGATTCCATTCATAGAATGTTTTATTTCTTCAATGATATATGCCATTATGTTGAAGTCAGTTTTGGTCCTTGTTAAACTTTGAAGATTATATCTAGGTCATCTTTATGACTTGTGTAGCATGTGTGCTTCAGACCTATGTAGCATAGATATTTGTATTTCTTTTATATATTCCTGTGGCTCATAAATTCATGAAGAATACTCTGTCAGAATTCTCGACTGCCCAAAGGTGATGCTCAAATACTTAGAATTGAATAGGGAATCAAGTTAGGAAGGAAAATCGGTGGACCTGTTTCAAGAGCAGTTACCTCAACTTGCTTTTGTAGCAAAGATAGGTATCCTTTATACGTTGGGAGCATAACCCCTCAGCAAGGGCGCAGCCAGGATTTATACTGGGGGAGGGGGGGGGACATCATATTGTCCTGCCCTGCACAACAGATTTGGTATGAAATGGCTCGTCAAGGGGGGGGGGGGGACTGCCCCCCTGCCTCCCCTTAGCTATGCCCATGCTCCTCAGTATTACACCATTGTTGATGTTCCTCTGAAGGAAAAAGCAAATTACCTACAAATTCATCAGAACTGCCTCAGATACAGTTGGTTTCAGTTTTTTGATAAGGTGTTAAATTTGGCTGATCTTTTTACACAATTCATCAACATGAATATCCAATGATCACCTTTACTCTCCAAGCATAAGATTTTCAAACATGATCGATCCAGAATACATTGGTAATATTGCAAGATTAATTGATGACGTAAAAAGTAAACGAGTAAATGTCAATTTTTAGGGAAATTTAATTTACCTATTCGAAAAAAAAATTTCCTATAAATGTACAAGTCAGAAAGATTGAGGAGAATACTCACTCCATGTAAAGATAGTTGCTCTTCATAAGTATGATATAGTTTAGGATTAATGAATCGTTCAAGTTTTTATGGTAGATAGGTACAATTCAGGTGATTCAGAACTACTATTCTTGCATCATTGTGATATCGTCCGTGTTATATTGACGTCCCGGACTTATTTTCCGTATTATCTTCCGCTTGTGGATCGTTATTACTGAAGCATTCGATTCTTCAGCTCATCGTGAAACTCGGTACGCGTAGCCGCAAACTCGCTGGAATAATCATCACTATGGTCGCAAAATGAGGCAAAGTCGGGTCCAGCGTCACTTTGACAGTTCATTTTTCTAGCATTTTCAATTCCGTACCATTCTTCTTTTAATTTCATATTTATAATTTCCTTGGCAACGCGATTATCCACGCTCATTTGAAATACTTCGCGGATTGAAAGTGGTTCACTCATACCCACCTTACAACCCGCAACCCTCTTCCTATATTGACGCCCGTACTGTATTGATTTCCCCCCATCCTAAGGCAAATATCCCGTTAGCCGTCGGGGTTTCGCGTATAGATTTCGAGGTGAAATGTCGAGAATGAACATGATCGGCAGTCTCGAAACGGTCTATTTGACAGGTGAATTTCGCGGCTTTACACCGGCACGCTATTTACGAAGCCCTATATGCCCCACTTTCCTGTAGTCCGTTGAAAGACTTGCCTTGAGTAGAGAAGTAATGCATAAACGATAGATACAAAATAGAAATAATAGCCTTAAATATTCAAACTTTAATTTGTAGGGCCCTAGTGCAAAAGACAGGCGATTGAAATATTCGATATTAGACGAAATGCCGTTTTTTCCTTAGAAGCCCGTAATCGGGTGGATCGCTTCTCATTTTAAACGGTTATTTTGGATTGATAATTACCGACGGGTGAGACTGGTGGATGTTTAGAGGATTCTAATTTCTAAGCCTCTTGAAAACTGCCATCATAACCACTTTAACGTAAATGAACTCGACGTTTTGAATGTTCGTATTCCTGCTTAAAATGGGGCAAAGGGGGCAGGGGAGAAACTGGTTTACGAGATAAATACCGCAGCGTTACGCGTGAATCACCCGTGCTTCATGGCTATGTGAGGTACTTATACGTGCTTTGATGCGAGAAAACTTCGTCATAGTGCTCATTTTTACCTTGCTCAGGCATAGCCCCCGTAAATGTTCCTAGCGCTGACCTGCGCGCCGAGTAGGGGAGGAAGTATCGGACGGAGTGAAATGGGGAGGCAACGGATGAGAGTTTGGTAGCGGAACCACATTAATTCACGTAAAAAGCAAGAGGCTCTTACGTGCTAGGCAAGTGATTGAAATCGCTCATCGCTATGACTGTACGAGGGACCCTGTCATGAATTCTTATTGTGAGACGAGTCCAAACGGGACGACGGATAGTAAATAATCATCCCACTTCTCGAAGCGCTTGTGTTGGCAGCAATAAGAAATGTTTTCTGACTTGCCCTCCACTCTAAACAGCTTTCATCCCCCAGTTCGCAGTATTTTTTTAAAGATCCGTATGCCATATTTCTACCTCGTCTATTGCGCAGCGCCATGAACCTTTGCTAGGACTACATTAGAGGAATAACCAGTTCTCCGTTTAAAGACACAGCCTCTTAAAGTTTAGCATTTCTCTGTGTGACGACGTGTATTATTCAGCTTTTTCGGAACCTGAAGAATCCAAAGAGGAACTCGACTCCTGTGTGTCTTCTAAACTACTGAAATTGTTTCTGTCATAGTTCGGTGCGCTAAGTGAAATCTATTTCTGTTCCTGTCGCTGTTAGACATGTTTGTCACTAGAGAAACTCTTGCGATTTTTGACACCAAAACATGCAAAATATTAGGGTCAAAATGAGGAAGACTGGTTTGTTTAAGTTTAGTAAGTGATATGTACAATTTTAGCAATGCAATTATTCCTCCCAATGAGAAGGTATTCGCCACTCACCGCTATCTTCGCGCCGCGTCTCAGGCCACAGCCAACCACGGCAACCGATGGCTTCCTCGTCGATTGTTCGTCTGTTAGGTATTGTCTGAAGGCGGTTCACGGCGAAACCGATCCCTCAGGAACAATACGACTCGCTTTTTAGCATAAAAAGTTACAACGGGTTAGTGTCGAAATATGGCTTACGTGCTTGAACAAAAAAACGCCGTAGTCGAAACTTTAATTGGCTTCTCTGCGGAGTGCTCGTCGTCGCTAGCGTCCTGAAGATGCGTCTGGTAAAAAAAAAACTCATCGAGAATGATGCACTTTAAAATGCTCAGGCAATTCCCAATAAAAGGGGGCCCCTGGCGGTTTTGCGGTGAGCGGGAATGGGTAATAGAGCATTTGTCGAGCGTTTCCCGAGCGTTCCGGCGATTTACGAGCGTTAGTTGAGCACTGCAAATACCTTGTGGGCGCTTTCTCAAGAAAACACCTTCTAAACGCTTTTATAATGCTCTACTAGGCGTACCTCCGGCATTTACAAGCCCTCGCCAAAGGCTTGCAAGCAAGCTCTCAATAAACGCTCAACAAAAGCCTTGGAATGCTTTCCTCGGCGTTTGCTTGAGCGTTTGTAATACTGACTACGAATGCTTAGTGAGCGGGAGTTGTTTCGTCGATAATGAATTCTCATTGAATGCTTTTCGCGAAAGATTTTCCAAATGCATAGGGAATCCCCTACTGGGCGTTTCTACGGTATTCACGAGCTCTCTACAAAAGCTAATTTTTACACGTGCACGTTGAACGTGCAGTAGCCCCTCGAACGGCTTGGTCGCGTAAGATGCTCATCTCGGTAAGTAGCAGTTGCCGCGATAGCTCATGGCGGTATAGGTTCAGATCGGTAAGTAGTAGCCGCGATCGAGACTAAGTTTTAACTCACGCGCCATCATCTATTGCTAGTTTCTATACCGTCGAAGGAAGTTTTGTGCTACGACAATTTTGCAAATATCACTCACAGATGTCAGAGTAAATGTGCAGCATACCATTCTCTCTTCGGTAGGACATAGTTCCCCCAATCAAAACAAGGTTGTGGTTTACGCCTCATCATCATTCGCTATATTGTATCAATGGTTCTACATCGACGAAATAGAAATCGAGCCAACTCGAGGTTGTATTGCACAGGGTGATTCACGGAAACGGAGTAGTATATGACAACGAAGCATGTTACTTACTTTGTTTCGATTATAGGAATCTGTGTATTATAATCTTTGGTAGCAAGGAGGAGGAGATCGATCGCGCCCGGAAAGTCATGTCACTACAGTATTTTTTCTCGACAGTTATCCAGGATCCGAAACATATTTGGCGTCTCATGGACGCGGCCCAAACATTTGGGCCCAAACTTTGATTTGGGGCTGTTCTCAATGAGTGTTTAACCAAACGCTTATCGGCAGGGCAGACAACGCCTAGCAACGGTGAAACGCCCACAGAACGCTATATGAATCCCTACCTCCCGGTCCCACCGAGCGTTTTCATTTCTCAACGAACGCCTAAGAACCGCTGTAAAAGCCATTTTCGAGAACACTCAACAACGCCTGAAAAAACCTCACCAAGACAATAAGCGTTCACGGAGCGCCCAGGAAACGCCTAAGAATCTTTAAGAAACGCTTACAAAATGCCTTAAGCGTTCATAATTGTGTTTAATGAACGCCTACTTGAGCAATGGTTCAGGATTTACATTTTTGCATTTTTTTGCAGGAAGCATTTTTTTAAGCTTCAATAAGGCGTCGTACGCGACAAATGCTCTATCACCCATTCCCACTCACCGCAAAATCGCCAGGGTTGGTTGGTATGAGAAATTTTCGTTCGAACCGTTAAAAACGAAAGCCCCACAAATATTTCATCATTAAAAATATTCCACAGATGTGTGGTGCGTGCCTTTGTTAATAATTAAGAGTGTATTAAATATATATGGACTCTAAAATAATATGTTTAGAATGTATCGGTATGAAAAATATCTAAACGGAGGTAAATAATATCGAAAATTACGGTAATTTTCAGGGTTGGCGGTAAATTACGTAAATGTCCACGGTAATTTACGAAATATACCACGGTAATTTTCAGAATGGCCCACCTCTACATAGGTTAATCAGTCCATTAGAATTAAACCACAGGGATGAGAACCCTCAAGACTTGTCTCATCAACTAGGGATTGAGGACCAAACATTCATGCTTGGGGTTAACATGATTAGCTGCCCCTATGTGGGAAGCCTTGCATTCCAGTTGAGTATAGGTACAATGTTCTTTTCACTTGATGACTGACTATTCCACATGATGCTACAGTTATTGGAATGACTTTTATTTTAGGGTTAGGCCCTCGAGCCACCCCATTAGCATAAGTAGGTGTCCATTACCATTTATCAATGCCAGTCACTGTAGGAGTTAATGACATTACATTTTTGCTTGAATTCGAGGTTAACCCAAAGCTTCATGTCATAGGAGTGACGTGGCACGGTTTCCGAGCAATTGACTGCATCTGGGGGCCCAAGGAGAGTATTATGATGGTCTTTGGTTTTTAATGAGTGCAGGCTTCATACATTGTGTGAGATATTAACAGAAAACTGTTTCCTAGTGCTTGACCCACTCAATAAATTGCCAAAACTGAGTCTTCTGTTATGCCCAGCATGAGGTAAAATATTGGCTATTCCAACTTTTTCATTCTGAAACTCATCAATGATATTAAACTAACAGACATCCAAAATATTTGTGTGGTACAGTTGATACCACAATTAATGAAAAAAATTATGCGATTCCTAATAATACTTCACCCACAATGAAGCAGGTTCATATGCCATACAACATGTTTTATGCCATACGCCATATGACATGTTTAACCCTGAGTGTGGTATGACGTGATATCACTCAAAGGGTTAATATAAGTTTGCATTAATGTTAATGCAGAAATATGAAGAATGTTTTGTTGTTTGAAAACTTTAAAGAATACAGCTTTAGAACAAATCCAAATGTGAAGTATGATTTAGTTTTTTCCCGGTGAATAATATGGAGGAAGTCTTCTCGGGTCTTCCACCGGGATAAGTTTTTTTTACTGAGAATGGAGTACAAGTCGGACTCTAAAATGTCAGCAGTTAAAAACTTATCCCGGTGGAAGACCCGAGAAGACTACCTCCAAATCGAAATGTATTAGAAACTGCAAGACTGCAAAATAGGATACTGATCAATTGGCCTCTAATTTAAGTGATTACTTTTGGCTGACCTTGGTTATCCCTATGGGAGTTCACCTCAAATGCATTTTCAGTTTTAACTATGCTGTTGCTGAATATCAGGTTTTTTTGGCATACATTTTCTCTTTATACACTTTCAAATACATATGAAGTTTCACAGGTGATTTTTCTATAATCTTGAAATATATGTTGCATGATAACATTGATTTATATTTGATATAACTTAAGTGGAGTATAATACACTATAATTATGGGTAATTTTCACATAAAATTAGAAAGAGCAATGCATCTAAGAGACTATTCTAACCTAGATGTTAACATTAGGTTTACAAGTTTAAACTTGTCTTTACACTTTTTGAAAAATTGTCCAGAATTTTATGATGAAATAAATTTAAGTAGCATGAGGAAACTAACATCAGGTTAAGAGTCTCTCTATATGTTGACAGTCTTCTTTGGACATGAGTGGGTACTCAAAATACCTCTTGTCAATGAATGGCTCTCCATTACATTGGAATATGTACATTATATGAGGTTTTTTGGAATATGTACAGCGTACATGTTGTATGTATTTTTGTTATATGTACTGTAATGTTAAATGTCTTTTTGTTATAAGTGCTGTGAATGGCATATAGGTGGAATTTTACTCACAGTGTAAAATTTTTGAATTTTTGCCTGTTAGAATCTTCATGTGCATGTCTCTTTATTTTAGCTATTTTAGTGAGTGAAGTGTTGGTATTGATTGAGAAGCTCTTTGGTTTTCCACCTAGTTAAATTCTCCATTACTTCCTAATCATGCTTCAAGTCATTCATATTCTTTGTGGTTTAATTTGGTTTGTCCTGAGTATTCAGACATTTTATACCTACTAAAATTTTGGGTGAAGCTGTGATATAGTATCAGTAATTTTTTGTCATTACATAATGCAAATTTTTTTAAATAGTCTGGTCACTGAAATGAAATAATTACTCAGTTTGAATATCTGAATGTTGTGTAGGAACAAGATAAAAAAAATTTATGCTGGAATGCATTACAGCATTTTAAGCAGCTTTGAAATTATAACTTCTATGGTTGGCATTTTTCAGAAAGAGGGCAGAATCAACTAAACTTAGGTAGCTATCTTAAAATGATTCATTGATGATTCCCACTTTTGAAATGGCTATTGAATTTTGATTTGAAAAATTTTGTAAAAAGATCAATGATGAAGTTGATCTCAACCATAAAGAGTTAAGTTAATATGATACAATAATGAAAAATGTGTACATCAGCCTTAATTTAGTTTGGCAATTTTTTGTATCATTTCATCTTTGGAATAATTATTACGTAGGAGCTATGTTTGTAGCTGTTGAGCATTGTATAATTTAACATAGGTACATTCAAAACTTTTGCTGTGAATTAAAGAGATCAAGAATCATCAAGTGAATTGTTTGAATATCTTAAAATGTTATAGTAAAATGAAGATAACAATACTCTGTCAAAAGGCCTCTTCTTTAACATGATGCAAGAACTTGGGACCCAACCCTATAACATCTAACTCTTAAACTGCAACTGATAACTGTCGATTTAGTTATAACTGCCTCAATCGATTTGAAAATTTGTCAAAACTATTTGGATGACTTGGGGAGACCTGCTGGAGATTCAATTTTTGCATGCTGTGGTAAAATTTCTGGAATTATTCAGCTCTTATAAAATTTGAGTTAGCAGAGCAGACATTTCTAATTTAATTCAAGCACTGTATTTGTAGGACAAACGTGAGACAAACTAAGATGCCCTGCCAATACGCTGTCAAACAGATTGGCTCAAAAATTCTTCATCACACACCATTCATGACTACAGGATGGGTTGATGGAGATGCTAAGTCCATCAAAGCACACCTTACCAAAAAAAAGTTTCCTCCCCCTCTCCTCTTCCCCTATGCCTGTAAGTTTTGTGGCTATTGTCCCTATATCCCCTGTCTGATGCCCTCATAGTGACTTGAGAGGTAGTTTCAACGTGTAGAAATATATTTGTATTAACTTAATGGTTTCTTAGTTAGTACCATAGGGGAAATTATTGTTCCAAATGATCTCCTGCTAGCACTGACAGTGTCATCCTAACTCATCCCTATAATGGAATCACTCTGACTGTAGTAGACAAGTGGAGATTTTAATATTTAGCTCATGGAATTATCATGATTTATGCATGAAACAAATGAAGTGCTCTATACACTCACCTGTCTGCCTTGTCCAGGTGATGTGTTCTCTTCCTTTACCTCTTGAATACTGAGAGGAGATACATGTGAAGTGGTCGGAGATAAGATAAAGGTCATATCTTTAGGTATCTTATACAATGATTTTTTTCTGAGCAGATAAGGTAGCTCTGTTAAAGGAAAAATGCATTGGTAGGAAATGACAATTTATTAAAAACTCCAATCAGCAAGATAATACTTGAATTTTTACAAGATACCCAATATCCAAAAGTATAATTTGCTATTTATGTGGTAATAACACATTTTTTTTGTCTTTTGAATAAAAAAGATATTATCTTAATCTTTGTATAAAACAAAATAAATTATTGCTGAATATGTAATTATGGGCTAACATGTGAAAAACGTGGTGAAAATCGTATGAAAGTTTATTATTGTGCAAGAAATAATATATGCAATGTTAGTCTGTGATAACAACATTAATACCTGTTTAAATTTGAGCTTGTATCACTTTGGAAATAATGCTCAGTAGGTAATAGTACAAAAGCCTTCATAATACTCTCTCAGATACAAGTGCTCTTAGGTATTAAATTTGATTAATCAATAGTTAATTTTCGGAAGGAGCCATCAACTCCAAAAAGATCATCATAGGAACGTGTTTTCTCCTGACGCTTGGACTCATCTGCCTTCACATTCTCCTGCTCGATGAACCAGTCTCTGTAACTCTCCACCTTCTTCCGCCATTGTTCTGAAACAGAGAGCAAAAATTGGTGACAACTTTTCTAAGGACTGAATATAATTCCATCATCATGTCATCATCTCAGAATTTGTTCTTAGTAATTGAACGTCTCCATTTCTATGCCTCTTAGGACCTGAGTGAAAATGCTGGAATATAATTTTTTAATTGAGGTCCAACTGAAAATAGGCACTTTTCATAGGGGCATAAGGCATCTTAACCTATGTGTAAGTGTCAACCAATGAGCAAAAACATGTCAACTTTTTATTACAGTATGGTGCCAAACTATTGTAAAAATCTCCTGATGCTATTACAACCTCGATTATTCTTTAAGCATATTATGAAAGGTTATTCAAATTGAAATATTAAATGGGGTTTTTTCAGTGGATGAGAAATGTGATGAGTAATTTTGATATCACAGAGAAAGTATTGTAAAGTAGGAGATGTATGCATTCTGGTTTTCATAAAGTTTTATTATTTCTGTAATTACGGACATATCTATAATTCAATGAATGTGTTTAAATTTATTGAGCTCATGTTTTTTTTGTATATTTGCTTTGAATTACATAATTTTCTCCAATTAAAGAAATGGAAAAAATACAACTCTTTAAAGGCCATGAAATGGGAGTGTGAGAGTTACCAATTGGACTCATAGTGAAATTTAATACATGATCATTTTTTTCTTAGATGTTAATAATAATTTTTTGAAGCTCACATTTGCATTAAGGGCCATGTTTTGGGTGCCAATTTCATGAGGTTTCCTTGATGATAGTGCATATTCATCAAATTGCAAAATTTATCTTTTAGTCAGGGAATGTGGTAGGAAGGTAATTTTTATTTTAAAGCCTAGTCATGAATATTTAAGCACTTAAGATAGGAGATTGAAGCAATTGTACCATGCAAATGGCAGTTGGGTTTGAAGACCAAAATTTATAGCTGTTATTATCATCAGCTTCCCTCAGTGAGAATTTCAGTATTATGAAAAGGTGTTCATGACTGTTGCTCCAGTCTGTTGGTTAAACTTACCATTTATTTCACTGAGTGGGCCTGCATTGCCACCATATTCTTCGGGTAGCATTTCTTTGGGCACAAATTTATAAAGAGAGTCAAGTCCATCACTGTGAATGTGAATCTGGAAAATAAGTGAGCATGATTTTATTTTGATTTGCAATTTACCTCACCAATCAACTAATGTAATGGGATGTTTTCTATGTACAGAGAATTTCTGCAACATCTTTTTTTTGGAGCTTTGCAAAGTACTGACAAGATTTCATTCTGATTAAGCTTCTTCTATTATTGTCAATGTAATCAGTACCTTAAATTGCTTAACTGTTGCATTGCCAGGCTAGTTTTAAGTTGCTACTGAAAGCTAAGGGAGCCAAAATGACTTTTTGAAACTATGAATAAAAATTTACATGCATCTAGCTGAAATCTACCTATTTACATTCATCTGAATAAATTTTTCCTTTTAGTATTGCATGCCACTTACAATTGATTACTATTGGTCATTAAAATTGATCATCTTTTCCTTTAGGGTACATTGGGTGCTAATGCATCAAAATAGCTTCCAAGATATTCCCATTTACCCATACCATATTCTGGTGCAGTCGACAGTACTGACTGGGAACTAAAGAATTTGAAGTGAACAAGTGAGTAATTTAATTTTTTTTGCATATTTTTGGCTAGAGAGGAAAGACCATTATGGTAATTGATTTGAAAATGGTTGTGTTGCTTATTATGTGTGAATTAGAGCTTTTATGTGCAATATGGTAACAAAAAATATGTATATCCTCCTTCTATTTGATACTTGGGCAAATTGGTTTATTTGATTAGTTCTGGCGCTGAAATTTAACTGAAATATCATGTTTCAGTGATAGATATAGCAGGGTTTCCAGACCAGGGGTGCTTGCTCACTTGGGTGCAGACGGTGCAAAATAACATTTCATTTATTTGTTTATGCTAATATTAATATTTTTGGTAGACTGATGTTACTTTTAATAAGTTTTGATATTTTGTTTCTTTTCAATATCTTTTGTTCTTTTTTTATATACTATTGATTTCTCATTAAACATGTTTGTTTAGTCACCTTCCCTTTTGTATTTGAATAAATTACAACTTTAAGGAGTACCAGAACGTATAAAATTTAGAACGGCGTGGAGCATAAAAAAGTTGGAAACCATGTACATGTAGTCAATTCGTGAGCACGGATTTCCGTGCGGGCTAGACCGAGGGCTAATTGAATAACTGTGGGTTGTCTAATTCCCAGGATATGAAGAAAAAACTAATACGCTCCTGTTTTTTCATCAATTTCAGTTCATTTTAGATCTAAGTTGACTGTTAATTTGTGCGAAAGAAATTAAGACGGCTATATTCCTCGCTTTGCACCCTTCTGTTCCGATTTTCCTTCAGACGTGGTGGACATTTTACGGCCGATCTCCTGTCGGAAGGATTGCGGATATGACACTGCGGAGATGTCATGACGTCACTGTCGTAAATTCTCGGCTTTAAACTATTTTATTTGAGATTTTCTATGTTGTGATGTCAAAATTCCGAGGCCTTCATCACAGAGCAATTGACCTGCAAATAGCAGTGACAACTGCTTAAATTTTTGGCAACTGATTGGAGGAGTGCGCTAAATTCTGTGAAAAACATTTGAGGAGTACTACTCTCATATATCCTGCATAGTTCTCGACGTAGTTTTGCGTACCATAGACGTGAAGTGCTTGGCGGTTAAAGGATACACGATAGAAGTTTTATAATGGTGGAGTTAAGTTTTTAAGAATGGAATAAAAATATAAGAATTTTTAAAAATCAGGGTACAGTTTTCAGAAATGGGTGACCATGAGGTGCTTGAATGAAAAGCGGGGGGAAGCGCTGCCGTAGAGTCCTCGTGAAGCCGTAATACGTTGACTTAGAGTTTTTATAAATTATTTTCTGCAAGTTTTATGGCTTTTTAAACTTAACTGATGCTTAAGCTTAGGGTTTGAAGCATTGCGTTGGTGGTTGAAGGTCCCGAGTTCAGGCCCAGGTGAAATTTTTCGGCACATTCAGCCTCACCCAATGTGTTTGATATTTTGGTAACCAAATCTTCGTGGTTAACCACATGCGGTGATGTAAAGTGAAAGAACAACAAAGATTTCCAGTGAATTTTGCTCGCCGCTTTTTGGTTTAGTAGTTAGTAGTCTCTACGTTAGATAAAGGTCAAAAACTGTAAATTTTTAACCCACCGATTCCTGATACATTCTCTTTATTCATATATTGACGTCAGAAAATGAAAAATTTTCCGTATTTTTAAATCTTACATGTTTCAAAAACGTCCGCATCTACATCATTCTTCTGTAAACTTAATTTTATTTACTTCAATGGCTTTTTCTAGCCATCATTGGATTGAAGAGAAAATATTGCTGCTTTTCTGGATGCGGTCATGCATGTGATGAATTAGCTGAAAATTCAGAGCACTCTTAACTTTCTGTATTCCACTTTAAAAATTGGAAGTTCGTCCTCAGTCACGCTCATCACTCTCTCTATCTTAATGAAAGTAGAACGATCGCCTTCTCCCTCCTCCCCTTACTTTTTTAATCAGTACGAAACCGCTTTTGTAATCAGCTCCGGTCCGCCTGAGCGCTACGCAGCCACAGAGTTATCTGCCAAGCTCTTACATATGACCTAAAGTTTCATTTTATGCTTAGCAAAAATCAAATCGGGTCCTCCTGGTAGTTTTAATGCAAACAACTGTTTTATGGGAACATAGAGAGTAATTGTTAATGAAGAATAGTCAAATTCCATTTCAGGATATTGATTCATTTTCCACGGGATTTGCGGAAAGAAGAGGTTGGTGAACCAGCGTCAAGAAGTAATTTCTTCGGGATAGAAACACTTTTTGAGGATTATCACGATTTATTCACAAAAATATTTCCTCATCCGTTAATAAGACGCTAGCGATTGCCATTTCATTTGTGGTTAGCTGTGCTATAAGAGTGAGGAAATTAGGGCGTCTTTCAAAGCAAAGTTATGATGACATGAATAAATAAATGCTGATTTAAATGTATAGAGAAGAAAACTGAAATTTATCTTCAGTATTAATTGGGAGTAAATTGAGTATGAGGCTATCACGCCGAAAGTCATGGCTTGTCAACATGGGCCTTTCTAACCACGTGCTCTGGATTGAACACTAGATGCTGATGCCTTTTTACTCTCGTCTTCAAAACTAAGATTACTCACCCGATCACGGATCTTCTCCTTCAGGAATGGTTTCACAAACGAAACGATGGAATCAACCAGGGGCGAGCAGTTAACCACGTGAACTTCCTTTAGCTTGACGGGGTACGCCTCCTGAAATATTAAGTATGAAGGCATGGATTGGTTTCAGAGCGATATCAAAGTTCCATCAAATAAGTATTAATGCATGCCCTAGATGGTCGTCATATTGTATAACATTCCATTTTTTTCACAAATATCCGGGCCTAAACATCTCCTTCATAGATGTTCATAATATATTCTGCTGTGCTTCACTGGTATTTTTCCGTTTTTCCCAAACGTTTTTTCAGGGCAGTGAAAGGTTATGAAAGGATATAGAATATTTTATCTTGGAAATTCTCCCTTGAGTTCATCTCATTCCATAACATGAAAAATGAGTAGTATGGATTGGGGATTGATAACTCAATTAACCGTTTTTATAAGTTTACGCATTTTGAAAAAATGCATACATTTTTATTGACTGAATGTTTATAATAGCATCGCATGACTGTAAACAGCCGGTCAATCTATCTCATCGTTTAAGATTAATTTTTATTGCACTTTTGGTCAACATGCCTGTGCAAAAGTGGGCGTAATTAAAAAAAATGATTGAGGGAAAGAGAGCGTTTGACCAGGGATCTTGCAAACGAGTTAGAAGTGAACTATTTAATTTCATATTCATTCCCTCCGTCCTTGTTTCGCTTTGGTCGATGATGTGAGAGCCTTGAAAAAAATATCTTGTAAGTCAAGTCTCCTTCTCATGTCCGTGTGATAATCAAGCAGCCCCGTAGCTTCTTAGAAAAAAAACTGTCGAGGCTCACCTGCACGCAGACGAGGAACTTCTTGATGAGCAGTGGCGTGACTTTGGAGAACTGGGACGCAGTGGCGACCGTGGCGTCGAGGATGTACACGTCTCCCGCCACGCCCACCTCCTCTTCCTTCAGGCGGATGTCTCCGACCATCAGGGCGGCCTTCGGGAGTAAGCAGAAGAGGCAGGAGAGTGATCAGAATTGTCTAAGGGCATTTGCATCCCCGTCACACTCAAGCGAAAAGTCGTGGGAGATTTTCTGTGTAATAAACTTCTTCTAGCAAGATAATTTGTTACTGAATGATCATTACTAAATAAACAAAACGATTGTGTAGTCCACAAATTTATATGGTTTAGCGCTCATCAACAGTAGTTTCCACGCCATGCTTAGCTGCTCTCAGAGTGCAGACTTTTCATGGAAATTTGGAGGGGATTTAAAGGAACTACTTGTTGCCGCACATGGAGCCCATCGGTGATGGTACTCGAGGAAGTAATAAGAGGGGATTAAAAATATCCTCTATCCTTGAGGTCAAATCTTATAATCATGTGGTGGTCTGACAAGAGCGGGAAGAAAGTAAAGCCTTCCATTTCCTCAGTAGGTCAGCGGTATGAGGTCAGATTCGAGTTCCCGATGAACTTTGTGCGTTAACAATTTCATAATGTGTAACACCCGCGAATGGATTAGACTGTTTGGTTTAAAGAGGTTCTTTTACACGTGGAAAAAATGGCAACAATTGAGGTATCGATGGCGTATACTTGGTGTATTAGGATGATCCCTGCTTGTATTACTCCCTGCTGTGTGAGAGCGTGCCTTTAACTTTGGAAAACATTGCCGGAATACTGCTGCGAAATGAGACTTTAAAATTTACTCGGATGTAGGGATAAATACCTTGAAATCTTCCGACACGATGCCAAGTTCGTTTCCGCTGGCTCTCATCACGACGACTCGGCGACCCTCGGGGGTGAGCCCTGGGAGTGGTGGCATATGTCTGAAATAGAAGAACGCTTGAAACCAACCGATTCTCTACTGCTTTCGTCTTTCCACCCGTTTCTTCCAAAATATCTCCCTGCACTTTGAATGTAGTGACGGAAATGGAACTTTTTTTTAAGTGTCTTCCACAGTTTTATTGTGCCTTTTTTATTTTATTGAATATGCTATTGTTCCAATGTATTTTGATTGAAACTAACGCGGTACAATAAGATCACTGTCTTGTTTTATAAAAGAAACAAAATGAGCGTCGAATAATATGTAGCTCTTATTTTTACAATTTTCCATTTAGTCTGAAATGATGCTCTTGATTAGGCATACTTCATAATCACTTATCTGTGTTGAAATTTTGCAACCGAGTTGTATCAAACCATTTGGAGTCAAATTGGACTTCTTCACTTTTGATTCTATGATTAACGTTTCACATCATCTTGATCCTTTTATGCATATCTTTAATATCATACATATAGAATATAGAACGGAAACTATGCAGGTAATACTTCAACTGCAATTCGTAATACTTACATATCTTTAAAAACTTGCTGGATCTCTGGCCTCTGTGGGTCTCGGTTTGCGAAGAATTCAGGCAAAGCCGTGCGCATTGTGTAGTACATGTCCAGCTTCCTCTTGGTCTTCTCGAGACTGAACTTGCACCCTCTCAAGAATGTCATCAGCCTTTGATCATCTGGAAAAGGGAAGCATACAGTCTGTTTCAGATTGCTGTCGATGTAATCGCTCAATTCTCCAGATAAGAAGTTAATGGTCTCATTACGAAATTATTAATATTTAAAACCGCGTGACCTTAGAACTTCGTAGCATTTACCCGTAGCAGTAGATCCCAAATCATCATTATTGGTCGTTCAATCCTAAGCTTGGTTAACTGCAGCCCTCGACCACTCCCTATCAGATGCTAGTTCCCTTACCTCCTGGTATCTCTTCCTATGAACTTTCCTCTTTATTTGTTCCATAAACTTATTCCTGGGTGTTCCTCTGGGGACTTTTCCCTCTATTTTGCCTTCAATTATGTTCCTCACAAATCCATTGTGTCTCAAGGTGTGTCCAACCCATCTCGTTCTTCTTTTCTGTCTGGTGTTCCATATGGTCCTTTTCTCTTCTGCTCTTCTGTACTCTTCATCATTTCTTATTTTTTCTACCCATTTTGTCCCCCAACTCCCTCCTAGGCCTGTGTATTTCGTCTGAGTAATCACATCAAGGATGACATGTTTGTTAATGTCTCGCGGTCTGATGGCGAACGTAAATATAAAACGTTCGCGTAAAGAGTTGGTTTTTTTAGCGCTTTAAGTAGGGTGCATATGATGGCCAAATCCTAAGATCGTTAAATTCGGAGGCTTATTTTTGACGGACTATGTAATGAAATCACGTACACAAAGGATTTTCATGCTTCCGAGATGTGCATCTTCATGATCGGCAGCTGTTTATGATCGCATTAGGAAATGGGAAAGGCCTCATTCAGAGTAATAAAATAAGGAATGGTGCGAGAGAAGAAAAACTGCATATGAAACTACATTCCCAGTGAAAGTTGTTTTGCTCTTCAAGACTCAATGGTGGTTTTATTCCCAGGATTGAGGCCCCTCCCATGTCCCCCCAAACTAAACTGATATGACCTCTTCGTTTTCTGTAAACATTTATGTTCTTTAATTCGGGATTTATTGAACCCAATGTTTGCTCGTGAAAGAGCACTAATCGATCTGAAAAATTATTATGTAACTCTTGAAAAACAGTCTTTTACCACTATATCTCCCGATCTTGAGTTTATTGTTGAACATGGAAACAACTTTATAATCAAATGCCCTCTTCCTGTTACTCTTTCTTTCTTTCTTTATCTGGAATACAGCCAAAATTCCTTCTTTCCATCGAGGGAGTTATCTTCGTAGCGTGGAGAAAGTGAACCGGTTTACTCCTTTTCCTCATTACTTTGTAACAGAATTACTAGGCTCTCTGTATGTATCATTCTCACCATGTGTGGCTGTGTGGCACTGTCTTCGCACCATGCTATTTTGTTAAATTTTCACCAATCTCGGTCGTTTTGCACGAATAGAACTCAAAATATGATTTTGCGCCAAAAATGAAGCAGTCACATAAGATAGTGAAGTGAGATAAGAACGATAGGACTTGTGAATGGAATCCGCAGCCGAGACTTGAAGGAAGATGGCTGTGTAAATGGCCTCGCGATCTCTATGTAAGTCACAAGTCAGTTCTCAAAGATATACATATATTTCGGAATTGCGTCATTAGAGATAAATAAAATAAAATAATATCTACCTGTATGTTATTCATTATTTACGAATGTTCTCTGTAACTTATCGGGATTTTGAATATCATCATTGTTGTGCTTAATTGGATCATTTTAACATCTCTTATAATTTGGAGGGTCCATTGTTAAGGTGAACCAAGTCCATTCTTTCGATTTCTTGAATAACAATTGCGTATGATTGCTAGAGTCGCAAATTTTTTAGGGTAGAGGAGAGACCAAAGATCAGTGCTTGAGCATTTGCCTCTACGTATCGGCAGTTGTCGAGAAAATTAGGTAGACCCAGCTGGTTTACGAGAGGAGTGCACGGAACGTCAAACGCGCTTTCCTCTAAACTTGCTTCTGATGACTTGGCCCTATTTAACCCCGAGCCTACCATTCTACTGATTCAGTCCAACCTTAATCCTTAGTCTTCCTGGATAAGTATTCTAAATAATTTTCCCCCATTTTTTTAAGAGGCTGATCGCGTCAGAAATCGTTCAACTCAGTTGTAAATCTTATTTTCTGCAGACTTCGTGATATTTTTTTCTCTCCAGTACTAAGTCCACTTGCATAATAATTATTCTTCTTACAAATTGCCTTTTTATATTGTGCTGTACAAATCCTTTTGATCTTTCTGTTAAGGTAGTACGAGTGAGATGGTTCCCTAGTTATAATAGAGACCGTATTCGAATTATACGTTTTGATTTCACCAGCTGTGTGACACCCGAATTAAATATAGTTTTACATGAAAAAATTGTAAGTCATCAAATGGAAATATCTAAATAAGTCTTTAACTTGACTCATTTTTTTCACGCGGTACGTTTGAAACTCCATCAAAACGGAAGGTTTATTGTGATCCCGAAGAATTTACTGCGGTGGCAATATGATTTGCTTTCAAAAATAGTTGAGAAAACACGTAAGTTACACACTGTTGAGTTTTTGACGAGATCTAAGTGCAGGAAATGCCTAATTTTTAATATAAGGTCTCTCTGGAGTGCATATACGTTCCATTTCCCACATAAAAGGGCTGTTATTTTCTGGCAAATGTCTCGGAAAGTAATGTGTTAAGGGGTTGAATTTTTCATGTCAATGGAAGGATGATATATTTTTATTTAAAATGAGACCAAATTTATTGATTTATAGGTAAATTGATATTTCGTTCAAAACACCGTAAGGCCGCTTTTTTCTGTACATTTTATTGTACAGACGCATGTGTCACCGAATGTACGAGAAAATGGAATGAATTAGTTCAGGTTCTATTTAACGTTCAGTCATTCAGGCAATCATACAATTTGCCTCTCTACACGGTACAATTTGCCTCATGAAAGAGTTCATGCATTCTTTTTTACCTTAGAATGTACCGTGTAAAGCGGGTTTTAGGGACTTTTCTTGTAATATGCTTCACACTAGTCGATTATACTCAATTTATGCCTCTATTGTCACATTTCCTGGTTAATATTTATCGTTTGGGACTTCGTATTGTTATATCCTCTTCCTCTTTTCTATTTTTTATCTTTTTTCCAATGAAGTCTGTGTTCAAGGATGAAGTTGTGTCTATAACGAGGCTTACATCTGTGATTGGCTCATCTGCTATCGAGGCGGGGAGTAATCGACATTCCCATCTTGCGAGACACGTTGTGGGGCTCGTTGGAAGGGAGCGTACTTGATGCCGGTCAAGAGCGCCGTTCATTATTGGAAAGAAGCGGAAATTGGCGGCCTTAATTATTTCACCCGTGCACTGACCGTTACGATGCACACGCTTGGCTTCTACCGAAGATCGATTAACAGGAACGCGCTCTAGCACATCTGTTTTTTCTTTTTCTTGCGGGGAAAAATGGCGTGTTGAGCATGTCCCCTGTCGCTTAATCTAAGCTCATCGTGTTCTTTTCATTCCCTGGGCAATCTGATGTTAAGGTGTAGAATTTATGTCTACATATGCGTTATTGCCTTGCATTTCCTGAAATAGCAGTGAAGATTGTGCCCTCGGTGTATGCGCATGGAATAGTTATCTAATTATCGGTAATGATTGCGATTAGGATTCCCATTTCTCTAAGATTAACAAAACGAACGAAAAAATTGTTTCATAATGATTTTGGGAGATATAAATAAAATATCATAAGCAAAATACTAAATAATGCAACTATAACGAGGTGTCGACCTTTTTTGTTGTTTGTACGAGACTATTTATGGAGAAAGAAAATACCTCGCAGAAAGGCTATTGGAAAAGCCAGTAAAGTTAACTTTTCACTGCGAGCGAAAAACATGTGGCGTGTTCTTATTCTCTTTAATAATTGAAGCACTGAAGCATGATATACCTCGCGTAATGACTTTGGACTTTTTAGTGTGGTGCGCCTAATAATTTTTTCGAAAGTATCATGAAGACGGCAATGGCCTCGGCTTTTCTTTCACTAAGAAAAGTTTTCCTTGCTTGTGAAACATTCCTATAAAAACGTTCAAATTTCATGTCTCTCTTTTTTGACGGTAAAATTTTTTTATCTGCTCAACTTTTAGTACTCGAAGCAATGAAAACGGAGCTTATAAGTTTCTCCAACTTATAACCAATAGCATGTTGCTTGAGATTTTTGGACTTATTAAGTAGATTCTAACCAAGTTAGCTGCAAACGATATCTTACACTATAAGTCATTAGGGGCTCCATTGCGGACATAGTCCCGCACGTACAGAGCTATTAATGTGGCCCTGTATCCACCATTGCTTACAAATTACTAATATTGTTTCAATTGAATGTATTTAAGTATTTAAATGTGCATGTTGCAACTAATGACAATAGGAGAAGAAAGAAAACTGATGAGGGAAATAAAAAAGAGGAAGACAGCTTGGATGGGACATATATTACGCCAAAATTGTCTTTTTAGAAGAATTATTGGAGGAAAAATGGAAGGATAGCGAGGAAGGGGAAGAAGAAGAATGGGAATGCTCGATGACATAAAAAATGGCCGAAGTTACAGGCAAATGAAAGAAGATGCTCGGGACCGACTGCAATGGAGGGCATCCAGTTGAAACCTATCAGAAGATAGATTCCACTTAGAAGAGATTACAAATATTTCGGGAATTGGAGCAGTGCGGAGGATTGTAATAATAGAAAAACGGAATTTCGAATGCAGAAATTTTGGAATACATGGTTATTTCCAAGTTACTTTGCTCTAGTATTAAACCTTTGTGTAATTGAAGTATAATTCAGAGTCATTTTCCTCTAATTTTTCGCTCATAGAAGGTAATAATTTTTTGCAGTTGAATTTGTAGCATTTCCGCCGAGCTTTTCTCAAGTGGCGTTATGTAATCAGTTGCCTCAAGAAAATGGTCATTGCTCTGAGGCGGTTTCTTTATGATCTCATCTTGTTGCTTGAGTAAAATAAATTCATTACAACGTAGCAGCAAGGGAGTAAAAAAAATCTATTTTAGATATCATTCCCCCAGCCTGCGGCTAGAGAGACACTTTGTCGCTGTTACCTCTAATGCCTAAAATTCAGCGAAATTACGACACTATTCATCCCTTTGTAAAAAAAATGCTCGTACATTAAAGATAAAGATAAAGAAATGTTTATTGTTCTTGGACCACTTGGTCCACTAAGAACATACAAAAGATGAACATTAGTATCAGAGCTCGATTACACAGAAAAATTGGAAACATGCAACAAATGATATAATAGTAGTAACAAAAAATACAAGTATATTGGTGAAATTAATACAGAGGCATGTTAGTAAATTAAATTTTATCCTGCAATAGCATTTTATTAAATATTATGTTTTTGAAAGCCAACAGTGAACTAGAGTTTTTGATTAATGCAGGAATACTATTCCATAACCTTGTCCCTAAAACAGAAAAGGATTTATTAAATGTAGTGGTTCGGTGTAGTGGTACAATTAAAAAACCTGGTGACAATCGAGTTGCAACATTTCGATTTTTCTCTTTAGACTGAAAAAATTGCATGATGTATTCAGGCTGTTGACAATTAAAAAGTTTATATAAAAAGGAGGCAAGCATGAATTCCCTCCTTGTTTTAACTTTAAGCCATTCTAACTTTGAAAAATGAGGAGATATATGATCATCTTTTTTAAGATCATAAATTAACCTGACACACATATTTAATTGCCGTTGAATCATAGTATTAATCTCATCAGTTAGGTCATGATAAACAAGACAGCAGTAGTCAATATGGGGGATTATTAGCGAGGATACAAGTTGCTTGCGGGTATGAGAGGGCAAAAGGTTTTTATGAGATTTTCGCTGAAACAGGATCATGTTAATCTTATTGCTGATGGCTTGAACATGGACATCAAAATGAGCACGGTTGAAATTTTGCGAAAAGTTCGACCACGTGAGAGATGCTCAAGGGCTTCCCCCGAGGCGAATTGGCAAAATGCCGCTTCCTTTTTTCCTCATCTCTTTCCCTCTTCCCGTCTGTCTCCGTGACTTCAACATCCTCTTTCCCAGCTCCCCCATCTACACGACCTAACTCCACCCCCCTGCGTTCCAGTACACATCCAACGATATTGGCCAAGTTTCCCTGTGACCTGGAGGCCTATTAAAGGATGGCAAGTACGTATATATCGCTTTTCTCTAGGAAATACTTCGGATGTCCCTAAATGTAGTTGCTGCCTGACAGCGGACATGATTGAGTGCTGTTTATTCTTACCGTCAACATGAGGTAGGTGAGATTGTTTCTCCAACCAGTCCTTGATGTGCTGAAGGCTCTCTTCGTTCTTGGAGGGCTCTTCGTTGAGGTCCTTCTGGATGCGAAGGGACATCTCAGGGGTAGGCTGAGCCAGAGTCATGGTGGAGTATGCTGCTCTCACTGATATCTAGAAAACGAACCTGAAATGCAAATCATTGAGAAATAAATACTTGATTTCTCTTGGGATGCGACGCTAATATTTATTCCCCAAGATATTACTTGTGTCAAAAATTCCATTTCACAGTTTCTATGTAGTGAAAGCTTGATTAAATCATTCGAATCTTGCAATTATTTATTTCATTCGTTTTTACACGAATGAAATAGGTTAGTTATTCCATTCAAGTAGCGATATAGAGTTAACATTTACATCAGAGATTCGGGACAATCAGTACGTTTGATGCCAACTCAAGGCACATTTACTTGTATATGGCCTTGGTTAGGCATTAGGGGGGCTGTACTATTTGTACAGACTACTAGGTAAGTCATCTGAATACATAATCTTTACGAGTATTTATATTATAAAATGCTACGTTAATTCCAACAAACTATACGTGAGAATGTTTTCACTTGCGTATTCCCATTATATCAGTGTACATAAGACTTATGACTTGCAGAAACATGATTTCAGTTCTCAAATACCTGTGTTAACCATACATTATGTTTAAAATGTATACTTTTCATTCACAATTAGAAGCTTTTCCGAGCCTTTTCATAATATAAGTGGTACCAAAATTGGTGCCCGTTGGGTACGCTCATCGAAAGAGGTTTTAAATCGATGAGTTAGAAGATACATACCTTGTCACTTGGAGCAGCTAAAGTCAAAGTCTACTAAAAATAACTGCTACTAGTAGGGCTCTCGCATTTTGAGCTCCATAAATAGTGTCTTTTCTCAAATATAATATCGTAATGATGTAATAATCATAGGAATAAATTTATACATGTATCAATTAACAGAGAAATGATCATTCTATCAAATGCACTTAATTTCGTTAAAATCGGTTGACCCTAATTGAAGATACATCTTCCTAAACTCAATATACTCGACTTTTTTAATGGACTGTAGTATTAATTTAGGTGGGCGTAAGTCCTCGCTGAATGAAGACGTTAATACTTCCATCATTCTCCCGCGGATCAAAGCTTAAAAATTTCGTGTGATCCCCTCCCTCATCTGCCCTCCTCACCCTTCTACCCTACCCACCCCATCTCGCTCTTCTTTTGTCTTTCCCGACTTGGCGATGGCGCGTGACTCATTCACCGGTTGATGCAACCTTTAGTGACCGCCCGTCACACTCGAGATCCCCGCGAAAGACGTGAACCAGGTTGTATTTCCGGGCTTCAAGCTCGCTCGAGTCTCCTCGCTGGCATTACTGAGGTTTGCTGGAAGAAATCAGCGATGCGTGGGCTCGGTCAAGCGTCTCTGACCGCCGATGAAATCTTCTAGCTATGCGGTGAGATCGTTATTTCTTAGCAGTCCAAGATCATTGCAAAGTCCGTTGCGGGTTCTCCTATCCTTTCCTCGATATTGCATTTCGAACTTGGAAGGAGAGACGATATTTTTGTAAGTTACGGTCCGTTTCACAGTTATTTTCGGATGAGCAGAAAGAAATATACTTGCATAATTATAATTCTAGTAGTTTTGAATTATAATCAGGCCTCTGATAAAACAAAATCGTATGGCACTATAAAATTCAGCGAGAGGATGTTTTTGCGGTATCGTCAGAGCTCAGAGTCATTCCTTCGACTTATGTAATGTTTATAATTGTGGCAGTAGGGTTAGTTTCTGGTCTGGTATTTCCTCCATTGGCTTAGTTTCCCGAATATCTCACAGATTGGTCTTTTATTTGCTTCTTCGATGCATGTATCTATGCTATAATTAAGGATCACCTTGTCGTTATCAGAATGCTTTACCCCTCAAATCGTTTTACTAAGGCACTTCAATGTTATATCATATACGCCAATGACTTGAACGTTTATTTATTTATTTATTTATTTTCATTATCCCGAATACAGCACAATGTGCCAACTTACCTCGGGTGGATAACAGTAACAACGGACACGGCACAATCACCCATGTCCTGGGCAGATAATACTCTACCCAGGCGGGACTCGAACCCGCGACCCTCGGGTTAGCAGGCGAGGACTTTACCCCGCCGCCACCGGGGCCGACAGGTGCTTTAATGCTTGGTGTGGCTCTGTGACATTCTAAACAGAGAAATTCTCCATGAGCTTGACTTTCCCTAAGTCCCAGTTGATTTTGCGGAGAGTAGTCAAAAGAAAACTTCTGTGACTAGGGTAGATTGGCGGGAATGTAACCGATTAATGAGGGATACTAGAGAAAGAGATGCCAGGATTGAATACATTATTAATTAGATTTGGTGTTATTGACCTATTTGAATCCATATTGCAAATAAGTATTGTGCTTTTCCACGGTTATTTATTGTAATCCAACAGGTTTCGCCGCTTGCTACATCTTCAGGTACAATAGTTATTTTTTATTTATTGATTGTTACGATTGTAGCCTTAAACTAAAAAGGTAAATTTGGAGAAAAAACTAATGTTTGGGAAGGAAGCCAGGAGAACATAGATTAGGGCCTTGTGAGAAGGCAATTTTTTTCGGAAAGGATTGGAGAGGGGTTCAGAAAAAGTAGCTCGTAGCAAAGGTTTCTTGACTCTGATAATTTTCATCTACTCCAAATCATTCATCTTTAAGCCTTTTCGTAGAACCTGTAACATTTCGGGGATAAGACCATTTGCGTGATTATTATCAGGCAGATGCTTGGAAAATTGAGAGTTGAAACCCATATTAAAGTAACTTCGCGAGAGTTCTTTGATGCGTGTCTTGAAATTTTGTCCAGTTTGACCTATCTAAGCTATATTACAACTAATGCATTTGAATCTGTAAATGCCCGACCTGAATAATCTATCCGCTTTGTCTTTTCGCTTACTAAAATTTTCGAAAGCGTTGGGGAAGTGTAGATTTTCAATTTGGATTCGAATATAAAATACTTCCTCGAAGTGGCGCTTGAAGGTGTGGAGTTTATTATTGACCTATGCTTAGATTGGGAACTTAGAGTAGTATATGTGAATAATACCGGGTGGATTGACTATAGTGTGTTTGAAATATAATGTGACATTAAGGTGGCGATCAAACTGGCATATGCTGTTAAAATTCTCCCTCAATTAAAGAAGTCAATCATTTATTTGTAGTTATTCTACATCTACACAATACCCTGCTAGACGCCGCATGGGCGCGTGGCAGGGGGTGTTAGATCACCAGCCGTGTAAAGATTTAAGTTTTTCGAAGGTGGAATGGTGAAATGTATTGTGGGACTGTATTTAGCGGATCTTAGTTTTTATTGTGGTCACTTATTGTGCGCGGAAAGAACGAGTTCTTGTACCTATCTGTTCGGCAGTGTATTTCCCTTATTTATCGCGTCTGTCAGACCTAGAGATGTAGTGAGGCGTCTAGATAATATTTTCTGTGTCGCTCTGAATATTCAGTGTAAAAGAGAAAATATCTTTACTAACTACGTGGCCTAGACAATTTATTTTCTTGGAAAATATTTTATTTGGAGAATTAAGCTCTTCATCCTAATCTTGTGTCTTCCTGCACACAAATATTCTAGTTTGGATTGCCTGTTCGGCAAAATTCGAAGACCTGCGAAACTGACCACGCAGGACGTCGTGGACAGTGGCGCTTAGCACTCGCACACGGATACTGAATTGTATTATAAGCACAGTGATTGTGAGGACAACTTGCTCCTTGCCCCCGTGAGATTCTCGAAAGAACCTGACAGATGCCTGGGTGGTTTAATCTGCTAGAGCACGCGGCGCGAAATTGAGGGGGCTGGTTTCGAATCCTAGTCCAGGCGAATGATCACTGCGAATTTCACTCAGATACCTATATGGCCTTTTAGAAAAGTGCTGTCTCTATTGAGTCATCGCCATTTTCTGTGGAATTCCGTATATTTTGATAAGAAAGAGAAGAAAATATTACTTCGACCTTTGTTGCAGATAAAGGTTACATATTCATGGTTGATTCGATATCTTTGGTAGAATTGGTTCATTCCGTTTTCATCCAGAATGCGTCGTAGACATGTACTTGGAGGAGGTCATAAAAGAAGCACAAGAAATTTGACTGAGTGGAACAAAGATACACGGAGAAGAACTAAACATGCTCCGTTTCACATAAGATATCGCACGCAGTCATAGCTGGAATTCGCGATGATCTTCAAAGGTCACTGAACACAATGGACCGAGTTCTCCAAGAATACAACATGAAAATCAATAATACGAAGACTAAAGTCCTGGTATGTGAAAGAGGGAGTTGAATGTAGAAGACACCCTGTGAGGAGAGAAATTTCAGCGAGTGGATTCCTTCACCTACCTCGGAAGTACCTTCACGTGGGACGGAAGAAGTACAACGGACATCAAGCAGAGAATAGCTCAAGTTAAGAAGGCGCTCGTGAGAAAAAGACCACTGTTGTGCTCAAAGAAGACAGGACTACAAACCAGGAAGCAATATGTGAAAACATTCGTGTGGAGCGTGGTGCTCCATGGGTCGGATGCATGGACCATTGGAAAAGCTGACTAAAAAGATTAGAAGCCTTCAAAACCTGGTGCTGGAGGAGGATGCTGAAGATGAAGTGGACGGCACTCGGAGTGAACTTTGAAGATAATCGCGAATTCCGGCTATTTCTGCGATATCATCTGAGGAGCGGAGCCATAGCATCATACCTATGAAAGATAAAAATAATATAAAATCATACCTATTATTTTATTATTTATTGTTGTTTTCTCTGGCTCCTTTCCTCGCTAATGAACTGAGTTCACGAGAATCCCCAAGTATGTATTGCTATTTGGTTCCTCAATATTTGGAGTATCTCAGCCCTCCGCAGTGTGGGTTTAGATAAACACTACGATGCTAACGTGCTTTGTTGTTCAAATACAATCGGCTGGTGGCATTAGCAATTTGCACGGGACCCTCTCCTTAAACTTTCCCTCCTCTGCGAGGAACACTCATCCCCGTCTCTAGTCTGTCCCACTTTGATGAGCGACCTGGGTGTCTGCGGTAAAGGACTCAGGAAACGCGATGGATTCTTTTTTTTCCGAGTTTTCCCATACTTACAAGTATGCTCGTGATTTGTACGCTTCCACATGAACGGTGGACGAAACGACTGAAGCATTGACTTTTATGAGAAAAGATTCGAGTTTTCGACAGACGAATTCAAGCGTGCGCTTTTTTCAATTCAAGCTCCTTTTAAAATGTCATTTGGACCTTTTAATTTCTGAATTTAAAGAGTACTTCACATTTTAATTCAGTGCAGGAACAATTAGTACTATTGACGTCTAACAGAAGTGGTCATTGGCAGGAATTGAAAGCTATGATTGAAGACATTTTCAATTGATGCATTTGCAGTTTTGATTTTGCTGAAAGGTTTTCAGTTTTATTAAGTTTTTCTCCCTCATTAATTTTTGCTATGTAAAGAATTCGTGAGATCGTACACTAGAAAATTTTGGGCATTACCGCAATTATTGTGTTTCATCTATTTGGTGCACTTGAATTGTTTCCTACGGAGTATTGTAAGAATAATTTTGTTTCATTTTTACGCTTTAATATTGAGATGCGAAGCCCGCAGTGTTGGTCGAAGCTTCGCCTATTTCTTTTCTCTTTGTTTCGTAATTCATCATTGAGAGATTTTCAGGAGGCCTTGATTCATGTTGCGTCATGATCCATCAGTTGTCTACGCAACTCATTCTCTTGATGAGGCATGTTTTTCTTCTCCCTCGAGATAGCTCTTAGGGGAACGATTTTATGAGTTTTTTTACGCCATTCTGGATAGTTCAGTTCGTCGTGGCATGCTTGTATCGATTTTCAATTCGAAGGGACTTAGGCATATGACATTGAAGGATCGGAGTCGAAAGCTCCAAATCCAATTATTTGGACTCAGAAAGGTAAAATTTTGTGGATTTCCTCCTTGTGGTCCCTGCTAATTAACTTCTTGCCCCATTGAACGGGATGAGAGATTTAATATCTGTGGTTAGAGTCTGAAAATATGTGTGTTATGACGTCGAAACCACTGGGTAGGTATCTTATATTATCTTAATATGATGTATTCTGGGATATGTGTAAAATCGACTTTTAAGCTTTAGTGGTGCTAATTGTATTAGTTTGAATTGTGTCATATGTTCTTATTGAATGCATGCTGATTGCACCCTGAATAAGTCTGTCAAGACAGATGTTTACGATTCACTAAAATAGCCGGTCAGTCGATACAGCCGGAAAATACGCGAATGCAACCGACTATATCGTGCTCTCTTCCGGATTAAGTTCTTTGAGTATACTGCTCGCTATATGCAATAATTTTATAGCATAGTTGTGTCTCGTAGTATCCAGAGAACCGCTATCCGAGCTATCCGCGAACCCTATTTACTTTTGTAAATTACAATGCTGTTTTTACCGAATTGAAAAATATTCTTTCATCGATTACAAGTTAAAGCGCCGTAGGTTGGCATTTCCAGTCATGTTCAATCGATTTTAACTGCTCAAGTGGATGCTCAGTCGTTATGAATCCGTGGACTCATCGTAACATCGTCTCGGATTCAGTGAGGAAGGTCAAGTAAAAGTCGATAACTCAGTCTATGATGAGAAGTCAAACGTTTAGGTATGTCGCACGCATTAATGTGAATCTTCCTATCTGAATGATCCTCCCCGGAAGGTAAAGATACCAATTAATCATCCGTGGAAAAGAGGATGCGGAATATTCATCGCTTCATGAATAATTGACAAGCGTATTACTATAGGAATGTCTGAACATGAAACTAACGGCTTTCGTGTACCCTTCTAGGATTTCCTGCAGCAATATTCTTAGATTTTTATTAGATCCGGTGTGGAGATCTGAAGGCAGGAAGAACGCCTGTTGCTTCGTAGTCAATCACGGCGCACGAAGACGGAGGGAAAAATTTATGAACGATACTTTGGCCCTTGGCCTTTGTAGATAGTCTTCGAGAAAATTGTGATGTTTATATTTCATCATCATATTGTGATGTCTACGTATCATATTTTGCCTCACACTTGTCCCACTGATCACGGATTGTGACCAGTGAATGCATTTCCGTGCAAAAGGTTTGCTGTGTCTACATTTAGACAAACCAAGTCGAAGCTGGTAATGTGATCTCATGAAAGCGATCGAGCGAATGAGTTTCAGTAATGACGTTATTTTTGATTATAATGAAAACCTGTGAAGGTCCATTAATAGAAAAATTCATCATAAAATTGAAAAATCCTGACCATTATTGGGATGTGTATTCCTGCAAGCCGCGACTGGACCTCCATCAATCCCAGTTTTACATTAACGTTTTCCTGTCAAGGGTACGACGAGGAGTAATGATTCCGGTATTGCATACCTAGACGATGGAGAAAGTTGCACTTCTATGACCTACATCTAGCAATGCTTGTTTCTTCGTGACCTCAGTCACCCAGCCAAAGAGCCAATAATCATCATCAGATAGGTAACAGAAATCCTGTCATCCTCCTGCTAGCTCTTTATACAGTGTTATTTCAGATAAAAATTAATCCATCTGACGTATTACGCACAGAATTACTTCAACCACCACTTCATATGATTAGATAATGAATCGCTCACCCCGCTGGTGTACACATCGATTCGTTTTTGTAGATTCATCGTTCTGGAGTGAATCCTTATTCGGAGTTAATAGAAACTTTTTTCCTATGCAGCAGCAAGTTTTCAATATGGATTCCAATCTATTACCCATGTTAATGATCTCTTAAGGACTATATTCCTTCCGCCGGCATAGTTGGTGCACCGATTGCATTAAGTGTCAATGTCGGTAACCCTTCATTCGCAATTCTTTCGTACCACGACCAGTTATCCAAAGGCTTGGAAATATTATATCTCTGAAGAATATTTGTTTGTATACTTATGTGATTGGAGTGAGTAATGCATAAAATGCTTCATAGCAATGCCTCGCTGAAAGCTGTGCGGTTTCCAGTATTTATATTGTCATCTATGAACGAACATTATGACGAACGAGCATGGTCTTGTGACGTGATTTTAAGCAAAGAAACTCGCTCCAAAGGGATCGAAGCGTACAAAATAAATAGTATTCTTGTCTCTCCTCAGCCAGTACATCCGCCATTAAAATCCTGTTCCCTTACTCTCCCCCCAATACCCTATGCGATAAAGGATGACGCATGAGTGAAATTTGATGACTGGTCCAAAGCTGGAAATCTTTACAGTTAAGGATATCAACCATGTATTAATCTTGAGGTAGTCAAAGCAGGTTTACCCATGAGTTAGCCACTAATCAATCAAGCTCACTTCTAATTGTGACAAAAACACTCCTGGTATTTTCCCACAGGTTTGTGAATCTTTTAAACTTCTGGAAAACTCCCAAGTGCTGTTTTCTCAATTAACCATGATTTCCTCGAAGTCACTCCTGAACGCACCGAGTTTACAAGCTCAGTGTTGTCATCTAGAATCTCATGCGAGCCACGCCTCCATACGATTTCACGAAATAATTATAATGGGTAACAAATTTATTTTAAAGTTTAATAAAAGAATACGAAATAGGCCAAGTTAGAATGTGGACGCGACCTATGTGACGTAATTTGATTATTTAGTCGAGAATGTTCCTCTGGAACGTATATTTTTCCATAAAGGGCTGCATTAATTTGTTGGCAAAAATCTGAAAATCAGTGCAATTATGGACTGATATTTTATTTATTTATTTTCACAATCTCGAAAACAGCACATTATAGGCCTTTCACATCGAATGATTAACATTAGCAACAGACGAGCACCAACACCCATGTCCTGAGTGGTGTAAAAAATCACTCAGGCGGGACTCGAATTCGCGACCCACGGATTGGTATGCGAGGACTTTACTCTGTCGCCACCTGGGCTGATTTTGGCATCATTCGAAATGATGTGATCATTTTGTGAAATGATCATTTTTTTTTAATTCACGGAGAGGTCAAATTTACTCTCGTGTAATGATATCTCGCTCAAACTCCCTTAATCCCTGAGAAACGAGTCCCAGTCTGTTCATTTCCGCACCCAACCAATCTCCTCTCCATCCGAACATGCCCGCCGACTCCTTGGGCCTCCCTCCGCGGACACAGAAGCCTTCGCGCGGAAGAGGAATGGGACTGGAGGGGGGGAAGGGGGTAAGGAGTGGGGGTTCCGGCAGCGGAGAGGACTTTCTCCCGGCTCGGGGCCCCGTCACACGCCGTCAGATCGCTTTCACTCCGTGGAACTCCCCAAAGGGGAGGAATGGGGATGGGGGGCGAGATGGGTGACTGGTGGGGATGAAGTCTGTGTGTGTGCACTGCGCGGTGAAGAAAAAGGAGGATCCGAGTGGTAATGGCCGGAGAAAGTCTTCAAGGGGTGATTCCCAGCGTGCCGCTTTTTTTTTTAAGGTTCCGTTCCGTTATGCAACGGCGCGCGGTGTGGCCGTGCTCTCTGGGTGACTCATTTAGTGCAGGGCCGGACCTACATTTTTGCGGAGGTCGGTACGGGAGCGTAGTGTAGCGGGGCTCTTTGAGTCGACTCTTTAAGGGCGCGTTTCCTGTTTCCGGCAATTAAAGACTTACTTCGGATGCGAATTGGCCGTTGTAATGAAGTTAATTGGAACAGGCACGCGTACGTCTGAACGTGCTAAGGGTAGAATAGTTTGCGCCCATCTATGAATAAGTTTGCTGGAGCGGTTCGGGTTTAGCACTGTGGTTCACGATTCCATAAGGTTGTTTAAACAGAGCTAGAAAGTTCAAGGAAGAGTGAGAACACGCATTGTCAATTTGAAGAACAGCGATGGAATGATTCTATTTGTGTTTTCGCTTCCTTGATAATCCGACTTTCAAAAGGTACTGCGTAGCCCTCTTGAATGCAGTTTATTTAATTCTGGGACTAAACTCAGAAGACCATGCTTTGGCTTTTTATGTGAATTTATAACTCATTGTATTCAATTCGTAGCATCTTCATTGATGAGGGCAGGAGCCGAAACTGTTACGCAATGGAAACACCGTTTACTGTCTCATGCATCGATTTAGGCGCCATTATATTTGTGGTTAAGTTTTTCTGCCGATATATCAAACTCATTTTCTTAACAATTTGAGTGCTATGGACGTAATGGTACGACCTCTTATATATTCCGAGAAGGACGATGAAGTTCTAGGATGACTATGGAATATCATTATTAAACGGCAGCTAGACGTAATAGCATGGCTGCAGTTTTTCTGGTAGACGTACATATGCTCACAAAATTCCAAAAAAAGGTTTAATAGCAAATAACAGTTCACAAGCCTAGATTTAAGAGAGTATTCTTTCACAATCCAGTTTAGTGCGTAAAATCCTCAGTTTTTCTGTGAGGGCCTTCAATTTAAAGCACAGCGCGCAAAGTGTTTAGAAAATTGATAATCATTATTGCTGTGATCAACTATCGTATTTGTTATTGGAATTATATAGGTATATATTCCCGCTTCAATTCCCTCATTAGCCTTCGTTATATTTATTATATTAGTCCTCTCGTACAGAATTTGTATCTTAATCTGTACGACAACCCTGGTAGGGTCTTGTCCGAAGGTGCCATGACTTTTGTTAACAATGAATTGTATCTGTAAATTTAAATTGGGTTGTCGTAATTTAGTAAACATTTGAACGATTTTTTCGAATATTTTTTTCTAGTGTTTTATGGTGTAGAATAAATGGTCCCAGGTATCGATTAGTTTTTACACCGCATTCACTCAAACTATCGTGGAGTTTGCGTTCACCAGTGCATTGAGGAGTGAATTTCCATCTGTATAAGCATAAACTCGGATAATTCGCGTTTTTTTTTCCACCGAGGTAACCCTAGCTTGTAATCCTCATGTTCCCCTGAGTTGTTCCCTTCCTTGGTTGCTTCGCAGTATTTTTATGCTTTCCCTTTGTTTGATTTTGAAATCGACGTATATTGTAACTTATTCGTGCGTTTTTTTGGGGAGCGTATCGTAGCAGGAGAGCGACGCAGGGTAACGCATGACCACGGATGCATTGCTTAACACCTTTCACTTCGAGATGCGGAAGGGCTGCGCTTGACTGCCGCTCTCGCCTCCTTCTGCCGTCATCATCACCATCCCGCTCTCTAACCCAGAATCCAGTGACGCAGTTGGTGTCCCCGACATTAAGAGAGAGATCTGTGGCGGAGTCTCACAGGGGCAAGGGTTTGGACCTAAAGGATGTACATTTGGGTGTGGATTATTTTTTTTATCGGGTATGATAGTAATTATAAATTTAATTGTTTCCAAAAACATTATTCTGTACAAAATATGAAAGTTTTTAACTGTGAAAGTAGGATTTAGGTAACCCCTAAGGTGCATAAATGCCACGTTCTTAGGGGAGATGTTGTAGAACAGCATTTTCAAATGATACACCAAGGATATCGTACTGTATACCTTATTTTCAACTTTGTACTACACGTGTTTCGGCTGATTATCAGTCAGCTTTATATTCTACCCGTGTAGTGCGAGTTGAAAATAAAGTAGACAGTAAAATATCCTTTGTGGATCGTTTTCCCTAAGGCGCACATATTTTGGGGCTGCCAACAAATAAACCATGCAATAAATACATATTGTTTTAACATTTAGGTTGTTGAGTACAATCAATTTTTTACAACTTCATTACATAAAAATCATTAATAAAAGAAAAGTTAGGTCATCAATTAGTTAACATTTAGAGGTCGCACACGAGGCATTAATGAAGTGACATTTAATTCTCCCGATTGATGGGAGAGAAAAACATCATTCCTAGGAGTAACGTCCGTAGTTACAGTTCTTATTAGGAGAAATTTCGCTCATTTTTGACGTATGTGCAACAATTTTTCATGAATAAAATAAGAGTCTATGCCCGAGAATGTTTTTTCAAGAAAGGATCGATGTGCTGAGAGCTATTCCTAAGGGTGTGGACCTTTGCGTTCTCTGCGTTAGTTCGACGAGAAAAGGTTGTATTCAAGGATCTGCATGTCGGGCGCACGCTACTCACACGTGAATATTTAATTCGCTGAGAACGGCCTCCAACATGTCAGGAATATCAGGCACCTCTGACAGCGCAGCACTTGGAAAGTGCGAAGAACTGAGCCTCCGACGACAAGCACCCGGTAAAACAGAAAACAGCCCTAGGCGATGATTCCCATTTGGTAGCAAAGGTTTTCGAATTCTGGAAATCATCTAGACTTTTGAGCAACGCTCCGGAGAGTTTTTGTGTTGTTTTAGCTTCTTGAAGAGAATTTCGATGAACATTCTAATTGTGGTTTTATTCTTGTTGCTATTAAACTGCTTTAGTCCGTCTTTATGTTGAGTATTAGCTGAGCTAAGGGCGCCGATAGCTTTGATGCTAATGCGCTTGAAAATGATACATTCACTCACTCGACATTGCCGTACTTATGATCATTGAACGCCTCTAGGAAATGTAAACGCTCTCTGAGAGCATAGAATTGTAACTTTAAAAATAAATCAAATAAATCAGTGTGTTAAAAAAACTAACAAATAAAGGATTCCTCCAGAAATGAGGCATCACATTTACTATTTTTGTAGTAATCTTACTAGTAGAATTATATTATGAATGGTATCAAGGAGCACTTGAATGATCAAACTAAGGATAGTATTCAATATAACATTTAATTTACATTCAAAAAAATATTAAAATCGATCTATCTTGAATGAAAAGTGAAAACTCACAACCAGTTTCGACCTGGTCCTTGGTATAAAATCACCCTCAATTAAAGGGAGGGATTTTATGGACGAGATTTTTTCATTGTTTTCATAATCGTCAGGATTAAAAGCTAATGATTAAATAAGATTTCACTGTCGGATCTGAGTGTTCAAGTTTTAATTAATGTAGCATATGCGGACAATACCCACTAATTATTCGGGAAGTGAACGAGGTGATCGGCTAAGATCCTGCGAAGCTTGACTTAGGGACGCCACTGCTTATTTCGCGCTCATTGGTGAGTGAAAAATGATGTCATCCGTAGAGAGACTCTCGACAATGCGTCAAACGCTTCTGGGACCTTTTATTCCCAGCCTCGTTAAAGCATTATTTCGCAATATGGGAAAGGCAAAAGATTCCTCGTCGAACAAAAAGAGAAATTCCATCGTTCGAATTTCAGGCTGAAATAATCACGGAGCTTCCGTGATCCGCAGACTGCGCACGTGAGACGCGAAGTGGATGGGGACTCAAGATGTGCATGCGAAGAACAGAATGAACCGGTTTCTCTCATTGGAGAGACTGCAATAGTTCTGGTTTGAGGGACCAGATTCGCTTTCATTCAGTAGCGGTTTCAGAGAGGGTAGTTTCGATTTTCGCATTTCCTCCCTTATTTCTGTGGTCTCTGCGAAAAGTAAACTGTAAGCCATTGAAGTGGGTGTGGCAATGGCACGATAGTGGTCATGTCATCTTCGTGGATGTGAGGCATTGATATCCTACGATGCTCTTTGAAAGTAACAGGATTTCTTTCGTGTCATTTGTATTAAATGATCTCGATATTACTGGCGGCATTTTACTCAGGTGATCTGATTGTGTAGGACTAAATTACAGCGGGATGAATTTCGGTTTATGATATCTCATTAAATAGGATGGATATTATATGCAATTTCTTTGACGTTTTTCTCGATTTCTAGATAGGTCATAAGTCAGATTTGACTTCACGGCGAAGAAAGTGTTGGTACAGTGGTTAAAATTTCTCCATCTACATTCTGCGTATAAGTTTCATGACTTAAGTTATGAGTTCTTCGGAATAATGCTTCTCTAGCGTCGAGGAATGCGCCACAGAGGTTCTTCTTTGTGTCTATCCCGACGGAACCACAAGCCAACTCATGATGTAAAGGCAGGAGCAACTAGACTTGGCCATAAGACGTTCAGAAGAAAGATATGAGACGAAAGGAAAGCCTGCAAAGAGAGGATTGATCTATTATGTGAAATTCTTTTCGCACGCAAATTTTCCAAGGGCAGCCGGCTCTACAAATTTTTCTGTTCGGCTTCACTTGTAGCTAATTTAGCGGAGGATTATTGTACTTTAGACATTGTCACTTGTTGATCCATATGATGTGATCTGACGTAATAATTTGATTTGGCATATGATGTAGCTATCTTATGAAGAAGTCACGCAAGAATATTTTAAATGTGACAGAGAAATTTTGTTCTCTCCACAAGCTGAGGGAATATTTATTAATTTTTCTTCATTTTGAATCAGTTTTTTCTGTTGTGGGTCGAAATTCACTGTCAAAATTTTCCCGTGTTCGATGATTAGCTTTATTTTTTCCTACTTTTTTTTACTTCTCTGAACGCGAAAATCCCAATACGTTCCTTCATGCTCAGGTTTTCACTGCGTTGGCTGAGTAAAGATAATAGTTTCGCCCATTTTTCCTTCGGTCGTCTTCAGGTCAAAGTTCTAGGACTGCATCATGTTTCAACGCCGCAGAAACCAATGGTCCTACATCCATGGAATGTTGGTTGGTTACCAAATCCTCTGATACCTACCGTTGTCTCTGCTACGACCACCCAAGTTAAACCTCCAACTGTTAAATTACCCGAATGTTCAGAAGTGGAAAGACAGGGAAGAGTGTTGGAAAACCACTACCTGTAACATTCATATTCCATGGTGTCGATTTGGATCTAAAACCGGATTTCTGAGGTCTTCCTGGTCACGTATCGGTGCGAATGCCCTGTGCGTCATTCACGGACGCATGACTTTCAAGTCAACGATGCATGGAACTGGTGTGTACTGTTGGTCCAATTATGAAATGTTCACCATTTGTTGGTCGAGTGTTTTTTCGGACAGGATGAAGTATTTCCCCTCTTCCCTTACTGAATGAACTGCATTTTGAAAGCTACATGCTGCATATGCTAAATGCATCGATATTTGTTCTCTTCTGCAGTTACAGGAACGCCAAATGTCCATTTATGGGTTGGCAGCGTATCGATGTGCATTTTATTTAAGACACCGTTTGTGCATTACTCGGACTTCAGGGTTCTACAGGGTTGTCCATTTAAAAGTCTTTTGAGTGCTTTATATGTTGGGAAGCATATATGAGCTAGCCCAAGATTTGCAAACGTATGACTCACCGAAATCGTCGAGCTGCTTCTCACTTTAATAGTATCTAATATAAGAAAGTTTTCTCGTCCAAGAGGTTATTTTGAAACTTATGTTGTTAGCGATACGCTGCAGAGCTGGGCCGTGTGCATGACGGCTATCAATATTTGCATCGGTAAATTGCAGATATTATGCGAATTGTTTGGCGTATTAGTGATATTATTATGCCCTTCCTGAATTATATATACCTCCCAGTAGTCTCCATCCGGAGGTCCGATTGGGGGAATGTTTTACCTCCGGAATATTTTACTAGGAATGCCGTCATGTAGTATATAGTTAGATTTCCGGGCTGCATTTGTAGGGAGACTAATGTCTTCCACATCGCAGTACCCCGGCCGATTCCGTAAACTTCACTCTCGCCTGAAGTTGTGACAGTTGATACCGGTCCGATCTTCTTGATCTGCGCTATCAATGCCTTACGCTGAGACTGCTGCCTCTCAGTATTGGGGTCAGTGGGGTCGGGTAGTGTCCAAAAGTTGGGTGGCCAGCCAGGAAAATCTGTTCTGTCGCTTGGTCTCGAACCTGCAATCCTTGGAACTGGACTCGAACACGCTACCTCTGGTGTAGTACCCCGTGTTATTTAAGTATATTAGTAATGTATCTAAAAGATTATGGACTGATAGGTATGTGTATTCGAACACCGTTACTTTTTCTGCGATCCACGGCGCACATGTCTTACGGGTGGGATACTGATCTGTATTTTCCTCCTCTCGGAGATATTAACATATATTCATATTTTCACCATTGACCATATTTCACCTTTCACCATATTTCACCTTTATTGACCTTGGGCCTGAATGGAAATCTCTCATTTTTTAATTAGTTTTTTTAATAAGGTAGTTCTCTTAGCCTCGGTAATATTCTTGTCCTCTGGAAGATGGACCGTACGCTTGTTTGCCCCAACCCCAGATCTTCCTCTCCCAATGAACCTTTAGTTTGCCGTAGCACGAAGCCAGAAAGTGCTTTTACCGTCTTTACAAAAACTTGCAATTTTTACCTATTATGAAAGTGAGAGATTTTTTCTAGAGGAAGGCATTTTCCCCGCGAATTCAGATTTTTCGCGAGACAAAGGACTGAACAAATATCAACGTGACGATTTTTTTCCCGGAAGTAGTTCGGCTCTCTCGCTTTCTTTTATTACTAGAATCTCCTTATTTTACGATCCTCATTCCAAGTTGTGACTAGCCAATGATTTTGGCACATCCGTTCTGCTGACTGGCATTCATTCTCGCGCACCCTCACAGTTTTGCGATACGGGGGAATCAAGATTTTTTAGACCTTTTCTATTTCGCATGGCGATGAAAGTTGGCGCTAGGCGATAGGAAGTTGAAAGTAGAAACAAAATTCTTTATCGAATTTTTGATTGGAAAGCTTCGCAGGAGGAGATACGAATGAAATGAGAGAGACGTTAGTGAAGCCCATTATTTCCAGTAGGAATTTTGTGAGGATACTGAAGGGAAATCAGTTTCCAAGAGGGAAGTGGAGTATGCAGTGAAAACTTACTGATAGTGACTCTCCGACTCACCTAATTCATGTCAGGAGAATACTCCAGGACTAAGTCCGGAATATTTTAGGTTTAGACGGAAGTATTTCAAGTTTTTTACCAAGCGTTGAAACCCACGACCTTTGTATCTTATTTACAATTAAACTTAATGTCACTTCTTTTTATCGTAGAAGTGGATTCAGTGAGGTCAAATTCAGACACTTTGGAATTTTAATTATAATCAACGCTGAAACCTTGAAGCCGAAAGTTCTGAAATTTGAAAACCCCCTGTTCGAAGATTTATCGTTACTCTTGTGGTACTACACACGACGCAATCCCTAAGTACTATTGTTTTTTTTATGGAAGCAAATCTTACGCCGTTTTGAAGGTAGTTTTTAGGAGTTAGTGGAACGAGAAACAAGTGTTGCTTTCGCGGGAATCGACATGAATGCAATGTCAGAGGACGGATGGATTGATCTCGTCGTATCTTCCAGATGATTTATTGAAGAAGCTCTCTCTTTCCCTTCTTTTCTCCTTTATGTGCATTAAATAGTTCCCGTATTTGTGAATTATTCGGGTATTTTTCAAAGAACCACGGACCTAGCCCCGCAGTTATTTCTACTGAAGTAACTGCGCGGCTAGTTCTGTAGTTCTTTGAAAATATCCAAAGTAAACACCTTTGTCAAGTTGGGCTTTACCCCGTAGACTGTGGCGCTTAGCGCTCGCATACGGGTACCTCTGGCATCATATGCACAGTACCTGTGAGGACAACTTGCTCCTTAAAGCCCCCATGAGATTCATGGTGGAATAGGACGCCTGGGTAGTTTAATTGGTTAGAGCACTCGGCGGGAAATCGAGGGATCTGGGTTCGAATCCCAGTTCAGGCGAATGATTTTTCCACTATGAATTTCACACAATTATTCGGATCTTTTTCCAAAATCCGTTCCATTTTGTTCATCAGTTCCGTATCTCCAAGTATTTTACCCAGGTCACAACATATTTGCTTAAAACTCCTTGCTTTGTATAAATTATATCTTTGGCTTTGGCGAGACAGGTTTGAAGAATTCCCGGGAATTTAAAAAAAACAAAATCGCTGTACTGAATCCTGAATATTTTGGACATTGGTATTTACCAGTTATTCCGAGTTTCGGTTATTGCTGAAATGTAAATGCTGAAATGAAAAAAACTTGAAAATCATTTTAAGAATTACTTTCAAGCGTACATTCCCACGTATGAAATTTTCCACCGATGATGGTGATATGATAATTGACAAATTAGTAGCTGTTGGTTCGTACTTTTATCTTCCTGGTCGTCCATTGATGGCGGCTTTTATTGTATGAATTTTCCATCCTTGTGAGCAAAAATAAAATAATGTAATTAAATGTATAAGTACTAAGTATCCCTTTTAGCAAAGGTCAATGAGGTATTGAAATCATACCAGGAGGATGTAAGGCCTTCGGAAGAAGAGTTTGACTTCAATAATTATCCATAGAATTATATCATCAGTTTATCAGCGTTTTCCAAGACCCGGTGGATATTCCAGGTACTTATTTTTTTATTTCAGTGGTAATCAAATTGAAAGTGTTTTTACGATGCCTTCTGGGTGACAATGATACTAGGATTTGGCTATCTCTCTGAGTCCATGGTTACATTGCCACATTTTAAAGTTCCGGTGTTTTCCTGCATCTAACTTTAAGAATTTGGGATTAAATAAGTCTGAATTGCTTGTCGTTGAACATCGAACAATCTTAGCGATTTCCCTTAGTTTGAAATGCCTCGTGGTTCTGGTTTGAAAATTGCTATAAAGATGAGCGTAGCGTCCGTTTTAACCCATTGGGAAACCTGATCGGCTTCACGTCCTTGTGAGAAAAGCCACTTTATTGAAGATTTTATCTCCTGCCTTTCTAAACTGAACCTCTTTCGAGGAATAATAGAGCTTCCTTTTCTACTCAACGTGGGATAAGTAATGTTACGTGGTTGAAAGCATAAAAGCTTCTACTCGACTCGATATGGAGACTATGATGATGCCGTCTTTTTGCTTCATTCCGCTCGTATTGTGCGATGAATAAGAGGAAGCTGAGGAGTGTGATATTCGGGGCGATGTGGTTGCTACGGTATGTTTGACAGGAATTGGTGCATTATTACAGATTTGAAAACATCACACAAAGGAAACACAACTTTATTTTAGTTCATTACGCATATAAATGACATGCTGGTATTCGACGAAGGTTTGAAATACCCTAAAAAGTGACTTTAAGTGTTGCAGAAGACAAAAAAAGCTCTCCTACGCATTCAAAAATAAATCCGTTTAACTACAAGTGTGACAAAAACTGTTAGAAATAATTTGGAGAATTATTTTCAATCTAGTTTTGTCTTGATATGCTGGTATCCATGAAATGAGTGGCTGATATCAATTACTATTCAACCGTTATTGGCGTGTACACTTTACCATTACCAAACGTTGGAGAAAAACTCGGAACTAAGGTTACAAAGTCGATTTAAATGTCTATTCCCCTCCCCTCTCCTTGTCTGTATTAAGTGTCTTTTGTAATGTAACCTTTTGTGGCTCGGTAAAGGTGGTTATGTCAAAGCAATATATCTTATAGGTAATTACAAGTGTTGGTCATTTAATGTGATAATATCCATTTTGCCTTGATTATTATTATAGCTCCATTGCCAGACGCATTGTAGTTTAATAATATAATTTACTTCTTTTAGAACTGAAAATTTATTTCCTTCAGGTTTCATCTCTTACTCTGTCATCTTGAGGGAGTGAACGTTGCAAATGATGGTCAAAGTTGAAACAATGGTCGTTTGATTAATTATCTTTGGGCTAAAATAAATATTCGATTTCCTCCATCATGCTTTTCCGCCTGGTGTAATACGTATAGCTCCGAATAGAAATACACATTATGATCGCGGGCTGATTTCCATTTAGCCCATATCCTGCTCTGAATTTTTATGCAACGATATTCCAAATCTGTGGATGATCTCATGAGCACGTTTTGTATTGAAATTCATGAGCTGGAAGAGAGAAAGACTCTGTCATTAGTTGCGCACGCCAATTGCGTTTCGATGCTGGAAGTTGGTGGACTTTTGTAAAAAAAATCTGTGTCGGATGGTGTTTTCCGTGGGCTGAGAGGAAATAAGAGCGGAAGGCCCGCATGAGCAGCGATCGGCGTGTACGCGTATATTTTTATATCCAGCCCCATTCTGAATACTGAGTGTCGCGAATTTTTTTCATTCGCTAACTGCTTCCGAGCGCTCCTCCGCCATACGAGGTTACGCCAGACTGGCAATAAAGCCATCCCCGTTGAGCAGCGGAGCGTGCGGCTACCACGCGGTCATCTCCAATTCATTGCGTTCAATCCCTCATCCTTTCCGCAAATTTCCTACGAACCGGTCCCATCCGCCTTCCGGTACCGTTGAAATTCTTCTCGTTAGAGAATCGTCCCTATGGATACGAACCGGGTTGCCGTCCTCAGTCGTTTATGCGTGGAGAAATTTTGAGGAATTTTGGAATGCCCTGCAGCCATGCGGTGGATTTATTTTCGTCTGGCATGTGATTCAACATATGACTAAAAAAATTGAGGAATGAGGCCGAGCGCGAAGATTTCTTTTTGCGTATACCTCGAGAAAAAAACGTGGAGAATCCCCTTATTTTGCACGAGACAGTGACGAAAGACTTTTTCAGACCTCTAGCGAGAGAAACGTCATCGCACCGCCGATCCGTGGTGAAGAGTCCGAGCTGTGATACGTATTAAAAATTCAACGCGATTGTGTCATATGATATTAGAAAGTACATCATTTGAATTCTGTAAACTCGGATATATTTTTGACCGGCTCTATTGTGTAATGACAGCTATGAATGAGCATGTGATCAATCACAATACGAGAAAACCGTGTGTTGATTAATTTAGTGATTTTTTTCTCTCTCTTGATGAGAAATTGAATTCATGGGATCCATCGGCAGACGTCACGAAAAGCGGTGACACCTTAACTTAGCTGAGGTGCTAATCGTGAGTCATTGAGTTCAAATTTTAAGATAGTTTGAGCGAGATAGTTCCCTAGTCATAATATAGATCATATGTGGACCCCAGAAGTCAAGGGGTCTAAGTGACATTTTTGAAAAAAATAAGTTAGGCACAGGAATGGGATGTGAAAATATTAACCTTTTAGGTGGTAAAGGGATCCAAGTGATTTTCTTGACAGGTGCTGCTATCTAGGGTTATGCCTCTTAACTACTTAGTGGGTTGTACCAAACATTTTCAACTTTGACTTAAGTTTTCTCTAAACAATGGTTTTGTTACTTAGACCCCTTGACTTCTGGGGTCCTCATATATTATGCGTTTTAAATTCGCCAGCTGCAAGACACATTAATTCAATATTGCATTTTTAATGGAGCAACAGTATAGTTTTATATGACAGAAATCGTTGGTCATTAAATGAAAATATCTACATAAGTCTTTAACTTAACTAATTTTTTTCGCGCGGTACGTTTTTAAACTCCTTCAAAAAGGAAGGTTTTTTGTGATCCCGAAGAATTGTCTGCGGTGACAATTTGATTAATTTAAAAAAAAAGTTGAGAAAGCGTACAAACTACACACTTAATTTTTTGGAGGGATTTAGGTGTTAGAAATTCCTCATTTTTAAATAAGCTCTCTCTGGAGTCCACACAAGTACCGTTTCCCATGTAAAATGGCCGGTATTTTCTGGCAAATATCTTGGAAAATATTGTGGTATGAGGCTGATATATTTGGTGTCATTGGAAGGGTGAAATATTTTTCCTCATAATGAGACCAGATTCATCGATTTGTAGGTGAAATGATATTTCGCTCAAACTGCCTTAATAACTCTTCAAGTAAGTTGTAAAAAAATTCTTGAACCGCACTTCACTCTACATCTATTTATGGGTTGAAGGTAACCATACTTACTGCAACGTAACTGATGCAAGAATTTTCAAATTTACGTCTCAATGATAACATCGCTATGACTTGGGTTTACGGCGCGGAATACGAAACTTTTGAAAACAATTGTATGAAAATGCGTGTTTTTATCTCGGCATAATACCATAATATTTTTTAAGGCGCCTTTTTTACTGTAGGAATGGTATTTTTTCGCGTTTAGGAGAAAATTTGAGCATATGTCAATTATTTCCGAATATATATCAACTTTCATAAGGTTACGTGTTATAATGGCATTTAATATACTCTTAACCAAATGAGTAACATGCAATTTTTCCGCTTTTATCCACACGTATTACTAATTATTGCATTTTCAAGCACATCTGTATATAAACGGAAATGCTCCAACCATTTTAACGGTAAGTATACATTACATGTCGCCCGGGAAAAATTTTGGATGTCATGGCTCTCCGACGGACTCACTTTCTAAGCTTAAACATGTCACTTGCTTGTGCTGATACCGTAATTAGAAATTACACGTTTTTTTAATCTGGCTCAAATATAAAAGCCAACGTTACTTGTAACTTCACGGAACGTGTTGGTGATTTCAACGCCAAAATTGAAATGTACTTTGTCCAACGCAAAGTGGGCTACTCCCTCGAGAACTTACTGCCCTCGTAATGATGTAGTCACCCGGAATAGAAAAACTGTAATTTCCTCCGTATCCTATAGACCCACTTGAAAAGGCTCACGTCCACATTATAGGATCTCCGCAGTGGTTTCTGTACTCCCCTTGTTTTTTGATACCGTCGCAATGCTTGGGTTTGAGTTTTTATATGTGGTCCTTGTTTGAGGTCACATCTTATTGAAAATTCCACTCGCAGAAAACTGATGGTATGTATGTACAACAGTCTTGGTTTTGAAACAGGATTTGAACTCGCGCTCCGAGTTTTCACTGCGCGGCGGCGAGGCTTCCCACTAGAGAAAACCACGTAATCCATTCACTTCCAGTGGTCTCACTGCCGGTGAAAATCGGTCGGTATTTGCCTCGGGTACCATCCGTTATGTATTTTTTCGCTCCTTACCCTACTTCCGCGAACCTCTCTCTCTCTCTCTCCTGGAAATCACGTCTCCGCATTACGTCCACTAGCTTTCCCTTCGGCGGAGAGTGTCGGACGAGCGTGGGGAACAATTGAACGCCGCCTCTGCGAGGACTCACGCTAATTCCTTTTCGGTATGTCCTCCTCCTCGCGAGCGGGAAACAAAATGTAATATGCCGAAGTGCACTTACCGTCCTCGGCGGGAAGACGCGAGTCAACTCCTCGGGTTATTCCCCGGCTCAGCTAATTCCCCTTTGCTCCTTCCGTGGCCACCGCACAATCGCCGTCACCACACGCCTTTCGGGTCTTCTGAGAGGACTCCTGCTTCACTCGTCTGCCGAGGGGAAACCGGGGATTTTTCTGGCCGATCGCGCTGTTTGATCGCGACGGGACACGACTGGGCACGGGTTGGTCGGAGAGTTGGAGCCTTCTGTCGCGTGAGAGCTCTGGCACTGCTGTGTGTGTTGAGTGACGGTTCTGCCAAGTGCACGCCCGTATAAAAGAATGGGAGGCGAGGGAGGGGCGGTGGACGACGGGTGTAGGGGCTGTGGGGATGGCGTGTGGAGGGAAAGGAGGCGGCGAGGTGCAACCTCCTACGAGGTGCTCCTACGCCGCGTGCTCGAATGGGAGGAGGTGCAGGGTCGGTGGTTCGCGAACGGGGAAGGGGTGGCCGAAATGTGTGTGAGGAGGGCCTCGGACGGAACGGTGTAGGGCCCGAGGTGAGAAGTTTACGTGTGGAGGGGGTGCTATAATTACCACCGGATGGATATTAATTTATCGTCGCAATATCGCTATTTTCAAACCCAATTAAGAGAGCGCGTTCGGTGTATAGATTTCATTCATTAATCAAAAGCTGACGCTGGAATTTTTTACTTCTCTGTATTCACGGCACTGAATCTCGGCTGTGCAATTTTATGGGTTAAAACGCGAATTGAGAAACCTCAATCGGACCAGGAAAAATTACTGACTTCCTTAACATCGAGTTATGAATTTTGCGTGTTGTTGTGCTTAGTATGGTGTTATTCTTTCGTATCCAAACAAGGCTTGGATTTATGAGAAAGGGATGTCATGGGATCATCCATTATTTTCATCATTATCATCAGTTATTAAATTGTAGATTATTTGACTGCTGTCTCACATAATTTTGAAATATATGTCCTCACGATCGTCTATTTTTGCAAGCTTCTTTATTTAGTATTCAAATATCTGAAAATGCATTCTCTGGGATCAACGTGTCGAAATTATATGAAAACTGTAATGGCTCCGATACTTACCCCATGTTTATATAATATTTTCATAGTTTGGAGTTTTTTTAGGTGTTACTTTGTCTGAGGCTGCGTCTCGCCTCCAAATCCACTCGCAGATTTTTTCTAAGAACTACCGTACCAGCCGCGCAGTAACTTTAACTGAGTCATCCGCTAGTGTTCACACAATTGTGTGAAATTGACAGCGGAAAATTCTCTCGCCTGGACTTGGAATCGAACCCAGACTCCTTGATTTCGCGCCGAGTGCTCTAACCAATCAAGCTACCGAGGCTTCCTCTTCGTCACTGGTAGAATCATACTTAAAATCTTTTTGCTTAATATCTTCTATTATTTTTCCTCCCTCGTTGTATTTTTCTTCGTCTGTTTGCCCTTGTTCCCGACTATATTGAAAAAAATTTGTCGCTAAAGGCAATACTAACATTTTGTTACAAATTCCAATGACAATATTCTACTCTATATTGATTTTTTTGTTAAGGTAGGTGAGTTGATATTTGGAATGCTGTCCACGGTTCATTCCCTCCTTTTTTTATTCCAATCATATGCTTTTTTTTACTAATACGAAGTGCAGCCTGATTCTGGGAAGTTGTAATAGATGAAATCACCAAGAGATTGAAAGAAGATATGTTCTTAAGAGAAAGTATCGGCATTAACTTTGTGGAACCCATGGATTTCCATACTTGAATACCATTTGAATAGAAACACTGGTATAATTTCCGCACTTTTATTTTCCCTCACCGACCATGGTTTCAGCATATTATGCCATCATCAACGTGGCATAATGTGCCAAAAACCATCGTTGGGAAATGAAAATACAAGTGTGGAAATTGTACCAGTGTTTCTTTTCGAATATGGAAGCTGTATTCTTCCAGAAAAAATTCTCCTAAATAATTTTTTTTAGAAAACGAGATGGAAGTAGGGTTGAGTATCCTCCTCCCAATTGTCAATTCGCGTCCTACCTTAGAATGATGATTTAGGAAGCTTCGAGTAATTCATTCTGGGGACCAATCTGGTCAGTCTCTCGATTATGTTTTCTTTGGCAATAAACTGTACAAGAATCCATAGAATATTTACTACAGGTCCTTCATAAATAATCTCTGGGTTAGTTAGGTAACGCATGTAAAATAATGGTACATATTGCGTTCCTGTAAGTTGACTTTTCAGCACGTCCCTGATGTATACCAGTTACGTGATTGTTGTCATACTACTAGTATTTAGTATTTGACCTTCCCGAACGGAATTATGTCTTTATTCCGACTCCGTTGCGCCTCTTACCTGTTTGAGGAGATTCTCCGGATCGTAATTACGTTTCCGCTTTCCTCGAGAGGCAGGAGTGGAAATGTTCTTTCATCCACCAAGTGAGGCAAAGAAAGGAGGTTGTTCTTAATTAATCACTGGTGAATCTTTGATCTAATTTCTCCTATTAATGATATGCGTAGGGTTATGGGATCTTTTTATGCCTCTAACTGTCTGCAAATCCAAAACCAGCCTGTTCTTTAATCTGCTTGCCTCTAGCCCTTACCAACCTTTTCTTCTGTCTCATCCTGGCGGCAGTTAGTTAGTATACGTCTATCTTTTTTAAGATAAGGTTGGATATGTTTTTTATGCGAGGAAATAAAATATTTCTGTGATTTCACCTGCGGTCAGGTACGACATATTTGCTTTGGACTTGATTGTATGACATCGACCTCAAAATGGGTCCATGTCGCTCAACACGGATTTTTTTTAGGGGTAAAAGTTCTGTTTTGCCTTATGCACTCATTCGACCATCAGTGTATGTCGTTGGATTGAATGGAGCAAACTCCCTCGAATGTAATTTTCACAGAGCACCAGTGAAGATCCTTGTGATGATTGAGACTCGTGTGGATGGAAGGATGAGGTTGCATTTGTGATAAGGGCAAGAGGACGATTACTAAGATAGTCATTTAAAAATGCTAAATATAATGTCAACAGATTCAGGTGAGATATCCTGGAATTTCGTCCTATTATAACAGTAAAAAACAATCGCACTGTTCCACAAGATATTTTAATGCGTACGACGCGTCTCAACTCACAGAGCCTACATCGGGTACAAGACCTTGCCTTGTACCTGATGATGGTTCTGTGAACCCGTGAAGACCTTGTCCTGCCTTGTACCTGATGATGGCTCTGTGAGCTGAAACGCGTCGTATGCATTAAAATATCTTGTGGAAAAGTACAATTGTTGTTTCTGTTATAATATGATAAATACATGTAATCCTGCCATTTCACGTTAATTTTACCTTTAACTGCTATTGAAAACATTGGCTTAAGGATGAAAATGGACGAAGTGGAGAATATTCAAATTTATTTAACATTGACCTGTATTTATCGCATTTTTATCGGTAAAGAGTCATTAATAGTGGAAACTCGTGCAAGCTGTGAATATTGCCGAAAGATATAAATTACTAAGATTAAATAAATTAAAAAAATGATCGCATCTACTCGCTTTTTCCGTTTTTTTTTAATTTTCCGTAAATTAAAATGGCTGATTGATTTAAATTTTACTCAGGTCTGATAATGCCGAGTGATCACTGCACTATATCCGGAAAATGTAATTGTTCGTTAAATATGGCCGTTGACTTCGTGGTCTGGATCAAGTGATCACTACGTAGGTATAACTAATTTAACACAAGCATTAGTTGTCGAAAATTCTCCTCAATTGTTCCTCACTTTTACACGCTTCCTTTCTGAAGGCTTGGGTTTTAAACTAATTTTATACATTGTTAAAGTTTCAATCGTGAAGATGGTGTTCAGGATTTATTAAGGTATGTGCAGTCGAGATTTGAAAATACTTTGGATGGTAGAATTTCCCTACATATCAGTTCAAAATTTATTTTTTGTCAGTGGTATAAATCTTCGTATCGGGAATTAACCGAGAAAATTCTTTTCAATTTTTGTCTAATATATCATTTTGTTCATTAGTTATAACCAGTGTATATAAAAATGGGATAAGCACTAAGGGAATAGAACTGCCTGAAAAGTGACGTACTCAATGTGAGGTCAAATCTAACGCATTTTCAACATTCAACGACAGCTGGGTTTAATTAATGTTGAAGCATGACTGTTATTTAATGTTTGAGTTGGGCATGAGGACTTAGTGCGCTTCAAGACAGTATGCTTGGGTACTAAAGCATATTTTTTTATTTTTCTTACAATTTTGAACTCCTCGAGGTTCATGCTAGCATAGAGTAATAATACTCTGTGATGCTAGGGAGGGCTCATTAGGCTAAGGGGAGTGGTATCCTGCAAATTTTAGTAGGGGAAGCACAGGGGAACCCTTTTATGACGTGTCTCTCTTGAAGGGAATAAATGGACCACCCCTCCGGAACACTTGATTCAGTTTTTAGGTTGCTAAATTTATGACCTGAGAGAAGTGTTGGACTGAGGAATCTGAAGTTATTTTGGAGAGAATATAGGCTGGTTTTTGTTACTGTCGGATCATTAATTATCAGAACTACATGGTCATTCAGTTGGTGATCTATTGGTTGCAAACCGACCAATTTGAATAATTTAGGCTTATAAACTATATAGGAAGTACCATCACGTGAGACGGAAGAAGTACAGCGGACACCAAGCGTGGAATAGCCCAAGCAAAGAAGGCGTTCATGGAAAAAAGACAACAGCTGAGCTCAAAGAAAATTAGAACTACAAACCGGGGAACAGTATGTGAAAACATTCGAGTAGAGCGTGGCACTGATCGGAAGCATGGACCATTGGAAAAGCTGACCAGAAAAGACTAGAAGCCTTCGAAACCCAGTGCTGGAGGAGGATGCTGAAGATAAAATGGAAGGACGCAATTAGAAATGGTGAAGTGTACAGAGGAGTAGAAGAGGAAAGGACCATATGGAATGACCGAAAAAGAAAAACCAGATGGATTGGACACACCCTGAGACACAATGGGTTTGTGAAGAACATAATTGAAGGTAAAATAGAGGGAAAAGTCCACAGAGGAAGACCCAGGAATCAGTTCAAAGACCAAATATAGAGGAATGTACATAGGAAGAGATACAAAGAGGTAAGGGAACTAGCATAAATTAAGGGTGGAGGGCTGCAGTTAATCCTAGGATTGATCGACGAATGATGAGGCTTAAAAATAATCAGCTGCATTATATATCCGTATCACATTTTTGGAAAGTAATAATTAATTTTTTTAAAGTTGGAGCGACTAAGACTCAAGGACTGAATGTGTTTTGAAGATTTTTTTCCCTATCCACGTGTCAATTAACGGGATATTTAAGGTAACATGAGATAATTCTCTCTCATTTTTGTTGACAAGAATCTGAAATTTGAAATTAAATTGGATATTTGGGGAGGCGACCGACGGCTAAGGTCATTTGGGCCATAGGGGAGAGGTAAGGGTGGATAGAAACCCGGCGTCGGCGTTAGCCTGCCCTCAACGAAAGGCGCCAAGGGGATCACGGTTTAACGGCTCATCCGACAGACGGAGTACTGACTTAAAAGTGCCCTCCGCAAGTCACTCAAGTAGGGATCGGTTACCCTCTGAAAAACATCCGCCTCTGCAGGGATTTGAACCCTGGTCGCCCGTGTACTCTAGGCGAGTACTCTTGCCACCACACCAACCCGATTCCCCTGAAATTTGAAATTCATTGCTCAATTATCGCAGGGAATTTTGTAATTGAAGCGCGACTCAACATTTGAATTACCGTGAAATAGATAGGTAAATTGCACGCACGCTGATTGTGGACATTTACATTTCCCCTGGCGTCATTTACCACCGCGGACCGGATTTGGAATAATTTCGAGAGTGCGGAGTGGAATCACGGTCTTAATTCCGTCTTTCTGCTGTCTAATATACCTTTGAGAACCTGTCCCGTGATTAATGTAGCGTTGAGTGTGGAGGAGGCGGGAGAGGCGGTGAGGTGAGGAAGGGAATGAGGGGCGCGTGGAGGAACGAGTGTTGAATTTCAATGATTCCATCTGCCCGCGCGCGTGCAGACGGGTGACCCCGATGGTTTTTCTTCGACGAACAGGGGGGAGCGAATCCGAGCGCGTTAGCGCTGTTACATTTTCAAACGTTTTTCAGGGTCAGATATAACTGTTCGCTTCCTCTCATTGGTCGTCCAATGCTAAGATTGGTTGACCGCAGCCCTCCACCCTTCCCTATCTTAAACTAGTTCCCTTACCTCCTTGTATCTCTTCCTACCTACTTTCCTCTTTGTTTGGTCTATGAACTTATTCCTGAGTCTTCTTCTGGGGACTTTTCCCTCCATTTTACCTTCAATTACGTTCCTCACAAACCCATTGTCTCAGGGTGTGTCCAATCCTTATTTTTTTCTTTTCTCTTTGGTGTTCTGTAGGGTCCTTTCCTCTTCTACTCTTTATCTACTATATCATCTTTGAGCACAGCAGTTGTCATTTTTCCTATGAACGCCATCTTAGCGTGGGACCATCCCCGCTTAATGTCCGGTGTACTTCTTCCGTCCCACGTGATGGTACTTCCGAGATAGGTGAAGGAATCCACTTGCGCTAATTTCTCTCCTCTCAGGGTGACTTCTACATTCAGTTTCTCTTCCGCAAACTAGAAGTTTTATCTTCGTCTTATGTATTTTCATGTGGTATTCTTGGAGAACTTGGTCTATTAGGTTTAGTGATCTTTGAAGATCATCGCGATCTCCAGCTATGACGGCGATATCATCTGCAAAGCGGAACATGTTTATTTATTTTCTGTTTGTCTTTATTCCGCTCAGTCCAATTTCTTGTGCTTAGCTTCCTCTACCGCAGTTGCTTTTGGTAGTGCCTGGGGAGCAAGTTTTACTCTATACACTTTACTTAATTATTTTACTGAAAAGTAAACGGAGTTTATGTCAATTAATACAATATTTAATCTTTTTCTAATATCTAGTCATAATTGAAAAATCTCAGTAATGCCCCCGTAAATAGATTATCTTGGTAATGAAAAGGTATTCAATTCTCATGTTATACAAATATATTTAATAAAAAATTGTTTTATGGGATAATTTACATTAGTATAAAAATATGTCCAAACTTAATTAGTAAAATTATAACAATTGACATAATAAATAATCAGAAATGTAATTAATCAAAATCTTCGATAAAGTGCAAATTTATGTTTCCATTTTCAGTTCTTCAGATGGGTGACGTTATTATGATCTTACACAAAATTATTCAACTTTTCTTTTTTTAAACAACATTTTGAGTGGAAATCACTAAGGACGAGAGTTAGCTGAAGGTAGAACTTTTGAATTGATTTCGTATTTTGACTCGTGAACAAGCTACGGAATTTAAACGTTCCATGCGAAAAAATGGCGATTAGTAAAAGTATACTAAAAGTTTTTAGCGTTTGGTTCATAGCGTTTTGATTTGCCATGGCAAAAACTCCCCCTTGCGGGAGACTGATATCTTTGCATAACGCACCCGAGCTCACTTTTGATAGAGAGTAAGGTGTTTCTTGGGATACGAACTTCTCGCAGTGGATTTCCCGTTATAATTTTGGCCTTAATTATGTTGTTGCATAATTCAGTGACGATTAACCTTATTATATTGCATAATCCTACAGACACATTCAGGTTCCAAATAAGTAAGTGGGGAACCAAACAAAAGAGACCGAAGTAGCCGTTAATGCATTTATGGAATTTTTGGCAATTTTATATCTGCGTAAAACAGATTTTCCTCGATGTAGGACCAGTCGATTTCTCATGCCTCAAAACCTTTAAATTCCGACTTTCTGGTGTATCGGTTGACTAGTTTTCGAAAAAGACGTTGCTTAGTACATAATACTTACACAATTACTGCTCGGTTTGTAGTTTAGGGTATGTAATACCATTAAAGTAGTTCTTCCGATTTTAAATCCTTGATTCATACTGAAGGCATCTGTCACGTGTATTTTTAAGGAAAAGGAGAAAGATACTTAACAATTAAGGAGCTATCGCCTCAGGACAAGACCGGGAGTAGAACCGCGGACCTTTGGCCAGTGAAGCGAACTGACCAAGTGAGCTACCCAGGACTCCTGTTACCTAAAGGGAATTTTGGTGGATTTGGCAACTAGATGTTTGGCCTTCAAGGTAGATTAAGGATAGTAATTATAAAGGATATGGGCTTTTAAGAAGCCTGCAGCGATAAATCCCGCAACAGTTTTTATACTTCGCAGATGAATTTTTTCACCTTAGTCATAAACTACGGTGAAACATTTGCTTTCGAACAATGCTACTTTGTGGAATATTTTGTCTCCTTTCAGTCGAAGTTCTAGAAGAGTAGAGCGCGTGGCGACTGTCTGATTTTTAAAGCCTGAGATTTAGTAAATTGAATTTAAAGCGTCTACTATGTGGCATTTCCTTACTTCTTTGGCGGATGTACATGACTTCAAAGTGACGTCAGAAAGGAAAAATTTTGAATTTTTATTTTCGCGATCTCGTTCTCGCTGAATATTTTTTGCTGCTACAAGTCACTGCTTCCCTTCTTAAGTTATTTTCAATGCTGGCCGAAGAATTTATTCGCGGACCGCAGTTTAGAATTATAATAATGCGTCTTTATTGGGGCGAGATTGAGACTAAGGCAGTCTCTTCTTCCATGTAACTCTTCGTCAGATAAATTCGTCAGACATGAAATAAGTGTGAAGAAAGATATATACATTTGTGGGAAAAACGTAAGGAAGTAAGGGAGATATATCCTTGACGAAAAAACCCACTTCAGGAAAACACCCACACACGAAGGAGTGTGTGAAAAACCTGCGAAAACCTACGGAGAGATTAAGCTAATGTAACACGAACAAAAAAAAAACAAATAATAAAATACACATGAATGGAAAAATAATAAAAAGGGTAATTTAGGCATTACTGCAAAGTTAAAAATAACTAAATAAGTAATGAGAGAAAAAAGTAATAAACAATAAGAAAGTAAAAATAAATAAAAAATATATAAGTGAACAAATAAAATAAACGTCTATAAAAAAATTAAAACAAAGATAAATCAAGAAAATAAAATAAATTTGAATGAATAAGAATATTCATAATATAATAATAGGAATAACAATGAGAGTGACGGAGGATTAGTTAGTGATTACGATACTGGGCCTTTCTGAGTCAATCATTCGATCAATTGGTTGGGTGTGACGCGGTGGTGGCATCAAGCCACAATCAACCACAATCACCACACTTAATTGGATTACATTCTTTAGATACCTCATGAAGCCATACATTTGCGTATAAAGGAGTAAATTAGAGGTGGGAGTAATCTGATGAAACAGCTAACTGTGGAGCAAACGAAATTCATTGCCTTCACTATAATTTATACACAGCAACACGTACGTATGTTTATCTTAATATTCGACCAATAAATCCGGCTAAAATGGATATCGGGATCTGAAATGTAATATCCAAGAAAACTAGATAGAAAATAATTAAATGAAAATACCTTGAGCATAAGTAAGGTTAAATCAATTATTCTGCTGAAAATATTTGTTGCTTCAAAATGTTTCTTCCTTTTCAAATTTATCTCCATCCTTTTCTTTTCCCCTCGTCGGCTCTGGTGGCGACGGGGTACAGTCCTCGCCTCCAATCTGAGGGTTGTGGGTTCGAGTCCCGCATGGGTGGTCTTTTCTCCTCTCAGGACATCGGTGTCCATTACACCCTATGTAAATTTACATTAATATTTACATTGCCATTAATACACCCTATGTAAAATGTGCTGTTTTCGGGGTAGTGGTGAGCTGTGTGCTGTTTGCTGTTTTCGGGGTAGTGATAATAGATTTAAAAAATTCATTCACAGTGGTCTCTATCAGAAAGGGAATTAAATGCAAAGGTAAAAGGCCAGGATTGACGTTAGATCTTTTGAAGTACTTTACTTAATGATGCAAGGGGAACTTAGTCGTTCACAAGATTAAGTAAAATCAATGAGAACCCTTGCGTATCGTTAAGAGTTTGAAAATCGCCTCGTTTACTGCTTCGGTTTTGTCTAAAACCAAGCAATTCTTTATGGATGCAACATGTCCACGAAGAGTGCGTTTACAAAAATGAGGACTACAGGGTTATAACGTCATGGGTTCTAAAGTCATAGTCTTTCGTACCTTGGTCTTCGCCATGGCGGTTTCCACCGAGCTTTTAAAATTTTCCATTTTCGTTTCCTGTTTGTTGAAATGTGCAATCAAAAATGACCTGAGTTCAATATCATGCTTAGACAGTTCTATGTGTAAAAGATTGTGAAACGTTTTCCTCGTGTCCTGCGGCTCACTCAATGGGGAATGTTAATCTTAATAAGCCATTCATTTAAAATGTAATAAGTATGGTGTGCAATTAATTCGTGTCGTATCAATGTAATTGGCTCTGTTCTTGTGCTTGTGAAAGGCTTGAAAACGTTCTTTAAGAAGAGCTATTCTCATGAACAACATTGCGTAACATACTTGATGGAATGCTTAACTTTTCTTGCTCAAATGAGAAATGCTATCAATAAAATTTTTGTTGCGGTCTGCTCTTTAACGTCTAAAGGATTTGAATAATTGGTGTTTCTTTGCAACACCATTATATTTTTACCTCTCAGACATTGATATAGTTCGAGGAGTGGTCTTATGCACTCAGGGTGGATGCGTTAAGCCACAGAGGAAAGAAAATGATCTCCAGAGGTATGGAAGTGAAATATGTTCCCGCGTCATAGTGCTATGTCATTACACAGCGATTATGCAACGTTGTCTGAATACTTGCAGAAAGCGAAACAAGCCAAATTTACGTTCCTCGGAGAGTCGTATTTCGTGGTCTGACAGAAGCGATAAAAAAAGAGAGATACACTGCCGGGCAGATAGGTACAATAACTCGTTATTTCCGCGAACAATAAGCGACCAAAATAAAAATTAAGCTCCACTAAATACACTCCTGTAATTCCTCACCTTTTCGTCTCCAACAAACTTACACCTTTACACGGCTGGTGACCTAACACCCCCTGGCACACGACCATGCGGCGGCTCGCGGGATATTATGTAGATGTAGATTGATGTAGATGTATATCGCTAGCGAAAGAAGCTTTTAGGAATAGGAGGGTGTTGATTTCGGAAATCTTGGATAAGGATGTAAAGAAGAGGCTGGTGAAAGGTTAACTATGGAGTGTAGGATGTAAGGGGCAGGAACGTTGGATCTGAGAAAGAAGGACGAGAATAGACTGCAGGTGCTAGAGCTGAGGGATTGGAGAAGAATGGAGAAAGTGTGGTGGACGAGAAGGAGTACGAACAATAAAGTTCTTGGTGTGGTAGGTGAGGTGTTGAATTTACCTAAGAAAATTATGGGAGGACAGAGTATGTGGTTGGAAGAGATATGCATATGAGAAGCAATGCCGAGAGCCATAATAGAGGATGTTGGTTTAGTGGGGATGGTTAGAAGAGGCTTTATAAATAGGATAACGTGTGGTAGGAATCATGCTGAGATTAAGGAAGAAATTGTTTTGGTACGTCCATACATTATGAACAAACTGACATCAAGCAGAAAATAGTCCAACCTTAGAAGGCGTTCATGGGAAAAAGACAGCTGCTTTGCTCAAAGAAGATGGGACTAAATGGAAGGAAAGAGTATATGAAAACATTCGTGTGCAGCGTAGCACACTATGGATCGGAATCATGGACCATTGGAAAAGCCGACCAGAAAATACTAAAAGCTTTAAAACTTGGTGATGGAGGTGTATGCTGAAGATAAAGTGGACGGACATAATAAGAAATGATGAATTGTACAGAAGAGTAGAAAGGGAAAAGACCATATTGGACACCATACTGGAAAGAAGAACGAGATGGATTGGACACACCCTGAGACACAATGAGTTTGTGAAGAACTTAATTTAAGGCAAAATTGAGGGAAAAGTCCCCCAGTGGAAGGCCCAGGAATAAGTTTCTCGGACCAAAAGAGGAAAGTACATAGGAAGAGATAATAGGAGGTAAGGAAATTAGCATTAGATAGGGAATGGTGGAGGGCTGCAGTCAAACAATCTAAGATTGAACTACCAATGATTATTTTTTGGAAGGTAGGGCCTCGCGTTTGTCAAAACTTGGAAGGTTTTTTACCTCTTCCAATTAAACCTACCTTAACGAGTATATTACTGCAAACAAATCTAAATAAAGTATTTGTCTTCATTATGAATGTGAAGTTTTAGCTGAAGATTTTGATCGATTCACTTTTAGCACTGATTCATACAATTTTATGGAGAGATCTTGAATCTTAATGGAGAGAGGATGTCGGAGTCATCTCGATCCACGAGTTTGGGATTAATAAATTGTTTTATTTTTTTTCGGTACCCAGTGGTGACTCCGCGGTAAACGTGCCGTCTGGAAGTCCAAACTTATGGTCCGTGGCCACCGTTGCTGTTCCTGGCGGCCCCTCTCGTAAATAATTTTTGCTTCTAGCGAATGCTGATCTGAACCATCGAAATGGTCTCAAAAATTGAAAGTCACTAGATTTGGGGCAGGTGACTGTGCCAAATCGGCCTCCCCCTACTGCTCTCGTGAGCAGAGAGAGTTGTTGCATCACGAAGTGATGGCTGCGGTTTTTATTTTCAGCGTAATTTCGTAGCACTTAAAGCTTTCAAAACCCTCCGGCTTACGCTAGTGTTGTGCTTCTGTGGAAACTATTGGAATTGCTTCAGTTTTTTCCATATAATTACGTCATTCTGGTTCATTTTTTAAATCTTACTAGAGTAAGGAGATTGGCGGAGAAAATGTTGGACGAAAACCTTGTAAGAACCCTTCCACAATTTTTTTTTCAAATTTGCATTGACGTTTTCACTGAGCCATATGAGTGTAATTTACTACCTACTGTCAGTCTTGTGATCAATCTAATGTACCATCCCTACCCTGCTTGCCCAAAGCCCCTCGATTTGATCAGAGAGTTTGTGATCAGGGGTTAACAGCCTTCAGAGAATGCCTTTTCGAATCGGAATGATCCACTTATTGGCTACCAGTCGGTGTAAATAGTAAATTAAGGGTTAAATAAAATGTACGTGTCTGACTCTACTGACTACAGCTATTGTGATATGCATTCATGTATGACAGTCGGTACCAGGATACAATAATGAAAAACTAGCAACAAAAAATATTTAAAATACCCGTTATTGTGCTTTTGAATGCTTACCTAGTTTTATCTCGAGACGTTTAACACAGCAAGGGAGCTACAAGCATTTCAATGAATGTTCTAATCTATGTAGGAAATTTGAATTGGCACCATTTAAAATTTCATGCTATGCGGGGCCAAGTGTCTTCACATAATTTGTTACTTTTTGGATAATGCATTCTCTGTCCCTGCTCGAAGTCACACCCCAGATATTGCATGATTCGCAGGTGTGTATTGTTTTTCATGACTATTATTCAGTATATTTTTTATTTATATTTAGTTTACATATCAAATAAAAAATGTGCCCATTGAATAGTTATATTAATTATAGATCTATGCCATGTTTTACGACTTTGATCATTTGAATTTCGATGGGCCTAAATGATTTCTACGTGGGGGTAAAAAATGGAAAAAAAAGAAAAGTATCTGCCAGAATTTTTTTCCCTGTCGCCAGAATGTGATTCCCCATTTTCCAGGGGTTATAATTTTCAGTTTCCTCAGCCTAACATAGATGTCTTCAATGAAGTGTGCATATTCCTTGGTATCTATGGCGATATGAAATAGCATCGATAAAATCTGTGGAAGTAAAGTTTCTTTCGAGACCATAGGCGTTAATTTTATTATGTTTTACTGAATTTGTGAAAATGATCATAACTGTATTGCTCCAAGTTTGTTTCACTTATTTGTGCTGTTAGTGTTTTTAAAAATCATTTTGATTTACAACCATTTGGAAAACTAGCGACATGAAAGTTAATGGGTGGCGAATACTTTATCACAAACTCCCAGCAAAATGAATATTCCACTGCATAATTTTTGGAAATTTTTGCCTCGACTGTAATCTTATTACTAATTGATTTCATGAAATGAGTTTCGAGCAGCTAAGACAATGTCAAAGAATTATTTTCCACCCTAGAAATAAGTTTTAAACTTATTCGTATTAATGAGGTGTCTGTGTGAATATGGTCGAAGCATCCTTACGGTTAGTGCAATTGAGAATCTATTATATTTCTGTGATAACCATTAGCGGACGAAGTTTTATGAACCAAAAATTCAGTTAATGGGAATATATTTTCCTATGGTTATGAAACATGGAAATAAATGTTATGATGTGATTGGGGGATGTTATGTGGAACTAAAGAAAGCGCCTCAATAGAACTTTTATTGAGCAACTTTCATCGAGGTTCTCTTCTCTCTAAACGCCTGATTTTAGACATATGAATTGAACTGCGTGAAAATTCTTGAGTGAGATTACATTACTAATGGGTATTTCAATTAATGGCTGACGCGACTATTATGATTAATGAGTTTCACGCTGTAGTTAGTTTTCTTTCTCCAGGGACTCCAACGCGCAATACATTTTACGCATTGTGTTATCTGACCAGGAAATAAAGAGAGTTGAATTTCAGGGAAAGTTACGTATTCACGTGAGGGTCTTCATGTATAAATTTTTAGTTGAGCAATGTCACGGGCGGTAAGCATTTAAAACATATCATCGTAATTGCTGCGGAAGTAAAATATCTCATCTCGATTACGTTGTGTGTTTTTACGGTTTTCACTTTTCTCAATTTCCGTCTAATCGCTCTAACAATTCCTTTCTTTTTCCGCGGAATGGGAAAAGAGTACGTATTTTTCACCCATTAAATCCTTATCCCACCGCTAAATGATTAAGAAGTAGGGCCAGTTTAAGAAAATGTCTGACACTACGTCTCCCAGTCTTGTGAACGTGGTTTGAATCACGACGATCTAATCTTTATCGTTGATTTTTATTTTTCATAGTTTGATGGTCTTACGTAAGTTAGAGCGAAATGTCATTTCACTTAGAAACCAATGAGGTTGGTCTCGTTTTAAAGGAAAATACCTCGCCCACCCGACAGTATAAAAATATCAGCCCCCGGACTGCACAGTTTTCCGAGATATTTGACGAAAAATACCAAATATTTTTTATGGGAAATGGTTCGTGCATGCACTGCGCGAAAAAAATGAGTCAAGTTGAAGACTTATGTGGTTATTTTTATTTAATTGCTTAGAATTTCAGTTATATCAAAGTATATTATTGCGCCATTAATGATTCAATATTTCATTCATGCTTCCTACAGCTGCAGAAATTAAAAAGTATTATTCGAATATGGTCTCCGTAATGATTAGGGTTCTATCTCGCTCAAACTACCTTTTTAACGGTCAATATTATGTTGCGACTTGTGTCATCAGTGATTGCTAATGAAGGTCTTCAGTCATTGTTGTCACAAGTGAACCTACAGCGATTCCGTCAGTCATTTCGCCTAGCCGTAACTGAAAGCCGATTGGAAAAGTCTCTTTTTTGTCTTTATAATCAACGCTCTCTTACATTAACTCTCATAAGCGCACAAATGGCTGAGAGAAAAAATTCTCATCGAGTCATTTCACCTCTTGAAAAGTCATGCTAGCTACAAAATGAGGAAAATCGTTAGGAGCAGAAAGGTTAAGTTAACTCGGCATTGCTTAACGGCAGAGTATTGCGTGTATTCGACGTACGGTTTAAAAGCAAAGCGACAAAGCATGAGTAATTTTTAATTATAATTTTTTAATTGCCCATTTGACAGTAAGAGCCTTTCAAACCTAATCCGCTCTTTTATGGTGTATATATAGTGTCTCACGACTTTTAGAGGGATTAAGCTGGGAACCCCAAGAGACTCGGATGCTACACGCAAGGCTTAGGTTGCTTGATAAATTCAGAACTGATATTTTTCAGAGCGACATAGAGGATATTACCATGACTCCTCACTACATCTCTAGGTCTGACTGATGCGATAAAATAAGAGAGATGCACTGCCAAACAGATTAGTACCAAAACTCCATATTTCCGCGAACAATAAGCGACACAATAAAAATTAAGCTCCACTTCATACACTCCTGTAATTCATGTCACCTTTTCATCTCCAAAAAACTTACACCTTTACACGGCTGGTGACCTAACACCCCCTGCTACACGACCATGCGGCGACTCTCGGGGTATTATGTAGATGTAGATATACTTAACCTTGACATATTTCGTGCTGCAATGACTCCGCGACTTGTGAAGTGCTTCGTTGTGACATCGTGACTTCAATTACGCCTCTGCGAGTCTATTTGATTCGAAAATACTGCCTGATTCTTAAAACTGATTTCACACTGAACTACAACGCGTGTAAATTCTGGATGTTGCTATCAGAATACCGATGCTTTGAACCAGTGGCATCGTTTGGGAATGACTCAGAGGTATATTCACTGAATTTATAAAAATATGTAACTCTGGATGCAATGATATTTGCGCGCATACACAAAAGTCTCCCTGCCAGTTCTTGTCTCGGCACTTTAAGAAGATGAAATTTCTGCGAAATTCATGGATAATTTTTTGTTTGCGTCCCTCCCCTTACTTGAGAGCCTTAAATGATAGTTCGTCAACCGGAGAAAATCTCGAAATCGCCCGTTCATCTTTGGTAAATCCCTAGAGCGTGGTTCTTGCGTCACCGTACTTCCATAACCACGAAATACCAATTCGTGCATTTCATCCGCGGTCACAATCCGTGAGTCTGTCTACGAATCCATTCCTACATGCGTCGTGGTCTTTTCTTTCTGCTGCGTGAAGTTATCGACGGTGGGAATCAACGGAGCGATTTCGACTCACTTTGAGGAGTGTTTCTTATAAATTATAGAAATTCTGGACTGGATCATTAAAGTAACGTGGGTGAAATCAATTTTTACTGGAGTAAAGAAAGAAAATCGAATTAATGACCGACTACGGCAGCCAGTTTAGTAGTGGGCGATCCTGATTTTGAAACGGCAACTGGCTCGAATCGAACTATTCTAGTCTAACTATCGAAGTCTTCATATTTTGCTTGTACTAAGTTATCTAGTAAGTAGAGAAAGTTGTCGCTTGATGTATGGAATCTTATCTCGTATTAAGGTTGGCATCATTAATGGGGGCCATCATCGATCATATTAACATTCGTAGGAGAATCTGTTAAGAAATGCGCGTGCTAGAGAAATTCATTTTTATAACGCCGTTGAAAATCACGCTATTGCAAATCCATCGATCACTCTCTTCGCCAGTCACGACTTGTGTTATCCTTTTTCGCATATGTATAATCGTGTATAACGTTGAATTCAACAACTGGCGTAGACTCGGTGCTAATCTTGGAAAGGAAGATAAATTACCGTAGTGTGTTGACACTGATACTCTGAATTTATAGATCAGTAAGTCAAAATAGATCGCTGGTGAAATAAAATTTCGACTTTTTCGCGCTATTCAGTCTAACCTAAGTCTAGATATCTTGAGCAGGTTTCATCGTATTTGTAAGTCTTAAAATGACATAATCTACACTGAAGTCCTCAGTGAGTCTCATGCTTTTAATGTTTTGGCAATGAAATCCTTTCTTTTGTCAAACTCTGTCTCTTAAATAATTTTCTTATCAACCATACCTATCCCAATAAGTTTTTGTACATAAAACCTTGAAGGTATAATGTTTCATCAAAACCGTCGGAGCTGATTAGAAGATAAATTTTACGCGGCCAATTTTATCAATTTCGATGATGCAGTGGCCATTGTGGCAATTCTGGACAATTTCATGTGACTGGTCCAGCGACTGGGTGATAACAGAACTTCTAAAATTACTTTTACATGATAAATCTGTTTCATTAAGATATCTATCTTTAGAAATGTTTTCCTAATGTTTGTCGGCCATTATATCTCTTTGGTCTTAGCATTGATTGAAGAATATTAATTTACTCTAAAGTTCAAGTGTTATGGATTCTTTTTCTTGCTCCCATCGTCTTCCATAGATAGTCAACAGACTTTAAGTTATTGATTTATTTGTGCTTAACCCTTTCACGGCTACAAACGTACTTGTACGTTCGCACGGAAGGCTGCTGTGATCGTACTTTTATCCCGGGCTCCGTGGAGCGCTTCCTGGCTACTCCCTAGCCCTTGAGTGTTTTAAATTATAGTTTACCCTGAAAAATGTTTAAATGTCTCTTTATTTTCAAGTAAATAAAAAACAGATGTTATAAATATGTCTGTCTTCACTTTTTCTGTGGAATTTCTAACTCGAGGAGGAGATACGTACAGGCGATTCACTTCTCAGCCGTATGGTGAGCCTCATGTTCGGGAGACGGCGTCGCAGCGTAAGGTTCAAATGTTTTGGAGTGCGCATTTTTATGTAATACTGTGTGAAGTTTTTTTATGCAAAACTAAATGCAACATTGTGTTGGAGTAAAAGTAGTCTATATCACATCTGCATTGATTGGGTGAAGATGTTCGACATTTTTTGAGAGAGAGAAAATATTTTATTTCATATTTACAATACAATTTTTAAACGAATTTGAAATTATACTCTGAGGCTACACAGCCTCATATGAGCACTCGATAAATTAACATGAGCATAATCGTCCGCATAGTGATTACATTTACAATATTCAAGATATACGACATTTCTTGAGAGAGAGAAAATATTTTATTTCATATTTACAATACAATTTTTAAACAAATTTGAAAATATACTCTGAGGCTACACAGCCTCATATGAGCATTCGATAAATTAACATGAGCATAATCGTCCGCGTAGTGCATACATTTACAATACTAAGCGGGTATTCATATTTGAGTAAATAATAGTTTTTTAAAGGTAATGAAAAAATTTAAAAATATTTAAAAAATACACTGACATTGAGAGAGTATCGAAGCAAGTTGTCGCTTGATGCATGGAATCTTATCGCAGAAAGTGATTTGTACCTTCTATTTCTGTATTCCCATTATTTCATTACTTAGCTTGTTTTGTGAGCTCTATTCCCAGTGTTCTATATTTTACTCTCGCCTCGAAAATATTTCTAATTATGCCCACGATAAATGTGAAGGTATCATTTCGTTTATTTTTGCCAATGTAAAATAAGGTTTTGAGTGAAACGATGCGGAATTGTTTAACATGGTAAATACTCAGTTCCATGATTATAACATCTAGATGCGAAAATTTTCCTGAAACCCTTTAGTTTCCGAAATATCAAAATTTTTCAATACTTATTAATCCCAAGCACTAGTCTAATTTGTTAAGTAAGCTCTTCTTGTGAGTTAATTTTGCGGATAGCGAATTCTTATTTGTCAAGTGGAAGAGACATGTTTTTCAATATTCATAATTCCTTCTCATCAGAATTTTCGGCTGGAAAAGAATGAAATTCTGGGTGTCATCTTTAAACTCGTAAAGATATGAAAAATGTTTCTTTGAATGGGTAAACTGCTGCACACCGTCTTAGAAAGTAGTTCGGTAGAGATTTGCAAAGCGGTGAACATACCGTTTTGTTTGCATAAACTTAAGATTAATGTCTTTTCGACCAAGCTGACAAACATGAACCGAATTGTTGTTGAGAAATAAAATGCTGAACTTGGGAATTTTGTAATGCAATCTTATGAAGTGCTTCCCAGTCTCCTCGAATATTAACATTTTTGTGAAATTAAAGCGGTGAACTGACACGAATAAACTTGTTTCTACGATGAGCTGAGAAATCTATTTAATCTATATATTTTGTCTACTGTGCCGGCCAGATTTTCTGGAAAAGCTGAAATGCAGTCCTAAAATCGTGCTCCGAGGCGCTAATGCGCACAGCCGAGGAATGGCTTAGGAGGCAGGCGATTTGAACGGACGATGCGCGCGAAATTTCCGCTTATATTCGACCTCGGATATCTTCATGAATCTTCCACAATTAGAATGATAAGCCGCCGCAAGGGCCATGACATCACTTGACTTGCGAACACGTTTATAGCGTCACTTGGCTCCGATAGAAAGGGCCGACATTGAAGCTGTTACGCTCCTGCCTGAGCCGGAACTAATGATTGCCAACCTTGCACTGCAGATCGCCATTTTGGGCTGCTCCTGAATGCTTTGAGGGCCAACTTTAGATACAGCAAATTTATTTTCGTTTCTTATGATAGTTATTCGTTGGTTAAGGTAGTCCGAGCGAAATATCATTTTACTTAGAAATCAATGAATTTGGTCTCATTTCAAAGAAAAATATCTCACCTATCCAATGACACCAAAAATTTTACCCCTTACCTCATTACTTATTATTGCCAAGTGAGTTATTTGCCAAGAAATACCAGCCCATTTACACGGGAAACGGTACGTGCATGCACTCCAGAGAGACATTATTTACAAATTGAGGTATTTCTAACACTTAAATGTCTTTAAAAACTAACAGCGTATAGTTTGTATGTTTTCTCAACTATATTTGAAAATTAATCATATTATCACCGCAGTAGGTTCTTGGGTATCACAAAAAAACCTTCCGTTTTGAAGGAGTTTCAAACGCACCGCGCGAAAAAAATGAGTCAATTAAAGACTTATTTTGATATTGTCATTTAATTACTTACAGTTTCTCACGTATGAAACTGTTTTATTGCACCATTAATAATGAAATGTTTAATTGATGTTTCCTACACCTGGTGAAATTAAAACGTATAATTCGAATATGGTCTCTATTATGACTAGGGAACTATCTCGGTCGGACTACCTTAAGTGGTTAGAAATCGTAGTTGAAAGTAATCTACATGTAACGTTTGTGAGTTTCACCCGATCCCGCAAATGTTCGCGCCACGTCGAAACCTAGTCAAAATGGCGACTTTCTAGCTTTTGTCGATGAATTACTGTTACCAATACCACTTTTTTTATTTAAATTAAGCGACCAGGGTTTCAATTAAAAGGTCGTATTGGTAACAGTTATTCATCGAAAAACATTATAATGGAATACCACAAAGTTAAAGATGAACTAGTGAATTTTTTACTAGCTTTTGTTAACTATTTGAAGACGCTCATTTGTATGTTTTTACCTTTTAGAAGGTAATTTATTTTCCCTTAAAATCTAAGCTTATTTTTATGGTTGGTTTTGGAGATGAAATAGGGTGTAAAAATAATATCAGAGACTCTCATTCTACTAGATCGAATATCGGCGAAATTACTTATTTAGTGTATATATTGCACCTTGAAATCTTTCAAGTGGGCATGGTTCTGTGACATTTTAAAGTCTTCATTGTGACATCGAGACTTCAATTACACCTCTGCGAGACTATTGGACTCCGGAGTGAGTTCTTTTAAATGATTTATTTCGGTATGAAAGCTTAAAAATATGCTATTTCTTGTAATACATGCGTGTGCGGTGAATAAACAATTTATTATTTGTTTAATTAGTTTTTTATATTTTCCTTTCGAGCACTAGCACAATGCTTTTTATGAAGTTGCTGATTCAATGTTCAGGTACTCAGGATTTAAAACCTAATCCGCTCATTAATGGTGAATAAACCTTACCTTGAAATATTTCGACCTGGAGTGACTCCGCGACTTGCTAACATCTACATCTAGATGTAGATGTTAGCTTTCCGCATTAATATAACATCGTGGCATTCTCCTGTTTTACATGGGTCCAGCTTAAATTAGTCCACTTGAAATGAATTTTGCCAATTTTAGGCAAAAATATCCCTGAAAATATCGTAATCAGCAACATCTCAGTATACGGCCTAGATTTCGACTGTAATACCTATCTCTAGATATAAAACCCAGCCACCATTGTAAAGGTCCCATTACCCTTCTAAAGCTAATGCTAATTCCACGGTTACCAAGGCAATATCCTATTATTGACAGAAGTATAAAATTCATGATTTTGACATTAAAAACGTGATTTCTTGGGACATTTTATTCGTATAAGAAAGTTGAATGCAATAATTAGAAACTGCAATCTTTTATCCATCTAATGGCGAAAACTATAGCCTTTTATCTTTAGTAGAACTAATTAAAATATGCAAAAAGAGAAACCTCTGCACTTGTTTCATCTCCAAATATTTTACACCTGTGCACGGCTAATGACCCAACACCCCCTGCCACACGCCCAAGCTATAAAAATCAAAAACTACTAGCAAATCATGAAGGCAGAGATTCCACATTCAACGCACCAAACCTCACTCTTCTAGCTCAAAAATTGACAGAGAAAGAAACAAAACGGATACAGAACGACTGACACGATACAAAATCAATATACATATATAGATGTAACTCTGCACGCAATGATTGTTGCGCGTATGGACTATATTTTTTCTACCAGTTCTTAAGACCTTGGGTTTGAAATCTTCACCAAGAGGTCAGTGATTTTAGAAAAATAATGCTCCGAAAAGGAAAAGGAAAAAAAAATTGAAAATGGTGCTGAAAGAACTAAGAAAATTTTAATTTCTTAGAACGAAGCATAGTTTTAACCTTCCTAGACTCAAGAGCATAAAAATAAAATTGATGTTAACCTTGAACGTTATTTCCCTGTTTTTTTAAAAAAGGCTATTTCCCCTTATCGTTAAACCCTGCTTGGAACAACAGAATGAGAACTTGGCAGGATGTGCAAAAAATACTTGATCACAGCCATTGTCGCTGTTGGCGTCTCTGCTTGTACTCTGCTGTAATTTCCCCCAGGTTTTTTCTAAGCCGACCGGTTTTGTTATCAAGACAACATATTCATCTGACATGTCGCCTTAGAATGAACCTATCCACTGCGAATCAGCTATTGTGAAAGTTAAAAAGTTTGATTAACTTATTCATTTTCAAATTGAAAAGCCCAAAGCATGCTTTGGAGCGGAGAAGATTTTTTATATGAGAAAGCCATAATGGGATTTTGGAGGTAGAAAGAAGTTTCACGCCTTACTAATATCCTGTTTCATTGAATTTCATTTGCTCGTGTGCGGTATAAAGCGAGATCTTGGTAAAAAGTTTTCTTAGTAAGGCATATTCAACATGATTTTAATCAGTAAAACTAATCGGACTTCACCATGTGGGAGGTACACTAGTGTGTGAAAGATACAATATAAAAAATCCTTTTCCTGAACCCTTAGCACCCTTATCCGCAACGAATCTTAAAAATAGGTGAGAACAAATTGTCTTTTTTAAGCCTGTGTCGGCTTCTGCGCGAAAGAAGATTACGGATAAACATAGGTGGCCAGCATTTCTTTTTAAAAATCCTTCGAATAGACCTTATTTAGATAAGATATCATGTTACTTCAACCTCCAAGTCCAGCACTCTGCATTACGTGTGTACTTGCTCTCAACTATCACTGCAGGACTCTCTCGTTCTTTGAGATAGAGTTCAGCTAAATAGAAGCTCATTCACATATTATTTGCTCCTCATGATAAAAATTCTCTGTATGCCCCATCATGTTCACAGCTGGTGAATTCGCGAATCGAATAACGGTGGCTAAATTTTTCAACTGTTTTAATCCCTTTATGATTTATTCTGGCAAATGTATGGCCCCGAATCTCTCTTACTACCAGATACTCTTTAGTTTTCCATGAGTCAAGTGGTAGACCTCCTTGTCCGAAATATTCCGAGATTTTATTGTCCTAACCCATAATCACGGCCTAATCTCGGAAGTGAGTGCATGTATTTCAGTGAAATCCTGGTCCCCACAAAGGGGCTATTTGGAGAGCACGTCGAATGGAGCACTTCGTCCGAAAGGTGGGACTGCTATCCCTTCACTGCCTCTCTTCTAGACTTTTCTTAAGCCTTCAACAGATTTCTCCCCACCCATCCTCAATTCACTAAGAATTTCTCCCCTCGCTAAATCATCCCCACCGGTCCCCAAAGGCACAAATTCCTTCAGTTGTCTGTGGCCTCCTCAAACAACCATCCAACCTAACCACCCTACTACCCCCTACCTATCCGTTCATATTCACTGTAGGAATCCCTTTTACTCTATGTTTATTGCTAATTTTGATCTGGAAAATGAGGGCAATGTTGTGAACGGTCGGCAAGATTAAATTGAGCGCAAAATGAAGATAGTATGAAGAAAATAATGATTAGATTGAACCTATGAATTATCTTAGCTCAAGTTCAATTTTTTAAAATACCGATAGATGAATAGTTGATGTTATACACTTGAAAGTATAATTCGTCATGAACTTTTTCAACATAGTCTATTGCGCACAAAAAGTAAAGCAGAGTTTATATATTCTATTCTTTCCGTGAATACTTATGAGGAACAAGTCACCGATTAGTATCGTCACTCCCGAAAAGGTTCGAAATTGTTTTAAAATGGAATGGAAAGTATAATCAAAATTACTATGATTTTTAATGTTCGGTTTTTAAAAGTTAATATTGTGTAGAAAGCATAATGATCACCAAACATTCGAATGTCCTGAAATCCGTCTTTGATGAATGTAAAAAGGTAATCTTGGGTGACATCTTTTCCTGGCAGCTCTTTTCAAAAATGACCGTTGCTGATTCTGAAAACAAACCTTCGCGTTTGCGACCCGCATCGTAGAAATTTCATTCATTTTAGACAAAAATGAATAGAAGTTTTGAATCAAATGCTTATTTTTGGCTTACAAATCCAATCGACTGATTCGCATTCAAGATACGGAGCGCAGTAATTTTTACTTGAAAATTTTGCCTAATGTTTTATTATTAATGGAAACGATTTCTGTAATATGAAATATAAGCAAATCATCCATTACGTTATAACATCGAATTATTACCGTCGGTGATAGCTACCACATCCGAACTCAAACCACTGATGTTGCTTCTAAACTATCGACCTTCGATTATGATCCGTGGTGCATCATGAATGTGTGTTTTCGCAAAATATTTCGAAACGAAAAAAATTCCACCTGGACTAGGTATTGAACCTTGGGCCTCTGGCTTTTCGTACTCATGCGCTGACCATTACAATAACCTGAGCTCTCTGATCGTTATATCGCCATCTTTGATTGACCCTAACTTCAGGACTTCAATTTTCTGTAAATCCTACTGAAATAGCAAGGATAAGTAGGAATCCTAAGTAACGGAGTGACCTGCACATTAAATAAAAAACAGTGATGCTATCAATGTCCTCAGTTCAATGGAATTTTTTGGGAAGGACAAAAGGGAAGTAAAATAGCTGGAATTCCTTGTCTTTTCTCACGAAAAAATTCTACTGATCTTATTGATGTTATTTTGGCAGGAATTGATAGCATCACTGTTTTTTATTTAATCTTGTAACATCCCGATTCGTCTGATTAGTGGCGGACTGTCTTGTTTTTGACTTTGATCTATTGGTGGACCTCTGTGCGTTGTTTTTTACGCAGGCTTGTTTTTCCGTAGATTATAAGAATGACACTTTTCAATGGGATTGTCTTGTGGTGTGAAGAAGTCCGGTATTCTACCTCTAATTCTTTACACGTGATGAGCCTGTTATAGTTCGCTGGTTTCAGGAGAAAGTTATGCTTTCTTGTGAATGAGTCATCTCTGGTCATAGCGGTTGGTGGCCCCTTAGACGTCGACTCTGGATCTAAGGCCCGAATTGTCCCGTATTGTTCTCGGCTCTCCTCTTTCTATCCGTTAAGTGGTCGAGAGCGCATTCGTGACTCTTCGGGAGCGCCTAGTTTGTAAAGCTTAATGGGAAGGAATCGATTGTCGGATGGAGAGCCTTTTTGGTGTTCCTTAATGGTCTTCTCGCTTCTTAACAGCTTTAGTACCGTTAGCCGATTGAGAAAATTGACGTCATGTTGCTATTGACTTGCGCGCCAGTGATTTGCTTGACGAAATCTGTTCTGCCGAAATATTTAATCTTAAAAAAAACGCGGGTAATTAGTGTATTCTCTTCGCGATCCCCGTTGACAGGTTATGCTCAAGTCTACGAAGGTATGATTTAAAGGACACCACGTATTTTTTCACAATTTATTGTGTGATCAATCGTGGAAAAATACAAAGTGTTCATTGCATCATGATTAATTTCCACGAAGTCACGCCAGAACTCACCGAGTTTATCTATGAAGGCATTATTTTTTTCAAGGAAAAAAATGCGATACACAATCATGCCAGAATCATCGGAGTCCAATCTAATGTGGCTTCAAACAACATTAACGACAAGGCTCACCTGATGGGAATAAGTGGACCTTTATATTTTACCAGATCAGGGTCAGTTTCTTCATACCGATCCAATTGCTTTTTCATTGTGTGGAAATCTGTGTGAAAAGAATTTTTGACCGTAGTAATACTGTAACTGATGTGGTGTGCACAGCACTGTTCTGAAAGAAACTATTTTTACGAGATCACTAAGTTTCCCTGAACGTGTAATCGCCATCGTTAATTGTCTTGACTCTGCCTCATTGGAAAAGCCGAATTAATGAATCAGACATTCGGAAATGGCGTCGTAAGTGTAGACTTGCAACGCTATTTCCAAGCACTGTTGTCCTCAAGCAGCAGCAACTAAAATGAAAAAAATAACTTTTGATAAAACAATTAGTAAATATTGATCATATTCAAATTTACCATTCTTTCTCGTGAGCAATAGGTAGTGTAGATGGGTTGGGAAATAGCTAAATAACTTACTTTGATCATGTGAGAGAGATTTAAGAGTTGCAGATTCCCTTCTCGTTCACTCCTGGAGATAGTGGCTATAATAATTATGGCAATGGTTTTTGAATCGAGCGTTGGCTGATTTTCTTGGATGAATTACTTGATGAATGTCCCACGCGGAGTTCTGGTAGCTTAGCCTAGCAGATTACTTATATTTAATGTAAACCTAGCAAGTTCACGTCGATGATTTTTTCAGGGATGCATGTTATAACAAGTTATGAATATGTTGCTATGGATCTTAGGTGCTGGATTTTTGGTAATAACCGTAAGAATTAATCTTAAAAAATCAAAGCGTAAGAAAAATCTTAAAAGACAAACACAGCGTGAATTATTTTTCCATTTTACAAATGGTAAAATAATTGCGGTGATTCCAAATTACCTACTCGTTCTCGGACTTCAGTTGCTAATTAAGGGGTCGTGCTATGGTGTCGGTATACAGGACAAACAGTCTTGGTTATACACCAGTCGCACTGAACGGAAAATGAAGGCATTACTGGAGGTGTTCGGCGGTCAAATGTCAAGTTAGCTTTGGAATTACTGTATCTCCCGAACGCTCGTTCTGGGGAGTATATTGGCTAAAATACTATATTCCTATCATGAACGATACGGGTTTGAATTGAATTTGAATTGAATATTTATTGATTGTTCTGGAGTCATGCCTCTTAAGAACAAAAAATATATACACAGTGATGCGAGACTGTGAACAAAATAAGAAAAAAATAAATATTACCAAATGGCAAAGACGAATAGATATATGATACATTACATTTTTACATAGAAATTATACAGTACAAATAAGACACATTTACCAATTATGCAAAGTAAACTGCGAAGTGTTACGTATAATGAATTCGAAATTCAGCGAACAAGTTCAAGATATAAGGATACGACGACAACATTAAGAATCAGAAAATAATTCATTTTGAAAGTTGAGAGAGAGGGACTATTTTTTAAAAGTTTAGGTAGAGTATTCCATAGATGACACGCTGATACGATAAAAGAATTTTGGAACGTAGTCAACTTATGACTAGGAAAATATCAAAATTCTGAATCACATCTGATACACATTTTACTTGTGGTACATTTTACATGGCTTGGTAACAAATTGGTCAAACAGATATTCTGGGGATTTTTCGTTGAATAAAGAATACAAAAAACAACCAAAGAAGTTTTTTCTTCGATTCTTATCATTGAACCATCGAAGTTTTTTATGATAGGAGGTCAAATGGTCATCCCTACGAAGGTAATAAATAAACCTGATGCATGAATTCAATGTTCGGTGAAGCTTCATGTTATCTTCTTGGTTTACGTCATTGTACACCAGGCAACAGTAATCGAATATAGGAAAAACTAACGTTGGAATAAGCATTTTTCTTGAGTGTTGAGTGAGACGTTTAGAGTATACTTTGAGTTGGTGTAGAATGGAATTGATTTTGCTAGAAGTGTTATTCACATGGTTGTTTCATGATAGGCTTGAGTTAATAGTTATCCCAAGATTTCGAACGGAGTTTGAGTAAGGTATGGAGGCTATTTCTATTTGTGGTGTATTATCTGAGTGGATACGATTTGTTATACTGGTGCTTCCAACAATCATTGATTTGGTTTTATTTGCATTTAGAACAACTTTATTCCGCGGAGCCCAATCAGTGATAGCTTTTATATCCTCGTTGATTGTACTGACCGCATCAGCAACTTCGCTGGGGGAAACAATGACGATAAATTTGAAGGTAGCTAGCGTAAAGCATTTACTTTAAGTACTTTAGATCATTCAGGAGGTTAATCATGAAAATGGAGAAGAGCAAGAGTCCAAGCACGGAACCTTGAGGCACTCCACAAGTGACTTTAGTCCAGTTGGATATATTGCCGTAGAACTGCCGGTTTGAATCTTGGTGGTGGGAGATTTTTTTCAGGTAGGATATTCTCTCGAGGGTAGGTCGTTAACGACCTTGCCTCGAGAGAATATCCTATATCAATGGAGGTCGATAGAGTGAACAATGAGATTTTTTTCATAGAAATCTCAACTCCCCTGCTTACTTTCCAGTCATTGCATTTACGTTTTAAATTTCGAATTTCAATCCTTGATGAGTATGCACCCACGCGAGTAACTTCGCACCATTTCAATGTTTGGCTTTTCCGTCGCGACAGTGACTTCGTTTGTGTAAGCACGACTATCGTCACATTTGCCATAATGTGAACATGAGATGCGAAGATCGAGTTCGCATTAACTCCCCTCAAAATTCGCCTTGAAGAAAAATGTCTTGGTGGTGTTACTGACTAACATACCTGATCGGCTAGGAGATCTGGGTTCGAATCCCGGTCAAGTCAGATGATTTTTTAATGGCGAATTTCAACCCTCGCTAGGGTTCAACCTAGGCCTCGGTCCTTCCTGGTTCTTATGTGGAGGATACTTCAATACGGTCCATGGGATGGAACTGAAAACTGTGATCCTCTTGTTGCCTTTCGTTGAGTTCAGGCAGACGCCAGTATTCTCTTCACTTTCTTCGTTCCCCATTAAACCCTATTCATTCTAAACATCCCACTTTCTCTTTATAGCGCAAATGTCATTTATGACAGTCGTTCGCACCCCCACTTAAATTTCCCACAGAGCCAAAGCAATTCGGACTGACTCTTCCATGAAGTTCTTACAACTTAGCAAACTTTTATTTCGGTCGGTCGACATCGGCCTCTCTTAGAGTACGTGCGATATCAGTATATTAACATAGGAGAATTGATATAAAGTTCATTTAAAAAACAATAATTGTAGTGGAAAAAGAAATATAGCTAAAAGGTTCTGTACTAGCAGAATTGAATGTGTCGGACCTTAAACCTTCCCTCATAGGAAAACTGTATAATCCGAGAACGGGCAAAGGCCTGCCACGATGGAAACAGAGGTTCCTAATCGGTCACTGAAGTACAAGATCCTTGGGACCGGCTCAAATTCGGGAGGGTGATCCTTCTATTCGGTGTTGCCCCTGTCTGCAAATGGCAGTATACATGTGCAAAATGACCTCAGCCGTCGAAGCACGTTAAAATGCGGTATATGACCTATGGTGGTTAAAAAACGACGAGATATCAGGTCGAGGCGTTGTGAAATGCCAGGCAGTTAAGGTTGTATGAGCGGAATATCATTTCATCTGGAACTCAATGAATTTGGTGTCATTTTAAAGAAAAATATGACCCTTCTAATGACCCCAAAAATTCTACCTAATAGTAATATTTAATGTGTCTTACAGCTGGTGAAATTAAAACGTATAATTCGAATATGGTCTCTATTATGGCTGGGGAACTATCTCGCTCGGACTACCTTATGTACCTGTGCGTTTTGTGCCATGATCTACCAGGTTACAGCCACTTTTTAACGCATGGGTGTTTACCTGGATAAATTAAAACCTTTTAACTTCCAGGTCAAAAGAGATCTTCTCTCTCACTTCCTCTACTAATATTCCTCTCCGTCTTCTCTCACTTTCTACGTCTTCGTCTACTACTTACTACGTATTCGTCTACACCAGTGGTCGGCAAACCGTGGCTCGCAAGCCACATACTTGGGGCTTTGGCCCCTCTTTCACAAAATACCACGTGCGGGCGCGCACGTACTTAATTTTATCAATAAGTGATGTCGCTATTAGGTATTATATCAAGTTTTATTCAACGTGCCTATAGTTTAACTAAGACTTAAAACTTTAAATAAGGTGTATTTAGTTAATTTTACGGAGCGCTGTGGAGTGAATGAAAATGTAGGGTTGAGGATTGAGAAAGGTATGTTGTGATAGTTTGGACATACAGAGAGGATAAACGAAAGGAGATAAACGAAACAAGAATACGAGACGAGTGTGGATGGGAAAGTTGGAAGGGATCTACCTCAACAAATGTACCTCAATCAGAACGAGGACGGTTTTAGCAAAGGCGAGCTTAGGAGTACCCTAATTAAGTTAATAAGAATGTACTTACATATGTAGTTTAAAAAAATTTGGCTCTCAAAAGAAATGTCAATCGTTGTTCTGTTGATATTTGGCTCTGTTGACTAATGAGTTTGCCGTCCACTGGTCTACACTAGTCTCCACTAGACTTTTAGGACTGTATTCATAGTCGTTACCTGGGTGTCCCCCAGGTGTGGGGGGACACATTGGCTCAGAACTGGTATTCATAGTCGTTACCCAGAGGACTGCCGTCCCCTAACCCTCCCGCAGGCCGTCGATTTCCTGGGTAAGGCATGAAACTTATTCACAGCTCCCCTAACGCAGTACCGCTGCCCACGCGTGGGACGAATTGATACTACTGTACTAATGGCAGTACACGATAATATCGACAACTTTCCATAGTAACGTCTTCTGTCTACAAATACAGATACTTATTGAACCACCCTCATATTCCTCACCATTCATATTACGTAAATATTTAAGTAATATTGTAAACATTCTCTCATATTCATTCAATCATTTTACATCCACATCGTGTAACAGTAAACTCTATTACTGTTTATAGCGTGCTTGGTTACGGTGAAAAATGAGGATCGAAAACATCGAGAACCATTCAGCGGAACCTGTCATATGTATTTTTCCGCGGGATTGTTGCCAAATCTCTTACCCAGGCGTCCCCTGGCTGGTTATTGCCCAGGTAAGGTTTATGAATCGCTCAGCGTAGGAGACCCCTAGGTGTTACCTGGCTAGGGGATACCCCGGTAACCCCCTAGGAATACGACTATGGATACGGACATCAAACTCTTGGTGAAGTAGTTGTCCGTGCATCCGTCTGTCTAAAGCGGTAGCGAGAATAGTCAGTAGCTTGAGTAAGACCGCCTGTTTGCGGCCTGCCCTTCCTGCGGTCCTTCTTGTGTTCCCCGCGTACCTTTCATCGCGAAATGACGGACACACTCTGATTATCTCTCTATTATTTCGCTCCGCTTTTTTGTGCCGAGTGGCGCATTAGGTATATTTCTTTTCTCCGTTCGAGAAACAGAAGGTGGAGGTTTCATAATGATTGCGTGGAGACGTGAGTCAACGATCCCAGCAGCCATTAGCAGAGTGCGCACGAATTAATGTCAATCATTTCCGGAGGAAAAGCTGTCGGTTATCGGAGAGAATTTTAGAGCGAGGTCTGGCGACAGAAACCCCGTGATTCGATACACAGTGAGCGAAAAGTTTTTGCATTTTGCCCGAAAATCTTGAGATGTGAATTGAAAATGAGAATTATGATGTTGGTCTGTAGACAATGTGTCTACGTATTATCCTCATTGTTTCCTGATACGTTTAAGCTCATAGCGGACCTAATGACAACGTAGGTCCGATTATGATGGTATTTTGTGTGCTATATATTCTCAGCATGGGTGGTATTATGGGAAACTTATATTTCACATATGCATATATCTAACTGATTGTTATCGTCATTTTGATGCAGGATAATGATGGGGGAAATGTTTTTTGAGCTTTGGAGAGACGAGAGGGGACAATGAGGTGGAGAACTTGGACTTAGCTGGGAGTTTCTCGTTGAACTGGGCGATCGGGGTGAAATTTGAATAGGGACCCTGAATTAAAATAATTATCATTCAATGTCATTGGTGGTCAGTGGTGTAGGCGAACGTCAGCTGAGATCACATAGGGCTTTGAGTTCCTTTGGGTACAGTTCTGTGGCTGCGAAGGTTTGAGAAATGTTACAATTGCTCACGGTTTTACCTGCCATCCGACGCGCGGAGCTCAGTGCTTAAAATGTTCTCCTAAAAGCATCCAAATAGAGATCGAGTTTCATCTGAAAAATATCCGAAACTTCTGGGACTGGCACAAGATCTCCGCAGTATTGCTCTGCCTGTCACCATATCGAAAAAATACCTCATATATGACCACTCCTGGCAAAGAGTATATCTACGTCTTCGAAATATGTACCGTTTAAGCCACCACTAGGGTGTGTGGCACAGGGTGAGTCCACACCAGGCATGCAGCACTTATCCCAGTTAAATCAGAACCGCGCACGTTCCCTCGAATGCCAGGCGCAGGCCAAAAGCAGTCAGGACAACCGTGCGCGGTCAGATCAGACACTTAGAGAGTGCTACGTACAAGAACATGCTACCATGCAGGACACTACTTAAGATACAACTACTGGTTAGTATTAGTAATGCGACAGATAAATAGCACTGCATGGTACAAAATCGTAAAAGAGAATATCATGCCGGAAATTACATGCGAGGTTAGTTACTAATAATGATGTTAAGATATTTAGCACCAGTGCAAAGATCTATGTGGCCTAGATAGAGTCAAATTATCCTGGAACTTATATATCGCAATTATTTTGGTCCCTTATTGTACGTGGAAAAAATGACATTTTAAATCTATCGGTGATGCAGTCTATATCCTTGATCTTATGCCTTTGATCGTTTCTACCATAATAGTTTGACTCTAGTAAAATATATTGATCGTCCGTAAAAAAAAGTCTACGTCAAACTTCCGCAAAAGAGTAAATCTATATTTTTCCGTCCGATCGGATAGAAGTTTCTACCCTAGTTTCCTCAACAATTCTGTAACACTGCTATGTTTATCATAACAATTTTTAACAAATCCAGCTGCTAAATGGATGCGACAACTAGTTAGGAGCAGCGTTTTTCGGCTATCAGATATTCCAGTATTGAAATAGGATAATCATTATTATGTCTCTTAATTTTAAGCTAGTTATTACATAGATGTTTTTATCATTGAAAAATTAACTAACAGATTCCCTCAACTTTGTTATTTTCCGTACCTACGATATCCGTACGATGCCATCGTATTTTAAAAGAAATTTTGCAAGTGTGTCAAATGGTTATTTATCAAAAACCTATTGCATTATTCAGGAATAATGTTTGACCAACCGTCAAAATTTGACTCACGTGTGGAACATGAGTGAAGGTGTGTGCACCACGATCGCATCCAAAGTAAGAGGTAAAGGAATTACGGTCTGCGTGCATTTGAACTCCTCAAAAAAACTCAGTCATGAATAGGAATACTTCCTTCGCGGCCGGTAACTTCGTTGAATAATTATGGTTCAAAATCAAAGGAGGTGAGAATGTTCGGCATGACGGCATTTGAGTTCCAAGCGAAGGATTTCTGCCTGCTTGAAAGGAGGATCGATGAGTCGATGGCAATTAACTGAGGCGATTTGAGCCGAACGAGTTTTGTGCGCCAGTAATCTTACGGGTCGAAAAATGTGCATTTTCTGTTCGAAAATACTTCCATAATTCCTTTTCCTATGGTAATAATCTTTAAACTTATGCATAACTTGAGTGAATTTAATCATCTTCCCTTGCTTATTCAGGTGGAGTCGGGTGCCGTCATTCAGGATGCGTGACTCCATGTAGAATACGGCCTTTGAAGGTCAATCTTTGTTCCGCTTCCTCATTTTGATAATAGGTACTCAAATCAATTTTCAACATATAATATTCATTCACGAGAGAAGATTGTTTATTTGCAACAAACTGTAAATACATTCAGTTCTGATCTGTACATTTTTTGGGGCACAGACAATCTAATCTTCTGAAATGTTTTTGCGAACATTTTCAAAAATATGTTAAAGATTAAGGTGCAAGAGATACTTATATTCTTGGGAAAAGAACGACTGGCTCGCTGTCGAGTAGATAAGTTTACGCAACCATTCTTTTACCTTAAATATTTTGTTGAATGTGTATGTTTGAGGGGAGATCAAGGGAAGACAGGTGATGGGAAGATTATGGGCTCGGAATATTTCAACTTCGAGGATACAGTCCATGGTGAGAGAAGGGAAGAAGTTAACTAACCTCATTGATAGGTGAACCCCGTTTGTAAATTATTTGAAAACTACCCCTGTGAAATATTTTTGGCACGTTTTTTGACAAATTCTGCGTATCTTATTGTGAGCAATCGTAATGCGTAATTAATCAACAAATAGCTTTCTGACAACGTTCTCGTCAGGCCTATTATAACTTGACAAAGATCCCTGTAGGTACAATAAAAACAAACGAGTGGGCCAATCCGCCGTTTTGAATCCCGAAAAAACGGTAAGATTAGCTTAGATGTCAAGGATCCAAAGGTCCGTGGTTCGATTCCCGGTCCAGTCGATTTTTTTCTGCTCGGAATAGGGCATCATTTCATCTTCACACCACCATTGTGTTTGTCAATTTTGTGTGTTCCTATCCACTTTCTTTCTACCTTTCTGTATAAACATTTATGCGTGTGCGAAATCCAAAGGTTCGTGGTTCGATTCCCGGTCCTGTCGAATTTTTTTCTGCTTGGAATCGGCCATCTTTACATCTTCACACCATCATTGTGTCTGTTGATTTTATGTGTTCCTATCCACTTTCTTTCTACCTTTCTGTATTAACATTTATGTGTGTATTTGCCGCTGAGCGGTCTGAGTGAATGAAAGAACGATTTTATATATATATATATATATATATATATATATATATATATATATATATATATATATATACATATATATATATATATATATACTCACATAAATATTTATACAGAAAGGTAGAAAGAAAGTGGATAGGAACACATAAAATGAACGAACTGTGTTCCTATCCACTTTCTTTCTACCTTTCTGTATAAATATTTATGTGAGTATTTGCCGCTGTGCGGTCTGAGTGAATGAGTGAACGAATATATATATATATATATATATATATATATATATATATATATATATATATATATATATATATATATATAATACTACCTACTAATTTCTGACGAAGGCGGTTGTGTCCGCCGAAATATATAAACATATCTGTGAGTTTTTCTTTTTTGTGTTTTCTGTGTGTCTGCCAGTCACGCCTGTGACATTAAAAGAAATATATATATATATAGGATTCATCCTCAGATTTATCCTCAGATCCATCCATCAGTGATAGAATTCTCATTCTATCACTGATGAAGGTGCGGGCGACCCACCGAAATATTTAAAATCGTGAGTTTGCTTTTCATATGTTTTATATTTAGTGTCACCCTGTGACGAAGTATATATGTATATATTTTTTTTAAATCAGTAGAATCCTCTAGCTAACCTTGCACGTATAGGCAATAGCATTTCAAATCACCCATATCAGAACACATTTATGGGCACCATTTTTCCCTCGAGGATGTCCTGTTCTTATTGAGTACCTAGTCTCGCTCGATGGCGGATGCGTTAATTGCTTTTCGCGGAATGCATGCGGTGTTTGAAAAGAGTAACTGCTCTCGGGACCGTAAAGCGTTTTACTCTTGACTTTTTCGATGAATTATCGATCTCAGGATTGAGTGGTGTGCATGAGCTGTTTCGCTATTTCCCGTATTGTAAGAAAATTACCATCATGGTTGAATGGAGAGATGAATGCACGAGCCGTGTGTGCCTCAATTGAGTCGTTTTTTCTTGTCCTATAAACCGCAGTCTTGGAACGCTTCACAGAACTTGTGCATCCGACACTGGTTCTCCGACGTTTCTCCATCAGTCTCCGACGTTTAACTATTGCAATGACGTGACATGGCGATCACTTAATCGCCAGTAGGTGCGGGGAGTTACTGCTTCGGACTTCACTGCGAATGGTCTACATCTACATACTACCCGCCGATTGGGCTTGTGGTAGGGGGTGTTTGGACACCAGTCCGAGTAAAGTTCTAAGGGATAAGGTTTTGGGAGGTGAAATGGTGACGTTTATTATGGAAGTGTATTTAGAGGTCCTCATTTTTTATTGTAGTCACTTATTGTGCCCAGAAAGAACGAGTTTTTGTACCTATCTGTTTGGAAATGTATTTCTCTTATCTTATTGCTTCTGTCCAACCTAGATATGTAGTTCGGCGTCGCGATAATATTCTTTGTGTCGCTCTGAAACACACCACTTCACAATTTCTCAACCAAGCTTCAGCAAACAAGCAAGTAATGTATTTCAGGGAAGGGTGATTGGGCTCAAACAGGAATAACCTAAACTTATTTATTAAGGTGGATGATGACAGAGTGCCGAAGTATTTAAACAAATGTTTAGGCCCTCGCCAATGATCGTACTCAGCGACGAGAGAATGAGAATATATATCACGCATTGGGAATGAGGATGTGAAGGAAAGGAAGGCAAATGTAGTAATTGACGTGCTAGGGGACGGCAGAAGGTTGCTGGATGAAATTGAGAGTAGAGAGAACTGTTAGAAGGAAAAAGTCATTTAGTGCTGGGGGGTGTGGACGGCAGTTATTCATTGCAGAAAGCTTAAATACCAGAGAACAGGAAGGAAATTAAAGGTATATTAGATGAGTTGAAGGAAATTAAAATGTATAGGGAGCTGAAGATATAGACAGTACGAGGAAAGAGGAGTATTTATATGAGAAACCTAAGTAGCGATATAAATCCAAAAAAACATAGCCTAACCTGTAAAATTCCCTTGTATTCAGTTCAGAAGTCTCCTATGACGAAAAAACATTGCATGTGCCAGATCATTTGATGTTGAACACAGTGCCGAGAATACCCTCATACAGTCGAACCTGTATTAAGCGACCACCGACGGCTCCGCTGAAAAATGGTCGTTTAGAGGGGTGGTCGTTTGACGGGAGTTCAGCTTCTAGGAGTATATAGGATGCAAATGAACGGGCGGCTGATTTGAAAGAAAATGGTATATTATTGAAGCGACGGTTTTGTTCAAAACTATCCCGATGGCGCTTATTTCCTTGTAATTTCATTGCTCCTGGAAAATTTTAATGCATATTAATTTGGTATACACATACAGTGAAACCTGAATTAAGCGACGAATGAAAAACGGCCGTTTTGAGAGGTGGTCACTTGATAGGAGTATTCGTTAATAGGGGTTTCGCAGTACTTACAAGACTCATTAGGAATCCATTTCTTGATGAAACTTACTGGTTAAGTTTTTCTCTTTGGAGAACCCTGATCTAGAAGACCCCCTGACCAGGAGTCTTGGGAAGGTCCAAAACCGTTACGCGCTGGTCGATTCATGGCTTTTGCTCGACACAAATAGTTTACTACTATAAGTAAATACTATACACTTACAACCTTGTGTTGCAAGTGCTTTTACCTTCAGCTCGCTGAAGAGGGCCACCTTGTGACCGAAATACGCGTATCCGACGCTCACCCTCGTTTGTCTTTGTGTTTATATTTTGACCACGCTCTTTTTGAGCGATTTCTCCCAGAAGTTGGGCCCGTCTGTGTGTGTGAGTGAGTGATTTGAGTGCTCGTGAGTGTGATTGTGGTAATGACTAGGCATCCTTAGTAGGGTCCCATTAGCCCTATGAAGGATCTCAGGTTATAACCCAGGCATCCTTATCAGGGTCCCATTAGCCCTCGATAAGGATCCCAACTGGGTTGAGTGTGTGTGTGTCTGTGGTGGTCACTGGCGAGGAAGTAACATTCCCGTAAACCATCATAGGAGGGTATTCTGGTAGAGAGGCTGTAGTTGGTCCCTGCCGTGGAATCCTCTTTCCCGCAAACCAACACAGTAAGTGTTGTGTGGTTGCATGTTTGACGAGTGGTGCCATTTTTACGGCTTTTGGAGACTCTTTTAATTTTGCTATCTTGAGAGGCCGTAGAGCTCAATTTCCTTCGATTTAACAAATAGTTTATGTAGTGATTGTAAGAGTCACTGTTGTTTGGAGAGTTGTGAAAAGCGCGACCCGGAAAACTATAGCCGAATCGTTCAGCACCATTGAGGTATATGGAGAGGGAACTACGACATCAAACTGAAGGCTGACAACCGAGATAACAACCATATTGTTTAACCGTGCTCTCTCCTTACTTTCCTATGGGTAGCACGACGGAATGGATGAATTAGCGGATGTCAAGCAAGAGTATAAACCACCTGTTTTAAATTAAAGGCAAGTAACTCTTTAAACATATGCTGTCTGCTTAAAGCTGTGCATTCCACTCGATTTTTAAAAAAATAATAATATTTATTAAACGGACAAATGTCCTTTTACAAAACATTACATTAGCCAGATGATTACATTAGAATAAAAATTAGTCATTTTGAATAACAAAATTTTTGAATACATTGTGTGATATATGAAAAATATCTGTAGATTTACAAAGACTATTATAATCTCTCATTATTCGAAACATTGGAAGATAATACATATAATTTGCACATATATATGGAATGTGAAATAGGTGATGAGATCTTGAATGAACAGTTGGATTAATTAATTAAAATTAATTAAAATAAAATAAAATTAATTAAAGATAAAAGATGAGAACACTTAATATAATTATTTAATAGTGAGTGTAAGAATATAATTCTCATCTGTTTCCTACGTGCAGAGAGGGTGTGGATATTGAGTAGTTTCAATATCTTTTCATATTCTCCACTTACCCTTTCAATTCCAGCCTTAAAAGCCACAAATCTGAGAAATTTATTTTGAACCCTCTCAAGACCTAAGTCATACTTATGATAATAAGGAAACCAAACTATAGAACAATATTCGAGAATTGGTCTAACTAGGGTGTAACTAACTAGATTTTACAATAGTTTCCATCGGGAATGCGGGTGATTATTAATTTAAACTAGCGGGAGGTACCCGTTGAAATTCAACGGGTGTGAAAAATATTGAACTTATTTTATACGTGCATGATGCGTTCATTATGGATTCTTCTATTGCAATTGACACGTTCTGGGCCTATATTCATCATACGAGGTGTGTTCAAAAAGTAAGGTGACTTTTCAAATTTCGCGGGCAACATACATTTTATTTTCGATTTATTTTGTTTTTTTGTGTTGGCACACATGTCCCAAACATATGTTTACAGTTTCAACAATATAGCATATTTAGTTTGTTATTGACAGATACAAATGTTAGACGTGTTTTGGTGTGCTCGGCGATTTTGTGCTATCAAAAAAAAATGGATCAAAGAATTTGCATCAAATTTTGTGTAAAAAATGAAATTAAGTGCTCCAAAACACTTGAAATGTTGACTGTGGCATACGATGAGTCTGCTCTGAGTAAAAAAAAGTTTTATAAGTGGTACAAGCTCTTCCAAGATGCCCGAGAAGATGCCAATGACGAGCCTCTCTCTGGACGCCCCAGCACGTGAACAACAGATGAAAACGTTGAAGCAGTGAAGAATATTGTTTTGAAAATCGTCGAATCACTATTAGAAAAGTTTCTGAGGATGTTGGCATATCGGTTGACTCGTGCCATGCAATTTTTTCGGATGTTTTGGGCATGAGACGTATGTCAGCGAAGTTCGTTCCGAAACAGCTTAATTTTGACCGGAAGAACCGTCGCATGAGCATCGCTCAGGAGCTGTTGAATGACGTCAATGATGATCCTGATTTGCTCAAAAGGATCATAACTGGTGACGAATCATGGGTATATGGTTATGTCGTCGAAACCAAAGCTCAATCGTCCCAATGGAAGTACCCAGGAGAGCCAACATCGAAAAAAGCACGCTAAGTTCGATCAAATGTCAAGGTTTTGCTCACTGTTTGCTTCAATTACCGTGGCGTAGTGCATCAGGAGTTCTTACCACAAGGTTGTACGGTCAATAAGGAGTATTGCCTTGAAGTTATGTGCCGTTTGCGAGAAGCAATACGAAAAAAAACGTCCGGAATTGTGGAAAAACAATTCATGGCTTTTGCATCACGATAATGCACCTGCTCACTCATCGTTGCTTGTGAGAGATTTTTTGGCCAAAAATAACACCACAACCATGCCTCAGCCACCATATTCACCGAATTTGGCCCACTGCGACTATTTCCTGTTCCCAAAACTGAAGAGACCTACGAAAGGACGGAGATTTGCAACGGTTGAGGAGATAAAGACTGCATCTCTGGAAAAGCTCAAGGCTATACCAAAAAGTGCTTATCAGAATTGTTTCGAGGATTGGAAAAAGCGTTGGCACAAGTGTATTATATCTGAGGGGGATTACTTTGAAGGGGACAACTTGAATATTGAAGAATAAATAAATATTTTTTCATAAAAATATAAAGTAACCTTACTTTTTGAACACACCTCGTATATCCATATGAGGTTTGGCTTCAACAATTGCTATCGATTGTCAAGGGGACTTCTTACCAAAACTGAATTTTCAGCAATTTTATGATTGTTTTTTCAAAACTTAAAGTAAATCAGTTGGAAAACAAAAATCGATTGCAAGAATAAAAATTGCAATTCATTTTTCTTTCCAGTAGTCTTTGTCGCGACTTTGTACGACCACTTTTTCTAATTTAAATACGCAAACGATAAAAGGTCTGCATGTCAGAAAAACGAACTTTATATGCATTTCTAATGGAAACGCTTTTACTCGTAAGGAGTCAAACCAGAAACCATGGGGTAAAAAAAGTGATCATAAACCTTTAGAGTGACATGAGTCGTGTTAAGAAGTTTTACGTCATTCCGTGCAGTGGTTTGGTGGTTATAACTGACCGCACAATCACACTTTCATTTTTATAGATAAGAAGATAAATAACCAGAATATTTTTTGAGAATGCTCATTAAAGTAGCAAGTATAGTCTAATTTCTAGTAAGTTATCGATCGGAAGCATAGTAACATTGCCAAATTAATGAGTCATCCCTCAAGCGCTATAGGAAAATGAGGGTTTACGAAGATGGCTTCAACTTCTATCATTGGCCAGCATAGCAAGTGCCCTCACCATATACCTCAATGTTCGACTCTGACAATGAGATAAGTTTTCTGACCCTTGCCCGTAATGATCATCCTGGTCTGTGTCGTGATTTCTTCCTGAGAGAAAAATTCCGCCATCGAAAATCCGCCGTCTTGCGTTGTTTCTCATTCCGATCCGAGGTCAGCATCTTTGATGCTTTCATTGGCCGCGGGGACTGCCGTTTTTGTAAACCATACCAAATTCCGGCACAGATGGCTTCTTCCCTCCATTTTCCGGGGTAGAAACTTGTCGAGTACTTTCCCTAAACCTAGTGTCTTGTGTTGTTTCTCATTCCGATCCGAAGTCAGCATCTTTGATGCTTTCATTGGCCGCGGGGACTGCCGTTTTTGTAAACCATACCAAATTCCGGCACAGATGGCTTCTTCCCTCCATTTTCCGGGGTAGAAACTTGTCGAGTACTTTCCCTAAACTTAGTGTGATGACAAATAATATTTTTGGAAAAAAAAAAAATGATTCGAGATTCTTACGTAAGTATCTGCGCCCATTTGTAAGTCATGAACAAATTTACGAAATTTTTGTGTGATGGCTGTATTTACATGAATGTCGTCACTTTAAAGAGGAACGATAAGTTAGCAGTTCTTGTGCATACAAAATGTTTAGAAGTTAATGGCGAGGTAAAATACTTGCCACCAAGATACCTCCGGAAGCGATATTTTACTGGGGAACTCTTTTTTTGCTTCTTCACTTTTTTAACCAGGTATCGCTGTTTTCAGCATTTCTCACTATTATCTTGTTTTTAAGTTTCGTATGGGCGGTATTCCGACCACGTGCCAATTTTAATTCCTTATCATTTGTCGTTTTCTTTCCTTCAAATATTTATCCGTCTTTAACAATAAGTCAATTTTTTATCTCTTCGAGCCTACTTTTTCCTCTTCCACCTTGGAATCCTTTCACCTTTAGCCCTTTCCTTCGAAGAAATATCTCTTTTATTGCCTATTCTTCGGTTGAGATGTTTCTTTCGAGATCTTTCTTTATTTTTGATCCAACGAGTTGTTGCCTTATTTTCCCTAAGATATTTTGGAGATCTATTTTGTTAATCTAGTGTCAACCATAGTGTATAAATATTCAAAAGACATCAATATTGTTTTCTTTGTTTCTGTTTTATGATTTTTCTGCATTGTGATATTCTTATTTTTCATAGCGACTTTTTCATTTCCAGGATTCTGTAGTTTTTCATGGACCAAGTATTTATGTAATGATCATTCTTCATGTCTTCTTCTGTAGTTTTAACTTGTGAAAATTAAAATTGAAATATAGACATTCTTTCATTATTATTAAAATTTTTCAATGTAATGAGAAGCGTTGAATGCATTAAAAAGTTTTTTTCGTCATTTGCCATCATTTATTAGATATTTAGGTTTATCTGTATAAAGCAAAAATGGGCGAAGCGTATATTTCATCTAATACAGTCTCAATTAATAGGGTAGAGTTGTACTTTTTTCACAAAATTTATTATGGAAGGCGATCCTTCAACCCTTGTTAACACGGCATTTGATTCTGTGTAGATTTCAGGTTAATAGAATCGAGGATCTTAACTTGTAAATATATGGGATACACTTGCGTAAAATTCACATCCAAAAAAATCATTCAACTGGCATGAAATTTTATATTTAATCCTAGAGAATTAAATCCTAGCGAAACCCAGGTGGATGATTTTTTTGCTAAGAATTTCATAAAAGTGTCATAAGTGGGTGACATCGTTCAAGTAACTGCTCAGCCAATTTCCGCTGTTCTTTGAATGTATTAGATATCCGATAGATACATCATTTTTGTCAGGGTTAGAATACTATTTGCATCGTATACATCTACTTATTATCCGACAAGTCACCTCAAGGGTGTTTGGCAGGGGTGATTTATCACCAACTTGCGCTACAGTGAAGAAACTAACTTTCACCAACATTCACTACACTATGGGTATGCTACGAATGCTTAAGAAAAGATTGAATTAATCTATAATGCAGCTGGGCAAACGAGATACAAGAGTCAACGAGGGAACATGCAAAACATGGTGTTATCACTAAGCGGTAGGTTAAGAAACTTGCATTAGGGAGCACATCAATTAATCTGCTACACTACCTGTTCACTAACCTACTTCAGAGTCTTAAGGTAGCCGTTATAGTCTCTTATCGATCGCGGGAAAAACGACTTTTAAAACCTATCTGTTCTACAATCTATTTCCTTTATTTTTATCCTCATGATCTGATCTACCATACTAAGTTGGACTTCGTAAGATATTCATGAATCTTCGGAAAAGTTCTTTCTATGCGTGACGCATTGCGTTGTCTGAAAATAACCGTACAAAATTGTTGGCTCATGTTGAACTTATCCTTCATTTCTCTTTCGAAAGAAACTAAGAAATTAACATTTCGTTCAACAAGGAAATTAACATTTTGCCCAGAGCGAAATGGCCATGTTGGATGTGTCATGTTTCATTGATAACAGACTTTACTATCGAGTTACAATCGAGCAATTAATTCCTTTCATTACCAACGTGGTGGTCTCGAAGCAGCAATTTCCGCGAAATGTGAGCTTTCTCCCTGTGTCGAGGCTTCTTCGCCTCAGCTGTGGATGGTCTCTCGGAGGGGCCCCGGATGAGGGGTCGTCGGCGGGACTTCCTGCTCTGATTCCCGCGCCGGCCAAGTGGCCGTCAGTCATCCATCGGTGGGGGGTGGGGAACTTAATTTTTCGTGCGGGAGGCGCCGTAATTGCCGCCAATTTGCAGCGGCACAAACCCCGAAGCCAACGGCGACTCATACCGCCCCCGCCGCCGCCCAAAACCCCTTCCCTCCCTACTCCCCCCGGTCGCCGGTAATTAGCGGCGTCTTATAATTGTTCCTCGCTCGATTTCTAAAAAAAATTGTACCATGCGTTTTTTCGACATCTCACTTTCCACTTTCTGCGAAAGCAGAAGTTAGTATCTGATGTGGCCAGCGCATTTTCTTCTCTTAATGGCGGATCATATATTCTTCGAGGACTATTGTATTTCCTATCATTGCATTAACAAATGATGAGGTACGAAGTCACTCCCACGGGTGCATATACACCAAGGGTAGAAATTCTCCATGAAAAAATCATTTGACAAAGGAAAGCATTCGAAGGAAAAAAATAATTGGAAATGAAGGAAGATGGCTTGGTGGTGAAACTGGCTAACTCACCTGACCGGCAATTGGGAGATCCGGGTTCGGATCCCGTCAATGCAAATGATATTGTCATGGCGAATTCCAACCCTTGATGAACTATTGTATTATTTGTGTGGTGGCGGTGAGGTTAAGACTTTGCCTAGCAGTTCAAGGGGCGCGAGTTCCAATTCTGTATCGGTAGAATTTTCTTCATCGAGGGCATGGTTGTGAATGGCGTAAGCTCTCACTCACACAGGCATATTATTAAAATAAGGTAAAATAGCTCGTTCGATGAAATAGAATTTTTCTCCTTTCCACACTAATGTTAGTACATATCTATTTTGTGCTGCATACTACTTTTTTTCAAACCCTTTTAAGATTGTCTTTTTTAGTTAAATTATCTGCATTCTTCTCCTCTTTCTCCTCTCCAAATTAGAACCAAAACCGATCAAGGACGCGAATACTCCGTGATTTATGTTCTAAAGAAGTTACTGCGATTATAACTGGCTTAATTGGTCAGTTTTACAAAAATGGCGAATCATCAACTTATAGGTCTAGAATAATTAATCACTCGGGAGATATATGTGCCTGTTCTTCGATTAATGTTTAATACCCCTAGTCCACGTCTCGAGTTCGTAGGGATATCAAGATTTGCAGGAAGTATTTTTGGAATGACATTATAATGAAGGAATTGCAGAGATTCTTCTTGGTGTCCCCACCTGGTTTAAGGCCCCATATTGACCGACGCTTTGCTGTTTATGTCGCCCAACTACCATGAAGACGAACTTCGCTGCGGATGTCGATACGTAGACCCACATGGAGCCGTAAATAGATTGAAAATATGGGAAGATTTCCTGCATCTAATTCGTCAATAAAGCACAAGCTATTGCATTTTTGAAATTTATCTTTTATTTTTTTCTTTGTGTCCGCAAAGTAAACTATTGTCACCGTCAAAATAGTATAGGCCTGGACTTTGACGTATTTCACGTGTACACTGAGCATGATTGACAAGACATTATACACCATTGGAAAGATAATTTATTTACCATGAAAATGAAACATATTTTGGGTCGATGTCATTCGCCTTCTTAATATAAGTCTTAAGAAAACGAATAAAGACACAGCAAAATCGTCCAACTTCACGACTTGGTCATATTTGCAAAATTGTGGAACAGCAATGGTTTATCAAATAAACATCAAACTTTTATCACAAATAGAGTATATAAACATGAAGCCGTAAACATCTTTTCAACGGGCGGCCACCGCTGCTCAACTGTTTATACGCGATTAACTTAGAAATGGATCATAATGGAGTAAACAATTTTTGTTCGAGAGATTTGACATTTAAACAGTATCTCATTAATAAAATTAAGAAAAATGAGAGCGATTTTTTCGAAAGGCAATTGATACGGGAGATATAGTACTATCAGCCCGTATTGCAGGATACGGAATCAAAATTTCTGCATGTTAGCATGCGCAGGGCTTGAGGATGGAGACTTGCTTTGGTATAGCCACCCTTATATAGCTGTCACTCGGTCATTGAATCGAATAATAGCTGAATAGTCTGATCTTAGTCATATGTAAAAAACGCTGGCATATTATGTTCAGTTACAAGTTCAAAATATTATTTCCGTTGCAAATGGTGCCTGTGTGCATCTATTTATAGATCTTAAAACTCTCATCTCTACCTAGAAATCAGTATCTTCGGATATCAAAGGAAAATTTATTATTCCACTTCATGGCACACACCACAGCTACAAAATAGTCATGGTCAATGGTGAAGAATTTTTGGTGACTTGCGTGACAATCGTTGATTGCAATAGACCGTGACACTCAACGAAAGTTTCTAAATTTAAGGATCATTTCTAAAGTTTATACCTCGAGTCGGAGAATAAGTTGAGGGTATAATGCATCACTACTTTAGTCCTTTTATAGGGACAGAGTATTTTTAACTGCAAATTGAAATCGGATTGTGAGCAAATTATTATCGCTAAGAATCCGCGATCAAGGATCACGTGAAGGTGAAGGCATAACCTTTTTCCGCTGTATTTGTATTGTGATCAATGAAAAAGAGTTGGGAGATGAGATAACTGCATGTACCGTCGTCTCACTAGAGATAAGCTTATCGGCTTATGTAACCAGTTTTTGTAGTTGGAGAAAGGATTTATGGGCGATAAATTTTCATTAGTGAGACTAGAAAATTATCTCCTCCGTAGCAGCGCTTGCATTCAGCCGAAGCTGTTAAGTCGCGTCTCTATCCGAAAGGTATGCGAATGATGGAATCATCGGACCCAATAAAAACTTGAGATTTATAATCGACGTATTTTATATTGAAGAAATGGACGTTCAAAAGCGGTTTCCAGTAGAAGCTCTTGTTTTAGCTCACGCTTTCCGCTAAATAAACGAATTCTGCCAAGTTCATTGCTGTTCTGGGAAAAAATAAATATCCAACGCCCGCTGCTATGAAGGCTTACGCGGTTTTCTTGTTTGTTGGTATTTTTCGGGTTCAATCTGTGTCGAGCCATTTTTATGGACGACCGTTTCTGTTGCCGAACACTCCTGGTCAGCACCCGATTACTAAATAAATTTTAAAGGAAGTAAGATCATCGCCAAGGAATATAAGTACTACTCTCGGCTGATGCGGGTGGCGATATAAATCCCTAAGAATCCGAATAACTTCAACAGGGAAGATGGATGTCCGCTCTCTACTTTAAAACGGATTTTCATCTATTCAAGACCGTCCGACTCCTCAACTTATCAGAGCGCTCCGGACGAGCGGACGGATCCCAACAGACATGGACCAGAATCCTATATATATAGCGGCAGGTAATTCTGTTCATTAGAACCTGATAAAGCCAAATGGAATGCCGGCGAAACGGTCGTCCATACAAATGATGCAACGTGGGGTGAACTCGAAAAAGACCAATATCCAACGCGCGTGTTTTATACTTGCTTTGACTCTGATTTCCGGTGTATCGAAGTGGCATGAAGGCGTAACATTTGTGAATGAAGGATTACTCCCAATTATATTTTTCCTCAGGTATCGGTAATTGGAGGTGTATTTTGCTGTTTTCTCTTGCAGTGATGAAATCTCCTCCTCATAATTATTCTATGAAAAAATTATTTTTGGAAACATTTCGTTGTTTCAAAGGTAACGTTCTAATTGACTTAATAACAAATAAGTTGGAGCGTGTGATGCGTGCCAAGATGACTTATATAATATAATTTTGAAGACAGTGAATAGTTCTTTTACTACTGGGATTGGTTTTGTAAACTGCCGTTGGTACAAAAAAATAATTCACCAATGAAAAAAAATGAATTCTGCAAAATCAGTCCTTTGTCATCATAACTCAGGTGATCGACCGAGAATTTATCTCTCTAATGAAATTGACGGCTCAAGGTTATGGTCGGAGACTTTCAACCCTTATCTTATTTATTGCTACTCAATACTCTCATTGAGATTTGGTTTTTCTACCTTTGGTCCAGCCTGTGAAATATTCAATCAGCTCGTAGGAAGGACATAAAGGAATCTGCAGGGCTGCTGTGTGCCAATCTTTGAACTGAAGGGTTTGCGATGACAATTTATCGCAATTAATATTCAGGATAGCATTGCTTAAATTGGAGACGTTTGAAAATAGACATTGAAAATCAAACTAAAAATCTGTAGCTTTTCGGGAAAATAAGCGGACGAAATTGCTTCGAAGTTTGACGCATGTCAAGTGTATGACGTGCATGACTGGATAATTAAGCGATAACCAAAAATCACTTTTATGTAATTTTTCTTTTATTTATTCATATACCAAATAGTGAAATTAATTTTGTTTTTTTTATTAGTGAGTTTAATTTAGTTTTGGTTTGTTAGCATGTTGTCTTCTTTTTGGATTATCATAGTGATAAAAGAGATTAATAAGGAGGATTGTTAAGAAGGAGGACATCTTGCAAGAAGCTTGATGTGCATGAATTGATGTATAGAATTGGACATTAAAAGATACACAAAAATATAAGTTGCAAAGTGATATAAGAAATTTCATTTATTCGCTTGAGCACGATAAGTTCCAATGGCAATTTTTTAAACAATATGGTAAATAGCTCTCCTTGTCTCAATACAATTTAATGTCGACTGATTTTGAATCGATGGAATGTGCTCCCATTCGACGAATTCATCTAATTCTGCGCAACCTATTGCAGGCAATTCACCTGGAAATGGGTTGCATTATCATTGGTCGTTCAATTCAAAGATTGGTTGACTGTAGCCCTCCATCCTTCCCATTCTATAGATAGTTTTCTTACCTCCTAGCATCTCTTCCTATGCACTTTTATCTTTATTTGGTCCATGAAATTATTCCTCGGTCTTAGTCTGGGGACTTTTCTCTCTATTTTACCTTCAATTATGCTTTTCATAAACCCATTGTGTCTCAGGATGTGTCCAATCCATCTGATTCTTCTTTTGTCTATCGTGTTCCATATGGTAGTTTCCTCCTCTACTCTTCTTCACACTTCATAATTTCTCATTTTTTCCGTCAATTTTTGTTCAGCATCCTTTTCCAGCACCAGATTTCAAAGGCCTCTAGTATTTTCTAGTTAGCTTTCCCAAAGGTCCATGCTTCTGATCCATAGAGGATGCCAATGGGTTGCAGCCTTGCTTAATTTCGTGGGGCTATATTTATTTATCCTGTAGGTTTCATTATCGTCAGCATTCATCCTTCCGAAGATTGGTTTGCAGCAGCATTCCACTTTATTCTTCCATCAGCGAACCATTTCATTCCTACGTGTCTTAACATTGACGTCTTTCGTTATTGACAACCCTTCATTTGTTTTATTCCACCCTTGGTCTTCCTCGTTTTTTCTACTTCATCATTTATACTTCATTATTGTTGGTAAGAGGCTGTTATGTTGCAAAAGATGTCCGATAATTGCCGCTACAGCTTCTACCTTCAAATACTTGAAGTAGCATGCAACAGAATCTATTTTTATCGAAATACACCTGTTATCTCAACCTAACATTAGTCTCGTTGATTCGTTGGAATCAATTTTTCTGAATCAAACTAGTCTCATTACTTCACAGTCGATGACATTTTGTGCATTAGTAATCAGAATGCATAATCGGTAATTTGAGAGTTCCTTTTTTTCTTCGATGTAATGAGTGAATTCAGCCCTCCGCTTTCTTATCTCACTCGATTTTCCATCTTCGGAGAGTCATTTCTTAATGGTCGATTAAAATGTAGCTACCGTGTTGTTATATCGATTTCGTGGGCTCCTTGGAGTATGGACGCTGATTCGCACTGCACGAGTGAGAACTTCCGGGGTTACCCTAGCAGTAAGGTTTTTCCGTGACTTTTGAATTATTCATTCAAAGTGAAATAAATTTCATTTGCTTTATACATAAAAAATGAGCGTTCGTTCTTTGAATTCAGGAAAGTAGTTTATTGCTGCAGTATTGTACATTTTAGCCATTCGAAATACATAAATAACATTTGATTTTGTTATTATAGCCATATTGAACTGATTATTCCGTGTAACAGTTTATTTGCGGAAAAGTTCCAGAAAATATGGTTTTTATCTTTCTACTAATATTCTAACATCATTGCATAATGAAGCGAAAGTGGATTTTGCCACACTAAATAAGACCTAGTAGTCTACTGGAGAGAATATTATGCTTCTCATTAAACGGAACTATGTCCTTAACTATCCCTGTGTTGTTGCTAGGGCCACTAGGTGAAACCTAAGGATCTTGGTGAACTCCGTATCAGTTTCTTTGCCTTCTGGTGAGATTACATGCTCCGCTGGTCACAGTACGAGTTGTGCTCACCCCATGTAACCACCACCCCCCCCTAGGTTGATGTCTGTGGCGGTGTCAGGGTGAACTGTTGGGAGTTTAATTTCTCGCAGATTCCTCAAAATACTCGTGGCGTGACGGAAAAGTCTGGGGGAGGCTAGACCCGTCTGCGAATGGAAATGCATACAACTACCTCTCTCCTCTCCGCCACCCCGCTTGCAATTTGCCGTTGACGTCAGCAGAAGAGGAGCCCAGTGCGATCTTCGCATTCCCAAACATAGCTTGTATGAATTTAACTCAACTATCATCGTCATTAATACTATACGGCCTGGACCGGGAATCGAACCACGGACCTTTGGTTTGCCGGACCAAAGCGCAGACCACTACGCTATCCAGGCTTCCTGATTCCCATGGCAATTTTGGTGGATACAATTTTTTTTTCTCAAGGCAACTTCTTCAAAAAATTCACCCGCCATGTTTGAATATTTTCATTAATACTATAGATTATTTTTGCCGCTATTTTTTTCTATTTTCATGAAAAATTAGGAATGCTTTTCTGAACAAAGAAAGTAAAGTGTGGTGTATGCCGTTGACTGATTATGAAGAGCTGAAATTAATTCCATAGCGACGTCATCTTATGATTCTGAGCAGCGCAATATGGACGAGTTCTGTTCCGGTGTCTATTTTTTGTGGGTTGTACTCACGTTCTTTCTCATCTACCGGCATTTATTTCTCCCATTGGTCTCATCGTAAGTGGTTATCACCAATCTGAAGACTGGCTTGCACCAGCTCTCCGCTTGGGAAACTGTTTCATTACGACACAAGTCTTCGCTCTGAAGACCTTCTAATTATGAAAAATACATCCATATCTTGTATTCCTCGGCATTTATTCCCAAAGATTCATCCTTTAGTTATTTTTTCAAGATGCTGTTGTTTTGCGGATGGTGTGCAATTAATTTTTCTCTTATCTGAGTTTTTTAATGTATCTTTTCTCTCCAAACTCTCAGTGTAGTTGTTTTATTAGAGATTCTCTCAATTAATTTGATCTTCACCATTCCTCGGCGTACTTCTTACTTAGCTCCCAACCTTTTTCTCTTAAGCTGATATTGTGCTAGCTTCTCTGACGTTTTAGACATGCTCCTAATGCCAAATGGTTGAAAACTAATGAAACTGTCAGGGCTGAATCGACAAATTGGAGAGCTTGGAAGCTGAGTCATGGAAGTCTAATTTTAAATAATTACAGTGAAATGGCCGAAGACAATTCTCTTTTTTGTTGTGTTTAAAGGAATAAGTGTGGAAGTTCAGAGTTCATAATAGAATAGAGAAAATGGTGGCAGAAGTATGTTTTGACTTATACCTTAACTCATAATGTATTAAGCTGCCTGGGCATCATTTTGATGTGTGAATTTCGTCGAGATTGCGGAGAGGAAAAAGAATCTGTGAAGAGGTTCTAAATAATTTCTCTTGCACCCATACTCGTGTGCATAGCGTCTTAGTCCACGGGGCTAAAATTCATTTCATATGAATGCTTCAAACGAATTTGAAGCATTTAAAATCAACGCGCTTACACACTACGGAGGAATGTGTGAAATTTTCAACGGAAATATTGATTACTGAACTTGGATTCGAACCTAGACCTTCCGATTTCAGGAATGCATTCTGCGGGCGATGCTGCCTAGTACTTAAACGCAGCGATTGCCAATCTATGGACCGCGTTCCACCAGGTGACAAGCTAAGATAACGGTCAGCAACCCTTATGATATTTAATGCCCTTACTTATGGGAGGCTTGCGCCCTTCATGCATTTGCATTTTAAGTAAAATGCAGTCGTACACGCATCGTTTTTCGACCACTGCTTAACGCATTACGCTATCCAGGTATCCTTTTCCTCTGTGAATTTTGTCGAGGCCTCAAAGGAACAAGATGTCGTGACGAAGCAGCTCGTAAATTATGTGGCTGCCTTGATTCGAAGCGTAATCGGGGTATCTGCGTTCGTATTGTAGTCCAGGCAAATGATTTTAAAGGGTTTTTATTGGGGTCATTCCTCGTCAGATCAGCAGTGAGTTGACCCTTGGTGTCTCCGATTCGAATCAAAATTTTTGTGTGGGTTCCATCTGACGTTAAATAAAAAATTATGGAAGTGTTTTTGGAAAAACATTTTTTTGGCAGATCTAGAGAAGATCAAAGTTTCGACCATTTTGCGCTTGGACCTTTTTTTCTTTTTTTGATTCAGTGCAAATTGTAGGACTGGATAATGTTTAAACATTTTCATTCATTAACAACAAAAGATGTGTTTTAATAAATTTCACTGGCCACTTTGCATCTTTATCAACTCTCGCAACCTTTGGTGAGAAGTCAATGCTGTAGATTTCGAAGTTTTTCCTCGGCTGAGTTACAAAGTTCATGAAGTTGACAAAACTGCTAAGTTTAGGTAGTGCGGTGTCGCTTATTGCAGTAACGTGACTCCATTTTTTGTTATATTATATAATAAAAAATGTTAATGAAATAGAAATAAAATTATCTTAACATTTGTGTATAAAGAATTGCGCTGTCATTTACTCGGACCAAGATATAAATTCTCTAAGTACAGCGGCACATCATTTTAACGCCGACCCTCGTGGCGAACGAGGGCGTAGTCCAATCTTTGAAGTTAAATGTCTCCGTTGTTCATGAGCTGCCCACGACCAAACTTGTTTTTGAGGTAAGACAAAAGACCTAAGTGTCAAACTAGAAAAAAATTTAAAAATAAAAATGGCTGTATTTTTTGTTATTAAAATTTAAAACAATTTCAATAAAATTTAGTTCATTAACAAAAATGATAGCTCACTGTTGCTGTAAATTCTTATGCAAACAAAATAAGACGTCGACCGTTTCTCTAGCTATTTTAGTTTAGGAGATATAGCAAAAAGAAAAAAGTCTAAGTGCAAAATGGTCGAAACTTTGATCGTCTTTACATCTGCCAAAATTTTTTTTCACAAAAACGCTTCTACAATTCTTCATTTAACGCAAAAATTTTTTGCGTTAAATGAAGCCCTTACCCTTACCTCCTAGTATCTCTTCCTATGTATTTATCTCTTCATTTGGCCTATGAACTTATTCCTGGGTCTTCCTCTGGGGACTTTTCCTTCTACTTTGCCTACAGTTATGTTCTTCACCAGTCCATTGTGTCTCAGGGTTTGCCCAATCAGTCTTGTTCTTCTTTTTTCGATGGTGTTCCGTAATGTCATTTTCTCCTCTACTCTTCTGTACACTTCATTTTTTAAATTATTTTGTCCGTACATTTTATATTAAGCTTCCTCCTCGAGCACCAAATTTCGCAGGCTTCTAGTCTTTTCTGGTCAGCTTTTCCTATGGTCCATGCTTCTAATCCATGGAGTGTCACGCTTCACGCGAACCCGATGACTTCGAACCGAACCGTGAAATTTGACGCTTAGACCTTTTAGTGACAGAATATTAATGAATTAATTCCGACAGTAATTACCTAAGAGTTTACTCTCAGTGAAGTGTATTCTTGAGTTATAGCTGTTTTCTGGGTCAAATCTTGCTACCAAAATTTAACCAACCTCCCAATGAATTAGCGCTCTGAAATATTGTTCATAAATTTATTTTCGGTGACAACACAGTAATTTATAAATACCGACCCTAATTATTCAAGTATGCGTTTATATTGGAGTGATGAACCGTCATTAACGGTGCCCCTCTTTTACACCAAGAAGTCGTTCTTCTCGATTGTTACTCTCGTTCGTGGAATGACCTCTGCCGAGATCTGCTCATACTCTGGAAAAATACCTCGCGTTACTATCGCTCCCAAAAATGAAAAAAATAATTCACAAGCATTGGGGTTGGATGCAGTTGTATGCAAAAACAAGGATGCCATTTATATAGTTATATTTTCATAACAAGTAACTGAAAACTAAAAAGTTAAACTTTTTAATTAAAAATCTGAATCCGAAGAACGGTCTTTGTAATGGAAAATGGTTTCATTGTTTCATAAAATGCTCCAAAAAGTATTTTTTATACTACTCATTGCATTTTATTAAACAACAAACATTTCTCCCTAAAAATTACAGTTATACGTACTAACAGGATTTGTGAAGGAAAAAGTTTTTATTGTTTCTTAAAATTCTCGTAAAAGTATTATTTTTTACTTTTACATACATACATACATACCATACATACCAATCACGCCGTTCCCTTCCGGGGCAGGCACAGTAACAGAGTTTCACTCATAAACACACGTTTGTACACCTAACTCTGCTTCAATAATTTCCTCCATACTGATCCATCCTTGCAAACCTCTTTTGCCTCATTTACTCCCATACACTGCTTCACACACGCCCTCCTGTTTTTAAGACTCCTAGCATTCCTCCTCCTAAGAATTTCCTCAACCACATTCAACCACAGCTTTCTCGGTCTACCTCTACCTCTCGCACCATTCATTTCACTCTTATATATCTGTTTCGTTATTCGACACTCATCATTTTACTTTTTACAGCATTATATTAAACAAAAAACATTTTTCCTTAAAAATCCTGTTTTTTCTATGCATTATCTGTCTGTAAATTTCTCGCATGCCTCCGTAGTGGGTAACGCCCGTTGAAGTTTCACGCTTAAAATTCCCACTGTGAATGGAAATTCTAGCCCTCACTCTGGGACATACGTCGCGGCGCCCTGCCATGCGCCCTTGGGGCTTTCCCTCCTTTCCTTCCTCCCTCCTATGCGTGCACGTGCCCATCTCTTTGTATTCGCCTCCGTCACGAGGATCGGAGTCGCGATGAGCAGGCAGTCGTGACGAACGGCTCGTTGTCGTCGTCGGTGTCTCTCTCGCCATTCTCCGCCGAGCGCCTCTTCAAGGACTGGGCCGTGGGACAGGTCGCGGATGGCGCGCTCTTTGGAGGGGACGAAGAAAAAAAAAGACATGAGGAAGAATGGGATGACACGGTGGTTCCCGGCACTTTTGCGCAACCCGGCGTCTCTAACCGACCTTCCTCCTGATTTCCCTCGAGGGCGTCGCGGGTTGAGAGCCAGGGAAACAGGCGGTCGCGTCTTCGATCCTCGTCATCGTCTGCTGCACCGAATTTCGAAGCTGTCAACCCAAAACGTATCCTCAGTCCAAAAGACATCCAATTATTTGTTTCACTTGTTGAGAGTGCTCGGGTATTTTCGATTGCTTTCCATCCAATGCGTCGTTTCAATTTCTCCCAAACTAGTACTGAGTGAACTAACTGCTTGAACTTTATTAGAATCCATATTAAAGATACTTTGTACTTTTCCTCAATTATTTATTGAGCACAACGCATTTCGCAGCTGTCTACCTCGTCACCTTATCTTACCTTACTCACTGTCTTAACCTTACAGTGCCTTAACCACTCATCCATGATTGGGTTGGAGGCGGGAGTGTAAATTGGTAGACCAAGATCCATAATTAAACTGGGAAGGCCTTCTTGAGATGAAAAATATGCAAGTGTTAGGTAGAGGAAAACTCTTTTATTTACAAACTCTTGTGAAAAGATAGAACTTAGATAGAAAACTACTAAAAATAAAAACGCATTCCAGACGCTCTGTATGCCAGGATTTCCAATACTTAGAGAAAGTCATCGGGGATTTTTTCATTTACGCATTTCGCGATCATGATTGATAGATATACCCAACATCGCCATTCTATTTTAAAGATTTATAATCGTGACGTGTATCTCCGATTTACCTGATGATATCCAATTTTAATATTCTACTGTGGAAAAATTCCTTTTATGCCAGATTTAGTTACCATCGCAGATCATGGGATATTGGGGTCATTTACTGCGGAGTTAAAAAAATTATTTTCCCAGATCATCGGGAAATTTTTCTTCCTCAGAAGTCCCTATGGAGGAGAATATATTATAAAATGTTTAAAGCGAAAATTTTTCATAAGTATGTGATGAAGCTGTTGGTGACGAATCAATCGTGCCAATGAATGCTCAGCTCTGAGGAATAGGTAGCCGTGCGCGTTATGAGATTGCAAAAATGAACATTCGCCAATGATGTGGCGAGAGTCTGTATAAATGGAGATACATCTGCGCTAACCTATCAGTGAGAGATACATGTAATCACTTATGTCTTTGAATGCTATGCAGTGACAATCGATTTCCAAATTAAAGCTCGTAAGACTTTACTGAATATGCGAAACACTAGTGCCAAATACATCCCAGAAAAATTGAAGTATTCCGAAAATTTTCTTGCCTATTTTAACTGTCTTACTTACGATATTTTTCTTAGATTTTAATTTATAATCAAAGCCTTAGTTGACAGAAACATTTCTTACGCATTTTGTTAATGTAAGTCAAGCACGATCTTTACAGTATTTGTTGCTTATTTGTGAAGACAAATATTTTTGTTAAAATCATATTTGTGTAACCGTAAGTGTTGTTCAATTCATTTCTTTGGTAGAGAGCGTAATTTTTCGATTGCTGGTTTTATGACCGTTCAAAGACGAGATTTCAAATGTCTCAAATTCGTGGGAAAAGAATATTTGCCAAAAACTGGGGACCAAAGCATACTTTCAGTCAGGAGAATGGCTTGCCAAAAACACCGAACAAGAGATAAGAGGGAGAAAGTAGTCGAGGAAAGATTCTTTGACGGAAGAAAGCAGCAGTTTGAGCGTGATGGAGAAAGGGAGTGAAAGATTAGAAGTGAGGGAGTAATTGGGATCGCGTAGGACGCCATTAATCGTGGAATCTTAGGGTAACGGCCGACGTGGTGTGGACACGCGATCAAATTGCTGTATGGTCGGCTTCCGGAGCGAATAACGGAACGGCCACCGCCGCAGCTAGAACAGTAAGAGTACGGCAAACTATGAAGGAGCAAATGGGGAGATATTTTAACGGATGAAGAGTCAGTAAATATTTAAGTCTCGTTTATTTCTCTTTTAATAACCGTTCTTGCTTAGTTACTCTTTTTTTTCAGTCGACCCGTCATTGAGCACTCTAAAATTAATCTTTCCGCTAATACATTTAAACCGGCGCATTATGATGGATTAATGTATCAAGATAATGTAAGGATAGTCTACTGTTGAAAAGACGGTGAGGGATGTTACTTTTCCCTAATTAGGATTCATCTTCAGGACTCAGCGTATATCTATGACCCAACGTGGTGGATAACCTCCCCCAAGGTTCGATATGACTTTCGGAGGGGACATTTGTGCTTCAGTAGAACATAGTTCAGTAAAACTCACTGGTATGTTAAATAACTAAATGTAATTTCACTAGGACGCACATTACCACGAGTGGTTTGACGTGATCGTTTGACTACGTATAGTTCGGTAGAAAACTCTGGGAACTTGCGCAGAAACCCACTTTAGTCCTGGGTGTTTCTTATTTTGATAATTTGGTGCGAGAAGTCGTAGCTAGAGCGCCGATCGTAGTTTCCACTTTATTTTGTGAATTTTCTCAGACCACGAGATTAATATCACTACTTCTTCTTCTTCTTTTCATTGCGCCTGTGAACGAAATAAGGAGCTAGGATATTCCAGCCGAGCTATAATATTTAGCTTGACTTGTCGCTTGAAAATATATTTTCGCTATCATCTTCGATTAGATTCTAACCGTAAAAACTCTCCTTTGAATCCCTTTAAGAATACAACATGCATTGAAGTTCATCTTAAACTACCAAAAGCGCAATTGTGGTAATGCATATCGCTTCGGAAACCTGACAGAAAGTCACCTTAATCTTATTGATGTAAGACTCAAATCCTAGAAACACTCATTTTATTCCGTTTTAAAATACAGCATGCTTTAAAACTCATCTCGAACTGCCACTATTGCTATGATGGTAATCCCGTAAAACCCTGAAAACGAGTAACCTTAAACTAATTTATGCGAGACCTTTAATTCACTCTTTATTTACAAAAGACCTTCATATTACCTTGCATGGTTATTCCTAATTTTCAGTATGCCTCGTATTACTCAGTCTAACAATCACGAAACGTTAATTTTTGCTCGTCCTAAAGTAATTATTTGATTTTAAAGTGAAGTTGGAAAATTTAATTTGAGAAAATCTTTAAGGGGTCGATAGTCGTGACGTTTTATGACCCTTGCAATACAGGAAGATTTTATTCGGGAACTTAATATAATACCAGGGAAAGGTGCGCTCTTGGATTGAAATTGCTACGAACGAAATATAGGTTTGAAAAAGCTACTAAAGTTATTGGGAACGCAGCCGTATGAGACTCGTAGGTTATGTGCAAAACTTGGTGTACTCAAAAAACTTATTTCACACTTTCAGATCAGTGTGTCAAGCTGACCCGTAGTATATCACTTTAGATTTTTGTTACAGGTGTAGAAGTGTCTAATCTACAATACATGTTAGAAAGGTATACTGTCAAACAGATCGATATAATTCTGATCTGAAAGTAATTCTGATCAAGCACAATTTACTTCTTCTCCAGAACCTGCGGAATCCACCGTAACGCACCTCATTTTTCGTTCATACCCACTCCCAATATCTTCTCTTGCGTCGTGTCCTAACACCTCCGGCCACTATCCGGTGCTGCGGGTTTCAGATTAGCGTAGACATCTATGTAGATCCCGTTTCGTTTTTTTAGGACTCTCTCATCAGACGAAGGAATCCGTTAATTGAAGCTTTTTTTGCGGCTCACATCATAATCCTTACTGTGCTACAGAAGAAGTCGTTTGGAGCTGACAGCGCCAAATAATTGCTTACTGAAATCATGTATTGGCAATTTTGAGGTTACAGATTCCTGAGAAATCCTTTTCATCGGTAGAGGATGAAAATTAATTTATTTTTGCTTAATCTTTCGTAGCACATTATATCTTATGAAGGTCTTTTGCCTTAGCTTATGAAGGTCTTGCTTGTAGCACATTTCCCCTTATGAATGTGAATAGCTTGCGACGTTGCTGTTGAACAAACTGAAAGGCAGATCAGTCGTTTCTACATCGACACTAAATGGAAATTTGTGGTTTTCAAGTTAGTTTGAGCGAGATAGTTCCCTAGTCATAATGGAGACCATATTCGAATTATGCGTTTTCATTTATGCAGCTGTAGGAAGCATGAATTAAATATTTCATTACCAATTGTGCAATAATATACTTCTTATGACTAAAATTCTAAGAAATTAAATAAAAATATCTATGTAAGTCTTTAAGCCGACTCATTTTCTTAACGCGGTAACTAAAAAACTCCTTCACAACATTTTTATGGATCTTAAAAAATTATTACGGTAACCATATTATATTTTTTCAAAAATATTTGAGAAATCATATAAACTACACACACTTCATTTTTTGACGGGTTCTAGGTATTAAAAATGTCTCATTCTGTAAATAGGGCCTCTCTCTGGAGAGCACGCACGTACCATTTCCCATGAAAATGGAAAGAATTTTTTGTCAAAAATCTCGGAAAGTAGTTCGGTTAGGGGCTGATTTTTTATATCATAGGAAGGGTGAGTTATTTTTCTTTAAAATGAGACCAGATTCATTGATTTCCAGGTTAAGTGATACTTCACTCAAACTACCTTAACCATAAGACGTGTGTGTCATTTGTAAGTACGTCATAAATATGCAAGCTCATCGATAAAGTGCATTCTGTGTAATTTTTAACTTGGATTGTTTAATGGAAAATAACTTGAAAAGAGCATGGTTTTAGTACGGCAATGTTCCGATTTAGCCATCTATTATGTTCTTCTCCGTTTATATAGCTGAATGTGTTGTAGGCATTAATTTTTCAAGTTAAATATTCTATAGGACTTAATCTACTCTACCTATAATAGTTATTGCGCCATTAAACTTTATTGTACATTATGTGTAAAATCTAGATTTGAATTACATATATTTTTATCAATATTCATAATGTGTAAAACCAGGTGATAGTGTATCATTTTTAATGGACAAAGTACCGCCTGACCAGTCTATTGACTCAGGCGGACTTTGTACAGCTGCTATAGTTTTAATTATGTAGTTATTAAATTCTTTTTGTAGCCTATCTAACGGGAAATTATTGCGTGTAATCTGAACTATTAAAAAAAAACTATTGGCTCCATTCCAAGCAAGACGCTGATATTTGTAAAGCTCTTTTAACTATTCTTTCCATATCAAGTCTTTATTTCTCTACTGACTCATGTGATGTACAAGTTCTTCTACTTCTTCTAAGGTGAATCTGTCCTCAGATTTCAATCAAACTGCTCCCTCCATGCTCGTCTATCACGTGCTGCCTCCCTCTGCTCTTCGTAACTCTTTCCAGTCATCATATCTATCAACATATTATTTCTTCGTCTTCCTCTCCCTCTTTTTGCCTCGGTCTTTCCTTCTAATATTCTTTTCAGCAGGCAATCTTTCCTCAGGACTTGTCCTATCCAATTTGCCTTCCTCTTTCTTATTGATCTTAAAATATTCCTTTACTCATTCATCCTTGCAAAAAATTCCTCGTTTCTCACTTTATCTCTCCATTTAAATTTTTCCATTCTTCTCCAGAGCCACATTTCAAAACTCTCTAGATATTTCTCCTATTTTGTCAGGACTGTCCATACTGTAGAGGTACAAGTACGCTTACGAAATTCTGATTCGTCGTTAAACATCTCACTATCATTAAAATCCTTTAATATATCAATCATATGTAGTATCTACTTGCACAGCTAAAGATTCCTTTACGATCTACATCCACATAATACCCTGCGAGCCGCCGCATGGGCGTGTAGCAGGGGGTGTTAGGTCACCAGCCGTGTAAAGATGTAAGTTTTTGGGAGATGAAATGGTGACATGCATTATAGGAGTGTATTTAGTAGAGCTCCGTTTTTATTGCGGTCACTTATTGTTCGCGGAAAGAACGACTTCTTGTTCCTATCTGTTCGGCAGTGTATCTCCCTTATTTCATCGCATCTGTCAGATCTAGAGATGTAGTGAGGAGTCATGAAATATTCTCTGTGTGGCTCTGAAAAATATTAGTTCTGAATTTCTCAAGCAACCTAAGCCTAGCGTGTAGCCTCCGAGTCTCTAGGGGCTCCCAGCTTAATCCCTCTCAAAGTTGTGAGACACTATATGTACGCTCGTTGCAGTTTTTAACGAAGCGCGCTGCTTTCCTTTGTATTTTATATTGTTATCGTATCGTATATGTTGTGTACGATTGCGGATAGCTCATCTAATTTTTTTCTAATTAATTGTCTGATCAAAACGCCGATCTACTTCATGTCATTGTGCTGATTTGCTTGCTTTATCCAAGGGTTTTTCATGCGGAAACCTTCGGGCACAATTAATAAGGCACATTGATAGAAATGAGGTCTTTCTCGCTCATGCATACCCAGAAGTCATCTATGACCGCGCAGCGTTTATTAATGACTGTTGTAATTCTATAACGGCCCACCAACACGAGTGTGGATCAATGAGTAACGTACAAGAAATTTATGTTGCGGGAAGTGTTAAGGGTAACATATTTTTACTGTATGCAAAATAATGGCTCATATATATGCTTTTTTTTGATGTGGCCGCCAAATCTCTCTTAAAGTTTCTCCTTAAGTGGCCCAAGCTCCCAATTATCCCCTACAGAGCAAGCCGTCTTTTATGAGTCTTTTAGGGCCAACTTCGCTCAACCAATTTGAATTCGGCATCGGAAGTGAAACGTTTGCCGGCCACGAACTTCTTTATTGTGCAAAAAATGAATATCGGGTGGTACTTGGTCCGGACTGAACGGCGCGTCGCCTGTAACGATACCATACGGAAAAAAACGTCTGGAGTGTGCCGTGAGCAGGTGGTCCTGGCATGTCATCATTCGCTGCGCCGCATGGACGTCTGTGAGGTTCCTTGGTACACACCGAGCACTCATTAAAGGTGATTGGAGTGGTAAACGTAGTTCATTAAGCGTACATTTTCATAACTTTTCGCGAACTTCGAAAGAATAATTTCGGATCCTCCTCCCCTGAAGTACATCTGTTTATTCGGTTAAGTAACCATGTATGTAATTGTATAAATGATACAAAAATTATATTTGAGAATTTTCCTCTCAATTAAAACGCAGTTTTGACTTCAATCGCGCGACTTGATACCGTGCGGTGTTAAAAATTTAATCGAAAATCAAATGTAACTATACTTTTTTTACCCGGTATGATGCCTTGATATTTGCTAGCTACTATTATAATAATGAGGAATGTAATGTTATGCAATAAAGAGAGACTCTGTTCATACAAAATCGAATGATTTCGAAATATATGTGGGTCATTCCACGTCAGATTAGAAGTGAGTTGACCCTTGATGTCTCCGAATCGAACCAACATTTTTGTGTGGGTTCCTTCTAGCATTATATGAAAAAATGTAGAAGCGTTTTTGGAAAAAATAAATTTTGGCAGATCTAGAGACGATCAAGGTTTCGACCATTTAGCGCTAAGGCCTTTTTTCTTTTTGCTATATTTTCTAAATAGAAATATCTAGATAAATGGTTGAAGTCTCATTTGTTTGCAAAAGAATTTAAAGCAATAGTATGTGATCAGTTTTGTAAATAAACTAAATTTTGTTGAAACTGTTTAAATTTTAAATGTTTAAATATTAACAACATAATATACAGCCATTTTTAACTTTGATTTTTTTCTAGTTTGACACGTTAGTATTTTATCCTACCTCAGAAACAAGTTTGGTTATGGGTAGTGCACAAACAACCGAGATATTTAACTTTAAAGATTGGAAAACGCCCTCGTTCGCCACGACCGAAGAAGTCCTCAGCAGGAACCCACACAAAAATCTTGGTTCGAATCGGAGACATCAAGGGTCAACTCACTTCTGATCTGACTTGGAATGACCAATGTCAAGTGCTGTTGGGCTACGCGTTAAAACGGCAATAATTTTCCTAGAAACCTAATCGGTAAAATGCAATTTTTTTCACTTTTACCTATACATGTTACAATAAATCAATAAATACGCGAATGCAAAGTTTCAAACCAATCTGTATGTAAACGAAAATCTCTCCATCAACCTCAACGCAAGTTCAGTCGATCATTCACCACGTCGTTCACTGTACCGTACATACCGTACCGGTGAACATATTCGCTAATGAGCGAAGTTGTACTCGTCGATCAGAACGAATCGCCTCGTCAATGGCCGTGACTTTCTGTTCATTTTATTCTGTTACGGAACGCCCAGCGCGAGGCAATTCCATCGGGGCCACACGGCCCTCGGCAGAAAATTTACGCCACCTGCCGGAGTTGTTGTGATCCAAGCAATCTTCCTCACGCTACTGATTCGATCCTATCTTCTCTATCCATCCCCAATCCCTGCAATCAAAGAATCAAAACCGATTTAAAATTTATTTACAAAATTCTGAACTCAAATATTGATTGTCCTGAATTGCTTTCCTCCATTAATTTCCGAGTTCCTTGTCGATCCACATGTACGCACTCATTACTCCATATGCCTATCCCTAGACTATCCCTTATCAAGCGTTTCCTTCACTACCGCCTCCCCTCACTTCTCAATTCTCTGCCTGATAACATTGATCCCTTTTTGCTCTCTTCCAACTCATTCATCAATCTTTCCATGTCCCATTTCTCGGGAAATAACTAAACCACTCCCTCTTTCCTCCCTTTCCACCTTTGCTTCATTGGTTTGTTTGCATTATTTTATCATGTACTCTTTGTTTTGTTTGTTTGTCTACGTCTACATTACGTGTTTATTGTTACTGCGACACAGTAAACTGGCAGCAATGCTGTATGTGAGCAATTACTTAAATAAATAAATAATCTCCGTGTGAATTTCTCTCCGGCTTCGGCCGTATGCCCTCAGAAAACGATCAGCAGCTCTTCACTCGCAAACGACTGTAATATGCTTATGATATATATATAAACGACTGTAATATAATATATATAATTCTGTTCTGTAGTTCACTCTAGGGATGGGCCATATGTATTCATTCACTGGTTATCGAGAACCCGAATGAATACCTGGGTAACCCTACGAGTTCATGAATATTCGATGGAATACTTGGGTACCGGGTATTCCTTTGAGCACACAGTTCGGTAGAGGTGGTCGAATGCCATGGCCAATGGCGTGGTACTCGGAACTACCTGCGTATTCCATTAGGATACTCGTATTCAGTGGCATTCACCCAAGTACTCGAGTCTTCATCGCGACACTCAGGTACTCGCCCATGCAATTTGGTCGGGTATTCGCTTATTCATATGAGTACTCAAACAAATAACTGGTTCCCAGGTATTCATTTGAGTACCCAAGTGTCCACCCGTCTGCTCATGTACTCGCTTAGGTACCGAGGAATTCATTCAAGTACTCGTATTACAGTAAATAAATAAATTTGGCCCATCCCTAGTTCACTCTTCTGCCATTTTTGTGCCCCTAAGAAATAAGCCTACAACAGGATAAACTTCAAAGTATAAAGTGAGAAAGTATCTCGTTACAGAACTTTGCAATTACGACGCTAAAATTGTTGTGCGTTTCTATCACTATCATCAAAACCATTGAATATATCAATCACATGTGGTATCTACTTCTACCCTTGTACAATACTGGCGGAGCACTTTCCACACACTAAAGAATCCATTCGAGTAGCTGATGAAGATCAATACGCTTTTGTCGCAGAGGGAATTTATACAGTACGCGACGGAGATGACTTATTCTTGATCGAATACATTATACAAGAAAAATTGATATCTCACGAGTTCCTAGTTGGCTCGGCGGATATTTTTCATCCCACCTCTGAGTCAATTGGGCAAACTATAGCGAAAAAAATGAGAAAGGTTCCCTGTTGAATACGTAAGTTACAGCATCTTCTCGCTCGCCATTCACAAAGTCATCAAAAAAGATCGAGAGACTGCTGAATTCGACCGGAGCACAGACTATATCCTCCAATCTCCTTTCCTAATATCCCCCAATTGATGACTGATGCCTGAACCCTACCACTACCACTCGCCTCTGAGGTAACCCCTGGATTTTATTAGGTACATCTGCATACTACCCTGCGAGCAGCAGCATGGGCGTGTGGCAGGGGGCGGTAGGACACCAGCCGAGTAAGGATGTAAGGGATAAGGTTACATGAGGTGAAATGGCGACGTGTATTACGGGTATTATTTAGTGGAGCTCAGTTTTTATTGTGGTCGGTTATTGGGCGCAGAAAGGACGAGTTTTGATACTCAACTGTTCAGCAATGTATCTCTCTTATTTTATCGCTTTTGTCAGACATCGAGATGTACTCGATGTGAGGCGTCATGATAATATTCTCTGTGTCGTTCTGAGTTTCTCAAGTAAGTTAAGTCTGGCGTGTAGCCTCTGAGTCTTTACGGGCTCCCACTTTAATCCCTCTAAAAGTTGTGATTCTTTTTATTATGTGTGATATGCAGATGTGGTGCGCGTATTTTAAGTTAGCGTTAAATAGTTTCGGGGAACTATTGGTACAGTTTAAGGGGTTCATTTAAAAGATTTGAGACGCGGCCCGGGTATTTATTTCTCTTCTATTTGCATAAATTATTCACATGCAGACTCGCGTTTGTTGTGAGGGAATCTGCCTCCCTGACAGCCGCCTCAAGGGTGTGAGGCGGAGGGTGCCTAGACCATCACCCATAAAAGAGGAGGAATCTTTCGCTTGTCTCCGCGATTGAATCAGCTATCCTTCGGTTCACCGTTGAGCAGAATGGCTTCAAAATCATCCTTATTATATCTTATCATGTCATATCGGTCGTTGTGTTTGTCTAATTGGTTACATAAGCAGTGATGTTTGATTTCGTGCGTTCAAATGGCCATCCCACGCAGGAGGATCCGTAGTCTCATGTGCGCGCACAGACTCTTATATTTTCAAAGGATACGCGTTTTCAAAACGGTGCATGTAATGCAATTCCTTATATGTTTATGGACTTAACACCTTCAGATGTCACTTCGTAGAAATATTTTATACTCGAATACATATTGAAAACAAGCCTTGTACTTTTCCGCAGTTATTTATTGTAATCGTACTACACGTTTCGCAGCTTGCCGCATCTTTGGGTCCAATCGTTTATCATTATTTGTTGATTGTTATGATAGTAACCTTACGCTAAGAAGGAGGAGTTTGGAGCGCAAACTAATTTTGATTGTGGAAGACAGGGGAACAAAGATTAGGGGCTTGTGCGAAGGGATTTTTTTTCGGAACGAGCGGGCACGAGTGCGGAAAAGTAGCTCGTCCATCGCCTCCTTCAAATCCCTCTCACTCTCACCAACTTTAAAACTGAACATTAATAATCGAGTCCATAGCTGCTAAAAATGACTATAATCCAAATTTAGTGGGCAAAATTCTTCGTAAAAGACAAAAATCCTACTGTCAGTGCAAAACTTATGTAGACTCGAGTTTGAACGCTGATTAAAAATGAACCGTGGTACCCACATGAATGCGAGTTACATAAAATTTTATCTTGTTTTATTTTGCGTTTAACTGCGGTTTCCGATTATTTTTACATTACACTTTCGATTTTTTCTTCCGGTGAGAACAAAAAAGTGCCGGTTTTTTGCCGTTTTCGAACGGAACGCTCTCTTTGACAATTGATAGTGAAGAAACTTGAAACTTAATCGCCATGAACCTGTAGTATTGTGTGGGAAAAACATATTTAAATGCACCTTTAAACGTTCAGGTCTTTCTATTGTGCCATAAAAAAGTTATTAACAAGTTTATGAAACAACTTTTTCTTGGTTATGAAAAGTAGTAGAAGCAAGATCTTGGTCTTGATTTGAAGCTCTTTACAGCAGTATTTAATAACTATTACCATCGTAAACTCACATTGTGATATCGATTTTTAACGAGTTAATAAACAACCGAGTATTTTAGCGGGCTCAAGCCAGCGGTAAGGCGCGGGCGTTTTCGCGAGAGGGGTGGTGAAAGTTTGAGCGCTGTTGCCGCTTGCGGGGGCCCGTTACTCATACTGTGCATTGCCTCGAAGTGCGAAAGCAATCCCTGCACACACTCTTTTCATGAATTTTATTTTAGGTAGCAATTGTGCTCTTTTTACTATCTAACCATTTTCCATCACCTTTTACTCATAAGGGCTTTTTCTCGATGCACTAAATTTCTTCAATGTGCCTAAAGAGATTCCAAGACATGGACGGCAACCTGCAAGTGGCTCTGGCCACATTAGTCATTCATGTGTAGACTGCCTTCAATCAGTGTAAGCCCAAGGAAGGCATCCCCCCATAGATCCGCCCCTGGCTCAGGTCATGTCCCAAAATTTATTCATTCCTCCGTAGAGGCTATGCAATCAGATGAGATGGATTTTGGCTTGGAATCGTAACCTTGATCACGCATGAGAGATAACCTAACAGGTGGTCTGCTTTTACCTTGTTTGCGGATAATTTGTTGCCATGCGCAATGTCATTGACAGGAAATCTCATCCCTTTATTTAATGAAGTATCGAAAACCAAGCATTCGCAGAGGTGAATTCGCTCCGTATTGCCTATTATCGGCCATGTTGGCCCCGGTGGCAGGCGGGGTAAAGTCCCCGCCTTCTAACCCGAGGGTCGCAGGGTCGAGTCCCGCCTGGGTAGAAAATTATCTGCTCAGGACATGGGTGTTTGTGTAGTGAGTTATAAGTAAGAGAGGGCTTGATAGCCCTAACATCGCTCAGAAATAAAGACGACATTATAATTATTATTATTATCCGCATTAACGCGGAATTATATTGGTAAATTCGTCTCGTTGCCTCTGGAAATAGACCAATGCCACAATTACGAAGATCATATCATTAGTAATACACAGGTTGGTGAAAGTGTGAATCGGGCGATTCAAACCCATATATTATCACGTCATTTGGGTTCCAAAACATGAGGAATAACAACGTGTGTTTGTTCATAACATAGTGAAGTCTTGCTTTTAGGTAACGGATGTTAGAGTGTTATAAGATCCACTGCTTTTCTAATAAAAAGATTTGTTAGAGTGATCATAAAAAAGAATCGCTTTGAAAGTTCCTTTCCTTTATTTTGTTGTCTTGGGTTACTTCTCTTAAGACATCTATTTATTTATAAAGTTTTTCGTCATTGTTACATAAGAAGTAGTAATACAGGGCTATTACTGCACAATTATTTCTCTCTACTCCCTATTAAACACGTATTTCCTTACCCAAGCCGAACATGACGTCATTCAAAAGATGAGTCCCATACAGAGGACCTAAAGTGTGTAATTTATTACCTGCTTCATGATTTTATTAAAAAATCCACATCACAAATGAAAATATACAATCTTGTTGTTATTTAAAGAAAGTCTAGAGGATACTTTGTTATAACTGTAATATTATTTGATACATGTACTGTAATTTCAAAATGCTGTATTCCCTTTATATATGCGTGCATAACCCATTCTGTGAACGATGGTAGGCATAATGCAGGTTTATCTTCATGGCTATCTAGAGTAACTCCCCGATTTAACCAAATATATTGCGTTGTAAGCATTCCCTGTCACAGTAATAATACATTATTATTATTAGAACTGGAGCATACCGGTGTCTCGGGTACTATGATTGTTGCCATAGTCAAAGATCGAACTTTGAGACTGAACCTTAACGTAGTAAAGACCCCGCAGAAGTCCAAGTGCGTTGAGTGAAGTTTCCATGTCGAATCGCCACGATGGATGAATTGTGGACTTGAGACTACGGACCGGTATCGAAACCTGGATGTCGAATGTCTGGATAGGTTCATCCTCCGTGTTGTACAGGAGATTCCGACTTGTCCAATCTTTAGTAGATAGCGGTTTTTGCTCATGACGAGTAATTGTAGAAGTACCGTAGGGGTCATTTTGACCCCTTTTCAGTTTTGAAAAATCCATCACTTCCTACTGAATCGTCACGGCTCATGTATATTTCTTTGCTTATTTTTTTAGCATAGGGACGTAATGTGTAAATAAGAATTATGTGCATGTACATAATTTATTATATACATTACCTTCTACCTTGTAGTACCAGAGGGGTCATTTTGACCCCAGGCTATCTCTCCCTTGTTTTATTCGAGTTTTGTTATTAGGGAATGGAGTTTTATCTTCATTAGTTGGAATATTTTTCTTTAAAGTTATTTGTTTTTTGATAAATTAACGGTGATATTATTTTATTAATACTCAAAATACGTACTAATATGCCAATTACGAATGCGTAGAGGAAGTCCTGGGTCCAAGTCCTCATGCAAAACACCACAACCTAAATTTTCACCTTATTGAAGAGCTGATAAAACGTTGAAATGCTAAATTATAGTACCATAGTACTATCAAACCACAAATTCTTGTAAAATGATGTACAATTAGCAATAAAAGATATTTCCGAAACAATTAACGTATTACTTCAATTGAGAAGGTCAATTTTCCTTGGAAAACAAATTATTTCTAATGGATCAAATTGATTTCTGTCGGTACTAATAGGTAAGCCGTGAAGTCCGGTACTTCTAGTGTTAAGGACTCATCATTTTAGACCCAGTTCCATGTAGGATAAGTTTTGCAGTGGCATGTTACCGGGTTTCTAGTAAAATTTCCCTCTGAAAAATGCACAAGAAGCCGATTATTTTTCCTCGAGGCTCGGAACCTCGGCTGAGTAGCAATGAATGCCCGTGTATTGGGAACATTGTGACCAATTGTTTGCGTGAATACCAGTGGGAATGATTGCCTCATTAGCCGTGCTGTCCAAATATGAGTCCACCACTTATTCCCTAAATTGAAGGTGCCCATCAATGGTTATGGTTTTTTCTTCTTTAAAGAACCCTCTGCAGACGATACCCGACTTTTTCTCAAGATTCTCAAGACGTTGGGACTAGATCATTAAAACTCAGTTCGACACCTGACAAAATAGTAATACTAATCCCGCAATAGAATAGTGAAGCTTCTCAAGACGTTGGGACTTGGTAATTAAAACCCAGGGATTTTCACCGTATTGAAGGACTAAAAAAAGAATAATATTGATAAATAAAGGTGAAAGTGGAAAAAATCGCAATGCGTAATTTGTTGACGAAATAACCCTCGTAGTTGGAAAGCTGATGAAAACCGTATTATCATGCGTAACATCTCTCTTCTCGTTATCCTTTATCACTTATGCCTGCCCGCATAATACTGTGCTGCATAAATGAGGAAAAAATATTACTGTGTTTTGCATCCTTATGTTTTAAAGAAGCGTTCATTTTCCGCGGAAATCGTCTGATGCTGTTATTCTCTGGTGTCTAGTTCGACATATCCTGTGTTGTGTAATGGATTGCATTTAGACAGACATTTGTCTCACTCAAATCCTAAACAAAGAGTAGGAAATATTTACCACCTCTTTTGAATGCTCAATTGAAATAATTGATCTTGGCACGTATGATGCTTGGAAAGGTTTATTGGTTGAATTGCATAGCTGATGTGACTTCCGTGGGTTCATCTACATAATTTGTGTACAAATGGAAAGAGAGAGTCAGAATGGAGAGCAAAAAGTGTTTTCGAAGTAGCTTTTTGTGTTCGCGAGGTTAACTATAGATAAACTCTATATTTATTGTAAGCGATTATAATTATAATATATTGTAATAATTATATATATATATTGTAAGCGATGTAACTATAGATAAACTCTATATTTAATGTAAGTAATTTTAAAGATAATTGAAATGGGAGAAGATCAAGTCCCAGTCAAGGCGAATGGTTTTTCCTTTGTGCAATCCGCTTGTCTTTTACTGTTGATTTATGGTGTTTTTATATGTATACAGGTAAAGTCACCATTTAGTGATTTTAATATATTCAAATTATGCTGGTAAAACTAATAAGTATGAGATAAAACGTACATCACACAAACATACCGCTCTAAACCAGCATTTTATGTGTTGATGCTAGGGCTAAAATAATTTACATAAAGTACGACGCGCAAAAGTTTTCCCTCTTCCGTTCTGGTCCATTTTCGTTAAGAAATTCTGCCGGTATGTTATCTATTCCCACCACATTATTCCGTTTCATGTCTCGTTGTGCTCTTTCGATTTCACTATCAAGGATACCTGGTCCAATGCCATCTCTGTCGATGTCGTCTTCCGTGTCTCTATCCTATCTACAAAAATCGTCCTCTTATGAATCTATTTTATTTATAAAGTATTCTACCGGTAAGGGTAGGTTTTGTTGAATGTCAGAGAATCTCCTCCCGGTTATCTACACTTTCAGGGGCCTATCACGCTCTAGTATATCATTTTTCGCCTCAGTATACGATCTGCCCTTCTTCATCCTGTCCATCAAACCTATTCTCTTTCTTCCCCATCCCCGTTTGTCCTACATCCTTCCCTCTATCACACTCTTCAGCAACCCATCAACCTTTATTACATCTTCCAGCCACCTACTCTGCCTATCCCGGATTTCTTCCATTAGTTTCCTTTCCTCGCCCACCCTCTCAAGCACCTCCTCGTTAGCCCTCCTCTCCGTTCTCCTTATCTTCCCCATTCTTCTCCAACACATCTCAAATGCCTGCAGCCTATTCTTGTCCACCTTTCTCAGGGTCCACGTTTCTGCTCCATACAACGTGAGATTCATATTTTACTTCAACTTTTTACGCGTGCCTCAGACACGTAAAGGGTCATATCTCGATGCAAGGGTAATGAGCAGTAAAAATGGATGCTGGCCTACAACGATAAAGTTGAGGTCCGTTCAGTTATAGATATTTACGAGGGATTTCCATGATACGATAAATAAGACGAGGATAGGAAGCGTTCGGGAAATTCTAATCAGAATCTCTTCTCCCAGTCTGGAATGGAGGTTAATAACACGATATGTTTGGTATGGAAGAGGGTTAGGTTGTGGATTAAATTTGGTAACTATAGCGATATATTTTTATTCCAAAGGGAGGCCAATGTCATTGTAAAGAAGCTCTCCACGGTTTTCCGAACGACGCAACGTCATTTAAATTCAATGCAACACGGGAGTTGGTGATGTCAATTGTTTTTCCAAGGTCGGGACAGATTCTCCGCTGCTTTCCTCATTTGAATTTGCTTATGCACCATCGCACCTCAAATTTAACCAATTTAACCGTTTCAACAAAAACAGTTCATGGTGAACCACTCGCGCGGCGGAAGTTGATTGGCAGTTACGAAATTGAGCGCGCTTCCGACCAGTCAAATGGTGTCCGTCTCTTGTTCGCCGCTTCGGCGAGAGGGAGTGCTCTCGGCAGGGGCAAACGCTGCGTCAAGCGGACGGCTAAGGAACTAGTTGTTCTGATTTGCGGCTTGCAGCTCATGTGGCTCCGTTTTTAAATTCCACTTTCCTCTTGGCTGTGTTCCTTCACGACTTTGTGTTTTTCCCATTAAAGCTGATGAAGGACGGACCGTATTAGAGCCAATACTCCTGTGTAATATCTCTCGCATTATGGGCCGCTTATCATTAAGAAAAACGTGTTGACTCATGATTTGGAGTGTAGGGTGTTTATAAGTTTTGTATTTTCTGAATTCATTCTTAGCTTTAGTAAAAGTAGAATTTTTCGCACTAACGCAATAGCAACTTCATTGCACTTTCGAGTTTTGTATGAAATTTTTGACCAAGTTATCAATTTATCCTTGTATTTACTCTCACGCTCGAAATACTCTCTGCCTTTCCTGGTGTCACCCAAAATTCTTATTCTTATCGTAGGGAGTAGTGTTGGGATTGCTATTCAGAATCCTCTGTATGGCAATCTCAACACTACTCCATCAACTAGCTGCTCATCATTGGTCGTTCAATCCTAAGATTGGTTGACTGCAGCCCTCCTTTCTTCCCTAACTAATGCTAGTTCCCTTACTTCCTGATGGGTCAACTTATGTCTCTACTTTCTTCATTATTTTTCCTAAGTATTTGTCCCTTGGCCTTTCCCTTGGGACTTTTTCCTCTCATTCATTCGTCATTAAAACCTAAGATTCGTTGACTGCAACCCTCCACCTTTACCTATCTATGCTCCTATCTAGGTCCCTATCCTCCTAGTATCTCTTCCTATATACTTTCCTTTTTATTTGGCTCATGAAGTTATTCCTGGGTCTTCCTCTGGGAACTTTTCCCTCTATTTTACCTTCAATTATGTTCTTAACAAACCCATTGTGTCTCAGGGTGTGTCCAATCCATCTGGTTCTTCTTTTCTGTATGGTGCTCCATAGGGTCCTTTTCTCTTCTACTCTTCTGTACACTTCATCATTTCTTACTTTATCCGTCCATTTTATCTTCAGTATCCTCCTCCAGCACCAGGTTTCGAAGTTTTCTAGTCTTTTCTGGTCAGCCTTTCCAATGGTCCATGCTTCCGCTCCATAGAGTGCCACGCGCTGCACGAATGTTTTCATATACTGTTCCCTGGTTTATATTCCTAACTTATTTGACCTCAGCAGTTGTCTTTTTCACGTAAGTGTCTTCTTAGCTTTGGCTTTTCTCCACTTGATGTCCGTTGTACTTCTTCCGTCCCACGTGATGGTACTTCCGAGATAGTTGAAGGAATCCATTTGCTCTCCTTTCTCTCCTCTCAGGGTGATTTCAACATTCAGCTTTTCTCTTCCGCATACTAGGATTATAGTCTTTGTATCATTTACTTCCATGTCGTACTCTAGGAGAACTTGGTCCATTTTGTTTAGTGACCTTTGAAGATCCAGCTGTTACTGCGATATGGATCGCGAAGCCGAGCGTGTTTTTTTCTTCTCCGTTTATATTTATTCCGCTCAATCCAATTTCTTGTGCTCCTCTGATGGCGTACTCCAAATACATGTTGAATAGTTTAGTTTTCCCTCTATTTTACCTTAAATTACATTCCTCACGATCCCATTACGCCTCAAGGTGTGTCCAATCCATCTGGTTCTCCTTTTCTGTATAGTGCTCCACATAATCCTTTCCTTTTCTACTCACCCATTTACTTCTTTATTTCATATTTTACCCGTCCATTTTTAATGTTAGGATTCTGCTCAAAATCATGTATTGAATGGTTCAATTCTTTTATGGCGTATTTGAATCAGTTGACTTAGTAGTTATAGAACGGCAACCGAGAGAACTGTTGCCTCGCCTAACCGCTCACTTTGAATCACTCTTTTCAACATATCCTCCTCTCGATACGATCCCCGACTATTTTTTCTTCTTCCTTCAAATCCTCGTTATCAACGTATTTTTCTTCCCTACTGTTCCTTTTACATCGTTTATCTTCCTCGCTGCTTCTTTCATCCTCCCCATTCTCCTCCCCCCTCCAGATTATGGAAAAGTATTTCTAAGTACATTAAAGACTCCACCTCACTGTGTACCTTTAAAGAAAAAAGTTTTTCTCCATGTCATTTTTTATTTATGTCCTAGAAAAGGAACTATGAGAAATATTCACTCCATGAATTATTGTGTGATAAAATATTGTTTCTCTACTTAATATATTCCGCCTTTTTCAAAATAATTTAATAGATACATAATGTATGAGCCCCATTACTATGCTCTATTTTTTGTATGCTCTTAGTGGACGACGAACGTCCAAAACATTTCTTTACTATACTTTACTTCTTTTCCAAAATCACATTTTAAATGTATCCGGTCTACACATATCTTCCCCTCTCTTCATTTTTTCAGTTTTCTGTCGTAGGCTTGAAATACTCTCGAGTGAAATTAGTCGTTAGTAAGATGATTTTTACAGCCAATATATGATTTCATTAGAATTTACACACAACCCTCACTGCCTAATTCCACAAGAACTTGCTGCAAGTCTAATTCTGACCCCAGATATGAAGTATTAAATTATGTCAATAAATAAGATACATTTGTGGATGGAAGCGTAAATTTGATTTATAGATAAATTTATATGGAGAATTTAATCTGTATTTCGCAAGTATCGAAGAACTTTACATAATTTTATTCTCATTTGCTTTTTTGTCCATTTGTCTAATTTCAACGAGCGTGTATGGAGTTTAGTCAGCATCATTCAACATCAATTACCCAATTTACCAATTTACACATATATGACATACCTCGGGAAAATAGCATAAAATTTTCATAAGCAAATAATGCAATATTAAATATTTATAGACATAGGTAACAAAGTAAAGAAATTCTTATTTTTATATAACTCCGCCCTTCTCGAATAATACTGTGATTGCCATGCAATGATGCAATATTTTCATAGCATCATTTCCTACATGAGAAGTTGTGGCCAAAGTTAAGTGAACAATAGTTTTTGAAATTCTGATAAAAAATAAATAAGACGACAATTAATGTTTTGGACTCGGCATCTCCATGATCGTCGCCACCACAACATTTTGTGATGACGTTGCTTTGTTGCACGTGACCATTACGAAGAAAGATGAAGATAATATTATACACAATATTACAACTCTTACGAGGCTAAAGCAAACGGCTACCACATTTATTCGTGGCAAACTTGAGCTCACAAAAGGATCACCAAACTGTATTTGTGATCGTGTTCTGGATAATTTTATACCAAGTAATGTGAACATGACTCTGCTTCTAGGTATACTATACTCTTTTGCTAACTCCATAAGAAACCATCTTCTTGTGGACTTACTGCGGAAAAATTATTTATCTCATTCGGTAAGCATTCCAACCAGACAATTTCATGATATCAAAAGAGCTAACTTGTAGCCATGTTCTTAGCCCTCATTTGAAAGACTGCTGTCAATTCCTTTTGTCCACGGTATATACACCACATTCTGGGGAAATTTTGAAAAGAATCTCTAGTTTTTTCTTCAGAGGAAGAAATTTCAAATGTTGTATGCCGTGTTGATTGTAAAACAACTTTATCTTTTTGCTAGGGACGTATGACGTCAGAAAGATACGAAATGATGCTATTACCTGGGTTAAAGAAATTTTTGTAAGCGTATAGGAACAAAAATTGACTGTTGCAGGAACTACTCGAATCTTTTTTTTCGTTTCCCTTTATCACCCTTTCCGTGTTTCCTTCTTGTAAAATGTTCGCAAGCTCTAAAACTTGTAAAACCAAATTATTTCGATCAGAAATCTCTCAATGGCTTGACTCGTCCCTTATGAGCCGAGTACATGATATTAAGGCCAAGAATAGCACCAAACTCAAAGGGATCAAAATACTTGCATTTCTGTAGATATGCATGCACTTTATTCCATTCCCATGTTAATTTGTCGAATAACAATATTTTCACCAATATATCTACATCTACATCTACGTCATACCCTGCAAGCCACCCAAAGGGTGTGTGGCAGGGGGTGCTTCCACACCAGGCATGCATGAATGATTGGTAGAACACCGAAATTACATTGAAACCCGCGTACCACACATGCAAAAGCGCCAATTAAAAACCTAATACCCGAGAAACATTCTATCGTCAATCGTTCCAACATGCAAGGGATACAAAGACTACTACTACAGATTCAAAATATCATGCAAAAATGAGAACATCAATATTTACATCATGCATAAATAAGAGAGTAGAGAATATAATGAGAAAGATTAACTGCCTGCCTATTGTCAATACTCGAACTATTCATGACGACGTTCACAGCTGTTATGGTCCCGAATGGTACGCGGAAAAAATGACATTTTATATCTTTCGGTTCTACAATCTAGCTCTCTAATTTTATTGGCGCGATCTAATCTGCCGTAGTACGAGGGGGTTAATAGTATGTTTTTTACGTCGTCAGTGAAATGATTTTCCTGAAATTTATTTAGGAGGTTAAGCCTATAATTTAATCTACGCTGTGATAGCGATTCCCATCCTAATTCTTCTAACAGTCCAGACACACTAGCCAACTTATCGTAATGGTATATCAGTAATGAAACATTGACCCCAGCTTCCTATTCGACCTGATTTCTGGCCGGTGTATAGCCAATTGCCACACATTTCTTATTGTGCCATTGTATTATCCCACCCTTATTGACCATGACTCGGCGGTCTTCTTCAACACATTCATCCAGCTGTGCTTGGTCGTCAATTCCCATCTTAGTGTGCTATCCCTCCATTTTGCTTCCATCACCCTGTTTTGGATTTATTCATCATCAGAATGAAATATTTCACCAAAAATTTGTTCGAATTTGGTTGAACCAAAACCAATTGGGTTTCGCAAGATCTACCTTTTCGAAATCCGTGCTGGTTATTTATTAATAATTCCTCCCTATCTAAATGACTCATAATGGAGCTTACGATTATGTGTTCAAATGCCTTACAGGAAATGGATGTGAGAGAAATAGGCCTATAGTTACTAGGGTCTTCCCTGTTGAATATATGTGTGACATTTGCTTCTCTTCAGTCCTTAGGCACTACGTGATCTACTAATGATTTGGTAAATATTAATTCTAAGTAAGCTATTGTTCTAAGAAAAATTCTAAGTAAACTAATTGGCTATGTCTGATGCCAATGTTTTATATAAGCGAGCAGGAATTTGATCTGGACCGGGGGATTTGTTGGGGTTGATATTTTTTAGCTGATGTTCTATGCCGTGACAATTTATAATAATTTCAGGCATAAATGTTTGGGAACGAACTGGCTGCGGAGATAGACGACGTAAAAGAAAAAGTAGGAAAGGAAAATACGCTAATAACGAAGATTTGAAGGAGGAAAAGAAAATAGACAGGGAAAGTATCGACTAATAGTTCTAGTAGACTAAAGTACTACTAATTACACCGCTGACATCAGCAGATGAATTTATGGGGTATTATAAAGAACATCCTATTTCTTAAAAATAGGAGCGAAAGTAATGACAGACCGAAAGAAACGATGAACCGAAAAATACAAAGGACCAAACATTTATGGACATTCGTTCGCGTACGATTCATCTCTACAATAAGGAATAATGGAGAAGCTTTCGAAAGACACATCAAAAAACTCAAGAATCAAAAATTACCCGTACCAGAGCAAAATTCACCGAGATTACGACTTGCAAAACCCGTTTTGTTTTAAGTAGTTATCCCAAATTAAAGTATTTTGAGAGAGATAGTCCCCTAGTCACAATTAATATATCATATTCCAGTTATAAGTTTTAAATTCAGAAGCTGCAGGTAGCATAAAATAAATATTGCATTGTTTACGGTTCTTTTATATGTATAATATTTAATATACTTTTATATGACTGACTATATAGGTGAGATTTTTGTGAAAACACTTCATCAGTATTAACTCGCGTCTGGGGAGAATCTTTTGTCGTTTCTTACTCTTTTACTTGATATTGGTTCATTTCTTCTTTATTTCATCGCCATTTTACTTGTAGAAAAGCAGTTATTTGTGCGATATCATTCTACTGCCATTGAAAGTCTCTCCAGAAGTCATGGCATATTTTGGTTATGGTTATATTAAAAAATAAATGGAGGCTAGTTGATTCGGTAAAAATATGACGGCAATTTTAATTGAGTTCGTGAGTGAGTTGCAGGGAATTCCCGAAGATTGCATATAATTTGAAGAGTGGAATATTATAGTCACAATGTCATAATTTTTATTCTCCCCTTATTTCCTTACGTTTTGCCTCTTTAAATGTGGTTTCTTGGCCAAATAAAAATTGTAAAATGCTCTCTGCATAGAAAAGTTCTTCATATTTTATGTCATGATATTTAATTATCAGCGGATTTTTCTGATATACCTAACTATCGAGCAAATAGTTGATATTGAAAATCCTATTTGTTTACCAAAAAAATGCCGCTGAGCAAGACAAAATGGGGTATAATATCTTGATTTGCACCGCAGAACACGTAGTTTTTCGTGTATTTTCACTCCTCTCTCTTTTGTTGTAGGGTGCGATCTTTGATCCCTTTCTAGAGGCACGATTTCGCGGAGACAATCGGTCGAGGCACGCCACTTCCAGCGTCTGTTAAACCAATTTCCGTTATTCTTGTGATCCATTCTCAAATGCTCAAGTCAAAATATCACGATATTGGATCGTTCCCAGAAATCCCTGTCGGGAGCTGTCGTTGTGTTCACATTATCAAAACGTTAATCGCATGACATGGAAGTTCCAGAGCGGAAATCTGCAGGTGGGCTAAACACTGCCGAGAAATGAGAAATTCAATCAATTCTGGAGTAGGTAGACATTTTGTAAATGCCTTCTGTTTGCTTCCTGGAACACAGTCAATTCGTGATAGAGCAGACGACGTGTGAATGACTGCTCGTCACGTGAAATGCTCGTGTAAGTCGTTGTTTTTAAGGGCTTCCGTGGAAGTCGTGGTGATTACCTAATGGGCGCGGGGAATCTCGCTTTAGTTATCATTAAATGGATCTTTCTCTGAACGGTAGAGTGGTATACATGCAAGGGTTAAAATTTTTTTACATTCATTTCTGATCCTAATTTTCATTTTTGCTAAAGCGCTTCACACCTATTTCATTCCGGTATCTTTGTGAGTTCTTGGCATTTTTTTAATATGGTCAATATCTGTACTAGTATACTGCAATTTTATACCGATATTATTATTCAATTGTCAAAGACATTCGTTTTCACTATTTTAAATCCTTTAGTCTATTCAATGGAACTCAAGCTCGCGTTATTTGGTTAAATTGCTTGGTTGCAAGACTTGGCAACATGGCTGGCACAAACAGCTAAAGCTTTGATATTTAATGAATAAAAAACTTTTAAAAATATTTAACACTAGTGGAATAAACTGTCAACAATTAGTGAGAGCAAGATCTGACCGATTACTATGTCGAAGTGGAATTACTCCACACCTTAGAAAGGTGCAGCATCTAGTCGTGATAAATATTTTCATTGTATCAAGGAGTTCAAATTAAGTATATCAGGAAAGTGTTTTTAAAGGCAAATGACTTTTGACCAAAGGATTTGAAAGGAAATGAATCAATAGCTGATGTATCAATTGAAAATGTGTTTTCATTGGAATTTCTTGAGGTAGGAATCTTAATGTGTGGTTATTCAAGGTCTTACACAAAGCATTTTCCCGTCATTAAGTTTAAAAAAAATAAATTGTCGCTCTTAAAAACCACTTCTAAATTTCTCAAACAAGCTAAGCTTAGGGTGTAGCCTCTGAGTCTTCATTATTGTCTCAGTTGTCAGGAAAACGATAATTTTTCGATATCTGATCAATCTTTTTCATAATTACCTAACGTTCTTGTGTGAAAGATAAAAGATTTAAGTTTCTCCTGGTGAATAGTATTAATAAACTCTTCTCGGGCTATGCACCAGGTGATTGGCTTCATGTTTACAATCTGACACGGACAGAGTAACACGCCTTGAAAATGGAAAACAAGTCGTTTTCCGAAACGTCGGAAAACATGAAGGCAATCACCTTGTGCAGAGCCCGAGAAGAGATTATTAATTCTTGTGTGAACTTTGTTTATCCATGGGTTGATTCAATTTTATTTAATCAGCCTGTTTGTAACTTCGGTACTATCATGAGATGGCTATGAGTTTTTCAATCATTGCTTTGAACATCTCGTGTGATACCGCTGTCGTGTTATCCATTCTGAAATCCTCAGGCATCTGGCGTGTACAGCCGGACGGCCGGACCTTTGGTACAGTGTGGTTTTTTAATTTCCTTCGTGCCGAGTTTTGACGACTGGCGTATTCTGACGTTGGATATGGAGCCACAAATCTGGGTGAAAACGATATTTTTCCAAAAAAATATTGAAATGAATGCTTTGGTGGCTCTTTATCATTGAGGAACTTATATTTATCATTACATTAATTGTTGTCACTTTTGCTATGCGAAATGACGGAGATTTAAGTTAAGAATATTCGGTGACAATAATCCATATTTCTGTCGTTTCAATTAGAAACTTATTGTTTGAGATGGAAGAATCTAACAATTACACTACCAAATTATAAATTCGTCCTGCAAAATTGGATATCACCCGTGGGTGTATGGAACATGGGCAAAATTGCAAAAGGGAAATGCGAGTGTGTAAACCAGGGGTGGCCAACCAAAATGATCTTGCGGGCCACTTTGGAGATGCATCATAACTCTGCGGGCCGCATATAAAATTATATATCCCCATAGTATTAGATTTAGACTCACTATAGACATTTTTTGGAGTGAAAAATTGAAACATAATGAGTTATTATTATTGTGTTAAAGTTATTGTATTAAAATGTGATGAATCTCGCGGGCAGGAAAAATGTTCAAGGCGGGCTGCGGGTTGGCCACTCCTAGTCTAAACCATCGAAATTCATTCTAACTCTGAAATTTATGATCAGTCATTAGGTGTCTTCAGAATATCAGAGTGTGTATACATCGATGCATGAGTTTTTGAGAAGCAACGGTATGGTTTTCATCAGTAGGATGGAGGAATATGTTTAATGCCACTGGTTTTATTTCGGCGGCCAATTGCAATCCGAGTAGGCACGCACGCAATTATATTATTGGTTACAATACGTCAAAAAACTGACACAAATATTAACCAAAATTAATAATCTCTAACAATACGTTTTCAGTTGAAACAATTAAAATATAGATTATTTTCACAGATTTTCTCCATTTACATGTCCGTCATTTCGTATCACGAAAGTTCCAACGGTTAATGAAATGTTAAATTTAAGTTCTTTAGTGATAAAGAGCCACGAGAGCATTTTTTTCACATATAACTATTGTCGGGGTAATTTTAAGAGCGAATCTTTATTTTAAAAAGGCGCAGAACTAGGGCTCGTATCCCGTGATGTCTCGCTATCTGATAGCTAAAAGTCATTTTATGGAGGAATATCTTATATTGGCTCTACTTTTATTTCGGCTGCCAATTGCAATCCAAGTAGGTGCACAAGCAATCATATTATTGCTTCCAAATTTGCAATTGCTTTCATAACTAGGCAAGAATATGGCATTATGGAGGAAAATATTTAGAGAGAGTCAGTTCTCTAAGCCTAACAGCAATAAATAAGTTCATTTACTTTTCTTCCTCAAATGGGGGTGGCGTGATGGGTGAGTATGTATGTGCAAAAGCGAATATAAAATCATCATCATCATCATCAATCTCAATGTAGATCTGTCCTAAGACAGGTTCCAGCTGAACTCCAAACTTTTCTATTTTGCACCCACACTTTAACCTCTTGGTAACTCCTATTCTCCCTCAAATCAGTCAAAATATTAAATTTTCTTCTCGCTTTCTTGCATTTTCTTTACACTTTTCCTTCCATTATCTTACTCAGGAGGCAGTCATACCTCATGACATGTCTCAACCAGTTTGCAATATGTTTCTTATTGCATTCATGATTGATCTTTTCTCGTCAATCCTTTCCTAAACTTGGTCATTTCTCACCTTGTCCGTCCACCTCACTCTCATCATCCTTCTCCATAATCACATTTCAAAACTTTCAAGATACTTCACTTCCTTTTTCCTATAGGTCCAAGTTTCTGATCCATAGAGGACCACGCTCCATATAAAGAATTTAGCAAATCTCTTCCTTAGGGAAACAGATATTTTATTGGCAGTTAATAGAGCTTTTGTTTTTTCAAGGGCTTTCTTTCCCATGGATATTCTACTCTTGATTTCCTGAGTAGAGTTTCCATCTATATTTATCAGGCTACCAAGGTATCTGAAAGATTCTACTTGTTCTAGTCTCTGGCCTTCCTCTATGATATTGACATCGCCTCCTTTCTTCCCGATCCTTATAATCTTTGTTTTATTTACATTTATTTTCATTCCATACATTGCTCCAACCATATACATACTTTCCATGTTTTTATGTAGCCCTTTTTCTGTCTCTGCCACAATCGCTTGATCGTCAGCATATTTAATAGTTTTTATTTTTACTCCTCCAACATTTACCCTTCTTGCCTTCTTTAGAGTCATTTCAATTGCCTGTATATAAAATAAATAGATATAAAATAGGAAGCAATAATATAGTTACTTGTGTGCCTTCTCGGATTGTAAATGGCCGCCGAAATAAAATTAGTTCTGATAAAAGATTTTCCTCCATCTAATGACTTGTAGGTGTCATAAAAGTGGTGAATGTGTACGGAAATGTCAGCTGAAACTATTCTGGAGTGAAATAAATATTCAATTAACTGCAATAGAGTTAATTAAATATTTTTTTATTTCTCTGATGCATAAATCTCCCCTAGAGTATTACATAAACGTAATTAACACCCATTTTTGGCGGCGACGACACCGCAAGATAGCAAAACATCACGGGATGCGAGCCCTAGTTCCGCGGTTGGAAAAAGTATGTAATAATCATAATTGTTAGCTTGTTTTGAAAATTTGTGACCGGGTGTTTCAGTCCACCGCATATACCTCCAAGTGGTGGGTCGCGGGCAACGGTAAGCTGGCTTTCAAGGTAGCCCTTTCAGAAGGGATCCTAGCTTGAGTAGACTAGTGAAAGCAGGCCTAGGGTATTACTATGCTTTGGTTTCTCTTGTGACATACTGGCGAAAATGTGTCAAAACTGACTGGTAGAGCGCCGTAACCGTTGGCAGGGAAAGCTGCACGTGGTGCGGGTCCTGCAAAGGCTGGTAACCTTGCATACTGAATTATTCTTAACTCACAATAGTCAAAGAGTAGCCTCGGACGCCCGAAGCCACGATGGGCGGCGGAAGCTGAATAAGGTTGGCCCATCAAGATACGGACTTAACGATACGACCTGGACTATCGGTACTTGGAATGTGAGAGGAGTATATGGAAAGGAGCATGAGTTGTTGAATGAAATGAAAGTGAGGCGAATGGATGTTTTGTGTGTACATGTGTGAGACTAAGCGCAAGGGGCGGAATGTTGTTAGTGTAGATGGCGATGGTCTGGCACTGTGGTCAGGAGTTAGGACGATAATGTACATGGCAGTCAAGATGTAGCACTCATTCTTAATAAGAGAGCTAAGTTACTAGTGAGGAAGTACGAGTTAGTATCCCCCAGATTGCTCTGGGTTCGCATGAAAGTAGGTATTAGGAGAGTTCCGATTGTGGTGTGCCATGCACCAGTGGCTGGAGAGGGTGACAGTGTGAAAGATGAGTTTTGGGATAAACTGAGAGAGGTTTTGAATGAATGTGATCCTGGTGAGAGAATAATTGTACTAGGTGACATGAATGGCTGGATTGGTGTGAGGCATGATGCATCAGAGAGAGTGGTTAGGCCATTTGGTGACCCTCGAGTGAATAATAATGGTGAACATTTGGTGAGTGTGTGCTTGGAAAAAGGATTGTTTGTGTTGAATACACGGTTTAAACGTAAGAGAATACATTTGTATACTTGGAAATGGGGCGAATATAAAAGCATGATTGATTTCGTTGTGTATCATGAGAGATTGAGGGAGTTAGTGTGGGACACGAGAGTGATGAGGGGTGCTGAATGTGGAACAGACCACTAATTGGTACTCTCCAAAGTGAATCTGGGCAGAAAGTGGGTGCCAAGAAAGAATGTTGCGCGTAAGCAGTTGAGAGTAAAAGTGGAGAGGTTGCTGAACAGTGAGGTAAGAATGCAGTATGGTTGCATGCTTGAGGGTGCTCTATCCTTGAAGCAGAGAGAATGGGACGAGTATATCAGAAACGAGAATGTGAATGATGCGTGGGAGTGTTTAAAAGGAGTGATTGTATAATGTGCTGAAAGTGTATGTGGAAAAGGAGTAGTAGGAAGAATGAAAGGTGATGCTTGGTGGAATGAAAAGGTGAAAATTGCAGTCAGGGAAAAGAAAGAGGCGTACAAGAATATGATTGCTGCCAAATCAGAGAAAGAGCGAGCTAAGGCATGAGAAATTTACAGAAAGAAAAAGAATGAATGCAAAATCGTTGTGAAAGAGAGCAAGGGAAGAATGCGTGCGGAAGAAGCTAGCAAGATTCAGAGCGATTTTGAAGGCAATAAAAAGCTGTTTTGGAAGTGGGTAAAAAGGGCTAAGATCGGTGAAGGCAGGGGAATTAATGCGGTAAAGAACAAAAGTGAAGAGATCGTGTGGGATGAGAGCAATATCAGGGACTGATGGAGGGAGTATTTTGATGAATTATACAATAATGTTACTGGCGCTGAGGATGAGCCTTGCGAAGTAGCATGCCAGAATGTGGCGATGGAAAAGGAGATCAGTAAGAATGAGGTCATAACGGCATTGAGAATATTGAAAGCTGGGAAGACTGCAGGCATAGATGAGATATCCTGTGAGATGTTGAAGTGTCGGTGTAATTTTCTCATTTGTCGGCTATGCGAACTATATCATGTATCCTTACAGGCTTCTGTTGTTCCAGTGGATTGAAAGAATGCAATCATCGTTCCATTGTTCATAGGGAAGGGAGGAAAGACCGAATATAATAATCATCGGGCCATTAGTTTATTGAGCATTCCGGGAAAAGTGTTCAGCAAAATTTTAATCGAAAGAGTGAGGAATATTACTTCTGGCAGAATATGGGGTGTGCAGTGTGGGTTTCTGCCTGTTAGAGGATGTAGTGACCAGCCTTTCGCGCTTCAGTAAGTGATATAAAAATGTATGGGCGTCCGTTAGAAAGTGTAATGTGCATTATTGATTTAGAGAAGGCATATGATAGGGTAAATAGAAAGAAGTTGTGGAAGGTTTTGAAGGACTATGGAGTGAATGGGCAGTTATTGAATATTATGATGACGATGTATGATAATAGTAAGGCAAGTGTGAGAGTTAACGGGGTTCTGAGTGATTGGTTTCCAATAAAACAGGGCGTAAAGCAAGGATGTATAAAGTAAAGAAGAACCAGATGGAATGGACACACCCTGAGACACAATGGGTTTGTGAAGAACATAAGTGAAGGAAAAATAGAGGTAAAAGTTCCCAGAGGAAGGCTCAGAAATAATTTTATGGACCAAATGAAGAGGAAACTAGATAGTAAGAGATACTGGGAGGTTTGGGAACTAGCATTTGATAGGAAAATGGAGGGCTGCAGTCAACCAATCTTGGGAATGAACGACCAATGAAGTAGACTTCCTGTAAACGTTGTCTTAAGCCCGTTACATTTGGGAATTATACTTGGACGATCTGATGCATGTACAAATGCTCTTTTCAAATTGCGTCGTGTCAAATGGTGAATTACCTTTATCTTATCTTTATTCATCATTTTTATTTAAGTCTCAGTTTTAAGCCAAGGTTTTAATGGTTTCAGTGTCGGAGCCGTATTAGCCTCGATGAACGCTTTTGACCAAAATCACTGTGTATTTAGCGTTGTGACTGGGTCGATGTAGTCATACTCGGAAATCCCGTCTCACCCCATCCTTAGTAGTATGTAGATGTAGAAAATGTATCGTGCGTGGTAATTAGACGGAGGGAAGGAATTTGAGATACTCCGGTAGGGAGCAGCGGATGGGAGTTGCTGTCCTGAGTGGGGACGAGGTTGAAAAAAGTTGACGAAGCGGATGAAGAGAGGGAGAAAGAGAGAGAGAGAGAGAGAGAGAGAGAGAGAGAGAGAGAGAGAGATGCCGCTTTGAGGAGTGGGACGTATGGGAACTCGTGCGCATGTTGGGTTGAAGTGGCGATATGTAGTCGGAGGGAGTAATGCTCCTGGACGAATAAGGGAGTCTAGGAGGCAGTGGAGGAAATAAAAATCTCAATTTTCCGGCGGTTATTGCTTCTCCTTGTAATTGCCCGTGTATAGCGTCTTTGGAGGATGATAAGTAGAGCGGAGAATCGATTCCTTGAAACTCTTACCCTGCCCCCCCCCCTTCCCCCCGGGGCTAATTAGCGCACATCATCTTGCTGTGCGGCGGCTCGGGTATGAGCGCTGGGAACGTGTGTTCCGCGGCCAGGTGCGTTCCCGGAATCGCGGAAACTCACCCCCCCTCTCCCCTTGAGCGTGGCGGGAGGCTGCTCGTTAGAAGGCAGTTGACTTAAGGGAAATACTAATCGGCGGGCATCTTCCCGTCCCATCTCGTGAGGAACACGGCTGCTCCGCGGTGGCTTTGTCCCGGCCGCGAGATCCGGCTAACTTCCGAGATCTTAACTGCACTTCGGATTGATATTTCCTTAGATTTTGTTGAATTCATGTTGATGTTTCGGTATTTTCGTGGCCAATTTATTTTTTTTAATCTCAAAAGAATAATGGTAATTTAAAGACTTGTAGGTTGGATAAAATATTTCTTAATCGCCTCCTGTAGCTTTTCATTCATGGCGTTGACGTAAGCGCAGATATGAACGCATTAGTGCACTTCAGTGCACACTAATGGCGATGGATATAGCCACTGTAGCAGGTGACGAGATTGGTAATCAAGCCGGTAGTCAGCATGTAGTAGGTCCTTAACAGCCACAACCGAACGTTTTGCAAATAATTGTTTGTTTCAAACATTGTTTCAAAATATGAATTTGAAAACGTAAATCTTTAAGCCCCAGAGGAACTAAAATATTCATGCTATCCATGTTAGTCGCCATTACATAAAATGAACTCATGATCAGCAATCGCAGTTGTAATTATCAACGCTCTGTTATTCTCAAGTGTTCATCACCTCTTCTCGTGATGTTTTGCAGTTCCCTTCCTTGTCAGTACGGTCTAAAACGATAGGGAAACGACTGCTCCAATTTGTTGTAAAGTGAACAGCGCGCTATATCGAATGGAAAGCACCCTTCATCTCTCTTAGCCTCTTAAGACAATGAATAATATCCCATCGAAACGTCGGTAGCAATCTAGAGTGTTAGCTGGTGTCCTGAGCAAAGTTGGTTCAACTATGGACCATCTTCCGCCGCGTTCTTGGAGGGGAGTAGTTAAATATCTTAATCATGATGGCGATTTCCATTGTCTCGTCTCCACTTCTAATAAGTAAATGGGTAGCTATAAATAACTCAGACTTATATTTGTGGAAGTGAAATAAAGTCATTGAGATTGTTCAAATTTTATTGGATCATAACACACTTACTGCGGTTTCGTTCGAGTAATTTTTTCTTAAATTAGCCCTTTGAACCGGTGTTCAGTTTCCTCTATTCTGAAAAAAATAGTAAAATTATAATTGAGTTTTTACGTACCTATATTCCTTCCACCTTTAAAATTGAGAAAAAGGACTCTTAATGCAGCGTTCTTCATCCCATCATCCGTAGTATCTTCATCATTACGTGTAAACTCATTGCTTCAAAATCGGTTGGCTGGATCTTTCGTATTGCCTGACCTAGGTTTTAGCTACTTTAGCTAGTTATTAACCCAACTGAGAGGTATTTGAATTCCCCTTGAGTCGAATCCAACTGAAATCGAATAATGGTGTATTCGTATTTGTTTCTCGCGAATTTGTGTCATATCGTGTACTCGTATTCGTGACGGCGTGCAAATCTTCTCCGCCGCATTAGCCAAGAATTTTTTGACTAATCTTCAGATTACGTGGCTGACTAGAAGCCTTCAAAACCTGATGCTGGAGGGGGATGCTGAAGATTATGTGCCAATAAAGTGTGTGTGGTCAAAATAAGAAATGATGAAGTGTACAGAAGAGAAGAAGAGGAAATGACCATATGGGATACCAGAAAACACCAGAAGTGTACAGAAAAAAAGAACAAGATGGATTTGACACACCCGGAGACACAATGAGTTTGTGAAGAACATAATTGAAGGCTAAATAGAGGGGAAAGTTCCCCGAGGAAGACCTATAAACAAATTCATGGACCAAATGAAGAGGAAAGTTTATAGGAATAGATACCAGGAGGTAAGGAAACTAGCATTAGACAGGGAAGGGTGGAGGGATGCAGTCAACCAATCTTAAGATTGAACGACTAATGTATTACGTGGCATATCTTAATTGCGGTATATGGACCATGGGATCAATCTATTACAGAGAAGGATCCCCTAAGGAATTTTCTTTCATTGTATTTCATCGGTTTCCCACGTGTTTCATCATAGTTCTTTGGCGCTAATAATATGCCCCTTTTCTTTATTTTGAAGCAAGGAACTTGTCTCTTGATTCATTAATCGTTAGTTAGAAGATGGCCTTCATCATTTTCGTCGCAGTCTCCGCGATGATAAAGTTTTCATTGCGTCGATAAACTTCATTTCTCTGATTTTCAAACATTGCATGTAACAAATGATATGGTACGAAGTCACTCGCACGGGTGCATATACACCAGGGTTGAAATTCGCTTTGAAAGAATCATTTGACTTGACCGGAATTCGAACCCGGATCTCCCAATTGCCGGTCAGGTGTGTTAGCCAGTTACACTGCATAATGCTTGAGTTCATGTAATGCGGATCTTTAAAATCAGCTGCCTGTTTTGGAACTTGAGAGGCCTGTGATACTTCTACTATGTTAACGTCTCCGATATTTCCCTGAAGGCATTCACTTGGAGTTCGGGGAAACCTAGTGCCTCGGAACTTCGTGCTTGATGGAGGGTAAATGCAGCCAACAAATATTTCGAGCGTTTGAGCCTCATGCTCCGAATTGTTTTGCCATTCATACGAGTGCGGGATTGAATGAAGGAACCGCAGGCTCCGGAACTTAAGCCGCGATAACTTTAGTGGTTTCCGTGATCTCCGTCTAGGATGTTATGCTTTTAGTGGAATATGCCCTACTTCGCCATTTATTGACTCTTATCTGGTACACTCTGAGACACAATGGGTCTGTGAAGAGCATAACGGAAGGCAAAATAGAGGGGAAAGTCTCCTGAGGAGGACCGAGGAATATTGTCTTGGACCAAATTAAGAGGAAAGTACATAGGAAGAAATGCCAGGAGGTATGGTAACTAGCGTTATTTTATTTTATTTTTCTTACTTTTTGTCTTGTACCTGATGATCTGTGAGTTGAAACGCGTCGTACGCATTAAAATACCTTGTGGAATAGTGAAATTGTTGTTTCTGTTTTAATATAACTAGCATTAGCCAGGGAAGGGTGGAGGGCTGCAGTCAACTAATTTTGTGGATTGAACGACCAATGATTTTCTGGTACACTCTGAACCATTTGCGACGGTTTTAAAGAAGGGCCTCGTAAATGTGAAGTAAAACTGTTGATAGGTAATAGATAAGGGCTTTATAATCCAGGATAGTGCGCAAAATATTCGATAGATTGTTGTCCTTTTCTCATTTTATGTGTTTATTTTTCTTTATGAGAGAAGAATAAGAAGGTTCAGTGCAAAGTATCACTGAGGAGATTCACCTTGACTGGGATTTGAGCCCGAATTCCTCAATTCGAATCCTGATCAAGGGGAATGATATTTCCTCGAGGAATTTCAAAGAGCTTTGAAAATCTGCACTTATGTGCTCTTACGATTGACTCCGTAAAGGTAATTTCGTTGCTAGTACCGGTATCTTCCAAATTTGTTTATCTTATTATTTATTGTGTAGTTAGCCTGGGTTGGATGAGACGGAACCGTCCCATCTTCCCCCAATCCAGTACATACACAAACACCCATGTCCAGGACAGATGATATTCTACCCAGGCGGGACTCGAACCAGGGTTATCAGGCGAGGACTTTACCCCGCCGCCACCGGAGCCGACAAAATGTCTGAATGATCGAGAATAAATGTAGGATATTTTAATCTGAAACAGGCGGGGAGAACGATTAAAACTGTCTGGACTTACTCCTAGAGTAGTTTTGGTGAAAATTGGTGTAGCATTCAAATAATGTGGCGGAGAATTGCTTTGACCATGGAAGAATATGGGAAGGGACTTACCGTGGGGACCTTAAGCAAAGATTATAGAAACTCAGAATAAATTGCAGCTAATCATGACAGAAAGTTGGTTTTTGTGGAAAGAAGACGGTCCTGAACCGGAGACTCTCGAGATGTTCGAGTGAGAAAAAGGATTGTTGACGACGCGAGATAAAGTGGCAGAGACTACATACAGGGCTCACAACTTTAAGAGAGAAGAATTCGAATGTGAATCCGCTATATTGGGAATTAAAACCTTAGGCTATTGAAATAGAAGCACTCTGTGGCCACCTATTCTGGCACAAAAAGTGAAATTAGGTTGGAAAAAAGGTAAGTATTGCTTCTATTTTATTAGGATTTAATTTTTCTGTAGCACAGTGTGAAAATGTCGATTGCAACGCTAAGTTACGATGGATATGTGGCGATTGTCTGCTGCAAGCTGGTTGGAGCGTCACGAGAGAGGGTCGACCTGAGGAAGCTGGCTGACATCACCAAGGAACGAAATAAATAAACATGACTTACGACGCGATTGTTAAGGGAACTGAAGACGCGCCATTTCTTACCTCCGGAATAAAAGCGTCTTCATCGAACAACGTTTGCTTATTCATTTTCGTTCACCAAAGTGGTGACCCCGAAACGAATGGTGAACGTTAACGTGAGTGCTTATCTAACCGGAATTGGAAGACTACGCCGGACATCTTTGGTTTTCGCCATGACTCCGGACAGCGAACACACAGCGAGCGTAAACCGCGTTATCGTACATATCCCCGCATTCTGGGCCGAAAAGCCAGCCCTATGGTTTATACAAGTATAAGTGCAGTTCCGTTTAGCTAATATTATCAATGACGTTACAAAGTTCTGGCACGTGGTTGCTCAGTTGGGCAGCCGATAAATTGAAAGAGTTGAAGACATCATCATGGATCCCCCCGCGACTGGCCAGTACGAAACTCTCAAAGTAGCCGTTATTAGTCGGTTTTCATCTTCTCCGGAGCAGCGCATGCGACAGTTATTGGAGCAGAAGGAGTTGGGAGACAGAGAACTATCGGAGTTCCTTCGTCATCTTCGATCGCTGGCTGGGGCTTCCATGTCTACCGATTTCGTCCGCTTGCTTTGGCTGAGCCGCCTTCCAGCGCATATGCAAACTGTCCTGCCACGCCACACAAGGCTCGGTAGATATCAGTGCCGTCGCCGAAATAGAGGACAAAGTGGCGGAAGTTACGCCACGGCCCCAAGTTGAGCCAATCCACTGGTTAGATTTATTTGGACTAATTTCACTTCTCTTCGTGAATCATTAAAGTTCATCATTGGTCGTTCAGTCCTTAGATTGGTTGACTGAAGCCCTCCACCCTTCCCTATTTAATGCCAATTCTCTTACCTCCTGGTATCTTTCCCAATGTACTTTCCTCTTTATTTGGTCCATGAATTTATTCTTGGGTCTTCCTCAAGGGACTTTTCCCTCTAATTTTCCTTCATTTATGTTCTTCACAAACCCATTGTGTCTCAGGGTGTGTCCTATCCATCTGGTTCTTCTTCTCTTTATGTTGTTCCATATGGTCCGTTCCTCCTCTTCTCTTCTATTCCCTTCGTCATTTCTTATTTTATCCATCCACTTCATCTTCAGCATCTCCTCCATCACCAGGTTTCGAAGGTTTTTAGTATTTTCTGGTCAGCTTTTCCAATGGTCTATGTTTCCGATCCATAGAGTGCCACGCTCTACATGAATGTTTTCGCATACTGTTTCCTGGTTTGTAGTCCAATCTTCTTTGAGTCCAGCTGTTATCTTTTCCCCATAAGGCCTTCTTAGATTGGGCTATTATCCGCTTGAAGTCCGGTGTACTTCTTCCGTCCCATTTAGGTTTCCTAAGTGACTCACTCCTGCAGAGGCCTCTGTCTCAAAAAGATTGTTTAGATAGAAATAAAAGTGAATGGGTAAGTTTCAAATCTCATTTTCCTCGTCGAAAAAAAATGGAATTCGAAGTACAAGGTGCATCCATCAGTTACTGTGACTGTACTTCAACAGTATAAGCTGGTTCATTGTATAACGGTAAATTATCATTTATTGTGCTGAACTATAGATGAATATTATGTGGATGATAATGATTGTGCCTTCTTTTTTTCAGATGTACTAACGTCACTAATCGTGGGTGAAGATGTTTAGGAGAAGTTAGCGAGGACTTGGACATGGCGTGTGGCGTTATGTGGGCGATAAACATGGACCTAGCGGAGAGAACATAGGAACAAATTGAAAGCTCGCGAGTTGTTGCTGTGTTATGTGATGGTGGAAGTTGGGGAGGACCGAGCGGTACAAAGGAGAAGACGGAAGGTCAAATCACGATCGTGTCGTACTGGCCTATTCCATGGATAAGCTTTATTAAGTGGGCTGCGTATCGGCCACGCCTCCTGAATTGGGGCAGCTTGTAGAATGAAGAAATGGAACCGAATTTGAAGGGCAAATGTTTGAACGGGAGGTGAAATTACCGTAATTTACATCGAAAGAAAATGACTCCGTCTCGAATCTTTCTCTATTTATACTACCACTGCATGCCTAGCGGCTTTTTAAGACACTTAAAGTAGTCATGAAAACAATCATGTTTTTAAAGAAGTATTTAACTGGAATAATGGAAGAATTAAGATATCTAGGGAGTAAGATTACTTTTGGCGGAAGACAGAGGTTAAGATTTTCGTCAGTTTAAGAGATATTCTGTCAGAAGAATAGTCTTACTGTTGCCACCGTGAGTTTGGCATTAAGATAGCTCTTCAATGAAGCGTTAGTATATATTGCATTACTTATACATTTCATTGCAACTTTGGCGTTAACTGTTCGAGAAAAGAGAAGAGTGATAGATGTGGAAATGTGCTGTTGTTTAAGAATGATGGTTATTAAATGGATAGAGATATTGAATGATGGAGAAGCTTCATGAAGAACTGAAGAGGGATGAAGTATGATGAATACTCTGAGAATAAATTAAGACAAAGTTGTTGGACTCATGCTGTGACTGGAGAGACTACCAAAAAACTTTAGAGTAAGGAGGGACAAATCAAAGAAATTATCGAGGGATACGAGGGATGGAATTTACATTGCAAATTTTGAAGAATTTCTAAGTGAATAATTATGAAGGAATGAACCGAATTGCTTAAAAGGTACTGGAAAAGGGTTATTACAAAGGCTTCCGCAGCTTTCTTGTAATTTTGAAATTTGAGAACTCGTAAGAACCCGAAAAAATTCTATATTACTGGAAAGGGTTGTCGCTGCGAGCGAATCATCAGGCTAATGGCAGTTTGATGACAATGATGGAAGTGCCAACAGCTGAATGAAGAAAGTAGCTAACCAGGTTGATTGTGTTATTCCGTATATTTCTGGGAAATGTCTCAAATTTATGATCGTGGTAAGCATGGCACAGTTGAATTCGCTTTAAAATCGGTTTCTTTAAATTTTAAAGCAATTTGTGATGGACCAGGTCAGAGATGAACGTTTAAAGAGTCAACCGAATGCGGATCCGCGACCTGCTCAAGCTCCCTTCTTTTAACCCAATACAGATACCAACCCTGCCTCGTTTCGGAAGTTTCGGCTGCCGAGGAGCGGCCTTCGAATTTCGATGAAAGCGAACGACCCACGGGTCGAGTCCAGTTCGAGAGGGCGTGCCGATTAGTTTTCCGTTTTCGCCGCCAGGGGGACTGAAGTCGCAAGAGCGTGCGCCCGTGAGCATGTGGCGTGCCATCTCTCCTCTTGTGGTTTTCTCCCCTCCACGTCCCTCTCTCTCTCTCTCTATCCTTCTCCTTCTCCTAATGGAGGAAGGGGGTGGGTCTCTCGGAAGGAGGGAAGCAGGTGTGACAAGTGAGGAATACACGGTGGTGGGGTGGGACGGTGGCGGTGCCGGCGGAATCAGGGGCCGACTCCTTAGTGTCTCCGCCGCGCCAAGTGCCGCAGCCGTGAGTAGCCGACTTGAGCGGACGTTCTGAAGCTGAAGTTCTGCCGAAGGGGTTGGTTACATCGGTCTTCGCCGTCCGCCGGTCACTCGTTCTTACGCATTCTGGAAGCCTCTTGACGGGTCTCCTCTCTGTCTCCGCCCGGGAGTGTCGCCTCATCGGCCGTCGCTGCCCTTGCGATTCCCGCCTCCGTTCTTCACTCGTCGAAGCCGTCGGGAGAGGAAGTCTGCGAGTTCGCCAGTCTGTAACTCAGTTGTCTGCTGTCGCTTCCCGCCTCTCGTGTCGTCGCCGCTCTGGGTGAAGGAGATTATCCGTCGTGTCCCTCGAGACCCTCAACACTCGTACCGGTGAGTACACGAATTATTTCTGGGCGGGCGCGTTGGTTCTTGTAGTCAGTGGGCGGTGGACTTTTGGGAAGTGGGAGTTGACGGTTGGGGGAGGGGATGGGTTTTGGGAATTGCTGCGCTGGTCGAGGGGGTGAGGATGTATGGAGTGACTCCTCTGAGGGGGGGGGGGTGGACCAATCATCAATCTCCCCGTGTCTGTGTTCTGAATTTCTTTCCCTGGAAAGAGCAACATTACGTATCCATTTCATATTGATTTGAGGGGATGCCAGGTGCTATTGACGCCGGGTCATCACGAGTGATGAACACCCGACTGATATGGGGAATTGTGATGAAAGCTCCCGCGGAGTGATCTTGAATCATGACGGCTTACGGGATTGCTTCCGCGTTGTGTCATTTTTTGACGACAGTTTCGTGAGCGTTTCAGCTCGCTTCTTCAGGTCGAAGTGCTCACGATGCATTTTTGGCAGATTTATATAGCCCGGCGGAGAGTCGGGCGCGATTTTTTCCCCGCCTTTTTTAAAAAGTCTTTTCCCGCGTTTTGTGGAAGACACGCTTCCAACTGGTGGATAGCGTGTAACCATCTTCTCCATTGACATTATTAGGTGTTTTTGAAATTTCAATAGCCTCCCTTATCAATCTAGGGAAGTACCGGGTCTCTTTCGCGATAATCTTCGCCTCCTCCAAATTCATATTGTGTGATGGTCCGCTCCATGTGTGCGCTCCACCATGATATGGGGAATTATAGCGGTGTGACGGACTGCTGAGTAGCTACTGCGAATGTGGTTGAGGAGTGAAGGAAGATTTTTCCTAAGGCTTTTCTCTAAGGCTTTTCTCTAAGGCTTTTCCGGCGTATGATGAAGTAAAATGTTACTCGGACTTTCCACCGGGTCAAACTCGATCTTGGCCGACGATTCTATGAACGAGTCGTCCATTGTTTCATATCCACAATATGCATGCCCTGATGACGATGGACGACTTGTTCATCGAAACGTCGGCCAAGATGGAGAGTTTGGCCCGGTGGAAAGCCCCAGTAACCTTTAGCATCTTAGAGGGGCGGTCAAGAATGTTATGAAGTACTTTACAGCTCGAAAGACCATTAGGCAGATTTGCGATATGTTTAGCTAATCCTATCTGAGCTTTCTATTTGAATAAATTTCCTTGATCTTTGAGTTCTAACCACGATTGTTTTGTCATTGCGTGGCCGCAGAAGAAAAAAGGACCGTAACAGTCCTAGTTGCCATTGAATTTCCCATTTATTTACTAAAATTTGAGTTTTTGATCAAGTATTTTGTATATTTACCTGAATACAATCATAAGAAAAAATGTTCGATTAATGTTCAAAAAATTATTGACGGTCATCTTAACCCGAGGCGAATAGGACTCATCGATTGTTTATAATGAAGAGCGAAATGGTGAAGTTACGAGCTTTCCATTGGTCGACCAACGATTATAAAATGCAGAAGTCCATTATTCACCGAGCGTACGGCTGGCGAAAAGCGACAGCCCCTATCCTTGATCACCTGTTGATCATCGTTTCTCCGGACTTGGCCGCCTTCCAAGAAGTATTTTACTGGAGGCTTCCATCTGAATCCTGAGCGTCAACCGTCCATCGACCTAGGCGGAAAAAGGTTGAGGGCCCTCTCCTCTATTTTATGGGGCGGACCTTCTGTGAGACTTTATTATTGTTCATCACTTAAAGCCTACTGATTATAACAGCTTTGCTCCATTTATATTTATCCGATAACCATATTGCCTTAACGGTTGTATTATTTGAGCCTCTCAAAGTGTATCTTCTCGTACGGACGCCGGAAATTTAATTTCTGATACTTAGAAATCTCTTTTCTTAAACTTGGTGAAATTCCTCATCACCTTTCTGAATATTGATGGCATCTCGTCTCTTATCACGTGTGAGTTATAATCGATGGAGACTAATCTGCAGCGATCATGGAGAAAAGCACGAAGCTGCACCGCGCTGGGTAAAATTTTTGCATTTTTATTTCTTTTCTTTTTACTCCGAAAGAGAAAGAAAAACGTTTTCCGTATTTATGATCGCTGAATGGCAGACCAGCTTTGATTCTGGGGCATCCGTGTGCAAAACTACCAATTAAATAAAAAATTGCGGCACAGCACTAAAGAAACTAGGTTTTGTTAAGCGTATAATAGTATAGTCCTCGGATGAAAAAGTAAAAGAGAGATACTACTTTGCTCTGGTTAGGCCACATCTCGAGTACGCCGCGAGCATTTGGGACACTGGTAATAAAGATTTAACAAAAAAATTAATATAATACAGAGAAAAGCTGCACGATTCGTAACAAACTTACACGAGCGAACATCTAACGTTTCACAACTTTTAGAGGGGTTAAAATGGGAGCCCCTAGAGGCTCTGAGGCTACCCGCTAGACTTAGCTTGCTTGAGATATTCAGAACTGGTGTGTTTCAGAGCGACACAGAGAGTATTATCATGACGCCTCACTTCATGTCTAGGTCTTACAGAAGCGATAACATGAGAGAGACATAGCCGAACAGATAGGTACAAAAATTCATCATTTCCGTGCACAATAAAAACTGAGATCCAATAAATACACTCCCATAATACACGTCACCATTTCTCCTTCCAAAACCTTATTTCTTACATCTTTACTTAGCTGGTGTCCTAACACCCCCTGCCACATGGCTATTCGGCGGCTCGCAGGGTAGTATGTAAATGTAGATGTTTATTTAGTCGAACAATTTAGTCAGAATTTAATATTGTAGTTGTGACCTGTCGGAGATGGCTGAAGTTATGTTTGAACTTCACTTAAAACTCAAAAAATTATCTTGGAAAACATCCTGCTGATCGTGACATTCCCGAGATCTCTATTTGAAAAATGTCCCCGGTGTGCCAGAGAAAATGTTCCTGTTGTAATACTCTTGGAAAGTCTATTCACTTAATTGTCTTGTGATGAAATCATTGGTTGTGGTCCTAAGAATGAGGTCTGTTTAGAGTGATGTGTCTTATGCATGACAGTATTAATGACGCTTCTGAAGTGTGTCTCGGATCTATTGTCTTATAATTTCCCATATTTCGATGATGACTTCCAAATGAGCTTATGCTCACTATTGAAAAGTGATATGTTGCTCGAGCACATTTTTCAATTATTTCCTTTCTTAATATTTTGCTGCCTGTGGCCTAATCTGAAAGTTGTAAGATTCCAGATTTAAATGACTTAGGTGAATTTGATGAAACATGGTAGATTTACAAAGTTTAGTTTACTTAATAATAATAAAAATGAAGAAATAACAGAAAAATAAAGTTAAGTTTATTTAATTTGCAGTTTATTTCTCTATAATATAATCGGAGAGTTGTTCATGCAACTATGTGTCATATTAATGCACTCTAAATGGAAAATGAAAAGGTATAATTAGTACTTTACTTTAGCTTGATCAAATATCCTCATGTCCCTCATTGAATGGCTAAATTTACCATTTGGTCTCATTAAATCGAAATTGGTTAAACTTTTAGTCTATTTAGCCGAGCTTAAAGTAAACTAGGATATTCCTAGTGTGAGAGAAAGTGAATATTTTTTTAAAGGATTCACAGTGCGGGTTGAAAGTCCATTTTTTACCGCACTATTATTCACTGAAATCTTTGCTGGTGTCACCTGGTTGCTACAGCCTCACACGTGCGGCGTTTAGTCTACTCATATGTATATCCTGATTTACCCATGTTTCACTACCATACAACGAAGTGCGGAGATGTACACTTTTGTACACGGCGATTTTCACGTCCTTAGAGAGGCACTCATTCATTGATACTTGGAAGTCAAAATAGACTGGTTTCTATTTTGCCTGCAAAATATCGATTATGCGATAAAATCGCATTGCATCCGGTAGAATCTTGGTCACATGACAGCAAACGGAGATTTAAAATGTAAACAACGAATAATTTAGGAGGAGGACGCATATGTAAATATTTATTTGTACTAGAAAATGTTTCTGAAGAACCCTAAGGTTAGGTTCATACGTATCGACTTCATGCCGTGCGCCACAGATGGCGCGGCGCCGTGAATTTTTGAACCCGCGCCGTGGACAACACGACTTGTGCCGTGGATAGGACGACCTTTCTAAAACTTGCCACTCAGCTCATTCTGTCAAGATGGATAAGCAAACTAGGATGCTCTGCTTATGCTTGTAGCATTCGCAAAACAAAAAGAGGCGAAATAGCTAGCTATAAGTGGGCACACCCTCTATTGTCCAAAGGTCTGTTGCAGGCGCATTTGTTCATCTTTTCAGTGACCAAAGAAGCGACGAAAGTATGTTCTTCGACAAGTTTAATTAAAAATTTGACGTCTACGTCGTAAATATCTTCTTCTGGAAATGATTCCGCCGTAGCAATTAACATAGTCATTAAACGCTCCGTGTTATACCTCTCTAATCAAGGAATACACTGAAATTAATAACTTATGCGCATGCGCTATACCGATTCGGAACGGCAGCGCATCGACGTGTATAGACGCGCCCATAAGCGACCACAGTGATCAAAGGATCGTGTACGGCACGACTTCGTGCCGTGGCTTGAAGAGGGTCGTGTTGTCCACGACCGCCGTGGACGGCGGGGCGCCTTGGTCGATACGTTTGTACGGATACATTTACGCTAATGCAACTAAACAAACACGGCGTCGTGCCGTACACGACGCACGACGTAAAGTCGTATCGTGTGAACGAGGACTAAGCTTGATGATTTATCTCTTATAAGATAATAATTATTATTGTCACAATGGATGAATTTGAATGGACTGGTTAATGCATAATTAATGTAATTTATATAAATTTATTAAATCCACGAATGCTTATGGGACTCAAACAGTGATATTGGAACGCCATTTTTGCCAAACTTGGTCGATTTTGGTAGTTAACATATCCATTGTTTAATGCCATCATCCATTTGTTTGGAAAAATCCGGAAGTTATGAGTAACAGCTATTCCCGGCGAGTGGCGATACGATTCGAGATATCGCTACACTCGCTTATTCCATATAAGTCAACTTCCATGTGTAAACCCGCCTTTATGCATGAGGAAATTACATTCGACTAAAATTTCATGTCCATTCTTTTCGATATATGATGGGAATACTACAAAAGGGCGCTGGGAAGCTCTGGAGATGGAAGTTTGCGCTCACATTACATTATCCTGAGCTTATATATTTAACTCCTAAAACAGCGTAAAATCGCAATCAAGATACAAATGAGTTTAAGCTTAGTACTAGTCAAATTTCGTAATTTTAAATCATTAGTGAGCTTAGAATTAGAGGAGAATGAATTCCTAGAGTTATAATGAATCCACATATTTATCCCAGTGATCGCTTTACGAGCGTATGGGATTATTAGTTAGGAATACGGAAATTTTTTCTCGTGGGCGTCTTTGAACTGACATGACGGAAAAATACAGCACAATTAGTATATTCCACATTTTAAATGTTTATTGATGACCCAGGTTTCTACTACACAGCAATCATTATCAAAGTACATTTACATACAATTTACAGTTTACATACAAAACATATGTGGCACAGCATTAAATAAACTAGGTTTTGTTAAACGTACAATAGGAAAGTCCTCGGATGAAAAAGTAAAAGAGAGATGCTACTTTGCTCTGGTTAGGCCACAACTCGAATACGCCTCGAGAATTTGGGACCATGGTCATTAATATTTAACCAAATAAATTAATAAAATACAAAAGAAAGCGGCGCGCTTCGTTAAAAACTTCTACGAGCGTACACATAGTGTCTCACAACTTTTAGAGGGATTAAGGTAGGAGCCCCTAGAGACACGGAGGCTACATGTTAGGCTTAGGTTGCTTGAGAAATTCAGAACTGATATTTTTTCAGAGCGACACAGAGAATATTTCATGACTCCTCACTACATCTCTAGGTCTTACAGAAGTGATAAAATAAGAGAGATGCACTGCCGAACAGATAGGTACAATAACTCGTTCTTCCCGCGAACATAAGTGACCACAATAAAATTTGAGCTCCATTAAATACCCTCCTATAATACATGTCACAATTTCATTTCCCAAGAACTTACGTCTTTACACGGCTGGTGACATAACACCCCCTGCCACACGCCCATGCGGCGGCTCGCAGGGTATTATGTAGATGTAGATTTACAATATATGCGAGTCAGTGTATAGAGAAGAGATGGGGGAGAAGTGAAGATTGTTAATTGACGTCAGAGACTTGCGTCACGGTCGGGAATGGTATAGATAATAGGGGAGTATAGGAAAGAAAAACACATTAATAAGTTTGACATTTTTGTTGGTAGCAGCATTCACAATTTCAAATTGTTCTAGGCAGTCCAATTTTTCCCCTTTTCTTAATATAGTGCACTTAAGTCACAAAATCACTTTCGTGGTCCTCCTCGATTCAAAAACATATATATTGTTTTAATATATTATTATAATATATATTTTTTATATAAATAATTATATATATATGTATATATATATATATATATATATATATATATATATATATATATATTTGCAGAATTCACTGAGAGATTCTGAAGACTTTCGTCTTTTTACCCCCCTGAAAGTTTCCTCTTTAATTGTGTTTGTGGCCATTTGGTGAAGTTTTCCATTGTGTGTGTATATATATATATATATATATATATATATATATTAGACAGAAAATTCCGTTACAAAACTTTTTAGACTAATGAGAACGTTTGGTTACAATCACCTTTCACTTTTGCGGGAGGGGTGGATGTAATAATGGCGGGAATATATTTTTTCGTCATGTCTGTCGCAATTTTATACAAAGTTACGCCCTCGACCAATAATTTTAGGCGTCTTTGAAGTTGCTGCCAGAAAACCACTCAATGATTCCACCGTCGTTATTTTTGACAGTCGTTCTATGTGATTATTTTGAGGATATCAAATTCATTATCCGTTTCCGAAAGATCTCCAAATGGTCTCCATTTCACATTGGACTCCTGTTTATTTTCTCAAAATATTTAATTTTCTCCCCTCACGATGCTGCGGAGAACTTTTCCCGTCGCTTATTTCAAGGACACATCGCGATTTACAAACACACTTGGCCTTCACCCTGTTCCGGATCAAAGGAGACGCAATTAAATGGCCGTAAATGCTATCGATCCACTCCGCAGTGTTTTACTTGCTGTTCGAGTATTCCCAGTTCTCTATCGTTTGCAGAATTGTGTTTCTTGTTTACCGAAGAAACCACATAATCGTATTTATACTCTAGGATAACAATAAAACCTAGGGGATTGGAATATATTGGATCAATAAAAGCTATTGATCATAATTGATGAAGTCATAATTCCATTTTGTGATACTCTTGATAGGTTCTTGATGCCATTCCCATTCCATTATTCCACTATTCCATTGCCCATGACTTTCAAATAGCGTCTCAAATAATCCTTTGCATTCGTATATAATTATTATTTGATGGCATTTGCGTTTAAAACTGTGGTGGACGAGTATTTTCAGTGCTGCTTTTTGCATCTTTATGCTTGATGACAAAGAATTCAACAGTTATTGCTGTGCCTTCGACAAAATGTATTCGCTCGTGGTTCTTATTGCATGATCATTATTGGGAAGTGAAAAAGTGTAGGTTGATTTTCACGATCGTTAGTTATAGAGTGAAATGAGAATTTAATTTTGATTGAAAAATGGCATTTTCATCGTAAACAAATGATCTTCATATATGTATATTCAATCAAAATTTTGATCTAGTCCACAGAGGCATCCTTCTATTTTTTTTGCTTTAGTTTTAGATTGTTAGTTGGGGGAGCTTTCGATAGGAGTTCGGACACCTAAACCTTGAGTGATCCATTGTTAACCTGTCTGCCACGTGCAGACAGGGGACAAGAGCGCCACGGTGAAGGTATAAATGGTCACCCATCCAACCCTCGTGCATTTGCTCAACAATGCTTAACTTCAGAGATCTCACGGGAACTGGTGTTTCAATGAGGCTAGGCCCTTGCCCTTATTTAGAGCTATTATTATTATATATTATTTGTCGGCCCCAGTGGCGGCGGGGTAAAGTCCTCGCCTGCTAACTCCAGGGTCGCGGGTTGGATGTCTGTGTTTCGTCCGTTGTTACTGTTGTTCACCCGACGTAAAATGGCCTAATGTGCTGTATTCGGGACAGTGAAAATAAATAAAAATAAATAAATAAATAATAGCGTACATGTTGACTAGTACTTTCAACTCACCCAATGATGGAGTAGAAATATTCTTGTTGAATTTCATTTCTGAACGTTTGCATCTTTCCCGAAAGTGATTCTGTTTGGTTGAGCTCCGTTATACGTTTTATTATTTATACCTCTGTATACTCTGTGGTTTCTGGCATGATAGAGTGGAAATGGAACATAACTGCAGCATGAAAAAATGAGCAACTTCCACTGTGATAATATTTATTACGACCGGTTTCGCTTTTTACAGCATCTTTAGGTTTTGACTGAACAATGTTAAATTCACCTTCAATTCCAATGACTGCTATAAAATGCGAAACTGGTCGTAATAAATATTATCACAGTGAAAGTTACTCATTTTTTCATCCATGCAATTTATACCTCTAAGTCAATTTTCCTGAGCCGAACCACGAGGGCTACAAGAAGCAGTTTCGCTTTAAATCGTCGTTCATCCTTCACAACTTCTCTCATGGTTTACAGAATATCCTCTGAATAGGCAAATATTACCTTTTCCGAGCTCTATGGATCAGTTGTCTCCCTTGTGACTTCCCTCTCGTACCTGACCTTTTTAATTTCTAACATCTCTGAAAGACTGGGAATAGTTTGAATATAAGTAGGTATGTACTTAAGAATACCTGGCAACTCAGAAATCTACTAGCCTAGTCTCAATAGGCCTGAGATGTATTTAGAATCATTGTTGTTGTAAGGAGGCATCTAACAATGTATCCAGCCTCCGTTTCCTTGAGCTGAGCTCTTTCGGAGCATTGCCGGGTCTCAGCTCCTTGAGACTAATGCTTCGCTCGATCTTTAATGATTACTTCCGCCTGTGGTCTGCGACTGACATTCCACACTAAACGGTGCTACCCCCACTCTCTCTTCCTGAGTGGTCCCTTAAAAAAAATAGAAAAATTAATACCACTTTTCTTTTTGCCGGAAAATAGCGCTGTATTAAGGCTTGGAGTAGTTTTATCCGTCGTGTGTTTGATTTTGGCTTTGCGAGGCAATGTAGTATGGCCGAAGGTCAGATTGATAGGATTTCATCCACATTTTTCTACTACTGGAATTCTTAAACATCTGTTCGACAGCGAATATATCATAAAAATCGCTTTAGTCCATCGTATGTGTAACGTGTGGGGGTAAAATAACATCCTCCGCTTCGACCTGAAGCAGGAGAAATATGAATTTTGCCATTAATTACAAGGCCTAGCTTATGACCCTCGAGTTTCTAACTGCTAATTTTCCAGTATTTCATATATATTTGTCAAGCCTTCTGTTTGAACGTGAGAGTTTTAAATACCTCTCCTAACAGTATGTATTAATTCCGCTAGCGGATAAATCTTTCTGCCATGGCTCGCTAAAGATTGCTGCATATTCGAGATGAGGCTTATCAAGGGTGAGGCTGCATATCTCACATATATCTCTTACTTTTTCAGCCCAGGTCCATCCAAATTACTGATCGGATTTAACAGATTTTCCATGATTGGAAACAATGTTAACAGTCGAACGAAGTCAGGGTGTTTCAGAATCACAACGGCGTCCCTTCAGCAGGAGTTTCATCACTGAAAGTAGATAAATCTCCAGGTGCCAGGTATAAGAAGCAAGAGAGGTATGGGCCAGTAGTCATGCCGGTTTTTATGCAAAATTGCCTGGCCACGAGCCGGGCAAGTGTGTGCAGGCGCGTTATGAGGGCGCAGAACGCAGTTCTTGCTGCGCCACGTTTTTGGACTAGGCGCCTTCTCTCTGCATAAACCGTTTCAAAATATCACAGTTAAATTACCTGTGACTTCTTCATCAATCGGAAAAAATCCGCTACTCTCAGTACATTTTTGAAAGAGTATTCTACCGGTTTAGGTAGGTTTTGCTGAATGTCGGAGAATCTCCTCTCGGTGTTCTACACTTTACGGGGCCTATCTCCCTCTAGTATATCCTTATTCGCCTCAGAATTCGATCTGCTCTTCAACATCCTGTCCATGAAATCTATTCTCTTTCTTCCTCTTGCCCGCTTGCCCAGCATCCTTCCCTCTATCACACTCTTCAGCAACCCATCCATCATTCAGCCCCTTATTACATCCTCCTGCTACCTACTCTGCCGATCTTGAATTTCATTCAAAGGTTTCCTTTCCTCGCCCACCATCTCAAGCACTTCCTCGTTAGTCTTCCTCTCCGTCCGCCTCACCTTCCCCATCTTTATCCACACCCATATCTTGAATGCCTGCAGCCTATTATCATCCTCCTTTCTAATGGTCTATGTTTCTGCACTATACAACGCTACGCTCCATATCAAGCTCCTCACCAGCCTCTTCTTCACATCCTTTCTCAATGTTCCCGTCATCAGCTCCCTTCTATTACTAAACGCCTCCTTAGCTAGCGCTTTTCTCTTACGTATGTCTTTGCTACTATGCCAGTTTTCCTCTAGCATGCTGCCTAAGTAATTTAAATGCTCTACTTGCTCGAGTTTGTGTCCTCCAACTTTAATCACCAGCCTCGCTTTCTTTGTCCGGGGAATTCCCAGGGAAAATATTAGGGGAAATCATCCGAGAACTTGGGAAAAACGACGGCCGACCCGATCGTGTTAGCCGTCTTCGAATATCGGCTTTCTTCATAGCCATAATTCCACTCAAACGTTTCTGCCCGGCATATCGCTTGATCCACTGAAAGCTTTTTCTTCTAGCCAACCGGTGTAAGCTGCATCTTGGCCTCCCAGTTTTGAGTAGAGACGATGCTCATTCATTCATTCATCCCTTCCGGGTATCGCAGAAAAACCGAAAATACTACTGTATAAAAACTGCACTGACATCGACTCACGTAAAGGTGAATACCATTAAAGAATTTCCTTAAAACATTTTTGGGGTAGGGGACTTGGAGCTCATCGTACTTTGTTTTCCATTTAGAGATGCGTGGTACGAGATTATTTTACGTTAGACTTCAGTGCTACTCGTGAGGTAATAATTGTATCACATCTGAAACTATTGTCCGAAAAAAAATTGTTAAGGCACTGCTAACGGCCAGCCGTTAGCCTTGCATGTTATACCCACGACGCGCCTTTGATCTGCGCACTATTGGTCGTCGAATTATTTCATGTGCGGCAGATGGCAAACACTTGTTCCATCACCGCAAGGCTAAAAAAAATCCCTAAATCACCTTGTTCTCAGTATTCCTCTGAGTAGCCGTCATAGTGCAAATTATCATTCATCAAATAGTTGATACATGCGAGTGAATCCAAAAATCTACGACAGGTTGCGTAGGATTTGTAGAAGAGGGCGGAGGTTGGTGGATTCTTTCGTTATCCAACCTGTGGGAAGGATTTTCAAAAAGTGGCCAGAATTGCTTTACGTAATTAGTACATACAAGATAAGCGCCGATTGTCACCCTGGTTTCCATCACTTTTCATCATTGGGTGTTCAATCCTAAGATTGGTTGACTGCAGCCCTTCACCCTTCCCTATCTAATGCCAGTTCCCTTACCTCCTGGTATCTCTTCCTATGTACTTTCCTCTTTATTTGGCTGATAAACTTATTCCTGGGTTCTTTGGAGACTTTTCCCTCTATTTTGCCTTCAATTATGCTGTTTATAAGACCATTGTGTCTCAGGGTGTATCCAATCCATCTTATTCTTCTTTTCTGTATGGTATTCCCTATGGTCCTTTCCTCTTCTACTCTTCTGTACACTTCCTCATTTCTTATTTTTTCCGTCCATTTTATCTTCAGCATCCTCCTCCATCACCAGGGTTCGAAGGCTTCTAGTCTTTTCTGGTCAGCGTTTCCAATGGTCCACGCATCTGATCCGTAGAGTGCCGGGCTCCCCACGAATGTTTTCTTATACTGTTTTCTGGTTTGTATTCCTGTTTTCTTTGAGCTCAGCAGTTGTCTTATTCCCATGAACGCCTTTACGCCATCACTCATATGGGAGAATTATAGGTATATTTCTCTCTCTTTGAGCGCTGCATATAAACTTTTGGAAATTATTTGTGGCATACCGTGTCATAATTCATAAAATTTAATAAACTATGCCTTTTTATAAAAAAATAAATCTTCTTGTTGCGATGACTGCCGCGGTTTTCTTGTAATTTAGAAATTTTCGGGTTCTTCCCGCGTTGCACCCGAAGAAAGTAGTCTTTCATTACCTCCTAGACCTCTACCCCATGCGATAAAATGCGTAATTTTTTTCCGCGATTTCTTCCAAATATAATACATGGAGGCTCTTTTCAATGTTTGTATAACGAAAATCTCCACAGCGGAGTGGATGCGGCTACAACCCATTCCACTCACTTGCCGCACCACCTTACTCCCCGTGCAGGCGGGTTGCACCAGACTCGACCGCGCGATTGAAAACTGATGTGAAATTCGTCGTCGCAAACGGTCGCAGCACAATGTCACGGATTCGCACTGTGGAAGCTTTGTAGAATTTCCCCATATAAGTTAATTGGTGATGCTCGGCGATGCAATCAACTATTTCTCTACGTATAGTTAAAAAAAGACCAAAAATGAGGGTCCGTCATTTTGTTTAATACGTATATTTGGTAAATAATTATAAAAATGTGAGTAAACTACATTTAAAAAAAGATGAAAAACTGTTTCATTTAATGACATCACTTTTTATTCCAATTCTTTACCCATAAAGGTTTAGCAAGCGCTTGATTTTGAAAATTTCGTGAGAAAAATGAGTGTAGACCATTTTGTGAAATTTGTGCAACTTTGACCTCATGCAAATTGTTCAATGTTCATTACTAAGGAAAATGCCTTGCATCATCGCATGCACAAGTCTTTTGAGAATATTAATGTTAAGTTTAAGCTTCCTGGCTTGAAAAAAAATCACTTTTTGAATTTTGGCCAGCTTTTTTCGATTTCAGCCCACTGTGCGACGGTTCGAAAGGAACGATGGATCGAAATCAACGAAGGACCGAAGGAAACTACGGATCGAAAGACCGACTGACCGAAAGGAACGGCCGTTTCATATAAGTCGGTCCTCGGTCTTACAATCCGTACACCCGTTCCTTCGGACCCGTTCGTTTGCGAACGATCCTCTAGCACAATCTGCTCTCACATCGTTTGGTCTGTGTATAATTAAGTTACATACATATATGCATACATACCAATCACGCCGTTCCCTTCCGGGGAAGGCACAGTCCCAAAGTTTCATTCATAAATACATATTTGCACACCTAACTCTGCCTCAATAATTTCCTCCACACTGACCTATCCTTGCCAACCTCTTTTTCCTCATTTTCCCCCATATGCTGCTTCATTCACGCCCTCCTATTTTTAAGAACCCTAATATTCCTCCTCCTAAGAATTTCCTCAACCACATTCAACCAAAACTTTCTTGGTCTACCTCTACCTCTCGCACCATTCATTCTACTCTTATATATCTGTTTCGTTATTCAACTCTCATCCATTCTCTCGACATGGCCAAACCAATGAAGCACACTCCTCTCATATATGTCCATTACAGGAGCATCTAACCCAAATTTATAAAAAGTGCCTTGTGCCACCGCGGTGCGATGCTTGTTTTGCCTTTGCCGTTACTCCACTTTTTAGCGTGATTAGATAAGATTAACGTTCTTCGACTACAAATGGATATCTTTGTCCAGTGCTTCTCCAATGAAGAATTTGATTAGTCGTTTATTAGCAAAGGATTGACTTTAAATGCTGGAAAGAAGCATGATTCCTAAGGGACACGTATTATGGCGAGATCGATTATTTTAATTAAAGAAACTTGATGATATAACATGTCCTACTGTGGACTCAAGTTTCAAAATTCTGTTATTTATGCAGAACTTGACTTCATGGTACATATTCATTAGAAAATGAGCGTTGTGCATCAAATATGGCATTCTCACAATTTTATTACGAATATAATATTATAAATCTTATTGTTTTTCCTGGCATTCTGAGGTTATAATTTTTGACATGGGAGAGTATCTGATTGAGTAATTACTCGCATGCAATTTAACGTGAGTGGAAGTTGAGGTTTTAAAGAAGTTGAATTAACCTCAGTGGCTCTTAAAGCCTGAAGAGAACATAAAAACGTTCATTGACCTATGCGAATACATGAAATTATAGCGACTGAGAGCACCATCTATCCATACTTTAATCTTGAAGTTCTGTTTCATTTGCTCATGTTATATTTAATGGCTTCTGACACAACTTTGTGGGATTGCTTCATCGTTAAAATGAGTCTAGAATTCCTTGTTATTATCAACAAATTTTTATTTTTGCAAGACTCGGGCCCTATTGGATTGCATCGTCTTACGTCGTCGAAATTTGATTTTTACAGCATGTAAAAACGTCCCTAACGGTATATGGAGAGACGAAATGGATGTCATTCTCTGTGAATCGAAATTCGAGTTTATCCACAAAACTCTTTAACCCTTTGATCAGTAAGAACGTCCATTTACGTTCTCGTTCCTCCTGGCCACCCAGAGTATGACCGTTCATGCACGTCTTTCAAATTTACACCGGAGCAGTGATTCATTCGTTCACACCTACCATTCAGATGCATTGTAACATGTTGTTCCATCTCTTCTGGTGGCTGGTGAGCACGATTATCACTATAAAGTGTCTATGAAGAGCCCTGCCACCTATCCCATTATTCTGCCAATTGCGTTAATCCTTGAGTACGTGCATATCAAATGTAGTTGGCTCCATTGACCTAAGTTATTGCATTCAAAGCTGGTTTTAGTCCTGTCCTAAATTCATATTCTTGTTCTCAGACCACAATATTTAGGATATTACTCACTAAAATTGTTGTATTTATTTTGTTTTGCTTGTGCAATGTATGATCTTCTTGTTTTCATTGAGTGTTTATCAAATACACTTGAGCTCAAGGTAATAAAATTGTAATCAGTATTACAGTAGAGCGTCAATAATCCGGACCGTTGATAATCCGGATTCACATCTGGCGAAAAATAAGTTGAAGTCAATACAGTGTACATATTTGCCAAAAGCGTTGATGAAAGACATGTTACAATATATTTCATTATTATACTACGTAATAAGTTCATTTTTTTGTATGATTTTATTTATCTGATCTAATTATGTAACTATAGTACTGAAGTGAATCACTGTTTGTACGGTTTTTAGCAAAGTTTTTTAATGTTTAAGGCATCAAACGGCCTTATTTTTAGTTCTGTTCGAAAATCCGGACTTTTTGATGATCCGGATTGGGCCCGGTAACAACTGACCCGGATTATCGACGCTCTGCTGTAATTTATTTTTTTTCAAAAACCTCACTCCTGGGGTAAGCGAAATAATACTCGCTACTCAAAGGGTTAATTAAAATTTGTTCACTGGATGGAGAGATGTGGTATTGCGGGGGTGTATCACCATAACCGATTATATGTACAGTAAAATTCGAATTTCCGAGTAATTTCCGTATTCAAATTTCGAGTGTAACAGATGACAATGCGACGCAACGATACGTAAGGGCGTACTTGAGGACAATTGAGGGAATACTGAGGGAGTTATGTTTCATTATGATTCTCACGTGATATCTAGTATGATGAGCACATATTCTCAGTTCGCGCATGCGGGTTTGCAACTTTGATTCATCTGCCTGTGATTACCTGCAGTGTAAGATTACACAACTATCCTTCATGAGTGTCAAACGGGTGCAAATGAATTCTTTTCTTTTTAGCCCCAATCCGTTATTTTTTATAATTACAATACTTTTTTAGTCTGGCCGTTTCAGCGAGACAGAACCCTCTAATCATATTGGAGACCATATTTGAATTTTATGTTTTAATTTCTGCAGCTGTAGAAAGGATGAATAAAATATTACATTCTTAATGGTGCAATGATATACTTAAGTATGATTGGAATTCTAAGTCATTAAATAAAAATTATCTAAATAAGTGTTTAACTTAACTCATTTTTTTAGCGCGGTACTCCTTCACAACGGAAGGTTTCTTTTGATCCTGAAAAAATGACGGCGGTGGCAATATGATTTATTTAAAAAAAATAGTTGAGAACACATATTTAATAAACACTCATATTTTTTGATGAGATATAGGTTTTATAAATTACTTGTTTTTAAAATAATGTTTCTCCGTACTGCATACGCGTACCATTTTTCATGTAAAAGGCCTGGTATTTTTCCTCAAATACCTCGGAATTTAGTTCGGTAAGGGGCTAATGTTTTGATATCTTCGGAAGGGTGAGGTATTTTTCTGTAAAATGAGACCAACTTCATTGAGTACTAAGTGAAATAATATTCCGAGTACCTTAGTTAGTCCTTATGTTAGAACTAACTAAATTGCATTCATTGAGCGCTTAACCTAAGATTATAGCGGACGTTCACATGCTCTATGTGCATTTCGACCTTGTAACCGAACATGTAGAGATCGACTTATGTTCAGGCCGAGGTGTGGCCGGGCTTGGGAGGGTCCAGAGAACGAGATTCCGAAAAACCTATCCGGATGCGTGACCACATGGTTTTTGCATGCGTAAGGGACGGTGCCGCGGGACACGTTGACCCTGGAAGGGAGAAGAGAGGCGCTTGCGTACCGAGAATCCACGCCTCCAGCTTCCTCCCGGAATCTTCCTCAAATTCTTCAGCCTTTAACCATAGAATATTCTTCGAATTCGACTTTTTCATCTTACAATGCTTGAGAACAATGTCCAGAGCACAGCTTAAGAGAAATAAATTGAATGAAGACTCTTTGAAGAAGAAGAGTAAATATCTGACAAATTTTGTGATCATCATCATTGGTCGTTCAATTCTAATATTGGTCGACTGCAGCCTTCCACCCTTCCCCATCTATTGCTAGTTCCCTTACCTCCTGGTATCTCTCCCTATTCACTTTCCCCTAAATTTGGACCATGAAATTATTCCTGAGTCTTCCTCTTGGGACTTTTCCCTCTATTCTTCCTTCAGTTATGTTTTTGGCAAACCCATTGTCTCTCAGGGTGTGTCCAATCCATCTTGTTCTTCTTTAATGTATGATGTTTCACATGGTTCTTTACTCTTATTCTCTTCTATAAACCTCGTCATTTCTTATATTTTCCGTTTATCTTTAGCATCCGCCTCCAGAACCAGGTTTTGAAGGCTTCTATTCTTTTCTGGTCAGTTTTTTCCACTGGCCTCTGCTTCCGATCTGTATAGTGCCACGCTCCACGCGAATATTTTCACGTACAGTTTCCTGGTGTATATCCTATCTTCTTTGAGCTCAGCAGTTGTCGTTTTCTCATGAACGCCTTCTTAGCCTGGGCTATTCTCTTATTGGTCCTACTCTCCTTGGGCTAATTTTGTGATCTATTTTCCAAATGAAAACCATTGTAAAAGCCGAAATGAATAGCAATAATTGCAGAGATTACTGAGGAAGATCTTATATGGAGTGTATAAGGTAAAATATTAGGGGCGTGGAAGTGAAGAAGTGTGTCGGAATGAAGCGGTTGACTCTTGACTTGGAGAGCGGTGTCGAGAGCTGCGGCAAATCCATCTTCACACTGATGGCCACTGATGATAATCTCTAAATGGGGAGTGGCTTAACGTTCCAGTGTGTTGAGAATTCAGCTGCTAGCCGGAATGTCCCGGATACATCCCTGAAGGATGTTTGTTCCCTTTGTTTATTTTGCTTAACTGTGGAGGCGACCGAAAAGTTAGTTTATTTGAGACATTCGTGGCCGGTGGGTAGGTTTGTTCAAAGAATGATTAGTTTGGAAATGTTGGAATGCTGGAAATAGATAAAGACATAAATAAATATATAAATATAAATATATAAATATGATGGCGTTTTTTCGGCGTTATACTCGGCATATATCTGCGAAAGGTATCGAAGAGTTCTCTGCTTAACTTCCTATTCGACGGACGGAGATCTTCACGGGAAGTGCTCTGCATATCGCTCCACCTACTTGGAATGAGGATCCAGTGAATGATTTTATCGCCTGCTGTGCCCTTGGAAATGGAAACTAGAACTACTATCTCTCACATCAACCAAATCCCCAACCTCTTTAAGGTAATAATCACTAATAAATAAAATCGATCCTCGGCAATAATAAAGTCCATTATTAATTCGTTACGATTGCACAGCAACTTCTTTTTTCAGCTAATCTCTTCACCATTAGATCGTCTGCCCACCATCTCGCCGTATTTCCTGCTTGCTCCTTTTTGTCCTTGTAGTTCCCTGAGGCATAAAGCGAAACTCTCATAGTGTGATTTTTGCGTATTACCTCCTTTTTGGCAATGGTATATTTTCTTTAAGCGGAAAAGTTGTTTTTTTATCGTTATTTTCTTGGCTTGAGCTATTCTCAAAGAACAACGGAACTAGCCGCGCAGTTACGTCAACGGAGTCACCCGCTAGTGGTCACACATTTATGTGAAATTCACAGTGGAAAAATCATTCGCCTGGACTTGGAATCGAACCCAGATCCCTCGATTTCGCGCCGAATGCTCTAACCAATTATGCTACCCAGGCGTCCTCTTCCACTGTGAATCTTATGGGGGCTTTAAGGAGCAAGGTAATGGTCTCCCTGTCCGCAGTGACGGTGATCAGTCCATACCATCGACCTCTGTTGCGTGTCATCATGATGTTGGAAAGGACTTCCGGTACGGCCCAACTTAAAACACTGTCCAAAAGTCACACAAATTTCCTAAGTAAAAACCTTTGTACCTCAGTGTTCTTGGTAGAAACATTGGATAAGTTTATTATTATCATAACTTATGGCATGGAGTTATGAGTTCCAAGTAGGCTAGATGGCGAATGTGCAATGGACCACTTGGAGATTTAAATGACTTTCACTGACTGATTATTATGTGTATTAGCATTTATTTATAGGCTAAACTGTCATAAATTTGATTCTGCGTTGATGATTAGATAACAATTCGAAACTATTAATATTGGCAGTAGTTGATGTGTTTCTGCAACCCGAATATGTTTATGAGTTCTATAACTTCATGGGCCTCATCACTATTGATTCCATAGCTAAATGTTCTTGCAACCGGCCATTAGTAATGCGGATTTGGTCATTAATAAATGGTAATGGTAGGCGTTGTAAATCGTAAAATTTGCCTGGGAAATACCAAATATGCCAAGTTAACTACGAAATTTCACTTTTTCTTTGAGAGCATAATGTTCAACGGGCTACAATTAACAAATCTGATATCAACCTGCAGCCGATCCCTCACAGAGGACAAGGTACGCGGTAGGAAGCCCTCATATTGTGGGATTGCGAGAACTTTGATATCAGATGTAGCTAGAGTTCTAATTACGCCAGCCCCTCACGGCATAAACGCTTTCTTATGCTCTCCAGCTCATTGACCCAAGGGAAATGTGTGGGCTGGTGTATAGCGGTAATTCGCATGAACTGAGTCATTGTGCGTGCTAATGGCCTTCCTCTTTGAACCTATATGTGCTTACGGCAAAGAGGCTAGCTCCGTTATTGAATGGCGCGTTTTCATTGTTTAACGAGGATATTATCAGTAAACAGAGAAGGTATATTTTGAAATTTACTATGTGAAACTCTAAATTGGTCTGCATATTTTTCATGATTAGTTCAGGAGTACTGTTTAAATTGTAGCTTAATTGGATAGAATTTGTCCTACAAAGTAGAAATTTGTCTCTTAATGTAAACCGTATGCTTGAAGACAACATAAACCAATATTAGTTCAATATTTTCCTCTAAGCTCGGAAATCTTGAGTCTATAATTCCTGCTTCTAATTCTCTTAACAGCCTATTTTTATTCGCATGATTTAACGTCCATCTGCTTCTATAGAGTGAATAGGGATTGCATTATTTTCCCATGGCAATAAATATCTTTTAATGGTAATATGCTGCCAGTGTATGGGATCTATATGAAGCGGGGTTGATATCGGAATTAGATCGCGTGCAGCGAAGAGGAGCTAGGTTTGTAAAACGATGCTACGATAAGTTTAGTATCTGTCTGGATTGTTAGAAGAATTGAGGTGGGAATCGCTATCACAACTTAGATTAAATTATAGCCTTAACCTCTTAACTAAATTTCAGGAAAACATTACTCTGATGACGTAATAAACATACTATTAACCCCCCCGTACTACGGCAGATTAGATCGCACCAATAAAATTAGAGAGATAGATTGTAGAACCGATAGGTATAAAATGTCATTTTTCCGCGTATTATTCGGGACCATAACAGCTGTGATCGTCGTCATGAATTGTAAGAGTAGCTAGATTGTAGGTCTAATCTTTTTATTCTCTACGTTCTTATTTATATATGATGTAAATATTGATGTTCTTATTTATGCATGATATTTTGAATATTTAGTAGTAGTCTTTGTATCCTTTGCATGCTGTAATGATTGACGATAGAATGTTTCTTGGTTAGTAGATTTTTCATTGGCGCGTTGCATTTGTGTTACGCTGGTTTCAATGTAGTATCGGCGTTCTACCGTATAATCCATGCATGCCTGGCGTGGAAGCACACCCCTGCCACACACCCTTTGGGTGGCTTGCAGGGTATGACTTAGATGTGGATGTAGATGGTATTTTGTGTATTTAGCTTTGAACTTTGATCATCACGGTATTCCGTCGTAAGTGTCCGCGGCGTTCAGATGAATGCTTCTCCATATTCTCGGGTTTCCCCCGCGTGGGTCGTTTTTGAGACAACAGTTTCGCCCGTGTTCCAACGGGCATCTTCAGGTCGAACCAGCGAAACTATTGTCTCAAAAATAACCTACGCGTATTATCGTTCTTGTTGTTGCTACATATAGGTAACGCTTAGATTATGATGACACATGATGTATTTGGCCAACAGAATTTTACAAATCATGCCATGCCAGCACGTAGGTATATCAATTCCCTTTAATGTTGCCGCGAGACTCGAGACGATTGGTGGCTGATAAAAAACTACTGTTTTAACGATTCGCTGTAAAGATGTAGCAATGTCGCAAGTTATCTCTTTTGTGTGTGATTCCTACCTTATTGAGGCGATAAACGCGTTTATTAAGTCCAAATCAACCACTATCAAACATCCTGTTGATTTCAATCAATTTCCATGTCTCTCAAGTCTCTCTTTACGAAATGTCTCTCACTACGAATGTCTCTCACTACAAAGCACAGTTAGAGTGCACAATTGGCTTATTATCGAAACAGTTATTATGAGAGAAAATTTTTACTTTAATTTCAGAAGGATGATGGAAATAATGACTTCGAAAGTGTAGCAGTTGACTGGACAGCGCAGAAATACCTCTCTTTCCGATTTTTAAAAATGAAAATGATACTCAAAACTTTTCAAGATGTTAAATCCCACCGTTACATTCCCTAAGAGGACAAAGTTGCGGAAGATGATACTTGATCGTTATAATAGGATGCAAAGGGCAGTATTGAAGTTGTAGTAACAAAATAAACCCAACCCGTCTTTCATCATCGGTGGCTGGACATCCCCAGCTGGAAAATCGTCCTACGTAATCACGACTCATTTCATGGACGAGAAGTGGGAGTACTAATCTCTTGTTATAGACTTCGTTCCATCCAATGGCAACCACACAGGAAGGGATATTGCTGAAGTTTTTATGAATACCCTAAAATCCCATGAACTTGAGCACAAGCTGCAAGTAGCTACCGTAGATAACGCCCCCTCAAATGCTAAATTCATGGAGGAACTCGGCAAGATACAATCACGTTTTGATAGCACTGACTAGCATTGTAGATGAATGGCCCATTTACTTAACCTTGCAGTACAAGATCTTATAAGAATATTGTCTCTGGAGGACGAAGTTTCAGGAGACCAGCTTCGATTAATTGACAGTTGAACAATAGTTAGTCATTATGAATATTCAGTTAATCACTGAGAATCTCTGTCATTTAAAACAATTTTTTCGTCATATATATTTCCCTAGTTTCTTCATGCTTCTTATACCTGCTAAAATTGAAAAAGAAAATTTGAGTATGATCTTTGATTATAACAAAAGAAAAATCTCGCTCCAAGTACCTAAGCCGAGCACTCATATAGTAATGCACGTCCCATGATGTGCCTAATTCTCTCCTGAATACTCGCGTACACCGACGTACCGTGTAAAGCGGCCTTTATGCCGAATTCTATTTTTTGAATCAATCAAAAAATTCACGTACTAGCATTACGTGAATTTTCGGATAATAATTGCCTCGAGCTCGGGGAATCGATGCACGTGCGAGCAGAATACTTTCGGAGCTTCATGTGCACGAGAGTGGGAGATTTGCTTTTTGTGTACTTTCCGTGGAGTATGCGAACGGGCGGAGGAAAATATTTGGTTCGCTCCCTCGGGGGAATGTTGCCCCTGCAAGCGCGTCGCTTGATTCGCCCCCCGCCTTCTCCCTCCCTCTCTCTCTCGCCCCCGTGTCATTGATTAGAGCGCTCCCATCTATCCGCTCTCTCGACCACGTGCTCCTCATTGGAAATTCCATCGAGGCCGGGAATGTGGGAATCGGGGTCGAGTTGCTAGGGTCGTCAACAACTCCTGCTCCGAGGGGTCCTCCTGATAAAATATTGTTCCACTTTCACAGATTCATGTCACTGTACATTCTCTTTTATCCCCCGGGGATGCGTAGGAAATTTTTCTTCTACTGGGATAGTTTGTCATTTATTTACTGTGTTGCATGTGTGGCGTTCACAACTGGTTCGACCGAATGAGGAAAAAATTGAACCTCTATACTGGGGAATGTATAGGTTTGAAGCTTTGTTTTTCATGTGTAATTTAAAAAAAAACATGTTTTGCTGCAGTTTTAAGTGACATTGAGGGCTTTGAAAAATGTCGTGTGTTCAGAAACCTGTGAAGAAGAAATTAAACATTTCCGCCACATAAAATAATACTTCTTTCAGGAAATTAAATCAATAATCTAGGTAGCCATTTTTCATGCAAGATTTTAACTTTATAATCCTTTTTGAGCAATCGATTTTATCCAGAGCAGTATTTCAGAGTTGTTTTCACTCGTGTGGACAAAGTGTGTACCGACACCGAACTCACGCTTTAGTCATTGATATTGCGTCTCTTCTTATTTTCGACGCATGAAATTCATTACTGATCCAAACAACATATCCCGTTGCAAATTCATATTTAAATTACCTCATCTGTCACTGTTTCTCCGTAGAGTTGTTCCATTAGTGATATTCTTTAACTCTGAGTCGCCGGGTAGAATGAAAATAATTACTTAATTTACATCTACGTAATACCCTGCGAGGCACCGCATGGGCGATTGGAGGGGGGTGTTAGATCACCAGCCGTGTAAAGATATAAGGTTTTGAAAGGTGTAATGTGGCGTGTATCATGAGTGTATTTAGTGGAACTCTGTTTTTATTGTGCTCGCTTATTGTGCGCGGAAAGAACGAATTTTTCTTACTATCTGATCGGCAGTGTCAATCTCTCTTGTTTTATCGCTTCTGTCAGACCTAGAGATGTAGTGTGGAGTCATGATAATATTCTCTATGTCGCTCTGAAAAACATCAGTTCTGAATTTCTCAAGCAGCCTAAGCCTAGCGTGTAGCCCCCGAGTCTCTAGGGGCTCCCACCTTAATCCCTCTAAATGTTGTGAGACATGATATGTTCGCTCGTAGCAGTTTTTAACGAAGCGTGCTGTTTTTTTGTATTAAAAAAAATTTTTTTGTTAAATTTTTGTGTTCAGGGTCCCAAATGTTCGCGGCGTATTGGAGGTGTGGTCTAACCAGAGCGAAGTAGCATCTCTCTTTTACTTTCTCATCCGAGGACTTTCGTTGTACGCTTCGAAAACCTAGTTTCTTTAATGCTGTGCTGCATGTTTCTTTAAATCTTGCGAGCCTCTGCCTATTACAATGAAGTGAAAAATAACGCCATCTCCGTAGTGCATCGACTGCTCCTACGACCTCGTGGCCTTGCGGGCGTAGCTTACTCCGAAACGTCGTGTCGTGTATCGACGCGACGAGAGAGTGCGTGCGTGCGTGATCGTGAAGCTCCGGCATTTCCGCCCGTCAGAATGATTTCAACCCCTGTCACGCGTGGATGATGGATTCGGGAGAAACTGGAGTCGTTTTGTTTTAATTTTTGGAACTCCCTGCATTTCGTCATCGTTTCTCTTCGGAGGCTATCATTATCCCATTCTGCGCCTCTTATTCTGCCTTCTTTTGACATTTTTACATATTTTCATGATTTTCAATGAGTGGCTATATTGCGATATCCTTATTTCGAGCCCTTCACCTATCTAGTGAATTTCTAAGAAGCCCAAGTTTTGTGCTAGGATTATGGGTAAAAAGATGTAATATGGAGTGAAAATCTTTGGGTTACCTTTTTTAGCCCTACAATATGCACGCGAATCGTAATCTGGACTTATTTTAAAAAGTAAATCAAAATTTTATCGGATCAGCAAAAGTCAATCTTGGAATGTAGTATTGAATATTTTGTGATTTTTACCACGAGAGTGACATTTTAAATGTAAAATACCATTTATATATATATTCTGTATTCTACCGGTAAAGGTTGGTTTTGTTGAATGTCAGAGTATCTCATCCCGCTTTGCAACACATTCAGGGACCTATCTCCATTAACTCCATATTATCTCCATCAGGGTCCATCTCCATCTGGCTTTTTTTTGCCTCTGCATACGATGTACCCTTCGTCATCCCGTCCATGAAACCTTTTCTCTATTCCCCTTCCCCGCTGGCCCAGCATCCTTCCCTCTATCACACTCTTAAGCAACCCATCACCCCTTATTATATCCTCCAACCACCTACTCTGCCGATCTCGAATTTCATGAAGAAGTTTCCTTTCCTCGCCCACCATCTCAAGCAATTCCTCGTTAGTCTTCCTCTCCTCCACCTCACCTTCTCCATCCTTCTCCACACCCAGATCTCAAATGCCTACAGCCTATTCTCGTCCTCCTTCCTGAGGGACCACGTTTCTACCCCATACAACGATACGCTCCATATCAAGCTCCTCACCAGCCTCTTTTTCACATACTTACCCAATGTTCCCGTCATCAGCTCCCTTCTATTACTAAACGCCTCCTTAGCTAGCGCTATTATCTTCCTTTGCTACAATGCCTGTTTTCCTCTAGCGTGCTGCCTAAGTAATTTAAATGCTCTACTTGCTCGAGTTTGTGTCCTCCAACTTTAATCACCAGCCTCGCTTTCTTTGTCCGGGAAAATCTCTGGGAAAATATTAGGGGAAATCATCCGAGAACTTGGGCAAAACGACGATCGTGTTAGCCGTCTTCGAATATCGGCTTTCTTCATAGCCATAATTCCACTCAAACGTTTCTGCCCGGCATATCGCTTGATCCACTGAAGGCTTTTTCTTCTAGCCAACCGGTGTAAGCTGCATCTTGGCCTCCCAGTTTTGAGTAGAGACGATGCTCATTCATTCATTCATCCCTTCCGGGTATCGCAGAAAAACCGAAAATACTACTGTATACAAACCGCACTGACATCGACTCACGTACAGGTGAATACCATTAAAGAATTTCGTAAAACATTTTTGGGGTAGGGGAATTGGAGCTCATCGTACTTTGTTTTCCATTTAGAGAAGTGCTACTCGTGAGGTAATATTTGTATCCCATCTGAAACTATTGTCCAAAAAAAAAATCGTCAGTAATTCCCTTATATTACTAAACGCCTCCTTGGGTAGCGCTATTCTCTTCCGTATGTCTTTGCTACAATGCCTGTTTTCCTATAGCGTGCTACCAAAGTAATTATATTGTTATACTTGCTCGAGTTTGTGTCCCCCAACTTTAATCATGAGCCCCGCTTTCTTTGTCCTAGAGAATCTCATTACTTTTCTTTTCTTAAATTTTTATTTTTATATTACGGTTTGAAAAAGTTAACTACATATTTTTTTAGTACTAACTTTATTTATGTTTATTATAGGCTTCATGAAATTTTATGTTACTGTTCGTGGCCATTTTAATTGATTTTACTCAAAATGTCAACTAGCCATGTCAAATCGTCAACTAGCCGTGTGGCTATTCTCTGTGATCGTTCCTCGGCTTAGGGTTGTCCGAGCGAGATAGTTCCCTTGTCATAATTCGACCATATTCGAATTATATGTTTTAATTTCACCAGCTGTAGGACACTTGAATTAAATATTGCATTATTAATGGTGCAATGATATAGTTTTATGTAACAGAAATGGTAAGTAATTCAATGAAAATACATATCTAAATAATTCGTTAACTCCACTACGTTTGAAACTCCATCAAAGCGGAAGGTTTATTGTGATCCCGAAGAATTTATTGCAGTCACAATACGATTAATTTTCAAATATAGTTAAGAAAACATACAAACTACACGCTGTTAGTTTTCCTACGACATCTAAGCGTAGGGAATGCCTCATTTTGTAAACAATGTCTCTCTGGAGTGCATACACGCACCATTTCCCACGTAAAAGGGCTGGTATTTTTTGGCAAATAACTCCGAAATTAATGTGGTAAAGGGTTGAATTTTTGATGTCATTAGAAGGGTGATATATTTTTCATTAAAATGAAACCAAATTCATTGGTTTATAGGTAAATTGATGTTTCGCTCAAACTACCTTAAATCTTTCTGTTATTGGTCTCTGATATCTCGGGCCGATTAAGTTCCATTCTTGGCCCAACCCCTAACTCTCGGTATCCCTACTGCATTTCGAAAAGCACTTTCCTTTTCCTACCTGCCTATTTTTAATTGCGAGCTTATCAGCCATCTCCACCAATGCCTTATACCCCTGCTTCGCCATTCCTAGCGTCTCAACCAATTCTTCGCATAACGATCTATTCATGATGCTGTAGAATTTGCCAGAAAGGGCCTCTCCTGGAAAGAGCAATTAAATCAATAATGTGATTGAAGGCTTACAAATTTTCGTTGCTAAAAATGGGTATTAATCACCCTTATTAGATCACTCCTGAAACAGCCTAGTTATCCGAATTTTCGGTTTCAAACTAAATTAGAAGATTCCTTCCATCAAATTTGGAAATATCCAACCATCACATAGAATAAAAATTCAGCCATACGGTCAGCGGCACTTCGTTGACGCTGCCTGTGTACTGTAACTTAAAGAGTGAGGAGAAAGAATGAGGGTCCTTAGGCCTCCGATTTCGTGTCGAGTGTTTAAAACGATCTTTTATGTGGCAAAATTATAAATTTCACACCGATTCTGGCGGGAGTAATCACCGAATACCTTTGAGTGAAGATGCGGATACGTATTCGTTGACATTAAAAGCATTATTACGGTTATAATTTGGTTCCAATTTTAATAAATGAACGTGTTTCCTTTGTTTAACTATGTTGAGAGAACATATGAGAGTCGAATAGCTGAAAATATTTGCAAAAGAGAAGTGGATGGAGCCAGAGAAATGGACTGACAGTCGCAGATGAATGTGCTGGAAAAGACTCAAGAGGTAAACCTTCTAGAAGTCTTATGGACGAGAGAACATGCATGAAGCAATGGATGATGTGATGGCACCGAGGAAATCGTGCAAGGATTCTACATCTACATCTTCATAATACCATGCGAGCCGTCGCATGGGCGTGTGGTAGGTATGGGGTGTTAGCTCACCTGCTGTCTAAAGATGTAAGTTTTTGGGATGAAATGGTGACATGTTTTATAGGAGTGTTTTTAAAGTGGAGCTCAGTTTTTGCTGTGGTCACTTATTGTGCGCGGAAAGAACCAGTTTTTGTACCTATCTGTTCAACAGTATATCTCTCTTGTTTTATCGCATCTGTCAGACCTAGATATGTAGTGAGGAGTCATGATAATATCCTCTGTGTCGCTCTGAAAAGGATTGGGCCGAGCGAGAGAAATTAATGACAACGCATTTCCCGCTCTAAAATGTAATAACTGAAATTAAAATAAAATTACGTCGTTTTTCGCGTTTTAATTATATTTTCCGTCATAAATGTATTTGCCTTCCTTTTCCAAATGTATCTCAGTGTGGAAGCATACCGATTCAAATAGTCTGTGTAAACGAAGCACGCATTGTATCCATAAAGCAGTGCTGGTGTTCTAGGCTTAACACTAATTAATCGCCTCATTTGACGATGTCTGCCCCGAAAGTGAGAAGCGTGATCGGTATGTATGCATGTATGTCATTTCAGCGCCCGTGGCGTACCTGCCTATTTTTCCTCGGACCACACGCAGTTGGGACCGGATGTATATCTGAAGGGTTAGCGATCCCGAATAAGCTGTTGTGCAGAATACATAACTGTGCGATAGCTCGCCCTTCGTTTTAAAGGGCTTCACGCTCTTTCCTCAGCGCGGAATGGCATCTGTATGGCGTGGAAATAAACTTCTCAGTCTCTGGCTACTTATGAAATCCATCGAATTCTCTCTTCGCCTATAAGGTTAAAGCAACTGATTACAGCGATAAATGTCGAAAAATGCCTCGAGCGACGCATTTAGCTTCATTTTTTTTACCTTTGATAGTGACCTTTACGGTAGAACAATGTGGGTAGGTTTAGCCTCATTGAGTTCGTTCATTGATTACCATTTTAATTGAAAGTGCAATTTCTGTATTTTTTTATTTCATTTCCACGTGACAGTCCTTGAATTACGAATTGGTGGTCAGGCTGTCCGGAGAGCGATAAATTAACCCGGATTATTTTTTTCCATGTTTTCTTTCGGGGAACATTGACGAAAAGAATGCCTGACTACGCATTTACCGCTCCAAAATATAATAACTGTATTTAAAATAAAATAATGTCGTTTTTCGCGTTTTAATTATATTTTCCGTTATTAATGTATATGCATTCCTTTTCCTAATACATCCCTGCATGGAAGCATACCGATTCTAAAAACTGTGTGAAAGAAACACAGATTGTACCCATAAAAGCCCAATATTAATTTTTGGTATTTTTCTCCTCATCGAGTCTAATTAACGTGGCAGGTTAACGCCAGAGAATAGAATTTTTTTTTAATTTCGTGCTAGTATCTTTATAGTCTGTGAGGCTTCTCGGTTCCTGATCTAATGGCTAATTGCGCAAATGTCTCCTTTTGAAGTTTTAGATTTTTTGGCTTGTATGTGCTTTTTCACTCCTGTTTAGAGACTCTACCTGGTAATTGGTAATTAATTGTGACAAAAGTATAAATGCTCGTGATATATTTAACTTAGTTTCATCCATTCCGAATATCAATTATAGTAATTATATGGAGGATAGTCTCTCATTGTTGCCGGAGTCGAGACTGGGTTACCAATAGCATGCAAATTATCGTAATTCAATCCCAACTGAATGGGTTAGTTGCGTTTTCAATCCCCCATCTCAAGAGCGTATGAGGTAGCCTTTTTACGTTTATTTCCTCGTGTAGCAGAGTTTTGTGGGATCTGTAACAGATGTTATAGCTATTATTCTGATCCATAAATGTTCTTTGGTGTGAGGCTATTAAGCGCCGGCTGTTAATGCTCCTCTGGGTTCGTCGGTTGATTGCTTTTCAATAATACAATGATAATCAAGTTTCAGCTGGAAGTTCAATTTTAGAGCGATTAAAGACGAGTTTATCACTCCGTTTCGCAGAATATCGTCAATTACTAATAAAACCCTACGCGCCCTTCACATGGTCACATTTAATTGTCAGAAAATTGGGCTAAGAAATAGCTCCCATGTCGTATTGCCATTAGGCGATAAGCGGGAGGTCCGTGAGGTACACATTTTTTTATCTTGCTCGTGCTTGGATATATTATGGATTCCCCGTCGGGCTTGTTGAGTGGGATGTACTTATCTTTTAACGCTCCGTTTACGAGGCACTCAGAAATAATGTTAAGAACATAATTGAGGGCAAAATGGCGTGAAAAGTCCCCAGAGGAAGACCCTGGAATAAGTTCATGGAGCAAATAAAGAGGAAAGTACAGAGGAAGAGATACCAGGAGGTAAGGGAACTGGCATTAGATAGGGTAGATGACTGGAGTCAACCAACATTAGTATTGAACGACCAATGAATGACAGGAATAATGACGCTCAGGGCGGTACTGAAAGTCGAACTATACGGAATATTTTATTCTGAAGTAGCAAGTTGCAAGTAGTAGAAGTTACTTAGTCAGTCTTCATCTGCCCTCGAAGTTTTGCAAAGAGCGTGCCCGTTCAGGTCTATTTGTGGCCGTCGCCCTGGCTCTGGCCCATATTGCTCGTCTACTCTCAACATTTTCCCTCACATTATCTTTTCTCTAGGGATGCCACATCGACTAAAGAACATCGAGTAGTCCATTTTTCGATTTTCATTTAAGCACTCACTACTCACTCAATATTCATCGGATTATTTTATTTCTCGATGTTTTCTATGCCTCAGCCTCAGCTAAAAACATCGTGTTCTTTTTCTACTCCTCAGCCAAAATACATCGCGTAGTCCGTTGTTGTCTTTGTGGCATCCATACTTCCCTCTTCTAGCTGGTTCATTCTCATCTTCCTCCAAGTCTTGCATCCCAAGCTCCTTTAGGGTACCGCTGTTCACCCATTTGGCACACATGACCAAACCATCTCAAACCTACATGGACGAAATTATGGAACATCAGCACAAAAAAAAAATACTGCTACAATATTAATTTTTCAAAAGCACTGTTTAAGCATTTAAAATATTGCAATTTATTTGATAGTAACATTTATTTTGAAAAGTGACATATTTGTATTTTATATATTTAATTTGAAATAATTCTTCACTAAATAATATTTACACATGCTACACTTCGACATTACTTTTCTAACGTCTCATTTTGGAACTTTTCCAATGTTTTCTTCATATGACAGCCTAAACTATTTATTTCATAGCTCCACCAGGCACGCCATCGTCAGTGAATAACTGTTCTGTCTAGCGCAGCAACTAAATGGAAAAGCCTCTTAGAAAGCATATATTTCAATGATTTTGAAACTTAACAAATTTGACTCGCTCTTCCATAGAGGATGAATGGCGAGAGTCCGATTTCGTCGGTTTGGGGACGTTACTTAAGAGTCTTGCGTATGGTGATATTTCTTATTTTCTGTCTTTCGTTTTTGTTCTCAAGGCGTCTGAGAAACCTCATCGCCATTGCTTTTAATTTTCTTTTGTGTTTTTCACTCAAAGTCCATGATTCACAGCTATATGTGATTGTTGGAGTATATATCGATTTGTACACTGCGATGTAAAATCTTTTCGTGACTTCTCTTTTGTTTAAAAACTTTTTATTTGGGACTCCATATAAGTTTCTGGCTGTCAGTATACGATAATCAATCTCAGATTCCAAATTGCCGTCTTCACTTATGAGTACTTACTACTCAGTGTTTGAAGGTTGCCTCTTGATCAATTGGTGTATTATTAACAATTGAATTTTGCTGTCTCACCAGGATTGGATTGGATATTTGGGGAGGCGACAGAGCTGAGGTTATTTACGCCTGTAGGGACAGGTATGGGAGGAAGGGTGGATAGAAACCCGGCGTCATTTTAACGAATGGCGGCAAGTGGAACACGGTTAACATCTCACCCGAAATACGGAGTACTGCACTGGAAGTGCCCTCCACAAGACACTCATGTAGGAATCGGGTTTTCATGAAAAACATCCTTCTCTGCGGGGATTTGAACCTTGGCCGTCCGTATGGTTAGCCAGTATTCTAGTCACCACACCTACCCTATCCCCAGCTGTCTCATCTATTTGCTAAAAATCTTTGTTTTTGTTTTTGAGGGATTGATGATCATGTTTTTGGCTGACATAACTTCACTACTCACAATTATGCCATACTGGAGGTCCTGTGCCGAATAGGCGATTAGGAAAATGTTGTTAGCAAAGGCAAGATGAAAAAAGAGCACAGACTCCGAGCCTAAATTTTATGACGGCATTGATCAAGAAACAAACAGATCAGGGGGCAGAATATTGCCCTGTCTCACACCTGCAGCGGTTCGGAATTCGCTTGATGAAGCATTTGCTGGTGTTATATAATTCCTACATCTTTTACAAAAGCTCAAAGTAGAAGTTAAGTGACAATAAACTTAAGGATGTAAAAGGCGGTATCGTCTCCGAGATTTCTCCGATCAGGGGAAGATGTCGGGATTAAGTCATGTTCACATGGCTGAGAAGAGGCCGTGGGGCGTTATCGCGTTTGTATTTCCTTCCTTTCACCCGGCCCTGACTGTGACTCTTAGGTGAATCCCATTTATGGACTGCGCAAGACATCAAGCGCTACGTAACATCTGCGAAACTAAAGGCTGGGAAACAATCAACGTGTACGTGTGACGCGAGACGTTAACGGAACAACGGGAGACGGGGAACGCAAGTCAGCGGTCACAATCGACGTTAACGCGGCCCGGAGTAACAAAAATTGACTAACTCAGGCGCTGCTAAGAGATCAGGTGTAAACAAGTGTGGAAGTAAATAAGTTGTCTTCGCCAAGAGCAATCTTCAACAGTTGGAAGTATCTGCCGACAGATGGCTCCCATTCCCGGATTCTCAGGACTATTCTGATTGGTTTTCCGTGTACGGGACACGGGAAGAGATGAAAGTTGCCCATCTCTCGCGTACACGTTGATTGTGTCCGTTTGTTATACTTTCCCGTCAGCCATCTTTTCGCGTATTCCCGTTAACGGCTCACGTTACACGTACACGTTGATTGTGTCCCAGCCTTAAGACAGGCATTAGGTAAGAAGTACTTAGTGGTAGCTAGTGGTCACAAGAAATCAATTCTCAAATTTTTCCCGGAGCAGCCTCCGCCCCTTAAAGTTTCCAAGGGGCTAGAAAGAGTGATTGGCAAAGTTTCAGCACCGTTTGATAACGCTAACCCGCATCCCATTGAGGTGGAAGTTTAGAAAGAATGCCATTTGTAGCAATAATTCACATATTTTTCTCCGTAAAAATGAAAACCAATGGTCCTGGAAGCGTGGATTATGTTTCATTCCACAGGAAACTTTGTTACTTTGAAGTTGTACTTATGCCTCTTTTTAGCGAACTCTTATAGATTTAATGTTATTTAGCACTGCTTCAGGTCAGATCGTGCTCTGTATCCATAAAATCGCCATTTATGGAGAGTAGCAACAAAACTAATTTAATTTCTTTTTGTCCGTATTTTCTTGCTTACTTATGTATATTTACGCTAATAGACTCAATTAAAGGAAGACTAATTTTCATGGAAATTCATTTTTTTAACTTTATTTATTTAATTTCTTTTTGTCCGTTTTTTCTTGCTTTGTTACGTATGTTTGCGCTAATAGACTTAATTAAAGGAAGACTAATTTTCATGAAAATTCATTTTTTAAAACTTTATTATAAAAAATAGCCATGGTCGAAAAAGGGTTTAGCAAAGAGTTTTTTCAAAAGTGAATATCGCAAAATCCAAATTTTAATAGAAAGAACTAAGAGAAAAGACGAGCAGGAAAGGTATGTAAATGAGATCAAAGCTGTTCAAAGCTAATTAATTCGGAAACATGATTATTTTTAACAGCTTTCATATTAGCGTAGTATTGGCAATGACTTAGGTAAATTGTCTTTTGAATAATCAGGCTTTGAATTCCTTTTCCTTAAATGCCCGAGCTTTATGCCGATGTCAGGTTTTTTTCCACCATCTTCTGTTCCGCAAGTAGTCATTATCTGTAATCCATGTAGCGATTATGGTTCTAGCGGCTTTAGTAGTCTGTCACCTCCCAAAATAGCCAACCAAATACTTTGAAGTAGGGTCGTGGGATGTAGGGATGGGTCAAGATGTATTCATTCACCGGTAATCGAGTACTCGAATGAATACTAGTATAGTCAAATGAATACCTGAGCTCCAGGTATGTATTTGAGTACTCATATGAATACGTGAATACCCGGTCAAATGCCGTAGACAGTGGCGTGGTACTCGGTTCTCGCGTGCGTATTCCATTTGGGTACTAGTATTCAGTGGTATCCACCCAGGTACTCGAGCCTTCGATACCCAAATATTCACTCGGGTACTCGATTACTAGTGAATGAATACATTTGGACCATCCCTAGTGGGAAGACTAAAATTGACGTGGGGGGTGTGAAGGTTAAGGATTGGAGGGAACAAGGAGAAAATATTTGGATTTGTGTAGATAATATTATGTATGAGACTGTACGAGTAGAGACATTAACTGACAAGCAAGTGGGAAAGGATATAATCAGAAAAAGAAGACAAACTATTTTAAACATGTGGAAGCATTTCGTGATGGAATACCGCCTTGCGATCAAGATATTTCGCTCCTTTTTACTCGCCATGTGCAAAATACATGACCTGGGATGAAAATATCGGCAATATTTTAATAATAAGTAAACAAACACGGTCCCTCTAAGCCATATGGCTTGTCAGAAGGATCCAACACATAAACATACAATGCGGAAAATAAAAAAAATGGTGTATACAAAAAACAAAAAAAACAAGTTACAACAATTTATAATATTACAACTTGAGAACTTTAAACATAGCCAGATTTAGGCATTCCACATTTTTGAATACACAGGTATTTAAATATTTAAAGTATTATGTTTAAATTTCTGTGCACATAAGCGTAATGAATAATTTGTATTATTCCCTGAATGAGGCCCTGGTGTCTCTGACTCGGTCTATCTCTTAAACGCTCGTAAAACGGTGCAACTTTAATTGAAAATTTTTTCGTTCGAGTTTTTTCAATTAGCTGAGCCAACATCGGCTTTAAAATAGTTGAAAAATACTGAATAGCAGTTTGAATATCTCCAATTTGGACATATTTACTAATTATTTCCCGTAAAAAAACTTCTGTTTTGCTATAATTAATTTTGACTTCACTTTTAGGCACGTATCAGATTTTGTTAATTAAATAGAGCTCTTGTGTCACTGACTTCCCCACTGGGCATGGAAAGGTTAATCTCCGCATAAATTTAGCTGTCAAATGCTAATGTTTCATATTGTACGTATGCAAATAATTTGCACCGCAGATGACCTTAGGCTTTCGAGGAAGTGGAGCCCATGTCCCTCCCTCTCGCTCCACGACCGGAAGAGGAATCCTTTCCTCGCTCAAAGATTCCGGCAAGGATCGCTCACTCGACCGCAATGAATTGGATTTTGTGGATTCTTTATAGTTTCACTCGTTGATGAAGAAGCAATGCTAACCATGCATTAACCCAATCGGTATTTTTAATCTTCATTAACTTATTATAATTTAGGGACACCTCACGTTTGCAGGTCGATTGTTGAAATACTTTTCCCAAACACATTTGACAGCGGTTGTGAACTCGGCTGGACTTCACTTTCTTTAATACTGAAAATTTTCAGTTCGCATTATCCTTTAAGATGTCATGTGAATAGTGTTATGTTGTATGGACGCGAAACGTGGACCTTGAGAAGAAGAGAGAAGAATGGGATCAATGCTTTTGAGATGTGGGTGTGGAGGAGGATAGAGAGAGTGAAATGGGTGGATAGAGTAAGGAATGAGAAAGTGCTGGAAAGAGTAGGCGAGGAATGATCACTACAGAAAACAATATAGGAGAGGAAGGGAAACAGGAATGGATGTATTTTAAGGGGGGAGGAGATTTGAAATATAACAGTCGAAGGAACAGTGGAGGGAGAAAAGAGAAGAGGAAGAAGAGGGCTGAAAATGACAGACGAAGTTAAGATAAAATAAGTTACAGGGAAACCAATGAAGAGGCCCGGGACAGGACAAATTGGAGACAGCTTTGGTGTTATGAACCTGCCACTAGGTAGAAAACCAGTTGATGATGATCATCATCCTTTTATACCAATTGTACCCGCTGTGGTCAATTTATGTATGCACCAATGTAGCGGTAAGAGGAAATTCTAGGCGTTGGTGGTGGGTAGTATTATTCGTTTCGCTTCTGCTTGCACATGCTCAACAATGAATGAGCGGTGGTTCAAAAGTAAAACATTTTTATCGCTATCGTTGGAGTACTACATTTTCTATATTCAGTGGATGGGTCATTTTAGTGATAACGAGAACATCGAGTGGGCTTATGGAAGGTCCTGTCCGTTACACTTTCATTGTCAGTTTTCTCCACGTTTACTTTGAAACATTATGGGGCGATCAGTAAATTATTCACATATTGTGGGACCGACTTGTTGCATATCCGTGAAAAAAATGAATCAGCCTTTTGTAAAGCCATCACAATGATGAGGTGAGCTCTTACGGCTAAACAATTAAAATAAAACAAAGAAAGTCTCCTAAAGCCGTAAAAAGTTGGCACCCTTCGTCAGAAAACACCAAACTTACTGTGTTGGTATGCTGGGAAACCACAGCGGCGACCAACCACAGCCTCTATACCAAGAATACCCCCCTGTGATGGTATGTTATTTGGGGAATGTTACTTCCTCGCCAGAAACCAACACAGACGCACACACACAACCCAAATAGGATCCTTTGCTAGGGCTAATGGGACCCCGCTAAGGATGCTTGAGTTATAATCTGGGATCCTTTACAGGGCTAATGAGACCCCGCTAAGGATGCCCGGTTATTTACGCAAGCACACTCACAAGCACACTAACAAGCGAACAAAATCACTCACTCACACACACAAATGGGCCCAACTTCTGGGAGAATCAGCTCCAAAAGAGCGTGCTCAAATGTACACAACAGGAATGGACGAGGGTGGGGGTCGAATATGCGTATTTCGGCTACAAAGTAGCCCTCTTCGCGTTGCGTTGAACCTTGCGTTGAAGGGACGCGTTACCTTCTGTTAGCTAAATATGAACCTTGACACCATCGAGCTCGGAGAAAAGTTATTGCGGAAAAGCGAGATGGGTTCATTGCAGACTTGAGAGTCACCTTTGAATATAAGAATGCATAAGATAGCGAGGTACAACGGGCATCGGAGCGAAGTACAACTGACGTTTAGCGGAGAATAGCCCATGCTAAGAAGGTGTTCATGGGAAAAATGTAACTGCTGTGCTCAATGATGATAGGACTACAAACCAGGAGACGGTACGTGAAAACATTCGTGTGTAGCGTAGAACTCTAGGGATCGGAAGCATGGGCCATTGGAAAAGCTGACCAGAAAATACTAGAAGCCTTCGAATCCTGGTGATGAAGGAGGATGCTGAAGATAAAATGGACGGATAAAATGAGAAATGATGAAGTGTGCAGAAGAGTAGAAGACGAAAGGACCGTATGAAATACCATACAGAAAAGAATGACGAGATGGATTGGACACACCCTGAGACACAATGGGATTATGAAGAACATATTTGAATGTAAAATATATGGGATAGTCCCCAGAGGAAGACCCAGGAATAAGTTCATGGACCAAATAAAGAGGAAAGTACATAGAAAGAGATATCAGGAGGTAAGGGAACTAGCATTAGATAGGGAAGGGTGGAGGGCTGCAGTCAACCAATATTAGGATTGAACGAACAATGATGAAGATAGCGAGAGAGGCAAAATAGAGGAAAACGCCCTCAGAGGAAGACCCAGGAATAAGTTCATGGACCAAATAAAGAGGAACGTTCATATGAAGAGCTGCCAGGAGGTAAGGGAAGTATAATGAGATATGGAAGGGTGGAGGGCTTCATTCAACCAATCTTAGGATTGAACAACCAATGAATGAACGAACTTTTATTTGCCGCATGTAGTTATTTCGCGGTCATCGGCTGGAGAACTCTAGTTGAGGACACCCGTTATGTCATTTCATTCCCCTCTTCAAGTGTTCGTTTAGCTTTCCAAACTCATCAAGATCAATCGTTTCACGACCACCCCATCCGTTTCCCCTTTCCTTGTATTTTTTTCTTTCTTTCTTGTCGTTGTAATTCCTCGCCTTGCCGACTGGGAGTACAAGGTAATAGGGAAGAACCTGAAATGTCGCTTATGAGGAATAGACAGCGGTTGAAGTTCACCGCGAGGGAGGATTCTCCTCCTCGACACTCAAATTGCCTCCTTTTCCATCGTCCGTCTCTTCTCTCCCTCCCCTCGCGAGTCCTCCGTTTCCATGGAAACGATTTCATTGTCGACCGTGGGATTTGCGAGAGAGTCGAGGCGCAATGCCGAACGACATTACGTGACACTAATAAGATGATGGCGGGCTTGTTTTAAAAAGCCTCGCGAGTTGAGTGCATAACTCGCTGCGCCCCCCACCCCTTCTCTTTCGTCTTCTCCCTCTCCCTGCCTTTCCCGGCGTTCTCCTCTCTCTCTCTCTCTCGTCTTACTCGCAGAATCCCTGTAAACCCACCCCATAATGCCTTCGCGGACTAGCGTTGCGCAGGACAGTGGTTTCGCGACTTGTGCGAGAGTATTTGACGTGGCGAAACCTCCCATCATTCATATCCACTTTCGCTCCACTACCATCCTGGCTATATGCAGCAAAAACCCACCTTAATAGAATCCAAACCACCGAAAATATAATAATCCGCAAAATAGTAAATGCCCCCTGGTTCATCCGAAACTCAGATCTAAGAGAGGACTATAACACTACACCAATCATGCAAACTGTCAAAGCCGAGCTGATAAAATTCATAGATAGCCTCCAGCTAACCGAAACCAGCCGAAGACAGCTCAACAAAGCTGGGAGCGGCAACATAGAAAAACCACAGTGATAATCGCTGCCTGCCTGCCTGCCAACTCTCAACTCCCTAGCGCGTATTTTCGGGCGAAATTCACGACGACACAGCAGTCGAGAGAAAATAAATAAAATCCCGATGTTTCACACTCTTTAACTTATTAGTAATTAATAAACAACTACTTAATCAATTCGTTTCTGTTGAGTCATAAAACCATTAATAACTGGAAACTGGAACAGTAAGTTACGATAAATATTATCAACGTCATCGTACGGTTTTTTACCATGAGGTTTTGTTGTGATACTACGTTGTAATGCCATTACTAGTGGTTTAATAAAGATAAAACCAACCAAACATGATATCTTGAAATGTAAGGTTTATTAATGACTACTATATAAAGCTCATACTTCAAGAAATACGGCGAAATAAACGGTTATATCTTATGACGTTAGGTTTCCCCGAAAACTCGCATGGGATCTTTTAAGGTAAGTTGGGACATCAAATTACTTTTCAGCACATACTCAGTCATTTATATTTACTCAAAAACATTGCTCTAACTTTTAAATTGGAAATACTGCAATGTTCACGTCCAAATGTATCGTAATTATCCAAATACGAGTTATGTATGGTCTCGATTAGGCCCGCCATTTTTTGGACTAGTACAGTCTTCGGTTTGGTATATCTGAGTAACACATTCAACTTGTGAAAATTGTCACGCGACTTGTAACTTATAGACTTGTAGCTCTGAGAAACAGGCCCCAGGTTTTCTTTTGAATACTCATTTGAATACGTGATAAGCCGGTCGAATGCCATGGTCAATGGCTCTCGGTACTCGCCTGCGTATTCCATTTGGGTACTCGTATTCAGTGGTATCCATCCATGTACTCGAGTCTTCATCGTGGCACTCGGATATTCATCCGAGTACTTATCTATATCTACATAATATCCTGCGAGCCGCCGCACTATGGGGTACAAAGGTAGCACTCACTTTCAAAATCGTAGACCTTTTGAAAAATTTGAGATATTAAGATAATTTTTTTTATTTTAAAGCTAAAACCCCAAGGAATAGAGAAAAAGTATGCATCAAATGAAAAATAACAGTATATGTCTGAAAAAAGTGTGCGAAACCCGTTATTTTTTTCCAATTATTTTTCTAGGCCAAAATAATGCAGGGAACAATAAATATTTAAAAACAAAAATATACATTATTGATAATAATATAATATAAAATATTATATTATTATAAATGAGTATGAAAAAATATAATAATATGTATATTTTTATTTTAAAACAAATTTTTCGCTGAATTATTTGGGTCTATAAAAATAATTGGACAAAATTACGGGTTTCGCACACTTTTTTCAGACTTATATTTCTATTTTTCATTTGATGCATATTTTTTCTCTATTCCTTAGGGTTTTAGCTTTCAATTAAAAAAATTTATCGTAATAACTCAATTCATTCAAAAGTTCTACGATTTTGAAAGTGAGTGCTACCTCTGTACCCCATAGTGCGCCGCATGGATCGGGGTCAGATCGGGGGTGTTAGGATACCAACCGTGTAAAAATTGAAGGGATAAGGTTTTGGGGGAGTAAATGGTGGCGTGTATTGTGGGAGTGTATTTAGTGGAACTCAGTTTTTATTGTGATCGCTTATTGTGCGCGGAAAGACCGAGTTTTTGTACCTATCTGTTGGGAAATGTACCTCTCTTATTTTATTGATTCCGTCAGACCTAGAGATGGAGTGAGGCGTCATGACAATATTGCTTGTGTCGCTTGAAACACACCAGTTCTGAATTCCACGTGCAAGCTAAGCATACCATTTAGCCTCCGATTCTCTCGACATCAGGAACCTCGAATATGGAGCGGGGTTTCAATGAAAAATCTCCGCTTGGTGATGAGGCCCTAGGGATGGGAGTCCAACGCAAAAACCTGAAACTATCAGGAAGAGACCTAACTTTTTACAGATTTTTGGGAATGATGTATTCCACTACACATGTGAACACTTATGTATTATGGCCATCTGGATCATGTTTTTACGGTTTTCTCACAAATGTTCGTGCGAGTCTTCAAAAAGACCTTTAGTTCCCTTCCTCTCAGCCTACTCATCCATCCTCCTTGCCTTCAATTGGCTACTCCTCGCATGCCAGGTTTTTCCTTGCGATGACATTTGTCATATATCTCACGCCTCAACTAACTTCATCTCTCAATCGATCATTCTGTGCTCTTTCGATATTAGCTGCTCGCAAACTCGTCAGAAACGTCAAAGTTGCGTGGTTTCCAACGTGTAATGTGCAGAAAAAAACCTACTCAGGTCTTACTTTAGGTGTGGCTATGAAGTAATTAATTTTAGTCGCTACTTTATCATCATCATCTGGTGTTCTGCCTGCTGGCAGGTCCCGTACACCACCGCTGTCTTCATCCGCTTCTCTCCCGAGCTTCCTTCTTTGTTTCATCAGTGCTGTTGCTCTTCACCTGAGCCACCAATTTAATTCTTCTCCTTCCTCTCTTTTCCTTTCCTTCAATTGAACCCTCAAGTGCCACAGTTATTATACTTTTCCCTCTCATCACATGGCCCAACCGGTTTCCTTTCCTTTTCCTTATTTCCTTTAGGAGCGATCTTCCTTCTTTTACTTTGCTCAAAACCTCCTCATTTCTCATCTTATCTACCCATCTTACGTTTTCCATCCTCCACACCCTACTATTCGCTACAGTCTACAGTCGCTACTTATCAATGGGTAATATGTAAATTAATGTGTTTCGTTGGTTTAGTCATGTTGCGGTAGTGATGGACAGCCGAATAGCTTAATAGAATAGTGATGCAGCGAATGGCCTCAGAGGAAGCAGTTTACCGGGGAAACCTTGGATTAGTTGGAGTTGAAGTTATATAATATTTCCCATAATTGCATTGACAAATTATGGCCGACAAATCCTGACCGGAAATTGGGAGATCCGTGTTCGAATCCCGGTCAAGTCAAATGATTTGTTGATGGATAATTTCAATCCTATGAAAGACAATGTTCAATAGCTGAATCTTTGCCAATGCTCCCGGTAAACGGCTTCAGCTCATTTAAGAAGGGAATGAGGGTCTAGGATTTCATGAAATACCGTGTTTCCGTGCGTGGAGTGGAGATGAGGAAGGGGCTGAAGCGGTAAAAATCGTCTTGCGTAGTTCCTTAATGAGCCCTGCGGACATTCATTACGACTGCTCTCGTGGAGAGGGGCATTCTAACGTAGTGGAGGGTGAGACTACATAGAATCACAGTTGAGGGAGGACATTGGGAATGCCGTCCCTACATCTCACCTCATCATCGTCGTATTTTTTCGCAAGCGACGAGCGGGTAATGAGTATTATTACTTCCACTGTGTCTTAGTGCGCGGGGGTGAGATGGGACTAACTTTCGTCTAGGTCACTGAGGTATACGGAGAGGGCACTACGACATCAAACTGAATCCTAACGACCGAAACAACAGCCATATTAATAATCCCTGTTCTTTCCTTACTCTCCTGGAATTCCTGGAATTCCGATAGAATGGACGAATTAGCGGAGATAAAGCAAGCATATCAAGCATATGTTTATAATTTAACCCTTTCACCGCGTTAGTTGACAAAAGTTGATCTGCAAATATTTGTGCTACGCCGCGATGATCGACTTTAGTCCACGACCCCGAAAAACTTTTTCTTTGGCCGCAACAGACTCCCGACGTCTCTCACGCTACGTCCCCAAATTTGAACGCGGCAGTGGCGATCTCTGGTGCGGTATAATTGAACCAAGTGAACGCGTGAAGAATACGAATACGAAGAAAATAATAGGAATATGACTTTCGTTTCTTCATTGCAAAATGACATTTGCTAAGAACGCTTGTTGAAAACCAGATACGCTGTGAAAGGGTTAAGGCAAGTAACACTTGAAACATATATTCGCAACTTCGTTCTTTGGATTCTGCTCAGTTTTACTCTATTTTCACCGGGAATGCTGATTTTTATCCATTTTTATAAATAAACTATTTATTTACGGAGAATGCTTATCCAGATAATAGTATTTAGGCGTTCGCTGTGCGCAGACTTGAGATGTAGCGAATGAGTCAATGATTATAGTAATTTTTTTGACGGATGTGTTCGTTTTGAGCCGCAGAGTGGATGGTTTTTGGATTTTCACATACGAAGCTGCCGTTGACCGAGATCTAGCAACACCTGATTTATGCATAGAGAATCAGAAGTCGAGCAAGGGTGAGAGGGCCAGAGCGTGGGTGGCGGAGTGGTTAGTGTTATTGCGCTGGAGCATGTGCATCGTGGGTTCGATCCCCGCCCGATTGCTTTTGACTCTCGAGGTATGAAGTTCTGATGAAGGTATGATTGAGGAAGATGATCGAGGTATAAGATATGGGTTTAGTCAGTTTTTTTAGTATTTCAAGGCTAAAGATTATGCATTGTGAGTAGAATAAGAAGTATCAGTGAGTTTGATTTTTAGGCGTTAAAACGAGGAAATTCGACTTTTTGCCAACTATTTATTTAAAGAAAGGCAATAAGCGGTTTAAAATTCTTCGTTTTAACTGTCGTTCTGCTCATATTTTACTCCCGTTCTAAGCTGTTGTTGTTAAAACTGACTGTAAACCCGTTGTTGTGTTGTGTAATTTGTTATATATCTTACACTATTTAACAGCTCGTTATTGTTGTTACGCGGGGTAAGAAGTTTGGAAAAGTGGAGACCGAACGGTTGAATTTACGTTCTGGTGTTTAAATGAAAATGTGGCAATAAAAGCTATTAGGAAATGAATCTTTGTGTTATAGTTCAAAAGTGCTGACTGAATTATGATGACGGAAGATGTAAATTAGGCAACTCAAGATCAAGTTATTCAAAAGTAAAGAAGTAATGAAAAGGTAAAAGAAAGCGAACCTTTATTTGAGAGCAAAATACAAACGCGTAAAGTAGTTAGTAAAAGAAGTAAATGCATGCTGATTTCTAATATTTTATCGATGGAAAACAGTAAAATTGCAAAATAAGAACGTGTGCCCGAAAGCGCCATAGGAAAATGAGGGTTAAAGAAGATCGGAAATCAAAATATTCTAGTAATGATCCACTAAATCGAATTATTCTTTACGACTCGGGTTGCGTCACATAATGACATCTTCAGGCAACAAATATTATTTCACATGCGTATATATACAAAATCAATACGCATGTGGAATAATATTTGTTACCGGAAGATGCCATTATTTGACGAAACCCGGGTCGTAAAGAATAAATCTGTTCAGTGGACCATTACTAGGATATTTTAATTTCCGATATGGAGGGGTTCCACAAAGTCAAGCCTGAAGTTATTAGTTATATGTCAAAGAAGATGGCGGACAGGCTTCAGCTTCTAGCTTTGGCCACCATAGCAAGTGCCCTTTCCATCTTTCTCAGTGGGTAAAACTCAAAGGCTTAAGATGAGAATGAGAATGCAAACAGTAAGTATTTAGACTTATAAATTCCTTAGCATCACGTTCTTTATAAACAAGTTTCACAAACGATCAAAGAAATGATGCAGCCATGATACTTTCCCATTTAATATTCCCAAGTCCTAATGGGTGGCTGCAACAGTTTTTCCTTATGTACAGATTTGCGTGATACTTCGAAACGTGTTCTCATTAGCAATATGCATACATTAAAGGGAAAAAATTGCGTATTACTGATTTGGTTTCTTGAAACGTTAATGCTATTGAAACAAGTAGCCTCATGGCACTTTACATATAATTTGATTCTATATGCTTATATTTTCCCACAACGCGGAATGATACATTTTTCATTATTATAATGGTGACTAGCATATATCAAGTTATCATGCAAGGTTAAAAACACGTATTTACGTATGATTTTTTGATTAAATTTCGAATTCCGCGCTGTATATCCAAATAATAACTATGATTCAATTTAACGAAAATTTCAAAATACAACTCTTAAATCATTTATACCACTAAACATACAGTAATTTAGGCATAATTACTTATGAGAAGTGTACTCCAAGAAATGTTTTCCAAGTTCTTAAAAATGAATTAAAATGTGCGCTCATTGGCCAATGATCACAACTATAGCCACCTTAGTCTCATGACGACGTCCAGCCATTCAAAACTCGAAGGCATCCGACTTCGCCACGGATCCAGAGGAGAGCCCGGAATACGACGGATACAGACGAAGAGCACGTGGCATTTTCATTCACCGGATCAATTCGCTCTCATCCGAGTCGGCGCGCAGAGCGAAAGAAGAAGGGAACGACGTCGAGTGGACGGGGGATGAGATCGGATTCCTCCGTCTCGCATCGCGAATGGCAGGCAGGCATCGAGCGGACGCATTAAGTGGCGCATCATCGAGGGAGGTGGGAGGGGGGGGGAGCAATAAAATGCCGAGCGGACGATCAATTAAAACACCTGAGGCGGATCGGCGGCCGGACGGCCGTGTCGGGAGACGTGCCCGTAGGGATGGGACGGAGGGATGAAGGGAAGAGATGAATCGCTCAATCGGAGGTTTTCTTCCGGCGAGTGGATAGATAATACGCATTTGTATGACGACACGATTGCAATGATACAGTCAATGCCGTAAATAAGCAGAGTCGAAATGAGGAAGGGACAGGATACAACATTTAGAGGTAGCATCTTTTGTTTATGTTTCAATGCAAGTCGTAGGTAATTTTTGGAGTAATTGAGCAAAAAATTACAAGGCGTTGCATACGCATTAACGGAAGGGACAGGATACAACATTTAGAGGTACTATCTTTGAAAAAAATAACCATACGATGTTTCAATGTAAGTTGTGGGTAACTTTTCGAGTAACTGAGCAAAAAATGACGAGGCGTTGCATACGCAGTAAATTTTTTATATTACTCCAAATACGCGTAATTAGCGGAAGGGACAGGATACAGCATTTAGAGGCCGTATCTTTGAAAATAAATAATCACACGATATTTCAGTGCAAGTCCTGGGTAATTTTTGGAGTAACTGAGCAAAAAATGACGTGGCGTTGCATACGCAGTAAATTTTTTGTATTACTCCACATTCGGGTTATTAAATGGCACAATAAATAAAAAATCCATCAGAAATATATACACTGATTGAAATATTCAGCGCCGCTAGTTTATCAGAAGCGTTTAAATAAGAAAAACCGGAATGTAAAAAGAAATACGCTACACCAGTTCACAATAAATAAGCATACGGAATCATTCTTATCCCTTTAAACTCTGGTCCTGTTAACACCATTATAAATTTGTAAAATGTAAAAATTGTGATGAAGATTTTTTACACTTTTTTTCACTGCTAACTTAATGAGGATAAAATGCTATTTATCTTCGGACTTCAACCTATTTAGGAGCAGTATAAAAGCTCGCGCTCCAATGACCCCTAGAACTGAAATGTTGGGAGCAAAAATAATTTCTCCGATTGGGACCACCCATGCGAAATAGTCCGAAGGTAAGGAGCTAGGACATTGAGGTGTATGGAGAGAGTATTTGCTATGCTAACCTATGCTAAAAGTTGAAGCCAGTCCGCCATCTTCATTGACCCTCATTTTCCTATAGCGCTTGATGGCCAATGCACTAATTTTGTAATTTTACTCTGTTTTCCATCGATAACTTACTAGAAACCAGCAATAATTTTCTTCTTTCATACAAATTCTCTGTAAATGAACAGTTTATTTATTAAAATCGATAATAATCCGCATTACCGGTGAAAACTAGGATGAAATTGGGTATAATCCATAGCACTAAGCTATGAAGGAATGTTTCAATAGCTACTTGCCTTTAATTGCAAACAGATGGTTGATATTCTTGTTTTACATTCACTGATTAGTCCATTCCGTCGTGCTATCCATAGGAGAGTAAGGAAAGAACAGGAATCAACAAAATTGTTGTTATTTCGGTTGACAGGCTTCAGTTTAATGACGTGGTGCCCTCTCCATATACCTCCATAGTTTTACCCGGAGATTTCTCAGTGACGTCGAAACCTTGGTCGTAGCATGTTATGGCCGTGGAAAATTGCATTTCTGTATTCGTTAATTTTTTAAGTAAAAATGAGCCCCCTATTCACAGTAGGGTTCATGTTCAATTTTTTTTATTTCAGCGGCTCTGGAAACCACGAAGTAAGTATTTTCAAATTAACATAAATAATAAATATAGATTTATATGACTGAAAATCTCAGTAATTAAAGAAATACTCTTGCTTAAGTCTGTTTTGAGCTTATTTTTTCACTTCGCAAGTGGGAAAAGCCTTCACATCAGGAGGTTTTTTTTTGCGCTTCTACTAAGATTTCTGCGGTAACTAATTGAATAATTTTATTAAGCTGAGAAAATATACGAACCGCAGTTTGCGAGGGAGTTTCTCTAGTTATGATTTTTGCTGTGCGGGCGGTTTTGTAAAACAGTATTCTTTCCATTATGCGAGTCCTGATTTACGAAGGTTTCGTATTATCCGGGATTAACGTTACCTGAACACGTATAAAAGCTGCACAACCCTGTGTGCAGCTGTTATACGTTGGATTAAGGTGGGAGATCGTCTGATAAGGAGGGATCGTCTGGGATTAAGGTGGGAGCCCCTAAAGACTCGGAGGCTAAACGCTAGGCTTAGCTGGCTTGAGAAATTAAGAACTGGTGTGTTTCAGAGCAACACAGAGAATATTATCATGACGCCTCGTTACATCTCTAGGTCTGACAGAAGCTATTTAATAAGAGAGATACATTGCTGAACAGATATGTACAGAAACTCGCTCTTTCCGCGCACAATAAGCGGCTTCAATAAAAACTGGACTCCACTAAATACACTCCCATAATACGCGTCATCATTTCACCTACCAAAACCTTACATCTTTACACGGCTGGTGTCCCAACTCCCTCTGCCACACGCCCATGTTGCGGTTCGCAGGGTAGTATGCAGATGTAGATGTATTCCGTGAAGTGTCTGCTTCTCGAGATACACTGTCGAAATGTTTGTATCGTTTCATGCACATAATTCTGAATGTCTTAGATACATAATTTGACGCTTTTCCACTCAGTGACATCTTTCTATGGGTATTCACTCTCTAATTTTGGAAATATTTTTACATTTAATTATTGTATGTAGCCACTGAAACCAGTGCTGTTAGGCGTTTTACTGCGGGAGATTCGATGTAAGCAATGAAGTACGCTCCCGACACCTATGCTCTGGGTAGGAAAAACCGACCTAGGAGGGGCTCGAACCCGAGCTGACAATATCTGCGACTCGCTGGCCGGCGACTTTTTCTCCTCCATGCTAAAGTTTTAGAAATTTTCAACTGAAATCTCTCTCATCTTTTTACCTCTCATGAAGTCTGTTTGTTTCGTGATTTCTTCATTAGAAAGACGTTCAATCTTTCTAATGAGCTCACTCACGAGCTCCTCCTTGGATTTGGCTTCGAGCTACACTAATTCCTACGCTCACGATGACCGTTGCTTTTAGTGCCATACTTGGAGACCGTCTTATTTTCATAGTATAAAAATCTTCATAATGTTATCAGTTCCAATACGGCCATTCAATGTAATATTTTAACCTTCCTGTTTTAAACAGCACATGGCCTGTCGGGATATCTCTTATACGATTCGAGTTAAAAGGAACTGTTAACTGTACGCCATTTAGAAATTACCTTAGGGGTGCAATCCACCTGGATTGACAATCAAACCACGGGCCTTTGTCTTTCCGGGCTAATTCCCAGTTCACCACCACCTTGGTTGCCTTGACAATATTTTGAGTTGAGCAGCCTTTTGATGGTATTATCATCAGCAATCATCAGTCCTAAGTGGATTTTAAGAGAAAATACATTGTAATGTCCATTCGTTTATTCATTTGTACAACGCGTTTCGACGCTTTAAGCGTCATCATCAGGTATAATGTGCCTGGTGTACCTGATGATTATGTAGTTGTCCCTGATGATGACGCTTTAAGCGTCGAAACGCGATCTACAAATAAATAAACGAGTGGACATTACAAAGTGTTTTCTTTTGAAATTCACGATGATGCTCCACAATATCTCGCCGGATACCGTTGAATATATCAGATTGGTTTTCAGCAGCTTTCTACTCCTCTCTCGTATTAGCTAACCATTCTACGTATATCTTCCCTTTAACCTCCTTTGTTTGCCTGTATTCCCTCTTTGTTTTACTTTATTCTCCCCATGCATTTCTCCTTACATTTTAATTTTCATTTGGCTATTGTGTCGCAATACGTGGCGTCTCATGTCTTGTTAACTATTACATACGATGTGTTATCTCTCCTTCTTCCGGGTGTTTTCCGTATGCATCGTTTATCTCCGACTCTCCAAAAGACTTTTTCGTTCGTTGGTGTGAAATTCCCAGTGAAAAAATAATTCGCCTGGACTGGGATTCGAATTTAGGCCCCGTGTGCAAGCACTAAACATTACTGTCCACGAGATAAAGTCCAACTTCAAAAACAAAGGTCTTTACTTAGAATGTAGAGAACTGCGGAACCGCGCAGTAACAGTTGAGGGGTCTGGGGTCGAATTCAAGTCCATGCAAATGATTTTTTTCACTGCCCAGCTCAGTGAGTGACCATTAGTGGCGATCATCCAGACAAGTGAGTGACTATTAGTAGGTGACTCCGTAATTGCGCGGTCAGTTCCGCAGTTCTTTGAATACTTCATTCGTGATTCTCTCTGGTCATTTGATTTCCATCATTCTTCAGTAACAACACTCCCCCAGTACCTCCTATCTCCTTTGCTCTGTATCTGTTATTATTCAGGCTTCACTTCCATTTAAGAGCTTTTTCCAAATTTTTGCATTAACGAAGTGCTTCTTTTAGGTTTATGTATGTTTTAAAGAAGTGCTCCTTCTCTAGTTGAATGCCTTCTTTACTTAGGCTATTCTACTCGGAATACCTGTTTTGCTCCTTCCATTGCTGGTGATCCTGCATCACAAGCAGGGCTGTGCAAAATATAGGCCGAGAAGTATTTGAAAATCAAAATACTGCTCCAAATGTACTTAAAATACAAAATACATTCAGATCGTGTATTTTAAATACAAAATACAAATGCATCTCGAATACAAGTATTGTATAATGCAGTATTACAGTAATACTGGGCAGTATTTATCAAATACAAGCATTGTATAATACTTGTATTGAAATACGGCCCAGCCCTGCTCCCAGGTAATAAAAATATTCCACTTCCGCAAGTTTTTGCTTCCCAACTTTTACGGTGTTGATTTATTTTACGAATCATAATCTTTGTTTTTCCGAACATTTAGCATCAAGTTATAATTTTTAATAGTTTAGTCTAAACTGATCAGTTTTCTCAGAATGAACAGAAATCTCTTGGATGAAAGTTTTTAATTGCTCGATTAACGATCTGGATGGTCTTTTTCATGTGGAAATTTCTACGTATCTCAAACTTTTTTTTAAATTCGAACGCAAATTCACTATATATAATCTTTTATAGTCTCCGTCAGTCAGGGACATATTCCTACTCCCGATCTTCTCCGATTCATGAGACATTTCGCGTCAGAAGGCGATCTTTATTGAGCCCAATCGGCTCAGTGTGGTTACTTGTTGCGCATGGCTTCACCTGGAGATGGGCTTCACGGCGCGGCGCACAGTGGTCCTCGGCCCATGTATTTCTTGGACATGAAAAGATTTCTCAGATCAAGATGAAATTTGGTGTACATAGGCTTTCGGGGTCGCTGAATACGAATATAATGCCAAAACAATTTAATTTTTCCATTAAATCGAAAACTTGCGGATTTCATTTTTTGCATATTTGTGCGAATAGATTTTATTTAGTGCAAATAGAACCAAATTAACAAATAAAATTAATATAGGCAAATGTATGCAGACCCTTATGAGTTTGCTGTATACTTAGTGATGTTAGTCACACTTTCCAATAGATTTTTTAATGGAATCTCATGGATTGAGTAGACTTTTCACTAATTTTAATTATATTTCGCGGATTAAAGTTCTCTAATTTTCATGATTTTGAATTTGAAATCGCATATAATGTCAAATTAACAATACATTTTTACTTAAATATATAAATAGTGCATACTTTCCGGAGATGAATCTAGTTCTTTGAATTACAATCGATGCAACGGTCTTCTATGTAAGCGACTCCGAAGTTAGCGCGCATTTGACTTTCGATTATTGACAGAATGCATTACTTACCTGAGCGTTCTCTTATATTACCTCTAACAGTAAAGGTGCGTGATACCGTTTCAGGATATTCGAATTCTGATACGTCATCACTTACTCTAGCCAAACGTATAGCACAAAAGATTTACCTGAATACTTGATTTTTCTTAGCATGTCCCATTTTTCCATATACTGGGACCACTGTGCGGCGGCCCGATCAATTGCTAAGCGACCGCCAGGTGGAGCAGCCAGTTCGGTCGGTCGGAGCGCACTCTGGGGCGCGCGTTCCGTGAACGTCGGTGGGACGCTGAGGAGAGGCGGGGAGAGTGGAAAAGGCGATTGCCGGAGGGAAGGCAGCCGTGGGTGCACGAGGGCAACAATTTCCTTTATGCGTGGAAGCGTGCGGCGGTGGGGTGTTGACATACCTATCGGAGTTGAGGGCTCAGTCTGCATATTAACTCGCCTCGTGAGTAGTTAAGAGGGATGAAGCGATGGCCGTGCAGGCGGGGTGAGGAGGAGGCGCAGGAGGAATGAGATGTGGGTGGTGACTTGCAGTCGACGTTCTCTGCAATTTCGAGAACTTCACGACGAGTAGATTTGGGGAGGGGGAGAAAAGCTATTCTTGCACGGATTTGAAGAAATGGAGCTAAACTTAGAACTAAAACCTTATTCTCTCACGGTATCGAAAGAGAGCGCAAAAATCGTCTTTGAAATTTACAAAAATGTTTGTAAGAGGCCTTATTTCTATTAAAAAAATCGAAAAAGTCTTCAAAAAATCATGCATTAATTTTTACGTAAAACAAATAATAATATAGATTTATCCGCTTGAAGTAAGTAGTTTGATGCCTTCTAGAACCTCAACAACAGAGGTCAAAAATTACAAAAATTAAATTACCAAACCCTAACTGAGTGCCATCATATATTGCAATAATATATTTATAATTAATATACAACAATAAATATGAGGATTGAGGTGCTCTGATAGCAGTTTTTCTTCAATAGACTCAACAAATGCTCTTTCGGGACTCTGAAGCAACAACTCTGACTTCAGAGACAACAACTCTGCAATTTTGCGAACTTAAACGGTGGACATGACGAAAAAGAAAAATCTCTTAGTTAAGTTCACGCTTAAAACTATTAATCCCGACCTAGGCTTCAAAGGTCAATCGCATGGCAATTGAAACCTAGATCGGGAATAAAAGTTTTAGGTGTGGAATTTACTAAGGGATTTTTCTTTTTCGTCATGTCTGTGGTAACATTTCACTAAGTTACGCCTTCAACCATTAAGTTTAACTTTAGCGGTATTAGATTTGGGGGAAGGGGAGGGAAAAGCTTTTCTTGCACCAATTCGAAAAAATGGAGAATACATTTCATTTCTATCTGGCCGAAGTGTCTATTTTATTTCATATGGACTTGTTCTCTGGAAGGGGGACAGGTTAAGTCGTACCGTTTCTCATGAGGAGTTGAGGTAGTTTAAATGAGATACTCTCTACAAATAGTACAGACATTCACTTGAAATTTTAAGCATACTGTGAGAATGAATTTCATAATGTAATATTAATTAGGGAAAAACTTTGTTTTTATGGCTAAAATGCTCAATATTTTTATATTTTTTCCAAATTAGAGGCATTACACGACTTATTTAGTTCCCAACGTATGAAGAAAATGCCTCCGCGATTTTATAAGGCTTGTAATAATATCACGCAGCTAAAAAATTAGTTTCTTTGATATACGCATCTGTACCACATCCTATAGATACGGACTCGCGTGGGGAACTCTCTGAATTACGTTTGTTGTGAGATCATGCTAAAAGTAGCTTAATAGTAGAAATATCTGGAAGGGAGAATGCAGTTGACTTTACATTTTACTCACCTCATCCGGAGTGTCCATCAAATAATGGAACTTTGGAAAGTAAAAAAATGGAATTTAATGGTATGGCCAAATTTTTTCGTATATCCAGTGCTTTAAAATAAGCAAAGTTAGAGCATAATCAGGGCAAATAGATATGAACAGCAAAGTTTTAGTTGAAATTAATATTGATATTATAAACTTCAATGTATAAAAGTAATGGTTCCAAACATAATTTTCTCCCGAAAATTGCGTAACATGGAGAGAAGCTCGCAGATACTCGCATGATATTAAAATCTGAGCCAACGGCACAGAATTATTCACGCTTATAAGCCAAGGGCAGCCTTGATCTTCAAAAACTCGGCTGCATAAATACTTCTCGGGAGTGTGCCGTAAAAACTCGCAAATTAGTCACACCGAGCAGCTTGCGCACAGATACAGGCGGAGTTATTTTCAAATCAGTCTCTGGATCAAATCTTAGAGTACGTTATAAGTATGCTCAGGTGCTATAGAGCTCCTTTTTTTTAGGAGGGTAGGTAATTTGAAATCCTTTAAAGTATTCATCCATACTTCACTAATTGAACATCCTTCGACGAGTGCCCCATAAAGCTCTGTGGATAGATTTTGAGAAGTAGGATTCGTAGCTCGTCAAGTACATTATAATATGGAACCCCAAAATTTCAGCCAACTCGGTCGGTGTGTGTAAATAGTTAAATGGCAAGGGTAAACAAAATTCAATACAGGAATGAATGTATGTAAAAATGTGGCAACAGATTAGAAATGTATTTATTTACATTCTCGTCTCGTGGCGTCGTCGCAATGGAGTACCTCCAGCGTGGAAATTACACATTCACGACTTTTATGTAAGCCCCAAAAATATTTTTACAAATTCGAAAAGGTGTAGCACTTTAAAGAGTAGAGGAACATCTAGAGAATAAAGTATTTTATTATAAAAAAGAGCCTAACATATTTATACTCTATCAATTTTTACTCATCACATCGTTTCACGAATTCCTGCCGTTTTCGTGAAGAAGTCTTCAAATAGAATTATTTATTAATTAAAGTTATATAGGTCGAAATATTCGCAAGGATTCTTTCAATATTTTACCTTTAAGCTTCAAATCAACAACTTAATGAATGGAAAGCCATCACAAAGATGGGGTGAGCTCTTACGGCTAGATAATTAAAATAAAACAAAGAGAGTCTCCAAAAGCCGTAAACAATTGGCACTCTTCGTCGGAAAACACCAAACTTACTGTGTTGGTATGCTGGGAAACCACAGCAGCGACCAACCACAGCAGCGACCAACCACGGCCTCTCTACCAAGAATACTCCCCTGTGATGGTTTACGGGAACCCTCCCCCCATCTCTCACCCTATTGGATGACGTCTCTTCCCCCCCTCCTCCTCAATTTACCTTTATTTACCACTTGGACGTCTTGACCCTTCCTCACTTCAACCTTGTGTTGACGTGACGCGTTACCTTCGGCTCGCTGAAGAGGGCTACTTTGTAGTCTAAATACGCTTATTCGATCCCCATCCTCGTCCGTTCCTGTTGTGTAGATTTGACAACGCTCTTTTGGAGCTGATTCTCCCAGAAGTTGGGTCCATTTGTATGTGTGAGTGATTTTGTTCGCTTGTTAGTGTGCTTGTGAGTGTACTTGCGTAAATAACCGGGCGTCCTTAGCGGGGTCTCATTGGCCCTGTGAAGGATCCCAGATTATAACTCAAGCATCCTTAGCGGGGTCCCATTAGCCCTTGCAAAGGGTCCTATTTGGGTTGTGTGTGTGCGTCTGTGTTGTTTCCTGGCGAGGAAGTAACATTCCCCATATAACATACCATCACAGGGGGGTATTTTTGGTATAGAGGCTGTGATTGGTCGCTGCTGTGGTTTCCCAGCATACCAACACGGTAAGTTTGGTGTTTTCCGACGATGGGTGCCAATTTTTTACGGCTTTTGGAGACTTTATTTGTTTTATTTTAATTCACTTAACGAACATTTGCAAATATATCTTGATGAAGGGGCTAAAAATATATACTCTTTTAGAGTTAATCAACGCTCTCTTGTTACTATCAGGGAAATGTAAATCTTAATAATATCGTAGCAGAAAAGATTTAATGCATTCGCGAATGTAAATTGGGGTAAAATTATACAATTAACAATCTGATGGACTGGTGATATATCCCCAGCATCAAACAATTTCTGCATCTGCGGATACATTTTTCGTAAAAGTTCGGTGATTGGATATGGAATGTAGTGATTGAATAAAGTAACATTAGAAGATTAGACTTAACTTCTGATATATCGTGGGGAACACACATACAAAACACATGCGGCACAGCATTATAGAAAGTAGGTTTTGTTAAGCATATAATAGGAAGGTCCTCGGGTGAAAAAGTAAAAGAGAGATGCTACTTCGCTCTGGTTGTACCACACCTCGAATACGCTGCAAGTATTTGGGACCCTGGTCATCAAGATTTAACCAAAAAAATTAACAAAACACAAAGAAAAGCTGCACGCTTCGTTTAAACTGCTACGAGCGAACATATAGTGTCCCACAGCTTTTATAGGGATTCAGGTGGGAGCCTCTAGAGACTCGGAGGCTATATGCTAGACTTAGCTTGCTTGAGAAACTCAGAAATGGTGTGTTTCAGAGCGACACAGAGAATAATATCATAACGCCTCACTGCATCTCAGCGTCTGACAGAAGCGATAAAATTAGAGTGACATTGCCGAACAGAGAGGCACAAAAACTAGTTATTTCGGCGCATAATAAGCGACCACAATAAATAATGAGATCCACTAAATACACTCCCATAATACGCGTCATCATTTCACCTCTCAAAACCTTATCCCTTACATACTTATACGACTGGTGTCCTAACACCCCTTACCACACGCCCATGCGGCGGCTCACAGGGTTGTATGTGGGTGTAAATGTAGGTGCTTCGTAAGCAAGCCATAGAAATACATCTTCAGTCAAATTTTCTTAAACAATGCTTCCTTTTTAGAATAATGTACAAGGCTATAATCCAAATTGCTACTCGCTAAACGTAGGAGCGAAGATACTAGTGCCTTTCATAGAGTCAAGGATGACATTTATACATAAAATGTCTGGTAAAGGATGAGGAGGAAGACGAGAGAATTGCCTGCGTCTGCTAATGGCGACCAGTCTATCTCGTTTCAAGCAGAAGGAATGAGGTGATAAACATTCCAAGGGCGACCGAGACCTCAGAGTTATTGATTAGGAAATTACATTGCGAAATTCTTCCGCGAAATATCAATTTGTACCAGAAGACACCTGCTTTGCTGTGAACGACCTCATGAAGAGTAGCGATTGAGGGCTGATCGGGGTTGTTTTCTAAGCGCGTACGAGCGGCGTACCGTTTGAAAGCAATCATTAGAAGCCATTCGTATTACACCGGGATCCCGGAATGACTTCATCGCTATGGCTTCTCTAGAGAATTCTCGGAAGTGAGTGAGAGAAAAATGTACACCAAGAAAAAGCTGCACAAGGTGCTTCAGAGGTAAATACCATCGCGATTCCGGAAAATTATAGTTTCCTTACGTACGGAGTGATTTATGCATAAGTATTCTGAAATGATTGCTGCATTAGCCTCAGGCTCCTCGTTAACTTGCCTCGTACGTGCAGTTCGTCAAGTAATAAGGAGGAAGCAATAAATAATCGAACAAATAACACCGTATGGCTGTTGAAAATAAGACTGTGAAAGTCACTAGTTGATTGCTTCTACATCCCATCCCTAATTTAAAAAAATAGCCTTTTCGAATGTATCCATTGATTGCACCCTAAAATTGCGCCCAGGCTCCTTAATTTTGAGGTGACAAAAGTCGCCACGCAGTTGAAACGTCAGACTTTTGTGATGAATCTTAACCATACTTCTGGCAAATTGAGGACAAATTGTAATATTTATCACGGAGAAAAGAGAAATCAAATCATCTTGATCATTCATACAAATGACGTAATAGTTACCTCTACTAAATCTCAAGCCGCTCTGTTTGTACCCAGATAGCAAGTGCATAGGTATGTGTAAGGACAGGAGCGAGTTCCATTATTTTATACACATTCAGGATGAGGTGAGTAAAACTTTAAAGTTGATCGCATTTTCCCTTCCAGATATATATCCTTTGTGATAATGCAAAAGATAGCAACGTATACGAAAAATGTTCCCTCTTGAAAAATACAGGGTGATTCAAAAGTCTTGTTATGATTACGGAAAATCATAACTTTTTTATTTTTCAACATAGGTACATGAAACAAAGATGAAAAGGTTACTAAATGCATTAAGTATTATTTTTTTATCGCTATAAATGTTCTGTGATGATGAAATCGCAGAATTCAACCCTTTTCTGTTTATCACCTGCATTGAGATCTTGCAGCAACTGGAGCCTAAAAGGTTTAAACATCAATCGTTTCCGCAAAATTCGCCAAACAGTCGGCTGAGGAATGTTGAGCTCTCGGCTTGCACGACGAGTCGACTTTCGTGGACTTCGAACAAAAGCTTATCCTTAAAGTCATCGGTATGCGTCGTTACGTCCATGCTGACAAGGGTCGTCGGAAAATTTTTCCCTGTTTAATGCTAATAAAACAGACGGTTTGAGCTTATTATTGCATTTTTTGATGACTGAGACATAATCATCCCATCTTAAATAGCTATTTTTCCTGGATAAAGGCAAAAAATGAATTTTGAAATTAACACCTTCATTTATCGCGGGATTAATGTGGTCACGAATACCTGGATCCATTTTACGTTGTTTCGACTTATGTCGCTCTTCTTCAACACGCATCTCCGACGTAATTCTAGGACTTATGTACCGTTAGTTATTCCGTAACCTGAAATTTTTTACATTCACATATTATGTCTTTAAAGCGCTGTTTATGGTACTGAGCGCGGAAATTCCAGAACTAATTAGACGTAAGAGACCTGAACTGGCAGGCTTCCTCAAAAGTTAGGAAAATCAAGTTGGTTTCTTTTGCTAATGCCTGAGGGAGTACCTTAAATATGTGTCGAAAGGATGGCGTATCCCCAGGCAGTCGCCTGTTCGCACGGTTTTTTATTCGTATTCTCAAAATCCCCACTATTGATTGCAACGCAATGTGAGAAGCGATGTTCGTCATGTTGGACGGTCATCATTGCTTTACGGTCTTTCTATTGTGGTTTCAATATCGTCTACGGCAATCCTTCCGACTTGATAAGTATCTAAACATGCATGCGTATAATTGTGTGAAATTCACGGTGGAAAAATCATTCGCCTGGAACCTAGATCCCTCGATTTTGCGGCGAGTGCTCTAACCAATTAAGCTACCCAGGAGTCCTCTTCCACTGTGAATTTCATGGGGGCTTTAAGGAACGAGTTTTCCTCACAGGTACTGTGCATATGGTTACTGTGCCATTATGGTAATGGCATTTCCAGAGGTACCCGTATGCGAGCGCTAAGCGCCACAGTCCACGGGGTAAAGCCCAACTTCAAACACAAAAGTGTTTACTTTGGACAAGTACGTACCTTGGACATTCTCAAAGAACACGGAACAATTGTGTGGTTACTAGCGGGTGACTGCGTTGTAGTAACTGCGCGGCTAGTTCCGTAGTTCTTTGAAAATGCATGCGTATTTTTATAAATAATTCACCACATTCATTCGTGGCTCTGTGTAAAAAAAATACAATTTTAGTATTTAAATTTCACAATTCTAGCAAGTAGATAATTATTTTAATTAAGCTACACAAAGAGAAAAGTGTTAATTATATATGTTATTAAAAGTTCCTGAGTAGGAATAATTAACTTTAAAAAGGCAGTCCTGCAGTATTAATCAGGATTTTCTGATCAAACAATACATGCAACGCGCAAATAAATGGCATGTCATTCTGACAGAGGGATTCAACCTGATCCTATCTCCTTTCTATTTGTTAGTAATCGGAAGTTGTGGGCCATGTCTCTGGAATTTGGAATTGAAAAAAAGGTTTGAAAATCACCATTTATGACACAAATGAAAAATCAAATGTCTCTCTCGTATCGATATCCACCTCAAAATAACTTCTGTCAATAAGGGAGAAAAAGAGTTTTTTTCGGTAAAAGTTTAATGCAATATAACAACGCTAATGCATTTATCTAATTTTGCATAATTTGCTGGATTCCTTCCCCTTTGACTACAAAACCATGATAATTTCAATTGAATTCCCTATATTTGACGTAAATAGTTAAAACCTAGTTTTGGATTCATATTTATATCATCAGAATTTTACCTCCAAAGTCGTAATTAGAAACGGCCAACTTTGGTGAGTAACAAAGAACAAAGGTCACAAATGAAAAATCGACTTCGTTTCCTTCCACTGATTTATTTTTTTGGTACGACATGTTTCGACAGATAGAGGTCATTTTCAAGTACCTTTAAGAGAAACGAAACTCTATGTGAGAAAGAAACTCTATGTGTCGAAACATGTCGTACCAAAAAAATAAATCAGTGGAAGGAAACGAAGTCGTTTTTTCATTTGTGAATATCAACTTCCACATAATTGAGCCTGATACCATTGAACGTATAAAGAACAAAGGTGTTTTTATTTTGCAAAATTCTGCAACAAAATTTTGTGAAATCGCTCTGAGAATCGATTCGGAATTAACGGTTTTTTCAAAACACCGGTCGCATAGTTGGCTACGCGCGCCCGACTGTTAGAGCTCGTTCTGCTATTAAGATACTTTCAGCAAGATCCCACAACGAACGTAATTCAGTAAGTCTCCTCACGCGAGTCCGTATCCATAGGATGTGTAAGGGATGCACGCCTCAAAGAAACATTTATTTTTATAGAAGCGTGATACTATTAAACGCCTTATAAAATGGCGGAGGCATTTTCGGCATACGTCGGGAAACATATAAGTCGAGTTAATGCCACGCATTCGGATATTTATTCATCTACTGAGAAATTCAGCTCTATAAACAAAGCTTTTCCGTCATTAATACTACAGTATGACATTCATTCTTACATTGAATGCTTAAAATTTAAATTGGATTTGAATTTAATGACTGTAATATTAGATGAGAATGTGTAACTCAAACTACCTCAAGTTGTCATTAGAAACGCTGCGAGTTAACCTGTACCGCGCGGAGAACAAGTCTAAATGAAACAAAATAGACATTTTTATGCAATCATTTGGCTTCTCTATTTTTTCAAATTGGCGAAAGAAAAGCATTTTGCCCTCTCTCCCAAATATACTACAGTAAAATTACAATAAATTTATACAATACAAAAATAAATACAAAAATTTAAGAAATATAATAAAATTTAACGTAGAAGTGATAGCTCTAGGTGGGTTCCAAGGTTGAAACCTGAACTGAGCCACCTGCAGTTTGTATAATGTTCCCTTCATGTAAGCTGCAGTGATATGATGTAATTACAAATTAGTATTACAAAATCGGAAAATTACATTAAACATAAACATAAAAACGCCTTCAACCATTTTTAAATTTCCGAGTAGTATTTTGTTTGGTTATGAATGACGGACTGTTAAGAGTGAAGAACAAAAAACATCAACAATATCTGAACACATTCAACATTTTCACTAAACAAAAGAAACTATCTTAAACATTTTAAAAAAGTTTTTAAATAATATTTGGAAAAAAAGTTGTGAAGTGTAAAATTTTGTGTAATTTTTAACGCTTAATTCACATAAGGAATCAGAAAAAAGATTAAATATTTTTATGGGACAGCAGCCATTCTTTAACCATTTAAAAAAATATTTTACCAGATTTGCATCTTTTTATTATTTTTGGCAATGAATTAAACATTTTAGGTCCCATGTACAGAAACAATTTGTACTCGCCGTTAAGGTTCTCGAAATTGCATAGTCGTTATCTTTGACGTCAGAATTGTTGTCCCAGAGTGTCGAAAGAGCATTTTTTGAGTCTATTTAAGAAGATACCACTGTCAGAGCAGCTCTATATTGATATTTACTGTACTACATTAATTGCGCGTATGTTGATGGGATATTCCCATGGAATTTGGTCCCCTGGGCGTGGGTGGCGTGGTGCCGTGTGAAAACTCCCGGGACGGGAGTGAGGCCGGTCCGGGAATGCAGTTTTCTCGAGGGGAGGCGGGTACGGAATGGGGTGGGGTTCGTTAAAAGTGCGACCGATGGCAGAGGTTTCGTGGCCGTGGGCCCCGCTGCTGCAGTTGGAATGCAACTGGAATGGATGTCCCGGGAGCAGGCGGTGGTGTAAGGGTGACGAAGATGGATGAATGGGACCGCGGTGGAGCGGAGAGAGAGAGGTGGGCCCCTTATAAGGGCAAGGATTTTGGCGATGCAGTTTTCAAGTCGCTGCAAAAGGGCGATGGTCTCACGGTGCTGGGGCCATTTGCGTGCACCGGTCACTGACACAGTGCTGCCCAGATTCCAGGTGGCAGAGGAGCCGGTGGAACGTATAAAAGCCGTTTTTAGTTCTTCGACGTCATAGAGAAGATTTTTTTTCAGGAGCGAATAACCTCCTGTGCTGCTAAAAGACGGTTTCTTGGGGCAAAAACAATGAAGCTTGTGTAGGACAGTGATTTACCTTGATTTGGAATCGCACTACGACTTACAACAAGGTAAGTCCTATCGCCATTGAGTTTTTTGCGGTTGAGTGCAATGCCCTGAAGTTATTTGGAGTTTGTGGAGTTTTGACCTTCTAGGAATAAATCTCTGAAGAAATCCGTTCTAAGTATTTTCACGGATTGGAACATTTTTCGGCGTGAAATATATATTTATAGTGGTCTTAAATTGTATATATAAGAGCTGTCCTCTGACTACCGTCAGGCAGAAATAGTTACCCTCTGACTTTGAATCTCTACTTCTTGGATAGTTCCGAAGCTCTACTTAAGGTAGTCCGAGCGAGATAGTTCCCTAGGCATAATAGAGACAATATTCGAATTATATGTTTTAATTTCACCAGTTGTAGGACATATGAATTTAATATTGCATTATTAATGGTGCAATAATATATTTTTATATGACCGAAATGGTAAGTAATTAAATGAAAATATCTAATTAAATCTTTAACTTGACTCGTTTTTTTCGCGCGATGCGTTTGTAACTCCATCAGAACGGAAGTTTTTTTGTGATACCCAAGAACCTATTGCGGTAACGATATGATTAATTTTCAAAAATAGTTGAGAAAACATACAAATTACACGCTGTTAGTTTTTTTACGACGTCTAAGTGTTAGAAAGTCCTCATTTTGTAAATTATGTCTCTCTGGAGTGCATGCACGTACCATTTCCCATGTAAAAGGGCTGGAATGTTTTGCAAATATCTCCGAAAGTAATGTAGTAAGGGGTTGAATTTTAGGTGTCATTAGAAGGGCGAGATATATTTATTTAAAATTAGTACAAATTCTAAGGAAAATGATATTTCGCTCAAATTACCTTAAATCTGAAATTTAGAGATTAGATCGATGATTAAAAAATATAAGGCAATTTTGCGATATTTTTCGGGGCAGATATTCTAAATTCATTTTAATGAGAAGATATGTTTATGTATATTCCTACGGTGCTGTTTTCACATTGTCCTTCCATTCAAAAAATGCTAATTGAAAGCTGAAAATGAAACAAACATCACCTTAATTAGTCTTTGTGATCATGCTTTTGACTAGAATGCAAGTCACGGTGGTTCTCTAATCAAACTTTTACACATTTGAATGAGAGTGTCTTTTGGATTTACAGCGGTATAATTACTATTTCAGCAACAGTTTTTCTCTCGTCTTGCTCTCCTAAACCTCTTCTCTGGCTTCGTTTCATTGACGATATTTTTCTTCTGTGGCCACATGGCCTTGATTCCCTTAACTCTTTCATCTCCTCCCTAAACTCCTCCTCCTCTGTCTCCTTCACCTCTAACATCTCTGCCTCCAAAATTACCTTTTTGGATGTAGACATCTCTCTCAGTAACCTTAAATTCCACAATTCTGTCCATATCAAGCCCACCAACAAGCAACAATATCTCCATTTTAATAGCTGCCACCCCTCTCATACTAATCGATCCCTCCCCTTTTCCCTCTCTATCCGTGGTCACCGAATCTGCAACAACCCCGAATCCCTTGACCTTTTTCTCTCTAATCTCCACCAATCCCTCCTTCGCAGAGGCTACCCCGAGCGTCTTCTTCAGAAAAAAATCCTACAACCACCCTCTTCTTCTAAATCTCTCTCTCAATAAGTTTCCTCATGATCAAATCTCCCTCTGTACCACCTATTTCCCTGGAGTTCACTCCATCCGACGCATAATCAAAAACCTATACCCCATCCTCTCTGACAACCTTACCACTTACAAAATTTTCCCCCGCTGTCCTTCTCTCACCTTTAGACGCCCCCCCAACCACTCCACCCTCTTTAAAATTACTAAACCTCTTTCCAAATCTCCAGCACTACTAAATCCCTTCCGACGCCTTGCAATCGCCCTCGTTGCAAAACTTGCGGCATCCTTCTCACCCAGCCTCTGCCTGATAAATTCCTTGCCGTTCATCTTCCTTCCGTCCCCTCACTCTCTTGCGTTTCCCCTAATGTTGTTTATATCCTCCTTTGCCAATTATGCCCTAGTTTGTACATCGGTTTGACTACCACTCCTCTTAACATCCGCATGAATGGCCACCGCTCTAGTTGCAATGAACCACCTTCTATTTCTGTTTCCCTCCCTGTCGCCACCCACGTTTCTTCCCACAACTCCACCTTTAATAATATTTTTAAGGTTGGTATTCTCGCCTCCCTTCCCCCTTCCTCCTCCCCACTCCAAATCAAAGATCTTGAGTCCTCTTGCATTTACTTTTTCCAGGCTTTCTCTCCGCCAGGACTCAATAAATCCCACTAACTTCTTCTATCACCTCTGCCCATACTACCTCTTCTTTTCGAATTTCTTCCACTTCCCGCTTCCCGCCCCCACCTCTCCTCTCCCTCCCCCTCCTCCCCTCCCCCTCCCCCTCCTCCCCTCCCCCTGTCCCTCTCCCCCTTCCTTCCACCTCAGTCCTCCCATTCCTTCTCAGTCTTCTTCGCTCTTGTGAACAAGGTGCTAGTGGCACCGAAATATTAAGAAACTCAGTAAGTGTGTTCATTTTTTTCTGTTTTTCTGTGTTTAGCGTCTGCCTCTCTCTGGCAAACTGTTCATATATTCGTCACGTGAGTGATCCTAAGTGTAGTTATATATATATATATATATATATATATATATATATATATATATATAACTACACTTAGGATCACTCACGTGACGAATATATGAACAGTTTGCCAGATATATATATATATATATATATATATATATATATATATATATATATATATATATATATATATATATATAAATACGTTGATGGATTGGAGTCAGCCATGCGGCGATGAACACACGATGTGGATAGGATGGAGGAGATAGACACACAAAAAAAGAGACGATCACACTTACACTTACATCGCAAGAGCGAAGACTCTGAGTCTTCGCTCTTGCGACCAAGGTGCTAGTGGCACCGAAATATCAAGAAACTTTGTAAGTGTGTTCATCATTTTTTTGTTTTCTGTGTTTGTCGTCTGCCTTCCTCTGGCAAACTTTTATATATTCGTCACTTAAGTGATCCTAAGTGCACTTATATATATATATATATATATATATATATATATATATATATATATATATATATATATATATATATATATACAATGTTCCTCATACAAGAGTTCATACATTCGTTTGTACAATAAATTTTACCGTGTAAAGCAGCCTTTATATTTGAATTTTGCAAAAGCCTTTTCCGCGTACAAGGGAGTTTGTCGCCATCCTCTATGTTTAAGTTGTTGTGTCTTTTTTCTATTTCAATGCCTCACCGACGACCCGCGAATAGTAGCTGCTTTCTTTACATAAAACTTTCGCCCTTTCGATATCTATGCTGTGACCCTCTTCTAAAAGTGTGTGCTCAGCCACGGCAGAGTGATACCAATCTTTATTTCGATTAGCCCGTTCGTGTTCCTTTAGTCTGCATCCTATGGCCCTCTTTGTCTGGCCAACATATGATTTTCCGCGACTACAGAAAATTTCGTATGTGCCCTCGAACATTGTGGGAGACAATGGATCTTTAGCTCCTCGAAGATCATCATGAACTTTGGAGGTAGTGCTAGATCTTGTAATGATGTTACTTTTATTTATTTTTTTGGACATTTTTACTACACTCACCAACGTATATGCAAAGACAAAACGGCTGAGCGCATTGATTTATGCTCATGGATGGCGTAATTGAAGAACAAGATCTATTTTCATAAAGCAACTCATGCCTTCATTCACTGCGTTTACCAATCGAACTCAGATCGATATAAACTGTGACCGATCTGAACATTCTAAGCCAGCCGACCTCAGATCGCACGGTTTACCAATGCGAAATCGATTTGAATCAGTTCATATCGATTTGAAATCTCAGACCGGCAGAGAAATATAATAATAATAATATTTTTAATAATAATAATAATTTCCTTCTTTCCGCGGGTCTCAGGTCCGAAACAGAGGGTTTCGTTCTCGCGTGCCAGGATGGTGTCATCAACACTCTCGTGTACCGCCGAATGATATTCAAGGCGGAGGTGACGGACACGAGATGCAGAGCGTGCCGAGCCAAGCCGGAGACTTTGAGTCACCTTCTCTCCGGCTGCAGTTATTATGCGCAATCAGCGTATTTAACTAGGCACAATGCAGCTCTGCGAGTGTTGTATTTCCACCTTCGACATCATTACGGCATCGACGAAGTTTATGTGCTGCCCTATGCCCCTGGAGATATTGAGTCCGTCGTGGAGAACGACAAAAATAAAAATCTGGTGGAATTACTCATTCCCCACCACCAGGCAGTTGGAGGCGAACAAGCCTGACATCGTTCTCCTCGACCGCCAATCTCGTTCCATGTTCGTAATCGAGTTTTCGGCTCCGGCCGATACGAACTTGGACGCGAAAGAGGCGGAAAAACGGACGAAATATCAAGACCTGCTGTTCGAACTTCGGCAGATGTACCCGGGACACTCTGTCAAACTAGTAGTCCTAGTCATAGGTGTGCTCGGTGGAATCAAGGGCTCGCTGATACAGAGCATCAAGTGTATTCCTGCTTGCGTGGCACAGGCGGAATCACTTGCAGCCCGCATGCAGAAGGCCGTCCTCTTGGGGTCGCTCCGTCTGCTCCGTGCGCACGACCCGAACGCAGCGTAGCCACTGATCCGATGGGTTAATCGGAAGCGGCTACGAACTCTGCACCTCCCCTCTCGAGTTCTCGGCCATTATGACGGCAACGAAACCCGATGTTAGCCGGGGACTCGGAGGGGAAAGTTACAGAAGTAAAAAAAAATAATAATAATTTTATTGCTCCTTTAAACATGATCCAAGATTACATAATCACTTTGCAAAAAAAATATTTGACAGGAGCTTTAGGTGACCCTCAAGGCATTGCCTGTTGTCGGGGGAACCTGCAGAACAGATGCAATACATATAGCAGAAGTGATCTCTACAGAAGTGACAGTATAAAAGTTAATACAGAAAAAAAATCAACAATCAGAGTTTAATCAGCTTAAGAAAAGATTTATATGATTGGTCTATTTAATTTGTAGTGGCAAAGAATTGATACAAACTAGAGGTATAACAAATTTAAATTATTACCAGAGTTTTATTTATAAACACAGGAAATCTCAAAAGGTTGTTACAATAATTTATAGAAATTATCATTTACCAAAATTGTTGCAGTCAACAGCCAAGCTTTAACCTGCTTCGGAAGAAATTTTACATGCTTTATAGATTTGATTGTTTGAGGCAAACAATTAAAAAGTGTGGGCCCCATATAGATAAAACATCGTTTGTACAATGTTAAGTTCGGGTTTGGCAAAACATATAACAGGTTGGACCGTAGGTCGTAGGCATGAGGTTTGTCCAATACCTTTGGGCTATTCCCACTACGGAGGTAAAACGACCGTAAGACCTTATAAACAAACATTTGCCTCACGGGTAATATCCTCAGCTTGACAAATAAGGGAAAAGATGGTGAAAGGTAGCCTTCTCTGGCCATGATTCTGATTATTGATTTCTGGGTTGTTTCTACTCTTTTGAATGAGTTTTTGTAAACACCACCCCAGCTTATGAGACCATAGTTTAGCTTTGAGTTGACAAGGGCATAATATATATTGTACATTAGACTTAAGGAGCACTTATTTCTAATGAAGTAAAACTTAATTTTACAATTTTTCAAAATATTTGTTACATTTTTTATGTGTTTCTCCCATTTTAAGTGCTCATCAATAACCACGCACATGTATTTATATTCTTTGGTACATTCCAGTGTAAAACAGTCACTGCAACCTAAATTAGAACACATTGGAGAATGGTATACTATATTCAGGTCAATCAGAAAACGATTACAAACATTGAAACATAATAATTTGGTTTTTTAACTTAATTTCCGTTGTTTGCTTGCAAACCAGTTACTAATTTTATTTACATCAGATTGCATGTATTTTTTTAAAAGCGAGCCGAGTTAGCCCGCTTCTCTTATCGATCCCACTAGCCCGTTGCGTTTACCATACCGAGCTGAACCGTCCAAATCGATCTGAGTTCGATTGGTAAACGTAGTGATTGTCAAGAAATTTTTTTTCCGTTGCGTAGGTAATGATCTTTGCCCAAATTTATTGATTTTTATCAATATCGACTCGGCATTGACAAGGACATTGAAGAGGAATATTCTTTGCAGAAATGTACCTATTAGAGCAAACTTCTTGAAGAATAAAACGTCGGATTTTTTAAATAAAAATGATAGCTCAATAACTCTTCAATTCCATGAATTTTCCAGTATGTAATTTTCATTTTTGAGCTATGAAGCTATCATTTTTATCGAATGACCTGGTTCCACAAATTAAGGCCTCAAATATAAGAAATGATCGCGACCTGAAATGTAAGCGAAGATCTAAAGATATTATTCTTTACAATCTCGACTGAAATGGTCAAAATATTTTCTAATCGGTACTTTAATATTTAAAAAAATGCAATGCACTACCTAGGTGTATTTACCGAGGGCATGGAAAGCGTTTAAAATTCTTACTTTGTGTCTGTCGGAGACCGCTTATATTTGCGGAAGCACGCTCGAGTCTCTCGATATCGTGAGCCATCTCACGACGGAATTTGCATTCACTTGCAAACAATTTGTTTGGCGATGCTGTTTGCTCCCCTCCACTCTCTGAAGAGGGTGTTTCTGTTGTTTGACTTGAGGTGCTTCAAGGGGAGACTGGCACTCAATTAGAAAAACATACCAAGATTACGGTGAGAAAGCACTTTGCGGTAATTTCAAGAGCAATGACCTCTCTGGGACACTAATCTGTGTTTTATTTTTGGTACTAATTATCGGCATATTTTTCGAGATTCTACATAGAACTCTATGAGTCTAGGCATTTAAATATTTAACTGGTAGTTAGAGTCAATACGATTATCGCTTATAGTGTTGAACTGGAGGGTGTAATGGGTTCACATCTTGCCGAAGTCAGGAAGGATTTTGGCTCATTGAACACGCTATTTAGGAAATATATTTGTTCTTTTTCATCTGAATATGTGTCCAAGAATGTATTTTTTTTAATATTTATAATAAAAGTCTCCTTCTTTAGTCTTCGTATGACCAAGTTTTTGACTAGCATGCAAGTCACGGTCGTTCTCTAATCTAAGCTGCGGGTACACATTTTCTCATGAAAACTAAAATCAGTTATAAGCTTTTCAGTTATACAGTATTTTATTAATTGAAACTGAGTCCCATTAATTTTTTGTTCGACGGATGGAAGCAATTTATAATTCTATCAAATAGATCAACAGTCGAGGTGCATCACACTCCAAGGGTAATTTGTGGTATAGTGATTGTATCAACACTTCGGACACGAACAAGGAATTAGGAGGATCGGCGAAGGGCGAAAAAAAAACTTGTGAACCAACGATGTCCTTATGTTCTCAGCCCATTTGAAGTTCACTAGGGGTCACATATGTAGATTGGCTGTCATTTTACCTGTAATTACCTCTTTTAAGCGAATAATTAATGGGATGTCAAGTGGTATTCAATGAATAGAGAATAATAATGTAATTATAATGTAATATCTTTTTATTCCATACAAAGTGCATTTACAACATTACCTTGGACATTTTAAACAATACGATGGAAAATAGGTTCCCCAGAGGGAAACCTGTTTTGGGGTTACCATTATGAATAATTTTTCTGAGGCAGATCAGGTGCTTATTCTTAATTATCAGTTACATTATAATAAAGCGATACAGTGAGTAAATTGTTTAATTATTTTGTGCGTTCGTTTAATAGAAAACACCACATGTAGAGAATTTAATCTCTTATCACTACTCAAAAATGGCTCACACTATACACACGAATTTAAGTATACATAAGAATACATATATATTTATATATTCACCATACATATTATATAAGCCATTTTTTAACCGTTTTATTGAACCCAAATTTCGTTTCTGCCTTCAGTTTTAGAATATTTGTTTCAACAAATTTGAGAATTAGTTGTTTCTACAATTTTTAAGTGCATTAAAAATGCATTCCGCTTCGATTGAACTCATAGTGAGATGCAGATTTTTCTTTAAGATCAAGAAATGGGATGTTTATTTTTTTATATTTAAATGGGTTGAATAGCTCTTTCTTCGCTCAATAGCCGCTCATTTTGAGGCTTCTGGGTCCTTGCGGATCTCTGAACTTAAAGGAAACATGAGTGAGGAAGGGGTACGGGAAGAGGAATGACCCCTTCCTTCATTCCCATATTTTCAAGTTCTCCCCTCTGAAGCAAGGCTGCGCACCCAATTGGTCCACGCAACAAGGAAAAGTATCAAAATATTGGATTTAAAGAGAAACGAATGAAGTAGGGAAGGGCTTGCTCTGGAAACAGTGTGAGATAAATTTGTTTCAACAAGGCGAGAAACTAATAATATGGCCGAATTTTCATTCTGTGACATTGCGAAGTGTAAATGCACTTCAATGTTTCGCTCCCGACCTTTACTATTTTTAATTAACAAATAGCAGTGGTTGCCCGGGAACAGTGAAGTATAGATGCACTTGCTGAATTACCTGGCGTTTCTCGGGGTCATACTTCCATCAGAACCCATTATATAAGAGGAGAGGGGTTGGTTAGTAGTTGTGAAAAGACAGTACTAGAAGACACCATAGAGAAAGCAGTGGAGGTCATTTATAAAATTACTTTATTCATTAAATGAAGAGATATTCTAAACTAATATGCATTTATTGCCATACATTTAAGTAATCAAACAAAAATTTAATTTATAACTTTGCATTGCAAGGTTGTATATTGTTGTACAACCACACCTGCACACTTGCCAAATCAAGTTGAAAAGAGACATTATCCTCCAAAATCTTAAAGCAGTCCAAGGGACTTGGGTCTAGTGTTTTTGTCAAGATTATATCTGTGAATCCCTTAGCCTTTCAACCCTGCTTTATTTCCGGTAGAAGGTAGAAATCAAACAAAGTCTGATGAACAGTACAGGCTTATTTTTAGAGCAATGATATGACGTAACCTAGCAACAGCTCGTTTACTATAAGACACTAATGACAAATTAATCGAGAACATTTATAAAAATTACTCATTAAATGAATACGTTTTCTAAAATAATTTGCACTAACTGTCATAAGTTTTAGTCACTAACCCAAAAATGTATTTATAAATTGCCTTATATTCCAGGGTTTGCTTTACAGCCAGTTTCGCACACTTGACAATTCAGACTGAAATGCAATTTCGCCTTTGATGGAATAAATAAGAAAATACACGGAAAGAAATAGCTCTCCTCACCTTAGAACCTAGATGCTATGATGATGACACCATAAGCGTAAGGGCAAAAGTAATGATTCGTAGATAGTTGTTGGTGAGATGGTGTAGAGGGGTCGCGGGGGACATCTAGCGCGATGTGAATAATGATCGTTATAGTCCGAGGCCTTTGCGGTATCTTAAGTCATTGTTCATCAGCTGTGGTTGCCCAGGAACAGTGAAGTATAGATGCACTACTAGTAGCTGAATTACCCGGCGTTGCTCGGGATCATACTTCCTTCATAACCCATCATATAAGAGGAGAGGGGTTAGGTGGTAGTTGTGAAAACAGACAAGTGTTATTAATTATTCTTTTTATTTAAATAATTTGTTTCTGTGGAGATCCTACAAAATTGTGAGACAATAGCAAGTAAATATTATGACAAAATCTCCCATGAAAAATATTAATAAAAAGTCAAATGTCTCCAAAATGGACCGTTGACATTCTCATATGATGGAGAGATGTCTGGTTGTCAAGCGAATATGGTATTGCTGGTTTCAGAGAAAAAAATGTGCATTTTTGATGATAAAAACGCGATTTTCAGACAATTACGAAGTGGAAAAGATTATTGATTGAATAAATTAAAAATATTCATTCTTTTGGCCATTTGATAAAAAAAATTACAACCCTCTATCTTGAGCGGAAGTAATTTTAAAAAGCAAAAAATGAAACCACTGCAAAAAACCCAGAACCCTGTAGACCACCAAAGGGCCGCTTTTAGGGACCTTTTGGGACCCTGAGATCTTTTTAAAATAGCCTACGATTTTCCTCCTGCCTTGAACTGTGAGTCTGAAAATTTCAGCTCGATGGAAGTAAAAGTGTAGATTTGTATAAACGACAGACACACTGACATAAAAACATTCTTTTTATGTGTATAGATGTTATGGGTAATAACAATGTCGTGGAGTAGATAACACCGCTAATTGGTCACAATTCAATTTATTTTTCTTCTCGCTTTTTATTCCTCTTCTTCATACTTTTTTCACTAAAAAACAAGTTGAGTTGGGGTTTAGGAGACAGTATTCACAAACATCCGCATTCAGCAATGATGCTTTCTCTATTTCAATTAGTTTTGCGAAAGATGTTGCCGTGGAAGCGTAGGGAATAAATTCGTCATTTACCTGTTTATTCAATATTTGTCTTGTGTTGCGAAACATTATCGTAAGAAAATGAATTAAGTATTCCTATCGTTGATACTTAAATAATAATATACTATCGTTTTTCGTGGTTATAGGGCATAGGTGGTGACACGGACCTCGGGTGATAAATTATTAGCATTTATAGCAATTCTCCTCTGCGTATTAACTTCAGTTTTAACCCTTTGAGTGCGGCATGGTGTGACATCACGTCATGGTTGTCTTTATGCTGGTATTGAAGACGTTATATCACTTCATGGCTACCGTGCGTGTTCCAGCCTTTATTAGGGAGCATAGTGAAAGTTCCCTAGTGAAAGCTGTTACCCTCACGGTACCCATGACGTGATATCACGACATCAGCCCCAGCGTAAAGATAACCATGACGTGATGTCACGTCATGCCGCACTCGAAGGGTCAATTTGGATGCACTGCCTCATTAGCAGATCTTGTGAATGATACAGCGTGTTGAAATCAGTCAGAAATAAAATTGTCAATCAATGGAAAATTGCCGTTATCCTTCTGTATTGAATAAATGCTCATAGTTTCGTAACGGGACCTTCGGGAACGTTTCGCCTTTGAGTAGATAGGCAATCTACTCGTGCGTTCGATTTGGTTTCGAGGTGGTTTCGTTCTTGGATCCATCCCTGAAGTTACACCACATTTAGTTCCACCTCGTGTTAAGCGGAGTCGGCGAATGGTTCGAGGTCATCTGCAGTTAACTAACACCAGAGATATTTTTGGATTCATCTATGTAATTGGACTGAGATTCCAATTCATTTTACGTGATCAAGGAGAAAGAATGTCGAAAGTTGTAAACCAATCATCATATCGGTCAATGCGCAGGGTTATTAATGAACTTAAGTTCACATTCCCAAGTAAGACCACACGGGCAATTTCCTTTTGAAGAGTTTACTATTGAAAGAAAGCCTTTCTCGCAGGCAAACACATTTATTAGCGTAATTTCAGTTTTGTTTCCATGTGATTTTATGCATTTACAATGCATAATCAAATTATACAGCCAATCTGGCAATTACTTCATCTGATGGAATCGACATACGGCCAAAGAATTAGTTTTTTTTTACAATCCAAAGCCAATGCATGGCTATGATAGAAGGAATTCAAGCAAAATTTCATTCAAGCAAATGAAATGCTCCTCCATTCGAGACCCCACTTCTATTGATCAATTTCACTTAATGCGGAAAAAAGTTGAGAGTTTTAAGCAACTGGAAATGTTATCTTTACTGAGATAGCACCGAGGTGGTGAGGAATAAATGTGAAAGGTATTCAAAATGTTCATTAGTTTCCGTCTCAAATGTGGATATCGAACTGATAATGGACTGGAGATTAAGCCGCTCAAATAGTGCCTGATACTCAAGTAAAGAAGGAACGTTCGATAAAATTAACATAAATAATGGTATAACGTCGGATAGTTTTCCTGAAACGGTTTAGTGAATATGTCGCGAATGTTAGTGAAAGATAGTTTACAATAAAATCACGTATTTTCGCACGTGCTAAATCGAAGCGAAGGTAGAATGATGAATCATATATCAATTCATTCAAATCGATTTGAGCGACGAATTTAATCAATTTTTGGCATCAGTAAATTTCCATTTGGCTCTTGAAAATGAGAAAATTACTCTCTCACGTAGTTTAGTAAAATTCCGTAATTTATTATCTGCGGGTGTCAGCATTTTTCAGATTTCAAAGGGAATAAAACCAATTCACTTGCAATAGTAGCTCTAATCATTAATGTACCATGTCAAATTAAGGCACATCGATAAATTAAACATGCTTAAATTTCTACATGAATGGGTTATCAGTTGTTATATTATCGCAAATAGCTCACACACATCTTGAAACATACGGATAGTATATCACAGAGCACTTACAAGAATTGTGAGGAGTTGCGCGACAATTAAGGTAGTCCGAGCGAGATAGTTTCCTAGTCATAATAGAGACCATATTCGAATCATACATTTTAATTTCGCCAGCTGTAGGACATATGAACTAAATATTGCATTGTTAATGGTGCAATAATGTAGTTTTATGTGACAGAAATGGTAAGTAATCAAATGAAAATATCTAAAAAGCCTTTAACTTGACTCATTTTTCTCACGCGGTGCGTTTGAAGCTCCTTCAAAACGGAAGGTTTTTTGTGATAACCAAGAACATATCGGTGACGACATGATTAATTTTCAAAAATATCTGAAAATACATACAAACTACACGCTGTTAGTTTTTTTACGACATCTAAGTGTTAGAAATGCCTCATTTTTAATATTAGGTCTCCCAGGAGTGCATACACGTACCATTTCCAATGTAAAAGGGCTGGTATTTTTTGGAAAATAACCCCGAAAGTAACTTGGTAAGGGGATGAATTTTTGGTGTCATTAGAAGGGTGAGATATTTTTCTTTAAAATGAGATCAAATTCATTGATTTCTAAGTAAAATGATATTTCGCTCAAACTACCTTAAACGTTGAAAATACTTTACTCCAAATCCCGCCGAATGCATGTCTTTTGACAATGATCCTCTGGCTGCAAAGGCCATTGACATTTTCCGCATGCACCCCGCTATCTTCGGCTCTTTCTTCCTCACCCCCTTTTTCTTCCTCTCTCGACCACCCTCCGCCCCCCCTCCCTCCCGCCCCCTCCCTCTCTCCACGAAACGGCGAACATTCTCCAGGCGGCACCAAGAGGGCGCGGAGAAGATTGAGTCGGAACTCTGCGCTCAAAACCCATCGAGGGACAAACGGCGCGAGGATCCATGAATGCGATCCGACACGGGGATCACCACTCACCGTCCTGAATAGGTAGGGATGGCAAGAGAGAGATCCCACCACCCACTCCCAATGCCCAAGCACCCTAACCCCATTAAAAATCCTCTTGGTCTCCAATTCGAGGGGATCGGGTTGGTGAGTCGACTACAGGGGAAGCCTTCCCTCTCTAAGAGCGCGGAATCGATAACCAGCAGAGGCAGAGATCTTTCTGGGGAGTCTAAGGGAATATATAAGTGGAGAGCAGCATTTGTCCTTGGGACATATTTGAACCTCAAACTGAACCTGAACTTACCTCAAATTTACTATGTAATATAGCACCACTAGTCATAGTATTTCAATGCTGCCTTCTAGCATAAGGCTTGGCAATATTTGCCTCGTTACTGGAAAGAAAATCCTTTGTTCTTGGACGATTATTGTAAATTATCATCGGGGAAGGATTCTAAGACATGGAAACCAGACCCGGTATAGGTTGGGTAGTTAATACATATTTTCATATAATATTGCAATGAGAGAGAAAATTTTAAATGATTATAATTTGTCAATTTCTGCCCCAACCGGCCACGTAGCAATTTTTCATAATTTTAGCAAGAGAAATGAACAAAAAAAGAAAATTAAATAACCCAAATGTATGTGAGAAATTTCATGGAAGAAAAATCGTTCCCATTTAATAGTGCCTTAACTGGCAAAAGCAAGCGCGCCGAGAGCTATTGCCAGTTCAGCTCCAGAGATTATGAATTTTGCGCTTTTGCACTTTTAAATGTCAATCACTGCACTTTAAAGTGCACTTTTAAAAGTCAATCAATAGCAAGCAAATATTAATCAAGTGCTTGAAGTAGACATTGTGACATTAATAGTACATTTATTTATTTTTTAATCTGAGCAACTCATTCCTCGAATGGGTTATCCAATTTTGGCTTTAATTTGCGTTATTTTCTCCTCGTTATACAATGAAAAAGCGTTCTTATCCGAATACATCGTAATGCCATTTTATTGATCGTGTTTCGTTAGATGATGCATTTATCAAAATAATTATGAATACAATCTGCTAAATGTGCACTGTTTCATTTTTGATGAGCCCTGTGAGTTAGAATTTTCTTATTTTAAAAAAATCATCCCTGGAGGGCGGAGCCGTACCATATTCCGTAGGAAACGGCTCCAATTTTTTGGACAGTATTTCATAATAAATGTTTGGTGAGCAAGGCTAACTACTATTTAGGCAATGACAAGTTTGAATTCTGGAAGGGAAGGTCAACTCGGGATGCGATTTCGGTGATGAGAACACTTATAGAAAGAAACAGGACGCTTTTGAATGCTTAATTTATTTTGTAATGGCTTTTGATAGATTAAATTGAGATAAACTAACCGAGATACTCGGGAAAATGGGACTAGATTGGCGAGACAGAAGACTAATCCGAAACTTATATATGACGCAAGGGGCGCAGGTGAGGGTGGGTGACGGAGAATCAGAGTGAGCAACTATCGGTCGCGGGGTGAGGCAAGAGTGCCCATTGTCGCCATTGATTTTTAACATTTATGCTGAGAAAATGGAAATACAGGCATGGAAAGAACTGGAGGATGGAATCAAAGTAGAGGGACATCTGATAAAGTCGGTTAGATTCGCGGGCGGTCAGGCATTGGTAAGTGGATCTTTGAAGGGACTGTAAGCTTTGGCAGATGCTCTGGAGATGCAGTGCAAGATATTCGAAATGAAGATAATCCATAAGAAAAAGAAAGTAATTCGATTCTCTTGGTCAAAGAAAGCAAGGTTCGCCATTAAATTTGGTGGGCACAAACTCAAGCAGGTAGGGCATTTTAATTACTTAGGCTGTACGCTAGAAGAAAACGGACTGTAGCAAAGACATACGGAAGAGATAAGCACTAGCTAAGGAGGCGTTTAGTAATGGAAGGGGGTTGATGACGGGAACATTGGGTAAGGATGTGGAGAAGAGGCTGGTGGAGAGCTTGATATGGAGCGTGGTGCTGTATGGGACAGAAACGTGGACCCTCAGGAAGGAGGACGAGAATAGGCTTCAGGAATTTGAGATGTGGGTGTGGAGAAGGATGGAGAAGGTGAGGTGGACGGGAAGGAAGACTAACGAGGAAGTGCTTGATATGGTGGGCGAGGAAACGAAATTTCTTAACGAAATTCGGAATCGGCAGAGTAGGTGACTAGAGGATGTGATAAGGGGCGTTGGGCTGCTCAAGAAAGTGATAGAAGGAAGAATGCTGGGGATGCGGGGAAGGGGAAGAAAGGGTATAGGTTTCATGAATAGGATGAAGAAAGGTAGATTGTATGCTGAGACGAAAAAGGTTAAGCTAGAGTGAGATAGGCCCCAAACTGTGTAGAAAACTGGGAGGAGATTCTCCGGCATTCAGCAAACCGCAACCTGTAGAATACTATACTATCTCAAAAAGTAAGGCGATTCGTGGAGAACTGTTTGGTATCATGTGAAAGATGGGATATTTCTCTTCATATTGAGTCGAAATTCATTGAATTTTATCTTTGCCAGTGTTCTATCAGTTAGTTGTAAATAATGTTTCTGTGGGGAGAACATATTTACCTTATATCATGTAAAATGGCATTTGTTTTTTTTATTTAACATGTTTAGTTTATAAAAATCCAAGTGCTTCAAAGCCGAAGGCTTGTCTGGAGGAGCCAATTTAGAGTATTAAATGTATATCAACAAGACAATAAAAACTATCTTTTGAAATGTTGAAATATTTACCCTTGCCATATATTATAATACCTATATAATTAGTATGAACATTTTTGTCATACTTTGACAACAGATATTGATAGATGTACAGATCATATTCTTCTACTAAATGTGCAGTTTTATAAATCAAGTGTCGTTATCAGCCATTGTTTAATTTTTTTATCGTATGATATTGTTTTTAAATTTTTAAGGTGTGCTGTAGGACTATTAAGAACCTTTGGCACAACAACATTGAGCTATCTATCACCATGTTTTGTGAAACAAAAAGGGACATTTGAAAGTTTAGGCTTTCTTCTTTCTATTATGTGCTTGTCTTCATTTTTGGTTCTAAAGTTTAGGCAAAAATAGTAGTCAACTGTCAACAGGTATATGTACATCTTATACACAGGTAGAAAACTATAGTTTTTGCACAATACGCTATACAAATTTGTATTATTGCAAAGTACTCTGTCATTATAATCAATCAGTTTCAATATCCTTTTTTTGATATTTAATCATTGGTAATATTCTTTCTTGGTAGCTCCCCCCACACTGAAAAGCCGTGTCTATTTATACTCTCAACTAGAGCGTAATATGTAATCATCTTAAATTATTTGAAATTTTTCATTAATTTTTTTCAATTACCTCGAATAAAACTGCTGTATTTGGCTGATATTTTGCTATCGTTAGAAGGGTGAGATTGTTGTCTCGATAACGAGCTAAAATTCATTCAAATTCAACGAGAGCGCAGTGATATCTTGCTCAAACGACCTGAACCGAGAAGAAACGGGCTCGGCACCTGTGGATCCTCTCGCAGAGAACCCAATCCGCCCATGCCGCCATCAATTTTAAGAGTGTATGGAACATGTCAGACCCAAGGATGATCGTAACGTGCCATCACACGCGTTAACGTGCCTTAACTCGCAGTAAAAGGAAGCAGTAAAGAGGATGGGAGGGAATCGGAAATGAGGAGGCGGTGGAGGTGGGGGTGGGGAAATGTTTCGGCGGGGGGAGGGGATGGGGGGTCGGAGAGAGGTGAGGTGAGGCGAGAGAGAGAGGTGGGTAGCCTTGAAAATTCGGCGGGCGGACGGACGGGGTGGTCGGGCTGTGAGAGGCGCAGTCTGATGCTCTTCTCTTTTTTTATGTTCTTCCTCTCTTCGTGGGATGGGTGGGTGGTCTTTCGGGAGTATGCGAGCTCTGGCATAGACAGGGGTGGGCATGATTCAGACGGAGGAGACTGAGCCATCGAGGGCGCTGCTGGTTCATATGCGTTCGAGGCCCTATATTGAAAATATTTGGGGTTTTCCAATGCTTGAAAGTGGAGCTTGGAAGGAATAGGGCTGCCTCGGATGGGAATGTCTCACCTGATGTGATGAAAGCATCGTTTTTCTATGGATAAGGTAGCTCCAACTACTCAGTTCGTGGTAAATAATGGGCGGGAACTTTTTGTGTTGAATTGTTACTAGTATTGACCTTAGGTATTACCTCTACTTCACTCAGAAAATTCACAAAACTCTAATGACTGCTATTTTCTCACGTAATACAATGTGTTTGTATTTTTTCTCTAATAAAGGTTCGCTTTCTTTTCCCTTTTCATTACTTCTTCGCTTTTGAATAATCTGATTGCAACTTGCCTAATTGAAATATTTTCCCAATTTACATCTTCCGCCATCATAATTCAGCAAGCATTTCTGAGCTATTCGACAAACATTTTTTTCCTAACAGCTTTTGTGCCACAGTTTCATTTAAACACCAGAACGTAAATTCAGCCGTTCGGTCTCCACTTTTCCAAACTTCTTACCCCGCGTAACAACAATAACGAGCTGTTAAATAGTGTAGATATATAACAACTTACACAACACAACAACGGGTTTACAGTCAGTTTTAACAACAACAGCTTAGAACGGAAGTAAAAAATGAGCAGAACGACAGTCAAAACGAAGTATTTAAACCGCTTATTGCCTTTCTTTAAATAAATAGTTGGCAAAAAGTCGAATTTCCTCGTTTTAACGCTTAAAATCGAACACGCCGATACTTCTTATTCTACTTACAATGCATAATCTTTAGCTTTGAAATACTTAAAAAAACTGAATAAACCCATATCCTATACCTCGAGAGTCAAAAGCAATCGGGCGGGGATCGAACCCACGATGCACATGCTCCAGCTTAATAACACTAACCACTCCGCCACCCACGCTCTGGCCATCTCACTCTTGCTCGGCTTCTGATTCCCTATGCATAAATCAGGTGTCGCTAGATCTCGGTCACCTGAAACTTCGTATGTGAAAATCCAAAAACCATCCACTCTGCGGCTCAAGACGAACACATCTGTCAAAAAAATTACTATAAACATTGACTTATTTGCTACATCTCAAGTCTGCGCACTGCCAACGCCCAAATACTATCATGTGGATTAAGAGTTTTGTAATGCTTGAAAATGGAGCTTGGGAGGAATAGGAGTGCCTCGGATAGGAATGTCTCGCCTGATTGGATGAAAACATTTGTTTGGCATTGGAATAGGTAGCTCCGACTTCTCAGTTCGTGGTAAAATAAAAGCGGGAACTTTTTCTGTTGAATAGCTATTAGTATTGACCTCAGGTATTACATCATTTGATTTGACCGGGATTCGAAACCTGGGAGATCTGGTTTCGAATCCCGAATGGAGGATTTCTTCATGGCGAATTTCAACCTCTGTGTACCTCTACTCATCTCATAAAATTCACCTAACTCTAATGATTGCTATTTTCTCACATAAAAAAGAGGATAACTATAAAATCCGAAGAGTCGTGTGAAATTGAGTCGAACCTGTACATAATGACAAAATAAAACGTGCAGTTTTCTGAAAAAAATAAAATTTAAATCAGACCCGGATTACGATGTTAATGCATCTGATGCACTGATAATACAAGCTGATACATTGCTATTGCAAGCTGATATATTTACATCAAAACTTGGGTCGAAATTAAAATTAAATTTTGTTTTTGGGGAAAATATCGTTTTATTTCTCGATAATGTGGATAACTTTTTCACTTAATGGTGTTTTGATAATTTAAGCGTGACTAAAAGGGTAATGGTGAATATGGTACCTACATTTTTTCTCAAAGTTCTCGCTGAATTAAGACTAAACGGTTGTTTCAATATTTCGTACTTAGCTTATTTTAATTTAGGGACTTATTTATACGAATAAATTAAACTATCCAAGATGGAAGAACTTTGACCTCGCAGAAAGCTCCAAAAACTGTTTGATACTTCAGTAGCCCGTTAGGTTTCAATTCATCTCGATTATTGGTCCTCCCTTAGTTCCTTTTGTCTCCTGCATTTGACTAACGCCAGAGATATTTTTGGATTCATCTATCAATTTAATCTGGGATCTGATCAAGGATTAAGATTGTCGGAAGTTGTAAAATAGCCATCGTCTCCGTCAATGAGCTGGGATATTAACGAACTTAAGTTCACCTTTCCAAGAAAATAGCGTACAGTCTGTTAAATCAGACCAGGTTACTATAGAGAGACAGCCTTTCTCGCAAGCAAACGCAATTATTGACATAATGTGTATTGTACAAATTCACAATGCATAATCAAAAGATTTACGGAGGTCCGGTTTAGACCAGTGGTAGCGTGTTTGACTCCCGTTCCGAGGGTCTCAGGTTCCAGACCAAGCGACGGAAAAAATTTCAAGCATGGTAAGTAACAAGCAGTCTCATCAGATGGCATTGATGGTGCAGATCAAGGAGTTCGGACCGATATCACCAGCCACAGCTTCGGGCGAGAGTGAAAGTTTGCGGAATCGGCCGGAGTACTGCGATGTGGAAGGCAACGGGGAAATCATCGCATTAGTCTCCCGAGAAAATGTAGCTCTATTATAATTATATATGACGTGATGACAGTAAAATATTCCAGAGCTATATGGGACTGAGAGGGGGCTGGGAGGGGTACATCAGTCAGTAAGGACAAGAATCAAAACATACATCCAATCTGGCAATTGCTCTAACCGATGGAATCGACGTATAGCGAAAGAATTAGTTTTTTAAAATACAATCTGAAGCCAATGCGTGGATATGAAATACTAGCTATCACCTTCAATAGGTAAGTACATACATAAAAAGAGTCTCGTTTGCGTGAACAGAGAGACCAACGCGGCGTGACTGTTTTTGAGGCGACTCTGGGCGAGAGACGTACGAGACGCCCTCAACCGGCGCAGCCGTCTTAAAACTCCTCCCACCCACGATCGTACACATGGAGACGCAAGAACACACATACACACACTCACTCACAGAAATCCCTCCTCGCCACCCTCCGAGGAACATCTCACGAACACTTTTTTTTCAAACCCCTCTGGGATTCCGGCGAGGACGGCGAATTGTGAGTTCGAGGGGGAAAAAGAAAACAAATGAGACGAACGCGAATGGGGGAGAAAGGGGAGGAGGAGGAGGAGGAGGAACGAAGAAATCATTCCATTCCTCCTTTTCCTCAACCGAGACGATGCAACAACGGCTGTTCTCGTGACTTCCCTCCCCTCTTCTCTCTCGTCTTATAGACGTTCCGAGAAATGGTCCGTTTTTTCCCAGAAAGGGAATCCCAACTTTGCTCCTCCCCCATCCTCCCCGAATGCTACAGCCGAAAGAGATGGTATTGCGTGCTCCCTTGGGCGGCTGCGGTCCATCCGGCCGGCCATGAGAGAACGCCCCATCCTCCCGGGCCTTAAACGCGTTCGCGTGGACTGGTCACGCTCCGCCCTTATCATGTTCACAAATGATGATCCGAGCACAGACACGTAGTCGAGCCATCGAATTAAAGGAACCTACGACTTTTTTTGTTTAATTCACCTTACCGTCGAATCTCGGTCTGATGTGGGAGCCAGAGACATGAGTTGGGTGGTGGGAAAACACTTTCAGAGGTTTTGGCAACGTTTTGCGCGTTTTTAAAGGCCTCCAAACAACGCCATGCCCTTAAAACGGGGTTTTGTTTAATTCACCTTACCGTCGAATCTTGGTCTGATGTGGGAGCAAGAGGCATGAGTTGGGTGGTGGGAAAACACTTTCAGAGGTTTTGGCAACGTTCTGTGCGTTTTTAAAGGCCTCCAAACAACGCCATGCCCTTAAAACGATAGAGGGGTTTTTGTATAATTAACCTTACCGTCGAATCTTGGTCTAATGTGGGAGTGAGAGACAGGGATTGTGGGAAAACTTTTTTCAGAGGTTTTAGCAACAGTCTGCGCGTTTTTAAAGGCCTCCAAACAACTTCATGCGCTTAAAGCGATAGAGGCGTTTTTGGTCGATGGGCTGGCATCTCATTCCCGCGTCTTAAGTCATATAGTGTAATTTTTTTGTAGCTTTAGGGTCTCCTAGCGTTGGACCTCTTTTGAGGTGGAAGTTACGGTTGTCAACCGCCTATTCTTCTTAGGAAATTTAGCAGTTTACCGGCTTAACTTGTTCTTGAGTTAGATTTTTAAAAATTTTAATTACACATAATTTATTCTTCATAGTATTCAAGTGATAGAAATACATGTATCGATGCAATAATGCAAGTTAATACAGATACCGAAATTTGATAAATACCTCATACAATAATTTACTCTTAATTTATTTCAGATTACGCATTATTTTATCTTCAAATGAAAATTGAGTTTGTATGGTTTATGTTGTACTATGTTATGTTATGCTGAGCTCGTTGTTGATTGTTTACGATTCTGTGTTCCTAGGCAATCATAATGAGCCTGAGCTGCATATTTACAACCTATTATAAATTATTGTGTTCTATGCAATTTTATGCATGTCCGGTCGACAGACCATACGGTCTAACTGAACACATATGTAATCTAAGTTCAAATTAACAAAACAGGTGAAAAAAAAGTGGCAAAGTTGTCCCGGTTGACGGTACTTGATTAACATACGTATTTTCACCAATAATTATACTGATATAATGGAAATGATGGAAATTAACTCCACCAATGCTCTTACATTATTTTTTGCCTACACAAGCACATCCTGTAGAGCCATTGGCTCAGGAGGACTTTTTTTTAATGTTAAGATTCGAAAATGCTCCAAAATCATCATAAATCATTAGTCTTGATCTCATTAGTTTCATACGCAAAAAAAATTAAGAGCATCGCTGACAAATTTACCCTTGAACCGGGGCAATTTTGCCAACTGAGTTATAACCAGTTTATATCGCCAAAAAACAACAGAAAAAAAATATATTGAACTATGAAAGCTCTTTATTATGAAGAAAGGTCCACAGAAATTATCAAGACATTGAAATGGAAAGGTTTAAAATTCGCAAACTTCAAAGATGAATGAAAACTTTGGCATTTTCGTCAGAAAAGGTAAATTTTCCACGGGTTTCATTGTAAGGAGGGTCAATTACGTATATGTCTTGTTAACTCGTAAGACTCGAAGGGTGCGGAAAGGCTATCAGTTAACATATTGCCTGTGTGATGAAAACATTGGCGCCTCTATTGGTTAGTTCGGGAACTTGGCTGGGCGCCAAACAATATTTTTCAAAATCTAGCAAAGTTCTCTCACTTGGCAAAGTTGTCCCGGTTGACGGTACACTTAATTATTACGCTTTATTATATATAAAACAATGATAATAACAATTATTATTATTTACAATTTTAATATTATAGATTTGAAAAATAGAGTGAGTGATTGCATTTCACTGTTTGCAAAGTTTAAGGGATATACTTGGCTGGAAGGTCGTATGCTGATAAATGGGAACGATTTAATGAAAGATATTGCGCACTAGTACAGAATTTCAGATGTGATCCCTAAGGAAAACTTCATAGCTCTCGCCGTACTGGTATGCTAGAATGTGTGGTTGAAAGTCCATGAATGGCAGAATGACTTTTATCCGCGGTCATTTAATGAGGTGATGGCTCCCGAAGCTTTTATCGTAAGTCAAAACTTAAATAAAGTTCTTCCTGAAATAAAATCTCGCTTCAACTTTCCTCACTGGTTATTAATACCGACCATAATTTCGACAAACTATGTCATTATCAAGGCCCTCCTTGATTTTCATCAGCTTGTGACTGCATGATTACAGTATGACGCCCTTACTGCCCATCTGCCAGAAAAGGTTATCACTTGTGAGAGCATATTTTTCTACACGCTTAGTTTCATAATCAGTATAACCTGTCGAATGATGTAGGCATGTCAATTGAGAAAATTATGTCATTGTTATTACGGCCCCTTCTTGAAGTTAATTTATTTAAAGTTGAGAAAATCCATCCTAATTATTATTTTTTTAAAACCCACGCAATACTTCAGGACCAAGAAGTGATTATCTCAACCGGTATTTTGGATTTAATTATTTTCGTGGAAAAATGCTTTCACTTATATCAGGTTTCCTCAGATTGTATGTATCCCTAGAAAATTTGTCAGGCGGTTCATGGCGTCTTTATTTAAAAAAATTGGAATAATTTTGTCCTTTGCATCATGAAAGTATGATTTGGGTATATATATCTACATTTATCATGCTTAAGTAATTTCCAGAACCAAATGTGAGCCGTCTTTTTGTGCGTTTGCGTGAGCAAATTTCCTTCCCGCTACCTGATAAATCACAGAGGCGTTTCCGAATCGAGAAATATATATTTATCGCATAAAAATGATTTTAGCCCTTCAAAATGAGGGCTACAGACAACTAAATAATTATATCGAATATGGCATTGTTGAAGAGGAAAACTGCGTTAGCTGTTAAGAAATCATTCGAGAGAAAACCGAACTCATCATGAAAGTAGGTTTCTCCGGTGAGACTTTCTACGCTCGTTGGGCATGGATCGACCTTAGGTCACAGAGTAAGCATATACAGAGAGGACACTAGGTGGCTTCACCATTGTAATCTCTGTAATCGATAATGCGCACTGCGGCCATATTGAAAATAAGTGAAAATATGCGGCCAATTCCAAGCTAGTCTAGTGCCTATGACTTGTCATCCACTTAACCTAGGAGTTTTAACGTTCAAATAACCTTAATTATGCCAGAAATTATAAGATACAGTAATAGCTACATGGCTTTTTGGTATGGCTTCGTAATATGAAGAAAAAATGCAGTGAAATTAATGCATAACGCCTCTGAAGCTTGACTTTTGGCATTTAGTCTTTCCGTGACTTCCGAGAGATGTTTCTCAAATCAACAGGCAACTTGATGTATTCCCTGCTGATATTAGTCTTTACCTCAGATACCTGGAGATATTCTCACAATCCAGTGGAAACCACATAATTAGCATGTGTATCATGTAATGGAAGATTCCCAAAAATTTGAGATATCAACTACTTAATATGAAACTACCAAGCTATTTAAAAGCAAAATGAAATAAATTGGTACAACTGCTGATGATCTGAACTACATATGCAGTGAATAAGAATATTCAAGTTAAACCAAAGCATTAAAAAAAATCATGTTCAATAAATTAGCTACAGGATATCCGGAAGAGAAATTATTCTTTAATAAAAACTTCCACTTCACATATATCCCAGTCATTACCTACCATATGAGAGAATAGGACCACATATTTACTCTGCCCTTATGTATTCCAATTATTCTTCCTTTAGCACATATAATAAAATAATACTGCCCCATATTTTACTGTGGCCAAATCCGGCAGTTATTATGCAAATAACTGGGAGTTTTGGTTTCCAACTCCGACCGCCGGCAATGAATCACCCATTCCTTGGACCTTCATTAAGAGCACGTTATCAAACCTTCTTAGCAATATCACTTCACTAACATATACATAATGTACTCAAAAAGAACCCTCATTTCCCCGATTTTAATGCCAGACCAGCAGAAACTTTTAGGGTCCTTTGGGAAACTGAAGAAACTTGAATTTTCTTCCGCCATTCCAGAGTTATTTTTGCAGTTCATGGCTGAATCATTGGTCTGACCAAGCAAAACCTCTTTTTCTACTCTTATTCTTCTCCTCGTTCATTTTCCACGAGTCCTTCCAATACTAGCCGCTATGTTATTCCGTTAAATAACTGAGGAACTGCTTTATTTTCCTTATAACTCAACTCTCAGCCAACCTAGCAAAACTACAAATCAAGTCACAGTGTTCACAATTCACTTATTTAGAACATGGCGAAAGCGCAACGAGATGATTACCACTTTCAGCGCCATCTGTCTTTACTCTGTGCTTGGGTGAAGAGTAGGATACTATGGGTGGGGGGGGGTGTTGAGAATCAGAGTTTCTGAAAGTAGACGGTGAGGGCGTGGCTATCAGTGCTTTCATAATTATAATGTCGTGATTAGGTCTAGGGGACCGCGAGATGTCACTGTAAAGACTCTCTAATCTCGTAGACATTAATTTTTATTTCCCTCAGGCATAGAGTTGCTGTTGCTCCTCGTTCACTCAATCTATCCATCTCTTCCAAGCGCTGCTTACTGATCCTCTTCCATCTGTGGTTTCCATTGTAATTTTTGGCCATCCTTCGTCATACATCCTCAACATGTCCAGCCTATTCCAACTTTTCATCAATTCCATAACTTTGGATTGCTGGTAAAGCTGCTGTTTCCTCATTGTGTAGTCCCTTCCAATCCCCGGTTATTTGGTCTTTACGTGACCCAAATACATTCCTAAGAACTGTCCTTTCTAACACGAGGCAACATTTCATTTCATTCTTTAGGATGATCAAAGTTTGACAGCCATATAAGATGACCAAGAGAATCTGGTTTTTTATATAATCTTACTTTTGCATCTCGTTAAATACTTCCAGAGTTTAGAATGGTGTTAAAAGTGTGGAGGCATTCATTTCCTTTCCTTATTCTAGCCTTTATTTGTTTCACTTGATGTAATCTCTGTTATTTTAGCACCAAGATGATTGAATTCTTTTTCTTTCTAGTATATTTTTCCCTTCACCCCTTCTCCTAGGAATCCTAGAGGTTGATGGTCTTCCTCTCACCAAAAAATCGGTTTTGGATGGGCTGATTTTTAGACCAAACTTAAGTCCTGCATTGCGAAGTTTTTGGACCTGTGTGGACTTCATGGTTTTGGGTAGTCTTCATGGTTGTTTGCTCCGATAGCTTCTCTGTATGCATGTAACTGTACAGTAAAATAATAACTTAACTGATTGTTACGGTGACATTGGAGTGAAAGGTTAACTCCTTTGAAATATTTATGTGCTACTGTGTTAAGGGTAAAAAACGTTTGGAGTAGGCACAATGCTTGTACTGTTTTGAAATGAGAATCAAATAATGCACACATTCTGAATGTCACTTTGATGTGGTAGTATTTTTACTGTTTAAAACGAGTAAGCGTTATATCTACATCTACATCTACGTGATACCCTGAGAGCCACCACGAGGGTGTGTGGCAAGGGGTGAAGATCACCAAACATGCACCATTGACATGCAAGTGGGATATTTAAGGGAGATATGCTAGATAATAGGGTCACGTGGAGCTAGATGGAGCTAGCCGTGTAAACCAAAGGTCCGTAGTTTGATTCCCGGTCCAAGCCGAATTTTTCTCATGGCATTATCTTCAAAATATTCACCCGCCATGTTTGAATTTCAAATGGCTAAGCACGGCATAAGTGCTGGTGAATGATACTGACTCATGGTTGTGGCTTCTTTGAAGTCCTCTTCTCCCTTGCGTTGCCATCTTTGATGGACCGCAAGGGCCTAAAATCTAGTTGCTTTGTATCCACCAAAATTGCCATGGGAATTAGGAAGCCTGGATAGCTTAGTGGTCTGCGCATTGGTCCGGTAGACTTAAGGTCCGTGGTTCGATTCCCGGTCCAGGCCGAATTTTTCTCATGGCAATATACGAAAATAATGAATGGGAATTCGGATTCTCTTTCGTATAAACACTACTTATGTGATTTTTCTTCCTTTTTTCTCTCGCGCTGAGAATCAACGGGCATTTCTTCCGGTTACATAAAAAAAGGTCTGTGATATGTTAGATTTCGTCGTAGTAGAGATAAATTCACCCTTCTTACGTGTGTTTGCTTGCTGTCTTCTTTGCCTTCAAGTACGACACCATTCTTGGAGATGAAATAGCTGGTTCGAGCCAAACTGAACTGTCAGCTACGAGGTGGGCTTGGGAAAAGTGTAGCGAAAGTGAAATTAATGAGTAGAGGCTCTCTCATTGGGCACTTTTACTTTCAACCTTGGAAGCCTCTAGAAGCATATAGAGGGAGATTTGAGGTCTCCATGGAATACACTTGGTCACGCGGGCCGCATGAGGCCCGAATGTAGATCGGTATAGAGAGCAGCAGTTAATTGAACTTCCATTTGGAGAACGCGATGAAATATTTGTTGAATACTAATACGAAGAGTTCATCATCCCAAATCAATTAAAATGGAATTCCTTATCTCCCTTTGCACTTTTTATTTTTCTGCATTCAGTATCTAATTCAATTCAATACAATTCGTACACATCAACCTTCCTACAAGATGTCCCCGGCGCCGGTGGCGGCGGGATAAAGTCCTCGTCTGCTAAACTGAGGGTTGCGGTTCGAGTCCCGCCTGGGTGGGTTTTTCACCACCCAGGGCATGGATGTATGTCAAGTTCTGTTGGTTCGGTCCCTGAAAAACCTGATGACTGAAAACCTGATCGGGATTCCGGGGACATACGGGCAAACAGAATCGTCCGGCAAGCAAAAAAAATGTCCTCTCTGCTAATAACCCCCATTATTTTTTTGTTTTTATCACTATGACAGTCAATCCAAAATGATGAAAGCATGTTAACAAACAAACAATAAAAAACAATATTACATTCACTATTAGACAAGTGAATAAATAAGTAAATACATAAAAGTGATTATTGGTTATCGCTAAATTATCCGGTCATACAATTGACAGATGTCAAAGTATTACGTCTTCCGTTGTCCGTATTTATATTGGTCATCTAGACAAACTTCTCGTAGACGTACAGTTTTCTTTACCTCATCCAGCCCTCCAGTTTCAACAGTGGTTAACTTGACTCTTTTGGAAAAAGAAAGAGCATCAAACATTCGGCCGTTAATGCATTTTTCTATAGCTATAGTTCAACCAGACTGCGGTTTCCATTTTCACACGATGCATCAAAATTGGAATTGCTTATAAGAGTACAGTAGAGCGTCGATTATCCGGATCAATTGTTGCCGGACCCTGTCCGGATTTTCGAACAGAACCATAAAAAAAGGTTTTTTTTGATGCCTTAAACATCAAGAAACTGGTAAAATCCGTTATAAAAGTACTGCATTTTAGTATTGTAGTTAAATAATTAGATCAGTTAAACAAAACTATGAATTAATATGCACTTATTAAGTAGTATTTTAATAAATCATTACATTCTAGCGGTCAACGACCCTGCCGAGTCTCGCATCAACGCTTTTGACAAATATGTACATTGAATTCACTTATTTTTCGCCTGATGTAAATCCGGATTATCGACGGTCCGGATTTGTGACGTCCGGATCATTGACGCTCTACTGTATGCTGTTTTTTTTAGGGAACTCCAAAGTGTCAGTCGTCCTCCTATAATAAAAATATTGCACAATAAATGTCCTGTTGTTCTTAAATGATAATTCCCAAATATTTATGTGGAATATGATCGACTTGTAGTAATCCTTTGTGGAAAAAAGTTGTACCTGAAGAAGTAGTATCTAAACTAGTGGTACATTTTATAATAAAATAGTGGACGTTACGAAGTCTGACTTACTACGACAGTGTAAACCTTCCACCATGGTAAAACTATCAACTTGCCAGCGTTCGTCTAAGTTGGTTCCGGCAATGTGCTTTCTGGTGGACACCTGGACAAAAATGATTTATCTTTTTGCTTGTAACTTTTCTTCGAGAGATGCTTTCAAATTTTCCTCGATCTGAATAAGTTGATAATTAGGCTTAAGTATACCAGAGGAAGTTGGAAACAGAATTTTTTTAAACGGCTGATGCCACATGCTCGTGAGTCCTTGATGTTCAGAATTCCAAGTCCTTTTTACGGTACATCCAGTCTTGTATTCAATCGATTTCGGGATTGGAAAACAAGTAAAAAGTCGGCGTGGCTCTTTTTAACGTTCAAGGAACTCAATGCCCCCCGAGCACACGATAATCAATGCAAAACACATGCATCCCTTAAAAGGGGATAAAGGGAGATTGTTGACCTTTTGTGTTTCCGGGTACTCGCCGATTCAGGAGCATGCGAAACTTCTTAGACGGCGGTCCAAGGAGGGAGAGCAAGTGGTCGAGGGAACGGATGGGTGGGTTGTGGCGAAGCGAAGAGCGGAGATGCGGCGCATGGGTGTCGTCTCTTGTTCATCGCACGGTAATTGCGACTCAAAACGCAACCATTATCCTCAAAGTGACCATTCCCCGCTCCCTCGGGAGCCTTAATGATATCTTTTCTCTCTCTATCTCTCGCCAATCTCCCCTTACCGAATACAGAATCGAGGCATTATTACGAGCTCTTGGATCGGCGGAATATGAGATGAAAATTGCGTCGTCCCCCCCGTGGGTTGGAAATGCTGATTGAGGGAAGCCAAACATGGTGATCACGGTCCTATTAATGTCGGGATTAAGTGTCGTTGAACTCTATATCGACTCGGGGTCGCAAATTAAAGGAGACTGCTCCTCTGAAATTTGTATTCATCGGTGATGTTATGGTAATTTTTAAAGTTGCAATCTCGCTGTTTGTTGATCCTAGCGTAAAGGTATCGGACGGATATTTATGTTCAATATTGGTAATATTATTTTCCCCTGTAAATATTTGGCCGCCATCACATCTTCCCTCCATTGAGACATGTTTACATCCAAAATTCCTTTCTCAAAATATATGACCTTTCTCATTCATTGGTCGTCCAATCCCAATCTTCCCTATCCAATGCAAGTTCCCTTACCTCCTTGTATCTCTTACTATGTACTTTCCTCTGTATTTGATCCATGGACTTATTCCTGGGTCTACCTCTTGGGACTGTTACCTTTATTGTACCGTCAATACTAACGATAAAACTACAGACGAGGAAATTATTCGCGAGCGTTTGAGTATTCATGGGTTGGACGTTCTGTTCGTGCACCGATTCGTCGAATGAATCGAGCTCGGCCGCAGCTGCTAATATGCTTTCATTCTCATCTGCAGTCAGTTTCTGTCAGGTAGAGGTGATAAGAGCGATTTTCGTCTACGCGTTGATTTGCATAGGTATTCTTATTAGTGATAACTGTAGACATACAGAATAAAATTGGAAATAACCAATTTTATTTGGGTATTCAATTCTGTTATAATACGTAGCATTATGGCACGTAAGATACATTTCGTATTCCTTTTATCAAAGCAGTTGATATATATTATTAAAATATTATTTTCCCCTGCCAAAATTTGGCCGCTATCATATCTTCCCTCCATTAAGACATGTTTGCATTCGAAATTCCTTTCTCAAAATATATTACCTTTCTCATTCATTGGTTGTTCAATCCTAAGATTGGTTGACAGCAGCCCTCCACTCTTCCCTATCTAATGTCAGTTCCCTTACCTTCTGGTATCTCTCCCTATGTACTTTCCTTTTCATTTGGTCCATAAACTCATTCCTGGGTCTTCCTCTGGGAACTTTTCCCTATATCGTACCTTCAATTATGTTCCTCACGAACCCATTGTGTCTCAAGCTGTGTCCAGTCCATCTGGTTCTTCTTTCCTGTATGGTGTTCCATATGGTCTTTTCCACTTCTACTCTTATGCACACTTCATCATTTCTTATTTTGTCCGTCCATTTTATCTTCAGCATCCTACTCCAGCACCATATTTTAAAGGCTTCTAGCATTTTCTGGTCAGATTTTTCAGTGGTTCATGCTTCCGATCCATAGATTGCTACGCTCCACTCGTAGGTTTTCGCATACGGTTTCCTGGTTTTTAGTTCTATCTTCTTCGAGAACAGCAGTTGTGTTTTTCCCATGAACGCCTTCTTAGCATGGACTATTCTCCGCTTGATGTCTGTTGTACTTCTTCCGTCCCACGTGATGGTACTTCCGAGCAGAAAGGTGTATTCTTAAAAAGGTGATAAAAGGTTTCAGTGAATGTGTATTTCTGAGCCATACACCGAAGCAACCGTAGCGATAACTTCTTGATAGTAGATATTTTAGGCAGGCTTTTAAATTTCGTGATTGAAATTATTAAATTCCAAATGCAGGGAAAATTTTTAAGCCATTAATTCTACCAGAAATTGAGCGAGTTCTCTGCTATCTACATATCGCATATAACTTCCACTTCTACTTCGACTTCCACTCCTGGCTACTTCTGCATCGTTTTAGAAAACTTTGTGTATATTTATAAACCTTTTCCGGAGAAAACCTGCCCGTTGAATCTGTTGGTCATCTAATGATAATAATCTTTTTTTTACCTTCTGCATACGTATTCATTTCCCTTGGTATGACCTGAGGCTGGAGACTAGAGAAAGTAACTACTTGGGTGATGAACAGTTTGAGTTTAGAAAGGGGAATGTAAAGCGGGATGACTCTGTGGTGTTGAGAACACTTACAAAAATTAACCAAGAGAATGATCAGGAAAGTTTTTTTTTGTCTCATTGATTTTGAACTGGCATTTCGCAGAATTAAATGGGGAAAACTAATGAATATACTCATGGAAATAGGTGTAGATGGAGAGACAGGCGACTCATTTGATATTCGTGTGTATCTTTGACGGCAGAGTTAAGGCTCATTATCGGAGTGTATGGGAGTGCTCTTTTAGGTCGCGGTTAAAGGTAAGATTGGTTGCATTTGCTTTTGCTTTTAACATTACCGAGGAAATATTTGGAGAGATTTGAGGAAAGAGCTAGATGTGGGAAGAAAAGTTGGAGACCAGCTAATAAATTCGATAAGATTCAAGGATGACTACAGGACAGGCTGTAGTTAGTTGATCATCCAAGGAGTTGCAACCGTTAGTAGATGCATTAGAATATCAATGCGTGAATTACGGAATGAAGAATAATTGTAGGAAAAATTAGGAAAGAGATTTGATGGGCCAAAAAACTGCGCTAGCGAAAGAAGTGTTTTGCAATTGGTGGTAACTGATGAAGGGAACTTGGTGTAAACATGTAAGAGCAAGGTTGGCGTATAGTTCAATATGGATTGTGGTGTTGTGTGGTTGAGGAATGTGGACTGAAAAAGGAGGACGAGAATAGGCTGCAAATGGTCGAGATTTTTTTTTGTTTGTTTGTTATGGAGGACAACAGAGGAATTGTGGTCAGCGGGAAGGAGGAAAAACGAGGAAGTGTTTTGTTTGGTTGCTGAAATAACTGCTGGTGGCAAATATCTGCAGGAGATTCGGTGGATGCTGAGTAGGTGGGTGGAGGAAGTAATTAGGGGGGAAGGGTGGTTTATGACTGTGATTGAGGGAAGACTGGCTGTTGGGCTAGAGGGGAAGGAGAATAAATTATGAGAATAGGCTTTGTTGACAGAATGAAGAGAGATCCAACCGACCAATTTTAGCTGAATTACGCACCGTTCCTTTGCTTTTTTTCTGGGGCACAACACAGTGCCATCCTCGGATTTCATTTGGAGGGGATTCTTGATTTCTTTCTTAATAAATTGCCCACTTATCCGCGTAAATTTGTTTTCGAAACCTAGCGAGATGTCCTTTCCGCAAATTTTGTTTCCTGACGACGTTAATGGTTTCGTCAATAGTCTGTATATAGTAAAATTTTAGGGTTGATCTTCCAATGGTTACAATAAACGGTGAGGACTTCATTATTCTGGCGATAGTTGCTTGCAGACTGTTTCTATGCGAATCAGACAGAAATATAAAGAGAACAAGAGCCCACGAACATTTAAATTCATTCTTAAAATGTGAAAATTTATAAGATTATTATATTTGCTATACATTCATGTAGTTTTTCACTGGGGATTGTTGCTGGTGATATACATTCAAATATCCTAATTGTTTTATCAGATCTAAAAAATTATTGTTTTTCGCTCTTTTCGATGAATGTAATGAATGAACATAATTTCACTATTTCCTCACAATGGAATGGACTATAGAAATAAACCTTTCTTATGAATCCTAATAGGCAAAGTTTAGCAACGAAAAATTGGAAAAGGCTGATCTTGAATGCGTCCTGAAATTGACTTGAAATCAGTTACGTTTGAGCCTCCTTTAATGGAACCGGAGAACTCTAGCAATTCGGGTTTTGACCATGGTTGCCGTTTACTTGACATTCACGTAGGCATCCCGAGGGTGTCACTTTTCTCGGTTTCATTCTCTTGCTTTGGTTCAGTCGAAATTTTACATATTTTTTGGGCAATCACTCATTTTTTGTTCCTCCATGTTTGCTTCTCGACTGGATGAGATGTCCACACGTATAGGAAGCTGACATCTTGATTATGTGGAGCTAATGTTGATGGGTTTTAAATTCTTTTCCTCCTACTCGTTAGATATTCCAACGTATCAATTGTTCGATGACTCCCCGCCCATGTGTAGGTGGTAGTTGAGAGGGGTCTCAGTGTATATCGTATGACAAGTGAGGAGAAACTTCTCCGTGATTTGGGGCACATGTGACTTGATTTTGATCCCTGTCTTAAAAGTCAATTGCGTCGGAATTCTCCCGTTATTTGCCCCATGGTGGCAGTAGATGTCCCATTAGTCAGCGACTCTGAAAACTGATATATCTAAGGTAACATGCAAATAATAACTTGATCTTCTATTTTCGGAAAAAGAATGAGCCAGTTCAACTTTCCAGAGTAACTGCAGCAGTGGCATCTGGTGGCGCGATTGCTGAAGTAACCACCCGGACACAACCGAAGAAAGAATATGTAAAAGCAGTCAGTAAAAACAAATTCTAGAAAAGAGAAACTTGCAAAAGATAAGAACATTCATGATGTCGTTTTTCGTAATGCTAGGGATGGATGCTAGTCTGTGGAGCGTTGCCTTTGATATCGTCGACTAATAAACGTTTTCAATAGTTTCGAGTGCACATTTTTACCTATTAAATTTCGCAAAATCGCCTCTAAAACAAGTAGAGGACTGCAGAAGGCGGCCAGGGAAGGATAATTGGCGTTGACCCAGAATGTGGGAGGAGAGGAATAGCGCAAGAGAATCACCTTTATCTTTTGCCAACATCAGTTCGAAAGCAATGGCTTCGAAAGTGTATAGAGCCATAATACGAACGTAGTTTTCTGAAATCTACAAATGGTTGAATATTATTTCCTACATTAGTGTGTACACTCATACAGTTTATGTCTCACTTCTGGGAGTAATTGGAATCACCGGCATTATGGAGCAATAATTTGGATTTCATCTTTATTTCAGTGCTTTCGAGGACCTGACAGCGGAAGAAGTCCATAATCCGGTGCTTGATTTAGAGATGAGCCTCATAAATGGGAGGTTTATGGTGGGTGGGCATAATTAAAAAGAAATAAATTTCATCCCTCGAAATACGTCGCCATACTTGGCTGAAAAGTCAACAGGTTATTTCCGCTTGGTCGGTACTTCAACCAAGGCCTTAAGGTAATATTACCTTAAGTCCTCTTCTATTCTTCTGTAAACATCATTTCTTATTTTTCCGTCCATTTTATCTTCAGCATCCTCCTCTAGGACCAGATTTCGAATGCTTTTGGTCTATTCTTTGGCTTTTCCAATGACCCATGCTTCCGATTCATAGAGTGCCATGCTCCAAACGAATGTTTTCACATACTGTTTCTTGGTTTGTACTCTTCTTTGAACGTAGCAGTTGTCTTTTTCCCATGAACGCCTTCTTAGCTTGGGCTATTCTTCGCTTAGTGCCCGTTGTACTCCTACCATCCCACGTGATGATACTGAAACGTGTGTTATAAATTTAACAAAAATGGGCAAGTACAATTTCCTCTTTTCAATATGAGTAATAATGTTATATCGAGTTCCAATTACTAAAAATAGTGTGGAAGTGTAAAATAATATCTTATCAATGAGAAGGGTTCATTTTTTATTAGTAACCAAAGAATCAAAAAAAGAAAATTAAATTTCTTCAGAAAGAAATTTCCTAGAGAAAGGTAAAGGATTGTCATACCGGACGCAATGAATTAGGGTTGGAAGCATTCTGAGTGGAGGAGAGGGATAGTGTGGTGAAATAATCGATTGCAGGTGGAAAATGACGGTAGAAGCGGTCCATCTAAACCTATACTGCGTTTCTTATTTTCATGGCATCTTATGTTTACGGAGCTTGAACGGATTGTTGATGAAGAACTTGATGATCCTATAGCTGCGACAGTACTTTTCTTTTCTCGTGCTCTGTGGTGGTTGTTCAATATCTGGGTGAAAACGTTATTTACTTCTGAGTTTCTTGGTTGATTTTACACATGCTAAACAATTGCGCTTTTTAAAGCGATGCTTATTGATTTACAAAGTAATGCGGAACTATTAAAAACTGCTTTTAATTGCAAAGGTAGCCTTTAAACCTACTAAGCACTAAATTTTACGTAATATCTCCTCTATATTAGACTGGAGAATTCATTTTTTATTGAACGAATTGTGTGTTATGGTGTCCCATTGAGAGTAATTGTCACGATTGAATGGGTCAAGGATTAATTTTTATTTGTTGGAATATCCAAAGACATAACATGAATTATATCTTTCATTTTTTGCTTCTTGTGGTGAGCTCATGTTGAATAGGAACAAAATATCAGCCAAGAAATGTTAGAGTATTACCCCGCAGCGGATAGAACTACCTGAATGTCAGTTCGTGACCTTTTGATCTTTATTTAACTTTGATATGAAATTGGCCAATAGGAGTATTTTGTCTCCAGTATTCTCAATTTTAGCTTTACATATTTTCGTAAAAAGTTTTCTTTATTTCGTATTATGAGATGATTTTCGCCAATTCATGCATTCATTCAGTTTGATTTTTCTCTTGTCGTCAGTTTTATTTCGTCTTGTCGTCATCTCTTTTCTTAGCACTTGATTTTCCGTGGTCTTCTTTTCGGAATATTTAATATGTCATTCTTTCCGTTGACGGATACAGAATTGAGGTCAAATTTCAGAAGTTCTCCCTAAATCCGCATCCTCTTCCCAGAAAAAATTCGGCAGATGCCTTCATTCGGTGATCCATTCAAAAATTTCCTACCCCCGAGAATGTTTTTTTACCCTAGGTCGGACATCTTCGGCCGTTCAACCCCTTCGGGAGAACGTAACTGTAGCAAGAGCCCATTTTCGGAGAGTAAGAACGTACAAACTCAAAAGTTTCGAAGATTCCCCGTGTCCTTAATCACGTGCGGCCGAAACATTGAAAAAAAATGAAAAAAATGATCCTTTACCGCTAACTTACCTTGCTTCTTCCAGAGCCCCCTTTCCATTTTCATCTTTTCCGTCCTCGATGGGTTGAGTCCTCGCTTCCTGGAAAATGACTTGCTCTGCAACATAACCCATCGTGGTACGGCGAAGTCTCGGCCGGGCTGGAAGGAAGAGGGACGGTGTTGCGTGAGTGAGGGGTGAGTTTTCTTTCGAGACAGTTTTGCGAATACAGAGGTATGGGAGGATGATGATGGGCAAGGGGTAGATCGGTGGAGGAGGAGGGGTGGACTTTGTTCAGAAGGGGGTAGTTTTGGTCGAGATCCTTGGCGGGAGCGGTTGGACGAGGCTTGAATTCTTCATTATCCCTTGGGGTAATTTGCGAGGTGAATGGGGGACAAAGGGGTAGTAGAGGGAGGGAGGTTGGACGTTGAAGACGTGCCTGAGTGGAGCAATGCTCTGATTTTTCCGTCCAAGCGACTCCGTTAAAGTGAGCCGGACAGAGGTCGTTTTGCGGTTTGCGCGAGGGCATAAGGTCCGCTCGGAACGAGGGCGGGCGGACACGGGCTATTTTTTGGGGAGGCAATGAGAGACCTTCTCATGGAAATGAACTCCTTTTCAGGCCTTTCATTCGAATAACGGGCACACCGGGAATGATCATGATGCTGCTTCCAATTGGCTCAATAGAGGAGTGAGTATGGATTCGATAGATGCAGGTTTTGTATGCTTTCTGAATCCATATTACATCATAATGGAAATGTGTTGCAAGAAATCCAGGTTTCGTTTTGTGTTCGATGTTGACTCCGCCATTACACCAAGGGTTGAAATTTGCCATTAAAAAATCGTTTGACTTGACCGGGATACGAACCAGGATCTCCCAATTACTAGTTAGGTGTGTCAGCCAGTTATACCACCAAGCCATCTTCCTTCAAGGAGAATTTCGAGAATTTATGCAGCCGTGCGAGTGTCTTCATACCGTATCATTTGCTAATGGAATTCTTGGAAATATGTCATTACTGCAAATCATCGTTCCGGAATCGACATCACATTTACCCAATAAAAAATATTCATTATTTTCTTGCAATTGCTCTCGATTTATAATTATAATAATTAAAGATGTACAAATGGAGATTTTTCACTTCGAAGCGAATTCAAATTGAATTCACTAAGTGATCGAACTTCGAATTTAAATGCTGAATATTCCAAATTTTTTTAGAGTGAAATCCAAATGTGAGTTTCACCAACGTCTTGGAATTGAAATCAGTTCTTAATAAATTCATTATTCCATTAATATCACATCTATTTTTCCCAGCTCTCTATTTTACAGCTATTGATGCATTCAGAGTTCTTTTAATATCGCATATATGATGACATTTGTCACATAAACGAACAATATTTAATACAACAAAAGGTAATTCTGTAGTGTATTGGTAGAGATAATTGCTTCTAACTTTTTACCCATTTTCAAAAATCAATTTTTCTATGGAAATGGAATGTTTTAGTCTGAAGAACGTTAAAAATAATGAATGCTAGTTTGCGCCACAGATTGCACTATGCTTATAAATTATACGTTTCTAATCATTATCCGAAGGCAAGACGCCCCAAGAATGGAAAATAGCCAACGTCACACCGATATTTAAAAAAAGAAAGTGAAATGACCATGAAATTACCAACCATTTTTATTAAAATAAATTTTATGCAAGATCCTCGAACACATTTCATTGTCAATATTTTTACACTTCTGGTTAATCGTAACTTCTTACATAGCAGCTAGCTTGGCTTCCGTAAGGACAGGTCCTGCAAAACAGCTTGCGCTCTTCCTTCATGATATTTTAATATCAGGCGAATTGAAAAAGCAAGTCGACGCAATATTCCTTGATTTCAAGAAGGCATACGACAAGGAACCTCACAAAAACTCATCTATAAATTGCAACCATGAGGAGTTAATAAAAAAGTGGTGAATTGGATTCGGGAATTTCTCAGTGATCGAAAACAAAAAGTAGTTATTGATGGTTTTAGTTCGGATAAGACTGGACTCACATCCGCATCTATAGTCAGCTAAGGCTATCCTCTGTTATCGCTCAAACTACCCTAAGGTTTTAAGCTCTTGTTAGTACTCCTACCTTGCATGATTATACTGCTAGTATCTGAGCCAGACAATGTGACACACTTATTTGACTGAAGCGTTTTGCTAATACTATCAATTTCATCGTTTTGATTTTCTACGACTACCTGCAGCTCTCCCGACGTTAAACGTAAAATTTTATTTCTCGATTCATTGTCTTATGGTTATAGTAACTTACATATCTTAACCTGAAACTAATTTAAGTCAGCATGGAATATTATTGCAAGGAAACCTTGAGGTACTTCAAACAATACCAAGATATCGGGGATATCTCACGTTAAAATAGTTTCACTACTTCCCCAAAATGCTTCAAAACTTTTGATAAGCCCTGCATAAGTTTCAATTAAAAGGAAGTTGATAAATTAATTTTCCCAACGTCAGATAACTTATCAATCACAGCTTGTTTTTCCAAGAGTATATTTTTAAAATTATAAATTTAGAGCTTCATCTGGTCTCGTACATTATTTTCAAACCGGTTTTACTTAGGTTTTTTTGTGAGATAACTTTATTAGCCTGTAAATAAGTATTTAGTAGGTCATACGACTCCTTTAATGTACTAATATTATAATGTAGTAGTTGTTGGAACTCCTGAATGAACTTCCGTTGGCAGATGAGCCAGGATGAGAGTATGACACTATCTAACGACATTTTGGCAAAAATAATTTCCAGGCTACACTTTTTCTCAGTATCTCCAAGTTATTGAGCGTAGTTGAAACATGCTGCCATCAGAAGGCATTGATTGTAATGGCAGCTCTTGAATTAGGCCCATTTACTGTCTTTATGGACACTGCTCTTGAAGTAAGGTTCCATTCATAAATAAGGGATTAAAACTCGTCTAAAATATGGCCTTCTCCGTGAGAATCTACCACAAAACATGACTCATTGAAGTTTGAAAGCTAAGAAAATTGACCATGGGAATCAGAGTGAAACAGATTATTGGTTTGGATTCCATTGAAAAACTTCCTTTACTGTCGGGATACGAATCTGAGCCCTCGGATAAGGAAGCTATACTCTATGAATTACATCAATCCCATTCCTCCTTGTCCCCTAGTTCGGTGCAGATCGTATTGGATTGGATATTTGGGGAGGCGACCGACGACTAAGGTCATTTGCGCCATAGGAGGTAGGTAAGGGAGGAAGGGTGGATAGAAACCCGGCGTCGGTATTAGCCTGCTTTTAACCAATGGCCCCAAGGGGACCACGGTTTTACGTCTCATCCGACAGACGGAGTGCTGTACTTGAAGTGCCCTCCACAAGACACTCAAGTAGGGATCGGGTTCCTCTGAAATATATCCGCCACTGCAGGGATTTGAACCCTGGCCGCCCGTGTGGTAGGTGAGTACTCTTACCACCACTCGGTGCAGATCGTTATTTTCTGGAAGCAACTAGACTACTGGCAGTTTGCTCAAATCCTAAGCTGCGTGTATAAATCTGACCTTTCCGCGAACACATAATTGGGATTATTAGTCAGATATCGATATTTTCTTATTTAAGTCTTTAGGCTTAATCTTGATTGATTGACTGCTCTGAACATATTCCTCTCGAACTTGGCTTGCAGTCCTTGAGCGGCAGTGTTTTGATGTAGTGTTGGCATTGGGCGCCTTGCCCTTGTCTTCGCTTCAATCCGTACCATTTCCCTTCTTCCCAAATGCCTCATTTGAAACTGGTGATCCATCTTTGTGTCTTATAATCTGTTCGCAGTTTGATAATTACCCAGCGTGTAAGAAAAGGGTGCAATATGCTGCAATGGAGAAGCAGTTATTATGAACCCACTCCGTGGATTTTAAAGTTGAGCTGGGAGGGATGCGTTTTATGGTCATAAATTTCGTCTCATACTGCAGTGAGCGTTTTCAAGAGGATATTTCTGTCGTTCCCGAAGTGAAACTGCGGGGAACTATCACCGCTTACGTCAACTCGGAAGACCCCTCAGCTGTCAAGAAAAGGTTTCAAAAGTTGAAGCTATGACATGGTGGACATTCGAAATTGTAATAAATCAAACTTTGTATCTTCCAGAGTTTTATTATAAAGACTACCTACAACTAATTTCGGCAGTTTCGCCATCTTCTGGTATATTATATACCTGGAGATGGTGCACATGCCGAAAATATTTGTTCTCTTTATAATAAAACCGTGGAAGATACAAAGTTTGATTTTTTACTGTAAAAAAACTCTGTGATAGCCTACGATCAATATAGTATAACGGTCTAGAATGAATAAGTTTACAACTTAAGCTGAGCACGGCCCTCTTTTCGTATATACTGGTCTAGCCAAGTACCAAATCAGATGCTGTAGCTCACTGCAGTGAAGAAGTTATTTCAATGATTATGCTCCGTGAAGAGTACTTATCAGAGTTAAACTTGGCCACATTTTTGTAATTTTAGGATATTTCATTTAACTGACATAGTTCCTAATTTTCTTTGCTCCAGAAAGTAATTATTCTTTTTTTCTTTTTGTTAGACGTGTTTGAGGGTCGTTTATACATCACGTTGATATCCGTTTCATTCTGAATAGCCCTTAGAGAAAGAGTATCGTGCTGACTGGGACACCCAAACTCAACTAGATGCTGATTTGGATACAACACACATCAAGATTTAAACCCCTTCACGCCAATACCTTTCCGGATTGGTAAAGACGAATAACTTGCTGTTCGGCTAATAAATGTGGCTCTCTTTTTACAACTTCCTACGTGATTCCCTATCCTTGCACGCATCTGTCGCTTGTCTTACTTTCATGGATTACTTCATGCACACTCTATACTAAGATTTAATATTCTTCCACCACTGCCTCCCATGACTTTCGCGGTCTACCTCTTCCTCTCACACCATGGAATTTGCTTCCATATATCCGTATCTATATTCGGTTTTCATCGATGCTCTCCCCATGGCCAAATACGAAGCGCATTTATCTCGTGTATGTCCAATACAGGAATATCCAACCGACATTCTTTCCTCACCTACTTAAACCGCTTTCAGGCCGTTGATTGAAAATTGGACTAAGTCTTTTATGTAAATTCAAAGCCGAATCATTTTCCAAAGAAGTGATCAATATCTTACGAAATCCAACATACTACAGTAGATCAGATCATGAGAGTAAAAGAAAGGAAATAGATTGTAAAACAGGAAGGTTTAAAATGTCGTTCTTCCCGCGATCGACGAGAGACCACAATGGCTGCGTTAAGACTTAGAATTAGGTTAGTTGACAGGTAGTGTCACTGATTTATTCATGTGCCCCATAATGCACCTTCAAAATCTGCCGAGTAGTGCTAACACCATGTTTTGCACGTTCCCTGCATTATTCTTTTGTCACATTTACATAGTTAAATTTTATATTATTTTAGTAGTTTCTGTAGCATTTGTAGCATACCCATAGTGCGGTGCTTGTTGGTGAAAGTAAATTTCTTCACTCTTTTTCATGTTGGTGATAAGTCGCCTCCTGCCAAACACCCTTGTGGTGGCTTGAAGGGTAATGAGTGATGCAGATATACCTTACCTAACCGCCTTACTTTCGCCACAAGCTCTTCTCAGGTATATAGTTGCTCGCAGCATTTAGCCTACTCTTGTACTAATCCTGACGTAATCAGGTTTCGCTCCCATATAATATCATAGAGTGGAGAATACTTATGTGCAATGCGATTTTCGCTTCCCAAGGCAAACATTTCTTGAAATGTTTCACATATTACCTACGCCTTTTATACTGACATTCGCATGCCTTGCAATCCCTTCGTTCAACCTTTCATCATTCGCAAAAATTCGGCCACACATCGTCCACTCGTTCAATTACTTCGTCATTTACCCTCGTAGTACAATGATCATCCTTACTCTCCCTATCAAATACCACTACTTTGGTCTTCGACGTATTTACCCATAACCCATTTTTCTCATTGCTTCATAGGACTTATCCAGGAGCCCCTTATGGAAAGTTAATGTCCTTAAACAGCTATGTTTTTTTTCATTTTTCTGGCCCTTTTCAATCGAGAGGATGAATTTGACGATCATGAGGTTTACATGGCCAAGTTTTTTATCCATGATTTTGAGTAGTAAAAACGTTGAATGAAACTACCTTCGAATTGTGGCCAGTTATTTGTCGTTGGTCATATTGTAATAAAGTTTGTAAATAATTTGTAATAATATTACTTCTGGGCATATTGCTATCTACGTCATAGTTCCTCCATTTTGTTGGGCTACAAACGGTGTATACCTGTGCTCTAAATTCAAGGAGATACTGGAAGTAAAGTGTCGCACAAACGACGGTGATATAGAATAGAATATAATTTATTTCACCCAAATAAATATCACAAAATTTTACAAAGCAAAATGGGGTGAAAATCATATATATATTATTTCTCAAAGGTGTTTTTTGTCGCAACTCCATAACTCCCATAATTCTTCATCAATATTAATGATTCAAACATCGTTTAAAGCTTATGTTCCCCGCTATTGATGAAAAATAGACAAATTGTATGAAATTAAAGTTTTTGTGAAAATTTTTAAAATTAAAGTTTTTGGTAAAAATTGATACTGTGCCATCTGTTGACGATATAATCAACTAATATGTTGGCTATGGTTACGTGCTTAAAAGAGACTGTAGGAGGCACCATCTATTAATACATCGTTTAGTTAGATTGTTTACATTCTTCATGCAATCAGTGTAAACGTTTACCGTTTACGTTATGCATCTTTAACACAAACATAAAAAACGTATAATTGTCCATGGGAGGAAACAGGTAGAAGAACAGGAAGGAAGAAGGAAGAAACAGGGAGAAGCTGCATACTGTGCGAAATATTCGCACGGGTCAGCTAGTTTGTATGAAATATGAACCAATGCTCGTTACAGTACTTTCTTATGTAATTTTGGGTGAGAATTATTGGTGTAATAACCATGGTAAAAGTAGCCTGAATAAAAATTAAGGCTAAATTATATCAGAGAAAAACTTGTCTTATTAACGAAGGTTTTTCCACATTAGGGCGATTACACAAGAACCAAATGGCTGTGAATTATGAATATATGTCTAGGAAGCCAAAGGTTAATAGAAAACACTGTTAAATGTTTTGTTAATCACCAAAATGTCATTATATTTTGAATGTTACCATTAGATCGTCATTTATTGGAGATAGAGGTCGGAGCTATGGCGCACCACTTTTCGCTAATTTGATATTTGAAGTGTCATAACATTGACAGTTATAATTTTAGAAGGCCAATATTTGACAGGTTGTTATTCCTCATTGTATTATTTCTATATGCAAAAAAATCGTAAAAATTGGGAACCATAGAGCCTAGGCCTTTGTTGAGTTTACGTGGAATCGCCCCTTAGTTCTAAAGAATTCGTGATATCTGGCTTCCGGATGGTCATTTCAATGAGACAAGTGTTCGGTACACTCTTATCATCCATTTTGCATGTATTTATCAGGTTTCCGTCGCTTATTCTATTGATTACTTCCAGTTAGGATAAATATCTCGAGCATGGTACCACTTTTCGCTCATAAGAGCGACTTTCTCGTTATTGTTTGTGCCTGGAAACCATTTCAAGTTTAGTACATCTACATATTACCCTGCAAGCCACCTCAAGGGTCTTTGGAGGGGGTGACTTATCACCAACATGCACTGCTGTGCAGAAACTAGCAATTACAAATATGCACCACACTGCGGATATGCTAAAAATGCTACATAATCTACCAAACCAATCTAAATTGCAACTATGTAAACGTGACACTAGAGTCACGCAGAGAACATGCAAAACATGATGTAAGGATTACTCGGCAGATTAATAAACATGCATTAGGGAGCACACCTCTGAATCCGCTACACTACCAGTTAACTAACCAACTTCAAAGTCTTAACGCAGGCATTTTGGTCTCTTATCGATCGCAGGAAAAACGACATTTCAAACCTTTTCGTTCTACAATCTATTTCCCTTATTTTATTCTCATGACCTGATCTACCGTAGTATGTTATGTAAGATATTAATAAATTCGTCGGGAAATAAATGAGTCTAAATTGCAATCGACGATCTGAAAGATCAGGACTGGTGTGTTTGAGAGCGACACAAAGAATATTATCATGACGGCTTACTACATCTCTAGGTCCGGCAGAAGCGATCTAATGAGAGAGATACACTGCCAAACAAAAACTCGCGAGGTACAAAAACACGCTCTTTCCGCGCACAATAAGTAAAAACTGAGCTCCACTAAATGCACTCCCATAATACTCGTCACCATTTCTCCTCCCAAAACCTTATCCCTTACATCTTTACACGGCTAGTTTCTTAACATCCCCTGCCACGTGCCCGTGTGGCAGCTCGCAGGGTAGTATGTAGATGTAGAAAGAAATTCCCATCCCAGTTAAGTAAAGCTCAAGGTTTCAGTTTACATGATCATTAGAATTTATCTCGAGATCCACCGGGTCGAAAATGAACCACCCACCAGACTACCAGCTGTATATATATCTCAGTTGTCCTCCCAATAAGGTCGAGACGAGAAGATTTCTGACGTTTGCTTGCTTTACGAGGTGTTGGCAGAGGCCGGTCCAAAAGGGGGGGGGGGAGGGTGGAGATGTTCGATTCGCCGGGATGCAGGACACTGTGCCGTCCTGCTCGCTCATTAGCGGTGCTCATCCACGAGCGGGGCGCGGAATGTCGACGTCGAGTCGTGCATGCCCAGTGCATATTGCCTCCTCCCTCGTCGGAAACGGTTTCCAAAAAGGAGTCGCTTGGCCGTCTTCGGAATCGAAAAGAGAACTGCTGAGCTCGGAACCTGCCCGAGCCACCTCACTCCCTTGACGAGAGAGAGAAAAAGAAGTACCAGGCCTTAATTCTTTTGTTTTACCCAAACGTTCCTTCCCCTCTCGTGCTTGGAGCTCACATGGGAGTGAAGAGGAGTGGGGTGGTGGTTATCCAAGACCTTTTATGCGGAGAGGAGATGCTCCTTAGGGATGCTGGAATGAGGGGGTGGTATTTGTGCGAGAGGTTTCGCGTTTGCGTGGGAAGGGAGTGAGGCTGGGTCCCGTGGTTGTGTTGGGGGGGGTGGGGTAGGAGAGAAGGGGGAGGGGTGAAAAGGCAGATAGCTTGGCCGTTGGACCGGTCTTTGGGAAAGCGGAGCGATTCCCTTTGTCAAAGCGGGGGTTGGTCGCTCTCTTGCGTTCGGATCGCGGCGACGCTCATCCCCTCGTGAAATGGGAAGGGACGATGAGAAGAAAAGGACTCTTGCTGCGGGTGGAAAAACAAAAGAAGTGAGAGGGTTTTGCGCGCTGGCTGCATCGCAAGAGTCCTACCGGTTGGGATCTCTCGGCGGATTTGGCCCTTGTTCGAGAGACGTCGCCCGAAACGAGTCCATGCCTCCGGGTGAGGTCTCCGTTTCAAAGGGTGAGAGACCGGTTAAGTGGGGTAGTGGCAATAAAGCACCGCGATCGAATTTCGACACATGACGCGGGATATGAAGTTCACGGGGCCAAGTTCACCTGTACTGGATGGAAATTGATTTTTTATTCGGTTACCGGGAATTTCCAATACCGATTCAATCCATAATGCTCAGGAATTTACAAAACTTTGTAAGTTTTACGTAAAATATTTATTGTACGACCGGTTTCGTCGAATAGTCGACATCATCAGTTACTTAACATAGGACTCTCAGCCATATATATTCAATGGTGGCGGTTGGGGGAGGGGGAAAGGTTTGGGACAATAAGACGAGAAAAGGGTTGGGGTTAGGATGAGTTCAGGGTGTGACACGGGGGTGGAAGAAGGGATGTGTATAGGGGGAGGGTTGAAGGTTAGTCATTGTTGCTTTCAACGGATAATTTGCGAGTCGAGGGGAGGAAGGGTTAAGGGCTTCTTGGGGTGGGGGACAGCGGTTATCCGAGGGGGGTTGATGGTGGGACAGCACTGAGAATTTTTATTCTTTGTACAACTGACAAAGTTTTGTTAATTCCTGAGCATTATGGAAAAGTTTTACAAACGTATGGCTGAAACTATTGAATTCGTCAATTCAATTCAATTTCTTGCCTATTCTTCTTACGCAAGTCATCGACCTGTACCTTCTTTGGTTGCGTTTTCTACTCCGGCATTATTTTATATTAATTTTTTAACACTCTAAATCATTTTCCAGGGCTAGCTTTTTAACACACGTGCAAAACCGGTAGATTATTTTTTTACGTGAAAGTTATTATTCATTTTCCCCTAGTAGAGCTGGAGACTGTTGAATGCAATTCTTTCGATTCGCTTGGTATGGAAAAGGTGTTCCTTATTCCATCATTCCTTTCCTTTTAATGAAAGAAAATTAAACTTGTTCTTTCTATAATTGTTGGTATATAATTTAAATAATATAATTCATTTTTCCAAACCGCTAACCTGGTGTTAACGACCAAGGGTTCAAGGATTAGACGTTATATTCAGGTTACTGTCTGTTATTTATAGTATTTAGATGAGACTATTTTATGTGACCATTTTCACACTTCTCTGGCATCTAAAATGTCTCCCTCTTCACTCTCTTTCTCTGTTCACCTCTTCATGATTCCTGCCTCTCCATTATTTCCATTATTTATAAATGTCCCCTCGGACTTTATTAACAGCAGCATTAGGCTTGTTGCTGATGATGTGATATTGTATAAAATTGTTCATTCCAATGCTGAGTGTGTTGATTTGCAGAATGATCTGAATAAATTAGTTGATCAAAATACAACAAATGTCACTGGATTAATCTAAATGCTGCTATGTGAAATTATTCAAACTTTGCAGGTGAATTTTTTGAAGAAATTGCCATGAGAAAAATTCGGCCTGGACCGGGCATCGAACCACGGATCATTGGTTTGATGGACCAATGCGCAGGCCACAACGATAACCAGGCTTCCAAATTCTTCTGGCAATTTTGGTTGATACAAGACAACTAGATGTATGGTATTAATCTATATGGCAATAATATGGTAATTAATATAGGGCACGGCATAAGTGCTGGTGAAGGATACTGTCTCTTGGTTGTGGCTTCTTCGAAGCCCTCTTCTCCGAAGCCCTCTTCTCCTTTGCGTTGCCATCTTTGATGGGCCTAAGATCTAGTTGCCTTGTATCCACCAAAATTGCCAGGAGAAATTACGAAGCCTGGGTAGAGTACTGGTTTGCGCATTGGCCTGGCAACCCAAAGGTCCGTGGTTTAATCCCCGATCCTGGCTGAATTATTCTCACGGCAATTTCTTCAAATGCTGCTATGTCAATTTTACAGAGTCACGTAATCCCATTTTCTACAGCCATACAATAAATGGAGAAGACCTGCTAAAAAACGAAAACAATGAAGTATCTGAGTTTACTTTTTTCCTCGGGCATAACATGGATGAATCATATAGCCAAAGTAACCGTTAAGGCTTCTAAAATTCTTCATTTTGCAATGAAAAATCTGAAACTTGCCTCCCCAAAATTCAAAGAAACAGCTCATAGAACACTGGTTTATCCCATACTGGAATATGGTTGTGCAATTTGGGATCCTTATCAATTTTATTTAATAGATAAAATTGAGGCTGTTCGACGGAAAGCCATACTGTCCGTTAAAAATAAGCGTAGCATGCGTGAAAGTGTGAGTTTGGTGTTGAGTGACTTATGATGGGAGGATCTCAGTATCCGCTGAAGGAGGGCAGGGTTGACTGCCTTTTACTAAGTGTTTTGTGGTGTTGAAGCATACTATAGTCTAAGTGTCTTGTTAGAGAAGCCGAATTATTACGGTCGTCATGACCATCAGTACAAGGTGAGAGCAGTATTCTCTCCCTTCAACAGAGAAATAAACTCCTTCAAGGCGAGGACTATTTGTGGCTGGAACAATTTGCCTTGTGAAGTATTCAACGAATTTGCTATAAATCATAATGATTTTCAAGAGAATATTTTCGCCATATGAAGACATAAAACTAGTTATAGGTAATCATTTATTTCAATTACTGATTACGTTATTTATTTTTCCTGTTGTCTTGTTTGTTTACGATTTTTATGTACTTAGATCAGCTCCCTTTTCCGCTATGGAAATGTAAGATTCATATCGCAAATGTACAAAAAAATTGTATTTTATTCTCTTCGTCGCATCTTCGTCGCGTCGGGGGATGCCTATATCTTTACCGTTCACACTTCCTTATTGTCCAAACACAAACAAAATTTTCTCGTGCATGGGCGTGAAAATGACATTTCTCTCATAGGCACTCAATCCGTAGAGTCCCAATATTCCATCCATTTAAATCCACGGTCCGAATCAATATCTTCTTAGACTTATTTTTAAGATATTTCCCGAGGTTTGACTCAGTGTGATTGCCCTGTCACGTTAGTAAACGCCTCCTTCTCTTGTGCTGAAATGTTCATAGTAATCTTAGTTCTACTTTAATTATCATGTTGAACGCTGTCCAGGATGGATATAATAGAAAATCCCCGCCCACTATCATGTAATCCCAGTCACTTTTATCTCCGGGTGGTTTCTATTTCTATCACCTATAAAATCTCATGACTATTGTTTTCTTGGCTGCGATTAAATTTCTGCTTTCAAAATATACGATACGGGAGCTTCATTGTATAAAATAAATGATAAGAATGATTAATACTACCAAAGGGCATTTTAATGCTTTATTTTCATTAGCTCTTACCTTTTGGCTTCCGTATAATCATGCTATACTCTTGATGTCTTATTCGCTTCAGATATCATAGTGCTTTAATGGCTTTAAATATTTAAAGTTCATTTGAAATTCTGTTATTTATTTTAATGTAACGTATGGTGGTAGAAGATCATTAAGTATTCCCCTTTATCCGAGTTCATGGGCTCTTAATTATTTATTCATGCGTAAGTTTCCTGGAATTTATTATTCTCATTGATGTTTTTATGGACAAGACCAGCGGATTTGCATCGATAATCCCTTGATTTACATTCGCCGCTTTTTTTTGCTGAGACCAGCGGCTTTTTTTCATTAGATGTTCATCTCGTAATATACTGAAGCTTTTTTGAACTTAACGCGTAAAAAAAATAATTTAATTTTATGGATCCGCTGCCATGCTAAAGGATTTTACTTTTAACACTTCTGCTGATAATGCGAGACATTTTGGCGGTAATGAGAGGAATATTAATTCAACTTAATTGAGATTTTTAATATTAGGTGGTAAGTATAATAAATTGTTTTTTCCATTGAAGTTTCGTAGTCTGTATTTTCTAGTAAATATGATTTCATGTTGATTATTTCTCCCAAAATATAACAGGAACGCGACTCTTTCATGGCTGCGATTAAATTTATGCTTTCAAAATATACGATACCGGAACTTCATTGTGTAAAATAAATGATAAGAGTGAGTAAGTCTACCAAAGGGCATTTTAATGATTTTTTTGCATTTGCTGGCACCTTTGGCTTCCGTATAATCATGCTTTACTCTTGAGGTCTTATTCGCTTTACACCATTCACAGTGAAATAACAAGAATTTTTTTAAAAATCTATAGTAATTCAATATCTTGACTGTGTTTTGCCATCATTTTGACGGGTTATCAGCTCTATAGGATTCAATAATAACGCTTCAAATTCATGAGTGACAGAAATGCTAGCCGTGCGTGGACAAATTTTAGCCTTGTCAAATATCTTTGAAATATCATCCTTGGATATAACTATTGATTACAGATGTTACTAGTCATTAAGGAAAATTGTTAATAGCGTTCACATTTGATCGGTGAATATAACGAGGAAGCCGTAAAAATAGATATTTCCATAATTATCGCATGTATTAAGGACCCATCGTAGAAAGAGTAAATGAGTGAATTAGACGACATTCAAAGAAGACATGATGAATTTGTAACAAAAAATCCTTCACGAGAGAAAGCTAAAGATTATCACGTTATTATCCAAGTTTATTATCCAATAACAGTGATAATCTTTAGCTTTCACTCGTGAAGGATTATTTTGTACAAATTTATCAGGTCTTATTTGGATCTCATCTAATTCACTCATTTTCTCTTTCTACGATGGGTTCTAAATACATGCAATAATTATGACAAATATCTATTTTTACGGTATTCTCGTTATATTTTCAATCATATGTGAACGCTATAAATAATTTTATTCAACTGCTAGTAAAATCTGCAATCAGTGGTCAAATCCAAGGATGTAATTGATGCAATTTCCTAGATAATTGAAAAGGTTATTATCCAATAACATGATAGTATTTAGCTTGAAATTGGGTAAAAATTAAAAGTCAATGACGCTAAGAGATGCCGTTCCACATACTTTGGTTACTTAAAGTGTACCCACATATTTGGACGGACTGAATGAGAAATAATTAAGTGTACAGAGAGTAGACGAGGAAAGGACAATGTGGAACACCATACAGAATAGGAGGACCAGATGGATTGGACACACCCTGAGAAACAATGGGTTTGTAAAGAACATGATCGAATGTAAAATAGCGGGCAAAGTCCATAGAGGAAGACCCAGGAATGAGATAGTGGACCCAATAAAGAGGGAAGTACAAAGGAAGAGATACCAGAGGGTAAGGGAACTAGCATTAGACAGGGTAGGGTGGAGGGCTGCAGTCAACCAAACTTAGGATTGATTGACAAGTTATGACCTAAATCCTATATTGAGATGAAAACGTTATTTTGGCCCTTAGGTTAGTATAATTTTATTTCCTCGTTCCTCTTCGCAGTGAGGCCGGGATTGCGCAATGGAGCTGACCCTTATTACGATCTAAATTATTTTCTGGGCTATCCCCTCTACTTGCAAGGGTGGGAGACGATGAGGGTCAAGAACCAGTCTCCTCTCTTCATCTCAAGATCTCCTCTTTCCATCAGTTGCCTATCTCCTTAGGACGAAACTACCCTCAATTCTGGGAACCAAGGTGACCACAGCGCAGCTTTTCCTCGTGGATCACAGAAGCAGGGCAAAACTCTCACTTTCCTCTTTTCTCTCAATATTTGCGTGTCACTGGAAGAAGCTGGCGGCCCTCATGTATGAATATAAACGCGCCTTCCTTCTTCCCCATTGGAAAGCTGGTGTCGGTAAACGAATGGGAATAAAGGGGGCGCTTTGTCTCTCGCGACCATGTGGCTGGCTGGGGCGACGTCATCCGCGCGCGTTACATTCTTCGGCGGCAGCGCTGCTGAGGCTGAACGGGAACGTATGCGAATTTACGCATCCCACGGCTCGACTTCCCAGAAGGGCTGCGTTTGGAGCAATTTTCCCTGTTTTCATCTTTCAAAATACGTAGTATACAGCTATTCGATGTAATTTTTTATGAGACGTTTCATAACACCGGCCGTAATGAGGAAGGGTAGAAGAAAAAATGCAATGGAGGTCATTGGTCGTTCAATCCTAGGATTGGTTGACTGCTGCCCTCCAACCTTGCCTGTCTAATGTAAGTTTCCTTACTCCCAGGTTCTTTATATGCACTTTCCTCTTTATTTAGTCTATGAAATCATGCCTTGGCATCCTCTTTGGACTTTCCTTCTATTTTTCCTTCAGCTTTATTCTTAACAATACCATTGTGCCTCTGGGTGTTCACAATCCATTTGATTCTTCTTACGTGAGTGGTGTTCCATACGTTCTTTCCATCATCTACTCTTTTTTATGATTTATAATTCCCCATTTTTACCCCTCCATTTTATTTTCAGCCTCCTCCTCCAAAGCCATTTTTCAAATGCCACTAATCTTTTCTTATATGTTTTTTCAATGGCCAATCTTTCCGATCCTTAGAGTGCCATGCTTCACACAAATATGTTTACGCACAATTTCCACGTTCGTAATCCTATCTTCTTTTAACACAGTAGTTGCCTTTTTGTCTTAATGCATTATCTTTTATAGCTTGTATTATAATACGCTAGATGTTCGTTGTTTTAAGTCTCATCTGCGGTATTTGCGAAGAAGGTAAAGGCATCCATTTGCTCTTATATCTCTCCTCCTAGCGTGACATCAGCATTCAACTTATCTCTTCCATGTTCTCGGGTTTTGGTCAACCTCTTATTAATCTTACGTATCCTCTTTCAAACTTTATTCTTGAGGAACCTGATCTAAGTATGATGTTCAGTGATCTTTGAAGATTATCACAAATGTTGTACCATGACTGCGATATTGCCTGAGATGCGGAGAGATTTAATTTCTTGTCCGTTAATCTTAATGTCGTTCAGTCCCAATTCTTGTGCTTCCCGTATTGCCTCCGCCAAGTACATGTATATGAAGATCTATAGATCTGGTGAGAGTTTGCATCCTTTTCAAACTCGTATGTAAATTTTTGCTTCTATTTGTCTTCCGCCTCTTATTCGCATTGTGACGACTTGCCTCTTGAATAGTTGGTGTTTTATTCCGCGTAGTCCACCGTTCTTTCCTCTTTTATTTTCCCTTCTTTCTTTTCTTCCCTCAGCCTCGGCCCATAGTAGAGTTCTTGGATCCACTGCTTTTATCTATTCCATATGTCTTTACACTCCATTGGTGTTTTCCCGCTCACATCCACGTTGCTGTTGCTTTTCGTCTTTTTCCCTTGTCACTTGCGTGCATGCCATATCTGTGCTCCCATTGTTCATGTTTTTTCTGCATCTACATACTACCCTTCGAGCCGCCGCATGGGCGTGTGGCAGGTGCCGTTGGGACACCAGCCGTATTAAGATGTAAGGTTTTGGCATGTGAAATGGTGACGTGTATTATGGGAGTGTATTTAGTGGAGCTCATTTTTTATTGTGGTTGCTTTTTGTGCGCGGAATGAGCGAGTTTTTGTACCTATATATTTGGCAATGTATCTCTCTTATTTTATCGCTTCTGTCAGACCTAGAGATGCAGTGAGGCGTCATGATAATATTCTCTGTGTCATTCTGAAACACGCCAGTTCTAAATTTCTCAAGCAAGCAATGCTTAGAGGGTAGCCTCCGAGTCTCTACGGGCTTCCACCTTAATCCTTGTAAAAATTTCTTTTACTGAATAGGGTAAACTCTGCTTTTCCCCAATGAATTCAACGACTTTAGGTGATGATGACGTTAATCGTCGAAACCATGGTCGTAAGTCATTAAATTCATGTGGAGAAACAAAGTTTATCCTATTAATTCAAAATGTTTAGCAAATTCCACAATGTACCGCCGGAAACCACCAACCCTCTAAAAGTTGTGAGACACTATATGTTATCTCGTAGGAGTTTTTAATGAAGCGTGTTTATTTCCTCTCAGACCTTTTTTTAATCCAATCCTTTGTTGCCCTCTTGCATCCCCGAATAAATCGGTTCCTCAGCTCCTTAAAGAGGATTTCCACACCTTTGTCTATGGTGTTTTTATATTTTCTTCTATCTCCTATATCCCAATCTTCGTCGTAAATCCTAGCTACTCTATGTCGTCTCTCTTTCTCTCCGGTTGCTCTTCTACTACTTCTATAATAGCCCTCTTCAATTCATCCCGTCTTCCTTCCTTATCTATTTTTCCTCTACTATCTTGTTTCCTGTCGACGGCTGTAGATATTCTTTCTCTCTTACCGTTTTATTCCGTGTCCCATCTTGGTTCATGTTTTATCCTCTTTCTTTTCTTCTATCGAAGGCGATTCCCTTTCACCACTGGGTTGTGATCACTATTTATGTCTGCACCAGGGTAGCCCTTCCACTACATCCTATTTTTAGCTCTTGTATCTCACTCTGATAAGTATGTAGTATATTTGGTACTTGGCCTACTGCCCTGGCATCTTCCATGCGTACTCTCTGAGACGGTGTAGCTCAAAAGAGTTTTATTCAACTACTGTAGAGCGTCGACTAAGCATAGCAATTGAGGATTGGGTGTGTTCAGATATCTGATTTTTTTTAGGATAGCGGGTCATCGACGAAAAATATTTGAGGCAGTGCTGTGGAGAACTTTCGAAGTAATTTGACTCAAAAAACCTTGCTACCAAATACAAAATTATACAGATTTATTTTCATGCGTTTATTTTTGTGCGCGTTTTATCTTACACAAATTTATTTTTATACGTTTATTTCCCTCCAAATCAATCAGACTTTTAAGAGATGCTTTGATTAATTCATTCCCTTTTTTATCAGTTGTCAGTTTCCCCTGGATGTCTAATTCCCTTATCTCGCGTCTAAATTTGAAACGATCAAACCAGCTGGTAGATGATTATAAATCAGCGTTACCCACTAGTATCTTGTTCATTTCAAGAGCCTTTTCACTAATCAAAGGTCCACTTATCGATTACCATTTTTCACATTCCTGCATGAGCCATGTGTACATTAAAGTGTCTAATTCATGGTTTTCTGCCATTTTCATTGTTTCTCGGTGCATGTTTCCATCTCCACTGTCAAGTGTGTTTTTTAGTGATAATTAATTAATGTAATTTATTAGTGTAATTTTAGTAATATCATCTTAGCGATTTTGTTGCATTTCCGCCTCTATACTTTCGAGCTAAACTTATATCACTTGCATCGTCTTTCCAATGCTCTGTTATTTTTAGTTTATCAGAAACACTCAGCACTCCCCATTGGTAACAGTGTGAATGAAACGGCACAACAAAAAACAGTACGCTCTGTCTCAATGAAAGGATCACATGCCACTGCCTATGCCAGTCAAGTCACGGAGTTCAGTGGGCAGGTGGAACCGCGGAACCAAAATTTCTTCTTGATGTGCGAATTTACTTTCGGTTTTCCAACGTTTTGGATGACCGACATTCGGATAATCGACGCTCTACTGTATCATATTTTCTCTCACAGAACTCCGCGAGTCTTTCTCCTAGGGCGTTTCGTTTCACCATTCAGAAATTTCCGAAGCTTCTTCCCTCTTTTGCCTCTGTCATTACTGCGTTTTAGTCTTCCATTGTGATGAGGTTCTTTGCATTTATTCCCCCAAGGACCTCTTCCATTTGCTCCTAGACTTATTCTGTTCCTTTTTTCGTATGGTTGGGCGTCGGCATGTAGACCAGCACTATCAAGGTGCCCTTAGGTTCTCCTTCCAGCTTCAACATCAGGATCAACTCGCTGTATGGCAAGTAGTTCGTTACTTTCTGGCTCCAGTCTTTTTTCAAATGTTGCCAGTACCAGTGATCCTCTCGTCTTCTCCTAAAGACATGGCTCCATATCCGTCGCTATCAGTCGTCTGCCCCATCCACTAGATCTCTCACTGATTTCCTGGACGTCTTCCCCCTACCTTATCATCTTCGTTTTATTTCGCTTCATGTTCACCCGTAAAGACCTCACATTTCATGTCCTTAATACACTCCTAAAAGCACAACTGTAAGACACTTCAGGATCTAATGTTCTTTAATATTGGCACTACTATCTCCCTCCACAATTGCTCAATAATTTTATTCATAAAATTCCTTTTCTTATTTCTTTCGCAATGGGACGAATCTAATATTGTTTTTAGTAATGTATTATTGACGTGTTTGTTTGCTTGCTTTGTTTTCTAAAAAGAATATATCTTTTCTTAAACTCAGTTTATTTTATTAATTTATTTAATTTTTAATATACTTGTTTTATATGTAGCTTAAACTTTCTTTTGTTAATTGTATGTAACTTTTCTTTTTTTGTTTCGTTTATTAAGGCGCACTTTTTAACTGCCGATTTACTTAATAGTTCAACTGTTGAAGGCTCTAATTTGTGGAATAACATTACAATGAGAGAAATAAAATACTTGGTAATATTCCACTGAGATTTATTCTTCCCCGACCGGTCTCAACGCTAGTGCGTCATTTTCAAGGGTACATTCTCAAAGTTTTTGGGAGTGCGCGCCACATATATACCAAATTCTCGTGGGGGGGGGGGATGCTAGGGGTAGGGTTTAAGTAAAGAGGGGAGAAGTTTGGGGTGGGAAGGAGAAGAAGAAGTGAGGGTATTTGGAGTAAGCCACGTCAAGGTGAAGGAAGGGACTGCGGGACCTGTGGTTTCCCACGTTACCTCTCCTTCGCACCTATTGTCAATGAAGCTGAATCTTCTCCTGAGGAGTTTCTCCTCGTTTAAATCCATATATGGAATTCGAAGCTCTAAGGACCTGGTCAACAAACTGGTAGATGTCAAACCCCCATCTAACGCGAAACTTGTATCTTTTGACGTCTGCAATTTGTTTACGTCCGTTCCGGCCAAGGAATCCATCAGTGTAGCCACCTTCTGGCTAAGAATAGCCAAGTGCGGAGAAGACCTTATCAACAACTTCCACCAACTTCTCACCTTGTGCATTGAACAGAATCATTTCCTGTTTAATGGGAAATGTTTTAAAGAAGAACACGGCCTCAGCATGGGTTCCCCGCTCTCTCCTGTACTCGCAGACATGTTCATTCAACACTTCTCTAGAACACAACATATTTAATTCAAACCATCCACTTTTAAAGAATGTTGTATATTATTATAGATATGTGGGTGATATTATTTGCTTGTGAACAGGAAGCTGTAGACAGCTAGAACAGTTTTAAGCTTTTTTTAACTCCCGACACAAAGCCATCAAATTTACTATGGAATTGGGTAATCGTAAAATAAATTACTTGGACCTAACAATTTCTATTGATACGAATCAACTTTCCTTTGCAATCTATCGTAAGGATACATATTCGGACGTAATAATCCCGAATAGTTCTTTTCACCACCACAGCCACAAAATTGCTGGTATATATTCCATGATAAACAGACTAATATCCATCCCCCTCGCGGAAGTCTCCTATAAAGAGGAACTCAAAACAATAACAACGATCGCCGAAGAAAACGGTTATAGCAGTGATCTTATACAAAAACTTTTGGACAAGCAATTAAAGCGGAAAACAATATCTCTTGTGTCAACACTAAACAGAATAGCCCCGGGCAAGCCTAACAAATGGTGCACACTCCCATTTTGAGGCGCGATTACTCATAAAATAACGAGACATCCCGGGAGACTTGTTCAGTATAGGGCACAATAATTCAGTGACGGTGAAAAAACTCCTTTTTAACTCCAAAGACAAGATAGACATTCTGGACAAATGTGGCGTGTATTCTCTAGAGTGTGATGAATGTAAAGGTGTTTATGTTGGTCAAACTGGTCGTAGATTCATTAACAGAGCAAGAGATCATATGAACTATGTATTTAATAATGACCCAAATTAAGGCTTTGCTAAACACATCATTGAAACTGGACACCGTAGTAAATGTTTACCAAAGGTTTTTAGATGTAAATGACAAAGGTTTGAAAGTAGATTTTTTAGAAAATTTTGATATTGTTAAGAGACAAGGTGTCGTTAATGTGTTTCTTTTAAATGATCCTTCTGTTTTTAAATGTTCTCCGTTCACCTTCGTGTTACACCCGCAGTCCGTTCCTTCACCTTGACGTGGCTCACTCCAAATACCCTCACTTCTTCTCCCCCTTCCCACCCCAAACTTCTCCCCTTTTTAATTAAACCCTACCCCTACCATCTCCCCTGAGAATTTGGTATATATGTGGCGCGCACTCCCAAAAACTTTGAGAATGTACCCTTGAAAATGACGCACTAGCGTTGAAACCGGTCGGGGAAGAATAAATCGCAGTGGAATATTACAAAGTATTTTATTTCTCCCATGACGATTTACTGTTTGTGGTTTATTCATTGGTATTTATTTATCTTTATTTTATTCAAAAACTCTTTGAAGAAATTGCCAAATTCGGCCTGGACCGGGAATCGAACCACGGACCTTTGATTTGCCAGGCCAATGCGCAGACAACTACGCTATCCAGGCTTCCTAATTCCCATGGGAATTGGTCCGGCATTGGTCCGGCAAACCAAAGGTCCGTGGTGCGATTCCTGGTCCAGGTTCAATTTTTCTCATGGCAATTTCTTTATTTTATTTTCTTGAGTTATCTTTATTTTATTTATTTATATATCTTTATTTCATCTGTTCATTTATACTATTTTTACTTTCTTATTGTTTATTATTTATTTATTTACTCCTTTAAATGTAAAAACTACCCTTTTTTATTTTCATCTCAATCTATGCCCCACCAATTCTGCTCTTCTTTTCACAATACTCTTCCATAGTTCATTCACCTTCTCTCTCTCTCTCTTGAACACCTCTTAATTTTTAACTCTGTCCATCCAACTGATTCTCAGCATTCTTTGATAACACCACACTTCTAAAGCCTGCGAGCATAATTTTTTTTACTCCAAAACAGACTGACGTTGACCATGAATAAATTTGAGCGTTAAGGTAATCCGAGCGAGATAGTTCCCTAGTCATAATAGAGACCATATTCGAATTTTACGTTTTGATTTCACCACTGTAGGATACATGAGTTAAATATTGCATTAATAATGGTGCAATAATAGTTTTATTTGACAGAAATGGTGAGTTATCAAATGAAAATATCTAAAAAAGTCTTTAACTTGACTAATTTTTTTCGCGCGGTGCATTTGAAACTCCTTCAAAATGGAAATTTTTTCGTGATACCCAAGAACCTATTGCGGTGACATTATGATTAATTTCCAAAAATAGTTGAGAAAACACATAAACTCAACGCTGTTAGTTTTTTTACGACATCTAAGTGCAGGAAATACCTCATTTTGTAAATAATGTGTCTATGGTGTGCATACACGTACCATTTCCCATGTAAAAGGGCTGGTATGTTTTGGCAAATAACTACGAAAGTAACGAGGCAAGGAGTTGAATGTTTTGTGTCATAAGAAGGGTGAGATATTTTTCTTTAAAATGAGACCAAATTTATTTATTTTTTAGGTAAAATGATATTTCGCTCAAAATACCGTAACAGGCGTGAGCCTGATCGTGGCTCGGACAGGGTGGCGGTCGCACCTGTTTTACGCATTCGTATTCTCTTCTCGCCCAACGAGTTCGTCACGAAATTGCGATATGGGATGTCAACGACTCCGGCCATTTCGGAGGCATTCCGGGTGCGAGGGGGACGCTAAATACGCCCTCGACCCCCACGATCTCATTTAACACAGATTCCCACCCTCGATCCGCTTCCAGGAAAGTGAGAACGGGAGATGAACTCGCGCCAAAAGCGATTTGAATGGAGGCTCCGTCTCCGCCCCCACTTGACAACGGCCACCGCAGCCTTAAAAACTCCGTGTCTCGCCGCTAGGCTTCCCTCCAAAGCACGGCGGCACCTCGGGTGGCCGACGTGATACCATCTCGGCCGGAGGCGCGCCGAAAACGCGATTCTCGGAAGCGGGAGGAAAAGCTGAGGATCGTGCGGCGATCGCGACGTTTAAAAAAAAGGGGAATAGGAACAAGGAGTCGAAGCAATGCATGTCCGGGTTGACGGGTGACACGGAAAAACATTCCTTCGGGAGACAAATAGGAGAGATGTTTCTCCTTTGGTAAAGAACTAACTCAAGGGCGGTTAACGAAGCATTTGGAGCTGAGGAATCCTAATTAATTCGCCAAAAGATCATCCTTCTAAGAATTATCACATTGTGTGAGAAAATAAGTGGAAGAATACATCACCAAAGTGCGCATTACTTTGCTTTAAATAAAATTATCCGGAATTGTTTCGATTCTGAGAATGTTCCAGAATGCGATGAGAGTTGATAAGTTGCCCGAATCACTCGAGAGTTTTTCTCAACTTATGTCACTATAGCTGTGGGGGGGGGGGTGACAGTGAGTTGTACCCATGGCCTAAATAAATACATACCAATGCCTCAAAAGATTTTATCTACCAGCTGGATGAATTTAAGTTGTTTAATCATACTCTCGATGCCTTTAAGGTAGTTTCATTTTACCTAGAAGTCAATGAATTTGGTCTCATTTTAAAGACAAATATATCACCCTTCCATCAAAATAAATAATTCAACCTCTCATCACATTACTTTCTGAGATATTTGTCAGAAAATACGAGCCCTTTTATATGGAAAATGGTACGTGTATGCACTCCAGGGAGACCTTATATTAAAAATGAGGCATTTCCTACACTTACATCTCGTCAAAAATCAACAGTATGTACTTTGTATGTTTTCTCAACTATTTTTGAAGATAAATGATATCGTCACCGCAGTAAATTCTTCAAGAATCACAATAAACATTCCATTTTAACGGATTTTCAAACAAACCGCGTGAAATAAATTAGTCAAGTTAAAGACTTATTTAGATATTTTCATTTGATTACTTACAATTTCTGTAATGTAAAACTAAACATATATTGCACCATTAATAATGCAATATTTAATTCGTGTGTCTCACAGTTGGTGAAATTAAAACGTGTATATCGAATATGATCTCTGTTATGATTAACGTCAAACTATCCATTATTAATTGTTAACCCCAAATCGATAATTTTGTCTTTATCTTTCCTGATAGCTCATTCTAATATCATTCATGTCATAGAGGGATACGAGACATGATACTGAGACATTATTTAGCTTTTTAGCGTTTGCACAATACTATATCTAACCTCGCTTTGAAAAAAATGAAATCGGTCATGGACTTTGGAAACTAATCTCTAACCACAGGGCGAGAATAATTTGGATTTTGTTGGATACAAATCATGATCATGAAACTTAAATCGCAAAGAAAACGACATTTTCTCCATAATTAATCGTAAATAATGTTCTTAAAAAATACTTAATTGGGTCGATTAATTTTTTGCGGAGACCTCTTCTACTGTGTACTACAAAGTTGTCCTTATCTTTTTGGTTCTATAAAAGTCTTAACTAATCAAATAATTTACTATTTTCCTCCTCTTCGGGCCATGACTTTTGAAAAGTAAATAATGCCTTATATCACGAGATGAATCTCTAAATACCATTTCATCTGCACATTTAATTTATATATCCATACACATTATTGTTAATATTCGATGAGAGAATATGAGAGAAAAAGTCAAAGATACTTCAGTAGAACGCTGTGCCATTTACTGCCGGCCCGCTTATCTCTCGCTCTATGGACTAATAGGGTGATAAATTGTGGCTGATTACCATTTTCATACTGTTGACTTTCCGACGGGCATTGAGTGACGTATCATCTCTTTAGTATTTCATTTCTGTATTAGACCCATGTTTAGCGCAAAGTACGCAGCTGTAGCGTCACGTGGGTCTAATTTTATATTGCTGTGTGCACCTGTGGTCTTCCGGAATGCTGGGGGTTGAAAAATTGGCAGAGTATATGCCATTCCGAGAATCCGTCGAATGTTTTGCTCCAAAAATTGTGGTGAGTGAAATGCCCTGGTCTTGATTTGGGACGAGATGCGACAGCGTCACCATTCTGTGAAGCTTTTTTATTTTAAGCGGCACTTTGATGTACGAAAATAAGTTTAGAGTAGGGGCCTGGGCTCCTCTATTTCCTCTTTACGCGTACTTACTCAACTCAAAAGCTTTCAGAGTATGACCTTCGCAATTTCTTTGGCAATAAGAATCAGCATGATGACAAAAGAAAAACTCCGTGTAATATACCAATATGTTTCGATGAAGGGAAACCTGCGAAAAACTATTTCTAGAAATGGGGTGAAAGCATGGCGCTATCTAAGGTTTTACAATTGATCTCATGTTGGTCATGTAATCTTTCCTTCGCTGGGTATATCCCCTGGCATTTTACCAAGATTATTTTTCTCGTGTTTAATTCTCCTACTTTTAGGCTTTGACTTTGCAGCATATGCATGGAAATTGTGATATGTGTTAGTAAAGGGAAGACTAACTCCGACTGAAAACCATATTACTGAGATGCTAGTTAGCATTTAATCTTGTAAACAATTGATGATTTCAAAGGTGTTTTAAACTATCCATGGTATCAAATTAAAAAAATTAATGGTAGCTTAAGTCTAGTAGTAGTAATGTTAATTAGAAAACATATCTATTCAGGCAATTTTTGTATTTTTATGAGAATTTTCGGAAAGTAACCCTCTGCTGTTCAATTTTTTTAACGAGTTGCCTGCATTACTTCAAATTATTATATATTTTCACCTATAGAATTGATATATTTTTAAAATTTTGGCCTTTTTAACACGTATTTTACATTTTTACTATTTGATCATAATCCCGCAAGCTGGAAAGATGGTTCTTACGGGAATAGAGTTGGGCAAACATGGCAAAATGTTTAGACACGTGTTAAACATTTTTGCCAGTTTTCTATAATTCCGCAACTAGGAAATAAGGTTCATTAGGGAAGTGAGCTTGGTAAATGTAATTAAATTAATTCGTAAAAAGTGGCCGATTTCTTCGCTAGAAGAGTGTCATATTGTGTAGTAACTTTGAAATATGCATAATCCATAAAAATTATTTTAATTGTAATAAAAATTCTTAGAAAACTCGTTATTCAAATCTTATTGGACAAACTTTGCGAAATAAAAGTCGGACATGATAGTCTGAATCTATACATTTTTTCACGATAATCACAGTCTAATTAGTAAATACGCAGAGGCGTAATTTTGAGAGCTCGGAAAATGAAGAGTGGCGCTTTATAGCTATTTCACATGCGGTAGAAGTTGGGTTGCAGGGGGAGGAGGGTGTAGAGGGTCAGAGTAATCAAACCCAGGAATTTAAGTGAGAATGAGAGCACACTTGCCATTGGGCATGCTTGTTGGAAAATTCTATTCCAGTTTTCTAATTCAAATTTCGATTCGTTTTGGACATTTTCGCGAACCCAACTCCAAAAATATGGAGCTAATCCCCAAATATCAATTTATAATGCAACATTGACCATTGAGTGAACAGAATTCTTTGTGCAATATATCACACCTTTGCAATGATACTTGGAAGCAGTTTTTTTTTGCATCATGTGCTATTGAATGAGCAATTCAATTGCTGCTCAGCTGCCACAAAATATAGCTGGCTGCGAAAGCAACTTCTTCGAAGATTTTATTATTCAACCAAATTTATGTAGTGCCTCCCGTAAACATTGTTTCGTCAAGTTTCATAAGTTTTCAATTTTTTCGGTGTCTCATGGTGAACAGTGTACAAGCATAGAACCGAAAGTACGATTAAGAAATAACACATTATGGTGAAACATAGTCGCTGTTGCTGGACTGTTTGTGGGCCATTTTTACATTTATGGTCACAGAGGCTAAGTTTTCGTCCTTTTTGGTGGCTAAAATGCCGTAGATAAACATTTTTTCAGTGGATTTACTTCAAATCTTGCATATTAGCATTTTATCATTATTATGTCTTGATTCGTTCGGTAATATAGAAAGAATTAGTTTTTTATAGAAAAATCCAATTTTTTTTAGAACTACAGCAATTTTTGCTGCTTTTTGTCGGTTTTTGGCGTCCATTTTGTTTGCTGACCTGATTCGCCAGGGAATCTTTAGTTCTGGTCCTAATGGCCAAAATTGCCAGTAGACCCAACGTGTGCGGCGAATCTCTGGTTGAACGTAAGAAAATTCTCATCAACGCCGCGGAAAACTGAGATTGAACGATATACAATAATTTATAACAGTTTTGCGAAAATGAAGGCTGTTCTGAGAAAATAAATTGGCGATTACTCATAGAATAAGTTTGACAAAAATCCTGAAAAGATTATCATAAAATATGCTAACTTATGTGTGACTTCAAGTGAGGTTTAAAAAAATCATTAAGCGATGGGTAACTTGAGATTGGAAAAATTAAAAACATTTACGTAGTTTTCCGCGGTGTTGTTAAGAGGTTTCTGGCGTTCAACCAGGGATTCGTCGCGTGCGTTGTGTCTACTGACAATTTTCACCATTAGAACCAGATCTAAAGATGTCCCTTAGAACAATTTCCCATGCAATTTTGATAAATAACTGTAGTAAAAATATGACAATAAATACGATATATTTCACCGCGGTACGTACTTTTTTAAATGTTGCTTCGTCATGAGCGGAGAATCCGCCTTTAATCTCGTCCGCTCATCATTAGTCCCACGCTCGGGTCTCCCCGAGTTCCATGAAAACAATGCGGCGGCGTCGTCGTCCATTCCACTTCCGTGGGCGGGAACACGCGCGTGACGAATGCTACGCGACGATGACCGCGTGTGTCCTGCCTTCGCGAGCCACGCTGAGGCGGAGTAGGGAGCGATAGAGGGGAGGGAAGATTTTCGCGCGCGGAGAGGAAGTGTCCCTTGGTGAGAGGCAGGGAGGGAGTGAAGGGGAGGGTCTCGAAATAATTTCGCCGCGTGAGGGAACCTTCGCGATCTTGGAAGTGTGCCCTTCGAGCGGAGGGAGTTGTGGGCGGTTTTGATACCGTTAACACACCCTACGGGTTCTCCGGCGCACGGCCTTTGCATCCGTGAAGTGAAGGTCCTTTTGAGATTCGATCGACGCTCGGAATTGGTTGAGGCGGTAAGGGGAGGGATTTTTCTTCTCTAATGCTCAAAAATTACCTTTGAGGAAAAGGTTCTTTATATCCTCTAACTAATAAGATATATGCCGGTTCCGGTGGCGACTTGGTAAAGTCCTCGCGAGCTATACGGAGGGTTGTGGGTTCGAATCCGGGGCGGAATTATCACCACTCAGGGAATGGGTGTTTGTGTTCGTATGCTGTTGTTAATCACTCGATGTAAATTGGCCGACTGTGCTGTATTCGGGGTGTGAAGATTAAAAAATACCTTTTCTCTAATGCTAAAAATATCCTATGAGGAAGGAGTGTATACTTTCGCAGCTTTTGATTGGAATAACTTCAGTTCTCGAGATATTCTGCGTTTCGAGCATTTGACGAAGCTCTGCATACTGCAGCTAACTGCATATATTTATTCTCATAATCCCTATCGACTTGTGAACGCGGAACAAACTTTCAACTTAGCCAAATCGAGAAACATGGAGAGTGTGAATATAAATGGTGGTAGTATTTCGTAGTTGGGACTAATATCATACGAAAAATCCAAAATGATCTAGTAAGTCTTCACGTGTTCGAGAGCAAAAAATCATTTTACGCCGAATACTGAGTTTGCTGTTGTAAACCGGCAATTGGGAGAACTGCAATCGAATCTCGGTCCAGCCAAGTACTTTTTTCTCAGCTTTTATAAATCTTGGGATTGATTTTGTTGCAAAGAATTATGTGAAACTTTATTGTACCTTCCTACATGAAATAAATATTATTTTATTTCCAAAATCCGAAAAATTTTTTGCATTAAACGTGGAACTCCGTCGTCATCGGCCGTCGGGTTGAGTAGGTATACGACCTCTTAAGTTCCAGGGGATGAGGAATTTATTCTCCGTCGTCATCGGCCGTCGGGTTGAGTAGGTATACGACCTCTTAAGTTCCAGAGGATGAGGAATTTATTGACACAATGTCTGAGATAGCTTGTTCCAAAGACGTTTTCGAGATGCTGACAAATTTGTTTCACTATCTTCAATCTGAAGATTCATTTGCTACACCACGTAGGCCCATCGACTTTTCATCTTACCGCGTCGTTACTTTATTATTTCTTTGTTTTACTTGCCTAATGATTTATTTCTTGTAATCCACCCTCTGTCTTCTTTAGTGTTTATTTTATACTGTATTTCCGAATCGTAGTTATGGATCCTATCAACTCGAGTGATTTTTCCTCTGTGAAATTCCGCTCTTATCTGCACTTACGGGTGACGCCGTAGAGACAATACAGCAGCTTTTTCGAGGTATCCTTAGTATTATTCTCAAAACTTCAGTGAGCGCCTGAAATACGCATAGTGTGGTGTGAAGTTATCTTATCCACTTCTCCGAGAAGGGGTGTGCGATGGTGTCATGTGTTAGAATTTTTGTGGTGAAATTTTGTTTGGGGTTCCACCCATTCATAGAGTTGACGTTCGTTCCTCCTCCGCAGGGAACTGCATCTCTGTTCTTTAGCTTTACGTAAGATACCAATATTTTGATTACATGTGTTTAAAATAAAATAGTTTTTGGCAAACTTCGGCATCAAAGTGAGATATTAACCCATTTGAGGTAAGAAAAAAATGCAATATATGCCACAAAAGACGCCGTGACTGTGGACTGAAACTCAATCTGGGGCTCCTTCGCAGCGTGGGATGTATTCCCAACGTCGCATCATCAGCTCTTGCTGCGTTGGGAATACATCCCACGAATTTCAACAGCCGAGGAAAATGTGATATCGATTCCAATGTTAGTTTGCTCTAATATATATTTTTAAAATGCTTGTATCAAACAGTGGCTCCTTGAGGTTTCCTATACTAGTTAGGAATATATTTCACCCGGATACTCCACGTCTGTAACAGGTGAATAGATGCTAAGCGTAATGTCGAGCAATGCTGAACCTCCTGGTATATCTAAATTATTCAGCCATTCTTTGGGTACCGATTCTTCTCGAACTGTATTCACTGGACCTATGGATCAAGGGTGAAAATTCTATCTCAAATAAAAATTACACCTTCAAGCGTCACTTCGCGGAAGTGTTTTATATTCGAATTCATATTAAAAATAAGCCTTGTACTTTTACGCAGTTATTTATTGTAAACGTACAACGCGCTTTGCTGCTTGCTGCATCTTCAGGTACAATTTTTTATCTTTTATTTATTGATTGTTACGATAGTAACCTTAAGGCTGAGACACAATCAACGTGCACGTGTAACGTGAGCCGTTAACGGGAATACGCGAAAAGATGGCTGACGAGAAGGTGTAGCGAACGGACACAATCAACGTATACGGGGAGTACGTGTACGCGAGAGATGGGAAACTTTCATCTCTTCCCGTGTCCCGTACACGGAAAACCAATCAGAATAGTCCTGAGAATCCGGGAATGGAAGCCATCTGTCGGCAGATTCATCCAACTGCTGAAGATAGCTCTTGGCAAAGACAACTTATTTACTTTCACACTTGTTTACACCTGATCTCTTAGCTGCGCCTGCGTGTGTCAATTGTTACTCCGGGCCGCGTTAACGTCGATTGTGTCCGCTGACTTGCGTTCCCCGTCTCCCGTTGTCCTGTTAACGTCTCGCGTCACACGTACACGTTGATTGTGTCCCTGCCTTTACGCTTAGGATCAGGGGTTTTGGAGAAAAAACTACTTTTTGGGTGGAAGACAGGGGAATATAGGTTAGAGGCTTGTGAGATGGGAAATTTTTTTGAAACAAATATAGATAGATATAGATATTTATTTAATCAATGTACAAAAGGATTCTCAGTCCTACGAAAGAACAATACAAACATTGGAATATGCAAAAAAGTAAAGTAAGTTCAGTTCCATCGGCAAATAAGAAAAATTAGTCAAAAATTAATTACTCCATCATGAAAACAGAAAAATAATCGAAAAGAGTATAACAACATAATCGAAAGGAACTCAGGGGCATGAAATACTTTCAAGAATGGTGTTGGAAGGTTTTGACAGAGATGCAGTGAGTGACTGTGGATGGTAAACTGTTCCACAAAATGACAGCAAATATCCAGAAAGCACCTCGTTCTTTATCAGTTCGGTGTTGAGGGACTCTTAGCATATCTGGATTCCTGAGAGGGCGACTGTGAATGGTGTGAACAAAAGAAAGCTTATTGTACAGATAGGAAGGCGTCTTAGTATACATAATCTTCAAGAGTAGTACAGTCTAACAGAGTGGGGAGGGGTACGGAAAAAGTAGCTCATTGCAAAGGTTGCTTGATTGTCTGATAATTTTCATTTGCGCCAACGCATTCATCTTTAGACCTTAGCCGAGATTACTCTGGCTTAAAATCAAAATATGGTATAAATAATTCAATTGAACTTGCTAACTGCCTAAAAGATTTTAATGTTCCACGTAACGCAAGGCTGGTTTCGTTAGATATAAATAAACTGTTCACTTGTGTCCCTAGATCTGAAGCCTTACAAAAGGCCCACGGCAAGCTCATTAACTCCACTATTCCGAAAAACGTTTCCATTGAGCACAAAGTGCTTTGATAAAATTGTTTTTTAATTAAATTTTTTGTATTAAATTTAAAAATTATTTTACTTCCAACCCAAAATTTCTTTAAAAAAACAGATGGACTTGCTACGAGCTCCCCCTTAACCCCACTTCTAGTAGAAAATTTTCTCAATTCTTTGAAGGAAAAATAATTCCATTCCGGTAACCTTTACATTTGCATTGTTAAATACTGGTTTTGATATGTGTACAAAGTCCTTTGTCTATGGGCGGGTACTAACCACCTATTGGATTCTTTCCTCAACCATCTGAACTCCATTCATCCTAACATTTCTTTCACAATGGAAAAAGACGTGAACAGCTCACTGAATTACTTAGACCTACCAATATCAATAAGAGGGCAAAAAGATGAATTTTCAATCGATAGGAAACCACCTTACACTGATAATATCATACCTAGTGATTCGGTTTACCATTTTATCACAAACATGCTCCTTTAAACTCTACAGTTCATTGCCTCCTTCAAATCCCACCCACTCTCACCAATTTTAAAACACATTTTTTACAATGAAGTCCATAGCCGCTAGTAATGGCTACAATCCTAATTGAGTAGATAAAATGCTTTGTAATAAACAAAACTCCGTAGCTACAAAACAGATATCCCACACATAAAGAGTAAAAACCTGAAAGTGCAAGTGGTGTTCTATTCCTTTTCTAGGCAAAATTTCTTATAGGATTTCAAACCGCCTTTCGATATCCCTTAAGGCAGCATACTACACTTCCCTTACGCTTTCAAAATTTGTAATAAACGATAAAGACAAAGTAGATAAATTATTCAGGTCGGGTATTTACAAAATTAAATGCAAAAGTTGTAATGAAGCTTACATAGGTCCAACTGGACGAAATTTCAACACACGCATCAAAGAACACTCACAAAGTTACTTAACTATGGATACCAACTCACAATTTGCCATGCATCCGATGGATAATATTCACGTATGTAGTTTTATCCCTAACAATTTACAAGTTATAGCAAAAGGTTCAAAGATGGATGCATAGGAGCAAATGGAAATTATCAGAGAGTTAAGCAACCTTTGCAACAAATTTCTTTTTCCGCACCTCTCCCAACTCCTATCCGGAAAAAATTCCCTTCTCACAAGCCCCTAACCTAGGTTCCCCTGCTTTTCCACCCAAAAATTAGTTTTTTCTCCAAACTAGTGCTGGGAACGGAGAGCGTCCTCCGGTGATTGAATCGGTAGTTGCGATTACTACACTCCTCCGGTTTTCTCCGGTACTACCGCGGTTGTTAGCGGAGGTTACGGAGGAAACAGAGGTTTCGGAGGACGCGGTGGATTTGAGTGGTTGTAGGCGTAGAAAGACCTCTAAACTCTCTGCAATGTTCAAAGGGTTTTTTCGGCTGCAGGCCAAGTTATTACTGAAAGACGTAACTCTCTGTCACCCGATAAAGTGCAAATTTTGGTTTTATTAAACGGAAATAGGAAACATATTCCACCAGCGGAATTATCGTTTTTTCTTTGAAATTGCCAATTGTACGAGGAAATGTATGGCTTATTTTTATGTTAAACTTGTGTATATCTTTCGGTCTTAAAATGTGATGGCATGATTTGTCACTTATTGTTCATTTTTTGGTTAAAATTTATAAGAAATGAACCGTTCAAAAATAAATTACAAATAAAAATAAAAACTTTGGCGTGTTCGATTAACAGAAATACCCTTTTTATTTTTATTTTAATTGATTAACATGAAATACTCTATTAGAACTTTTCAGCATAGGTACTCATAATAATTTATCCAAAAAATAAAAAAGGAAATTAATTTCAATGGTACGTTGGTGGGCGACATCGTGGGATTATGATTATGCTCATACTGCCCATGCTGTCACGTAGTGACCGGATGCTGAGGGCACACTTCGGTTAAAGAATGAGTCGCAACGGTTAGAGCGTTCGGGTCACGACCTTAACGTTTTCTGATACACTAATGCTGATGAGCAGAGATTTGCTAGTAATTTTTCAATATACTAAATTAATATTTAACCCGATTTTAAACTTGTAACGTCCCAAAACGTTCTGGCTTCGTCATTCAATTTCAATTCAATTTTCTTGCAACTGTCATAACGAGGGAGAATACATTAAATGAAAGAATAAAGCTTCATTACTTGCATAGTTTATTGAACACCTTTGCTCAACTGATACTAGTTGCCTAGACTGAACCAATAGCAATTTGACAACACGCGGTGGAAGTCGTAATGCTATACCTCACAGCTAGTATTTTAGTGCTTGAAATTGATTAAAAGAAAATTATTCTCCACGAAAATTTTTCATCTCCCCCATCTAATCTTATTGAAACATGAAATTCTGTCTGGGCTTGAACCTAGGCCTATATGCTAGGGTTTTCGTATGTTTTCTGACTTGTCAGACATTTAAGAACCTTCTATGAAAATTCCATTCCTGTAGCTTGATAAGAAATTCTCATAAACCATGCTCCTTAGAAATCACTGAAACATTGCGTGACGTAGCGTTTCGGAGCGATCGGTGGTACCGATTGATTTAGAGTTAACAACTGCTCCGCTCCTACCGCTCATTTTCCAGCATTACTCCAAATCCCCCCGTTCTTAGCATAAGGTTACTATCGTAACAATCAATAAATAAAGGATAAACAATTTTACCTAAAGATGCAGCAAGCTGCGAAACGCGTTGTACGTTTGCAATGAATAACTTTGGGAAAGTACGAGGCTTATTTTCAATATGGATGCGAATCCTATCTTAAATCATCACAAGTAAGTAGATCACTCTTTTTTTTGTAATGTTGCATTTTTGTCAATTTTCATAACAAGATTTGTACATACATCCCCGCAGTTTACTAACGCATAAGCTCTGAAAAGGTACAAAGCTGTGTTAATATGTAGGATATCAATCACTTAACAAATTTTCACCTGAAATAGGCCAAATTAAGTCGTATCTGTGTCTTGATTTTCGGATGTATTTTTAAATTTTAGCCCAATAATGATGAGACCTCGATTCATAGCCCTATTGAAGACCTTTCAATGCAACTCATCATGAAAACGTGACTTTGTTTGGGCACATTGTCGCTTTGGACGATAACTGTTGATAAGCTCATTATTTTTGTCCGTTTGAATTTTAGATCCCGGTACAATGGGTACACTTACTGTCGTAAGGCACTTGGATTGGATTTTTGGGGAGGCGACCGACAGCTTAAGTCATTTGCGCCATAGGGGATAGGTAAGGGAGGAAGGGTGAATAGAAACCCGGCGTCGGCATTAGCCTGCTCTTAACAAATGGCGCAAGGGGACCACGGTTTAACGTCTCATCCGACAGACGGAGTACTGTACTTGAAGTACCCTCAAAAGACACTCAAGTAGGGATCAGGTTTCCTCTGAAAAACATTCTTTTCTGCAGGACATTGAACCCTGGCCGCCTGGATAGTTAGCCAGTACTCTAGCCACCACACCAACCCGATTCCCTCGTAAGGTACTACTTACTTACTCACGTGAACATTATAAGCGTAGCAGAACTTCCCTTCCTCTCTTACCTATTCCCTATGGTGCAAATGGCCTTAGCATTCGGTCGCATCCCCAATATCAAGTCCACTTGAATATGATTCACCACCTCCTACATCAAAATATCCTATTGCGAGTGCCATCAAGTTCTGCCTCGAATATTACATGCAAGGTTAGTAACTAATAATGATTTTAAGATATTTAGCACTAGTGCAAAAACCTATGTTACCTAGTCAGAGTCAAAGTATCCTAGAACTGATCTATCGCGGCCAATATGGTCCATTATTGTACGTGGAAAATTCGACATTTTGAATCTAACGATTCGGTAGTCTATTTCCTTAATCTTATTACAGATAATCACTGATATTTCCACACTGACTATATCCTTCCATATTTTTTATGATGACGAGATGTCTAGCGACCAATGCAGTGAAATTGACTTACGATTCATAATTAGCAATTTCCATCAGTCTCTTCGTTATTTATGACATTCTACGTCAGCTCCACAATATGCGCAGCACAGAAAAACTCTTGTTTCGTTTGAAGAGTAGAGTACCCAACCAAGAGACGGTATAATCAGTTAATATTTACATTCTGTCCTTCCTATTCGCTCTTCATTTTTACGGCATTCTACCTCTACGCTAGAACGTATTTATTGCATAGAAAACTTCTTGCGCTGGGTTTCGAGGGAAATACTCAGCAAGTAATGGGGAGAGGAATCAAATAACTTCGGTCCGAAGGCGAATCTGTTTAATAAGCTCATATGCCGCGTTTCGTGGCCATGCACTCATTTCACTTTAAATCAATGTTTTCTCCCCTAATACGCACTTATAAAAATATACTATATTGCAATAAATAAGACTAAGATTAAAATCCTAGTATGCGGAAGAGAGAAGCCGAATGTAGAAGTCACCGTGAAAGGAGAGAAATTAGAGCAAGTGGATTCATTCACCTATCTAGGAAGTACCATCACGTGGTACGGAAGAGGTGCAACTGACATCAAGAGGAGAATAGCCCAAGCTAAAAAGGCGTTCATGGGATAAAAGCAACTAGTGTGCTCAAAGAAGATCGGATTAAAAACCAGGAAACAGTATGCGAAAACATTCGTGTGGAGCGTAGCACTCTACGGATTGAAAGCATGGACCATAGGAAAAGCTGACCAGAATAGACTAGAAGCCTTCGAAATCTAATGCTGGAGGAGGATGCTGAAGATAAAATGGACGGACAAAAGGAGAAATGATGATGTGTACCAAAAGGATCATGTGGAACACCATACAGAAAAGGAGAACAAGATGAATTGGACAAACCCTGAGACAATGGATTTGTGAAGAGTATAATAGAAGTCAATATAATGAGAAAAGTCCCCAGAGGAAGACTCAGGAGGTTCATGGACCAAATAAAGAGGAAAGTACAAAGGAAGAGCTGCCATGAGATAAAGGAACTAGCATTAAATAGGAAAAGTTAAAGGGCTGCAGTCAATCAATCTTAGGATTGAACAATCAATGAATTAACAAGATCAACCTGGGTGCGTCACCTTTCTCTTGGATTTATGTCCAAATCTCCCTTATCTACCGCTCCGAACTCTCTAACTTGTTACTCTTCGACGGATGGAAGGAGCGATTACCGAATCAGTAAACCATTGAACTCGAACTTTTACCATAGAAGTCGAACTAAGAAAAGAACTTGAACGCTTTTGTCAAGTGGCAGGAAAGCTATCGGAGGGACTGCATTAGAAAGATTATTTTGCTCCAAGGACCCAAAGAAACCATAGCCCATTTCATTTGATTAACAAATATGGTCTGACTTGTGAAATTCAATTCATAATTTTTCAACTTCGGAAGAAAGTTGTAGAATTCGTTGTCTCGGGCGTGACTTCATGGAATCGACTTAACATAATGAAAAGTAAAGAAAACTTTGTAATTCCACATAAATATTTATTGTACGACCTAGGTTTCGACGTGGCACGTCATCATCTGGTGATGACGTGCACCAGATGATGACGTGCCACGTTGAAACCTAGGTCGTACAATAAATATTTATGTGGAATTACAAAGTTTTCTTTACTTTTCATTATGTAAAGTAGTAGAAGTTTTTACCTATTGTAAAAATTATATTTACGCGTATCGTTACCTTTATTTTTTCCATCGTATTCATTAATTTTTAATAGTCCTAGCAGCGATTTCATAGACATATTACCAAAGAATAAAGTAGGTATAACAAATTTGAACGCTCAAATATTATTACAGATAAACGCAAATAGGGGATAATCATGATTAACAAGAAATCTGGTATAACATTTAATGGAAAAAAATGACTAAAAATTTTACTGCAAACACTTCCAAGACATAAATCATGCTGTATTGAAACAACTAATTCATAGAACAAATATCTGTCCACAAACTCCTTTAAATTCAATATGTGTAAGAGGTTAGGGTAAAAGGTATCTAATTTAGAGCGGAATCACGAAAAAAGACACACGTAGCGTATCGTTCGATCAATTACTAGTGTCTTACTCCTATTTGTATTAATGCTGCTTTCTAGAGACATTGTACTCTTCATTCATGAAGGAATTTTTCCTGCTGTCATTATGAAAGACGTGAAACCGTGAAAATGAGAAAGAATTGCCGTAGTTGGGCTAGCTTTTTCCCCTTTGAGTGGTAACGTTACATTGATAGAGATTTATCCAGTTTCGATAATGAATATAAATTAAGAGAAATTAATGAGAAAATTTTATCCTCCACTCACCAACTTAAAAGTCCCATAAAAGACCGTAATGCTTTTTTAGTTTAGCGTCGGATTATTACATCAAAACTGCAATTCAATGATCACCAATCACACGAACGAAAATAATTTGAGATCTGTGAGGAATAAATAACTAACTTTTCATTCAATCAGGAATATATCAATATCATCTTCTTAACGGGCGAGATGATTTTCTCATCCAACAGTGGCAGGATTTTCTTTCTTCAAATATGAGGATTTCTCTCAAATTTAAACGTATTCGCGATATGCATTACACTTGCGCATTTTTATACGCGCCAAATTTTAGTAAAATTAGAAACGAATAAATGGCATAATCGTATGACAGCAGTCACTACCGTTTGCCACTTACATCCAGGATGTCACATAACACTTGAAAATATATTTCTGACCATAATGAAGTCCTCACTCTTCACTGCATTCAAAATTACGCCTCGTTTTAAGGAATTTTTTAAATTTTTTGTGTGAATAATACTAGCTTCTACCGTAGAATATATTTCCGACGAAATCCATAATACGGAAAAACTGCTAAGTGAATCATTACGTGAGGTACCTAACATTACCTAGAATAAATACGGTGCGGATACTTATTTAGGTAATGGAATGTTCTAGAGTTAACGGGCAGAGATTTTGCTGTGTTGGGTAAGCATTGAAGCGAAAAATTCACAACCCTCTGTTTATTGAATACCTCTCAATTATATTTCCTTTATAAAATCTTCTGCACAGTATTACTTATGCAACAAATCAATTACATTTCCTCATAAACGATAAAATTGATGATGCCGAGCAAGTCTCGTCAAAGTTCTAAAGCTTATTTCTACACTATTTGCACAGAAGCGGTGAGAAAACTTTTCAATCGAGAGGAGATTGATTGAAGAAACTCGTTTCAATAATTTTAATTGCACCCCATATAGGTGGAACGCTCTTTCTGATTTCAGCACACTCTTTGTTAAGTGGAAGTTTTGATTTCCATTGCGTAAGTTATTGCGAACTACAGGTAAGGTTTTCGAAACTGAATCTAAAACTATTGACGCATCAAAAGGGGAAAACCCACCGAAAGACTATAAAAATGTAAAAATGCGACATCACTCTGTTAACTAATCGAGGAGCTGAGAATGAAAAACGATGTTTATAATGATTAGGAGACATCAACTCATTAGACTCCGCCATAAACCGGACATAAGGTCACGAATCATCAGGATTTTTTTTAAAAAAAAGGTGGGAGCAGTAAGGTGTAGGGCGTCATTTGAGTTAAGGACTAGCATCAGACAAGCGAATAATAACATCCGCGGTCTAACATCAGTCTGCACTTTCCCACCAATGGTCTCGAAGGCCGTCCATCACTGCCTTGTGCCTGGATCCATTACGACAAAGCAATGGCCTTTATTTCACGGGATTTCCCAGCTTTACACCCAAAACTGCCTCTCTCTTGATATCAACTAACTGCGAGAGAAGTCATTATAACAGAATCGTTGCATCATCCTGTTATTGTATTTTTATTTAGTCATATAAGCTATAAGCCTCAAATACAGGCAATTTACCAAAAAACATACACTTAAGTCAGAAACTGTCATGGAAATAAAGTCAGAATTGTGCGAAATTCCACAGGCATATCTATTCCACCTAACTCACATATTCTTATCCCTTTCTCTTATCATGAAGTTTCGCAAGTCTGAAAATTATTTTCACAAAATGCATTCATGGTTAATCGAACCAATATATTTAAAAAATAAAAGAGACTTTGCGGCTGAAGGCAAATGCAAAAGAAAAATCTCATTTAAGTTAGTCATATTTTATAGGATATACTAATTAATTAAAACAGACTGAGTAAACGGCCATCGTCTGTTAAAAAAGCATTTGCTCACGGTCGCTACATCAGATCTTTAAAAGGCAGAGCGAGGAGGTGGGTTTCTGTACAAATTACATCCAGAAAGTAAGTTCCGTTTGACATTCCAAAGAAAGCAATTATAGATTCAGAAAAAAAATTTTAGTGAAAAAGTCTTTGGATCTTACACTATTTTTCTGCGCCACTCCCGCCACTTAGTAGGCACTTCTAATAGCGCTGCACAATCTTTTACATTCCGTCTTCATAAAAAGGTGCCACCTGTGATTTTAATAAAGTAACATCATGTTCTTTGATATCGTCGTCATTGTGGAACCTCTTGCCACCAATGCTCGATTTCAGGTGCAAAAAAATTATGGAAGTCACTAGGAGAGAGGTCGTGGTTGTATGGAGGGTGGTTGAATTGTACCCAACCTAATTTCTGTAAAAGCTATTGAGGCACATGCGTAGTATGAGGGCGGAAATTGTCATGAATCAAAACCGTTGGTGAGTATCCCTCAGCGACGGAATTTTCAATTTTGTTCGCCATTTCAAACAAGAACCACGAGGCATACACAATAATCGCCTAGCTCATAACGGCGTCAACTCCTCAATGGGTCAACGTAAGTGCTGCGCATGCGCGAAACCGCTATCTCAGCGCTGCTAAGGCAAGATATTACAAACGGAACTTACTTTCTGGATGTACCACGTATATTTAATGCCAAGGCCCTCTGTGACGTCTCCAAGGCTGGTGCGACAATGTCGTCCGAGGGTAGATAGTGCGAATGGATCAGCGGGAAATATTCCGTATCATCAGCAAAATGACAACGGAATCGTGATAGTATCGTTGAGAGCGTAATGACTTAAAGAGAGAGGAAGATGATGGAAATCCAGCCGCTCATTTCTGCTTTGATTTTAGAGCGTTAAGTTTTATTACAATGACCATACGTTTGGCTCCCGGACATTTTCGTCTTGTGGACCTTGTTATTGCAAAGCCCCGCATACTTATCCACGGGCGCCCTCTTCCAAGGCAAATCAGAGCCTGCAGCGAAAAAGATAGGCGGGGCGCCACAACAACAAGATGCCAACACGGAGAAAATCCGGAACCTAGCCTTCGATAACGGAATTCCTCAGAAAAACGACACACTAGACATTTTGATAACGGTAATCTAGAGAATATATTATTTATAATTTAGTTATTATCTCGAGAAGACGAGCGAAATGCTCGAAATATGGAGATAAGTCGTCTGACAATATTTTGTCTTAAACATTGCCAAAACCAATTCTGTGTAAAAATGTATTTGTTGCTAGGGAACTACAGCTCTTAGAGATGAACAATTAATGAAAACTGTGAAAGTGAAAATGAAGGAAAATGCTCCATACATGTAATGACTCAAAGATTTAAGGAATTACAATTTCCACACCAATTCATCAAAACGTTCTCCAAGGTTTCAAATCGTCACAAACGCCTCTTCAACTAAAATATAAACTAGGCTTTTCACTCATTTTTCATGACCTAGACTACTGCAGTCTTGTTTATGGCGATTTAACTGAGGAGATGAACGTGAAGCAAAAGTGCCAGGTGAACTCCTGCGTGAGATTCATTTTTAATCTACGGTGAGATGAACAAATCACCCCTTCCCTTAAGAAGCTCTCCTGAATTGACATTAAATCTAGAAGAAAACATAAAATGGCTTGCCTTATGTGCAATCTCTTCTATTATCTTCTATTAAGACAAGTCCGCAGTGCATAATTGATCTTTTTCCCCCACACTGCCTTTTAACCAGATAAGATTTTATTCGTCCAAGAGACACAAAACACAGTAGCTACTGGTATGTGCATAGGATATGTCAATATGCAAGAAATATTACATAATTTAATAAAGAGAAAATATTAAAAATTCGGTGCCACGTATTCTTTAACACTATAAAAACATTTATCAACCAGATATTCTCGGACAATCTTTTTAAAAACTGGCATCCTCACTTCTTGTTTAATACATTCTGGTAGGTTATTGTATAATTTCACACACATAGGCCTTGGACCATTAGAAGCCATAGATAAATTATTTGGCTTAACATGTAGTTTATTACATTGTCTTGTGCCATGCATGTGTATTTTACTATTCAATTCAAATTCGGAACTATTCTGTTTCACAAGTAGTATACAATGATAAATATACACACTTGGGGCAGATAACAGTTTTAAATTTTTAAATAAAGAACGACAATGAGCATAGTAATTTTTATAACACATCATTCTCACCATCTATTTTTGTATTTTAAATTCCCTGTGAAGGTGATTAGGCTGTCCCAACAACGCTATACCATAGGAAATTCTCGAATAAAATAATCCGTAATATAATGTTAGCAAAATATTTTGGCTTACTGATGTCTTAAAATAGACAGTAAGTAGAAAACAGAATTTATACTTTTTATCATGAATATGATAAATAAAAAATAAACGTGATAACAAGGCAAGACCCGGGTTTCTTGCATGTCCCTCAGTTTCGGACAGTCACATTTGAAAAATCGTATACAGTTGTGGCCGCGAAGCTGTGGTACGATTTTCCCGTACAAGATTACAACACAGGCAATCACAGGCAATATTTAGGAGGAGACTTTTAAGCCACTTACGTTCTTGCGACATTAGATTGAAAGAACATATTTTTTAAAGGACATTTCTTTGTTGTTTGTTGCTCCTACAGCAAAATTGTACTAGTGCTATTGCTTCCGCACTTCTGTAGTAGAAACATAATCTCTACGTTTACCAATTGATCTCAGATCGATCTGACCGGATCAGCTCGGTATGGTAAATGCAACGGACTAGTGAGATCGATCTGAGAAGCGGGCTGGCCCGCTTTCACAGTCAGCCTGCGATTTCAGATCGATCTGCACTAGCGGGTCTGTGGCGCTCCTCGTTATTCTTTTTGTTGTCATTTGGAAACAAAATGTAACCATTATTCTTCTGGGTGTGTGCTGTAACCAGTTGTAAGAAGAGTCCAGTCATGGCGAGAGAAGAGACATTGATCATATCGTAGCACATCGCAATTCTATCCCTAATTGGATAATTTGTTCACTTGGAATGCAACTGAAAATTTCTAACTTTGCACTCGTTTACGCATCGTACAATTTCACACGTTTAATCGTGCATAAATGGATTCGATTGTTCACTATCGATATTTTCAGTCCGTGTGGGTATCTGAGTCGGCTCACTGAGATCGATTGGTAAACGTAGTGATCGTACTCTTTTATTACTGTGTGTTCAAAATGCCTTCATTTGTATTGACCATAAACTGTCATATACTTAATAAAAACTACGTATATTGTGATAAATATTTGCAATTTGTTAGCTACAAATTTATGCTCCACGGGACTCGTCCCAGAGCCAATTAAGATTTATTATTATCATTGCTACAATTTTTATGACAAGTAAATTATCTAACTCTTGGCAATTATCTTAATTACGCAGTTCACACGAGACTATCTTCGTTGCCTGATCTACAACACACCCATTAGTAATAGTTAAACTAGCCTTTATTCACCATAATAGTAACACAGGCTACTATTTATGCCGTCAAAAAGAATATAAATCACAAAAAATACACAGATAAAAAAATTAACTTATGCACAAACTACAGATTCACCCTTGAAAAGTCAAATTCCAAAAATTCCTCCAGAGAGTACAAGGGGTTTAAAATTAGCCAGTCCTCAATTGTATTTTGAAACCTGGCAATGCTGGCTATTACAGCTGTATGCGGTAGTGTATTAAAAATGTTATTGAAAGGCTTTCCGACTGGTTGAAGTTTTTTGTCAGTCAGAACTTAGTAATGTCGATATTCTTTTTGCCTTGGTATTGTGGTCATGAACATGAGATATAAGTTTAAATTTATTTGATTATTTATAACATTAATTAGACATTAAAAATGCACAGATAAAGTACTGTTATCAGTTTTAACTTGCAAAATAGTGGACAGCAGTGATCTCGGGGGCCAGAGAAGGCTATCAACCTCACTGCTTTTTCTTGCAACACAAGCAGTTTTCGTTTCACCTGCATGCTCTCAAAGCCTTAGGCCATTGATGAAGTGACTTTGAAAGAAATAAAAGTAGGCAAGCGTCAAATATTCCTCAAGAACACAGTTTTTCAATCTCTTTATAAGGAGCATAGACTTTGAAAGTTATTTTACTAATAGTAGTAACATGGCTAGTGATTAGGGTAAAGGAAAAACTATAATTCCTCGTGCATGGCAGTTTTCTTCACCAAAATAATGAACAAATTCCATAAAATCGAGCCTGATACCGTCACCAAAGGGGTAAACTTTATGTCAAGCCAGGGAGTTGGCAGCGAAGTTCAAAGAGATCTCCAGAAAAATGCCACGGTGTCTATATTGGTTCAACCAGCCTATTAAAAATCTAAATTGAAACTGTGGGATCGAAATTTAGATTTTACGAAAAGGATAAATCTTTCAGTTTAGCTCGGCATCAATATCAAGCTAATTGAAAAGGTTATGGGATGCAACTGCCAAATGAACAGATTTGGGTTGCCATTTTTCCGAGAAAACATTAGAGTGATATTGCTATCACTAAGAAAGAAGAGATAAATTGCTCGATAGCTATCATTGCTATTTGAAACTCTTCATAAAGTGTTAGTCTCTCAGCTTACAACAAATATCTGTACGTTTTATATCCAAATTTTATTGAAAGTTCTAATATCTCTATATTTATACTTAACTGCTCAATAGGACGGGGCGAAAAAACCCAACTTTAACCTATCAGAAACGGGATACTTTGACTCTCACTAGGTAACATAGGTTTTTGCACTAGTGTTAAATACCTTAACATCATTATTGGCTACTAACCTCGTATGTAATATCCGACATGATTAACTCTTGCATTATATAGCACATTGTAGCGCTATTTATCTGTCGAATTTTAAATCACATATAGTACTTCTCTAGTTTCTGGTTTGACCACGCAGTGTTGTCCCAACTGCTTTTGGCCCGCGCCTGGCATCCGGGGGAACGTGCGTGGTTCTGATTTCAGCTGGGCTTCATCCCTTGGGTGGAATCACTCCGTGCCACACACCCTGGTGGCGGCTTGCACGGTATTTCATAGATGTTGTAGTAGACAGTATGGGTGGGCTTGAAAGTAGTGAGAAATAATATCTAGTAAAGAAGTGGAACAATTTCCAGTTATCATAGTAGTGTGGGTGTATTTATCGCTTAAAAATCTATCCGGTTATATAATCAAGTCGAATGCATTTCTCTCTTCTGAGCAAGATGGAAGTTCTAGAGATCTGTGAGCACTTTTGTGGGTATATTTATCGCCTTCCATGCTCGATCCTTATCTGACTGTGTCTTTGAATTGCCATTGATGTGTCATGCGTGCACCCGGAAAAGAGCGGCGTTACTCATCACTTAAACATTATTTTACGATGCTTTACCTCGTGAACGTCCTCTTAGCTAGCGCCAACCAATTGAGTTGGTGATAAACTTCTGCGAAACCTCTAGTAAAAGCCTTTGATGGAAATAATGGTGGAAAACGTAGGAATTACGTAATTGTTCACGGATGTAGATGATAGAATCGATCATTATGGATGTGAAGAATGCTTAGTGAATGTGTGCTAGAATATGCAAAACTTTTTGGTTGACGGTTTGTGTCATATTCGGAATATTATATAGTATTTATGAGCAGTTTTATGCGTGAGGGAAGGAAACGGAATAAATTGTTGCCTTTCTGATAGTTTTTAGCTTCTAAATGATTCCTTCGGTGACACTGTTCCAGCTTTTTTCGTATTACAAATAAGCTATTTACTTTTGTGCTTAAGGATACATGCACTGCAAATCATGGTAAGAGATTGATTCACTAATTTTCCATATTCTTTTTGCTCTTTCTGAAATGAAAATGTCCCTGGAAATGTTATGAGCAAATTTGTTAGATCATGTTAAATGTGCTCCCACGAGAGGAGGTCTCATACCATGTTTATGTTTATTTACAAGCCTTTTCGGAAAACATTCATCTACGTACATCTACATAATACCCTGCGAGCCACCTCTAGGGTGTGTATCAGGGGGTGAAGATCACCAAACATGCACTATTGCCACGAAAGTAGGATATTTAAGGGAGGCATGCTAGAGAACAGGGTCACATGCAGCTAGATTGTTAGTATCTACATAATAAGAAAGGGATTATTGGTAGTTATTACATGCATCATGCACTACAGACTACTCTAACTTTATTTCACCTACCTATCCCTTTTCTGCGCTGCCTATTGTTCTCTCTTATGGTACGCGGGAAAAATGACATTTTAAATCTATCGATACGACAATCTATCTCTCTAATCTTGTTAATCTGATCAAACCTAGCATAATACACTGGAGTTCTTAATATTCAAGGTAGCCAGGACCGCCGGGGCGCTTATGGGGCCCTGGGTAACGTCTTAAGGGGCCAAGGGCAGCTGTGACTTGTGAGGCCTCAAGCAGCTATGATTTGTGTGGCCATGGGCAACTATTGCTTACATTCCCTCAGATTAAAGGTATTCGAGCCCTGAATTATGAAACCAATGCGTAGGGTCATGTTATTATTGTTTTCAATTTATTATTTACTTTTTAGTGCACCTTACTTTTAAATAAAAATAATGCATTTTAGATTTAAGATTAGATTTAGATAAATAAAAAAGTGGAGTACGATTCCAAAATGGCACACAAATTCCCGTGTCAGATTCTAAGAGCTTCTCTACAAAGCTCAAAGGTTCTCTAAACATACGAAAAATGATACACCAAAAACAAGTTAAACAATCAAATAAAATAACTGGTAGAAACAATCATAGACACTTCTATAAAAATCTTGTTCGTAATTCAAATGGTAAATTCGAAACAGAGTTAGTACAAAAATGTCCATTAAAATGTACAAAATGTCATAAAATGTGATTCAATTATTAAAATTAAATTACTATAATTGAATGAATTTCTATAATGAATTTTTATTCAGTCATGCCTAAAAATCATAAAATTATACCCTGTACAAATTCTATGTTTGCTTCAGTCTGCAAAAAAAGTTTTGTCTGTCTTTGATAATTATGTTAAAAGCCCTGATATATATAGTAAATCACTACAATAATAACCTCCATTTTATAAAAAATGAGCGACGTACATTGTGACACAGTTTGGTATACAGGAACCAATGTCAGATACGGTAATGTAGCGGTCATAGCAGATACTTCCCGCGGCAGTTTCCCGGCATGTCCGGCCCCAAGGGCCGAACTAAATGTGGCAATAGAGATTTTTGTTCATTTCTAGTCAGTATATTTTTCACTTTGGAAGTCAATATCGTGAAAAAATTAATGTTGGATGTATAACAATTAAATCGGTTACATGATTTTGTTGCATATATTACGAAATTAAACAATGAAAGTCTTTATCTCGGGAATTCGGCCTTCTACCCTGATCTTTTAGATGAGTTCGGAGCGTTGCTTGAGGCGATGTTGGCTTGCTCCTGTTCCGGCTGTTTGGGATGTCCATTTTATGATGCTCTTTAATATCAAGTCTTTATTTCATCCCTCGTTTCTTCTAAATCTTTTTGCTACATCCTGGCTCTGCAGTTGGTATAAATGAGGATGAAAGACGTCTCATTAATGCCAGATGACTGCCAAGATGTTCGCTTTTCGGCGAGGAAATGAGAATTTTCGTAGTGGCAGGCATGGTCTCGGCATGAGGGGCAAAATTGACGGGCAGTCGTTGGGGAATCCCTTGGAATCCATCCTGGGAGAGTTGGAAAACGACACGTTTTTCTGCCTCCTCTTAAGCTTTTTCGGTGGACCAACTCGCGGTGTTTTCTGAGTTGATCATAATGCCTGCGATCCTTTATCGGCCTCTTTATCGTCGTCTCCGACGTGGAAATTGCGGAAATGCTCGCAAATGATGCGGGGTTGCTAACCGTTAGCCAAATAAAAACGAGAGGTTCAATTTGCGGGTTTCCCCCTTGAACGCGTATTACTCCATCATTAATTGCATCCAGAATCCATCCCCATTTCTTTTCTGCGGAGTCATGGTTGTTTGATTCTAAAGTAATCTCAACCTCGTCTGCTACATCCACTGAGTTGGTCTAGAGGTTCCCTTGTCTCCAGTCAGTTTACGTGATTTTGGATGATTAACGATGTTTTTAATAAAGAGGAGACGACTACCAGAAGCTTGCGGGCCACAAACTTATGTTACATATACCTTTAAGTTTGATCATTCATTGTCCCATGGTAAAAGAAAGATGTATCAGTTTGGGGAATTATTCATCTTAAAATTACCTGTTATGTGACGAAAAAATTGTGTCCCGGTCCTTTATTTTTATTGTTACCGGGATCAACTGTGGGAAAGTATTGAGGTGAGATGAAGTTTCCAAAGATTAAATATTCAGTTTATATAAATATTTATAATTCTAGTTTTAGTGTGTGAGGCCAAATTCTTACCAAAAGTTACCTGTGGGTTTTATGTCTCTCGCTATTGTCCAAGTTCTGGTAATACTTCGATGCTCGTTATTTCAGGAAAATTTCTGCGAAGAACCTAAGTGTTTCAATGCGACCATTTAATCTGACTCCCGTAATGCCAGGAGTAAAAGTTAAAAGGAATAGGTTAAAATATAACAAAGGTTAAGAAATTCGTTTATTCATGTGAGAATTTACTGTGGTTTATAGATTCTGTGACCCCACTGTGTAATTTACAAATTGTTTCAATATGTGCGAGGAGGAAAACGTTCATAAATCTTAATTCAGTTACGATATATTTTGAGCTTTGAGTTCTATAATTGCTGGAGGTGAGCTCTCTTGGCCTGAATCTCTTCAAAATCCTAGCCTTATTTTACCCTTAATCTTTTCTCGTCACTACTGTAGAAGAGTCCATCGTATCTCCGCTAAATTAATGGATGTTAAATTTTCTTTGCCCATTTTCCCCATGAACCATTTTAGCGAGAAATTCACCGATCAAACTGAACTCTTGAGCATGTATTTCAGCAGTGCTGTGGAACTTAGGATATCTGTTTTCTTTTACTCAAATCCTGTTGGGGAAAAACATGCCTTGAATAATGTTCAATTTTTGCCAAGCTTGCTGCTTGTCTTCTTGCGATTCATTTCGAAATTCCATCTTGGATGAAGTGTTTGCTTCGTGGGAATGTAGCCCTGATGCTTAGTTGATTGATAGGAAAAGGTTTAATCTTCAGTAAATTCAAACTCTGAAGGGCCACCATACTATTGCTTAAAGAACAATAAAACTTACTTGTTAGGCGGTGAATGTCTTTTTATTTTCACGGGAATAGATATAGCGTATCTCAATGGTTCCGGGCTCAACTTAGTGGAAGAACTTGGTCCATCATGAATAATGAATAAGAAAACTGCGTTTGATTCCACCAATTTATTTTAAGGTACTACAAGTTTCGACGCAGCGGGGTCATCGCCAGGTACCTAGACCCAGGTAAGGTACCTGAATAGTACCTAGGTAAGGTGGCGCCATTGCACCGAAACTAGTAGTACATTAAATTAAATTGGTGAAATCGAACCAAGTTTTCTTTATCGTTATTCATATATAGCTTACTTCATTCAGGTTGTATATGCCTAATTTAGCTGATCTTTTCTTACGTTGTAGGATCAATATCGCGTAGTTGTGGGAGCAGAAGCATATTTTAATGCTCAAATTTTCAGGCATTTTCATTTCAGGAAAATTCAAATTCAACTTTATCTTATTCTTTAAATCTTGAAAACCTTTGATGATAAAACTTCGGCAGAAAGTTGAGAAATAATTCAATGGAGTTAAGAGGATGCTTTGTGAAATGTTGGTGAGTTGTTCGGTTTTAATTGTGATGAACAAATTCCAGGAGTGTCGGTATCTTTTGCATGAATTTTTATTTCGCTGCAGTTTGCTTTGAAGCGTTCATCTACGTCTACAAAATACCGTGCGGACCACCACTAGGGTGTGTGGTATGGGATGATTGAACACCAGACATGAAGCCCTCATCGCAGTTTACATCAGAACCGCTTACGTTCCCCTGTATGCCAGGCGCAGGCCTACAGCAGTCAGGACAACAGTGCGCAGACAGGCCAGAAACAAGGAGGGTGACACTTAGAATAACAGTTACCATGCAGTACACTACTCAAGATACAACTACTGGTTAGTATTATTAATGCGAAAGATAAATAGCACTACAAGGTACTAAAACATGAAAGAGTATATCATGCCGGAGATTACATACGAGGTTAGTAGCTAATAATCATGTTAAGATAATTAGCACTACTGAAAAAAACATTAAACGTAGTCAGAAATGTAAATTCAGTCAGCTATGTAGCAGGACATGCTATCATAAAGTACCCTACTTGAGCATGTATAAAGTTCAAGATACAACAAATGGTTTGCATTATAAATGGAACAGATAAATAGTAATTAATGATTCCAAATCATGCAAGAGTATTTCATGCCGGAAACGGCATCCAAAGTTAGTGGCGAATGATGATGTGAAGATGTTTAGCACAACTGCAAAGATCTATTTTACCTAGTCAGAGTCAAAGTATCCTAGAACTGATCTCTCGTGACTATTATGGTCCCTTATTGTACGTGGAAAAAAAGACACTTTAAATTTATCGGTTCTACTATTTCCTTATCGGTACTTTACTATTTTTATTTAATATCGGTATCTCTATTTCCTTAATCTAATGCCTGTGATTATTTCTACCATAATAGTTTGGCTCTAGTAAAATATGTTGAACGCGCAGCAAAATAGAGTCTACATGAAACTTTCTTTAGAGAAAGCGTTCATCTACATCTTCGTAATACCCTGCGAGGCACCACGAGGGTGTGTGGCAGGGGGTGAAGATCACCAAACATGCACTATCGACATGCGACTAGGATATTTAATGGAGACATGCTAGATAATAGGGTCACCTACAGCTAGATGGTTAGTATCTACATAATAAGAAAGGGATTATTGGTTGCTTTTACATGCGTCATGCACTACAGGCTACTCTAACTATATTTCACCTACCTATCCCTTTGCTACGCTGCCTATTGTTCTCTCTTATGGTACGCGGGAAAAATGGCATATTAAATCTATCGGTACGACAATCTATCTCTCTAATCTTGTTAATATGATCAAATCTAGCATAATACGCAGGGGTTCTCAATATATATCTAACGTCATCTGTGAAAAAATCGGTTTCGAATTTACTTAAAAGGTTTAACCTAAATTTTAACCTGCGTTTAATTCCCATCCTAGTTCTTCTATAAAACTCGTAACACTTATACAATTATCATAAAGGCCTTTAACAAATCTAGCGGATCTCCTTTGCACGCGCTCTAATTATTTTATCATACCTTCCTCGTACGGATCCCATATACTATCGGCGACTAATTGTTGAGTGAACATAGAATTTAATTCGCAAATAAAATCACATGAGAGTATTTGTGAATTGGGAATTCCCCGCGAAAAATTTATAGATTTTATTGGAACGTGACCCTTCCAGTTTGCCGTGAATATTTAAATAACTTCCGAGAAATGAAACTCGTTTCCTATACTGAAAGCTTCATGGCATTGTTTTAAAGAAAAATGAAAGTAACGGCCGTACGTCGAAGACTGACGTCAGATCTCTCAGTTCCACTATTAGCGGTGGACTTTGTTTGAGGTACAATTTTCCGGGTTTGAGCGTGTATCATGCACGGACGACTTAGGTCCGGAGGCTAAACAAGAGCGATTTAAGACTGAAAAACGTATGGAAATCGGTACCGATGCTCACGGGCAAGTAATTTTCCATGTTTTCCAACGTGACTTATTAAATTTCGGCCTATTATATTGACAGATGACGGTTGTGATTCAGGAAAAAACGTAATAATACGCCACACTTGAATCACAAGATGGATGGGTGGATAAACCCCAACAGCTCGGGAGTTCTTGGGAAAACGGAGGCAACCAAAAAGAGAGCCTGTGGGGATTAGCGTCATGCGGAAGACATATGGATTCAAAATTGTAAGCATCTTGTCCGTTTTCTTTTTTCTCTTTCCTAACATTTCAACGTGATGATATCACATTATTCCAGCTTTCCCATGTCTACGAACGGAATGGAGTCTATTTCACATTACCTACATGGGGATTTTTCAATGCAAGAATCTCTTAAAGTCTAAGTTTGTAGGTAGGTCAATGCATTTTGTCTAATTACCAGAAAATAGAACTATTAGCTATTTATAGCACAAATTTGCGAGATATTTGCTGAAAGCAGTGGCCGTTTTCCATTGGGTTTGGTTCGGCTTTGCACCCAAGAGAATCATTATTTAGAAGAAAAAGTACTAATTTTGCCGATCACCACGCGTGTGGAATTAAAGGATGCTTAGTTCGTACGTTCTTTCAACTATATTTTAAAATAGACTTATTTTTCACTGCATTACAGTGACTATAAAATCGTATGAAAAAACTTCAGTTTCTATGTTGTTTTAAACGCAGGCATGGCGTGAGTTCAATAAACAAAGTGAGTCAAAGAATATATAATTGTATGTATAATTAGGTAATTACTCTCAATTTCAGTCGTATAAATATTTTTGTCCCCATTAATATTACAGTATTTACTTAATGTTTTCCGTAGCTTCTTAAACTTTAAAATGAAATCCAAGTGCAGAATCTATGATGACTTTATAAAATTTCGTTCAAACTACCTTACTCGGTCGGATGACACATTTATGAGCCGAGAATAGCTAATAACTCTCGTCTGCTTGCATCTTGATTAAAAGAATGAAACCTATGATTTTTATGAAGGACTACTTTCTTATACTTTTTTAAAGGCCTATTGACTGTATATTATTGATATATGTATGACTAAGGTATTGAGAGCTCTGAAGCATTAAGAATCGCCAAGATATATTGTACTGCTGCTTTTTTTTAGCTAAGGTGGCTTTGCTTTCCCCCTTCCACACGCCCGTGCGGCGGCTCGCAGGGTAATATGTCGATGTAGATGAATTTTTTTGCTTCGTTGTAGCGCTTAATGCATGGAATTTATCTCTAATACCCTGGCAGTCCATGTTTACTCTCCTTTTGCTGAAATGATGCGTCTTATCATTCTATGAACTCGAAGGCTTCCGAGGATACTTGCTGAACCTCAGTTCTTCAGTACTTGCTAAGCATCTAAGTAATCACAGCTAAGCATTACGTCGTCACCCATTTCAACTGCATCAAAAAAGCCTAAAACCTCCTCTGCAAGGCCAAGGACCGCTTACCAGAGAACATCTACCAAGTGATGCGTGAATGTGGAAAATTCTACATCGGACGGACATCGAGAGCTCTCATATGCCATCTGAGAGAGCACCAAAGAGACAAATAACAGGTAGCTGCGCAAATCAGCTCTGGCCAAACAACACCTCAAGTGGATCTATCCACAATTTGAAATTTGAAGAGGCAAAATTATTTGCAAAAGAGAACCGCTACTTCCCCAGACTCATCAGGGATGCCGTTGAAATCGTAAAAACACCGGAACACATCAACAGAGAAGATGGTTTCACCATCTCCAATGCCCGGAAGAGAGTTTTCAAGAAGAAGAAGAGAGTAACCAATTACAGCGCACCTGACTGAAATGGCGGAAAAAACGGACGCAATCACTTTCATCTTCACTTATGAACTGAAGAAGACAGCTGCAATTCTGTCGAAACTGTCGTCAACGACTGTGGAAACGCGCGGAAGAGAACCCGAAAAGCCTTCACTGCTCCCTATAATTCTAGTTGATCGAGATCTTGCTTGTAATTGAATGTACCTATTGTGTAAATTATTATTTACAGTTTCCAGAACAGTGAAAATATATATTGCGAAAGCTCGCGTCGTCAAGTTGGTAATAGTATGAATTTTCATCAAGAGCATTCCATTAAGATAAATTCAATAGTTCCTTTTCTTATGTCTTAAATGAAGTAAGGAAATTTTCATCTCATCGTATAACTCTTAACCCGTAGTCCTAGAAATGTAGAATCAGCTAAGTTTGTTCATGTAATGTTACCATTATGAAAGGCATGCCCGTCCTGGCAGAGTCCTGGCATTTCCCATTCATGATTAGAACAGGAAGAGATAACGTTATATCGCGCTGAGCCACTAATTAGACGTTCAACAACGCCCGTGAAGGTCGCAGACGTCGGCTTTTCATTTCTTCGCTTTCAAACTAGCGGAGACGATTTATCTGAATGGACTTGACAATTTATCTAGTGGATAATTTAATCAAGCAAGCAACGGAGATATTTAATTGGCGAAATAAACGCTCAAACATTCTCATTACCATCTGTACCCACTCTTATGCATTCATTCTTCAGTCAAAATTTATTGATTTGAACTTTTATTGATTTAGATTTTTATTAATTGATAAAGTTAGCAGCGTTAATAAACTTATTTTTTTACTCGAAAATATTTTCCTAGTCTTTTTTGACTCACTAATTTCATCTGTATGTCATGGCCTACCGATAGAATGAGGCGATGTGAGACATAAACTGTGTATTTTTATATTTTGAGACCTATAGAGTCAAATCATTTTTATCGATTAATCTGGTGAAGTGTTCCAGTGCTCGTTGGAGATGTGGCAAATAGTATTGAAGTCTTTTGAGAATAATAACTTGATACTTTTGCTGTGTGCGTTTTCATTGTATCAAAATTCGTGCTTAGCCTTTTTACCACTTTCACGAACTTTAACCTCTATCACTTTTTCTGCCCTGTTAGTATTAGTGTTTTAGATTGCAGGCGCCCAGATTTCAGGAGTAAATATGACTAACCAGCATATTTATTTATGCTTTTAGCGTATTTTCCTTCATCCTGAAATGAAATGGCCCAATTAGGCTCGACTCTAGATGAGAGTGAGGTCTTCATGACCTGTTTAATAAAATTCCTTTTCGTACCCTGCGGCTCATCTATTGAACTTCATGATTATAATTATTTTAGCTTTTTGATGGGTTCCGTGGGCATTTAGAACCTCAATCCTGGACGAGGAGATGTGAAAGATGCCCTTTCTTTGTTTACAAACTATTCCAAAAATTTGCACTTCCTTGTTTCCACAGGAAACAGCAATGCGACAAGATACACCCCTTAATTTTCTCCGAAAAATATGTTCGCCTGCTATGTCCCCGGCGATGTGGCTAAACCCTTAATTTGCTGCACAGAATTGGATCGCGTGCGGGCTCTGTATCTTTAGATTTCGACAAGAATGCATTTTGGAATCTGCTTTACAATGCGCGCCAGACAAGGGCCTTTTTTTGAACAATACCCTCGCCTCAGGGGGACGAATGCCTGACATCGAGGCCACAATTAACCTGCGTTTTTAAGTCTCGTTCCGTCCTTTGCTTCTAGGAGGAGAGGGGAGTGGAAAGGCGAAAAGAGGCAGGAGACATACCATAGTCTTGCGAATCAGGGAGAGAGGAAGGGGAAGAATTCCCCCCGTTCAAATTTTTTCCCCCGACTTCTCCTCCTCTCATCTTCCGGGGAATTACAGTGTTCGGCTCTTATATCTCCCAGTCGGGAAAAGGAAATTGTAACGTACCTCTTCCCTTCCCACCTCCGGATGGGTGATTGAAGGAGGGCATAATGTCGAAAATTACGCGTCCGCGAGCACTTTGATTACGCTCACCCGAGCGGCATTTTTTTTATCTCTGCCGCGCCATTCGACTGGGCGGGAAGATGTTTGATTTACGCACGCGTCGCTACCCACCGCCTCGGGCGGCGGATTTGGGAACTATGGCCACGGATGAGATAGTGAAGGGCGCAACTCGAAAAGGACGAGAACGACATTGTGGGTTCTCTTTTTCTTTTCCTTTTCGAGAGAGAGGGGAATCACTCATTTCATGAATATTAAAATCACGTGGACTCGATTATGATTAGTCCGTGGCGACATGTCTGTGCGCACGGGTAAAATGCTTTCCAAGTATTCCGCAGTCGTTTTTTTTCACTTTTTCTCCACTGCTTTTAGTGTATAAACAATGGAATAACGTCTTGACGTGCGATTAAGAGTCACTTCTCCGCGAAAATCCGTGGAATCAGATCCCATTCTGCTGACATACCACACATAGGTGGAAGAGGAACCTTGATCAGCCTTCGCACTGGATCGTGCTCGAGTTTTCTCTCCATCCTTCTTTTGTTCGGCGAAGTAGTTTTTTTTTTAACGGCTTCGTTTTCTTTTCAAGTAAATTACCATATTTATATCCCAGGCACGGACAAAACGAAATTCCGAACGTCGAAATCTTGAACTAAATATCACCGGGTGACGTGTGGGTGCGGGTTCTTGGAATGGTCTTGCCTCATCGAGTTGATTATGTATTTCGATCCAACGAGAAGCTCAATATCCATCAGATCATGACGCTGGCACTATTTTTCTCGGATCTAATTGAAATGAAAGTGCTTCGTACTCGGAAGGATTATTGTTCTGGATTTACGATTGTTGCCTGTTTCGATGACAGAGAAACAATCGAAATGGAATCGAACAGATCTGAATGCTCCTTGGCAATTAAATATATGAATATTCAGCAATTTCGACCAAAGATCCATGAGCTATATGCTGGGATTTCCTGGCCCAAGCAGATTCTGGGTGGTGACGTGTTTCTCCAAAATAATTTATATGGATGCATGCTTTATTGATGGCTCGGAGAGTTTTTTTTCGTGTAGACACTACAAGTTATACTTTTCTGGAAAAAAGGCTTCCATTACCCTGTTTTTCAGTTTTTTAAACATAAGAATACTCTTTATATAAACTAGAATATTCTTCATCCATGCCTTTCCTTTAGTACCCTTGTTCTCGGTGGATAATTTTTTTAGTTTATGAAGAGTCTTTCTGAGGAAAATCTTTTAGAGCCTGGCCAGTTTAAGCGTGTCGGGATGAATGCGCCAAATTCGAGCCATAGAACTATAAAATCGTTGTTTCCGCAGTTCTAAAGCTTCAAATATACCTAAATAATTTTCATATTATCCTATATTGGTATTTTTTATTTCTTTACCTTTCCTTTTTTTCGTGAAACTTGACCCCTTTTCCTCGATGAAGATTCTTTTCCAAAGTTGTTTTCTTTTCCTATTTTTATGTGATAATGCTTAATAGATGAAGGCGATGACCCATTAAAATTGACGTGTAGAAATAGATTCATACGATGAACGACTTCCAGTGCTTCCCGGAATTTTTTTATAGCCTAAATTGTGTGGTACAAATTGCTCATCATTGTGTGAAACATCAATATTCCATTTAAGGTATCATATCCTCGAGTTCTCCTATTTAAATGTTGGGCAATACTTACCCATGCATTTGCACAACGAGATCATCTGGATAACTGTCGCAACTCAAGTCACTAGTACCACAAGGGGTGTAACCATTTAATATGATTTGATTTTGAGCTGCCTCTGCGATTACTCTCGAAACTATAAGAATGAATCCATCAATTCTCCTCTTCAGTTGACAGCATCTTTGGATTTGGATCTAATCTAGAATTTGGCAATCCGGTCAATGACTTTTTTTCCGCAGTGTCAGTATTAACATCTGGAGTTTTAACTAATATCCACTACCTCCCGTCTTGATAAAAGTTTAATGTCAAGAATTAGCACTTTTTTACATCGAATGGAGGTTTATTTTAGCGTAAAAGGAGCATTGCATACTGGTGCGTGAAGAGAATCTCATAAAGAAATTATTTTTTAGCAGCCTTATGCTTATTCCGGCTGCAAGTCTCTTCATCTTTCTTCTATGATGCGACTCCAATTCACTAATTGGTTCCCCATTTTTATCAGTGGATCTAGCGTAAAGCTATGACTATTCCTCTGCTATAGGGTTCATAATAAGCCAATCTGCTGTTCAATGATTCTGATAATTTTTACATCGAAAAAATCTGTCTCCGGAGTATCGCGAAAAATGATCTTGTTTGAAAGATTTATCCAATCGACAATGACCTTATCAAATTGCGTATTGATATTAAGCCATACTGTATGAAAAATGCTGTTCATTTCTTGACGCCGTTATTGTTTCTGAGAATTTGAATGAATCGCGGAAAAATATATAATAAATGGCTACAGGAACCCGCTCAGAAATTCTTTGAGAGAATTACAGTGAAAGTTGGACGAAGTATGTAAGCATTTTCCAGGCACTCAGGTTTAATTTGATATTCCCTCCCTCGCATAGAAAAAGCTGGACGTTCGTTAGCCAAGCCACATTTTTAGGGACTTGAACGTTGAATACAGGAAGTTTCATTTTTGTCATTCTTATGTTTATCTCGTGTGATTGCTTGTGGAAAAACCGCCCACATGTTTAAAACTTTTTCCCTCTCCTAATTGGTATTGGTGACTTATCTCTGAATCATGGATGAAATATGTTGCTTTTTGAATCCATTTCGTTCGTAATGTTCAATTAATTGAAAAAAACATACAGGATCATATATTATTGTGCTGAAGGCAACTGTGGCGTATAGCAAAGTAACGATCTTGCGATCAAGGAACGAATAACGATCTAGACTCAATTTTATTAGGTCGTTGTCGATTAGATAAATCAATCTAAAAAGATAATTTTTCACCACACTCAGGTGATGGATTTTTGCAATAAGAGTACTATCAGTATCATCAATCATCAGATTGACTTATTATGAACCTCATAGTGGAGGAATAGTCATAGTTTTTATGGTATATCCACTGATAAAAAATGTTGGAACCAATGAGTGGATAGGAGTCGTAAAATAGAGGATAGATTTGCCGCCGGAATAAGCTAAGAATGTTATGCTTTCAATTTAAAAATGTCCATCTGTCTTCGTATCCATAGTGCTGAAAAGATAGAGATGAAGATAAAAGAGCGATTTTCTCAGTAATCATCTTTATTGAATTTTTCAATTTATACGGTAAGTACCATCTTGTGGGACGGAAGGAGTACAACGGACATCAAGCGGAGAATAGCCGTACGAAGAAGGCGTTCTTGGATAAAAAAGACAACTGATGTGCTCAAAGAAGATAGGACTACAAACCAGGAAAGGGTACCTATGTGAAAACATTCGTGTGGAGCGTAGCACTCTAGGGATCGGAAGCATAGACCATTGGAAAATCTGATCAGAACAGACTGGAAGCATTTGAAACCTGGTATTGGGGGAAGATGCTGAAGATAAAATAGACGGAGAAAGTTGGAAATGATGAAGTGTACAGAAGAGGAAAGGACCATATGGAACACCTTACGGAAAAGAAGAACAAGATGAACTGGACTCACTCTGAGGGGGTGGAGGGGGAGGATGGGTTTGTGAGAAACGAAATTGAAGGGAAAATAGCGGGTAAAGTCCCCAGAAGAAGACTCAGGAATAAGTTCATGGACCAAATAAGGAGGAAAGTGCACAGGAAGAGATATCAGGAGGTAAGGGAACTAGCATTAGATAGGGAAGGGTGGAGGGCTGCAGTCAACCAATCTTAGGATTCAACAACAAACCAAGGCTATTTCCTAATTCCTAATTCAATAAGTGTTGCAGAAATATTCGATGAATTTATTGGTTTCATATCTTATCGCATGGAGAGATGAGTTCCAAAGTAGGCAAGATGACAAATGTGCAGTGAACCGCTTGAAGACTTAATTACTAGATAAAAGAGTTGTTTTGATACAAATGGATTGGATATTTGGGGAGGCGACCGACAGCTAAGGTCATTTGCGCCATAGGGGATAGGTAAGGAAGAAGGGTGGATAGAAACCCGGCATCGGCATTAGCCTGCTCTTAACGAAAGGCGCCAAGGGGACTACAGTTTAACGTCTCATCCGACAGACGGAGTACTGTACTTTAAAGTGCCCTCCACAAGACACTCAAGTAGGGATCGGGTTTCCTCTGAAAAACATCCTCCTCTGCGGAGATTTGGACCATGGCCCCCCCGTATGGTTAGCCAATACTCTAGCCACCACACCAACCCGATCCCCCCCATGCAAATCTACGCGTAGACGAAAATCGCTCTTATCACCTCTACCTGACAGAAACTGACCGCAGATGAGAATGAAAGCATATTAGCAGCTGCGTCCGAGCTCGATTCATTCGACAAATCGGCGCACGAACGGAACTTCCAATCCATGAATATTCAAACGCTCGCGAATAATTTCCTCGCCGGTCGTTTTATCGCGCTCCTGGGAAATAAATAATGCGTGCGTGTGGTGTACGTACTGAGTCGAGGGAGGAAGGAGTCCCGATCGGAGCGACCGCCGTCGGCGACCCAACGACCGACCGGCGGCCCCCCCCCCCCCCAAATACGGCGGGCGCGTGGATTCTCCGGTGGACGGTCATCATCGCTCTGCCCCCGCACGTGAGCGGGATTTCCGCGGAAATAGCCGAAAAATAGATTCTCTGCGGAGTAGAGGGGGATAGGGAGAGAGGAGGTGCTTGTCCGAGGAGATCATCCATTCTTGGATGAGAGGAGGAAGCTGTGACGGTGACAGCCCTTAAGTTTATCGTCTCCTTAGCGGGGTGGGGCTAGCGTAGATATCGGAAGGAAATACTTGCCGTAGACACGTCATGGCACCCACGCAAGATATCCCGAACAGGATGGGCATTTGTAATGTGTCACCTTATGAAATAACCATTCCACTAATATTTCGTGCTTAGAAATCTCTCGGTGAGTTATGGCCGGTTACGAGAACATTTAGTTATAGAGTTAATTGTTATAAAATCCATAAAGTTATACATCTCATAAAAAAATGTTGCAGGAACACGTCTACTAGTTACATAGCTTATTTACCAATCGTTAATGCAATGGTTCCGCTGTTACTTGACCCAACGCTTTCAAGCGGTGAATGATCGGAAGAATAATCTAGGTTCTGAATCACTTCCCGTCAAACGTGGTGTCCCCCAAGGATCAATACTCGGCCCATTACTATTTGTCATATACATTCAAGATCTCCCAAATAGCATACACCATTGCAAGTACCATTTATACGCCGATGACTTGCAGATCTACATCGACTGCGATCACAACGATATCTCAAATGCTATCGCACTAATTAATAGAGATGTATCTTCTCTATGTAAATGGGCGTCAGATAATTTGTTGAACTTAAATTCTCAGAAGACTAAGAGCATAATAATTGGTAGTGCAAAATCCCTTAAATCTGTAAACATTGAATTACTGTCCAAGATTCAAGTTCAAAATTTAGAAATAGAATACATTGACAAAATTAATGATTTAGGTGTTATTGTAAATAAAACGCTAACCTGGGATGAACACATAGCACATATTTCTAATAAAGTCATTAAAAACCTGTACAAACTGAAAAGTTTTCGTAACCTGATGTATTTACCACTGAGACTCAAATTAGCTAAAACCTTACTTATCCCTCATATTGATTACTGTTCGTTGGTAATATCCAATATTTCAAAATCTCAGATATCCGAACTGCAAAAAATACAAAACTGTGTAATACGTTATGTGTGCGATGTAGCATTTAATGAGCATATCACACCGTATTACTATGAATTAAAAATTCTTAAAATTGAACAAAGAAGAAAATTGCAAATGGGTGTGTTTATGCACAAATTATTAAAAGCTGAAACTCCTTCTTACATTTATCAGCCATATGAAGATAATTTGGTCAAAGAAACAAAAAACACCAGAAATAATAACAAATTAATTGTACCCTGCCACAGAACGTCTATGTATCATAACTCTTTTTATGTAAATTCATGCATTGTATGGAAGTCTATTCCGCAAACGCTGAAAAATATTAAGTCAACCGAAAGATTTAAAAAATGCTTGCTGTCTTATTATCTCCGTGATAGTTAATATTTTGTTAAATATCTTGGATTAAATTCATGAATATGCTACCTTTGTGATTGCTACAATATATTGAGCATGGAATTGTAATATTTGTTTTGGGCAAGTGCTGTGATTTGATAAGATTCTTGTAAATAGTGACATGTTTTCTATGTGATTGTTATTATTTTTTGCCTGAGTTGTGATTACTTATGCCTTATCCAAAGGAATTCTTTCCTAGAGCCAATAAATCTTATCTTATCTTATCATAAAATAGTTATGAATATTTAATAGAACATTAATTTCTTTAAAAAAATCTTATCTTCATACGTCGGATTAAATATTTGAAATTTTAGCCAATGAATGATTACCAATGCACACAAAAATTAGTCAGTAAGAGTAAACATACGGGTCATTTGTATCAAGGGGATCGTGTTGGTGGCTAGAGTACTGGCTAACCTTACAGGCGGCCGGGGTTCAAATCCCTGCAGAGGAGGATGTTTTCAGAGGAGACCCAATCCCTACTTGAGTGTATTGTGGAGGGCACTTCAAGTACAGTACTCCGTCTGTCGGATGAGACGTTAAGACGTGGTCCCCTCGGCGCCTTTCGTTAAGAGCAGGCCAAGGCCGAAGCCGGGTTTCTATCCACCCTTACTCCCTTACCTATCCCCTATGGCGCAAATGACCTTAGTCGTCGGTTGCCTCCCCAAATATCCAAGCCAATCCATTTGTATCAAAACAACTCTTTTATCTAGTAATTAAGTCTTCAAGCGGTTCATTGCACATCTGCCATTTTGCCTACTTTGGAACTCGTCTCTCCATGCCATAAGGTATGAAACCAATAAATTCATCGCATATTTCTGCAACACTTATTGAATTAAGAATTAGGAAATAGCCTTGGCTTATTGGTCCCATAGCTTAATAGGATACATATGTGTCGTTCCTGCAACTGGTCATTAGACGTGAGACCTGTTTAAAATGAATTATAAATTTAAGTACCAACTTCATCTTAAGTGCCACTATTCTTGACCGGAACAGATTCTCTTTGAAGCAACAATAATATTATGTACAGCATAATTCCACATACAACGTACATTTATTCTCTACTACAAAGCAAATAGCTACATTAATCAAAACATTTCGAATACAAATATAATTTCATATGACAAAACAATGCATACGAAACTTTTTGAATGCAAAGATTCTTAGTCATACTCGTCTGTGATAGCTCGTAGATTACTACGTTAAGTAGTTCTCTATTATTACTGAAAAATTTCTGTTATCATCTGCTTCTCTATGGTTTCATTATTACGCTATGCAGTGTGGCCAACAATTTCAGGTGGAATCAAGCTCTTTAGGGGGGACAATACCGACTCCGCATTGCGCTTTCAGTCATTCCCAATTCGCAGAACGTTTTGCTGTCGTGAGAGCTATTTCATCTACTGTCGGCGCAGAAATTTTGTTCACTCGAGTTTGGGAACAAATAAAAAAATCCATAAGACCTTCAGAAAAATGAATCACATTATAATTTTTCTTATTTAATTATGTGTTATTTAATGGATAACTTAAATATTTTAAATGCATTTAAATATTTTTTACTACGGGTGTAACGTAAGATGTACCAGTTTTTGACGGTGTTCGAGCATATGACAATTATGACAATTATATTTAAATCAATGGTAAATAAATATGTTTTCTATACATGTTGAGAGTTTCAGCATTTTATCTTTACCAGGAAAAAGGTTGTTATGAATTTTGTAAAATGATTGAACTTCAAAACTGGGGCGTCATACGATTTTGTTCTTGGTCACGTTGAAATCCGTACTATGCCTTGAACATTCCGATTTTCCAATGTATGAATAATCGCATTTAATTTAAATCGATTGGTATTTATACTGATCGAAGTGGGCAGTCCCGGCAGGTATTCATACTTGTTCTTCAAAGTTAATTATGCATTGAATTGAAGCGCATCCATCTTTAGAGTGCATACTTGAAATTATATTTGTCTTCGAAATGCTTTGATTTATATAGCTATTTGCTTCGTAGTTCTGTGCGTTTTAAAAATTCTCCTCCGAATCCTATCTCGACACGTATACCCCCGGAATTATTCTTGTCCTACTATTTTTCGCCTTTCTCCAAGCTGAATATTTAGCGATGATTTTTCCGGCTTGCTAAACTGAAAGAATTTTTTCATACGCTCGCATATTGCAATATTCCTCGCGGAGCTTGTCGAACACCATGAATGAACTCCTTTGAGTTAGACCTTGACAGTCATTCCATACGTATCGACCGCGGGGACGGTGGGGACGAGTCCTGGCTTTTTAACTTTAAGGTCGCGGTATTTAGTTTCGCTTTTATGGACTTTTCACCATTTAGGACATGGCTGCTTTTATCCCGACTCCGAGAGTGGAGAAGAGGGATTCTAGTCAGTCTATCCAGATAAAAATATGGAAATTTTAAATTGCGCATAGTTTCATATTTCTCTGAATATGTATTTCTCTCGTGATAAAATGGTGTGCTTGGCTTGGTTTTATCAGCACCGTACTCATAACTGCTTAATCTGTATTCCCGTTAAAATCATGTGGTTTAATGACATGTGTGGAAGAGCCTCTTACTGCTTTGTGAATGTTGGCCCAAAATGCTTAGTACCATTTTTATTATTTGAGAAGGTTATTTGAAGTACACTGAAACGCTTCTGGAGATTAATATGTTTCTAAACATATACATCTACTCATTACCCTGCAGGCAAACCACAAGGGTGTTTGGCAGGGGGTGAGTTATCACCAACGTGAGGAGAATCTCGAGATAAAGTCAAATATCTTGGAATTTTCATGACTTCTAACATAACGTGGGTAACACATTGACTAAATATGTGCGGCACAGCATTTAAGAAATTAGGTTTTGTTAAGCGAGCAATGGGAAGTTCCTCGGATTGATTGATAAAATGCACAGAAAAGCAGTGAGCTTCGTCAAAAACTGCTACTAGCGTTTTCAGACTACTAGAAAGCATGCCACTCCAAGATCCGTGCAGATTCATCCGCTGATGATCACGAGTTAATTATTGAAAAATATAAGTTGCCCCCAGACCCCACTTAGAATACGTTGCCAGTGTTTGGGATCCTCATGAAGTAGGCTTGATAACAGAGTCAGAACGCGTGCAGAGAAGATCATTAACTTACTTGAAAGGCCGTTATGATAGTCTCGTTAGTGCGACTGACCTATTGCTAAAACTAGGCTGGGAATCGTTATCAGTCCGTCGATTGAAAATTAGACTCAATCTTTTAAGTAAATGCAAAATCCATTTATTTTCAGAAGAGTTGTCAATTTCTTACGAGCTCCTATATACTACGATAGAACAGATCGTGAGAATAAAATAAGGGAAATAGTTAGTAGAACAGGAAGGTTAAGTATGTCGTTTTTCCCACGATCGATAAGAGACTGTAATGGCTGCGTGGAGACTGATGTAGGTTAGTTGACAGCTCATTAATTCATATGCCCCCAAATAAATGTGTCTAAATATGCCGAGTAGTGCAAACACCATCTACTTCTCATTACCCTGCAATATGGGATTATTGTATCTCATATTTGTTTTGGCTCGTGCATACAGAAAAAGGTAATGGGAAAATTTGAACGTTCCATTTGTGCGTTATCTTGAAAGTTGTTAATGAATTGGATTATTGTTTAATCGCGAAAATTTGAGCTGAGTTTAATTTGAATCGATCATAATTGGTTATTAATGTTTTTTAACAATCATATCTTGATATTTTAACGTCAATATTTGGTCATAGTCATGCGAAGGGAAATTTTTAGCTTCTACGTGTAAATACCAATAACGGAGTTTGACAAATACCGAACATTGCGCCTGGCTAGCGATCTGTGGTGACCGTAATAGGTCACCACAATGACCTATTGTAGGTTACCACAGGCAATGACTCTTATTGCTTACCTGAGTTATGAATCCTCTGTGAACGACTGAATGTTTTAAAGTGATTGGAATCAAATCTCACAAATGCGTGGTACAGTCCCTCGTAGCTGTAAAATTTATGAATATATTAGCTGCGCTCGGCATGCTTTGCAATGCCACTTTTTCTTTTTAAGTAGGCACACATCGATATGTACAAAATAAATTAAAGACAATGAGTTTTGTAGTCCAAGGGATTCCTTGTACCTTCACAGGAGTTTGTAACGCACAAATGATGGCATGAGTTTCCATTCCATGCCTATTCTGCGGTTTCCGAGTAAATAAAATATTCAATTGTTGAAGTAGTGCAAAAATTTAAGATTTTCAAGCTTAAAATTCCAATATTTGGAAAAAGTGAACGGTATGTGAAAATCGAATGCAAGAATTAAAAACTAGCAAACATAGAGACCACTGCACCAAATCCTATTCTACGTACAAATAAATTACGTATCTTTTATCATACATTTTATCTCACTGATATAATCCCGATGTACGCGATATTATGTTTCACGGATACGATTCTGATGCACCTGATTGAGCAACTCGTAAACGATCTGCTTCGTTGATTGCTCGTCGTTCCTCGCTTGTTTGAGAAGCCCGCGTGCCAACACTCATTTGTTGACACGACTCGCGCTCCACCTATCGTACAATGAATTTAATAATTCAGAAACCTTCCCAGGCGTGCGCACAACAACTCACCAAAGTTTCCTCGTCATCTGATGAATAGTGTCGGAACGTATAGAAGACGAACAAGCAAACATTCATTTTTATATATTAAATTTGTTAATTACTCATTCATGACGCACCTGCCTTATTTGAGGAATACATTGTACCAGATGCGGAGATTATCAATAGCTGTTGTCGTATCCTATCAGTCACTGCTAACAACATAATTACAAACGTAACTCAGCTACATGTTCTCGTGACGCCAAAAACTTCCCCTAATTGGGAATGACTGTGCGTACAATCCGTAGTCGGCTTCGTTAACGCGAAATAGCTTGCCGCCTACTGAAATTGTTGGCCATATTGCGTTGCAGACAAATGAAACCATGCTGGAGCAGATGGTCTTCTCTACGTTTCTGGGTGACTTAATGATAGTGATGTGCTATTTCAGGGTGTGATGCAATGGTTTCCAGAAGACTGTCTTCAGGGGGCATTTATCCATCACGCAATACAGTTGAACGTCATCACCTTGTGTGAGCGTCTATTAAGCATTACTGCGGAGCCTTGTTCCATCATGTTCTATTAAAGTTCTCAATTCCTTAAGTTGCGGGAAATCTTTCGAGATTTCGACTAATTTACTTTGTCACTTCTTTCAATTCTAAAAATACTGCTAATTGTTGTAAATAGAGAAAATGCCACTGTAAAATAGGCAAGAAAAAGCTGTTAGATCTGCTTGCAGTCTCGTCGGAAGCTATTTATTTTCCTGATTATTTAATTATTTATCTGAATCTCGGTGACGCTCTTTTCTTTTAATGCTTTATCTGAAAAGCATTTTTAGAAGTGGATAAAATCTAATCAGGCAAAATTTCTTGAAATAGGAGCTCGGAATCGTCACTTTAAAAATCTTCTGCTACGGAAAAAGAAGGAAAAAGGATATGATTATGCGCTCGCTTTATGCAATCCGAAGACAGCGAAAGGGCATTAATTAATTGGTTTCCTTTAAGCCGAGAGAACACATCTGCCTACGCGTTTTGATAATTCTTGCAATATCCAAAATATTCTTTCTAAATTTGATTCGGATCATCTAGCGCTAGGATTTTCCTCTTATGAATGACCTCCAGCGTTTAGTCTTGAGAGGAAAATAATATTAGGTGCCTATTCTTTATTTTTTAGGAAATTTTACTTGAATAAGAATATTTTTCATGAGTTCAACCGTCAGCATTTAGTCTTGGCTATAGAATTAAATGAGCCTGAGAGGCGAGTCTTATTTTGAGAGTGAACTTTCTCTGCAATGAATTTACTCTTAAAGATGTTTTACATGCCATCATTCCATCGAAATGAATTTTTTCATATCCTGTTTAGGGATTGATGCATATTTTAAATTCCAAATCTCAAAATTCTCTAGCGCTGTAAAGCCCATTTCAGTGCAGTTACAAGGAAATAGTGGTGAATTAAGCCTGTATGTATCAATAAGATAAAAGCATTAAGGCAATGTAATCGCTAACTATGATTGCGACACAAGTACAATTCTGTTAAATAGTACATCTGAGTACAAAATTAATTACAGTGCCACTTATGAGGACTAGTTGATATTGAACTCATTACACTACATCAAATTTTGATGAAAATACTTCGAGACAATATTTGGCAAGTATAAAGCAATGTATACCTCGACTTTTCGACGACACTAAAGCAGTATGTGCCCTGTTTATTTTCTGTTGGGAACACCTTTACTCTTACAGCCCAATACAAATAAAGAGTTCCTCTCAATTCCTCTCAAATTAAGATTTTTCCTCATCACATATGTATATTGCGTAAGAATAATAATAAATAGGAAAGTTCTACTGAACTAACAATACACTATTTTGGGTGAATGCTACAGTACAAAATGTAGTTTATGTAGAAACTTGGCGTTATAACTTTGTTTCCTGGTACATACTATTCTATCAGTTCAATTCAGTTGCATGAGTATGCGATGAGATCCCGAAAGATAATATATAATATGAATATAAGCATTTAAACATAACAACCCTATACTCCTCAATCTACCCGTTTGCTCACCCGATATTAATTTTTACTGCTCGTTGCAGGCACATCTTTCAAGAAGGGCAGGTATCGGAATTTGGAATACATTCTCAGGTGAGATTTGAAACTTGATATCATTGGCAAGTACAGAGTAATGCCTTTGAAATTTTGAGTAAAAACCATTTGAGATGAGAAATGATTTCATTAGCAACATGTTTTGGTCTGACGGTTTGCAAGTTCATGCAGATTGCAATTTTTAAAAACATTTATGAAATTTATAAAAAAACGGGAATGGATATAGTATTGGTCGATTTTCAACTTAACGATTCAACCAATCATTGATCATAGCATTTGATAGCAATTTTTTAAACAACCATGTTTTTAAAACGAACTAAAAAACATAAAATAATTTCTCCCAGCCCCATACAGATTTATAACCTCATACAGATTCCTAGCCCCATACATATTTTCCTGAAAATTTGTCAATGAGAATTTTAATAGCTATGAAAATACGTGTAAGATTTACAAAACGAAAATGCGATGCGCATGAGATAGTAAACTGATGCATGAATGTTCACCTAAGTCACTATCAATTTTATTGTACCGCAAATTATATAAGCTGCTGTGAGAGTTTTCTCTAACACAGCTACTCCCATAAACTCCTTACTATTGACGATTGCTTACACGCCACGTTTTTCGTTAAAAATTTTACAAGTATTTTCTTGGCTATTTAAATTCACAATAACAAAGTTTCAGGACGATCCGTATGGGGTTAGGAATCTGTATGAGGCAAGTCAAAATTTCTACTTAAACTTCTTAGTCCGTTTCAAAAACGTGGTTGTTTAAAATTTTTTTATTTAAATAATTATTTTCTGCGTTTTAGTCATATGTGATCATATCTGAAATGGAAAATTGTTATGCCTATCTACCAATAGAATTGTATTGTAGTACATACAGTTCAGCAGATAATACGAATGAATTCGTCAATAGTATCGCTGACACTTAATTCGGTGACATTGGCTTTTCCATTTTGTGCTCCGCTGTTTCCCCTGGTGTTAAATTTTATCATTATTTATTATTATTATTGTTTAGTACTGTATTATATACATTTTATTATTGCATTGTCATCCAGTCATAAGCCATGTTCAAAGTTGCAAGTCTCTGGCCCATCGGGAAGTTAGTATACAATCGATTGCAATATTTGTACCGATAGACAGACAGGCAAGGAAGCGAGCTAATAAAAACGTGGTAAAAACATACTTTTTATAAATGTTTCAAGTCTCTCCATATCTTGTGACTGGCAGCTGAATATACCCAGATCAATTCCCATAGGATTTCTTAAATTTGCCCTGGTGCCTTAAAAAAAAAACTGGCTGGCACTGGCTCCGAAATTGTCATTTTATTGCATCCCTCTTGGGGCATTATTACACAAGTTTGTAAACTTCGGCGCTAATTTCCTTGAATGAGGCAAAAAGATGTTTATCTCATCATTCGGACTGCAATTAATCGGCTCGAGACCATCGATAATTTTACCTCATCGAAATTTCCGCGGCACAAGTCTTTGAACTCGTGAATAAAATTAATAAATGCTTGAGGTTATTGAACTTAAAGGAGACAGCAAAGGAACTTAAAAACAGGAAGGCCGCAAAACCGTCGGCCTGCCCCATAATGTATGCAGATTGCCACAATAATCATTTCTCGCCTCTCTGTCAACACGGTACCGACATGCTGATTCGGCGGAAGTAGCGGGACGTGGGGTTAATCATGTTTTGAAGAACGCTTAATCTCGTGAGTGACCCTTTTCGATATATAAAATATCATAGAGTGGCTCTGTGTACATGTGATGTCCTTTCTTCCTGTATAACTTACGTCTCGAAACCAAAATCCCATGAGCAGTTACTTTCACCATCCATGACTACGAGGCAGTATTATATTATCAACATACTTGCGGAAGGTACACGTTGAAATTCAACGGGTGTGAAAAACATTGAACTTATCTTATAAGATAGCCGTAAAACCCTGTAGAAGAGTATACTTGTTGTATATATGCTTTGAATCAATCGATTACCCACCGAAGGAATCTATCATGGGGCCCTTGGGACTCTGGGTCCTTCTTATACAGACTTTTCTTCTACGTGCTATCAGGGGCCTGCAGGAAAACGTGGTATATAAATGGTAGAGGCGTGAATACCCTTTGAAAATCAAATCTCTGGTTGTCAAGGAAATATGCTATTATTGATTTGAGAGAAATATGTGAAATATTTTCAGCTAAAAACATGATTTTCAGGCAAATACGTAGCGTAAAAGAAAATCGATTGAAAGAATTAGAAACTTCATTTATTCAGCCATGCGATAAAAAAATCCCAGTCTTCTCTCCTGAGTAAAAGTACTTATAAAAAGCAAAAATTGAAACCACTGCACCGAACCCAATACTCCCGAGGACCACCCGAGGGGACCTTCGGGGGTCTTGAGGGCTTTTTTTAATATAGCCTACGTTGCTACCAGATATATTTTCTATCTATATGCCAAATTTTAGTTCAATCGGTTCTGTAGTTTTTGCGTGATGGAGCAACAGACAGACAAACAGATAGACACCATTATATTTTTATTTATTATTAAGGATTGATCGCTATTTATTTTTTATTTTCAGATGAAATCAAATCGTTAAAAAAAATACTCGTCTCCGGACCGTTCAAATTTTATATAAGGTCAAATGCCAAAAAACTTTCATCGTTATGAATAAAAGAACTCGCTATCGGCAACGTGAATGGCATGCGCATTGGACCGTAACAATGTTTTATTATTCCGGGAAAAATAATTTAGGTTATTTTTTTAACATTTCTGATAGTTTTGGGTTCAAACGGGATCTCTTTGTTTCTTCTTATTCAAGTCAAACAATATCCACAGCACGTGTTAACATACAAAGATATTTCGTGCATTCTAATAAAATAAAGGTTTTTATGCATTTAGAAGGGAAGTACAATGAACATGAATAGTAAAATTATGCATCAAATCTAGTTGAGGAGAATGGCATTGATGAATGATATTCGAAGAAATGGAAGTAAATGCTATCTGTATTAAGAGTTATTGGAATGCAAGAGGCCGTGAAAGAAGGGAGAGAAGTTATAGAACAATAGTTTTCGTGGAGGACATTAAATTATTAGAAACTAGCTGTGCCCGGCATGCGTTGAAATACCTACACAGGAATTCATAGCGTGCTAATGATGGCATGAGTTTCCATCCCATGCCTATGCGAGTAGATAAAATATTCTATATTTGAAGTTGCGCAAAAATTCAAGATTTCCAAGCTTAAGAATCCAATTTCAGGAAAAAGCAAAGCGTGTGCGAATGCAAGAATTAAAAAAAGCAAACAAAGAGACCACTGCACCAAATCTCATTATACGTACCTTTTAACATAAATTATGTCCCATTAATATAGTACCGCTGCACGCGATATTACACCTCATCGATACGATTCTGATACACGTGACTGAGCAACTCGTATATGATCTGCTTCGTTGCTTGCTTGTCGTTCCTCACTTGTTTAAGAAGCTTGCGTGCCAACACTCATTTGTTGAAACGGCTCACTCTTCTCCTATTGTACAATGGATTTAATAATTCAGAAACCTTCGTGGGCGTGCACACAACAACTCAACAGTTTCATCGTAATCTGATGAATGGTATTGGAACGCATAGAAGGCGAACCAACAAACATTTTTTTCTATATTACATCACTGAGATTCATTGGTGGTTGTTGAGGCTTTGTTCTGCATTGGTTATCAAGAATTCCAGAAGCTTTTAGAAAGACAAATTTGTTGTATTGCAGGTCTCTCATAAACACTCTAAAACACCACGTATGTAGCTGTATCATGAGTAGCTCTATCGAATGTACCTACAACGTTCCATTTGAGAACAGAAAAGTCGTGAGTTCTTTCGGTTAAATAGTGTTATCGTAAAGTACGCCCGATCTCCGAAGACTAATACCTCTTGATTTCCTCGTAAAAAATTCTACCTCAATAATGCGTTTGGTCCTATGTTGGCTTATCACCAATCTTTCATCTATGTTTCCGTCATTTTTATGTAATTTTATCTTTGTTTTCTGATATGCCGATATTGTGTATTAGCCATCAATTTCTTTGGTGATACTCATGGTTTGTGTTGTTTAATTTTTTCGGTTCTCCCTCCATGATTAATATATCCCTTTCTGTTTTTCTCTAAAAAATGGTAGCTTTGCATGGTATGACTCAAGACTCTGGAGGCCATTCTCTGGATCAAATATCTTCATTGATTCTACCTCTAATGGATCCTAAAATCGGCATGATCGATGATCGCTTATGTTAATTGGTCTCTAAATGTGAGGCAATTGGACTGTGAATTGAGCTGGATATTGAATAGCTACTGAAGTTTGTTTTTGAAAATGCTGTTGAAATGAAAGCTGATGAAGCTCGTTTTTGAAAATGGTGTTTGTTTTTGAAAATGTTGGTGAAAATGGGAAGAAATTATTTTGTTGTTTGAAAAATTTAATTATTCTCATACAAAAAAATGGTGTGTAAGTGCACTGTTCTATTTGGAATCAAATATGTTATTTTGCAGGATCATACTATGAAATTTATTGGTGTGGAGTTAATTATGAAATGGATGAATTTGATGATGTTAGTGTTTTTCTGGAAGCAGCTTCAATGAGATTTATTAAAATGTGTAATAACTTCACATAGGCCTTGATGTAAACAATGCTGGATGGAACAAATCATGTTCGCGTGAAGAAAGCTAAGGGTTTGTAAACTGTGAAGGGGGATTCAGAAATTTTTTGAGTAAGCTTGAGATATTATAAGGAATTTTGTAATAATGTGAAACTGCATATGTAACTTTGGTAAATGAAACTGAATTTATATTAATTGTAATGATGTACTGAATGCTCAGAATGTTCACTGAGATCCGTATATGAAGAGTTTTCGACTGTTTAAATTGTGGCTAACGAGTGTCTCCTGGGAGGTACTACTGCATTAGGAGTTCTAAGCAGCTTTGAAAGCAGTACAGGAGTATTCACGACTGAAATTTTAGCCGGAGTCACCAATATAGGTCCACAACGACGGATTTTACCAAACGAGTTTTAATCGTCAATTTAATTTGATTACTTATTAAATTCCCTTGGAAAGAGGAGGCTTAGGTAAATTATGTTGCTAAATCTTTCGGCGGTCGTTTAGAGGATCCACGTAAGAATCCTAGTCCAAGAGTGTGATTCTCTTCCGTGATGTTCTATCCATCCAGTGCTAAGCAGACTCTCGATACGGGCGGAAATGATGACGTAAGGGGGACAATTAGGAAACTCTTTACTTTTTAAGTGTTCCAATGAAAAAAAGACATGATTGGCATTTTGAATTGAATTAAACAAAAACATTCTCGAGCATCCACGCTGCATTAAGTAACCAAATAATATAAAAAGTAGAACTATTTCAACGTAAAAAAAATTTCCTTGGCTTGATCATCTACATCAACAAACTGCCCTGTGAGCCACCGTATGGGCATGTAGCGGGGGATGTTAGGTCACCAGCCGTGAAAAGATGTAAGGTTTTGGGAGGTGAAATGGATGATGCGTATTATGGGAGTGTATTTTGTGGAGCTCATTTTTTATTGTGGTCGCCAATTGTGCTCGGAAAAAACGAGTTTTGGTACCTATCTGTTCGGCAATGTATCTCTCTTATTTTATCGCTTCTGTCAGATTTAGAGATGTAGTGAGGGGTCATGATAATATCCTCTGTGTCGCTTTGATACACACCACTTCTGAATTTCTCAAGCAACCTAATCCTAGTGTGTAGTCTCCGAGTCTCTAAGGGCCACCACCTTAATCCCACTGAAAGTTGTGAAACACTATATGTTCGCTCGTAACAGTTTATAACGAAGCATGCAGATTTTCTTTGAATTTTATTAATTTTTTTGGTTAAATCTTTATGATAAGGGTCCCAATATTCTGGCATTTTTACGTATAAAAATTTTCAATAGAAGCTTTCAAAAACCACTTTACAACGTAACAATATACAATTGTCTCAATTATTACAATTGTAAAATTATAACCTGTGGATCTGATACTGCCTGTTTGAATTTTATGATACTGCTAACACGTTTAATCTGATAATCTAATAAAATTTAAACTCGATACTGCATTATGAAGGAAACTATTAGATAATTATGCTTATAATGTGGTTCGTGAAATAAAGAAGCGGAAATGATTGTGATAAGGTGTCAAATCATCAATCGAGTGGTTGTTAGACGTGATGGTAATGTTGGACGTATTTTTCTCGCGTTACAGTCACGCACGTGTTGAGGTCGCGTGAGGCGGGGGCGCCTCGTTCATAGGCGCTGTATACCTCTCCCCGCGGGGGATCGGGTTGGTGTGTTGGCTTGAGTACTGGCTAACCAACGGGCGGCCATGGCTGCAGAGGAGGATGTTTTTCTGAGGAAACCCGATCCCTACTTGAGTGTCTTGTGGAGGGCACTTCATGTACAGTACTCCGTCTATCGGATGAGACGTTAAGTCGTGGTCCCCTTGGAGCCTATCGTTAAGAGCAGGCTATGCCGACGCCGGGTTTCTATCCACCCTTTCTCCCTTACCTGTCCTCTATGGCGCAAATGACCGCACCTGTCGGTCGCCTCTCCAAATATCCAAACCAATCCAACCTCTCACCGCGTAGTCCCTTTGGTCCGACGCGGGACTTTGCATCTTGCGGTTGCGAGACGTTAAACCATGGTCCCCTTGGCGCCTATCGTTAAGAGCAGGCTAATGCCGACGCCGGGTTTCTATTGACCCTTCCTCCCTTACCTATCCCCTATGGCGGAAATGACCTCAGCTGTCGGTTGCCTCCCCAAATATTCAAACAATCCAACCTCTCCCCGCGTAGTCCCTCTGGTCCGACGCGGGACCGTGCACCTTGCGGTCCGAATGAAGTGCCGGATAAACACGAAAGAGCGGCGGCAGACGTGAATTCGTGGTCGAGGGAGTGGCGAGGAGGGTATCTACAGAGGGGCGAGGGGGATAAGAGGAGAGAGAGAGAGAGGGAGAGAGCATTTGATGCAATCGCGGAGGCGTTTGCCAACGCCCGTCCCGGATAAATAATTGAATAGTTCCCAGAACTGCCCACCCCGCCCTTCCCTCTTGATCTCCCGAGCGCCTCTCCTCCTTCTTACCCCCATCCCTCTACGCCCCCCACGCCTCCTGTCCGCGACGATATGAAAGAGGAGGAGACCGCCCGGCAACCCTTCGCGTATCAAAAAATTTGAGGAAACGCGAAGGGGGTTGGAGGGTGGGGCGGGGTCGGAGAAAGATGGAGGAATGGACGTGAGGGAGAGGGTGCCGCGAATCTTTGGTGGGGGTACTCTTTTTATGTGGGAGAGGTGGGGAAAGTGGAGGGGAAGGGAAGGCATTAGACTATAAAAAGGGTCCGGCGAGATCCGGGTGTTTCAGAAAATTCAGCCGCGCTCCTGAGTGAGGACGTCTTGATCGTTTTGTTGATTTTTTTGTTTTGCGGAAGAGAGAGATAAGTGTTTTTTGAGGCGAGCGTCCCCGTGTTCCTCGGCCGCTTCGTCCTCTCCCGAAGCCGCCCGATCGTCTACCCGCCGGGAAAGCCTTGAACGAGTCCGACTCATTCGTCTCCCGTCCGGAAGATCATCGGAGTTACGCACGGTGAGTCCCCAGTTCCTATTTTGGGTGATGTCTCCTTCGGCCGCTCGGTGAGCGTGTGTCATCGGTCCCCGCTCTCTCTCTCTCTCTCTATCGGGGAGGGATGTCGGAACTTGGGCCGGGGACTCTTTCTCTTTTTTCAGGCCATTCATCGGGTCTTCTTCGCCGTCTCCCGTCCAGGTGCGGCGGGAGTTCTTTTTAATGTTTATATTTTTCCTATGTCTATGTAGTAAATTAGAAATACTTCGATTACATAATACCTTATGGAAGACGAAATTTTTTTTTATGTTGTCTCAAAGTACGAGTAAACCTTCTTATCTGAGGAATGATAATCTGTCAAACCATACATTTTCATTAACTACAATATTTCATTCAAATAGTGTGTAAAATGAAGTAGGCCGAAATCTTCTTCCTCTGTATAGGATTAAGACAATCGTTACTCACAATTGGGCGAGTGTGAATTTAGATCCACCTTTCGGTCAAGTTATTAGCACTCAAAATGAAACACCTTATAAAGTAAGAGAGGCTTCTGACTAGTGGACTAACATATTTCTGAAGTATTAACTGGTATGTTTAGATATGTATTATGGTAAGTATTTCCATTATTAAATGGCAAGATAAAAGTAACGATAGCTACACTACCGGTGGCCATATCATAACTTGTTGGATTACCTTACTCACAGTACAAGCAGAACTATTCCTGCTACTTTCATCCCTCTTTTTGGTAATGATCCCAGAGTTTTGAATCGAGTCCTAGTAAGTCTTTTCTGGGCTCTTAACCTTTTCACCAAATGAAGTGTAGCTTTTGTTACTTTTCTCTTACCATTTAATGATGGAAATAATTATTATAATGTGTATCTAAATATGTTAGTTAACTTTTTACTTTAGTTAGTTTATAAGGGCAACTTCAGCCATATGATAGTCAACTAGCTAGAAACTGTATGTCTCTCTTACTTTATAAGGTGTTTCATTCTGAGTGCTAATAACTTGATCGAAAGGCGGACCTAAATTCACACTCGCCCAATTGGAACTAATGATTGTCTTAATCTCATGCGTAGGTTGAAGATATAAGATTTTTTCATTTTACTGTGTGAATGAAATATGGCGGCTAATAAAAATATATGGTTTGGCTGATTATCATTCCTGTGATTAGCAGGTTTTTTCGTACTATGAACCAACATGAAAAAAAGCTTACGTCTTTCATAAGGTATTATCTCATCGCATTATGTCTAAATTATTACATATTCCCGTCGTTTCCGGACACGTTTGGGAGACGGATAAGAATTTTACCTTTGAGATTATGAAGAAAATGGTCGCGTTTTCAGGATTTTTCCCGGAGGGATGTAATTTTTCCAGAAGGTTTTAATGGTCGAGCTACATCGATATATTCTTATTTGCATTGCGAATCCATTCTCAAAATCTAGTAAATTCATGAAGTAAGATCTGTGGAGATCAAAGTTGATTATAAAATTTTAATCAAAATGTTGAAAAGTTGATCATAAAAAAAGGATTGAAACTTCAACAGAAAAAAAATTGGGAAAATATATCATGAGCTTTTAAATTCCTCAAATACTATTTTTCTAAGCATCGAGGTTCATAAAAATGGAAAGAAAATGAATTTAGTCGAGCCAATTTTTTTATTTGCATACAATGCTTATTCCTTTCCTATGGGATGGTTTAGCTTGTGCAAAAACACGTAACGCGTACTCCTTACTCCCGAACTTTTCATCATTTTGCGTATTCAGGTATACGAAAATCCAATAAAGTTGCGGTTTTGATTACTTCCGCAGTGCTTTCAATTTATGGAGTTTTCTGTGTGATTGACATCTTAAAAGAAAGGGTTTATTTGGTTTTTTCAATATTGATTGGTGGATATCAGGGTGGAAGAAAAGTCGGAAAAAATAGTGTCGCTGGAAGAGCCTACTTTCCCATCAAACAATCTTCAGCATGTGTACCGGACCAGGAAAATAAGATTTGAATGCATAGGGGATGCATATTTCCTCCTAAGGACGTATCATCTTCAGAGGAATTCTTGGTCGTGGTAAAATTATGACTCATGGCTCTATTCCGGGTGCACACCAACAAATAATTATATGATTAGTTCATCGTACAACATGGACAACTCCATCAAAGGTTATAAAATGATTGTACTGAATGATGTGCTCCACCATATGAAAGGGAGCTCAGCTGCCAACGCCGACTAGATGGAAGCATGGTTGAGGTGTTTTTTGGGAGTTATCAATTTTCACATCATTATTCCTATAAAGATTCTTTATCAATATAATGGACAAGGATTTTCACTTAATTTCTTTTTTAAACTTTGATATTTTGAGTGAAATTAACCTCTTTAGCTCTGCATTTGGGTTTTATTTGGGGCCTAAATAGGATATGATCAACATTTCTGATGTTATTTTCATTTTCCAGCATATTTATTAGTAGCTCATTTGAAAACAAATCCACATTAAACTTGACTTCAAAGGTAGAGGAGAAATACGCGGAGGAGAATAGGCGGATATCAATGTGGCTCTATAATTGTTGTACATAGTTCCCAGTTGAAAAATACCTGCGGATCGCTCCTCACGAATTCGTTGCTTGTTGACTTCAACGAAGGGTGAAATGCTGTAGTTCTTTAGTTTCAATATTTTCAAGGGAGAAATAAACTCGAAGAAATCGAATTCAGGTTCATAATCCGTAATTAAACATCTTTTATCATATTTGCCTTCGAGCATCAAGTTCTCGTGAAACCTGACGCAAGTTTCACGGTAACGATTTTATAGAAAACTACTGGTGTAGTAACGACAAATCGGCATTAGGTGTTAATAATGTTTAACCGAATTTTCTCTCATATTCTGATTCCATGAATTTTGTTCTAATATTATGATTTAGATAGTGTAAGTACACTGTTTGAGCATCCTTCTTTATTATTTGTTAGTATAGTCTCTTGCTTATTATATTTAATCAATGGTAATCTGTGCTGGCTTCCTGGTTAATGTATTTCTTGTGCATAGGTGATTGAGAATTATAATATTTGATGTGAAAGGAATTTGAGATGAAATAACGATCTTATTTTTAAAAATTCATTGAAAAATGCTTGCTCCTTGTGCAGAGAAATTTTAAGGGAAAATTCGTCTCATGAGTAGGCCGAGTTTAAGTAAAATGTGAAGCATTTAAAAAGCAGTTGAGCTTACTCATAAAATTTTCGATGCTTTCTTCAATAATTTAGTTTTCTTACAATGTTTCTGTTTTTATGTTTTATTCAGCGGCGAAGTGAATTTTCCAAGAGTTTCTTCATTTTTTTTCTGAAAAAAAGGCATATATTTCTGCTCTGATTCATTTGCTAGCTATCGCGAAACTGCCCGGGCCCGTAATCAAGATGGTAATCTAATCCGCAAAATGTGAACGGGTGGAAGGACTGAAACACATCAGTAAATTTTTACTGGGGAGCTAGCAGATGCTTTGATCTTCCCACCGCCACCCGCGGCGACGTATGAATGGCGGCCTGATGGCTGGAAGGACCTTGGGACACATCGAGCGGATCCATCGAGTCAAAACCCAATCCAGACGCGAGCATTCAAAACTTGATCCCTCTCCACACGTGTGGGCCCAATTTCTTCGGGGATTTCGTGAATATAAGGGTCGATTGTACGAGACCTTGTGCGGACCCTGTATCAAAATATTTCGGTGCCTTGGTTTTGTTTTCATGACGACTGGTGAGAGGAGATGCCCAACAACAATTTTGCCATCATTTTACTCTTATCTTCTACTTCTAATTCTACTTCTACTTATTATCCTGCTGGGCACCACAAGGGTGTTTGGCACGGGGTGACTTATCACCAACATGAACTTCAGTGAAGAAATTTACTTTCACCAACATGTCCCACATAATGGGTATGCTGCAAATGCTACAGAAACTACTAAATTAATCTATAATGTAGTCCGTTTACGTAAACGTAACACAGGAGTCATGCAGGGAACATACCAAGCATGGTGTTAGCACTAATCGGCAAATTTTGAAACATGCATTAGGGTGCAAATGAATTAATCAGCTACACTACCCGTCAACTAACTTACTTCAAAGTCTCAATGCAGCCATCATGGTCTCTTATCGATCGCGGGAAAAACGAAATTTAATCATTTCTGTTCTACAATCAATTTCCCTTATTTCATTTTTACTATCTGATCGATCGTAGTATGTTGGAGTTCGTAAGACATTAAAAAATACTTCTGAAAATAAATCTGTGTTGAATGTACTTAAACGATTGAGTCTAATTTTTAATCTTGTCGATCATGGTGTAATTCTTCCTCTAAGGTGAATCTGTCCCCAAACAGGCTTCAGTAGAACTGCTCCCCCCATGCTCGTCTATCCTGTGCTGCCTCCCTCAGCTCTTCGTAACTCCCACCATTATTAATATCAGTCAACATATTATTTCTTCCTCTTCCCCTCTTTCCCTAGATCTTTCCTTCAAATATTCTATTCAGCAGGCAATCTTTCCTGAGGACGTGTCCCATCCAGTTTGCCTTCATGGTGTAATACGCCAACATTATGTGACCAAATACTGAATTATTTTAAATTTAGCGCTAGCCTTCTCCTCGGCCACCTGCTCTCTAAATTTTATTTCATTCAGGTTTTGGTCTCTTTGTTAAGAAGGGAGAGGGTTATTTTTAAGTTTTTAATGACCACACAGGTATTATATTGGTGTCTTCAAAATTTTTGACTCATCTGTTAGATTTTTTACCTCCATTTGTCATCAATATTTTTGCTGATGTCCCACATCACTTTTATCAGGCTGTAATGAGGCCAATTTATCTTATTTGTCGCTGTCTTTAAGAATTCAATTCGCTAATCTTTTTATTAAACCGGCGTTATTTAAGTTGAATCTGCATGTTCATTTCTGTGTTCCCCGTGGAGGAAGGTTTTGATTCTTATGAACTTCTTCATGGTACTCTAATCTCTAACAGTGCGTGCGCTTTTTATCCTTATTATTTTCCCATTTCTCAAAATCTCCTGCTTGTTTCAATCAAATTTTTTAACTTGAAACTTTTACAGACGGTAAAATATTTCTAAGCATTATCTTCACCGGAAGATGATGCTTAGCCATCGAAACCCGGGTCGTGAAGACGTTTAAAAGAAATATGAAAAGAACAAGAAATAAAAATCGCATGCAGTGTTAGAGATTAGAGTACCATGAAACAGTTCATAATAAGCAAAACCTTTATCCAAGGGGAATACAGAAATGAAAATGCGGATTCAACTTAAATAACGGCGGTTTAAAAAGAAGATTAGCGAACTGAATTCTTTAAGACAGCGAGAAATAAGAGAAATTGGCCTCATTACCGCCTGATAAAAGTGATGTGGGACATCAGCAAAAATATTGATGACAAATGGAGGGAAAAAATCTTCGCCGGAAGATGACGCTTAGCTATCGAAACATGGATCGTGTTGACGTTTGAAATATTTTGTTGTCTGTAAACGTTTCCAGTTAATAAATTTGTGATGGAGTACCAAAAAGTTAACGAAGATCATGTTTAATTCTATCTCCATCAAATCTGCAATTAGTTTTTCAATAGTTTACGGTAGTATTTACCGAAGAGGGTGAAGAGCTTGTTTACAATCTCAAGGCACCGATTTCGTATCCCGGACGTGGCTGAGATTTTTTTACGCAAGATTCCTGATCCCTGCTTAGGGGCCATTTGGGAAGCTCTTCGTATGTAGCACTCCGTCCATCGGATGGAACATTGGACTGCGGAACTCTAGACGCCTTTTCATGGTTAGATAAAGCCGTTGCTGGGCGTCTCTCTCTTTCTCTCTCTCTTCCCCTCCTTAATTTTCCTTGAGGTAATGAAGCCCAAATGATTTCGTAGGTACTGTCTACAAAATTTTATTTCCACCTCTTGCTACACGTGTTTCGACTGACTAGCAGTCATCATCAGGCAAGACTGAATAAAAAAAAATTTTGTAGACAGTACGAAATCATTTGAGCTTCATTACTCATTATGCTGTTCTACGATATCTCGCCTGAGAAAGTGGAGTTTATTCCTTGAGGTAGTTTGAGCGGAAAATCATTGTACTTAGAAATCAATAAATTAGGTCTCATTTTAAAGAAAAATATCTCACCTTTCCAATGACACTAAAACTTCTACGCCTTACTACATAACTTTCGGAGATATTTGCCAAATAAATACCAGCCTTTTCACATGGGAAATGGTTCGTGTATGCACTCCAGAGAGACATTATTTACAAAATGAGGGATTTATAACTCCTAGATCTCGTCAAAAACCCAACAGTGTGTAGTTTGTGTGTTTTCTCAGCTATTTTTTAAAATTAATCATATTGTCACCGCAGTAAATTCTTCGGGATCACAATAAACCTTTCGTTTTGATGGAGTTTCAAACGCACCGCTCGAAAAAAAATGAGTCAAGTTAAAGACTTATTTAGATATTTTCATTTAATTACTTACAATTTCTGTCATATAAAACTATATTGTTGCACCATTAATAATGCAATATTTAATTGATGTGTCCTACAGCTGGTGAAATTAAAACGTATAATTCGAATATGGTCTCTATTATGACTAGGGAAATATCTCGCTCGGACTACCTTAAGATCCCTCACAAACCAACTTACCCTCATGATTTAAAAAGAGTACAAATGACCGAAGCTGTCGTGAACATTCCCCTGTACTTTATTACACCTTATGAGTCGTTGAGTGCAATAGTGATATATCTCAGTATTTGCCATATTTTAGATAGGTGCGAAGAAGAACTTCTCTGAATTTACTGTTTTTGTGGATGAAAGGAGTAGGTCTAACTTTAGTGATTTTCCACCAGAATTCCGAAGTTAGGGTTTAATTTTATGTATACCTCATTATACCATCTTTCTCTCACTGGCGCATGAAGTGGCCATACAAGTGCCTTAAGTCAACAGATAATGCTCTACAAAATATTTCTGAAAATTTTATTCCCTGATAATTTAACCTTAAACTATATCGGTAGTATTATTATTTGTTTTAAAGGAAGGCTCGGTCATTGTTATAAATAAGCTCTCTTAACCTTTTTATGAATACTCCCCCAATGGGGTCTAATTTTAACAGCTTCCGCTGCTTCGCGTAGCTCGATCAATGCGAATTAAGAATCGGCCATTACTTTTTTATTGCGTTTCTCCCGAATTTTGCGGTCCTTATCTCTCCGCCTATAGTAGCTCATTTGCGCGTGGGACGATGTGTTTGATCCCTATCCTACTTTCGGGATCACTCTCAAACGTCGGCCCCGCCGGACTCGTTTTGTGAAATAGCTCTTCTGAGTCATGGGAGGAAAGAAAAACAGTCTCGCGCTCTTAAAGGTCAAGAAGCGTTCATCGAGTGGGCCCAAACAAGCGAAAGAATTCTGCGTGGAGGAGGCAGAGGGAATCGCGTGTGGCGGAGTAATTCACGAGACCGTGTCAACGTTTATGGACTTCGAATTGGAGAAATAGGAATGCTAGCTGTCACGATGATTGAGATCGGCGTTTCTAACAAAAATGTCTCTTCGTGAACTCCTAAATCATATCAGTGGTTACTGTGGTATGTGGTCATAACCAAGTGGCTTGTTGTACAATAGAGGCACATAAGTTGAACATCTTCGTAGTATTTTTGACCTTTTCAACAATGATATGGAATATTAGATTTAAATGGGCTGATATCTCCAACTCATTTTCGGTGGACGATGTATTAATGCAAAGGAATGTTCGCAATGAGATGCCGTCACTTTTCTCGGGCACGGACCTTAATCGTGAATACGGTCAAGAAACTATTTCCTTCCCATTAAGCAGACGAAACTTTTGACTTCTATCCACAGATATGCTTGAATGACTAGTTAGTTGGCGTAAGACTCTCCAGATATTGCCGCGTATGTTTTAAGCCATATTAAATCCCATGGTTTTCTTATTCGCTAAGGGCTTAAAATTGAGCTTGGATGCCAAATATGATAAAAATACGAAAGCGGAATAATCTTGCATGGGGGAGGCGGAGAGAATCGATTGTGGCGGAGTAATTCACGAGTCTTTTTCTACATTTATGGACATAAATTTGGGGAAACAGAAATGCCAGCTGTTTTGATGATTAACATCGGCGTGACTATCGAAAATGCTTCTTTGTGAACTCCTCAATCATAGCAGTGGTCTCACAGGCTTATGGTTATAACCAAGTGGCATGTTGTGTAATTTATCCAAAAATGATGAACACCTTCATAGTCTTTTTGAACTTTTTAGCCAGGATGGTGAAAATCAGATTTAAATTTGCTGATATCTCCAATGCATTTTAGGCAGGAGGTGTATTAATACAAAAGATTGTTTGTAAGGCGATGTCGTCCCTTTTCTTGGGCACAGACCTTAAGTTAGTCTGAGTGAGATAGTTCCCTAGTCATAATAGAGATCATATGCGAATTATACGTTTTCATTTCAGTAGCTGTTCGAAGCATGTAATAAACATTGCATTATTAATGATGCAATGATAAACTAATATACGACTGAAATTCTGAAAGTCTTTAACTTGACTCATATTCTTCTTGCAGTATGTTTAAAGCTCCTTTCCAACTGAATATTATTTACGATCCTGAAAAAATTACTGCGGTGACAATATGATTTATTTTTGAAAAAGAGTTGAAAAAAAATTTTAAAAACTACACCCTATTAATTTTTTCACGAGAACGTGGTCTTTTAATTAACTCATTTTTTGAAAAAGGTCTCTGGCATGCATACACGTACCATTCCTCATCTAAAACGGCTGGTATTTTTTGTCAAAAATCTCGAAAGTTAGTTCGGTAAAGGTCTGATGTTTAGGTTTTTTTGGAAGCGTTAGATATTTTTCAATAAAATGAGACAAAATTCGTCGATTTCTAGGTGAAATCGTATTTCGCTCAAACTGTCCTAATCGTGAATACAGTCAAGAAACTATTTCCTTCTCATGAAGAAGACGAAAAATTTTGAACTTTAGCCACTAATATGCTTGAACAAGTTGTAATTTGATATAGGACTCTCCTGATATTACCACGCATATTTTAAGCCTGGTTGTATCCCATGCTTTATTTTTCACCTAGGGCTGAAATTAGAGTTTGGATGATATGTTAAAAAATATGATAAAAATACGAATTTTTGTCCGTAAGTCGGCCTTGTTTATTTTGATTAACTCGTTATTAGGCATTAGTCTGTAGTGACGATGAGGCATTTATGCAGGGAAAAATATCTTTATGCTTGCCAGAAACTTAGAGAGATGAATTTGAGAGAATTACTTGTTGTACCTGGAGCTGTTTCGCGTATTTCTGTAGTAGTAGAATGTCTTAGTAAGAATCAATACAAATATGATTATAGCTGAAATAAGGGTAATCCCATTTCAACCTTACCGCAATTGATTAAGCATACCTAGAAAATTAGTTTAGGTGATCCGTTGTATATTATAGGTCAAAATCCACTGAATGTATAACAAATTGTATCGTGACCCGAGTAGGCTTTTTTTTGGATATCAGGGAATTTCGTTGAGGAAAATTGGTTTTAAATAGCGGTATTTTTATGCGATAGTTTGTAATTTGACCGTACTAGCCCTATTTGAGGCGTGAGTTATACTTAACTCTTGATTGCCATCTGGTTTTACGTAGCCGAGTTCGAATAAATACTATCAGGTATTGTCTAGTGCCTAACGTATAAGTAGTTGTCAACATCCAACCTTGGCTATCCTGGATTTAAAAATTGCTTTCTTGAGAAAATCGATCAAGTGTCTTTTTGTCTTGAATAACTCATTATTTTCGAGTTTCTAATCGTAACTGCATTCAAAGCGTCCCTTAGTTATCGCTTTTTTACTCTCTTAGAGGCGGCCGATTGCTTGATACTCTGTAGATGAAAGAATGTTCATGTTGCTGGAGAAAAGGTCTGGCAGGTAATTGATACTATGTCCAAAATGAATTTCTCCATTTCTCAGAAAGAATCTCTGCGGCAATACGCTATACGTCCATATCGCGTCGAGAGTAACAGATTTATGAGCCCTGTCACCACTCGTCTAGTTTTTCTCTCATTTTTTTATCCGAGAAACTACAAAATGTGTCCTCATTAGAAGTAGTGGTTTGAATTGTATGCGCCACCTTTGATATAAATTTCACTCGCTTGAGTGAGCATAATTTTTTTGCGGTGGAATAAAAATACGGGTGTAACTGCAGATGTATGGTTTGTAGTAGAACTCCGATAGGCAATATAAGTATCTTGCAGGAAATAGCATGCATTGAAAACTCAAGTATTCATTTGGCACAGTTGAATGCTGAAAATTTACTCAAAACCTGGAATAAATAGCCTGGTTGTGGTTTCCTCGTGCCAGAGCACTCTATTTTGTGGCAGTTTCTCCGGGAAATGGAGAGAGAGTGGCAATTAATTGAAGAAGATACGAACGCGCCCCACAATTAGCCCGTCCTTGAGGACGTACGCCAGTGCATCACTCGGCATGGTCTCATCTCTCGAATTTCTCGACATTGATGACGATACCCTTGACGTTAAGACCTGCTTTCTGCAGCAGTTACGATGATGCTTCAAACATATGAATGCTACTTATAGAAACAATAAGGTTCAATTTTTTAAGGACTATATCTTAGTTATATTTGTTGGTGACTTGGGAACATTAATTGTGATGAAATCCGAGGTAAAAAGACGGTAATCATTCAAATTATGGTTCCACGGAAAGAGGAAAACAGAGTCTTTGAAAAAAAAATAACTGTGAGGTTTTGAGGAGGAGAGGAAAGTGTACTTACCTGTAGAAGGGGACAACAAAAATTACGCTTTACATGAGGAAGCCAACTTGGGAATATTCTGCTCATTGTTTGGGTGCCATCGGAGAACGAGAACATTAATGTGGCATAAACTTAAACTCCATTACATTTTATCTAAATCATATTCCGTCTTTCAATAGAAAAAACGCGTCCTCTCTTAGGTTTGAACTTCAAAATTCAGTTAGTGTATGATTGATGGCTATTTTATTCGCAAATTAAACTGGAAATCAGATGGTGTTAGATTAGAGGATGGATGAAACATCTACTCTAATAGTCGACAGAATGGCGCGTGACAGGAGTTGATGGCACACCAGTCTTGAAATGGGATAGAAAATGAAAAACGAGGTGGGATGGTGAGTGAGTTGTTGTTGCCTTGTGTTTAGTTGTTTTTGTGTGAACATAAGTGGTGCGTGGAAAGAAGGAATTCTGGAAACTATAGTTGTATATCTCTTGTTTTGTCACTTAGCTAAGTAAGTGTCGCTTATTATGTTATTTTATGGAATCGTAGCGCATGGCCAAAATAATATCCTCAGTGTCGTGCTGAAACTCTGAATTTTTCAAATAATCACCGTTTAGCGTATGATCTCAGGGTCTCTAGGAAATGAGGTGATCTGTGTAATGCGAATGCCATATTAACGAAAACTTTTGAATTGAGGAGCGTTCTTTCAAGGAATTTCAATGTGATAAAATGAGACACCGAACCACTTTTTTTGGATTATTACCTCATTAAAACTGAAGTAATTAAATTGAAAAATGTTAGTTCAGTAGCAATAGTGCAACAGGAGGCTTTTACAGTTGGAATGAAGTGATCATTTGAAGACGCACCTGACGAATAATCTGTATATCAATTATTTCTAATTTGGAAATCAGAAACTTTCAAGTAATGGTCCACGGGACCATTACTTGAAAGTTTTTGATTTCCGATATGGAGAGGTTCCACAAAGTGAAGCCTGAATTTATAAGTTATTTATAATTTTATTATGTAATAACTATGGATTACCATCTGTGCAAATAAGTGTATTTTAAATAATTCAAACAAAATGGTGGAATTCAGTAGTTGTAAAAATTCAATGTTTGTCTTATTCATAGTATATTAAGTCCATGGATTTTAATCACTCAGTCGTCTTGAAGCCATTATAAGGAAAAATAGAAATATGAAGGAGAATCCGATGCATTTTTTAAATCCTAGCTGCGAGATGAGTGCCATATATGTGTAACGGAGTTTGCGTGTTCTGTGATAGGAACCCCGACTGACGCGAGGGAATGAAGCAAATGACTCCAAGAAAGATGCAAGTGGACCAAACTTACCTAAGCCATTCGATAGGAAAGCCAAGCAACGATCAATTAAAATAACTTTATACCAATGAAATATATCTACCACATTACTCATTCACAACAACTCATAAATGGCTAGTGTCCATCTTGTCAAACATTCCATCAATCACCTGTGGCGGATCTCAAGGTGCCACCTGGATTAACGATATAATGAAGGTCTCTATTGAAGGCCAAATGTCAATAGTGCATGTTTGGTGATCTTTACCCCCTGCCACACACCCTCGTGGTGGCTCGCAGGGTAGTACGTATATGTAGATGTACTAACCATCTAGCTGCATGTGACCCTGTTCTCTAGATGTCTCCCTTAAATATCCTAGTTGCATGTCAGAAGTTCATGTTTGGTGATCTTCACCCCTTGCCACACACCCTCGTGGTGGCTCGCAGGGTATTGCGTAGATGTAGATGAACAGAGGATGTACCATAAGCGAGTTAGGGGAATCAATTTGTAGTAATATTGAGTAGATTGAATGAAGATAGGAAGTGAATCGTTTGGAAGAAACTATTATTAGTTTTAAACAAAGAGGCATTGAAACCGAATAGTGGTAGCTATATCTTAAACCCTTTAAGCACTAATAACTGTGTGCATATGAAAAACTTATGTGTACAACGGCTTTATCGATTTTGACGGCAAGTTTCATTTTAAAGCTTTTAAGCGAGAGACATTTCAAAGAATAGGTGTTTTCTAGAAATAAGCTTAAGGAAGGAAATTTTGACCAAAAACATTTTTTCTCAAACCCATAAAAGTCTTGGGAATCATTGAAGATTTCAAGGTACAGTATTTCATTTTGCGACTTTAAATTGTGAAAAAACACGCAAAAGACGGTGATACTTAAGCCTGAATCACGCGATCATTTTTTCCGTCCCTTTTAAGGGATAGCTCCAATGATAGCTTTTCAGGGACCGTGACAATGATAGCTCGAGCTATCATTTTCTGAATCACACGGTCATTTAGGCCGTCCCTTTTTTCATAATTTTTTCCGTCCCTTTTCGCATCATTTCTATGTTAACTACTCTCATTCCATTGAAAGCCGAACGTGGCGTTAGAGTCGCTCTTTGCGGCCGAGCACTCTGATTGGCTAAATGGTGGAGTTAGCGATGCCTCCTGGGACGGAAAAAGGGACGTGCCCAGGGATGGAAAAAGCTATAGGGATCCCTATCGCTGGAGCCATCCCTGACTTTGTTCGAGTCACACGATCATTTTCGAGCGATCATTTGAGCTATCATTGGAGCTATCCCTTAAAAGGGACGGAAAAAATGACCGTGTGATTCAGGCATTAGAATGGCTAGGTAAAGTTGAATATTTATTTTTCTAGCGTCAGGGTATCTTACGATAATTAAGATAAAATACAATATTTTGTTACAATATAACACCATTTAGAAGATCATAGCTATTATTTCAGTTGTCGTTTTCTTCTGAAATGGATTAAACGTGCCGTAGCCGGATAAGTATGCAAGTGGTAGACTTGCAACGGGGTGATGTTCAGCTACGCTTAAAAAAATGTCGCAGATTTTCATTTAAAGAATCGCAACTCTCTCAAAGTGAAGTTACTCTGCATGTGTACTCTTTTCATGAATTCGCCTGGAGAAAAATCGCAGTCTGATCGAAGATCAGCTTCCAGATTTGTATTAGATACGCTTTGAAATTGGTATATTAAGTTGATCGTATAGCCGCATGTTCATTAATGAGTGAAACGACAGTAACTGGGCTCTCATCTCGATACGTCTTCCTTGGAGCCCATCCACTGATCTTCATCTACCGAGGAGACCACCACTAGGGTGTGTGGCAAGGGGTATTTCCACCCTTGGCTGCAGCACTCGCCTCTGTTCAAATCAGAACTTCCCATGTTCCCCCGGCCGCTAGACGCAGACCAAAAAGCAAACCCGTTCGACGGACTCATATGATGACCCGTAATTACTCTTTAGGCATCAACAAAGTATCTCTTTAACGAGAATTTCCCTTCATTAATATTACACCGATGCAGCTTCTTTAAGGTACGCAAACGAACCACAATTAGTAGCACAATAAGAACCACAATTAGCAGTAGAACCACAATTTGTTTAATAATTTTTGATTCTTTCAAAATCACCCGAGAAAAACTTATTGAAGTCCGGAGAGCCACGCATGGTCAAATCAGAAACTAGGAAATTGTCACTCCGACGAATATGCTAACTTGTAGTATATATCTACTATATGCATCACATCATCATATAGCTTTCACATATCTTTCATTTTTCATTTTTTAAGATAAAACTGCTGGTTGGTATAATTAATGCTGGCGATAAATAATACTTCAAGATATTAAATCACGCGGAAAACTAAATCATTCCGGGAATTCAAGAAGGGGATTGTTAATAATGATAGTATGTTATTTAATACTAGTGCAAAGTCTACCTAGGGGGCTGGGATTAATAGTATTGATCTATCGTAAAATTTTTGATCCCTTATTGTTCGTGGAAAAAAATGACATTTTTAAATATGTCGGTTCTGCAGTATATTTCCTTTATCTTACGCCCGTGATCGTTTATATCGCAAAAAGTTGGTTCCTACTAGATATATTGACCGTCCTACAAAAAATAGTCTGCTTCAAACTTGCGCATAATTTTGAATCCATATTTTTTCCTTGGATCAGTAATCTTCCCACTCTAATTTTTTAAACGATTTGGTAGCTCTGGTAAGTTTATCCCATCAACTTAAAACAACTCTTGCTGATTTATACTATACTCGATATATACCTGAGATTAATCATAATTTGTTAGAGTCCCATACGTTAGCGGCTTACCCCAGGTGAGGTCCAATGAGAGTAATGACATCGCTCCTTAACTTTATTTATCCTCACATTTTCCAAGTATTCTTTTAATAAACCCCAATATCCGATTGGCCTGTCCGCGAATTTCTCATACCTACTTCCCCTGATCGTTTGATTTGATAAATTGAGTACGTTTCATTGAGCCGTTTGTTCTTTTCCAAACGTTCCTAATAACGACCTTTTCAAAATTTATTTCTAATTTCCAAGAATTGTACCACTCGTAAATAGCATATAGGTCTTTTTTCTACGCTATATGGTCAGACTCGGTGTTAATATTCCCCTACAATACTGTGTTGCCTGAGAAGAGGGGACTTTTTACCTTTAACAACGATGGTGATATCATTAATATAAATAAGAAAAAGTAAGGGCTGTAAGACACTTTCCTGCGGTACACCTGATGTTAATTTAGCTGTATCTGAACTTACGTCATCCAAAACTACCCTCTGCGGTTTTCTAAGAAACATTCAACCAACACTTAATTTGTAACTGATAAGTATGTTGCGCGTAAGCTACAAGTCTTTTTCAAGACTGCTTCAAATTACTGTAATTTTCTGTCGTGCCCTACTTTCCGAATTATTTTGTATCCCTCGGCTCATTGCAATAATAATAATTATTATTATCTAATATGGTCATGTATTAGGGGGCTTAGCAAGTTAAATCACGGGATAGCGTCCCACTTAGAAAGAAGGTTACCACTTTTATCATGTCCTAATTACCTCGACAAATGCATGTCCTCCTTGTGGCATCATTAACAAAACCCTATCTTGCATTACCGCCTACACGCATATAAAACTTGGGTATTTGGGTACATGCCTGACATTATAAGTTAGGCCTAAAACGTTTAATACAAATTGTCTTTTTTCTATCTCATAAATCGCCATGTATGCGTCATGGATATATCCACAAGGAGTAAATTATTTTAGAAAATGAAATGGTGGTGAAATGAAAGCCATCTTGCTCTTGAAGTTTTTATCAATTTTATGCCAATTATAGGTCCAACTGAGTTAGTTCAACGGGTATGGCGCTGCGGTCTGCTTATCTGCAGAGTCCTTTAGTTTGCATTATCAACACTAATCCCATTGTTTAAAATGGAAGTCCTAAGGAATCTGCTTCTCGGGCATTTTACAATTACATGCTTCTATATCACTCATATTAGTGAAGATATTTTCTACAGTATATTAATTACTGTCAGCACTCCATCTATTTAATATTCGCATTAAGTATATGTCTACTATGTCGACTAACTGAGTATGTCGACTAACTTAAAGTTTTTTTATATCTTAATATTGCCTTCCATTCGTTCCGTCAGTGAATGCATCAATATTTTTAACCAAAAAATTTAAGAGACTGGCTCTCGTGTGAGTTAAAGCCACTGAGTATACACCCCGTAGAGTTTTCTATCCTCCGCGGTCTGGGTCCACGTTTTTGCGAAGGGAAATCCCTTCTAAGAGGGATTTGATCTAGCTTGAGATATGCGTAACGTGCACCAGCCAAGTTCATTTCCATTTTCATCAGGAGAGTCATATTACAGGAAGTCTTGCCTGAAGTTATCTCTCTAGAAGTTAGAACGATATAACTGCCGAAGTGTTTTATTCTTGTGGTGATGATGACATTGTTTTCTTTTGATATGAAGCAAAAAAGAGAAAGGAAACAAGGAAACGGGTCTCGCCTCAGGATCACTTCTCTATCCTTTCCTCTGAAACTACATCCTTGTCAGCGGTTACTGTCAAGGAAAAGTTAGCATGATAATTCTAGATAATTCGTTTAGGTTATCTGAGTTTTCTTTGTTCGTTGTAAAGTTCCGATATCTAAAAAGTGTACATTTTTCTAATCTGGTAACAATTTTTCAATCGTTAGGCCTCATTTGGAATATGCTGTTAGTGTATGGGATCCGTACGAAGCGGGGTTGATATCAGAGTTGGATCACGTGCAGCGATGAGGAGCTAGGTTTCTGAAACGATGCTACGATAAGTTGGCTAGTGTATCTGGACAGTTAGAAGAATTAGGATGGGAATCGCTATCACAGCGTAGATTAAATTATAGGCTTAACCTCCTAACTAAATTTCAGGAAAATCATTTCTCTGACGACGTAAAAAACATACTATTAACCCCCTCGTACTACGGCAGATTAGATCGCGCCAATAAAATTAGAGAGCTAGATTGTAGAACCGATAGGTATAAAATGTCATTTTTTCCGCGTACCATTCTTGACCATAACAGCTGTGATCGTCGTCATGAATAGTGTAAATAATGACATTAGCTAGATTGTAGATCTCTTTCTTTATAAATTTTACGTTCTTATTTATGCTTGATGTAAATATTGATGTTCTTATTTATGCATGATATTTTGAATATGTAGTGAAGTAGTTTTTGTATCCCTGGCATGTTGGAACGATTGACGATAGAATGTTTCTTGATTATTAGATTTTTAATTGGCGCTTTGCATGTGTGACACGCGGGTTTCAATGTAATTTCGGTGTTCTACCGTAGCATTCATGCATGCCTGGCGTGGAAGCACCCCCTGCCACACACCCTTTGTGTGGCTTGCAGGGTATGACGTAGATGTAGAATACACTTCCAACGTCCAGTTAGCGTATTCTGATAAGTTAAGAAAAATATGCCGGAAAGAGAGGTGAGCATTGTCATACTATTTTTCATATAGTTTTCGATATACCCTGGTTAACGTAGAAAAGGAAATCATATGCAACAGAAGTTTTGGAATTTCGTGACTTCATTTGAATGTTTTAGGTTTCATGTGTAATTTTTCGCTCAATATTTTATGTAATACCCAGCAAGTCCGCTCTATGGGATGTAGGGGGCCATGAATTTACTCTTGAACTTGGAGAGATGTTTCATTTGAATAGCGACGACGTAAAAAAAAAAATATATATATATATATATATATATATATATATATATATATATATATATATATATATATATATATATATATATATATATATATATATATATATAGAGTATTGATATAAAAGATGTGCAAAATTTGTGCCTAAAAATATAAAAGTTTATCATATGTATAAACAAATGGTTTTTTCCTATCCCTCATAAAAATTAGAATAGCTTGGTTTTTATTTGTTCCAATTAATTGCTATCCATAAACAACGTTTAAGCTTCAAGTTATGCGATTTATGAGGGTAGGGAGAGCATTCCAAGTTTAGATCACTAACTGATGGAGTGTTTGGTTACGTATGATGCTCATATACAAGACGTAGGTCAAGATATTATTACTGTCGGGTAAGGGACGCGTATTCATACGAAAAACCAAATCATATGAATCATTATTTCATGAGAATGAATTAGCATCAATAAAGATAAGACATTATTGCTTTTTCAGGTGCTTGGTCTAGTCTACACAGTGAAAGTGATAGCTTTTTGGTAATATCTGTCGGCTCTATTTTAGCTCCTAATTATTCACGAAAAAATGGCATTTTAAAGGTCTCGAAGCAATGGTCTATTTTCTCAAATCCGTCCTGGATCGTTCCTACGTTTTTATACCAGCCTTATTGTTGGTTATATATACTAATCGTACGTGTCCCCACATAAATAGTCTCGTCCGAACGAACGTGAAAGATTACAATTATAACAAAGACTTTCATGGCACCTCTAATATGTTATTTTTATAAGTTGTCGTGCATTCATACGTAAAATATTCGGAAAAACGATCACTTTGGAAAAGTCATAGATGAATTAAAGAAATCAACTTTATTTAAACCAAGTTGGGCATTGCTATACTAAAAGAAGGCCGGAAATGGCCCTGAAGGTCCTCTATCTCTCACTTATTCTCCCCTGATTTAATCTACATCTACATACTACCCTGCCAGCCGCCGCATGGGCGTGTGGAAGAGGGTGTTAGGTCTCCAGCCGTGTAAAGATATAAGGTTTTGGAAGGTGTAATGGTGACGTGTATTATGGGAGTGTATTTAGTGGTACTCAATTTTTATTGTGGCCGCTTATTGTGCACGGAAAGAACGTGTTTTTTTACCTATCTGTTTGGCAATGTGACTCTCTTATTTTATCGCTTCTGTCAGACCTAGAGATTTAGTGATGCGTCTTGATGATATTCTCTGTGTCGCTCTGAAACACACCAGTTCTGAACTTCTCAAGCAAGCTAAGCCTAGCGTGTAGCCTCCGAGTCTCTCGGGGCTCCCACCTTAACCCCTCTAAAAGGCTGTAAATCACTATATACTAGCTTAAATCTTTATGACCCAGGGTCCCAAATGCTCGCGGCATATTCGTGGTGTTGCCTAACCAGAGCGAAGTAGCATCTCTCTTTTACTTTTTCATCCGAGGACCTTCATAAATATAAAAAATTTATTTTATTTTAAATTCTTTAATGTTGTGCCGCATATGTTTTGTATGTGTGTTCCCCACAACATATCAGAAGTTAAAATATCATGTTCTACAGCAGTCATTATCGTTCCATTTTCAAGTTAGGTAAGAAAAACACGCCAGATCCTTCGTTCACCTAGGATTCATTTCTTCGCGCCGTTGACTCACCCTCTCACCGGATTTGAAATTTTGAGTCAGCGGTGACTCCTCGTGCGCTTGCTTTGCCCAGCACTCGACCCTAAAAGGAGTCCCGTTCCCGGGAAACAGTTGCCCATCTTTCCGCAAAAACCTTTTTGTTCTCGGCCCTTAAAAAGCTGCCGCATGCGCAGTCAGTGTGTGTGACGGGGTCGAGTGAACGCGACCGAGAGACCAAATGAAGGCGGAATGCATGGGAAGACGGATTGGTGCGAACGGAGACTGTCGAGGAATCGTCAAGCAACCTCTCGCTATAGCAGTCTCACCCTCTCCGTAAAGCTTTTGTTTCCTCTCGAACCACTCTCACGAATTTCGGTTTGCAGAGGAGCGTAAATCGAAAGGCATTCAGATCGTTTTGACAACCTACAATTACGGTAGTTTGAGTAAAATATCATTTTTACCTAGAAATCAATGAATTTAGTCTCATTTTATAGATTAATATAACATTCTTCCATTGACATAAAAAATTCAACCCCTTACCGCATTACTTGCTGAAATATTTTCCAGAAAATACCAGCCCTTTTACATGGTAAATGGGACGTGTATGCACTCCAGAGAGACCTTATTTTACAAATGAGGAATTTCTAACTCCTACATCTCGTCAACAAATCAACAGTGTGTAGTTTGTGTGTTTCCTTAACTATTTTTGAAGATTAATCATATTTTCACCGCAGGAAATTCTTCGTAAACTCAATAAACCTTCCATTTTCATGGAGTTTCAAACGTAACGCGTGAAAAAAATGAGTCAAGTTAAAGACTTAAATAGATATTTTCACATGGTGACTTACAATTTCTGTCAAGTAAAACTATATAATTGAACCATTAATAATGCAATATTTTATTCGTGTGTCTCATAGCTGGTGAAATTAAAACGTATACTTCGAATATGGTCTCTGTTATGATTAGGGAACTATCTCGCTCGCACTACCTAAAGTCCACAGTTTCGGGCGAGATGTTGTGGGACTACATTATCAAAAATGAGAAATACTCGGTGTTGTACTGTCCACTTTTTTAAATTCTCAACCATTACGACACTATTTTTGCACTTAAATTGGTCATATTCAGTTACAGTGGCGTGGCCAAATGGCAATAAGATGGCCAAATAAAGTGCCGAAACATGTGTTAAAGGTTGAGAATTTAAAAAAATGGGGAGTCCAATATCGAGTAATTTCATTTTTGTACCTAAAATTAGTTGAGGTCCCGAGGCTTGCCTCTATGGAAATATGAACTCTTACTGACCGACCGAAAAAGTGGTGGAATTATATATTTGCATCAATATCTCTATGCATCTCTGCTCGAGTCATACTTAACCTTTTGAGTAGTGAGTATTTTTTCGTCTGCCCTGACCCCAGGAGTGAGATTTTTTTGAAAAAAATTTAATCACTTCCAATTAAAATTTTATTACCTTGAACTCAAGTTTCTTTGATAAACAATCGATGAAAACCAGAAGATCGTACATTACACAAGCAAAACAAAGTAAATACAACAACTTTACTGAGTTATATCCTAAATATTGTGGTATATGAACAAAAATATAATCTTAGAACAGGACTAAAACCAGCTTTGAATGCAATAACTTCCGTAAATGGAACCAACTGCATGTGATATGCACCTACTCTAGGCCGAACGTAGTAAGTAGATAATGGAATAGGTGGCGGGACTCTTCATAGACACTTTATAGTAATAACTGGGCTTACCAACGACCAGGAAAAATGAAACCACATGTTAAAATGCATTTTAATGGGAGGTGTGAACGTACGCCTTTACTGCTCCAGCGCACATTTGAAAGACGCACAGGTACGATCATACTCTAGATGGCCAGGAGTCACGGGGACGTGAAAGAACGTTCGCACTACTCAAAGGGTTAATGGAAAACGTAGTTTTTATAACTTTTGTGACATATAACGAGTTATTAGGCGAAAATTCACTTTCTTCCATATGAGACGACTATTATAGGCGCCAAATCTGGGTCTAGCCATAAAAAACATTGGTTTTGATTTTATTCATTAAATAGTGACGCATATGGTAATGATAATCACATAAATTATTTGCCTGTCCCTGAGGCATATAACTGGTGAGAGACATAAAATGCCTCGAATTTTGAATATGACACACCCATATAATCGAACATTTGTAGAAGGTGAAAAAGATTTAGGAGAATTAATAGATTTAAAACTATTGCAGGTGTAAACAATATTAATTTAATATGGCGTTCACTTTTATGTAAAAGGTTAAAACTTGTTTTTGTACTGCATAATATTGCAATTCAGAGCTGGCGTGTTTCAGAGTGACCCAGAAAATATCATTTCGACGCCACACTACATTTCTAAGTCTGACAGAAGTGATAAAATAAGATTTATATTGCCGTCCATAAATAAGGGGTTGACGAGAACTACTGAGAGAAGGGATGTTCCCACACTTTGACCAGAATTGGTCCGAATTGACCCTCCTTGGGTCCGGTGGTCCCCGACTCGAGGACGTACTTCGGCAGACCGCACGGCGTCAACCCGTAAAGTGAGCCAGAGAGATACCTAATCCCAAATAATTGGGCAACGGGCTCTCTCGGTCCACAAAGATGTGCGGTAGGTCCTTCGCGAAAGCGAGACCGACGGCTACTCGTCTCAGTTGCTTGGGGTAACCACTTCGGGGAGGCGGAGGCCCTTGAGGTCCTTTTGACCTCAATCCGCCTTATTGGTATTGGCCTCGAAGGGGTTGTGGTTTTGCTAACCTTCCCTTCCCATTCCTTCCTCCCACCTCTTCCTTGCCCCGGGTATAAGCGAGAGCTTGCAAACCAGGGCGGAAGTTGTAATCCTGCGGCGTGAGCCGAAACACCTGCCGTCCAAATAGGCACAAAATTCCGTTCTTCCTCGCACTTTAACGAAGGAGTCTAATAAAAACAATATTTGAAGTAGAAATGAATGGGGTTCAATGACAGAGGAAGACCAAGGATTGGATACGTCAGGCAAATCATAAGGAAATCAACGTGAATGGTTACTTGGGAAAAAATCGGTTGGTACGGAGGAGAGAGAAGAAGAGAGCTGGTGCCAAGCAAGGTCAGGATTGGTGATTCAAGATGATGATATGCAAAGACTTTTTGTGGCATGACTTAAATCCTCCCATGCTTTCCTGTATTTCAGTATCTGTGACTGCTGGGATAAATAAATCCTGTATACCTATGTGTATATGAAAAGAAAATATATTGGTATATTTTAACGTTTTTTTGCATGATCTGATCTAGTTTGCTACAGCCATTATGTTTGCACTTCTACGTCGGATAATTGGAAACCTCGGAAAATAGTACATTCACGATTGTTATATAATCTGCATTCTGTTGATTATTGAAAATTCGCTGATGGAAAAGGCGAAAACCTCGGCACGGTTTATCTCTGTAGCTAAATCGAGTCTTTTGATTGGAACTCAGCCTCGAGTGTACATTGAAAGGGATAAAATTTTACACTTTGTGGGGAAGATCGGCCGGGCCATATTAAAAATAAAAGCGCCAGAGAGAGAGAGAGAGAGTTGAACAATAAACAGAACGAGGAAAAAATCTCGTCGGCCGGTTGGGCGAATTGGACGAGATAACTGAGGAGGAATTCGTTTTTTTTACCTCTTCTCCTTCCACCTGCGATCCTCCATTGAGGAAAATTGGCCAATATTTGTGTTTTCCATCTTTTCCTGGATATTTAGAGATGCCATTCACTGCCGACTGCGACCGTGGCGGTAGATAAAGTCGGGAGGAAATCGGGGAAGTAGGAAAGCGATTAGTGAATAAGAGACTGGAATATGTGAAGAGGTTTTTCTTTTTGAAAAAAATGCTTTCATTGGTGAGATGTCTCGGTAACTGGAAAAATGGCCAAGACACCGAATATGCTAATTAGTCGAAGATTACATTTTTAGCAAATAGCCTGGGGAGTTACTGCAGTGCCAATCCTAATGAATTAAACTTAATTCGACACCTATCACTACAATCATTTGGCATGAATCCATACGAACTTTTTGCCAATTGCAGGAACGATACGTATGTATTCAACAAAGTTAAGGGACCGATAAGCCATGGCAACCATTCAATAAGTTTTGCATGAACATGCGATAAATTTATTGGTTTCATCACTTATGGCATGGAGTTATGAGTTCTATAAGTAGCCAAGATGTCGGATGCGCAATGAAACGCTTGGAGATTTAATTATTAAATAAAAAGAGACTTAATTACTAAATAAAAAGAGTTGTTTTGTGATAAACGCCCAGTTAAATTACTCTCACTGACTAATTATTATCAACATTAGCAATTACTCATGGGCAAAACTTTCATAAATTTTATCCGGCGGTGGAAGATTAGATTGAAGCTGTTGAATATTGTTAAATAAGTTATGTAACTAGCAGATGTGTTCCTGAAACCCAAATATTTTTATGGGATCTGTAACTTTATGGGATCCTAACTAAATTTCAGGAAATTCATTTCTCTGACGACGTAAAAACATACTATTAACCCCCTCGTACTACGGCCGATTAGATCGCGCCAATAAAATTAGAGAGCTAGATTGTAAAACCGATAGGTATAAAATGTCATTTTTTCCGCGTACCATTCGGGACCATAACAGCTGGGATCGTCGTAATGAATAGTGTAAATAATGGCATTAGCTGGATTGTAGATCTCTTTCTTTATAAATTTTACGTTCTTATTTATGCATGATGTAAATATTGATGCTCTAATTCATACATGAGATTTTGAATCTGTAGTTTACAGTCTTGTACCCTTTGCATGTTGGAACGATTGACGATAGAATGTTTCTTGGTTAGTAGATTTTAATTGGCGCATTGAATGCGTGGTACGCGGGTTGCAATGTAATTTCGGTGTTCTGCCGTATCATTCATACATACCTGGTGTGGAAGCACCCCCTGCCACACACCCTTTGGGTGGCTTGCAGGGTATGACGTAGATGTAGATGTATTCTCTCCCAACTAAATGAGCAAAGGCTCAGCCAACCACTAAAGTATTATGCGAGATTATTCAAATGGTTGGGGATTACCGGGGTAGCCATCTACATCTACAAAATAGCGTGCAAGCCACTACTATGGTCTTTACATTACATCTTACAAATCAGAACCGCGCACGTTCCCCGGAATGCTAGGCGCAGGCCAAAAGCAGTCTGGATAACAGTGCGCGGTCAGACCAGAAACTAGGAGAGTGCTACGTGGACGAACATGCTACCATGCACTACAATACTTATGATACGACTACAGGTTATAATTACTGCGAAAAATAAATAGCACTACAAGGTACCTACTAAATCATGCAAGAACTATATCATGCCGGAAATTGCATTTGAGGTTAGTAACTAATAATGATGTCGGGATATTTAGTACAAGTGCAAACACTTATTTTACCTAGTATGGGTCAAAGTATCCTAGGACTGATCTATTGTAACTATTATGGTCCCTTATTTTTCGTGGAAAAAAACGAAATTTTGAATCTGTCGGTTGTGCAGTCTATTTCCTTAATCTTATGCGTGTGATCTCTAGTCTCGGGAATTATATGTGCTACACTCCTCTCAAAATGACTTGCGCCCACTTCTTACACGCTTCATTATTTTATTCGACTTATTAGATTATATTTTTGTTAAAAAAAGAGTGAAAAGATTCCGATTTTCCATGAATATGAATATTGATCTTGAGTAAGTCGAAGTCTGATTTTAATAAACGGAATTTAGAAGGCACTCTGAAGGTGCAAGATATGTGTGAGGCCAATTTGGAAAAGAGTTTACAAAGGAATTATATTATGGTCAAAAAAGATCCGATGGATTTGTTGAAAAAATGTCTCTATATAAAAATTACCTTTCAAATGGATATGATTAAATTGGGTTAATAGTCCCTCCCATAACGATAAAAGTAAGCCTGATAACGAATTCTAGAAATATACCGAGGGCCCTAGTCACATTTAGATCTCCTCACTACATGTTTAATTAAATTATAATCTTAACATTGGTAACAAGGTAAAACAATGAAACAGACAATGTAGATGCTTTGAGTTTTTCGTTGTGGTTTATCTTTTTCCCTTGTCCCGTTCATTAATTATACATAAGTAGATAACCGTGCCAGCCACCTCAAGTATGTGTGCCAGGGGGTGAGATATCACCAACATGTGCCGCAAAGTACCAGTAACTTTCACCAACATCTGAATCTACATACAACCCTGCGAGCCGCAACTTGGGCGTGAGGCAGGGGTTTTAGTACACCAGCCGTGTAAAGATGAAAGGAATTTGGATGAAAGGGAGGTGGAATGGTGACGTGTATTATGCGAGTGTATTCCTACATCTACATTATACCCTGCGAGCCACCACGAGGGCGTGTGGCAGGGGGTGAAGATCACCAGACATGCACTATTGACATGCAACTAGGATATTTTATGAAGGCATGCTAGATAATAGGGTCACATGGTTAGTATCTACATAATAAGGAAGGGATTATTGATTGCCCTGCATGACTCGCGGTAATTGTCAATTTCACTCCGTATCTAATGCTGGGATTACCATCACAAAATTTATTCATATTTATACTATCTTGACCCGGTCACACGGCGGAGCCTCCCTCTTCACCATCCAAGTATTATGCCGAATTTCCCATTCGTACCCCACCATATCGGCTGTCATCGAGAGGAATTCATTAAGAGGAGGTCACCATGTTCCTGCCAATTGCGTTGTATTTTATTTGCCTAATAATTTCGTTCGTTCTTCATATCCATTCTGCTATCGCTTATTTGGTCTATCTCCCTGCCTCTGTTTCTGGTGAGTATCTGTGCTTATTGCACCATAGGTCACGTCTGCTTATCTGCCTGTCTGGATCGCGTTTCAGAATGATATTTTTTTCCCCCTCTTGAGCCATTCCTTGTGAAACGACCCAATATAACATAAATTGTTTGCTTAGTAATTTTTAAGAATACATCTACATCTGCGTAATACCCTGCAAACCACCACGAGGGTGTGTGGCAGGGGATGAAGATCACCAAACATGCACTATTGACATGCAACTAGGATATTTAATGAAGGCATGCTAGATAATAGGGTCACATGGTTAGTATCTACATAATAAGAAAGGGATGATTGGTTGTTATTACATGCATCATGCACTACAGACTAATCTAACTATATTTCACCTACCTATCCCTTTGCTACGCTGCCTATTGTTCTCTCTTATGGAACGCGGGAAAAATGACATTTTATATCTATCGGTACGACAATCTATCTCTCTAATCTTGTTAATATGATCAAACCTAGCATAATACGCAGGGGTTCTCAATATATATCTTACGTCACTTATTCGGTCGTTATATAGTAGGTCTTCTGTTATTGTTAGTTAAGAGTGAGTTGTGTGTGTGAGTGAATCTCTTCACAGCCGTGATATCCCGGTTCGTGCGCCGAGTGTGTCTGTCGAGAGTGCTTGCTGGTAGTGATAAGTAGAAGCCAAATTATTATCATATCTTCATTTTGTAGTTTGTTATCTCTGTTGTTTATCCTCACGTATATTTTCATACTATTGTACGTAAATTGTCATTGCATACCGTTAGTTTATGATTCTGGTGTTCGGGTAGTAAAAGAATCTTATTAGAATAGAACTTATTATAACCTAACTCTTACTTAAGTACATATATTTTATCACTGAGTCTATAATATTCTTTTTATCATCGTTATTGAAAACTCTTTGTTTATTTTAGTTGTGAAGTTGTTTTAACTTTAGTAGTTTAGAACTTTTGTTTTAAACTTTTAGTTTTACGTCTAGTCTACTGATACTGAATAGTTAACTACATTTCTTTTCTTGTTGATTGATAGTTTTTTTTTTTCTAGTCGTTAAATTGTTTACTCTCCATCTCCCTTTTTTATATAGTATATATAACGTTATTAAAAAACCTTTACCTAAGACCGTTTGTAAAACCATCGACTGATATTCTAATTTATACATATAGCCAGTTAAAGCCTCTTTAATTACTACTTTTGCACTTATTTAATATAATATCATTTAGTTAGGTTGAATCCAAAAACACAGATCTTTCTCGCGTGCTTCGTCAGTGCTTCAACCCCTCATAGCTCACTTGCGTTACATCACCTGTCCTTCCTCCCCTATCTTTAGCGTCCTAAAAGTGAAAGTCAGTTACCTTTTGTGCTAGAGAGTTTGTGTTCTTATTTATCTCGTATTTTAGTTAGCTCTTTGCCAGGTGTGAGGTCTGTGTTAAAGTTATTTCGTAGAAGTATTGTTGTTACTTTGTCCATTGTGACCGAGCTTAGGATCGCTCAGTTCTTTTGAGTATAGCCATATTTTTGTAGTTAAGCTTTTTTCCTTGGGAGTTCATTGCGAGTAGTGCTAGGATGTCTTCGAATAGGTCACCTGTTGGGATGATCAAAAACGCCGGCGAGTGTGCGGCTCTCCGAGCCCGCATCGCCGAGTTGGAGAGAATCCTGCGGGAACTCCAGTCTAAGGTTGAAAGAGTGGTATGCGTCCCGAAGGTGGATGGAAATTTGGGTCGCTCTTCGAAAGTTCGCCGCGCCCTACGGGCTGCACGAGTTCGCTCGATTGCTAACAGTGGCTGGACGATCGAGAGTTTGCCTGAAGGTCCGTCTTCCGATGAAGGGGCAGTACAACTCCGTAAACAGGAGGTCTGGAGGGTCGTGTCTCGGAGGAGTGGAGGTAAGGTCACTCTGAAGCGTGGTTCAGGAGATGCTTTGGCACCTCCCATTCCCGTTTCGAACAGGTACCAGTTGCTTTCGGATGGAAATTCCGAGGTGCCTGACGTGCCTACTCCTACTCCGAGACCGGCACCTAGGAAGAGTCGTCAGAGTGGGAAGGGGGGGATTGTAGTGATAGGTAGTAGTAACGTCCGCCGTGTTATGGTCCCTTTGCGGGAAAGGGCAGGCCATGAGGGTATAAGCCACCGTGTAACGTCATGGTGCATTCCAAGTGGCGGTGTTCCGCAGGTGACGCAGGCGGTTGGTGCGGCGGTCCGGGGCACGAAGTGCTCAAGTCTGCAGATTGTGGCCCATGTCGGCGTTAACGACGCCATGGACCGTGGATCCGAGGAGATCCTGCGTTCCTTCAGGGAACTGGACTCCGAAGTGAAGCGGGTAAGTCGCGACGAAGGGGTTGACATGACGCTTGCAATTTGTACTCTTGTCCCGAGGATCGATCGTGGACCCCTGGTTTGGAGCCGAGTGGAGGGCATAAACCAGAGGTTGCGTCGCTTCTGCACGGACATTGGAGCCTCCTTCGTCGACCTTCGGCCGGCAATCCGATCGTGTCGGACCCCTCTGAACCGTTCTGGTGTCCATTACACGGCCGAGGCAGCTAGCTGTGTAGCGAGTAGCATACTCGATCACTGTAGACCTTTTTTAGGATAGAGGGTAGGGCAGAGAGTAGGTCAGCTAATGGGTCGAATCAGGTACCATCGCGAACAATATTTAATAGAAAAAATATCCAAGAAAGTGTTAAGTCTAAAGAGAACAGTAAGAGGCCAGTTTCAAAAAATAGCAGTAATGTAACTTTGAATATACCTAAGAAAGCGAGTTGTAATGAGAATACACATTCCGGGAATACACTCACTGATAAATCCTTTTCTGTCGTGGTAGTAAATTGCCGTAGCTTAAGGAATAAAGTAGCTGACTTCTACCATCTAATTGAAACTACTGACGCAGACTTAATTATAGGGACGGAAAGTTGGTTGTGTAACGAAATCGCAGATAATGAAGTATTCCCAAAAAATTTCACAGTTTATAGAAAAGATAGAGTGGAAAGGACCGGGGGAGGAGTTTTTATTGCAGTGAAGGATTGTTATATTAGTAGGAGGGAGTCATTTTCCGACGACCAGGTAGAAAGCGTATGGTGCTCCATTCAAAATCCTAAAGCAAAAACAATCTATGTGTGCGCATATTACAGACCACCAGATACCTATATAACCTCAATATTAGGACTAGAAAGTCAACTCAGTAAATTAACCACTCAAAAAATCGACTGTCATATTATAATCGGTGGGGATTTCAATCTTCCGTCCATAGACTGGGACACGTACAGTTTTATCACTGGGGGGAAAGACAAAGACCTTTGTGAGTCACTCCTGTATACATTCACATCTCACTCACTACATCAATTAGTCACTGCTCCAACTAGAGGGAAAAATACACTTGATCTTTTAGCGACAAATATTCCTCACATGGTTGTAAACATAGGTACGGATAAGGGATTAAGCGACCACAAGATAGTTAAAGCTAATTTTTCCGTGAGCATGAACAAGAAACATAATCCACAAAGAAAAATCTACTTATATAATAAGGCTGACTACGAAGGTATGAAACTAGAGTTCCAAAAGTCATTTACTAATTTTCAAAAAATAAGTATCAACAGTAATACTGAGGTTTTGTGGAATACTTTCCTCAACGTTACACGATCAGTAGTTAGCAAATACATACCAAGTAAATGGAAAAGAGCCAATGCAGAGCCTAGGTGGTATAACGCGGAGGTTAGAAAAACATTAAAGCACCAAAGAACATGTCATGCTAGGTTAAAAAGGGCAAAAATTAACAAATCCTCCGAAGAACTATACACAGTCACCGAAAATTACAAAATATCTAAACTCTTAGCAAAAAAAGCGTGCCGAAGGGCGTTAGCTGATTTCAAAAGTAAATTACTGGGAGAACAATTGAACGATAATCCCAAGGCATTTTGGTCGTATGTTAGGGACACTCAAGGAAATAAATCAACAGTACACACGCTTAAGAATATCAAAGAGGAAAAGATAACCAACAGTCTACAAAAAGCCAATTCGTTAAACTCATTCTTCAAAAGCATTTTCAGTACTTATACACCACATCTTTTCGATCCGCAGCCAGTTCGTTCCCAAACATGTATGCCTGAAATTATTATAAATTGTCGCGGCATAGAACAGCAGCTAAAAAATATTAACCCCAACAAATCCCCCGGTCCAGATCAAATACCTGCTCGCGTATATAAAACAATGGCATCAGACATAGCGCCTTACTTAGAATTAATATTTACCAAATCTTTAGTAGATCATGTAGTGCCTAAGGACTGGAGAGTAGCAAATGTCACACCTATATTCAAAAGCGGCGACAGGGAAGACCCTAGTAACTATAGGCCTATTTCTCTCACATCCATTTCCTGTAAGGTATTTGAACACATAATCGTAAGCTCCATTATGAGTCATTTAGATAGGGAGGAATTGTTAATAAATAACCAACACGGATTTCGAAAGGGTAGATCTTGCGAAACCCAATTGGCCCTCTTCGTTCATGACATCTTGCTCTCGGGTGAAAATAATGTCCAAGTTGACGCGATATTCCTCGATTTTAGGAAAGCTTTTGATAAGGTACCTCATGTTAAGTTGCTCTCAAAACTAGAAGCATATGGAATAGATAAAAACATTATTAGTTGGATTAATCAATTCTTACATGGGCGGGAACAAAGGGTTGTCATAGACGGTATCATGTCAAACACAGTTAGCGTTACATCGGGTGTTCCTCAGGGAAGTGTAATTGGTCCACTTTTATTTCTCTTGTACATTAATGATATTAGTAACGTCGTTAAAAGTAAGCTTAGACTCTTCGCAGACGACGCGGTTGTGTATAGGGATATTAACAATTCCGAAGATAGCGACTCGTTAACAATCGACCTACTTGCTATTCATGCTTGGTGCGAAAAGTGGCAGATGGAACTAAACATAAAAAAGTGCGTAGCAGTCAGCTTTTGGAAAAAGAAAAATTGGCCAGTTAGGGCTTACAGAATTAAAAATACAGAAATTATTCACGCCGAGTCTGTTAAGTACTTAGGAGTCACAATTAGTCACGACCTATCTTGGGGAAAACATATTAGGGAAATATGCGGTCAAGCATATAGGAAGCTAGGCTTTATCAAGAGAGTACTCGGAAAATGTGATGAGAAAGTGAAAGAGCGTTGTTATTTTTCAATCGTTAGGCCTCATCTGGAATATGCTGTTAGTGTATGGGATCCATACGAAACGGGGTTGATATCAGAGTTAGATCGCGTCCAGCGAAGAGGAGCTAGGTTTGTGAAACGATGCTACGATAAGTTGGCTAGTGTGTCTGGACTGTTAGAAGAATTAGGATGGGAATCGCTATCACAGCGTAGATTAAATTATAGGCTTAACCTCCTAAATAAATTTCAGGAAAATCATTTTACTGATGACGTAAAAAACATACTATTAACCCCTTCGTACTACGGCAGATTAGATCGCGCCAATAAAATTAGAGAGCTAGATTGTAGAACCGATAGGTATAAAATGTCATTTTTTCCGCGTACCATTCGGGACCATAACAGCTGTGATCGTCGTCATGAATAGTTCGAGTATTGACAATAGGCAGGCAGTAAATCTTTCTCATTATATTCTCCTCTTTCTTATTTATGCATGATGTAAATAATGATGTTCTTATTTATGCATGATATTTTGAATCTGTAGTAGTAGTCTTTGTATCCCTTGCATGTTAGAACGATTGGAGATAGAATGTTTCTTGGGTATTAGATTTGTAATTGGCGCTTTGCATGTGTGGTACGCGGGTTTTAATGTAATGTCGGTGTTCTACCATATCATTAATGCATGCCTGGTGCGAAAGCACCCCCTGCCACACAACCTTTGGGTGGCTTGCAGGGTATGACGTAGATGTAGATGTAGATGTAGTGCATGATGCACGTAATTACAACCAATAATCCCTTCCTTATTATGTAGATACTAACCATCTAACTCCATGTGACCCTATTTTCTAGCATGTTTCCCTAAAATATCCTAGTTGCATGTCAATAGTGCATGTTTGGTGATCTTCACCCCCTGCCACACACCCTCGTGGTGGCTCGCAGGGTATTACGTAGATGTAGATGTAGATGTACGTCATCTGTGAACAACTCGGTTTCGAATTTACTTAAAAGGTTTAACCTAAATTTTAACCTGCATTCTGATAGTAATTCCCATCCTAGTTCTTCTATTAAACTCGTAACCCTTATACAATTATCATAACGGCCTTTAACAAACCTGGCGGATCTCCTTTGCACGCGCTCTAATTCTTTTATCATACCTTCCTCGGGGTATTTGGTGGAGTTCAGTTTTTCTTGTGGTTACTTGTGCGGTTATCTGTTCGGCAATATATCTTTCTTTATTTATCGCTTCTGTCAGACCTAAAGATGTAGTGTTATGATAATTTTCTCTGTGTCGCTCTGAAACACACCAGCTCTGAATTTCTCAAGCAAGCTAAGCCTAGCGTGTAGTCTCCGAGTCTTTAGGGGCTCCCACCTTAATCCCTCTAAAAGTCGCGAAACACTATATGCTCTCTCGTATCAGTTTTTAACGAAGCATGCAGCTTTCCATTGTATTTCATTATTTTTTTGATGATATCTTTATAAGTTCCCAAATGCTCGCGGTTTATTTGAGTTGTGGCCTAACCAGAGCGAAGTAGCATCTCCCTTTGACTTTTTCATCCGATGCAACTTACGCTACACTGTAGGTTACCTACCAATGCTACAGAAACTATTTTTATTATTATATGTTGAAACTAGGTAAAAACGAGGTACAAGATACACCATGCAGGAATCATGGGAAAAACGACATTTTTAACATGCCTGCTCTGCAGTCTATTTCCTAAAATTTTCTCATGATTTGATCTACCGTAGTAATTTGGAGTTCTTATGATATTTATGACGTCGTTAGGAAATAAATTGGTTTTTAATGTATAAAAGAGATTAAGTCTAACTTTTAATATACGTTCTGGAAGCAATTTCTTTTTGATTTTGCAAAAGTTCAGTAACACTACCAAGATCATCATAAAGGCCTTTTACGTATCTTGCTGATTTTCTCTGCACACGTTCTATGTCAGTTTTCAACTCTACTTCATGAGGACTTGGGTATGACGTAGATGTATATGTAGATAATCTCAAGCACAGGCAGTGTACGAGGTGTGTTCAAAAAGTAAGGTGACTTTATATTTTTATGAAAAAATATTTATTTTTTCTTCAATATTCAAGTTGTCCCCTTCAAAGTAATCCCCCCCCGATATAATACACTTGTGCCAGCGCTTTTTCCAATCCTCGAAGCAATTCTGATACGCACTTTTTGGTAGAGCCTTGAGCTCTTCCAGCGATGCAGTCTTTATCTCCTCAATCGTTGCAAATCTCCGTCCTTTCATAGGTCTCTTCAGTTTTGGGAATAGGAAATAGTCGCCGGGGGCCAAATCCGATGAATATAGTGGCTGAGACATGATTGTGGTGTTGTTTTTGGCCTAAACAATCTCTCACAAGCAACGATGAGTGAGCAGGTGCATTATCGTGATGCAAAAGCCATGAATTGTTTTTCCACAATTCCGGACGTTTTTTTCGTATTGCTTCTCGTAAACGGCACATAACTTCAAGGCAATACTCCTTATTGACCGTACGACCTTGTGGTAAGAACTCCTGATGCACTACGCCACGGTAATCGAAGAAAACAGTGAGCAAAACCTTGACATTTGATCGAACTTAGCGTGCTTTTTTCGATGTTGGCTCTCCTGGGTACTTCCATTGGGACGATTGGGCTTTGGTTTCGACGTCATAACCATATACTCATGATTCATCACCAGTTATGATCCTTTTGAGCCAATCAGGATCATCATTGACGTCATTCAACAGCTCCAGAGCGATGCTCATGCGATATTCATTCTTCCGGTCAAAATTAAGCAGTTTCGGAACGAACTTCGCTGACATACGTCTCATGCCCAAAACATCCGAAAAAATTGCATAGCACGAGCCAACCGATATGCCAACATCCTCAGAAACTTTTATAATAGTGATTCGACGATTTTAAAAACAATATTCTTCACTGCTTCAACGTTTTCATCTGTTGTTCACGTGCTGGGGCGTCCAGAGCGAGGTTCGTCATTGGCATCTTCTCGGGCATCTTGGAAAAGCTTGTACCACTTATAAACATTTTTTTTACTGAGAAAAGACTCACCGTATGCCACTGTCAACATTTTAAGTGTTTTGGAGCATTTAATTCCATTTTTTACACAAAATTTGATGCAAATTCTTTGATCCATTTTTTTAATAGCAGAAAATCGCCGAGCACACCAAAACACGTCTAACATTTGTATCTGTCAATTACAAACTAAATATGTTATATTGTTGAAACTGTAAACAAATATTTTGGACATGTGTACCAACACAAAAAAACAAAAAAATCGAAAATAAAATATATGTTGCCCGCGAAATTTGAAAAGTCACCCTTCTTTTTTAACACACCTCGTATTCCAAGAGGAGTCTAACAAGGGAGAAGTTGTTGAATTTATCGTCACAATTTCCGATTTTAAAATCGAAACTTACGATTAGATTCACCAGTTATCTCCCAAATTTCCTAGCCCCTTAAGAGGAGTCACCTTTTTATCATTAATTTACACTGAGGTGTACCGTAGATGTTTATTATCAGTGAAATTGAAAAGTGGATACCTACCTTGTTTTTTACTGACATTTTTCGACAATGGACTTGATTATTTTTCTTTCAAGTTTATTATACGACGCAGTATAGAAAAATGGCGATATTGAAATTTGGCAATAACTTGACCGATCTCCGAAGACCTCGCCAATTACCATCGTTACGGTGTCGTTTTCATCTTTACGTTGAGTTTGAGACGCGTTTCCTCATCGTCAGGAAATGGATGTGACTTGTATATACGCAAGAACTCTTACCCCTTATTTTAAAAGAAAGATAAGGAGTGCGCCCAGTAATGAGACGGTTACCTTTCGTGTGGAGACTTTCTCTTTTTTGTTACATTAGCGAGGCCCTTAAAATTCAACGACCAACTGGTCTTTCCCCCTTCGCGCCCTCCTCCTCCTCCCCCTCGTGTAGGATAGTTGCTAACCCCGGGGCCGATTACGAAAACGGAGGGGAGTATTGCCATCCTCGCGACTTCCTTTCATGTCCTTCCAATCCACCTCCCATCTTTTGTCACGGCTCCTTCCTCTCTCGCCTCCCCCCCCCTCTCAGCCGCCTCTTCCGCGTCTGTCGAGACGCCGACGAATGGCTCTGGCAGGCGCCATGACCGACGCTCATGCCCCGCAATTTTGAGATTGACATGCGAATTCTTTCCCTCGAGAGTGGTTTGCCGGGAGGGCATTGAGGCTGAAAACCGTGGAAACTTGTAAGCACAATGGACGATTTCTTGCTAATTATCGTCGTAAAGTTTTTTTCCTCCACGAACGGAATCGTTTCGAAGTTGGTCGACTCAAAGATGCAAAACTTCCCTCGGTCATTATTTTTAAGCGTTCTCGATTTAACAAATGGTTGAACTGAAACACTTCTATTCATGTCACACGATGATTGCTTTTCATATTATATTCATGTAACACGATCACATGGTTTTGGGTGTCCCACAGGTGAGTGTCATAGGTCCACTTTTATTCCTTCTTCATATTAGCGATACTGGTGAAGTAGTTAACAGTAAACTCCGACTATTTGCAGACGATGTCGCAGTTTACAGGAAAGTCCGTAATGATAATGATAAGGAAATGTTTGCGAAGGACCTCAGGGCAATTAAAGCCTTTGCCTAATAGAGGGGAGAATGTTCTCGATTTACTTGCCACAAACATCCCTGAAAAAGTTATTAAAGTTGAAAATGTAGATGGAATAAGCGACCACAAGGTAGTATACGTCAAATTTTCCCTCAATACTGAAAAAAAATTTAAATTAAAAAGAAAGATTTACCTTTTTAGTAAAGCAGATTTTAACGAATTTAGGCGTGACTTAAAGACATCATTTGAAAAATTCGTGAACATTAGCAAAAAAAGTGACATGCATCATGCAATACAGACTACTCTAACTATATTTCACCTACCTATCCATTTCCTACGCTGCCTATTGTTCTCTCTTATAGTACGAGGGAAAAATGGCATTTTAAATCTATCGGTACGACAATCTATCTCTCTAATCTTGTTAATATGATCAAACCTAGCATAATACGCAGGGGTTCTCAATATATATCTAACGTCATCTGTGAACAACTCTGTTTCGAATTTACTTAAAAGGTTTAACCTAAATTTTAACCTGCGTTCTGATAGTAATTCCCATCCTAGTTCTTCTATTAAGCTCGTAACACTTATACAATTATCATAACGGCCTTTAACAAACCTAGCAGTTCTCCTTTGTATGCGCTCTAATTCTTTTATCATACCTTCCTCGTACGGATCCCATATACTAGCGGCATATTCTAAATGAGACCTGACAAGTGTAAAATAGCTTCTTTCTCGTACTCTCTCATCGCATTTGCCTAGAACCCTTTTTACGAATCCTAATCTACGGTTTGCTACACTGGTTATTTCCCTGATGTGTTTCCCCATGACATGTCTTCAATGATGGTGACGCCTAAGTATTTAATTGAATCAACGTTACATATTTTGTTTACTTTGATGCAATAATTATTCCGGGGAAAGCCATTCTTTTTCCAAAAATTCATAATTGCGCATTTCTACAAATTTAATTCTAGTTGCCATCTATCACACCAATCATCAATCGCATCTAAATCCTTAGCTAAAAACTGGATGTCCTCTTCATTTCTAATTTCCTTCTACACTACTGCATCATCGGCAAAAAGACGGAGCTTGCTATTTTTTACTACTGTATTCAAGTCGTTTATGTACAGAAGAAATAAAATTGGGCCTATCATGTTTCCCTGGGGAACACCTGATGTAACTTATACTTCGCCGGAGCTGACACCATCTAATACCACCCTTTGAACGCGTTCATGCAAGAAGTCTCCTATCCAGCCTACTATATTACTGTCTATTCCGTATGATGCTAACTTTGCGAGTAACTTACAGTGGGGCACCTTGTCTAAAGCTTTTCTAAAGTCAAGAAACGCTGCATCTACCTGTACCTTACCTTCTCCGGAAACTAAAATATCGTGAACAAAAAGACCTAATTGAGTTTCGCAAGACCGTCCTTTTCTGAACCCATGCTGGTTTGTTATTAATAAATTCTGGCTGTCGAGGTGTCCCATTATTGATGTAACTATTATATGCTCTATAATTTTACATGATAGTGACGTTAATCATATTGGTCTATAATTACATGGCTGTTCCCTATCTCCGCTTTTATAAATTGGGGTCACGTTTGCTATCTTCCAGTCTTTGGGAACCGCGTGTTCTTCGAGGGATTTGTTAAATATTACTTTAAGATACGGAGCCATTCCGAGAGCTAATTCTTTATAAACACGAGCTGGAATTTCATCAGGACCTGAGGACTTGTTCGGGCTAATGTTACTTAGTAAGGATACGATTCTGCTACAAGATATATCGATCGGGAGCATTGGTTGTTGATATCGGTCTGGTACGGTTTCGCGGAAACTATGCATAGATTGATTAAAAACGCTCTGAAAAAAATAATTCAACAAATTAGCCTTATCTAAACTGGAAGTTACTATTTCACCTCTATCGTTTTTCAAGGAATTAACCGTTGACTTTTTAGTTCCCTGTACTTCCCTAACATATGACCAAAATGCTTTCGGATTTCCCTCTAGTTGTTCTCCAAGTACTTTTCTCTTGAATTCGCTAAACGCTTTCCTAAGGGCAGATTTTGCGGCTGCTTTACAAATTTTATAATGGTCGATAGTATTTTTAAGGTCGCTATTAGCTACATTTTTCTTCATTTTTCTTAGTTTCGCGTGGCTAACTCGTTGGCGTTTTAAACATTTTCTAACCTCCGCGTTGTACCACCTTGGTTCCCTATTCTCGCTCTTATACTTATGAGGTATATATCTGTTGACAAGTGGCCGTGTAATTTGGAGGAACTCTTTCCATGTATTGTCTGTATCACTATTTTTGCTAATGTTCACGAATTTTTCAAAAGACGTCTTTAAGTCACGCCTAAATCCGTTAAAATCTGCTTTACTAAAAAGGTACATCTTTCTTTTTAATTTAAATTTTTTTTGAGTATTTAGGGAAAATTTTATGTATACTACCCTGTGGTCACTTATTCCATCGACATTTTCAGCTTTAATAACTTTTTCAGGGATGTTTGTGGCAAGTAAATCGAGAACATTCTCCCCTCTATTAGGCAAGTTTACTATTTGATGTAGTGCGTGTGATGCGAACAGGTTAAGCAATGACTCGCAGATTTCTTTGTCCCTACCTCCTGACTTATGACTACATGTTTTCCTATGTAACGATGGTGTATTGAAATCTCCACCTACAATTATCTGTCGTTCGTTACTATGGGAATTAATGGACCTGATCTGTTTCTCGAGTTCTAATACTGAGTGTACATCGGAATGGGGTGGTCTATAGTAGGCACAAACATATATTTCTTTAGAATTAGCACAATGAATGGAACACCGTACATTTTCTATTATATTATCGGGAATCACTTCTATTTTGCTGACTATTGTGTTCTTAACTGCGATAAATACTCCCCCTCCCGGTCGACTCTCTCGATCTCTCCTGACTCATGCAAATGCATGTAATAACAACCAACAATCCCTTTCTTATTATGTAGATACTAACCATGTGACCCTATTATCTAGCATGTCTCCCTTAAATGTCCTACTTGCATGTCAGTGGTGCGTGTTTGGTGATCTTCACCCCCTGCCACACACCCTCGTGGTGGCTCGCAGGGTATCACGTAGATGTAGATGTACAAGGGTATTTCGCAGGGGGTGACTTATCACCAACATAAACTGCAATGAAGAAATGGGTATGCTACAAATTCTACAGAAATAACTAAAATAATCTATAATTTACAATAGAACGTGACGCAAGGGTCATGCAGGGAACATGCACATGGTGTTTTGCATGTTCCCTGCATGACTCGCGGTAATTGTCAATTTCACTCCGTATCTAATTCTGGGATCACGATTGCAAAATTTATTCATATTTATATAATATCTTGACCCGGTCACACGGCGGAGCCTCCCTCTTCACCATCCAAATATTATGCCGAATCTCCCATTCGTACCCCACCATATCGGCTGTCATCGAGAGGAATTCATTAAGAGGAGGTCACCATGTTCCTGCCAATTGCGTTGTATTTTATTTACCTATTAATTTCGTTCGTTCTTCATATCCATTCTGCTATCGCTTATTTGGTCTATCTCCCTGCCTCTGTTTCTGGTGAGTATCTGTGCTTATTGCACCATAGGTCACGTCTGCTTATCTGCATGTCTGGATCGCGTTTCAGAATGATATTTTTTCCCCCTCTTGAGCCATTCCTTGTGAAACGGCCCAATATAACATAAATTGTTTGCTCAGTAATTTTTAAGAATACATCTACGTCTACGTAATACCCTGCGAGCCACCACGAGGGTGTGGCAGGGAGCGAAGATCACCAAACAAGTACTATCGACATACGACTAAGATATTTAATGGAGACATGCTAGATAATAGGGTCACATGCGGCTAGATGGTTAGTATCTACATAATAAGAAAGAGATTATTGGTTGTTATTACATGCATCATGCACTACAGACTACTCTAACTATATTTCACCTAACTATCCCTTTCCTACGCTGCCCACATCTACATCTACGTAATACCGTGCGAGCCACCACGAGGGTGTGTGGCAGGGGGTGAAGATCACCTAACATGCACTATTGACATGAAACTGGGATATTTAAATGAGACATGCTAGAAAATAGGGTCACATAGAGCTAGATTGTTAGTATCTACATAATAAGGAAGGGATTATTGGTTGTTATTACATGCATCCTGCACTACAGACTACTCTAACTATATTTCACCCACCTATCCCTTTGCTACGCTGCCTATTGTTCTCTCTTATGTTACGCGGGAAAAATGACATTTTAAATCTATCGGTACGACAATCTATCTCTCTAATCTTGTTAAGATGATCAAACCTAGCATAATACGCAGGGGTTCTTAGTATATATCTAACGTCATCTGTGAACAAATCGGTTTCGAATTTACTTAAAAGGTTTAACCTAAATTTTAACCTGCGTTCTGATAGTAATTCCCATCCTAGTTCTTCTATTAAATTCGTAACACTTATACAATTGTCATAACGTCCTTTAACAAATCTAGAGGATCTACTTTGCACATGCTCTAATTCTTTTATCATACCTTCCTCGTACGGATCCCATATGAATAAATGAGGCCTGACAAGTGTAAAATAGGTTCTTTCTCTTACTCTCTCATCGCATTTGCCTAGAACCCTTTTTACGAATCATAATCTCCGGTTTGCTGCGGCCTATTGTTCTCTCTTATGGTACGCGGGAAAAATGACATTTGAAATCTATTTGTACGACAATCTATCTCTCTAATCTTGTTAATCTGATCAAACCTAGCATAATACGCAGGGGCTCTTAATATATATCTAACGTATTCTGTGAATAAATCGGTTTCGAATTTACTTGTCGTATTTCTTCGTTTAATATTCTATATGTCCACTTAATTTTAACCATACATCTTTTACATCATAGTTCGAATGAGCTTAGTCTCTTCTTATCCTCCTGCTCCAGATTCCACATTTCACAGCCATATAGTACCACACTCCATATGTAATCTTTGATAGACCTTTTCCTAATTTCAAGGCTGTTAATTTTGGATGTTAAAATTTTATTCTTTTTATGGGAAGCCGCTTTTGCCTGCTCGATCTATTTCTGACCATACTCTAAATACTTATACTCCTCTACACAAAATGAAACCAGTATCTTTATTTGGTATTTTTTTCATTTTGCATTTGTTTATTGTTAAAACTGAACGTGATGTGAACATTTTTTATCCAAAACAGGATTTTTATTCAAAAAACTGATTGCAGAAGCCAGATCTCGCATTTCAGAGTTTTTGTTGACAAAATTATGTTGTTAAAGTAATATTAGAAAGTTTTCTTCCTTTCCTAGTTATCCTTCTTCATCCAGAATCACGCGAAAATGGCATCATTCTCAAAATCGCCGTTTTGGGACTTAATTTGCTCCGTTGGGGTAGCTGTTAAAATTAATAGATTAGAGTATATAAAGATGTGCAAAAGTGCAATGCACAGAGAAAAACATACGAGGGTAATGTACGTCTCACCTAAATTTGCTCAATATATCTCGAAGCGCGCCCATGTCAGATCGCATAGTGTATACCTATAGCAATGCGTTCATTAGAGGTTTGTGATGGATTTGTTTACTTTTCGCACGCTAAATGAGTGCCTCCACTAAGGGGCTTCTTCAAATTTCAAGATCTCTTGAAGGATTCTTTGGTAACTTCCTCGTTTCCACGATCTCCCTATCCTTTCCTGCCATTTCTCCCTCATCCTTCGTCCATCCTCCCCCCCCCCCCCCCATCAACCCTCCTCTCGGCTAGGTATGCAATGCGCTCACGTGAATGTCGACCGAACTCCTCGACTTTTCCCCTCCAGTGGCTTCTGCGTTTTTTCCCCAGTCATCCTCATTGTTAGCCCAGAAATTGTTTCCCCTTCCACCGAGCCCCGTCGGCCACTGTGGACGGTTGGGGAGGGAGAGAAAGGAAGGGTCGGGAGACGGGGAGAGGAAGGAAGGGTTGGAATCCCTAACAAGACAGGTTTTGGGAGGATGGCGAAATGTTGCGCGAGGTTGGGTCCATTTCCGAGAATTCCACCTGCAATTCCAGGAACCGTGTGACTCTGGTAATGAGCGGTAGACGATTAGGGGCCGAGACAGGGCAGGCAGGCTTTCTGGCGTCGCCACCCGCTGCGTTCTGAGGCCCACCGTCTCCCAATGGCACAGCCCTTCCCAGGACTTTCCCATACCCTTCTCTCTGGCGTGGAAGAGCTTCGTGGCCATTGTCATGAGAACGAGAGTTTATACCTCTTTCTAATGCCCATGTCGTCAGGCTAAATATACTTGTTGATATTTGGCCCTCAGCGTTTTGTGGACTGGGGTTGATGCCATTATTCCTAGAGTCTGAATACTTAATGAACGGAAACGGCGATGTTGGTTGAGGGTCTGAACTATACGCTAGCCAATAAAGTATTTTATGTTGGTAGTGAAAGCTCAAGGTGCGATTCATCTGCTATGTTACTTACTCATATGCTCCCTTCTCTATTCTGCTGAATAATCGCGTCGCGTTATTGCATGGACCAAATTAATTACAGGTTTAACATCATCTTTGCACGGAAACATCTTGGCATCGGACGAATTTGTTTTCCAAATAGCGACCCTGTTAACTCTTCCTATGCGGCCCGATATCGGATCATGATTCTGGATCACGATATCTGGAGCCGAAGTGTTCCAGAGAAAAAGCGGCGTTGTAATTTCAAAAGCCTGGAATTTCAATGAATGCAATCAGGGAAGTTTCTTGTGGGAAAAACTTAATCAGGTATTCACAGCATTACTAATTAGGGCTATTTATTCCAGCAGTTTGGGGATCACAGACCTATAGATGTATCAGAAAAAAGCTATTTAAGAGAGTGCTCCAATGTTAGTTTTATTTAGTTATTATATCCTTGAAGTTAATATATCTGTCACGAAACAGAAATCGCAAGGAAAATGTGTAGCATGAAATACTCATGTGTGACTAAAACTTTACCCGACACGTTTATATAATTTAATGACATGTTTTTGGAGGTTCATATAATCTTACCAGGTCTTATACCACCGAACGAGACTCTTAATAGATTGAACGCGCAAAATCTGGCACGTTGAGAAAGGTCGACCGTATATTCCAGGTAATGGGAAGAGAGGGGATTTTTTTCCGTAAATAGACGGCCTGCATCGTTAAGAGAACGTCTTCAAATATTACGGCGCGGATAATTTACGGCGTCGGAAGCGGCCTTACGGTGATTTTACGACCATTTTTGTAGTTGGGGTCCTCCATAAAATACGCAAATAATCGCGTCATGCAGATCTGAATGTTGCAGTTTCTGCAAATTTAATTTTTGTATGGCTAAAAATCACTATGCAGTTCATTTTCGGGAAGCAGCATCTCGGCAATCTTGAGGTTATCTTATGGGTTAAATATGATTTATGGTGAATTGTTTCAGTGTTCGTTTAAGCTTTCCAATCATTGCTGCCCTTGCATATGCCGTAGAGAGTATCAGTAGAATCTAAATTGTTGTCTTTTTCCAAAATACGTACTTATTTTATTCGTGAATAATGACGTTCTAGTTCGTGAAGTGTTGAACGCTGACAGGCTGATAGTCCGAGGTTTGATTCTCCATTCTGGAGACTATTTACCTGCGGCGATTTTTGGCACATATTCACATAAAAATGCAAATGTGTAGCGTACCTATTATGCTGCTTCAACTTTCGGCCGCACACCCATTATTAGGCTTTAATTAGGTTTTTTATTATTTTTTATTATTAGATTTAAAATGTCATTTTTCCCGCGTACTATAAGAGAGAACAATAGGCGGCGTAGCAAAGGGATAAGTAGGTGAAATATAGTTAGAGTAGTCTGTAGTGCATGATGCATGTAATAACAACCAATAATTCCTCTCTTATTATGTAGATACTAAACATGTGACCCTATTATCTAGTATGCCTTCATTAAATATCCTAGTTGCATGTCAATAGTGCATGTCTGGTGATCTTCACCCCCTGCCACACACCCTCGTGGTGGCATGCAGGGTATTACGTAGATGTAGATGTAGATATTAGGCATTGCAGAGAATAAATAAGGGTGGCAGGGAATATATATATAGACACTATAGCAATTTGTGTATTTTTACGAACGGAAAACGGTTTAATAAGTATGCCGCGCCGAGTCTGTTAAGTACTTAGGGGTCACAATTACTCACGACATATCTTGGGGAAAACTTATTCGGGAAATATGCGATCAAGCATACAGGAAGCTAGACTTTATCAAGAGAGTACTCGGAAAATGTGATGAGAAAGTGAAAGGACGTTATTATTTTTCAATCGTTAGGCCTCATCTGGAATGTGCTGTTAGTGTATGGGATCCATACGAAACGGGGTTGATATCAGAGTTAGATCGCGTACAGCGAAGAGGAGCTAGGTTTGTGAAACGATGCTACGATAAGTTTGCTAGTGTGTTTGGATTGTTAGAAGAATTAGGATGGGAATCGCTATCATAGCGTAGATTAAATTATGGGCTTAACCTCCTAACTAAATTTTAGGAAAATCATTTCTCTGACGACGTAAAAAACATACTATTAACCCCCTCGTACTACGGCAGATTAGATCGCGCCAATAAAATTAGAGAGATAGATTGTAGAAACGATAGGTATAAAATGTCATTTTTTCCGCGTACCATTCGGGACCATAACAGCTGTGATCATCGTCATGAATAGTTCGAATTGTGACAATAGGCAGACAGTAAATCTTTCTCTTTATATTTTCTACGTTCTTATTTATATATGATGTAAAAATTGATGTTCTTATTTATGCATGATATTTTGAATCTGTAGTAGTAGTCTTTGTATCCCTTGCATGTCGGAACGATTGAATGTTTGTTGGTTATTAGATTTTTAATTGGCGCTTTGAATGTGTGGTACGCGGGTTTCAACGTAATTTCGGTGTTCTACCGTATCATTCATGCATGCCTGGTGTGGAAGCACCCCCTGCCACACACCCTTTGGTTGGCTTGCAGGGTATGACGTAGATATATGTATTTGTGCCCGTAACAAAGCATAAATATCGGGAAATTTACTGCTGAACGGACAGGCAGAAAATGTCACTCTTTCCTCGAAAGATAAAAATTATAGTAGGTACTATTTAGACTATTAATTTTGTTTTTTTTTCGATCGGTAGCTTAGCTAAGCCTTTTTTTTTGCTCCGTCACACTCCTTTGAGGTGGAGACCATAGCATATTTAACTTTATTAGGGTACATTGTAATGCAGTTAGGTGACAACGGACACCCTGCCACATTCCTTTAAGGTTGCTTGCAGATTGTGTATTATGTAGATGTTATGCTTTAATATTTTGCAACAGAAAACGCATTATTGAAAATAATATTTCCTTTTGCCATTCTATATTATCCCCTGCCACACACCCTTTGGGTGGCTTGCAGGGTATGACGTAGATGTAGATGTATATTACTTTACGAGTGTTTTCAAAGTGGTACTGTAAATTATTAAATTCGGGTCTTTCTTTTCTAGCTCAAAATCATCATATTGCTTAATTTTATCGTTCACACCAGTCTTTCTACAGGCGATCTTGGCTTTACACTTTGATTTGTTCATTTCTCTGGTTCTTTCAAACCTGATTGGTCAACGTTATGATTTATTTTAATCTATTAAGTACACTATCTGGAATAAATTTTAATGATTGGTACTCGTCCTCTGGGCTAATCTTCTTATTTCAGAGATACTCACCTAAATCATTAACTGATTCAGCCATATTCACATATTCTGACACCAAGCGTGTAAAACGTTCCAAGCCAGCGTAGTGCCTCAATAAGCGCAAGGGGGTACTTTGTTTTTTTTATAATTCAGGGCGCCAGGTAATTTTGGAAAAAATACAACCAAATTCCACAGTGCGCTAAGGATAATAAAAAGATAAACTCAACGTAAAGATCACACAGTAACCTTATAATTCTCCAAAATTCTCTCAGAATCAGAATATGTCTCATCAGAACAAGTACGACAATTTCATCCAAACCACATATTTATAAACAACCGTTTCTAAGTGATAAAACCCAGCCAAGGCCTTCACAAATTTTATTTGTTAAATCAAATGTAAAATTATAGTATAACATTAATCTTCACAATACGTTTGCGGACCTCAGTAGTTCGCTGCGTGTATACATATTTAATCAGAGCCCCAGTTGTCCTGCTATAAATAAAAAAAATTGTTCGTCACGCTCATTGGTCAGACTTCCTCGTTTCTCACGGCGTGGATCTCACTACTTAAGCGGAGGCACTGCGTGTCGTCAGAGACGTCATCACGCGGCAAATTGACGCCAGCGGCGCCGTTCCAGTCGGTTGATTCGTGTGCTCTGCCGCGGGGTGAAGAGAGGGAATCATTCGCTCGCCTTATCTGGGAATATACTGATGCAATCGGCGGTAATGCATGCGTTTTTGAGGAAAAAGCGTAGTTGAGAATCAAGAATGGCGACACACCTTAGGCCGAAGAGTTTCATTCGCCACCCAGCCTTGTGACGCGGTCGTCACACCCGCAACATCGTTCCCATAACTGCGATTGCATTTGGAGAATATGCGTATATTCTGGGAGAAAAAATAAGTCCATGAAATTCATGTGAGAGGAAAATATAGGGAACTAGGGTCACTGGAAAAACTTCTCGTTGACTTGGAATCCCATTCATATGGAACGATTTAACAACCTTCTAAAGGCAGAAAAGTCAAACACCTCCCTCTAACATTTTTCAAATAATTAAAGAGCCATTAAGGCGTATTTGCTCATGAAGAACGGAAATTTAAAGTAATTTTATAAATTATTATGATACAAAATTTACTCTGTCACAGAAACTAGCAATAGATGATTAGATCGCGCCAATAAAATTAGAGAGCTAGATTTTAGAACCGATAGGAATAAAATGTCATTTTTTTCCGCGTACCATTCGGGACCATAACAGCTGTGATCGTCGTCATGAATAGTTCGAATTGTGACAATAGGCAGACAGTAAATCTTTTTCTTTATATTCTCTACGTTCTTATTAATGCATGACGTAAATATTGATGTTCTTATTTATGCATGATATTTTGAATATGTAGTAGTAGTCTTTGTATCCCTTGCATGTCGGAACGATAGAATGTTTATTGGTTATTAGATTTTTAATTGGCGCTTTGAATGTGTGGTACGCGGGTTTCAATGTAATTCCGGTGTTCTGCCGTATCATTTATGCATGCCTGGTGTGGAAGCACCCCCTGCCACACAGCCTTTGGGTGGCTTCCAGGGTATGACGTAGACGAATAGATTTGTAGGTATAATTGCGTAGAGCATGAAAACCTGTGAAAAATTATTCTAGGGTATTTTTTCGACGGTGCGATAATTTTTCTACGACTGATCGTCAAAAATTGAGTAAATAACAATCAATCGGCAGTGCCAACACTTAATATAGGGAGAGGGGAGTTTTTGCCCTTACGCGCGCCCACTTCAGTTTTTCAGAGTTGGCACTGATATTTCGGCCACCGAATCAGCTCCAGCCGCTCGCAAATTGATTCTTTTATTTCAATGTACGAAGCTCAGAAGAAAAAACTTTCTCACCCATGCAAAAGTTTCTTAGAAAACATTTGTTGTTTTCACCCACGATCACAGCTGTAATGGTCCCGAACGGTACGCGGAAAAAATGACATTTTATACCTATCGGTTCTACAATCTAGCTCTCTAATTTTATTGGCGCGATCTAATCTGCCGTAGTACGTAGTAGTAGTCATGTACGGGTTCATAGTATGTTTTTTACGTCCTCAGAGAAATGATTTACCTGAAGTTTAGTTAGGAGGTTAAGCCTATAATTTAATCTACGCTGTGATAGCGATTCCCATCCTAATTCTTCGAACAGTCCAGACACACTAGCCAAGTAGAGCTATCTGAAGACTCCTCGTTACATCCGAATTAATTTTACCCTCCCCCTACAGGCCGCCTTTTGCCTCATCTTTCAAGTCAATTTCAAGTTAAAACATTGTCGCAGAACGTACACTTTCTTCTCCATGAATGGGAAAATCACGCTGCCTGCTCATGGCGGCTCCTGTGTCAGTCTTGTATAACGCGAGCGATAATCGCTGTAATTAGGGATAATTCACGACTCTCTCCTCCCTGAAACATGGAGAAGGGCATCTTTGAATTCGTTTCTTCTACTCTTACCTGTTGCATGCCACGTACATTCCGTGACAAGAGCAATTTGGACGGGAATACAAGCTTACTTGCTTGACAACTTGCAATAAAAACCAGGTGTATTCCAGGTGAAAACTTCGTGAAGGAGAATGGAGCCTTTACGATAAATGAAACGGCAATTGCTTCATCTACATCTACTAACACTTTACTTAAACCTTTTAAGTAAATTCGAAACCGTTTAGTTCACAGATGACGTTAGATGTATATTAAGAACCCCTGGGTATTATACTAGGTTTGATCATCTTAACAAGATTAGAGAGATAGATTGTCGTACCGATAGATTTAAAATGTCATTTTTCCCGCGTACATCTACATCTACGTAATACCCAGCGAACCGCCGCATGGGCGTGTGGCAGGGGGTTTTAGGTCACCATCCGCGTTAAGACGTAAGACATAAGGACGTCTTTTTGTCACGGAATAGGGAGGGGTATAATAACAGGAAATAAGTTGACTGGCTGTAAAAGAGGAGGATGCGGTGATGAAGATGCTTATGCCTAGGTTGCGTAAAAACGATAGGAGGGGAGTGAGGGAAGATAACTCACGGTAACGTTAGAGATGAGTGGGTTGGTGGTAAGGTTATGTGTAAGAAAGGTTAATGGAATGGAGACGTATAGCACAAAGTTTAACAGCAGCAGAGAAATTCATAATGTCAAACTGTTCCACGTAACCAAGTGTCCGACCCTGTTTTATGAAATGTAAAATTCGAGGATTAAATTTACACAATTGGTTTTCGTCACATAGATGCTTACAGCGTACTATAAGAGAAAACAATAGGCAGCGTAGCAAAGGGATAGGTAGGTGAAATATAGTGAGAGCAGTCTGTAGTGCATGATACACGTAATAATAACCAATAATCCCTTCCTTATTATGAAGATACTAACCATCTAGCTGCATGTGACCCTGTTCTCTAGCATGTCTCCCTTAAATATCCTACTTGCATGTCAATAGTGCATGTTTGGTGATCTTCACCCCCTGCCACACACCCTCGTGGTGGCTCGCAGGGTATTACGTAGATGTAGATGTAACAACTCTGCAAGCCACAACAAGAGTGTTTGGCAGGGGATGGCTTATAACCAACATGAACTACAGTTAAGAAATTTACTTTCACCAACATGCACCACATTATGGATACGGTACAAATGCTACAGAAACTACTAAAATAATCCATATTGTAACTATGAAAATGTGACACAGAAGTCATGCAGGGACCTATCAAAACATGGTGTTAACACTACTCGGCAGATATAGAAACATGCATTAGGGTGCATACGAGTTAATCAGCTACACTACCTGTCAACTAACCTACCTCAATGTCTCAACGCAGCCATTATGGTGCTTGATTCAGTATATCCCCACTAAGTGTCCTGATAATAAGTTTTCATCTACATCTAAGTCATATCCTGCGAGCCACCCAAAGGGTGTGTGGCATGGGGTGCTTCCACACCAGGCATGCATGAATGATACGGTAGAACACCGAAATTACATTGAAACCCGCGTACCTCACATGCAAAGTGCCAATTAAAATCTACTAACCAAAAAGCACTCTATCGTCAATCGTTCCAAGATGCAAGGGGTACAAGGACTACTAATATAGATTCAAAATATCATGCATGAGTTAGAGCATCAATATTTACATCATGCATAAATAAGAACGTAAAATTTGTAAAGAAAGAGATCTACAATCTAGCTAATGTCATTATTTACACTATTCATGACGACGATCACAGCTGTTATGGTCCCGAATGGTACGCTTAAAAAATGATATTTTATACCTATCGGTTCTACAATCTATCTCTCTAATTTTATTGGTGCGATCTAATCTGCCATATTACGAGGGGGTTAATAGTATGCTTTTCACGCCGTCAGAGAAATGTTTTTCCTGAAATTTAGTGATGAGGTTCAGCCTATAATTTAATCTACGCTGTGATAGCGATTCCCATCCTAATTCTTCTAACAGTCCAGACACACTAGCCAACTTATCGTAGCTTCGTTTCACAAACCTAGCTCCTCTTCGCTGCACGCGATCCAACTCTGATATCAACCCCGCTTCGTACGGATCCCATACACTAACAGCACATTCCAGATGAGGCCTAATGATTGAAAAATGACAACGTTCTTTCACTTTCTCATCACATTTTCCGAGTATTCTCTTGATAAAGCCTAGCTTCCTGTATGCTTGACCGCATATTTACCGAATATGTTTTCCCCAAGATATGTCATGAGTATTTGTAACCCCTAAGTACTTGACAGACTCAGCATCAATTATTCCCGTATTATTAATTCTGTAAGTCCTACCTGACCTATTTTTCTTTTTCTAAAAACTGACGGTTACGCACTTTTTTTTATTCAGTGCTCTCCACCACTTTTCTCTCCAAGCATGAATAGCAAGTAGGTTGCTACTTTGGAGTCGCTATCTTCGGAATTGGTACATCTACATCTACATCTACGTCATACCCTGCAAGCCACCCAAAGGGTGTGTGGCAGGGGGTGCTTTCGCACCAGGCATGCATGAATGATATGGTAGAATACCGACATTACATTAAAGCCCGCGTACCACACATGCAAAGAGCCAATTACAAATCTAATACCCAAGAAACATTCTATCTCCAATCGTTCTAACATGCAAGGGATACAAAGACTACTACTACAGATTCAAAATATCATGCATAAATAAGAACATCATTATTTACATCATGCATAAATAAGAAAGAGGAGAATATAATGAGAAAGATTAACTGCCTGCCTATTGTCAATACTCGAACTATTCATGACGACGATCACAGCTGTTATGGTCCCGAATGGTACGCGGAAAAAATGACATTTTATACCTATCGGTTCTACAATCTAGCTCTCTAATTTTATTGGCGCGATCTAATCTGCCGTAGTACGAAGGGGTTAATAGTATGTTTTTTACGTCGTCAGTAAAATGATTTTCCTGAAATTTATTTAGGAGGTTAAGCCTATAATTTAATCTACGCTGTGATAGCGATTCCCATCCTAATTCTTCTAACAGTCCAGACACACTAGCCAACTTATCGTAGCATCGTTTCACAAACCTAGCTCCTCTTCGCTGGACGCGATCTAACTCTGATATCAACCCCGTTTCGTATGGATCCCATACACTAACAGCATATTCCAGATGAGGCCTAACGATTGAAAAATAACAACGTTCTTTCACTTTCACATCACATTTTCCGAGTACTCTCTTGATAAAGCCTGGCTTCCTATATGCTTGACCGCATATTTCCCTAATATGTTTTCCCCAAGATAGGTCGTGACTAATTGTGACTCCTAAGTACTTAACAGACTCGGCGTGAATAATTTCTGTATTTTTAATTCTGTAAGCCCTAACTGGCCAATTTTTCTTTTTCCAAAAGCTGACTGCTACGCACTTTTTTATGTTTAGTTCCATCTGCCACTTTTCGCACCAAGCATGAATAGCAAGTAGGTCGATTGTTAACGAGTCGCTATCTTCGGAATTGTTAATATCCCTATACACAACCGCATCGTCTGCGAAGAGTCTAAGCTTACTTTTAACGACGTTACTAATATCATTAATGTACAAGAGAAATAGAAGTGGACCAATTACACTTCCCTGAGGAACACCCGATGTAACGCTAACTGTGTTTGACATGATACCGTCTATGACAACCCTTTGTTCCCGCCCATGTAAGAATTGATTAATCCAACTAATAACGTTTTTATCTATTCCATATGCCTCTAGTTTTGAGAGCAACTTAACGTGAGGTACCTTATCAAAAGCTTTCCTAAAATCGAGGAATATCGCGTCAACTTGGACATTATTTTCACCCGAGAGCAAGATGTCATGAACGAAGAGGGCCAATTGGGTTTCGCAAGATCTACCCTTTCGAAATCCGTGTTGGTTATTTATTAACAATGCCTCCCTATCTAAATGACTCATAATGGAGCTTACGATTATGTGTTCAAATACCTTACAGGAAATGGATGTGAGAGAAATAGGCCTATAGTTACTAGGGTCTTCCCTGTCGCCGCTTTTGAATATAGGTGTGACATTTGCTACTCTCCAGTCCTTAGGCACTACGTGATCTACTAAAGATTTGGTAAATATTAATTCTAAGTAAGGCGCTATGTCTGATGCCATTGTTTTATATACGCGAGCAGGTATTTGATCTGGACCGGGGGATTTGTTGGGGTTAATATTTTTTAGCTGCTGTTCTATGCCGCGACAAATGGTAATGTCCCTATACACAACCGCGTCGTCTGCGAAGAGTGAAACTTACGTTTAAAGACGTTGCTAATATCATTAATGTATAAGAGAAATAAAAGTGGACCAATGACACTTCCCTGAGGAACACCCGATGTGACGCTGTGTTTGACGACCATCCATGACAACCCTTTTTTCCCGACCATGTAAGAACTGATTAATTCAACTAATAATGTTTTTAATAATTCCATATGCTTCTAGTTTATAGAGTAACTTAATGTGAGGTACCTTATCGAAACTTGTTAGTTACTAAAAGCCCTGTACTGAAAACTAACCTAATTCAAATTCTTAGCGCAGCCATTACGGTCAATGGTGATCGCGGGAAAAATGAAATTCAATATCTTTCTGTTCTACAATCTATTTCCCCTATTTTATTCTTATGATCTGATCTAAAATGTTGGAGTTAAGATATTAATAGCGTCGACGAACTATCATGCTGCATTGATTTTAAAATATTTAGTGCAATGAATCTGTATTTTAAAAAAATGCGCGACCAGGTTGTTCAAAATCATCCCTTTTCCTGAAGTAGCGCCCCCTAAGGGCTCCCTAACTTACTCACACACACACTCCTGCATTTTTCTCTCCCGTTTCCCATTCCTCTTTCCGCCCTCCTCCTTCCCAAATCCTCTCCTTCCATCCCTCCCTCCCCTTCGCCACTTTTCTCATCTCCCACTCTTGCCCAACTCACTCTCCAACCGCCCCTCCCCCATCACCTTCCCCTCCTGCCCCTCATCCTTCGCTCCCTCCCCCTCCTATCTGCGACGCAACCGAGGTGGAGGGGAGGATCGCCGCACCCCTCCTCACAGCCGTCGTTGTTTCCCTTCACGAGCGCACATTCGACGTTCGGATTCGCTCAAGACAACGTGTTTTGTTGCACCACTCTCCTCACGCACGGCCGTGCACCAGTCTCAACCGCTTCGTCCCGATCCCCGAGTTTTTTAGAAAACGCGTCAGCTCTTGGACCGCGGTATTAGCGCGCCCAACTTGCATTCTTTCGCTTTTTTTAAAAAAAAGCACCCCCCTCTCTTTCTCTCGCGCCTTGGAAGGAGTTTTTTTTTATTTTCTCTCCCGTGTGTGTATTTTTTCTGCCCACCTTCCGTGAAGTCTGTCGCGTGTCGTCACGTCTCCCGCCGGAGGAAACAAACGGAGGTGGACATTAAGACATTCTTTCGTGGCCCGCTCGTTTCATTATCTCTGACGGGCGCGAATATCTCCCTTCGTCGGCGAAGTCGGCGTCGCTCACCGGGCTTCGAGCCGCCGATTCCCGGTACCCGAACGGAGACGCACCGGGAGATTGGAGTCGAGGTAAGTGTTGATCGTGTTCGTCTCTCAATGGGAGGAAGTACCAACTGCTTTCGTATTTTTATGTTTTGAGGATCGAGAGAGGTGTGTTTCTTTGGCTCGTGAATATCTACATATTATTTTGCGAGCCACCTTGAAGGTGTTTGGCTCGGAGTTCATTAATCCAACATGCGCTTCAGATGTAAAACTAACAAGAGTAATTTGTTCATCACAAAGTTCATTTCTCCGTGTATTAGGGGGTGATTTTTCTCCTATATGTTTTTCTCATTATGATGCGAAAACGTTGGCTGTGGTTCATTTTGCATGTATGTTAACAGTATGAGCGGTAAGTCCCTAAAGATTTTACTCTGTCGACCCCTTGTGTTATGTGTACGGTCATTTTGACAGAATTGGACGTGTTTTTGTCCCTTGCAATTCTTCGAGTGATTTTTTGTGGATGTTGTCAATATTTTGATTTTGCGCTCGAGCGACATCGAAGGGAACGCATCGGGCGTGATCTAGTTTCACAAAATTTTTCGCAACGTTTCCTCCCACGTTCTGTTCGGATTTGTTTTGCTATTTCCCTCCACTTTCTCGTAGTTTGTTCGGCCTCGATCAGCTCGAAATTTCTTGGCACTCAGTCTCCTGTTGTTTTCATTCACGTTATACGAAAATTTCACCGCAGCCTTCAGTTGTGGAATGTTGGATAATATTTATGTCACTCTCGTGAATAAGTTGCGCTCATATTGACGCGAGCAGCCCAAGTTCTTGGCATTCATGCTTGTTTCCATCACATAATTGTTAGTGAAAGTTACACGTACATTATGGTGCATGTGGGTGATAACTCACCCCCTGCCGAACACCCTTGGGGATGCTTGCGGGGTAATATGTACATGTAATGCGAAAATTGTCACGGAATTTGGTCTTGTATTTACGTTTCTTAGTGGGTGCTCTACAGTTATAACTTCATTTTAGCATTTTTCTTCTTGATTTCTCTCGAAATTTTCGTAGTATTCCGGGTATTTTCATTTGTTTGGATTGATAGATCTCCGTCGTTGGCTGTGCTTATGATAAATATTTATTGGTTGTCAGTTGAAAGTTCTGAGAAACCCTTATGTGCCAATACTGGCTCAGGCTGGGATGGTAGAACACGTATCGGCGGAATGCCAAACGCTCGACATCAGACGACTTTTTTAGTCTGCAAGGTAACTAGCAAGTCATCGTCAACGTGTTGCAATGCTTAATTTCAACCCGTTCATTTGATTCAACTGTCGAAGTTGTGGCCTCAAAAGTAAATATGTATCTCTAAATGCCAGTTGTATTATTCTGTGTATTTGGTTCCATGAAAAACTTATTGTGTCCTACGGCATGAAATTAACCCCGTAAATGATGACTTTAAAATTAGATGACTTAAGGAAAGTAGATATTCATCGCTATCCGCAACATACTTTAATTTTAATAAATAATAGTTTAATTTTTATCTGCGAGGGCGTTGTTTTATGCCTTTGTACTGTGGGATAGAATTTATTAGACACACATTATTTATTTCAATATTGGTTACTGGGGGAGAGTGCTTGTTTCATCTCTTCGTTGCACTGAGGTTTTACATAACCGCCTTATAGACGCACATATGTCATGTCCCTCAATGCATGTTGTTGATAGCGCACCCTTCCCTACATCTACGTCATACCCTGCAAGCCACCCAGGGGGTGTGTGGCAGGGTGTGCTTCCACACCAGGCACGCATTAATTTGACGGCAGAACACCGAACCTACATTGAAACCAGCGTACCACACATGCAACGCGCCCATTAAAACGTCTTTGAGGTGGCGTTAGGGGTACATATACATCTACGTGATACCCTGCGAGCCACCACGAGGGTGTGTGTCAGGGGGTGAAGATCACCAAACATGCACTGTTGACATGCAACTAGGATATTTAATGGAGACATGCTAGATAATATGGTCACATGCTGCTAGATGGTTTAGTATCTACATAATATGAAATGGATTATTGGTTGTTATTACATGCATCATGCACTATAGACTAACTATATTTCACCTACCTATCCCTTTGCTACGCTGCCTATTGTTCTCTCTTATAGTGCGAGGGAAAAATGACATTTTAAATCTATCGATACGACAATCTATCTCTCTAATCTTGTTAAGATGATCAAACCTAGCATAATACGCAGGGGTTCTCAATATATATCTAACATGTGACTGTGAACAACTCTGTTTCGAATTTACTTAAAAGGTTTAACCTAAATTTTAACCTGCGTAATGCACCTGGGTAATGCGTAGATGTTCGTTATTTTTATTGTTTTCAATTGTCCGATATAATCGGTTTGTATTAGTGTTTAGCAATATTCGGCGGAGTTGGTGAATGCAGGTCGCTTATGCGTATCGTTACACCGTAGGTTCTCCTTCCTTCCTTACCGGCTGAGAGGGACATGTGCGTTTGGCATTGGCCTCGTAGCCGGCCGGGGAGGCAGCGCCGCGGAGTACGGGGGGGGGAGGCAAGAGATCACCCCCGCCCCTCCCCCCTCCCTGCCCTCCAGACCCTACCCCCGTCCACCACCCCCTTTATTCTCTCTCGTCGTAAAGAATTTTGACGAGTGACAACGGCTCGCGCCCCCTCTGACCGGCCAACTTCACCGGGGCTGGGACTAAGTTTCGGGAGTAGGCTGGCGAAACGAGAAGAATAAAAGCTATGCGTTTATTACCCTGGTTCCTACAAGAGTGCGCACATTTCGCTGCCTTGGCTGCACATTCAGAACATCTACATCTACGTCACCCTGCAAGCCACCCAAGGGGTGTGTGGCAGGGTGCTTCTACAACAGGCATGCATGAATTATTAGGCAGAACACCGAAATTACATCGGAACCAGCGTACCACACATGCCACGCGCCAATTTAAAATCTGCTAACCAAGAAACATTCTATCGTCAATCGTTCCAACATGCAAGGGATACTACAGATTCAAAATATCCTGCATTAATACGAACATCAATATGTACGTCATGCATAAATAAGAACGTAGAGAATATAAAGAGAAGAATCAGTCTAGCTAATATCATTATTCGCAATATTCATGACGATGATCATAGCTGTTATGGTCCCGATTGGTACGCGGAAAAAATTACATTTTATACCTACCGGTTCTACAATCTATCTCTCTAATTTTATTGGCGTGGTCTAATATCGTGATAATATACGGCGGATACAAGACGTCAATTAAAATTATGTCCGGAACCGAACATTGCTTCGAGTTGAGGAAATTTTGAGCAGCACTTCAGTTATACTTTTAATGGTGGAGACGGTAATACTTGCCCCTGCCACAGATTTTATTGGTGGCATGGATATGTATGCATGGCACCATGGATATTTTGGTGTCTGGAGTGTGAAAAACGCGAAATTTCAGTCATACCTCCTGTTCAATTTTTGCATATACCATTTCCTGGTGGCGTTTTCACACTCAGTATTGGTTCTTTTTTCACTTTTCAGCTCGAACACAGTAAATGACTTAGTTACGCATTTTAAGATTAGAGTTGATTTTGTTATTTTCGACCTTGAAGATTTCAAGAAGATAAATAAATAAAACCGGATATTTAGCGGTTTTCAGATATCACGCCCATCTTTCACTGTACCAGCAGTAAAAACTTCAGTTTTCTAGGCCAGATAACAGTAACTATATCTCCCAATGTATGCCATTAGTTTTCTTCCCGTCTGATCTATCTTCACTCCGTATTGACTATCTAAGCATCAACTAAATTGTCGTTTCTCGAAAGATTGACTGGATGAAAATTTTAGCATGTAATGACCGGTAGCATTTTCATACTCCACATTAGTTCGTTTTCACTTCCTTTGTTTAGCCTTTTAGGTGCTGCTGAGGAGAGGTTGTTCAGGCTTAAAATGGCATTACTTCCTCCCCATAGACCGTGGTTTTAATCCGGTTGAAGCCTCTTCGAGGGCCATCACCTTTCACCACAGCAGTGCAGTTTTCCTGTTAGCAATCCCTTTCTGGGAAGCCACCAACTCCAGACTCAACGGGCGCCTTCAAACCGCCCGCTGAGCCTGGCCTTTGGCCTGCTCCACCCCCGCCTAGTTTCAACGTTAGTTTCGTATGCACTGCAGTTGGTTTGACTTGTATTATATTCCTGCGATCTCCCGTGGCGTCGCAGTGGCCGCCGGGTGAAAGTGAGGAGGAAAAACTTTCCTGCACGAGCCGTTGACCTTGTTTTTCGGGGGATTGAGAGGGGGAGGGAGGTCAATGCTTGCAGTGCTCTCCTCGTTGGCCTAGTTACTTCGGCCATTTGTTTGTCCTGGCTTCCTCCAACGAGTCATTATAATTTGCGTCGTTGTTTCTGCGAATGAGGACGAGTGCAGGTTTGTTTTGGAGATTATGCCCGCGCGAGAGGAAGAAATGTTGCGAAATCTTTCACGTCCGGTCCAAGAGAGGACTGCAGTGGGATTACGACCGTGATGTTTTTGTGGTAATCTCATTTGATTTCGTCGTCGCCGCGGACTGCATGTTGGCTTGTTTTCAAGCGCCTTCCGAGAAGTCTAGGTGTGGTAAAAATTCTTGTTTTCGACTCTTCCCTTGGCTAGATCTGGACTTCACACAGCTGTGTTCAACTATTTCGTTTTCACTCTCCTCGCTCTAGTTAACGCTTAAAATGTCATAGGTGCAAGGGACAGGTTTTTCAGTCTTTCGGGTACGTCAGTCTGCGCTCTTCACGTACGAGAAAGGAGGTACTTTCAGGTTTGCGTTCTCATTTCCTCAACTCTGCTAGTCTTATTAGCTCGCGGGCGATCGTGGTTTTTCATACGCCAAATGCAATTATCCTAACCAACCAGAACTGGTTTTTTTTACGAAATCTGACCAGTCTGGAAGCCACCGATGACTTTCTTCTGCCTTGTTGCGTCACGAAATTGAAGACATGCTTGTTCTCTCAGGTATTCCTTTTGATCAGGTGGAGGGACTTCGGGATGATCCACGCCCGGAAAATATTAGGACAGATGCTTTTTACATGCTTTTCTTTAGCTCGCTTTTCCATGGTTCCATGTTTACCACTTCAATTCACGTTGTATGGTTTCCACTTCTTTCCTTATTTTATATGGTTCGTCTTAGCTTAGTGGTAACGCTTTGGACTCTCGTCCCGAGGTAGAGACTTCGTATCGAGTCTTAATCTTGGCGAATTTTTTAAAAGTCCTTATTGATAAATGTGTATCTAAAACATTTCAATTATCTAAAGTGCAAAGTTTACTTTATCAATAAATTAGTGTTGTTTTTATACATATCTTATTAATTAGGACTAAAAAGTAAAAAATAAAAAAACTTTTTTAAGCATGCTTTTCGAAAAGAAATAATATGTTACAAAAAATCTAAAAGGAAAGTAATATCTTAGAATCGTACTAAAAAGGAAAACATAATATTCGCTCAGGTGAATGAAAGTTTACCCTAGTACTGGAAATAATTAAATCAGTTCAAGGAAATTTGCCGCACAATAGATTACCTACCAACATAAATAGGAAAAAATTATGTTTTTTAACAATGTTACTTAGTTGAAGCTGTCTATTTATGCAAAATCACTACAAAAATCATGGGGCGCTCTTCTATATTCGATATCAACATAAATTCATTAAATATGGAGATTTTGGTGTTCAATGGAATAGAAAGTTTCAATGTACTATTTCTAGAAAATATTTAAATGAACTATAGGTAAGGTGCAAAATGTAAATGAGGTTGCACCCCATGCTTTTCGTGGTGATTTTGCACAAATAGACAGCTTCAAATAAGTAACATTGTTAAAAAACATAATTTTTTCTATTTATGTTTGTAGGTAATCTATTGTGTGGCTAATTTCCTTGAATTGATTTTAATTATTTCCAGTACTACGGTAAACTTTCATTCACTTGAGCAAATATTACGTTTTCCTTTTTAGTACGATTCTAAGATATTACATTCTTTTTAGATTTTTATTAACACTTAATTTCTTTATAAAGACATGCTTCAAAAATTTTTTAGATTGAATTCTCGAATCGTGGTAGCTAGTGGAAAGTTGGTCGTTCCGTATTCCGTTGCGGGAACGTGTTTACACCGCCTACATTTCACTCGCGATACTACCGGACACAGTTTTATTTTATCCCAACGTAGGTAAACTGACGCAGGCCGCTGGCGTGGGGTATCATCTGGAGTAGGCATAGTTAATAAAAAAGAGTCTGCACGCTCTATAAACCGGTTGGGCCTAGTGAGCAGGGAGCCGACAGGAGGAAAGGAGTCACATTATATAACAGGTGGCGAAACTTATACGCCAAGTCGTGACGATAGCGCCGAAGATGAATGAGACGGGATTAGAATTAGGAATGACGACGAGGAGAGACCCTTATTCTCTTCTTTTTTTGGTGAGGGGGTGGGGGGAATGCGTCGAGTGCAGGGAGGGGGGGAGGCGGATGGGGAATTTTTCTCGTTTGCTGGCAGTACCAATCGGGAATCCCAACCCTTCACTACGCCTTTTAATGCGGGTCATCGATTTTTGTGTGTTCAGGAGGAAGTGGGGGGACACGAACTGAACGTTATCTGCGCTGCGCATGGTATGGGGGCGGGAGAAGGAGGCGGCATGGGCCAGTTGCCCGCGCCGTGCGAATGCATTGTGGGAAGGGGCCGTTAAGGGAGGATCCGCACAAGTCTGTCAGTATCCCTCCCGTTCTGCCCTTAAAAACCCCCGCGGGTGACTGGAATGAGGTTCTTTCAAGACAAGGACGGGATGGGGTTTGCCGAGGGACGGGACGAGAGTGGAGGGTTCGGTAGGGGTGGGTTTTGTTGGGCGCGAAAGGCAAGAGCGCTCTGACTGTGAGTTAGTGGAATCGGTCGCTCCGTTCCAGGAAATTTGTCCCCGGTTCCTCGGAAGCGTAGAGGGGGAGGGTCAGGGTGGTAGGGACGCCCTTTTCCGAGTATTTTCTTGTTTAGATGGGTGATTCCTCTTCGGGTCGATTAAGAACTTCTATCGTAGTAGATTTTCCTTAATGGTGTGTAGCGCCAGACGGCGTGAGTAATTTCTCCATTCATTTATCCACGGATAGTGATGAGTATCGTGCGGTACGAGGCAAATTGATGTTCTAGCGTGACATTCCATCTATCTTCGTCAAAATCTACATATCACCCTGCAAGTTACCAGAAGGGTGTTTGGAAGGGGGTGACTTATCACCAATATGCGCTATATTTCAAAAGTAACTTCACCAACATGCGTTACAGGTACACATGCACTACGGACTTTTAGGTTCAAAACCTCGTTCTTTCCGCGCACAAGACACGCCCTCGATTAAGACTGAGCGCCACTAAATACCCTTCCATCACACACGTCACCATTTCACCTCCCAAATCCTTGTCCCTCGCATTTTTACGCGTCGGGTGTTTAAGCACCCCCTGCCACCTGCTCATGCGGCGGCTCGCAGGGTATTATGCAAATGTGTAATATTGAGATTCTACCAATACTAAAAACACTATTAAATTGATGCATGATGCAACTGCGTAAACGAGACACGATATCATGCGAAACGTGATGTCTATCCTGCTCGAGTAGAATGACTGTCAGTAATCATATTTCTTGTGTAATGTCCTTCTACGTACGTTGCTTAATTTAACGTGATATTTGCTATGAAAAGTCAAATAGCTTTGGTAGTGTCAGGCGTAACTTTGTGGAATCTGTTAACAATATAATGAAATCACTTCTTTGTTATTCCACATATCTTTATTTCCTACGACCCGGGTTTCGACGTTCGACGTCATCTTCAGGTCACCTTATAAAGTTAAGTGTTGTCATTCTAATAGCCTTGTACTTAATGGTAATTTGTTTGGCGGTTAGTTCATAGGTGGTGTTGTGCCACCTCCTGCGACACACCCTTGATGAGCTTGGAATGGCTTTGGCCACTTAAGCCATGATCTCATAATGAAGTTTTTTACTTTCCGCAGAATTTTATCGTGAGATCATGGCATCTGTGCTCCATTTCCACAAAATATCGCCTGATACGCTAAACTAGATTTGGCTACTGATTTAACTCCCATTCGGCGTGTGATACCAAAGGCGTTGGCTTCTAATACGTCGTCTTAATGATCTTTTTCCTTCAATTTCATACCAGAATATCAATTAAATATTTTTTGTTTTGCAAGCCGTTTTTTCTTCGGAAATCACATTTTTGCTCCCTTTTCTGCTTCTATGGGGAATGTTTTAATTGCATCTTTGGGTGCGTAAAATTTAATCGCGGCTCCAGCGCTTGGTTTTGTCTTGAATGATATGCATTGCAATTCGCATCCAATACTTAGTTAGCCTCAGAGCCACGTTTTTATTTCGAGTCTCGCATTTTCTGCATTACTGCGCGTTGGACAAGGAAAAGGGAGTGTGCTTAAGGACGTTGAGTTGCATTACGTGATGCTCTAGGGTTCACATGGATCTTTTTCTTGTCACCTAGGGACGTAATTCCCGGTTGGGACATTGCTCACCAAGAAAGTGACTTTTGCCATGCCCTCCGTTCAGTTTAGGAGGGGCCGCTCTCACCTTTATGAGTCCCCTGAGAGGTGAAGTTGGTGGATCGTCGTGATGGGCGGGGCCGTCCACCACTTCCCCCAGGGGCCTGTTTCTCGTCCGCTGAGGTTAGGGGGCGTTCGTGCCGTTGAGGGCGGAGTGGGAGGCGTGGGAATTAAATGGATGGTTCGGCGACGGCTCTCTTATCTGCGTCTGCGTGTTTCCCAGCAATCCATATCAAGGACGGCGTAATAGTTGCCGTATTATGAACTGTTGCGCGGGAGATCCTCGTCGTCTTTCATGCCTCGGGAGGTAGGGCGTTAAACACTGTTTACGTCTTATCTTGCGCGTCTGAGAATTTTGTGCCATCAAGTATGTTTGCTGGGTACCGAAAAGGGTCCACGAATTGTGGAAACGGGGAATGCTTCTTATAATAGGCTTTTTAGATCACAAGAGATCTTCAGTACTTGCCTACCTCTCGGGCGGCCAGGGTTCAAATTCCTGCAGAGGAGGATGTTTTTCAGAGGGAACTCGATCCCTACTTGAGTGCCTTGTGGAGGGCACTTCAAGTACAGTACTCCGTCTTTCGGATGATACGTTAAACTGTGGTCCCCTTGGCGCCTTTCGTTAAGAGCAGGCTAATGTTGACGCCGGATTTCTATACACCCTTCCTCCCTTACCTATCTCCTATGGCCCAAATGACCTTAGACGTCGGTCGCCTCCCCAAATATCCAATCCAAGACATAGTCGCTTGCTTGCACATAATCTCATCCTAAGCATTATTTTTCGTTAGATTTTCTATACCATAATTTTAAATGTGCATTTCCTTGATGCTCTTTTGGTTACACTTCATTTAATTTGTTAAACATTTTGGGAGGACGAAAAGAAAGCCAAGTGCAAAGTATTTTTATGCCTAGTTTAGGTAATTTTGATGTGAATTTTCACTGAACTCTGCGATTCTCATCTGCCTTGCAGATGTCACCTGTGATATTGCGTTCATCAGTTTTTGATTAAGGAGATGGAGGTGATTAATGAGGGACATGCATGTAACCTATGAATGCAATTGATCGTGTATCAACGCGAAGTAGAAAGCCTTTTGTTTTATCTTTTTGGCAAAATAAATAGTTCAGAGCGCAGATGTGAGCTGCGTCTCTGTGTCCCTCTGGTGTTCTTTCCCCTTGTCCTCTATTGAGTTCTCTTTGGCTTTCCTGCAAAGAGTCTGAGATAAAAGGACATAAAATCATCTCCGTCAAGTGATATTCCGCTGAATGAAATTCAGAACATTACTGTGAAATGAATGTGCCGCAATATTCCTTGTATCTGCGGTGAGAATATTTTAAGTGGTTTTGTGTATTAACTATCGAATAAGAATGGAACAATGGGTGGAAGGAATGTTTTCTACTATGTCTACTTTTCAGGATGGTGGCGGTAACAGGAAAAGACGTTCGAAGTTAAATTACATGCCATGGGCTCCCGTTTCCTCGCCACCCCCCTTATTGCCCGGCTCACTCCTTTTCAGGTGGCGCGTACAATTAGTCTACACGTGCCCCTCCTCATCGTCCAAGTTTCATCCCTCGTTGGGTCAGCGAGCTCCTCCCACCTGAATTAGCGGTCAAGTTTTTCTTTACGGGCAGTTTGAGCGGCATATCACTTTGGGAAGCGTTGAGTGCATGTTGCCTCGTTGTTAAGGCAAAGTTAAAGTATTTCCAATGGCGGAAAAATATCTTGATACCAGTGGAAATACTGTATCTGCTGAGCCACATGCCTGAGTACTTCTAGAGATTTGCCAAAAAGTTCTAGCCGTTGTCCATCGGTAATCTTACGGTTATGTCCTGGATTGGATTTCGGGGAGGTGACCGACAGCTAAGGTCATTTTCGGCATAGGGGATAGGTACATCTACGTCATACCCTGCAGGCCACCCAAAAGGTGAGTGGCAGGGGTTGCTTACACACCAGGTTTGAATTATACGGTAGAACACCGAAAATATATGGAAACCAGCGTACCACACATGCAACGCGCGAATTAAAATCTACTAACCAAGAAACACTCTGTCGTCAATCGTTCCAACATGCAAGGGTTACAAAGACTACTACTACAGATTCAAAATATCATGCATAAATAAGAACATCAATATTTACATCATGATGATGAAAGCAACGCATCAAGTCCTGAATCTTGAGATATGTGTTCCCTCTGAACCAAATATTTGAAGGGTAGATAGGTGGATAGGTAAGGGAGGAAAGGTGGATAGAAACTCGGCGTCGGCATCAGCCTGCACTTAGTAAAGGTGCCAAGGGGACCACGGCTTAACATCTCATCCGACAGACGAAGTACAGTACTTGAGGTGCCCTCCACTATATACTTCGGGTCGGGTTTCCTCTGCAAAACTTCTTCCACCGCAGGGATTTGAACCCTGGTCGCCCGTATGGTTAGCCAGTACTTTAGCCACCACACCATCCTAATCGCGAGGTTATGCCCTTTCGAGACACATAAGGTAAAGAGGATCATGTTATATCGCATAGTTCGCGCCAGGGGTAATAATTTGTTCAGTTTTTCTTGCTAAACTATATTAGCTACATATCATTTAGTCACCGTGGTATATTTGTCACAATAGCAAAAAGGTCTGCGTGAGAGCGTTTTCAGCGATAGGTTTATCTAATATAACATGAGTCTAATTAAAACTTTTATCATGCACATTTTGTAATCCGCTGTTTATTTTAGTCATATAACGTTTTTTGCGTTCTTAATGTTACCATATTCACTTCATGTTTCAGTTGTTTAGATGTGGCAATAAAATTCAACTCAGGCCTCTCAACTGATTACAGAAATATCTCGCTCAAATTATCTCAGTCCTCGTTCGAGGAATTGGAATCTTGATTCCGTTTTCGTATTATTTCGAACTTGTGGCTACTTGTACCTGAGTGTCTTCCTAATCTTCCTCAGTTAGAGGGCCGAGTATACTTGCATGCGTGGGCGGCCTAGGACAACAATGGAGTATACTTGACTATATATAGACAGCTGTGATCGTCGTCATGAATAGTTCGAATTGTGACAATAGGCAGACAGTAAATATTGATGTTCTTATTTATGCATGAGATTTTGTATATGTAGTAGTAGTCTTTGTATCCCTTGCATGTTGGAACGATTGACGATAGAATGTTTGTTGGTTATTAGATTTTTAATTGGCGCTTTGCATGTGTGGTACGCGGGTTTCAATGTAATTTCGGTGTTCTACCGTATCATTCATGCATGCCTGGTGTGGAAGCACCCCCTGCCACACACCCTTTGGGTGGCTTGCAGGGCATGACGTAGATGTAGATGTACTTTGGTAACCCTTGCTGGCTCTACATAAGCTGCCTATTGAATGTATAGTGTCATTAATGGGGACCTAATCATAGCATCTTAATCATAGCATTACTCAATGGCGTTCCTGATTTACTTGGCGTTTTGTGCCCGTGGAAGTTTTAGTAGCTTGATTTCCCCCTATTTTTTTGATGAGTTTGGCAAATTTTTACGTCGTATTTGAGACGCGGGCTGGTTGGGTGATGGGAAGACTCAGAAAAAGTGCGCTTTTCTAGGAAGAGGTGACTGGAGGTTACGAAAAGGATGGCATGAGGAGTGGATTGCTTGGAATGGAATACATAATTTAAAACGATCTAATAGTTGAGTAAGTAAATTTTTTGCGAAGAGGAAGATTAGAGGTTAAGTAAGAGAGAGAGAGAGAGTGAACTGCATATTCCGGTAAAAAGGATAATTATCATGGTCTTGTAATATTGTGGTTCTGTTGATCGGAGGATCCCAAGGAATTATTGGCATATTGATTCTGAGTTTTTTGCCAAGCAGATTTTGTGTTGCTGCTCTCTTCTGCTACGTACTCGTTAAAGTTTCTATAAATAGGTATGCTTTATAGTAGTAGGCCCTATTTCTACGAACCATTTGTGTGGCCTGCATCCAAATTCGTATCTACACTCAACTGTCTACCGGTCTGGCGTATATTGGAGTTGTGTAATAATATCCCAGTTAATAGGTTCCTATTGGCTCTCCCCTTACAGAGAGAGGTTATTTCTACTGTTAGATAAAGTAGTTACCTTCCGAGTTAGACGGAATGTTATCTACTGCCTAATACGCCTGATGACTTTTGTTTTTTCCATAACAAGTTGATCAACGGTGTCTGTCTGAGAGAAGGCCTCTTGATATGATTATAATGGACCGAGAGCATTTGACCTTGGGGCTTTCTCATGTGCATATCCAACGTTGTGTGTCGACATTTCGTCTCGCAGTAGTCTGATGCGATTTTGGAACAACCCGGAACTTGAAAAGCACGCTCGAATCGTGATATTGGGCGAAAAGATCGAGTCGACCTTCGAGAGTCGACTTGAGTAATTCCCTCCCGCTGGCGAATAAGGCAATACAAATGAAGACAAGCTCACGGTAGACGGAAATTAATTTGTTCGAAGCTAACATTCTGCTTCTTTGCTGAATCCCTTTAGCTCCCATCCCATGTCCACCTTTTATAGCGTCGTGTTCCCGGCTCCCGGCAAAGGGAAAAAAAAAACTCGACGAACTCTTCTTCTTCACTCTGTCCCGCGGGAATATTCGTTCGAAGTCAGCCTCGCTTTCAACATTGCCGCTTTTTCATTTTTTGAACACCACCAATTGGAGGCAAACCAGGCGTGGAAAATCGTTTTATTCCGGCGCTGGTCGGCCAGTTTGGACTTTTTTATTGCTCCGTCCGCGACACTCCTTGAATTACAACGAAGGGATGGCATGGAAGGGGGTAGATGTGTGTGTGTGTGGAAGCAAGGCTTCATCCCGAGTGGCAGGGAGCTAATTTATTTCTGAAAACGATTCTTTCAATGCTGTCTGGTTTAATGCACCTTTAAGTCTTGACTAGAAATGTGGACGTGAGTGAGGGTTAGCGTGAGTATTTGATGCGTTCAGGTTGGATGTAGTTCTTCCATTAACAGATTGTGTATTACATATAACAAGTATTGTAACGACCTTAATATGTATCAAGATTTGTTCAGAAAATATCGATATAATGTTGTTGCTGTGGAGACTAAATACTGTGTATGTGTACTTAACCATTTGATTACATTTGACCAGCTATGACCAATGTTAATATGATAAGTATTTTTTGCTCGATTATTCATTGATTACACTTTTATAGTATTTATCTGTTGGATAAACATTGAAATAAATAAAAAAAAATTGTGCTACGATAATTCTCTGGAAGGCATAGTTCTTTTCGTGTCCACGTGGCCCGTTCAATTCAATTCGCTGAGTTAATACTTAACTCACTATTTTATTCATATTTACGTTTATCAAATTTCATCGTCCAAATACGGAGTAACTACTGCCTCGATATTTGAAGCCCATGGCTGTACTCTTAAGATCTTGCTTATGAAATACTCGCACAGTTATTCATTGGTATGAGGATGTGCGAATAATTTTTGTCCGCCTTGAGATTGTTCCTGTATTATCTATAGTAGGTAGCATTAGACTTGTAAATGAATATGTCCATCGTTGTTAGTCATCTCTGATTCATGCCTCTCTAGATGTATATTGGGTAAACCAGGCTTTAGTAAACGGTTTCGAGGTTCAATGTACCGCCCGGATGCGAGGCTTTTGAATAAGTTTTTGAAAAGTTTTTATTCACCTTTCATTGATTGTATTTTTATCAGTCTGTTATTATTATATATTTGGAGTTCCCTTCCCCCTGACCCCTGTAGTCCTTGTTTCTTTTGATTGATAGAAATTATGTCAGCCAACTGATTTCTGAATACTTTGCTTCTCTGAGAGGATTTCTTAGCTTACGAAGTATGTTACGCCGTATTCCTTAAAGCACCACATTGTCCTGCTATTGTTGTTAGTGCAATTTGTTTTTCGTTGAAATACTTTTGCCTTATGTACTGTCAAGTTTTTTGCACTTTGGATGGACTGAGCCTATAAAATTACCATTCTTGCTTTGAAATTGGCCCTTTACTGTCCTTCTATTTCTTAACGCCCCAGGAGAGGGAATGAATCGCCTATTATGTTCCCTCCCCACTCTGGACCTATCTCATCCATCTACCACCTCACTGTGTCCTCCTGGTCTCCCAACCTTTAGCCTTTGGTTCTCTCATTTCCAATTCATCGTCCCACACTCCCCCGCTCGAGCCTTTCTCTCATTTACATTTTTCGATACCACTTCCTCGTCTCCTCATCTGCATATCACTCGGAGCGTGCTCCATTGGCGCGAATATAAATTCGTGCCTCGATAGAAATTTCGTGCAATGATACGCAGAGCCCTTTTTCCCATGCCGCTATATCACTTGGCGCACATATACTTGGCGCATAATGTTTGCTCGCAGGAATTTTAATGCGGTTTTCTTTAACTCGTTGCTTTTTTAGACCAGGATAATAGCCCGTATTTTTAGTCAAAACTTGAAGAAGTTCTTACCCGCGATTTCATGCGAAAAACTCACGGGGTTCGTATTGGAAGAGTCCTCTCATCTCCTGATTCAAGAGTATTTTATTGATTCACGTTTTAATTAAACAATTAGAGGGTAAATCAGTTTTTACGATGTACTCGGAAAACTATGCATCGTAGAGAAAAGTAATGCGCAGAAGAATCGTAGGAAATGAAATTATTTACAAAATGAGATTTGTTAAACTAAAATCGGTAATTAAATAAAAAATTTATTGCCGAAAACACGAATTATGGCTATTTTCTTTAATTTCTTATAATTTTATCATTTTTTGCTGAAATCGTATGAAACCTACAAAAAGTAAGGGTATTGCCATACTTTAAAAGTGTGCTAAAGATGAACTCTGTATGTGCAATAGTTTTTGAACAATTCGATTTATTTATACCGAACGTCCGAACCGAAAGTTATTAACTTTAACCCTCTCTAGTGGTATCAATTTCCAACGTAGGATGATTCAGAAACCAGAATTTTAATCTTTAAGATTTAATCAAACAATTTATTTAAAAAATTGACCTTTGGAAAATTAACTGTCGCAAGTATTACAGTAAAAAAGTACAATATTTAAGCCCACGTATCAGTTGACTGCTGACCAGGAACACGAGCTCGGGCAGCAATATTGAAGAGTGCGCGGAATACTCGCTGTATGGCAACGATTGAACGACCATTGGAAGAGTAAGCCTCTAGGGCAAATACTGCTTCGCTTATACGTTGCTTCGTCCAATGCATTCTCGGCAGTGGGCTTTTTTTAACGTCAAAGTTTTTTACGAGACTGTTTAATTAATTCTTAAGATTAAAATGCCGGTTTATGATTCATCCTGCGCTGGAAAATGATGCCATTAGAGAGGGTTTAAGTAAATAACTTTTTAGATTTTCGGGATAAATAAATGGAATGTTCAAAATCTATTGCACCTACAGGGCCCACCTTTAGCACACTTTTAAAGTATGGCAATACCCTTAACTTTTTTGTAGGTTTCATGCGATTTCAACCAAGAATGTTAAAATTATAAACAATTAAAAAAATAGCCGTTTTTCATGTTTTTTTGCAATACATTTTTTTGTTTGATATCCGATTTTAGTTTAATAAATCTAATTTTTTTGGATAATTTTATTTCCTACGATTCTTCTGCGCATCACTTATTTTTGCGTTTCATAGTTTACCGAGTACATTGTACAAACTGATATTACCCTCTAATTGTTTAAATAGAACGTGAAGCAATATAAGTTTTTTGAATCATGAGATGAGAGGACTCTTCCAATACGACCCTCTAGAGTTTTTCGTGATGAAATCGCGGGTATGAATTTATTTTTTTTAATTTTCCTGGCCTATTTTTGACCTCATTACATAATCCTCCTTTTTTCTATGATATTTTTTTGTATAAATTTTCTCCGCGCATTTAGTTTTTCTCCCGTTTTGGCGAAGCGTTATTCTTACTCCAGGCGAATGCAGTGGTTCCAATTCTCTCCGGGACATTATGTAGGCATACTGTCCATCTCAGAGAGTGAATGAATTACATATTTTCCCGAGTTTTTCTACATAGTTTTTGACACCATCTCTAATATTATGGCTAGAGCGTTGTATCCATCAACTTATTCGGTGTTCTCGTCCTTCCTACCTCTTTGCCAATGGTTTGATTTACAATGATCTCCTTAATTATGTAATTTTGTCTACTTAAGGAATCGCACTTTATTCTCTCTCTGATCATTAGAGGCCGGCGTGTTATGGGTTCGCAAAATTTCAACAGGCGATTATGCTCACTCCACGGAAAAAAAATTTTCTGGACTTAATAATTTTCATGGATTGGTGACAGACTTCATAGTACCTTCAGAATGCATCAATTATCTCCTAGCCTTGGTAGACTCCCAAGCGATGTACCTACAATTGCCAAGGTGTGTCTTGTATTGTTCGTGGAGATTTTCAGCATTTTGGGTGGCTCTGTTTCATATCATCCCGCTCCTTCACACACACTCCTGTTGCAGTCGGTGAGTTAGCTAAGGGATTAATTCGTGTACATGTCGTGCGACTTCACCTCGGGTCGAGTCAAGGCCGATGATGGCCAGTGGGGTGGCGATGGAGTATTGTCCTCGGTAGCGCATCTCGCTTTCATCTGTCTTCTCTCTTTCTCACCCCCCTCCACTCACCTCCCATCCTCTGTCCCCTCTGAGAAGCTTGCCACTCCCTCTACTGCTCCTCCTCGTATTCGTCTCATTGCGATTCGAATATACTTTGACAATAACACTCTACTACAACTTCTTATTACCTTGCAAGTAACCACAAGGGGGTTTGGCTTTATTTTCTATTCGATAATTTTCAAGAATTCCCTCACACGACGTCATTTATTTCCGTTAACGGTCCGGGGCCACTGTTGCTGATGTATGGACCAAATAACTATCCAATGATTTTTTTCAATTTTCTTTGTGTTGCATAGTCTCTGAGACAGCTCTGTTCTTGGAGATAGTATTTAGTATATCTATCACTGAACACACGAGGTCATTTGGAGTAATAGCACCGTATGAAGACGAAATGCATCGTTTCATGCCATTAAATTACTATGAGCAAAAAATAAGGGTGCGCCTCAAAGCCTGTTATATTTGCTTCCAATTTAGAAATAAATTTACTTTTGCATTCTTCTAGATAATCAAACGTTGTCTTCATCCTGCCACATCCCCTTTTTGTGACTTGCAGGGTATCTACTATTTATGCGTAGATTGCTGAGGGATGAGTGCTGCATGCCTGGTGTGGAATCACCCCGTGCCGCACACCCTAGGTGTGTGTCTTGCACGGTATTTCGAAGATGTAGTTAGCGTTGTTATTGGCCGCAACTCCCGTTAACTCCACCCTGAACTTGGTTCTCACTGTGATGGAAGTTGTTGATGATTATGTAAAAACTCTGCCCTTTCCTCTCCACAAGTCAGCATTACATGTCTGTCATTTCTCCAAGGGTTTATTGTCACTCCCTGACAGTCCTCACTTTCGACGCAGCCACCTCTACGGATAACTTCGTAGCAATTTGGCAACGCCAGGAGTCTATCAGCTCGTTTGCTTTGTGTGGAATTTTTAAGGCATTACAGAGTTTTGTGACAACCTTGATGGCATCATTATTGTAATGTTAAGAAGCTGGTGTCCTTCCTGACCAATTTTTGGTCGTGATCAAGATAGTCGAAGCTATTTACTCATAAAAATCAATGGTTGGCGAGTGGACTTTGTGGACACTATTTGCTCCTATCAACTGATGCAATAATTTACCATACAGGATATGAACGGTATGAGAGGGATTCCTCAATGTCACTATTTGAGATTCTCTTCGTTCGTACATGTGATTTTCCGAATCTCCCACTCACTGCTCGGAGTGGGATAAACCGCATTTCATCATATTCTTGACCGTCGCGACGCGTTGGTTCGAAGTAAATTATAGAATTATATCACGTGTTGAATTGAGTTAGTCATCGGTTGCATTGCGTGATCCGGGGCCTTTCTCAAATATGAAGTCAGAGGCACTCTTGTTATGCGATATGAAGTAATCGATTCCGATTTTCCGACGAAAATTGCGAGGAGTATCACGCGGTGTTGTGATTTTTGCCATCTGCTTACAGCTTCATAGTCTCGTATAAGAACCTTTACCGTCTCATTGCTTCTATTTTCTGTCATTTATTCTTTACGCTCTGTTATTTATCTGAGTATTGTAAACTGGTAAGTTTAACTTTGTGTTACAAAGCATGAATCATTGTTCGCCGTATGAATTAATTTGCTTCCAGGTGTACTTGGACACTTGGCTAATGGCACTAACTACAAATATGCAAATGTTCTCTTTAATTGGTAGCATCTTTCTTCCACCTAACACGGGCATGACAGTAGGTGTCCCGTAAACAATTATGTACCTCGCGGGGGGTATCTGGGAAATATTCTGTTGTTTTTTTTTCTTTGTTGCACTTGAATCCTAGCATTTGTTGCCTTTTGCAGTTTTCTTACGTCTTCCCTCGTGGAAGAGTGATGGTTTTTCACTTCATTGTTTTGAAGAAGGAGTTGCATAAAGGGTTTCTTATTATTTTTTTGCAGCATTGAATGCTTTTCATGAACTGCTAATTGTTTATTTTTCATGGGTACAGCGCCTTTTGATTAAAAAATTACTGTGTAAGGTATTTATTTGGCTTGGTAATGTGCGTCCACCTATTTGAGATCATCTTCAAATCAATATAACTTTAAATTTTCCAAAGTGTCGCCTGAATCCCTTTTCCTCCATTACCTCCCTATGTCCGCATATTTTTATTCCTCATTCGGCCTATGGACCATTACAATGTTAAACAATAAGAATTTGTATCTACGATTTACTTTCCTGCTTAGGGTTCTTCCATTCTGATCTTTCGATCCTTTAGGGCCCACTTAATGTTTACATAATTTTAGGGTTACCTAATGAGATCGCTTTCAATTCATGATAATCCCTGTCTGATTAACCAATTCTGTCTTATCGGGGTTGTAATTGTTTATTTATCTCAGTAATAACTTGGTAGATGCCTATTATAAAATCCTCTAATTAATTTGTTGTTGCATATTTGATGCCACGCCCCATCTGGCTCACGACAGCAATGAGCTGTTTGAGTTGCGTCATAAACACGAAAGACGACCTAATACACACGATGATATGCTGTAGCAATTTGCGCATTCTGTTTTTCTTCTCATTTCTTCTCTACCTGCGTAACCTATTTTTGAGCCAGTTTAGGCTTTTCTCTCATCGTGTGACACTTTGCATGCAGAAGTCGATCGTTTTCTCACATGCACTTTGCCTTGGCGATACTCGAAAGTTCAAGCGGGGGTTGATCGATTCGAGATTTCCCGTTTCCCTCGATTCGATTCCGCGAAATCCTCTCGGGTACGTGAGGCACCAATCGCCGGATTTCGCCGTTCCCTCCTTCCCCGTGAGGCACGCCTTCCCGGAACGAACGAGCCGCCAGCCTCTCTTTCTCTGTTATGTCTGCCGGCGCCAAAATGATCACCTGCCCCGTCTCCCTTTGTCTTCCCTCCAGGCTTAATTCTGAGATGGGTCCCACCGCCTCATGGTCGTTGTTCGCCGTCGCCTTGCTGGTGGTTTCGCCCCTGTTCGCGCCGGCCCTGGGCGCCGCCGTGCCCCCAGCCAACCACACGTCCAAGTTCCTGCCGCACGTGACGGATAACAAGCTGCCAGGGGACCACGGGTCCGCGACGTCCAGCGGCAAGCCTCCGCAAGGACCCCCGTCCGAGTACGACTACGACAAGGTGCTCGAACTGTCGCTGCTCTTCTACGAGGCCCAGAGGTCAGGGAAGCTGCCCAAAGACAACAGGATTCCTTGGAGAGGAGACTCGGCCCTCGGCGATCAGGGCCAGCACGGGGAGGACCTCACGGGAGGCTACTACGATGGTGAGTACGATGCTTCCGTATTCATAGCAGGCGTGTAATTCGCACCTTCAGTTACGAGAACGGTTCGGAAGGTACATCTACATCTACGTACTACCCTGCGAGCCACCACGAGGGTGTGTGGCAGGGGGTGAAGATCACCAGACATGCACTATTGACATGCAACTAGGATATTTAATGAAGGCATGCTAGATAATAGGGTCACATGGTCAGTATCTAAATAATAAGAAAGGGATTATTGGTTGTTATTACATGCATCATGCACTACAGACTACTCTGACTATATTTCACCTACCTATCCCTTTGCTACGCTGCCTATTGTTCTCTCTTATGGTACGCGGGAAAAATGACATTTTCAATCTATCGGTACGACAATCTATCTCTCTAATCTTGTTAATATGATCAAACCTAGCATAATACGTAGGGGTTCTCAATATATATCTAACGTCATCTGTGAACAAATCGGTTTCGAATTTACTTAAAAGGTTTAACCTAAATTTTAACCTGCTTAATTCTGGTAGTTAATTAATTAATTCTGATAGTAATTCCCATCCTAGTTCTTCTATTAAACTCGTAACACTTATACAATTATCATAACGGCCTTTAACAAACCTAGCGGATCTCCTTTGCACGCACTCTAATTCTTTAATCATACCTTCCTCGTACGGTTCCATATGTACAAGGTAAGTTCCGTTTTGTTACTTAAAATAACACTGATGCGTGTGTAGATTTTATAGCGTTTTAGTTCGGCCTGAATCTGCTATCTGGTTGAATATCTTCCCGGTATACAATTCAATTCCAATATGGTATAGCTCTCGCCGAATGACCCACATTCTAATTTATGGAACAATAACTCTTGCCAGCGCCATGTTAACACAAAGGTTATGCCACCTTGCGGCGTATGTTAATCGGACATTGTACAGCCTAGCAGCAAGTTTTAAACTCTCCACTCTATTTGAACATAGATTCCGGCAAGATGACGACCATTTTCATACGTGGCTTAATACCCCCTCCGTAGAACTCATCCGCCATGGAGTTAGGCCATGCGTTGACACCGTCCTCTTCCTCAAATTCTAAGTCCTTCCTTCAACTCCCTGTCGTCCTCAAATTGATGTCACCCTGGCCATTTTTATAGCTTATTAATAAAGAAATGAAATTGGGGCTCTGCGGAGGAGGATATAAAAACTCTCTTTAGAAAAAGACCTTCGCGTGTTTGTGGTACTGCGAGGTCGAGCGATGCTATGGCATAGCTCCATGGCCTGAAAATTGCAGCGAGCCATATCCTCAAATCGCGCACAATTAATAGCTTCTGTATTTATTTTGTTACGTAATCAGCAGAGGGAAATAATTTTGTGGCCCGCCCTCGCGTGCATGTACGTTATGAGATTCTTCTTCTGCAAAGAGAGCTAGATGCAATGATTAGTTGAGGCAATACCGAGTATGTGATGCTGTGTAGTTTAGTCAATTTTTACATGACTATTCAATCTTTCAGGTGGAAGAATGTATTTATCTGTATAATGCTCAACAGCTAATTTGAAGAGGGGAGTTTCTTCGTTAGGAATGCAGCTAATATCTACTTGTTTCTGATATTCATATTTTAATTTTGCTCTCTCTGCCTCATTTATCCCGTATGTGTGTAACTTCCATGTCTTACACCATGTTGGTTCTCCTTATCCCAGTTTTCCCTATCCCTGTGACGTTTTTATTCATGCATTCCTTTTGATTGTTAAGGTATTCTCCTGCATCTTCTCCTCAGGTAGTTTCCCCCTTTTTCTTTTGGCAAATGGGATACGAACTGATGATGGGTAAGTAAAAATGAGATACGAGCACTGCATTTCCAGAGTTATGCTAGCTAATACATTTAGTTGGGTCGCAGCGTTTCAAAGCATAAGTTTCATCATCAAGTAAAGCACGTTTTTCCTTGAACGTGTAACAATATGTATCTTTCCTCTTCTTTGCTCTAACTCCCCCTCCTTAGCTTCCATATCAGGAGGGAATGTCATTGCATGTTCAAGGAAAATCCTGTTCGGTTTATCGATGACACTAAAGCAATGGCATCTGTTGCCTTATTACGCATTGATCGTTCAGTTCTAGTTTCCTATTTTTCATCATCGAAAGGCATCTTCGATGAGTTAGAGAAACCCACCCTAATTTTGTCAACAATTTAGTTACCTTGCCAAGTGTATCTTAACTTCTAACAAATCTTGCTGATCTCCGACGTATTCGTTCTATTTCTGAGCTAAGCCTACTTTGTTAGGGTACAATATGCTAGAAGAAAGTTATCCATGTCATTTAGGATTGGTCGATGGATTTTTACGGTATGCGTTAATTGATTGCTTAATTGAGGATGTGTGGAGAGAAACCTAGCGTCCACGATATTTTATTTTACACTTAACACTCATGTCTTTAAACTTAATGGTTGAAGGCGTAACTTTGTGGAATGACACTACTGGCATGACTAAAAAGAGAGAACTCTTAGTATTTTCCTCACATAAAACTTTAATTCCCGACCCAGGTTTCGACTGCCTGGCAATTATTTTCAAAGGCCCAACCTTTGAAAATGATTGCAAGGCAGTCGAAACCTGGGTCGGGAATTAAATTTTTAAGTGTGGAAAATATTAAGAGTTCTCTCTTTTAGTCATGTCAGCTCATGTCTTTGTTTGATATACCCTACTGATGGATTTGGTTCTGCAATAGAAACGCTCTTCCCTTGTCTCTTAAGAGGAAAGTGATCAACTACTGAAAAATTCAACTCTGCTGGCACTGTAGCCGAGGCTCATATCAGAGACCTAAATTTCTTACTTTTTCACTTTCCTCAAAATGTAGGCTCAACATTTTTAAACGCTCCACATTGAGATCTTCGCGGTCATTTCTCTACGTAACCACTTCCGTGAGCCATGGGTTCTCGCCTTTTGGGAAGCCGCAAGAGTATCCGATTGCCCTCGCATTTCCAGGAAGACCCAGTCCGAAGAGCGATTGTATAACTTACGCTAACAACCTCTGCCTGCTGCGTGTGATAGCACAGTTTTTTGATGGAAGGATGCTCTGAAATCCCGCCACTACTATTCCCTTGACGTGACTTGTTCTTCATATTAAAATTTCATTTCGAGTAATAGATATGGAGGGGGGTGGGTATGGGCTCGTCGAATGCATTTACTTACCAATAGAGAAAGGGAAATGCCATTTTCTTTCCTGTTCACCTCAAGGTCGAGTTTCAAAGACTGTGTTCACGCTCGTGCGTGAGCCATCCAGGCAAGGGAGGAGTAGGGTTGGGTGGAAGCGGAGGACCCCGGAGCGAACGTTTCCGCTTTGACCTAACTGCAGATATACAGCACCTGTGGGTCGAGAGAAAGGGAAGAACGTTTGGTAGGGAAGTCATTAGCGCGTGAATGTCACTCGTGCATTGGATGACATTGCTTAGACTGACATTTGCCCTTCCTTTTGCTCGCGGATCAGGAAATGGTTGTGTGCGAGACTCGAATTCTCGCGACAAGGCTTCCCTTTGCCTCCTTTGAGACTGAGGTACACTTCTCCCGCTTCCGCTCGACGCAGTACTTTAATTACGGGTTAATCGCTATGCTCGGCGACATTGTGAACCTACCGACTGAAACTAGACGACTGGGCGGCTTTAATCGTAAGGTCGTAGTTATAATATCGAGGAGGGTGTCCTTTTATGCGCTTATATCTCCTTATGCGCTTTTATGCTCTTATATATCCTTAGCGCGTGCAAAGGAGATCCGCTAGGTTTGTTAAAGGCCGTTATGATAATTGTATAAGTGTTACGAATTTAATAGAAGAACTAGGGTGGGAATGACTATCAGAACGCAGGTTAAAATTTAGGTTAAATCTTTTGGGTAAATTATAAAACCGATTTGTTCACAGATGACGTTAGATATATATTAAGAACCCCTGCGTATTATGCTAGGTTTGATCATATTAACAAGATTAGAGAGATAGATTGTCGTACAAATAGATTTGAAAATGTCATTTTTCCCGCGTACCGTAAGAGAGAACAATAGGCAGCGTAGCAAAGGGATAGGTAGGTGAAATATAGTAAGAGTAGTCTGTAGTGCATGATGCGTGTAATAGCAACCATTAATCCCTTTCTTATTGTGTATATGCTAACAATCTAGCTGCATGTGACCCTATTATCTAGCATGTCTCCATTAAATATCATAGTTGCATGTCAATAGTGCATGTTTGGTGATCTTCACCCCCTGCCACACACCCTCGTGGTGGCTCGCAGTATAGTACGTAGATGTATGATGCCCCACCACGCTCGTAGTGTTAAGCCCAGTATGGGCGCAATATACGTAGCTGATAGATTAGATGATGAAACAAAAGTAGCGGTACCCTAAAATCATGAAGACAGTGTGCGTCATGAGGAATCATTCAGTTAGCCCAAATTGATGGTTGAGATTAATCTTCCGGTCTCAGCAATATATATACATTACGTTGTGAAGTACTTTCGCAAATTAAAATCAATTTTTTATTCGAGTACTATAACTTTTGCTAACGCTGCTGTTACGGAAACTGACGCCTATGGAGTACTTAATTTCCCCCTGCCTGAATGGATATTCTGATTTTTTTTATGGATGTAGGGTTCTTGGGGTATAAAATGGACCAGATTAAATGGTGATTCATGTGAATTGGTCACTGTCACTAGTGACCGGTCGTTGTTGGTCCGTTCTTTGTTAAAACTGGATATTTTACCTCCCGAGACTGTTCCTGAATTTTTTCTTGAATACCAATGAACTAAATTCTCACTCATTCCTACCACTAACCCATTGGTTTATAACAGCTTTATATCTGCTGTTTCCTACCTAGCATCCCTCTCTTTTACCCTATAACTGTCAAGGATCTATATTAAATCCGAAGATTCTTGCGATATTGAATGGAATTTATGCATGATGCAGAATTAAAATATTTCATCACCTAATGATGATGTAAAAACATCAAAACCTATATCGCAGTAAAATTTATTTCTCTGGAAGATTGCACATTTTTTATTCCTGCATTGTTGATGATTCCTCTAGGCTCCCATACTCTACCTTCTTCTTGAGTTCGAACGCTTTCATTTGAGAAGTTCTGTTTGTGAAAAGTCAACATTCCCCTTATGATGACGTCCATCCAAGATTAAGCAAGCGTTGGGAAAGTATATTGAAGACGACGCAAGTCTGCGAGTTTTGTTCAAATTCTTCCCAGGTGCAAATCTCTTGTAACTTTTCCCGCATTCTTTGCTTTTCTCCTGTCGAGAGATACGGTATTTACTCTTGAGTCAATATTGTGCGAGAGTGCCAGCGTCACTACCCCTGGAGATCGACGTCAGAGTCAATTCGATGAAAGGACCCTGTTCTTTTCCTCTTTATAGTACCATCACCTCATCTCTCCCGACCATCTGCGTCCCCGTAACGTGCGATACACTGCTGCAGACGCTGGTCGTGCGTTATCCTTCCCATGGTTGCCCCATTGGTTTCAATACATCGTGCAAACAGGGGGTTTGTGAGAGGACTTCCTCCTCCCCGCACATCTCCTGGACTGCTATTATGATGGCCATCCTTAGTGACAGCTGCAACTATCGATTGCATCAATATTGACATGAGCAGGGCGTGGTATTTAGAAAACATAAAGAGTTTTTGGATCGTGAGGCGTAGTTCAAAGTCGTGGGATTTGTTTTCAATAAAAGGATTCCACACAACTCTCTATCTCTGCGCAGTGTATATTTATACCACCAATGTCTTTATCGCCCGTGTATGGAGATGCATTATTTCTCCAATACACCGTAGAAATTCAGTAACCAGTAAAACCATTTGAATTTTTTCATATTTCTACTGTATTGCATCCGTTTTATGAGTTGATATTGCAGCCGTGTTGTTTAAGTGAAGCGAGGATATTGGAAGTTCCTGGGGTAGAGCGTGAAAATATAGAACTGTCCATTTGCTATCAATCCATCTACATCGACGTCATACCCTGCTAGCCATCCAAAGAATGTGTGGCAGGGGGTAATTCTACACCAAGCATGCATGAAGTATACGGCAGAACACCGAAATTACATTGAAACCAGCGTACCACACATGCAACGCGTTAATTAAAAATCTACTAACCAAGAAGCATTCTATCGTCAATCGTTCCGCCATGCAAGGGATATAAACAATGCTACTACAGATTCAAAATATCATATATAAATAAGAGCATCAATATTCACATCATGTATAAATAAGAACGTAGAGAATATAAAGAGAAAGATGTTAAGTCTAGCTAAGCTCACAATTTGCACTATTCGTGACGACGATCACAGTTGTCATGGTCCCTAATGGTACGCGGAAAAAAATGACATTTTATACCTATCGGTTCTACAATGTAGCTCTCTAATTTTATTGGCGCAATCTAATCTGCCATAGTACGAGGAGGTTAATAGTATATTTTTTACGTCGTCAGAGAAATTTTATTCCTAAAATTTAGTTAGGATGTTAAGCCTATAAAATCCACGCTGAGATAACGATTCCCATCCCAATTCTTCTAACAATATATGCAATGGTTGTCTTAGTTTCATTTATTTTATTGCGTGTAGAGAATGATGATAATAGATCTCCTCCTGTCACATACCCTTAAAGTTTCTATCGAGATATTATATAGGTGTATCCCCCGTTTTTTTATTGAAGAACAATTAAATCGCGTCATTAAGGCTCTCGCAGCGGCTTTGGCGTAGTCGGAACGGAGCTGATCGTCGAGCTTTGTTTAAAAATGGTCTAAGTTTTAACTTGCACTGTGAAAGTGACTCCAGTCCTAGTTTTTGTAGTATACTATAACTGATAAAATTATCCAAACAGGCAGACGCGGTGCAGTCGGTCCACACTCTGACAGACAAGGCATGGCCTAAGGACTTCCCCGACTTACTAGAGGTCTGCCTGAAGAATTCGTATTTTAAGTGGAATGGAGACTTCTTCCAGCAGGAGAAAGGCATGGCGATGGGTTCACCATTATCACCGGTGATAGCCAACCTTTTCATGGAGAACCTAGAAGAAAGAGCAATGGAAACCTACCATCTGAAGCCGAAGCTGTTCCTACGCTACGTGGACGACACGTTCATAATTTGGCCCCACGGAGAAGAACTGAAGGACTTTCTTCTCCACTTAAATAAACGGAACGATTCCATCCGATTTACTATGGAAATTGAGAAAAATAGACAACTGCCATTCCTGGATGTTCTCGTCACCAGGAGAGAAGACGGCACGCTAGGCCACTCTGCTTACAGAAAAAAGTCGCACACCAACAGGTACTTGAACGCAGCGTCACACCACCATCCTATTCAAAAGGAATCTGTCATCCGTACCATGTATCACCGAGCGCATGCCATCTCGGATGAACAATCCCTTCAATCTGAGAAGGAACACCTGCTCTCGACTTTTCAACAAAACGGTTTCCACAAGTCCTCCATCTTGAAGATCGCCAAGAGAGTGGAGTCAACCATGGCCCTGACAAGGACCGTCGAGGAGGACCGAAGGAGTGAAAAACCTGTGGCCTACGCGACGATTCCCTACGTGGCCGGCGTCTCCGAGAGGATATCTAGAGTCCTAAAACGGCATAATGTCGTATTAAGATTCAATCCTGTGCAGTAGACGGCCAGCATCCTCTGGAAGGCCAAAGACCGCCTTCCCAAAGACGCCAACGAAGGCATCTATTCCGTGCCCTGCAGCTGCGGCTCCAGGTACATTGGACGGACCTGCTGAGCGCTCAAATGTCGCATGCAGGAACATCTGAGAGCCACCAAACAGAGACAGTTCCACCTTTCTGCCATTGCGGAGCATGCTTGGGAGGGACCGCAACATAATATATTATTCCCGGAACCGACGATCATCCACAGCGAAAAAAGATATTTCCCCCGTCTCATCAGAGAAGCGGTGGAAACCGCTAAAAACCGCGAAAACTTCAAAAGAGACGACGGTTACTCACTCTCCGCTGCTTGGAAAGCACTTTTCCAAGTAGAAACGATACCGACCAATCAGAGAAGGGGACCACAAAAAAGGCGTGACAACGACCCGACATAATACGGCGCCTCCCGAACCGAATTGTTACATGGACCTGAGGAAGCCAGCAGGACAGCCGGCGAAATATTGTCCTCAACATTAACATGAACCAACGCGGCGGAAAATCCGAAAAATGGAATCAACCTCTGATAAAATTATCATAACGACCTCTTCCTTTTCAGGGCGATTTTCTTTGCCTAATTTTGTGACTATGTGTTATTGTCATTCTCGCAATCATCCCAAAGCTGATGGCGTTTTCTTGTTGGTCAATTAGGGATTGTAGGACACTACTAATTTCCCTCGTACTATAAGAGAGAACAATATGCAGCGTAGCAAAGGGATAGGTAGGTGAAATATAGTTAGAGTAGTCTGTAGTGCATGATGCATGTAATAACAACCAATAATCCCTTTCTTATCATGTAGATACTAACCATCTAGCTGCATGTGACCATATTATCTAGCATGCCTCCATTAAATATCCTAGTTGCATGTCAACAGTGCATGTTTGGTGATCTTCACCCCCTGCCACACACCCTCGTGGTGGCTCGCAGGGTATCACGTAGATGTAGATGTAATATTATTTTCGCCCATGCCTATTCCTGGTCTTCTTCTTGAACTTGCTTCTCAATGTGTACCCGGCATGAGATTAATGTGATATGTGCTTCGCTTTCTTACGTTCCTGATTGTTTCATGGGATCTTACACCTCTTACTTTGACGACGTAAAAAACATACTATTAACCCCTCTCGTACAACGGCAGAATAGATCGCGCCAATACAATTAGAGAGCTAGTTTGCAGAACCGATAGGTATAAAATGTCATTTTTTCCGCGTACCATTCGGGACCATAACAGCTGTGATCGTCGTCATGAATAGTTCGAGTAGTGACAATAGGTAGACAGTAAATCTTTCTCATTACATTCTCTACTCTCTTATTTATGCATGATGTAAATAATGATGTTCTTATTTATGCATGATATTTTGAATCTGTAGTAGTAGTCTTTGTATCCCTTGCATGTTGGAACGATTGAAGATAGAATGTTTCTTGGTTATTATATTTTTAATTGGCGCTTTGCATATGTGGTACGCGGGTTTCAGTGCAATTTCGGTGTTCTACCGTATCATTCATGCATGCCTGGTGTGGAAGCACCCCCTGCCACACATCCTTTAGGTGGCTTGCAGGGTATGACATAGATGTAGATGTACACCCTTAATCTGTTATGTAATTAGCAGTCTACATCTCCTCGAATCCTGCCGCTTGTTCTCTTAGAGACAAATCTTTTAAAGCTCACGGGATGAAACGATACCTGAACTATATCATCACTTTTTCCTGCATCGCGTCTTCATACACCGAGTATGTGTGAAGGGTGGCTGTAGAAGGAACGACGCTGGGCATTCCCCATTGTGGGCTCCGCCCACGTGCTCTGCTGTCCTTGGCCGTCGTCCAACGAGGATTTGTCAACCACGGGAAGCACCCGGGGAATGCTGTCCCCCCCCCCCCCACCCGCCGTCCGATGGCAGTGGACGAACCGCAGGGGAAGCGACTCGGCACTCCCCGCTGTGTTTTATTTGTTCATATGTTTTACCTAAAGGTCATGACGTCCGCGAGAATCTGCGAGCGTCTAGTGGCAGGTACCTCTTTTTTAAGAATCCCTTATCCTGTTGCACTTGTACCTCGGTCGACCTGTGTGCCTTTCAGAGATAATTTCCGTGTCATATCACGGTAATCGGTTTGTCTTAAAGACAATCTCTGCCGGAATTCCTTTATCCCTTACTCCAGTAATTCTCGGTGTGTAACCTCTCTTTTTCGTTTATTTTGTTACTATAGAAGTTGGAGTAATCGTTTATTCTCCCGTGGTTGACAACACGCGGTTAGTAAATTATGGTGTAGCAATTGTTGAGGACTTGATCATGTTTTAATCCAAAGTAACTCAACTTGCTTAGCAAGTCTTCTCTAGCCAATTTATTGGCCAACTTGGTGCGTGAATAAGCTGAGCTATTATGGAAAAAATCCTCGAAGTTCGCTATGGTTGTCATTTACATCACTCTAACTCCTGTGCGCCATTGGTCAGCGTTAGTTTTTTCATACACGTATTCCTCTTAAGGGCAGGATATATGCGAATTTCCATCCGGAGGTGGGTGTGTGCAGCTGTAAGAAACTGTTTTATAGCCCTTGTGGAAAATCAGCCGTATACATGTTTAGAATTAATATTCCTTTGCTGAGATATCAATGGAAGTGCATTTGAACTGAGGAGGAAGAGGGCTAAACTTATCGCGAGGTCGTAACGTTGAGTGGAAAAAAATCTTCGCTTTGATAAACTTGCGTTCATCCCGCTAAATGTTCTCAGTTTGAGCCATTTTGGGACCTTAGGCTATGAGAAGATCGATTGATTTTTCACCAGAATCTTCTCGCGTTAGGTAGTAGACGTGACGATTACATTGGGGGGTTGTAATATACTTCTTTCCCGGACATGGGCGATAATCCCAAACGAACGATAGGAGTCTCGGGGCAAATTGCTTGCCTCTGGGAGCTCTTTGAGTGATTCGTCGGATCGATTTCGAATCTCGTCACGGATTCAGTTTTGCAAGGCCTCGCCGCGTCACGGCGCACGCCTCTGGACTTCCAAGTTGTCCTCATCACACTCGGCCGCGGATGCAAGTGTATTGTGAGTGAACTTGGCGCCCCGAGAGGAAGCATGGAGCACTTCCCCGAGGAGACGATCAACTGCGATATCTTATTCCCTCTGATTGAGCTGCAAGTGTGTGACCTCCGGTTTGTTCCATTTCCCTCTTAGAGTAGACCAATTAGAAGCGCCATATATTCGCGCTAGATTTTGGGGGTGGTTCAGGAAAACTAGATTTGAAAAATTCTTTTGTTTACTTGCAATATTTTGCACTGCAATTATTGAGGATCGTTAAGCATACTGCTATTTATTGAAAAAAAATATGTTGTTTTTTTGGGAATGATAATAACTGTAGGTATTTATTGAAATTTATTTACTGTATCTATTTATTATATCTATTATATGTATCTATATAGTATCTACTATATCTAGTATCTATACTATATATAGTATCTACTATATAGTATCTATTATATACTGTAGCTATTTATTGAAAAAAAATATGTTGTTTTTTTGGGAATGATAATAACTGTAGATATTTATGAGTGTTTATTTCTTATCCTTAATTTTCACAAAGTTATATCTCAGTCTTGATATTTGATTGCTGTGTTTCTCTAATATTTTATCTAATTATAATGGAACTGTTGTCTAAATTTACTCGCTGTGAGTGGATTCTCCCGATAGATGCTTCTCCATCTTTGGCTATTGAGTCTATTTACTTTGACTGATGTGTTATCCATCACAGTGGTTGGTTTTTATTGATATGGTTAAATAAATTTTTATGATCCTAACCCATAAAATATTCCCTTAATGTTTTTCCTTTGCGCTGATAGTAATTCATTAGTTTATTTATTTACATTAGACGGACTTGCATTATCACATTCTCGGCACTTTGATGTAAAATACACCATCAAAGTGTGTTTTACTGTTCGCATTTGCTGATCACTTCTTAAATTTTTCTTTTCTCCGTAGCTGGTGATTTCGTCAAGTTTGGATTCACCATGGCTAGCTCGACCACCTTGCTGGCTTGGGGGTTGCTGTCTTACCATGATGCATACGCCGCCTCAGGTGAGCTCCTGTTTGTCTCTCACTGTCATCTAATAACTTAATGCAGGTTCTCCCATAGGACTATCATTGATACCATATAACATTTTATTGCGCAATACATATGCATTATTTTCTTATTTAGTATAGAGCCATTTTCCCGATATATTTAGGACGGCGTAACAATTTTAGTGTTGATTCTTAAAACGGTTGTCAGTTGACAGTTCTTTATAGCTTTAACACCAGCACGTAGCTTCTGGAAGCCTTCATTTTGCCAAATTCTTCTCCCACCATTTTCGAGAGGATGATCGAATGGAGTAATTCCATAGCTATGGGAATTGTGCTCAAACCCTCTCAGTCTAGAAGTATCACATTATCGGGAACATTTATTTTTTCCGGCAAGGAAGTCGGACGGGCTCTTTTAAGTGATAAATACTTCTCGATATTTTCAAGAAAATATATGTAGTTGCCGCAACTTTTGAAGCACTTTTTGCGCTGCTGTCAGTGTTTACAATGGTCAAGATTATTAACAATTATTGTTATTCATAAAACAAGAAAATTTATTTGATGGAGATTATCAGCTTGAGAGCGAAAATGCTGTCCATGTTGTTTTAAGCGTTTCCCTTGCCAGGCTGCTAGTTCCGTATCCTGAGATGGAGCAGGTTTAAGCATTGCGCCGCCCCCGTTTACATTGTCCATTGCGGCCGTTGGCACTCGACTGAGGTGTCGCGGTTGTTCTTTGACTTCCGTTCGGCTCTTTTCTCACCGCTCGCCCGGTGAGTGTGTGACTGGAATCCTTCGCTGTATTCCCTCGGCAACACAAGCCATCTGCAGCCTTTTGCTGGAAGGGCGCCTGAGCCTGGCACGAACTCGTACTTAACACGGTCCGATTGAGCCCTATACCTGCTTCATTAAATTGTTGGATTTTTTAAATTCATCTGAAATTATTGGATGTAATTGGTCTTAATTTAAGTTGGACGCTTCAAGACAAATTATGCGAGGTATAGCGAGACACTATGCTCGGCTTGCTCTGTCATCTGTTTTTCGTATGTGGAATGGAAAATATAACGGTATTTGTATAAATATACGATAATTAAATATAATAAATAAATAATATTACAGTATTCGATAACGGTACTACATGTTTTAATCCAATGTGGATTTTCTTGCGATCACCTTGTTTAGCGTTCAGTTCAAACGTTTAGCAATGTTGCTTAATCTGCATTTATGCTGCGATAGGGATTAAGTGAACAGTTTTTTCCCTTTCGATGAAATGTTGAAACATAGGAGACCTTTTGGGAGAATGTTCTAACGTAATTTTCTAGTGTGTTAATGATTTTATGTTCCAAATTTATTTTCCCTTAATTTGGAGGAGGTAGACATAAAAGGGCATTGAACTGCCACATTCCCTGGGAAAGCATGCAATCTTACTCAGCGAATATTATTTCAGTAATGTAGGAAGCAATATATTTTAAGATGTGTCCTAGTAAATAAGTGTTCTAGTGCTCCAAATCATACATATATATCAAATTGTGAGTGAAAGGTTTGTGCAGTAATGGTTTAATGATGGCGAAACCTACCTAATAATACGTAGGTTTCCCCTGCCAAACACCCCAGAGGTGGCTTGCAGGGTGATATGTAAAAGTAGGTTCTAGTATTAGTTAAATTAAACCAATATATATTTGCTCGAAATGTAATGCTAAAAGATTTAACTTAATTTTCTCCATCAGGTCAACTTGGGCCGGGCATCAAGGCGATCAAGTGGGCAACGGATTATTTCATCAAATGCCACGTGCGTCCAAATGAGTTCTACGGGCAGGTTGGAGACTTCAACCTCGACCACAAATTCTGGGGCCGGCCCGAAGACCTCAACATGTCCAGGCCATCCTACAAAATAGACGCCAACCATCCTGGTGAGTCATTTTGGAACAGGATTTCGGCGAATCGTATTCTTCATTTGTTGTTATTACACAGTACGGTCTCCATAAGCCTCATCATCTCCATTTGTGGGATCTATGACTTTTTTTTTAGTTCCTCTATAAACTTACCTAACCAGCGAATTAGTAAAGTCTCTTTATTTTGAAGAATGCTTGTAATTAATTTGTTAATCCGGGAATTGCTATCAGGCTTATGTGAAATCCTGCCATTTTTTCTGTAGTTATATGTTGTTCTTTTTTCTGAATATATTGAATGAGTTATTACTTAGCGGAATCAACAAAGAAACACACATTACCTGGACTGGGACTCTGCGAAATTCTGGTTTAGAATTCAAGTTTGCATTTTTGTCAAGCGAATTAACTTTGTATCCATGGTCCCTTTCTCACAGTCTGATCGCATACTTAGCGGATGGCTCCTCTCAAGTATTTTGCAGTTAGTCCCGATGTTGTCAATGGTTTATAATCTTCTACCACCCCTTCAGGCTCTGTATAACTTACCTGTCGTTTCTTTTCCATTACTGGTCTCTTTTTCATGAGTGTAACCGCCATCAAACGTCGTACAAGTCCTACCGTGTCTTACGCAAGGCAATTTGGAGTCGCTGAAACTTCTTCAACAGTAAAAATAATCTGTAACCGATTTTCTTTCGAACAAAAATTGTAATACGCAAATTAATAACTTGTGATGACGTATGGGATTCGCCCATCCTGTGGTTCATATTCATATTACCCTGCAAATCACCTGTACGGTGACTGGCTGGGGGTGAGTTATAACGAAAATGCACTGTTATGTACAAGTAACTAACACCAACGTAATTTACACTCTAGGTAATCTACCAGTACTACAGGAACTATTTGTATTAATGAACACTGCATCCACGTAAACGAGATCATGCATGGGTCATGCGAAACGTGAAGTTAGCACCACCTGGCGGATTAAGTTACAAGTAGTAGGGAGCAAATCAACTAATCTGCTACACTGTCTGTCGACTGACATAATTCAGTCTCTTAGAGGTACCCATTATGCTCTCTTATCGATCACGGGGAAAACAACATTTCACACCTGACTGGTCTGCAGTCTATTTCCCTAATTTTTTTCTCTTGATATTATCTATCCTTCTATGTTGGAATATCTTAGATTCGTATTAATAAAGTTGGTGGAAAATTATTGGTTCTGAATTTAAATAAGATAAATTAAGTTTAATATTTAGTCGACGGCCTGATAGCGATTCCCATCCCTGTTGTTACAAGTGGTCAGACACACTAACGAGACTATCATGACTTCTATGTATTTTGCTGAGATGGTGAGTGCTTGTGTGTTGAACTATGAATGCTCATTTCGCTTATGAATGCTCATTACGCCTCTCCGCCTTCCAGGTTCGGATCTGGCGGGTGAGACGGCCGCTGCCCTCGCCGCGGCCTCGTTGGCGTTCCGCGCCACGGCCGACGCCTTCGACGCCACCGTCACCTCCGACGAAACCGGCGCCCCCGCCATGGACGCCCGGACGTATGCCGACCTGTGCCTCATGCACGCCAAGCAGCTCTACCGATTCGCCACCCAGTACAGGGGACTCTACCACGAGGCCATAAAGGGAGCGGCACAATACTATGAGTGAGTACCCAGTCGACGGATTACTTCTGTATTCGATTCCTAAACATGGGACAGTCATGCCATTTATATCCCCTGCTTTGGCCCTCAGTTCTGTTCTTCATACTGAATATTCCTCTAGAATTTGAATGACAAAAGTGCCAATTAATCGGTGCGAAATCGCAGTATGGCCGAATTGATCAGTAAGTACAAGGTCTCTGCATTGTAAATTCTAAAGTTTAGATTCTCCGTGTAGTCACTTCCGAGTGAATCCACCTGTGATGTCTCAGTCATGACCGAACTACCAAGAATATAGTGTAGTCGAAATTTTGGAATCATTTCATGAACATTTGTGCATTTCAAGAGCATGCCTAACCTATACAATTTTCAGGTATTGCTTTTGGTACTTCAGTGTACTGAATCATTCATGCTCATCATGATAGTTGGCCATCAATGCCAATAACTTAAAAACAGGTACATATGATTGCAGTTCAAAGAAATGCTGTTACTTCGACATAAGGAACATTTGATAGATCGAAAGGGCCTTTTCTGCCTCCCCGTTTCCTAAAAAGTCTTTCCTCCCCCTGTCACATTTGACTCAAAAACCTTGGACTACACTGTGGGTCACACTTATTAGTAATCACCTCTGCTTCTCAGCTCTCCTTTGAGACTTTGACTGCCTACGGGTCTCCCCAGCTATTTTGGCCAATAATATCCCATATTTCCCACATTTCTCTTTCCTACGAATGGAAATATCTTCCTGACTTTTTATCAGAGTTATACCTTGACGAAGCTAAACATGTCAATCGGTTTTATCACATGTTCGAACTTGTACTCAAAAGTCCTTTTTTTGTTTTGAAGCACCTCGAAGAGAGTCGTTGGCCTTGTGATTTCTGCCTCTGGATTTTCTCTCCGCCTACTGAGTTAAAATCGGCTGTTAGAGAATAAGTGTTGCTGAGTTATGCGAAATACCTGGTGGAGAAATTCCTCAGGTCAAGAGGGACTCAGGCGACTAAGTCTTTTAGAAAGTTACCTCTGATCGGTGTTTACTTAAAACTCCCAAGAGATCATTATACTCCCATGCAAAATTTTGCAGGTTCGACTGGCCAGATGCAAGTAGCGGAAACGGGCTCCGGTATTGATTTATATTATTACTTTTCCCTTCTCTCAACAGAACCTAGATCAGCCTTCCCAAAAGTTCCAAGTTTTTGAAGGCACTTTATTTGGTTCTCATGTCATTTTGCCGTCCCATAGCTAAATTTGTCTAAGTATGATTAACACCTGCTCTACGTACCCATTTGGGGCTTATGTACGTATAACTTTGATGAATTCTACTGGCATTGTTCCACTCTTTAGTGAATTTTTCAATCCGGGGCCAAGGATAATAAATCTTGTAAATTATTTCCAGTAATAGCAACGAAATGAATTGTGCGCCGCTCAAATACCCTGGCAGCGAACGAATTTTCAACTCTTTTCTTCCGCTGTGAATCCGCAGGTCCACTGATTACGGAGACGAGTTGACCTGGGCTGCCGCATGGTTGTTCAAGGCCACGAATGACACCTCTTACTTGGACGAATCCGAGCATCACTACCAGCAATTCAGACTGAAGGAGAGACCCAATGAATTCTTCTACAACAAGAAAGTCGCCGGTGTACAGGTAAGAAGTACAAAGGTGGCATTGCCCGCCGTAAATATTTAAAGTGAAAGGAGTCGTCATAGTAGGGCAATGAGTTGGCCAGTATGCTACCGAATAAATATACATTTTCATGAGATTTCCTAGATAAGTTGATATGATAAAGAAGTGATATGAAGTTAATCCCCGTAGAATGAGAACGATTCATTATTTTGGAAGTCAATGCTGCTACCATTGTGGCGGCTGCAGCGGAATCATTTTTCATCCGGTGCACATTTTTATAAATGATGCCTGAAAAAAGCTTTGCACCACATTTTATCAGAGTGCATTCGTTTAAGCGTCGGACCTCGCCATCCATGTAGCTATGGTAATGGTACAAAAATTAAATAATGTTTTTTCTAAATATAAGCGTGTGATGGCTGTTTGTTTTTAGTGCGCCATTCGAAGTTTAGATGAAACTAAATTTATTAATTTTAGACTCGGTTTGACACGTTGATATTTATCGCAAAAGTTACAAAAATTGTATTTTTTTGCCATTTTGAGAAAATCCGTACATATGAAAACGAATTAATCACGAAATATGTCATGTGATGTTACGCTCAGTTTAAAGTAGCATTGAAATGCCAAAAAATAAAATCCAAAACACGCTATTTTACCTCTTCATCTGTGGTTATCATTAATGAAAACACGTATGCTGATGAAGTCTTCTCGGATTTTGAGCCTGGTCAGTAAGGCCATTGCTGCAATCGGTCTTCCCGACCAGGCTGGAAAGCCGAGAAGACATAATCTCAGTGATGGTTTCAGGCGTAACTTTGTGGAACAGCTTCATGTTTAAAGATTGAAACACTTCGTAATTTTCGCGTTAGAATTTTATAATGACGACCTAGATTTCGTCTCTGTGCGACATCATCTGGTGTTGAATGTTGTGGCTACGTGTAATCAAAACGTGAAATTATCTGTTTCTTTTCAATTCCCATTTTTCCTAGTAATCTTTGCTATTTTAATGTATTGGCAAAGTGACGTTTGCATTGAAACGACATTTGCATTGTCACCTGATGATGTCGAACGGCGACGAAACCTAGGTAGTCAAAATAAAAGACTCAATCAGACTAGTATCCCGTGAAAAAATTCAAATCCTTAACGCATGCAATGATTTTACGCTAAACTATACCTGAGTAAGCTCCATCCTGCCACTATTAAGGTAGTCCGAGCGAGGTAGTTCCCTAGTCATAATAGAGACAATATTCGAATTATACGCATTAATTTCACCCGCTGTAGGACACATGAATTAAATATTGCATTGTTAACGGTGCAATGATATAGTTTTATTTGACAGAAATAGTAAGTAATTAAATGAAAATATCTAAATAAGTCTTTTAACTCGACTCATTTTTTTCGCGCGGTGCGTTTGAAACTCCTAAACGGAAGGTTTTTTTGTGATACCCAAGAACCTACTGCGGTGACAATATGATTCGTTTTCAAAAATAGTTAATACAACATACAAAATACGCGCTGTTAGTTTTTTTACGTCATCTTAGTGTTAGAAATTCCTCATTTTGTAAATAATGCCTCTCTGGAGTGCATGCACGTATCGTTTCCCATGTAAAAGGGCTGGTATTTTTTGCCAAATAACTCCGAAAGTAATGTGGTAAGAGATGGAATTTTTGGCGTCATTAGAATGGTGAGATACTGTTCTTTCAAATGAGACGAAATTAATTGATTTCTAGGTAAAACGATATTTCGCTCAAACTACCTTAAACCAACCTCTCCCTAATCCATCTCCAATTCTCACCAATCTCTCCGTATCGCTCACAGGTTCTCCTGGGCCAGTTGACCGGTCGGCCCGAGTACATCGAAGCCTCTCGTGCTTTCTGCGACTTCTCCGCCGATTTCCAGAAGAGGACGCCCCGCGGACTCATCTACATCGACAAATTCGGGACGCTCTGCCACGCCGCGAACGTCGCCTTCGTCTGCCTTCAGGTGAGTGAGCTCCCACGTTCCCTTCGTGTGAGTCACGTTTCTGTCCGGAGGCTGAATGGCCGTGTAGAAAAACACGTTTGTCCCACTGTTGTCGGATCGATAACTACTCACGTGTTGACTAATTATTTAGCCCGCTGAGAGGCTTAACAAGTGCCTCAAAGTGCTGCAAGCAAATCATCTGTGGCTGCCCCACCGTTGAATGTCGTGGCTGCGTGTTTTCGAAACGTGAAACTGTTTCTTTTTCATCTCCAAATTTCCTTCTAGTCTTTACTATTATTACATGATGGTTACGTGACGTTTGCTTTGAAGCGGCTGTCATGAGGGGTTTTACTATCAATGGTTTAATCTGTTTCTGCGATTTTTTCATTTAGCAATGGAAAAGGATAAAGACGTTTAAGGGATACAACAAATATTTCCTCTTTAGCATTTACGTTCATGAAGTAATTCTATCTTCCTTTTGTGCCTTGGGTATGGTTCTTGTAACCGTAAGGGTATACTCTTGGTTTCTCGATATTATTGCAATAGTACTAAGGAAAATAAACTAATGCTAAGGTACAATTGGATGAAACCTATAAATGACATATATTGCTGAATAACTGAATAGCATATTTGTTGTATTCTTAATTTTTTTCTAGAACAATGTTGGCAATCATACGAATAATTGGGTCCTAAGTGTGTCAGTACCTATTCTTTTATGTTTCCAATTTACGGTTACATCTGCAAGTCTTCATCTACATCTATGTAATAACCGGCGAGCCACCGCGAGGGTGTGTGGCAGGGGGTTAAGATCACCAAACATGCACTATTGCCATGCAAGTAGGATATTTAAGGGAGACATGCTAGAGAACAGGATCACATGCAGCTAGATGGTTAGTATATTCATCATAAGAAAGGGATTATTGGTTGTTATTACATGCATCATGCATTACAGACTACTCTAACCATATTTCACCTACCTATCCGTTTGCTACGCTGCCTATTGTTCTCTCTTATGGTACGCGGGAAAAATGACATATTAAATCTATCGGTACGACAATCTATTTCTCTAATCTTGTTAATATGATCAAATCTAGCATAATACGCAGGGGTTCTCAATATATATCTAACGTCATCCGTGAAAAAATCGGTTTCGAATTTACTTAAAAGGTTTAACCTAAATTTTAACCTGCGTTCTGATAGTAATTCCCATCCTAGTTCTGCTATTAAATTTATAACACTTATAGAATTATCATAACGGCCTTTAACAAATCTAACGGATCTCCTTTGCACGCGCTCTAATTCTTTTATCAAACCTTCCTCGTACGGATCCCATATACTAGCGGCATATTCTAAATGAGGCCTGATAATGGAATGGAATGACCTGACATTGGGATGAGGTCTTGTCGTATTTGAGGTGAATATGGGATTTCCTTAATAGATAATACATGGTAATAATCTTCAATAAACACTTAGATATGTCATTTAATTTGAGCAATTCTTTTGTGTGCTTTATTCACAAATCCTGCATTCTTACATGTGTCGGAATTCGTTCGACGAGCCAAGCTTTGCGTGTGGATGCTGCGAACCATTCAGCATCTTGCCGTAAGCTCTTCTTATCATCATCTATCATCTTGCCGTAATTGTGTTCACAGAATCTCATTTTACAATGAAGAGATGTCACCAATCTTGAGAGCACGTAGTACGTAAGGTTATGGTGGTATTCTCGCTTTAGTGTCTCGCCATTTGAAGTAATAAGGGGATCGGGTTGGTGTGTCATGGCTAGAGTACTGGCTAACCATACGGGCGACCAGGGTTCAAATCCCTGCAGAGAAAGATGTTTTCCAGAACAAACCCGATCCCTACTTGGGTGTCTTGTGGAGGGCACTTCAAGTACAGTACTCCGTCTGTCGGATGAGAGTTAAGACGCGGTCCCCTCGGCGCCTTTTGTTAAGAGCAGGCTAAGGCTGAAGCCGGGTTTCTATCCACCCTTCCTCCCTTACCTATCCCCTATGGTGCAAATGACCTTAGCAGTCGGTCGCCTCCCCAAATATCCAATCCAATCCAATCTTGAAGTAATAATGTTTAACTTTTCAGGCGTCGGAGTTGGGAATATCACACGGAAAGTACGAAAACTTCGCCCGGCAGCAGATACACTACATGCTTGGAGATTCTGGGAGGAGCTTCGTCGTTGGGTTTGGAAAGAATCCCCCGAGGCAACCTCACCACGCAGCTAGGTAAGACTCTTCGTGCTAGTTTTAAGTAGTAATCTTTGAATCAGTCTCAAAGAGTGTCTCAGTCTCAAAGTTGCCGCTGACTTCCTTGGTTACTAATATCTTCATTCTACAAATCAAACATTCTAAACTCTTCAAATTGCATCAAGCTATTTGGACATTAAATATTAATTATTTTTATCATCAATGGTCTAATTTTATCACTGTGTACTAGGCTCTAATATTCAAAGTATTTTAGCTCTGACTTGTCGATTCATTTTTATTTTAACTATACTCCGTTTTTCTGAACTCTTTTCTGGGCCTCATCTTTGGTTCGTGGCAAGTTCTGTGCTATCACTGATGAGTTTTAAGATCCCGCTGCCCTATAAACTCTACGGTGCTCCGCTGTGTTTCATTTTCAGTAATTTACTTTAAATTTCATTTTAGTCATGTCTGGACAGTTCTACATACTCGTTCTGCAATTTAAATGCATTTAGTGTTGTCAGTGATCATTGGAAATTTTTACGTGGTTAAAAGTTTTCCTGCCTTAGTATTAGAATCCATTTCATTTCTATTCTTTATCCCGGTATTTGAATCGTTTCGGTGCATATTACCCCTCATCCTTCCAGTAAATTGAATGATTTTACTCCCCCAGTGGTGAATCGGACAACTTAAATCGGTGTTTCACTTTATTGAAACTCAACGAATGTAAATTTCCTGTTGGCACAGTACAATACGGTTCATTGGTCAGTACGTTGGAAGCTGTGACTTACATTGTTTCCTTAAGCATGGTTGCCGAAAGTTCGTTACGACAAATATTATCCTTGATACTCTTAATTAATTATTGGACAATCCATAACTTTAGACAAGTGTTTAATGACAATTTTTCAAGGTAAAATTTCCGTAAAAAGTTCTACAAGTTTTAAATTGCAAATTTTATAAAACTATACCCCATCATGGTTAAACCTGTCCCCAAAACCTAGTTTTACAGTATATGGTATGGAATGCACCTAGTTCTTTGGACATAGATTGGAGCGTGGAATCTAATTAAATTTGTTCCGGGAAATTGGAATAATTTTTGTGTGGCAAATAATATAAATGCACGTAAATCTCTCCCGCCATCGACGTTCATATTATGCACTTGATCTTGGAAATACTGCCTTTTTGAAAGTTTGATGTCTTATTTCCAATCATTGCATTTAACAAATGATTTGGTACGAAGTCGCTCGCACGGGTGCATATACACCAGGGTTGAAATTCGCCATGAAAAAACCATTTGACTTGACCAGGATTCGAACCCGGATCTCCCAATTGCCGGTCAGGTGTGTTAGTCAGTTACACCACCAAGCCATCTTCCTTCAAGGAAAAATTCGAGGCGGTTTATGCGAACTAGATGTTCGGGCCTCAATCCTACACTGTAGCACATGAGACGAAGTCGTGCTTACACAGCCACTGTCGCGGTGGATAAACCCAACCTTGTCGTTATTACAACGACGAAATTGCCAAATTTCCAATCATTGCACTTAACAAATCATGTGGTACGAAGTCACTCGCACGGGTGCATATACACCAGGGTTGAAATTCAGCATGAAACACACCTGACCGGCAATCGGAAGATCCGGGTTCGAATCCCGGTCAAGTCAAATGATTTTTTTCATGGCGAATTTCAACCCTGGTGTTTGATGTCTCAGTTCTTCATTCACCCTGACTCGTAAGCAAAGCGTCTGGTTTACATTTATTTATTCGACCCATTGTACCTCGCAGTTCGTGCCCGGATCGGCCCAGCTCCTGCGGTTGGGACGCCTTCAACCGCCGCGGACCCAACCCTCAGACCCTCAGGGGCGCCCTCGTGAGCGGTCCCGATGAGAACGACTACTATGAGGACCAGAGGGAGGAGTACATCTACAACGAGGTGACGCTTGACTACAACGCGGGATTCCAGTCGGCCATCGCAGGACTGAGGCAGCTACGACTCCTAGCCGAGGAGGGCGGACGGCACAACAAGGCTGGAAGAAGCGGAGGCGGCGGGGAGGAGCTGAGGCCCGAACTGAGGTCAAGGGGCGCGGAGGTGAGGATAGCCGCCGTGCTGCCCACCCCTAGGAGGTCGCGAAGGAGGAGGAGCGACGAGGGAGCCCGTCAGAGTTGACCTGTGTGGCCGGGGACCAATCTCATCGTCAACGGAGGAGGAGAGTGAAACGAATAATGTTTACTCCTCAAATATTTGATTTTTATTCTTTTTAATCAAGGCGAATTGAAAAAAAATTTTTGAAACGGCGCCACAAAAATGTGTGTGGGGAAGAAACGGATTGGAAGCCAGGCGGAAATTAAAAAAAAATCGTTTTTAATCCTTTTTATTATTTTTTAAAATCGACGAAGCGATTCATTTTTCGTCGTGATATCGCTCCCTCTGCGCCATTTGCCTTGAGTGGCTCACACCTGTTTTTAATCCGCCCGGTCGAAAAATTGAAATAAATTTGAAGAGATGAGGGATATATATGAAAAAAAATTGACGCGCCCAAGTGTTCGGTTGTGTAATCTCTGTCATTTTTTATATAAATAATGAAAATGCTATACATACTTGTATAGTGATTTTAGGGGATGGTGTAAGCTGTGCTGGGCGCGTGGTACCCTCAGGGTATAGAGTCATCTTTCGTCTCGATGTAGAGAGACGACAGCTTGATCGAAGGCGGAGTGTGTTTAATGAGTCATGAGGAGGATGTGGAGCGTCGTAGAAGTGACAGCTGTAAAGGATGGCATAGGAAGGGTACTCGTAATGTATATTTTTATTACCGATGACACTTGATGGAGTCTTTGGTGCACAGGCGTGTTAAAAGTTGAACATTGCCGCCGTTCTGAGGAATTAGCCGAACGAGAAAGAATCTGATCATGAGAGTGGGCAGTAGGGGGTTCTTCCTGAAGGCTAATAAACAAGCTCTCTTGCCAACAGCCTTTTAGAAATTATTTTGTGGAGCTGAATTTCCCTAATCCACGGCTTTTTATCACTGTAATTATTATATTAATATTATTATCTATGAGTTTATGTTTTGTTTTTTTTTATTTGTGAATGTGTGTGACATTTGCCTTTTGGGTGCGCCTATTGGTTATTTTTTTTGCATATATAGGAGATATATATGTGTGTGTGTGTGTACAAATGGAAGGCTTACTCTTCTTAGCAAAGTCGCATCGTTGTTGTCATAGGGGTTGCTTAGCGACCAAGTGTGTGATCTCTGGGACGCTACCAACATGGCATCCCGCGCACGCCATTGTGTTATGGCGCGTGCAATTGTGTGAATAGTCTTGTGTTTATTTGTATTGAAAAGGTGCTCTCAATGCAGTGTAGATTGTTCTGTCTTGGTGTCGTTTCAGTGTTTTTAATTGCTCTGTATTATACGTTCTTTTTTATACTGTAATTATTTTACGTCATAATACCATGTTTTTACGTTAATTTTCCTTCTGAAACTTAGTAAAAACACGCTTCTGTACACTCGTTTTTTTACTGAAGAACCAGGATTGTCCTTACCATTTTTATAAACAAGGAATCACAAGTTTTTCTGCTGTAATGACCTGATGGAGCTTATGGTAATAGTTTAGTTGCAAAGCTTACCTTCTGGAAGAATAAATAAACTCTCTTCTTAAACTGTCTCCTGAGTTTCATGATTGCTCTCCATAACCCACATTTATGCCAAGGCATTCTATGACTGAAGCGTCACACAACGATAGTTTATCGTAATCATTTCACAACGTTTAGCCTCATTGTGCTTAGCGAAAGAGTTTGCGTGTATTGCTTTGGGTTTCATTAGCAAAGGGAAACCTTTGACACCAGCATGAGAATATCCTTAGCTAGCTGGTTAATATTATTATCCTAATAAAGTTAGGTTTTAGAGTTTTGTTGACTGGATTTGCAGTAAAAATAATAGACAAGGAAAACATTGCATTTGGTCAACATCGGCATTTATATGATTTAGGCTATTATATCAAATCCTCAGGAGTTCGTTCTGGAAATATGTCTATTGGTCTCCACACATCAGATTAGTGTGTATTCGACAGTGTGGATTGCCAAGCAGTACTTATACTAAAGTCTCGTCCAGTAATTCTGTCAGCTATGTGTCTAAAGATACCTCGGGAGAAGGTATTTGGTGAATGGCTGCTTTATATTAGAAGTACAACTTCAATACACTTCTGCACTTTTTTTGGCGGAGATCAGTTTGTGTGTTGGCACCAACGCTTCCAAGTGCATCTCTGGGTAAAGCGATACGGGCATTTCAGATTACTCGTAATGAATGATTTTCAATAGTCAAACGAAAAAGATGGTTGCTAGACTAACAGAGGGATCTTATCGCGGAATATTTTCCGGTGGAAGAGTGCGATGAACTTAAATGAATGTGGGAGATATGCGGTTATATAAGCAGAGATTTTCGCTGCGTATGAAGGAAGAACTCGTGGAAAGCGATGATAAAGGCAAATGACAGGTGTTAATTTTTTGAAGGAAGAGTAATTTTAGACCGAAATCAGCCAGGAATTGTATGAATATGAAAAATCAGAGAGCGAAGCGATATTGAAGTTTTCAACATTCTTGAAAGAGATATTATGAGATATTCGAGCCGTTTCACATTTTAGGTCTTCTTCTTAGGTATTCAAATCCTTAGATTTGTCTGCAGCAGTCCTCCAGTCGCCTCTCTTTTCGGCTATTCTCTTCAGTTCCTGACTGCTGGTGCAGTTCAAATCCTCCAATAATTGCTTCGTATAATGAAGTCGAGGTCTTCCTTTACATCTTTTTCCTTCAGTCATTCCTTCTAGCGTCGTCTTTATGATGCTCTCGTGCCTCAGAATGTGCCCCACAAGTCCTGTCCTCCCGTTCCTTATACTTCTCCATGTGTCATTCTTTTTTCATATTTTCTGATAAACTTCTTCATTTGTTATTTTACCTTTCCCCATGATCTTGAGCATCCTCCTGTAGCATCAGTTACCGAACGACTCAAAGTCTCCACTTCTCTTCTTTCCCCATTGTTCAGGTTTCACACCCATATAGGGCAACACTCCACACGTACGCTTTCAATAATCTCTTCCTCGTATACAACTTGATACTGTTTGTAGTAAATTTTACTTTTTAAAAAGTTCATTTTAGGCATTGGATCCCAAAAAAATTAATCTACATTAACGATTTCAACATTTCTCGGGTTGCATCCGCGTCAGTTGTCATTCAGCACAACAGTTTCGCCAGCTATCCTGCTGGCATCCTCAGGTTCCTTCACCTGAGGACGCCAGCAGGATAGCTGGCGAAACTGTTGTGCTGAGTGACAACTGACGCGGATGCAACTCGAGAAATGTTGAAATCATTTGATCAACGCCTCGGAAACTTGCGAACTAACAAATCTACATTAACGTTTGCATTTTTCTTTTAGAAAAATTCACCCAAACCTCCACGCAAAAAAATTCCCACTCTTTCAAAACAATTGTCGATCAAGTTGTTCCAGCGAATCTGAAGATTGGAAAGCCCTCGGGTATTCCACGGGGCTAGGTTCTCCATTAGTTCCAAAGCCTTGACAGGTAAGTCGCCTGAGAAATGCTGAGAGAAACGGAGTAACAGTAGAGTAAATTTTATTTACATGATGGCCAGGAACGGCTTGAGAAATTTGATTTTCATTCTAACGCTGCTCAAAAAACTCATGTATGACTCGTATATGCTGTTACTATTAATGGAGAGAGGGAATAAATAGAAATATAATTAGAGCATAGAAATGCATGTTCCTTATTTCGTCACTCAATATGTACTACAGGCACAATCAGGGGTGCATACGCATAATTACATGGCGTATGTTACACCGTTGAAATTTTCAGGTGGGAAGTGGAAATTTTGAAAAATTATTTTAATAACAAAGGCGGAAAAATAAATAAAATAAAATTTTAAAACCTGGACGATTGACTCTGAGCTTTTAAAGGTACAATTATTTAAACTAATATATTATTCCAATTTAAAACATGGAAGCCGGAGGGAAAAATCGCATTTTTTCGGGAGGGGAATAGGACTTTGGGGAAGGGGTTGGGCTATAGGTTTTTATTGGGACCGGCACCCCTGGACACAATAGTTGTGGATATCCAATAAATTTCTCTGTTCCAACTCGAAACTTATGCAATTTGAACTTTGAAAAGAATCTCAGACCTGCGTAAAACTTCAGGAGGATGTCTATAGTGGCTATGCCGATCTCCACATCCCAATATCCGCAGGTTCGTAGCAGTTTCCAAGAGAACACACGACCTTCTATTGTATCTTGCCGAGTTAAGTGAATTAAATATTTCTGGATGCGAAACCAGACGATTCGGTCGTTAGCACCGGCGAGGAATGCTGGGGTAACCCTCCACTAAAGCCGGGAGAGTGAAAGGCACACTCCCTTCGGAGAGGCAAGACAGACAGACAGCGGCCCGAGGGTGATATGCCCCTGTCAGCTCCGGCCCGCATAGTTAACTGTACTCACGTGTCTGAGGCTGTCTGGAGCAGAGGTAGTTCTCTTAAACATGGGTAAAGAGGATCGCTTCGGTTTTGCTCGAATGTTTTGGCACCCTGAGGGCGAGAACCAAGCCGTGGTTTCGTGCGTGGAGGGTTCGAGGCACGTCCAGCCCCTCCCTTCCCCTGACCGCTGTCCCTCGCGGTCAGCGCCGTCACGCGCAGACACGTGTGGGAGGTCGGCGAGCCGATCGCTGATTCGGCGGCGTGGGCTTTGAGTGCACACTGAGCGAAAGTTCATCGGCTCTGATGTATTCACCCACGGGCTAATCATCTACGGCGACTCTTTTCGGAATCCTTATTTACGGAAAAGAAGTTTATACCTCCCCCCAGCGACGGCTGCGGCTCCGGCCTTTGGAGTGGAGAATATTGTTCTTACTGCAGTGATTCGGCACTGTTACTTATGTATTAAGGTAACAGAAGAAATCACACAGTAATTTTCCGTATTGTTTTTATGTATAACTGACCGGTATTGATACCATAACATAATCATTTGAGCTCGAATACAATTGTGCCAACTGTTAACTTAATTACAATAATAAAAATAAAACCTTTATTGTTGTAGACCTTTACATCGGCCTGCCAGACTTTTTTAGTATATGCATAACTTTAATATTTACATAAGATACCAATCAAAAATAAAAATCATTACTAGACAGATAAATTTTATATGGGAAAAAATAGTAATAATTAGGCGAGACGCAATGTGCACAGAAACATATTGAATACCCAACTCTTTTCACATTCTCAGTTGAAAGTTATCGGAAATGTGGAATGAAACAATTATCTTATGACAATTTGATCCAAATTGGCATATTTGTACATCCTCTCATATTTATTATGAGCACATGTAAATAATGTTTACTTTAGACAAAATAAAAATTAAATAATTATAAGACACAGGTCAATTTACATAAAATACTTTCAAGACACACCAAATGCACTGTGGCATTGAATACCATGCTGCTTTCAGATGTACAACTATAATCTATCGTCACTTTCTCAGTTGGAAGTTTCTCGGAAATATTGAACTAAATTACTTTCTTTAAAAACAAGGTACAGATTGGCATGTCTTTACTTCCATTCGGAGTGAACTCCAATTTATTGATATTGTAGATATGAATTATTTATGATAGATTTCAGTTTTGTGCTGAGGGATCTGTGGGTATAAATGATGCGATCTTGTTAAACGGTTTTTGATGTCCTTTTTGAAGATAAAGGAAGTGAATATGTGTGAACTTAATTGCCTATAAGGAGGATGTCACTTCCTGACATTGCCTGTTCAAGGACGTAATAAGTCAACTCTTCAAATTGAAACTGGGAAGGAATTAAAAAAAGATTAACTACTTGAGAATAACTTAAGACGATATACGAACACACTCATTATCACCGAACAACCAAGTTTCTCCAACGTTTCACAGATCTCAACGAATAAGAGATGGCTTACTGAGTTACATTGACAATAATTAATGCTTTTCGTTGAAAGGAAAATAAAAATTGGCAATGAAAATCATGCTTGCAATCCAGATTTATGGACCAGTATTGTTGATAAAAAACTTATTCAGTTCCTAACATAATTTTTATCTTTGTTTTCTAGTCTTTAATCTCCTTATCCTCTTCGCTAACTACTTCCCTAGTGTGGCATCCGTGTCATCCTGCTATATAATCTCCACCTTCTTGCTTAAGTCCACACAGGCCATATAAGCCGCCGAGATTTACGCGGAGGTGTCATAAGGGGAGGCAGCCTGTCTCCTCTTGTCTCTTGGAGGAATCACTGCCAAGGAGGAACAATTGATGGCGGAGGAGAATCTTTATCGAATATGATGTCTGTTGCATTTTAACTAAGACAATATTTGCAAACGATACTGAGGAGTACAAGGAAATCCGTAGCATTAATGATGAGGGAGCGTTAGTGATGGACCTCGGGGTAATTCAAACTTGGTGCGACATGTGGCTGCTAGAATTAAATTTGAAAAAATGTGTTGTAATAAACATCTGGAAAAAAATCACCTCTGTACGGCTATTTTGTGTAAAAATCCCCAATTAGAGACTGTAGAATTTGTAAAATACCTCGAAATTTGACTATCAACCAGAAGATCATTGCAACATACGTATGATCTTCTGGTTGATAGTCAAACTAGTAGACGAATATGCTAGCATGCTATACGGTTTTAAGATAAAACTGTTGGACTAGTGTAATTAAAGTATAATACTGCTGGATTCTAAAGCATGCAGGAAACAAAATCATACCAGACATTTCAAAACGGTTAAATTGTTAGTGATGATGGTTTTTTAAGCACAAGTACATATCTACTCTTCCTCTACATCTACATCTTAGAAATATCGCGCAAGCCCCCACTAGGGTGTGTCGCACGGGGTGATTCCACACCAGGCATGCAACACTCATCCCAGTTTAAATCGGAACCGCGTCCGTTCCCACGGACGCCACGCACGGGCCAAAAGCAGCCAGCATCGCTTTCGGTAGCTTCCGTTATTGAAGCTTGCATCGCTGTGTACGAAATATTCTATGGCCTGTAGTTCCAGCCTGAAGTCAGTTTATTACCCTGCACATCGCATTTTGGGTGTTTGGTAGGGGGTGGTCTATTTTGTTCCAATGCCCTTTACCTACATGCTATATTCTGTAAATAAAGCTTTCCTGAACTTGCATTAACTACAGCGTCGTCTAGAAAAAAAAGTACTCATCGATTCAAATTCTAATTCTATTCTTGCCGCCTCGTATTCTTCCCCTGCCGTAGACCCATCTACATCTACATAATATTCCGCAAGCCGCCTCAAAAGGCGTGTGGCGGAGGGTGTTAGGACACCAGCCGTCAACAAAAAAAATAAAATAAAATAAAAGTTTCGCCTAGCATTTATTAAAGTCCTTAATTGCTCGGGGGAAAAACGAATTCCCAAACCTATCCGTTCGGCAAAATATCTCTCTTAATTTATCGATTCTGTCGGACCTGGAAATATAATGTGGTTCTAATATGATGTTCTGCGTGTCGCTCTGAAAGATATCCATTCTCAATTGCTCAAGCAATCTAAGCCTAGCGCGTAGCCTCCGAGTCTCTAGCGGCTCCCACCCTAAATCGTTCAAAACCTGTGTAACGCTTTCTGTACGGCCGTAGCAGTTTTTGACGAATCGCGCAGTTTTCCTTTGCATTTTATTAAGTTCATGGACTAGGTCTTTCTCCGCCGGGTCCCATATGCTCGCTGCATATTCAAGGTGTGGCCGGACGAGTGCGAAATAGCACCTCTCTTTCACTTTATCATCAGAAAATCTTCCCGCAACACGCTTGACAAATCCTAGCTTCTTCAGGGCTCTGCCACAAATATTTCTTATATGTGTCCCCCACGATAGGTTCGAAGTTATCGTAACGCCCAGGTATTTCACTTCATCTGTCGCATTTATGCTAACGCCATCCACAACATATACATGGGGATAGTTGGACGACCTACGCAAGAAATGCACCGCCATGCATTTGCTCAGATTAAGTTCTAGTCCCCACTCTTTGCTCCACGCATGAACGTTGTTTAAGTCCGATGAGAGAATTTCAAAGTCAGAGTGATCACTAATTTCGCGGTATATGACAGCGTCGTCGGCAAATAAACGTATTTTATTGCTAATTCGGGAGCAGAGGTCGTTTATGTATATAATGAACAAAATTGGGCCAATAACGCTTCCTTGCGGGACACCTGATGTCACTTTAACTATATCAGAGCTAATTCCGTCAAGAACTACTTTTTACTTACGATCACTCAGAAAGTCACGTATCCAGTTTAGTACTTGTTCGTTTAACCCGCATGACTGTAATTTGTACAATAGTTTTCTGTGAGGTACCGTGTCGAAAGCTTTCATAAAGTCTAGAAATAGTGCATCAACTTGTCTTACCCCATGAGGTGGCTTGCAGGGTAATATGTAGATGCATATGCTACACCGCTTCTTTTCACTATGCATGTGCCTCGATAGAGAAATCAAAAATAAACGAACTTATAAGTATATACATAGGCATGCGTATGGAATGTAAGCGCAAAAGTTAATGTATTTAAAACCTTTTTCGGCGAAAAGCCTGGCCTTCTAGGTGGCTTTTTACTTCTAAATAATACTACTAAACCTACTAATCCTAAACTAAATACTACTAAAATACTTAAACCTACTAAACCTAAAACTAAAATAAATTTAGGTTAAACCTTTTGAGTAAATTCGAAACCGATTTGTTCACAGATGACGTTAGATATATATTTAGAACCCCTGCGTATTATGCTAGGTTTGATCATATTAACAAGATTAGAGAGATAGATTGTCGTACCGATAGATTTAAAATGTCATTTTTCCCACGTACCATAAGAGAGAACAAAAGGCTGCGTAGCGAAGGGATAGGTAGGTGAAATATAATTAGAGTAGTCTGTAGTGCATGATGCATGTAATAACAACCAATAATTCCTTTCTTATTATGTAGATACTAACCATGTGACCCTATTATCTAGCATGCCTTCATTAAATATCCTAGTTGCATGTCAATAGTGCATGTCTGGTGATCTTCACTCCCTACCACACACCCTCGTGGTGGCTCGCAGGGTATTACGTAGATGTAGTAGTAGATGTACTAAACTACTTCGCTCTGGTTAGGCCACACCTAGAATACGCCACGAGCATTTGGGATCCTGCTCATGAAGATTTGACAAAAAAATTAATAAAATACAAAGATAAGCAGAGCGCTTCGTTAAGAACCGATACGAACGAACATATAGCGTTTCACATCTGTTAGAGGGATTAAGGTGGGAGCCCCTAGATACTCGGAGGCTGCACGCTAGGCTTAGGCTGCTTGAGAAATTCAGAACTGGTGTGTTTCATAGCGACACAGAGAATATTATAATGACGCCTCACTACATTTCTAAGCCTGACAGATGCGATGAAATAGGAAAGATACAATGCCGAACATATAGATAGAAAAAATTGGTTATCTCCGTGCACAATAAGTGATGACAATAAAATCTGAGCTCCTCTAAATACACTCTCATAATGCATGACACCATCTCCCAAAAACTTACATATTAACACGGCTGTTGACCTACCACCCCCTGCCACACACCCATGTGGCGGCTCGCAGGGTAGTATGTAGTTGTAAATGTATATGGGTATGCTGCAGAGGATGGGCCGGTTATCACTGACAGCTTTGATGTCATATACTTCCCCCTGGGCAAGATGATACTGAAACGCATAATCATTTGTTTAGTTAGCTTTTTGTCAGTAATTTGGAAATTCGAGTCTTTATTGCTGGAGATTAAATGTGGATTCCGTAAAAGTAGATCTTACCAAAACTTGTAAGCTCTCTTTCTTCACCGTACCCTCGCTTCAGGTGAAAAATACGTTCTGGTTGGCGCATTGTTTTACTGTTTCAAAATTGCTTTCGTGATGCTCTACATTTAATAATAATAATAATAATTTTTATTGGTCACAGAGGATATGTTTTTACATATATAGGACCCGTCAAGATATTGAGGACAATGAAATTACAAAATAATTACATTATCAATAGAATAAAAAATTTACATTTACATAAAACATTGATGGACCAAAAACATGATATGCAGCATTTTATGATTAAAAACATTTTTTTTTGAGATTAAGGTCCAAAAGACTCTTCCAAAAAGTCTTGTACGTTGTAGTAGACCTTCTTTAGCAGAAAGTCTTTAAAAGGATACTTTAGAAGTGGAATTTTTAATAATATAAGGTAAATGATTAAAAACTTTAATGGCTACATTAAAGGGACTCTTATTATATATTGATGTAGTGTGATGAAGCATGTGCACATCCACTCTCTGCCGAGTGTTATGCCCAAGTATTTGGGCATTTGTAGTGAATTCACTCTCATTATCTAAAATGTAAATGCATAGGTGATAAATGTACAAGCTTGGCAGCGTTAGGATTTTTAACTCTTTAAAGTGAGGTTTACAGGATTTTTGAAGCTACTCTTGAAGTTTGAAGCATTTGGTACCGATGTACACATTGACGTAGCATGTAGGAATAAAGAGTTCTAACGCGTCCGGAACAGATGGTCGTTTTGATGGCGTTAGTTCAAATTGAGTTCAAGTCGCATTAGATGTTCCTACTCTTGGGAAATCCTATCGAAACATAATTGTACATATTATGAATGAATGATATTGGCGCAATGAAAACGAGCAGAATTTGTGCTTTCGCCGCTGAAGCAGTATTGAATGAGAATTTCAGCCGTTAAGTTAATCTGACGAGAATGCGTTGAAAAAATATCAATATACTGTACTAAATGGTGAGATATATGGTAAGATTCAAATTTTATAATGCGTGGCTATTAACACACAGAAAAGCTGTAACTCAGGCGTCGAATGTTACACAAAATATCTAACCGAATTATTTAATGTAGATTAAGGTGGTTTATTTGTGGAGTACCATTTTAATCAGCACAGCCGAGCGGGGAACATCTGGGGAGAAATTAATCGTTAATAGTCATATGAAAAGTGCGGCAAATATTGAAGGTCAGCCATTTTAAATTATTCTCAATCCTATTACATTTTGACCAAAAGTAATGATTAAGTATGAGAATACATTTAGGCCGGCATTGGGAGTGTACTAAGAGGGGACCGCTTTAAAGGTCGAAATTCGCGCCAAGCGCCTCGTTCAGAACGACGGCCACACGACGAACTAATAGACTCTGGCGTAGGAGTTCCGGCATGATGATACAGAGAGCAGCACTGACAGATTCTTTGGAATTCATATGATCAGTGGCGGATTTGACGAAGTTAACAGCCCGTATTTAGTACATGAATGCTATCAAAAGTGAAAAACAAGATTTTGTCCATACCAACAGTTACCAAGAGGTAATTCGTATATCTTATTCGTTAGGACTTCCATCTTACACTGAGGAGGAAGTCACGAAAGTGAAATCTGGGCAACCTTGAATCGGGTCATTTTCTGCCTTTTAACTGAAGGACAGCGCGAGGTTGATTAATGAAAGCTACTTCTTATTTTTCCCTTCATATGAAAATCTCGCCGCGCTCTTCCAACACAGCACCGAAACGCGATCACATCAAGCCTTTAGATTTTCAATGTTAAAAAATTTACCCGCGCGTTTTAATGTAAAACTATGCCCGCTGTTCGGAAGGTGGAATGGACCATGTCATCCCCGTAAGCTCACTTGTCTTTTCAACACCATTTAGGAAGACAGTCGCTTGATTTTCCAATTCCCCTTACATCGAGGCAATGGCGATCATTGTTTTGGAGTTTTCAAAATCTGTAACCTGTGTTAAATTCTAAAGTCAGTTTAACGCGCTTTTTGCTTGTAATTGGGCCAGACACACGCTCCTACATTCGCAGATTCACGGATAGTTTCCGTTGATAAGACTGTAATCTCAGCTTGATACTCAAAGAAGACCGATTAATTTTTTCTCTGATGGATGATTTTGAGTGCCATTAGTTTTTCGGAGAATGTTTGTTATATTTTTAATAGCGCCCAGGCATACCTTTTAAGAATGCAAATACTAGCTAACCAGGAATAGTACAACAAAATTGCGATTATAGCAAGTGTTGATTAACATGTATCCAAATGCGTCATATGAGCACTTGAAAGCTATCTCCATCTACATATTACCCTGAAAGCCACCACAAGGGTGTATGGCTGTGGGTGACTTATCACCAACATGAACTACAGTGAGGAAATTTACTTTCACCAACAAGCACCATACTATCGGTAAACTACAAATGCTACAGGAACTACTGAAATAATCCATAATGTATCCACGAAAATGTGACACAATCTTAGATTTGGAAGCATGCATCAGGGTGCATATGAATTTATCAGCTACACTATAGTGTATACAGTTAGTTAACAGGTCCTCCTGTCAACTAACCTAATTTAAAGCCTTAACGCAGCCTTATATAGATCGTGGGAAAAACGATATTTTAAACCTTTCTGTTTGACAATCTATTTCCCTTATTTTATTCTTATGATCTGATTTACCGAAGTTTGCTGGGGTTCCTAACATATTGACTCTGTGCCTGTTCTAATTCTGTTTTTAAGCCTACCTCATGTGGATCCAAACCCTGGCAGCGTATTCTCAGTGCGGTCTCACAAGGGAGTAGTGGCTGGTTTCTCTAACTTTATCGTCGCACTATCCAATACTCCTTTAACAAATCCCAATTGACGATTAGCTTCACCAGTTATTTTCCGAATGTGTTTACTCCACGAGGCTTATGAGCTATATATTACGAGCTCAATGCTCATCACTAACCAATACAGGGGCCCACTCATGGCCACATGTACATTCTGCGATCATTTTGACCATCTTTCATCACTTGAGCAGAATTTCTACTGACGGTAGTGTGGTATGAACGTCGAAAAACGATATTGTGTTATTTTGGTGATCTATAGTTTACAAAATGCGGGCAAATTAACGCCCAAGAAAACTGCTTCACCAAATCCTTAATTCTGCGGAAGGAAATCCTGCTTAAACCTTAGACCAGGATTAACATTGATTTACAGTTTCCTTCATAACTGCTGTGTCGTTCGACGCAAATCGCCATCCGTTTTTATCAAGTGCGGATAAAATAGTTGTGGGGTGGTTTTTAACTTCTCCTCACCTGACGGTCTGAATATGAATATGCCAGAAGTCTCAACGCTGTCCGTGAAAACTCAAATGACTGCGCAACTTTGGACATTGGAGAAATGTCATCTCTCAGGGTTAGTTGTCCATATTGTATATACTAAGCTCTTGGAAACTAATGAGAAACATGTTTCATACATTGAAGGAGGCAATTGAAAACAGGACAAATTAACGCCGACAAACAATATGAATTAAAACTGGCATTTCTCTATTAATTAACTCGTTGAATTAATGATTATTCTTGCTATCCATAAATTAAATCAATGGAACGTAGCGTTGTATGGGACAGAAACTTGGATCTTCAGAAAGGAGGACCAGAATAGGCTGCAGGCCTTTGAGTTTTTGGCATGGAGAAGGATGGAGAAGATGAAGTTGGACGGAGAGGAAGACTAACGAGGAAGTGCTTGAGATGTTGGGGGAGGAAAGGAAACTTCTTAATGAAATTCGAGATCGGCAGAGTAGGTGGCTGGAGGATGAAATAAGGGGCAATGGGTTGCTCAAGACTGTGAAGGAGGGAAGGATATTGGGCAAGCGGGGAAGAGGAAGAAAGAAAATAGGTTTCATGGACAGGATGAGGAAAGGTAGGTAGTTTGCTGAGGCGTAAAAGAATATACTAGTGCAATATAGGCCCCTGAAAGTATAGAAAACCGGGTGGAGATTCTCTGACATTGGACAAAACCTACCTTACCGTTGAATACTTTTTTTTTAGTGAACCCTCTTATGTATTTGTCCCTGCAACTCATCTGTTTACCTGTTTCCGGCAATCCTTTCTTTAGCAGAAGATTTAGTGAAGTAAATTGGAGAAAAATAGGTAAGAATTTAGTGTTAGATGCTCCAAAAGGTGGTATTATATCGCGACGTTTAACCTAATAAATTAACAAATTTTTAAGCTATCCGGGACTAGCACCAGAGTTCCACTTTACGGAGTCACCCGCAATGCACAAATGTGCGAATTTCCACAGAGAAAAAATCATCCGCCTTGACCGGGATTCGAGGGATCCGGGTTCGAATCCCGGTCAAGGCGGATGATTTTTTTCTCTGTGGAAATTCGCTAATAAATTAACCCTGAGATAAACGCGATGCCCTCACTCTGAGCAGAATTTGAAGCCGTGATATTTGGATTATTAGTCCGATAACTTTCCGATTTTAACACTTTGTGTAGTGAGTTTTTTTTCGTCTGCCCTGACTCCAGGAGTGAGTTTTTAATAATGAAATGACTACCAATTACAAATTTATTACCTCGAACTCGAATTTTTTGACGAACAATCAAAGAAAAGAAGAAGATCATACATTATACAAGTACAAAAAAACTAGATGCATCGATTTTACAGAGTAATATCCTGAATGGTGTGGTATGAGAACATAAATATTAACTTGAAGCAGGATTAAAACCAGCTTTGAATGAAATAACTTCCGTCAATGGAACTAACTACGTGTGGTATGCACGTAATTCAAGGCTGAGCGTAGCTAGTAGAATAATGGAATAGGTGGCAGGACTGTTCAGAGACACTTTATAGTGATAATTGGGCTCACCAGCCACCAGGGTAGATGGAAAAACATGTTACAGTGCATCAGAATGGGAGGCGTGAACGTACGCCTTTATTACTCCAGCGTGAACTTGAAAGACGTACATGTACGGCCGCACTCTGTATGCCCAGGAGGCACGAGGACGTAGATGAGCGTTCGTACTACTCTGAGGGTTTAATTTATTTTTATCGCATGGGATTTAAATTTCAACCTCCTCGTTTTGAGTATATTTCACCATCAAGCATCAAGTTATCATTCGTATAGTCTGGTTGTCCCTATTTGAATAATCGAATGCGTGAGGAGAGAGAAAATAATTTTGAAACGTCGACGGGGGGAGAGGGTAATGAAAAGACTCATTCGGGGATCACGTAATCTTTGGTGTTTAACGCCACCGCGGTGAAAACTCCCCTCAGCCACACTCGCCATTAAATCATTTCCAAGCCGCGATGTTTCGAAACAAGCAGGGGTCATCGCAGAAAAGACGCCCTAGGGCTAGCAATTGCCCTCGAGGGTTGTGAATTCGCGCGGTGAAAGGGCAAAACGAGTCGAGCTTTTCCCGGTGTGGAGATCGGACCGGGAATTCCCCGTCGCTGGACCCGAGGGAATCCCTCCGATCCCTCCCTTGATCTCCTGCGCCTTAAGAGAATCGCGAAGGCGTCACATTGACGCTCGCGTCATTTGCATCTATCAATGGGTATGCACATGAATAAGGAGAATGGACTTAGAGATAAATACTAAGCAGTGATTGAAATTTGTTCGACTGTTAGTGATGAAATAAATCGGAGACATGAGTCTCTAGAAAAAATTTTAAACATCATTGACGTTAAAACTCATAATAAAGACGGTGTACAGTTCCACTATGCTTCATTGCTGTCCACCCGATGTCTATAGCGTGTTTTTCAATACAATTTCAATTAAATTGATAAAAACAGTGAATTAAGACACAGAAATTTATGTTTTAAACATGACGCTGTAGACGTAGAAACCGGTATAGACATCATTAAATCATAGTGAAACTATACACCGTTTTTAATATGAGTTATTCCTTCACGTCGTTCCATAACGTAACGCTACAATCAACTAATTTGAACGTTAGCGATATATTTTTGAACAAATCTTGGGAAGAGCTGGAAAGAATAGAACTTGAATGGCAAACTGCAAAGCAGAAGAAGCAATTCATTGTACATCAACAAAATCCTCTTGAGAACTACGATATGAGGCTAAATCAATGTTCAGAATTACTAAGGGATTACTAATGAACAAAATTTATCCGCTTGCTCTCCGCATACATCTACATCTATGTAATACCCTGCGAGCCACCACGAGGGTGTGTGGCAGGGGGTGAAGATCACCAAACATGCACTATTGACATGCAACTAGGATATTTAACGGAGACATGCTAGATAATAGGGTCAAATGGTTAGTATCTACATAATAAGAAAGGGATTATTGGTTGTTATTACATGCATCATGCACTACAGACTACTCTTACTATATTTCACCTACCTATCCCTTTGCTACGCTGCCTGTTGTTCTCTCTTATGGTACACGGGAAAAATGACATTTTCAATCTATCGGTACGACAATCTATCTCTCTAATCTTGTTAATATGATCAAACCTAGCATAATACGCAGGGGTTCTCAATATATATCTAACGTCATCTGTGAACAAATCGGTTTCGAATTTACTTATATACTTACTCCACATAATCTCATGCTACGGCATCACCACAAATGGCATATTCATGCCCAAAAATTAAGATAGGAGGATCCATTTCCTATTAGATAATAAATCACTAACCTTGCAATTTTTTTCCCATTTTGATTTTTTTCATATTTATGAAAGCAATTATTTTAAAATAGCAATCTCAAAGAAAGGATTGCTTTAGAAAAAAAAACATTTATAATTTTGGTTATCATCTTCTCAGTTGGAAACAATAAGAAAAGATTACTTCATGAAGAGAAATATTCATATCCTAAGTTCAACGTTTCAAGTAAAACCACACAACTACTGGTGAACGCTTTTGGCGTTTCGTGGTGACTGATCAATGATTGTGACGAAATTCTTTCATCGCCACAGCTCGGTAATTAAGGAGTGTCTATAGACTGCTTATGTGACTTAAATGTTGAAAATGATCTCCTTTGCATCCTCAAGGTATCGCAGGTTCTTCTTGAATGACCCTATTTGTGAAATATCTCTGCTGTCATCGATCATTTCATCTCCACAGTCTATTAAATCATCCATTTTCCCATGAAAATAATTCTACATTTAATTGGAAAATGGAAAAAACTGCAACAAGGAAAAATTTGCCGTTAGTTGAGTGTACAAATAATTATAACTATTATTAAATGAAGCAATAGACTTGAGCAGCGAATGGCAAAGGGGAAGATTGCTTGGAGATTAGAAATAATTGAAAGCGCCTGGAGCGCCTGCCTGCCGCAGAGTCCTATAGATTTCCGTATGATAACCACGAACTGAGGAAGTAGTGTAGAGAATGCAATCTAAAGGACTCTGCCCTTCATGACAAAAATCCGCACCATCTAGGTTAGGTTGCGAGCGACTGTCAACTGGGCAAAACGAAGTACATGCCTGGTTTTCTTTCTCGGAATGGCGAGTCTTCGAACGCATTTAACCAGATTTAGCAGCACTTTCCTACATTGTGAAATATTTTCACTCAGATTTGCTGATATTCAGCAATCTATTAAGGTCTCCTTAACTGAAGTTGTACCAACTTTTAAACAAATTCGGAAAGCTTAAAATTTTAAGCAACGAAATCTTGCTGGAATTCAGTATATTTTACAGTAAATTTAAAGACTGAAAATATTGACTGAAAATTATAACCTAAATTTCGGATAACGTTATGCTCTCGATAAAAAGGCTACAACACTTCCAAAAATATTTTTTGAAAAGTCCAAAATATACACTATTCAGCTATAATTATAACTTCAACAGCAAACGTAAAAGAGTGCTGGATTAATTGCATATCAAGACAAAAAAAAATATATTTCTTGTAATTAGGCTTAAGAGTGATCAAAAGAACAATGACCAAGTACACACCCAGAGACTTAATAATTGTTAAATATGGAGGAGTGAATAAACTGGAAAAAATATTTATTAAATTAAGGTAACTTTATCCAGCCTTTATCCAACTTTACACGTAGTGGAAGGGTATCATAATATCATTTCATCCAGATTTTTACAGACAAATAATGTATAGGTTTGCTGATCTCTAAGACACTTCAATTCAGGCATTTTGCTGGATTTCAGCAAGTTTTTTATTTTGAAAAATTCTGAAAAGTTTAATTCCGAAAACATCTACATACTACCCTGCGAGCCACCACGAGGGTGTGTCGGAGGGGGTGAAGATCACCAAGCATGCACTATTGACATGCAACTAGGATATTTAACGGAGACATGCTAGATAATAGGGTCAAATGGTTAGTATCTACATAATAAGAAAGGGATTATTGGTTGTTATTACATGCATCATGCACTACAGACTACTCTTACTATATTTCACCTACCTATCCCTTTGCTACGCTGCCTGTTGTTCTCTCTTATGGTACACGGGAAAAATGACATTTTCAATCTATCGGTACGACAATCTATCTCTCTAATCTCGTTAATATGATCAAACCTAGCATAATACGCAGTGCTTCTTAATATATATCTAACGTCATCTGTGAAAAAATCGGTTTCGAATTTACTCAAAAGATTTAACCTAAATTTAACCTGCGTTCTGATAGTAATTCCCACCCTAGTTCTTCTATTAAACTCGTAACACTGATACAATTATCATAACGGCCTTTAACAAACCTAGCGGATCTCCTTTGCACGCGCTCTAATTCTTTTATCATACCTTCCTCGTACGGATCCCATATACCAGCGTGAATTTGCTCAAATTTGAATTTGAACATGATGAATTTCAGTAAGTTTTATATGAACTGAAAATTTCTAGGTTTTGCAGTGTATCAAACTTCGCACCACTCTCCTGGATCTTTGTTTTGAGCGTGGTGAGCGAGGTGTTACCTTACCTATCCAAACCCCGTTTCTGCCATTCGTTTCCCGACAGTCTTTTTAGATTTGTTCAAATTGTTACGATATACACAGCAGTGTTACTAAATTGTTGATGGAATTAGAGTGGGAACCTCTATCCGATCGAAGGGAAAAATATAGACAAAATCTTTTACGAATGTTTGATGTAGACTATTTTTGCCAGACGTTAAAAATATTTTGCTAGAACCAAACTATTATGGTAGAAACGATCACAGGCATAAGATTAAGGAAATGGACTGCAGAATCGATAGATTTGAAATGTATTTTTTTTCACATACAATAAGGGACCATAAGAGTAGCGATAGATCAGTTCTAGGATACTTAATGGGTTAAATAGGTTTTTTTCAGTGGTACTAAATATCTTAATATGATTATTAGCTACTAACCTTGGATGTATACTCCGGCATTATATTCTCTTGCAAAATTTAGTACCTTGTAGTGCTATTTATTTGTCTCATTAGTGATACTAACCAGTAGTTGTGTCTTCAGTAGTGTGCTGCATGGTAGCAATTTCGTCCATGTGGCACTCTACTAGCTTTTGGTCTTATCACGAACTGTTGTCCTGACTGCTTTTGGCCAGCGCTTGGCGTCCGGGGGACGTGCGCGGTTCTGATTTGAACTGGGTGAGTGCTGCATGCCTGGCGTGGAATGCCGTGCCATACATCCTAGTGGTGGCTTGCACGGTATTTCGTAGATGTAGTCTTCAGGCATTCCGGTCGACACGATTATATACTTCTAGCCTTCTCGAAGAAAAGCGGAGTTTCCGAAAGTGTCTCAGTGCGTGTGACTCACGGTCCAATTCCTCGAGTCACGCGTTGCGCCGCTATCCTTCGCTGAATGTGTGTGCTTTTTCAATTTGACATGTCCGCTCAAATTCTTTCAAGAGCTTAACGCGTCCCAAAAAATTTCTCTCAATCACACGATTCTTTAGTCTGCGTTTCTTCATCGCCCTAGAATGAGCTCGCCATTTTTCACTCCTGCAAGGTGATTTATGAAACAAGGCTTAAGTTTTGCTGATCACCATTTCGTTTCCTTCATAAATGAGAATATGATATCAGAATTGAAAAGCTATCCGCCCATTCCGTGGATTCAGGTGTGTTGGTCCGTAGACACCGAAAGTCTTTCGGTGGCTACGGTTGGTCGCTAAAGTTTCACGTCAACAGAAAGCTGATACAATTTCAGCTACATCTACACACTATCCTGCGAGCCACCAAATGGGCGTGTAGCAGGTGGTGTTAGGACACCATCTGTGTAAAGACAAAAGGGATAGGGTTTTTTGAGATGAAATGGTGACGTGTGTTATGGGAGTGTATTTAGTGGAGCTCACTTTTTATTGTGGTCGCTAATTATGCGCGGAAAGAACGAGTTTTTGTACCTATCTGCTCAGCAATGTATCTCTCTTTATTTTATCCCTTTTGTCGGACCTAGAGATATAGTGAGGCGTCATGATAATATTCTCTGTGTCACTTTGAAGCGCACCAGTTCTGAATTTCTCAAACGAAATACGTATAGCTCACAGCCTTCGAGTCCTTAGGGGCTCCCACCTTAAAACCTCTAATAGCTGTGACACATTTTATGCTCGCTCGTAGCAGTTTATAACGAATCGTGCAGCTTTTCTTTATATTTTATTATTTTTTTGGTTAAATCTTTTTGATCAGGGTCCCATGTGCTCGCGGCGTATTCAAGGTGTGGCCTGACCAGAGCGAAGCTGCATCCCACTTCTACTATTTTATTCGAGGACCTTCCTATTATACGCTTAAAACTACCTAGTTCCTTTAATACTGTGCCGTATATGCTTTGTATGCGTGTTCTCGACGATACATGAGAAGTGAAGGTGATTCCAACATATTTAACTGCATCTGAAGGTGTTATGTTTACTCCACCCACAGTGTAGATATGGAATTTGTGCGGTGCCTTACGCTAAAGGTCCTTTTGTACCTTTTTGAGCGATATCCTTGTCCCTTTATCCAGGACAACGATGAGAGAGGAAATGGATGCTCAGAATTACCGAGTTAGAACTTTGAAGTAGAATAGGAATTAAATTTACTTGCATTGAGTAAATCCCTTTTGCAGCAACGTACCCGATGCCAGACTCATTACCCGGTGCTGAGTACTCTTGACGAAGTAGTTTTTACATCCCTAAGTTGGTTTATTGATCATGCATTTTTAACATGATTTTGTTGGTAAAAAAAAAACATTTTTGAAACAAATTTCAAGTAAATTTTCTCATTTATACAGTGCTATTTTTCGTCAGCGCTCTTTTTTACGCCGAAGATATAAGTATGTATCGGATGCTATTTTCGCTAGCATGGAGCGCACGGGTCATTCCGGGCGTTTTATTGGAACGCCCTCAGCAACGAAGGATTTGATAAAGTGAATATTTATCCTTGCTCATGGCGTCCTTGCCTGATATGAATGATAAATCATCCAAAGTGCAATATAAATATAAATTTTCAGCAAGTACATGCAGACGCTAGGCTCAGTGGTTTATAAAGTCTGTGGATTCTAAAGTATTAAAACCCTCCTAATTGAAAAGGAAGCTAATTTTCAGTTTATCACGTATTATATACATTTAAATAATCATTATTCACTACAGATCATAAGCTAGCACTAATTTCAGCGTCCTAATTGGTGTATAAATGAATATGCTGAGACATTCACACCCTCTTTGAAGTCATTACTATACATACGCAATTACACAAGTAACCATCCCTCTTGTCCCCTACACTGATGCGGAGAATAAGAATAAATTATAGACAGTAATAAATGAGAAACGGATTCCTTGCATAGTGGAATTGAGTGACAACGCTAGAAAGTTAAGGGAAACAGATTGCTGAACAGAAAAGTTGAAAATGTTGTTTTCCCCGCGATCGATGAGAGACCATAATGGCTACGTTAAGACTTTGAAGTAGGTTAGTTGACAGGTAGTGTAGCTGGTTTATTAATATGCCACCTAATGCATGTTTCTAAATCTGCCAAGTAGTTTTAACACCATGTTTTGCATGTTCCCTACATTACACTTCTACCACGTTTCCGTAGTTACATTATGAATTATTTTAGTAGTTTCTGTAGCATTTTCAGCATGCCCATAGTGTGGTGCATGTTGGTGAAAGTTAATTACTTCACTCTAGTTCATGTTGGTGACAAGTCACTCCTTGCCAAACACCCTTGTGGTGGCTTGCAGGTTAATAAATAGTAGAAGTTGATGTCCTCATATATATTCTGTTAATATTTTGACCATCGTTTGTCTCTTGAGCAGAATTTGGACTAACCGTAGTTTGGAATGGCTGTCGAGAAATGATAGTGTATTATTTTGGTGATCTATAGCTGGTGTCTTATTTTATTCTCATGGTCTTATCTATCGTAGTGTGCTGGAATTCGTAAGAGATTTATAACTTCGTCGGAAATTTAATTGGTTTTGAATGTACATAAAAGATTGAGTCCAATTTTCAATCGGTGGTCTGAAAGCGATTGCCATCCAAGTTGTTGCAAGAAGTCAGTAACACTAACGAGACTATCATAACGGCCTTTCATGAATCTTACTGATCTTCTTTTCCCATGCCCAACACTCTTGTGGCGGCTTGCATGGTAATAAGCAGATGTAGATGTAAAGTTCGTGGAGCTGACGAGAGAGAGAGAGAGAGATGACGTTTCCTATGTTTGAAACCGATTATATTATTTATATCCAATTTGAACAAGAATAAACAACACTAATACAAATTATACAACAATAATACAGCTCATCCATTATTTTAAGACATTGAAATGGGTAAGGACAGCTTATTGGGGGCACGTTAGGTATAAATAAAGTTTCTTTTTCAATATGGGCAGCGATGAGGAGTCTTTGATTTTAAAGGAAAATAAATCTTTGAGCGTTTTAAATTCTCCCTCGATATGTTATTCCACCAAGTAGAGCCGTCAAAAGTTGAAATATTGGAGTCTTTGATTGCTTTAGGAAGGTTTGGTTGTTAGGAAGGTTCCAAGTTTGAGAGGCGGCAACGGTAAACGATTTTTGAAATGTGGAGGATCTATAGCGTGGGACATGTAGATAGATAGGGTCGGCTGTGGTAATTATATTTGGCAGTATGGTTCTCTTGAGAAAAAAGTCAATGATGTACTGTGGGTCATCGTGTTTGAGTAGGGAATACATGAAGCAGGCCAATTTTAATTTTCTTCTTGTTTTTGTGTCCATTCAGGAGAGCTTGTTTAAATATGGGGTTATATGCTCATCTTTCCGCAAGTCATGAATGAATCTTACGGAGGAATTCATCTGGCGCTGAAGCTTAATATTAAGTTCTGCAGTGAGATCATAAAACACGAGACAGCAGTAATCAAAGTTTGGAAACATTAAGATGGAGACAAGTTGCTTTCGTACATGAATAGGCAGCAGATTTATATGAATTTTCAGTTGATGGTTGTTCTCCCAGCGGTTTCTAAGAGAGATCAATCCTTTTTTTCTACTGATTCAGTGATGCCAGCAAAAGATGAATGGGAGACGTGCTGAGGTTTAGAGGCACATTGAAGAGGTAGGTAGGGCGAAAGAACGCATAGTGAGCGCGCAAAAGGAAGACAAGATTATTGGAATTTCAGACATGAAGGGGAAACGGAAGTATGAGAAACTTTACTGGAGAAACCTAATGGTGAGCAAACACTTAATTATGCACAAATTACACCCAGATATACTCAAAAAGGTTACCCCGAAATGAAGAAGTCGCTGAAAGATAACACAAAAATCTCCCGATCATTTTTATAATAATGATGACAGCATTGAAAAAAGGCCGTGTCTATCCGTGCTTATTTTTTGAGTTCTTAATGAGTAATTTTGTTTAAACATCTAACGATTTTCCATTGAGAAACATAATTTGTGCTCTTTTTTGCCTGACAGTAGCAACCAGTGTCGTGAACTGTTGTAAATCTTGTAAAGACCAATAAATGTTACTCGGAAGAACTGTACTATTGGAATGAGAAGGATTGATATAAGTCAGTATGTCATCATTCTTTCGAGATGTGAATGTCTAGTGAATCAAACAACTACACGAAATATTATGTAGTCTGTGTCACGCGTCATAACAAACGACAGCATTTGAAAAAGAAGGTGGATTTTAAAAACCTTGCCGGTATCACCATTTGCATATGGTATCCGATGAATTTGCATAATTTCCTCATTGACCAAGGTGATATTCTAGAGCCACGTTGGTAACTGTCTCTGCCAACTGCCCAGACGGCAATTGGAATCGTCCGTTTGAAGACAAAGATTTCATAGAGAACAGGTGTTACTAGTCACCGGAAGGGATGAAATTTCTGGTTTTTCCCTTTCTCAGGGCCGAATATACTCCCACTCACTATTTACTCATCCAACACTTTTGATGACCTAGTCTTACTCCAACCTATTTTCCCGCTCCTTCATCCTCCCTCTATGATTCCTGGAATAAGAACGGCACTAGTGCATAATCATTGCATTAATCGTGTTACCATGCTTACGCTTGTTTTCATGACGAAGCAAATTCCATATTCATTATCTCTTCTTATCCATGTAAATTTTCAGCGTGGAGAAGTATACATTTCTAATTATAAAAACGTTGGATAATAGCTGAGAAAACTCGTTTGTTTCAGCGTTGCCCGAGGATGATTGGCCAGATTTTAGTGGGAGTATTATCGGCAACCATTTCGTCACCATAACTGGTTAAATGACCGTGATATAAATGAGGAACAACGGGGCCGATTTGATTAAATTGTTCTTTTTCCCTGATCAAAAATTCTGTACAGTTTTCATAAAATACTTTTATGCATAAAATAACTACAATCATAATAAAAATAATAATAAAAACAATAAAAATACATAAAATACAGAATTTCTTACAAAGTTCTGTAGTATTTCTTGAAGTATTGAAACGCCATTTTACGGAATTCCCTACGACGTTCTGTAGAATACCTTAGGATGTTCTGCAGAATACCTTAGGACGTTCTGTAGAATTCCCTACGAATCTCCATATAGATCCTTAGAAAAGCAACTGGGTCAACGGAAACCTCACATATTTCCGAAGAGTTGTGGAAGTTCTACAGAACAGCTTGTAAGAAGTTATTTTGCTCTGCAGAAAATTTGCTCTCATGTTCTGTACAGATCCTTAGAAAAGGAACTAAATCTGAAGAAAAAGAGTCAATTTCTGTAGAATTCCTTACGTTCTACAGAACAGCTTGGAAGGAATTTTTAGCAGGGTTGTTATTCAAAATGCTATACCTTGTCACTGGCGTTTTATCTATCCATCTATCTTGGCAGGCGTTATTTTTCATCTCGTTATAGGAGCAACTCTTCATGATTGACATTACACATTGGAGCAAGGACATTGTCGGTCATCCTCTCGTGTTTTTCCTCTTTATACGACGGTAAGTCAATAAATAACTCGAAAAACTGGATAGAGGCAGTAGCAATCAAAGTAACTTTCTGAATTAAATTTCACCTTTCCACATATTCACCTGGTACATTCAAACACTTATCCTATTTATTTACTGCTCCTTGATAGCCGGCAGCAAATAAGTCTTTTGTTTGCTGTCGCAGTCAACGAGTAACCTCGTGTACTACGGCATCATCATTTTAAAAACGTCGGCCATCCAAATGATTTTTTAGGGGGCCGAACAAATGAACATCAATTGGAGCTAAGTCGGAACTGTACGGTGGGTGTTCCGAGGTTTACAATTCTATCCAATAAATCAAGTACTATACTGTGGAGTAGTAAGTACAGTAATCATATTAACATGAATCGGGCAAATTGTTATTGTCAAATAACCTACTTGAGATTAAAATAAAGGAAATTATGAATTAACATTAAAAATTTATAAATTAAGAGGTAACCAACCTGATTGGAAATGTAATCGTGCGAGTTCTACTACATGTGGATGATGCTGTTTTGATCTCAGACAGTCAACAGGGATTACAGAAGCTCCTAGATAAGTTTTGTGAATCAACAAATAGAATGGAATTGAGGGCAAATGCGTGCAAGACTAAAGTAGTAGTTTTTGATAAGGAGAATGGGGAGAATAACTGTATGATGAGGGCGAAATTGTGAAGTAATTGAACAGGTGGATGATTTTGTGTACTTAGGTTAGATGTTTGCGAAAGATGGACGGATGGATGATGAGATAAAGAGACGTGCGAATGCTGAAATGAAAGTGGTAGCATGTGGAGCATATCAAGGAATGAGTGCCTCTCTAAGGAAGCGAAAATCGCCGTGCACAAAAGTGTACTTCTCCCCACTGTGTTGTATGGTAGTAAAACATGGGTATGTCAGGATTGAAATTAGAGTAGACTAAATACCGTGAGTATGAGTTATCTGAAGAGTGTTTGTAGCAAAAGTAGGATAGATAGGGTCAGGACCTAGTTGGTAATAAATGAATGTGGGTTAGATGCTCCATTAATGGGCATACATGAAAGGAGTGTGCTTCGATGGTTTGGCCATGTTGAGAGAATGGATGAGAGTCGAATAAAGAAACAGATATATAAGAGTGAAATGAAAGGTGCGAGAGGTAGAGATAGACCGAGAAAGTTTTGGTTGAATAAGGTTGAGGAAATTCTTCGGAGGAGGAATATTAGGAGTCTTAAAAACAGGAGGGCGTGTATGAAGCAGTGTATGGGGGTAAATGAGGCAAAAGTGGTTTGCAAGGATAGGTCAGTATGGAGGAAATTATCAAAGTAGAGTTAGGTGTACAATTATGCATTTATGAGTGAAACTTTGTGACTCTGCATACCCCGGAAGGGAACGGCGTGATTGGTATGTATGTAAGAGGTAACAAATGTAAATATAATGATAAATACTCTCGATGAAATGCTTACGACTGATGCTGATGAAATGCTGACACTTGTGACTTATATATCGACTTACTTTCGTACTTTTCCCTCCAATATTTATTTGATTTTCTGGAGTGAATCGTTTGGAAAAGTATTCTCCTTGGGCTTATTTCCTCCAAAACTTTTTCAATTGTTTTGCTCATCATCTAATTGGTTTATATCGTTCTTCTTCAGAACCGCATTTCGGCTGCTAGGAGCCTATCTTTTTCCTGTTTATACAAGATCCATGCTTCACCGCCACAGGTGTGCACGCTTCTCGCTAAAGTCTCTATAAATCATTTATTTGACTCATTTGAGAGGTTGTTAATGACTATGAGTTTACGTTCCCCTTCATATGCTTGTCTATCCTGGTACATGCTTCTTTTAACTTCTTTTATACATCTGTTTCCATTCGCTATTACACTGCTTAAGTAGTAGAACCTTTAACTTGCTCTATTTTGTAGTTTTCTAGTTTAATTTCAGCTTATTTATCACTATCGGATTATCTGCTACCATTTATTTGGTTGTGTTAGTTTTGATATGTCATTGAAACTCGTTCAGTACTCTTCCTAGATCATCAAAATGCGTTTCATGTCTTTTTCTTAGTCGGCTAGAACGACTGCATCGTCAGAAAACCGTAGTGTTTATTGATTTCCCATTTATTTTTGTGCCCTTACTCCTTGATTTTGTTTTTTTGTTCTACAGTGTCTTCAGGTAAAATGATGAATTGATTATGTGGCACAGGGTGGCCTTAACTCACCCCTCCATTTATTTCGGGCTTTTTGTCTCTCCCATTTGTGTCCATATCGGTGATTTTTGACTTATAATCAGTGTCGATTTATTTTCTATCTCACCGATCAATTTGTCTTACTTTCATTACCTGGAACGGCAACTTCCAGTCTACCCTATCAAATTTTTTTTCTAGATCAATGAACGTAACATTAGTTCTTCTATTCACTTCTGATCTTCCATATGTTACGTCTCTTTTCCCTTAATCCTGCCTAAACCCGAACTGGTCCTCTCCAATACATATAATATTGGTATCTCTAGATTTTAATTCTGTTTTTCATGACATTGATCAGAAATTTTGATGCGTGGGATAGTAGGGAGATAATTCTGTAGTTAGTGCGGCGGTTAGGAATTCTTTTTTTGGGGATCATATTAGTCTTACGTTTTATGTAATCTGATGGCTAGATTCGTTTCATGTAACCTTCACGGTAATTTTTAAAAAGTATTTAATTATTTTATTCCCCAGATTTGTTAGTGTTTCAACCGTTCATTCATCACTTCCAACCACCTTTTCATTAATAAGGCTTTAAAGTGTTAAGTTGAACTCAGAGCTAGTAACTGTGGGTCCTAGCGAGTCTTTGTCTACAGTTTCCTCACTCTCTATGTGCCCCTTTTTGTCCACTGTGTCAGATCCCTGATGTAGATCTACGATAAACTCCTTCTGCATTGCACATATGTCCATATTTAAAAAAAATACATTTCCAGCATTATATTTAGCAGTATCGCTTTTTTTATTTTAGGTATATATTGCCGGGTCTTGATAGTGGAATTTATTTTCATAAGTTACATTTGACCTAGTCTTTCTCGATCTCTTCACTTTTCTCTCTCATTCACCTCTCCTTCTCTTCCCTACATTTGTTTGTTATTACGTTCTTGATGCTTCCATATTCGATTATGTCTTTTCCCTTCACTCCATTACGTTTTTTGATCAAATTGAGTATTTCTTCAGTTACGCATGGTTTTCTTGGGTTTTATTTATGCCTTCCTGAGTAATCTTCCACTTCCTCATTAATACATATTTTTGCCTCTTTCCATTCTTATATAGGGTCGCCCGTTCTTTCCCTCGGGTCTCTGTCTACTGCTTCATTTTTGAGCTTTTCTTGGCACCATCTGCTTTGATTTGTTCTAACATATTACTTTGGTTTAAGATGGCATTTGGCTATAACAGCTACATTTTATACATTTTTCCTTTCATTCGATGGCTCACTTTCCTGTTACACGATATCCCACTCATTTTTCTCCAATTTGACTATCCACCTTGCGTTGTATGGGATATCTCAGCCTCCACTCTTCCTCCTGCTGGTCGCTTACCACCATGTACTTGGTTTTCGTACGACCTATTTTCATCCCTCTGTCTATAAAGTCTTCCTCCATTCCTCTAGAGCAGCGGCTCCCAAACTTTTCTGTCCTGGGACCCACCTCCGACCTGGAATATTTTTCGTGACCCAATATAACCCGGCGCCGGCGGGACAAAAGACAACAGACCCGTACAACATAGCGAAGTCTCTTCGCTTTCACATAAATAGTCTCGACTGACTATATAGTCTATGTTCACTTTATTATTTTTAACGTTTCTCATTGTTAGTTTAGCGTTAGAACATATTTGAAGAGAATTTTTGGGTAATTATTTAAGATTTAATTTTTACTTTAAAAGGCACCTTCCTTGCGCGACCCACCTAAATTGCTCCCGCGACCCACCAGTGGGTCGCGACCCATAGTTTGGGAACCGCTGCTCTAGAGTCTGCTTTAACCTGGATTGGCTGTCTCTCCACAGAAAATGATCTTCGGCACACACCAACCTCAATGGTGTATCGCTTCTGACGACTCTCGCTATTACGTCCATAACCAGATCATACAAATTAAAGCCGAGTTCTGATCACGGAGTAGGATAAGGAGTGCGATTGGGATAGGGAGAAAGGGGAGGAAAAGAGCCCGGATGGTAAGCAAGGGAAGAGGTTTTCAGCTTTCCGATAGAGGCGCTGTAAGTAGCCGGCAGCCGTTCTTTCCTGAAGTTAGCGTGGTGGAGAAAGGAGGTGAATTCGGAACTGTTTCGATTTTGACTGCGAAAAGTTTTAAGTGTTTGATTTAAACATTGAAATGACTAGTACTTGTTTTGTGCCGGGATGTATCTGTGGATACCGGGCCACATTAAAATACAACCGGGATCATGGATTGAAGAATGTAAGCCTTTTCCAAGGCACCACAATCCTACTCCGTGGTTCTGATCCTCGATTCTGTACGACTTTCGCGTTTAAGTCCTCCGTCATACCGACACTACTTCTAACCTGTATCAGAGCTCCCGAGTACACATCTTTGATCAATATTACGTATTGCTCAGGTACTCCCTTTTTTCCTCATGCATCTCCGTATGTCACGTCCCCGTATTCTATCATATAACTTCTTCAGATGGATCAATTTAATACATGCGTATCTTCGAGTTAATCTATCTACGACGCCGTCCGATAATGGTTTTCTTGTGTGGTTGTTGTTAAAAGAAGTCCAGATTGTTAGATTCTCTTCTGGGAACTGCTCACTTAACTCAAACAAATGTATGACTGGAAAACTATTTGTATGATGGCAATGAGATTTTTATACTTAATTTGCTCTTATGCCGATAGTATAGTACTCAGTTCGTAAGTTTTTCCAATTGCAGTGATAGGATTCAATTGGTATAAGTTCTGTTCCGCACTGTATTGTTTAAAACTTTTGAATGCGGTAGTATGATATTTGAAAATCATGAGCAAAGAGTTTAATGAACAATGAGTGGAAAGATGACCAGGTGGGTTTGGGTTCAAATATAGTATATGCCTCTGCCATGTACCGATCTTGATACATGCATACCAAGCACGCCGTTCTCTTCCGGGGTAGGCACAGTAACAAAGTTTCACACATAAATACGTATTTGTACACTTAACTCTGCTTCGATAATTTTCTCCACACTAACCTATCCTTGCAAACCTCTTTTGTCTCATTTACCCCCATGCACTGCTTCATACACGCCCTCCTGTTTTTAAAACTCCTAATATTCCTCCTTCGAAGAATTTCCTCAACCACATTCAACCACAACTTTCTCGGCCTGCCTCTCTCTCTCGCACCATTCATTTCACTCTTATGTATCTGTTTCGTCATTCGACTCTCATCCATTCTCTCAAAATGGCCAAACCAACGAATCACACTCCTCTCATGTATGTCCATTACTGGAGCATCTAACCCACATTCATTTATTACCAACTCATTCCTGACCCTATCCATCCTACTTTTGCTACAAACACTCTCCAGGTAACTCATACCCACGGCGTTTAGTCTACTCACATGTTTATCCTGACATACCCATGTTGGTGAAATCTTCTCGGGTTTTCCACCGGGTCAGGTCGTTGTGGGCCAATACAAGTTAATGTGATATATAAACTACATCTGCTACCCTGCATCTGCTACCCGCTGCATCACTACAAATAAGTCAGAATCGTAGGCCCACAACGACCTGACCCGGTGGAAAACCCGAGAAGATTTCACCAACATAATACGCCGGGAAAGAACTAAATCATATACCCATGTTTTACTACCATACAGCAAACTGTGGAGAAGTACACTTTTGTACTCGGTGATTTTCGCTTTCTTAGACAGGCACTCATTCCTTGATATGCTTCACATGCTACCTACCACTTTCCTTCCAGCATTCGCACGTTTCTCTATCTCCTCTTCTATCCGTTCATCTTTCGTAAGCATCTTACCAAAGTACATAAAACCATCCACTTGTTCAATTACTTCACCATTCGCCCTCATCATACAGTTATTCTCCCCATTCTCCCTATAAAAAACTACTACTTCAGTTAAGCACGCATTTACCCTCAATTCCATTCTATTTTTTGAATCACAAAACCTATCTAGAAGCTTCTGTAATCCCTGTTGACTCTCTGTGTTCAAAACAGCATCATCCGTATAGAGTAGAACTCGCACGTTTACATTTCCATTTTGGGAGAATATATTGTGATGGAGTCGAATATAAACAAAAAAAATGGAACATGTTAAAAATACAACATTTTCATTCGACAGAAACTTTATTTGAACATTTTACAAATTTTTAATTTGTATTTGGTTAGTAGTGATATAAAACACTTTCTTAAACAGAAAAGAATCAGAAAAAAGGTTTAACATTTTTATAAGACAGTAGCCATTCCTTGACCATTTTCCAAATTGCTTTACCAGATCTGCATCTTTTTATTATTTTTGGCAAAGAATTAAATATTTTAGGTCCCATGTATGGAAATATTTTTTTGTGCAAGGTTATTCTTGGTTTGGGCAGTATATAATATAAATCTAAAGACTTGTAGTCCCCTTGAAAATCTACGACCATCGTTGATGTAAGTGTGCTAATCAAATATGCAGAATAGATAGAGCCCGTAAATAAAATATGAATAGTTAACCGATATTACGCGCGTAAGTACAGGGATGCGCTTAGATTGAATGTATTATTTCTTATATGAGAAAAAATGAATCAAGTTCATTGCGAAAGAAATCGTACTTAAATAATGTAGTGTAATTTTGAGTTTTGTACACCTTAGGGGAAAAATTGGGAAATGGTACAGTTGTCTCATATCCGGGCTTACGTTACAAAAATTTATGAACGAGGCAGGAAAAATGGAAGTAAATACATCCAGCCAAGACTCCATCGATAACTTTGAAATGTGTGAGACAGGAGAAAGAGTATTGTGTAGCAGTCTACGAGGCCTAAGTCACGATTTACGAAACTATTTATAGCGTCACAGTTTCAGGGATAGTAAATACGATTTCAAGATAGGTTTCGCAATATCACCATCATTTCACGAATGGGTCGCTCACTCCTTTTTCAGTGGTCTAAACAATAACATATTCCCGAAGACGGTATCGCTGGGCTGTATTTTTCATTAGGCGCAAAATGTTATGTGCTACGATTATCGCAATGACCCCATATTATCCGGACAATTAATTGAGTTTCAGAGTAACAAATGATGTAGTAAAACACCGTATAAATCGTTTATTTTGCGCCAATCCAACTGAAGTTTCTGAATTTTATGTCTCCTTTGAAATTACCTTGAGGCAATGGACCTGTGTGGAAAATACAAATTAATCTTTTACCAAGTGAATTTGTAGATTTGTTTAAATTTATTTATTCATCCTCTGAAGCACCGATTCCTCTTCCCAGCCCTTAAACAACGATGTGTGGCTTGCAGGGTATGACGTAGATGTATACGTGGTGAACATGTTACAAAGGAGGAACTCACAGCCATTTCCTGAGTGGTGAAATATCCACTCAGGCGGGTCTCGAACCGTGACAGACTTAATACCGCCGCCACTGGAGCTGGTGAGTCATTTTATGGAGCCACCACTGGAGCTGGTGAGTCATATTAGGTTAATCATGTAATTTCCCCATTTTATTTCCTTCAACCAAGTTTTCGGCCACATTTAGTCAAGTTTGCTCACTACTAGTTAGCTGCAAGGAAAGAGTACTCACGTGGTAATCCTTGGGTTGTGGATTTCAGTCTTGCCTCGGTGGATTTTGAAGGATAGAAATCAGTTATGATGAAATGCGTGAGCGTTGTGTATACTTGGGTTGAAAAATCCCTCGAGACATGTTTTTTGTTTGGTACAATGGCGCTCATTTAATGAGTTTACTTGCACATTACTGACCCCGAAGGTCCTGCATCCTCCATTGCGGATGGAAGGCGATGACCTCGAGGTCCTTGGAGTATGATACTCAAGACATGCGTACAGGAAGCAAGTAGGAACTGAAAAATCACAGTGAATTACTGAGGCGTCATGGGACAAAAATGATTCAGAGGAAGCGTCATCTCTTGACGCAGTTTACTGTGGAATGCTTCCCTCCCACTTCCCATGTTTCTAAGTAATGTGAGGACAGAGCATCTACGCCGAGACGAACCCTTGTAAAAACCCAAAGATATATCTTTTACAAATATTCTTAACGAGTGGCGACTGAGATCGAACATTAGTCAAGGATGCAGAGACTGCAGTTAAGATGATTTGCAGAAATTACCCGTAACTCAATGGCGCATATATTCATCACAATTTGCAGCTTCGAAATATTATTCTTTAGCTACATCATTAATTATTTCAACTCCGCTATGATGACGAGGCAATAAGTATCTTTAAGCTTTATCTCAGGTAATCCGTTGAATGAATTGTATTTTCATTGGGCATTAGTTCAAAAATAAACCATCGGTTTATGAGCAAGAGAAATAGTTATTCGTTTGGAGGAATATTTACATTTTATAGAAAGGTGTGATCTTGGCTTTATTTAACCTTCCTCTCCTTTGGTTGATTGGCCATCGTAAACTCACTCCCGACTTTTCCTACGATCCACTGCATACACCTGATGCTCATTCATAGTGGCTTAAAGGCTAAAAAATACTTGCAGATAAACATCATCAAAAGCGCTGGTTTCTAGGTTATTGCTGGGGAATTACGTCCTAAAATTTTCCCTATTTTACAGTTAAGAGGACGCATCATACCTTTCGGTAAGGAAAAGTTCTGTCAAAAATCCACAAGATGGCGTCACTCGCACCCGATCGAGGCGTTTTGGTGTCAGGAGTCTCTTACTCCAGGATAACTCTCGCACAAGGCAACAGTCGTCGGTAAGTTGTAGTCAAGTCTCCAGCGCGTAAGTACAGGCAGCGCTGATATAAGATCTGTGAAAGAAGACTGAACTAATTGCATCACCGTCCGAGCACATCATGGCCGAAAACCATTCAAGTAGCAAATAGAAATATACCAATTACAGTTTCTATCTTACATCCGTGACGGCTGTTACTTAGTATTCCGATAGAAGAGGGATTGATACATCTCCATTAGTTTTAGATATGTCAATAATAATAATAGTTTTTATAAAAATATACCCTACATTTTGCAGTTTTCCCGATAGTTTAATTATGCTCCGGGATAAAGTTATCATATTTCAGATACGAGCCTCCCTTGGCTATTATTTCTACTATTATAAGGCTAAGGTCTATTCTTTATACTATAAAAATTTCAAGTTTATGACGTAAGACTTTTACAAAAAATCTGGGGTCGGAAATCATCACAAATCCGACCTGTCGAGCGAGTGTGTTGCGTCGCCTTAATGGTAATTTTATTTATGTCCGTGTTAACTTTATGAATTGTTCATTCATTGGCTGTTCAATTCTAAGATTGATTAACTGCAGCCCTCAATCCTTCCCCATCTAATTCTAGTTCCCTCCCTTCCTGCCACCTCTTCCTACGTACGCTCCTCTTTATTTGGTCCATGAACTTATTCGTGGGTCTTTCTCTGGAGACATTTCCCTCTATTTTTCCTTCAATTATGTTCTTCAGAAACCGATTGTGTCTCAGGGTGTGTCCAATCCATCTTGCTATTCTTTTTTCTATGATTTTCCATAGGGTCCTTTCCTCTTCTACTCTTCAGTACACCATAATTTCTTATTTTGTCCGTCAATTTTTCTTCAGCATCCTTCTCCATCATCAGGTTTCGAAGGCTTCTAATCTGCTTTGGTCAGCTTTTCCAATGGTTCACGCTTCCTATCCGTTTAGTACCACGCTCCATACGAATGTTTTCACATACATTTTCCTGATTTTTAGTCCTATCTTCTTTGAGCACAGCAGGTTCCCCCCATGAACACCTTCTTAGCTTGGGCTACTCTCCGCTTGATGTCCGTTGTGCTTTTTCCGTCCCACAAGATGGTACTTCCGAGATAGGTGAATGAATCCACTTGCTCTAATTTCTCTCCTCTCCGGGTGACTTCTTCATCCAGTTTCTCTCTTCCGCACACTATGATTTTAATCTTCGTCTTATTTATTTTCATGTTGTATTCTCGGAGAACTTATGGATCATAACGGTGGTTAACTCCAGAGCTCCAAGAATTTTACGAACAGTGGGTGATTTTTAGAAATAATACTCAGTAGAGGGTACCGGTGCAAGGACATGTGATCAAAACATCATAGTCTCCATTCATGAAAACCCTGCACACATCTTTATCTACGTTGACCTGCAAGCGTGCGTCATGCTGCGGCTTCCTTGGACTTTCAGATAATCCGTCAAGTAAGTGAGTTTGCGATAACCCTTCGCTGGAAGTCAAACAAAGACGTCTCGCATTTCTCAAGATACTGTAAATCGAAGGGAACGTCACAAACCCAGTGACACCAAATACCTTTTTCATTTAAGTGAAGATGATATTCATGAGAATGTTGCGTGGCGGATATTGTTTATCGAGGAGAATCCGCACATGGCGATTTCACGAGGGTGGAAATATCCAGGGATGGCTGAAACATTTCCTGGGAACGAGAAACAGTCGAATTGGAGTAAGATATTTTAAATATACGTGGTTTGACGTCCGAAAACATTCAATTCTTTTCAAAATCACACCACTATAGTGTTGAATTATGATTTAAAACGGCTTTTAAATGCAGTGAGACAACTTTTTACTAAAAATAGCTTGAAATTGACGAAATATTAAATGGGGAAAAATACCGGACATGTATTCAAATATTTAGAGGAAATTACTTTGATATCAAAATCATTACATTGGGAATTTACTCAAAGTTTATCTTAAATTTGACGAGTGAAATTGAACATTTGACCGAGAATTTTTTCCTGACCTTTAGCGAAAAAAAAAATGAATAATCATCAAAACACTTTTCCCGCGCTAATAACCAGTGCAACGAGAATATCGGAATGAACTTTTACCTGATTCTATTTCAAGAGAATGCGAAAAAGTATTTATATCCTACAATAATTTCGATGAGGTAAAAATCCATATTTGCAGACAATGAAGTAGTGAAGAGGGTACTCCGCAGCAACAAAGAAGAACAATGAAGAAGCGCTAACGGAGGACTTAACCGTCGTCATTGGTCGTGCAATCCTAAGATTGGTTCACTGCAGCCCATTATGCTATATAATGCTCTATCTAATGCCCATTTAATGATAGTTCCCCTACCTCCTGGTATGTCTTTCTATGCACTTTTCTCTTTGACTGGTCCATGAACTTATTCCTGGTTCTTCCTCTGGGGACTTTTCCCTCTATTTTACCTGTGCCCAAAGAGGACAGGGCTACAAACAAGGAAACAGCATGTGAAAACATTCGTGTGGAGCGTGGTAATGTATGGATCGGAAGCATGGACAATTGAAAAACTGACCAGAACAGACTCAAAGCCTCAGAAACCTGGTGCTGGAGGAGGATGCTGAAGATAAAATGGACGGATAAAATAAGAAATGGTGGAGTGTACAGAAGAGTAGAAGAGAAAGAGACCACATGGAACACCATACGGAAAAGAAGAACCAGATGGATTGGACACACCATTAGACGCAGGGGGTTTGTGAAGAACATAATTGATGGTAAAAATAGAGGGAGCTCAAGATATTTCAAAAGCAGTGCGCATAGTGGCAGATAGAAGTTCATTTGGAAATAAAATGTGCAGCAAAGAACTTCAAGAAAAGGAAAAACTCTCCTCATTTCTGCAAATTCATACAGACATTGAAGTACGCTGTTCAGCAGGTCATGGCGCTAATTAATTGATTTGCTATGAAACGTGCCTCACAGGGCCGGGAGGTGCGGTGGAGTTTTTAAACGCAGACAGAAAACGCAGGTTGGAAAAACAAAAGTAATTTATTAACCAGGAAAAGAAAGACAAGAACGGTCGTTAAAAATAATTCCCCCCAGAATTGTGACCTGGCTGGTAAAAAAAAGGGCAGACTCGGGATATAAGAGGATCTAGGAATTTTTAGGCAAGTTGTATACCTTGGCTGCGGGAGGTAGCGGTGGTCTCAGAAAGGTGCCGTGCGTCCGTCTCTCGGGAGTAGCTCTAATTGGCGTCGAACACTCGACGCGAGCCTCAGCAAAGCAATGCCCACAGCTCGCGTCAAGTCAAGTCAAAATATGTTTATTTACACACCGAACAATACAAACAGCTCGCGGGACAACGATCCTATTTATACCTGGGGCCCATTTGCCACCAGGTATGATCGGCCCCTATTGACCGGGTCCCGGCCCTCAGCCAGGCGTAGCTCGGGAACAGAATCCGTGGGCTGCAATGTGCGTTCGAAGCGTCGATGTTCATGTGTCCTGCAGTTCACAATTCGACGCGCAGTTTGCTGCGCCCTTCATCGATCCACGAGCCGAGTGATCCACCGTTTAGGATTCCCTCAGTGTGAGGCACGGCTCAGCTACATATTCGTGTTTCTTACACTGCCACACATTGGAGACTGTAGATTCGGTCCGATACCTCGGAGTGAAACTAACCAATGATCTTCCGTGAGGCAAACATATTCGGGAAATAACTGGTCTAGGTAATCGTAAATTAGTATTTGTTGAAAGAGTTTTCCGTATGTGCGACGATAGAGTCAGAGAAATCAGCCACTTCTCCCTTGCTAGACCCCACTTGGAATACACTTCCAGTATTGTGGATCCTCAGGAAGAAGGCTTAAAAGCATAGAACGAGTACAAATAAGATATAGAATAGAACTCTGGCAACAACTGAAATGGGAATCGCTTTCAAACCGCCGATTAAAAATTAGACTTCACTTTTTATTGAAACCAAATACAAATTTAAAACCAATTTCTCTGAGTAATTGATATCGTAAGAACTCCTAAGTACTACAGTAGAATCATGAAAATAGAATTAGGGAAACACTGCGGAACAGCAACAGTTTAAAATGCCGTTTTCCCTCGATCAATAAAAGGCCATAATAGCTGCGTATGAGACATTGAAGTAAGTTATTCGATTGGTCATGTTGCTAATTCATTGAATTGATATATACTCGTGTTTCACAATCTGCCACGCAGTATTAACAACGCGTTCTGAATGGCCCCTGCATGGCTCCTATATATCGTTGGCTTAATTTCATTATAAATTAATACAAATAATTTCTGTAGCATAGGTAGAATAATATTAGTCTATTAGTCTATAAAATTAGCATGTTGGTGAAAGTAATTTTGCATTTTATTTTATATTGGTGATAATTCTCAGCCTGACTAAAAAACTTGAGGTGGCTTGCACGGTAATTGATGTAATCTTCCACTTCTTAACACCATTGATGGATACATATGCTTTCACATGTGCTTTAGTGAAATCACCCTTCTTATGAAGCCTCATCAATAGGTGAAAAGTGTTGATAGCATAAAATTATATACGTAGTTTCATTTCAACATAGTTCTTTTAGCAACTTTACCGAAGAATTAGTTTAAGGATTTAAAATCGGAGAAGTAGCTTCAAGGAAAGTTGTTGCGCTAAAAAAATTTCTTATGTGCATATGCATATTTCCGTTAAAGCAGCCTCAAGGGTGTGTGACAGGGTGTGTGATGAGCAATCACCAACATGCACTCTAATGCACAAGTAACTTTCATCGATACGGGGAACACTTTGATTTGCCATAATTGCTACAGAAACTATTTGTATGTACATATATTGAAATTGAGTAAACGAGGTACAGGAATCCTACGAAACGCGATATTAATACTATAGGGCATATAAAGAAACAAGCATCAGGGAGCTAAAGTATTAATCGGCTACACTATCTGTTAGCTAGCCTACTCCAACGTCTCACCAGCAGCTATGATAGTTCCTTATCGATTGCGGAAATACGACATTGTACACCTATCTGTTCCGCAGTCTATATTCCAAATTTTATTCTAATGATCTTATCTATCGTAGTATGTCGTAGTTTACAAGATTAAGAAGCTATCATTAGGGGGACACATCAATTAATAAGCTACACTAACTATCAACTTACCTACTTCAAAGTCTTAACGCAGCCATTATGGTCTCTTACCAATTGCGGGAAGAATGAAATTTTTAACCTGACTATTCTGCAGTTAATTTCCCTACTTTCATCTCATGATCTGATCTACTGTAGAATGTTGGAGTTCGTAAGATATTTATAATGTCGTCACAAAATAATTGGGTTCGAATAAACATCAAAGATTAAGTCTGGTTTTTAATCGACGGTCTGAAAGCGATTCCCATCCTATTTTTTTGAAAGAGGTCAGTAACACTAACGAGACTATCATAACGGCCTTTCTCGTATCTTGCTGATATTCTCTGCACGCGTTCCAACCCTATTTTTAAGCCTACATCATGAGGATCCCAGACATTGGCAGCGTAATTCATAGGGGTTCCCAAAGACAAAGAAAGGAAGAAAAAATTTCAAAGAAAATTCAACGGATAATATCGGATGCTACGTTTAAGTTCAAATGGGTGTAAATTGTCGAAACTTAAAAAATCCTATAAACAGGAATGCTACAGTATGAAGTAGGCGTGACTCAAAAGCATGAACGCTAATACTGGTAATTATAGAAAGTGAGCAATTTCGCATGCATACTTTTCTCCATCCGCCAAGTGTTTCATGTTTGGTTTCCCTCGATGGAAATCACCACATTCGTCCCAGGCATCAGTAAAAGCCATCCTCAGGTCGAATCAATCCTCAACCCGCCGTGAAATATACGAAACCATTTAAGGAGGAAAATTTTATGACTGCTATTTTTATATATGACAATATATGACACTATTATTTTTATTTCATCAATAATATAATATTGTAACTATCGCGAACCCAAGAATAACTATGGGAATATTATGATCGTTTGAAATTTGCATTTACACTATCGTATCTTCCGATAGCAATGCTTAAAGGTTAGAATTTGACATTCAAAGAAGTAACATTTTATAATTTTCGGAATACCTGCAATCAGTTGTAATACTTTTGATTATGAGAGTTACTAATCATCTAGCGACAAGGAATTTCGTGATTGTTTTGATAATTCTGATGAAAATTGTCTAATATTTGTTTATTTTCTAGTACTGAGCAATACCGATGACACTGTGTAATTTTATCAAAGAACCTTGGGATCCGACATACTCTCATTTTTTAACTATACTTTCTGCGCTCTACGAAATGTTGCAGCATCAGTGACCCCAAAAAGAAACAAGTGCATAACAAGACGTACATGTGAGGCTGATTTAAAATACCCATTTAATGGCTGCTACAAGGCCAAAAGATGTCTCGCATCGGCGTCAATGAGAAAATGTTGTCCTCTTGTTCTCGGGGCATAGAGTGTCACAGCACTTAAGCTATCATTCATCCGCTAGTGAAGAGAGCAAATTTTCCATTCCATAACACAATCTAGAATCCATACAGTGGCGTTTATTTCTAGCTAACCAGGCGGTTTTATAAAAAATTGACCTCTTTTACCTCCCATGATTCTTCCTTGTTTTCAAAATAGGTACTCGAGTACCGAAGGATAAATATTCGGCACTAACACTTGAAAGCAACGCTTATACCTTTTTTGCTAGCACTGTCTCACGGATTATAGTTTTCAAACGTGGTGCTTTCATAGCAAGTTTTCATTTTCCGTAAATTTAAAACGTGGTTAGGAAACCAAGTGATTCCTGCTTCGAATGTAATGAGCTATTGTCACAAGCTAGATTTCCAATCTAAATTTAGTTGTGCAATGGAAATCACTATTTCTATTAACTGTGTCGCGGGGAAAACGCTTTGAAAGAAAACAAATGGGGACACTCATGCGGCAGGCATGACTTGATCCTCCAGATAAACCTATAATCCATTCATATTGAGTCATTATTATTAAATAACCTGGAGGAGTTTCTATTTTGTTGGATTACCTGGACGTTATCCGGAGAGATGGTACATGACTCCGTTAAGTGCCTATGTCAATTATGAAAATTTCACTTAGATGAGAGTATCTTTCTGATATCTATTCTCAGTTCTCCAACGTAATCATAGCGAGATCACGAAAGCGTCGAGCAAAAATATTTTCTTCGCTATTGTGTACTCGCATTCAGACCTTGTTACGATCGCATCACCATTGATGAACAAGAATATATTATAATTGTCGAAGAATATTCCATATAAATATTAGATGGCTAAAACTGGGTCGATTTGGATGGGGGCAAAATGGGCATCTCTTGGCCGGTTTGAAGTTCAACTGAAAAATAAGTAGCGAATTACAACAGAAACAACATTGCACTGTTCCACAGGATATTTTAATAAGTACGGTGCGTTTCAGCTCACAGGGCCATCATCAGGCACAAGACGTGTGCTTTTATAACAAGTTTTTAGTTTACGTAAAGCAAGAACATGGTTGAGAAACAAAACGATTCCCGCTTTGAATTTAATGAGCCAATGACACACGCAATATTTCCGCTCTAAATTCAGTTGTGCAATGGACATCACTATCCATCAGGTCTTGTACCTGATGATGGATATGTGAGCTGAAGCGCGTCGTACTCATTTAAATATCCTGTGGAAAGGTGAAGTTGTTGCTTCTGTTATTATATGACGAACTTCCGCGATATCTCGCCTAAATCTGTTGAAATCAATAAGTAGCGAATGCTTCATTCACTGGGAAAGCGTTGAAGAACACGACGGTGTTTCAGTACACCGCATATGCCTCCTAGTGGTGGGTCGCGGGCAACGGTATGCTGGCTCTCAAGGTAGTTCTTTCAGAAGGGATCCTAGCTTCAGTAGAATAGTAAAAGCGGGCCTAGGGTATTACTATGCTTTGGTTTCTCTTGTGGCATACTGGCGAAAATGCGCCAAAACTGACCGGTATAGCGCCGTAACTGTTAGCATGGAAAGCTGCACGTGGTGCGGGTACTGCAAAGGCTGTTAACCTTGCATACTCTATTACAACTTAACTCAAGAGAGTCACAAAGTAGCCTCGGACGGCCGAAGCCACGATGGGCGGCGGAAGCTGAATAAGGTTGGCCCATCAAGATACGGACTGGAAATGAACTGGACTCTCGGTACTGGGAATGTGAGAGAAGTGTATGGAAAGGAGCATGAGCTGTTGAATGAAATGAAAGTGAGACGAATGGATGTTTTGTGTGTATGTGAAACTAAGCGTAAGGGGCGGGATGCTGTTACATTAGATGGCGGTAGTCTGGCATTGTGGTCAGGAGTTGAAGATAATGTACACGGCAGTCAAGGTGTAGGACTCATTCTTAATGAGAGAGCTAAGTTACTAGTAAGGAAGTACGAGTTAGTATCCCCTAGATTGCTCTGGGTTCGTATGCAAGTAGGTATTAGGAGAATTGGGATTGTGGCGATCTATGCTAGCGTAGCAAACCGTAGATTAGGATTCGTAAAAAGGGTTCTAGGGAAATGCGATGAGAGAGTACGAGAAAGAAGCTATTTTACACTTATCAGGCCTCATTTAGAATATGCCGCTAGTATATGGGATCCGTACGAGGAAGGTATGATAAAAGAATTAGAGCGTGTGCAAAGGAGATCTGCTAGGTTTGTTAAAGGCCGTTATGATAATAGTATTAGTGTTACGAGGTTAATAGAAGAACTAGGATGGGAATTACTATCAGAACGCAGGTTAAAATTCAGGTTAAACCTTTTAAGTAAATTCGAAACAGAGTTGTTCACAGATGACGTTAGATATATATTGAGAATCCCTGCGTATTATGCTACGTTTGATCATATTAACAAAATTAGAGAGATAGATTGTCGTACCGATAGATTTAAAATGTCATTTTTCCCTCGTACTATAAGAGAGAACAATAGGCAGCGTAGCAAAGGGATAGGTAGGTGAAATATAGTTAGAGTAGTCTGTAGTGCATGATGCATGTAATAACAACCAATAATCCATTTCATATTATGTAGATACTAACCATCTAGCAGCATGTGACCATATTATCTAGCATGTCTCCATTAAATATCCTAGTTGCATGTCAATAGTGCATGTTTGGTGATCATCACCCCCTGCCACACACCCTCGTGGTGGCTCGCAGGGTATCACGTTGATGTAGATGTATGCACCAGTGGAGAATTCACCTCTCAAAACTTTATCCCTAACATCTTTACACGGCTGGTGTCGTAACATCCCCTGTCACACGCCCATGCGACGGCTCGCAGGTTAGTGTGTAGATGTAGATGACTTGTGCGCTGTTAATCAGATCATCCTTTAGCTCTTTATCACCTTACATATTATCCAAATTCAAGGAATATGGATTTTTAATCCATTTTTTGAAAGCCTCCAGTTCTCCTCCTGCAAAATTTCCATCAAATGACTTTAATAATACGTAAATCGGACGTTCCACAATATATTTACACACACTTTGCATTTGAGGCTCATCATCATCAACCATTCCTTTGAGTGTCGAATAATCTAAAAGACTCCTCCTTTATACTTGTCGGCGTCAAATATGTAGCTTTTCCTTGGAGGCATTTACTTTTTCCAACACTTTTTTTAAGTGCACGCAATTTCCTTAAACATATACTTCGGTCATCCAAATTGGTGAAAATACTGTAACCTAAAAAGGCATTCATTCGGTTGAATTGGAGTGATTCCATTCATGTGAACATTTAAAAAGAAAATTAATGTACTCGGAAAGTTTTTGAATTAATGTGGTTGTGTAGAAGAATGATTAAGGTGCTTGACTGAAAGTGAAGAAGCATTCATGATGATAGGCGAGGAAAGAAAACCCATTAGATGTATCAAAAAGAGAGATTCATCTTGTTTGAGGCATGTGTCACGCCAAAATTACTGTGAAAATAGAATCGGAGAGGAAAAACTGGAAGAAAAATGGGGAAAAGAAGGATTTAAATATTGGAATACATGATATTGTAAAAAAAGGTACAAGTAAACAAACAATGAAATAAGGTAGGTTTTCTGGGCCTGGTGTAATTGAGTGCGCCCCATAAAAACCTGGCGAATGGAAATGAAGACACAATGATGGACAGGAACCTTTTCCTCAAACTCTGGTGTACTCGATTACACAACCTTGCTCCTCTTCCAAGCTCTTGTATTGGCGCCCGAACGAACGGTTCTGTTTTGAGTTCACACCGAAGTCGTTATTTGTGCATTAATGCTATTGAGCAACCAGTGTTTATGAAGTCAAAAAGTTCTTACTGTTATTAAGAGGAGACGTAAGGTCTGGTGCTTTCCCGGAGTATGATTTACTCAAAGTTCTCTCGGGTTTCCCACCGCGTCAGAGGGTCCACGAAGGCCGACACGTCGCAACGTTCCGACACTCGACCCGAGAATCGTCCTCAGGGCAGAGGTGAGGGCAGGTGTCTGAGAACTGGCTGCCTTTTCATGTGAAACGGGCGCATCAGACGCGATGTCATGACGGTTTTGTCACTATCCGATGTTCAAACTCCGTTTGATTTTTTGAGATGGATTTTCTGAGAGTAGCTCAGGTTAAACCCCGAGTCTCGATTAATTATCTTCCTCTCCTTTCTAGTTTCAATGGCTTTCATACTGACTTGGGACCAATATTCAAAAGGTGAGCAATATTATTTTCTGTTTTATGAGTGTTGATATGAACTTAAATTGTATACGCCTTTACGATGCTCTGCTATGCGATTGTCGATTACTCAGTTCAAGCGAAGTTTTGTTTGGTTACGTAACTTAACGAGGGAGTAAAATGTATCATTTTCTGTCCGAGTTACTGACTATCAAAGCCATTTTTTTTTACAGTCGAATATGCCAAGAATTACCCAATCATCTCATCTGCATCATAAGTTAGCGTGCCATTCTTCAATAATCATTTATGCATTTACAAATAATTATTTCTTCATTTGAAATTATCTCACAAAATTGTTCTTGGGGCATTTTACTTGGACATACAATTAGAAAACGAGACAAAGACTCACTGTGAAGCACAGGGTTGAAATTTCGACCCAGGTGGGGCTCGAACCCACGACCCTTGAATTAGCTCGGGAGGAGTTTATCCCGTTGCCTCGGAGGTTAAAATTAATTTTATGATAATATTCTCAGGAAAGAAGGAAAGTTTTTTTCTCCATTAGTGTTTAAAAATTTGGGCAACGGCACATCACAATAGAAATATCGGTTTCCACGCAATAACGGAAGTTGATGATCATGAATAAGCTCCACTAGATTTCGGATGGATGAATGGACCATTTTCTCTCAGTTGCTGTTTTCCCCGTCAATTAGTTGCACACTGTTAAAGCGAGATGGCCGCAACTGTTGAAGCGCTGTATAATATGACCATCTTACGATTGTATTCCTTTGCCTTCACTGTTAACTACATTGTCCCTGTGTAAAAAAGTATTCAACTTGCGTAACTCACCAAAGAATCTAATTTCCCTAAAGGTGTCTCTACCATTTCGTCGAATACCCCATGGTAACTGTATGTTCCCCACATTGGTGGCCCCAAGCAGAAGGGGCAATGTCCCAGAACCCGGCGCAGATAATTTATATTTTTTGCAGGCCCAAAACTAATGGCGAAAATTATTTTTTTTTCGCTGGGAAGTGCGATGGAAGGCAGATGTATTAAGCCAAATTACAGTTAAATAATACGTCCCATTCAGAATATCAAACGCGTTTCGGTGCCGTTTTCCAAGCCTCCACTTAAGGTCACAGCAAAGGAAGAAACGCCTGCACCGAATCAATTCAGAAAGTTCATCATGGGGATAAGAGTTAACAATCAATTGGTGAAAAAATTCCAATTTTTTTTTGACAAAAATTTTTCTTCATACTTACGAACAAAAATTAATATAGGAATATATTCTTTAACTTTTACGTTTTATCACCACTATAATGGGCTTCCCACTGATGAGTGAACAAATCAGTGAGTTTGGGCATTCGGCTTTATATATGTAGTAAATACATTATGATCTCATGAAACATATCTCATGTGATTTTTAACATCAACTGAGGAAGATTAACTCAGAGTCTCTTCCGATTGATGTAAATGAATGCAAAGTAGTTTTACCTATAGTTTATCTGCTTTGAAGTACTTAAACCATTGTTCATCTAATTACCTTCCAAGCATTTTCTTTTTCTTCATGGAGTGGACTGTTACTCAGCACATGACTACATACCGTAACTCGACGCGAGATGGCGCGCCCGGCGAATATAGTTGAAAGCGCTCTCACTCTCGGGTTCTTATTACGGAAAATACGGGGCAGAAATTGAAAAATTGAAAATGAAAAATTTCAAATGTGTGATATGCCGTTGGTAATTACAGAACAGCAATTAAAAACGCCAAGTGCTCCGTAATCGCCGGGAATTGCCGGAAAACAGGAAAAAAATGCAAAATTTAAAAGCATCAGGTGCGGCACGTCTTCTCCTTCCCATTTGCGATGATATGTTTGATAATATTTTATTTCCTGACACAATGGCACAAATTTTAGGGGTGTCCCAAAAGAAAATCGAATTTCCAAAAAATTAGGACCACCTAAGGGTGATATATAAATGTAGATGCTATAAGCGAATGGTGCAACTGTTACCAAATAGAATTAAAGCTTAATAAGTGTGTCTTAATGAATTACAACTCACTCAATGAAACGTACACAATCAAAACAAATCATCATATGTAGTGTCAGTTACGCATACTTGGGTAAGACCCTTACTTAGGACCTGTCTTGAGAGGTGGAACGTACGGGAAATTTGCGGACAATCCAGTAGCAAATTGGGATTTATTAAAAGAAATTTAGGAAAATCAATCGAAAAAGCTAAGGAGTAATGTTGTTTTTCTGTTGTGAGACCTCACTTGGAGCACGTCTCTTGCATATGAGAGAAGTAGAAATAGTCTTAGAAAATATCAAATACAGCGGAGAGTAGTAGGCAGGATTTGTTTTATGAGGTGCTTCGACGACTACGGTCATTCGCAGGAGAGTAATAGGATTTAAAAAAGTTGTAACGGTATACTATATTGTGTTATATAATTGTGAACGGAATTATGATAAAAACCTCCTGATTAAAGGGAAAAAATATAGTTTGACTCTTTTATTAAAGTTTGATAAATACTATTTACTGACAGAATTTCAACATTTTTTGCAAAAGCCCACCTATTACACTAGAAATGGTTGCAGGTGGTTGATTAAGGAAGTAGAATGCAGAATCGATATTAATGTAAACGTGAGAGTTCTTCTATATGCGGATGATGCTGTTTTTATCTCATAGAGCCAACAGGGGTCACTGAAGCTCTTAAATAAGTTATGTGAATCAACGGAGAGAGTGGAATTGAGGGTAAAAGCGTGCTAAACTAAAGTAGTAGTTTTTGATACGGAGAACGGGGAGGATAACTGTATGATGAGGGCAAATAGTGAAGTAATTAAACAAGTGGATGATTTTATGTACTTTGGTAAGATGCTTACGAAAGATGGACCGATAGATGAGGAGATAAAGAGACTTGCAAATGCTGGAAGGAAAACGGTAGGTAGCTTGTGAGGCATATCAAGGAATGAAGGAAGCGAAAATCGTCGTGTAGAAAAGTGTATTTCTCTCTACTTAGTTGTATGGTAGTGAAACATGGGTATGTCAGGATAAACATGTGAGTAGACTAAACGCCGTGGGTATGAGTTATCTGAAGAGTGTTTGTAGCAATAGTAGGATGGATAGGGTCAGGAATGAGTTGGTAATAAATGAATGTGGGTTAGATGCTCCAGTTACGGACATATATGAAAAGAGTGTGCTTCGTTGGTTTGGCCATGTTGAGAGAATGGATGAGAGTCGAATAACGAAACAGATATATAAGAGTGAAATGAATGGTGCGAGAGGTAGAGATAGGCCGAGAAAGTTGTGGTTGAATGTGGTTGAGGAAATTCTTAGGAGGATGAATATTAGGAGTCTTAAAAACAGGAGGGTGTGTATGAAGCAGTGTATGGGGGTAAATGAGGCAAAAGAGGTTGGCAAGGATAGGTCAGTATGTAGGAAATTATCAAAGCAGAGTTAGGAGTACAAATATGTATTTATGAGTGAAACTTTGTGACTCTGCCTACCCCGGAAGGGAACGGCGTGATTGGTATGTATGTGAGTATGTACGCCATATATTTGCTCGCGACAATAAGCGACCATATTAGGCTCAATAGATTACTTCTATTGAACTCCAACTCTTAATAATTGGAGAAGACTTTGAATTTGTTTTAATTAACTAATCATATAACTAACCACTCATTCCACTGGCATGTCCAGCGTGATTTTTTGTTTTTTTTTAGTGATTTTGTACCTGGAAGTATATCAATTTTTATAATGCTAACTATCATATGCATCCCAACTAGTGTTATGCATGGTAGCATGTTCGTCTACGTAACAACCTCCTAGTTTCTCGTTTGACCGCACATTGTTCTCCGCTCCGACCTTTGTCTGCGCCAGTCGGCCGAGGGAACTTGGGAGATTATGAATTCATCTCCATCAACATATACATAATACCGTGCAAGCTATCACTAGGGTGTGTGGCACGGGGTGATTCCACACCGGGCATGAAATCATCCCAGCTGGGATTAGAACCGCCCGCGTTCTCCCGGATGCCAGGCGCAGGCCAAAAGCATTCAGAACAACAGTGCGCGGTCAGACCAGAAACTACTAATTTAATAGTAGTAGTAGAGTGTTACGTAGACGAACAGGCTACCATGCGGTACACTATTCAAGATAAATCTACTGGTTAGTATTATTAATGTGACAGATAAGTAGCACTGCAAGATACTGAATCATGCAAGAATATATCAAGCAGGAGATTATAGGCGAGGTTAGTAGCTAATAAAGATGTCAAGATATTCAGCATTAGTGCAAAGATCTATGTTAACTTGTCAAAGTCAAGGTATCCTAAAACTGATCTACCGAAACTATTTTGGTCTCCTATTGTACGCGGAAAAATGACATTTAAAAGCTATCAGTTCCGCAGTCTATTTCCTTAACCTTATGCCTGTAATCTTTTCTGCCCTTATAGTTTGACTCTATTAAAATATGTTGGTTTGTTTATATTGTGACAAGTACTGATTATCTGGTGAAGAGTCACCCCATGCCAGCCACCGCCGCATGGTACTTCGCTCACGTCGATAAAGCTGAGGTATAGCGGCTTATGTCCTTTGGACAACCGTTTTTTAGGCGAGTCTGGCCTCCGGGTCAATTATTCCAGATATTCTGAAAGCTTGAATTTAGCAACTTTGGTGTTCGTTTCATAAACTGAAGTGAAAATAAAGTAAGGTTTCCTGGCTAGTTTTCCAGTAAACCAGCCTTCAAGGTGGAAATTTTAACATTGGCTCTTATGGAGATTACTCAGATCACAGCATAAAAACGTCTTTTTGAACAACAAAGCATAGTCAAGCTTTTGCTCATAACCGTTAATAAAACGCAAAAAGTCCTAGGAAATAGAATGAAAATAAAATATTGCCATCTTGCCGCCTGCTTTAAAATTTATTAGCCATTTACTGCCTTAATTGAAGTCAAAATACGGTATGTCTATGCAAATGGCGCTGCGGTCGGCTCCTCTGTCTGAACAAATGGGGCCATTAAAAATATATTCGTGGAATAATCTGCATATTTTGTATCTATACTTTGGTATTCAATAGGTTAATGCATTTGATCAGCGAAAACAGGATTTTATATGCTGAATAAATAAAAATATGTAACTTATTATTTGTTAGACCGCACTTAAGTAAACGCTGCCAGTGTTTGAGATTCACATGAGGCAGGCTTTAAAACTGAGTTGGAACGCGTGCAGAGAAGCTCAGCAAGAAAGACCGTTATGATAGTCTCGTTAGTGTCACTGACCTCTTGCAACGATTGAGATGGGGATCGCTTTTTGACCGTCGATTGAAAATTAGACTCAATCTTATATGAAAAATTAAAACCGATTTATTTTTAGGTACATTTATCAATATCTTCCGGACTCCAACATGCGTCGGTATATCAGATCAGAAGAATAAAATAAGGAAAGTAGATTGTAGAAAAGAAACGTTTAAAATGTCGTTTTTTCCCGCGATCGATAAGAGACCATAATGTCTGCGTTAAGACATTGTAGTAGGTCAGTTGACAGGTAGTATAGCTGATAAATTCATAAGCACCCTAATGTATGTTTTTAAATCTGCCGAGTAGTGCTGACAGTATACTTTGCATGTTCCCTGCATGATTATTTGTCAGGTATTCGCAATTACATTATGGATTATATTAGTAGTTTCTGTAGCATTTGTGGTCTAGAGATAGTGTGGTGCTTGTTGGTGAAATAAAATTTCCTCACTGTACGTCTACGTCTACGTAATACCCTGCGAGCCACCACGAGGGTGTGTGGCAGGGGGTGAAGATCACCAAACATGCACTATTGTCATGCAACTATGATATTTAATGGAGACATGCTAGATAATAGGGTCACATGCAGCTAGATTGTTACTATATACATAATAAGAAAGGGATTAATGGTTGCTATTACACGCATCATGCACTACAGACTACTCTTACTATATTTCACCTACATATCCCTTTGCTACGCTGCCTATTGTTCTCTCTTATAGTACGCGGGAAAAATGACATTTTCAAATCTATTTGTACGACAATCCATCTCTCTAATCGTGTTAATATGATCAAACCTAGCATAATACGCAGGGGTTCTTAATATATATCTTACGTCAACTGTAAACAAATCGGTTTCGAATTTACTCAAAAGGTTTAACCTAAATTTTAACCTGCGTTCTGATAGTAACTCCCATCCTAGTTCTTCTATTAAACTCGTAACACTTATACAATTATCATAATGGCCTTTGACAAACCTAGCGGATCTCCTTTGCACACGCTCTAATTCTTTAATCATACCTTCCTCGTACGGATCCCAATACTAGCGGCATTTTCTAAATGATGCCTGACAAGTGTAAAATAGCTTCTTTCTCGTACTCTCTCATCGCATTTGCCTAGAACCTTTTTTATGAATCCTAATCTACGGTTTGCTACACTAGTAATTTCCCTGGTGTGTTTCCTCCATGACATGTCTTCAGTGATGGTGACGCCTAAGTATTTAATTGAATCTACGTTACATATTTTGTTTTCTTTGATGCAATAATTATTCCGGGGAAAGCCATTCTTTTTCCAAAAGTTCATTATCGCGCATTTCTTCAAATTTAATTCTAGCTGCCAACTATCACACCAATCATCAATCGCATCTAAATCCTTACATCTTCATCTACATCTACGCCATACAACTGTAGTTCATGTTGGCGATAAGTCACCCCCTTCCGAACCCCCTTTTGGTGTCTTACCGGGTAATAAGTAGATGCAGATGACTCACATAGTAAAGCCATAGCCACATATTATGTCTTAAAACTGATACCCAATGTTCGTCGATACATTGAGGCACGTCTCTCCATTTCCATGCTGCTATTTTTAATGGGCTATTGCTTTACCTGCATGCAGTCTCACGTGTGTATGTTTGTATATATATGTTAATGTCATATTCGATTCGTGTCTGCATGAGTGTATTGGCAATGCGTGGGATGACTATTGAAGACAGTAGAGACATATATACAGTAAACTCCCGTTTATCCGAATCGCGTTTATCCGAAATCCGCTTTATCCGAACAAAATTTTCCAACTACCCCTAACCGATCTTCATCCAATGAATACCATGGCGACCCGTTAATTATTAGGTGGTAACACCTCTTCATATATTTACATACTCTATCAACCACGTAAATTACGCAGTGGCGCTATTCAAGTCAACGATCGTTCGCATGTTCACGCTCCGCACGATCCATCCGTCCGTCCGACCGTAACGCGTACCAATCTTGCACATGCACCCGCTCATTCCGACGGTCGGACGGACGGATGGATCATATAATCGGACCATATTAATAGCATTTTATGTACGCACGTTTTACGATAATATTTCGCAGTATTGATGCAATTCGGGGTGTTTCACGTGGGACTTCGGTTTATCCGAAATTTTCATTATCCGAACCGGCCGCCGTCCCGATCATTTCGGATAAACGGGAGTTTACTGTACATATATTACGGAGGGGAAGAAGTCTCGTGGAATGGCGGCTGGGGAGAGAGAGAGAGGTGGGGAAGAAGAGAGAGAGAGGAAGGTCGAGCGCCTCTTCCCAGCACGACGGGATAATCCTTCCCCTAGAAGACACCTTATCCCCTTATCCTTTGTCATCGGAATCCATCGCGTTTGGGGAAATACCCACATCCCGCGGTTGGACCTCCACTTTGTCCTGTTCGCTTCCGTCACTCCATTAGTCCCTGCACCCCTGCCACTGTATACCTTCGCCCTCATAATTTTCTCGCGGTTTTCCCCGTTTAAACGGGCGATTGCCGTGTCAATAATGACCACGAAGAACGGATTTATTTATTGAAAACGCATAGACATTAGTTCATGCGCAAGGTGGCAGGAGTAATAAGACGAGAAAAATGTAAAAAAAATGCATGGAAACCCTCATTAAGCCATTAATACGTGTATATTTTTAGAAAACCTATCACATATCCTTAGAATAATGATTACGTGCTCATGGAAGCGATTCGAGAGCTATTTCGGTGGCATTTTTCATTCACGAATGTCTCCAACATAAGTGGCTTACGAGTATTTTCTTGCACGTATTAATTGCAGACACAGTTTGATCTTGACAAGGTCAGTTATTCCTGTACAGTCGGTTCTTTTCATCCTTTTCCATTTTTCCATTATCTAGAGGTTGCTGCTTAGTGAAACAATTCTTATCATGAGCGTCGCACTTAACCTGCAACTGTTTTTAGCACTACGTTCATAGCACTGCGAGAGTATTCTTAAATGGGTATGTTAAACTGACACAAAAGATGTAGACAGTGTTCATCTCTACATCAATATCTAAGAAATACTGTGCAAGCCACTACCAGTGTGGTTGGCACGGGGTGATCCCACGCCAGGCATGCAGCACTCATCCCAGTTTTAATCAGAACCGCGCACAATCCCCCGGAATACCAGGCGAAGGCCAAAAGCAGTCAGTGCAACAGTGCGCAGTCAGACCAGAAACCTGGAGAGTGATACGTAGAAGAACATGCTACCATGCAGTACACTACTCAAGATATTACAACTGGTTAGTATTATTAATGCGACAAATAAATAGCACTACAAGGTAAATAATCATGCAAGAGTAGTCCTATTCACCTAGTCAGAGTCCAAGTATCCTAGGATTGATCTATCGCAACTATTATGATCCCTTATTGTGCGTGGAAGAAAATGAAATTTTACATCCATCGGTTCGGCAGTCTATTTACTAAATCTTATGTCTGTGATCGTTCCTTCCATAATCGCTTGGCTCTAGCAAAATATGCTGACGTCCGGCAAAAAATAGTCTACATCAAACTTTCGTAAAAGATTAAATCTATGTATATTTTTCCTTTCGATCGGATAGGAGTTCCCAACCTAATTCCCTTGACAATTCAGTAACACTGCTATGTTTATCGTAACAATTATTAACAAATCTAGCTTCTCTAGTTTTTCTCAGTCGAAATCCAAATACTTTTGCTAATGTTATTGTTTCCATTTAATTTCCAACCAGACTAATCAGACTGGTACAAATGACCTTAAAGAATACAACATGTAAGGTCAAAATAGAAGGGAATCTTACCAGGGAATTTGAAATTAATCAGGGCTTGCAACAAAGCGACGTGCTATCCACCATTCTTTTCAATGTGGTACTGGAACGGGTGATGAGGAAAACCGAAGCCAGCAATCCAAGTGGTACATTGTTCAACCGTATATCGCAAAATCTAGCCTATGCTGATGATGTCAATATGGTATCAAGAAGACTAAAGGATCTCGAGGAAGGACTGGAGAGATTGGAGATGGAGGCAGGAAAAGTTGGGCTAAAAGTGAACTCTGCCAAAACACAGTACCTGTTTTCTTCCAGGAAAAGTACTACTGTTCGAGATAAATCTATAATATTAAATGGGAATAAGTATGAGAGATGTAACAACTTCAAGTATTTGGAAGTGCTGGTGACAAAAGATAATGAAATACATGAAGAAATAAAAGCCAGGATTGCAGCAGGCAATAGGGCTTATCGAGCTTTATTGAAAGTGCTCAAGTCACGCAACCTCAGTCGGAACTTGAAAACAAAGATTTACCGAACAGTGATTAGACCTGTGGTCATATATGGTTCAGAAACGTGGACCATGACCACGGCAGAAGAAGAGCTACTTAAAAGATGGGAAAGGAAAGTACTAAGAAAGATTTATGGTGCTACAAATGAAGGTGGACAGTGGAAAATACGGAGAAACAGAGAACTCGAGGAACTCCACAAACATCCTAACATAGTGAGAGAAATTAAGAGCAATAGATTAAGGTGGTTAGGACATGTCGAGAGAACGCCTGAGGATACGATGGTGAAAAAGACATTTCGTGGTCATCCTGGTGGTAGAAGATTGAGAGGGAGACCCCGGAAAAGATGGTTGGATGATGTTGAGGTTGATCTGAGAAAGATGGGAATTAAAAGATGGAGAACGCATGCCGGGAATCGTGATGTCTGGGCTAACATCGTCGGAGAGGCCAAGGCCCTACAAGGGTTGTAGCGTCGAGGAGTAAGTAAGTATTGTTTCCATTTACGTAATATTATTTTTATTTAGATTATGAATAATTATAATTTCCGCCAAATCAATTCTTGAAGCAAAATTTTTAGCAAATAAGTATGTCGTTATCCTGTATAAGAAGCTGTTGAATTCATCCGCAATGACGGCCATTAACATCTCTGATTGTAATCGGAGGAAGGTGACATTTTTAACTCGACCGTAGGGGGGTCTTATCCTCTGATTTTTAGACTCGTGATATTACTAATCGCTGTATGCTGGGGTCTATTAGATATTTTTGACTCAAGAAAAATATCAGCTCCGAGCTTCGTTTAAAGGTTTAGTCTCTTTTCGACCTTAATAGGCAATATTCTTTTGAAGAATACCATTTGCTGTGCTTTCATCGTCACACTCATTAAAATCCGATATTTTTGCCCATCACCTCGTTGGTATTTTTTTATCATTTTAATAGAAAACTAATCCAGATACGTAAGGCTTGAAGTGTACTCTCGCGGGTAACGTATAGTTACGATTTTCTCGCCACTACTATCATTGTGATTGCCCTCTTTTATAATAATTGTATAAAAATAATAATTTATTCCTCCAGTGACAAATAGATTGATACATTCCTTAACAAATTCGGAAGTTAGGTACCCTTTATGGCAATAGGCCTGTTAAAAGGGTACTGTTTTATATAATATGCATTGCTGAATAAATTATTAAAAGTATAATTTATTCAATACGAATAATGCGTGAGCGTTTATGAGAAATAACAATTTTTTATCAGAAAGACAAACTTCTTTTTCTTTACAGACAAACAACTTTGACTTTGGAAGGAAATAATACAATTAATCTCAACGTAGCACAATTTCGATATTGTTACAAGACATAAACCATTGTAATGCCCATATGTAAACCATAAACCACTAATCTAAGCATTTTGAATGAATAGGGTAAACTTTGTTCCTCCACAATGAATTTTAATACATCGTGGTAAAACAAAGTGTACCGTATTCATTCAAAATGTTTAGCATGTTCACAAAGTATCGCCGGAAACCACCAACTTCACTAATCTAAGGAAATATTTATTATTTGTTACTTCATTTATTTTGTTCGATAATTGATTATGCAATTTCGGTCCCGTGTATTAAAAAAAGAGCTTTTAAATAGAATAATTTTTCCCATTCAAATATGTAAAAAATAAATGCCATTCGACTTGAACTTGTTCCAAAGAATAGCGCCTTTTTCGCGTAGTTGAGTCGTGGTGACGGCGGCGGCGCTGTCGGCGCCTCCTCGGAGGTCTCAATTCCACGAACCGGTTTGAGTTTCTGTCTTGTGGTACGACTCACACTCTCGCACACGAGGGAGACACACGGCCAGTCCGAAGGCTCTCCTCCTTCTCCTCCAAGTCTACCTCTCTCCCTCCACCTCCTCATTCTTAACAATCCTCGTCCTGACCCAACCTTCGTCCTCCCCGCTTTGCCTCCTCCCCTTTCACGAGCGGCCGCGGGGAGGGAAAAGAAGGGGAAGGAGGCGGTCGAGGAAGAAGGGAAAAATAAGTCGGAGGCAGAGATTAGCGCAGTCTTCGGACGGCGAATCATCTCTTTGCCGCTTCAGAAGTCCGACGTTCGAAATCGGGGAACAACACATCGCATCGACTGAGAGTGGTAATAGTGTAGGCGTGATTTGAAAAAGCTCTCTATCGGAGGAATTTTTTAAAATCTTCCGCGAAGAGCTAGACTCTCCTTACGCTAGTGTCCAGCCAGTCCTGTCTTTTATAAGCGACGTCCGATTCGCGGTGAAACAGAAGACTTCGAGATTTCTCAAGCAGGACTCACCGCACCGATCATTTCACGCCCGCTTGGAGTTGACATATTTTAAATCATATTTTCTTCTGAATATATCGCATCTGGGTGATCTTGTATTCCCACTTGACTCGCCGCCGAAGGGAAGAAAGTGTGGCAGTGTTCGGTCAAAGTGTCCCGGGATCGGATTAATATCTGTGGTGTGGATTGTTAAAAGTGCCTGTGTTCAGACGTCTTTTGTGTCTCTGGATCTCTTTCTGCCAGTGTTCAAAGAAATAATCCAGCGAGCGACACGCAGAATTGTCACCGCTCCCAAATCCGTCTATTATGGACGGTTGATTGGCTCCGAAGATCCCCAAGTGCGCGCATCCCGAGGTGAATTCTGCCTCTGGTGGGAAGGCGAGATGGAGAAACACTGGAAGGTAAGTTTGCATGAGTGAGAAGAGGCACAAATCACCATTTAATGCTCGGCGACGGATAATAATTGCCGACGTGATGTTTATCCGATGTCCTCTCTCTTCCTCCCCTCCCGTCCCCGTGCCAGTCTTGGAAGCGTGCGTCATTTCACCTTTTTCTTTCCCCGTATTTTATTTGTGATCAAATGGTTTTGCCCTGTGCTGGCGGCTGGTGATTAGCAAATCGTTTGACCGCACCGCATTCCAGCTTACCGGTTTGGAATTCGTCTCTTCGCCCGCTTCCTTGTGAGACGAATCTCATGTTATGCTGAATTAATTAATGAACGTTTACTCCTGCTATGCCCTATTTTGAAAATTACGCATTGTCGATGAAATCGCGATCGGTATAATGAAGTAATTGCGTGGAAATAACTGGCAATTTCTTTTAAAAATGTAAAAATCATGAAAAGTATAACCTATAACTTTTAAGTGCCTCCTTCTGCTAAAGGTGAATGGTTCCTAAAGTTTAAAGGCCGCTTTACACGGTACATTTTATCGTACAAACAAATGTGTCATAGAATGAACTAGGAACTGAATGGAGATAGAGCAGGTTCTATTTCCCGTTAAGTCATTCAGACAATCATACAATTTTCTGGTTTACACGGTACAATTTTCGTCATGGAAGAGTTCATACATTCGTTTGTATATACAATAAAATGTACCGTGTAAAGCGGCCTTAGGTAGAATTTTAAACGACGACTCTTTTTTTTGACGACACAGTGATTAGCATCGCGCTATCTCTCCTAATCATAAATCATAGGTAGCTTGCAAGGTAACCTACCATCTAAATATGGCTGAGCGGGATATGTCATAGTGCATGTTTGGTGATCTTCGCCCCCTGCCACACACCCTCGTGGTGGCTCGCAGGGTATCACGTAGATGTAGATGCACGTAGATGTCATGAAAAACAATGCGGTCCGTTAATCTGAATGAATTTCAAGTGAACTTCCTCGTAATTTGGCCGTCGTTCAATTACTAATCTGAAAGTATTACGTCCGCAGCTTAAGGAATGTGTTTTTATTATTGGATAAGGAATATTGATCGCATAATTACATTCGAACCTATGATTTTCAATTACTTTTAAGTAAAATTGTGAAAGTGTATTCGGGTACCAGTTATACCGGGAAAACGCTGCCGGACAGGGAAAGGGAATGCCATGCCTTCAACTTCAACTCGCCCAAAATGCCAAGTGTGACGGGAGATGTCCTGTAAGCTGGATGAAGAAACTGACGTGACGTGTACAACGGTTCCTAGGATTTCCCTGATGACGCACGTTTGGTTGGTTGCGGTAATTATAACTCTACCTGACGTTCTCTCACGGAGAAAATTTGGAGAAATATTGCTGAATTGTTTCTATAAAGTCAAATACATATGCTGTGGACTTTTCAACCGGGGAATACAATTGCCTTTTCAACTCGGCCTTCGTTTTTTCAATAGCTTCCTTGAAATGTTCAAGGTTTTCCTCGAAATTGTACCCTTATCGTTGACTCTTAAGGAAAATGAGGGTTGTAAAAGCATATTGTAAGGTTCGATAGATGTTACAGATAATGATACAGGATTTATTTATGCTCAGTTTCGCCCATCCCTATTAATTTCCCGAAACACGTTATCACTTTCGTGAAACTGCCCTAATCGAGAAAGCAGGATCTCGATTCCGTTATTTTCCGAGCGGTAATTTCCGAGTCAAAAGTCTGTCTTGTTGTCAAATGTAGCAGCTCGCTTACTCGGTAATATGGCTGACGTTAAATACCGTGTGTTTATGGAAAACTCCTATATTATATGACGTCGAAAGATCGAAGCAGTGGAATCCAGATATTTAGACGGAGGAAAGATAGACGAGGACTCGCGAAACAAAAAATCTTGGAATGCCTCGAGTCGATGAGTGACGACTGCTATAATTTTAACCTTCTATGGACGGAAAAATGAAGCATCAGCATGAAAAAATACTGTTACTATATTAGTTTTTTTTAAAGTGCTATTTAAAGTAGTTAGAGTGATATATCATTTTACCTAAAAATAAATGAATTTGGTCTCATTTTAAAGAAAAATATATCACCCGACACCAAAAATTTAACCTCTTACACCATTACTTTCGGAGTTATTTGCCAAAAAATACCAGCCCTTTTTCATGTGAAATGGTGCGTGTATGCACTCCAGAGAGACATTATTTACAAAATGAGGAATTTCTAACTCATTGATGTCGTAAAAAAACTAACAGCGGGTAGTTTATATGTTTTCTGAACTATTTTTGAAAATGAATCATACTGTCACCGCAATAAGTTCTTGGGTATCACAAAAAACCTTCCGTTTAGAAGGACTTTCGAACGCACCGCGTGAAAAAAATGAGTCAAGTTAAAAACTTATTTAGATATTTTCATTCAATCACTTACCATTTCTGTCATATAAAACTATATTATTGCACCATTAATAATGCAGTATTTAATTCACGTGTCCTACAGCTGGTGAAATTGAAACGTATAATTCGAATATGGTCTCTATTATGACTAGGAAACTATCTCGCTCGGACTACGTTAAGCACTTCAAAAGATTTATTTGATAATAAAATTTATTTTGAAAAGTGACATATTTGAATTGAATATATTTAATTTAAAATAATACTTTGAATTATAACATTTACACAAGATATACTCCAACATAAAATTCATAACAGTACCGTTTTTTTAACTTTCCCAATTTTCTCTTCGTATGACAGCTGAAACTATATATTTCGGAGCTCTACCAGGCACGCGTCACACATCGATCATCGTGAAAAGCGTCACACATTCATCTAATCAAGTTGTTAGACAAACTGACTGTTAGACATAGACGCAGCTTTCCTCTCACTTAATCCGAATCGTTATAATTCTGTCTAGCCCAGCAACTAAATTGAAAGGCATCTTAGAAAGCACATATTTCAATGATTTTTCAACGTAACTTTTTCAGAGCAGGTTCACCGCGAAATGATCTGAGAATACCGAAGCGAGATAAGACCGGCTGCTTGAGAGATAAGCGAACGGAAAATATACTCTAGGTGGTGTGAGAAAATTGCCAAGGCCGAGGTTCGATTATAAAATAACGGTGAGTCAACCCATAGGGGTGGGATTGCCTCCCAATACTCGTGGGGACCACTTCTACAGCTGCGTAGAAGCGGACACACGTGAGCCGCTACAAGGACGTGTGATATGGTGAATTTGAACCTGACTTTTTTCTGTAATAGTAGTATAAATCGGTGCTTCACGCACAAACAGTTATGCTTTAATTTACATGTATCATATCATGCATCATGATTACATAAAGAAAATATCTAACGTAGAATCTATTAAATACTTAGGCGTCACCATCACTGAAGACATATCATGGGGGAAACACATCAGGGAAATAACTAGTGTAGCAAAACTTAGATTAGGATTCGTAAAAAGGGTTCTAGGCCAATGCGATGAGAGAGTCCGAGAAAGAAGCTATTTTACACTTGTCAGGCCTCATTTAGAATATGCCGCTAGTATATGGGATCCGTACGAGGAAGGTTTGATAAAAGAATTAGAGCGTGTGCAAGGGAGATCCGCTAGGTTTGTTAAAGGCCGTTATGATAATTGTGTAAGTGTTACGAGTTTAATAGAAGAACTAGGATGGGAATTACTATCAGAACGCAGGTTAAAATTTAGGTTCAACCTTTTAAGTAAATTCGAAACCGATTTGGTCACATATGACGTTAGAATATATTAAGAACTCCTGCGTATTATGCTAGGTTTGATCAGATTAATAAGATTAGAGAGATAGATTGTAGTACCGATAGATTTAAAATGCTATTTTTCCCGCGTACCATAAGAGAAAACAATAGGCAGCGTAGCAAAGGGATAGGTAGGTGAAATATAGTTAGTCTGTAGTGCATGATGCATGTAATAGCAACCAAGAATCCCTTTCTTATTATGTAGTTACTAACAATCTAGCTGTATGTGACCCTATTATCTAGCATATCTCCATTAAATATCCTAGTTGCATGTCAGTAGTGCATGTTTGGTGTTCTTCAACCCCTGCCGCACACCCTCGTGGTGTCTCGCAGGGTATTACGTAGACGTATCAGCCAATTGTCGTGGTTCTGTTTTGGTTAAGTGTCGTGGTGGGGGAAAAGTGTTGTAATCAATCAGATTTATGCCTTCCTTATTCCATCAGAGAGTTCTAATTAGCCGCTGTAGAGAAGAAGGCTAACTTTATCATATGTGTTTATCATCAATAATAGCACCCGCAAGGAATTAAAGAAAAAACTTATCTTTATGAAGGGCCACCAGATCTTTTTCGGATTACATCGACGCTATAAACTGTTCGATATAATGGTCGGTGGATTTAATTTTTCGTAAAGCAAAGTTTGGATTTGTATTAATATTAATTTTTAGTGCAGAAAAATACCACAAAGACACTTAAATTTCATATTTTGTTAAATTCCATCGTGCGACTCTTGAGTTACCCTTAGCGTTTGGCATGACCAACATAGCTTGCTTTCTACGTAATCTGAGGGAATCCCATCCTAGCTCAAGCCTAGATGCCTTCGTTGTGGTTAGCTTTTTCTCGTGGCATTTCTGCACAGATCTGTGGTTCTTTTGAGGGAGGTGGGCAGTTCTCTCATCGAAAGGTTGAAAACTCCGCAGGTGGGTGTCGTCCACACCTATGACCGTGGTCCACACACACACCAAAAAGACTTTCCGGATGTGCCGCCATGGTGGCCGGGGACCACCTTTTTGTTCGCAAAAAACCTCTCCCCGCCCCGTCGGTCAGTCCGTGTCCGCCGCACGTCATCTCGTCCCTCCGAGGAATCGGCCGACCGCGCCGTTCTGTCGGTCGAAGGCCGCTCGGCGGGCGACCTCTCCGTCCCTGCGCCCGGGACCGCTCGCGCGCCGGTGGGAGAGTTAGGGGAAGAAGTGGGGTGTTGGAGGAGGAAGTGGCGGGGGAGGGGGGAGAGGAGCAGGGGGAGAGAGAAGGGCAGAGAAACTGAGGTAAGAGAAAGAATACCAGACAGAAGCGCTAAGACATGATCTCGACCTCCGTCTTGACGGAGATCAGAATGATTGGAAATCAGGGCGGGTCGTGCGAGATTTGAAATAAATAAAATGTTGTCTTTGGTTACTTTGTGGTATTCCATATTTAATAAAACAATGGATAAGTAATATAAGCTTTTACTAAAGCCACAGACATAAAAATTGAAATCACAATTTAATAAAATCGTAATATAAACGCACGACCCGGGTTTCGGCGCTGAGCACCATCCTCAGGTCTCCTGAATATGGTGCTCAGCGTCGAAACCTGGGTCGTGCTTTTGAATTACGATTTTTTAAAATTGTGATTTTAATTTTTATGTCAGTGGTTTTAGTGAAGGTTTTTATTACTTATCCATTGTTTCATTAGTGCGAGATTTTTCCCTCGTCAAAGCTGACACTATATTCAAACCAAGGGTTGAAATCCGCCATGAAAAAAATCATCTGACTTGAATGAGATTCGAACCCGGTTCTCCCAATTTCCGGTCAGGTGTATTGCTGTCCCAATATTTTTATTTTATATCAACATCATACATTCATTAACATAGTTAAAAATGGTAATTATACAGCGCTAAAAAGCCCGCTCCAATGATACGTACGCTTGTAATACATAATTGTTTTAAGTATTTTAGACATATACATGTAGGTATGTGTATATTTTACATTTTTTTAATCTTCACTATCCCGAATACAGCCTAATGTGCCAATTTACGCCGGGTGAATAACAGTAACAACGTACGAGACACCAACACCCATGTCCTGGGCAGATAATATTCTACCCAGGCGGGACTCGAACCCGCGACCCTCAGGGTAGCAGGCGAGGACTTTACCCGGCTGCCAACGCACATTTTAGTTTATATCTGTTTTGTACAGAAAATAATGTTAAAAGACGTTTAGCAACCATGCTTTTTCATGCTTCATTCCGCTCATCACTATCATTTCATTCCGAGGCTGGTATCTGTTTATATTACTATTTTAATGTTATCGATTAAAGCCAGTCTTATATTTTTCCGACCAGTGTGACTTTCTACGAAGGTTGCTATTATTTCTGTTAAAATTAATCTTTTCTTGGCGGGAAATAATGTATAAGATAATATCAACAGATTCTCTTCTCCAATACCTCTATAGCCAGTTACACCACTTAGCCATCTTCCTTCAAGGCGAATTTCGAGGGGGGTTATTGCGAACTAGATGTTCTCGCCTCAAGTCTACAGTATGACATATGAGACGAAGTCGTGGTGTATAGTATAGTAAGACCACTGTTGCGGTGGATAAACTCAACATTGTCGTTTATATAACGACGGAAATTGACGAATTTCCAGTCATTGCAGTGACAGATGATGTGCTACGAAGCCACTCGTACGGGTGCACATACACCAAGGGTTGAAATTCGCCATGAAAAAATCATTTGATATCCAGGTTCGAATGCCGGTCGAGTCAAATGATTTTTTCATGGCGAACTTCAACCCTTTGTGTATGTGCACCCGTGCGAGTGACTTCGTATCACGTAATTTGTCAGTGTTTGGAAATTTACCATATTCAAAGCTTATTTAAAAAAATGAAATTACTGTCTGACGCATGAAATGAATATTGTGGAATTTTATTTTTTTATTTGAAATTGTGAGTAATTAGGGAGGAATCTTTATTTCTGGTACGCCCGGTAACCTAACCTGATTTTAACATATACTATAAAGTGAGATTTTTGCCATATTATGGTGTAAATATATTACTTGAGCATTGTTCATTTAACAAAATTTATTGGTTTAAAAATGATGGATTTTAACCCTGGAATACACTGATTTTCGGCAGTGCGATGTCCTCTCTTCATGTAACGTATTATCTTCAATACCTTCTCCAATAATATTGTTCAAAAACTTGTATAACGTGCACTAGATATAGACATTTAATATTTTTTCACCCGAGGTCGTCTATAGTATAATACGAGTATTTAAGTTTAAATATATGACTTCCGATTTTTTTCGGAGAACATAGCAGACATGTAGAGATGAATGTTGAAACGTTGCCAAGGGAAACTTCAGCTGTTTGACTTGTTTACCAAATTTCTCTGTTAACTTTTTCAAAATCAGATATTTGGTACGCATTTAAGTGTTTTTAGCCTGAAAGTAATTATTCACTTCCACAAGTTCGCTAAAAAAAATCGTGATATCAAATCCTGTCCAAATAGCTGTGAAGGCTGGAGGTAGTATCATAACTGGTTTTCGGTTCGTGTTAAAGGATTCGGTTTAACGCTTTGTTCCATAAGATCTTCCTGAAAAGGGTTTTTACAGGAAATTTAAATATTAAAAGGCTATGCGAGGCGTTAAATTACACATCGTATCCCATTTTATTCATCTGAAGATAACAGTACTTCAATGCGCACTTTACTGCTCAACTTTTTTTTACGCTGTGTGCTGAAAACGTCAAACCGAAGAATTTTTTACTATTCAGTTTACGATAATTACAGTGAAGAGTATTTGATTCACTTTTAACTGGCGAAATCTATGCGGTAAAAATACCTCTAATTTTATATCACGACTTTTCGAGAGCATTGGCGAACCATTTCCAATGTGAACTGGTTGGTATTTTTGGCAAATATCTCGAAAGGTGTAACGGTAAGTGGTTGAATTCTCCTTATCATTTGAATGACTAGATCTTTTTATTTTAAATGAGGTGCAAGTCGTCAACTTTGGTAGAGTGAAGCCTCGCCTTAACTACCTTTGGAAAAAACTTCTAGATTGTTTAACGAAATGAAGCGAAGCAGAGGGAATTACTTGTTGAGTTTCGTTTGCATTTAAAAATGAATACTTTATACTTCCACGCGGTGATTCATTGGTGGACCTCTGTTGTGAATTTCCATTTCTGTTGTAAGAAATAGTTTCCCAACTATGGGCGATGGTTTTTCTTTTTTATTAAGTTATTTCAATGTTTCAGTATTTGGCGCGCGAGTTTCGTAGTAGTTATCTTTCGTTTTTGTGTCTGCTGTGTGGAGCACTTTTCGGTCAATTCATCGGCATAAGTCGTGGACACGAGGCCTCTCATTTGTACCACAAATGACAAGTTGTCTGTCCTTTGCATTCATTTTTACTCAAGCAGTTCTTGTTTCAGAGCTTTTGAGAAGATCGTTCAATGGGACGGTCTCAAGCCTCATTTTTGCGGGTTAATGTAACAACCGCTGTTTTGCTTTGAATCACAAGACTCAATTTTTACTTTCGTATAATTTATTTTTCTTGTTATCACTAAACAAAGGAGGAAAATACGTATGTGACGAATTAATGTCTTTATTTGATGATACGCAAAGGATATCGTACTGTCTACTTCGTTTATAAGTCTTTAGTCTTTTTTCACTTGGACTTTAATTAGTGTCTTTTTTTAACCAGGAGTGTATAAGAGGACTTCCTTGCCGCGTATGATGTGAATTGTCCTTTTTCACCTATTCTTCAAGAAAAATGTTGATTGCTCACTTTCTTGCCGAAGTTTCATCTGTTTATTTCCACCGCTATTCACATTTTTTGCCAACCACTTAACCAACAATAGAGTGGTCTTCAGGGAGTGCGTAAGTCAGATTGGAAATCGTTGAACTGAAATGACACTGCGTAGCACTAGCTTAGCACTGCGGCTTAAACAGTGAAGAATTCCTACCTGCGAAGTGACACAGGGAGAGCGTAATTGACATCAGTTTGCCGGAAAATACCACAGAAAATGGCGACATCGCTGAAGGGAAGTTTGTTAAAGTTTGGAGACAAATTAATGACCATGTTTACTTGGAATAACACTCTAGAAGGACAGAATTCCTCCCAGAGTGCAAATGAGAACCTCGCTAGATGAAGACCAAAAAGCAGTCGGGACAACAATGCCCGGTCAGGCCATAAACTAGGAGAGAGTTACATAGACGAACATGCTAATATGCAGTGTATTCGTTAAGATATAACTACTGGTTAGCATTAGGAATTCGATTGCTAAATACTTTTGCAGGATACTAGGTCATGCATAAAGGAAAATCGTGCTCTATATTACATGCGGGGATAGTTTATATTAATGATGGTAAGTTATAAAGCAAAAGTACAGAGGCTATCTAGCAAAGGTCGGTATTTTAGAGAAATGATTAATTGCAATCATGATATAAGCACAGTTTTTTCTTAGATAGCCGTACTGGGGAATATATGTAAGTATTAGTAATCACTTAATATCAATTAAAAAGTTATTAACCTCTTAAATCATAAAATATATCTCATTTGTAAATAACCTTTTAAATTATAAAGTATATTCAGCAAAGTTAGAGAAAACGGCTACTTCTCCCTTGTTAGACTCCACTTAGAATACGCTGCCAGTGTTTGGGATTCACATGAGGTAGACTTAAAAACAGAGAACGCGTGCAGAGAAAATCAGTAAGATATGTGAAAGGCCGTTATGATAGTCTCGTTAGTGTTACTGACCTCTTGCATCAACTTGGATGGGAATCGCTTTCAGACCGCCGATTGAAAACTAGGCTCAATCTTTTAAGTAAATTCAAAACAAATTTATTTTCCGACGAAGTAATTAATATCTTGCGAACTCCAACATACCACGGTAGAACGGATCATGAAAATAAAATAAGGGAAATTGATTGTAGAACATTAAGGTTGAAAATGTCTTTTTTTCCGCGATAATAGATAATAGATCTGCCAGATAATAGATCTGCCAGCGATATAACTTGAATCAATTTCCCTCTACTTTGAAATCGCCATAAATCTCTTACTGGATGAATATCATTATTGTGTTCTTTACTCTATGTTGACCTAGTAAATATATTTATATTCTGCTATTAGTACTTATACATTTAAAATCTCCCTCAACGGAGAAAATGAAGCCTAGACATGGTCGATTTTAAGCGGATGGAAATTTTTGTATCTTTTAAATCTACATCTACTTATTTCCCTGCTAGCAACTACAAGGGTGTTTAGCAGGGGGGTGACTTATCACAAACGTTCGCTACAGTGTAGAAATTAACTTTCGCCAACATGCGCGCAAGCTGTGAGTATACTACGAATGCTACGGAAACTACTGAAATAATCTATAATGTAACTATGAAAACGTGACACGCAGATAACAATTTAGATACAACTGATGTTGTAAGTTCAGAATCGATGAAATTGATAGGATTTGCGGTCCTGAATTGCTGCTTCCGTCGCTTGAACGTCATGCTTGGAGGTGGTGTTTCGCAATACCGTATCGCCAACGCGAGAAATATTTAATCGTGGGAAAATTGGTTGAGTGAGGAACTCCGGTCAAATAACGGAATTATTCTCACACTGTCCAAATCCATCAGAATCCATCTTTCCCCCAGAGCTACAACCACGTTGCGGTGGAAGGGCTTGTGCGTTCCGTTGGCCCCTTGTGCTGTGCTGGCTGGAGTTATGGAAGTTTGCGAGGGCTATCTATTCAATTTGCCGGTGAGGCTATCATTATCATATTATCATCATTTTTGGTTGAATGCGCGAAAGCTTAGGAGTGGACTGCAGCGAGTTGGCTTTGGCTCTGTGCCTCAGTGAGGCGGTTACAAAGAGGCGTGTGGCCTCATCAAGGCTCCATTTGAAGTCGTTTTTGTCTCGTTGAAAAAATTGAGGAATATAATAGAATTTACATTACTTCACCCGAATAAATGGACACATATTTTAGCTAATCAAAAATGGGGGTGAAATTATGCAACCCAGAAGAAATACTTTCTTGTTTTGGGGTCGCCATTCCTTGAATAAATTGGCTGTAGTTCAACAGCAAGCATTCACAAGGATAATTATAAAATACATTTTGGCTTTTACATAACATAAATGTGTTATATTATAACATTTTTGAGTTGAAATTAACAGAAAGTACAAAATTCACCCAATACAATAAAATAATTACAGATACCATAAAAGAATCGCACCATGGTTTTTAGCAGATATTCCACACCATTTTTCTGCAGCAACCACAATTTCAATTTTCCGAGGAAAGTAGTTTTTTTTATTCCTGATTGATAAAATCTCGTTTGGAATTTTTGATAAATTGAAGGGGCAATTCATTAAAATGTTTGTAGGTTTCAGTGCTGGGTTCAGGTATGGTATAACAATGAACACTTGCATTAATGCAATGAGACATCGCCTCAGTTTTCTATCCCTTGTAATTATGGTCGGATTAGATATGGAGAGGATTGCTAACAACTGAAAAACACGGTCCAATGGGGAGTGGTAGGAGGTTGAAGGCTGTCGTGTCAATACAGGCGGGAGCTATAGTGGGCGCGCCGCGCTCATAATCAGTTTTCAGTCATCGCACGAAATCAGCTCTTTGAAGAAATTGTGTTTTGACTTTCCTGACTGATGTACCCCTCCCATTGGTTCCAACCCGGGGATTCGATTGGGGTTTTACCTCCGGAATATTTTTCGGGAGGATTGCCACAACGTAATATATTTAGAATGCAGGGCTGCATCTTCTAGGGAGACTATTGTGGTGGTTTCCCCGTTGCCCTTCACATCGCAGTACCCCCGCCGATTCCGGGAACTTCACTCTCGCCCGAAGCTGTGGCTGTTGACACCGGTCCGATCTTCTTGACCTGCGCCATCAATGCCTTCTGCTGAGAATGCTGCCTCTCAGTAGTGGGGTCATATTCGGGTAGCGAGCAAAAGTTGGTTGGCAAGCCAGTATTTTTTTCCGTCGCTTGGTCTCGAACCTACAACCGTCGCAACCGGAGTCGCACACCACAACCACTGGTCGCACCCCCTAAGTTTTTCTGCAATCGCTTGAAAACCGCAATGAGGTTAAGGGTGGGAACCGCTCCATTTTCATATCGCAAGAGTAATGTTGACATTAGAGGAATTTATTCTGTTCTCTTGATTGTTAAATACTGACACGTGATTGAATAAGAGCGCTGAGTATCCTTTGCTGAATCAAAATGCTTACGAGTATCACTCCAACTTAAAGTTACATCTAAATGAACGTCATACCCTGCAATCCACCCAAAGGGTGTGTGGCAGGGGGTGCATCCACACCAGGCATGCATGAATGATACGGCAGAACACCGAAATTTCATTGAAACCCGCGTACCACACATGTAAAACGCTAATTAAAAATCTAATAACCAAGAAACATTCTATCGTCAATCATTACAACATGCAAGGGATACAAAGACTACTACTACAGATTCAAAATATCATGCATAAATAAGAATCATGCATAAATAAGAGAGTAGAGTATATAATGAGAAAGATTTACTGCCTGCCTATTGTCAATACTCGAACTATTCATGACGAAGATCACATCTGTTATGGTCCCGAATGGTACATTAACTGGTGATGGTAAAATGACATTTTATACCTATCGGTTCTACAATCTAGCTCTCTAATTTTATTGGCGCGATCTAATCTGCCGTAGTACTAGGGGGTTAATAGTATGTTTTTTACATCGTCAGAGAAATGATTTTCCTGAAATTTAGTTAGGAAATTAAGCCTATAATTTAATCTACGCTGTGATAGCGATTCCCATCCTAATTCTTCTAACTGTTACGGTTCAAATGGTTTTGCCATCTTGTCAACGCAGATGATTTCAGCAAACTATCCGATCAGCCATATCAACTTTTATTCCCAGATTATGCCAATCTTTAGCAAATTCTAAGGAGTTCGAGAATTTTTATGGAATGAAGAGGATGGAGTCTTACCTCCGGAAAATTAACCAAGGATATTGACGAATTTTACAACCAAACTTTTGATATGACGCTAGCGGAGTAATCCCTGAAAAATTTTGTCAGCCATTTTTTTTTCTTTTTATTGGAGCTACCTTTTTATTTTCTCTGAACTAATAAGTTTTAAAAAATATATGGTTAATTCAAATGATTACCTCCTTTTGGAACGGAAACTAGATTAATTTATTCATTTATATACGAGACATGTAGAATTGATGGAATTGTTTACTTGTAAATTCTTCTAATTATTGCAAGCCTTATAATTTTTGTATTTATTGTAAGTCATGTAATTGCAAGAACAATGAAGACAATAGGCTTAAGAGTGTTCTACGGTTGGTTGATGATTTGAACATTATGAACAGTTTTAAATAGGAATGATGTCTTACCATATTATGGTGCATACCTTACCCAGGACCGTATCATAGATGTTCCCGAAATATGGTGAGCTTAGAATGTTTCTTGCTAAGGAAACCTCTTAGCAGGAAGTTGTGCTGCGATGGTGCAATAGCAGCTTCTGCCCTGAGGCGTTTAAAAGTGAAAGAGTTTACTAACCTTCACGACTGTCGACGTCTCCCGTTGCGACAGCGGGCCTACCTGCGTGCCGCTCTTCCAAGAGGCTTGAGAATATTTGACCAAAAGCCGTTGAAAAATCTCGTAAAATCACTTCGGGACTTTTCAACCTGACTGAAAACCTGACTGTTTAAAGTCATAGAGGTTATGAAAAAAACAACTCGGGTTTGAAGTATTTTAATTACAGTTAGTTACTTAAAAACAGAATTAGAACGCGTGCAGAGAAGATCAGCAAGATACGTGAAAGGCCGTCATAATAGTCTCGTTAGTGTTACTGACATCGTGCAGAAACAAGAATGGGAATCGCTTTCAGACCGTCGATTGAAAATTAGACTCAATCTTTTATGTAAATGTAAATCCGATTTATTTTCAGACGAAGTTTTCAATATCTTACGAACTCCAACATACTACGGTAGATCAGATCATGAAAATAAAATAAGGCAAATAGACTTTAGAACAGATAGGTTTAAGCTGTCGTTTATTTCACGATTGATAAGAGACCATAATGGCTGCGTTAAGACTATGAATTAGGTTAGTTGACAGGTAGTGTAGCTGATTAATTCATGTGCACCCTAATGTATGTTTCTAAATCTGCGTAGTAGTGCTAACACCATGTTTTGCATGCTCTCTGCATGGCTCTTGTGTCATGTTTTCATAGTTACATTATGGATTATATAATTAATTTCTGTAGCATTTGTAGTGTGCCGTTAGTGTAGTGCTAGTTGGTGAAAGTACATTTCTTCACTGTAGTTCATGTTGGTGATAAGTCACCTCCAGCCAAACACCCAGGTGGTGGCTTGCATGGTAATAAGTAGATGCAGATGTAGATATAAATGTCTTTCTAATGTTGCAGAATCATATGGCTCACGAATGGTTAATACACAAGTATTTGGCAGCCACAGCAAAAATGAAACGATTTCTTTGGCCCTGCGTGTACTTAGCGGACCCTGAATATAACAGTTCTGCAGAGCTATCAGTCAATTCACCTCATCTGGTTGTGTCAGTACTTTTTGCTTCTTATTGGCCGGTTTTCGACGACTGATTCACTTGTTGTGGGCAGATGTATAATCACTTTCCGAGAAGGTGATTCTCTACGCTGTTGTGGTGCGATACACAACACTTGTTCAAGAAAGGGAAATTCACTTAATATGTTCAGAATGGGGCGGAACACGAACCATTTTTTTGTTTCATATGCAAAATATACCCAATAATTTGGAATATATCCTAGGTATTCGCGATTGCAATTCTAAGTGCTTTTATCGGTCCATCGTTCCTTCAGCAAATAGGACATTCAATTTCTGCTCAATCTAATTTCCTTTAAACAGTAGTCTGACATCCGAAATAACAGCCATATTGGTTATCCCTGCTATTTCCTTACTGTCCTTTTGAGTATGACGACAGAATGCACGAATTAGCAAATGTAAAGCTATAGTATCCGCCGTTTGTCAAAATTTAAGGCAAATAACTCCTGAAATATACAATGGTTACTCGATGCTGTGGATTCTACTCGATTATACCATAGTTTTCACCGGGAATGTAGTTTTTGATGAATAATTTAAATAAATAAACAATATATGTTTAGAAAATACGCATTAAAGAATTGGAGACTATCTCAAATCTCCAAATTTATTATTTCAATTTAGTTACTCTCTGACGACTTCAGTTAATGAGTATTCTAATGTTTAACTCCTCCAACAGAATAATTTTTATTATAATTAAACATTCTATACCAACAGGGGTAACTTTATTTGTTCAAAACATTTTAATCTGTGTTATTACAAGTATTGCATCAAGAAACTCGTGATTTTCTTATATTTTATTCGCATTCGTAGAGGGAATATTAATTTTATTTATTTACATAACCGGAGTAGAATCAAATGAGTTATTTATAAAAATAAATTCTCTATAATATACAATGAAACTTAAACTGCCACTGAAGGGTCTAAACAAAAGTTTAAACAAAGTATTCACGCCGCCAATTGCCTTCCTTTAAATAAATATTTTGTACAAATTCGAATTTCCTCGTTTTAACGCCTAAAAAAATCGAACACATTAAGACTTCTAGTTTTACTCACAATGCTTAATCTTTAGCTTTGAAATACTAAAAAATACACAGGCTAAACCCATATTCTAAGCCTCCAGAGTCGAAAGCAATCGGCCGGGGATCGAACCCTTGACGTACATGCTCCAGCGCAATCACACTAACCACTACGCCACCCACGCTCTGGCTATCTCACTCTTGCTCGACTTCTAATTCTCTATGCATTGATCTGGCGTTGCCATATCTAGGTCACCTGCAACTTTGTTTGTGAAATTCGAAATATCGACCACCCTACGGTTTAAAACTACTGTATACATCGACTAATTCGCTACATCTCAAGTCTGCGCACAGCCAACGCACAAATACTTATATGTGTATAGGGCTAAATATAATATTAATACTACTATTTTCATCTATTGATCAAATATCATTAAATAATAACTCACAAGAAACAACAGAATGTTTTCAAAAGAATACTTGCCTTTGGGTCATGAGGTTCATGCTGATTTCTAGTTAATTAATTATTGATGGAAAACATCGGGAAATTGCTAAATTAGTGCGTCAGTCCTTTACCGCTAAAGGAAAATTGGGGTTAACAAATATGGCGGACAGGCCACGCCCACGATACAGCTTCTGGCATTGGCCACCATAGCAAGCGCCTTCTACATCTACCTCAATGGTAAGAAATCATAAGTCCCTGTACATTAGCGTCGTTGCAACGTGCAAGTTGTCAAGGTGTCTGGACCCGGGGTTTCTCAGTGCATTCTTCCGACGAGGAACTTTTTCCTCGTTTGTCGTTTACTTCATTTTTTTATGGTCCTTCTCCATCTCATTCGCTCCCAGCTTCTTAAGTGGAGGGGGAAGAAAATTATCTCATCTCAGCTGCCTCGTAGCCAGTGGGTGCCAACATGACCGTGCTTTCGTGAATTCTCTCGTTCGGTGCGCTTAAGTAACTGCCTGGCCCTTTTGCAAATGGTGGTGTTGTGTAATTACCAACTCCATAGTACAGTCTCCTCATATATAGACCGTTTCTCACTACAATATTTCTCTCAAACAAAACATTATTGATCATAAAACACTGCCATCCAAAGCAAACGGTTCAAGAATGCTTGACCAAGAATTATTAAAAAGGCTAAAAAAATGCCTTAGGAAAGCTGAAGCGCATCAAACGGAAATAGATCAAGAAAGTAACAAGTGAGCGAACTTATTCAACTTTTTTAAAATTTCGGTCGCATGTCGTGAATTCATATCTACTAGTAAACTCTCATATTAGCTTAAGTGGAAAAAATTGGTAACAATTTGGAACTACACGTGTAAACAAAAATGAAAAATATAAAACACTGATGTGAACAACACATGTGGGAATAAATGCTGAGGGAATAGACTTATTTTCGACGTATTGACTTGATGGAATCATAAAAATGAAAAAAAATAATTTTACTTGAACAAAATATATATTGAAAAATTTATGCAAGATGAAAGTTAGAAATAATTTCAAATAAGAGAGCATGCGGAAAATATAATGAATATTTGGTTTAATTTGCAGTAATTTTATTTCATTCATTTCATTTTAAATAAGACGAACGAGACACTCTTCGTTGGCTGATAATCACTGTACGATAAACCATCCGGAAATGATATAAGTGGATAATTTTAATTATCCTATTAAATTACGCATTATTCAATGGAATTATAGAATGTGAGAGAGGGGCTAACAAAATGGTGGAAAATACTTGAGGCTGCTAACAGTCAAAGTAGTTTTGAGACTCATTTGGTCTCAGCTTTTCAATTTCAGTCAGTCTTCCCGTTTGGAAAACAATAAAAAAATTCAGTATACATTGACGTATAGGCGTTTAAAACCTGTTTTCCATTGACTTTTGTTATAGTACGGATTATTTTCTCAAGGGAACGTTGCTGACCCAAGAATATTCACTATAACCCTAAAACTCATAAAAAACACTGCTTTCCCCCCTTGTACGGGAAGTTCGTTTTTCTGCCGTGTTTTTCGGAAGAAAAGCGGTGCTATTGCTCCCTATTGTACTCACGTTATATCGTGTTTGATTTCCATAGCAACGAGTTATTCACGCCACTGAAAGTCTTAACCATTGAGGTAGATGGAGAGGGCGCATGCTCTGGTGGCCAATGCTAGAAGTTGTAACGCGGGCGTGCCGTGTTCGCCATATTTGTAAACCCCGATTTTTATTAAGCGTTTACGCACTAACTTTGCAATTTTATGGTGTTTTCCATCGAATACTTATTAGAATGCAACATGAACTTGCTTCTTTAATGTGCATTCTCCGTAAATATTTAATTTGTTTAAATTCATCATAGTCCGCATTCCCAGTAAAAACTATGATAAAATCGAGTAGAATCCATATCGTAAAGTAGCCAATGATGTTTCTGGAGTCTCTTTCCATAAATTTCAAACAGATCGCGGCCATTCTTGCCTTACATCCGCAAACTCGTCCATTCCGCCGTGCTATGGGAAGGAAAGTAAGAAAAGAGGAGGTATAACCAAAATGGTTGTTAATTCGGTTGTCAGGCTACAGTTTGATGACGCGATTTCCCCTTCACCCACCTCTATGGCCGTGTACTGTCGTGAAATACATAAATTGAAACGTAAAAATTGTAATCATTAATAATATAAACTGGATCTAAACATCAGTTTATCGGAAGATTCTACCAATGGCGATGATTAAATGAGGATTCCGAGAGTTTGGTTTGGAAGCTCGAAATATTTACTAGTACTTGTTATCCGAAAAATCAATTGGTCGATATTTTGTTTTCCAATCTCCTATATTATTTCTACTGTATAGATACCTTTATCTCAACTTATACGCAACCAAACTCTACAAATGAGGTACCAAAATGCACAGAATTTATCAGAGAACATGCGACGGCATATCTTACTTCCTAAATATTGCTATTGTTTCCTAAAATTGGTTTTAAAAAATGGCCCTTGATATTTCTCTTAGGGGATGAGGCGATCCGCCATCTTGACGTCACGCACTTGCTCCATGGTGCAGAGCAAACCTTTATTTCAGGATATTTAATTGATACCAATTTAGTTTCAGATACATATTATTATATTTTTTGCAATATAACGCGCTTTCAACATTATAACGTATCAATTGAAATAGAAGAATCCATATAAGCAATAAGAAATACATTGTGCACGATATATATCGATATATTTCGATTGTTATCGATAGTATAAAATAAGTTCAATGTGTTTTGCAACCGTTGAATTTCAACGGGTACGTTCCACTAGTCGCAATTTATTGAAGATGTTCCCCTGTCCCACCTTCACCTTTTCAAGATGAGAAAATTATCGGAGATGGAGGGAGAGATGTTCGCCGAAGATGTATGTCTCTCCCATTCACTCAGTTGCAACCCCTCTGGGGGAAAATTACTTTTTTTTTGCGTCCATGGAGATGATGCGGCATTTGGTACCGAGGGTGACTTTGCCGAGGGCACACAACAGCGAATCTCTCAGTTGGGAAGAGGAACAGAGAGGAAGGTCACGAGGTCCCCTTTAACGTCATCTGTGCGCGGCGACGGTAAATGTTTGTATTTCTTTTCTCAGCGCCCGAAATAATTAATGGCTGGCCGCCCGCTGGATTGGCTGCCCGCTGTTCATTCAATCTCTCTCCATCAAAATAAAATGTGCTTCATTGTTTGCTAACGAATGTATTCATTACTTATTTTCAGACCATGCTCAACGAGTATTGTTCGACGCTTCCATTAGACGTCCATTTATATCTTCATATGACCGCTGGTGTCGTTCATCCCGATAGAAGTATTCAGAAGAAATATTAAACCTGTACCGAGTGATCACTTCGAACTTGATCTCGTCACGAATCTTATCAGCCCTTATTGAAATCATGACTTATTTCTAGTGAATCCTCCTTATCTAAGGGTTTAAATTCAAGCCTGTACGGGGTTGCGGATAAAAAAAATAGGACAAATTAATACGCATCAGTTTCTACGCAGCAATTACTACATTTAGTTTCAATCGTATATGTTGGTGGCCAATAAGTCTGAAATTAATTACTTTCACGATAAAATCCCCGATTTGCATTTTTGATCGCGTAAACCAAATTGTTTATCTTCTGTCACTTGTCCTTTTTCCCGTTAGGACCGTGGAGATAAAACTGCCTACTGATTTGCGAACTTAATGTAAAATTGACACGCAGGGTAAACGAATGAATCAACGAACTGGAAATGTCCAAGGATATTCTGCGTTCAGACTTGTTTGAAATGCATTCCATTACGCACCACCTCAGGACGACGCTGTGTGTAGTATGTTCTTCGGGATGAAAAACTTGTTTTACCCAAGTGACTCAGCGGAAGTCCTCAAGAGACCCAAAGAAAACGATTTCTCGAAACTTATTCTTTAAATATGAGTGCTTTCCTGTTGACCAGCCCGCAGAAGAAGACGTTTGAGGATTTCCGAGAACGACGCACTCTTGTCTCTCAAGGTCGAATTGTTAATCAGGAAAAGTGAAAAATATAAATTCGACCTTTGGGTCGCCACGGTCGGAAGATCTCTCGGTTGCAAAGCGCTCTCAGCGGAAGCAAATTACTAATGGAGGAATCGGAAAAAATTACACGCCTCTTCTCCAGCATATTAATCACCTTCCTGACATGGAGAATTTTGAAGCTTCCAATTGCCCTCATTAATCTTGTAATTAAATTTGAATGATCTTCTCAACAGACACTTTTGCCAGTAATAGATGTTCCATTTACAGATTTAAAAAAAATAGATAATAATAAATTCAAAAGATGAAGGTTTCACTTGGTGGAAGGTCAACATTGTAGTAAGGCTAACTTTGTGTCTACCACATTTTTATTATTATGAATGCAACCAATTTCGGCAGTTAATGACATCATCAGGTACACCTTAAGATGTCTTAAGGTAGTTTGAGCGGAAAAACATCTTACCTAGAAATCAATGAATTTGGTCTCATTTTAAAGAAAAAAATCTCAACCTTCTAATGACACCCAAAATTCAACCCCTGACCACATTACTTTCGGAGATATTTGCCAAAAAATACCAGCCCTTTTACTCGGGAAATGGTCCGCGTATGCACTCCAGAGAGACATAATTTACAAAATGAGGTATTTCTAACACTTAGATGCCGTAAAAAACTAACAGCGTGTAATTTGTATGTTTTCTCAACTATTTTTAACAATAAATCATATTGTCACCGCAATAGGTTGTTGGGTATCACAAGAAATCTTCCGTTTTGAAGGAGTTTCAAATGCACCGCGCAAAAGAAATGAGTCAAGTTAAAGACTTATATAGATATTTTCGTTTGATTACTTACAATTTCTGTAATGTAAAACTATATTATTGCACCATTAGTAATGCAATATTTTATTCGTGTGTCTCCCAGCTGGTGAAATTAAAAATTATAATTCGAATTTGGTCTTCATTATGATTAGGGAACTATCACGCTCGGACTACCTTAACTGCCGAAACCGATCATTTTCATAATAGAAATGCTGTGGAAGACACGAGGTTCGACTTTCCACGTAGATTTTTATTGACCCTTCAATTCACTCTCCCTACGAATAACTGACGTAAATTGTTGAGGTTCTTCACACCGGGTCAGATGCTATATGGCGGCCGACGTTTTGACAGGTGACTTCCCTATCATCTAGCAGCATTTATCAACTACGAAGGTAAAAGGATAGTTTCCCTTAAGGCTACTTTACAAGGTACATTTTATTACACAAATTTATTCATGAACCAGGAAAATTGCCATATGTAAAGCGGCAAATTGTGCTGTCTGAATCACTGAACGGGAAATAGAACCTGCTCGTATTCCAATCACTTTATTGAACGTTCTATGATATATTCCTTTGTGCAATAAAATCTACCCCGCAAAGCCGCATTCAGAAAATCGGCGGCGATGTCTCGACCGCCATGACTTGAATACCTGATGTGGAATGAAACCCTCGAATTGACCCTCTCCATTAGAAATACTCTCTCTGCTAGACTTGAGGATGTCAACTCCGCTGAAGTAATTTTTGAATTACGCATATTCGCATACTTTTTCAGCGGGTGTATTCCAAAAAAGATTTTTTCATAGCTAGTCGCTCGGTGATTTTTATTTCTTCATATTGATAAATGAAATCAATCCATAGTCATGCACTGTTGCTCATTTTCAACGATCTCAGGAACACCACTTATTTCCATTGTTTAGGCAGTGATGAATTTTCAGTCTTCTGTGTACTAATCTCAGTGAATGCAACTGACCGAAATGGATATTTAATATTCCCCCCCCCCCCCCCCGAGGTAACCTGGTGGTTTACCTTAAATTCCTAATTTATTGCTCGGAATATAATCAATAATCGTCCCTATTTATTAAATACGACGTGACTTGACTGTTTAACTTAAAAGGGTCAAAGGTAATCTCCTACTTGAGGGATTTTTGAAATGCGTTATTCATGTGCTAAAGCCATTAACCCCTAGCCTGATGAATGGGGTTACTGGCCTATTCGTCTCTTTCCAAGAGGAGCGCAAGTGCCTCAGGAGATGTCTGCGAAGACTTGGTAGATGTATTCTTCTGAAGTCCCTTATCACGGAAACATTCCTTTAGGAGTCGTAAGAGCAATGACCAGCGTTGAAAATAGTCGTCCTTTAATCAATCTTGGTGAAAAAATGCAATGTAATGTTTATTTTGATTAACTATAGATTTTAGACTACGCGTGCAACTAAATCTACAATCTCAAGTATCACTCTTGTTTCAGCTACAAAATGACACTAATAGCTATTATTCCAAAGTACTCTTGGTCTTTCTGTCGGATTACGAGGTATAGCTTTCGTGTACTGTTGGTTAAAAGATTGTCTGATGCATATCTTTAGCATTCTCTCTACTAAAAATGCTAAAAAATGCTCCAGCAATAAAATGACACACATGGAAAACCACTGAAAGTTGTTCGATATCTATAATGATCGTACGTTTGCCATTATATATTTATTATCTGTATCTATCTATGCCATTATATTTTAAATTATATCTATAATCATTATACATTTACCGTTTCATTCGTCCTTTTCTCTCTTGAAGGTGTTTAGGATTTAAACTAATGTGTCATTTGAATAAACATCTGCATCTACACTGTGAATTATTATCTCCAATAGGACGTATAAGAGGGTTCATTGGGAGAAAGGCCATTTTTATGTCATACATTAATTAAAAGAGGGTTAGACTTGCAAGTATTTTGCTTAATTGTAAGTCACAGATGCCAGCTGGACGTTTTGTTCACCCGATCGTGGTCAGCCGATTGAGTGAATCAGGGATGAAAACGTGTGCGTGCCCATTGGCGGCCCTTCTAGGACGTGGCCACTGTAGGGATTGAACCGGATCGCACCGGATTCGTCTTCCAGGGCACTTCGCAAACCTGAATGCCGAGCCGCGGGCGATGCTGAAGACGTGGTATTTAATGTGGAATCTGCCCCCGCCCGGGAGAGATTATATAGGCTACGTTCTAGCTGTCACTAGGAAACGTGCCGTCAACTCATCTACGTCTACATACTGCCCAGCGAACCGCCACGTGGGTTTTGTGGGTGGTGCTGTTTGAACACCAGCCGTGTAAAGATCTTAAGGATTATGTTTTGGGAGGTGTAAAGGTGAAGTGTATAATATGGTGTTTGATAGGAGCTGTTTTTTTTATTGTGATCACTTATTGTCCGTGGAAAGAACAAATTTTGTACCTATTTGTTCAGCAATGTATCCCTCTTATTTTATCGCTTTTGTCAGACCTCGAGATGTAGTGAGGCGTCCAATTGATATTATCTCTGTCGCTCTGAAATACACTTTTTCTGAATTTCTCAAGCAAAGTAAGCCTATCTTGTAGCCTCCGAGTTTCTAGTGGCTCATAAACTAATCACTCGAAAAGTTGTGACACATTTTGTGTGTGTCCGTAGCAGTTTGTAACGATGGTGAAATTTTATAAACGCTATAAGGGTTTTGAGGACGTATGAGAGCAGAGTGCTATGCTTGCGTTTCTTTGGCAAGGAGAGAGCAGAGCAATAGGTCAATCGAGGCGAGTAAATGTTTTGCAAAATCTGAGACCAGATTGGAAGTGGACCGCTGGACGAGACGTTTTCCGGGTATCTTTCGCACTCTTGGCGTGAGGAAGTCGACGTTTTGTATCCATACCCATTCTCTGCCAATGTATATATTTCTTCTGAAATCTCATATCTATTTACACCTTGAGCTTTTGGAAGTATCTACTATTTCTTCGCTGCATTTACGATATTGGCTGGATTTGCTCTGCAAGTTAACAAGTGCAAGGGTAACAAAAAAAATTAGATGTTCTTGGAATTGCCTCTTTTTTTACATTTTGGTGAATACTGCGAAGTTCTGCAGACCGAAATATCGCGCTGATAGGAATTTGATCAGCTGAACGTTGTTCCAGATGCTCCAAATTACTACTCCGGCTGCTGTTTTCAAAAACAAACACCGGTGTTGTTTCAATATAAATAGGTTAATAGCCACCATAAGAGAGGGAAATAAAATATCCGCGTGCACGTGAAACACATTAGGAATGGTCATGATAACTGTTTAAAGTCACTGTGAATATCTTTTATGCCAACAGGAGACTAACTCTAAGCAACTAGTACGAGCGTGATGCGCCCGCTCCCAGCGGGCTTCCCCCGCTCTTTTCAATGCAGGTCCACAGAGGGATAGGCGCGTTTCTAATTTTAAAATGTAGAAAAAAAGGCAGGGTCTTATGTAAAAATTTAATTGGAATGTTCATGTACAAATTGAGGTCAGAGGACCTCTTTTAACACAACATTGGAAGTAATTACACTATCCTCTGTTAATACTTGTTTACGTGTTGAGTCCAAGACCTTTCTGTGTTAACTTGAAATAATATGTTGAAAGCGCGTTATATTGCAAAAAATATAATAATATGTATCTGAAACTAAATTGGTATCAATTAAATATTCTGAAATAAAGGTTTGCTCTGCACCATGGAGCAAGTGCGTGACGTCAAGATGGCGGATCGCCTCATCCCCTAAGAGAAATATCAAGGGCCATTTTTTAAAACCAATTTTAGGAAACAATAGCAATATTTAGGAAGTAAGATATGCCGTCGCATGTTCTCTGATAAATTCTGTGCATTTTGGTACCTCATTTGTAGAGTTTGGTTGCGTATAAGTTGAGAAAAAGGTATCTATACAGTAGAAATAATATAGGAGATCATTGAAACGAATTTGCGATGGCTTCAAGTTAAAACAGAAAATGGGTCTAAATCGGGGAAAAATTGTGAAGAAGTTGACTCTTTCCCGGCGAATGTTTGATGAGAACTCTTCCCGGTCTTCGGACCGGGTTAAGCTCATTACTGCCGGCATTTCGATGAAAGACTTTTCCATCGTCGTCAGGGCTGATCAACAGATAGAAAAGTCTTGATTAAAAATTTTGACGGAGGGAAAAAAACCGTCCTCGGTCGAAAGTCGTAGAAGAATTTACATCAAAGAAAAATTTCACGAGGAATTTTTGATCAAAATATTTTTTTTTCAATGCGAGGGAATGATTGATCTTTGCTCATTAAACGGCAATATTGGATGGATTACTCTATTCATATGCGGTTGATTTCCTCCGAAGCAGGAATAATTTAACGCTAGATTTAGAAGATGGTGAGATATTCCGTTCGGTGCGTACACCCACGTTTTTTCACCGATTAATCTTTTTCCTCGCTGTCACATCTTATCAACCATTTCGTCATGGTTGTGGAACGTGCCACCTAGATTTTACCCGCATGCTTCAATCGCGTCCAATGCAGCTAGAACTTATCTGTGGCATTGATAGCTGGAGCGCATTATATTGTTGGTTGCAAGCACGTCCTGCTAAGTTTTTTTGTGGGGGAAATTTCGGGTTGAGAGCTCAAAAAAAAAGAAGCTGACAAAAACAGGAAGTGGCCATGAATGATTTGAATGAGGGAAGGAGGTAGATATATCTCTTCTCCTACTTCTGAACTGTTGTACTAGCTCGAAGCGAGGATTTGGGAGCACTCAAACCTCTAAATTTTTTAATTAGTCCCGCTAAAAAGAATGTTAGAAGCAAAGATCGAGAGAAAAAGAGGAAGAGGAAGATGAAGAAATATGTAGGCTGACGTTATGAATGGAAGGAGTTACGAAGAGTTGAGGGAGACAGCACAGGATAGACGAGCATGGAGGGAGCAGTTCTATTTAAACCTGTCTGCGGACAGATCCAGCTTAGAAGAAGAAGCCGCTAAACTTTTGCCCTGAAATCAGCCAACTGTGAGAGGGTTGCATTTGATAAATACCGCTACAGCCTCTTAAACAAATTCCTATGGTGAAATTATTTGGTTAGCGTTTGAAGATTGGAAAATTGAATAGCACGCAGTCGTATGCAATGAGCCTGTCCCTTCAGTATTACTAAGACGTAAGTCTGCTTAACACACTGACATTTTAGCTGCTACATGTATGAAACCATTGCTTTGGGTTTTCCATAGATACTGGAATTGCTCGTAATAATAGAACCAGAATCCCCATTTCTCAAGACTCTGCAGCTAAAATAAACTTTGCGAATCCATTTAATATCAATGATGAAACATCAATATTTAATTCATCTTTTTTTTCTGAAGAGTAACTTGAAACTGCATCGAAATGGAAATGAGGAAAGATAGCCGAGACCAGAAGCTCGGCGCGTGAGGTCATCGAGAAAGCTAATAGATCAGAAAAGCCGAAAGGTCAATTGTGTGTGTTCGGATGGAATTGATTTCTTTCAGCTTGGCGCTGAATGTTTAGCTGAATTTATTTTATAGTTTCTGGAACGTTTTGGAAGAGTCATTCTTTTGCAAAGTAATCAAAATTATAAATACTCTATGCGAACAAATTAAACAATGTTTTCGGGCGCGATGGTGGTTTTAGGGTTTTTTTTTGGAGCAGAGATGGTCCGCTTTTGACTCGTGCGTTAAAATACTTTGAGTAACCAGCACTTGTTAGTGCCTGAAATTTGGCTTGAAAGTCACTGCTATTGGAGGTTTTTTTGTGGTGAAAAGGCGGTCACGAGTTTATCCATGATGCCAGCTTCCCAGCTTCCAGCCTCCCAGCTTCCAGCTTCCCAGCTTCCAGCTTCTTACAGTGCACAATTTTAGTTAATTCGATTAAATCAATACAAAATCTTTTATAAAAGTTTAATGTAGACCTTTTTTACCGGACGTTTAACATATTTTGCTTTAGTCAAACTATAATGGTATAAATGATCAAAGGCATAAAATCAAGGAAATTGACTATAGAACCGATAGATTTAAAATGTCAAATTTTCCACGCACAAAAAGGGACCATAATAGTTGCATCAGATCAGTTCTGGGAAACTTTGACCCTCAATGGATGAAGTAGGTTTTGCACTTGTGCTAATTGTCTGAACATATTTATTAGCTACTTACCCCGCATGATATATCCGGCAAGATATAGCTTCTGCATGGTTTATTACCTCGTATTACTATTCATCAATCGCGTAAATGATACTAACCAGTAGTTGTAAATAGTGTGCTGCATGGTAGCATGCTCGTTTACGTGGCGCTATCCTAGTTTATGGTCTGACCGCGTATTGTCATCCTGACTGCTTTCGGCCTGCGCCTGGCATCCGGGCAAACGGGAGTGGTTCCGATTTCAGCTGGTATGAGTGCTGCATGCCTGGTGTGGAATCACCCCGTGCCACGCACCCTAGTTGTGGCTTGCACGGTATTTCGTAGATGTAGATGTAATGTGTAGAGGATTCCAGTTCAGCCTGAGCTTGGGCCTTGAAAACTACGGTCTCACCACCAGGGAAACCCATAAGCCAGTCAAACGCCATCTCTGCTCCAAAAATCCCTAAAAATCGCCATAGTGCACGTAACGACAAAGAACAGTGCCGAAGTCGAGTGGAAATTATTTCTAATTGCGTGTCTATTTTGATCAAATTTTCTATTTCCAAATTTTTGAATTGGTTTTTGGCAAAACGTTGCCTTAATAATACGTCGGACCAGAGGACGACTATGAGCTAATCAATGAGCTAGTTTCTTGCTGTATAGTTTTATAATTAGTCAGTCATATAATATAATCAAATCTTTTCTTCATCTTGAGCTGCCAGTCTACCATTGCAGCTGAAGATGAGACTTTATTTTCTAAATCATCTAATGTAAGAGATATTGAACATGATGGTTGCCCGCAACAGCGACCGCTTTTAGTAAAGAGGAATCTGCAGCCATGTTAGATGTGATTTTGATCTCTTGCAGAAAATTCATCAGGGAATCACTTGGCAACTCGATTCTCTTGTCCACGCCCCCTGATGGGACTGCGAAGCAATTACCCGAGCGGGGCGAGAAATAATTGCGGCGTCAGCAGATGGGCGGATTGGCGACTGGAGGAGAACCGGTTGCTCACGGCTGGTAGCCCCAGGGGGGGGGGGGGATCTACGCATGGCCGATACTTTCGTGCCGCCGTCTTCGGCGCAGAAGGTGGGCGGGGCATTTGTGCCAAGCCATGGGGGCGGTCGCGAGGTGACGGAAGGGGGTGGGGGTGGATACGAGGGCAGAAGTTCAAGGCCTGGAAGGTCATTCTTGGCGAATCATCGCGCAGCTTGTTGTTTCGCATAAATGACCAACGTCGTTCAGCATCTTTGGCTTCATCCGTGAATTTACGTGGCATACGTCATAGAAAAAGTATGTTGAAAATAGAAATCACCAATTTGTGATTATTTCTTCAGCCATTTACGCGTCGAGAGATGACGCCTTTTTTTCTTAATTTCGAGCGCTAGCCAATGCTCCAGGGGAAGAACTTTGGTCAGAGTATTAAACCAAATCAACTACTCTGTGATTGGCAGAATTTGCAGTAACTAGGAGCCGTGTTTTCTAAAGTAAGTGCCGTTTTGGATTTCGGCCACTGCAGTGCTGCGGTCGGCATTTGATGCATGCGAGCTGTGTATCTACATCTGTTAGGAAGCCACAGACGCCATTTCGGAAACATTCGAGCGTGTTTACGTTTGTTTGCGAGTATTTAAAATACCTTCGTCGAATAGAATCCCGTCGGCTGTGAAATACACGCTTTGATTGGATATTATATATATGGGGAAGCGACCGACGGCTAAGGTCATTTCCGCCATGGGGGATAGGTAAGGGAGGAAGGGTGGATAGAAACCTGGCGTCGGCATTAGCCTACTCTTAACGAAAGGCGCCAAGGGGACCACGGTTTAACGTCTCATCCGACAGACGGAGTACTCCACTTGAAGTGTCCTCGAGAAGACACACAAGTAGGGATCGGGTTCCTCTGAAACACATCCCCTACAGCAGGGATTTGAACCCTGGACGTCCGTGTGGTAGGCGAGTACTCTAGCCACCACACCAACCCGATCCCCCACACACTTCGATTCGTTTTCTTAAAGGTAAAGGCGCGAAAGCGGCTGAAATTCATCGTCGGATCAGTGAAGATTATGGAAATAACATTATAAGCGATAGAATGTTGCGAAAATTGGGTAGCGCTTTTAGATAAACCAAAACAAAAGGTGTGGCATGCTGAGTAAGGGGATCGTTTTGCTCCACGACAATGCCCATCCATACACGGAAAATCAAACTCAAGATCTCATCGGATCATTTGGCTGGGAACAACTTGATCACTCTCCGTACAGTCTCGATCTAGCGCCCAATGACTACCGCCTGTGTTTGCATTTGAAGACGCATCTGGGTGGTCAGCGCCACGACGACGATGATGAGGTCAAAGCGACCGTGTTGCAGTGGTTGTTAAATCAGGCGGCAGACTTCTACGAGGATGTGATTCAAAAGCTAGTTCTACGATGCGACGAGTGCTTTAATATTTGTGGACAATTTGTAGAAAAGTAGACGAAGGAACAGGTTTTTATAAAAATGAAATTGTTTCGAAGGGTATATCCGTTTTTTATTTCAAAACGATTATTCCTTTAAAAAAAATCAACCCTCGTATATTCGATTTCAAGCCATCGATCAGCCAGTCAGTCGCATTATTGGATTTAAGTGACAATTTTTTCTTATTCTGCCTTTTAAACGATGCTGAAGCCCGTATGGTCCGACTTGTTGACAGATAGTTGGAAGGTGGGACATCGGCTTAGTGATCCTTCAAGTGCAAGTGGTATTCTTCTCGCGGTGTGCTGACTGCGATGGGCAGGTTAATGTCCAGCCCACCTTGCAAATCAAAGATCGCGAGTTCGATTTACACGTCAGATACACACATTGTCATTATTCGAAAGAATTGTCTTCAAAGTTAGAGCCAGCTTCATTGTTTAAAGCGCCCGATACGAATCCGAAGGATTTGTGTTCGAATCCCGGGATAGGCAAATTGATTTTAATTTTATTTTCACCCACTCGCGGATCTCCCATTCGGGTGATATTCCCTAAAGTTGATGCCTGTCGAGCAGTGCGGCTCGATTGGCAACTACATCAACAGAATACTCAGAACCACCTAAAAGGTATATGGCAGGGGGAGAGCCATCACAGATATGCACTACAACCAATATAGTTATTGAAAGTGCGACTGTAATTGCATTAGCAAACACTTGCAAATATCTGCCGGAAGGTAAAATTTCACCAATGCCAGAGAAACTATTTGCGTTAATATATTTTGTAACGACATGATGGCTCCTAGAAATACAACAGCCATGCAGGACACACACACAACGTGCTGTTAATTCTGCGTTGCAGATTAACAAACAGGTTTGAGGGAGAAAACCAACTGATTAGCAACGCTAAATATCGAAATACCTAGTTTTCAGTGTCATTGGCCACTAGAATGATCTCTTTTCGCCCGAGGGAAAAATAACATTTTTAAATCTGTCCATTCTGTAGTCAAAAAAACTCTCTGACAAAAGTTTCCCTGTAAGGTTGAATCGAAAAATCGTCGTCTCTTCCTGTTTTTCTTCGACATTTTCTGTGAATAGAAGAGCATACTAGGCTGGGACATTGGAAATTTTCAGCTGTCGACCTTGCCCTATCGATGGGTAACGGGCCCCAAGGTCTAATTGAAATCAATTGTTTTTAAGTTTTGAATCACGAAGTTACGACCATGAGAAATGCAGGCGTCATTTCACTCGAAATTTAATGATGGCTCAACCACAAAAGTTGGCAGACCTTACTCTGTCATTATTTCAGATGGTCGTGTTTGATTTCCGTCAAATCTATGTAAAAGTCTACGGAAAATGGGATTGTATGCGACTTGTGGGCCACGCCTACTCGGCAAAAAAATCTTTCCATGTACCCCTGGTCTACATCACTACTAATAAGATGGCATGAACGCCACGAGCGTCATGCCATCTTATTAAAATTAGCTTTCACCATTTCATTATAACCTCCTCGGTAACGAGTCCGCAGTAAGAAAATCGTGTAAGGATATCTCTAATATTTTTAGCCTCAGAATTACCACTTCCTACAATGGACGATTTGAACGGAAAAATCGGCATCCCTTGCGCTAGCGCAAAATCAAAATATAGAAATGTGGTCAAATGGCATTCTCGAGAGCTCTTCAGTCAATGCCTACTGTCGGTGCAAAAATTATGTAGACTCGAGCTTGGACACTGATTAAAAATGAGCCGTGGTACTCACATGAATGCGAGTTACACCAAATTTTTGCTTGTTTTATTTTACGTTCAACTGTGGTTGCCGATTATTTTTACATTACACTCTCGATTTTTTATTCCGGTGAGAACAAAAAAAGTGCCGGTTTTTTGCCGTTTTCGAACGGAGCGCTCTCTTTGACAATTGATAGTGAAGAAACTTGAAACTTAATCGCCATGAACCTGTAGTATTGTGTGGAAAAAATATATTTAAATGTATCTTTATATGAAAAGTAGTCTACAAGATCCCGGTCTTGTTTTGAAGCTCTTTTCAGCAGTATTTAATGACAATTACCATCGTAAACTCACATTGTGATATCGATTTTTAACGAGTTAATAAACAACCCAGTATTTTAGCGGGCTCGAGCTAGCGATGAGGCGGCCTTCTTCGCTTCATTTAACCCTCTATGTGCGGAATTACGAAACATCAGCATGAAAAAAAATACTGCTACTATATTATAGTTGTTTAAAAGTGCTATTTAAACATTAAAAAATTGCAATTTGTTTGATATCATTTATTTTACACGTATTGGTATTGTATACATTTGATTTAAATGATATCTAAAAAAATAATATTTACACAAGGTTTACTTCAGCATTACCTTCATAACGTACCTTTTTTCAACTTTCCCAATTTTTTCTTCAAATCATCATATTTACGCCATCATCAGTGAATAGCATCACACATCCATCTGTTCAAATTGTTTGACAAACCGCCGAAAGAGACACAACTTTCCACGCACTTAATCCGAAGCGTAACAATTCTGTCTAGCGGCTAAAGGGAAAAGCCTCTTGGAAAGCAGATATTTCAATGATTTTGGAACTTGATAAATTTGACTCACTCGTCCATAGAGAGTTAATTACTTACTTTTTCTATCATATAAACTATATATGATTGCACCGATAATAATGGAATATTTAATTTATGTGTATGTGCAATATTTTATGCAATATTTTATAATCCTGCATATGTTGAAATTAAAACGTATGATTCAAATATGGTCTCGATTTTGACTAGGGAACTGTCTCACTAGCACTACCTTAAGGTAAAAAAATCGACGTGTATGAGAATGTGCAGCACTTACCTCAAATCTCTCCGCTGTCGACTCACAGAAATAAAAATAGGTTACGGGATCTGACGGGAACGCCAGTGTGTGGGTGTGTGCATATTTATAAAGTACGGCCTTGGGGCACCCTTCGGTGCCCCGCCCTTTCAGCCCAGTCGGCCGGCTCCAATGTGACCCTGTCCTCCATATAAACACCGAGGAACAATGCAATTAGCCGGCGGCGTTTCGCTTCATTTCCCACTTTCCATCCAGTTACAGGAGAATTGATTAAGCCGCTCGTCGAGAAAGACTTCCACAATGTTCGCCAGCATCAACAATATGCGTTTACCGATTGCGAATACCGCGTTCAGGTGCTTAGGAAGTCGGATTCGCGCGGTCGTTAGCCTCTGATACACTGGTCAGCTTGTTTCGGCTATATTTTCCTCTGGCCAAATTAGATACCATACTCAAATTACGTTTTAAAAATTTAGCAATTTACCTTGTAAATTTTACTGTACAAACGGATGGATGTACTCCTTCATGAGAAAAATTGTACCGCGTAAAGCGGCAAATGTGTGGATGCCTGAATGAATGATAAGGAAATAGAATCTGCTCTTCTTTTTAAAAGTAATCCACCAGTTAAAGTAGGTTCTGTTGAATGTCAGAGAATCTCCTCCCGTTTTTCTACACTTTTAGGGGCCTATCTCCCTCTAGGATATCCTTCTTCATTTCAGCATACGATCTACCCCTCTTCATCCTGTCCATGAAACCTATTTTCTTTCTTCCACTTCCCCTCTGGCCCAACATTCTTCCCTCTATCACATTCTTCAGCGACCCATCACACTTCATTACATCCTCCAGCCACCTGCTCTGCCGATCTCAAATTTCATTAAGAAGTTTCCTTTCCTCGCCCACCATCTCAAGCACTTCCTCGTTCGTCTTCCTTTCTGTCCACCTCGCCTTCACCGTCCTTCTCCAAACCCACATCTCAAATACCGGCAGCCTATTCTCGTCCTCCTTTCTGAGTGTCCACATTTCTACACCATACAATGCCACGCTCCATATCAGGCTCTTCACCAGCCTCTTCTTCACATCCTTACCCAATGTCCCCGTCATCAGCTCCCTTCTATTACTAAACTCTTTCGTATGGTTTATCTTGAACTTGCTCTAATTCCATTTATTTTCTTCTACATTCTATGATGCATTCGTTTGTATAATCAATTGCGCCGTGTAAAGCGCCCTTGAGAAGCATAAATTAAATACGTACCCTGATATTTTACGATGCAATCACAGGCCTGAAACGCCTTTGCTTGAAAATTTGCATAAGAAACGTCAATTTCAGCTTGGTTACTATTTACAACAATTAGTTACGTCAATTTCAGCTTGGGTAATTTTTTTTCAGCTCAAATATCTCTGATGAAAATTCTGGAGGAAATCCGCGCGACAATTTCTTTCTTTACTACTTAGTCCGCATTCCCCATATATATTACTCTACAATTGATGGGACAACAAATGGCACCAAGTTAGATAAACCTTTGGTTAACCCAATTGCTGCTAACATGTGCTTGTATTTGTCTGCTGTTGTTGTTATTCACCCGATCTAAAGTTGTCAAATGCGCTGTATACCGGGTTGTGAAGATAAAATAAAAATAAAATAAGTAAAAAATAAACATTAACAGAATTATTCTTAATTTTTTAATCAGTGAAGTTGCAGTTATTGCTTTATATATAGTTCTATTACAGCACCCAGGACACGCTTATTAACAGTGTCTCATGTTAGAAGCCGTATCAACGGTTAGAAGGAATCGCCGGACGGGTCACCTACACTTCGCATTTAATTCCAAACAATTTCCCATTGGCAATTTAAAGGATAAATCCGAACCCACGGACAAATGGGAGGGGCGAAGGAATTTGGGAAAGGTATTAGTTCAAAACCCAGTCACAATTGGGTTGATCGCGTATTGATCCGTAAAACCTGTTTTGTTATCTGTAAGCTTTAGAAAATGGGACTCGGCTTCATTGAAAAAAGCAGCCCTAAGCCTCTTTTTGCCAAGTTTTTTTCTCTTTGTTCGTTGATCACTCGCGCAGCCCTTAACCCCCGCGCAATGAAGTCGGTTGGTTCAGAGGCGGCTCAGCGACCGCCGCAATTCGCGGGCAGCTTGGATGATTTCTTTGTTTATCGAGCACCACGTGGAGGTGTACAATTCGGGTACTTAACCATCAAGGGCTCTTCTTCAAAAAAAATTTCGGAATAGTCTCAGGAGTCATCAGTCGGGGTAATGGCGTCAAAAACCAATGAGCTTTTTGGCTGGACGTTTTGAATAAAAAAATGCCCAAAAAATGTGAATGAACCAACAAAATTGTCGGCACATGGTGCTGTTAGCTCATTATTATATCATTGAAACACAATTGACTCAGTAGACTAGATTTTCAATCAACGCATGAAAACACCTTTGGACACCCTTTTTGGTGAGAAGTTTTTTGATTCATAAATTCTCTACGGCAAAAGTCACCGGCATGTTAATTTTTTTAAATTTTAACAAGTTAATTTTAAATTTATTTATTTTTATATGATTTTCATCAAAGAATAAGGTAAAATTTATTGTTTTTCGTTTATGTATGCAGATCTAGGCAAGATGTTTTGTCTGGCATCTAAAGCAGCCGGCTAGCACTAGGGGAGTCCCTAGACATTCAGTGCAAACTTTAACAGAAGTACCTGTAGGACTAGAAGCATTTCCTGGCGATCTGGGACATAAACTAAGGGCATTTCAAATCGTTGCCAAACAGAGGAGGAATTTTGTATGTTGAATAAAGTGAAGAGTCAGAATACCTTCACGTCGCATCATGAAAAGCACTTTCCACTGGTCGAGTAAGATTCGGAAAGTACCGTATTTTGGTCCGACGAGATATTATGGGCGATGTGTTGAAGGATGGAGAAGAAAGTAATAAATTTATTGGTCTCCGAGCAACTTGAAAAAAAATCTATCCAACCGAATTCCTCCTGTAGTCATATTCAAACCGTATTTTTCATAGTGACTAACCGTAACCTCCCAAGGTACTTCTCGTGTCCAACGTCTTGTCCCTACAATGCTATTTTTATGTGGATAAACCAGGCTGTAAGCTAAAGTTGATCGTATTCCAGGCATTAAGAGTCCAGTTAACCTCGCCACTGCATGATGGTTTATTTTACACCACTAATTTCGACGGATTTGACAATCTGGCAAGGTTTTAGTACAGTGAAACCCCTCTTAACGACCACTCCTATCAAGTGACCACCCCTCGAAACGACCATTTTTCAGCGGAACCGTCGGTGGTTGCTTAATCCAGGTTTCACTGCACGTGTACATCAAATTAATATGCATTGAAATCTCCCAAGGTCAACTTAAATATGAGGAAATAAGTGCTAACTGTATAGGATCAAACCAGACCGTCGCATCAAGAGTTTTTCCATTTTTTCAAATCAGCCGCCCGTTCATTTGCATAATCTGTACTCCTAGAAACTGAGCCCATGTCGAACGACCACCCCTTTTAAGGTAGTTTCAGCGAAATATCATTTTACTTAAAAAATCAATAACTTTGGTCTCATTTTAAAGAAAAATATATTACCCCTCCATTGACACAAAAAATTCAACCCCTTACCTCATTACTTTCCGAGATATTTGCCAAAAAATGCCAGCCCTTTTACATGGGAAATGCACTCCAGTGAGACCTTATTAAAAAAATGAGGCATTTCCTACTCTTAGATCTCGTCAAAAAATCAACAGAGTGTAGTTTATGTGTTTTCTCAATAATTTTTGAAAACTAATCATACTGTCACCGCAGTAAATTCTTTAGAATCACAAAAAACCTTCCGTTTTGATTGAGTTTCAAACGTATCGCGTGAAAAAAATGAGTCAAGTTAAGGACTTATATAGATATTTTCGTTTAATTACTTACAATTTCTGTCGTGTATAACTATATTATTGCACCATTAACAAATCAATATTTAATTCGTGTGTCTCACAGCTGGTGAAATTAAAAAGTATAATTTAAATATGGGTTTATACTGATTGGGTAACTATCTCGATCGCACTACCTTTATCGCCATTTTTCAGCGAAACCGTCAGTGTTCGCGTAATACAGTTTTCACTGTATTAGTAGTAGTTTAAATTGAGCAAAGACTACCAATAGATTCTATTTCATTTCTTTTAAAAATTCTTAGCACCCCCAATGTGAACTGCCAGATATGATTAAAAATATTTTCCTGAGATGCACTCAAGTGAAAAGATGGAAAACTTTTCCCGCCTAATTGACCACATCCGCATAGCCTTCACGGGAGTGACCACGCTGAAAATGACGAGCTCCACGTGTCCTCTCAGGCCTAATTGCTGCCCAGACGTCCAACCCCTCTCTTCCTTGTTTATTTTCCCCGAGACGCACAAAGCGGTGATTCCATCGCACGTCGTGGTCTTGTTTACTCGTGACGCATTGCAATGACAACGGTTCTCTAGTTTACCTATGATCGAGACCACCAAAAGCCTTCATAAGTAGATACAGATTATATATACATGGATAGGTAAATATAGTTAACATACTACGTATAATTTCACCAGGATATATGGTACAACTAGTTTCGACACTACGGCGTCATCATCAGTTACCTGGATGGGTATGTTTGAAACTACTCGGAGTGATTCCGAGTACGTAACTATGGAGTCACGTGGTACAACAATGAATGGTTGGGGATTTTGGTAAGTTATACCCACGTGAACGGATAACTTATGTATCCAATATATAGTTTAAAGAGTATTTAATCGCTTTTTTTAACACCATTACAATATTTCCGCAAGAAATATTCGATGAGGAAGGCTTGGTGGGATTTTGACGAGTGGTTTGAATACATAAAAATTTCGAACTCTACGTGATTTTGCCACTTGACGCCTTAGTTACGCGCTCGGAATCATTCTGAGTGGTTTCAAACATAACCCTCCAGGTGGGAATGTATACTGTGTTTTTACTACGGTTATAATGGATTCCCAGGTAATTCAGCCTGAGATCACCGAATATAGGAATAATATGGACCGAATATATGAATAAAAATAGGGAGACATATTGATTAATTCCTCGGCTGGGACAATCATCTAGAAACATTGAAAAACTATAAGACTTCCGCATTACGAAATTTTTACTTATTGAAAGATTTCTGCCGACTCCCAGTTTTGAGAACGGTTTATTTTTCGATTGTTAATTCAAAGTTGCAATGTGGGATAAGCTGTTGGGGTGGTGCCTACCAATATTAACTGAATCCAGTTACTGAGGCTCAGAAAAAAATTATTAGATGCATAATGGATTTCGACCATATTTTCAATTATTCCAATCCCTGCAAATTTAGCAGTTAAAACACTTGTGTATTTTTAGGGTTTTGCGTATTTTCTATGCCAGATCTGGGCATATATTAGGGAACCTAAAGGTGTTTTCTGGTAGGTTAAAGTCCAGAGACTTAGTTGCAAAGCGGCGACCCTATGAGGTGTTTTACAAACGTTCGTACGAATTTTGTGCCCCAATTTTTTAAAATTTGATACCAATAGAAATATTTCATTTAAAAACAAACATTCTTAAAAAATAAAGAAATGGCCACCACAGCAATATCCAATGGATTATTTTTTCAAACAGGAAACTTAAATGCTTTAAATAATGTAATGATGAATACAAGAGGCATTGGTTTCTTTTATATTCTTCTCTTATTTGATGAAAAAGTGCAATGTATTGATTATTGTTTAAATATGATATGTACGGAGTGCTCTCCTTAAGATTGACTTCTTTGATTTTGAAGTTTGCATGATGATTATTTTTTTCCACTACGCAACATGTTATTGCTCATGAAGTATACTAAATTCATCTAATGTAGTATTTCCATTTATTGCATTATTGTCGTTACAGTGTATTTATTGAGTTGGTAAATTACTGAGTTAATAAAAATAAGTAGAGTGTTTGATTAATTGGACTTAAGGCTGGGACACAATCAACGTGTACGTGTGACGCGAGACGTTAACGGGACAACGGGAGACGGGGAACGCAAGTCAGCGATCACAATCGACGTTAACGCGGCCCGGAGTAACAATTGACTAACGCAGGCGCAGCTAAGAGATCAGGTGTAAACAAGTGTGGAAGTAAATAAGTTGTCTTAGCCTAGAGCAATCTTCAACAGTTGGATGTATCTGCCGACAGATGGCTCCCATTCCCGGATTCTCAGGACTATTCTGATTGGTTTTCCGTGTACGGGACACGGGGAGAGATGAATGCTGCCCATCTCTCGCGTACACGTACTCCCCGTACACGTTGATTGTGTCCACTCGCTATACTTTCCCGTCAGCCATCTTTTCGCGTATTCTCGTTAAGAGGACGCATCACTCCCGCTCGACCGGTCGTATTCCGTCATGATTTCCATACCCAATAACTTGTTTTAAACTTATGTTATCAACTTAAAGTTTTCAGCGCATAAATAATAGGCTTTTGTCATGGTTAGTCTGTAACTAAAATTTGACAATTATGTCTCGGTTTATAAATAAGCCACTGGAAAGTCGACAAAATATAAAGTCTATTTTTACAAAAACAAATGACTATATTGAAAAATCGCAAACAAAAACAGATGCGTTAACCCCTCTTCTATCAGAATATAAAGTAACAACTACCATGGTTGATCGGTAAGCTCAGCAATTGGTCCTCTTCGATAAGCAAACAGCGAAATTTTCGGCGATGAGATGCTCGGATTGAGACGCAAATAGTTCAGCTTATCCACACAGGCTTTCGCGTATTCCCGTTAACGGCTCACGTTACACGTACACGTTGATTGTGTCCCAGCCTTTAGAAGGAAGCAATTGCGGAGGATTCCTGTAGAATTTATTATGGGAAGCCTGTCCAAAGCGGGGTCGGGTTAGTGTGGTCGCTAGGCTCCCATACGGACATACCGGGACTGTTCGAAAAGTTTTCAGAGAAATCTCGATCTCTACTTGGATGTCAAGTGGAGAGCTTTTCAAGCGTAGTTAGTAATCCGCCCATTGGATGGAACGCGATAGCTGTGGTGCCCTTGGCGCCTTTCTTTAAGAGCAGGCTAACGCCAAAACCGTGATTTTTTTATCCACACTTCCTCGATATCCTACTCTAGCATACCCTGCTGAATAGTTTGATTGTATGCTGGATTTCAGGGTTGATTTTTTCCACTCTTCACAGAAATTCACTCATTAATTGATTGTTCAATCCTAAGAATGGTTGACTGCAACCCTTCTACTCCAACCTATCTAATGCTAGTCCCCTTACCTCCTGGTATCTCTTCCTATGTACTTACCTCTTTATTTGGTCCACGAAATTGTTCCCTCGAAATTGTTCTTGGAATCGTTCCTGAAATGGTCGATGAAATTGTTCCCTCAAAAAAGTTGTGCCCTCAAAATTCCCTCGGTTTCCCCTCTAATTACTCTTACCTCAAACAAAATGTAAACTAGCATCTGGAAATTGCACGAAAAGCTTCCTCACCTCAATTCTCTCTCCTTCCGAGAAACTCAACTCCAGCAAAATATCGCTGTTAACATGTTTTGGGATCACGTCGTTTTATTCCGAATAGAGAAAGTGGGTCAATATCAACGGTACCCTTAATTTCTAAAACTCGATGTCACGTAGCCGACTAATTACTTCAATTGCCGAACATTGGCGTGTTGGATTGCTCATTTAGTCTCATTCGCGAGGCTTCAATACGTCTTTTCGCCCGAAGCCTGTGTTCCCGCATTCGCCGGTCTTGGCCTGCTCTGAAACCACTGAGTCTTATCGTTAACCGTTAATCACTACGTTTACCAATTGAACTCTGATCGATCTGAACTCGGACCGATCTGGACAATCTAAGACAGCCGAATCAGATCGCCTTGTTTACCAATGCGAAATCGATTGAAATATCGATTCGAATCAGTTCATGTCGATTTAAAATCTCAGACTGGCAGGGTAAGTGAGCCGAGTTAGCCCGCTTCTCATATCGATTCCAATAGCCCGTTGCGTTTAGCATACCGAGCTGAACGGGACCAATCGATCTGAGTTCGATTGGTAAACGTGTTGAATGTCACCCTAGAAAATGGAAACGGACCAGATTATGGGAGAATGGATGGGACTTTACTTATGTAGCTGCGAATTTTTTTTTTTAACTCCGAGAGCCGACGATACTCCACTCTTTTAGTAAGTGCGCATTTTCTAGATACATAAACACAGCTATAATGCATTTTTCAATCGATGGTTACAATAGACTGGAGGCTAGTGATTCCAGGAGTTCTCGATGGATTAAGACCAGTTTAGGAAAATATATGAAACAGTGCAGATAAATGATTGGGTCCTTATGTAAAGGATGATCTAAATTAGCATGAAAAGAGGCCATCTTCACTGTATTCATCCTAAACAACGCCTCACCATTTACTCATCAATTGAATGCAGTATGATTAGAAAAACTGACTTGGGGATATCATTCGTAGCCCATAAACAACGATCATCGACTATTTTTTTCAATCCTCGATAAAAGCTAGACGCCAGTTTGATACTCAGAAATCGTATAATTAGCCACTCTGGAACCCGGAGTATAAAAATTGACCTAAAGGATACCGTACTCTTTAAGTTTTCTGATAGGTAAATAGTTTTCTGTTTGGATAATTACTGAAGGGGACCGAAAAAAAGTGTGTACCTTTATAGCATTTTAGTCGCCGCCAACTTTTATGCCATTATGCATTGGTGGACTTCAGGATTAATGGCAAGAAAATGAAGATTATGGTTTGGAGAAGAAAGGAAGGACACGAAATCTCGGTAAAACATGGGTAGCTTAAACTTGTGCTCGTGGATTTTTGCCATCTGTGAAGCAATCAATACGTGGGACGGGAGAAATACAACGAACATCAAGCGGAGAATAGCCCAAGCTAAGAAGTCGTCCATGGGAAGAACACAACTGCTGAGCTCAAAGAAGATATGGCTAAAAAACAAGGAAACAGGATGTGAAAATATTCGTGTGAAGTGTGGCACTCTATGTATCGGAAGCATGGACCATTGGAAAAGCTGACCAGAAAAGACTAGAAGCCTTCGAAGCCTGGTGCTGGAGGAGGATGCTGAAGGTAAAATGATTGGAAGAAATAAGAAATGAGGAAGTGAGCAGAAGAGTGGAAGAGGAAAGAACCATATGGAACACCCTACAAAATAGAACAACAAAGTGGATTGGGCACACCCTGAGACACAATGGGTTTGTGAAGAACATAATTGAAGGTAAAAAATGGGTAAAAGTCGCCAGGGGGAGACCCAGGAATTAGTTCATGGACCAAATAAAGAGGAAAGTGCATAATAAGAGATAACAGGAGGTAAGGGAACTTGCATTGGATAGGGAAGGGCGGAGGGCTGCAGTCAACCAATCTTAGGATTGAGCGACCAATGATAATGATGAAGCAGAATCACCCGATACGTACAGCGAACCACCTGAGGGCCCCTTTTTGGGCCCTTTATGGGCCCTGAGATCATTTTGAAGTAGCCTACAACTTTCTTCCTGCCTTGAACTATTACTCGGCAAAATTTCAGAACGATCGTATTTTTAAATTTAATAGTATTTGAAAAATTAGGTTAGGATTATTAGCTTACCCGTCGGGCGTTGTTGCGCGAAAAGTATTCGAAAGATTAAGATGGCCTTTCGGGGGGGAGGGGGCGATATTAAAAAAATTTTTATACCTAAAACCTTCCAAACCTTCGCAAGAGTGTACTCAACAACTTCTTAAAGTTTCTTGGCGATCGGATCAACAGTGTAGTAATGCATACAGGACAGACATACTGACAGACATACATTCGTTTTTATATATATAGAAGATATAGTTGAAACATGCTCTTATATTGCAGTGAATCCTAGACAATAACGGCGCTAAGAGCGTAGAAGGTAATGAGCAGCGGAGATGAGGAGTTGAATAAGCCGAACGTAGAGTTAGAGAGGAAATAACTGTAATGAAAATTCTAAGAATAGGGACAATTTGATTGAATACATTTTGCGATGCAATAGTCAGCTGAAAACGATAATGAGAGGATTTGTTGGGAAAGTAGGTACTGGCTAATGTTTCTCATCAAATCTGTGTATTGAAAGAATTACTCGGGGGGTATTTACCGAAGATTGGGTGAAATCACGACGGGATGGAGTAATAACAGAAGCCTTTGGTATTTCATTCCACATATCGCAAGTAATGGAAACTCTTATGTTAGAGTTTCCCGGGCGGCTTCCAATGACCTTCACGCTTCAACGCTTTAAGTGGCGAATACGAGCAGTACCACTTATCCGTCGGAATATGATTTTGAAGTTGCAGTGCATGCCTTATTGCGATCCTCGTGATCGATCATTTAGAACGTGACGACCACCGACTTTGTTATAAGCTGAACAAGTGCTCCCGACGTCTCATTTTTTACGATTCAAACAAAGTAAATTTACCAGGTTTGAGCCTCAAAAGAGCTCATACGCTGCCTGAGTGGTATATAACGCGTGGAACTTTTCCTTCAGAGATTATCCTACAACGTGGATTTTTCCGGAAGGAAAGTGGTCTCACGAGAACGTATCATTCAGTCTTGACGCTGGATTTGACCCGACGACAGCTTTAATTGGTCTTTTGAGTGTATCAATTGACGAATATTGCCCATAAAACTTTCAACGTTTGTGTTTTATATTTGAACCCGCGGTAAAGTGTTCCGATGTATGACATGTTCCGATATTCCGGCAGGATTCCGATGTATGGGAACTAATAATTTGCAAAAGGGTTTTATATCCGTGGGGAGGTCGAAGCGGTTGCTGGGGTGAAGAGGTCGATAGCAAAAAATAGAGGGTAGGACGGGCCCAGGAAGTAGCTATTTTGTGGAGGAGGAGAGGAGAAGCCAAGGGGGGCATTGTTGACCAGAAGAGAAATTATACCATCAAAATTTACTCCGTTTGAGCTCGGAAAGATTCGGATATGTGTATTGAAATACGGATGTTCCATCTGCTATTTATTTCGCTCCTAAAACTTCATCTGATATTTTACTGAATATGAACATGGCAACTTTTTTTACGGCATGGTGAAAGCGGAAAAAAAATTCCTTGAAAGTTACGCCTGAAACTGACATTTTTCGGTATTCATCCATCCAGGGGCGTATTTAGAATTTGTCTTTACCTCGTGAAGGGGTCCTAAAATGGGTGGAGTACTAGGAGGTCTGAGCCGAGCCTGGCAGGGTTCCGGAGGGGGGTGAGAATAGTTGAAAAATTAAATACAAGACTCCTGCATTTTCGATCCCTACTTGAAGTATTTTAAAATATTTATTTTTGTTGATTATTAATTTATGTATGCTGGAATCCTAGATAAATTTGCTTCCGCAGGGGGGAGGAAGGGGCGTTCCCACTCGTTCCCCCCATAAATACACCGATGCAAACATTGTGTGACTAAATAACTTCCAAAATAGAGGCCTATGATAGCGACTGCATTAAGACCCAGACTCCTCTCTTCTATAACATCTCACTAATGATATCAATGATCTCGTTGAGGAGGGCTGCTGCGGTGGAACTTAAAACAACGAAAGGACTCTCAGCAATTTTCCACGGAGAAATATTATTGCTACCGTTCTCTAGGTTTTACCGTAGAATTGACATCAATGTAATACATTGAAACCGATTGCACTATTCATATCACCATGGAGAGTTGCTCATGGTCCTTCTTCCACTCCTTCATCTCCATAAAAATCTACATTCCCAAATTCGACCCAAAGCGACGAGTAAATAATGGTTTGGGTGCTTGATTTCCAGCATCTTTTCGATAAGATTTAAATTCATCCAGCTTTCGTTGGAAAAGCTGGATGCCTCCTTTCATTTTTTTAGCCGAAGATTCGGTGATGTTCCCTCGTAATCATTAGTTCCCTCCCCGTGGTCCAATGGCACAGCTTGCTGAATCGGGAAATATTCTCACAATGGCTGGGGAAATATAATAGTTCCCACGCTGACAAGCCGAGACCAATTTTCCGTGAGCGGCACGATTCAAGGTTTTTTTCAAGGAATTCCTCCCGTCCACTCAAATGTCTTCAAGTGCAGCGTAGCACAAGGTTGTCCGCCGATCAGATCAACCTTCCCGCTAAAAGTAAACCTCCTACCATGTATTCCATCGCGCAGTTAATCCTTATCGTCAGTCGAAATATCTCTCGACTATTATTCCTCAACCTCCAGTCAGAAACCTCGCATTTCAACTTATTTAATCCTTTTCCAGCGATGTCAAAGTCTTCTTCTCCAGTCCTCCGACCGATGGTCGATGGGACCCTGGTCCGAAGTCAGGTTGATATGGCATGAGCCGAGTACTGACGGATCCTCTGAAGGATGAAATGAGGAGGAAATATCCAGCAGCCTTGAGGAATCGGCTTACGGTCCTTGAACTATTTTTACATACATACATACCCATCACGCCGTTCCCTTCCGGGGTAGGCACAGTCAAAATGTTTCACTCATTAATACATAATTGTACACCTAACTTTACTTCAATAATTTCCTTCATACTGATCTATCCTTGAAAACCTCTTTTGCCTCATTTACCCCCATACACTGCTTCATACACGCCATCCTGTTTTTAAGACTCCTAATATTCCTTTTCCTAAGAATATTCTCAACCAAATTCAACCAAAACTTTCTCGGCCTACCTCTACCTCTCACACCATTCATTATACTCTCATATATCTGTTTCTTTATTCGACTCTCATCCATTCTCTCAACATGGCCAAACCAACGAAGCACACTTCTTTCATACACGTCTATTACTGGAGCATTTAACCCACATTCATTCATGACCCACTCATTCCTGACTCTATCCATCATACTTTTGCCGCAAACACTTCTCAGATAACTCATACCCACGGCGTTTAGTCTACTCTTATGTCTTCCCTGACATACCCATGTTTCACTACCATATAGCAAAGTGGGAAGAAGTACACTTTTGTACACGGCGATTTTCGCTTCCTTAGACGAGCACTCATTCCTTGATATGCTCCACATGCTACCTACCACTTTCCTTCCAGCATTCGCACGTCTCTTTATCTCCTCATCTATTCTTCCATCTTTCGCATACATCTTACCTAAGTACACAAAATCATCCACCTGTTCAATTACTTCACCATTCGCCCTCATCGTACAGTTATTCTTCCCATTCTCCTTATCAAAAACTACTACTTTAGTCTTGCACGCATTTACCTTCAATTCCATTCTCTCCGTTGATTCACAAAACTTATCTAGTAGCTTCTGTAATCCCTTTTGACTGTCTGAGATCAAAACAGCATCATCCACATATAGAATAACTCGCACATTTATATTTCCGATCAAAACACCGTCGTTTTCACTACATGCGTCTCTAACACATTTATCCATAAATACATTAAACAGCCATGGAGACATTACACACCCTTGCTTTACACCCCGATTTATTACAAACCAATCACTTAGAACCCCGTAAACTCTTACATTTGCCTTACTTTTGTCATACAACGCCATCATAACATTCAATAACTGCCCATTCACTCCATAGTCTCTCAAAACCTTCCACAACTTCTTTCTATTTACTCTGTCATATGCCTTCTCTAAATCGACATACGCACAGTACACTTTCTTTCGGACACTCGTACATTTTTCTATCACTTGCTGAAGTGCAAAAAGCTGGTCACTACATCCTCTCCTAGGCATAAACCCACACTGCACACCCTATATTCTGTCGAAGTAATATTCCTCACTTATTCGATTAATAGCACTTTTCCCGGGATACTCAATGAACTTATGGCCCGATAATTATTCCATTCGGTCTTTCCTCCCTATCCTTTGTACAACAGAACGATGATAGCATTCTTCCAATCCGCTGGAACAACAAAAACCTGTAAGCATAAATTGTATAGTTCACGCAGCCTACAAATTAGTAATTTACACCCACACTTCAACATTTCACTGGATATCCCATCTATACCTATAGCCTTCCCATTTTTCAATATTCTCACAGCCGTTGTGACCTCCCTCTCACTGATATCATTCTCCATCATCACCTTCTCACATACCACTTCACAAGGCTCATCCTCAACGCCTGTAATATTATTGTACAATTCTTCAAAATATTCCCTCCAGCAGTCCCTGATATTGCTCTCGTCCCACATAATCTCTCCACTTTTGTTGTTTACCGCATTCATTCCCCTACCTTCACCAATCTTAGCCTTTTTTACCCACTTCCAAAACAGCTTTTTATTACCTTCAAAATTACTCTGCATTTTGTTAGCTTTATCTGCACGTATTCTTTCCTTGCTTTCTTTCACAACGTCTTTGCATTCGTTCTTTTTCTTTCTGTAAATATCACATGCCTTAGTACACTCCTCCTCAGATTTGGCAGCAATCATATTCTTGTACGCCTCTTTCTTTTCTCTGAATGCAATTTTCACTTCTTCATTCCACCAAGCATCACCTTTCGTTCTTCCTACCACTCCTTTTCCACATACACTTTCAGCACATTCCACAATCACTCCTTTTAAACACTCCCACGTATCATTTACGTTCTCGTTTCTGATATGCTCGTCCCATTCTCCCTGCTTCCACGATAGAGCATCCTCAAGCATGGAACCATACCGCATTCTTACCTCGCTGTCTAGCAACCTTTCCACTTTTACTCTCAACTGCTTACGCGCAACATTCTTCCTCGGTACCCACTTTCTGCCCAGATTTACTTTGGAGAGTACCAAATAGTGGTCTGTTCCACATTCAGCATCCCTCATCGCGTGTCCCACACTAACTCTCTCAATCTCTCATCATACACATTAAAATCAATCATGCTTTTACAATCGCCCCTTTGCCAAGTATACATATGTATTCTCTTATGTTTAAACCATCTATTCAAAACAAACAATCCTTTTTCCAAGCACACACCAAATTTTCACCATTATCATTCACTCGGGGGTCACCAAAAGGCCCAACCACTCTCTCAGATGCATCCTGCCTCACACCAACCCACCCATTCATGTCACTTAGTACAATTATTCTCTCACCAGGATCACAATCATTCAAAACCTCTCTCAGTTTTTCTCAAAACTCATCTTTCATACAGTCACTCTCGCCATCCACTGATGCATAGCACGCCACAATCACAACTCTCCTAATACCTACTTTCATGTGAACCCAGAGAAATCTAGGGGATACTAACTCGTACTTCCTTACTAGTAACTTAGCTCTCTCATTAAGAATGAGTCCTACACCTTGACTGCCGTGTACATTATCTTCAACTCCTGACCACAATGCCAGACTACCGTTATCTAATGTAACAGCATCTCGCCCCTTACGCTTAGTTTCACATACACACAAAACATCCATTCGTCTCACTTTCAATTCATTCAGCAACTCATGCTCCTTTCCATACACTCCCCTCACATTCCAAGTACCGAGAGTCCAGTTCGTTTCCAGTCCGTATCTTGATGGGCCAACCTTATTCAGCTTCCGCCGCCCATCGTGGCTCCGGCTGTCCGAGGCAACATTTTGACGTTTAGCAGTAAGTTGTAATAGAGAATGCAAGGTTACCAGCCTTTGCAGTACCTGCACCACGTGCAGCTTTCCCTGCTGTTTTTAGAATCAAAGTAAAGTCATCCCAAATAGCTATGTCTTTTTAGCAAACACGGAGTCGCCAGGTTTAGTTGCTGGTCCATGGTGTAGTAGTGTTATTTATACGTCGGCCATTCCACCTCAATTATAAAAACAATGGTCCCTAACGGTCTCCGATTTAGGGATCCAACTTAGGACCTTCAGTGTGTAGGAAGCATATAACTCCAAGGAAAATATTCTGGAACCGTTTTAAAAAAATGTGGTGTGATATACGCGTTTTGTAATTTTTTCTTATTTTTAGCAAATAAAAATCGTGCCTTGAATCGTATTTTTACATACATCTCCGATTATAATTGTCGTAGAGTAAAGATGTATGCCTCATTATAAAGTTTATTTCTTGAAAAGATAATAATAATACCAAAAAAATTATTATTGAATTATTATTTTTTAAATAATTATAAAATTTAAAAAGATTTAGAAAACGTCTTTCGAACACTACATGTCTAGGTAAACTGTTTTCACAATAAATTTGCGCCTTACAATATAATGTATTTCTTTTAATATATATGTGTACATAACCCATTCTGTAAACGATGGTAACCATAATATTCAGGTTTACCTTAATGGCTACCGAAAGTTACTCCCCGATTTAACTAAATATATTATGTTTTGCGCATTCTCTGTCGGAGTAGTAAATCATTATATGCAATTTATATAGGATTTAATACTCTTAGGTTTAAAAATATCACGTGAATAGTAACAAAAATTTAATTACTTATAGATACACTTCATCAATTTCGGCACGAGATGGTATCGTACGTTCTATGAAATTTGTCATCAAACGCTTTTTGCCCCGCCGTGTTTGAGGTGGTCCTCTCGGGAAAATTTACTTTCAAAGACCCAGTTCTACTCTGCTGCTGTTAAAGATGTATCCCGATCACTTAGCTGGAAGGCAGGCAACACCCTCTTTATCAATAGCACTCTTTGAGCCTCTGTTATTGCAGCATGGAACTCAATTACAACTACAAATCGAGCTACAGGATGAAATCTCTTTGCAAGTACTTATGCATTTTTTTCCACTTCCTCTTTCGTATCAGAGCCACATTCTATTCCCAAAATTCGGTCAATGGCCCAGTTAAACTGCTTTACTGGTGTTTGGATTTGATTCCAGTACGGTAGCTAAAGGCTAACACGCGCACCCAACCTTTTCAAAGCTCCTCCGAGACAGTAACTTGGACCTTCTCCAAGCAAGGTGATGAAAAAGTGCCACTTGGCTGGGATGTGTAAACATTTTGTCTGATGAAATAGCTTCAGGATATTGTTCTGACTTTTATGATTAACGGTCGATCCATAAAAGTGTTAATTAATGTTATTAACCATCGGAATTTACATATGCCACTCATATTAGTTTAACAGATATGTGTTAAATTCTAGTGTTACTCGCGTTTTAATCTCCAGGCTAAGTTTTCGCAGCTGTGTGGCTTTAGAGTTGAAATACGTCTGGAGGACATTTGGTTCAACGTTTTCCTCGCATTGCATTGCGAATCTTTTGTAGCAAAGTGGCTTGTTAAAATGCTCGCACAAATTTTCTCTTCTAGCGTTGCACGCCATTCATATAATTATTCTGCTTGGATCCAATCTTAATTATAAGCATTATTTCCCACTTTACAAGATCGCATAATTTGCTATAAGTCTTTAAGCATGACCTACCTAGAGATGATATCATGTCACTGAGCTGGGCTGTCACAAGTCTGTCAACGCATTTTCCCTTTCATCCCCAAATAAAGATATGTGGAATAACAAAGTTATGTGTTATCATTATAATGATAACAGATTCCACAAAGTTACGTCTGATGCTACCAATCATATCTTTTTCATTGGTGCCCATAAGTATTCTTACACCCGATTTCTCCTTTATTGCGGGTATGTTGTGAGTCAAGCTTCAGTATTTTTTCCCTAGAAAGCAGAGACTCAAGAGTTAGATTGTACATTGATTTTACTTAAAATCTCGTTTCCCGAAACTGTCAATTTAGACTTACGCCACATTTTCTCTCGGCAGATCAATTTTTCTGGCGCAAAATTTCAGTATTTGTGAACAAAATATGCCTACATGTACCAAAAAATGTGACCAGTGTTTTCTATTATTTCAAATACTTACCTGTTTGAAAACCTCGAAGAATGTTTTTATAGTTCCCACAAATTATTCTTATTCCCGATTTCTCCTTTTTTTCGTGTGCATTGATGAGCCGTGCCTCAGTTGTATTTTCCATAGGCATAGAAATCAGAGGCTCGTGAGTTTGATCATGCATTAAATTTACGTAAAACCTCGTTTCCCATAACTGTCAGTTTTGTCTCACACCACGTTTGTTCTAAACAGCTCAATTTTTCTGGTGCGGGTTTTCAGTATTCGTAAGAAAAATGTCTACTTGTACAAAAAAAATTGACCAATGTTTTCTATTATTTAAAATACATAATGTTCGACAGTCTTGTAGAAAAAGATTTCCCGCTAGAGTGTGTCTGGTGGCATATCTCGTCCGCTGAACTCAACCTACTAACACTCCAGGGCGTCGTTTCACCAAAATACCAACCCGGCCGTCGACGAATCAACGGCCCAATTGGCACAGGGAGGCAGGACGGTCCTGGGGGGGTTATGTTTGAACCACTTGATATTATCTCGATCACGTAGCTAAGGAGTCACGTGGCACAATAACAAACGGTTTGAAATTTTGGTGAGTTTCTCTTACTCATATGGATATCTTAAGCGTCTGAAACGTGGTTTAGTGCGTCTCTAATCGTTATATAATAATCAATTAACGATTTTACCGCGAGAAAAACTTGGCTGAGAAGGCTGCGAAAGATTTTTATTCGTGGTTCAAATACACCTAAATCTAGAACCGTTGGTTGTTGTACCACGTGACTCCTTAGTTGCGTGATCGAGATTAACTCTAGCGACTCAAACACAACCCCCGCCGCATTGCCGGCGGAGGGGATGTACCACCATGTCACGTGATGTGACTAATCCTTTATTTTCGTAAGGCACAGATTTATTATATCTTCAATATAAAATACCATGCCTTTGCCTTTAGTTAATGAATTCAAAACTGATTGATTTTCTGTAAATACTTTAAATTTCACAGTTTTCAGGAGCAACAGCACCATCATATGTTGCCGCCATTAGGGCGGCGAGGGTCTCAGCCTCCACAATAGTCTTTTCTTCTGTGAATGGCCACATTTCCATCACATTATCCATTACAGGAACGACCCATGCCGCCTGTAACGGGGTTGCATCCGCATATACGTCCAATGCATGTACCTTGTATGTTCCCAATAGATAATGATGCGTGATCCTTTATTTTTTGTTGCAGATGGGATCTGTCCTTCTTGTCACTGTGCTCCTAGCCATATTGTCCTCTTCGTCCGCTCAAGATGTGAGAGCTGTCGATCCTCACTACATCTCGGACAAGACGCCGGTCGCCGGCATCGGGATCGGAGAGGCCCCGCTGGCCAAGCCTCGACCTCCGCAGCCCCTGATGACCGAAGTGTCCATGAACTCCATGATGTCCGGTGGTTCGCCGCGAGCGTCTCCGTCATCCTCCGCGTCTTCTCCCTACCGACCTGGCTCGCCATCTCACATATCCAGGGAGACGGACCGCACGATCTCCTACGTCGAGGACGTCTTGGCCGGCAGAGCTGACGTCCTCGACGGGATCCACGACGAAGTGTTCGAGCCTCACGACAGGGTCCCAGAGAGGACGAGGCCCGTGACGACCAGCGGGTACTCTAGGATCGGTACGTCGTCTTCTTCGGACGACGCCATGTTGGACCGCGTGGGCGGCACGAGGGACCATGACGCGAGAGATCGGGTGACGTCATATTCGTCACGTGACGAGGGTACTCCGAGGCGATCAAACGAAGGCACCAGGCCCGTTGTCTCCGGCGGATCCCGAGAACCTACGAGGAACTCCGGAATGGGAACTGAGACGGGTCAGTTTATTTGTTTCAGGTCCAAAGTTACGACCTGTGAAACATATATTACTGTTGATTGAAACTTTTTTATTTGTTAATTGTTTGTTTATTATTGACCCTGCTAAAAAATTCTGTATAGTTTCCTTATAAATACTTCCACAGAATTTCTTAAAAAGTTCTGTGTATATTCCTTAATAGTATTGAAACGCCATTTTACTGAATTCTCAACGACGTTCTGCAGAATACCTTAGGATGTTCTGCAGAATACCTTAGGACATTCTGCGGAATTCCTTAGGACGTCATGCAGTAGCCCTTTGACACTGTAGAACTCCTCACAAGCTCAAGGAAACCTCACATATTTCCGTAGAGTTGCTGAAGTTCTAAAGAACAGCTAGTAAGCAGTTATTTTGTTCTGCAGAAAATAACTCAACAGAACATGTGTTCTGTAGAATCAGGCTCTCATGTCCCGTACAGATCCTTAGCAAGTGAACTAGTTCTGAAGAAAAAGAGTCAATTTCTGTAGAATTCCTTACGTTCCATAGAACAGCTTCTAATGAATTTTTTTAGCAGGGGAAACTGTTTGTTATTACTATTTATCATTGAAAAATTATTTGACATGTATTAACTTCTATTAAATTCTTGCCAATTCAATAATATATGTTGATAAAATATAATTACAACCGTGACACAAATAGTATCTTCTTTGGTTTAGTTTGTATCTGAGGGTGTACCTACAGAGTAATCTGTACTCGCTAATTTTTTTCGCATGGTTTGTTCACTACCCGTAATATAGTGAGGACCTGTCAACAGTTGACAATGTTTTTCAATTATTCACCATTTTTAATATCAGTTTCCTATTTTACAATTTTATCTATGGTTTTCATTAATGTTGGGAATATGCTAAACTGTTTGGAAGGATTTGCATCTCACATAGAGGATAGACAGTGCTGATAGTATTGATAGAGCTGCTGGACCAGCCATAACCATAACTTAACAGGAACCGCCCACTTAAGAAATAGGTTTGTTATTGACTTTTATCCATTTTAAATTTTCTAGCGTGCGGAAATTTGTGTAAATCATAGCTATTGCCAAGGACATTTGCCATTTCTCTCGGGTCAAAGTTTGATTACCCATTGATTGTGATTTTTGGACCCCATTCCTGTAATTCTTTCCCCCGCTTTATATAATACCCTTACCTTGCATTACAATCTAATTGTGATGGAGATTAGGCTGAGGAGAAAGGGGTTGCGCATTCTAATGACCCCTTGAGATGGACAGACTGGTGCAATTTCTATTGTTCCTGGTAGGCCTCGCATACAAGATAGCCTGAAGGGTCGAACCCAGACAAATGGTACTCCACGTGATGGCGTCAAGTTAAAAACTTCCGCTGGGAAGCAGTGGTAGGGAGACCTCCCCCTCAATCAACAGCTATGAACATAGAAGTCAGTCAAGTAGAAAATTGAACCCTGACACGTCCAGGATATTATTGGGTTATCAATGATTATAAAAGAATGGAGGGATGCAGTCAACTAGTCTTACGATTGAAGCGTTAATAATTTGCCCTGCTTTGTTATTTTTGTGAGGCGCCCAGTGATCATGAGGTTTGGCAACTTAGCATGCAGAATCGGAACGTTCACACAACGGAGATCTGAGAGCAACTGAATTTCTGAGGCCTGATGCCACGCCTACTGTACCCTTATTGGCTCTGGGAAAGTCACGTGGCGAGCAACTTTCTCTTCGTTCACCCCCACACATTTTAGCCCTGCCTCCTAGCCCCCAGGACATTTGAAAAATATAATAACCTCCGTAAGGCCGGAGGAGCAATGTTGCAGCAGAATGCAGGATGGAGCGGCAGAAAAATTCATATCGTGCGATGCAAAATACTAACTTCACTTTTATGAGTCTTCCAATATCCGAATAGTATGTCCTAATGTTACTTATTTTGTATAAAAGGTGGCTCTGGTCTTTGGGTCACTTATTCACCGTTATATTCTTAAAAATTGAATGTAGCATGTTTGAAGTGCGTTCTATTAACTAAGACGACAGAAAATCAGGTTTCTTGGGCAGTTTTAGTGTAATTCAGCCTTAAAAGTGGAACTTCAAATATGGGCTCCTATGGAGATTGCTCAGATTACAGTAGAAAAACATTTGTTTGAACAAAAAAGTATATTTAAACTTTTAATAAAAACTTCATATGAAACAAAAAGTCCTGGTACATAGCATATAAATGTAAATAGGTATCTTATCACCCATTTAAAAACATTTATTAACGATCTACTGTCTTAGCTGAAGTCAAAGCAAAGTTCCGGGCAAATGGCGCTGCAGTCGGTTCCCATGGCTTGACAAATGTGGTAATTAAAAATATATCCGTGTAATAAGGAATAATCTGCCTATTTTGTATCTTAAATTTCATTTCTAATCAGTGAAAGCAGAATAGCCGGGTAAACGCAAAGTGCTAGAGGGTTTGATCTGAGAAGCGGGCCGACTCTGCCCGCTTTCTCAGCCAGTCTGAGATTTCAGATCGGTCTGAACCTGCGGGTTTGTGGCGCTCTTTGTTATTCTTTTAATATCCTTAGGAATCAAAATATGATCGTTATTATTCAAGGCCTGTGACAAGAGTTCAGTTAGTGACACTGATGATATTGTAGTGCATCGCAATCTGCCTCCATTGAGCAATTTTGTTCACTTGGAATGCGACAGAAAATTTCCAACTCTGCACTTGTTTACACACCTGGTCAATCGTGGTTCAGATGATAGGTTTGATTGTTTACTATCGATATTTTCAGTCCGTGTTGGTAAACGAGGCGATCTGAGTCGGCTCGATTGGAATTTTCAGATTGGTCCGAGTCAAAATCGATTTGAGATCGTTTGTTTAACTTAGTAATAGTCAAGCCGGAGCCACCTAAATGCGATAATATAAGTGGTTTCCCGGGTGAATTCACGGAACCTAAGTTTGGCAACAACGGTTTCCATAAGGCCCATGCTAAACTAAATGTGGAACTCTCTGCACCAGTATGACATGAAAGTGATCATAGTTCATTCATTTCCTCGCAGGATACACCAGAGACGAGAACCGACCATCGACGTCCTCTCACGTCGCCCCCGTGTCATCGGGGTCTCAGCGCCGTCCCCAGGAAGACGTACGAGGCAGCGTCGGAAGCGGAATCACTCGCGACAGCGAGAGACCACTATACTCGGATCCGCCGCGAGAGGACCTTCCCGGCTCGAGACGCGGCAGTTCCGGGGGCTCTCTCTCCGGATCTTCCCGCGATGATGACCGGGGGTCGTCGGTCCCCGTCCGCGGCTCGTCGGTCGGGAACTCTGCCTCCTCGTCGAACACACGTGGCTATTCCCCAGAACGGGAGGACGAAGCGTTGTACCCGCAGGCGGGGGACCGGCAGACCGCTGGCGCCGCTCCGAAGGATTCTTATTCCGGAAACGTCAGGAAAGACTCAAGGGACCCTATCTCGCACGATTCTCGTGATCCAGTGGTGAGCCCCTCTCGGGATACAGGGTCGGGACGCGATAGGGACATGGTGGTTGACCACTCGAGGAGCAGTGTTTCTCAGGGAATACCATCTCACAACACGCGGGAACAGGCGTTCCATAATAATCGTGACGCTTCGAGCGGTTATTCAGGGAGGGATACAATCGACGACCGCTCTGTAGGTGGTGCGCGAGACGATTCTCGTCGTTCAGACAGTGACAAATTGGAGGATGAATTGCGCGACCATTTGCGAGAGACAGTGGTTCTTCCTCCTAGAGGCACAGCGGCCGATCATTCCCGCGGCACTGAAGTTGATAGTTCCCGAGACACATTGCTATATCGTGACAGAAACACAGGAGTTGATCCTCCAAGAGCAACTGTAGTAGATCGTCCTAGAGAAACAGTGGTTGATCGTCCTAGAGAGACAGTGGTCAATCGTCCTAGAGACACAGTGGCAGAACATCCTAGGGACACGCTCATTGATAGTCCTAGAGAAACAGTGGTTAGTCGTCCTAGAGAAACAGTGGTTAGCCGTCCAAGAGACACAGTGATTAATCTCGACAGAGACATGGTGGATGATAATTCACGTGGTACTGTTGTCAATCGTCCTAGGGACGCAGTGGCTGAGCAGCCCAGGAGAACAGAGGCTGAGAAACCTCTCATATCCATGGGTGATTACTCACGACATTCTATGGTATATGATTCAAAGGACAATGTTCCATACAAATCGACAACGGCTGGCTTCCACAGAGAGCCTGCCACAAGCAGTTCTTGGGATGTCTATGAATCAGATGAAAAGACAAGTGAGAGAGATAGTGAGTTGGCACGACCGGTGTCATATCCTGAAGGTGGATCAGTTGAAGAGCCTGCTTATGTCTCAAAAACGACAGAGGATCTGGAGTCGTCATTTGGTTTTGACAGCACTGAGGATGAAGACATTGATGGGGCTCATTCCTCAAGGCCCCTACCTAAGACACAAAAGCCAAGGCAGGTGTCTGCCGTAGCAGAGAGACGAGGACCAAGATCACCTCATCCTCCATCTCCATGCCCAAGTGTGTTTTCCTATGAGGGTACTCGAGCTGGCAAGGAAAGGTGGTATGGGGTGATTCTCATAACCACGACTGAAACCCTTATTGGAGTCAGGTTAGAGATCGCACTTGACAAACGAGCTGACCTCCTAGGGGTAAGTGTGGATTGTTTTTCTCACTGAGTAAGACTTAGCTGTAAGCCAATTTGCATATAACTGAGTCAATTAAATTTGGCTGGGGTGCAAATTTAGTGGATCCCTTCAAGAGGTTCAATTAACCTACCCAATTGTTAATTTTATCTTCATTAATGTGCAATGTTTAATTAATGATTGGTCTAACTTGTGTTAACAGTATCTCTTTAGTTATCTATTTAAGTGATATATTTATACTGATTTAATCATCCATAAAGGATAAGGAATGTTGTAGGCTATTTTCAGTCAATCTTGTCCTTGTGACATCAAATTAATAACACAGGTCTACAAAAAAAATTTTATTTTTTTTGTTTGAAATTTGATAACTGACTTTTATGTACTTTTCAGCGCTGATTTCAAAAATGCTATCCATTTTTTTCTATCACGTCAGGTTTTCTCACAAAAAAGGGAGTATTTGTGGGTATAATAACAAAATGTAAGCAATTTTTCACATTTTTTCCAAAGTTATAAAATATTATTTTATTTGTAAATCATGTTCTAAACTATATTTCTAGTACACTTCCATTTCTCTTTAAGCTCATAATTCCTTATAATAACGCTTTCGCTTTGTGTCAAAGCTTCTTTTATTGCTTTTCCGGCTGTGGACTCGTTGGGTATCATCTCTTTTTAACATCCAGCAGTAGTCCGCTATCATGTTGAAGTTCCATCTTCCTTGATATCTTCTTTCCATTTCTTTGATGTCTTGGTGGAATCTTTCGCCCTGCTCTTCACTTACATCACCAAGGTTTGTAGGGAAGTAGTCAAGATGTGAATGGAGAAAATGAACTTTAATGCTCATATTACAGCCCAGCTTCTTAAAGTTGTCGAGCATGTCTGCGACGATTGTCTTGTAGCTTGGATCTTTTTTGTTTCCTAGGAAACCGGTAACAACTAATTTAAAAGATGTCCATGCTGCCTTTTCTTTTGTTTACATTTTGTCCACAAAGTTAGAATCTGTCATTAGTTTTCTAATGTCTGGTCCGACAAAGACTCCTTCCTTTAGCTTTGCCTCGGATAAACCAGGAAACTGTCCACAAAGATATCGGAAACACTCCCCTCCTTTTGGCAATCCCTTAACAAATTGTTTCATCAGCCCCAACTTAATGTGAAGTGGTGGAAGTAACACCTTTTTGGGATCCACAAGGCTTTTCCTCTCAATATTTTTAACCCCTACCTGTAAGGTTTTTCTCAAGGGCCAAGCTTTTTTTATGTAGTGTTGCTTTCTGTCTCTACTGTCCCATTCACAGAGAAAGCAAGGGAACTTTGTATAGCCACTTTGTTGACGAAGCAGCATTGAAATCACTTTTAAATCACCACAGAGTGTCCATTTGTGGTCTGAATAGCAGAGTTTGTTTAAAACCAGTTCAAGGTTTTCGTAACATTCTTTTAAGTGAACCGAGTGTCCAACTGGCATAGAAGCATACTTATTGCCATTGTGTAGAAGTACTGCTTTAAGGCTTCTTTTTGAAGAATCAATAAAAAGTCTCCACTCATCAGGAGCATATTCTATTTTTAAACGTGCCATAAGTCCAGGAACATCACTGCAAAACACCAGGTCACTTTCTTGAGAGAAGAAAGATACAAACTCTTTTTCCCTCGATCGATACCAAGAAAAGGATGTACCCGGAGCCAGCATATGTTTATCTTTCAATCTAGATCCTAAAACCTCTGCCGAGTCTTTAGAAAGGCCCAGGTCTCTAACTAAATCGTTCAGTTCAGATTGTGAGAATGGAATGGGATCGGTTGTGCCAGGATCGTAGCAATCACTGTCTTCTTCACTATCACCTTGCTGAGCCAATGGCTCGTGATCATCTAAAATATCATCCAAAGAATCTGGAGGAGAGGGTATTGGTACTTCAGGTCCATGAGGAACAGGGCGAATGGCTGATTGAATGTTAGGGTAAGAAATATCCTTTTTGTTTTTCAAATTGAAACCTTGTACGTTGCAAGAACAAAAATAGCAGTCATCACTATGATTTTTGGGCTCCCTCCATACCATTGGTATTCCAAAACGTAAGGACTGCTTTTTACGTTGAAACCATTGTCTCTGTTCTTCAACACACACTGAACAAACTTTGTGTGGGGCCCAAGGCTTATCTTGATCGCCTAACTTTATACCAAAATAGGCAAAATATACATTTTTAACAAAATCGGAAATGTTTCTTTGTTGCTTTTTAACGGTATAGTTACCACAAATGTAGCAGAAGCAATCTGGTGAGTTTATACATCCTCTGGTAGCCATTGTCCATAAAATAACTTCACAACACAAGAAAACCGTCACTACTTTAAAGCACTAGTAACAACAACACGTGAACAGCACACAGTGAAGAGGTACTGTGAACTGAAGGACAATAGCAGAAGCTCACTGCTTGGTGATGGAGGGGGAAGGGGCAGCGCGACAGACAGGCACTGACATGAAAGATGCTCAGTGAGTCAGTAAGTGGATGGAGGAGGGGGGAGGGCAAGGACAAGCACTGACATGAAAATACTGCTGGCTTCTCCTAATTACTCTTTATTTTACGTATAACTCATCTAGTATAAAAACGGCTATGTAACTGAAAATGCCTCATAGTTTTTTGTAATACTTTTTAAAAGTACTTTAGGCTAAATAACAGTTTATGTAGATCCTCAAAACCAAAATTCAAACTCACTAGAGTACTGAAATATGTATAAAAATATCGAAAAAAACTAAAACTAGACAAGCAGTTTGTGAAATAACTGTACGTGATGGAATTTTTTCGCTATTTTTCTCGAAATCAGCGTTGAAAACACTATAAAAATCACTTATTAAATTTGAAACAATTTTTATGTCGCAGACCTGTGTAATTTAAAGTTTTATTTCATACCAGCCACCAAATAGCACATGAAAAATACATGTAAAAGTTATTTCTAAGTCACCCTTTATAATGATACTATTTGGTATAACAGTTTTAATATCCAATTTATGGGGATTGGGATGGAAATTTTTCCAATCTCTGTCATTGACAGATTCATGTGTAAATCCATGTGTCATGTTTATTTTTTGCCAGCTATTTCATATTATAGTTATAGGGTAGAGTGAAAGATGAAAGGGCAAGTTCATACTACTTTTTTCTATGCAGCAAAGAGAAGTGTCATAGGAAAGTATGAATGTAGAAAGTATATGCAAATACATTAATTCTTGTGCTGCCAAAAACATGCTCTGTCAAAGAAAAACTCTTTGGAAACTCTTCATGCACGATTGACCACCTATTTATTGCATACCAGTCCTTGCCCTTTAGCCAAGTTAATGGTTGAAATATTTTTATAGCTTCTTTGAAAGTAAGCACACTTATGGCATTCTTCAGCCTAACTCTCATCCCAGTAACCTGCCTGTAAGTCACATGATAATTATGTAATTTCAAAAGGTTGATAAAACAATTGCTGTCCCTCAAAAAAGACAAATCTTTTATTTGAAATAGGTAAATCCTTGGGTGTGAATTCTCCAGTCATTGTGATAGTGGTAAATAAAGTAAATCGGAATTTATTACAGGATTTATTAAAGCAGAATTCTGCCCATACTGTCTTAACCCATTTCTGCCCAGAAAAATTTTTTGTTTACTATTTTGATGAATTTTTGGTATTACTCATATGGGCACCTTAAGTACTCATGCTCAATACTTTGGTGATAGTCACCTTGAACAATGCAGTGTTGACAAGTTGATTGCGATAAAGTTCATTGTACCTCCTACAGAACGTTACACACTCGGCACATCAGGATGTAGACATACGGCAACTGTGGGCAGAAATGGGTTTACATACAGTCTTGATGATTGGTGAGTCCTCAATAAAATCAGTTGGTCAAAACAGCTTTGAGTCCTGCACATGTAATAAAAAAAATAGAAAATGAAATGGCACATTCATAATTGTATAGCAGCTAATATTGTTTATTAGCTTCTATTGGTTCTTTACCAATTGGTTATTTCTATTCATGGTTTATGTTTGAAATAGAAAACGCTGTAATTATTTTGGAGTGTTAATTTTATTCTACTGACACTAATAAGCATATGATGCAACATGATTAGAAAGTACCCTAAAACTGTCTTTATGGCATGCGTTTCCTCCAGGAATCTGAAAGCACTGCTTTTCTATTCACTCTCTTTCCATTTATCTTATTTAACTGCTGATTTGTCCAATTATTCACTGTTGACATTATAGACTTTTGCTTTTTGATTTTCTCTAAGACAAAAATATATGCATATTTCAGGTGAGGGTACATTGATATTTAAGTGGCTCATTCACTTTCTATTGTGTAATCATGTAGGTAGGAACACATTAACATTCTTAATATTTATGTTTTCAATGTTATCACAGCTACCTTCAATGAAAATAGATGAGTTGAGTTGTTGTTTTAGCCTGGTATACTCTCAAGAGTAATGTTTTTTAAACTGGAAAATAGTACTTGGAATATTGAGCAAACATTTTGAAAATGTCAATATTTACTGGTGGTGTTAACATCATTCCTCCTTTTGATATAATGTATAATTCTGGAACTAATTATTTATTGCAGGCATGGTTGGGTGAAGTATCCAGTGTGGATAACATTCGCTTCACCATTTGGAATGGTCGAAGAAAAGTTGAGCCTGGTCCACCACTTTCAGTGAAGATATTTGTGAAATACAGTGAGCAGGAGTATGAACCTCCAAGGATTAGAACAATAAGGCTTAATGGAAGGCAGATTTGTGCCAAGGATAAAGGTATCGATAATGATTCTGGAATAAAAATTAACCTACCATAAAGATTTTAAGATGGGGTGCCAGAGTAAAGAACAAATGATGTGTGTCTCAATACCTACATTTAGGAAAAAAGCAACACTACTGAATTGGCACTATTCATCTCAGATTTTTTGGCATTACAAAATTTTGAGTAGAGTTTCATGTATTGTTCAATTTTCTAAAAGATAATGTATATACATGGAATGATTAACTATTTTGACATCATTGCAACCGTCATATGCTTATTAATATATTTTTTGTATTGTTGTGTTTATATATTATTTTGCATTAAATATTGTGTGTTCTGAGTTTCATGCTGGTCATACCTGTGATCAGAGTACGAATCAAGCTTCTTGTTGTGGGGGCGGGGGAATATTTAGGCAATCTGCTTCGCACGGACATAAAGTAGTGAGGTTGGCAGCGAGAGTTGCTAGGAGCAAGAGAGGGGGGAAAAAATTTTTCCTGGCAGGGAAAAATATTGCTGTCATCAGCCGGGGAAACAATTTTACAAGCCGGGGAAATCCCCCCCTACCCCCCATTTATTCGCACATTGCCTGTGATGCTAGGGGTAGATGAGGAGTATTGAGTTGACGGATGAGCCCACGCTTTGACCAGAATTGGTCCGAATTGACCCTCCATGGGTCCGGTGGCCCCTGATTCGTGATGTACTCCGGCAGACCGCACGGTGTCTACCCGGAAAGGGAGCCAGGGAGACACCTAATCCCAAATATTTGGGTAACAGGCTCTTCCAGTTCTCATAGATGTGCGGTAGGTTTTCGCGAAAGTGAGACCGATGGTCACTCGTCTCAGTTGTTTGGGTAACCAAACTAATACGAGCACTTCGGGGAGGCGGGGGCCAATTGAGGTCCTTTTGACCTCAATCCGCCTCATTGGTGTCGGCCTCGAAGGGGCTGTCGATTTCGCTAACCTTCCCTTCCCATCCTTCCCTTCCCATCCTTTCCTTCCCACCTCTTCCTTGCCTCGGGCATAAGCGTGAAGCTTGAAACCCGGGCGGAAGTTGTAATCCTGCGGCGAGGGCCGAAACACCTGCCTGTGATGCTAATGGCACTTACTTTTCAAAATTGAGAAAAGTTATGTTTTCCACCTTAAAAATGAACACTGTAGAGTTAACTTATATGTAATAGTTTTGTCACTCTATGTTATTGGGAATCCATGCCCTTGAATACTTCAACACTAAATATGCATTTTTTAAGTGAATAAAGCACTATCCCTATATAAAATGCAAGAGTAAAGCTCTTCAGAGTCAAAATTCGAAGCTGTACCATGGTGGAATAGCTTTCACCATTCCCTTCCCCTCAGAGACTCTACCCCTCTCTCCCTTCCCAATTGTGGTGCATAGTGCAATACCCCTCTCCCTCCTCTCAGAGGAATAAGGGTCTACTCATTGCCTCTTGAACTCTCATATTAGTTGTCATAAGCTGAGAGATTTTAACTAGGTAACATTTATACATACACAACACTCAACTCTTGTGCTTCTGTCACAATATAACAATGTGCCTTGGGAACTATCAACTTCAGTGCCATGGGAATGATCGACTGCTGTGCCTCTAGGAGGAAGAGCCACTGTCTCTCGCAAATGGTCTCTCAATTCATCCTGCAATTTAACATTTTCATCTGCAATCATGGATGTCTACAGTAGAAAGGGTTGATAACCGTTGAAGGGTTCATTGAAGCTGAATATATTTTTACATGCTTGTAGATTTTTTGGTTGAATTGCTTTCACTGCCATACCAAATAGTCTCATTTCTACTCATGCAGTTTCACCAATGCCTGCACCTCCCAGACCTCCTCCTAGACCTACCCAGCCACCCAGACCTGGGACAGCAAGTCAACAAGGGGGCAGACCAGGTACAAGGCCAAACAGACCAGGAACTGCTGGAGTGCAAAAGCCAAAACCACAAGGCACTGCAAGACCTCGCCCGAAACCTAGTACCAGTGATCAGTCAACTGCAGGAGCTGAATTAGGTAACATTTTTCTCAGCTAATTCAGCTCCTACAGGGGAAGCATATTGTGACTTAAGTCATTCCATGTAAAAGTGCTATTTCAAAGCTTAAATTAATCCAGAAGTGAACCAGTTGTGGACAGGGCATCTTCTACCTGAAATTTTTTTCCTGTCCTTTAAACAATTTTGATCAGGTGCTTGGATTGGCCCTGCACATTCAATAACTGTGGTGCACACTCAATATATTCCACTGCATCCTTTAAAATATAATCCAAACATAGTATTTTCCTTGCACAAAACATTGCATTTCCTTTTTGGGGGAATTCTATAAATTATAACAAAAGTTTAATAATTAGATAACATAAAGCTTAGAATGGTTTTCAGAATCTTTGATGTTTTCCAAATGTATGTGGTTTCATTTACTATATGATAATTCATCCAATTGAATTCTTTTTATCAACTTCCAAGTGGATGGTGTTGCTTGTGGACGTATCGATGTTCAGCCATCACCTCTCATCACCTATGGCCAACGCACATCAAGAGGACAGTGGCCTTGGCATGCAGCTATATACCAATCTAAGGGCACTGATTTGTCTTACATTTGTGGAGGATCTCTCATTGGGAAACGTACCATTCTTACAGGTGATGAAAATTAGGAGTTTGCTTGTCTTACATGAATTCATTGCCATTCAAAAGTTATATGAGGACATGGTGACAAATTGCATGTTTTAATTCATGGCAATCACTTAGGAAATCTATCTGTGGATGATATTTAGCTGATGCCATCACTATAAGAAAATACTACTTTAAAAGTACCTTCTAGAATATTCAGTAAATACAATCATTATTGTTAAGTAAATTATTGAAAAAATATAAATGGGATGGATCACAATAACTTCATCAATAAAATATAATCAATTACTAGTAGAAACTACTCTCAAAAAAGTCTGCAATTACAAATCAATCACTATTACTTTATATGTACCGTATTTTTTGATAGATAACGCGCGCTTTATCTTTAGAAAAAAGTTAAATTTTGAAAAAATATGAACCTGCGCGTTATACATTAGAAAGCGACATGGAGTAGGTAAATAAAACTTAATAATAAAACTATGGTGGAAATTTAACTCATCATTTATTAAACATAAGATTAATCAAATCCATGAAATTCTTCCTGTGACACAACATTGAAAGAGTCTATTGCGTTTAGTATTTCTTTGGGCACTTCTTCTCATTCGATTTCAGGTAATGTACCTTCATCAACATTCTCGTTTTCATCATACAATTCATCTCCTTTCGCCTTAAGGAAACCATTTCTTACACAATTCTCACTCACAGCAGCCCAACTTTCAGCAATCCACGTCACAATATCCTTATAAGACACTCTCTTCATCTGCCCTGTTTTATTGTATTCGTGAATGCTGCCCATCATCCAATTATCCCACTTAGTGCGCAAGTTATCTTTAAACGGTTCATTAACTGCAATGTCAAGAGGCTGTAGTTTTTTCGTTAACCCACCTGGGATGACGGCCATTTGAGAATATTTGCTCACGATGCTTTTAATTTCTGGCATTATATGAGCCCTACAAGAATCCAAAAGTAACACAGATTTAGTGTTGAAAAATGCCATTTTCCTTTTCCGCCACACAATATTTTACCAAAACTTCATCACCTCGGAATTCGTCCAACCTTTCTCATTCGCAGTTACGATGACATCTTTCGAATCACAATCCTTAGGAATGGTCTTTCTTTTAAAAGTCACCATTGGTGGTAACTTAGAACCACATGCTGTGATGCAGAGAACCACAGTGAAGTTCGACCTTTCATGACCAGTCGTGGCTACTGACACCTCTTTCACTCCCTTTAAATTCACGGTCCTAGAACCAGGCATGTCGAAACTTATGGAAACCTCATCCATATTCCTGAAGCGATGAAAGTCAACACCACACAAATTTCCTTTTGGTATTAACGAAATTTCACTACTTTAGCGTCCCAGTCAGAAGGCAATTTTTGTCGAACACTAGTTGAAGAGCGAACACTTAAATTGTTCCTTTTCATAAATCCAAACACCCAAGATGAGTAAGCTTTAAAATCCTCAATATTACCTTCCTGAGCGATTCTCTTATACTCTTGCAGAACAGGAACTGTCGATATTCTCATACCTTTCTCTCTCTCATTCACAACCCAATCATACAGTTTTTTTCAATAGTTGGCCACAAGCTTTTCCTGAACGGCATATTCCGTTTCCTCTTATGTAAACATTTTAGCACTGTTTTGGCCTTTCGCCATTCCCGCACACTACTCTTGCCAACATCAAACTGTCGAGCAGCTTCACGATTTCCTTCCTCCTTCGCAGCTTCTATAACTTCAAGTTTGAATTGGACTGTATAAGATTTCCTCCAGGAAATACATCCTGTTGTCATGGGTAATTCAAAAAATGAAATGAAAATCACAAGTTACTTATGGATACAATTATTAAGTATTGAGACGATGCAACATCATTACAAACAAACATATGACTTACCTTCCAACCAGTTCACATAAACCACTCAACTTGTCCTCCAGGGCCAGTAATCACGAAAAATTATTCGCAGTTTAAGCTATAAATACAAAAATAGGGAAAATTTTGGAAATTCTACCACTAATAACCCACACTTTTATAAATCACGCCTTATCTTCTCCTCTGGCAGTAACAGTTTGTACTTCTTAACTCTACCACTAGTGCACGTCATGCACGTTATCTATACATAAAAAAGAATGCTGAAAAAGTTAGAAGTGCGCATTATACAATAGGTGCATGTTATCTACTGAGAAATACGGTAATCGATTACCATTGCTAAAATGTTAAGTGTTCATAATTTTTTGAAAAATCTATTCTGTAATTTTTCCCATTCTTTTGCAGAAAGATTATGATGATGAATGTGAGAATATCTCAAGAATAGAATCACATATTCCATTTTAATAATTATTGAATTAGGGATTTCATGATTATTGAAGCAGAGTCTTTGATCTCTGACATATTTCTGTGTAATATATTAACCTGTTTTTAGGCAGAAACCTATATTTAAATATTGAACTGCATCATAGTGCAATTTGTAATTACAGAGTGCCCAGCCACAAGGTCTGAATTGATAGTGATGACAACTTATAAAACTTCTTTATATGACCATTTAAAATTCAATATGAAAAGTGTGCTCCTGAAGCAAATGCTCAATTTTTTAGGAATCAAGTTTACCAAACCACTACTTTAGTCATACTCTCATTTTTCCATTGTGTTTTAAGTTCAAGGGACCGATTGTCAAGTTAAATCTTCCAAATTAAAGCAACCCAGATAAATATATTTGAATTGACTTCTTTCATCAGACAAGTCTGATATTTTGTACTGAACTGGTCTTGGAAACGTGTTGTGTGTACAAAAACACTAGATTGGATGTCAAGTCGCCGACCAATCTCTAACTAAACTTCTTAATGGTGGTTCCTAGTCTCTTATGAGCATTGACTCAATTATCAATCCCAATCCAGAGGATGTAATGGCATCAATGACCAACAAGAATACAACTCTCACAAGTAGGAGTTATCTGGTTGAATTCATGGAGAGCAATGTCTTAGCCTATTTGCTCAATCATTTTTTTGATAACCTCCCAAAATGTTTTCATTCTTTTGCTATGGTTACTCCTTTCTGCTACAAGTGCTTTTGGCCTGTCCACTTTATTTTTCCTGCAGCCCATCAAATCCATCTAACTTCCATAAAAAATCTCTTTATTACAGACATATTCTCAATGGATGCCAACTTCCTCCATGTTCTTTTTATTTTATCAATTAATTTTATTGTCATCTTTAATTTGGAGATATGTAGAGATATGGTATGTTATATGATATAGGTATGATATGTGCTGATTATTTTCCTTGACAGTATTCAATCTCTCATTCTGAAGACTTGTCCATAAAACTTCAGTCTTCTCTTAGGCATTGTATGAGTAATCTTTTCAATTTTTTAAAATGGATATTTATTTTTTCCTTTCCTCTAAATGCCATCCCCTCCTTATACTGGTCCCAGAATCATTCTCAAGATTTTCCATTCTTTCTGCTCTAGTTCTTGTAATTCTGCTCTTTCTTGTTCATTATTAGGCATTCTGAAAAATAGAGTCCTTCTGGCTATACACCTGTATAGTGATGACTTTTATGTTGCATTCAAAGATAATAATCTATTTATATATGTATTCAGTACTAATTGACATACATGACGGATATTATACAACTGTTTGCTCCTTCATTACAAAGAAAAGCCATAACAATACAGTTTTTATTTTTTCCTCAATGAAATTAACCTTAGGACACAGTGTTTGTTTGTGCTACATTGATAATTGCTCTAGTTTTTCCATCAATTCCAAATTTTTCCAAAATACATCCACTGCTCTCAACCTAACTAGTTCAGTTATGCATGTCCGTTGTCCCATATACCAGTGCACCCTACGTGTTCATTGCAATTTGTAATGCTATCATCTTCTGTGGAACAGAGAACCTGGTATAATGCAAAATTAAATGTAGGGTTGATGAGCATGTGAGCATCGGTTTGTCAATAGTCATATTCTCTCCTGAAGTTGTAAACTGCTGTATTTTTGCCACTTAGAGCTCTTATCCCTCTTCGACTCAATTAATTTATAACCCCTACCCTGATGAAGTTGGGACTCTCAAACCATTCAAAGATACATTAATCTTAGCCACAGAAAAATAATTTAGAGCATACACAAATCTAATATTCCAAAAAAAAGTTAGAAAAATATTTTCAATACATGCATAGTAACTTCTATTGTATTTAAAATACCTATTTCTTACCTTACAGCTGCCCATTGTGTCACTCGAAGATATATTGATAGACCTATTGATTCAGAGTCCTTAGTGGTTTACCTTGGAAAGTACCACCTTAAACTTTGGAGTGAAGGTGGTGTGCAGGACAAGCAGGTAAAACAAAGATTTTGGTATGAAATATTCATAGTGCGATCAGAATGGAATGCATAGGGATCTAGGTATATTATTATCAACATGTGAAATTTTGCATCTAATAAGAATAAAGTTTAGATTCAGGGACCATTATTAACACCTTCCACTCTATGCCTGAGCAGTGCTTTGGAAAACATATATGTTCTCTCAAACATATGGAGCTAGAGCACTGCTTATTTTAAAGCCATTTCACAGTAGGTACTCTATATTTTGAGATAATGCTTTTCGTAGACAATTGTTTCTTGTGTACAACATAGTTATATTTTCTTTGAGAGATCCTGAACCAGTGGTAGCACCAGTCATAAATGAACCACTTTCTTGTGGGATCTTTCCCTTGTTATCATTCAGTTATCATGGGATGTTGACTATGCTGAAATGGCCCAGTAGACTGGATTAACCCTTTGCGTGCGGCATGATGTGATATCACGTCATGGTTTTCTTAACGCTGTTGTTGATGACGTGATTACACGTCAAGGATACCGTGAGATTTCTAGATTTCACTAGGAAACTTTACTACGTCCCCTAGTGAAAGCTGGAACACTCACGGTGACCTTGACGTGATATAACCTCATCAGCAACAGCGGTAAGAAAATCATGACGTGATATCACGTCATGCCACACTCAAAGGGTTAAGGAGCTCAAAGAACCCTACTACACCAGCATACTAACACATTTTTATGTTAGCATAATGTTATTTGATTTGTGTGAACCACTTTTGTTTGCTTTTTGTTGCAACAAAAAATATATCTAGTTGATGGGTGAAAATGCAAAAATAACTTAGTCACAAATTTCCACCAAGTAATGAAGGTGAAAGACCTTGGGAGGTATGCACATGAGCCCATATTCCACCCTTGTAACCCGTGAAACTTGTCCCTTGGTGGGAATTTCCATGAATTTTCACAAGCTCACATCTGCGTTACCATTTTCTGCTCTGTGATTTGGTATAGTAAGCTGGTGAGTTGTTTACCTCAGTATGTTCAGTGATTTCAACCTTTTGAACTTAGATTTAACTATGCACATATTCAGCATGAAGTATGATGTTGAATGTGGGTGGGTATGGACACGTACCACATGCTACCAAAATGTATAAAAAGATATTTTAAATAACTGCTGATATCCAATGTGGGGATTTAGGACTAATTAATCCAATTTTATTGCATTTGCAATTATTACCCACTCAACGTTTCTTGTCTGTAGTACTCGGGGAGTGAGAGCTGCCATGGTTCAAACCGATGGGTGGTATAATGTTTTGCTGACTATGTATAACTTTGTATAGCAAAATTTTGCTGCTTCTGCTTTTTACTGCTGACTTCTTGAGCTTTGAAACTTATTGTGAATAAAATTAAAATGTGTAATTGAGGAGAGTGACATTGACTACTCTGAACTTCCTCTGGATCTTCAATCCCAGATATCTCTGTAAGGAACAAAGTGATGTTTTGGAATATAGATAGATACCATATTTATAGAGTTACATGCATTTTTCGACTATGTTTTTCCAATGTTATCCCAAATGTTTTCATCCAAAAGAGAAGAAAACACTAGGAATGTTCGGCACTATAACATGTTTCATGTTTAATATGTATGAATGTTATACTTATGTTTCTCTAACATTAGTGTGCTGGTGGGGTGTCATCTTAACACCCACATCTATTATAGGTAGACATTGTATTCATCTGCTAGTGTCTTGTAAATATTTCCTGTGCACTGAATAGATACCCATGAATAATGGTGGACATTCACCATATTTTTGAGTTGTTATCCAAAGATTCTTGTGTAGGTACCTCTACAAAATTAATGGATAGTCTTTAAAATTGATTGTTAACTTCAACACATGAGCTGCTCTGAAAAATATTATTTGGCAATCCTCTTCCTCAATTTTGAAGGACCACAAGGGCTTAAGATCTAGTTCATACTATCCTTCTAAATTATCTTAATTATTAGGAAGCTTGGGTAATGAAGTGGTCTGTGCATTGGTACAGAAATTCAAAGGTCTGTGGTTCGATTCCTGGTCCAGACCAATTTCTTCTTATGGCAATTTCAACATCGAAGAGTTCCTTGGTTCACTTAATTCAAACTCAAATAGTTTTTTTCTGAAATATGTTTATTTATTAAACTCTGGATTGACTTTTCTTATACATCAAATTCCAACAATCTGAATATCATCAGGGTATTTTAACTTGAAATCATACTGATGTTATGGTAATATGCATAGTTATGGCATATCTACAATGATTAGACTCACATAGCATGAAAGTATGAATATTTGACAATAATGCCTCTGAGAACAGTATGTATTTACTTCACAATTCCTACCCAGACATCAATGATGCAGGTCATACTGATCAATGTAAATAGGTACCTAATATTTTTCTATTTTTAAATAGGTTTTGGAGGTGCATGTGCATCCAGAATACAACAGCACTGACTTCCAAGCTGATATTGCCATTCTAATACTGTCGAGTCCAGTGGACTTCTCAATGTATGTGAAGCCAGTCTGCTTATGGGATAAGAAGAGACCTGGATTGAATGAAGTAGAGGGCCATGAAGGAGTGGTAAGTGATATTTCAGGTAGTTGTATAATATTCTTAGGTCATATTTTTTTTGCAGGTAATTTAATTAATCTAAGATTTTTCTTTCCTCTAGTCAATGTGTGAAAATCATTGTCATAATATGATGAAGTGGATAATCCTACCCAAAAAACCTCCTATATAATCCCATATCCGAGCATACTTGTCACTTTTTTGTTTTTGCCACCTTTGCCTCCTTATATTCAAAGTGGAGGTTGTGGACATATGCAGGGTGTATGGAGACCAGCTGGAGACTTTATCACCTTATCCCTGGCTGTGGTAACATCAACAGGTAACATCAATTCATAGCTCATCATAACAGGATTCTATGGGTGTCATTCTTTCACCTCTGGCACCATAATGACATTAAAGGAACACCCCTGATGCTCTACATTCCTGGAGGTATTTAGTCTATCGTGGAGAATGAGAACTGTGCAATCTGGTGAAATTACTCCCTCGCCACCACCAGGCAGTTGGATTGGTTATTTGGGGGAGGCGACCGACGACTAAGGTCATTAGCACCATAGGGGATAGGTAAGGGAGGAAGAGTGGGTAGAAACCCAGCGTTGGCATTAGCCTACTCTTAACGAAAGGCGCCAAGGGGACCATGGCTTAACTTCTCATCCGACAGACTGAGTACTCTACTTGAAGTGTCTTCCACAAGACACTCAAGTAGAGATCGGTTTCCTCTGAAAAACATCCACCTCTGCAGGGACTTGAACCCTGGCCACCCATATGGTAGGCGAGTACCCTAGCCACCGCACCAACCTGATCCCCCAGGCAGTTGGAGGAAACCAAGCCTGATACATATACTTCTCCTTGACCACCTCTCACACGCCATATTTGTGATCAAGATTCTTGCTCTGGGTGAAATGAACATTTACGTGATGGAGGTGGAAAATGGACTAAATATCAAAACCTACCTTTTAAACTTCAACATGCATTTGCACTTGTGAAGCTGGTAGTCCCCATCATAGGTGTGCTGAGTGGGATAATGGACCTGCTACAAAATAGCATCAAGTGCATTATATCCTGCATGGCATAGGCTTGCAGCACACATACTGAAGGCCATCATTCTGAAGTCGTTCTGTCTATTCTGAATGCTTGATCCAAATGAAGCATAGCCACTTACCTGAGTCAAACTAGACTGCGAAAACTGTTCAATTCCTCCTGAGTCTCTGATCCTTAGGATAGCAATGAAACCTAATGCTTACCTGGGCTTGGAGGGGGATGTTATACCAGCAGCAATCATAATAATAATATCATTTTATCAGCATTAAGCTATTTCAAAATGCAAATATGGTTTAAGCTACATGGATAGAATATGAATATAAATAAAGATAATTTTTCATTAATCTACATGCTACCCTGCAAGCCTCCACATGGGCATATTGCAGTGGGTGTCAGGACACCAGCCGTGTAAAGGTGTTTAGGAGAAAGTTTTGGGAGATGAAATGACGACTTGTATTATGGGAGTGTATTTAGCGGATCTCAGCTTTTACTGTGATTGCTTATTGCATGTGGAAAGAGCGAATTTTAGTTAGTATTTTTTTTGCAATGTACTCTCTTAGTTTATCGCTTGAGGAATAGAATTAGGCACCTGGGATCTCCCTTTCTGAAACCAGCTGAAGTTAGGGGTATCCCCATTGAGGACATTCTGGCCTTCAGCAAGGCCATCAGTCTCTTTGGGTGATACAAACAAGGTGGTCAGCACAAAGGACCAACAGGTCTAGGTGCCTCAGGTCCTCCTCGAGGAACTCCACCACAACTAAATCTAATCTAATCTAGTTTATCGCTTCCGTCAGACCTGAGATGTAGTGAGGCGTCATGATAATATCCGTGTCACTCTGAAACACACCAGTTCTGAATTTCTCCAGCAACCTACACCTAGCGAGTAGCCTCTAAGTCTCTAGGGGCTCCCACCTTAATACCTCTAAAAGTTGTGAGACACTATATGTTTGCTTGTAGCAGTTTTTAATGAAGTGTGCTGCTTTTATATATATTTTATTAATTTTTTTGGTTAAATCTTTATGATCAGGGTCTCAAATGCTTGCAGCGTATTTGAGGTGTGGCCTGAACAGAGGGAAGTAGTGTCTCTCTTTTACTTTTTCATCTGAGGACCTTCCTATTATACGCTTAGTAAAACCTAGTTTCTGTAATGACTTAGCTCATTGACAGAGCGTAAGTGAGGTCGGAACGCCACTTACAGTTTATTGACGCCAAAAAACAAATGAGTCACGCAATGCACAGATACAGATGAAAACACAAATACATAAAAATACAGTGCAGACACACTGAAAACATAGAGAAATGCAAATTTATACATTTGGAATAATAATATGCAGTCCTAAACATACGATGTAACACTTCCACTTGACTTGGTCCCTTATATATACAATTATCAATTTGTCATGTCCTCATAAACAGTAACACCTTACAAATCCAAAATTACTCTCTCTTTTCGCTGCCTTAGTGGGTACCTCCGATTCTCCACTCCACCCATGCCAGTTTCACCCCTACATTTTTCCCTTCCCAGAGTCCCTTGGTTGGAAGTGGCTCCCGATACCCTGTGACTTCCTCTTCTTCCAATATCCCATTATTTTGGTCCTGCCTAGCCGGCTTATTTTCTGTTTGTTCCACCCTCATATCCACTTCCTCAAGGTCCCCCCTGGCTTTCAACTGGTTGATATGCCTGCGAACAAGAACACCGTCTGTCACAACTGAGTATAACCTGGATCCCAAAACTTCCCTCACGACCCCTGGAGCCCATTTCATCTGACCATTAGGATACGCTTTCACCATTACTCCCTGACCTTTTTGTAAAACTCGCAGGGGTGAGCCAGCCTGTGCCACCATTTGGGCACTCTGCCAGTTATTCACAATCTCTTTTAAATCAGGTTTTACCAAGGATAGCCGAGAATAAAGTGTCCAGTAGTTGCAGTAGTAGGGATTCACCAGTAGTTACATGTGGAGTAATTCTGTATTGAAATAAGAAACGAGGCAAGGCAATGTGCATGGGTGTTCCATGCTGCAGCAGAATTTTAATTTTGTTCTTGAACACTTTAACCCTTTGAGTGTGGCATGACATGAAATCACATCATGGTTGTCTTTACAATGGTGCTGATGACGTGATATCACGTCATGCGTTCCGTGAGTGTTCGAGCTTTCACAGGGGGCCTAGTGAAAGCTTAAACGCTCACGGTACCCATGATGTGACATCACATCATCAGCACCAGCGCAAAAACAACCATGACGTGATAGCACGTCCTGCCGCACTCAAAGGGTTAACCATATTCTCTGCCGCATCATTTGAAGATGGGTGATAGGGAGGAGAAAAAGTGTGCCTGATACCATTTTTATCACAAAATTCTTTGAACTGTGCAGAAATGAAGGGAGAGCCATTATCAGACACCAATTTCTGTGGAAGCCCAAAGGTAGAAAAAATATCCCTCAACTTTTTATTATTTCTTCAAAGGAACTATTTTTTATTTTCCTAACCTCTGGCCATTTCGTTGAACTGTCCATCAAGATCAGAAATAACTTTCCAAGAAAGGGTCCCGCTAAATCTACATGCAACCTTTTCCATTGTCTTCCTGGTCAATCCCAACACTTCCCCGGGCCTTGCCTGGTGAGGGTTTGTTTGCTAGACGAGATACGCATGGGTTCGCTATTTGCTCCAAATCTTGGTCTAATTTAAGCCACCAAACATAAGATCTCGTGAACGATTTCATTTTTACTATCCCCATGTGACCCGAGTGCAGCTCTTTCAGAACCTCTGTCCTGAATTTCCTGGGAATAACAACTCTATTTCCCCACATGAGGCAACCCTGCTCAACAGTCAATTCCTGCTGCTTCTGATAGTATGGCTTAAATTCATCTGCAACCTTGTTAGGCCACCCCAGCATGCAAAAATTGTTGTCATCCCGGATGGTGTTCTCCATGGCGGTGTTCCGACCTTCAAAATGGATGCCATCTCCACTGCTGGTGTCCCACGCAACAAAATGGACGCCGAGTCCATCTTGTAAAACCAAGCACGCCACGGCATTCCTAGAAGCCTTCCCATGAGGGGAGGCTATTTACCTTCTATCTATCACCTTTTCGAAAGACAGAGACTCGTCCTCTAGGTACAAGGCTTGCACAATTGCCTTATCACGTAGGCCCAACAAAAACTGGTCACGCAATGCTTGGTCCAAAAAGGTCTTGGCCTTGCAATGACGCGAGCACTCTTGGAGGCCAGCAGAGAACTCAATAACTGTTTCCTGCGGAAACTGAACTCGCTGGTTGACTTTGTGCCACTCCGCAATTACTGATCGCTACGGAATAAAGTATTTTCACAGGGCAGCGGTGATCTCACTATAAGAACGTTCTGAGGGCTTTTTAGGTTTGCACAGGTTCCTTTACACACCATATGTCTCCTTGCCTATCAATGATAGCAGTAAGGTGTGTTTCTTATTTTCATGGGTCGGTTCTTACCCTAAATCTAGCACCACAAAATATTCCGACAACCTCTCTTCATACGGCTCCCAGTCATCCTCGCCAAGCACAAACTTTTCCATAAAATTTGACATCCTCATCGCCAATGTTGTCAGTTGCAGCGTGAGGTTGGAACACCACTTACAGTTTATTGGCACCAAAAACAATTGAGTCAAAAAATGCACAGATACAGATGAAAATACAACTACAATATAGTTCCTTTAATTCTGTGCCGCATAAGTTTTGTATGTGTTCCCCATGATATATCAGAAGTTAAGGTAATCCCAAGATATTTAACTATATCTGAAGATTTTATGTTTACTCCACCATGGTATGGCATTTGTGTGATGACTTATGCAGGAAATGACTGTGGTGCGTTTACTAAGATTTAATTCTAGCACCCACTGCTGGCTCCTCTATTGAACATTGTTAAAGTCTGATGACAGAACTTATAAGTCTGCATCTTCGCTTTTTTCATGGTAGATAACACTGCATTATCTGGTGCTTGTCTCCACTCATTATTCCTCAAAGTTGATAAATATTGAGAAAGGATGTTAAAAATAAAAAGTTGGATTTTAATTGCTATTTTCCCTTCCATCCTAATGTATTAAGCTCCAAATTTTAACTTCTGTGTGGTTACTTTCAGGAGCTACCAAAGGTCTTAAATTATGCATAAAGCTGAACTACTTTTTACAGCCTTCCTTATTTATTATTTTTATTTCAGGTTGTTGGTTGGGGCTATGATGAAACAGGAACAGTCACCGAAGATTTGATGATGGCCAAGATGCCTGTAGTTTCTCAACAGACTTGTATATGGAGCTATCCGCAGTTTTTCTCTCACTTCACATCTGAAAGAACATTTTGTGCTGGATTTAGAAATGGTACATATATTTTTTCTTATGTGGTGATCAAGGCATATGTGAGGTTGGACCTGCTAGCCATCTCAATTGTCTGGAATATGTCATCACTTTTTACACTTGTTTGACTAATTTAGAATAATTAATACTTGTATTTTCTGAAACTTGGTTTTTAAGCTTTGGGACTTTGTCTTTGTGGTTGATACAATTTAAAAACTGCAGTAGGTATTTAGATTATCCATAGAGTAAAAAGAATAAATAGAAAGAGAACTAGTTCTAGATAATGGAAATACATGGAACATTTTCAATACATTAGACAGATATCGGAAATGTTCAAGGCATATGGATTGCGACGCGACCAAGAATGAAATCGTAGGACATTCCAGTTTTGAATTGCAATCATTTTACAAAATTAATAGCAACCTTTTTCCTGCTAAAGATACAGTGCTGAAACTGATAAAATGTACAGAAAACATATTTATCTACCATTGACTAAGATACAGTTGTCATTAAGGTATTTTAGTTTGAGTTACCTATGAATTATCAAAGTGGGAACTTTGCTCTAACACCGTCAAAAACCAGTACTTTTTATTTTACACCCATAGTGAAAAATATTAAAATGCATTTTAAAGTTTAAATTTACCAGTGGGTAACAAAGAATTGAATAAGTAAAATTATGGTGTGATTAGTTTTTCTGTATGTCTTCTCATTATTATTTTATTTGTTTCCAAACACGAGTGTACATAATTTCTGTGCTGACAGTAGTGTATTTTATGTTTTGAGGTTTGAACACCTGTCATTCATCATTGATTCGTTGTTCATCCATCATTTGGAATGAATCTCTTCACCTTTTGTCATTGATGTAGTGTTGGCAGTCATAAAGGCACACATAATTGGGTGCTGAAGATATTCTACATGTTCTCATAAACTTTTCTTGAGCCATTGCCATGAAACCTATCTTCCACCCCTTCACTCTAAAATAATTCTAGTCCCTAACCATAAGGTTATTTCCCTTAACCTTTCTCAGCACTCAATGGTTGGTTGTGGGCTCTTGATCACCAGTTGGTTTGGAAGGGTTGAGAGATCCCATCCACCCTGGAGCAGAGAGAGGGAGAGAGGCCCTGAGAGACCTGTGTTTAACTTGCTGGCAAGCTCATGAATTTGGGTGGGGTGAATGTGAGGATGGAGGACCATATTTATGGTGAAACACTTTACTGCCATTTTTACCTCACAGCATTGTCTCATGGCAATAATAGTTACTAATTGGACCAAATGTGAGCTCTTTCAGGTTTTAACCATTGTGTGAGGTCTCTACGTATTTTTTCACCGACAAATATAGGTAATTGAGCCTTCCTGGCTTCTCAAAGGCTGTGGGTTTGTATCTTCCATTGTGTGTCATTGCTGTATTTTTCTTCAGATTATCATCATATGAGAGATGGAATGCTCCCCTGATGTATGGGTGCATAAAAACCAATATATACATTAGGGGTTATGATCCAAAACTTTTTCTCTAATTCCAATGAGCTTCAGGTGAGAAAAGTTGTCCTTAGGGCTTTGAATAATGCAGGATTTTTTTAAATTTATGTCGACAGTCCTAAGGTTCTGCCAAGAGGTTAAATTTTCAGAATTTTTGGTCGTTTTGGTAAAAAGTGGAAGTAAGCAGAATATCGTGCTCTGCCTCGTTATTTTATGAGAAACTCTTACACATTGTTACAATGTAAGTTAAAATGGTATGGAAGTTATTACATGAGTGCAGAACTCACAGAAAAGGAGGAGAAATAAGAGTGAAATTCAGGCTAGGCACCCCAGTAAGCTCATTTTGTGAGAAACATTTGAATCCTATGCGAGTACCATTATCAATTTTGCATTGTGTGTAAGGTATAAGTGGGAATAAGGAAAATAGTAGAAATTGATTCTGACTTTTATTTGATGGTAATTCTAATATCAGCAGGTTATAACCTAAGCATCCTTAGCGGGGTCCCATTAGCCCTTGCAAAGGATCCTATTTGGGTTGTGTGTGTGCATCTGTGTTGGTCCCTGGTGAGGAAGTAACATTCCCATAAACCATCACAGGGGGGTATTCTTGGTAGAGAGGCTGTGGTTGGTTGCTGCTGTGGTTTCCCAGCATACCAACTCAGAAATTCGGGAGCTTTCTAAACTCGATTAATTCTGGCTTAACTTTGTGAAAATCCATTCTAAAGAATTCAAATGCGATATGGTACTTTTTTCACAGTTTTTATTTCAGGTCAACCGGTTTCGTCACATAGGCAACATCATCACCACCTGATGATGTTGCCTATGTGATGAAACCGGTCGACCTGAAATAAAAACTGTGAAAAAAGTACCATATCGCATTTGGTGCTTTCTGATGAAGGGTACCAAATGTTAATGACTTTTGGAGACTTTCTTTGTTTTATTTTAATTGTCTAGCCATAAGAGCTCACCTCATCATTGTGATGGCTTTCTACTGATGATTCGTTAGACTATGAATCAAAAACACTCCCAAGTATAAACCCATGAAAGCAGTCTTTAATGGATAACCTTTGTAAAAGTTATGTTTCCAATAAAATCTCTACAGAGATCATTAATGTTTTAGTCACAAAGTGCAAATGTTAACAAGGCATTTGAGTGAATGAAGCACAGGTAGTTAAAAAGGGTTATGGTGGATAATATCATGGTTTATTCCTCATCAGAGTGGAGAAAAGTGGTAAGGAAGCTGGTGGCTCATTTAAAATACACAGTGTGTTACACAGAGTTTTCTGCTCTTCACATAGATGAGCAAAGGGATCATTTTAGCTCAAGGGTGCAGATAATATTACCTTGCTACAGAAATTGTTAAGTTGGGAAATATTGTATCAATGATCAGTAGATTGGTTGGTTATTCAGGCAAGTCCACCAACTGTTGAGGTAATTTGTGCTCTCATGTTTTTTATGGATCCATAAGAGGTAGTATTAAACTTGAAGTGCCTCTGGTTTAGCATTCAAAAAGGGATGGGGGAGACACACAAAAATACCACCAGTGCAGGTATATAGACCCGGGCCATTAGGATAAAAAGTCAGATCTCGAGTCTCCCTGCCAAACTGATAAAATGGAATGGTATATGATATAATGAGAACAGAAAGTAAAGTGATTATGGCGATGACAATCTAAATCAGCCATATAAGGTTTGGCAGGATCACATTATGTTTGAACTCTTTCATTCTCTGATCAGTACTGTATCTGAATTTTTATCTCTTAGATTGACTACAGTTTAATAAGAAACTTGTTGCTTTGGCGGAAAAGACACTGGTAATAGCTGTAGAAGTAGTTAGAAATAGCAATGGTTGGTCAAGGGAGAGATTAGATATAGATGGCTGAATATGATCTAGGAAAATGAAATGACATCTGCAAGAAATTATTACTACTGCTGCCATTTAAAGCTATAAATGAAGTAAGCTCATACTAGGTATATACTATTTAAAAATATTGAGCCTAATTTATGAAGTAAGCATGCATGAAATGTTTTTGTCCTGGTTGTGAATGCTGTGTTGCCAATTATTGTTGAAATTTTGGCCAAATTTCTGGTTGAGCACACTCGTGTACTTCTTTAGACAGCTAATCTTATTAAATTTATTCTAATTGGGTAATTTCATAGTGATATGCATTGCTTTTTTCATTGAGTCTAATTTAAAGCTAATATTAGGTGCTAATCTCTAAAAATTTCTACCTTTTTTTCAGGAACAAGTGTTTGTAATGGTGATAGTGGTGGTGGGATGGTATTCCCAAAATCTACTGGCCTTGCCTCAGGAGGAAAAACAGTAACGTGGGCCCTTCGTGGAATTGTGTCTTTAAGCACATCTCAGGCAAATAAAAGAGTGTGCAATACTGAACACTATGTGGTATTCACTGATATAGTAAAATTCTATGACTGGGTGGACAAATATGTCTGAAAAAATAATTTTAAGACTTTCTCAGTGGTAGGTGCCATATGATATTTTGTAAGTATTGTCTGAATGCCTTAGATATAGCAATACATGAGTAATGGCTCATGACTTTTTAGGTTGTGCACCAGGGTTCAGAGAGCAACCTTGGGACTGATCTTTGAGAGCACTTAGATGTAATCGGCTGTATGCCAAACTTCAAAATTTTAACCTCTTGACCTGAAGCAAGATATGAAACTTATAGCATGCATATCTATTGTGCATGATTGATATTACCAGAACTGATGTGAGAGCTCTCTAATATTTGAATGTCATAGGATATAATGCACATTAGAACCCATTCTCTGTGTCTAGAGAATTACTTTGTTATAAAATCTTTCGTGAATATTTGAAACTTGTAATTTTATTTAGTTTTAGCTATGATTTTCAGTATTGTGGTTATTTTGCCCAAATTGAAACTCTTTAACTGTTAAAAGTGAATTGCATTTGATTGGCAAGTGTTTGAAGAAATAATGAGGATATAACACTGGCTATTAGCCAGAAAAATTAGAGTATCAGAGTGTATTTTGATTGAAATTTACTATGTCCATGATGAGGAATTGCTTGTGGGAAGGTACATGATTTCTAAGTTAATTTTGATGAAGTGTGAGAAAAAATAGACTTGGAAAAATAGAACTTCTGCTGTTAACATATGACCAATATCAGTGCCTTGAGTGTGATATAGCCCAACTTTGATGAAAACTTAGCTACTGGGTGTGAATGTTGTCCGGTAAAGGTAAATTCTTTATCTAAAGGTATCCAATGAAAGTGGAAAGCATATTTCCCAGCAAAAGTGGAAATGAATACCTCAATGATGAATGACAAATGTGTACCAGTCTATTTTGGTGGTACTTTATACCTTCACCACAAAACTAATACCAGAACATCATGACTTCAGCGACCAGAATGTCATTAATTGACAAACTTGTGCCATTTTCATTGAAATAGCCAAGTAATGTATGTCTTCATTTCAATGGCACATCACTTATTGTTGTTTCATGATAGTGAAGTATATTGCATCCTTGTATCAAGATAATTTACTTTTTATACATTTTATATCACCATTGACAAAAATTTCTTCATAAATGTGTTTTAATTGGTAGAAAAGTGTTATAATTTATATTTGTCATTTTCATGCAACCACCAACCAAAATTCCCTGATAAAGTAATGGATTTTCATTTTTCTCATTTCTCATGCACTCATTAGTCATGTGGACCCTAAGGACCATACTGGCTTCATTTCCAATAATCAATGAAAACTGTTAGAAGGCTTCTGCCATTTTATTTTTTATTGGTATTTTGCTGGTTCTTCCCAGGTTCCACCATTTTTAAGGTTGACCGTTTCGCCGGAATTCCAGTTTGCATTATCAGGTCCTAATCTATTATAATCTAATTAGGACCTGATGAAGCCAACTAGAATGTCAGCAAAATGGTTGTCCATAAAAAATGGTGCAAGGTGGGGAGAATAAAAAAAATACCAGTAATCAATGGAAATGTCTGGTTTAAGATCGGCAGTTTATTCCCTCTGTATTGAATTATGTCTAAAATTGTGGCTGTTATAATGAAGAAGCAATGGCCAGATTACCATGGATGTTTCTGCATGCCCCTCTGGGCTAAAACAGGGTATGAGAAGGATACTCATTTCATGGAATAGCCTCTGAGGAATAATATTGTGATTTTCCTCTTTTACAGCTTGTGCTGAAAGTTTGCTATAAGGTAGACTTCTGCTGCTAGTTTCATTATAAGAGAGCTGCAGTGTGAATTGTGTTTAACAGTGTGAAAATTGTCATATCTTAAGGAGAAAATAGTGTAGATAAACTTTAGTGCATATGGTAGAAGTTGATGCGTTTGATATATCCATGACAATGCACATTGATTTTCATGCAGAAATGCCCAAGGATCTCCATGTGTTTGGCATGAAAAAGAGTGAATGAATACAAATGAGTTAATGCTGATTTCTTCCTTATATTTTAATCCCTTGATTGTGAAGTTTCTATAAAACTGGTGACACCAATAAATTATTTTAATTGCTACAAAAGGAATATTTTGATATATTTAATATTCTATTCAACCAATAACGAAAACTGAAACTATTTTTAATGTGAGTAACTTTGGATGCATTTTCTGTCCTTCTAGCTATACCATATTGTAATTTTGAAAGCTGTATATTAGGGTTAAGTAAGGTTGTCATTAGCAGTAATCGATCCAAAGATTAGCTTTTCTTTGGATCCCTACTCCAAGCACTGTCCAGTTGACGGCTCACTCAATGTTATTCTTTTTCATAAATAACTGACAATCCAATGTGAAGTATGTGACTCAAACTCTCAGTCAAGAGGAATTTAGAGAAAGCACCGCACCATTTTATCGTTAATGTGAACCAGACATTAGAAAACCTAGTCTTAGTTTGGTAGCTAGATTTTAGAATTCAAATTTTTTAGAATTTAATTTTAGAGAGTCACTGAACAAGTTTCAGTGTAGGTTATTTCTCACAGAGAACTCAATTCTTAATTGGGTTTAATGAGTGGGGGCAAGATTGAATTACCTTCTACATTAGAAGGGACTTTAGCAGTGGATCCATAGGTGTATTTAGTCTGTCTTTGGTTAATGATGACAGGCTCAGCAGCCTATCGGGATTCCGGGGACATACGGGCCAACAGAATCATCCGACAGCAAAAAAAAAAGAAAATGCTGACCCTGGATTTCTCTCTATCCTTCTTCCATCCTTGGGAAATCCTTCCCAAAGCGATGTATTTACTCACCTTTCATGGTAAATGCCACATCAGTTTTCAATACATTCCTAGTTGTCCAACCAACAAATCGAATAAACCAAAGTAAGGGGATTGGGATATTGCAGTGACTAAAACAATGGAATCCCTTTCCGAAAGGTTCAAATCTCGGTCATTTGTAAAGACTTTTCCATAATGTACCGAGACCCCATTTTTCAATAATTTACTGATTTACCGACACCCATTTTTGGGTCATCCGATGGCAAGTTGAGGGTCTGTGGTGCCATACCCGGTTCGGATGAACTTTTTCCTTAGGTAATTAATACATGTTTTCATCTCTGGCTGTGACACACATAGAATATCTTCTTACGATACTTAGGTGTCTTGAGGAGAGTACTTAAAGCACAGTACTCCGAACTTCAAATATACCGTGGTCCCCTTGATGCCTTTTGCTTAGAGTACGCTAATTCCGACACCGGGTTTCTTTCCACCCTCCGTCTATTCCTCAATTATCCTTCCGTCAGAATCCAACCCGCCCTTCACTAATGGCGAAAATGTCCTCAGTGGTCAATTGCCTCACCAAAACAACCAAACCCAACAAACTGAATTGATTGATCGAAGGAAAAGGCTTGTGCGTGCCTTTGTCGAGTAACAGTTTCGTCCAGCCGATGCTAACCTTCCTACTCGATTACTTGCGTCACCGCAATGAATAAAATTGTGTAAACGCGTGAAGATCAGGTCTCGAGGATTTTCCTTGAAGGTGTGGATGCGTGCCGCGTGGATGATAACATGGTCTGTCCCCGCATCGCTCGCGGAAACCCACCAATCCACCTTCCCCATCTCCACACGTCCCGATCTCCCCCTTCCTCCGTTCGCGAGCGCCGTCCTGGGGCGAAAAAGGGCACTTCACTCCCGTGCAATCCTACGAGACATCTCTCTCTCTCTCTCTCGCGGTCCGGTCCGGCGGGAAAGTTGTCCATTTGCATTGTGGATGAGCAAGTTGTTACATCGTCCCCGATTCCCAGGGACGCTTTTCGGTCTTTCTGTCGTCTGCACCAAACTCGGAAAGACTTGGGATCAGGGCGGGCGAAACAGCCGGGATTGAAGAATAGTGGTCCGTGAACGTGACAAAGGAGAGTGAAGAGCACAGGGGCTGTGGTTCAATAGAAAATACGCGACACGAAATCCAAGCATCTCTCAATCATCTTCCAGCGACCTAACCAGAGCATCGTGATCGAGTGAAAGTTTTGAAGAGAATATTCTGAACTCCGATCCACGGAGATACGATCATTGTTGTGCGTCCAAAACTTTTCCTAGGAATTAATTCAGTCGTCTTCACTAGAATAGGGAATATTGGACACTGGTCGGATTTCCTCTCGTCTCACGGATACCACAGACATTTCAAGGATTTCCGGGCTGGTTTTCACGAGGAAACATACCAAGGGGCAACGTAACCAACTTATGGATGCAGTGACCACATTCGTCGCTTAATATCAGCGGACGACTGTACCAAGTGTGGTCGGATCTACGTTAAACGTAACAAGGTAAGCGAGCTGAAAATTCAAAGGCTTAGCTTTTCTTGAAGTCCTTTCACAGTGATTGACCTTCGGACCACATTTCCCAAAATGAGTCCTCAGCGCCATTGGTCTTGTATTTTCCACCAGGACGGGCATTCGTTGGTGACATATGTTTGTAACACTTCCGATGAAATTACGAAAACTGTGTGCGATTACTTAGCTTGAACAACATTGTTCCCATGTTTCGAGAATATAGTCGTTTGATTAAACTTTAATCTGTTCGATTAATCGTAGAAAGGAACGTGATTCCTAAAATGAAGGAACTTCGTGAAGAAGGGGACTTAATTAGTATTTTAATTTCTGCACGAAACGTACAAATGATTTGTTATACGTCATTAATATCGCTAAGAATATCTATGGGTTGTAACCGCGTCCACCTAGCTGAAACAGTATCGAGTCAATTTTTGACACTGTTATTTTTACCCATTTTATGCTGTAAATTGTTTGAAATAACTGGTTTTTGACATCGTCGTCCTAGGAGTACCCACTTTACTGTTCCTCACCATTGAACACTAGGTTCTCCAGAAAGTTCAAAATGGAAGGTATGACAATTTTCGCGCAAATTAGATATGTTGGCATCCATTAGATTCCTTTATGGCTCGTAACTTTGGTGCGTTTCAAAGCATATTCCTCCCAATGGGTCTACGGGAATATTTTATCCCACTATAATGTTGCAAGTCGATGCCGTGTTCGAAGAAATTCCCAGAGATATCCTGGGAGTGTTTTTTCATGGATAATGGATCCGATCATTTGGTATTCATTATTCTAGGGTAGCTAAATCAGTCGATCACCTCTTGAATGCTTTTCATTCGGCTCTCTCGCAATTCCAGATGAGGCCGAGTATCTCCTTGGAAAGCAATGTCCGGGTAATGCCGTTAAGGTACACTCTTAGTGGATATCACGGATTCAAATCTCTTGGGACATCTTATAATAACTGAACTCCTGTTCGTACACTATGGACATTCGATGTCAGGTTAGATACTTATTTTTAAGGAAGAATTATTTGGACCCCTTAAACCCCGTAAATGCAGGCAATTTGCAATACGGATAATTATTCTGTCGGCATAGCTCCAGGCGTTTCGAGGAGTTAGAAAGCCCCTGACAAAGCAGTAACATAGCCGGAAGCCATCCCCTTGTCATCCGCGGACTCTACTCAAGATTTAAGCACAATACTATCCGTTGAGTAAGCGAAATGTGCGTGGACTCCGTGCTAAAGAGCAATACTTTTTTAAATCAAATACTTTACGTATATCGTGTTTTGTGCGTGATGATCCTATTTACTAGTTTACACAACGTAAATGCCGTCGAATTATGAGGTTAATACCCGCTATTAGTGAGTCACGGGTGATCAAATATAAGTCAAACTCTTAGTAATACATTGATTGAAACGGAGCATTTTGACTTGCAATTTACGATAGGGATGGCAAAGAATGTTATAAACCGATTACTCGATCATTTTATTAATCATAAAAAAGTCGATTAAACATTCAAGTAATTAGTTACTTATTATCGTATGATTAATCGATTATTTCCACCGAACGATTGAATTTTGCCATCTGTAGGGATGTAAAAAATACTTTGAATTAATGAATCAACCATTAATTTATTATAAAAATTGTGAATGAAAAAGTAACGCTTTGTTTTTTCACGAAATTGTGAAAATGTAGATTTATGTGGAAAAAAAGCATTACTTTTTCATTCACGACGATTAGTAAATTCCACAATGTCACGGCAGAAACCAGCAACTTTAATCATAAAAAGTGTTAACCATTCAATAAAGTTGTTGCTTATTATCATGTGATCAATATATTAATTGAAAGAGAAAAATCAATTACTTCAACCGAACAATAAACTATTGCTCCTCTACTTACACAAACGAATATAAACGATTTCCTTTTGAAATCGGGATACTAGTGACTGAAAATCAACCCGCTGATAGCCTCTTCGATCCATTATGAAGATTGTTTACGAACACGAGGAGCGTAGATGTGATTTGAACAGGCGGAGTGATCCACCAGTCGTCCACAGGAGAATAGGGGAAGAAATCCAGTGTGTATGTGTCTATCCTTGAACCGCAGTTAAAAGTGAAAGTCTCGTGCTGGGCATTAAAACAAGGGAAAATAAGACATTGAATCATCCCACGCTTCCCTGCGCCGGGCTGTAATCACTCCAAAAGCCGTTGTTTTTTTTACACTAGGAATATCTACGAATTACCATAGGTGTTTCCCAACAGCAGCCTCAACTAACGTTCCAAATGACGATGGAAAATTTTCTGCAACATTCAACGAGGAAGGGATAAGTTTCAATCTGAACATGGAGCGAAGCTCAGTTGTCTCAGGGGTGACTTCATGGAATTTATTATACTTAGGAATTAACAAAACTTTGTATGTTTTACTTAAGAGTGGGGGATCGGGTTGGTGCGGTGGGTAGTGTACTCGCCTACCATACGGGCGGCCAGTGTTCAAATCCCTGCAAAGGGGTATGTTTTGTAGAGGATATACGATCCTTGAGTGTCTTGTGGAAGGCACCTGAAGTACAGCACTCCGTTATCGACGCCGGGTTTCCGTCCACCCTTCCTCCCTTACCTGTCCCCTATGGCGCAAATGACCTTAGCTGTCGGTCGCCTTCCCTAATATCCAATTCTTAACTTAAGAGTAGGTATTTATTGTACGACCGGTTTCAACGACTAGTCGCCATTATCAGGTACATTATACAGGGCTCTCCGTCACGGATTCAAATCTCTTGGGACATACGATAATCACTGAACTCCTGTTCGTACACTGTGTACAGCAGATGTCAGATTTGATTCACATTTTAAGAAAGAATTATTTGGACCCTGAAACCCTGTGATTTTCGTGAAAAAATTTTCCCATTGCTTTTCCTTCATCAACCCCCCTCGGATAAACGCTGTCCCACCCAAGAATCCCTTAACCGTTCCTCTCTTCAACCCACAGATTATCCGTAGAAGCAATTACTAATCTCCAACCCTCCACCCTCCTTACTTTTTCCTTTCTCCCATCCCCGCGTCACACTCTGAACTCATCCCAACCCCCGCCCTCCCCCTTCTCGCCTTACTCTCTCGACCCTCCTTCTCGCCTCACCTTTCCCCTCCGCCCTAGGCACCACCTTTGAATATATATGACGGAGAGCACTGTATAATCTACATCTAGATCTACATACTATCCCGCGAGCCGCCGCTTGGGCGTGTGGGCAGGTGGTGTTAGTTCACCAGCCGAGTAAATGTGTACGTTTTTCGAAATGAAATGGTAACATATATTTTAGGAGTGTATTTAGTGGATCTCAATTTTTATTGTGGTCGCTTATTGTCCGCGGAAAGAGCGAGTTTTTATACCTATCTCTTCGGCAGTGTATCTCTCTTATTTTATTGCTCCTGCCAGACCTAGAGATGTAGTGAGGAGTCATGATAATATTCTTTATGTCGCTCTGAAAAATATCAGTTGTGAATTTATCAAGCAACCTAAGCCTAGCGTGTAGCCTCCAAGTCTCTGGGGGCTCCCACCTTAAACGCTTTAAAAGTTGTGAGACACTATAGTTACGCTCGTAGCAGTTTTTACCAAAGCGCGCTGCTTTCCTATTTATTTAATTTATTTTTTTGGTTAAATCTCTTTGACTAATAATATACCTCATGATGTCGACTATTCGACGAAACCGGTCGCACAATAAATACTCCTAAGTAAAACTTTCAAAGTTTTGTTAATTTCCAAGCATGGAAAAGTTTTACAGATTTAAGGCTGAAACTATTGATTTTACTATACATTGTAAATGGAGTAACTTTGTTATTCCATGAGAGTGACTTTGAATCGGAGATCCTGCACCTGGAGAAGAAAGGGCGAAGACTTGACGCGTTATAGCAAATGGGAATTTTGAAAAGTGTGCGTTATTAAATTCCTGAACTAGATTTTTAAAATGGGAATGGGTAGTTAGCCCATTACCCAACCCTCCTCCATTATCCGGGCTTGGGACCGGCAGCACTGGCTCCTTCCTGAGTTACTCGATCCACCCATTTGCCAGCACAGGCGGAGGCAAAAACTTTAGGACCCATTCAGGAAAAAAATATCTTGAGAATCAGATTCAACCATGAATTTTATGTTTTTTTTAGAGAATCCACTCCGTCAAAACTACAGCCGACTACAGCGATTGCTATGGACCGGGCATGTGGCTAGACTGGATGACAAAAGAATACCAAAGAGAACGTTAGATAGCTGAATGTACGGTAAAAGACCAGTAAAAAGACAGCGCAAACGCTGGGAAGATGAAGTACAGGCTGACACACGGAATCTCCCATGACTACGACTCTGGAGGAGAGCAGCAACAGACAGAAAAGCATGGAGGCAGAAGTTGGAGGAGGCCAGGGCCCAAACTTGGGCTATAGCGCCATAGGAGAGGGGAGAGTGCATTACTAGGAGACTTTCGTTGACAGATTTTTGTATTCCTTCCGCTCCCCCATTCTTAGACCACCCTTCCTTCCTCACTTAAGGCTCTCTTGAGGGAGGCATTCCCGAACCTTACACCTCCCCGCTCATATGCTTCAGGGTCGTCTCGAGCGTGCGGAGTTCCAAAAATTTCCTCCACACTCGTCTTTTTCATTCACAGATGCTTCCATCTCCATTCCCCCTAAGATCTGAGGTCACCAGCGCATTGGATTTCCCTAACCTCTCCTACCAAACGAACTCTCACACGCCCGAGTCCTACCTCCCCCCCCCCCTTCAAAGGGACATCCCTCCAATTCCCAAACCCAAGACTCTGACGCACAGCCCCTTAAGCTTCCCCTCCCCTATTTCTCCACCCTCCCTCTTTCCGCTCTTAGCTTAGGGACAGGCCAAATGCATTCATACACTGATATTCGAGTACCCGAATAAATACATCTACTTATCAACCTGTAAGACACCACAAGGCCACCACTTAAGGATCTTCCTTCCTTCCTTTCCTTCCTTCCTCACTTAAGGATCCCTACCTGCATCCTGAACCTTAAACCTCCCCTTATATGCTTCAGGGTCATCGCGAGGGTGTGGAGTTCCAAAACCTTCCTTAACACTCGACCTTTTCACCCACAGATACGTCTATCTCCCTTCCCCCAGAGATCTGAAGTCACCACCTTACATTTCTACTCGGCTGGTGACCTAATACCCCCTGCTACACGCCCATGCGGCGGCTCGCAGGGTATTATGTAGATGTAGAACGGTGTTTGGCAGGGGGTGACTTATCACCGACGTGAACTGCAGTGAAGAAATTTACTTTCACCAACAAGCACCAACAATTGGTATAGTAAAAATGCTACAGAAATTACTAATATGATTTGTAATGTGACTATGTAAACGCGACACAAGATTCATGCTAGGAGCATGCAAATCATGGTGTCAGCGGTACTCGGCAGATTTAGAAACATAAGCAATACGGGTACATACGAATTAAACAGCTACACTTCCTGTCGACTAACCTACTTCAAAGTCTTAACGCAGCCATCATGGTCTCTTATCGATCGCTGGAAAAACGACGTTTTAAATCTTTCTGTTCTACAATCTATTTCCCTCATTTTATTCTCATGATCTGATATACCGTAGCATGTTGGAGATCGTAACGTATTAAAAACTTCGTCTAAAAAATAAATATTTTTTACATTTGCATAAAAGATTGAGTCTAATTTTCTATCAACGGTATGAAAGCGATTCCCAATCAAGTTTTTGCAAAAGGTCAGTAACACTTTCAAAAGTCATCGTTCACATATTGAGGAGAATTTGGACCAACGGCATTGGAGATCATATCATTTCTCGACCTATTGCGTTCGAGAAATGATAGCGTATTATTTTAGTGATCTATAGATAGTGTCTTATTTTATTCTCATGGTCTTATCTACCGTAGTGTGTTGGAATTCGTAAGAGATTTATAACTTCATTGGAAAATTAATTGGTTTTGAATTTACATCAAAGATTGAGTCCGATTTTTAATCGGTGGTCTGAAAGCGGATGCCATCAAAGTTGTAGCAAGAGGTCAGTAACACTAACGAGACTATCATAACGGCCTTTCACGTATCTTGCTGATCTTCTATGCACGCACGCACGCAAGCTATCTTCTCTGTTCCTATATATTCTTTGTCTTCCGTGCTATAAGTACCTGGGACGTCTTTCATAAAATTTATCTGGAATAACAAAATTACTTAATATAAAATGGAGGGTAGCGTTTCACGGTTCAGAAACTTGGTTGCTGCGTATGGGATGGGGGAGTTGACTGAAGTCTTCTAGTTGTGGAGAGAAATGGAGACACTGCGCTGGAGGAAGAGGAAAACAAACGAAATTTGGGGGATTTTGCTAAAAAAACTGATGATGTAATGCTTGGTGGAATGGAGGTGAAATCTTATGAAGTTTAATGGAGACGCTAAATTGGATCAAGGCTTCATTGAGAAGTATGACCAATTTGAGGAACGTAATTGAGGGAAGAATGCTAATTGAGCGCGGAAAATGAGGAAGTTTTAAGATTGGTAATAAAGGGCTAGTAAAGGCCCCCTAATGTCCTGTTTACATTACTAGCTTTCTAAACAAGTAAACTCTAACCCTAGTGAAAGTTTTCCGTGTAAGCGCAGGTTGGCGCTAACTTCGAGTCCCGATTCCGCCCGATGGCCCGAGTCAACCTATTAACCACGCTAGAATTACTAGGGCTTGCGCTGGTTACCATAATTTTTAACTCGTGTGAACGTAGACTGGTTAGAATATTAATTAATCAATGCTAATTTAATCATTTTTCTTGCCCATACAATCTTGTGAATTCAGCCCACAGCCCTGGAATCAAATGGAAAGCAACATGCAATGCTATTTGGGCTATATCATCCCCTTAACTCTCCACCAGAAGCCACCAACACCTTATCCACTATATTGACTATCATTCTAACTCTAGTAATGTAAACTGGGCATAAGTGTCAAAATGAGATTTTCAGAGTTTCCGTCACCACGTTGCTAGTCATACTATACTCATCACAAATATTTTCTTTGGGAAAGAACTTTGGCTTTTGCTGATGGCATCCTTGAGTCGCAAAAGAATCTTTAGCACAAAATTTTCATACTGATCCAGTAATATATTTATAATGAAAACTTTTTGCAGCCAAGGAGTAGTTTTCCATTGCTGTTGTTGCCATTTTTATTGAGTTAATTACCACATTTTTGGATTCTATTTTCGTTTTAATTTACCGATAATCAAGAATGTAGGGTGGTGAGGTGCCAAAAGATTTTATTATATTCCCAGAGAGTATTTGCTTCTGATAAACAATTTTTCGGTAAACTGACACAAACAATCTTCAGAAAAATGTTTTATTCGTATACTTGGCCGAGTCTTACTCTTAACATATAATTTCATCTGATGTTCAATCTGCGAAAAAGCGGCGAGGAAAGATATCGTTTTGTCATTCAAACCAGGCAAGGGACACATTATCTATAAATAGCTTGACAGTTAAGTTATTTAACGGTGGAACAAACTTAAGGTAGTTAGAACGTGATGTTACCAATAACCCTTCAGTTGTCATATAGCATGAAATATATACACAAGCGTTGACGTTAAAAATAAGACAGTACACATTCAATCTGAGTTTCAAAATCATGCTAAGTAAATAACCATCATTTTGCTAACTATAGAAACGATCTCCCTTTTTATATAAATGTTCCATTTTTCTACGAAGAATATGAAGAAGAATACTCCCTGTGGTAGGAAAAATAATTGCTAATGCCTGAACCACACGATCATTTTTTCCGTCCCTTTTAAGGGATAGCTCCAATGATAGCTCAAATGATCGCTCGAAAATGATCGTGTGACTCGAAGAAAGTCAGGGATGGCTCCAGCGATAGGGATCCCTATAGCTTTTTCCATCCCTGGTCACGTCCCTTTTTCCGTCCCTGGAGGCATCGCTGACTCCACCATTTAGCCAATCAGAGTGCTCGGCCGCAAAGAGCGACTCTAACGCCACGTTCGGCATTCAATGGAATGAGAGTAGTTAACATAGAAATGATGCGAAAAGGGACGGAAAAAATGATGGAAAAAGGGACGGCCAAAATGACCGTGTGATTCAGAAAATGATAGCTCGAGTTATCATTGTCACGGTCCCTGAAAAGCTATCATTGGAGCTATCCCTTAAAAGGGACGGAAAAAATGATCGTGTGATTCAGGCTCAAGACTGTCCATAAATTTTCTCGCGGAGTGGGAATCGAGTTGCAGCGATGGATAAGAGATATTACTTCCCCTCGCGAGGGTCTAGCTCCGAGCATCGGCGAGGGTTTTCATTGGCCCCCTTGCCCTTACTTGGGTGCCGCGTGGATTGAACGCTAATTATATTACATTACCGTCGAACTGTGTATTCAGAGTGGTATCTGTTTGGATTAGCATCTGGCTGGGTATATATCTAATCACCCCGCTATCACCGTATTACCAAACCTTTTTCGACACATAAAACGGTGAAATACGATGAAATTGACATGAAAAAATCAAACCACGGACCTTTGGATTTCCGGGCCAATGCGCAGACCACTACGCTACCCAGGCTTTCTAATAATCATGGCAATTTCACTGTATTTTACCGCCTTATTCGCGAGGGGCCTGAATACTTTGTACACAGAGCGACGCGCGGCTTTAGCGCTGGTGAAGGATACAGTCCTCATGCTGTGGCTTCTTTGAGGTCCATTCTCCCTTTCGTCGCCATAATTGACGGACACTAAGAGTTTAACATCAACTTAATCCGTATCCGTCTAAATTGCCGTGAGCACTGCGCATTGATACGGAATAGGGTCCGTGGTTTGATTCCCGGGCTAGGCTGATTTTCTTTAATGGAAATTTCATTGTCAACACGCCTACCAGTCATCAATTAATGCAAAAGACCAAAGTTTTAGTCACCTCCTTTAGTAAATAACTAATAAACTAATCATTTTGATAAAAATCTATAGTAATTATGACATCGAGCTAAAGCTATAACTCTTAGGGGACCTTAGTTTTACCTCCAAAACGCACATGGTAACCCGAAAGACATTTAGAGCTTTTACACGTAACAACTCTTCTTTTGTGATTTTGATTTTTGTCGGCTTAAACTTTCTCTTATATGTACGCATGGCTTGGCGTGTGAACTTACTGTCATCAGGGAATTCTGGTTTCATGGTGCTTTTCCTTGTTTTCAAAGGGCAAACAGGGGTTGCGGTTCAAGGCACACATGGAGGATATGTCAGAACCGGTTCCTTTCACTGGCTACGTTCCCCCAAGGTTATCCAGTGGTCATACCTCCGTCCCAGATTCCTCATTTTGTATCCCCAACGATGCGCGATCTTCTTCTTTAGGAAACTTTGTCAGATGTAAGTCTGTCACGCTCGTTCGCCGACTTGAAGAAGAGGAACGAATCGATTGGATCAGTTATCACCTCGACAGAATTTTGTTTACGCGCACGTGAGATTACTTCAGAAAGAAGCCGGCAACATTCAACTCCCGGTGATTTGGACAGATATCCTATTTTTCATCTGCAATTACAATGTATGCGGCCCTCACAACACCTTTTCGCAAATACGTCGCTGACTATTTTGGGTCTTAAACTGCAGTTTAAAATTTCCAATCATTGCATTGACAAATGAGGTGGTACGAAGTCACTCGCACGGGTGTATATACACCAGGGGTTGAAGTTCGCAATGCAAAAAAAAAACATTTGACCCGACCGGTGTGACTGGCTGACACACCTGACCGGCAATTGGGAGTTTCGGGTTCGTATCCCGGTCGAGTCAAATTATTTTTTTAATGCCGAATTTCAAACCTTGGTGCGGTTTAAAAATTGTTTGCGCGAGGTGAATTTTAGTTCCTAAATGCACTCTTTTCGACCTTAATTTGAGAAAATAAAGCCGTTACATGAAGTATAAAGATGATGCAGAAATGATGGAGAGGCCAAAAATTTTTTTCTCATATTTAACGTCTCAGAATTTGATGAAATTAAAATTAAAAAAATTTAAGGCTATGACTTTAATCGTATATTTCACGTCGTGTCGTGTCAACTTTTATATAAATGGCCACAGGAGTAAGAGTTAGTAAGAGTGAAAATTGTCTGTGCAATTTTATGGCATGAATCATCTCAAACATTTTTGCACTACATCCACATCTGCAGAGCATAAATTTAATTAAATATTTTTTATAGAACAAATACGCTCAATTTTGCATTCCAACCAAACGGATTATATCCGACTCCGTTAATTAACTATAATTGATACGGTAACGGTAATCAATGTGATGAAATATGAGTAGATCGGATATTTGGGGACGCGACAGACGGTTAAGGTCATTTGCGCCATAGGGGACAGGTAAGGGAGGAAGAGTGGATAGAAACCCGGCGTCGGCTTTAAAGAAAGGCGCCAAGAGGACCAAGGCTTAACGTCTCATCGGACAGACGGAATACTCCACTTGAAGTGCCCTCCGCAAGACACTCAAATAGGGATCGGGTTTTTCTGAAAAAAATCTTCCTCTGCAGGGATTTGAACCCTGGCCGCCCGCGTGGTAGGCGAGTACTCTAGCCACCATACCACACACCATAAAATTTGACGTGGGTACCAGGGATGTTAAGGAATCGCTACAAATAAAGCGTGAATCAGTGCATAGTAGGAGTAATGCAATTAATGTTGCACGCCGATGAAAGTGTGCGTCTTGTGCGGCAGAAATTCACCACAAAATATATACGAGGATCGGATTGGTGCGATATTCTCTTATTGCGAGGACCAGTGGTCGATTTGAGGCAGTGGCGGATAATTTTCTGCGGATATCCAGTATCCGATCCCCTCTCGGGCGTATTTGAGAGAGTAAATTAAATAGTACTCGCTTTAAGTGAATTAAGTTCCATGTTCCACGGAGCCAGTGAGCACCTGAAGTTGATGTTAGGCGTCAAAATCCGGATTGTGCAATAAATTGACATATGAACTGACCAGTGAAGTGTGAAAGTTGTTTTCAATAATTATTTCTGAGAGCGCTAAAATTTAAGTTGTCCGTCTGTCGGATGGGATGTTAAACTGTTGACCCCTTGGTACCATTCATTAAGAGTAGACGAATGTCGGAGCCCGACTTCCCTTTGTCATTCTTCTTCCGCTCCCTACGCTATCTAGTCGTTGCCAACTTATCCTAGATGTCGGAAATGAATCCTGCCACCAGCTGCTTTCCCAGCTAATTTATCCCATCAATCAAATTTCTCCGCATAGCGGCAGGATATTTCACTACCAGCTTTAAACAAAAGGCAACAATCGAATCCTCTTTGTCCAATCATTTTTGTAACACGTGTAATAGTTTTTGAGCATTGAGTTTGCCGTTTGTTCAGGACGATCTTGTACAGAGGCGGTACAATGCTCCTAGTAATGAGGCAGTTGGATGAAAAATCTGTTAAGAACAGTGAAACCCAAAAAAGGTGTATTAGAAAGGTAGAAAAGGTATTTCTACATCATCATACTACCCTGTGAGCCACCGTATGGGAGTGTGGCAGGGGGCGATAGGGCACCAGCCGAGTAAAGATGTAAGGGATACGTTTTTGGGAGGTGAAATGGTTGACGTTTATTTTGGGAGTGTATTTAGTGGAGCTCAGTTTTTATTGTGGTCGCTTCCTGTGCGCGGAAAGAACGAGTTTTTGTATCTATCTGTTCGGTAGTGTACCTCTCTTATTTTATCGCTTCTGTCAGACCTAGAGATGTAGTGAGGCGTCATGATAATATTCTCTGTCGCTCTGAAAAACACCATTTTTGTATTGCTCAAGCAAGCTTAGCCTAGAGTGTAGCTTCCTAGTCCCTTAGGGGCTCCCACCTTGATCCCTATGAAAGTTGTGAGCCACTACACGTACGCTCGTAGCAACTTTTAACAAAGCGAGCTGCTTTCCTTTTTATTTTATCAATTTTTTTCGTTCAATCTTTATGACCAAGGGTCCCAAATGCTCGCGGCTTATTGGGGGTGTGGCGCAGCCAGAGCGAATTATTTAATTGGGTTCAGTTGAGTGATGTTCTACACCTTCTGTGTCAGAGGCAAATTTCACGTTTCACGGTTAAGTTTGTAGAAAATATATACACTGCCCATTAAGCACTAGGAAATATCGAAGGAGAGATGATCAACTACAATGATGAGGTGACCTCTCACGGCTGGACAAATAACACAATAAAGGGGGTCTCCAATAGCCGTAAACAATTGGCACCACTCGTCAGAAATCACCAACCTTGCTGTGTTGGTTTGCCGGGATGGGAGTTCCACAGCAGAGACTAACCCCAGCCTCTCCACCAGAATAGCCTCCTGCGGTGGGTTACGCAAGGTTACTTCCTTGCCAGTGACCAGCGGGGCCCCCCTTACACAACCATGATAGGATCCTTCGCAAGGGCTAATGGGACCCCACTAAGGATGCTTGGGTTATAACCTGGGATCGTTCACAGGGCTAATAGGACCCTTCTAAGGATGCCTGGTTATTTACGCAAGCACACTCACAAGCACACTAACAAGCACACAAAATCACTCACTCACACACACAAATGGGCCCAACTTCTGGGAGAATCAGCTCCAAAAGAACATGGTCAAATATACACAACAGGAACACATGAGGGTGGGGGTCGGCTATAAAGCTCTATAATATTTTGGCTATAAAGTACTTCGCTTCGCTTCAGCGAACCGAAGGTAATGCGTCACGAAAACACAAGGTTGAAGTGAGGAGAGTAAGGAAGCTTGTTATATTTAAGAGCTTTACATTAGCTTATACATCTAAATAGTGGCACTTAGAGTAGCACAGAATAACATGCGGTCGTTTAAATATTCGTTATCGTTATTCGTTAATAATATAACACATTTACAGGCACTCAAAATCACTCACACACACAAATGGGCCCAACTTCTGGGAGAAACTGCTCCAAAGGAGCGTGGTCAAAATCTACACACAAGAACGGACGAGAGTGAGGGTCGTTGACAGTTGATCAGTTTGATTCAAGTAGAAAGAGGAACCCGGTGTGGTGACTCATAACTCCCGCTTCCGTTCAGCATCATAAAGGACGAGATAATTAACCAAGTGCGTAATCTCAAGGACTACAAGATGGGAGACCGCAACATAAAAATCCTACTGTGCACGGTACTTGTAGCAGATTAGATCGCGCCAATAAAATTAGAGAGCTAGATTGTAGAACCGATAGGTATAAAATGTCATTTTTTCCACGTACCATTCGGGACCATAACAGCTGTGATCGTCGTCATGAATAGTTCGAGTACTGACAATAGGCAGACATTAAATCTTTCTCATTATATTCTCTCCTCTCTTATTTATGCATGATGTAAATATTGATGTTCTTACTTTTGCATGATATTTTGAATCCGTAGTAGTAGTCTTTGTATCCCTTGCATGTTGGAACGATTGAAGATAGAATGTTTCTTGGGTATTAGATTTTTAATTGGCGCTTTGCATGTGTGGTACGCGGGTTTCAATGTAATGTCGGTGTTCTACCATATCATTCATGCATGCCCGGTGTGGAAGCAGCCCCTGCCACTCACCCTTTGGGTGGCTTGCAGGGTATGACGTAGATGTAGATGTAGCAGAAAACGAAAACGGCCAACAGAGGTTGCGCAACAGTTCAATGATATAAGTCCTGTGAGTTGTGTTCGAACTGCTCGAGATGACACAGATCACTTAATTAGCGGGAAAATTGTGGTAAAAAAATAAAAAGTTGAGGATTTTAATAATTTATTTTATTTACTCGGATGGATGATTTAAGGTAGTTTGAGCGCAATATTACTTCCCCTAGAAATCAATGAAATTGGTCTCGCTTTAAAGAAAAATACCTCACCCTTCCAAACATATCAAAACATCAACCCCTTCCTGAACTACTTCCCGAGATACTGTTTGACGAAAAATAACAGACATTTTAGATGGGAAATGGTACATGTATGCACTCCATGGAGACCTAATTTTAAAAAATGAGTAACTTTTAGCATCTAGATCTCGTCAAAAACTTATAGTCAGTAGTTAATATTTTTTATCGACTATTTTTTAAAATAATTCATATCGTCACCGCCGTAAGTTTTCCAGGATCACTAGAAACCTTCCATTTTGATGGAGTTTCAAACGTACCGCGTGATAAAAACGAGTCAAGCTAAAAACTCAGGTGGTTATTTTTATTTAATTGCTTGGAATTTCAGTCATATTAAAGTATATAATTGCGCCATAAATAATTCAATATTTTATTTATGCTTCCTACAGCTGCAGATATTAAAACGTATAATTTGATTACAGTATCTATTATGATAAGGATTCTATCTCGCTCAAAGTACCTTAGATGCCTGATGTGTTGTTTTTTGTACCTTCAATCGCTATAATCAGCTATAATAACAATGTTCCCGCAAGAATGACTCCAGCGGGAATTCTGCGCGAGATTTTTACGAATAGTTCAAATACACCAAAATCTCGGACCGATCGTATTTATACCACGTGACTCCTTAGTTACGCAATCGAAATTATCCCGAGTGGATCAAACATAGGGTCCTTTCGATTTCGATTGCGATGGCCGCCGGTAGACAGCGATCGCCGCGCTGTGAATATTTTGATTAGGTGAAACAGCCGGTGTATAGTGGGCAGAAATAAAAAAATCACATCTTCCGCATTGTTTAATTTGATTTTAAACTCCTTCTAAATGGAAGTTTTTTTATGATTCTGAAAAATTATTGCGGTGGCAAAATGATTTACATTAAAAAATACTCGAAAACATGCAAACTACAGACTGTTAATTTTGACATTTAGTTTTTAGAAATTCCTCATATTTTAAATATGATCTCTCTTGAGAGCGTACACCTACCATTTTCTATGTCAAAGAGATCGAATCATTTGACAATAATCTCGGGAAGTGGTCCGGTAAGGGGCTGATATTATGGTGTTTTTGGAAGGGTAAGATATTTTTCTTTAAAATGAGATCAAATTCATTGATTTCAAGGTAAAATGATATTTCGATGAAACAACCTTAAATTGATAATATTATTCGTTGCAACGTTTGTGTTTGCTGCCAACGTTCATACAAAATCCGCTTTCGGCTGCGTTTCATTTGATTTGTCACTCTGGTGATCGCCAGCTGCTGTGTTCGATTGCTGGCTATCGTCGGCAATTGACGTGCTTAAATCGAAAGCACCCATAATATCCGGGTTGAGATGCGTTCGAAACCACTCGGAATGGTTTCGATAATGTAAATTAAGAGTCACGTGGCACGACAACGAGAGGTTGGAATTTTTGTTGAGTAATACCCACACTTAAGAGTCTGATATTTTATGTCTCAAATCATGTGTTATCACGCTCCATGAACAATATTTCCTCGAGAAATTCTCGATGCGGAAGCCTGCGCGAGATTTTTACGAGTGGCTTGAATACATAAAAATCTCAAAACCTTTGTTAGATAATTTACACATAAGATTGAGTCAAATTTCTTAATGGAGTCCAATTGAGTCTCAAAGCCATCGTTTTAATGGCTGTTGTGATAGTCTTGTTAGTTTCACTGACCCCTTGCAACAACTTGGATGGGAATCGCTTTCAGATCGTCGATTGAAAATTAGACTCAACCTATTATGCAAATTTAAAACCGATTTATTATCAGACGTAGTTATTAATGTCTTACAAACTCAACAATGTTTCGGTAGATCAGATCATGAGGATAATATAATGGAAGTTGATTGTAAAAGAGAAAGGATTAAAATTGTTTTTCCCGCGATAGATAAGATAAAATAATGGCTGCGTTAAGATATTGAAGTAGGTTAGTTGACAGGTAGTGTAGCTGATTAATTCACATGCACCCTAATGCATGTTTATAAATCTGCCGAGTAGTGCTAACACCATCTTTTGCGTGTTCTCTGCATCAATCTTGTGTCACGTTTTTTTAGTTACAATACAGACTATTTTAGTAGTTTCTGTAGCATTTAAAGCATACCGATAGTGTGGTAATTGTTGATGAAAGTAAATTTTTTCACTGTAGTTGATGTTAGTGATAAGTCACCCCCTGCAAAACACCCTTGTGGTGGGTTGCAAGTGTAATAATTAGATGTAGATGTTATTTTACCACGAGACTCCTTAGTTACGTGCGCGGAATCATTCAGAGTTGTTTAAAACAGAACCATGTAGGAATATGACGATGTATACATTAAAGTTAAAGCATTTCACCTCGGCTAAAAGACTGTTAAGTGCAAGGTCACTGCAGACGACAAAAACTTGCCACAGGAAATGAAATATAAAAACCTTGGCATAGATCTTTGTGGATTTTGTGATGTAGAAACCTAAAGACAAACAATTAATAAAAACGGCCTAAGGGATAACAGGATACAAGAATCAAACTCTTCGTAAGAACCGCTTCATGGGAATAGGAGAAAGCCTAGTTAACGAAGCAACCATAACGCCAGCAATGGCAGTGGAGACTCAGTCGAGCATAGCATAAACAAAAAGTTGCTGAAGACTGTGAGATGAAAGTTCTTGACAAAATCACAGCAAAATCATTACTGGGCAGGAAAAAAATATAATATACAATCGCAAAATATAAAACATTTACGAGTGGACTTTTTAAACAGCACGAGTGGAATGAACGAATTATTTTCATGGGTGAGGAAAGGATAGTATAAGTCGCTCGTGATACATTAACGCTGGGAGCAGGAAGCTTAGGGAAACCAGAAAAAGATGGTGTGTTAACCATAAGCGTCGAACGCGAACGGTGAAGGGACGAAGATAGGACAGGCAATTTGCCTGCTGTATAGAGTTAAGAAGAAGAAGTGTTGAATGTGTTGCGTGTAGTAATTCATTTTTTTTACAGAATGTTAATGTTGCACAACAATGCTGTTCATTCGGTTGTTGTCGATTTGGAGTTGTATTTTTAACTAAATGGCATAAATAAAATGCTGTAAGCGACCAGAGACTAGAAAAAAATGGCTCGGAAAATCGTTACAAGATTCACTCGCGAAGAAATGTTACTTGTAAGGTACCATGGGGTGAATTAACAGCGAAACTTATTAGAAGCGAAAAAAAATAATTTATCGCTATTAAAAAATATTACGTCCCTTTCACATTTTCCGAAGGCCTTCAACAATGTCTGACGCAGATATTTCCTTGGGAGCAAAATCCATCCGCGGGGACCAAAGGTCAACGTAACTAATGCCTTTACCGGCCTTCCGAGGATGACATGCAAGTGCCTTGGAGTGAAAGTAGCGACCGTGTTCGTAGACGGGTGTCATCACTCTAAAAAAGCCATTGCTATTTGCTTTTTTTATCGCGTAACTTTTTAGTGATCATTATTATGACGCATAAACTTACACTTGTACACTAAACTTGTAGTAAGCATTTTGAAATGTCGGTATTTTTTTTATTTTTTCCTATTGTTACTTTTTACAGCTAAGAGCAAAACGCACTACGTTGGCATGAAAGGATCTTTTAGTGAAAGTAACGACGATAAGTGTAGATGGGTATCATCACTCTAAGAAACTATTCATAATTTTACAAAGGAAATGGTGTAGTATTTACTAAATGGAATTTATCCTTCACAAAAGAATGAGTATAAATCTGTTGACTCAACTCGTAGGATTTCATGGACAAGATCCGGGTTCCGAAGCTTAATATGATCTGAAGGCCTGAAGATGACAGAAAGAGCTGAAACTCGGGTCGTGTCATTGAAATCCAACAAGCGGAGTAAACAATATTATTTTCAAACCTTCTGTACACGTATTTTCTTAGTAATTACGTTCCGTTGAATGAGACCATCAGTAAAATACACAAACGTTTCTATCGGAAGTTCAGTAGATGTTTGCTATTTACCTTTGGCCATGTTTCGCTGCATTGGGAAAAACATTAGCTCACTTCTTTGAATATATAAAAATTATAAATACAGTGTAACATGCTGAAATTTCACCCGGTATTTCTTCGAAATTATTAAAAGAGCTTCGTGATATTAAACAATTATACCCGTGAGAACAGATTCCATTATTTCAGTGACTGACCTAAAGAAGTGAAAGTGAGGACAGTAGAGTGCGTTAATATTTATAAAGTGTGTTTTATCACCTCTTCATATAAGTTTATTTTATAACCGCATATTTAATAATAAGATTATCTGTCAGTATATTCAAAAGTCGTACTGTCTTGTGCAGTTAAATCACTCAGCTTTCGTCATTTAACGCTTAATGGCAACTTTGGTTCGCCGCTCTTGAGGATATTTCTTACCACATCCTGCAACCTGAGATCGTAGATAGGGGAAACTGGTAAATCTAGATGTAAATTTCCTCCCATGATACTTGTTGAACGGTCAATGGTATCAGGCTCAACTATGTGGAAGTTGATATTCACAAATGAAAAAACGACTTCGTTTTCTTCCACTGATTTATTTTTTTGGTACGACATGTTTCGACACATAGAGGTCATTTTCAAGTACAAAAAATTTTAAAATTCAAGCAAATATATACCTGGAAGGGTCTTGTGGGAGGTTGGAGAGGTGATAACCATAACCGCCACCCCTCACCTCTCTCCGGGTTACCCCCTCCTAACACCCGTTCTTCCACCCCTCTCCAACCTCCCCCAAGAACCTTCCAGGTATATATTTGCTTGAATTTTAAAATTTTTTGTACTTGAAAATGACCTCTATGTGTCGAAACATGTCGTACCAAAAAAATAAATCAGTGGAAGAAAACGAAGTCGTTTTTTCATTTGTGCTTGTTGAACGGGCTTTTCCAACTTAAGATCTTTTCCTCCGCCAGTTTATTAAAGTAATGCAGCGGTTTGAGAAGTCATCTGGTAGAACTTGTTCATATTGAATCGAAGAAAAAAATTCTTCATTTAGTGAAATCATGGCTGTTTACTCAGTACAATACCGAAACTCTGTTTGACACAAAATTATAAACTAGTCATTTTATTAAGTATTTAATAGTATACGCTCATGATAATAGTAAGACTATTGTTGGAGATTGTTAGTGTAATATGTATATTTTTTGTACCGCCGTTTGTAGATTATTTATCTGTTGTCTACGCATGTCTATGTTAATTGAAGGTAGCCTTTATACAGATATTACCTTTGAGGTTACCTATAGCTTCCACTGTTTATGTTTAAAAGAAGTTGTACAACTTTTTTTCTTTTCTTTTGGTGGAATTAATTGACATCAATTCCAAAATAATGATAAAAAATGCTGATGAAAAGAGAACACATGGTATTTTTTCCATAGTATATTTTCCACGCTACAAGTAGTTTTTTTTGCGTTTAAACTAGTTGTTCTGCTGAAAAGAAACTGTGGAAAAAAGTAAAAAGTGCTCTCTTTGCATCATAATTAGTTTTCACGAAGTCACTCCTGAACTAACCGAGTGTATAAAAATTGCTGATTACTGAAGCTGGTTTTTTTAACTTAAATTTACCCACTTAATTTTTCGATAGAATTTTCGATCTTCCGGCTAATGTTAAAATGTTTTTGTCCTCTCTTTCTTATAAACCATTTACATCAGAGCCGCGATAAATTGCTTCCATCTCTTCCAATCGCCTCCCTTTTGTCTTCATCTCCATCTCAGACTTTTCCCTCCTCTTTCTATACTATTCAGTTCTGCCTAAGAGTCGCTGCATGGGCATATGGCAGGGGCTGCTAGGACACCAGCCATGTTAAGATGTAAGATATAAGGATTTGTGAGGTGAAATGTTGACGTGTATTATGAGAGTGTATTTAGTGGAGCGCAGTTTTTATTGTGGTCACTTACTGTGCGCGGAAAGAACGAGTTTTTGAATCTACCTGTTCGGCAATGCATCTCTCTTAATTTATCGCATCTATTAGACCTAGAGATGTAATGAGGCGTCATGATAATATTCTCTGCTTTGCTATGAAACACACCAGTTCTGAATATCTTAACCAGCCAAAGCCTAGCGTGCATCCTCCGAATCTCTAGGGGCTCCCACCCCAATCCCTTTAAAAGTTATGAGACACTAAATATTCGCTCGTAGCAGTTTTTACCGAAGGGTGCAGGTTTTCTTTGTATTTTATCAATTTTTTTGTTAAATCTTTATTACCAGGGTCCTAAATGCTCGCGGCGTATTCGAGGTGTGGCATAACCAGATCGAGGTGTTAAGAAGCTGATATCTTGCATTTATACTGGTCACGAGTGAATGAATACATTGTTGGAACAAGCTAACATCATGAGTATATACGTGTTTTAAACTCGGTATGATTCCTAGGTATTTGATAGCCACCATTATTATCATGAGTAATGTACTATTTCGCCTTTAGGAGAAAAAGTCTGCATACACAGCCGGATAATTTCGGAAACATGTCTAGTGCCGTAAGGCTATTTGGTAAAATAGCATTAAATTGTCAAGAGACCAAATCGGTAACATTCAATGTTATCAAGTTTACCACCACATATCATTAAAAAATACACGTTTATAAAGTTTCACGCAAATTGTACATAAGTGGAAATTGCTCCTACCGGCTTAAACACATCGGAGCTCAATGGCAAACTAACTGGGATGATGCAGGGGAAAGTCTGACCTGAAATAATTTCAGCCTTCTCACAATGCAATGAAATTGTTTTACAATGAAATTGCCATGAGAAAAGTTTGATCTGGACCGGGAATCGAACCTCAGACACTTTGGCTTTCCGGACCAATGCGCAGATCACTACGCTACCCAACCATCTTAATCCTCATGGCAATTTAGAAGGATACCTTTATAATAGGTGCTAAGCCCTTGCGGTCCATTCATCTACATCTACATCTACGTCATACCCTGCAAGCCACCCAAAGGGTGTGTGGCAGGGGGTGCTTTCGCACCAGGCATGCATTAATGATATGGTAGAACACCGACATTACATTAAAACCCGCGTACCACACATGCAAAGCGCCAATTACAAATCTAATACCCAAGAAACATTCTATCTCCAATCGTTCTAACATGCAAGGGATACAAAGACTACTACTACAGATTCAAAATATCATGCATAAATAAGAACATCATTATTTACATCATGCATAAATAAGAAAGAGGAGAATATAATGAGAAAGATTAACTGCCTGCCTATTGTCAATACTCGAACTATTCATGAACGACGATCACAGCTGTTATGGTCCCGAATGGTACGCGGAAAAAATGACATTTTATACCTATCGGTTCTACAATCTAGCTCTCTAATTTTATTGGCGCGATCTAATCTGCCGTAGTACGAAGGGGTTAATAGTATGTTTTTTACGTCGTCAGTAAAATGATTTTCCTGAAATTTATTTAGGAGGTTAAGCCTATAATTTAATCTACGCTGTGATAGCGATTCCCATCCTAATTCTTCTAACAGTCCAGACACACTAGCCAACTTATCGTAGCATCGTTTCACAAACCTAGCTCCTCTTCGCTGGACGCGATCTAACTCTGATATCAACCCCGTTTCGTATGGATCCCATACACTAACAGCATATTCCAGATGAGGCCTAACGATTGAAAAATAACAACGCTCTTTCACTTTCTCATCACATCCATTATTGATGGCAACTCAATGGGAGATCTTTGATGGAGCACAGGGGCTTACAGAAAATTGAGAATAATTACACCTACTTCATAGGTATCCTTCAAAATTACGTTGAGTGTATGGAAGCCTGGGTAGCGTAGTGATCAGCGCATCAGCCCGGGAAGCCAGAGGAACTGGAAATGGCCGAGGCCAATTTTTTCTGACGGAAATTTTATTGTATTTCACCGCCATATTTGCGGAAGGCCTGAATACTAAGTAACTACTCTGAGATGTCAAGAAGCTAATATCTCGCACTTATAGTGGTCACGAGTGAATAAATATAATATAGAAAAAATAAGTTTATCTTAATTCTACTTAATCGATTAAATTTACAGTTAATTCGTTGCATATAATTCAGTTTGTATCGTACGAAATCTCTCAATTTATTGATGCCCAGAAAAATCGAAGTAATCATATTATTCCAAGGGAAGGTGTAAAGAAATATTTTCTCAGAAGTAATGTACATTTGTAATTTTGGTTACATACTTAACTGCCCAAAAGCAATTGTCTACCGGTGATCTAGAAGATTTTTTTATACTGCATGAAAGTAAATTGATGAATCATGTGAAAATGAGACCTTGATTACCTGAGTAATATTTCTGTATCTTTTTTTGACATAGGTATTATCCTCAGGTTTCCCATGCGAGAAGTTAAAAACCTTCGGAATTTTAAGCGGATCGGACACTTAGGCCGGTATTCATAGTCCTCAATAATTCCAGATTCGTTTCAATCTATGATTATATCTCTAATTAATTACTGTTTCTTATTCATAGTCGTCAAAGAATCAGTGATTCGTCAATCGATGATTCTTGAATCAGAGATTCATCAATCTCTGATTATTATGTATTCATAGTCGTCAAATAATCATTGTTTATAGTTCTAGTATTCATAGTCAAGCAAACTGTAATTATTTGGCCAAATAATCATTGATTCGTGAATTAAGCTCTCGACCGTAATTAATTAGAGTTTTTCTATGTTGCACTTCGGTAGTTCTGTGATTGTTTACGACATATTCTCGACATGTCTTTACGTTCCAACTGTACAATTTTATACGGTGCTAAAGGCATAGAATAGTCTTTATACTCTAGATGAACGTCTTGAATTGATTAGGATTATTGACTACCTTGAACTGATTAGGATTTCTGTGCAATGGAAATTCGTTGGGATATATTGGCGTATGTGATTGCCGATGACGATGTACCAGCGTATCACTAAAGGCTGCGAAAAACACACATTAGGGATCCAACAAATCCAAATTACTCACATGGGGAGACTACGTACCCTGACTCGCCGATTTGAATGCCGTATTTACTATGTCGTGCACGAGGTCAAAGGCTAGTTCGCCTTGGACTTCGTCAAACGTATCCTAGTTGTATTGTAATTAATCAGTTTATAATCAGAAATATCCGCCCTTAGTATAAAAAAGTTGGGAAAAGTTACTCTCGCTAGGTTGTTCCGGAGCCTCACATCTACCGTCTCAGCCTCAAAGCGACCTTGCCTATTACTATTATTATTGCCCGTTCCAGCATAGGTACGTTTGGTGTAGTGGTGAGCGTCGCGGTTTAGAACGTCAGGGATAGGCGATTCGAAACTCTCGGCTGTTTTTTTTTCCATCTCTATATTCACGACTAGTGAGAATTTTTTCCTCCGAGTTACATGTCATATCATATGACTTCACCTCGCCTTTTTTATCGTGATACTTTCTACGAAACTCGTACTCCAGGGTGAATCTTTAATGTCAATGGCCTCACTGGGGTCTGGTGATGGACCGCTTATTATAAACGTCAATCTCTGTTTAACACCCGTAATCTAACTTGCTGTAACAATAGACTTGAGTGTTGACAGACGAAGAGTTTAATAGAGGATACCGATTCTCAAAACCCGTAGTGTTCGAGTATATTCTTCTTAGAACTTATGTTCATATATCGACACTTTCCGCGAGGACTGACAGTTGCTCTTCTGCTACTGTGGCTCATTACTTTGAGATTTTACGCTTAGGCATCAATATTGAATTGTTGAAATCATATTACAAATTTAAAAAAATATATCACAGCGGTTTTTAATCACGCAGTATTTAAAAAAATCTTCATGCTGAATTTAACCTCGGCCGAAATTTCCACGAATGATTTACTCGTAAGCTATCATCAATTGCTACTGATAACTTATTACAAATTTTCTTTTTCGGTAATGACCAGTTATAAATACAGCTACTGCTACTCTTAGTCTTCTTTGGTGATTTACGTACATATATAGGGATTTCTAATTCTGTTTCGCAGCCAACGGTGTCCAGAACTGTGAAACATATAACTAATCTTTTGGCCGTCCAAATAGCTGACACCATCAGGCCGCCTGTTTCTTATGATGTTCAGGCGACGAATTGGTGCCTCAGTTATCTCTTTGTGAGAATAGAAAAAAGAGGAGACCACACTTGTGGTCGGACAATTCCTGACGTTAAACAGCACCCGCTACTTCATCAACACTTGCCGGAATACGAGATTACTGTTTGTTGATTTTCCCTAGCAACGCCTTCATTAACGTTGAATAATCATAAGAAATAATTCTAATGTAGGCACGGCTAATTCATTTTTATCAAAAAAACATTGCCAATCCATTTTTATTTTCTTTTTCAATATGCAATTAATAAAACTATATACTCAACTTGAATAAAAATTTAACGATACCCACAAAATGTTTTGCCTCTTCAATTTCTCATGCCACTCAAAAATAAACATACATCCAATCTATAATTCACCAATTACAGATTGTCCCAAATAATTAGAGATTCATGAATCAGTGATTCATGAATTGGAGATTGTTTTCTGTCTATGAATACATAAATCAAATAATCAATGATTGACGAATAATCGTTGATTCAGCAATCATTGATTATTCATCCCGTCTATGAATACCGGCCTTAAATCAGTAAATTTAGTTGGAGATTCAAACTAAAATGTTGCACGCCAAAGCTTTTAGGAAGGAAGGTCGCCGTCGAGACAAAACCCCGTATCTTCTGCCCTTATATGAAAGTGGGACCCTCTAACAACCCCGGCGGCTATTCTGAAGGAGGAAAATATACCGTGACGATGCTTTAATGAGCTTGCGAATTTTCCTGCTCCCATCCCACAAGAAAAGACAATTTCTGACTGCTGGGATATCCCACTACTACCTCAGGCCTCAAGGTCGTCTGGCTAACAGGAAAAGTGGAGTCGATGGTCAAATGGAAAGAATGCAAACGGCCCCGCGGGAAAATCTGCAACTTAAAGAGCTGGTTTCTTATGAAGAATGTTGGACATTTTTTCCGTTGACTCAGCGCAGATTTTCCGGCGATCGAAGTGTGTACCTAAAACATAAAGTGAGTTATTATGGTCCAACCATAACTCTGACCTTAACAACGTCCATTCATGGTGCCAGGAGTGGGTTTTTAGAACTAAATATTAGTAAATGCACCACAGTTCACCTCCTGCGAAAGTCATCACACAAAAGCCATACCTACACCGAGGGTGGAGTAAACATAAAATCTTTAAATACAGTAAAATATCTTAGAATTACCTTAACTTCAGGTATATCGTGGGGAACACACATACAAAACATATGCGGCACAGCAGTAAAGAAACTAGGTTTTGTTAAGCGTATAATAGGAAGTTCTTCAGATGAAAAAGTAAAAGAGAGATGCTACTTCGCTCTGGTTAGGCCACACCTCGAATACGCCGAGAGCATTTGGGACCATGGTCATACAGATTTAACAAAAAAAATTAACAAAATACAACGAAAAACAGCACGATTCGTTAAAAACTGCTACGAACGAACATATAGTGTTACACAACTGTTAGAGGGATTAAGGTGGGAACTCCTAGAGACTCGGAGGCTGCACGCTAGGCTTAGGTTACTTGATAAATTCAGAACTGATATTGTTCAGAGCGACACAAAGAATATTATCATGACTCCTCACTACATTTCCAGGTCTGACAGATAAAATAAGAGAGATACTCTGCCAAACAGATAAGTACAAAAGCTCGTTCTTTCCGCGCCCAATAATCGACCACAATAGAAACTGAGCTCCAAATACACTCTCATAGACATGTCATCATTTCACCTCCAAACCTATTACATCTTTACACGGATGGTAACCTACCATCCCCTGCCATACGCCCATACGGCGGCTCGCGGGGTAGTATGTAGATGTAGATAGAACCAATAGTGACAGAGAGAAACGTTTTAAAAAAAAGGTCAAAGTTTGTTGCAATTTTCCTATTCATCTCATTCACCAAAGGGTCCGGGTTGGTGTTGTGGCTGGAGTACTGGCTAACCATGCGGACGGCCAGGATTCAAATCCCTGCAGAGGAGGAAGTTTTTCAGATAAAACGTGATTTCTACTTGAGCGTCTTTTGAAAGGCAATTCAGATGCAGTTCTCCACCTGTTGGAAGAGAAGTCAAACCGTGGTCCCCTTGGCGCCTTTCGTTAAGAGCAGGCTAATGCCAACGCCTGGTTTCTATCCACCCTTCCTCCCTTACCTGTCCCCTATGGCGGAAATGACATTAGCCGTCGATCACCTCCCCAAATATAGATGCCGTCCAATCATTCATCGACGGATCCACGACAGCGAGTCCTCGAGACGAATATTTTTTTTAATAATGGCTAACTCTGCGTCTTCATGAATATGTTGGAGGGGAATATAGTGAGATGGAAAACTATTGGGTACAACGATGAATTGGATGTTAAAGTAGTGTAGTGATCCGCTCTGGTTTTGTTGCAGTCAGTAATCTACATAAAAAACTACATACTATCCTGCGAGCCGCCGCATGAGCGTGTGGCAGGGGGAATTTGGACACCAGTCGTGTAAATTGGTGAGGGATAAGGTTTTCGGAGGTGAAATGGTGACTAGTATTATGGAAGTACATTGAGTGAAGCTTAGCTTTATTGTGGTCACGTATAGGGATTGGATTTAGCCATTGAAATACGCCTTAATCCAATAAATTTCAATCGTGACTCTGGCTGTCATCTGAGCAATACATGGACACCTGTAATAAATTGCATTCAAAACAAGAAAAATCAGAAAATAATTCAAGGGCAAAATCCAAACATCAGCCAATCAGATGGCACCTGAGCTCAATTGTTGGGCCCGACCAACGGTCAATTCAATTCAGTTTACAATCTGACACGGACAGAGTAACACGCCTTGAAAATGGAAAACAAGTCGTTTTCCGAAACGTCGGCAAACATGAAGCCAATCACCTGGTGAAGAGCCCGAGAAGAGTTTATTAATATTAGTTTCATTGTTGCTATGTTGGTATAAAGTCCTAAACCTGGAAGTCGTAAACCTAGCGCAAACACAAGGTGAGAACGAATTTTGTATCAATCACATCGGTAGAATATTTTCCTTATCATTTTGCTTCCATCAGTGTAAGAGATGTAGTGAGAGGTCAAAAAAATATCCTCCGTGTCGCACTTTTCAAGTGATTCAAGCCTCTTGAGTACCCCCAGTCTCTCTAGCGGCTCCCGCGGATTTGCCTTTCGATTGGCAGTGTAACAATCTCAGTTCGTTCGTAGCAGTTTCACCGAAGCGTGCGGATGTCCTTTGTATTTTATATATTGAACAAATGTAATACTTTTGAGAAGGGTTCCAAATGGTCGCGGTAGATTCAAGGGGTGGCCTAAACAGAGCGAGATGGCATTTCGCTTTCGCTATTTCATCCGATGATTCTTTGTATAAAATCCTAAGATACTTGCCATATTGAGTGGGATTTCTTCATGATGCACAAATAAATATTTTTGATGATGATGTGAAAACATCGAAACCTAAGCCGCAGTTCAATTAATTTCTGTGGTTAGTTGCAATTTTTTTATTTCTGCCCGATGATTCCTAATTATTCGCGCGGCTAGGATGTGTTTTCCCAACGCTAAGACTGAAGAAATGGTGATTAGCAGGTGAGATCTGGAAAACACAACTCATCCTACTAAAAATTACTCGTCCCGTCTTGTTGATATAAGGGTGTGCTTTCTTTCGTAAGATGAGTGTTGAAGAACTTCTTCTAGTTTACTTCTTCTCAAGACTCAACAAACTAACGGTACTCAAAGGACATAACGGCACTCACTAATATCCATTGAGGGAACTTAAAATTCCGCATTTTGGGCGATTATTTTTCTGCATTGTCATTAAACAACCTATATTCGCTACTAACTCAGGAGTCAATTTCGTTGGCATTCATAAGGCATATCAAAGCCGGTCATATTTATTTTTGCAATTAGTTAGACAGCCACATACCCAATCCACTTTTGATCGGTTAACCTGCATAATTATAATTGTACGTTATCATTTTGTGAGAATCTTGTTAGATGTTTTCCTAAAATTCTGTTTTTACGCGTGATTTCAGCTTTTCGCTACAATTAATCACAAGTCGGCCCCGATGGCGGCGGGGTGAAGTCCTCGTCTGCTAACCCGAGGGTCGCGGGATCGAGTCCCGCCTGGGTAGAATATCATCTGCCCAGGACATGGGTGTTTATGTCTCGTCCGTTGTCACTGTTATTCACTCGACGTAAAGTGGCCCATTGTGCTGTATTCGGAGTAGTGAAGACCAAATTAAATTTGTATAATATCATGGAGGAAGCGTACAAGCTGAGTTTTTTGAGATCATCTTCACCGGAAGCCTTGCTCTCTGCTGCGGATGAAGTTTCGGTTATCCTTGAAGGCCATCATACTACTAAAAATTACGTGCTCGAGAATCCTGCACGGTAGCGTTGTTGTTAACGGTGTAAGCTAGTGATTTCCTGGGCATTGATTCTCTTCTTATTTTATGTTGGAGTGAACTTGGCTCTTTTCCACCCTTAGTTTTGGTAGTTTAACTGTGGATAGTAACTCGCTAAATTAGATTTCTAGATACGGTACAATGTGTTGGGTCGACTCCTTAGGCACCAGCGCAGGTATATTTTCTAGACCTGGGAGCTAGTTACATTAATTGAGCGAAGTTGTTATATTATTCCATTGCTTTTGTATAGCTATATCACACACTGGTTCACAAACAGCAGGAAAATCTGCGTAGTGCATTGTGTGGTCGTTAGTATACACACTTTCTAAGAAGTACTTTCATGAGTTGGCTTCGTCCATACTCTTAAACTATTTTTCAATTATTGTTTATCACGAATGTAGTTGGTGCCCGAACAAGTAGGGGAATAAGGGGAGGGGAAAGGGAAAGGTTCGGGGCATTCCATAGTGGTGCTGTGGTGCTTTGCGGCACCCTTTGGGGTGGCTCGTGCACTGCAAACCCTAGAAAATTTCAGTGTATACAAAACTTGCTGAAATTCAGCAAAATGCCTGAATTGAAGTTAATCTTAGTCATCAGCAGACCTATGTATAATTTGTCTCTAAAAATCTGGATGAAATGATATTGTGATACCCTTCCACGACGTCTCGCTGGATACCGTTACCTCAATTTAATAACCATTTTTGTCGGCTTATTCACTCCTCCATATTTTAAAAATTATTAAGTCTTTGTGTAAATGTGTACTTGGTGATTGTTCTTTTAACCACTCTTAAACCTAAGTAGAATGGAATTTTTTGGTCATGGTATCTAATTTATCCAGCACTCTTTGGCATTAGCTTTTAAAGTTATAATTAAAGGAGAATGGCATATATAATAATATAATATAATAATTCTTTATTCCATTCATATGTGTGTACATTTGGTTATTTATACAAAGTATAGGAACATAGGTACCCCAGAGGAACTACCTGATTTGGGGTTACCATCAACTGAAAGTTTTTATGGCAGAGCTGGTGCTGATCCGTTATCAAACACATTTTCTCAAAAATTTTCTAGTGCTTCTATACCTTATTGTGCATTCATATAAAAAAATGAAAAATTCAAGTTATTACGCGTTCATTATAACTTGAGTTTTTACAATAACTTGAGCAAAAATAATCACTTACACAGTTCAACGAAAACTTATATTTAGGAAACAAAAAATGCATATACAACATATAATAGATGAATTAAGTTGACAGTAAACAATCTCAAATCAAACACAACCCCAATTTTAGTAATTAACATTCCTAATACATTTTTATAATCTTTTGAAACAAAGATTCTACTTCCTCGTGACACATTAACCATTTTTTAACAGCTGAAGCAAATCCCGATTCTGTGTTTTTCTTTGCCACATCCTTTGGCATAGTACGAAAAAGTTTTGGCCCCAGATACAGATACGAATGACGAAAAATTTCGTTCTTTGGCCTAGGTATTTTAAAGCCTGTCTCAAGTCTAATGAAATATTTTTTTGGTTTGGCCTTTTCTCCGCCACGATTATAAAAGACTCTTAGCACTTTATATTTTTATTTTTTATTTTAGCACTTTATACTTTATATTTTTAACTTTTCAATAAATATTGTTGGAGGTTATGTAGTAGCCTTTTCATTATGAGCAGAACCCTATATTCCTACCCTAAGTCAAGATTTCCAGCCTTAAAATTTTGCCGAATTTCAGCAAGTTTTCCTTGCTTAAGATTTTAAGCTCACAGCTTCCGTTGAGGAAACATTGCTGAGGAACATTTGGAGATATTTTCTCTCCAAGTCCGGCGTTCATGACCTACGACTCACGGTCAATGGAGCTTCCTTCTCGTTTACGTAAGAATCCAAATGAGGCAAAAGGCTATCGGACGTCGGGGAATAGACTAGGCGTGGCTGTAACATAGACTCATGGCCTCGGGACTGCTACAACGCACGAGCCGTCGACTACGGCTGCCTCACCATCCCTCTCCCCGGGAAGTGGTTTCCTGTGTCGGATCATATCCGTAGTGGAGTCCCGGCCACCGGTGAGGCCGAGATATGCCGGTGGAGACCGCGTAAGGGCACCTGCCTAAAACACGACCCACGACCTCTTTTTTTTGTGGGACTCTCAGAAGAGCAGACAGGAGTGCAGAAGTGTATCGCTGCGTGAGAATGTCATTCGGGTGACAAGGAGCTGTGTTGCGACAGAGGGAGGGAGGGCAAAGGAAACGAACGGTGTCGCTGACGGCAAAGAATCTCATCCGCATAGTCAAACAGTAAGTGACATCTACCGCGAGCGACCAGTCACCACTCCTAATCGCAAAGTCTACATACCCAAGTCATGACACGCACTTATCCAGTTTAAGGTAGTCCGAGCGAGATAGTTCCCTAGTCATAATAGAGACCGAATTCGAATTATACGTTTTAATTTCACCAGCTGTAGGACACATCAATTAAATATTGCATTATTAATGGTGCAATAATGTACTTTTATATGACAGAAATTGTAAGTGATTAAATGAAAATATCTAAATAAGTCTTTAACTCGACTCATTTTTTTCGCGCGGGGCGTTTGAAACTCCTTCAAAACGGAAGGTTTTTCGTGATCCCCAAGAACTTATTGCGGTGACAGTAAGATTCATTTTTAAAAATAGTTCAGAAAACATATAAACTACCCGCCTTTAGCTTTTTACGTCATCAATGTGTTAGAAATTCCTCATTTTGTAAATAATGTCACTTTGGAGTGCATACACTGACCATTTCCCATGTGAAAGGGCTGGTATTTTTTGGTAAATATCTGCGAAAGTAATGTGGTAAGGGGTAGATTTTTTAATTCATTGGATAGGTGAGAGATTTTTCTTTAAAATGAGACCAAATTCATTGATCTCTAAGTAAAATGATTTTTCGCTCGGACTCCCTTAAATCCGCCACGTTGTCAAATTTTTGGCGGGGTTCAAATTCTGCCGCGCTACTCACTCAAACTCACCAGGCCTCGGTGAACTTGTGAATCAGTTGTGAAATTGCATTTAGTGTTTCAAGACATGGCTGCAGTGGGTTTTCAAGTTTGTCATTGACCGTTTTTTTTTGGTGGGAAAGCATCTATATTCCTTCCAACGGTGCCATTTGTACAAAATAACAATTATTATTTGCATAAATACATTTTGACTTCATATTTTGGGAGGAAACTGGCACAGAAATCGTAAATTATCTAAAGTAATGAAAAGACTCTTTCCCCTTATTTCCTGGTGAGTTTGTGAGTAAAATTTGTCCGTTAAGTTCTTCATTTTCCAACAAATGACGCTTAATTATGATTTAGCACAATGTTTGTGATTTATTGACATGCAGAGATGATTACTGTGCGCCAAAATACACCGAGGAGGATTATCCCAATGTACGAGGTGAGAGTTGGTTCTTTTTATGTCGTTAGAAATATTTTAACCTTAATTTAGACCAAAACATACCTCGTACAGCTTAACTATTACTTTCATGATTTAAATTTCAAAATCAGCTTCACGTAAAACGAAAATTTGTTGCATTGAACAAGGGAATACACTTTTGGTTACTCAGTGAAGAAAGGCAGTGCTGCGCAACGTCGAGCCCAACCCGAAATGGATAAATCAGAGTGCATTATGGGATCGTGTCATAACCTGGGTATAATGACCTTGCCTAATCGAATTGAGGTGGCTGGAGCAGTAATCATGAGCCATTAAGTCCACACTTTAAAAATTCTTCTAGAAAATTGAAAAAATTATTGGACCACACTTCATCATCTATATATATAAAAACGAATATGTCTGTCTGTATGTTTGTCTGTCTTTAATACAAATCTACAGTTTTAATCCTATCGTGTAGAAATTTTGCCGAGTAATAGTTCAAGGCAGGAGGAAAGTTGTAAACTACTTTAAAATGATCTCAGAGCCCATAAAGAACCCAAAAAGGGGCCCTTAGGTGGGGCGTGGTACGTATCGGGTTTTGTGCAGTGGTTTCATTTTTTACTTTTATAAATTATTTCCGCTCAAGATAGAGAGTTGGAATTTTTTTATTAAATGTCTGAAAGAATGAAGTTTTTAATTCTTTCAATTAATTATCCTTTTCACTTCGTAACTGACTGAAAATTGCGTTTTTAGCTGCAGAAACACATATTTTAATGTGAAATCAACAATACCATATTCGCTTGACAACCAGATTTCGGTCATTGCTGTTGGAATTCATATTGCTTAGTTGAGCCGATTAGGAATGATAAGCATTGGGATTTGTGCAGCGGTTAATTATTTCGCTTTTTAAAACAACTTTAACTAAAGATAGAGAGTTGAAATTCATTTTATCACATACCCGAAAGCATGATGCTACTAAAATTAGTGGTATCATACCCGAAAGAATGAAGTTTCTCTCTTTTTCAATCGATTTTCTTTTACGCATTTTCCTTGACAACCAAATAAACAAGCAAAAATAAATATCTTAACCGTTGTTGATGACTCCTAAATGGAATAAACAATATTTCTTGGTCATGTACAAATCCACTCGTTCTTCTACTACCTTCTACTACTTTCTACGTTCTACTACCACTACACTACGTTCTACTACCACTACATTACGCTCTACTACACTACACTACGTTCTACTACCACTACACTACGTTCTACTACCACTACAAGTTCATTTTGATTGTGATTATCATTAAATAAATCTTAATTAACGAAAATGAAATTCTGAATAGCTACTCAACTAGTAAGTACTCGAATTATGTACTTAACTATAATGTTCTTTTAGCCTGGCTGTGCAGGTAATATGATTACAGTAAAGGGTTTCAAAAAATTGTCTCTCTTCTCTATATTAAACAAATTTTACAAATTTCATTGTTTTTTTAAACCATGTTATTTTTTATCATTCTGTCAATTTTTCAGTCATTTGACGTATAATTATTATTGTTCATGGGAGATATTGTCACATTGTTTACTTATTATTGTCTCACAATTGCATAGATGCTCTGCAGAAGAAAATATTAATTTAATAAAACAATTACTTGAAATGTAGTCTGTTATCACAACTACTTACTAACTCCTCACCTCTTATATAAAGAGTTTTGAAGGAAGTATGATCCCGAGCAACGCCGGGTAATTCAGCTAATATATTAATATAAATGATGCAAGAATTATGTTTTCAAGTTGTCCTAACTAAAGCATTGTCATGACTTGGGCGCGGAATTGGAAATTTAAGCAGAAACCATGAGTAAGTATGGGTTTTTGACTCGGCATGAGTAGTTAATAGTTGTTAGAAACCATCTGAACAATATTAAACGTATTATTTTGCATTAATGGGAAAATCTGTTCGTGCAGAATCAATTATATTCAAATATACTTCAAATACTACTTGTATGAGTGTTGAAGTAGCAAAAACATATATTGTCTGGTGACCAAATCGGTAAAATTCCATATTTTACAATTGTTATTTATACATATTAATGACATGCACCCGTATGCAAAGTGTATCGTGAAAAAGTACGTGAAAATAAATCGCTCCAACAACCAAAGGTGGGTTGTTCGAGAGAAAATTTTACTTAGTAATAACAGAGACCACCCACAAGTTATATTTTTTTAATTTTCGGAGCTGTAAGATATGTATAGAAATATTAGGTTCGTTATATTAATCACTCATGAATTTTGTTTTATATGACTTAAATTGTCAGTTGTCACTTAACTATGCATCCATAAGCCTTTCACTTGTTTCATGTTTTTCACGCCATACGGTGAGAATGCCGACTTAAGGTAGTGGGTGCGAGATAGTTTCCCAATCATAATAGAGACCCAATTCGAATTATACGTTTTATTGTCACCAGCTGTGAGACACAAAAATTAAGTATTGCATAATTAATGGTGCAATAAAATAGTTTGACATGACAGAAATTGTAAGTAGTCAAATGAAAATATGTAAATGTCTTTAACTTGACTCATTTTTTTCACGCGGTAGGTTAGAAACTCCATTAAAATGGAAAGTTTATTGTGATTCCGAGGAATTTACTGCGGTAGCAATATTATTAATTTTCAAAAATAGTTGATAAAACACACAAACTACATACTGTTGATTTTTTTTGACGAGATCTATGTGTAGGCAATGCCTCATTTTTAAAATAAGGTTTCTCTGGAGTGCATACACGTACCGTTTCCCATGTAATAGGGTTGGTATTTTTTGGCAAATATTTCGGAAAGTAATGCGGTAAGGGATTGAATTTTGTATGCCAATGGAAGGGTGATATATTTTTCTTTAAAATGAGACCAAATTCATTGATTTCTAGGTAAAATGATATATATCGCTCAAACTACCTTAACCGAAGATTTTTTTTGCGATCCTGTAAAACATACTGCAGCGAGTATTTGACTATTCTTTAAATAGCTGAGAATTAATGCAAACTAATCAAATTTAAATTATGACAGGGTCCATGCGTTTGCAATTCCTCACAATTTTGAAGATGTCTCTCCGGAGTGACAATACCAATTTCTCATGAAAAATGGCCGGCATGATTTGGCCAAATGTATCGAAAATGTGGGTAGAAAGTGGCTGATCTTTTTTGTATCTTTGTTAATTTGAGATATTCTTCCTAATGATGAGGTCAACTTCATTGATTTTTTGTGTTTAATGTTATCTTGCGCACACTACCTTGAAAGAAACACGCAAGCAAACACCAATATCAATATTATTCACGAGTTTTTAAGGATTTTGTTTCAAAAAGTTTTGCTGGGTAGTTTTTCATTCAGCTGTTACTTAAATAAGGGCCAGTCAGTGCAAGATTTAGCTGATCAACTCGCAGAAAATAATTATTGCGTTGTATTGCCCCGAATTCGAAATGTATTTCACCCATAAATAAGTATACATTAATTTATTCCTCGAATGCTTTTTGTAATCATACCATTCAGTACTATTCACAAAAAATTAAAGAACTTGGAAGAACTTCATTTCATTAATACCCACGCTTGATAGTTGCAGGGTCGACATGACATGGGGTCGGGACCGATAAGGGCTCGGGAATTGATTGGTGTCATGTCGACACTTGGGGGCCTATATCGGCCATCTTGAAGACCCACTGTCAATTGGAAGGGATAGTGAGTGGGATGTATCGAAAGGTTAGAAGCGGAAGTTACAAAGTTTTATCTTCTGAAAGACTGACTTTCCGTAGAGTTAAAATGGTGGACCCATAAGACGCAAGGCTGTCAAAAAATGGACCAAGGCGTAAAGAAATTTCTGGTATTTTTGATAATCGACCCTTTGCGTCCCAATGTTGTTTATGAACTTATTCAATGAACGTCTATTCCATGAATTTATGGAAGGGAAAGGTTCGAAGATATACTCGCTGTTTATCACTTAAGTTTTGAATCTTCTTTAAATAGTCTTTAAAAATATTCACAGTTTTCATTTATATCCAATTTGATACAAACGTCGCTATTTCTAGGAGCTTATCGATAATAAGAGTACCTAGAAAATTTGATCTAAAGCGATAATTAAGCGAAATATTTTTGGAAATGGAACACTTACTAGGTGGGATATATTGCAGATTTGGAATGCTCCATTAGTATTCATGCGCGATGTGAATATATTTTAAATGGATCGGCCAAGGATTAGGGTGAGTTCTTTTTCATGCTTCTTGTTATTCACATTTTATTCTCATTGGACGCGTTTTCCCTCGGCGAACCGTTTACGCACAGGACTTTGTCGAAGGAATTGCCCGAGGCGCGTCAGAAATTGGCGCTAACGGCATCAAGTCAGCTACGCCAGCAATGTCTACGGCCCACGATTTTTCTAGAGACAACTTCTTTCTTTCCAGTGACTTCTTCTTGCCATCAATTCTGTCAGTAATTCATTGCTTTAAACCTTGATCGATAAATGACCAGTTTCAGGAACGACACATTTTTATTCTATAAAGTTATGGGACCCATAAGCTATGGCAACAATTCAGTAAGTTTTGCAGACACATTAGACAAATTTAATGGTTTCATAACTTATTGCATGGAGTTATGAGTTCCATAAGTAGCCAAGATGGCGGATGCGTAATGAACCGCTTGGAGACTTTATTACTTGATAAAAGAGTTGTTTTGAGACAGATGACCGTTTGGTTTACTCTTACTGACTAATTTTTATGTGCATTAGCAATTATTCGTAGGCTAGGCGTTCATATATTAAATCCGGCGGTAGAAGATTAGATCGAATATTCGAAGTTATTGACTATTGATAAATAAGTTTTGTGACTTGTAGTGATCCGCAGATCGCAACAATTAAGAATGGAATTTAAAATCGTGTGGCGGCTTCTAAATTCCAGTGGGTTTTAGGAGGGCTTAGGAGTTGAAACTCGGAATAGATTTAGATCAGGAAGTTTAATACAAGTTTTGAGATTTGCAAGTTTTGAGATATACAATAAGTGCATTTTTAGTATTCCGCCCTACATAGTGACACCCTAACTGCTCAGTCACAAATGCCCCCGAACACAGATCTGGGGGCTTTATATAGCTTTTCAGCTTTGAATGCGATATACTATTTCAAGTGCAAACGTTCTCAGCGACACCAGGTTACCCAAGCGTGTGTCCTTTGACCTGTATGGGGAGGGCTGTTACACCACCAGGGTACACTTCTTTGAAGAGGAGTCACCGCTATCTTCTTTTCCCTACTCCTCTTCCCAGACGTTCGGAGTCCACGATCCTTAGGTTCGATGTCCCTCTTGCTAGAGGACACGTAGAGGGCTTTCCTTATCAGAAATTTCTATGGGAACCTATTGCCCAACATTCATGCATTATTTAATATTGTCTATTACCATTAAATATTGTAATATGGTCCCACGACCATTACAGACTGGTAAATGTGTTCCTCCAACCCGAATATATTTATGAGACCTTTGACTTCATGGATCTTATATCTAATTGGATCTATCGCGGCCCCGGTGGCGGGGGGGTAAAGTCCTCGCCTGCTAAACGGAGGGTCGCGGGATCGAGTACCGCCTGCGTGGGTTTTTCACCACCCAGGGCATGGATGTAATTCAAGTTCTGTTGGTCCGGTCCCTGGAAAACCTGATGACATGCTCAGCAAGCAGCCTATCGGGATTCCGGAGACACGCGCGCCAGCAGAATCGTCCGGCAAGCAAAAAAAAAGCGAGGAACCAAGCATAAATATTGGTTCCATGACAAAATGTTCTTGTAACCGGCCATTAATGACATGAAAGTCTATTTGCTTTGGAGCTAATTTCAAATGAGATCGAATTGGGAATCGAATGGACAGAGTTACATTGGGAATGATGGAGAAATCTCCGTGGCCCTAAAACTCACTGAAATAAACAATTTAATAGCAAGCATATGAATGATAATCATGTTTAAACTAATAATACAAACGAATTTTTTTCAGATGATCTCCAAAAGCACCTCTTTTCTTTTGCTCCTGGGCATCTTGTGTGCGGTATTGGCAGCGTCACCTGCTGCCCTAAGCAATGCGGCGCATCGAGGAATTTTGCGAAGGACACAAAGACAAAACAATCCGCCGCGAGTGGTTTCACCGTGCCCGGCTGTTCTCTCCAATATCAATGTCAACCGTGACAAAGGCCAATGGGCAGGCCTGGTCAGTTACTCTCCGGAGAAGAGCGGATTCGGAGTCGTTTTGGATATCGAGCTGGACAAGCGCGCCTATTTGATCGGCGTAAGTATCAGCGAAAAGAATTTTAATGCAAACGATTATCGAATACTGTAAATTATTCACTATTCACTACTTCTGCCAATCGAACTCAGGTCTATTCGGCCGGTTTTAGCTCAGCTCGGTATGGTGAACGCAACGGGCTAGTGGGATCGATATGAGGAGCGGGCTAACTCGGCCCGCTTTCTCTACCAGTCTGAGATTTCAAATCGATATGAACCGATTCAAATCGATTTCGTACAGGTAAACCAAGCGATCCGCGTCGGGCTGGCTTAAATGTTCAGATCGGTTTATATCGATCTGAGTTTGATTGGTAAATGTAAATTTTTTCTGCTTGGAATCGGCCATCTTTACATTTTCACACCACCATTGTGTCTGTTGATTTTATGTGTTCCTATCCACTTTCTTTCTACCTTTCTGTATATACATTTATTATATATATATATATATATATATATATATATATATATATATATACATACACACACACACGTAAACGATTTGAAATATAGAATTTGGTGATAATGATTTGAAATAAAGAATTTGGTGATAAAGATTTGAAATATAGAATTATTAATTTCTTTCTATTTATCGCGGTAACTCCAAGGATTAACGATCATATTTGGTTTAATTTTTTCAGACGACATATGGTGAAGTTAGCTCGAATGATAGCATCACTCACACCATCAGAGAAGACAACACAGAGTTGGACGCTGGTGAAGTGGTTGTAATCCGATTCTTTGTTAAATATAACACCAAAGAAGATCCGCCCGTCGTGAGAACGATCAGATTCAACGGAAGACAAATATGCCCAGAGGGTGATGGTCTGTGACAGTCTCTTGTTAAACGCACTCTTATTACTGAAATTTCCATCTCGATTTTTTGTGCTCTAACTAAAATTAAGCCACCTATCACCTAAGATTTTTAACTAATGGCCAGTTGGAGGAAGGACACATGTACTCCATAAAGTAATGGGACCCATAAGCCATGGCAACCATACAATAAGTATTGCATAAACCATGAATATATATTATGGATTCGGATGTTTGGCATTGTTGCCTAGGCTACGTGTTGCCTAAATTTCCACTTTTAGTTCTCCCAGTCCTTGGTGCTTCTTTAATTAGAGTTTTCTGTTGTCATTGTAAATAGACGTAGTTGATTGTTGCTAACGTGAGACTGTGGTGAATATTCAATCGAGGATCGAGGAGACATGAATTGATTGATGCTTAGAATATATTTTTCTATCGAAAATTTACTTTTTAAATGCTGGAGAGGAAATATCTATTACAGGAAATCAGCAAGAGGTTAATGAAACGTTCATCGTGTGCCGACTACGTTGTTTGCCAGAATTCGATTATAATTGGAATGCATTTACCCTGTTTTGCCTGAATAAATAATTGAGAATGCCTTGTTTGAACAGAACTTGCTTCGTACTAGGCTGCAAAACAGGGTATGCGTCCACGAGGATCCAAAATACGAGACTTCTGTTCAAGGCGGCCGTAGTACATTGTGTTCTACCTACACTGTAATGATGGCCATTGGGAATACTCATGAGGTCACCTCGCATTATTATTATATTTCCGTATAGCGATATTCACGAAATGCTAAGAAGTTGCGCATTTGTGTAATTAAATTTGCAGAGGTTATATATATCTGTAGACCGGACGATATTTAAAAAGTGTATAATTACGTCCCGCGTGTAGTACTACATTTTTTATCCACGACATTATGATTACTTGTAAGTAAAAACCAATTCATCCAAATCATAATTAGGGAAATTCGAAATTCATGGAAAAACCGGTAACACGTGTTCATTTAAAATCTGTCAACTGCATTTACATTTGAACTTCCGTTTTTAAATGCTAGGCGGCACCACTTTCCAAAAATTTATTTGTTTACGGAATTCTAGATAACATTTTTTGGCAACGAGATCCCAATCCATAATATATATTCATGGCATAAACATTCGATAAATTTATTGGTTTCAGAACTTATGGCATGGAGCTATGAGTTCCATAAGTAGCCAAGATGGCGGATGCGAAATGAACCGCTTGGAGACTTAATTACTTGATAAAATAGTTGTTTTGAGAGAAATGGCCAGTTTATTTACTCTTGATTGCTAATTATTAACTGTATTAGCCATTATTCATACGCTTTGGTTTCGTTAATTTGATCCGGCGGCGGAAGGTTAGATAAAATAATTGACGCTTTTAACTCTTGGTAAATCAGTTTAGAAAGTAGGACATGTGTTCCTGCAACTCGATTATTTTTATGAGCTCTATAAATTTATGGATCTCATGACTATTGATTCCACAACTAAACGTTATTACAATCGGCCATAAGTAAATACCTTTGTGAGGTTTTTACATTCACTTTCATATCCGTCACTTCATGACTGCCCCACCCGGGCGTGTGGCAGGAGAAATCAGGCAATCTACCATACAAAAGGAAGGGTTAAGATATAACCATGAATATAAATTATGGTTTCGTATGTTTGGCATTGTTGCCTAGGCTACGTGTTGCCTAAATATCCACTTTTAGCTCACCCGGTCCTTGGCGCCACTTCAATTAGAGGGTCATTCCATGTGAATTCAAACAAATTCCATACATTTTGTATGGTCACCGACTTGGATTTGATTAAATAAATAAGTATTGGAACCTCCATTCATATAATGCCCACATGCCAAATTTAAGGGTGAAAATCCAAAGAGTTTTTGTTTTAGGGCCTTTCAAAAAAAAGGGTGTCATGCCCATTTTTGACACTCGCGGATTGCGCCTACTCATGTGCACCCATGTTTAAATGCCAATATCTTCAAGATGAAAAATGCTTTCTGGCTGAAAATTGCTATACTAGGTAATTTGTACTTAGAATTTTATTATCTGTCTTCAGAAAAATCTTATCTTTTTTAGTTTTTGAGTTATTGGCATTTAAGTTTTGGATCTTTTCGCCGGCGAAACTACAAAAAATCATTTTTCAGGAGTTCATTATCAACATAGACTCATCACTAACAGGTTATTGAGGCTAGATTCCTGAAGTTTAATAACAGGACCATCAGCAATAGGAAATTGGGTACTATCAAGATCTTTATTAAGAAGTTATGGCGGTTATGACCATACCGATTTTCGCCCCTGATTTTTGTCGTTTCGCCGGCGAAAAGATCCACAATCCATTATATATATAATCATGGATATAACCTATATGGTGAAAGTAGGTGATTCGGTAGAATTAGAAGTTTCAACTTTCCCTTGTTTGAAATTCAAAACGATCTGCAGTATGAAATGCAACGAAACCTGTATTAAGCGACCACCGACGGTTCCGCTGAAAAATGGTCGTGAAGAGGGGTGACTGTTTGACAGGGGTTCAGCTTATAGAAGTACATATTCTGCAAATAAACAGGCGGCTGATTTGAAAATAATGGATAAATTGTGTATGCACGGGGAAGTGTGTAAGGGAAAGGATATTTACGGTGAGGAGTACTTGGGATGGAATGGATCACACTGGGGATAAGGTGTGGCTTCCTGGACACCAGCGGAGAAATTTTTTTCACCCACTTGTAATTCTCATATAATCACAAAATTTACGTCACACAATAACATACCTAGCATTTGTGAAACATTTTTACTTTGCTAATATCCAAGTTTCACTAGAAATAGGAGGTATTCGAACCTGATAAGGGCGTTTTTTCCGAGCTGCCATGACACTTTTTTTCCTCTTTGCAACCCTGTCGGCCTAGGGAAAGTAAAGGCATATTTTAGAGGTGTATTCGTACCGCTTACTCGTAAAATCATGAATTTTTAACTTCTTTCTCACTTGAAAATGCGAATTTCCTCGCTAGCATCTTTCCAAAAATCACGAAATTGGTTTCACCAGTTCATAGAAATGGCATTTTCACAATTCAAAATAGCCATTTTTAGACCGCATACGGTCCCACCCCTGCACCTCTCTTTCACTCTATAGGCCCGGAACCTTTTTTGCTGGGGAAATAAAGGATATATTGAAAAAGTGAAGTTACTGAGTAGTCCTCTGTCGAAAATTCGGTGAAACTCGAAAAATGACGTTGATAATCCTCGAAAAAAATCACGAAATTGGTAATTTTTGATCGCATATATCTTGAAAACCACACATGTGGGAGGTAAAATTTGTATTCCTTTTTGTAAAGTAGTGATATTTCCCCTGCCGCAAAACACTTAGTCCAAATCTAACGTCTTCTCTAGTAGCTCCACATTCGGGTCTTTTGGTATTTCACCACATTTCAAGGTAAAATTTTGCAAATAACGAATATTTATTTTCACTATAGTGCTCTAATCTTTTTAATATTCCAATGTTTTTTTAAAAATCGCTTACAGCTTTGCCGCTAATGAAACCAATTCTTTTTCCATCACTCTGTTACTGATGAGTTTAGCTAAATATCTTCGGCTCTATAATTTGTTGATGCGTAGAAATAAATATGAACAAATTATTTGAACACAAAATCAGTGCCTCTCTCTGCGAAAAAATATCTTGTTTTGCGGTGAAAAAAAGAGAATTGTTCCAATCACCATGTAAAGCTATCCTTTCCTCCCAAGTTTTAGGATTCCAGATCATGGAAATTAATTCACCTATTCATATATCAATCAAACACATTTTTCTTTTTTTGTTGCAATGAAAAAAGAACCATTTTTATAAATTACCATACAATCATATAATGAACCCATCCTCTACCGATTTGGCATCCCAATTCATTGACCTCCTGAGACCTGGTGTCCTCATAGAAAGGCATATGATGTGACTACATTTGAGTCTTAAAAAATGTCGAAAGACTTAGTTAGAGGCCGAATTTCCTTCAAATTCACATATTAATTAACTATCCTTGATTCCCGAAAATTACTGCTCATAATTTTTAGACTTTCACTTAAATTTCCTTTTAATTATATTGAAATTTATCCATAAAAATGTGAAATTGAAAATTTAAATTTAAAAATATGTGATTTGCTATGTGCTTATACTATTACGCTTCGTTTTACTTACTATTCTAGTTATTTCTCTCCCAGGTCTCAAGAGGTTTAATGAATTGGATAGGTTTCTCAGGCATAAATTTATTGGCCTTCTCTTTGAAAATATTGTTTTGCCGAGGAATAAAAACAAGTATTTTTATCAATCATTATATCATCCTAATATTAGCCTGCCCTGCCTATTTTTTTGCGTTCCAACCCATGAAGATCATATCCATCACGTATTTAGACATAAATTTAGCTCTTTTTTTTGCGAAAAAACCTATTTATTTTTAAGTAATTAAATTTTCAGGTCCTGCAGTTGCAGTACCGGCAGCGAGTCCACCGCCGATCGTCACTCAAGCCGTCACTTCGACTTCAGCTCCTCCGACCATTTTCACCACTTACGCCGCTCCACCTATTCGGACGACGTCAGCACCACCTATTGTTAGCTCAAGCGACCGGAATGTCGACGTTCAAGGTGCGGACAAGAGTTGAATTTATACCCATTTATAGAGTCATGCCATTTTGAACCTTTATTATTTGAACGTTCAAAGATTCCAATGCCGTGTTGCTAAAGAATTATTGAACCCGTTTTAATTTCTTTTTCAATTCCATCCTATTCAATTGAGAGTTAATTTTCACCATAAGGTAAGCTAAAGGTCGGGTCGTATTGAATTTTTAACCCTCTTTGTACAGATTTATGAGACATCAGCATGAATAAAATACTGCTACTATATTAATAAAATACTGCTAATATGTATATGAATATAATACTGCTATATATAAGCTAAAGGTCGGGTCGTATTGAATTTTTAAACCTCCATGTACAGAATTATGAGACATCAGCATGAATAAAATACTGCTACTATATTAATAAAATACTGCTAATATATGAATATAATACTGCTAAATATAAGCTAAAGGTCGGGTCGTATTGAATTTTTAAACCTCCATGTACAGAATTATGAGACATCAGCATGAATAAAATACTGCTAAGAAGAAGTTGGCTGCGTGTTAAAAGAAATTGATTCTTCAAATACGATTACTTTTAACAGGATAACAACTAAAATTCGATGCCTGAATCGAGATATAGTCTATCTTCGGCATTAATGATTAATAGATTTTTATTATTCACAATAAAAATTTATTTACGGTATATTTTTCATTATTGCATACGCCATTATTAAATTCGTCACTTAGACGTTGTTTTCCTCGGCAGATTAGAATGCAGCCTACCAGGCGTGATTTTCTAGAGCAAGGAATTCCTCAGTGGCTATCATGGGTAACATTAGGAGCTTTCATAATGATTTAACTCAGTTGAAATACGGCATTGTGAACGATTGCGATTTTATTACGTCATGTGGAGATCTTTACCTTATGTTCGGGCATTCAATGTAAACCGGTCTTAAGGTTGGATACACCCGCTGTGGAGAAAGTTGTCTCCTCACCAACTCCGAAGCGCGTGACATTTGAAACGAGATATCAGTTGATACATCCCGAAATTCCTCCGTTTAGGTCGTTCAAACGCTACTAAGTGAGACAAAAGAAATATTGAATTTCTTTTCCCGTTAATCTACTTTTTATTGAGGAGATACTTTCGCTGTTATTAAGCAAAATTGAGTTACATAATATGTCTATAATTGGACGGTTATATCTTTAGTTGACACATTTTCCAGCAACTAAGGAATAATAAGAATTTAACTAATGCATTTTGAATTCATTAGATCTAGTTTTTATTTGTCAATTACTAGAAAACCAAGGCGGATATGAGACTAAATTATTTCTTATTCAGTCAGCCGGTGAAATTTGCTTCATAATTAATTTTTTTGAAAGTGGCGTTTGTGTCAGTCAAAGAAATAACTATTCCCGCATTTGACACCATATGATTACATGCACAATTTGAGGAAAAATATCGCGTTTTGCGTGGAAAAATGTTTTATTTAGTTTTCCATACCGATTGAAGGACACGCTTTCCTACAAGGGATCAGAGTATGCCTTTAAAAACGCGCGATATCGGCGTCGAGCGTGCCTGACGCATGTAAAATCTTTACTGCTCTGCTCTGCTTACCTCATCATCGAAATCGTAATTAGTCGCAATCACGAAATCCGCTTTTCTCTACTATCCTGTCAGAAAACCGCTAAATTTCTCCATGATTTCTCATTTTTACATGTGTGGTGATGGACCCTGTGTATGCCCTTAAAGGTTTTCTTCCGTATTTCTGATGATTCATTTCTCCGCCTACTAGGTAAATATGTATTCCTCCGCCTATCCTCCTATATCCAATGAGTGCTTACCATCTTCCTCATGGCGATTGAATATTAAATCCTTTTTTCTGGACTCTTCATTCGTCACCTGCAAAGATTATTATCTCAGATAATTTTAAATTCATCGTCATTTAATAAAATCACACTTTTATTCGGTATTTTCAATTTTCCATATTCGGCCATGACAACCTTCTATGTATCTACTTTGCAGTCACAACAACGGTTGCGAGCAGTTCAGTTTCAAGACGCCCTCCAGGTGAAACAAGCCGTCTAGAGGTGGTCCCAGAAACGTACGCAGTCAACGGAAATTTCAAGGTGATTAAATCGAAAAATAAGTTTTGTGAATACGATTCCGTCCACTCTGAAAATGCCTTGGTACAAAATGGATCAATTATTGTCAATACCTATAAGAGATGACATTTTATTAACGGGTAAGTATTTAGTGACGGAATTACTGAGTGAAGTAAGTTACCCCCGAGAACGTTACAGAGGGTGATAGGGTATCCATTGGTACGGTACTACAATTGGATTACATGGCATGGTTGATAAATTCTCTTTACAGTTTCATTTCATTCTCGGCTTAGGGTTCAAACTGAGGAGATGCTTCTGATGACGCCCTCTCCATGTGTTGTGATAGCATTCGATAAAAAATAACTTCTTCGTTGTTGATCTAAATCATTACTTTATGAGTTGCTCCACACTTACTCTTTTTATACGGTAATTTTTTAATGTGAAATTCGCATCCAGATGTGTCCTGTTATCAACCCAAACCTCTGTCAATCGGGTGACAGAATTTCTATTAGATTTACTTTATCTTTATCTTTAGATATTAGATATTACTTTACTAGCCAATCGTGCAGCCACTGGAGTGATTAATTTGTTGCTGAAGTCGAATTTAATATTTGCCAATTAAAAAAATAGCTTGGGATATTAACAAGAGATTTGGTCCGAAATGTTGTATTAACACTCATTCTTCTGTTTAATCTTCAAAATTCCATCGTTAATCAATGATGTAGGATTACTTCATAGCTGACAAATGATGATGCGTGCGGTGAACATATTAAGAAAAAAGTCTGTCAAGCCTATCGCAACTTGAGATTTGTTTTAAGACAAATTGGCAAGTATGATGATGGCTTTTCAAATTACCACGGAATCAGCCGCGCAGTAACATCAACGGAGTCACCCGCTAACGGTCACACAACTGTGTTAAATTCACAGCGGAAAAATCATTTCACACAATTGTGTGATCACTAGCGGGTGATTCCGTTGAAAGTACTGCGCGGCTAGCTCCGTGGTTCTTTGAAAATGTCCGAAGTGAACACCTTCGTGTTTAAAGTTTGGCTTTACCCCATGGACTGTAGCACTTAGCTCTCGCATACGGGTACCTCTGGCATTATATGCACGGTACAATCATTAACCCTTTGGGTGCTACATGACGTGATATCACGTCATGGTTGTCTTTACGCTGGTGCTGAAGACGTCATTTCACGTCATGGGTAGCGTGAGTGTTCCTGCTTTCATTAGGGGGCCTTGTGAAAGTTCCCTAGTGAAAGCTGGAACACTTACGGTACCCTTGACGTGATATAACGTCATTAGTACCAGGGTAAAGACAACCATGACGTGATATCACGTCATGCCGCAATCAAAGGGTTAATACGGGCAATTAAACGTTGATAGCATGCCTATAGTGTGGTGCATATATATGAAGTTTCATTTCCTGGCAGTTTTTAGCTGGTTTCTCCTAGTGCATCAGTGGTCGTGGTTAGATAAACAGAAAATGAATCAAGTGTAATGATTGTTGATAACAATTCATCACCTGACACTCACCCAAGGGGTGGCTAGCAGGCTATTATGAATATGTGGATTAGGGTGGGAACCTCTATTTAATCTAAGGGAAAAATATAGATCAAATCTTTTACGAAAGTTTAATTAAGAGCCGTATTCATAGTCGTTACCAGGGTGTCCCCCAGGGAACCCATTGGCTCAGAAATGATATTCATAGTCGTTACCCAGGGGACTACCGTCCCCTAACCCTACCACAGGCCGTCGATTTCAGCTCTCCTAACGCGGTACTCAAATAATCGGCATCCACGGTTAAACGCAAAATAAAACTAGCTAACGTTTGATGTAACTTGCATTCATGTAGGTACCGTGGTTCATTTTTAATCAGCGTTCAAACTTGAGTCTACAAAATTTTTACACCGACAGGCACTTCGCATTTAGTTGATGTAGACGAAATTACAACGGACTCCTTAACATTTTACCCACTAATCATTTGGTGAAACTCCCCAGATAATGACCCTGCACACCCATTATTAAGGATGCAAATGGCCTCGTTTGTTTCGGTCGCTAATTGTTGATGGACCTTTTTCTTATCTCTGCAGATAAACTCGAACGCCTCGGTTGTTGTCCTGCTTGTGGCGCGGCCGCCGAACGTGCGGAGGGCGAAGGATGGCGGCGAGGTGGAGACGAAGATGGAGAGTTTCGAGGATTTACTGGATTTGGTGTTCAACAGGCCGAAGCAAAGCAGCGGATCTCATTCGCCCACCGTGGTCCAAGTCCTCGGCGACCAGAACGGCCAAAGCGACGAGGATGACGAGCCACCGCCTTTCACCTCGAACGGGCACACTTCGAGCGGGCAGTCGACTCGCATGAACGGAGCGAATAACAGGTACGCGCGATATACTAATTTGAGCATTGGATTTCGATCGCATTTCGCGTGAGAAAAACGGCATTACACGTGCACTTAACAGTGATGACAGTACCTCTACATAATACTCTACGAGCCTCCGCATGGCCGTGTGGCAGGGGGTGTTAGATCATCAGCCGTGTAAAGATGTAAGTTTTTGGTAGGTGCAATGGTGACGTGTATTATGGGAGTATATTTAGTGGAGCTCAGTTTCTATTGTGGTCGCTTATTGTGCGCGGAAAGAACGAGTTTTGGTACCTATCTGTTCGGCAATGTATCTCTCTTATTTTATCGCTTCTGTCAGACCTAGAAATGTAGTGAGTTGTCATGATAATATTTTCTGTGCCGCTCTGAAAAACATCAGTTCTGTATTTTTTCCAACAACCTAAGCCTAGCGTGTAGCCTCCGAGTCTCTTAGGGTCTCCCACCTTGATCCCTTTAAAAGTTGTGATGGGATGTTTTTATCAGATGGCCAAATAAATGAGGTTTCTAATTCTTTAAATCGATTTTATTTTACGCTTCGTATTGGACTGAAATCTAGTTTTCAACTGATTCACAAAAATTCACAATTTTTCTCTGAAATCAGCAATAGCATATTTCCTTGAAAACCAGAGATTTGATTTTCAGTTTTTCGTGCACGCAATTAATAATGCTGCAAAAAGCGTTGGCTAACTCTTATAATATGTATGTGTATTAAAGGTTTTTATTTCCACAGTAATCAGTATTAGCGGAAAATTGCTAACTATAAAAACTATGAATGTCAACTCTTAAAGGTTACTCGGCGCTCCCACCGGGTCAAACTCTCCATCTTGGCCGACGTTTCGATGAACGAGTCCATCGGCATCAGAGCATGCCCATAGCAACATTATACGCCGGGAAAGCCGTGTATATCATTAGTATCAGCATTTCTTGCTATGGGCATGCTCTGATGCCGATGGACTCGTTCATCGAAACGTCGGCCAAGATGGAGAGTTTGACCCGGTGGGAGCGCCGAGTAACCTTTAAGAGTTGACATTCATAGTTTTTATAGTTAGCAATTTTCCGCTAATACTGATTACTGTGGAAATAAAAACCTTTAATACACATACATTTTATAAGAGTTAGCCAACGCTTTTTGCAGCATTAATAAAATTGCGTGCACGAAAAACTGAAAATCAAATCTCTGGTTTTCAAGGAAATATGCTATTGCTGATTTCAGAGAAAAATTGTGAATTTTTGTGAATCAGTTAAAAACATGATTCCAGTCGAATACGAAGCGTAAAAGAAAATCGATTTAAAGAATTAGAAACTTCATTTATTCGGCCATCAGATAAAAACATCCCAGCCCTCTGTCTTGAGTGAAAGTACTTTTAAAAAGCAAGAAATGAAACCATTGTACCGAACCCAATGCTTAGCATTGACCACCAGGGGGGACCTTCGGGGGGCCTTGAGGGCTTTTTAATACAGCCTATGTTATAACCAGATATATATTCTATCTAAATGCCAAATTTCAACTCAATCGGTCTGGCAGTTTTTGCGTGATGGAGCAACAGACAGACAGATGAACACTATTGCATTTGTAAATATTAGTAGGGATTTTCTCACCAAAGCATTCAAGTTCTTTGATGATTCTTTTTGCTTGAGGCCATCTTCAGAAACGGTGTGAAATCATGCCTTATACCGCCTAATTATAACGTGGAAAGGATAAATATCAGGGAAAAAAGTCGACTGGGAAAGGATAAAAAAACTGGAAGGTTCCCACAAGAAAATGCTGATTTGGAATTTGAAGTCCAAAGTAATGCCACAGAGCAAATAAAAATATCTACCAATATCCTACGAACTCCAGCATACTACAGTATATCAGATCATGAGAATAAAATAAGGGAAATAGATTGTAGAACAGAAAGGTTTGAAATGCCTTTTTTCCCGCGATCGATAAGAGAACAATGGCTGCGTTGAGACTCTGAAGTAGGTTAATTTATCGGTAGTGTAGATGATTTTTTTATATGCACCCTAATGCATGTTTATAAATCTGACGAGTTGTGCTAACACTATGTTTTGCATTTTCTCTGCATGACTCATGTGTCACGTTTTTATAGTTAAACTAAGGATTATTTTAGAATTTTCTGTAGAATTTGTAGCATACTCATAGAATGGTACATGTTGGTGAAAGTAAATTTCTTCACAGTATTTATTTCAAATTTTCAAAGAACTACGGAACTAGCCGCGCAGTAACTTTAACGGAGTCATCCAATAGTGATCACACATGATTTTTCCACTGTGAATTTCACATAATTCTTCACTGTACTTCATGTTGGTGATAAGCCACCCCCTGCCAAATACCCTTCTGGTGGTTTGCAGGGTAATGCGTAGATGCAGATGTAGAAGTCTCTCTTGTTCACAGAAGAGCAATCGTAACACCGTTCTGCTCTCCTCAACAGGCTGGAAGGCAGCGGCAGTGATCTGGCCCAGTGGACATCCCCATGCGAAGGGGTCTTCTCTTACCTCACGGGTTCCATCAAGAGCGACACCTGGTTTGGCACCCTAACTCTGACCTCGAGGGAGGAGATCATCGGTATCCGGCTGGACTTCGAGCTGGACAAACCATCTCGCGTTTTTGGGGTGAGAGTCCTTCTTGAGCCTTCCCTTGAGGCACCGCCTATTCGAAGGCTTTTGGCTATGATGTCAAGAATTATGCCGCTGGTAGTTTAACTACTGGTAGGGTCTCTCTTGCCGGACAGGTCTTGACTGAACCCCCAGACATAGTGTGCCTCATGACAATAGGGAAAATGTGGCTCTTATGCGTTGAGAAACAAACCTCTCTAGGGGATGAAAGATCTTAGGTTTTCCCGGCGTACCCGCTGGATAAATGTTCCTCGGGTGTTCCAACGGGTAAGTCCCGACGTTTCGGTGAACGACTTGTTCTCCATCATCAGGGGTTCTGAGTGATCAGAAGATTAAGATGGAGACCCCTGAAGATGGAGGATAGGTCGTTCTCCGAAACGTCGGGACTTAGGGACCTACTTACCCGGTGGAACACCCGAGAAATATTTATCTCTCTAGGAGAGTAAACCCTGAACACAAATCCCGGTTCTCCAGGATGGGGGTAAGGCGTGGAGCTAGAAAATCTACCCTGTAAAAACTATATATGTAATGAAACCTGTGAATGTGCCTCGGATGAATCATGATGGATCATTTAGATGTCGACCTATAAAACGGACACGGACATTGAGTGTACGGAAACTAGGGACTTGAAATGAAGGAGGAGAGGGAGACCACGCAAAAGATGGCGACAAGATGTTGAAGAGGACCTAAAGAAAATGGGGATTGGAAGATGGAGAGAGAGAAAGCAAAAAGGAGAGCCGAATGGAGGCATATAAAGGCCGTTTTACACGGGGCACGAAATTTCACAACTTAACACTGCATTAATTCCGCAATCTGCCGCGCAATAATTATTGCGAAAACGAATGGGTGACTGCTTTACACGGTGGTCGTAAGCATGCATTCATTCGTGAATTCCAGTTGCCTGATAAGTACGCTAAGATTGAATGTTTTGTTCAAACAGGAGAGATACGATATTCTGTACACGACGTTGTAGACATTCAGTGAAAAATAAGATTGTGGTGATGGCGGGATTCTGTGATATTGACATTGAGTCTCTCTCTCTCTCTCTCAGAGAGAAAAATAATGGATCAGGATGAGGCTGCATTGATTGCTGCAGAGCTAGCAGTAGTGGGAATTATGATCGGGGCCATAGAGCTCATAGAGAGGCGTAACCGCAGGAGAAGAGCCAGAAGAGCACTTTGGATGAGGGAGTGGATCCGTAGGCGAGAGGAGGGAACGGGCACTCTTAATATGGTCCAACAGGAGCTGGCTGTAGAAGACAGAAATGCCTACCGCAATTTTATGCGGATGACAGAGAAACAATTTAACGAGCAATTTAATTTAAATATTTGAATAAATAACAACATAAGTAACTGTAAATATCCTCCCACACAAAGAATAACTGTAAACGCCCATCACTCAGGTTATCGAACATTTTCGTCAGTCAACTTCCCGTGAACTTAGATGTCGTTAATTCTGCGACCGCTAGATGGAATGCAATTTGTACAATTGCAAGAATGCGACCACCAAATTTGAGCAGGGGCTATTCTGACGTCTCGCATTCATGTATTCGTGCATGCATTCTTGAATTTCGCCGCTTTACACGGTGCATTTTGAAATTCACGATTGCTCATACATTATCTTGTGCAATTACGTGCCCCGTGTAAAACGGCCTTAACTGAGGAATCCAAGGCCCACACCAGGCTGTAGAGCTGTGGTAGAAGATGGACTACCACAGCTGTGGAGCTGTGGTAGTCCATCTTGAGCAATCTCTACCATCGTCATGCTCACTAATGAAAAATAAAATACTCTCTGAAACTAGAGTCACCAAAGTAGCAGCGAGACTTGGTGGCTGTCGTCTTACGTGATATGTGATGTCATAGAGAGGAAGGCGAGAGTGATTGGGGTAGGCATAGAAGCGAAGGGGACGCGAGAGACCTTGGCTGGAAACGCTATCAGCATAGTCGCAGTGACCTTTGAGAGCGAAAAGTGTCATCAGAGTATCACCCGGAAATGCTAAAACTGGTAATTGATAACTTTTTGGGTAGCTCCCGCGTTGTGTCATTTTTGAGGACGACGGTTTTTCGAGCGTTCCTGCTCGCTTCTTCAGGTCTTATGTGCTCTCTACATCTACATACTACTCTGCGAGCCGCCGCGTGGGAGTGTGGCAGTGTAGTGAGACGTCATGATAATATTCTCTGTGTCGCTCTGAAACACAGCATTTCTGAATTTCTCAAGCAGCCTAAGCCTAGCCCTTAGCCTCCGAGTCTTTCGATGCAGAGACTCGATACGTAGACTCGGTTCTTCCCCAAATTGAGAAATGAGGCCATTGAAATACCCAAAACCCTGAAAAACGTAAACAGAGGATGTGGTTACACGCTTTCCAACTCTTGAAAACGGGTATTTGCAAAATTCGGAGAGGGGTCAGAAAAAGGCGGGAGAAAATGGCACCGGAACAATTTCCGGTCTATATATTGCGGCCAAAATGCATCGAGAGCACTTCAGACCTGAAAAAGTGAACTGGAACGCTCGCAAAACTGTCGTCTTCAAAAACGACACAAGGTGGAAGCGACCCCGAAAGCCATCAAGTTCTAAGGCCATTCCGCGGAAGCTTTCGTTGCAGCTATATCTTAAACTGGCAGTTATAGATATGTTAACAGTTACGCAGGAGGAACTTTTCAGTACTAAAATCTACTTCATTAGAACTGTCTCCATACATGAGAACAAGGTAGTTTCCGCGCTTGACGACCTGGGCTCCCAAGGTTGCTAGAATGAATATATGTTATGGATTTAAATGTTTGGAATCGCCTAGGTAATGTGTTGCCTCAATTTCTACATTTAGTTCATTCAGTCCTCGGCGCCACTAAGAAAAAAGTCTTCTCAGTCGAATCGTAAATAGCCGTTGTTAATTGTTGTTAACGTGAGACTGTGGTGAATATTCAATAACGATTGAAGAGATATGAGCTACTTGATGCTGTGAATAATAGCTGACTATTTTTGAGACCTAACAGTTACTTTGTAAATGCTAGAGAGGAAATATCAGCTACAGGAAGTGTGTAAGAAGCAAATGAAACTTCCATCGTAAGCCTTTTCTCTGCTGTGTGGATCTTTTACCGTTAATTTACAGCTACATTGTTTTGTTTATTACCTGTTGAGAGCCTTCGGAGTCAGAAGGTATGATCTAGATAGATTGATGTGGATGTTAATGTGTAAACTACTATTCATGTGTGGCCTCGGAGTAGGTTCAATAATCTCTCCTTTATTTGTTGTTAAAATGATACCTAGCTATTGGCGTAATTTCTCATCCAAAGATGCTATTGTCGGATCTTGGTTTTGAAATCCTTATAGTTCTTATGTATCCGTCTTCTAATTCATTCCACTTTTTTCACCTCGTATTATCATTAAATTTCCGTAGAAAGATATTTACGAAGTGCTAAGAAGTTATTGGTGCATTTGTTTAATTAAATTTGGAGAGGAATTAAACATATCGGTAGACCGGACACTATTAAAAAAAGAGTGTTAGTTACGTCCCACGTTTAGTACCACATTTTTTATCCACTGCATTATGATTACTGGTAAGTAAAACCGGTAAGACGTGATTATTTACGATCTGTAGACTGTATTTACATTTGAACTGCCGTCTTTCCTCGCTAGACGGCGACTCAATCGAAAAAGTTGTTTGTTTACGGAATAATGGACAACAGTTTTTGGCGACGAGTTGAGAATCCATGATGTATATTCATGGTTGCAAGTCTTCATTGTCGGCATCTGAATCCTCAAAATGGTATTACCTCAAGTATTACGTAAGACAATTTATGACATTTTTTTAATTCCCCTCTCCCCCTATGTAAGACAATGTAAGATTTTCCCAACCCTCTCAGTCTCTCTCCCTCTCAGTCTTACGTAAGATGATAACTATTTGTATCTACTCTTCGTTGAATGCTCGCCTTCTTCTGTTTCATCTTTCAATCGTACAGCTTTGAGCACCGGGTATCGTATAATTATGCAGTGTTGGAGTACCACATTCATTATCATTACGAGCGAAACGTTACCAAAGCTGATGAAGATGTGAACAATCACAGGATATTTGGAAAAAACACAGGAAATTTGGAAACGACACAATGTTTCAAGACGGACACAAATCTTACTTAAATTGGCTGCATATACCCTCTTACCCCCTCTTCATAAGACAAAGTAAGATGATCTATAACCCCCCACTCCCATAAACGTCTTACGTGATACTTGAATGGCCCCGATGTAATTCATCCGTTATCTTTTCTCCAACTCTTTACGACTCGAATTGTACAATTCCCACATGTTTATATGGGCTCTTTCGAATGGTTTCTAGGAACATCAGAGTAATTTGGATTTACCTTAGTTTTGGAATAGCAAAAATTGGCTTGAAACGCGTTAACTGACACTGAATGTCACGCTCTCTCATGTCAAAAGCAGGAACTTCACTGTTTTGTCTACCATTTGCTGTCCTCTCACCTCCGCTCCCAAGTCAACATCGACCCCTTTCACCCTATTCTCCCACTCCTCGATGTCACGTCTTACTCAGTTGACTGCCACCAGGTTTTGCTACCACTCTACGAACCATTCCAAGCTGTATGGAAATTATCTGACAGCGTTAGCAACCCAACGGAGGAACCAATTAGAACAATTAGTTTCAGTGGGAGAATACATCTTAGTTCTTGAGAATGGCAATTTTAGCATTCCGGATTTCGCAACCGAGTCTTAGCATCTTGGGCACCTAAGTAGTTAAACGTGGAGATTTCTTCACTCCACCTGAAGGGAGTTAGGTTAGTTAGGCAATTGATGCATGTACTAAAAATGGTCTTCAGTGTATCTGCCACAATATTGTACTTCCACTGTACTACTTTCCAATTCCCATGACTCAATTAACAGTGATATTTTCCTCTACACTCGTCTAAATACTGTTTATTGTGACTTGGGAATTGCACTATTCCCCAAACACGATTGACCAAGATACTGATCATAAGATGGGTTCTGTTTTTCCTTAGGAATTTTTTGGCAACTCATCGTCATCAGCACTCATTAATCCGAGGATTGATTTTCTGAAACTCTCCTTCTTAGGATTAATTAAGGATTATTAGGATTCCATTAATTACGTGAGGCGTTTTGAGGGGGGAGGGGGTCGAGCCGAATCTCACCTAATCTCACGTGGGGTATAGGGGGGGGTCTCGGCAAATATCACGAAATTTTTTCCCGCAAGAAACAGTAAAATTGCGAGAAAACTGGGTTAAATTAAGTAAAACATGTTTCTCCACTTCAATATGGCTAAATCCTACACAGTAATATTCATCGCGGTTATGCGAACTCCACAAAGTAGCACAGTAGCCGCACGATTGTTCAACCCACACCGGCCAGCCATACGCGTGACTCGTCGAACGCTGCGGCGTATGGCTCGTTCTTAGTAGTCTTAAATACTAGTCTTAACTAGTCTTAAATAAAAATAGTTAAGCAAATTATGTTTTTTTAAATAAATCCAACGCTAGCAAGCACAGATTATAGTATTCACACACAAAATAGGCATTTTGAAAAATCTCACGTGAGATTAGGGGGAGGGAGTCGAGCCAAATCTCACGACATCTCACCAAGGGGGGGGGGGTCGAATAATCGCCAAAATCGCCTCACGTAATTAATGGACGCCCCCTTATTCTCTTCATATCCAACTCGTTTATTCCTTTAAAAGTCATCCATGCAAAGTTCCTAATGCTTTTTTCCGGTCTATTACATCCTCACTCCAAGCAATTATTCCAATCCGTGGTATCTACGAATGTTATCTCCAGGAGTTTGGTTTGTCTTAGAATATGTTCAGTCACTTTTTCATATTTTTTCTTGTGCATACAAATTTTATGTAGGCTTGATTTTTTTCAATCTTTTCGCCGTCAAAACTACACAAAATGATATACCGTATATACTCGTGTATGAGGCGCACCTTTTTTCTCTGAAATCGCAGGCGAAAATGACACGAATGCGGTCTTACGCGAATTCCCGCTCGTCGTCGCTTACAGCAAAATATAATATGTAAAAGTTAAATACAGTTAAAAGACCCATACTCACAGCGAATACAACTTGTGCACAACGAAAATGGCGGGGGAAATTGGCATTTAAGAAAAGGTGTGACTGTCCGGAAGGCTTTGATAATGGCCGAAATTCGAAGTTCGAATTTAGGTCCGCAAAACCTCGCGATAGGAGGAAAAAAAGCCCCAAAATTTATTCTTCAACTTCGACGCTGAAAAAGAGGGGTGCGCCTCTTACACGAGTGCGCCTCTTACACGAGTGCGCCTCTTACACGCGTTTATACGGTAATTAAGTATAAGATACCTTAATTTTCTGAGACCAATTATTCAATATTTGAACCCATTGAACGCTAGTAGGAAAGCGTGATATTGTTACTATAAGACCCTAACTCAGGCGTGAGGCGGGAAGAATTATTACCACGCAGCTCTCTATTTTTAAGGAAATCATCACATAACCAATGGGTAACAATTAGTTTTTACCTTAATTTACCGTAAAAATATATCATGCATATGACTCAATATAATATTTTGCAAGCATCTGTTTCCAATTGTGCGAAGAGGGGGGAGATCCTCTCTGTATAATATTCGTAAATATGTTGAAACTGATCACAAAGTTTGAGCTGACGCCTTGTGACTGATTATTTTGTTTTGCAGGCTTGGCTGGGCGTAGCTACCACCACAGATGATATCCACTATACCATATGGAATCCTTCGGCGGAGATAGCATCCGGTGAAACCATTGTCGTGAGGATCTTTTCCAAGTATGACCGAGAAGATACTAACCCACCGAAGATTGTGTCAGTGAGATTCAATGGAAGACGGATATGTCCAGCGGGTTAACCCTAACTGAATCTCGTACGTCTTAATTTCACCGCTGATTGGACGCGCTATCTGATCTCCAATCAGGGAGAAGGCCAGTAATGTAGCATCAAATGGAAAAGAAGTGGGACATACTCCAAGGCTGATGATCAAAGAAGAAGGCTCTTTCATGTATATGAGGAGAATACATCCTTTTTGTAGATGCTTTGGGTCTCTGGATTTTTTACATTTCATCTCTAATACCAGTTTGTGTTCTATTGACGCAGAAAATCAATAAAACATGTGCGCCTCAATATTCGTGTTTACCCTGTCATATTTAGCTAATATGTGTAAGTATAGCTTTTTATATTCAGAAGCGATTTTGTTTCAGTTTCTATGGATGCAACCTTCGACAAATAATGCTAAATCCTATTTTATATTGAGCTATTAAACATAACCTTCCATTAATAAAGCTTGAAGAATTTAAATAAAACCCGAATGCATAATTTGCACATTTTGATTTGGTTGGAAGCAAGATGGATTTACCCCATTATTTTGGATTTGAAAATTTTCGAATCACAAGTAAACATTTTATTAGTGCCCGCTGAATACTATAACTGAACTATATATTTATTTATCATTAGGAAGCGCATTTTTTGTGTGCCAAAAAGATGGAATTTTATCCCCTTTTTTCCGGCGATTCTGTGATTTTTAATAAAGCTTTTGTAAAAAAAATTGCCTCAAAATCTTCCTTTTTCTTCCTCTGTGGCTCTACAACCCATTGCTGAGCACTGGATTCCTAAAGAATCTCATGCCATTTTTTTCAATCCTTGACTTATCTCCACCAATTCCGGATACCATGGAGCCTGGTGTCATCGTTCACTCTTGGAATTCTAGATTGATGGACTTTCCCCTACCTCTTCTTACCACAATCTGCGCTGGCAGTACGCTCTTGGGGATGTCTGCAGTTCAATTCTAATTATATGCCCATTCCAACGTAGTCTGGCTAATTTGACTCAATTTCCTTATAAAAAATGAACCACCTCATGGTCATACTGCCTTTCTCACCCAATACCTTCCTTCACAGAGCCCTTTGTCTGCTACAAAATCTCTGTAACATTTCCTCTTTTGTCTTTGTATGGTCAATATTTCTACTACTCATATCAGCAATGGACGGATCAATGTTTCATGCAGTAATATTTTGGATAGTCAAGATTATTGACGGCTTTCAATATGTTTCTTCAGTAAGTTTACTAGTATCGGTTAGCGGATATAATCTTTTACTGAACCTTTTGATTTAATTTTGGTTCTCAAAGATACCAAAATTGTTCATTTTTTTAAAGCTCCAAATCTGTATTCATCCATACTGATTTCTTTCCTCTTTCTGTGGCAATATACTATGCTAATTCTTTATTCATCCGCAGTCCCATCTTTTTTGATACCTAAAAAAGACTGGAGATGCTTCCTACACAGTAGTCGTTTTACGTCAGTCTTCCTATATCTAAACCAGAGGATATCAGGCGTCACTTCGTATAAGAGCTCAATATTAGTGTCCATATCGCAAGGAATACTTTGATTATCGCAAGGAATACAAGGATTGTAGACTAGTATAAAGTATTCCTTTCACATGGATACATCACACGTGTACTTCATGAACTGCAAGCTACTTTCATCATACTCTCTTTCCGCGGATCAGTGTTTTACTCCTCTCATGGCCAGTTGCAGGAACGTAACATATGTAGTCCATAAAGTTATGGGACCCATAAGCCATGGCAACCATTCAATAAGTGTTGCACAAACATTCAATAAATCCATTGGTCTCATAACTTATGGCATGGAATAATGAGTTCCATAAGTAGCCAAGATGGCGGATGCGCAATGAACCGCTTGGAGACTTAATTACTTGATTAAAGAGTTTTTTTTGAGACAAGTGACCAGTTTTTTTAAACTCTTATTGGCTAATTATAATGTGCATTATCAATTATTCATAGGCTAAACTTTCATAACTTTTATCCGGCGGTGGAAGATTAGATCAAATATTCGAGGCTATTAACTATTGGTAAATAAGTTAAGTAACTAATAGATGTGTTCATGCAACCCGAATATATTTATGAGTTCTATAACTTTATGGATCTCATAACTATTGATTCCATAACTAAATTTTCTTGCAACCGGCCATCATTCCATCACTTCCCATGGACTTGAATTTATAATTGAATTTCGTACATACACTTTCGTACTTCACTCTAACCTCCGTGATTATGCTCCATGTATCTCAAATTCGAATGTCTTCACTATGTATTAATGGCGGCATCAAAGTTTACGTAAAAGAGACCGGGGCTGGTTGGGTACAAGGACACCTTCGTACATTGAGGATAACTTGGCAACTAAGACAGCGAGCGCGTCGAAAATTTATTTTTGTGTCTGGCGCCCGCCACCACCCTCCTCTCAAAACACTGTCAGTTGGCTGCTTGTTTCCGTAGGTGAAAAGGCGAGAAATGTGTGCTTTTTGAGCCAGTTAGTAATACTTCTTTAACTTATTTCCTTGTTTATTTAGTGTCAACCAACTTAACTAGGGTATTCCATGTAGTACAATTTAGAAGAACAATCGATTGGCTACAATTTGGCAAGATCAATTTTATTCTTCTTCTTAAGTCATCAACCCAAAGGTAGGTTGGCGGCAGTTCTCCATACTCTTCGGTCCTGTGCCATTCTTTTCAACTGCACATAAGTGGAGCAGCCTAACTCCTTCATTATTTGGCCCATAAACTCCAACCTAGGCCTGCCCCGGCAGTTGGCTCCCTCTACAGTGCCTTCTAAGATGGTGGCCAGCAATGTTTCGTGCCTTAGTTGGTGCCCGATCCAGATATTTCTTCTCTTTTTCCAGTAGTTTCAGCAGACAAGGAGACTCCCCCACACGTTTGAGAACCTCCTCGTTACTGATTTTGTCCACCCAGGGAATCTTTAACATCCTTCTGAAACACCACATCTGGAATGCTTCCACCCTCCTCTCTTCTGCCTTGCCCAACGTCCAGGTTTCATTGTGAATTCAATATGGGTCACTTTAAATCAGGTTGGACGTAAAATATGGTGGCGGGGCTGTATACTATCTTTGACGTATAGGTGCAACGGGGAACTTGCTTTTGAGTACATTTAGCCCATTATACATAAGTTCACCATTCGTCTGTCGTGTTTCCTGTTCGCGAAAGATAACCCCTTATATTGGGTTTTCTCCTGCTTATGTTTGACGCCTTAAAATTTTGTAACGGGTCAGTTTCCGTCCTTTGGATGTAGCTGCAATATTTATGGTCCGCTTCTAGTTTTCTCATCTCCCGTGTAACAGATTTGTCTCGTAGATTCAGCGCCTTTAGTTCCCCATAACTTCTGGTATACCGTGGGGAACACACATACAAACCATTTGCGGCACAGCATTAAAGGAACTTGGTCTCGTTAAGCGTGTAATAGGAAGGTCCTCGGATAGAAAAGTTAAAGATAGATGCTACTTCGCTCCGGGTAGGCCACACCTTGAATTAGCCGCGAGAATTTGGGCCCTTGATCATAAAGATTTAACCAAAATAAATAATAAAACATACTTTTAAATTAATCCGTTACATATATGAGTCATTACTTTAACATTCTCATTTTTTTACATTTTCTACCCAGAGTATTATGTTATTCCTTTCCTATATTGGTCAATGAGCAACATTTTTTTCTAATTTTTTTATTATTTGACATTTTGTTTATAAAAATCCTGGTCCTTCAAAGCCAAAGGCTTATATGGGGGTGCCAATTCAGATAATTACATATATGATCAAGACAATACAAACAATGTATTCAATTTTTTTTAATATTTACCCTTACTATATTTTAAACTATTTAGTCAAATAGTATGAAAACTTTTTACATAGACCCCTACCTACATTGTACATTAGATATGTTTAGATGCTTAGATCATATACCACTATTAAAGATACAGTTTTATAGATCAGTTGTCTATATCAACAACTGATAACAAGGATATAATGTTATCCCTTGGTTACCTAAACCAAATCAAGTGTTATACTTAGGAGGAAGTGGTCCTTGGTGAAATAAGAAAATCTTACATCGATAATATTTTATTGAAATATTCTTATTCCTCAAAGTCTTGAAATATTTTCAAGACTTTATATCAGAAATATCTTGCGCAAAATTTATCATGCAATATTTGCACTTCTAAGTGGAGTTAAGCAATGATATTGTTTGGAAACAAAGAGGAGAATATTGTGCTTGATTCTCACCAGTAGGAAATTCTCAAAATCCTTAAGAAGTAATAAGGACAGTTTTCCTGGAATAAAGTTACACGAGGAGGGCAACCAGAAAGATTTCTCCGCTTGAATGAGCAAATATTCCTCCCGGGTCCTCCATATTTTCTCGAGTCACTACAATCTGCACTCTTAAGAAAAAGAGTTGGTAAGCGCGCACGACTATGGAAAAGTGGGGAAGTGAAAGTGATTGCATGGCTGGAGGGTTATTGAATTGTCGTTTGAAGATGCGTCGGAGCGGTGAGAATGGAAAGGTGATTGCACCATTGCATTACGCTCCGAAACGCTATGAACAAATGCTTTAGATTTTTTATTTTATTTATTTAATTTTAAGTTCACCCAACATGAAAACACAATAACAGGGTAAACTATTTTCACAATTAATCATAGTAACAAAAATAATACAAAAGAACTTAATACAATAATAATACAAATAATTAACAAAACAGTCTAGGCTGGCTGAACTTCTCATTCAAAATTCTGAACAAATTTATAATGTCGATAGCATCGACGATATCTGTCCGCGAAACATTTCCTTAGTTAGATTTATATTTAACTCATTTGAAAGTGTGTTGAATGAGATACATCACCTATTAATAGGTGCATTCATACAATAATTTGTGTTCACACTTCTTATGTAGAATGTCCTTCTTAGCCTTACATTTTTTTTGGGACTAAAAAGTTCAATTTCCCAACCAATTCAATACAATTTCCTTTATTAATCACATCGTGTAGAAAGAGTAAATCATTTATGACTCTTCTATTACTCAAATGTTTCCAATTTAAATTCATTTAACATAACTTTGTACTCCACATGATTTTCAAAAACAGGATAAACATTGTAACGTAAATAATACATTAATCTTAAAAATCTTTTTTGGACTCTCTCTATCATACTTCATCATATGCGGGTTCCAAATCATTGAGCAATATTCCACCTTGTTTCTTACATATGAAAAGTACAGAATTTTCAACACTTTTTCATCCAAAAAATATTTTGAGATACGATACAAAAATCCAAGTAATTTATAAGCAGACATGGTGATGGATAAAATATGGTTACTAAGGAGACTAGTAGATGAGACATTATGGAACCGATGGCTTAATCCACAGCAGTTGAAGGTGGGTTTGCTTCATTTTTCAATTCCGTTTCGCAATCTGCGGATTGTTCGCGGCAGTTTGAGCGAGGTGTCACCACACATGAGACTAAATTATTTCAGAAAAAGTACAAAGAAAGACATCACTTATTTCCAATACCATTAAAATAATTATCCACTTATTAGCAATGAATAAATATTTAAATTCAAATTCACTCTCAGAGATAATGTACAAAAACTAACTTTTGTACTTGAACCTGAATATGGTTAAATTGATCAACGATATGCTAAATTAAAGCTTAATATAACCCCAAGGATACATCATATATAATGTGAGACGTTTACTGACGAGAGGTGAAGTAATTATTCTTCAAGCTAAATTCGAGAGAAAAAATAATCGACTCATTGCACGCATTTTCTAGATGTTTGCCCAAGCACAGAAGCAGACACATTAATTAAAATATTAGGAAGATCTGAAGCACAGATCGAGTCAGAAAAGTCATAATGTGGATTTCCTATCTTTTATAAAAGTTAAAAAAAGAAAAAATTTCCCACTGTAAGAATATTTATGGAATCCAAAATAACTTTCGCTTGCGAAGTAGTTTTTGGCATACGTTGTTAAACAAACAAGTCAAGTGAAAGTCTTAAACGTTCCAATGAAACAAATAATTATTTTTACAAGTTTACAAAAAAAATTCACCCATTTAGATGATTTTCGCGTCATTTAAATTACAATTTTTATGTATAGTTTCTTATTAAAGCTGTGATGCAACTACGTTTAAAACTCGAATGTGGTCTCCCTTATGACTTACGGTAAATCCAACACAGACGACCGAAATTCCTTCTATTTCCTCATTTTGACATTCTCCATTGTTTTCGTTCTCCTGGAGGAGGTTTCCCTTGCGGCTTAATTAGCCAACACCGATTCCAAATTACAAATGTATGCTCACATTGCCAAACGAACACACTAATGTAACTGAATTGTCCGGTATTAGAAGATAAAATTAAGGTAGTAAATTTGCAGATATACGACGAGAATATCTCAAAAAACTCTTTTTCCAGCCATAATCACGGACTATGGAGCCATTGTCGTAAAATTAATGCGCATTTATTTAATTTACGTTACGTATACTATTAACTTATTTGAAAAAATAAATTGGATAGGTGCCTGAATTTCATTTATTTTTATGCTCGGCGAAAAATCTATTCTAGTAAGTCGATAAAAAACAAGTATCAGGATGAAAAGGCATGATTTCATTATGTAGTATTTGATTCTTTCCCGACAAATGTTGAATTGAATTTGAATAAAATCTTTCCGAGTCCCACACCAGGTCACGTCCTCCATCTCCGCCGACGATTTGATGCATGACTCAATGATCGTTTTCAGGGCTTCAGATGAACATGAGAAACCCTGAAGTCGCTGTGTTAGCCGGACATCGAAACGTCGGTGGAGATCGGGGACCTGACTCAGTTCGTAACTCGAGAAGGACTTGCATTATCTCCGTCGGTTGGGTGAAAACAGTCGGATGAATAAGTCAAAGAGAGGTGCTGCTTCACTCTGGTTAGGCCACACCTCAAATACGCTGCCAACATTTGGTACCCTGGTCATAAAGGTTTCACCAAAAAATTAATAAAATACAAGAAAAGCTTCACGCTTCGTTAACAACTGCTACGAGTGAATATATAGTGTATCACAGCTTTTACAGGGATTATGGTGGGAGCCCCTAGAGACTCGGAGGCTACACGCTAGGCTTAGCTTGCTTGAGAAATTCAGAACTGTTGTGTTTCAGAGCGACATAAGGAATATTTTCGTGACGCAACACTACATTTCTAGGTCTAACAGAAGCGAGAAAATAAGAGAGATGCATTGCCGAACAGACAGGTACACAAACTCGTTCTTTCCGCGCACAATAAGCGACCACAATAAAAATTGAGCTCCACTGGCTCGAATACACTCCTATCATACATGTCACTATTTCATCTTCCAAAAACTTACATCTTTACACGGCTGTTGGCCTAACACTGCATGTAGTGCAGTGTTTTTGTACACGCCCTTTCAGCGGCTCGCACGGTATGTAGACGAGGATCTGTCATTTATTCTTTCGAATCAAGTGATGGATATTTTTTCTGTGAGTACTCTTGATATTCATTATATGGCATATATTTCAGTATAAGATAAAACCACAAATTCGAAAAATTGAATGCAGGCAAAATTCTAGTTTACCAAATTGCAAGACCAAATTGCGGACGCGACCGCCATCTGATGGCTCATTGCCAAGACTTAACGCCAAGAGCGCCAAGAGCGAGCTGGTGAAGGCGATTGTGGCGCCATCGTCTGCCGTTCCGCGAACCGGCTTCAGGATTTTCCGTCGTTGAAGTAAAATTGAGCGACATCGCGTGGTGCATGCGTTGGACGAAGACGACCCGCGGAATCACGACCAACCGAAGAAGAGGATGTACCGACCTTCCTTTAGCGCGAGTGAGCATTTCGAGTCCGCGGCAGACAGGTGAATCACTTGTAATATTAGTGCTCAATATACGCTTTCGAGGTATAATCGTGTGAAGACTTCACACCAATAAGAAATCTAACGTTAGAGGGACATGCTCAACCCTTACAGTAGCCTTGCAGCCGTCAAGGATTCCACTTTGGTCAAGTGAAGGTTAGAGGCAATCCAGTCCCTGCGTGACCTTTGACGGTGACCACAAGCTGCCGTACTGCAGATCCGTTCATAAGGTCAGCTGAGCTGTGAGAGTTCACGGTCAAATGTGAAAAGGTAGGTTTAAGTGTCGGGGAAATCTCTGCGTCTGTGGTCGAGGTTTTTGGCCGCTCGTAATTTATAATTCGTTGGCGGCATATTTTGAACTATATGTTTCATAATCGTGGATGAAAAAGGAATTATTTTACTTATATTGGGGAGAATATGCAATATTGCTTAGAGCGAGTATACTATTTCCCTATGCAGAGGAAATTTTCGGTTTGAATGTTTTAAACTATTTCGCAGAAATGCTCATCCACGTCGACATATAGGTACTTAGTACCCTTAGTATAAATCGTTCGCGATTAGTATATAGTTTAGCGTACCCTTAATATAAACGTGCATTGTGCTTTTCCTATAAGTGTTATTGAAACTGTTAGTGTTGATTATTCAACAAATATCTGCATATCCATGTCAAGAGATGAATTTTAACCAATATACTCAACCCTAAACATTCTAAGCGTGAAATATACAGTATTACTGCTGTCACAAAAGCACTCTGGCATTCAAAAGTTGTACATGAAGTAAACGAAACTTGTATTTAGTACTTCTCAGAAATGTTATACAAGTATTACAGAGAAAATCAAATAATTAGCAATAACGTCTATCAAATAACCTCCTAAATAGTCAGTTGGGGCGATTTCGGTCTCTAACAGTTCGCGGAAAAATTAACATTATTAACTCATCCGCTCTTCAGTTTATTTCCGTAATTGTTTACTCAATGTCCAATCTACCTGAAGACGTCGTGTTCTATGAAATATTTTTGATGGCGCTAGATAATAGATTGACTGGGACTTTGTTTTTGATAAACTTGTCAATCTTTCATGGATCAGCTCTAACTCGATATTTTAGACTATCCAATTAGATTTGTAAGTTCTGGATGCGTATTCACAGTGAGACCTAGCAAGAGAAAAGTATCTTAGTCTCCTAACATTATCTTCAAACTTGTATCCTCAGCGTATTCCAAGTGATGCCTAGCAAAAGCGAAGAAGCTAAGACTCCCAACATTATCTTCACACTCGTCAAGTACTCTTTTAGCAAATCCCAATTTACTGTTACCTTGACATTTAATTTCCTGAATATGCTTATTCCGCGAAAGATCATGGGGCAGACTTACTGCAAGGTATGTAAAGGATTCTACACTCTTGAGCTCGCTATTCTGCATGTAGTTTGTGCCATGAGGTGGGTAGATCTTTTCCCAGGAATGATTGATGCACACTTTAAAAAGAATAAATACATACTTCCATCAAACCTTCCACCACTGGTCCCATTTCCTGGGAATTCAATGTAAAGGACAGTTTAAACACGCTCATTTCCCCTTTTCTTCCACTGCAAACTCCACAGTCATCTTCCTTGATATCTTTTTGAGTTTTTTTTCTATTCTTTGCTTACGGCCATGTGTGACAGAGCACAATTTTTTTCAATCCTATTACAAACAAAACATACACTAGGAATAAAACCAAACAGTCATTTATGACGTTTTGTAGACCTAAAAATTTTTAGCCTTCGATTGGAAAATCATCGTGATGTAGAATATAAATAAAGTCAGAATGAAAAATTGAGTTTTTCATTTCGAGTCAGGTAGTTTTTCGTTGGTTATGAATGATGCGTGATAAGGAGCATGACAAAATAAAGCAATCTAAGGAGGAAATAAAGCAAATCGTTACATGTATTGTATTCTAGTGTGGTAATGGAGCCGAAATCCATGAAACTTCATTTTGTTGAAACTAGACCCTTGGAGCTGCGCTCCGAAAGCAAGCAATTGCATCCATTGTTAAAAGGGTCTAATTTCAATATCTGTTTCTAATAATCTCTTGTAATAGACTTTATTTAAATGCTAGATTTGTATACAACAGGTATATTATATTCATGATAGCGAGCCCATAGCCATTTTGAACCAAGATTTAATGAAATTTCGATGATTTTTTTGTTCTTCTATTGCAGTTAGCTGGGAAAAGATAACTGAGAAACGGCTGTTTAAAAAAAAAAATTTTTTTACAATTCACCTGGTGTGGAATCCCAGTCGAGGCAAATCATTTTTCCACTGAGAATTTCACGCAACTGCGTGACCACCAGTGGTTTGCATCTTAAAAAGCTACCGCGCGGCCAGTCCCACTGCTATTTGAGGAACTCGTTTTTCCTTTGACCTCAAGGTCCATTGGGTTTCATTTATAAATTGTGATGAGCTAAGACAAGTCCCTGCTATGCAGGAGAGGGAAATTGCAGGGCATGGAATGGAAGGCCGTGTACGAAGATGTTCGGTTTAGATACGCTTAGTTTACGTCGTCCTTGGTTTCACGAGTCGCTTTTTTCGTAAATTTGACCTTTGCAAGTTTTCTCGAAATTTTTTCGCAGCTAGTGAGTGAGGATAAAAATTCAACAACAAAACGAAAAAAGGATAAACATTTATATGACACCAAGAATGCCGATCCAGGATAAACGGCTGCTTTGAAAACAGGCTTACCCAATTGCACGGCGGGGTAATTCTTGAGTAACAGATCTTCAGTTTTGAGTCTGTAAGTAAAATCGCGATTCCTAAGCATTGGAATCCAGGCTGCTGCAGTTTCTTGCGAAATATTAGATTGAAGGATCGATGTTATACCATCAACGGATTGCCCGAACATTATTCATAGCTCGAAAATTTTCTCTGGTCGGAAAAACGTTAAGACTTCGTCATAGAAGAGAATCAAAGTACGTAGTTTCAAAATCGCCGATAATCTAATTAACTTCCACAAAGCGACCTCACCAAAATCACTCCATCAACTTCCTTTTCTCACAATTTATGACCGAATCGCATAGTAAACCCGGTAAAATTATTGGCATCAAAGCGAAATTGTCGCGAGGCTCAATAATTTATGTGAAAAAATGCAATGTGGAAATAAATTAAAAAAAAAAGGATTGCATTGTTCGTGGAAGTTATGGAAAAAATTGCCCGTGATAGCTATTTTGAGTGGATCGTAGTTTGTAAAAAGCTTGACATCGCCGTTAGACGCCATTTTATCTCTACCGCTTCAATCTGTTGTAAAGATCTAGATCTCAGCATTGGCAAACTTGTGTTAAACAATTTTATTTGTTATTGAATGTATTTATATTACCAAAAAAACTGGACAGTACTCTAACCTCGGGTTAAACAATGAGTGTTTAAGAGTATTTAGGGTTGAGTATATTGAACAATGATACTCAAACGATATCGTACCGTCTACCAATTTTATTTCAAACTCTTACAACACGTGTTTCAACTGTCTAGCAGTCATCATCAGGTAATTCTTCAGATCGGGTAAGACTGATGATGACTGCTAGACAGTTGAAACACGTGTTGTAAGAGTTTGAAATAAATTTGGTAGAAACACGTGAGTCGTGAAGATCCTAACCAGGCGGGACTCGAATCCGTGACCCTCAGATTGGCAGGCGAGGACTTTACCCTGTCGCAACTGGGGTGCAAGGGCAAGTAAAAAGGATAAGTAAACGCGGCCGCTGAGTTCCAGAATGTCTCGCAATGTCAAGCGGTTATTATCGGAATGAGAAATTATTAATACTTTCGTCCGTAACGTGACCAAGTATTCTTAGGTCGCCTAGGCGTCGCAATGCCGAGCAGCCTTTTTTCTTAAACCCGGTATCGTCCTAAGCTTGAAATTGAAGACTCAGGATACAACCTTTCAGGCTGAAACGAATTAGATAGAAATGACTTCGGCTCATCTTCTGCGGCCTAATGAGCTCATCTCTCTCCCTCTCCGTTCGGGATTTTTGAGTGAATAACCAAATGACGACTCACTACGGAAAACACACGCGCGTGAAACGAACTGTTTAATTTCAAACATCCATCTCTTTCGCTACCTCTTAAAAACTGGAAGATGATGTTTGTATTTGTTTTGCTTATTCCGTAGCTCGAATGGAAAATAATGATGCCCTTGATGCAAAAGTCGAAAATATAAAAGGTGTGTTTTTCTCGAGGTAAGATCCTGCTCAAAATCCTCATGATTGAAGTCGTCGCTCAACTTCACAATCACAAAGTTCGTTGAGGATGGCAACGCTTTGTACGTCGCCCATGATCAACGCCAATGCATCCCGTTTGATTTTCAGGCAACTGATCCGCGTGTACCTTGACCGTCTGACCTTGGCCCCATGGTATTAAATATTGCTTCTTTTTCCCGTCGCATCTTCCTCCAAGCTCTTCAGAATCGCATTTTCTGTGGAAATGTCCAGGTGTCTCTTTTTCCTCCTTTCATTTTCCATCTTCTACTTATTCTCTTTTGAATCTTTGTCGGGATTGTTGGTGGTGTAATTAAGTCCACGTTGTTTAAATGGCGTCATCGTAAAGTGACATAAAAGGTCCGTTATAGCGAGATATCAATCCACATACAAAGCGATGAATTTCGTCTTAATATTGAGAGAAAACTCGTATTTTCAATTATCACTAAATGTCAGCCGGAATATAGTGATATTGTATTTTTAGAATAATTTGACAATTTTAGAGTCCATTTTTCGTGGGAAATAAACAGGGGATGAACGTCGCCGACTCTTGAATTTAAAAAAAATGAGGAAAGTTTAACGCACAGACCTCGTCAGGAATTTGACGGCGCTCAGTGGTCCAGGGGGGTAAGTCTGTAACTTCTGTCGCTTATTTTTGTCGATAAATTACTCGACCAGTTTTGACGACGTTTGCGAGTCCGTAACTAATGGGCGTTAAAATTGTCGACTGACTGCAAACGCCGACAATTCAAAGTATGAGATTTCTGGAACAGTTGGCGATAATGATCCGGAGCCAATGAAATTCGTCGTTTCTTTTCCCCGCGTCAAGCTCTCGTTTTGTAAACAAATCGACCGAAATGACAACGATGCAACGTGTATACAAACAACTGAATGCTGGAAAATAAAGAGCGAAGTACGAACGTGGTCGAGGCCAGTTGTTTCAAATTGCTCCAAATAATAGTGAAATTATTGAAATAATGGAGGCTATTGCTAGTCCTTTGTAAGTATAATATATTTATTTGAGATTACTTAACCCAGACCTACGCTTTCTTTTCAAAGAAGGTTCAAGGACATCGCATAGATAACGAGCAATGTCTTTATTTATCCGGAAAAGTTTAATAAACACTGGATCTGGCAAGTCAAAAGCATTATGAGTGTCTCTCAAACGTTTTCGTTCCACTCTGATTCGCTTAACTTCTAAATATCTCTCCCGAAGAAGAATTATTCTCTGATGGTTACGAATGAACCGCGCCATTTCAAAAATCAACAAATGACTATCGCCTAGCGATGCTTTATCGCCTGTAGATTAATTTTACCGACGCCAATCCGGTTGTACATAAAATAAACGACCTTAGTCGCTTAATTGTCGCCCCGGAAGTCGATTATTCAATTTACAGACTCAAGCCAAGCGCTTATATTGTCGACGTCGTCAAAATTGTCGACCGTCGCTGAAATTGTCGACCGTAGAGGTAGATAAAATTTACAGACTTGCAAACGTCGATAAAAGCCCACAGAGGAGACAAAAAGCGTTTGTCGACGGTCGACAAAAGTTACAGACTTACCCCCCAGGTATCCTGAATATTTGGCCATAGATTGAAAAATAAGTTATTTACTCAGGGTAAATAGAATGATGGGTATCTAATTCAAGAGACCACCACGCCTGAAATCGACGCTAGTAGGTAATTTGATGCAGATCTGTCGCTCCGGGGCTGGGTGAAAAGGACCGCGGCTGAGGTTGCATGTGCACAGTAGGCGCGAGTGCAGCAAGAAGAGCGTCATTTTTCGGAGTCGATAAAACCGGACCTGTTACAGCGATCGACATTATGAAAACTGGAAACATCAGGAGGAGGAGGAAAGATGTTTTATTTATAAGTAAAATAAGATGGAGGATCACATGATTGACGGCGTATGAATATATAAATGCCACAGGGAGGCAGACAAACAACATAGACACACGAAAGAAAAAAACACAAAAAAGCTCCTGATATTTCGACGATGAAGCTCTCATCTTTTTCAGGGTAGATATAGGGACTTAACCCTTTCCGAAAAGTTTTAACCTTAAAAAACACATAGCTAATGTCGAAACCAGGTCGGTAAATAAAATTATTTCCGTGGAAAGTGAACAAAAACCTTTTCATTTTTGAGACCATGGTATCTGTGGTGCATTTCCACAAAATATCGCCGCATACTCTCAACTTAATTCAAGACGCTAGTACAACAACTAAGGCGAAATTATTTCGGAGACTGTCCTTCAAGTTCCGGATAGCAAGCTTAAACATTTTTTTCAACAACAGCTGCTTGAAATTTGGACTCAATCCTCGGAACGTCCAGTTTCGCATGAAATCAATCACTCCCTCTGCCATGGCTGCCTTGAAAGCTGCGCAGAAGATTTGGATCAGAAGTGAATTAAAGAAATGGTTTGCCATCGGTGACTCTCCATCCCATTATTTGTATTTTCTTCAGCTATATCTGGCAAACTCCCGGTGCTGGGTTGAGTGGTGCTATTTTCAAGACCGAGTGAAGTTTTTTTGTGAAAGCTGTCGCATTAAAGAGGGCGGACGTGATTCACCAAAATCTGCATCGACACAGATCCATCCAAGTATCAGTGCTGCCCTCGACAGTGATCGATCCCATGGTGTTGGTGGATCCCTGTGTACGTCCCTTTCAGTCGAGAGTGATCAATCTCTCAGATCATCCCTTCTCCGAAACACAGTTGAACATTCTTTACAAAGGGTTTAAATTTGCACCTTTTAACCCCCTTCATAAAACGTCGCTAATCAACTTGGCTGCCGACTGTGAGGTGGCCCTGAAGAAAGAAGACATCCGGAGCAAGCACCGGGTAGCGGACTGTATCTCTTCGTTCATCTGCATGTCATCATCAGATTTCCCATCAGAAACTCCTCAACACTTGAAAGAAGTCAAACATATACAAAGGTCTCTTAACGGCGCAAATCTCATTTTAACAAAAGCTGAAAAAGATAATAGCCTGGTAATTTGACGCCAAACTGGCTATGACAGCAAATTTAACTTATTTTTGATAAACGATAATTTTGAGCTAATGCAAAGTGACCCGACGATCAAGTTCCAAAAGAAGTTTAGAGAATCACTGTCACAATGCTGTAACTTGACTAGTCCAACTGATAGATGGAAATTAATCAATATAAGACCGTTACCCCCCAGATTGTATATGTCAGGGGTGGCCAACAAGTCGATCGCGATCGACCGGTCGATCGCGAGGCCAATTTTGGTCGATCGTCGATCTCTCGCAATGTCTGGGGTATAATTCCGAGTACTCCCGTGACTTTGAAGCGATTTTAGAAGACAAAACTTTGTAGTAATAGTTGAATGTATTCTGGGAACTTGCCAAGTTCATGAATACCTAGAATTCTGACAGCCAGACACTGTTATCTCCGCTCACCCAGCACAATACATTTTGACTTACGTGTTACATTGTCACAGGACACAACGCGCGAACGCAACAGTTACAACTCGACTCATCGAAGAACACAGTCAGTCAGCTTGAATATTTGGTAGTGCCATACGGTAGCTTCTCTTCTTTTGTATTAACTGTGTCATTATTAAGCAATATTATTTATCCTCGGTGACCACGTTGGATTTCAATTTTTCTTCTGTTTAAAATGTAAGAACATTTTCTTTGTTTTAAATTAAATTGCTTTTCTTACCTATCTATTTACTTGATAAGTGAGCATTCTCGGCGACAGATCTCTAAACTGCGGTCATCACGCTTGGAGAAAAATAAGGGACAGTATTACAAATATATTAGGAATAACAGTAATTCTATCTAAAGTAAGAGGTCATTATTGTAAACCGTAATAAATATATTGTAACTTTAACATACTTCTTGTAAATTCGAATATATCTATACTAGTGGAACGTACCCGTTGAAATTCAACGGGTGCAAAACACATTGAACTTATTTTATACTATCGATAACAATCGAAATATATCGCGCAACATTTATTTCTTATTGCTTATATGGATTCTTCTATATCAATTGATACGTTATAATGTTGAAAGCGCGTTATATTGCAAAAAATATAATAATATGTATCTGAAACTAAATTGGTATCAATTAAATATCCTGAAATAAAGGTTTGCTCTGCACCATGGAGCAAGTGCGTGACGTCAAGATGGCGGATCGCCTCATCCCCTAAGAGAAATATCAAGGGCCATTTTTTAAAACCAATTTTAGGAAACAATAGCAATATTTAGGAAGTAAGATATGCCTTCGCATGTTCTCTGATAAATTCTGTGCATTTTGGTACCTCATTTGTAGAGTTTGGTTGCGTATAAGTTGAGAAAAAGGTATCTATACAGTAGAAATAATATAGGAGATTAGATTAGATAATAATATACTTGTATTGTTGTCCCCGATTGTAGTATGCAGGATTGTTATTATTTCTCTCAATGTAACGGAGATAATTGCCGCAGTTCACGAGTTTTTGAATTTTCTAGGAAAATATTTAATTCAATATTTATTCTTTAAATTCTCATATTTCTTTGCATTCTAGTGTACCCATGAACATAAGTAGTAAACCGAAGAAATCTAAAACTTATCACTTCAATGAAGAATGGGAGCTCGATTAATTTTTTACAATGGTGAATGATAAATGCTGTTGTTTAATATGCCTTACCTCGGTAGCCATTGCTAAGAAGGGTAATCTGGAGAGACATTTTTTAGCTTTACATAACAAGTATCAAACAGATTATCCACCAAATTCTGAGCTGAGAAAACATAAAGTTAGGGATCTTAAAACTCGATTAACAAATCAACAAAGCGTTTTTAAAAAGCCAAGGTTGAAGTCACAAGCAGTAACTACTGCATCATTCAAAGAGAGCTATCTCTTAGCAAAAAAATGCAAGCCATTTTTCGACGTAGAATTTGTAAAGGAAATATTTTTGGAAATGTCAGATTCACTTTTTAACGATTTTAAGAACAAGAGTGAAATTGTTGCTGCAATTCAAGATCTACAATTGTCTCGAAACACAGTGGTGCGACGAATTGAAATGATGAGTGGGAATTTAAAAGAGCAGTTAATTAATGATATTAATAGATGTTCTTGTTTTTCCATTCAGTGTGATGAATCGACAGATATAAGTGATACAGCACAATTACTTGTTTTCGTTCGTATGATTTTTAAGGATTTTACATCTAAAGAAGAATTGTTGGGTATGATTTCTTTGAAGGAAAGGACTAGAGGTGTCGACATATTCAAAGCCTTTAAAAACTTGCTCTATGATTTGAAAGTACCACTTTTCAAATTAGTCTCCATAACGACGGATGGCGCAGCTGCCGTTATGATAGGTTGCAAAAATAGATTTATAGCCCTATGTCGAACTGAAGATGAATTCCCAGGCTTTTTGAGCTATCACTGCATAATTCACCAGCAAGTGTTAGCTAGTAAGAGACTAAACACAAAAGAGGTAATGGACAATTTATAATTGTTAATTCAATTCGAGGAAGTTCCCTCAAACGGCGTCTCATCCAACTGCAGCTCGATGAAGGACAACCTCAATTATTACTACATACCGATGTCAGGTGGCTGAGCAGAGGTCAATTTCTGCAGCGAGTTCGCGATTTATTGCCTGAAATTATAGATTTTCTTCACGAACAAGATGGAAACTGTGAAAATTTAAATGATGAAACTTGGCTTAGTGACTTGGCATTTCTTACCGATTTTAATTCAATATTAAGTCATTTAAATTTAGAATTACAAGGTAAAAATAAAACAGTAATTGATATGATCAGATGCATAGACGCATATAAAACAAAATTTATTTTGCTAATAGAAGATCTGCAACAAAATAATCTGAATCATTTTCCAAATATGGCGGATAACCTACAAAAACATAAAAATATTAAGTATAAGATCGACAAATACGTCGCGGAAATCCAAAAAGTAATTGAAGATTTTGAGGTAAGATTCCAGGATTTTGAAAAAATTCAAGAAATGGTGGAATTTATATCTTTTCCTTTTAAAAAAGATTTAAGTGTGGAACGCATTAGCCAAAAAATTTCAGACATATTTCATATGGATCAAAAGGCATTAGAAAATGAAATTATAATTTTACAAACTGGTTTAAACTTACAAGCCAGAAAATCTGAAGAAGATTTTTGGAAATATGTCAACCGAGAAAAATATCCCAGTGTCACCAAATGTAGCGAATATATCTATTCTTGTTTCGGATCTACATACCTTTGCGAATCGGCATTTTCATAGTTGAAGCTAACGAAGACTAAACAACGTTCTGTCCTGACTGATTCCCATACAGAAGACTCATTATTATTATCTTTGTCAGGATATACACCTGATTATGATTCCTTGGTTAGAGACATGCAAACTCAGTCTTCCCATTAATGTTAAGGAAACAAAGTAAATTCTAAATCTGTATTTATCTGTGGCTACTTTGAATAAACAAATATTGTTAATAATTATCCATGTTCTTTTAATTCCCCTGGACGTGAGTTTTTTGGCCCTGTAAATAATTATTGTTGATGTTTTTTTACGTAGGTAGATAAGCCGTATATCTATATTTCAGCACGAGGTGTACTTAGCGAGCTATTGATAAATTAGCAAAAAGTAAGTCATATTATTCTCTCATGATAAATTTTCTTGGCCCAAAAAAAAACGAGAAAGTGAAATATTTTAATCAAATTATCAGCCATACTGTGCATTTTTATAACAAATTTTTGATATTTACGAAAAAATAGTACAACAACTTATACATTGCAGTTGATAAAAAAATTAAATTGCATTTTATGTTAGTAAAAATCTATCTCGAAAAAGTGTCGGAAAATCGAATTTTTTAGGTACCGCATGTACGGAATGCTGCTATCAAAAGTTGGGTCTGGAAATTTATTTTCTTCAGGAGCCTATATCTCGAAAACTTAATAAGTGATTTAAAAATAAAAAATAGTTTTGAACATATATTTTACCTATCTACCCATACCTCGCTGGAATACACCTTATGCTATAACGCAGTGTATAAACATAGTATGCATTTGCCACCCCTTCTTCCCCCTTAGACTACGCCTTTGACAATAAGTCGATCGCGACACACTTTTAAGATAAAAAGTAGATCTTATATACAGAAAAGTTGGGCACCCCTGGTATATGTTACCAAAAATGTACAAAGAAACTCTACCTATACGACCTATTGTCTCTCATTTTACTTCTCCATCGCATAAACTGGCCATAAAAATAAATACTTTCCTCAGAGAACTCTTGAGTTTTGAATCAGAATGGAGTGTTAAGAACTCCGTTGACCTTGCTCAAAAACTCTCCAGCTTATTTGTTCCTCCAAATGCTGAACTAGCGTTACTCGATGTTACTAATTGATTCACTTCAGTGCCAGCTTTTGAAGCTATAAATGTTGCAATGAAATTGGTTAAATGTCCATCTTGTGATTCAAGAATGTCTGTGGAATTGAATCTGTGTGTGTCACAAAATTACATTGTTTTTAACAACATGTATTACGAACAGAATCATGGATTAGCCATGGGCTCGCCATTGTCACCATTGTTAGCTGATATTTTTCTGTATTCTCTGGAAGAAAAACTGTTTAAATCCAATTGTCTGCACGTCAGAAATGTTGTTTACTGGTATCGTCATTGTGAATGATGATCGTATATGACGAAAGCGCAGTTGGTAAATATACTGATTCTGCTTGAAAAGGAATGAAAAGTTAACTATTTTTCACTAATTGAGTAACGTGAACTATTTATTGTTAACGTTACTTATTAACGTTAACTATTTTTCGCAATCGCATTACTTATTAAACGTTAAATAAACGTGAACTGTTTTCCGCGATTGCGGTCATAACTTAAGCACAGGCTTCAGTGCTTAAGTTATTTACGTTAAGCACACCAAGTATGCCTCGAGCAGGAGATTCACTTACCCAAGCGATATTGGTTGTGCTTTAAAATTGTTTGCATTTCTGATGGTTACTTGCGTTATTATCTGATATGCACTCTGACATAGGTATCGCGAGGAGTTTTCCGATTAATTTAATTTATAACGCAGGGAATTTTTGTCCATTCTTCTAAATTATACATTATGACACCACAAACATTCTGCTATAATGACAAATAAGCTTACAGCTCACTAAAAATACATGGAAAAACTGAATTTTTTCGTTCAAATCGAAGAGAGGGTTTTTCTATCAGTAGCCAGGATTAGAAATAAATGACATTTGAAATAGTTTTAGCGATATTTTTCCCTTGCCATAAAATTGACGATATTAATATGCCATTTTGAAATTTAAGCAAATGAAAGAAGCACAGAGTGAATATTTTTACATAAACAACGCAAAAATTTGCGCTGAAAACAACGGAGCATGACCCTCGACAGCAGCTAAAATTAGTCCAAGAGAGATAGTTCCATAGTCATTACGAGGACTACATTAAAATTATATGTTTTAATATCTGCCATAATGCCAACTCTGATGTTGGACGATTTCGATCCCCGGCCCCACTGGTTAGAAACCAGCTGCGATAGTGCATACCTTCACGTAGTCCACTGACCCACAGCGGGTCGACGGCGGACGGGTCTTACTGAAAGGAAAACGACGTGGGTTCTACGGCACGCGATCACGAAAGAGAAGGAGAATACGGGAATTTTGGAGCTCAGTGCGAAGTACAGCAAAGACGAAACGACCTCGTTCAGATTGTGAATGGTTTTAGGCATTTATTGGCAAAACAAAAAATAAACACAAGTAACTTTCTCCTTAAATCTAATGGGGGATGAAATGATTATCTGTTTGAATGACACACTGATGGAAAGAGAACACAAAAACACAATAAACCACCAAAAAAACTAATACGAACACAACAAAATTCACAATGGCCTCTGTAAGAATCTCTACTACAATTCTTATTGTCGAGTTGATTGTCCACCTTGAATTTTACATGCTCCGCGTCCGATCGTGCGAAAGTGTCCAGCACTATTGGGATTTACAACACAAATCACAAGGACGGGAGAATCATTATACAGATTTTTGCTTTGTGACAAGCTTAGTAACGTTAAGTGGAATTGTTCCTGAGTCACTATTACATGCGATCACCTCCACTCGAGGTGTCTTCTTCGCTGAAGAAATGCTGGTTGGAGCAGGAAGAGTGGATAATTCACTATCCAGGGAGAAGGGGATTTGTAGAGTACTTATGTGTCAAGCTGTGGCTCCGAGTCGAATTCACCGCTGGGCGCGTCATCAACCCACAGGTCTTTGGTTGCCTGAGGTTTTCTGGATGATCGGCGTATTGGCGTTACACGGCGTGACGAATCTCCTTGACACTGCACCTCGGCCCTCTTTTCTCTCTCACTCTGTCTCGCTCCCCGGTGCTCTGCTGAACTTTGCTGCCAGACTACGGAGTACTTGGGACTGCCTCCTCGCACCTTCCACCAACATATCTCCTCGACGCCTTGCGCCGGGCCCGATTTATACAGACGTTCACGTGACACAATACACAAAATGACATGCGAAACCCTAGTATAGTTGAGGGTGAGGCCGCTTGTCTAATGCTGTGCCCGCGCAATATGAACGAGCAAAAGCTCGAGACAGGGAACGTCCGAAACGAAAAATGGAATAAAAAATGAAACGTAACTTGTGCGGGTCATACCGTCACAATATATATATATATATATATATATATATATATATATATATATATATATATATATATATATATATATATATATATAATCGTTCACTCATTCACTCAGACCGCACAGCGGCAAATACTCACATAAATATTTATACAGAAAGGTAGAAAGAAAGTGGATAGGAACACATAAAATAAACGGACACAATGGTGGTGTGAAGATGTAAAGATGGCCGATTCCAAGCAGAAAAAATTCGACTGGACCGGGAATCGAACCACGGACCTTTGGATCCGTCCGTGGTTCGATTCCCGGTCCAGTCGAATTTTTTCTGCTTGGAATCGGCCATCTTTACATCTTCACACCACCATTGTGTCCGTTTATTTTATGTGTTCCTATCCACTTTCTTTCTACCTTTCTGTATAAATATTTATGTGTATATATATATATATATATATAAGCTAGCAACAAGGCGTTGAGGTTGGGGATGGATAGATAGGAATATCAGTGGACACTCACAGAAAGGCGATCCATGGTGACACCGGTGTCCACCGGTGTCGCCATGGATCGCCTTTCTGTGAGTGTCCACTGATATTCCTATCTATCCATCCCCAACCTCAACGCCTTGTTGCTAGCTTATATTTCTAAATTTATTTCCTTTTTCTGTAATATATATATATATATATATACATATATATATACATATATATATATATATATATATATATATATATATATATATATATATATATATATATATATATATATATATATATATATATATATATATAAAGAGGAAACTTACAGGGGGTAAAAAGACGAAAGTAAAGAGAGAGTCTTACTTAGAGACGTTTCGGGTGTTATCCCTTCTTCAGTCACACAGAGAAACTTCTCTGTGTGACTGAAGAAGGGATAACACCCGAAACGTCTCTAAGTAAGACTCTCTCTTTACTTTCGTCTTTTTACCCCCTGTAAGTTTCCTCTTTAATTGTGTTTGTGGCCATTTGGCGAAGTTTTCCATTGTGTATATATCTGTATAATGACTCACAGACTCACAGGAATGAGTCACAGGGGTTCATGAGTTCAGACCCCTGATGATGGAGAGCGAGTCGTTCTCCAAAGTGACGGGACTCATGGACCTGCTTACCCGGTGGAAAGCCCGAGAAACGTTTTATCCATCTGCATATGCCTTTAACTTGACTCGTTTCCTGCACACGGAACGTTTAAATCTCCTTCAAAATCCAAGGATTATTACGACCCTGAAAACATTACTGCAGTAACTGTTCGATTTATTTACAAAGATAGTTGAGAAAACATGCAAACTGCTCAATGTTTACATTGAAACGAGGTTTATGTGTTAGAAATTCCTTATTTTGTAAATGAAGTCTCTCTGCAGTGCGTACACGTACCATATTCCTTGGATAAGGGTAGTATATGTCATCAAAAACCTCGCAAAATAGTTTGGCAAGGGGCTGATATTTTTTGTTGGAAGAGTGAGATGTTTTTATTTAAAATGAGACCAAATTCATTGATTTCTAGGTGAATTGATATTTCGCTCCAACTCCAACAGAATACTTACATACATACATACCGATACATACCATTCGCTCCAACAGAATACATACATACATACATACCAATCACGCCGTTCCCCTCCGGGGTAGGCACAGTCACAAAGTTTCACTCATGAATACATATTTGTACACCTAACTCTGCTTTTCTGACCAGGGTCCCAAATGCTCGTGGCGTATTCGAGGTGTGGCCTAACCAGAGCGAAGTAGCATCTATTTTAGGAAAGGTTTGATTTTCTCATAAAAAAGAGGCCAGATTCATCGAGCTCAGTATGAAATGATGTTTCGCTCTAGCCACCGTAAGTCGTCGCGAACGTGGATTAATTAATGTCTCTACTCCTTTTTATTTAGATGGGGAGCGTTTCTGCTGTCATCACGGTCCTGCTCGCATCTCCCTTGATCTTGCTGGCACAAGGCAATGGAGAGGTGGAGCACCATCTCCCCAGGGACCATTCGAATCTTTTGAGGGCTGAATTGCTTGGGATCACAGCAGAGAGTGGACCCGAGGAGGAAATACCCGCGGACTTGAAGCCTGCAGACGCCGCTTCTCATCCGACCGCAGCAGAGCCTGCTTCATTTTCAAAGAAGAAGGTGGTACTAGATGCGGGGAAAAGAAGCAAATACATGCGGCATGCAATTCAAGTTTCTCCCGGTAAGACAACGTTTAGTTTAAGTAACATCTCTCGATACTCCTGCACGCAGTCCTTGCCGAAGGCATGGGCAACGTGATCAAGAGCCGCAGGCAAACAGATGGCAATTATTAAAAGGATGTGGAGACTGTATAGGAGTACAGAAAGAGTGAAAACTGGAAAACATAAATAACCTCAAGCATAATCTTCATTCTAAATGGTCATCTTGAGTATATCCTAAAAGTGACTGACACCTAAAGATCTTGGGTCACTCATACTAATCAAACGAGGAACACAATGAAACCCACGGAATAACAATTTCCTCCATCAGAATTCTTGAAACCAGTTAATTGAACTACATGCTGGAATTTCTCTGAAAAATTTCCAATCCCGGAGTATCCCTCACCTAAACCTGAGGTTTTAAAATTACAATGAGTTAATGCATTATTTTTTAGGGTGACCAGAGAAATATTTGCCCGCATTTTCATAGTAACTTGAGCGAGCACTGTTAATACATATTCCAGAGTACTAGCTATCATCCAGGGCACGGAGTAGGATCCTACTCCGTGATCCAGGATTAGAATTAGAGCTCTCGGGGTCCGGGGATATATCCACGATGGGACCCTTACTGAACAGTTTAGGACTTTCTCGGTAGTTGGGTTCTGGGGTTGCATTCCCCCAGAGTCCTCTGGATGGCCGTTCTCTACACTACTCCCTCACTCTGCAGTGTATTATCGGCAATCTAGAGGACTCCGCATTCCCCCAGATGGCAGCAGCCTTAAATTCAGGCCTGTTTGCAAATATAGTGTAACAATAGGTACTTTGTGATAGAGATGGGCTAAGTCGATCATTTTAGTGATTCAATCATTTTGATTCGAGTCACTTAAAAGATTCAATCAACTGATTCAGTCATTTGATTCATTATGACCCGTAAGTCAGATTGAGTCACGAGACTCACGTGAATCGAAAGACTCGAATGAATCAAGATTGAAGAGACTCAAACACTCGAATGATGCTAATTGATTCCATCAATCTATTTGAATAATTTATTTCGAATAATTACCATCATGTTTAGAAATATAGGAAGGCTGATTGATTTCCATATTCCACAGATTTTGGATCCGCATTAAATAGGAGATTTCCAAGTACTATAGTCACGAGAATATTTAGAGAGGCAAAACTGTCACAGACTCTGAACTCAAGAAGAATAACGTCAAACTATGCACATGAAAATTAAATCACTAGCTCAGACTAAACAAATTAATGCGCATGAATGTTTTCTGATCTGCAGTATTAAATTACATTCAATTAGGAGCTTTCAACTGAGCAGGTAATTAAAATTCTTATCAAGTTGACCAACTGTAATGATGCGCTGATATTGCAACATGGGTTAAATTTCATCGTTTTAAAATGAGCGCCTTGTTATGCTATGATATACAAACATAAACTCACTGACCAAATATTAATGGATTTATGCCCATGAAGAGATCTCTCTGAAATTTCATGACTAGACATAACGGATAACGTACATGTGAATATGTTTTCCACTTTATATCACATTCAATCACACGGCAGACGGAAACAGAAAATGATTGAATGATCGAATCATTTTCCCGAAATGAATCATGAGTCACTTGACTCACTTGGTGATTCAATCATTTTGAACGAATCGATCATGAGCGACCCATCACTACTTTGTGATACAAAGCAAGTGTGATTGGGATAGCTTACATTCTAGGAGACTCACCCTTATTTTGTACTCGCAGAAATGCCCGTTGATACTCAACGGGAGGGATAGCCAATCCAATTCAACCAATGGTATTACAACTACTTCTACATTTCTAATGATACATTATGGGCCTTTGTCATCACATATCCATTAGAAGGTCGGTGTCAACAATGCTATTAGTAATTAAGGTAGTTTGGGCGAAATATCATTTTACATAGAAATCAATGAATTTGGTCTCATTTTAAAGAAAAATATCTTACCCTTCCAATGACACCAAAAATTGAACCCCTTACCATATTCCTTTCGGAGATATTTGTCAAAAAATACCAGCCCATTTACATGGGAAATGGTCCGTGTATGCGTTCCAGAGATCCATTATTTACAAAATGAGGCATTTCTAACACTTAGATGTCGTAGAAAAAATAATAGTGAGTAGTTTGTATGTACTCTCAACTACTTTTGAAAATAAATCATATAATCGCCGCAGTAGGTTCTTGGGTATCACCAAAAAACCTTCTGTTTTGAAGGAGTTTCAAACGCACCTCGCGAAAAAAATGAGTCATATTATAGACTTATTTAGATATTTTCATTTAATTACAATTTCTGTCATATAAAACTATATTATTTCACCAACAATAAATCAATATTTAATTGATGTGTCCTACAGCTGGTGAAATAAAAACGTAGGCATAATTTGAATATGGTCTCTATTATGACTAGGTAACTATCTCGCTCGAACTACCTTCAGAGAGCCAAATACTCTGAGATTTCAGCACTTTTATGGACGTTTTTTTTCAAAATTTACGGCAAATCGGTTGTAAAATAAAAAGGTATTGCAGGATTAAAAAGTTATATTCAATTCTATTTCCAATGGTCTTTGTCGCGAATTTGTGCAACTATTATTTATAATTTAAACATGCAAAAGAAAAATAGTCTGCAATAAATAAAAATGAGCTTTACATATATTCCTAATGGAAACACATTTACTCGTCTGGGGTCGAACCGGAGACCTTAAGTCGCACGAAAATAGCCAGTTGTCTGCTCATGAAGGACATTAAATAGTCCCTAAAACTTGAAAGTTGCACTGCATTTGGTTCCCGAGGAGTTAGGGAACGTACGTATTTACATACATACATTCTGCTTTACATACATACATTCTGCTTTACATACATACATTCTGCTTTACATACATGGAAGAAGATTTGCTGCGGCCCGATATTCTGGTTGTATAAACGATGTTGTGTTACAGACGACCATTTACGTTTAACTTAACAGCCGCCATACAGCCTTCATTTATCATGTCAGAACTCAGAAATGACTCGCACTTGTAAAAGCTCCACGATCGATTGAATGTCGCAATAGTTACCTCAGTCACACGAGGCTCCGTCATAGGTATATATCTTACAGAGGAACTTGTAAAGGATCGAATTGCGTATGATCAGGCTTTATCAAGTTATCTCATTTGAAGCTAATTCAAGGGAACGCTCTCCAAACTGACCCTTTAAGGGGGCTCACTACCTCAGCTAAAATCGCCTCTGCAGACCACTTTTATTTTAATTGTCACCCTATTATTTTTTTGTGTAGGAAGTTTAAGTTTTCACATTTTTGTTAGGAAAGAATGTATCTGAGCTTTCATTGAGATACATTGTTCACTTCACTAGACATATTAATGATAATTAGTGATTTCAGTGACCTTTTTCAGTCATTTTTCAGACCTCTTCATTGCCCTTTTTATTCACTAAAAGAAACATATCACGTAGTAAGATCACATAATGGTCTTTGGTATTTAATTTGGTGTCATCTACTTTATTGTGTTTGTCACTATAAGGCCTCAGACTTTAAAATGCTAACGCATGTTTCGTGTTTTTTCGCAATCTAGTCACGGCATATGGCCGACTGCCCCCACCTCCTCTGCTGTCACCCCCTCCTCTAACTACTCCCCCCCTCGACAAGAAGATTAGGACTTTCCCATTCCACTCAGGTCTCGGAGGGGAGAAGCCAGTCGAGGAGAATCTGAGAAGTAGTGAGCCCCCTTAATCTATGAACCTACCTATTGAATTCACTCATTCATCCATTCATTGGTCGTTCAATCCTGAGATTGGTTGACTGCCGCCCTCCATCCCTTCCCTATCTAATGCTAGTTTCCTTACCTCCTGGTATTTCTCCCTATGTTCCTTCCTCTTTATTTGGTCCATGAACTTATCCCTGGGTCTTCCTCTGGGGACTTTTCCCTCTATTTTACCTTCAATTATGTTCCTTACAAATCCATTGTGTCTCAAGGTGTGTCCAATCCATCTGTTTCTTCTTTTCTGTTTGGTGTTGCATATGGTCCTTTCCTCTTCTGCTCTTCTTTACACTTCGTCATTTCTTATTTTTTCCGTCCATTTTATCTTCAGCCTCCTCCTCCTGCACCAGGTTTCGAAGGCGTCTCGTCTACTCTGGTCAGCTTTTCCGATGGTCCATGCTTCTGATCCATAGAGTGCTACGCTCAACACGAAGTTTTTCACATACTGTTTCCTGGTTTGTAGTCCTATCTTCTTCGAGCACAGCAGTTGTCTTTTTCCGATGAACGCCGTCTTAGCTTGGGCTATTCTCCGCTTGAAGTCCGTTGTACTTCTTCCGTCCCGCGTGACGGTACTTCCAAGATACGTGAAGGAATCCACTTGCTCTAGTTTCTCTCCTCTGTGGGTTACTGCTGCATTTAATTCATTACCAAGATGAAATTCGGCATACTGAGGTTTTTAAAAAGAGTAATACCAACTTGGGCCGATGGCGGGGCTCATAGATATTACCTAGTTAAGTTCTGCTTTCGGATGTTTATTATATGAAGTTTGCTCAACTTAAATGATTGGAACAATCTTCCCCCCTCTCTCTCTCTCTTACTGGAGGAGATACATTCGCACGCAAATCGCCGAGTTTGAAGCTTATATAACAATCAGTACTTGAATATATTCCATTTACAGTAGAACCCCACGCTGCCTATGCAGCCATCATAACCATTAAATAATGACTTTTGGGCATGTCGACAAAGTTAGCGTCGCTAATTTCGAATCTCGGGGGTAAAAAAGCGAAGTGAAAGGTGTATATCTGCATACACCGCTGAAAGTATGACAATGCACTGTCCATTAAAAAGGCCGAGACCGTTGAGTTTAAGACGCTGTATCTTCAAGTTGGGTCAACCGATTTGAACGAAATAAAACTCATACATAGAATAAATATTTCTACGTTTACTGATGTCTATAAAAATTTTCCTATACTTATCTACACTTTTACGATTTTTTTTTTGAAAAGAGGCCCCGTTTTCGGCGCTCAAAACCCGATGGCCCGACTTCATGTTATCGCCATTCTCTTAATGTTTTTTGTAGAGATGAGATTTTGATATAAGTTAGCCAAACATGTTTCTAATGTAGAAAAGGCAAAAAGCTGTTTCTACGTTGAGGTTTTCACGAGCTGTTGTAAAAGTTGTAATCCTCGACTAATTCCGAAACTAACGATGCGATAGAGGTTTGAGTTATACCACTGTCACCGCAATGACGCCAGCTTTTTAAATATGTACATAACCATTTGTCATATATCTTGTAGTAGATGTGTTGTTATTTCGTCCTTAACTATGATATGTATAACGATATGCTCCATGTATATATTATCTCACGAAACATTTTTTATTAGAAACCTGTAAAATTGAGACGAAAACGTATCCAAGAAAGGAAATACGGTTTCTTTTAGACATACTCATTAATAGCTAAAGAAACAATAAACTATTTCAACTACGGCTTTGGTAACCGTTTCAGGCAACAGTGATGCTTTTAGTCTCTTAAGCAGTATAAATAAATGTTTCTTCACATATAATCTCCTTATAGGGGGATTTTCTAAGGTATTTATGTTTTAAGATAAATTGCAAGTTGTTATTTATCAGTAGTTAAATGTTAATATTCAATTAAGATTGAGTCATAATTTTGTATCAGTAGGAACAATATAGATGCATTTAATACTAAAAACATGTTTCTCGTAAAATATACTCAATATCTTGCTATGTATTTAGTTAACATAAATATTTTTGAGGATGAAACAGTTTTGATGATTCTATAAAAATGCCAGGATTCCCTTCAGTCAAGGGGTAGTTTCTTAGAAACAAAATTACAAATCATCATATTCTTCAAAAAAATTCACTCCTTCAGGTCGATAGAAAATATTTGTTGATAACCTATCAACTCGCAAGCATTCGTAAATTTTTGTGCTTGTGCAAGCGGTACAATTTTTCTTACTTCGCTTTCACGCTCTGTGCTGCGGTATTTAAAAAAAATTACTTTTCCCCACGCCGGGGATGAAAATATCTGCAGGTGAACTCCCGCTGAGCGGAATCGGCGACCACATTAGTCCATCCCTTGCTCCTACAAGCGGGACCCGGAGCGACAACTTCGGATTCCGTCGCCACCCGCGGGGGAAAATATGGGTAAGGTCTCGGATGAACGACCTCGATGCCCGCGGTGGAGTTGCGAAATCTGCGAGCCATTGGTTCCTCGCCCGCCGGGAGAATTCGGAGAACGTGCCCCTCGGGAAAGGCCGCCGTATAGGTGGCAACCACGCGCCCGGCGATGACTCGTCGGAGGAGGTACCACTAGGTCGGAAGCGGCCGCCTCTGCCGTCGGGGAAGATGATCAGAAGACGGCGAAGCGCCGCGAGGACTCACCCACCCTCACCCTGCCCGGAGGTGTTCGCTTACATAAAAGGCGGGCCCAGAGGTGGCAAGTGGTACGGCGTCATCGCCTTGACAACGGATAAGACAATCACGGGAGTTACACTGAACATTCAGCTGGACAAACCTGCCAAAGAACTTGGGGTGCGTGTCGACAAGACAACTCTTTTTAATTCACTTCAATTGCTATTCCAAAAGTACCCTTAGATAAAATACTATTCGCAAAACAATTGTAGACATTTTTGAAAAATCACTGGCTCATGCCACGCCACTTCGGACCCAATTTGACCCTTGACCTCTCTATATATATGTATTTTATATATCTGTATACTTCTATATTACATGCATAATGAAACAAGGTATGTCATGTATAAAAATGAGCTCGAAAAAACGCGACGTACATAAAAATTTTAAACAATAAAATGTTTATCATTAAAATGTTTCAACAAATAATAGTTTAATTGCAATTTTCATTCAAATTTATTTTAAGCAAATCTTTTAGTTTTAAAGCAAGCAATTGAACGTCTTTATACGTTGATTCTTCCCTGAGATATATGATTTTGAAAATCTATAGGCAGTGAAAAATCGTCATTTAAAAAAAACAGCCGTTTTTCAACTCTTTTTTTATTAATTTTCGCACATCGCTCGAAAGAGTATTCATTATTTCATCAGGTGAGTCTTTTCTCAAATTTTCGTCAAAATCTTGGAGATCAAGGGTCAACTTTTGTCTCAAGTGGCGTGGAATGACCCCACTATGAAAAAAACTAGAGTTAATTTTAACAATAATTAAAGAGCTATATTCTAGTGCTAATAGGAATTTAAGGATTTCCCGTTGTGATGATGCAAATATAGGGCGACAGCTATTGCCTGTTGTAATTCTGTATCTAATGGTCATAGTATTATGATCACATTAGAGGTCTCTAAAATCACTATTATTAATTTTATAATCACAAGTATACAGTTTTATAGAGATTGCTACAAATAACAATGTAGCCATCACTTGTAATTGTGAATAATTTCTAAACTTCATTAGGTTCTTAATTTCAATTGTTCCATTAAGTCATACATCATCGCAGAATCCATCAATACAAAAATGATGGAATAAGAAAAACATTCCTAATCACAGCACACTTTTAACATTTAACCCTCTTGACAAATTTTAAGCTATCCAGGAATAGCCACAGAGTTCCATTTTAACAGAATCTCCCGCAATGCACAAATGTGCGAAATTCCACAGAGAAAAAATCATCCGCCTTGAACGGGATTCGAACCCGGTCTGTGCTCAAAGTACGATCTTTCCTCTTGGACGGTGGCGCTCAGGGCTCAGTAGCGACCGATTGTTACATTGTATGTCCGGCAGTCGAGAACATCTAGTCCGGTAAAGGTCACAAAAAAAATCCACAGGTAATTTAACCCTCTTGGTGTGGTGGGCTGATATATTGGCTTTCGTGTCTTGAGCGAAAAGTGCAGCAGGCCGATATATTGGCTCATGCACAAAAATTGTTCAGATTAAGTACACTAATTTAATTGCAATAATTTTTTAGATGATGTATCAGTCCTTTATGGTTATAACCTAATTCAATTCATACACAATAAGAAAAACCGCATATGGATATTTTAAACAATAACTTAAAAAGCTTTATAGTATCTTTTTTCCTAAAATGATAAATTTCATTACATCACCCTCCACATTTCTCGCTAGTACCGCTGGCAGGAGTCAGTACTAAGATGGTTGAAAATGGAGGCAGCAACACAGGACAAAATCGCCCTTGGAATAAAGAAAAGTCTTTTGTAGAAATATAAGACAATGATTTTGTTGAATAAACGATATATTTTATGAAATTTTATCACATTATTCATTAACTACAATAACATTTCGCCCCTGAATGATGAGGATCATTTATATTTTTACCTGAACTTTTTGTCTAAACAGTAATAGTTCATTTGAATTTGATTTCACAATAATAAATTCCCCGGTTTAGATTGCAGTTGGCATTTTTCATCATTCTTCCTCATCACTTGAATTTTTGTTTAAAAGTTGGCCTTTTTCATCATTCTCCCTTATCACTTGAATTTTTGTTTAATCACTACCTACTGTCCCAATATAAATTTTTGGTAAAGATGGCTATTTTTGAACAGTCCCTATCAGTAACTCACCCAATTAAGGGTCCTCTTCAAAATCTTGTACTATTTCTCTCATTTTTAAGCTCTTTATACCTTGATGATCCCTTCATACTCCCAAAAATTTCAAATCATTTCTACCATTTTCTTGTTGCGTGAGCCATCATGCAATGATGTCACTGAGCATAGTGATATTCCAATGAGGAAGTTTGACAAAGGAGGGATGATAACACTGGGAATTATTGGGTAAATATTTAGTTTGCAAATGATTAAAATATCTAAAATGTACTGTTCAAGTTATGTTCTGGCAAACAAACATTCTTTCGAGCATTATTTGATGATACTCTTGAAAATGTCGTAGGTTTCGGTTGATGTGTGTGAGTTACAAATGAGGATAACTTTCCAATTGAACCCTGAGAACTCTGTGCTGTAGATGCTTAATTTCCATGACATTCATAATCTAGGTCAACCAAATCTTTAGGTAGTGTATATGGTAATTTTTGAACAGTAGTGAATAAGCAACTGCTTAGAATACATTTATTTGACTTGGGACTTTAGTTAAATACGCACGGAACATTTATTTTCCTAGATGTTTCTGGATTAATTTGGTACTAAATAGTTTATGCGTTCCTTCATTTTTTGCCATAATATATAGAGTACCAATACTATAGTGGAGCAGTCATTAGCCTCACATAAGAAACATATCCCTATCACTAAATTCCCAACAAAGGATGATGCAATTACAAATATGCAGAAACTACACTTTTTCAAGTGAAGCACTATTTCTTTATCTTTTTTTGCTTTAAGTACGGAAGTTATGTAGAAGGTACTTCAAGACTGATAAAAATATTTGCATCATGATCATAAAAAAACAGTGTCTTCCATAACTAGCCTCTTTGCACTGTGGAACTTCAAATCTGGTTATAGCAATAGCTCTTATGGACACATTTAAACACACACTAATTTGTTGATATTTTTGCAAATCACTTCCATCAGTTGACAGCACTTTGAATACATGTCTATTGAAGTAAGTTATTCATTAATACTACAGAAACCTTGAAACTAGTAATAAGAGTCCACCTAATTTGTTTCCAGCTTCTCTCGCTATTCAACTCTATCACACAGTCCAAAATCTCTGTTTTGTTTTTCATCACAACTCTTTTGTTTACATCTAATGCCTTTACACTTTGACTAATGTTTTTCATCCTCCATCTTTAAGACTAGAATCTTTTTAGACCCTTCCATTGAACGAAGCTACCAAATCAATAAAAGAAAGATAAACAATATGGAAACAAAGCATTTCTCAGAATCTGACAACAATGAAATTTATTACTTAAGTTTATTATTTAAATTGCATTTTAGATTGATTTTCATTCTTATGTGACATTTACTTGGGAAAAATCTGTATTTTGAAAGATTTTTCTGGGAAAAAATTGGTCCTCTGTAAAATCATATTGACTGTAGAGGATGAGATATTGTTCTAATCTGTGAAATTTATATATTACTATCTCTAATTAAAAATGTTGGAGCATTTATTTCATGTGCACTTCTGCCTGGTCTGATTTGTAATTCATGATGAAAACCAAAAGAATTGCTAATTTTCAATGGTTTCTGAGTATAATTCATCCTTTTGAGTAATTTCAGATTGCTAATTATTTTAAATTACTTAATTTATTAAACATTTCCCATCAAAATAGATAATCCAGCATTACAAAATAGCAGCATGACTTATGTCAGAGTACAGTCTATAGCCTTCAATGTACCCTTAGATTTATGTAGAATTGAAATTTTTCTTCAGGCATGGCTTGGTGGAGTTAAGACTGAGAACAATAAAGATTTCACCATTAAAAACATGGAAAAGGTTGTGAAACCCAATGCACCCCTTTCAGAGAAGATTGTAGTCCAGTATAATGAGGAAGAAGCACAGCCACCGATAATACAAAAAATTATTTTCAATGGGAATCAGATATGCCCAAAGAAGGATGGTAAGATGTATGAATTAAAAATGCTATTTTGATTTGCTTCCATTGATTTATATAGTTTATTCTTTTCATTAACATTTGTTTTAATGAATTTTCCCTAAAACCAGCAGGCAGGCCATCACCTGTGCCTCTTCATACCGGGCAAAACAATAACAATGATATGAAAAAAAATCCTTACATTGAAGATGACACAGGAATCGTTGAAGACGAAATAGGTAGGTAATTCTTTCTTTCCTTATCTCTATCAACCCAGGACATCGAATTCCTCAGTGGCTTTGTGGAAAGTGATGCAAATAGAAGCCATGCAGTAGGATATTGTTTGCAGTAATGCAGTAATGCCATGCAGTAATGCAGTAGGTAATTGTTTACTTTGTACTTTGAAGTGGTCTGAGGTATGGTTCTTCATAATACTGCAAGGTAATAAAGTATGCTATTTCTTTCATATGGCTAAAGAACATAAAAAGATGTTAAATTAAAATAATTTTAGCTTTAACCCATGTCAATGGCTCATGATAACTGGAGCCCCTCAGGATGAACAACGGCTCTGAAAAAAATATCAACAAAAATCGATGACTTGATAATAAATTAATTGCCATTCTCTTCTGCTGCTGTCTGATGTGGAAATATTTCTGGGAAACTCGCCCCTCTCCTTCTCCCTCCAACCTACCGCATTCTGCGCCGTCTAAATTCAAGCCTCCTTCGTCTCATGAACCGAAGCCCCTTCTTTCGAATCATCATTTAGAAATCTTCACCAACCTTTTCCTTTCCAAACTCTTGAACCCTCTTTTCTCCATTCCCTCAAACCTACTCCTAATCTTTCTCCCTCTGAAATTTCGGCCCTAAAAAGTCTCACCTGCAACCCTAATATTGTTATTACTCCTTCCGACAAAGGCTCCGTGGTAGTCGTACTTGACTCTGTTGACTACTTAAATGAAGCTCTCCAGCAGTTGTCAGATGCTTCATCATACCAGCTCGTCCCACATGACCCCAGACCTACTTTACTGGAAAACATCACTTCTTTCCTTAAAGAAAAAGGTCCTGACGAAGGCCCATCTTCCCATGATATCTCTCTTCTCACCCCTCCACACCCTCATACCCCCAATTTTTACATTCTCCTAAAAGTCCACGAGCCACACTACCCTGGTCGCCCAATAGTTTCTTCTAACAACTCAGCCACTGAACACATCTCTGTCTTTGTTGACTACTGCTACAACCCTTTGTCCTCTCTCTTCCTTCTCACATCAAAGATACCTATCACTTTCTTGAATGCCTCCACTCTACCCCTTTTCCCTCTGACTGTGACATCTTAATGGCCACCTTAGATGTCACCTCTCTTTACACTTCTATTCCTCACTCTGAAGGACTTTCTTAACCATTCGTCTTTTTCTTAACCAGCGCCCTGTTCCTCATGTTCCCAGCTCTAATTTTCTCCTTGTTCTTTCTAATAAGGTTGACTAATCCCTCGCCAGCTAGTTCAATTCAAGCTGCTCAGATTCAATGCAAGAAATGACTTATTTCATCTTTGTACAAAGTGTGATCCACACACCTATTTTATAAAGGCTACATTCTTAAAATGAAAAAAAGCTGGTACATGAAGTAAGATATCCAAAACTAATGGTTAGAGGCAAATTGAATATCACTTCTCTTTCACAACTTTAAAATGCAAGTATTGCAGGCCTTTTAAAAATTTCACACACAATTTTAACGAGGCCTATTACTTCATTCAACATAAGAGGAACTATATCTATACCTGTTTGTGCATCAAGGTGTCAGGAAGCCTGAAATTGACTTGGATCAAGTTTTCAGTCCATAGCTTGGCATGGAGTACATGAGGCACACTTGAATCAAGCTTGCAAAAATCAAGCTTGATGTATCAGGGGAAAATCAAGCTTAGTGAAAGCTTACATGCTATCTGGGTACAGCCTTTCATCACCACAAAGGTATAAAAACCATCAAGCAGGTATTATGTGATGAAAAGTGACTCAGTGTTTAAATAACTCAAGTTTCAGACTTTATTTTTTCCTCTTTTAAGTGGATGGTGTTCCATGCGGGAGGATTGAGCCGAGACCAACCCTTCTCATTGCCCACGGCGAGTCAACCGTTAGGGGAGATTGGCCTTGGCATGCTGCTATTTATGAAGTAAAAAATAATAAATTAAAATATGTCTGTGGGGGTAGTGTTATTGGAAAACAGACAATTTTAACAGGTAATTTTATTGGGGTATATTGGAGTTTTGAAAGAGGCTGAATATGTTCAGCCATTTATGAGTGTTCTTAGGCCTAACAGCATGCATTATATTGTGCTAGGGATTTTTCAGTTTAAAAAAATGAATGTCATGAAATGGCCTTTGATATTTGTATACTCTTGCTTTCACGACTACAAATTTGATATATTAAATTTATGTTTTGGCCTCGGATGTAAGGCTGCAACATTGTTGGTATATAAAGTACCCAGGAAGAACAGGTCTGTGGATCTATGTGGGTTCCACATGGAATACACCAGAGTGCGTGGATATTTGGTGGTTGTGGAAAGGTCTGTGGATCTATGTGGGTTCCACATGGAATACACCAGAGTGCGTGGATATTTGGTGGTTGTGGAAATGTTCTCAATTTCCACCAATTACCCTCCGTGGAAATTATGTGGTAATAGAAATTCCTGGAACTGTGTAAAAATTCAATTAACTAAGTGAGGTATGCCCTTCTGCTTAACCGAAAAGTTCACAAAAGAAAAATCTAATGTCTAAAGTCAAAATTTTCAACGTGGAATTGATGTGGGTGCCACGTGGAGTTTAACACTAGATCCCCGGAACCGGTCATTTTGACCAGTTTTGGAAATCATTTCGCTGCAATTTCCATTTTATACAATGTAGTGTGCTGATATTTTGTGACTTTTATTTTTTAAATGGGATGTCTTAGTACTCATAGTGTTAGCCATGAATTCTTACTATACACCCTACTACCTTCAACCCTGGAACCGGTCATTTTGACTGGTACATATTTCTACTCAATTATTCGACCTGTGGGTCTGTAAACTGTGGTACATAAATTTCCAAGTGTTAGTGTATTCCAGTCCTGTGAATAGGTATTTAATTTTTGTCTACTTCGCTCATCAACTGGTACCACACGTTTGACTTTTGGTAGTAAAAAAAATAAAATCAGAGAATGCCAACAATTAGGTGACTCAGATATTATATTTAGAATGGTATAATTCCAGAGCATAGTAGACTCCCGTATGGCCTAAGGTCCCGGGGTTCTAGTGTTGAGGGGATCCCTGGTGGAAATTAGTAGGTTAAAGGATTTTGGTGGAATCCACGTGGGTATGATGCGGAATCTATGCCTAACAAATCTGGATCCCACATGGAAATTTGGCATCTTGGTGGAAATTTTGTGGATTTGGTGACCATATTCACGTGAATGCCACCAAAGATTTCCACCAAATTTCTACCTTTATATCCACGTGGTCCCTGTGTGGATTACACCAACTTGTTCTCACTGGTTACCTAATTACCTATGAGTATGTGGGCAGAATTAAGAACTGTCATGTGATTAGAGAATAATCATCACCAGTGATGGGAAATTCTGAAAATTACCACAGCAGTTTTCATCAATTACTGTGGTATTTTTTATAATCTATTTTAACCCATGAAAATTACAATAAATTTTGGCAATATACACTTTCGTGTCAGATATTTTTCATACCGATCTATTCAAAACATATTCTTATATGCTAGGTCAATATACAGGGTGTTGCAAAAAAACACTGACAATGGAGGTGAGGTGGTATATTGAAATATGTTGTTGATCATTTTTTAATAAGGTACCAATGTCCGGAAATGATGCGTTTTCACACTATGAGTAGCTAACTTCTCAAGAGTTACGTTAGTTGGATTTCAAGACTCAATACTCGACAATACTGTCACAGTCACATCAAGTTTTCAAAATATCCACCCCCCATCTCACTGCAGAGCATACATCGGCAGTGTAGTGATTTGCACACACTTTTAAATACGTCTGGCCTCGTTTGAATTATTTCTGCAGCAGCATGGATTCAGGCTATAAGATCCATACAGTACTATACTGGAGTCTGATAAACAGACTGTTTGATGTCGCCCCACAAAAAGTAGTCGAAAGGGTTAAGAACAGGTGATCTCGGAGGCCATGGGACTGGTCCCCCTCTGCCAATCCATCGACCTGGATACGTGCTATCCAAATCTCTCCTCACATTGGCATCGAAGTCTGCTGGAGCTTGGTCGTGTTGCAGCCGTGTTCTGTTGCGAAGCCACAACAGCACTTCTTCAAGTAGTGTCGGTAAAACTTCCACTACGAATGTGTGGTATCGAGCTCCATTTAAGTGAAGTGGCAACATCTATGGTCCAATCAAATTGTCACCAATTATCCCGGCCCAGACGTTTACGTGGAATCTTTCCTAGTAGCAGCATACAACTTTCTCCATAGGATTTTCATCTGCCCACAGATGAGAATTATGCAGATTAATGATGCCTTCTCACGTGAATGTGCACTCACCTGAAAACAAAACCATGTTCCGAAATTGTGGCTGAACGATGCAGCATTGTAAATACCACAGACAACACTGTAAAAGGTGTTGGTAGTCCCCAACCTCTAAATGCTGTATTTTTTAAAAATGGTACGGATGCAATAATTGTTCAAGTAGAACACGCCACACAAAACTGTTATCTACACCCAGGCCATTAGCCACCTGATGTGTGCTGGTGGACGGCTGCTCCTGGATTGCCATCAACACTGCCTCCTCAAATTCAGGTGTTCTAACAGATCGTGGTCGCCCAGCATCTTGTTTTCTCTCCTACAATGAGAACAAACATTCAAACATTTTAACTGAAGACAACAAACATGTCTACATGCCGTTGGAAAAGTGCGTACAGTACCTACCTTAAATTCGCCACATTTAGGAAGCCTACTCTCAATACTTGCAAACGTAGAATGGTGCGGAACATGTCTTTCAGGAAACCACTCTGCAATCAAACCCCAAAGTCCCATTACAGTCCATTTTACCATATGCTATAAGCATGTCGGTCATTTCACTGTTTGAAAACTCATTCATCGTCTTTTACAATCACAACAAAGCTGCAGAATAATGTTGTTTGCATTGAGCAATAAACAAATGAATGACTATGATGCCCCTGTGCATGCATAAAACTTTTGCTGGTGCATACTGTTGACCCGTCATTCTTCCACGCATCACGGGTTCTGTACCTGTGAGGTGTTGTCAAGTAATGAGTCTTCAAATCCCTCGAACTAACACTGATCTTGAGAGATAATTAACACATTCAATGTGGGACACATATTGATGGAGATCAACAGAATCGGATGAAATTTATCTAAAATTTTTCCAATCAAAGACGTTCCAAAGGCTCAACACGAGCAATCTACAAACGATGCACACAATACGGTTGCTAGAACCCAACTGTCGGTCAACCGCACGGTCGGAAGCGAGCTGGAAGGGTATTAGTCTCGTACGAGGGCGAGGAAAAGAATACACGGCTGAGAAATCGACTACGTCAATTGACGTGCTCCGTAGATGGGGATAGACAGGACCACGCCTATTGACGTGCTCCGCGCTGAATGTGTTAACTAGTCATAGTGTGAAAACGCATCATTTCCGGACATTGGTACCTTATTAAAAAATGATCGACATATCTTAATATAACCTCACCTCCATTGTCGGTGTTTTTTTGCAATACCCTGTATATTTCATAGAGGTTTAATAATAAATGAAGGTACATTTAAGTCATTTTTTGAATGTTTTTATGACTTTTATGTGTTGAATATCAAAGGAGCTATTGTTTGAGTGACAGTTTTTCATACCATAATAGAAGGAAGCCCAATTTGCGTGTGGGCTGCCATATTTGATTTACATTATCTTGAATTCTAATAATTTAATTTAGTAATATCAATGGTTTAAAAGTCATAAATCTCTCACAATTGCAATCGGCTTTTCAATTAAATCCCCCTTTGCTATAAACTGCAAAAAATTAAAGATTATTGGAAAATTATGGCATTTTTCGGCAATTACTTTAATTTTCCACAATAATTAACCCATTACTAATCATCACCTAAAGATAATGAAAAAGATGGAATTGTACCTCTATGCATTTTATACAAGCTTAATTTTATCATTTGCAGCTGCTCATTGTGTGAGTGAACGACAAGGATATAAGGATCTCGCAGTAGCTCCTGACTCACGAATAGTTTTCCTTGGGAAACATCTACTCAAAGGCTTAGAAGAAGAATTACAAATAAAAGAGGTACTGGAATAAACTGTTCTCTGAAATCATTAGCATTTAGGCCCAAACATGCTGTGGCAAATGAAGTCATGACACTGAAGGTGATTCCAGTGTAGAGAGATTAAAAATGTCAATTGATGAAATATCATACTCTCTTGGTAAACATTCCCATTCATTGAGTTTTTTGTAGCCAAGTCAAATATCCTTGTGATTGGTGGATTTGTTGCATTTGAGTCTTGCATATGCTATAGATGGAGTGACAGGGAAATGGTGTTCTGCATGTGAGCTGCAAATGATTCCACCAGTGCTGTTTTAATTTATTTGCTGTGTACCAAATGAGTGCATTTATCATAATTTTAACCCAAGTGGTAAGTAAATGGCTTAATACATATCAAAAGATAAAAAGGGACATGGAACGTCAGATGAATTAAAATCACTGCTTTTTCACTTACTATTTTATTGTTTATAGCCATGGTTTTGTTGCAAATGGACATCATCAGGTGTTCTGAAATGAAACTATGGTCATCAATAAATGAATGCTTCGGAGAAATTGAAGAACTTCAAATCCACCTTTCATTCCAATCATGAAAGATTTCAAACAAAGATATATCTGAGTCAATGTAAAATGGAAACCTTTTTTCATTACAGGTTGCAAAAATACATGTGCACCCAGAGTATTCCAGCAATGGCTATGAAGCTGATATTGCTGTTATAGTATTATCAAGTCCTATAGAATTTACAGAGTACGTGAAACCAGTCTGCCTCTGGGATGGAAATCAACCACACTTGAGCAGGATAGAGGGCCGTGTTGGTGTGGTATGAAATATTCATTATCCATGTCACTAATTCAACAAAGAATTATCATACTTTGTCTCATAGTTTAATGATTGAATTTGAAATTAAAATCTCTTGCTATGATGCACTCACAAAAATCCAAGAACATACTTGCATGTACATACCATATTTCTCCAAATATATTCTTCCCCTGATTTTGTTCCCTCCCACAGTTTTTGAAACTTCAGTTTTGGATAAGTTTCAAATAGTAGTTCAAATATTGTTCCTCCAATACTCTTTCCTATAAGATTCTGGAGAAAATGTAAGACCATATTCTGAGAATTACGGTAACGTCTTTCCTGAATTACCTGTTTTGTCCTGATAAAAAATTTACGAGTGTATAATTAAGAATCTCATTCAAATGTTGGATGATTTTATCGGCAAATACTTATTGAGTATATAAATTACAAACCATGGTGAGTAAGGGTATGGATGTTTAACTCTTCACTTAATAGCCTGAGTATGTTAACCTATACTTTCATAACCCTCACCTCACAACTATGTATGATTGTATTTTGGCATATCTCAGAAGACACAGTGATATTTTCCGGCAGCATTTTTCTAGTACGTATATGGTCCTAAATTTGAAATAGGCATCTATTTTTCTTTTTGCCAATGAAAAATTGAGAACCAAATCTTCTATTTATTCATTTTTCTTCTCGTTGGTCTCTTTTTCAATATTCTAATATTGTTTTCTTGAGGGATGATTGGAAATAAAAAAATCATCTATTCTTGGGTCTCCTCTCTAAATTTTCCCTAAAGATGGAATAATTAACTTCCAAAATGCTGACTGGAAGTGGAGTACTTTAAATTGAGATCATAGCCACATATTGTATGTCATAACCTCATTATAAATTGATTGTTATCATATTGTAATGTACATGACATTTTTTGTCATTTTAGTCTGTACATTCTTAAGGTGAATGTGCTCTATTGTTGCAATAATATCCATTACAAATTACATATTTAGGCTGTTGGCTGGGGATTTAATGAAAATGGAATCTTAACAGAGAGCTTGATGAAGGCCACGATGCCAGTGGTTTCTCAACAGACATGCATCTTGAGTTATGGACAGTTCTTTTCTACATATACTTCAGATAGAACGTTCTGCGCTGGATATAGAAATGGTTTGTATATTTGTGATAACATTTTTAGTGCTTCACCAGATTTAAGTGTTCAAATTTGATGCTGGAGACAGATCCAGAGGAACTGCATCCATGGATGCATTTCTTAAGAAAAGAAAAATCTTTTTGCTATGCATGTCTAGACGTGATTTTCCATTTCATGGTTGCTCTCAGAGCTCATTTAACGACACTCTCCCAACCGAAGGTGTTCATGCTCATTCTTATGAATTACATGTTAATGGTTTGAAAGAGTAAGTAAATTTGTTTCCCACAGACGCATATTAAAAAGATAAACCTGTGGTCTTTTAATGTAAAGAAAATGTCATGGGAAAATTAACTCTTATCTTTTTTTACATGAGAGAATCGTACCAAGTATGTTTTGCTAACTTTGAAATTGTATACCATGCCTCACAATATTCATAATAATATAAAGTTTAATTGATAAGCATAAATATTCACTCGATGCACATGATAAGTCATTTGGACAGTCAGCCTTGCTTTTGGGATGGGTCCAGCCAGCAAGCTGATGTTCATCCACAAATTATTACACTCATCGATTTCCAAATGATATTATATAAAGAGTATGTAAACATATTCATACTGTGGTGCAATTATAAAACTAGGAAAGCATAAATGCATAAACACTATTCAATCAATACAAAAAGTATAGCAATTCATGGTTGTATTTATACTGGTGCTGATGATGTGATATCATGTCAATGGTACCAACCACGAGTGTTCCAGCTTTCATCAGGGAACTTTCACTAGGCCCCCTAGTGGAAGTTGGAACACTCATGGTACTCATGTTGTGATATCATGTCATCAGCACCAGCGTAAAAATACCATGATGTGAATTCGCGTTGTTCCACCTTCAAAGGATTAAGTGGAATGTTAAAAATTATTCCACATTTATAATAAGAGGAGGAGAAGTGAATGCTGCTTTTTCTAACCAAAGAGTGTGTTTCCTCTACATATTTAGGATTCCATTTTGTTAAAATTAAGGATAGGCTACTTTAGGATGAAGGTAATACTGATTTCATTAAATAAATATTTTGTGAGATAGGAGTTAAATATTTATTTATATTGTGACGGCTCGAGCTAGGGTTGATCGAGCGTTGGTCCGAGGTGTTTTTGTAATTGAGTGCATTTGCTTGGTGGTACGGTGTTTCCCAGTGAGTGTCAAGGTGAATCCTGACCGGTGTGGTGTCCTCAGTTAACTAGGGCTACCTAGGGGCCCACTTTATCCCCGGTGTACGTACACTAACCCCCTCTCACCATAAACTCTCCTTCGACGGGTGACTACCCTTCCCGAGGGATATAAAAAGGCCAGTTGAATGTGCTTCGCGAGGAAGAAAACCACGAGGAGAGAGGAGGGAGAAAACCACAGAGAGACAGACAGTGGAAACCAGAGAGGAGAAAGATTGCCGGAAGTCCCGCGAGGTGCATGATAGCCATCGCCCTCCCGAATAAACAAGGTTTATGCTGGTGGAGGGCGGGACAGCAAAGAAAGTTCAGGAGGAGCAGAGAGTGAAGCAGACGAGTGACGGCCGTGTTCTTCGCCGATGCAGGAGAAGATTGTTTCCTGGTGCCGCGGTTGTGGAGATCCAAGCAGTGACTCCATTGACGGCTTCAACAATTCCTGCATCGACAGAAATCAGTAAGAACGTCGCAGTTAGCGACCCGTCCATCGTCCTGGTTATCCAGATAAACTCTCACTTTCCCAGTCACGAGATCTGAATCTCTTGCCTCTTTGCCCCCGCGCATCTTGCCCTCACAAAACTTTTGACCCAGTGCTGAAAAGAATTAGACAGTGAACCATTGGTGCTCAAGAAACTTTATTTACGGGCACATCTGAACGGTTGCCCAGAGTAATTTCTTTTTTCTTTGTAAATTGTATCACATCTTTTGGAAGGGGGAAAAGTATGTTGCATTCACCTTTTTGTTTTGTTGTTTGATGTATGTATTTCACGTTGTTCATCTTCATTTGAAACATCAAGTGTTATCATACATTCATCCTCATCCTCATCAGGGTATTTTTTTTGTGTAATTTGTACGAAATCATGCATTGCGAAATATATTTTGGTGGATTCAAATAGACCAATTGCTCGATCATTCCCTCGCTCGGGACGGCTGGTGTTCCCCTTTTCCTACCACGTATGCGACTTTCGTGTTCCGTCACAATATTTACTAAGGAACATAATTTACCTTTATATGTTTATGTAGGAATGATTTTAATCTAAACAATTTATCAAATTATTTCTTCAATTGTATGCATATAATTTAAATTTTTGCAAAAAACCTATGCATAAGTTATCATAATTAGATCCACTAGACTTTAGGATACATTTCTCATGAATAATTGTGGAGTTTAGAATGAAAAATCACAACAAACTGCATTATAGAAAAACAAAAAATTACAAAGTCTACAACAATTATTGCACTTCACTGGCTCTTAATGCTGAAGGTCCATTCTGCCGGTGTGGCACGCTTCAGCCACAGCCTCCCTTGTTGTGGATAGGATGGAATGTGATCAAATCATGAAGGAACCGTTCATCCAAGTTTGAGTTGAGTTTTTGCATCGCACAACACAGCAAAAATTACCACCTATATTCGACATCTTTTCAAGCGAATCCAATTCTTTTATCTCATACAATTCTAAGCAGGTGCAGTGTTGTAGTTACTAATATGTTATATTTGGTTGTTACTATGCTATAGTTACTTGGTAGTTTTGAACTTAGGATAGTATTGAAATAGGTTGAGATCACTCAAAAGCTTGTAGTACATAAATCACTTTTAATTCTTTCAGTGTGTCAAAATTTGACCATGTTATCCTGTCCTTTGTCAAATAAACGATAATTTAACATTAAGTTATGCCTTGGTGTAATGAATAGAAGGTAAAATTATGTGTGTTCACATATCCCTCTAAGTAATTACAATCTATTTTAAGGTGAAAATGGCTTTTTGTCTCAATAGTATCAGGGAGATCACATAAACTCTCTTGATTGATCTTAAAGGAAATGCCTTGACAAAGTTCCATAGACATTTATATAGCAAAACTGGTTTTGATGGAAAGTATCACCATCAAGGTATCATTTATGTTTATTTTCAGAAGTAAGGAAATAATGAAGTGCTTCTCACATTATTTTCAGGGACAAGTGTATGCAATGGTGACAGTGGTGGAGGAATGTTTTTTGCAAAGAGAGTACCTGGGAAAACAGAGGAATATGTGTCACCAATTACATGGACTCTTCGTGGAATAGTGTCATTAAGTGTTGCAAAAGAAGATAGGCATAAGTCAGAAGACTTAACGACACCAAAAAAAATTTGTGACACCAGTCACTATGCCATATTTGCCGATGCTGCTAAGTACTACTTTTGGATAAAGCAATATCTATAAGCCGTGAATTCCCTTATGAATGTTTACTATTACAAGTGTATTTCATCATAGAATACATATGCTGCCATATGTGAGCAAATTATCAAAAAATTCAAGTGATTTCCGTCTTCATGGTATTAACTGTTCCCAATATTTATAAACAATTTCTTATGTTTATTCTTATATTATATATTCTTATATTTTTTATGTAAGTTTATGATTTCAGTAATTTAATAGGGCTGTATACCATGGCAAAATTCACTTCTGCAGATATCTCTGTAATTTTATTTCATGACTGCTTTGCCTCTGAAGCAAATCTGTTTGCTCAGGCCTCTGATATAAGGATTAATAATTAGCATAAGTGTACAAAACTTTTTGCTTGTTGTTTTATGCATAATTATTTTGACCGTGTAAAGGTCACTTACCACGGTACATTTGTTTGCACAAACGAATGTATCATAGATTATACTTGAAAACGAATGGAATTGGAGCAGGTTCTATTTCTGGTTCATCCATTCAGGCAATCATACATTTTCTGCTCTACACGGAACAATTTTCCTCATGAAAGGACTCATACATTCATATGTATAGTAAAATGTACTGTGTAAACTGGCCTTAAGAGACAAAAATTAGTTGGAAATCAGGTGATTCCCATGACATGTGGGACATTTATTCATATGAATCTTTGCATCTATCCTAAAAGGGAACCCATCACCTCCATGTACAAAGATCATATTGTTGCATAGTGCTTACTATAATGTCATGGTGAATATCCTCGTGAATCCAAGCAAAACATTTTCCACGGTACCATATTGGTGGAGCTCTTTTCTGGGCTGGGGAATGGAGGGGAAGGCGAAAATCTCTTCTAGGCTGTGGCAAAGGCCAGAATTAAAAGGGCATTTCAGCAATGGTGCACAGACCCCTCAATGACATGGATAAAATATTTTTAAGTCCTATTTTTGGAAGAGCATTACAATTGAAAACAGCAATGACCTGAAGTTGTTGAATGATGACTCATGCTCTAATCAAACCAAGAAGCCTAATGAATGTAATAATGTGCAGTAAATGGGGAGAATTATATTGTTCTGTCTCAAGTGTGACTTGTTGCTTGGTGACTGGGAAGAATGCCATTGGCTCTGAGCCAGGGTGGCACCAAGTTTAAGTTCAAACTGTATGAAAGGTTCACTTAAAGTTTTGTATGATAAAGATTGTTTTTTGCGAATCAATGGTCTTGATATGATTTAAAAGGAATTAGTATTAATGAAATATTTTTTCTGAAGATGTAATTAGATATTTTTTTTAAAAAGACAATGTGTGATAGTGCAAAGAAGTGACTGTGTCTCAATGAAGAAATCTTTCTTATAATCTCTCCACATTACTACCCAGAGTAGTTCAGTTATTGAACTTTAGTGGCAACTATGGTTGGTGAGTGGCCTTTGGTCAAACCTAGAAGCTACCAACCAAAGGTTCATTTTATCATGTGATAGATAATCAATATCTGTTTCAAGGAGTTTATAGTGTTCATTGTTGTGGGATACTCAAAAGGACGACCACGCTATTCAGAGGCAGGACAGAGACTGCTGCCAATATGGCGGAGCCAAGCTTTATTCGGTTAAAACAAGTGACACTCATAATGCACACTACACTACAATTGTCATTGGTCATTCAATCCTAAGATAAATGTATTGACTCTATAATTATCATTCTGCCTTGTCCCCTGCCATAGATTAAGACTGCCTCCCGCTTCATGATATCCTTATAGCTCCTTTTTTTCATATTCTGTTTTAGCTGGCTAACACATTTCATCCTCAATTTTCCTTGTGATGTTTTCCTTCTTTTTAGCCTTTTGTCATGTTCCTTACATATACGTTATACCTCAAAGTAAGCCCATTGATCTGGACTTTGCCTTCCTGGACTTACTCCATATTGTGTTCTCCTCTTTTATTTACCAAAACACTTTCTCAGTTTTGACCCCCCATGACCCTTTTATCTGTAACATATGCTTCCAGTTTTGAGCACATCTTTACTCTTCTGTTCAAGCATTTAAATTATTCCTCTCTCTGAATCATATGGGGAAGCACTGCACGTGAATGTTTTCAGGTAAATACTGCATTCTAATAGGTTACAATATTTTCTCCAAACACAGGCATTACTTTTCTCCATTATGTATTCTTTCTTGGTTTAAGCTATTCATTCAGTTGAATTTCTTCCATCCCGTGCCATGCAGATTCTAAGGAAGCTGAAGTGCTCCACTTGTTAAAGCACCTCTCTTTGTAGCTAAATGTCTGCCATCAGATTTTCTCTTCCAAGTACTAGGATTTTCATTTTCTTCCGGTTTATACTTTAGTTTTTTCCTTAGTTATTAGATCCATTTTGTTCAAGAGTATTTGTCGGCATTCAAGTTTATATGCTACAACTATGATGTATTCAGATTAATGATGCATGGTGATTCATTCTTTATTCACTTAAATTTAACATCAATCAGAGACTCAAGTGATTCTCCTAAACCATCATTTGTGCACACCGGTGAGCAGAGTTCTAGCAAAAGTTCCAGGCACTGCAAAGTGGATGAGTGAGAGGATGGGCTATGGAACTTTTAAAAATGCTGTGAAATGCTGGGAAGAAGGCTCTTTAGTGTGAGGGTCAGTCAAAAAACCTTTCTATTTGCTGCCAACACGAATGTTTTAAGGACTTTGATGACTGAATGCCACAAACTGTCTTGTTTTGACTTGTCTCATAGGGAGACTTCAAGATATGCTCCCCGGCTTAGTCATAGTGATGGCTGATTTTAACCCTTTTAGTGCAGCAGGATGTGATATCATGTCATGGTTGCATTAATGTTGGTGCTGATGACGTGATATCACATCTTGGGTTCTGTGAGTGTTCCAGCTTTCACTAGGGGACCTAATGGAAGTTCCCTCATGAAAACTGGAACACTCACGGTACCCTCGACATGATATCACGTCATCAGCACCAACATTAATGCAAATCATGATATGATATCACGTCATGCTACACTCAAAGGGTTAAGCCTGAATCACGGGATCATTTCTTCCGTCCTTCTGAGGGATTGCTCCAATGATAGCTTTTCAGGGACCATGACAATGATGGCTCGAGCTATCATTGTCTGGATCACACGGTCATCGTGGCCGTCCCTTTTTCCATAGTTTTTATCCGTCCCCTTTTGCATCATTTCTACTTAAGTAGAACAATTGTTTACTACTCTCATTCCATTGAAATCCGAACGTGGCGTTAAAGTCGCTCTTTGCGGCCGAGCGCTCTGATTGGCTAAATGGCGGAGTCAGCGATGCCTCCAGTGACGGAAAAAAGGGACGTGCCCATGGTCACGTCCACTGCAGTGACGGAAAAGGCGATAGGGATCCCTATCGCTGGAGCCATCCCCGACTTTGTTCGCGTCACACGATCATTTTCGAGCGATCATTTCAGCTATCATTGGAGCTATCCCTTAAAAAGGGACGGAAAAAATGATCTTGTGATTCAGGCTTTAACTATTTGCCTTGCCTCTTGTCATTTTTGCGCAGAAGTTTGGGATCCCTGGTTCACTCTTTTTTTTTGCCTCTTTCACCTCTCCTCAGTCCTTTCAATTAACCCCACCGCCACTTATACATCCCCTCCTTGATGTGCAGTTCTACCCAAGGAACTTTTTCAAGAGCTATGCACTTAAGGTTGTTCGAGGGAGATAGTTCCCTCATCACAATAGAGCCCCTTTTCTAAGTATAAGTTTTGATTTTGGCTGCTGTATGAAGCATGGATTAACTAGCGTATTATTCATAGTGCAATAATATACTTTTATATGGCCTAAATTTTAAATAATTAAATAAAAACAACTATAAAAGTTTTTAATTTGACTTATTTTTGTCCGCAGTTCGTATAAAACTCCTTGACAACCGAAGGTTTTTCTGTGGTTCTAGAAAATTAATGCTCTGACCATATGATTTATTTTCAAAAATAGTTGAGAAAACGTGCAAACTGCACACTGTTAATTTTTAATAAGATCGAGCTATTAGATTGAATTGGATTGGATATTTGGGGAGGCGACTGACAGCTAAGATCATTTGCGCCATAGGGGATGGGCAAGGGAGGAAGGGTGGATAGAAACCCGGCGTCGGCATTAGCCTGTTCTTAACGAAAGGCGCCAAGGGGACCACGGTTTAACGTCTCATCCGACAGGCGGAGTACTGTACTTGAAGTGCCCTCCACAAGACACTCAAGTAGGGATCGGGTTTCCTCTGAAAAACATCCACCTCTGCAGGGATTTGAACCCTAGCCGTCCATATGGTTAGCCACTACTATAGCGCCACCACACCAACCCGATCTCCCGCTGTTAGAAATACCACATTTTTTTAAATGATGTCCCTCTGGAATGCATAATGGTGCCATTTTCCATGTGAAAGGGCTGTTATGTTTCGTCAAATATCTCGGAAAGTAGTTCGGAAAGGGGCTTATGTTTTTGTATTCTTGGGAGGGTGAGATATTTTTCTCCAAAGGGAGACCAAATTCATATGTTTCTGGGTAAAATGATATTTCACTCAAACTACCTTAAACCATCTTCCTTCACACGGTATTTTGTTCGCATGAGTGACAAATATGTATTGAAGAAAATCATAGTCCTCAAATGATATGAGGAAAAATTTCCGAGGGAAATTCTGTTCTACAAGATGGTCGCACTCTCTTCGGATCGCATAAGTTGAAATTACCAAGGATTCCTGCTCCCGTAAAGAAAATGCGCAAACACGCCAGTGCTGTCCGTGAGAATGCAGCTTAATTGTGCCTTGGATGCGTGGAAATAATTTCGAAATCAAGTGTTTTTAACGAGAAATGGCCAAGAGAACGTGTCACATGTTTAAGTATGTTTGGCGTTACTAGTAAGAATACTGTAATTAAAATGTATTTATTCGATATATGCTATCTCGTTGCCTAGTGACGATGCAGTAAATTAACACTTTGACCACGGATGCGGTCCGAATCAGCGTTCCGAAATAGAATGAGCGCCTTTAGCGCTTTCTTTTCGGATCGCTCTTGAGCACTCAAGAGCGTACTTCGGATGTTTGTTGTTATTCGCACGCACGCATGCGCTGTGCGTTCAAAAATATAAATAATTTTCCTGCGCGTCGCTATGGATTCGACAAAAGCGCTCTCGGAGCACTACCTCAACCCTGAGAGCGTTCTGAGCGAGGAGTTCATGACGTCATATGATAAAGTCTCCGCCCCGATGCGCTTTAAGCGCGATTCGGTACGACTGTAAACTTGCTGTCAGCGCCGAAAGCTCGATTTGGACCGCAGCCCACTTTGGACGTGAGAAATTAGAGTGAAATGATTTTTTTTGCTCTACATTGTGTTCGAGTTTCGTTGTGTATATTGGCTGTTTCCTAGCCACGTATACGGTATTAATAATTAATGACCTAGTTTCCCCCTTCATACTTCATTTTGTATTAACAACAGTCACGCTATAGTCGTTCGCAGCTTCCGCCTATATCCCTAGACTGATATGAACTTGGGTAAGATTTTAGGCTTTCCTGGCGAATTCTTAGGATCTACAACTGTCGGGTTTCCAACCAGGTGATGGTGGCTTATGGCAACCTCTTGGTACGAATTGATTTATTTGGGAGGAACCCATTATTCAAAATGTCGTCTTTACTGCACCTTAAAATAAACCCTCTGCTTGTCACAGAATGTTTAACCACTTGAGACCCGACGTCCTCATAGGGGGACATGAGAAGTGTCTGCATTCGAGTCCTGAAAAATGTCATTAGACTTAGAGTCGTATTCATAGTCGTATTCCTAGGGGTTACCTGGGTATTCCCTAGCCAGGTAACACCTAGGGGTCTCCTACGCTGAGCGATTCATAAACCTTACCTAGGTAACACCCAGCCAGGGGACGCCTGGGTAAGAGATTTGGCAACAATCCCACGGAAAAATACATATGAACGGTTCCGCTGAATGCTTCTAGATGTTTTTGATACTTAGTTTTCACCGTAACCAAGCACGCTATAAACAATAATATAGGATCCTGTTTCACGATGTTGATGAAAAATGATTGAAGGAATATGAGAGAGTGTTTACCATATTGCTTAAATATTTATGTAATTTGAATGATGAGGAATACGAGGGTGGTTCAATAAGTACCCGTGTTTGTAAACAGGAGACGTTACTATGGAAAGTTGTTGAAATTATCGTGTACTGCCATTAGTACAATAGTATCAATTCGTCCCACTCGTGGGGAGCAGTACTGAGTTACGGGAGCTTCGGGTAAGCTTCGTGCCTTACCCAGGAAATCGACGGCCTGGGGAAGAGTTAGGGGACGGCAGTCCCCTAGGTAGCGACTAATGCCCGTATTCATAGTCGTATTCCTAGGGGTTACCTGGGTATCCCCTAGCCAGGTAACACCTAGGGGTCCCCTACGCTGAGCGATTCATAAACCTTACCTGGGTAACACCCAGCCAGGGGACGCCTGGGTAAGAGATTTGGCAACAATCCCACGCAAAAATACATATGAACGGTTTCGCTGAATGGTTCTCGATGTTTTCGATGCTCATTTCTCACCGTAACCAAGCACGCCATAAACAATAATACAGTATACTGTTGCAAAATGTTGATGAAAAATTATTGAAGGAATATGAGAGAATGATTTCAATATTACTTAAATATTTATGATGATGAGGAATACGAGGGTGATTCAATGAGTACTCGTGTTTGTAAACAGAAGACGTTACTATGGAAAGATGTTGATATTATCGTGTACTGCCATTAGTACAGTAGTATCCATTCGTCCCACGCGTGGGCAGCAGTACTGCGTTAGGGGAGCTTTAGGCAGGAAATCGACGGCCTGGGGGAGGGTTGGGGGACAACAGTCCCCTGGGTAACGACTGTGAATACTATTTCTGAGCCAAGGGGCTCCCCCACACCTGGGGGACACCCAGGTAACGACTATGAATACAGCCCTAAGAATACCATTACTGAGCCAAGGGGTTCCTCCACACCTGGAGTATGACTATGAAAACGGCCCTAAATGTTTTTAAAAAATGTATGAGACTTGCGCGGTGTACTTATCCAAATACGTTCGGACTTTATATTGTAGTCTTTTTCCCTCAGGTCTCATGAGGTTGATGGTTTCGTAATTTCCTCCTATAATGTCACGTCGCTATTATGCTTTCCACTGTCATCTTTATTTCGACCCAAGGCTCTAATGATATTTATATATTTATTTATCGTCTTCCCAACAGTAACAATGACAGAGAGGACCAAATAAATTAAAAAAAATGCAACTACATAAAAGTCGAAGTATATAAAAACACATCACTTTATATATGATTATCAAGAATATTCTTAGGTTACTTTGGAATTCGTTCCGTTTGCTAAAAATATCAACTCTGTCTGCTATTAGATTATACAATGTATACATAAGTGGCAAACAAGAAGGTGCACAATGAACAGTACTACATTACTTCTTACAAAATAATAGCTGATTCCTAGTATAAAACACTGGTACATGCATGGAAGTCCGCACGCTGACTGTCATTCCCATTATTAACAAGGTTATGAAGAAACATTAGGTCTCTAACATTCCTCCTTCTCTCCAGGCTTTGCATGTCATTTGCTCTCAGCAATGCTTCAAAGGGAACATAGTTCTCTTTCACCGGGTAAAAACAATTTTTATCATTGAACAAGTATCTTACTAATCTCTTTTGGAATTTTTCTATTAATTTTTACATATCTTTTATGAAATTGTGACCATGCACATGATGCAGAATCGATGTTACTCATAATAAGTGACATATATAATATTAAAAGAGACTTTTCTTTATTAAAAGAGCGATATTCTATCATCCTTCATTTCGATCGATTAAATGACATCGCAAAATTCATTATTTAATGTCGTATCGTTTTATTAGTGCACTTAGCTTAGACTGAAGTTCTGTTTGTTCAAAAATCTATGTAGAGGTCAATACTACACTAACTTTACATTCTCTAATGGACGCACTATTCCTTGCTTCGAGTGCATTTCCATTCTTACACGCCAGAATAAGGGTAGCAAAACTGTGTGGCTATTGCTTGAGGAAAGCATGCCGACAAGGAGTTGAAAAAATGCTCGAGAGTCAAGGCCTTAGGTCCGAAGGTGCCTGCAGAGGTCATTCTGAGCCCTTCGGTGAATCTACTTGCACATCATCGCTTGAATAAACGCTCATGGACCTCAAAATCTCCGCTGGTGAGTGCCACCCAATTCTGCCAAGCCTACGATTCACCAAGGTGAGTCAAAATTGAGAATAAAACCTCGCCTTCGTCATAAGTTTTGTCGAAGTTTTGTCTATTAAGATGACGGCTGATTTGATTTTTTTGCGTATGACCTGAGTGGCGACGAGTCATTCAGTTATTTTAGGTATTCTCAATCACATAACTTACTTGCCGCTGTCGCAAAACTCGAAATAAATAAATAATTTTGTCTTGCTTTAAGGGAGGGAGTGTTGTTCGAGGAAGGGATTGACCAAGAAAGGTCGATGCATGTGTCTCAGAGGCAAGTTTACAGATCAGTGCAGAGATTGAGCAACGCGTAAACATTGATGAACACGAAGTTTTCTGGGCTTGGAACATACACAGCCATTTGATTGCCCCAGTTTGAAAATGGAACGGCATAGAAATATTACTCATACAATGCGTATTTCAAACCCGGCGAAATGGCATTGAAACCTTTATCCTCTGTCGCGACCTTTGAGTATCGCCTTACGAGTGGTATTAACTTAATACGAGTGTAACTCAGGTGAACTGGGTTACGCCACTATAGCGTACCAGGAGCGCAATGTTTGGGACTGTGCCTTTGAGACATTCTGCGTTGTCGTCTGGCAATTTAGGACTACAAATTGTAGAATGGACAAATAGGCATACTTTTATGATAAGCGTATAGGGACTTTTGCTTCCCTGGACCCTCGGAGAGGTTACTAAATCTATTCTGGGCAAGATAACTTTGCCACTACGTTTCATTCGACACAAAATCATTTGATGTATATTCATTGAGTGCCCAGTGTCCATCGCCCCTGTAAGGCTTGTACTCCAATTTTGATTTTTTTCTCATCAATTTATGGGAATAATTGAATCCACAATGGTTCTCATAATTTTCCGTCAATTAACAGCTAAGTTTTGCGTCTTGAAAATATGTTTAAATGTTGTTAAAATATCGTGTGAAAGCTGCGGACAACAATGCCCTAGGAGTTCGACTCTTTATACCTTTATTTTCATAAAATTGGTGTCAAATTCCTCTCAAACATATTTTTATAGCCTCCAGAATAACGTAAAGTTTCAATTTCATTTGTATTTGTCCATGAAAATATGGCCAAAGCGCGTCCACCACTGTTAATAATCATCAGTGTAAAATTTTTACAATTTATAGCACATGTAAGCAGTGGCGTCATTTTCAGGCTAGGAAGGATGCACTGGAAAAAGGTTACGAGATAACTGTTCCCATTATAATAATATCAAAATATTCCTATTTTTAAAATGTTGAAAAATTGAAGCTAAGGAACGCAAGCGGATATAAAGGTCTCTACAAAAAAATATTTCCCTTGTGGGTTGGCTTAAAAACTGGTTTCCTACTCAGAAGTTTCGAATTTGATTTCCTGTGCCGGTGGAGGTCTCACGGTAGAAACTGCATTTCACTTGGGTGTATTCAATGACGTCTGGTGAGATGTGGATATACAAAATTATGAACTTAAATTAATAAAAACTTAAGTTTTCCCCTCGATACTTTGTTGTACCACGTGCTTCCTCGTCTAACTTCTGATTGAAGATTGTACGTGGAATAAATGTATGATTTCTAAACGCGTTGTGCAATAAAATATTCAGTCCACCGTACTTAATTTTTGTTTAAGTTTCGTACTTGGGTGAGTGAGAGCTCTTTTTGTGAGGTGGAGAGAATAATTCGATTACAGTAATTTTCCTGGGATATTGGAACTTAATCTGTTGCCCCCTCAGCGCCTTGGTCGATAGAACAAGAGAACAAAACTTTGCTCTTCCGCTAAAACTTTTTTTGCGAAACAGCCAAGTTTTTTCTTCTCGTTCTACGATGGGAAGATTCCACCAAGTCAAGTCTGGAGCTGTCTACATCACCTTGGTTGGTTATTCGAGAGTGTCGACCGACAGCTGATGTCATTTGCGATATTGAGGATAGGTGCTTAGGTTTTGTCGGGGAAGAATTATTTAGGGAGAGGGACGAAGGATGGAGAGTAACCGGGCGTCGGAATCGGCCTACCTATTTCTACGAAATACCGTGCAAACCACCACTAGAGTGTGTAGCGCGGGGTGAATCCAAAACAGGCATGAAAGCACTCATCCCGGATCAAATCAGAGATGCGCACATTCCCCCGGTAAGGCCAAAAGTATTTAGCATATAAATGCGCGGTCAATTAGGGTACAACTAATGGTTTGTATCATTAATGCGATTGATAAATAGTCTTACAAGGCACTAAGCCATACATAAAATTAAATCATGCCGGAAATTTCACGCGGAGCGAGTTTTTAGTCAACTTAGTAAGATATTAACCGCAAGCACAAAATCTACTCCACCTAGTAGGTGTCAGAGTTTCATAGAACTGATCTATCGCAACTATTATGGTTCCTCATTGTACGCAGAAAAATTACTTCCTAAATCTATTGGGTTTGCAGTCTATTTTCATAACTTATGCCTGTACTCGTTTCTGCCGTAATACTTTGGCTCTAGCAAAATGAGTTAAAATATCCGGCGAAAGCCTATTATTGACCAAAGGTGCCATGGGGACCACAGGACAACGAGCCACATAACTGACGGAGCACTGCAATTGCCATCCACAGGATAGCCTAGTGAAGATTTAGATTTTCCGGAACAATTTCCTGCGACTACTGGAATTCGAACCAGGTCTCTCAGGGTGGAAAACCAGGACTCCAGTCGCCATAACAACCCAATCACCACAATAAATCACCGCGTAAGTCTTCGTACCAACCCAATCACCCACTTGACACCTTCGGTGAAAAGAGGGCTAATATTGACGCCTCGTTTCTCTCCACCCTTCGCCTATCTCCGAAATAATCACACTTACTCTGAGGCTTTCCCGGCGTGAGATGTTTAGAAGCTCTATTCAGTCCACCGGGTGGGAGACTCCATAGGTGCCGACGTACAGTGATTTCAATCGCTAGTCCAGCGGGACAAAAGTCATTTTCGTAAATTTCGGGGAAACGGTCACTCCAAATTCAGTTATATCGCCAAATTACTACTTTATCATGATTTATACCTTTAGCAAGGATAGTGAAGTAAGTAAGTTATAGCAATGGTTTCACTATCCTAAAGTAGGTAATGCGTCGATAATGCCGACTCTTCGCCCAGATCAAGACGGTCTCTGATCCGTTTGTGTTTAAAAGTACCTGCAAAAAAATTTTAAAAGAAAGGAGCTATAAATTCTAATAGGATATTTTAGCATACGGTTTGTGGTAGTGCACAGCGTGACATCGTTCAAATACGAGAACATTTGAGTTCCAGGCTTATAATATTAAGTATAATATTAAGTATATAATATTAATTAAATTACTACTTTATCATGATTTATACCTTTAGCAAGGATAGTGAAGTAAGTAAGTTATAGCAATGGTTTCACTATCCTAAAGTAGGTAATGCGTCGATAATGCCGACTCTTCGCCCAGATCAAGACGGTCTCTGATCCGTTTGTGTTTAAAAGTACCTGCAAAAAAATTTTAAAAGAAAGGAGCTATAAATTCTAATAGAATATTTTAGCATACGGTTTGTGGTAGTGCACAGCGTGACATCGTTCAAATACGAGAACATTTGAGTTCCAGGCTTATAATATTAAGCCCTCTGTCTCAGAACCACTTTCCTCCTGCTTCCAAAACACGCTGATACACTTTTGTCCCGCTAGATTAGCGATTGAAACCACTGTGCGTCGTTTCGATGGCCGAGTGGTCCAACGTCTTTAGGGCAGAGTCCTTCTTCTGCTTCTGCTTTCGATGTCCGAGTCGTCCAACGCCTTCAGGGCAGAGTGAAGCAGGAGAAGGACTCTGCCCTGAAGACGTTGGACCACTCGGCCATCGAAACGTCGGCACCTATGGAGTCTCACACTCGGTGGACTTCCCGCATAGGGCTTCTCGATATCTACCCTCATTCACCTGTCCTTAATGGGTCAGCTGTTAATCATCTTTCCTATTCACTGTTCTTCTTCTTCTTCGGTTATCAACCCATGGGTTGGCTGGCAATAGCACGCCATTCCGCTCTTTGCTCAGCTTTCCTCTTCATTTCACCATATGAGACGCATCCAGAGTCATTGACGATCTGCTTCATATAGCTTAATCTAGGACGTCCTCTACGATTTGTCCCCTCAATAAAACCCTCAGCTATTAGTTTTATAAAATCATTGCACCGTAGAATGTGACCCATTAGTTTTACTCTCCTTGTCTGTATCTGTCTCCAGAGACTTCTATTTTTTGTACTCTTCTCAGCACTTCCTCATTGGTGATTCTGTCTCGCCAGCTGATTTTCTGCATCCTTCGATAGCACCACATTTCTAGGGCCTCTAATCTGCGCTTTTCATGTTTCCCGATAGTCCAACTTTCACACCCGTAAAGGGCCACACTCCAAACATAAGCTTTCATAACCCTCTTTCTTACTTCCAAACTAACATTTTTACAAGTCAGTAGTTTTTTTATCATTGAAAGCTATTTTTGCTAGTTGTATTCTATTCACAATTTCTCGTTTACTCCTTCCATCTTCTGTTATCTTACTTCCTAAGTAAAATAACACTCTTACCCCAACAAAATTCTACAATCGCCTAAGTAGCCCCAGTAGCCGAGAATCAATTCTAACTTCTCACGAGCCGAAATAAACTGCTGAACCGCTCGTCGGAAGTGGTATTGGGACTGGGAAAAATTAGTTTATTATCCCGGAAGAGCAAGGGAGTGTGGGGGGTGGGGGGGGGGTGGATCAAAAACGGGAACTTTTCCCGCGCAACATTCCACGCACGACAACAATGGAATCGTCGGGAGCGCGAGGGACAGGGGAGAATACTCGCTAACGAGTTAATCGACGAAAACTGTGTCAGCGAAGAGAGTGAAAAAGAGAAGATTTTTCGAAAGCGAGAGTGAACACATGTTCCTCAGACTCTGCCGCCTCGCGATAATTGCTCCCATCGCCGGTGGGAGCGCTTCGGGATCTGGGTTCCCCCCGTCAGAGCGATTCCCAACAATGGTCGGGGGATCCGCAGGACGCGATTCTGTTGCCGATGAGCGCGCTCTGTCCAGAAATCTCGTATAAAACACTCATTAGGGCTGAAGAGTGCTGCGGCTTCTCGAAGCGAGCGCTGAGGTAGTTTGAGCGAAAGATCATTTCACCAACAAATCAATTTATTCGGTCAAATTTTAGTGAAAAACAACTCACCCTCCCAAAGATACCAAAATATCAGCTCACTACTTTCCGAGATATTAACAAAAGAAAATACCAGCCGTCTGACATGAGAAAATATTATGCGTATGCACTCCAGGGAGACATTATTTTAAATTGAGGTATTTCTAACACCTGGATGACGTTTAAAAAGCTATCAGCGTGTAGTTTGTATGTTTTGTCACCCGCTTTAGAAAATAAACCATATTGTCACCGCAGTAATTTTTCTCAGAATCGCAAAAAAAACCTTCTGTTGTGAAGGAGTTTTCAACGTAGCGCGCGAAAAAAATGAGTCAAGTTAAAGCTTTGAAGAAAAATTGAATTTAATAGAACTTCAGTCGTGTAGAAGTACATATAATATTTCACCATTTATAATGCAATAATTATTTCATGCTTCCAAGTGCTGCTGAAATTAAAACGTATAATTCTAATACGGTCTCCATTATGACTAGGTAACTATCTCGCTCAAACTACCTTAAGGACCATAGCAGATACTCACGACAGTTTGCGTGTTATAGACAGGATTTTAGAACTATTTTTTTGTTTTTAGGGGCGATGCTCTTTATCAAATAACCCAATGAAACAAAAAATGTAGCTCAATTAATTCGTTTAATAATGCAATTAAAAATTGTTTGGCTCCAATAAGAGATGTAAAGTCTTTAATAATATAATATTTTAAAATAATGGTTCAGATAAATTACAATCAATATGACATTTTGGTCAATAATATTGTTTATAAAGCTATTTTTTCAAAAAAGTTGTCACGACTGGAGTAAAATTTATAATGATCAGTTCAATCATGAAGCGGCATGAATCATGTAAAGGAGACTGAAGTCATTTGTAATTTTTTTTTACTTTTCATTTTCTGCAATGGCCTTGTTTTTTTATTGAGAAAAATTTTCTATTGTGCACTGACCACACTACTGGAAAACGTGGTCAGTAAATTTCCAAACCTGTTTTAAATCGTGAATCCATATTTATCGCTGGAAATTAATTAATTGGTTCGTTCATCAATTCATTGATAAATTTTCGAAGCGTCGAGGATGATGAAGATGAAACTCAGCCATTCGGGAAACTTGTATATCTAACAGAATATAGCGTAAGCGCCTTATCACTCGTTCCCCGCGTTGTTGCGGGCCAACGTCTGATGCGGCGATATCGTAAGTAGAGGTAATCCATGGACAGGCATCAAGTAAGCCTTTCACAAATAGACGTCTTAGGCGGACGAACACTTCAGTAAACGACTGGATCGGTTTCCCTCAGCTCGTTGTTACGCACAGAACTTCGTCAACTTTAAGAACTCTTCTCTAACACGCGCTATTTATATTTTTTTTAAAGATAATGATAGATTCACTACCAAACAGTCAGAACTAAGTTGCTACAAATTGGCCCTAAAGAAATGGGCATTAAATTATTTAATAATTTGCCCACAGAGTTAAAATACATAAAAAGTATGGGCTGTTTCAAATCCAAATTAAAAGAGTACTTACAACAGAAAATGCATTATTCTGTTCAAGAGTATTTGAATAAAGGGTAATATAATATAGTAAACTGGAGGACTAAAGAAAATCTATTATTGGTTATAAGATATTTAATTTAATAAGATTCTATAACATGGAGATAATTGTGATATGCATATAAAGTGCGTATGATATATTATTAAATAGCTATCAGCGTGTAGTTTGCATGTTTTGTCTCCCGATTTAGAAAATAGACCATATTGTCACCGCAGTAATTTATCTCAGAATCGCAAAAAAACCTTCCGTTGCCAAGGAGTTTTAAACGTAGCGCGCGATTTATCTTCAGCTTCCTCCTCCAGAACCTGATGTTGACGGCTTCTAGTCTTTCCTGATCAACTTTTTCAATGGTTATTACAAAATATTATGTGTATTTCTCCTTTATCTAACTTTCCCTATGTAGTTTTCTCTTTATTTGGTCCATGAACGTATTCCTAGGGTCTTCTTCTTGGGACTTTTCCCTCTATTTTACATTCCATTGTGTTCCTCACAAACCCGTTGTGTATCAGGGTATGTCCAATCCATCTGTTGTTTTCTTTTCGGTATGGTGTTTCATATGGTCCTTTCCTCTTCTACTCTCCTGTACACTTCATCATTTCTTTTTTTGTCCGTCTGTTTTATCCTCAGCATCCTCCTCCAGCACCAGGTTTCGAAGGCTTCTAGTCTTTTCTGGTCAGCTTTTTCAATAGTCCATGCTTCCTATCCATTGAGTGCTACGTTCCACACGAATGTTTTCACATATTGTTTCCTGGGGTGTAAGTCCTATCTTTTTTGGAGCATCTTTGAGTTGTCTTTTTCTCATGAACGCCTTCTTAGCTTGGTCTACTCTTCTCTTGATGTCTGCTGTACCTTTGCCGTCCCACGTGACGGTACTACCGAGATAGCGGAAGGAATCCACTTGCTCTAATTTCTCTCCTCTAAGGGTGACTGATTCTACATTTAGCTTCTCTCTTCCAAATACTACGATATGTGTTTTATCTTCATAGATTCATATTATCTAAGAAATGTCTATAGCGTATCGATGTGAATTATTCATATTCACTTAGGTATCGGTGACACTGAAGATAAATCAGAAATGAGTCACTATTGCATAAAAATATCAGTTAGCATGCGCCAGTAAAAAATCCATGATTGATATGTAAGTTCTGTTGGTTTTTTTTAAAATTTCACATCGCTATGTACAAAGCGTTGAATAATATAAAGCCGATTCCCACGCAGTCAAATTATTTTACAAGAAATTTTTAAAAGAATAATGCAATTTTAGGGTGGCACGCAGAATTTAAATAAAACGTAATTTGACTCGAAAAATTTGATTGGCTGATTACTTGGGAACGAATCACATTTCGTTGAAATTATGCAGTCCTCTAAACACAAGGTGAATTAAATTTTTCAGTTTGCCGCAAATTTTAACGCTCCGGGCAGGGGATGAACGGACCTGATCAAAGACAAAAATGAAGAAAAAAAAACGATGCACCAAACATATCGTGTTTCCTTTGTCGCAGTATTTGAGTTACTGTTCTTACGTTACAAATGAAATTTTTTTGCCCGTAATTTCCACAAATAAACATTTATGCTTATTAACACAGAATTACCGACGCCATTTCCCTCTGCTATCGGAGCCGGGAGAGGAATCCAATCAACGGTGCAGAGGTCAAAACCGGGAGAGCAATCCAATAGAAACAATGCAGAGGTCAAAACCGGGAGAGTAATCCAAAACAGAGCAGGGGTCAACGGTAATAAAAGTCCAGAAATCAAAAGAAGAGAATCGAGGGTCACAAACTACCACGCGGCATTCCCTGTCTTTTGTTTTAGATTCAACTGGTTGGTGCTTGAGGGCAGCACATAAGTCATCGTCGTAGAGTGAATGCCGACGTGATTTGTTCGATCGTACGGACGATGGTAACGGATTGTCGGTGTTTCGGGTCTCCCCGCGGGCTAAAAACCTCCCCGCTCGGCCGGAAGCTCTCGCTTATCTCTAAGCATGGGGGGTGGTGGGAAAGGGATAAGGAAAGGGAAGGGGAATTTAGCGAACCATAACCACTGTGAGGCCGACACCATGAGGCGGATTGACGTCTAAAGGACGACAATGGGCCACCGCCTCCCCGTAGTGCTCGTATGCTCGTATCTATTGGGTTCACCCAACAACGTAAGACGAGTCCCCGTCAGTCTCGCTTTTGCGAAGACTTACCGCACCTCTAATGAAAGCCGGAAGAGCCCGTTGCCCAAAAAGTTGGGATTAGGTATCCCCCGACTAACCTTTACGGGCAGACGCCGTGCGGTCTGCCGGAGTACGTCCTCGAATCAGGGACCACCCATGGAGGGTCAATTCGGACCAATTCTGGTCGAAGCGTGGGTACATCCGTCAACTCAATACTCCTCGTCTACCCTTGGTAACGGATAGTAATGTGAACGGGGCATTACCGATCTCTAGTGTCGTTGCCATATGACGTCACGATATCGTCCCGTTTTTCGTCTCGCTCGAAACTCGCCGCGACTCAAGGAGCGAATCGCCGTCAAGAGGATCGCTGACGGATCGCCGTGAAGAACCGGTTTCGAGATTTTTTTCAAAAGCGTGCGCGTGCGCGAGCGTGCTCGGAAGGACGACACGCGGGAACGTTGCATCAAAATGCCAAATCGTGGGCAGAGACGGGAGTGAATCCGCCAATCCCCTTCGTGCGTGCGTGTTCGGTGCCCTCCCTCCCCGCTTCCCACCTTCTCACCCCTCTCCCCAAACCACAACAGACTCTCTCGCGAGGAGGGGGCGGGCCCCATTTAGCTCCCGGCCCGAGTGAAGACCGCAGGCGCGGATGAGTTGTCAGTCGACGCCTCCTCCCTGTCGTTCTCCCCTCCTCACCATTTCTTACTATTCATCGGGAGGGCTCGCACACCAGTGTGCCGCTTGCTTTTCGGGTGATAAGGCAGCAGTTGGACGCGCGCGCGCGCGAGGATAGAGATTAACCTGCGCGAGGACTATTATGGGCCCGGCGCGCCGTTGAACACAACTCGCGTTCTCCAACGGTGACACCTTTCCCTGGGAATCTATTGTGTGGGCGGTCAAGGTTGAAGCCTCGACAAGGTAAGTGACTCTGCTTTGAAATTTTAGTAGTGGTAGTCTAAAGGTAGTCCGAGAGAAGTAGTTCCCTAGTCATAATAGAGACCATATTCGAATTATGCGTTTTAATTTCACCAGCTGTAGGACACATCAATTAAATATTGCATTATTAATGGTGCAATTATATAGTTTTATGTGACAGAAATTGTTAGTAATCAAATGAAAATATCCAAATAAGTCTTTAACTCATTTTTTCTCGCGCGGTGCGTTTGAAACTCCTTTAAACGTTTTTTGTGATACTCACGGACCTACTTCGGTGACAAAATGATTAATTTTCAAATGTAGTTGAAAAAACATACGAACTACACGCCGTTCGTTTTTTTTACGACATCTTAGTGTTATAAATTCCTCATTTTGTAAATAATGTCTCTCTGGAGTGTATAAACGTACCATTCCCCATGTAAAAGGACTGGTATTTTTTGGCAAATATTTCCGAAATTAATGTGGTAAGGGGTAGAATTTTTGGTGTCAGTGGATAAGTGATATGTTTTTATTTAAAATGAGACCAAAATCATTGATTCATAAGTAAAATGATATTACGCTCAAACTACCTTAAGCTTATTCGGTTCTCCGTTTGCCAAGCTTATACGTGTCGGATTGACTATCCCAACGCATTTCTCACTCGGTGAAATTTTCCGTCATACGCTTCAAAGAAATCATTTCTAAATATTCTAAGGATGTACAACTGCGCGTGATTGCTCGCGAATGATCTTGCCGTTAAATGTCATATTGAATATGCGTGCTTCTATCATTTGAAAAATATTTTGTTTGACATTACGAAGATAATTATGCCTAGGGAGACGTGTATACCCGTCAATTCTATGGCAGGTACGACAACTATGCCCTCGGTGGTATTTAAGTCCACAATTATTTTCCTGCCAGACTTGCCCACCGCAGGTTGCTACTAGTAGTTTTTTACTTTACTCATCGCGGGTCCTTTCTTTGGAATCGGTCCACTGAGAATGTTATGAGGATGATTCTAGGATCTATTTTTTAGTCAGAATTCCATTGCTGTAGATCTATTAAATCGATAGAAAATGTTTATTTCTACGACGCGCACATTGTTGCAAAACATTTAAAAGAAGTTTAAAAGAAGTAAACACATTGACATTGGGTCCTGTTTTAAGGTTTTTGCATATTATGGGTGGGAATTTCGTCCACCCTTATGTAGTCAACACGGTGATATCTCCGAGAGCACTAGTGACGATGAGGGTATTTATAGTTTGATCAATTGGTGTGCTACTTAATTTTAGGGTCTTTTGGACTGCGTGGCATCTTGGCTAGGATCTGCCTTTATTCCATAATGTCTAATTATATTTTATCTCTCAATACTGTATGCTACCTTTAATGTGGTTACATATTTGATATTTTCGACGGACTTAGTGATCATCATACATTTTATGCTTCATTAATAACGGATGAATCCATGGTGGAATTATGATGAAAAAAAAACAACTTTTTAAAAGATTTATTCAGCTTTGTTAAGAGTCGGTATGAACTAAAAGATTCATTCCTGGAGTTTCTCATTCATTTGATGAAAAACTCGGGGCACCGAGAAGCACGCAGGAATTCCTGAGAAATTCTGCGTGGGGGAATCAGCAACTGCGTATTCCATATCCTGCATTACCAGAATGATAATCTGCTCTTGTTCGAGGCTTGGGGTTTCTCTCTTCGCCTACTCATCAGCTCAATGTATTCAGTGGGAATCGGCTCCTTACATTTCACTTTCACCTCGTCTTTGTTTCTTCGCATTTTTATTCCGCTTTATGCTCTGTAGTCCTCGCTGTTAATCGCTCGCTCTGGCATAACAACATTCTTGATAACGATGAATATTCCAACTTTCATGAGAAAACCTTTTTTTATGTTTGTTTACAAAATGTCACAGACTAATGCCAGTGGAGTAGAATTCAGCCGTTGTTCCTCCAATTACTGCAGTTTAATAGTAACTTCTAATCTACGACAATGAGTGTGGCACAGGAACAACAGCCTTTTCCTTGGCGGGATTTGAACTAGCGATCGGGTGCCTGGGCCGTCGCTTAATCGATCTGACTAACGAGTTTAGAGAGCTATTACGACTCATTGCAGTTTTGTACTTGCATTTACATGTGGACCCCAGAAGTCAAGGGATCTAAGTGACATTTTTGAAAAAAAATTGTTAGGTACAGGAATGGGATGTGAAAATATTAATCTTTTAGGTGGTAAAGGGATCCAAGTGATTTTCTTGACAGGTGCTGCTATCTAGGGTAATGCCTCTTAACTACTTAGTGGGTTGTACCAAACATTTTCAACTTTGACTTAAGTTTTCTCTAAACAATGGTTTTGTTACTTAGACCCCTTGACTTCTGGGGCCCTCATGTATCTTCTTCTTTTTCTCCTCCTCAACCCTAACGTTGGTGGGCATTCAAAACTTCCTTTCCAGAGCAAGTCACTTTTTACTTCTGCATATCTCCTCCCTCCTTCAATCCCACTAAGGGAATCCCGATCTAAGTCTTCCTCTTCCTGCACGTCCCTCCACCATTCCTTCCATCAAGGCAGTCATCCAGTCAGAGTGCCGCAACAAACGCAATGCCCAATCCATCCTTTTCTTCTTCTTGAGATTGAACCTACCAATGTTCGCCCCTCCCCTACTCTTACCAGAAACTCGATGTTCGTAGCTCTCTCTCTGTCCATGGAGTCTTTAGCATTCTCCTGCATTCACATATGGGTAAATAATTCTTTTCATGTTTATTAAAAAAGTTCTTTACTCCTTCATTTCCTTTAGCCAAAATGCAGAAATACAATGAATTCATGGAGAGTATTAATGATTTCTAATAAAAGATTATGACACCCAAGTTGCTGGGCGACGAGTGTTTGTATTGGCTGATGAATGAATTTTGAGTTGAGAAAGACGAGGCCCTTCCCTCATTTTTGAAACGACATTTTTCACATATTGCGAAATGCTGTTGGCCAACGAGTAGCCGCTAGACTTTTTTTTTTAGCGTCCGCATGAAGTGGCGCTGGGCAACCGGCACGCCGGTGTTGTTCCACGCTAAAAGCCGGCGGACGATGGTGTCGTCCGCGTTTCTCTTGGCTAAAACGACGTCTCCATGGCAATCAAATTTATCGAGAGACAGCTCAGAACTCGAGTCCTCCACGATGACTCACCTATGGAGCATGTACATGCGTAGCCATCAAGGACGGTGAAGGACCCAGATTTTAGTTGCCCATGAGCGAGTCGTTGAAGTCTCCGCTCATACTAGAAAAACAAATGCCTAACAAGAGTGATATTCAAATTTCCCGAGGCGAGTGAGCTGCGAGATCCTCTGGAAAAAATATTCATGAGTGTCTCGACGCATAGCTTAAACGAAATAAAATAATCGATTATTAAATTGCATATATTGTTAAAATACCATCCACTTATTATTTCTACTAATTAGGTTGTTAATTATGAGCATTTTTGCCGGAAACTTTGTCGTGAAAAAAGTGAATGGGCATTTCAAAAGTTTTGGTGATCTTTTTTCAAACAAATGTCACAAAATAAGTGTAATTATCCGTTTTAGGCCGAAATAAATTCTTACGGTTTTTATGCTACATGATGAATTGTGTTTTTTATGTCTACGAGTACAATGGGCATTTTGATATCAAAGAATAATTCTGATGACTTACATGTTTTGGAGATACTGTCTCTCCAGATGGTGAGGCAACTACAAAAATAAACTTTTTTGTTACATTCCCTACAAAGAAATATTACTCATATTTATGGTTTCAATGAACTGGCAAAATCTTAGAGTATGTTCTGGATACATGATCTAAGGGCAAAATGCACGGTACATAAAATACCTACTTCTTCCTTCCTACTTTTGTTTTTTTTTTAAATGGTAGAATACTATATCATCAACTTGTATTCTGCCTACTGGCAGGTTCCAAACACCAAAACTGTCTCCAATTCGTCCCGTCCTGGGCCTCTTCCTTCGTTTCCGTGTAGCTTCTTTTTATGTTCACTTCGTCTGTCATTTTCAGCCTTCTTCTTCCTCTTCTCTTTTCTCCCTCCACTGTTCCCTCGACTGATGTATTTAATATCCCCTTCCCTCTTAAAATATGTACGATCCAGTTTCTCTTTCTCTTCTGCATTGTTGTGGTGTTCTTTCCTCCCTAACTCTTCACCAGCACCTCCTCATTTCTTACTCTATCCACCCATTTCACTTTATCTAGCCTCCACCACACCCACATCACGAAAGCATTGATCCTACCCTTCCCTCTTCTTCCCAAGGTCCACGTCTCGCATCCATACAACAAAACACTCCACACACAACATTTAACCAGTCTCTCCCTTAGTTCTAGGTCCATACCGTTTCAAAACACATTTAGCTTCTTATTAAAAGCTTCCTTTCCCATGGCTATTCTTGGCTTAATCTCTACCTCACTCTTTCAATCTTCCGATGGCATGCTCCCCAGAGAAGACTATATGTGTGAGGATAAATATATTTACAAATACAAGCATAAAAAGGGGATCGGGTTGGTGTGGTGGCTAGGGTACTGGCTAACCATACGGACGGCCAGGGTTCAAATCCCTACTGAGGAAACCTGATCCCTACTTGAGTGTCTTGTGGAGGGCGCTTAGGTGGAGTATTCCGTCTGTCGGATGAGACGCTAAGCCGTGGTCCCATAGGCGCCTTTCGTTAAGAGCAGGCTAATGCCGACGCCGGGCTTCTATCCTACCTTCCTCCCTTACCTTTCCCTTATGTCGGTTGCCTCCCCTAATATCCTATCAAATCGAACAAGCATGCAATATCCGTTACATGACGAATGATTGGCAGCATACCTACACTCACGTTCATGAAATTGTTCCATTTTGAGGTAGACATTGCTAAAAAAAAGAAACCTATTGGTCCTTAGAAACCGGCTCCGTTAACTTATTCCACCCTACTCTCCATTTGCATATTCATCATGCACTTGCACTGTGCGCTTTCATCTAAAAATACAAATATTACCTCATGCGCACTTTCTTTTCCCCTAGACTCCAAACATTCCTCTTAAAAGAGGCTTCTACCACATCCACATGCACTACAATGCACGAATTGTACGTATGGGATAACTTAATGCACGTTCAAATTGGACGAGTGATAACTCAACGCTTTCAATAGCCTTCAACGCTATCAATGCATGAGTACCTAATAGAAATGCGCTCTTCACGGCCACCTCACTAAAAGGTTGAGACTTCAAGCTGTGCGTTTCATATAAACCCATGATTTTTCCATCTTCGAATACTCTTGGACTTTTACTTGGTGATGTTCTCAATGATGAACTTCACTATGAATACGCTTTAACCTCTCTGTTTTCTAAGCGCGATTTGCGATTATTTCTCCAAAGTTTACATTAATTCTTGGATGGCTTCCTCTGCCCATTGTTTACATTAGCTTCACAGCGCAAATAGCCTTACAAACTTAGGAAGAACTTTTTGGAAAAATCGTATTTTCCCTTAAAAATTCATCTCGGGTTTTCAGCCAGGTCAGGATGGCCATTGCTGCCAACGTTTCGATGGCATTCTCTGCCATCAGCATCAGGGCTGATGCGGGAATATTTATTGTGCCGGGTTTATATATGGTCTGGCGTGGAGGTCAAGTCTCATCCTATTGGTTGGAAGATGACGCCTTTTTTTCTTCCGTCTTTCTTTTTTGCGGAAGAATCGAATCCCAAGTCTTGTTAAGGATACACCCTACGTCTCTGTTCATAGTCTTTTCTTCAAGTCTTATCTCGATGGCCTTTTTAGTCAGCCGATCCTAATATCTATTGGCCTGGCAGATCAATTCAGCTCCGTTAAAATCATTACTTTCCCTATAATGTTTGGACTCTTTAAAAAAAAACAATTATCTGATCACATCACGGTGTCACTCATCCTTCCTTGGAATGGAAGCATCTCATCGCTATGAAAAAAAAAATATTGCACTTTCAGATAGATAATCTTGAATCTCAAGTAAAATCCGCAAAAAAAGATAGTTCTAAACTGTATTACTGCTTTATGGTGATAAACTTCTAGAAAAAAGTGCAAATAATCTGAAAATGAGACGGAACAGCAGTGAATTGTTTCCCCCATGGACTGTTTTTTTCAGGCAGAAGGCTTTCAATATCAGGCATCCAAGAGATGTTACTTTGTTACCTTCAAAGATTTTGACTTTCATAATCACTACGACTAACTCTTGGGTCGCATGCCCATCATATACCTTTTACGATATTATGAGTCATACCTATCCTTTCTTTCAACTCGTTCAAACCGACAAAGCGCGCTCTTTACAGAATTATTTATCACCGGAGCATTTATTTCACATCCTTTCGTGAAGCTCTCTCTTACCTACCTCTCCTATTCTTTCTGAGAACGAATCTCATGTACTCAGTACCCGTTGCGTTTAGGCTTATCACGACACGCCCAAGTCTTGCTTCCATACAATAGGGTGGAGAGCAGTACACTTTTATAGGATGCTATATTTTTCTGTCTCCCTTACATGCTAATTCGGAGGAACACAATGGCGTTCTTTTGAACATTTCCGACGCGGAGGTTCCTCGAAAAGGTAGCGCACGCAATGACGAGGTCTGAGTCGCGGGGTTTGGATCTCGTGTCAGACGTGGATGAAAAATTGTTTAATCTTTACATGTTTTTCTCTGTGGAGGTTAGAATTGGTGCTTGGATAGTTTTCAAACGCAGTGGAACCTGCCACCGAGGCTACCTACCTTGGGCGGTCACCTCTTTAAGGTAGTCCGAGCGAAATATCATTTTACCTAGAAATCAATGAATTTGGTCTCATTTTAAAGGAAAATATCTCACCTATCAAAATTATACCCCTTACTACATTATTTTTCGAGATATTTGCCAAAAATTACCAGCCCTTTTACACGGGAAACGGATCAATGAATTTGGTCTCATTTTAAATAAAAATATATCACCCTTCTAATGACACCAAAAATTTAACCCCTTACCGCATTACTTTCGGAGCTATTTGCCAAAAAATACCAGCCCTTTTACATGTGAAATGGTACGCGTATGCACTCCAGGGAGACATTATTTGCAAAATGAGGTATTTCAAACACTTAGATGTCGTAAAATAACTAACAGTATGTAGTTTGTTTGTTTTCTCAACTATTTTTGAAAATAAATCATATTGTTACTGCAGTAGGTTCTTGGGTATCACAAAAAACCTTCCGTTTTGAAGGAGTTTCAAACGCACCGCGCAAAAATAAATTTATGAAATTAAAGACTTATTTAGATATATTTATTTAATTACTTACAATTTCTGCCATGTAAAACTGTATGATTGCAGCATTAATAATACAATATTTAATTGATGTGCCCTATAGCTGGAGTATTTCAAACGTATAATTCGAATATGGTCTCTATTATGACTAGGGAACTATCTCGCTTAGACTACCTTAAGCGGTTGATTTTGTTTCGGAAACGGTTGATATGAATTTTCCATGAAAGCGATGTAAATTTTCCCCTTCCTGAGCGGTCACATTTTTAAGCAGCCATCATTTCATGGATCTGGTGGCGGCCGCTAAATACAGGTTTCAGAAGGTATAGTGTATTTTAACTCACTTGTCGCTGCTAATTTTGTTCATAATTTCAGGCTGCTATTTCTTTAGCCGAGGGTAAAATGGGTAATTCTGGGAAAAAAATGTTAACCTTCCCGTGCAAAATAGTAAAGACGTGTACAATGTTAAATATTTGCAGGGTTACAGTTTTTTCGACATTATGGGGACTAATATGGTTAAATCATTAGTAAAAACAGAGAAACGTATAAATATTTTATTCGTAACTGTATGTGGTTATGAGTGGTTGACGACTAAGTAATCGATACAATGGCTTGTTGCGCACGAGGAATATATTAACTTTTAATTTATTGTTAATAAATTTTGTGTATGATATGTGTATCATTTTGTGTACTTAGGTAAGATGTTTATGAAAGATGAGTTTACGTTACATGAGGAGATAAAAAGACGTGCGAATGCTGGAAGGAAAGTGGTAGTTAGCATGTGGAGCATATCAAGGAATGAATGCCTGTCTAAGGAAGTGAAAATTGCCGTGAACAAAAGTGCACTTGTCCCCACTTTGTTGTATGTTAGTGAAACATGGGTAGTAATAAGAGAAGACTAAACGCCGTGGATGTGAGTTGTCTGAGGAGTTTTTGCGGCAAAAGTAGGATGTATAGGGTCAGGAATGAATGGGCAATGAATGAATGTGGGATAGATGCTCCAGTAATGGACATATATGAAAGGAGTGTGCTTCGTTGGTTTGGCCATGTTGAGAAAATGATTGAGAGTCGAATAATGAAACAGATGTATAAGAGTGAAATGAATGGTGCGAGAGGTAGAGGTAGGCCGAGAAAGTTTTGGTTGAATGTGGTTGAGGAAATTCTTAAGAGGAAGAATATTAGGAGTCTTAAAAACAGGAGAGCTTGTATGAAGCTGTGTATCGGGGTAAATGAAGCAAAAGAAGTTTGCGCGGATAGGTCAGTATGGAGGAAATTATTGAAGCAGAGTTAGGGGTAAAATGTGTGTTTGTGAGTGAAACTCCGTGACATTGCCTACCCATGAAGGGAATGGCGTGATTGGTATGCTGGTATTGGTATTTCATCAACTCACCTGTAGCATCCTTACCTTATAAAATTAGTCCTAAAACACTCGCTTAACCCTTTGAGTGCCACGCGACGATATATCGTCGTTTGCAGAATGTGCCAGAAGTGCCAACGACGATATATCGTTGTCTATGAGGAGACCTGTTTAAACAATGAGTCATTACAAAAAAAATATTTTTTTCGTATTCATTAGCAAAAAAGTATCCTTTTTCAAGTACAGAAATGATCACGTAAAAATAGCAAAAAAATAATAATTGATTTGCCGTAATAAACAAATGTCATTACAAAAAAATTGATTTTTTTCGTATTCATTAGCAAAAAAGTATCCTTTTTCGAATACGGAAATGATCACGTAAAAATAGTAAAAAAAATAATAATTAATTTTCCGTAATAAACAAATGTCATTACAACAAAAAATATTTATTCGTATTCATTAGCACAAAAGTATTCTTTTTCGAATATAAAAATGATCTTGTAAAAATAGTAAAAAATAATAATTAATTTGCCGTAATAAACAAATAATAATTTTAAGAATAAAGGCCTACAAATATATCAAAACACCCATGGCACTTTTGGGAGTACCCACCAAAAAATTGGTGGCCCTCAAAGGGTTAATTCAATTTTAATCGTATTCCTACTCAGTAAATAAGACTGAATCAAGATGAATGAAGATATTACCTTCAAGAAATAAGACCGTTTTTCTGATAAACAACTGTGTCTATGAATTATCTACTGATTTAGATAAGGCAAATTTCCGTGAGGTGTCATGGAGGAATAATTATGTACTCACGAAAAATTACTATCTGTTGTATTTGACGAAAATATAAGATGTGCGATACTAACTATAGACTATTTACCCATCTCAGGTTTTTGGAGATATGCGTTATGCAAAATACCAATGAAATACCTCTTCGCAAAATTATACTTCAGAAGCGCGCGCAAAGAAATTCTATTAAACTCAGTCCAAAAGGAGTTTACTTCTGGCAGTTAAGAATACCTCGAGCAAACCTACAACATAATAGTCTCATGAAATGATACAACAAAATTTTATCACATAAAGAAACCAAAAGTGATTCTACTTGAATCGGTTATCACGCATTAGTTGTCAAGTTATCTGAACTATTTGGCTAAGCAAAATATTTAAAAAATTCTCTCGTCTCAATAGAAATATATTACTCTGATAGCGTAATCAGCATCTTTTTCATAATCTAGTGAGTTCGTTCAACGAGTTAGAGCCATCATGAACCTCAATCAAATGAGATGAATGGAGTAAACACTTTTTCAAACCTACCACAATTATGAAAAAGTGCGCCAGTGTTACTGTAATGGCCGGCTGTGTATGTCTACTACCTTTAGCTTTGTTGCCAGTTTAGATAGACGATATGATTGGAGGAATATTGAATCAGGCATTGGTTTGGCGCTTTTCCTAGCAGTAGAATTAGGTTGACTGCCAGGGGCAGCTGTCATTGGTAACTAAGAAACATTTATCTAGTGAATTGGCCAATGGAGTGGGGTAAAAGTTGTTTGAATCTTACAAAGGATTCTAGAGAGTTTTTCTCGAATCAAAATGTCCGTTTAAAAGTTAAGTGCGGGAAGTAATTAGTGGCGGAGGGCTTTGTTTTATTTCTCCCAAATGTAAACGATCACACGGATACTGATTTTCTCTTCTATTGAAAAAAACGTAAACTCAGCGTTCTTGTGAATTGTGTGACTAAAGGAGTAAATAATGAACACATCCACACTTTCCCAATTAGTTCCAACCTTTGAATGAATACTACACGCTCTTAATTTCGGCGATCTCCCACTGACCCTGCCAGGCTGCTGAATGCCGGAGTGGGAAAATTCAAATGCGATGAGCGACGGAGAACTTTCCTCCATCCACCGCAAGGTCACGTTGTTGCCAGAGAAAGTGAATGAGATGAGCGGGAGAGGGCTTTAAATAAGGAGCCTGACGACGGAGACGGCGCGAGAAGAAGTTGGGTGTTGAAATCACGCTTGAGCGACGCATTCATCGGAAGTTATTTGTGATGTTCGTAAGAACCGTTTAGTGGGACACATGGCTGCTTGCGACAGAGGCCAAGGAATGAACACCTTCAGCCATATTCACATATACATAGTTAAACCCTGATTAAGGAGGTATTTATCATGCTCTGGTCTAAGTAAGGGTTTTAATGGGATTGAAATCTTGCTCTAATATTCTCCACAGCGAGTACGTGAGTGAAACTAGCTCAGTACGTTGATCGTCTTAGTTTCATCACGAATAAAATCGTAGTTACCAACGCCAGTAGGCAATAAAACAATGTTATGGAAGCTGATTTAATACGATTTGATATTCCTTCGACCTAGTCAAACAAAAATGAATACAGCCGAGGTTGTTTCTGTTATCCTATCGCATAAGGTAGGTACTGCTAATAAAGCTGGTTGATTTTTCGTATTCTTTTATTGTTGAGTGCAAAATGTTCACGGCTACATTCTCGTTCGTCTAGGCATAGATTCAAGCCCAGTTGGCACAGTTTTGCATGGAGAACTTTTCATAAAATCATCATTGGTCGTTCAATCTTAATCGGTTGACTGCAGCCCTCCAACCTTCCCCATCCAATGCTTGTTCCCTTACCTCCTGGTATCTCTTAATATGTACTTTCCTCTTTATTTGGTCCATGACCTTATTCCTGGGTCTTCCCCTGGGGCCTTTCCCCTCTATTTTACCTTCAGCCATGTTTTTCTTTAACCCATTGTGTCTCAGGGTGTGTCCAATCCATCTGGTTATTTTTTTTCTAAGGTGCTCCATATGGTCCTTTCCTCTCCTACTCTTCTGTGCACTTCATCATTTCATACTTTGTCCATCCGTTTTATCTTCCGCATCCTCTTCCAGTACCAGGTTTCGAAGGCTTCTTGTCTTTCCTGATCAACTTTTCCAATGTTTTTTTAATAAAATATTATGTATATTTCTCCTTTATTTGCTATCTAAAGCTCTCGAATCGACAGGAAATCAATCGGAAGTCATTTGTGGATGATTTTAAGAGCTGATAACTTAAGGGCAGGCGCCCGACTGTGCATTGCGGGATCACAGATTCTAGTACCGGTTATTTTTATGCTACGTGGAACCTAATATTTGAATGAGCTGATTACTTTCGAGTAATCCTGTATGCAATCAAAGAAATTTTCAGTGAAAAAGTTACCCACTTGGATAATTATTTCAACGCCTGACCCCCTTTTTTTCGCGCCGAGAATCAAGCAATTTTAATCTGATGAGAATTTTGTCACTCGAGCATTTTAATCATGTCTCTTTGGTCCGAAGTCCGAATCCGCGCGTTTTTCCTCAGAACATCCTATTTTATTTTCCTCGGAACAGATTTTTTTATCGAAATCAACACGACTTTAGAATTTTCCTCTGATTCATCTGAAATGGATTAACATAAATCATGTTGGCCTACTGGTGTCATTCTGTCCTCAGGACATTCGACGTGAAGATGTCTTAAGTTCATTTGAGGATGGCGCAACAGGTATATCAAACAGGCGGTTGCTTATAATGCAATCGAAACTGAAACAGCAAAAAAAAACCTCAAACTAGTGTTCATTTCTACGAAAATCGTAAAAAAAAGCGCAACGAAATAAAAAGAATCCGTTATTAACTTTCTCCTCGTTTGTTTATTCACCACTCGTTTCAACTTCATCATCGTATCGACATTATGCAGCCAATGATGAAACTTGGACGATGAAACGCAAAGTTATGAAAAAACTGGGGGGGGGGGGAGAATTTCAAATAACCTTACTACATAAATTGCAATTCTCATCTTTCGATTTCTAAGAAGTCTCGCTTCGATGTTGTTGAATAGCACATTGCCAAGGTGATATATGAGAAATTCTTTGCCTCGTGGGACCAATCTGAAAGGTCTTTTGCTCAGGGAACCAGAGCAAAGCTTTTGGGAATGATCTGGATCACAGCGTGCGATTTTTCAAGCAGTAATACCTAAATAGGCCACGAGATGGTATGAGGTATATTTCACCAGGAGACGTGTCACAACTAAAGGCGAGAGTCCACGTAATCCACCTCGGTGCTGCAACATAGGCGGGCAATGGGAACCTTCAGCATAGCTCTCAAAGCCTTCCCATATACTCACATCCTCGAGTTACTGCATTCTCTACCGTGAAATGACTTGGAGGTGAAAGTGTCCTCTAACAAACCTCTTGAATGGGTGCTACCTGGAAGAGTGACGAGCGTATGCGGATTCAGTCTAAAGACCTCATAGACCATAAATGCGTGGTGAACTTAACTCTTTGCGGATGGTAACAAAACTGGAAAAATGTGAAGTAAATTGTTCTTTTTAACTTTTGGTTACCTCCCCATGATTTTCACTGATAATTCTGTAAGAATTTCTCTTTATCTGCAGTAGCCAGGTCCGTTAAGGACAGGGAAGGAGAAATAGGTAATGCAAAATGCAGTGTATACTGCTGGGAGTTGTGTGACACTCAAATTTATCATATAAGTGCTTACATGGTACTACGCTCTGATGAACGAATTTTGTCGTTATGTATGAACTTTATTGCCATTGTTGTAACGAGATGCTGGGAAGAGTTGATTGATATAACTGCATGTATCTTTTGTGAGTGTGAGCAAAGACATAAGAGAATCAGAAAATAGTCTATATTCTTCACCCCATCCCTTAAAAAAATAACACATGCGACCCACGTGCGGCATCCGAATGAGCACAGTTTCAGAAGAGCATGAGAAAGATGAAAGGAGAATATTGTTGAATCTCCACGATAAGTAAATGGTGATATGATTTTTTTCAACAGGGCGGAAAGACAGAAATTGGTCACTTTGCACCTCAAGGTATTTTAAAATAATAGGGACTTGGTGGAATTTTTAGCAGTCTAGCGATATAAAAATTGGACGAAAATGGATGAAACCATTCTAGATAGGCGACAAGTCTATCATGAAAACAAAACACGTTAAAAAATTGAAAAACACATTGGTTTGTGGAGTTTGAATGGGAAATATGGTGGGAAAGGGATTTTATTGAAACGCTTTACGATAACTGCAGAAGGTGACTGAACGGGAGCAGATCTCAGGCACCACATTTCTTACGCTGATAGCTGGGAGTGGGTGGGCCTCGTGGTAGTGGAAGTAGAGACAAAATCTTACGAGTAAAAGGCGCTGAAAATTCAATTAACCACCCAGTGGGGAAAGTTTGTGCAGGATTAAGTTTGAAGTAATTCAAAGTCCGTGCAGTGATGCCTTAATGTAGACTGGACGTGCATAAGACCTGCAAAGGTTGTTCCTCGCTGCACCAACCTTACGAATGTACAGAGTGAACAGTGTTAGCATATTCACTGAACTAACAAGGAAACTACTACAAAGACGCTTGTATTAGCACATTCTTTGATTGGTGTATGTTGAACGTACGGGCTGAAATGCCAAAGGAGCGCGGGCACGCCTCCAAATGGATGTGGAGGTCGAAGATTATTTCATGTTTTCCACCGAAATGTCTACATCTTGCGAGTGACGCACGCCTGAGTACTATTGCCTTTGTCACTTTTTTTTCAAAAGGTCTGAATGTGAAGTAATTTTAAATGTTGGCTGAAAAACTATAGTCGACGATTGATCTATTCATCAAACGTTTTACATGCACCTATATCTTTGCAGTATGCACTGCCTCGGATGGAGGTGGACCAAAATGCATGTAAAATGAACATTCTTTGCACGATCTAAATCTCCAGCAGGGCTTTGGTATAAGTGACCATGCTAATGTCTAAAAATAAGGAGTAAACATAAATTTAAGGTAGAAAACGAGCCAACGTATATGACAGTTATCCGTCTTTATATGTTTTAATACAAAAGCAATGTATTTTAATGTGTACATCTCAAAATCAGAGGTATGTACAAGAGTGGAGCATAAGTTAGTAAACACAATGTGAAAGTTGAGTAGTTGAAATGGCAAGCTTGGGCTTATCGTAAATACGCATACGTTCCTCAGCCTGCATCTCATCTTTCGCTTTGTTTAAAGATGAGAAACCAAGGTAACGCCAAGTTGTGTCTCAAATCTCTACGGTGAACCCACACTGGGTAGTGCATGGTGTGCGCATTCCGTGTCCATCCGATCTAACATTACGTCGGATAAAGGTCGACCACCATGCACAGACTATGAAGCATCTTTGCACCTTCATCTTGCAGGATTTTTTTTTTTTTTTTTTTTTAAATTTTGCTTGCCGGACGATTCTGTTGGCCCGTTTGTCCCCGGAATCCCGATAGGCTGCTGAGCCTGTCATCAGGTTTTCCAGGGACCGGACCAACAGAACTTAACAGACATCCATGCCCTGAGTGGTGAAAAACCCACCCAGGCGGGACTCGAACCCGCGACCCTCGGTTTAGCAGGCGAGAACTTAACCCCGCCGCCATCGGGGCCGGCGATAGTTCACGATCAACATCCAATGAACATCCTATGCACTACTGCAGGAGCATGTACTTTGCACTCGGATAGTGCGCCATTTGATACTACTTTGGACGTTCATGAAGAATATTCACTGCACTAAAGATGCTGCACTAAAGAATATTCTTTGCATATCTTTTGCATAAACTTTTCTCCACTGGGCAATGACACCTTAATCGCGGATTTTAAAAGCAATTCGGGGAGTGAAAAAAAATAAGCTCATTATTCATCATCATGAGACCAATCGGAAACAATCGCATCGTCTAAATGCCGTTATTCAATCCAGAGAGAGATCCGTTACTTTATCTCGACGGCTTATTTTGCCTGGAGTAGGGATTTATTTGGGGAGGGCTGATGCGGTGGTGTAGGTATGCGGAGTGGGGGGGGGGGACATGCAGCGTGGAAGGAGGTGAGAGCCAAATGCCAAGGAGAGAGATTGTCTGAGACCCCGGAGGTTGAGGAAAACACGATATGCCAACGAGAGGAGATGAGCACGTGATGCACGTACCTCTGACACATCGTTATGAAATATTCCGAAAAACATTCGTCAACTCTTATGAAAACGGTAATAAGTCGAGAAGACATACTGGTGGAAGAATGCCTTACAAGGCTCAACAGGGAAAAGCTACGCCAATTTAAGTTTAAGTTAAAAAGCGCCAGCCATTGGACCGAAAATAATACATAATCAATAATGTTTATTCCTTCTTTCTACGAAAACTACATTTTCTGTTACAAAGCAAGGAAGTTAGTTTGCCTATAAAACAATTAATCCGTGTTTAGGCTAACTTTAGCTAAAAAAATTGCTGTAGAATGAACAGATTCATATAATAAATTATAGATTAGGCAATGTATGTTGTGTATATGTATGTTGTGGCCAATAGAACATGAAGATTACTTATTTATTTATTTCTTTATTTTCACTGCCCCGAATACAGCACATTTGGCCATTTTACGTCGGGTGAACAACAGTAACAACGGACGAGACACAGACACCCATATCCTGGGCAGATAATATTCTACCCAGGCGGGACTCGAACTCGCGACCCTCGGGTTAGCAGACGAGGACTTTACCCCGCCGCCACCGGGGCCGACATTAATTTAGATCATGATATTGTCAAACGCACATACGTATGTAGAATAATATTTCTATTTTACCAGCATCTAGTAACCATTGGTGAATGCTTCAATATACATGGGTGATTGTCCTTAAATATTTATTGAGACAATTCATTTTTTTTGGATATCATTTGGCAGTTAATTATACAACTTAGTGTCCATACACCAAAAAACACCTCTTGTACATCGTTAAATTGAAAAGTATCTTTCTTTAATAAAACCGATAAAAGAGTATCTTTTTACCATTAGAGGAGTATCTTTTTTTTAGGAGACTAAAAACGTTTATGTGAGCGAGTTGTATTGATTTAACGATAGGAGTAATGAGTATTAAATTGATGCTATACTCCATAATTGGCATTAAACGGCTGAATGACTCGTGGCGGAGTTGCGTGATACTCAGCGGTTGCATTTTTTTTACGTTCTCGCTGGATAAAAATAAACATTTCGACCGATTTCTGTGCACTCTGTGGAGCTACTGGTGAATCATCAGTCACATAAAAAAGTCTTAACCTTTCTGCTTCCAATAAAAAGGAATAGTGACGTGATAATATTCTCTAAATCTTGGAAATTAAGGTTTCTATGTCGAGCGAAATCAATACAAGTATTGGTACAGTGCAGCAATTTCTCTGAAATTTCATGAAAAATCCAAGCTTATTCAAAAAAAATTTACTCGAGGCTAAAATTCAGCGCAACTTCCCCCGGTGTGCTTTAATGTCATCATGAGAAAAAATGACGATATCAAGGCTGGATGGTTACATAAATAGGACTGATGAAACTATTTTAGTTATCGGTGTAGCAGAATAAAGTGGAAGTATTCGTTCAGTTGGTATTCCGAGGTGTTAAAAAAATGAGCTTACTCTGAAATTAATGTGGTAAATTACACGTTTAAATTTCACCAACTGTGAGACACATGAATTAAATATTGCATTATTAATGGTGCAGTTATATAGTTTTATATGACGGAAATTGTAAGTAATCAAATGAAAATATTTAAATGTCTTTAACTCATTTTTTCTCGCGCGGTGCGTTTGAAACTCCTTTAAACGTTTTTTGTGATACTCACGGACCTACTTCGGTGACAAAATGATTAATTTTCAAATATAGTTGAAAAAACATACGAACTACACGCCGTTCGTTTTTTTTTACGACATCTAAGTGTTATAAATTCCTCATTTTGTAAATAATGTCTCTCTGGAGTGTATAAACGTACCATTCCCCATGTAAAAGGGCTGGTATTTTTTGGCAAATATTTCCGAAATTAATGTGGTAAGGGGTAGAAATTTTGGTGTCAGTGGATAGGTAATATGTTTTTATTTGAAATGAGACCGAATTCATTGATTTATAAGTAAAATGATATCACGCTCAAACTACCTTAAGCTTTATCGGTTCGCCGTTTGCCAAGCTTATACGTATCGAATTGTCAATCCCAACGCCATTTCTCACTCGGTGAAATTTTCCGTCAAACGCTTCAAAGAAATCATTTCTAAATATACTAAAGATACACAACTGCGCGTGATTCGTCGTGAGTCATCGTGGAGGACTCGAGTTCTGGGCTGTCTCTCGATAAATTTGACTGCCATGGAGTCGTCATTTTAGCCAAGAGAAACGCGGACTACACCATCGTCCGCCGGCTTTTAGCGTGGAACAACACCGGCGTGCCGGTTGCCCAGCTCAATGTTGACTAACGTGAATAGCATAAGAAGAATTGAATTCTATAACGTTCAATATCACTAGAAATAAACTCCGGGTAATAAAACCGTCAATCACAGCGTGGCCCTCTTCTATCAGAGAGAACCGCGCAGAAGAGGTCGCCATTTCGCGGTTAAGGATAGGGCACTGCGTTCTAACACACTCATATCTATTCACAGAGGATGAAATCCAACCCCGCTGCGAGGCTTGCGACACATCCCTCAGTGTACAGCACATCTTTATGGGATGTGATAAATACAGAGCATTACGAGGAATGCTAAACATCCCAGAAGACATCAAACAGATTTTAGACGACAACCCTAAGCACATAGACACCGTTATAAGTTTCCTACACATCTCTAAGCTTTTTAATAAATTATGACGTTCCTTTCCAATAAATACTAACATCGTATAAAGATTTGCTAAAATGTATTTTTCAATAAAAGTATTTTTCAGAAAAATATAAATTAGAGAAAGGTGCGAATGGCCGTAGCCGTCGAAGCACCTCATAAAACAAATCCTATCTACCTTCTATGATGGATAAAGGTCTCTCGGGTTTTCCACCGGGTGAGCAGGTCCATGGGGCCCAGCGTTTCGGAGAACGACTTGTCCTCCATCATCAGGGGGGTATCAGCTTCCGAATCCCCCCTGATGATGGAGGACAAGTCGTTTTCCGAAACGTTGGGCCCCATGGACCTGCTCGCCCGGTGGAAAACTCGAGAGACCTTTATCCATCACATACGCCGGGAAAATCTGAGATCCTTCATACCTTCTATGACGTTACAGATTTTGAAGTTTTATCTTCCCTCGGATATTCCTAACAAAATTTCGAAGAAAGTCCGTTCATACCTCCAGCCTCAGCTGCACAATACATTTGATCGATACATGATTCGGACCAGCGAACTTCGAACGGCCTGCTTCCCGTTCGGCTTTACTTTTGCAGAGAATTGTGTTAAGATAATATATGAGTGAATTCAAGAAATAATTAAAAATATAAAAAAATCCACAGGATGATTGACCGAAGGATCCATCAATTTTCAGGACGACAATTTCTGCCGCAATGCCTTCTTCTTGAATTGAAATTCTAGGCTTTTAGTGGTTCTCAAACAGCCGAGTTTACTTGTGTACCAGGATGATTGTTTTCTTTTGTTGTATGACACCTTGAAACAAACTTCAAAGTGAGGCAGATATGTCAAACTCGTCGATCGCTGTGCCTGCCTCATTTTATTTGACCCATCCGATTTAATTTCTCACGCCTACAAACTCATCTCATCTTAAATTACGAATTCATCCTTTCTCAACTCCTTTCAGAGTAAACCACGCTTATCTCGACGTTTTTCTAATTTTATCATTTTACATAGAAAAGATAGAAATTTATTGCATCCAACGATGGTACAAAAATATTGGCAACAGCACGAATTGGGATGCTTAGGCAACCTTAAAAGGTTATCACCCGATTAAGGATTGCCTTCTTAAACAAACAAAAACACAAATTGCTCTCGAAAAGAGTAAAACTAAAAATATACATTTGTTAAAGAAATTAACCTTGAAAGACTTACAAACTAGAGAAGTCAACAATGACGTTGGAAGTGTTAGGATGATGATTTCAAGAGGGAAATAGCACGAAAGATTTTTTTTATATGGCTCAGCGATCAAACTATAAGTGGAGACAGCAATCAATGCAATAAAAAATTAATGCAAGTACGGCAACCTTTCATGCATTGTTTTAAAAGAATCATATGTATTATTACAGAAAGGTCTTTTTCTGTCATTCCGTATATGCTCCGTTAATACTGCACCTACAGTGATAAATGAGGTATCATTTTAAACGTTGAATCACCGACTTCTGACGAAAAATACAACCTCAATCTCAAATTTCACTATTTACCCATTAATTTGACTTTAAAGTTTCGATTTTTCCATGTCGATTACTCGCTCGAGGTATATCGACTCCACACATCCGTATTTATTACTTCTCAAAGGTGTTTTTTTGTCGCAACGCCATAACTACCATAATTATTCATCAAAATTAATGATTCAAACATCGTTTTAAAGCTTATGCTCCCTGATATTGATGAAAAATACACATTGTTTCAAATTAATTTTTTTGTTAAAAAAATGATACAACGCCATCTGCTGACAATTTAATCAACTAATATGTTGGCAATGGTTACGTGCTTAAAAGACTGTAGGAGGTGCCATCTATCAACACATCGTTTAGTTAGATTGTTTACATTCTATATGCAGTGTGACCATTTACTGTTTACATTATGTATCTCTAACATAAACATAAATAACATATAATTGCCCATGGGAAGAAACAGGTAAAAAACAGGAAGAAAGGAGGAAGAAACAGGAAGAAGCTGCATACTGTGCGAAATATTCGACAGGTAGAAGAACAGGAAGAAAGAAGGAAGAAACAGGAAGAAGCCGCATACTGTGCGAAATGTAGCATGAAAACTAGCTGACCTGTGCGAAATGTTCGCACAGGTCAGCTAGTTTTTCAATATTGTGCTGAGTGAATAGGCATGATTTCATAGAACACAGAAATATTCGGGAATGACTCTCCATTTTTATATTTTCTGGCAAAACATTGTTTACTTTACTCTGAAACCTCCCCCTTTTTAGCCTTTGAACGCTCATTTAATTACAAGGCTGCACAAAAAAAGAAGGTTCTTCGCGAAATAAAAAAAATAGCCCCTGGAAATGATGAAACTAAGGAGTTCTTGGTATTGCGGGAGATAAGGTGGCTGTTAGTCGATATTTGGTATTGAAACATGTTCAAACGCGTTATCAGAGGTGAGAGATTATTATGTAAAACCTCAATTTGAAGTCTAAATCTGGGAAAGCGGGGAAGAGTGAGGATGAGGATTGGCGTTTTGTACGAGGTAAAGAGATGCAGGTATGATGATTTCAAGAGGGAAATAGCAAGAAAGATTTTTTTTATATGGCTCAGCGATCAAACTATAAGTGGAGACAGTTGAGACAAAACTATGCCCTTAGGAGAATTTGAAGCTCGTGGTCAAATAGTGTGTAGAAATGGACAAGCTGGTTAATGAGGATTTCAAGAATATCAAAACTTGCATGATAAACGAAAGACTACGATTATAGGCTGGTCTCATACCCATCATTCCCCCAGGAGTAGTTAGAAGTCAGAAAACTGACAACTGCTAATACATTCTACTGATCTGTTCTTGTCCATCGTCTGAACTTAAGGACTTCCATTGCTGAGGGGTGAGGATTCAACCTCAGCTGTAGTCAGATTGATTTTTCCAAAGTATGCAAATTAACTGAAATGCTACCTGCTTGAATGGAACTGGGATACCTCGAAAGAATCTTCTGCGTTTTGCAAAACGTTATCAGGTGTTCTCCATTGGGATAATAACTCTCATAACATCATTTTAGGCATCGTTACGTGGATTACCTTATCTCAGATTACCAAGCCGTTTCGTTTTCATGTATAATTGCCTCAGTTATTCACCACGGCCTGGAATTGAGTGGTAGAAATTTGAATGCCATAGCTAATATAATAGTAATATAATTGTATTTTAATTCATTTCACGAATTACAGAGTAGTATACAATAGATGACCCCAAGGGTATTCCTGTATCGGGGCTACTAACAGATAATCCATGCAAAACCAATAGCAACAAACAAAAATGATTTTAAATTTTCAATCAAATGTTTAACAATACGGTGAATATTTATAAACTAATGCAAAAAATGACTCAGATATATACAGAATGACATATACAGTGGTTACAAAAATGAGACACATAAATGATCATGATCAGGTATACTTACTAAAACAATGGTATTACGATAATGCTTCATTTTTTTACATTTAATTCAATAAATATTACATGAAAAACACAGAACAAAACCTCGATGATTTTGATAAGTAATAGCCAATTTTTTTTATTTCCTTAAGAAATTTTCGTATGTTTTTTGTTTCCTTGATGCGTGTCGGAAGGACATTAAATATTTTTCGTGATATATATATATATATATATATATATATATATATATATATATATATATATATATATATACAAAACGTCTTTGGAATAAAGTTAGATTAGGCTTAGGCGAAGAAGCAGTATTTCTTTCACGCAAGGATGGGCCTGTGTCCTGGGTAACAAATTCGCTTCGTCGCCACTTCTTAAATAGGAATTCTTCAAGACTTTATGCAAATACACATATCTGAGTGGCAACTGTATGCAAAATATGCATTTAACTACGGTTTCACGTCCCCCCTTTTTTTTAGAACGTTTTACTTAGCAATTCAAAGCCATGTGATCCAAAAAGGCCAACTGTCCGAAGTTCAATCCTAATTCGGTGAAATTTTTCTCGCTCGATATCAAAGCTATTTTCATAAATAAGTACTCAGCTCAATCCAAATTCCATGATATCTACAACTCTTTATTCCTATGTAGGTGCTTAATATGACTTCTCCTGTCCCTGAAATCCTAAAAAAAAATCATTGCTCTCTTCCTTCTTGGTCCTTTCCATCTGTGATTTCTAGTGTTCGAGCGTTCGGAAAAGCAGTCGGCCTCTGGGAGCGTGGAAAATGTTGTTTACCTCTCTCCTTTTTGCCAACTCCCATAAAGGAACACGGTGAACTCGTTTTCGGAGCATTCGTTATTTCTTCGCCCCCTCACCAATGATCATTCGGAGCGATCATTTAAATCTCGTTGTTTCACGGTTACCAAATATGCCCTACGCTTCCACTTGTGGCATTTCTTGCACGGGTTCCACAAAGTTATATATTTACAATTCTTGCTTATGGTTCGATGATTTTTTTCTTTCCCACCTAAACCTGATTCGATCTCGCAGCTGTTGCGTGCCAATGGGAATAGCTCCAATCTTTGCTTTGTCCATTCTGATTGTAATCTTTATTCACTTTTCTAAAGGTCTTTTCGCGGACTACCATGGTTCATAAATGGCGATGTTCTTTCCGTTGGTCAAGTACAGTTCACCAATAATTATTCGAGAAGTTAGGTTGAGTAATCGCGGTGAAGTAGGTAATTGCGAAACGGTTTGGAGCTTACAAAACATGCTGTATAAAATGTAGGTGCGCGATGAAAAATGAGTGTATCGGAAACGTTAGGCTAAGGAGAACAGTAAAAAAAAAACCTGGAGATCTTTTTTTCAAAAACATATGTGCGTTACATTATTAAATTCTCGTGGCATCTAGCTCACGCCGAGGTGCGTTTTTATTCTTTTTGAAGTGGAGAGAACTTCGAAGAAATGTTTTGTTTTTTGAGTGGTTAAATGTCTGAAATGAAAAAAAAAATCAGTTTTTGCATAAATCATTCCAATAAATGTCAAATTTCGCGTCATTTTTAATTAATTATTCACTCGCGAATTTTCATTACTAGAAAGTAATTATTAGTCTTGTAGGGAACAGCAAATATTCCTGGTAAATACCCCATGGAAAAATTATTCGGGGAAAATGAAAATACAAACACGAAATCAAATCCATGCGATATGCTGGTTTCAAAAAATGATCGATTTTTGGGAATGTAGAAAAGAAAAATTGAGAGATAAAAAATATTGGTTATTAATCTCAGTGTGTATCACATAGCAACGTAAAACACGAATAACTTCTTCTATGAAACATCGTTCAATCTCGAATGGCTTCTGAATCACAAGGTCATCCGGTGCTGTAGCTTCTTTGAAGCTTACTTTAACTACCTAGCTAATGACTCAAGGCCACAGGTGACTTGGCGCTTAGAGGTTTTATTGAACTTCTCTGCGCCAAGCGAAGGCAAAAACTCAATCTAAAAGGTGCCAAACATGACTAGCTACATTTATCATCTTATATATTTTGCCGTAAATCTCTCCAAGGTATCGTTTGATTTATTTCCTGAGTGACTCTTCGTCTTTCACAAAATTTACAGAGGAGGGCATCTAAGCCCATTGAGTCAAATTAAGAAAAAGCCTGACTATATGAGAATGTGCCCCAAGAGCCAAAGTTTTACACATCATCACTAGCAAAACATTAACTTAATGTTTTTCTTGGGTTACAATCTACAGAGAACTTTTATGTCTAGTAAACAATTTACAACGCCTAAAAATTTCTCACCTCCCTTATCATTATATATATTATATCTCAAAGGTGTTTTTTTGTCGCAACGCCATAACTCCCATAATTCTTCATCAAAATAATGATTCAAACATCGTTTCAAAGCTGATATTCCCCGCTATTGACGAAAAATAGACAAATGGTTTAAAATTAAAGTTTTTGTTAAATATTTAAAAAAAATGATCAAAAATTAACAGTTCCATCTATTGACAATACAATCAACTAATATGTTGGCTATGGTTAATGCTTAAAAGACAGAGTCATCTACATGCCGCCACAACAATTATCAAGTAATACTTACTTAATAGTTGTAAGTTACTTTAGTTATAGTTGTTGTGGTGGCATGTAGATGACTCTGCTTAAAAGACTGTAGGAGGCGCCATCTATTAACACATCGTTTAGTTAGGTTGTTTACATTCTACATGCCATCTTAGTCCCTAAATTCCATACCTTATTATTTGAGCACTCTTTCCTAATTTCCTCCTGCAAGTTATGGAATTGTTTACCTGTAAATGTTAGAACCTCTATGACCATTTCGATGTTCAAGAGAAACATGACTGATTACCTATGTAAAATTTCTTAGTTTTTGTAATCTTTTATGTTATGGCATGTATTCATTTCTTTTCTATGTTCCAGGGGACTTAAAGTCCCAGAACAATAAAGACTATTTTCTATTCTATTCTATTCTATCAGTGTGACCGTTTACGTTTACGTTATGTATCTTTAACACAAACAGAAATGACATATAAATGCCCATGGGAAGAAACGGGCAGAAAAGCAGGAAGAAAAAAGGAAGAAACAGGAAGAAGCTGCATACTGTGCGAAATATTCGACAGGTAGAAGAATAGGAAGATAGAAGGAAGCTACAGGAAGAAGCTGCATTCTGTGCAAAATATTCGCACGGGACAGCTAGTCAACTTAATTTTTAATTTACGGATGAAAATTATTTTTTAAGCCGTCCTTATTTTGAACCCGGTCAGGGTGCTCCTCCGGTGTGCAACGCGTCCACCAGAGTTTCAACTTTCAATTTAACCCATTTCGGTAGGACCTACCTATATTCGCAGGTTCTGAAGTATCTCTAAAAGATATTTGTTGCGTAAACGTTGGTGATTCAGCCCGAAGGGGAACCTGATCGCAAGCTTTGAGTGGCTTATGAAACTCACATGGGAACACACGGGACGCCAAGAGCTCTCTTCACGCGAGATAACATTGCTTCTTTGTTTCGAATTTCGTCAAGACGTGTTTTCTCCTCTCCTCAATTAGTAAATACTCCTCAATTTCTGGAAGTCATGAGATGGGAGGGGCCCATTTCAATAGTATCTTTTTGGCGGATTAAAAGGTCATGATGTGACTATAAAACTGATCCAGGGATATGAAAAATCTTAATAAAATAAAACTTGGTGTCATCTGAAATATAAAAAAAACAGAATATAAATTCATCCTGGGAACAGAGTATTACAAGAAGTAAGACTAAATTACATTAGCATCCAAGTGCCATTCAAAAGTACGGGAGGAATAATTATTATCAGGGTAAGCAAAGGTTAAATTCGATGGTGACAGGCTTCACTTGGTCAAAATCCATTCTAAATAAGTTTCAACATAACTCGGTACTTTTTCAAAGTGCTTTATTCTTAGTCGACCGGTTTAGTGTCATAGGTGACCTCATTTGGTGACGAGACGCTTATGCGAAGAATAAAACACTATGAAAAAGTACCAAGTAATTTTGAAATTCATTAAGAAAAGGTTGACTCAAGTTTACCCGTAAAAAGTGGGAATATCCTCTACAAATTAATAGTTGCAGACTTCTATTCTCGTATATGATCTCTTTAATCATCTCAGATTGGATTGGAAGAACAAATGTGCTGAAATGGGAATTAAAATAGACGGAGACTCACAATATACATTGCTTTTTGCTGACGTTCAAATAGTAATTGCATGAGATAAGTACGAAGCGGAATATATGATGAGGAAATTGATAGAAACATACAATAAGTCGGGCCTGAAAGTAAATTACAACAAAACCAAATATATGGTAATAAATGAGAAGGCAAGGAATCTGGAAATAGAAGGAAATACCATCGAAGTCTGTAGTGAGTAAATACTTAGGTGTAACGATTGGAAAAGAAGGAACCAGTAAAAAAGAGATAACAAATAGAATACATCAGTAAAAACTCGCAATAAAAAAAATGAATAGCTTATTATGGTCAAAAGACATAAGTAGGAAAAAAAATTGCAAACATATAAAACAATTATTCAGAGTATACTCCTTTACGGAGCAGAGACATGGGAAATGACCAAAAGGGATAGGCAGAGACTGGAGGTCGTAGGAATGGATTTTATAAGAAGAAGCAGCAGAAAATCTAAACTACAAAGAATAAGAAATGAAAATATAAGAAAAATTATGCAAGTAGAAGAGAACATCATACAGGAAATAGAGAAAAGACGGATAAAATGGTATGGACACGTAAAAGGAATGGAGGAGAAACGTTGGCCAAAAGAGATATTAAATTGGCAACCACCCGGAAGGAGGAAGAGAGGACGACCACCAGAAGAATGGACAAAGCAAGTCACCCAAGATATGAAAAGGAGACAATTAGAGAATGAAGACTGGAGAGACAAGGAGGCTTGGAGAAGAGGATGCGAGAGACGGCCGACGGCTGTATAGAACTCGCTTATATATGAGGACCCCAGAAGTCAAGGGGTCTAAGTAACAAAACCATTGTTTAGAGAAAACTTAAGTCAAAGTTGAAAATGTTTGGTACAACCCACTAAGTAGTTAAGAGGCATTACCCTAGGTAGCAGCACCTGTCAAGAAAATCACTTAGATCACTTTACCACCTAAAAGATTAATATTTTCACATCCCATTCCTGTACCTAACTTATTTTTTTCAAAAATGGCACTTAGACCCCTTGACTTCTGAGGTCCAGGAAAGTTCCCTCTGTTCAGTCAGCCAGGCCTTGGATCATTCACCTCCCTGATCATTCTGTTACTTTGTTGCTTCTAACCCCCCCTCCCCGCGCCTTCCCAGCTCTTGGCTCTTCCCAGTCCCCTATCATCATAACTTTGTATCAACCTTCCCCCAGCCCCATCAGCCAGGCCCAGCATTATTAACCTCCCCAGTCCCCCCTCTCATAACCTCCCCTCTCCTACCCTCATTGGAGCAGTGCATTCTCTGTGTGACTGAAGAAGGGATAACACCCGAAACGTCTCTAAGTAAGACTCACTCTTTACTTTCGTCTTTTTACCCCCTGTAAGTTTCCTCTTTAATTGTGTTTGTGGCCATTTCCGAAGTTTTATATATATATATATATCTATGTTTTATATATATATATATATCTATGTTTTATATATATATATATATATATATATATATATATATATATATATATATATATATATATATATATATATATATATATATATATATATATATATATATATATATATATATATATATATATATATATATATATATATATATATATATATATATATGATTCTATCACTGATGAAGGTGCGGGCGACCCACCGAAAATTTTAAACTCGTGAGTTTCCATTTTATATGTTTTATGTTTAGTGTCACCCTGTGACGAAGCTTTATATTATATATATATATATATATATATAATCATCTCAGTATATATTCTACCTCCCTTCCTTCCGTCCGTAAAGCCTGTTCACCTTCTCCCCCCTCTTCGTTCACCCAAAATCCTCCCATAGATCACGGCCTTCAGAATCCCCCTTATTACCGATTCCGATCACGTGTCTACCCTCTCCTAATCTCCAACATAAGTTTCTTTTCTTCACCCGCCAGTTTAAACACTTCCTCGTTTGTCTCCTTGTCTATCCATCTCAAGTCCTCCATCCTTCTCTCATCCAAATCTTAATAGCCAACAACCTACTCTAGTCCTCTTTTCTCTTAGTCCACGTTTCCATACCTTGCAACGCTGAACTCCATATTTAACACTTTACCAAAATTTTCTTTATATCCTTCGAAGGATATCTGCGGGAAATACGTGATGGAGGAAACAACAGCAAATAATAGGAAACTAGTTCAAATTTTCATAAATTTATTTTTTCAATATGCAGATAAATATGATCTGATTCATACGTAAGTGTTGAAAAATGGCTTGATAAAGCTCGGATAATTTTTTAATGGGAAGTGGAGTGTTTAATACAAAAGGATCACGAGTACAAAGACAATTTTGCGCAATATATTTCGGCTTATGATAGAAGGGTGCATGCTGCAAATCCATTCATCGGCGTCAACCACATTCTGGCGTGAAGACGGTTTCGGTTTTAAGGTTTATTTTTAGTCTCCTGTGATCATGTTTCTTTTCTTTCAATAAAAATTTTGATGAAATAACTTAATCTATTCAATAATTGTTTCATGTTAAAATTTTAGCTATCGAATCACTAAAAAAAGAGTTAAATTTGTATTAACTTCACCCCACGAAGTGGTATGAAGAAGGCACACCAGTATTTTTTGCTGAAAACTCTCAGATATTGGGCTTTATTTCAACTTCACTCCACCGACCGAAGTCCTACCGAGTAATCGTGCACGAGGGTAACGCCATTCCAACATACTGTGTCCATTCGATTTTCCACAGCAAATCGTTGGACGGATCTCTTTTAATTCTTTATTGCATCTTCTGGGGGGGATCGCTTTGATTGCATCCTCAAGGCTTTTTAAAGGACGATCCTCCAACCCCCGGCCAAGGGCATAATTTAAGCATTTAATTGTAGGGCAGAGATAACCGGGGGGGTCTGGGTAGAAAAGTAAGTTTTAAAGCGTTTTGAGAGCATTTTGCGACCGCAGAATTATTTGAAATATTATCTACTTTCCATTTAATGCTTTTTAGAATCATTTTAATATAATACTTTATCGAGATAATTGGAGCAGAGTAACGAAAAAAGCCTCTGTAAATCTTTGTATATCCGAATTTGTAACATTGCGAAAATATTTCCCCCTGAAAATATGCAGAGGCAATCATCATTTACTTAACCCCCAAAATTACCTACGGTTGTGACTCCAGCCTCAAAGACCATTTGGTAAGTCCGTTGCATCCCGATAAACTGTCGCTAGAGGGATGAAAACAATTGACAAACGTAAAACTTGGTTGCATTCTATTCAGCTCTCTAACTGCTCTTTTTAAACCTTTTAGAGAAGAATAAAATTTTCGCGATATTTATTTACGTTTTCTTAACGTATTATTAACCTCAAATGTTATCAGGAGCTAGAAAAAATACTTTCTCGGCGATGTCATTATCCAGGACGGCACAGAAACTGAGCTTCGGCGACGTTGTGGTGATAACGCGATAAAACTGAAGACAATGGCAGTGCCACCAACTGGTTATAATAATTGAAATGATACTGGAGAAAAAACTCGAAATCGTCGAGTAAGCACTGTTTGGTGATGCCATTTAGTTTCCAATACATGGATCAATTGTCGTCGCCTATAACCCTCTTCCATGAGCGCGCCAATGATTTCCAGATTCGCAATTTTCGTGTTTGTACCATCTTCACCCTGCAAATCTACCCTCTCCCGGTTAACGGTAATAATTTTCCGTATTGAAGGGGAAAGTCGTGTGAGAAACTCAAGGAAAATAACGGAACATGTTGCAGCCTCTCTGTTACTCAAGTTTACGCCTCACTCAATTGGGGAGCAATGATATTTGGCGAACGTCAACTGAAATAAATGCATCATATCTACGAGCTGATTGCATCCGGTGAATTTATAGGTTTTCAAATAATGTAAAAGAATTTATTCATTTTTCTTCATGCATGTTTAAAAAAATCTTTTTATGCCGTTAAGTTTTTTCCCTTGGGAGAAATTTTTGCCCCAAAAAAAATTAAAATTCAACCTTTAACCATTCTAGAGAGCTGCCGCAAATGATGCTTGTTTCTGTGTTATTTATCATTACAAATTCATCAGTGAGTAGATTGAAATTTGTTAAAAGAACTAGAAAGCGGATTTTGTCCCCAAGGCCAATTCATGTTGCAAGGAAACTCATCGAATTGGGTATTCTTAATCAGCAATAAAACTTAATGAAATGCCGCGAGAGATTTGTCCTCGGTCACACGATCAAATGCTGGCCATAACGTCGGTGCTAGAGGATTCATTCACTCAGAGAAAAAAATTCATTCGTTTCCGAATTTCCCATTCAAATTTCGATTATTAGCCATTTGAAACCTTTTCTAAGTGTTGTCAAAGAATTTATTAGCCTTCTACAAAATTTAGACTTGGTAGAATAACTGAGAATCACACCTGACCGTAAATTTGTGGATTCGGGTAGGACTTTCGTGGAAACGTGAGTTTTCTTGCAAAAATTTGACAAATTGGTACTAAATATTTGATAAAATATGTGACATAGGATCGTTTCATTTCCATCATTTGCTTCAGTGGGACTTTTCTGTCAATGCAGGTCTTCCTGTTAAAGAATAATACTTCGAGGAATCCAGTCGTGACGATTGCAATGCCCAATGTTTTGCAGTTGATAGTTTGACGGCGCCGCTGGAGAACCGGTCGCTTCTGAATGAGTTCCCAAATCTCAACTGTCTCAAGGATAATAATGGCAACGGTTTTCGGATCGCCATATTAGAACGGGCGGGGTTTCCGCGGTGACCTCGCAGAGTTCCTTGTGGATTAACAGTGGGCAGAGGAAGTTATTTTTCTGCGGACTTAGGCGCACGCGAAGGTCAAGAGGAGCGTTGAAAAAACTCCGCGAACGGGATGAAATCTGCGGCCAGCTTCATTTGCTTTAAGCGTAAAAATGGCAGAATGTGAAGTGTTTAAAAAAAACTACCTGGAGAGTTTATTTTCATAACAAAAGAGCGCCAATATTGTTACAATCTAGTAATCGTCCATGAGAGAAAGTATACGCCTAAAAGAAATACAGCCTGATGGAATCGTAAATCCTCTTAGCTAAATTTCAGGAAAAACATTTCTCTGACGACGTAAAAAACATACTATCAACCCCCTCGTACTACGCCAGATTAGATCGCGCCAATAAAATTAGAGAGACACCTAGATTGTAGAACCAATAGGTATAAAATGTCATTTTTTCCACGTACCGTTCGGGACCATAACAGCTGTGATCGTCGTCATGAATAGTGCGAATAGTGACAATAGCTAGACTGTAGATCTTTTTCTTTATATTTTTTACGTTCTTATTTATGCATGGTGTAAATATTGATTTCTTATTTATGAATGATATTTTGAATCTGTAATACTAGTCCTTGTACCCCTTGCATGTTGGAACGATTGACGATAGAATGTTTCTTGGTTAGTAGATTGTTAATGGGCGCGTTGCATGTGTGGTACGCTGGTTTCAATGTAGTTTCGGTGTTCTGCCGTATAATTCATGCATGCCTGGTGTGGAAGCACCCCCTGCCACACACCCTTTGGGTGGATTGCAGGGTATGATGTAGATGTAAATAATCAAGAGCATTTTTATTAATTAAATATGAAATGCAGTTGATGAATTCAGCTTAATCGATGATATCATTATCAACTGGTAGTCTGCCTACTGGTAGGTTCAAAGAAACCAAAGCTGTCTCCAATTCGTCCTGTCCCGCGCCTCTTCCTTGGTTTCCTTGTAACCTATTTTAATCTTAATTTCGTTTGTCATTTTCAGCCTTCTTCTTCCTCTTCTCTTTTCTCCCTCCACTGTTCCCTCGACTGATGTATTTAAAATCCCCTTCCCTCTTAAAATATGTCCGATCCAGTTTCCCTTTCTCCACCGTGTTGTTTTCAGCAGTGTTCTTTCCTCCCTAACTCTTCCCAGCACCTCCCCATTTCTTACTTCATCCACCCGTTTCACTCTCTCTAGCCTCCTCCACACCCTCATCTCAAAAGCATTGGTCCCATTCTTCTCTCTTCTTCTCAAGGCCCATGTTTCGCATCTGTACAACATAACACTCCACGCGTAATATTTCACCAGTCCCTTCCTCACTTCTGGGTCCATACTGCTGCATAACACATTTATTATTAAAATCGATGATCTAAGAGGACGAAATGAAAATGTCGACGCAGAAAAAGATAACGATAGTTAGAGTACGTTGATGTAAAATTCAGGCGCATATGTAATGAGAAATTCTAATTTGTTTTTGAAATATTATATATGTGAAGACAAATTATCTCATATGCTTTATCGCAAATTTATCATATTTGTTACTTCGTTGACGTGTGCTGCTAAGTGAATGAAACTGTATGTCCGTTTTTTTTTCTCCCAAAAATACTAATGCGCAGAATAATTCGATTGAGATTTTCATGGTTTATTCTTATATACATTGAGTGAAAGAATAAAACGTAGCATACAGAGAACTCCTTATATAGGTAGAAGTTAAGGGAAATAATATTGAGTATTTGCACCATTGAGGCAAATGGAGATGGCGTTTGCTGTGTTGGCCAACGCTAGAAGTCGTAACGTGGTCGTGGCCTAGTGTCCGCCATCTTGCGCTACCCTAAATTTCACTTCGCGCTTTGGAACTGACGAACCCAATTTCCGATTTTACGATGTTTTCCATCTATAACTTCCTTGGTTGGTTTGGATTAATTGTAATTGAATTAATAATTGGCTTGACGCAAATAATAGCAAAAAGGAGAGCTACTGACCGAGAAATGCATTTCATATTCATTGATATCACGAAAGCTTATGACAGCGTACCTTTGAAAAACCCATGGGAGGTACTTGAGGCAAAAAAAAATAAATAAATCTATCATAAGGGCAATACAGAAACTTTGTACAGAATCTAAAGCTCTAGGGAAAGTGGGAAATAATCTAGGAAAACCATTTAAAACAAATAAAGGGCTAAGACAAGGATGCTGTCTTTCACCTAGCCTATTTAGAATATATCTCGACGGTGCCCTTAAACAATGGAAAAGACAATGCGCAAACATGGGCTTGCCTGTAGGAGACAAGACCATATACACACTACATTATGTAGATGACCAGGTAGTTCTAGCCCAAGACAGAGATGATATTAACTTTATGTTTAGAAAGCTAAAATAAGCGTATAGTGCATGGGGATTGGATATCAACATGCACAAAACTTAGCATATGTGTATTGGAGGAAAAAATGAAGGCATTGTGCTTGAGGATAGCAATGAAATAGTATGGGCGTGTGATTCATATGGCTATTTAGGCATAAAAATACACAGCAGTGGAAGGAGCGCAGAAACGATTAAAGATAGTATTAATAAAGGTAGGGCAACCATTGATATGTTAAATTCAATACTATGGAGCAAAGATATATCAAATATAAATAAAAGATACATATACAACACCATATTGTTGCTACAGAACTTGTAGCCAACTTGTAGCTACAGAAATGGACTTCCTCAGAAGGGCAGCCGGAAAATCCAGGCTTGATAGAGTAAGAAATGAGAGAATTCGAGAAATCATGAAAATGACAACAACCATTCTGGACGAAATCAAGTCAAAACAACTGCTGTGGTACGGACATGTTCAGAGGATGATCAAAGAAAGACTGCCTCGCACCATCATGGAGTGGAAACCCTATGAAAGGAGAAAGAGAGGAAGGCCACCTAACTCATGGAGAGACGGAATAGCCAAAGCCATGGCGGAGAGAAACCTGCAAGAAGGAGATTGGGAAAACAAAGAGGCCTGGAAATTGGATGCCGTAAAGCGCAAGCAAGCGCTCTAAAGACGGACATGTATATGAACTAATAATAATCCGCATTTTCAGTGAAAACGATGGAAAAATCATGTAGAATCCCTAGCGCTTAGTAAATAATATACGTTTCAATAGTAACTTACCTAACATTTCAAAACAGCTGGTGGATATTCTTTCTTGTTCATTGGTAGTTCAATCCTAAGATTGGTTGACTGCAACCCTCCATCCTTCCCTATCTAATGCTACTTTCTTCAAGTGCTTCTTTCTAATTCTACATCCTTCCCTTACCTCCTGGCATGTCTTCCTATGTACTTTCCTCTTTATTTGGTCCATGAACTTATTCCTGGGTCTTCCTCTGGGGACGTTTCCCTCTATTTCACCTTCAATTATGTTCTTCACAAACTCATTGTGAATCAGGGTGTTGTTTTTAGTGTTAATCACTATATTTATTCCGTTTAAATGTGTTTTGGTATATTTTTTGGAGTGACTAGAACGAATTAGTCGCTTTACATGATTCACATGAAAATAATTGCCTTATTCTTTGTCAATATCGATGTCCGAATTATCATAGAATTTGAATTACTCGAAGGAGATAGCGCAGGTCTATTTAAAGGCAGTTGGGGATCGAGAAAGGTGGCAGTCTCAGGCGTAATTAGGTGGAATTCCTTCATGATACTAGTAAATGACAAGCACGGACACGGCAACGATTAACAATCACCGTTGGCCGTGGTCCTGGTGCTATATATCACCACCAGTTGAAATCCCACACACACACAGTGATGATGCTGAGCATGGAATTACGGATGTGACTTCACTGTGCTGTTTCTAAGTTACAATCGTAAACAAATACAATCGTAAAGAAGCGGATTGTGTACAGTGTATACTATTCACTCATTAAAAGCACACTATGGATGACGTCGAAATCCGACTCTTTAATTACAGCTCCACACTTGAACCATCTTCAACGATACAATAAAACAGCACAAAATACACTTATGCCCGTATTCATAGTCGTATTCCTAGGGGTTTCCTGGGTATCCCCTAGCCAGGTAACACCTAGGGGTTCCCTACGCTGAGCGATTCATAAACCTTACCTGGGTAACACCCAGCCAGGGGACGCCTGGGTAAGAGATTTGGCAACAATCACACGCAAAAAGACAATGAACGGTTTCGCTGAATGATTCTCCATGTTTTCGATGCTCATTTCTCACCGTAACCAAGCACGCTATAAACACTAATACAGTATACTATTACAAAATGTTGATGAAAAATGATTGAAGGAATATGAGAGAATTATTTCAATATTACTTAAATATTTATGTAATTTGAATTATGAGGAATACGAGGGTGATTCAATAAGTACGCGTGTTTGTAAACAGAAGACGTTACTATGGAAAGATGTTGATATTATCGTGTACTGCCATTAGTTCAGTAGTATCCATTCGTCCCACGCGTGGGCAGCAGTACTGCGTTAGGGGAGCTTTGGGTAAGCTTCATGCCTTACCCAGGAAATTGACGGCCTGGGGGAGGGTTAGGGGACAACAGTCCCCTGGGTAACGACTATGAATACTATTTCTGAGCCAAGGGGCTCCCCCACACCTGGGGGACACCCAGGTAACGACTATGAATACAGCCCCTAATGTTATCTCGTTGGAAAAGAAAAACAAAAAACTAAAAAGAAACGTCACACGTATTGTGCGAAAGTTTTAAAGAAAATAGTCATTTTTCCATCTTCAACTACTCTTCTACAATCTATTCTTGGTGAATTGCATTGGTGGTTTTCTTTACCATTAATACCGGAGGACTGAAAAGTTTGCGAGAGGCTGGTGGGAAATTCGAGGAGAGGCCAAAAGGAGCGAAATCCTGAAGACTAAAAAGTTATGACGGAGAAAATATGTAGTTTTCCAAGTAATAAAGAGAGATCTCTTCATAGAGGTGCATGAAGAAAATGAAGAAGAGGAGAAGAGGGTTTTAGTTTTGATGGACCGAGGGAGAGATCAAATGTTGCATCAGAGGGGGGAGACAGCCGGCGGAGGAGCAAGTGAGTCACTCATGGGCGTGTCTAGAGTAGACGAATCATGAATATTTAGAGATTCGTCTCGAGGCAGGGAGCTTAAAATAATGGCGCGGGAAACGAGACTGTAATTGGAGGTCTAAGGAGGCGGAGGAAGAGAATAGACCGCCGATTTAGGTCGCTTCGAGGTTGTTAAACAATGCCGGGCATCGTCGAAGACGGTGTTAACTCATCCCGTGTGGGCTATTACTGGTGAAATCCTTATAAAAAATTTTTTTCCTTATGATGCAATTATTAAAGATATATCTGTTGCAATAGCGTTTAATATTTATACAGAATTACAGTTTTTGACAAACAATCAGTAGTCACAATAGGGGTAGTAGGCATTAATGTTTGTGGAGATGGGTAAGTGAAGAGATCTCCACGTTTATCAAATCGATTTATTAGAGCCTTTATCAATTCCCACTGTAATCTCCGTCCTCTTGACTTAGTTACATAAACATCAACAAATCAGCAAGGCCTCCTTGGCAACAATATAAAATGTGATGGCACCATTTACGGTCGCCACATTACCCCCCCTACGCAGTTGAGTCGTCTATGGTTTGTAAAAATCGGGAAAACGAACTCTTCTTCCGGATTTTGTCGTTCGCCCTTCGCATGTTGGTGTTGAGCCCGCAGGTGCAGCCTCGTCTTCCATAGATTCAGGGGTGAATTTGGTTGGTTTTACGGCCGCAAGAACGTATGCTGGTTTAACCCCGTCGATTGAAACCTTCATCTCTTCTCCCTTGATCTTCAGTGTAACCGTTTTCCTGTAAATAAATTCCTCCGATTTTGAGTGTCTAGAAGCAGGAACTGGACGCAATTGAGACGCAATCTTTGTCCACTACAATCTTCGTCCTCTGACTTAGTTACAAAAGCATCAACAAATCAGCAAGGCATCCTTGGCAACAATGTAAAATATGATAGCACCATTTACGGTCGCCACATGTTTCATTAAATTTAGTTACGTTTTTAACATTCGTTTAAAATCAGTTGAATAAACTCGGTGGATTCAGGCGTGACTTCTTGGAAATTAATTAATGATGCCTTTGCGCCGAAGCTAGTCGAACGATTGAAAATAAATTGTGGAAAAATACTAAGTGTTCTTTACGTCAACAGTTGAATAGATGCAAAACTGTCTTCTGCAGCGACTAATAAACAGAAATTCCTTCCGTCGCACAAGGAGGAAAACAAGTGAAGAATTAAACAAACTGAAGCTTCAAAACTGGAATGTGGTCTACATTTACTGTACACAGGACATATTCACTCGCTCAAGAAATAGGGCATGGAGTATTTTAATTGGGAAAAAAGGGATCTCTTTGAATAAGTTCCTGAAGTGCATGAAAATTCGTTTGTGCGATAGCTATGATGAACTGCAGCTTTTGACAACTCATCAGTAATCACAAAAAGGGTAAAGTCAAAAATGTTTTGTTAAATTTTGTGAAATTTTTAACATAAGTTTAAATTGAGTGCAACAGATACAAAACGGTTTTCTGCGGCTAATGAACTGCAGCTTTTGATAACTCATCAGTAATCACAAAAAGGGTAAAGTCAAAAATGTTTTGTTAAATTTTGTGAAATTTTTAACATAAGTTTAAATTGAGTGCAACAGATACAAAACGGTTTTCTGCGGCTAATGAACTGCAGCTTTTGACAACTCATCAGTAATCACAAAAAGGGTAAAGTCAAAAATGTTTTGTTAAATTTTGTGAAATTTTTAACATAAGTTTAAATTGAGTGCAACAGGTACAAAACGGTTTTCTGCGGCTAATGAACTGCAGCTTTTGACAACTCATCAGTAATCACAAAAAGGGTAAAGTCAAAAATGTTTTGTTAAATTTTGTGAAATTTTTAACATAAGTTTAAATTGAGTGCAACAGGTACAAAACGGTTTTCTGCGGCTAATGAACTGCAGCTTTTGACAACTCATCAGTAATCACAAAAAGGGTAAAGTCAAAAATGTTTTGTTAAATTTTGTGAAATTTTTAACATAAGTTTAAATTGAGTGCAACAGATACAAAACGGTTTTCTGCGGCTAATGAACTGCAGCTTTTGATAACTCATCAGTAATCACAAAAAGGGTAAAGTCAAAAATGTTTTGTTAAATTTTGTGAAATTTTTAACATAAGTTTAAATTGAGTGCAACAGATACAAAACGGTTTTCTGCGGCTAATGAACTGCAGCTTTTGACAACTCATCAGTAATCACAAAAAGGGTAAAGTCAAAAATGTTTTGTTAAATTTTGTGAAATTTTTAACATAAGTTTAAATTGAGTGCAACGGATACAAAACGGTTTTCTGCGGCTAATGAACTGCAGCTTTTGACAACTCATCAGTAATCACAAAAAGGGTAAAGTCAAAAATGTTTTGTTAAATTTTGTGAAATTTTTAACATAAGTTTAAATTGAGTGCAACAGATACAAAACGGTTTTCTGCGGCTAATGAACTGCAGCTTTTGACAACTCATCAGTAATCACAAAAAGGGTAAAGTCAAAAATGTTTTGTTAAATTTTGTGAAATTTTTAACATAAGTTTAAATTGAGTGCAACAGGTACAAAACGGTTTTCTGCGGCTAATGAACTGCAGCTTTTGACAACTCATCAGTAATCACAAAAAGGGTAAAGTCAAAAATGTTTTGTTAAATTTTGTGAAATTTTTAACATAAGTTTAAATTGAGTGCAACAGGTACAAAACGGTTTTCTGCGGCTAATGAACTGCAGCTTTTGACAACTCATCAGTAATCACAAAAAGGGTAAAGTCAAAAATGTTTTGTTAAATTTTGTGAAATTTTTAACATAAGTTTAAATTGAGTGCAACAGATACAAAACGGTTTTCTGCGGCTAATGAACTGCAGCTTTTGACAACTCATCAGTAATCACAAAAAGGGTAAAGTCAAAAATGTTTTGTTAAATTTTGTGAAATTTTTAACATAAGTTTAAATTGAGTGCAACAGATACAAAACGGTTTTCTGCGGCTAATGAACTGCATCTTTTGACAACTCATCAGTAATCACAAAAAGGGTAAAGTCAAAAATTTTTTGTTAAATTTTGTTAAAGTTTAAAATGAGTGTAACAGATACAAAACGGTTTTCTGCGCGACAAATTATGGGAAATTTATTCTGTCCAACTGGGAGGAAAATAGGCGTAGAATTATACAAATAGAAGCTTCGCAACTGTAAGGTGCTGTCGATTAAAAAAGGTTTTGTTCAATTTTTTGTCTGGGTAACGCATTTTTTTGTTTTTGAAGGTAGTCTTACCTCAGGAATAACCTTAAAGACTACCTAAATCTTTCATATTCGATGTTAATGTAGTTGTGTACATTATTTGATGGAAGAATAAACAATATCAATATCAATTTAATGTAAACTGGACATATTCGCTCGCTCAAGAAATGAGTATTTGAATTGGGAACGAAAAGGATCCCTTTCAATAAATTGCTGAAGACATGAAAATTCGTTCAATTGTGCTTTAAAAAAAAAAAGGAGCACCTAATACTACATGAAAATGCAGAGACTCCCTTAACTGCGCGAGCAGAAATCATACGAAGAAGGTAGTTGCGAAGATGGTTTGGTCAAAACCTCAGTGTTTCAAGGGGTTATATTGTTTTTTTTCGCTGGAAATATGCGAAGAGATCATGCGGCCCTATAGTGCTTCTCACGATAACAGTGCTGTCAGAAAATTACGACGAGAAAATCTACAACAAGCTCATTTTGTTTGATAACGTGTTTTCTTTAATGAAGTTCCAAATTACGTAAGTGTGGTCACAAATATGTACCCTGTGGTGGCGATAGAGGAATGTATGACCGGGACTTCTAGTCGTTGCACTTTACCTTTGCATATCTCTGTTCTTTCTATCGCTACTCAAAGAAACATGAAGTGATTGTTACATAACACAAAAAAACGTGCTAGGCATGTGAAGTGACGTTGCAATATGAGCATTAGATATTGTTCATTTTTATAAGCAAAAGCATCGGTTATCATAATTGTATCATGGTGAAGAGAAAAATAACTTCCTTTTTAGGCCGCATTTCTTTAGATTATTACTTTTAAGACCGCGTATTGAAGGCAGAAAGCCAATTTCAAAAACATTTACTTGAAATTCGCGATTTAATGAACAAAGACGTAGCAATATGAGTAATAGATATTGTTCATTTTTATAAGCAAAAGCATCGGTTATCATAATTGTATTATGGTGAAGAGAAAAATAACTTCCTTCTTAGGCCGCATTTTTTTAGATTATTTATTTTAAGACCGCGTATTGAAGGCAAAAAGCCAATTTCAAACACATTTCCTTGAAATTCGCGATTTAATGAACAAATCAGGGTGCTTATAGAGGAAGTAACTCGTGTAATAGTTTCTCAAGAAGGTTAATTCAAATAATTTTAGCCTGCATACTTTGGGATAGAAATACATTGTGTGGTAGTTTAAAAGATTTTTCTCATACTTTTGTTTACATTGTTATTCAAGATGTCCGCAGTCAGGAGACTCTTCATGCTGCTGCTTGCAGCACTTGCTGTAATTGAAGAAGTCACTTCTGCGAGCTATGGTGGCGCTTATGGCGGGGCGAACGAAGTGGAGGCCTCCACGAGGCCAGTGAGTCACCCCACGGGACCCAACATCGTGTCGCCGTGCCCCGACATTCTGCTGATCGTCTCCAACAACAACAAGACCAACCGCTGGTACGGCGTGATATCCTTCCCCGTTGAAGAACCAATCAACGGCATCGACTTGAGTATCCGTCTCGATAAACGCGCCGAGCTTCTTGGAGTGAGTATAGATGGTATTCTTTTCGATGTAACCTGTGGTGCTGGAGAAGTTGCCACACCCCATTCTAGCTTTTTAACTTTCAAAATACTCCACCTCATCCTCTCTATCTATCATATACCTATCGACTAAGAGAAATGCAAAGACGTGCAAAGACTTCATTCATTGGTCGTTCAATCAATAGACCGATTGACTGCAGCCCTTCCCTACCTAATAATAATATAATAATAATAATAATTGTTTATTCTACGGGTGTTAACCCATTGTAAAAAAGTAGTGTTACATAAATAAGCATATAGACATTGTGTCACATAAATAAGTATATATAGGGTAGCAAGAGATAACATGTAATCAAAATAAAAAGTTATAAAATAACATATACACATATAAGAAGCATATAAACATTAATAAGCATTATTTAACACATTTAAGAAAAGTAAGAGGTAGCAAATGATAACATGTGATCAATAAAAAATTATAACATATCATATGATTAATATCACATTTAGAAATATAAAATATATCAATACAAAAAAAAATGATCAAAAACATAGATAAGACATACTCTCAAATAGTTCAACTAAAAGGGATGGGATCTGCATAATAAAAAGACAACAATTTTGCCAGACATTTTTTTTTGAAGATAAAAGCAGAGTCAGAATGAATATCTACTGATGGTTCCACTAAGTTATATGTGCGCAGAAGTCTAATAAGGGGTGCATTGAAGGTGAAGTTCCTACCGCAAAATTTTAAATAGAAAAGTTTGGTTTTCCTCGTGAAATTGAGGGTAGTATCAAAGGATAAAAGATGTATAAGGAAAGGACTATTGATTTTGTTATTACATAGCCTGTAGAGAAATGGTAGATCAGCAAGCTGGCGGCGGACTCTTAATGGGTGCAAGTCTAAAATTTCCAGAGTCTGCTTATATGGAACATCTACAGTAGGAAGACCAGCATAAAAATTGACTAATCTTAGGAACTTCTTTTGAACTCTGTCTAGCTGATTAATTTGGATTTTTACATAGGGAGACCAGATAATAGAGTTAAATTCAAGGGTAGGTTGTATTAAGGAAGTATATAGGGTCCTTAATATGCTAATATCCTTAGTCTTTTTTGTTAGACGAACAATAAAACCAAGCATACGATAAGACTTAGATGTAATTTCCCTTATATGATGGTTAAAAGTAAGTGACTGGTCAAGAATAACTCCTAAGTCTTTAAGAACCTGTGTTCTTGTGAGTGTAGTACCATTTATAGAGTAATTAAATAATGCTGGTTCCCTTATCCTGCTATCTCTTCCTATGTACTTTTCTCTTTATTTGGTCCATGAACCTATTCCTCGGTCTTCCTCTGGGGGCTTTTCCCTCAATTTCACCTTCAATTATGTTTTTTTTACAAATCCATTGTGATTCAGGTGTTTCCAATCCATCTTGTTCTTCTTTTCTGTGTAGTGTTCCATATTGTCCTTTCCTACTGAATTGCATTGGATTTTGGGGAGGCGACCGACAGCTAAGGTCATTTGTGCCATTGAGGATAGGCAAAGGATGAAGGGTGGATGGAAACCCGGCGTCGGTATTAGCCGTATCTGTCCATATGATTTATTTTCAAAAATAGTTGAGAAAACGTGCAAACTGCACACTGTTAATTTTTGATAAGATCGAGCTATTAGATTGAATTGGATTGGATATTTGGGGAGGCGACTGACAGCTAAGATCATTTGCGCCATAGGGGATGGGCAAGGGAGGAAGGGTGGACAGAAACCCGGCGTCGGCATTAGCCTGCTCTTAAGGAAAGGCGCCAAGGGGACCACGGTTTAACGTCTCATCCGACAGACGGAGTACTCTACTTGAAGTGCCCTCCACAGGACACTCAAGTAGGGATCGGGTTTCCTCTGAAAAACATCCTCCTCTGCAGGGATTTGAACCCTGGCCACCCGTGTGGTAAGCAAGTACTCTAGCCACCACAACAACCCGATCCACCTTGTCCTTTTCTCTTCTACACATTATATCATTTCTTGAGAATTGCAAAAACTGTGAGATTATAAATCTCCCATTCCAATGCATGTACAAAAAACATGGTGCGATGATTATTTTCATGGCGAGTTTCACCCCTTGATGAGAAAATAAGCTGAATATCCCGCGTGGCCAAATTTATTCTTAGAACTGTGACGAAGGGTAGAGAGCAAGGCTAAGGAATATCTGGGTGACGACCCGTCCGGGTTCCGGAGAGGAGCGGGAATGTGGAACGCTATAAGGGATAACGAGGTTGCTAATGGAAAGAAACCTATAAAATGGACGATATGTTTTTTCTTGCTTTGTAGATTAAGAGAAGGCGTTTCATAGGGAGGACTGGGAGTAATTAATGAAAGCGCTAAAGAAATTAGGGGCCACTCAACAACCACGTGGCCAATTTTTGGCCTTTTTTCGACCCCCCCCCCCCGCCTCCCCCCTTGTTGACCAGACGTGGCCATGGTCTTGACCCCCCCCTCCCCCGGGGGGTCACGTGGTCAAATACAGAAATTCTCCTTTTCTCTATTTTTTTTAATATTTTCACCTCTAACTCTGCAGAAAAATGAAGAAGAACAAAGAAAATGAAGCTGAAATGTTCAAGGATTGTGTATTACTTAAAATAACGGTAAGACTGCAGAGTGAAAATTAGCATTCGCTATCGGGTTTTAGCTCATCCAAATCGGCCACGTGGTACGCCGCCAGACCCCCCCCCTCCCTCCCCCCCTCGTGACCAACCGTGGCCAAGACTCTAACCCCCCCCATCCCTCCCCCAAGACGACCACGTGGTTGTTGAATCTTTACGTCTGACAGACGTCTCGTCCGAAATCTTAATATGAAATAGAGGGCGCAGGTTAGGGTAGCCGATGAAGAATCGAAATGGGTCGAGATTAGAGGGGAGAGCGGTAGTGGGTGTCCAGTATCTACGTAGACTTTTAATGTTTATTCAGAAGAAATGGTAAGGGAGGCGTGGGGAAACATAGAGGTAGGAATAAAGATAGGAGAGGATATAATCAAGACAGTAAGAGTTGCAGATGATCAAGCATTGGTGTGCCAGTCAGCCAAGGGATTGGAGTCAATGATGAATGCATTAGAGGTGCAGTGCGTGAGGAATAAGACAGAGATAAACCTTAGGATGTCAAAAGTGATGAGATTCGGTAGAAGCAGGGAAGTGAGGTTGAGCACAAGTGTGTGAGGGCGCAAAATTTAGCAAGTCGAACAGTTTACATATCTGAGTATATTTTGGAGCAGAATGAGTTTAGTGGTAATGCAATGAGATGTAGAATTGCCCTGGCTAAAGGAGCTTTTTCAAAGGGGAGGTAATTGAGGAGGAGTCTGAGAAGAGACGGGAAGAAAATATTGGTGAACACCCTAATAAGAAACGTGGCACTGTATGGGTCGGATACTTGGTCATGACGAAGGAATGATGGACGAGAAGTTGGGGTATAAGATATTCAGTTTTGGAAAATAATTGGTAGAGAGCCGGATGGCCACCAACTAATGTGTATCACATAGATCTTGTAATAGGCGTTTTAAAATTATCGGTAACAGGTAATAAATATCATCTCTACAGTCACGTGATCCAATACTATGATCGACCACGTAAAACTAAAGCTACATTTTACCATCGTAGTAGCTGAGTTAGGTTAGCGTATATTACTCCAAAAGCCAAAAACTAGTATTCCTTTTAACTTTTCCAATAGAGTTAATTTTATTTAAGTCCGCTGGCAAATTATTCCATTAAATGAAGTACCATAGCATCAAAACTCTTTTACTTTGCTTCCAAAATACCATAATTTTTAACGTGAAATTTCCTATTGGCTTTTGCTATTACTTATGTTTATCTATTGTGATATTATTCCTAACGAAGTTAATTTCTACTATGATTCTACTATGATTCTACTTCATTGTGCCTATTTTAATATCGATGTACAGGCAACAGGCAGAATTTCTAGTGATTTAAATGTCTCATCTTATGATTTTAAATTTATTTCTTGTCCTTCTGTTTTTCAAAAACCTTTTTTGGTTATTTAAAAAATATTTATTTTTATAGATTTTTATGTAAACACTGCCTAAGGCAGATATTTGACAGGAACTATTTTGGAACTCTAGAAATATATAGAAACTCTTTATATCTCTTCAAGCCCAATGTTTGTTCATACTTAAAGATTCAGCGAGCGTGAAATATTAAACTCTCTCAGTAGAGAATTCTTACTATTGACGCAGGAAAGAAAATTGTTGGAGTTGACAGATGAGTCTATTATTCAATTAAAAAACACAATAAAATGTATGATATGATGTATAAAAATACAATTTATAATCTTTGCATACGAAATTTTGGTCAATAATGACATCTAGGTAATTTAATTCCTCCATTTGCTCTAATTAGAGCAACAGAAAATTTTAGGGCTTTAAAATTAATGAATACATTTATTTCCATGAACTTTTACATCAATGCTTCTTATCTAATTATTCTCCCATCATACTTATTACACTAAGATTTTATTGTATTTAACGATTTTATTATCATATACCTCTTAATGATACTGTTGAAATAATTTCGCATCCCCAAAATAGTTCCTACGATATCTCTGTCTTTAGCAATATTTACATCATCGTTTGCAACATTAATGCACAAAAATATTAAATTTCATATATATATATATATATATATATATATATATATATATATATATATATATATATATATATATATATATATATATATATATATATATATATATATATATATATATATATATATATATATATACACACGATGTGGATAGGATGGAGGAGATAGACACAAAAAAAGAGACGATCACACTTACATCGCTAGCTTTCGGAACTAGTCCGTCTTCAAGGCGTATCACGGAACAAATTTGATCCGTGATTTGTTCCGTGATACGCCTTGAAGACGGACTAGTTCCGAAAGCTAGTGATGTAAGTGTGATCGTCTCTTTTTTTGTGTGTCTATCTCCTCCATCCTATCCACATCGTGTGTTCATCGCCGCATGGCTGACTCCAATCCATCAACGTATATATATATATATATATATATATATATATATATATATATATATATATAAGCGTTCATTCATTCACTCAAACCGCTCAGTGGCAAATACACACATAAATGTTTATACAGAAAGGTAGAAAGAAAAAGGGTAGGAACACTTAAATTAAATGTATAAACATTTATATGTGTGTATATATATATATATATATATATATATATATATATATATATATATATATATATATATATTCGTATAAGGAGTGATTTTGGTTCAAGGGTAGACGCTAGGTCCGATCATGTGATTGGGTCCTCATTTTTGCTATGATTAAACTTTCTTCATGCATGTCCATAAAGTATAGCATTTTGTTCCAAGTAATTTTCTTTAAGAGAATGTGAAAAGTATCATATTCAGCCCATGCAATCTGCCCTGATTTTTAGTCTTCATTTGTTTTAATCGTCTTGTGTTCACGTAGGGTTAATTAATAATATTGAATCAACGTAAAATTAAATTTAGTAAATCATCCTAGCCACAGAAAGATCAGACAATTTTATCCTAGTGATTTTAAATTCCGTTTCATTTACGTTGCAGAAAACACTTTTTTCTCAGTTGAAATCAATTTCAAATATCCCAAATGTATTTTTTTCATTTAGCCAGTTTGGAATCACTCTTTATATTTTTTTATTGCAAGATATCACTGAAGCATGAAATTTTTTCATGCGCCTGTATCCATGCAATTGAAGTAATTACCGAATACCAATCGATCGCCAATAATAATCGCTCGATTGTAAATCCTCCATTTATTTCATAAAGGTTTCTGTGCCAATGGTGTAACCTGAAAAGGGATGCCTCTGAGCTAATCTATTATATTGTGTCACTTTTCCAGACATGGCTGGGCGAAGTTTTCACGGACGATAAAACCTACTTCTCCGTCATCGATGACCAAGCGAAGGTTTTACCAGGCGAGGTCTTCACTGTGCGCTTCTTCGTCAAGTACGACCCATCAGAAGGGGAGCCACCCAATGTGAAAACGATTACTTTCAATGGGAGGCAGATGTGCCCTCTGAACAAAGGTCTGTCGTAATTTCATGCTAATCCTTTGATCGTCAACATAGTCTCTGTGGGATGCACGATGGGCGTGACGTTCTGCTGACGCATTAAGTCATTGTCTTGAATTTCATAGCAAATATGGACCGCATGCTTATAATCTTCGCTTTTTACGCCAAAAAAGATTACCTCATCCAAAGTTTCAAAACTCATCCTTGCTTGTAAGTTAAAAATAATCCATCTAAAAGCGTCAAATCTATATACTCGTTCTTTAACTTCTTTTATTTATTTATATTCCTTATTTGAATCAGCGATTTTTCATCACATCTTCCACTAATTACTGAAACAATGGCAACATTCTGTGGGTGTCTATTATGTTTTTATCAAGGTTCGCTTATTTTTATTGGTTTATGGAATTTGGAAGATAAATTTTCTTCTGGTTATGGTGCATCATTCAAGGTTATTAGTAGCTCACTGAGTAGGGAAGCATTTTCATCATCTGCCGTCTCCGCGGGTTGACCTTGTAACAAGTCACCAAGGAGTTGGTGTCCTTTGGGTTCACTTTGATGGAGAGTGTCGATACCATTTGTCTTCTGAAGTCGCATTTCTGTGATTATTCCTATTCTTCGCCTCCTGCATCATGAACGCGTACTCAGTTGTATGTTTATACACTCGCATTGGTATCCATGGCATCAGGAAATCCGTGGTATCATGAACCCGCTGTTCAACCGAGTCTACATTCTCACCAAACTCTCCATGTGATATACTTTCATACGCTGTGTTTGCCCCGGGACGGAACGTCTTTTCGAAAAATATAATTCACTGTCTTTTTCTGTGCCTTATCGCTCGTTATTTACTGATTAAATCTTAACGTGAGTATGTATCCAACTGAAATATGGGTAACCATACCAGGTGATCAGGTTGGTAGCTCGACCACTTTAGAAAAAACTATATTTTCAGAGTCGATAGCCTCTATGTTTCGAATATTCGAGAAAAAATTACTTTTTTCTGGTTACGATTTGGCGAACATTTTTCGATCTCGTCCCTGAGCATTTTTGGTGTTTGCAAGCATCGGAAGTAATGTTTTTCCCAACTGTGGCCAATTTTAGGACAATGAAGTAAAACCTGTTATGCCATATAAGTTTGATACTGAAGTTTTAAATGCCTACTAACATGGAGTAACTCGTGCTCTATAGTTAATTTTACTTCCAAAATGTGCAGTTGAAACTTCTAGAATGGCTATTATCCGGAACATTTTGAGGAGGAAATCAGTTTGCCAAATTACTCATAGTCGTCCTTTACCTACCATTGCATAAATACTTTAGATTTGAATTTGAAGAAGGGAGCCTGTATTCATCAAGTTTAACAGCGCCGCAACAATGTCAATTTTGTAACATTCAAGGTCAAATATCTCCGGTGGGCAGTTGTTTCACCACTTGAAATTTACAAAAAATGAAATTACTATAAAATTTGTAACTCTATGTTAACGGTTGATTTTTTAACTTTTTAATTAAAAAATAAAGCCATGTAAAAAGATGCAAACATTTTTTACGTGCTCAAAATATCAACCATTTCAGGACTTCATCTCCGCTGTTGGAGGAGCGATAAAAAAATGCGCTAATGATATAAAGACGTGCACAAGCACAACAAACTATTGAACCTCCGATTTTGATACTCAGCTTGTGACTGATTTTTGCCAAGGCTAAGAAGGGATTCACGGGAAAAGACAACTACTTTGCTATAAAAAGATAGGACAACAAATCAGGAAACAGTATTCTTGGACCATTGGAATAGCTGACCAGAAAAGACTAGAAGCCTTCGATACTTGGTGTTGCAGCAGGATGCTGAGGATTAAATGGACGGGCCAAATAAGAATTGATGAGGTGTACAGAAGAAGAGTAGAAGAGGAAAAGACCATATGAAACACTACAGAGAAAGGAAGAACCAGATGAATTGGACACACCCTGAGACCAAATTGGTTTGTGAAGAACATAATTGAAAATAAAATAGAGGGAAAAGTCCCCGGAGGAAGACCTAGGAATAAGTTCATGGACTAAATGAAGAGAAAACTGCGTAGGAAGAGAGCTACCAGGAGGCAAGGGAACTAGCATTAGGTAGAGAAGGGTGGAGGACTGCAGTCAACCAAACTTAGGTTTGAACAGCAAATGGTGAACTAATTTATCGCAGTTATCAAGTGCCGGTAAATGGATTGAAATTTTAATGGCTGGCACACCTATTTCTAATGTTACCGTGAGATTCTATATGACATAACAAGCTTTACTTCACTGTCCTCGAACTGACCACAGCTGAGAAAAGGAGGCCACTTCCAATGCTTGCATTAATCGGAAATTCTCTAAACTGAGATTGAAAAATGCCCACCAAATGGTAGCTGGAGAAAATAAAAATAAAAGTCGTTTCCAACTGTCGAAACATTAGGCGAATGACTCTGAAAATATAACTTTTTCCTGAAATGGTCGAGGACCAATCAGGACAACTTGGTATGGATTGATCATGAAATGATTTGCCGCCATCTACGTTTCTACCCATCCTTGGCTGCTAATAAAGCTAATCACTTACATGTATGGGGTACTTAATATGCCGCCACATAGAAAATGATCCACATATTAACAATAAATCACTAACATACCTCAGATTGTGCAAATAATTTGGTGTGGGCTGTTCCATTTGGAAAATTCTTCTTTAATCTAATATTGGGATGTCCACTCCGACGAATGTTTTGTCAACATACCGCAGTTCACTGTGATTCTAAGAGACCAGTATCTATTCCAGAGTCATTGGATTTGAGAGATTCCGCCGAAAGCGACTCTTCTCCCTTGATATCGTCGGAGACCACGCAGTCCGTCGCAGTTGACCATGGCTCGACGCTTCCTCATCGAATAAGTAAGATCCTGTTCGTTTAGCATTCATCCCTCATTTAAGTTTTATGACACATGAGAAAACTACCGGAGCTTAATTTCAACGATATCTCTTTTGCTTTTAAAATTAATTGAACTCTCAGCTTCATTTTAATATGCCGAACGTAAAACTAGTGAAGAAATCATCTCCGGCCTTGCCGAAACTTAAATACCATATACCACTTTAAATTGTTAAATCAGGGGAAATTGAGCTCTACCTCTGCCTCTCAAGATAGCAAAAATATACGAGTCCCCAATGGCCGTGAAAAATGGCACCACTCGTCAAAATCTCGTTGCTTGAAATACGCGTATCCGACGCTCACCCTCGTCTGTTTTTGTGTTTATATTTTGACCACGCTCTTTTTGAGCGATTTCTCCCAGAAGTTGGGCCCGTCTGTGTGTGTGAGTGAGTGATTTGAGTGCTTGTGAGTGTGATTGTGGTAATAACCAGGCTTCCTTAGTAGGGTCCCATTAGCCCTATGAAGGATCCCAGGTTATAACCCAGGCATCCTTATCGGGGACCCATTAGCCCTTGAAAAGGATCCCAATAGGGTTGAGTGTGTGTGTGTGTCTGTGGTGGTCACTGGCGAGGAAGTAACGTTCCCGTAAACCATCACAGGAGGGCATTCTGGTGAGGAGGCTGTGGTTGTTCTCTGCTCTGGAATTCCCATTCCCGCAAACCAACACAGTAAGTGTTGTGTGGTTGCATTTTTGACGAGTGGTGCCATTTTTTATGGCCATTGGAGACTCATTTATTTTTGCTATCACTTTAAATTGTTTTTTTAAATTTACATTTAAATTAGTTTTAAAAAAGTCGCGGTTTTGGTCCAATCCAACCCATTTGAGAACTGGAGACTACTAGAGGCTTATGACCCAAATTTCCGCTCAATATCTCAATTTTTAGGGCAGTTATCGTGCGGAGAGACAGACAGTCGGACAGACGGACGGACATACGGACCGACGGACATAACTAGATTGACTCGTAAGGTGTTGCTGATCATTTCTATATACCTATACTTTTCCATTCCTGCCACGCCCCCTTCAATGCGTTACATTTCTGCCGTGACAAACTCAATGTACCCTACCCATGTAGTGGTGTAGGGTATAATTTTTTTTTACAAATGAAAATTCCTTTATTGCATGTAGGAATTCTTGGTCCTTCTAAGCCACATGGCCTGTCAGAAGGTTCCATAATATTCATACAAAGCGGAATGTTACAATCGCAGTAGAATAGTTAGATTGTAATTTATACATGTTTAAATGTAAGACAAAAAAATCAATGTGATGACATTGAAAAAGATACCAAACTTGTAAAGCGAAAATAAGGAAAAAAAGAAAAAAAATCCTTGCCAAAAGTGTAACAGATTATAGTGATTATACATGTACAATAAATGCATAAGTTATTACTTAAGTATCACAGATTCATAAGTATAACACATATTTATAAGGGATTATAAACTTCTAATTTCGCTAATGAACCAATCTTTAACCTTAAATTAATAGTACCTGGGGACCGAGGTTAGCTCGGTTGACAATATGTATAATTTTCTTTTGAATAATATGGACATCTATATTATGTAATATAATTTTTTATGTATTTCATCATAAATTTACAAAATCTTAATAATATCGCCGACGTAGGTTTTGTGAATGTTTCCTAATATAATGGTCGCGTCCATTCAGAGGTCTTCCGCGGATCATCTGAAGAAGCAAAACAAACGAATAAATAAATAAATGTGGAGCCAAACAAATGTAATCGATTTCTCTATCAATGCGCTTCTCATGGGAAGTTGGGCTCTCATTTCTGCATAAAACAGATTTTTTTTCGGTAATGGAACCTATCCCTATCGAAATATTGTACCGCAAAACCGTAAAATGCCAATATTCGGGTAGACCGGATATCCAGTTTTGATAAAATAGTTACACAGCGCATGCGTATATACAAATTCAGCTCAATATTTCAGTGTACGAGATTAACCTCCACGTCAGTATGACACCATTCTACATATGCATACCACCATGCGAGCCGCCGCATCGGGGTAAGGTAGGGGGTGTTAGGACTCCAGTCGTGCTAAACGCTGGTTTCATTTTCAGAATTGTTTTCATAACAGCAACAGCCCATGGTTATAATATTCTCCCTGTACTAATAGTTTCGTTTTCATAATACTACCGAAAATTTTCGTCGCCATTGAGTCTCTGCGTGATTTCAAAGCCAACAGAGCGATTTTCCGAGAATTAAGCCGTGTCCCAATTCGTTAGGCATTAGGGAGGATGCGGTTAGCTACCTAAATATTTAGATGTCTTTCGCTAGGGGAGCTTGATTTGGGACATCCTTCGCTAGTATTGCCGTCTACCGAGCTGGAAAAGAATGAAAAACATATGAGCAATTAATAAAGAACTGAATGAAACAAATGAAACTTGAAATTAAGACATTTTTGACGCCTTTGGCTACCTTCGTATGCGTTGTGAGATTTGGAAAGTGAAATTACATTTTTTCATCCATTTCGTTGTCTGGAGATTCGTTAGTTTTTAGTTTTCGGCGTATTTAGGTTTGTGTAGGTGTTCTGGGATTTAAATTCGTTTTATTTAAGTGTACTAAGGAAAATTTTTCGTTTGTAGTCGGGTGTTGGTTTGCGAAATTATAGAGAATTCTTTCAATTACAGACAAAATACTTGCCGGCCATAGTTGCCACTTTTCAACTACTTCTTTGTGTAAGAGTTTCCTTGTATGACGCATGCAGCGCTTTGCATGATGGGAAATTCAATATGGAGGCGGATTGAGGATAAACTCCATCTACCCTAAATTTCACCCCCGAGAAAGGCACCTAAATCCGCTCCCCCATGATGCCTAACGAATCGGGACACACTTCAAGATGGCGTCCTCCCTAAATCTACCGATTTAGCTGCCTAAATGGCGAATTGGGACACAGCTGTAAACTTGGCCCAATGGACTCCTCATACCACAAAGATATCCACTCTCAGGAGAATAGGAGCGGTAGTTACCGAGGAAATGTTTGCATAGTCATACGCCCAATTCAAGAGATTATATCAAAAGATGTGATCCTATTCATCGATATTTCATTTCTTCGTAACTATTGCTGGTAAGACAATAAACAAAAACTTCTTCAGTTTAATTTCCGTTGGAGATAATATCTTCTGGAATTTCTATCTCTTCTAACGCATTAACCGACAAATCTCCATTCCCAAGTCTTATCAAACAATCTGCAAAATCTTCTCCTTCTTCTTGACCAACTCGCGTATTTGTCCGACAGTAAAAAGAACTTAATGTTGTTCCATTTTGCACTTTTTCAATTGATAGGCCTAAAAGTTCTCTTCCGTTGGCTCTAGCTAAGGAAAAGAAAATCCCACGACCGATCGGAGATATGCCTTCCCTAAAAAGTATCCTCGGATTTCGAAATCAGAAAATACTCGGCCCATGACAGTCCTTCCGCCTGTGAGTCTTTCCGGGCAAGGCATGGGATTCCAAGATTGTCTACAACACTTGTCCCAAAGGTTCAGTTGAAAAGCCAGGAAATAGGCTAAAAAGCAAAAAAAAAACTGTACTGATTATTTTACACGTGCGGGGTAAGGCATCTTTCGTCGTTTATTAATCATGTTCAACCGAAGAAAAGTAATCAGTGTAGAGTCTAGAACACACGTCATTGGATCCACATTTGATAACCGCGAGCGCCTTCACGTCCGCGACCATGACGCACTTTAAAAAAATTATAAGGTTGTGTCGTTAAGTATTAGATCGGGACGAAATAATGTAATGGAAATTTTCTCACGAAAGTTAGATTTCGGCGATTCCATAGGAAAGGGATTAAGGGGCAGAATTTTAAGGAAAAACGAAGTGTAAAGAGAAATAGATTGCAAGAATTAAATACTTCGGTAAATGTCCGCTTCCGTCACACACCTTTCAAACACTTATTCCCGGAAATTGGTGATATTAAGGATAATGACTGTGACATAGTTTAGTTCTTGAAGAATCACAGTACAAAACGATAGTTATAGCAAAGTTGTTAAGCCACAGATTTTTGAGATATTTACGTTAGAAAATGACCAATTTTCGTCATTTTTCTGACTTTTTCGACGCCATTTTCTCAGTTTCGCGAAAGCTCCGACAGAGGGATATTTCTTACTTCACCTCTACAATATACGCTATGTACGTATCTACATGCCTACTCCACCTATTTCCACCCTTCTAATCTCCAACCGTCTCGAGGGAGATTTTTTTCTAGAAAATATACGTCTCTACATGCCTACACTACCTATTTCCACCCTTCTAATCACCAATCGTCTCGAGGGAGATTTTTTTCTAGAAAATATACGTCTCTACATGCCTACACCTCATATTTTCATCCTTCTAATCACCAACCGTCTCGAGGGAGATTTTTTTCTAGAAAATATACGTATAAAACATGGTACGGGAGATGTTAGTAGGTAAACGCAACTCAGCGACTGTCGCGCCACGCTGCGGTCAATAGTGGAAACAGTGCAATGTCGGCCGGTAAAAACGTCACCTCTAGCTTTGAAAATTTCCTATTTATCGTAAATTACTTATTCCCCAAAAATAAAATTATCACTAGATACCGGAATCTTTCTAATTTTTGTCACATAAATTTCGCGGCGATACGCTATGTGGAAAGGGTCGAAAACAATTTTTGAAAAGTGTGTGACGGAAGCGGACATTTACCAATACTTCATTTTCTCTACCATCCGATAGTGAAAGTTTTAACCCTTTACCTTGATTACAAGTGATTTCAAATAGCATAAAACAACCTCTGTATTCATTCGGAGTAAATTAGGGGACCATTTTAAGGGTCTATATGCTCGTTTAGTATTATGAGATACTGCACGGTTTTATGCGTAATAGTTAGATTTCGGCGATTCAATAGGAATAAAAAAACAGTTATTATATACAGGTAAGAATGAGGTAATACCTTATAAAAGTGTTACATTCATGTCAATACAGCTCTTACTTTATGAAGAACTGAGGAGAAAAACTTCCACGTTAGTAAGATTGTTTCGTGCAAAGCGCTGGTATCATTATTAGAGTTGTTTACATAACAGTCCGTTGCCATAATAGCCTCGTTGTGATAATTGCGTAATAGTTAGATTTCGGCGATTCAATAGGAATTTAAAAAAAGTTGTTATTTTCAGGTAAGAATGAGGTAGTGAGGGTTTGGCCCCGTTTTAGTGTCAATAGTTTATGTATTCTTTGCTAATGAATCCATACGTAATAGGTAATTTCTAAGCTAACTTTTACGGAAGTAAAACTTGGTCGAATAGATTTCTCGTACCCTTATACCATGGAGTACCCACTCTTAGATTCCGTACTTTTCGCTCATGTATCAGATAAGGCGTAAAACGACCGGGACGAATTTCCCGTTAAAAGCCACTGCTCAGGTTGCCAAGGAAATATGCAATTGTTGATATCGGGGAAAATTTGCAATATTTTCATTGAAAACGTAATTTTTAAACAAAAACGAGGTGTATGGGAAATTTGATTGCAAAAAATTAAATACCTCATTCTTTTTACCATCCGATAGTGAACATTTTAACAATTTAACTTAATTGCAAGTAATTTAAAAAAGCAAAAAAGAAACCTCTGCATTGATTCCGAGTGAAATTGGGGCCCATTTTGGGGGTCTTGGGGCTATTGCAGCCTTTTGCAGTTTTTTTTACAGAGATGAGACCTATCGCATTGAATTTCTCGCATCAAAAAACCTTTGCATACAAAATTTAACAAAAATCGTTAGAGCCGTTTCGGTGGGGGAAAAAGCATACATGCAAACATACAAACAAAGATTGGTCGTTTAATGTTATAGGATATTCTTCTTCAAATGGAAGAGAGGACCAATGGTTGTGTAAGCATTGTTTTAAATTTAGTTGTCACCAGGCTTTTCCTACTCAAATTTCAACCTTTCAAGAAGTGTCTGCAATAAATTGAAAATCTTTCAAGCAATCCTGCATGCGCTTGCTTCCCAAGAATCTGCTATTTATTGTTGGAAGTTGCGATCATCCAAAATAACCTGCGATTGCACAGATGGGTCCCCATCTGGCGGAGAGTCCAGGAATTTAATGAGCATTGTCGCTATTTGTATTTATTTACTGGTTGAGATGGAAATAAAAATAAATAAAGCGTTGTTGTGTGTTCTCGCCAATCTAAGGAGGTGTTTGTTTCACTGACTCCCTGTAGCGAAATAGTATTTTCTGGTTATTTATTTGCCGTGTTTGTTCCAGAAAATTAACTTCTGCCGACATTTATTACCTCCTCCTTGATTTTAAATTTTAGCGCGTTCATATTTTTATCTAGTGATTAGATGTCACATAAGTCCTTGAATTTTGAACTCTACTGTATGGAGTCAAATATAAGACAATATTTTTAAACATTCAATCACTCTGAACTTGCAACTTTTCGTATTTAAGTTTTTGACAGCCGTCTCAGCCATACCTAAAATTATTTATATATATATATTATTTATACTAAATTAATTAAAATTTAAATTAATATTACGTCCTGATTTTCATTTCACAGCCTCTCCGGAAATAGAGACAACTCTCTCCCCCAGGCATTCCCATCCTGATGTTCCAAGTCTGCAAGAGAAAATTCAGGTACGCGGTGGATGGAGGAATGCGATTTGAATAGTTGATGGCCTTAAGGGGGCTGACGACTCAAGATAACCTATGGAAACTTTCTTTGTAGTAATTTTTATCTGTCGCACTGGAATTTGAGAAATCGAAAAGCCATTCAAATTAGGGATAATTTAACCATGGTTTATAAAGGCTTTTATGCAGATCTTTATTCTCTTCAATTTTTACATATGACTACCTACTAACATTTTGTGTAGACATACTGCACATACCGTGCACATACGTATGAAAGTTTTCCTCTTGCGCTCTTAGGTAAAGCACCGTTATTTTCTTGCCTTACTGTCAGCTTTTGGTGGAACATTATATAGAATAGGTATTCACTAACCACTCTGGTACAATACGTCGGCAGGACATCGCAGTTTTTGTATCGGTTGACTATTCCAGCCTACATCCCGTTCATGTCCGTCTCGTAATAGGTCTTTAGAGATTAGACCTGCTCTATACAGGAGGATATCTATTCTGACTTAATTTTTGGGGGCTTTAGGATCTGAACTGAACCATCTCAGGAGTGTTACTCCGGCCTCAATTATTACATTAAAAACTGAACTCAAGTAGACTGTTGTGCCTACTGTCGGTGCAAAAATTATGTAGACTCGAGTTTGAACGCTGATTGAAAATGAACCACGATACTTATGTGAATATAAATTACAGCAAACTTTAGCTTGTTTTATTTTGAGTTTAACCGTGGTAGCCGATTATTTTTACAATGCACAATTGAATTTTTATTGCGGTGAGAACAAAAAAAGTTCCGGGTTTTTGGCCGTTTCGAACGGAACGCTTTCTTTGACATTTAACGGTGAAGAAACTTGAGGTTGAATCTAAATGAATCTGTAATATTGTGTGGGAAAAACATATTTACATGTAACTTTAAACGTTCAGTTTTTTATAATACACCATAAAAATGTTATCATCAAGTTTATGAAATAACCTTTTCTTGGTGATGAAAAGTAGTAGAAGCATGACCTTGGTCGTGTTTTGAAGCTCTTTAGAGCGGTATTTTATAATGCATTGAAGGAGCATATGAATAACGGGTTCGGTCCGCAACCCGCAATGGCAAAAGCGCTCAAACTTTCACCACCCCTCAAGCGAAGAAGGCCGCCTCATCGCTAGCTCGAGCCCGCTAAAATACTCGGTTGTTTATTAACTCGTTAAAAATCGATATCAAAGTGTGGGTTTGCTATGGTAATTGCTATAAAAAACTGTTCTAAAGAGCTTCAAAACAAGACCATGATCTTGCTTCTACTACTTTTCATCACCAAGATAAAGTTATTTAATAAACTTAATAACAACTTTTTTATGGTAAATCATAAAGAACTGAATCTTTAAAGTTACATGTGAATAGGTTTTTTCCACACAATGCTACAGATTCATTTAGATTCAACCTCAAGTTTCTTCACTATTAAATGTCAAAGAGAGCGTTCCGTTCGAAAACGCCAAAAACCCGGCCTTTTTTTGTTCTCACCGCAATAAAAATTCAATTGTGTAATGTAAAAACAATCGGCAACCACGGTTAAACGCAAAATAAAACAAGCTAAAGTTTGGTGTAATTTACATTTATATAAATATCGTGGTTCATTTTCAATCAGCGTTCAAACTCGAGTCTACATAAGTTTTGCGCCGACAGTAAGCTTGTGGAATCCCTTGTACCTAATGATTTTTGTTGTAGCCGTCCAAAAATTAATTAATTTCGCAAAAATTGACGGATTAGGGGAACCTTGGACGCCTATATTTATGTAGTTGTTAGAAGGTACTTTCCGAGTGCCTTTTCTGGAACCTTAATTTTGATACTTCTCCTTGAAAGCACATTGAAGAGGAAACTACTCCCGCGAAGTGAATGAAGTGTTCCAATAATTCAGCTCTATTTAAGAAATGTTTATTTTCCATGACTTCTCTGTACAATTACATCATATAAACTTACACATCGTCCAATGTTTTGAAGTTGGTATTTATAAATATACAATTACTTTAATGATTTCTTGTTTTAAAACACGCTACCCCTCAGTATTTGGGCTATTTATATAATTGTTTAATAGTATTTGTTCAGCTGTATTTATATATTGCATTTCGTTCGAAAGTATTCTCGAATTTATTCACTCGTTCTAGTCGATATGCCCTTTTCAAGGCGATGGAAGTATTTTCCCTCCAGCCTGACTGGCTGCTTGATTTCCAATTAATCTTTCCGAATCCTTCTCCATTGATAACTTCACAGGATCATACTCAGGCCGCCTCCATGCTGGTCAACCTGCTCCGACGCCTGGCTCGCATTCGAAACGCACCGGACGACCAATCACTCTTCGATGAGGTGCACGAGGGCTCCTTCGGGAGCAGGAGAGGAACCTCTGGGGTTCCCCGCAGGGAGACCCTGGAGGGACTCCTGACAACCCTGCTCAGCCTACTGACGACGGACGAGGAACGACCCTTGGACCTTGGAATCCCCAATGCTCGTTACGACGTGGAACCTGAGCGTGTCGACGGCGAGAGGACGACGCCCACCAACGCGGAATGGGCGGCTCCACCGGAGGCCAAAGACCGCTCTATTCCGGTGAGGACCGCCGTAAACTTGGAGACCAATCGCGTTTCCTATAAGGGAGAAGACGTGGGCGTCGGACGACCGTTTAAGACAAAAGATCCCGAGACTAATTACGACGAGACCGAATATGGTGATGACGCCTTGGCGCTGTTCGTTTCCACTCCGAAAGATGCTCCTCTCAAATCTTCAGAGTCGCTGGAGGCGCAAGTACAGACCACAACGGCACCCACAACAATACCTGAGGACCCCAGTCTCGCTTCCAGCGAGTTTGGGACGTCTTTGGGGGAAAGAAATTTCGAGTTTCAAGACACCGAGTCCTTTGGCACCACCGAAGTGACCCGAGATGGGGTTGAGACCACGACAGTCACCACAGTCGAAACGGACAGACCGACTACACTCCTGGTCTCAGATCCGACGGAAACTACTCTTCTCTCAGAGACCCAGACGCCCACCACTTCGGAGCCCACCACTGTGGATTGGGGGGCCGATTTCGCATTCAGCCAACGGAAGGCCATCAAAGTAGAGGTGATTGGGAGTGAAGAGGAAGCTGAGACTCCCATCATGACCACTCCGTGTCCCGGCGTCTTCTCATACTTTCATCACCTGGCTGGGCACGACGTGTGGTACGGGAACATCACACTCAAATCGGACGAGGACCTCATCGGGTTGCGAGTGGATCTAGAGCTGGACAAGCGAGCCCAGGGCCTTGGGGTGAGCATTTTTCTCATTTCATTTAAGGTAGTCCAACCTTGAGCTGGATTTTATCATCATTAGTCGTACAATTCTAAGATTGGTTTTCCTGTAGCCCTTCATCCTCCCCTGTCTACTGCTAATAGGATTACTTCCTGGTTGCTATTCCTATGTACTTCATATGCCCCTGCCATATTCATTCATGTGCCCCCTAATGTATGTTTATAAATCTGCCGAGTAGTGCTAACACCATGTTATGCATGTCCCCTGCATGACTCTTGTGTCACGTTTACAATGATACATTATTGATTATTGCAGTAGTTTCTGTAGCATTTGTAGCATACCCACAGTGTGGTGTATGTTGGTGAAAGTTAATCTCTTCGCTCTACTTCATGTTGGTGATAAGTTACCGCCTGCTTAACACTCTTGTGGTGACTTTCAGGGTGATGAGTAGATGTATATGTACTTCCTTCTTTATTTTTCACATGTTTTTATCCATTGATATTCCTCTTAGGATTTTCCTTCAATTGCATTCTCGATAAACCTCTTTTGTCTCGGGATATGTCCAATCCATCTGATTCTTCTTTTCTGTATCGTGTACTATAGGGTCATTTCCTCTACTACTCTTCTGTATACTCTTTCATTTCTTATTTAATACGTTCATTTGATCTTCAGCATCCTCCTTCTGGACCAGGTTTCGAAAGCTTCTAGTATTATCTGGTCTACTTTTACCATGGTCAATGTTTCCAACCCGTGGAGGATCACTCTCAAAACACGGATGTTTTCTATTAGAGTCTTCTCGTTTGTAGTCCTACTTTTGAGCATAGCATGCTTGAATTTTAATGTCATTTAATTCGCTTTCTAGCTACTTATAGAAAAAATTACCCCATCTTAGTCATGAGGAGCAAATTCCTATCTTCTCCCGCCACTTTTTTGCATTACGAACTTGAAATTACGTGTTGTCGAGGGCTGCAAAGGCTTCTGGAACATGGGTAGAATGAAATTTCTCTGACCAACGTAGCTGCTATTTTCGTGAATAACTGTCATTATGAGGTAATTATATCTCAGAGAAAGAAAGGAATGGTGATGCAATGTCGGAGCATTTCCAAAGTTTTATAATATCTACTTCAAATTCAATGATGTTAAATGATAGAGTGGGTAAAAGAAAGAGTAATTCTGTATCTAATCATCATTACCTGTTCAATCCTAAGATTGGTTGACTGCAGCCCTCTACCCTTCCCTATCTGATTCTAGTTCTCTCTTTATTGGTCCATGAACATTTTCCTGGATCTTCCTCTGGGGACTTCTCCCTCTATTTTACCTTTAATTGAGTTCTTCACAAGCCCATTGTGTCTGAGGGTGAGTTCAATCCATCTTGTTCTTCTATTCTGTGTGGTGCTCCATATGGTCTTTTCCTCTTCTACTGTTCTGTTCACTTTGTTTCTTATTTTTTCCATCCATTTTGTCTTCAACATTCTTTTCCAGCTCCAGGTTTAGAATGTGTCAGCTTTTCCAATGGACCATGCTTCCGATTCATGGAGTGCCACGTTCCAAATGAATGTTTTCACACTGTATCTGATATAAACGATATTTTTGCAAAAAAAAATGTTCATATCAAGCCAATTTTCTCCGAGAACTGAATGGTGGTAAAGTTATGGTATCTTCCTTTCATTTTATCTTGAGTTATAGGCGCATTACTGCAATCATTGATGCCAATGTGTGTAGGAGTTTTGAAAACAGCGCTGGAGTATGCTCCTGGGATTGGGAAAAAGTATTAATCAAAAATATATATTCGTCGAATATCCTGCTCTTATAGCACCTTAATTGTGCTTTTCATAGCTAAGATGAAAGCAGAACTTTTAAAATATAGCCGCAGAAAAATGTAGAACTCATAATTTATTGTGATGTGATCTGTAGTCACTGAATTTTCTTAGAAAAAATTACCTTAGGAAAATCTCATCTTGATTGGTTTTATCTCAAAGACTATTTTTTTTCAAACTGGGCACATCCATAGTTTTCAATGGTTAAAGGCAATTTATTGAGCTCACGATAAAAGAGAACCCCATTTTGGAAGCGAAATCACCCACCATGTTGGTGTTTAGAGGAATTCACTCTAATGAGGTTGGAAAATGGGCTTAACCCTTGTCAGTTATCCTGAAAATAGAGCAGCCAAAAATAAAATAATTTGCTTGAACTTTGATCTGTAATTTGGGTCTTGCTTATCTTAAGATATTGGTGTCAGTAATTTTTATTTTTCTATGAGATATTTAAATATGTATTTTTTATTTTTAAAAATTCATTTATTATTATTATTAGTTAATTTTATTTAAGTTAATTTTTTTATCTATTAAATTAAATTAAATTTAATTAATTTTTTTAATTATAAAATATTATTAATATAATAATTAATTACAAAATATAAATTAATTTTTTTAATTATAAAAAATAATTTAGTCAATTATTTAAGTTAATTTATTAAAATTAACAAGATGTGAATTCCATATGCATAAAAAATTTAACACTCAATTTCTCTCTACCAATAGAAGCTCTGATATTTTGGTTCTAAATAACGAATGAATCATTTCTCTCAATTCACTCACCGTTTATGATACCCATATCTATTATTTTGTTCATAAATGGATCATTACTGTATCATGTATTACACTTGGTTACTCTATGTTCTGCTTCATTACTATTACCTCACCATGCAATAATCATTGCTTGATGTCTTGAACGAGACTTTCCCTTTTGGTAGGCATTTTTTTCAATCCAAAGGTATTTTCATAATTTCATAACCTCTTCTTGCCTACTCCGACGCATACTAAGTTCCCAATCAATCCAGGTTTCTTTTCCACTGTATTTATATCTCACGTTTATCGGTATAACTAATTATATTATGCATTTCTAAAACTATCCAAATTTTGGAATCTGCCTTTTTGGCAGAAAGATGTTTGTCCATATATAAAATAGGTAATTGTAGTTCGATGTTCGACCAGATTGTAATTTTTTCCCTATGAAAACACTTTACTACGGTACATGTTATCCCTTAATGCCAATAAATAAAGCTGTGAAGAGAAAACCTCGAAAGATAAATTAGCCGTGGCCCTGGTACAGAATTGAAATGGACGATTAATGTATTTGATCTTACTTGTCTGAATAAAAGACCAGTTAGCCAACCTGAGACGCTACAAAAATGTATTTTAACATATTAACGCAATTCGTGTCTCATGGTACTTTAGCAATAGAAGTAAAGAACTTTATGTAGTGTTTTACATGGTACACATAATAATAAAAATTTCGAGGACCAGAACAGAGGATTATGAGATTTCTATAATCACCGCATCAATTTCCATTGACCCATAGCTGTACATTCAATACTTACAGTGGTGGATTGTACACTGAAATTTGGGTACATTGATTTAATTTTCCCAAATTTCAGACTGACATTTTGTTATCAGTTTACTCAATGGATTTTTTCTACATGCGCTACAATTTCCAATGTAAAAATGCTGGTATTAATTGTCAAACTGGCCCTGAAAATATTTCTGTTAGAGGTTAATATTGTGGTATCTTTGGAAGAATAAGTTATTTCTTGTTCAAATGAGACCAAATTCATTTATTTCTAGATGGAATTATATTTTGCTCAAACAAACTTAAGACAGTCCATTTCAGCGTAATAAAACATCATTTGTAATTAGGTTTATAAAAATTTAATCGTAATTTTAAGTAATGAAGTTTTAAAGAAACTAAGAGTTCTGTTTAGTTCTATTTCATTCACACATCAAATATTTGTCAAAAATATGCTTTCAAAGCTAACCCATTTCGTCACGTACTCGTCACAAACTGGCCCGAAAATATTTTTTATACTCCAACTCGTTCGCTCGACTGATTTTTCCAAATTTCAGACTGAACTTTCGCCATCAATATTCCCAATGGATTTCTTCTACTTAACACTTGACACAGTAGTTTGAGCTGAGATATTTCCCTAGTCATTACAGAAGCCATATTCGAATGATCCGTTTAAATTTTAGCAGCATTGGGAAGCATGAATTAAATACCACATTATTAATAGCGCAGTTATATTATTATTATTATTATTAAGAAATTGCTAAAAGTAGACCATATGGTCCGGTGGTAACACAGATACCGAGAAAATACCAATATACATACATGTAAAAATTAAAACAAAGACATTGCCAAAATAAAAAAAAGCAAAGTTATTACCTTAGAAAAATATGGGGGGAAAACCCTCACAGTACAACTCCCCACAATCTCGTCATTAACGTCAGTGTCTTATTTGGGAAGGGCTCTAATACTTCTTTGGGTAACTCATTCCAATCCCTTATCCCCCGATGCAGGAAGGAATATTTCAATGTGTTTGAGAGCTGCCTTGGAGGCTCTATCTTATATTTGTGATCTCTTCTCGCCAGATAACTAGGTTTTTTTAATCTTTCGAATATGTCCCTCCACGCAGGATCGCCAATGTATGCCTTATGCATGCACTTGAGACGTGCTTTCCTCCTCCTCGATTCTAGTGATGTCCAGCCCAATACCCTCATCATCTCCGTTACACTAGCCTTCCTTTTAAAATTTCGCATCACAAATCTTGCGGCTAAACGCTGAACTTTTTCTAATTGCTTTATCTCCCCTCCCAAATAAGGGTCCCAGACTGACGTAATACTCTAAAATGGGCCTAACAAATGTCTAATAGGCGAACTCCTTGGTTTTCTTACAACTTTTCCCAAGGGTCCTCATTAAAAAGTATAACACTCTAAAAGCCTTCGTTGTAATTTTTTCAATATGTGGCCCCCATTGCAAATCCCTATTTAAAGTCACTCCAAGATAATTACAGACACTGGATTCCATCAATAATTCGCCCACAATGAAATAATTATTTGAGATAGCTATTTTTCCTTTCCTGAATCTTATGAGTTTTGTTTTACTTGCATTTATGACTATGCCGTTTTCATCCGCCCATTTCTCCAAATTATTTAGATCGTTTTGTAAGATATCGCCGTCATCGACTTTTTCCATTGCTCTGTAAATAATGCAATCGTCTGCAAACATCCTAACAGAGCTCTTAATATTTCCACCAATATCGTTCACATAGGTTATGAATAGTTAAGGTCCCAGTACACTTCCTTGCGGCACACCTGAATTGGCATCGAATTCCTATATAAATGTGTATGACGTAAATTCTAGGTATTCAAATAAAAATGTTTGTTTTTCCTCATTTTTTTCACTCGGTACGTTGAAAACTCCTTCACTATGGAAGGTTTTTTGCAGTTCTGGAAAAACTACTGCGATTGTAATTAATTAAATTTTAAAAAAATAGTTGAGAAAACATAAAAACATAAGTGTTAGATTTTCCTCATTTTTTTCGCTCGGTACGTTGAAAACTCCTTCACTATGGAAGGTTTTTTGCAGTTCTGGAAAAACTACTGCGATTGTAATTAATTAAATTTTAAAAAAATAGTTGAGAAAACATAAAAACATAAGTGTTAGATTTTCCTCATTTTTTTAGCTCGGTACGTTGAAAACTCCTTCACTGCAGAAGGTTTTTTTTGCAATTCTGAAAAAAATTACTGCGATGACAATATGATTGATTTTCATAAAAAATTCATAAAACATAAAAACTACACCCTGTTATAACAAATAAATCCAGGCTTCACTTTGTGGAACCTCTCCACATCGGAAATCAAAATATTCCAGTATTGGTCCACTAAATAGATTTATTCTTTACGACCCGAGTTTCGTCACCTAGAGATGTCATTATGTGACGAAACCCGGGTTGTAAAGAATAAATCTATTGAGTGGACCAATACTGAAATATTTTGATTTCCGATACACCCTGTTGTTTTTTTTAAGAGGTTTAGGTGTTAAACATGCCTCATTTGTTAAAAATAAGGTCTCTCTGGAGAGTATAAACTACCATTTATCTTGTAAAAGATTTGTACGTAAACTACCATTTACCTTGTAAAAGATCTCGTATGTTTCGTCAAATATATATTGAATAGTACTTCGGTAAAGGGCTGATATTTTTGGATCTTTGGAAGGGTGAGAGGGGAATGTATTGCTTGCCAAAAATCCCGGAAAATAGTCCGGAAAGAGGCTATTATTTTGGTATCTTTGGCGGAGTAAGTGGTTTTTCGTTAAAATGAGACCCAATTCACTGATTTCTACATGTTATGATATTTCGCTGAAACTAACTTAGTGAATGAGGTTGAATCGAAATTGAGAGAATGCGTACAAACAATTATGGTACGCATATGAGTAAGTATAGGATCTACATCTACATCTACGTAATACCCTGCGAGCCACCACGAGGGTGTGTGGCAGGGGGTGAAGATCACCAAACATGCACTATTGCCATGTAAGTAGGATATATAATGTAGACATGCTAGAAAATAGGGTCATAGTTTATTAGTTACTACAGTAGATTATTAGTTATTGCAAGTAATTGCAGTAGTTATTACAATAGAATATTAGTTACTACGGTATAGTACAGGTTAAAATCTACATAATAAGGAAGGGATTATTGGTTGTTATTACATGCATCATGCACTACAGACTATTCTAACTATGTTTCACCTACCTATCCCTTTTGCTACGTTGCCTATTGTTCTCTCTTATGGTACGCGGGAAAAATGACATTTTAAATCTATCGGTACGACAATCTATCTCTCTAATTTTGTTAATATGGTCAAACCTAGCATAATACGCAGGGGTTCTTAATATATATCTAACGTCATCTGTGAACAAATCGGTTTCGAATTTACTTAAAAGGTTTAACCTAAATTTTAACCTGCGTTCTGATAGTAATTCCCATCCTAGTTCTTCTATTAAACTCGTAACACTAATACAATTATCATAACGACATTTAACAAACCTAGCAGATCTCCTTTGCACGCGCTCTAATTCTTTTATCATACCTTCCTCGTAGGGATCCCATATACTAGCGGCATATTCTAAATGAGGCCTGACAAGTGTAAAATAGCTTCTTTCTCGGACTCTCTCATCGCATTTGCCTAGAACCCTTTTTACGAATCCTAATCTACGGTTTGCTACACTAGTTATTTCCCTGATGTGTTTCCCCCATGACATGTCTTCAGTGATGGTGACGCCTAAGTATTTAATTGAATCTACGTTACATATTTTGTTTTCCTTGATGCAATAATTATTCCGGGGAAAGCCACTCTTTTTCCAAAAATTCATAGTCGCGCATTTCTTCAAATTTAATTCTAGCTGCCATCTATCACACCAATCATCAATCGCATCTAAATCCTTAGCTAAACACTGTCTGTCCTCTTCATTTCTAATTTCCTTATACACTACTGCATCATCGGCAAAAAGACGGAGCTTGCTATTTTTTACTACACTATTCATGTCGTTTACGTACAGAAGAAATAAAATTGGGCCTATCACGCTTCCCTGGGGAACACCCGATGTAACTTTTACTTCGCCTGAGCTGACACCATCTAATACCACCCTTTGAACGCGTTCATGTAAGAAATCTCCTAACCAGCCTACTATATTACTGTCTATTCCGTATGATGCTAACTTCGCGAGTAACTTACAGTGGGGAACCTTGTCAAAAGCTTTTCTAAAGTCAAGAAACGCTGCATCTACCTGTACGTTACCTTCTCCGGAAACTAAAATATCGTGAACAAAAAGACCTAATTGAGTTTCGCAAGACCGCCCTTTTCTGAACCCATGCTGGTTTGTTATTAATAAATCCTGGCTGTCGAGGTGTCCCATTATTGATGTAACTATTATATGCTCTATAATTTTACATGATAGTGACGTTAATGATATTGGTCTATAATTACATGGCTGTTCCCTATCTCCGCTTTTATAAATTGGGGTCACGTTTGCTATCTTCCAGTCTTTGGGAACCGCGTGTTCTTCGAGGGATTTGTTAAATATTACTTTAAGATACGGAGCCATTTCGAGAGCTAATTCTTTATAAACACGAGCTGGAATTTCATCAGGACCTGAGGACTTGTTCGGGCTAATGTTACTTAGTAAGGATACGATTCCGCTACAAGATATATCGATTGGGGGCATTGGTTGTTGAAATCGGTCTGGTATGGTTTCGCGGAAACTATGCATAGGTTGATTAAAAACACTCTGAAAAAAGTAATTCAAACAAGGATACATCCATAGAAATTAAATTTAGAAAATAATAGGAGCGATATAGGATTGAAACTAATACAGGGAAAGCTTAAAATGTAGATTGACAGTATACTGCATTAGTTTAAAAATAGTAAACACGTCACAGAGCATACTTTCCCGACCATGTGTTTGGTTGACATGAAAAGTAATCTATATGTCCAGTATCTTTATGCTCGGTTGTAGTTATGTTATTCTAAATGCGAAAGAACGTATGCATATATGGCAGAACAATTGCTAGATCACTCTACCATTTAATTAAGAATCAAGAGTAATATCATAAATCTGAATTAATTGAACTAAATAATGATTTATTTCGGTACCTTTGCATTAGTGAACCAAATAACTCTATACTAAGTGTAAAATGTTAATAGGGTTCTTTCCCCGCATTCATTGAATATTCTCCGAAATATTGGTAAGCTTAGCTCAATGAAACTTTTAGTCTACCAGTGAGTATTTTTCTTCTTTTCAGGTATTGCTGGGCAATGTGACCACCAGAGATAATATTCACTTCACCGTTTGGAATGCCACAGCCACAATTGATCCGGGCGAATCCATATACGTTTACTTCTTCGTCAAGTATGACCCCGAAGACGCGGTTCCACCCAAGATACAAACTATCCGGCTCAATGGGATGCAGATTTGTTCAACGAAGGAAGGTCAGTCAAAGTCTAAAGATTTTGTGGATTATTCCATTTGTAATAAAATGTGATATTAAGTGTAAGATAAGTGTGACGTAGAGTGGAAAATTAAGATGCAAGGATTATTATATCTAATTCTGCATCTACTTATTACCCTTTAAGGCACTGAAATAGAGTTTGGCAGGGGGGTAACTTATCACCAACATGAACCAGAGCGAAGAAATTAACCTTCGCAAACATGCAATACATTATGGATATACTACAAATGCTACATAAACTACTAAAATATTATATTATGTAACTAAATGAACGCAATTGTCATAGAGTTCTATGACAATATATATATATATACTGTCGTAGAAATGTATAATTTCGTTGCCGTAGAATAATATAAAGGAACTAGATTGTCGTAGTTATGCCATAGATAGAGTGGTAGGTATGTTGTATTCGTGCATATAAATGGGAAATTAAAAAGTTTAGACGTACGGAATTCCGGGCTGTTTAGTTATTTAGCTACATCACGCATTTTAAGAGATGATATTTTCTTTTCTTGTACTAAATTAAATAGTATACCATAAAAAAAGTTGTTAATTTTTCTACGAGTTACTCGTATATTTTTTGTAAGCCGACCAGTATATTGCATTGCAGGAGAGAAATTTTATTCTTTAGGCTTGAAGTTATATTAGCATAAAAACTGTGTAAGAGTAAATGAGCCAAGGGGTTCCTCCACACCTGGGGGACACCCAGGTAACGACTATGAATACGGCCCTTAATCTATTCTCGCAGAAAATGTTGATATTTTTTTCAAGTACGACGGAAATCGGGGTAGATGAATTCCAAGTTCTCATTCTCTCAGTCAGAATTAAATCCTCTCTTAGGCGGACTCGGTTATTCATAGGAGTAATGGATACATGGTTAAGATTGAGCCACGTCAAATCTGCAATCCTCGATGACAACCGAAACCTTTCACCCTCCCCCGCCCCTCTACAGACCAACGCTTCTCGATCGGCTGGCGGCGGATTCCTTTCCCCGCGACCGTTTAGCGATGAGAACTTTGGATTGTTCGCCCGAGTCAGGCAGGAGCGATTCGGAGAAAGTCGCGAGGGAGGGAAAGGTATGGAGAAATATAGGGTCCTTGAACTGCGTCCCCCGAGCTCGAAAGGGTGAAGGCGTATTTGAAGAGGAGCCAGCACATTCTCTTTGTATCGCGAATAGAGATGATCTCGCGGAAAACTATTGTTTTCCCGAACTTTCTGAATTTAAGACTTTGAAGAAATCGGATCCTTTGGAGGCGAGTGGAATTTCTTGGGAAACGTTTCCCATTGTGGGAGAAACTGTGGAAATATTCGATTCCCATTATTCGGATATAATACCTCGTTATCTCATAATGCGCAGTCTGCAACGAAATGACCATTTTCAGTGATAATTTCAATTCCAGTTCGATGGGAAAAAATGAAGTCCAGGAGTGAAGGGCAATCCATTGGGAAAAGTGTGCCAACTGCTTTGGCGGTCAAGGATTTCCTGAAATGCGTATCGCACGGTTTTATGCGTGGGTGGCATAAATCCAAGATATATACTTTCACTCTTCTCGTTAGCTGGTCCGTTAGGTTTATGAGACATGCGTATTGAAGCTGTCAATGAGGTGAAAAACACATAAATTACAAGTTTATATAAAATAATGTGAGCATAAGTACTTTCAGCGGGTCGGAAAGAAACGAAGTGTTGCTTGACATTTGATACCACGGGAATATTTCCATGACTAGTCAATGACTATACACAAATTCTCTTGTATCTATCAAGTATGGACTTTGGGAGTATCGCTGATTTACATAGGCCGAAGAATGAGATAAGCATTAATCTTTATAAATCATACACATCGGTTGCATTATTTTTTTTCCCAGTTTTACATTTTATTTCCTAAGAATTTTAGCTTACTCAAATGGTAATGGATACTAGGGGTAGTATGAAAAGAAATACTTTTTAACAGATTATTGACAATTTTATTTCATAATTACCATCCCTTTAATTTTATTGCATGCTTATTTGGTAAAAATAAATTGGAAGAAAAAGGCGAGTGGTTAAAAAATTTTCGCCACATAAAAAATTTCCGTACCGTCTTTGAAATTTTTACCTGCGGTAATAGCAGGTTTTCGTAGAAATTAATTTCACTCATTTTTACTTGTTTTTTTTAAATTTGAAACCTATCACTATCGTATTTAAGTATTCTTGCTACTTTCCTTTGAGCACGTCATCGCTGTCACGTTAAAATTTTGAATTTGCCCTTATTTTGTTCCTTATTCGTTATGTGTTCTCAAAAGTTCTCGACGCTAAGCATGGAAAAAATCCAGTCATAGCATTGCGTAAATTCTGAAGGAAATAGGAATATTGTCAAAGCTTACGCTTTAGGGATCAATACCAACTGATATCATTTAATTACCGAGTATTTACACACCAATGGAATAGTATGATTAGATGTTTTCCATTATTTATCCCAACGTAATCAGATATCTAAATGAGACAGTTCCACGAGACCAACAGTGTGCCCATGAGTGAAGATTTTACATTCCTTCACGTTCTTTTACGGAAGTTTGATGTTGGCTATTTTTTACCGGACGTTCAACATATTCTGCTAGGGCCAAAAAATTTAGCAGAAATTATCACAGGCATAGAGTCAAGGAAATAGACTGTACGTCCGATAGATTTAAAATGTCATTCATTCCACGTGCAATAAGGGACCATCATAGTTACGATAGATCAGTTCTGGGAAACTTTGACCCTCATTGGGTACAGTAGGTTTTGCGCTTGTGCTAAATGTGTGAACATCATTATTAGCTAATAGCCCCAAAAGAAATATCCGGCAAGATATAGCTCCTGCATGACTTAGTACCTTGTATAACTATTCATCAGTCGCATTGAAAATACAAACAAGTATCTAACCGGTAGTTATAATTAGTATACTGCATCTTAGCATGTTCGTTAACGTAGCACTCTCCTAGTTAACGGTCTGACCGCGTATTGTCATCCTGACTGCTTTTGGCCTGCGCCTGGCATCCGGGCGAGCGTGCGCGGTTCTGATTTCAGCTGGTATGAGTGTTGCATGCCTGATGTGAAGTCATCCCGTGCCACACACTCTAGAGGTGACTTTCATGGTATTTCATAGATATAGATGAACATTCCCAGTTGATATAATGACGTGTGCCTTTGGATGGATGTGGTTGAAATACAGAATTTCACGTGGAATTCATTTGTACTCGAAAATGCGTATTATGGGCAATCAAAGAGGTACTTTTCTCTTTTGATTTTCATTCCATCCAAACAAAACCAAAAAGAAATAATCAAACAAAAAAGAATAAGCAAACAAAAAAGAAAGCTACTAACTTATGAATAATTAGGGGAAGTGACCGACGGACAAAGCTATTGTGTTGTAGTGAACTCTTGGGAAGGATGGAATAGGAAGAACTGTTCGTTGAATGCAGAAAGGGTTGAGAGGAACCTGTCGCTAGACTTTGCCTACACTTGACCAAAGACGCCAAAAAGACACCCACGGCTCAACCTCCCATCCAATGGCCAGTTTGAAGTGATGACCTCAACGTAGGGATACCACATCATCGACATCGATGTATCGGACTGCTAGATGTTTTTTGACCGAGCCATCGAAAACCTTGAGTAGTAAAATAAACCGATAAAAATTTAGTGAGCGATGAGTAATTTTATAAACATCGAAAAATCGATAACTCGATGTTTTAGTCGATGTGGCATACTTACCCCAACGAACCCAAATAGGGTTTAAAATGGCTCAGTCTTTCCCTGTCGTCCACTGCTTTCGTTGTATGTAATGTAAGAATGGTTGAGGGAAACCTGGCGCCAGCATTACTCTACTTTTCGCCATGTACTTCTGTAGATCCATGTGGCAGATTAATATACGTGAACTGTTCTCTTCCATGCAATGATTTGCAGGAGGAATGACATGCTTGTGAAATTTACCTTTAACGATGTGAACTTAATCGAACTGACCCATGGATTTCGAAAGAGTTTTCAGCGATTTTTATTATCCGCATTCCTATTGACAATCGTTTCAATAATAAGTTGTGATTATCTTCAATGTTTCAATAATTTCTTAATCATCCCAACCTTCATGTTGTTTCAGCCGAGGCACCTCCGCCGTCTTCCACAACATCGTCGACTGTGCTGCCAGTGGTCGGTAAGCGACGTCCTCTCCCGAATGAACGGATAACTTTCAAAAATACGGCCAACATCCAGCAATACGAGCAGCTGTATCGTACAACTCGCCCCTCGACGACGGATTTCTCGAATGAGAAATATTGGGAGGAACGCAGTTCGGATACTTATCGGAGCCAGCAGCAAGGTCATACAACGAGAATAACGACCACCGAGCCAGGTAAGAAATTTTTGGTGGAAATGTGATTTTAGTCACCGCTTGAATAATTTTACGTAAAATTTTCCAAGTTAATACTGCACCGAACGCTCTCTATTTCGTTGTCGTCTAATATGTGTGTGTGATACTGTTCAACAACGATATGACTGCTATGAATACTCCGCCGCCAGTCCTAACTGGTCGATCACGTCTATAGATATTATATCCTGTGGGAAAAACTTCGCTATCGTTAATATCCTCTGCAGCCCAGCTCTCTGTTCCAATTACTCTACCTGCGTTTTCAAATATATGCTCAACTCTTATGTTCTTTACGCTACGGAAATTTACTAAATTTAGCTTGATAAATGTCGGTTTGCTCTTTTCTTTGATTCTATGCGTTAAATTGTTGATGATCTCAAAAACCACCGAGAAGCGAGTTTTTCTTTGAAGTTCAACGATCAAAGCATTGAAACTTTTTCTCGTACTTGATTATAGGCATTCCATATTAAATTTAGTCTTTTGTCGAATTATTAAGACTAAAGGCAGGGACACAATAAACGTGTACGTGTGACGCGAGGACGTTAACGGGACAGCGGGAGACGGGGAACGCTAGTCAGCGGACACAATCGACGTTAACGCGGCCCGGAGTAACAATTGACTAACGCAGGCGCAGCTAAGAGATCAGGTGTAAACAAGTGTGAAGTTGTCTTCGCCAAGAGCTATCTTCGGCAGTTGGATGTATCTGCCGACAGATGGCTCCCGTTCCCGGATTCTCGGGACCATTCTGATTGGTTTTCCGTGTGCGGGACACGGGAAGAGATGAAAGTTGCCCATCTCTCGTGTACACGTACTCCCCGTACACGTTGATCGTGTCCGTTCGCTATACTTTCCCGTCAGCCATCTTTTCGCGCATTCCCGTTAACGGCTCACGTTACACGTACACGTTGATTGTGTCCCAGCCTTAATACGACGAGAATCGAGACAACTTGACAAAGAGAAGACCGAGGAGCGGAAAAAAGCCTTCCTGCCATATATCAGAGGAATCACGGACAAAATATCCAGAATATTACGAAGGGATCAAATAAGCACCATCTTTAAGCCACGCACACAAATAAGGGATATTATCAGAAATGTGAAAGAAAAATATAAAATGGAAACAGAGGGAGTATACCAATTGAACTGCAGCTCGTGTGATCAAGTGTATGTTCGGTGAAACTGGTCGGACAATAAAGACTAGAGTCAAAGAGCACAGTGCGGCAATTCGACTGGGCTACGCCGATAAATCAGCAGTTGCAGAACATGCCGCCCTAGGGTACACCATTGAAGTCACGAACCCAAAAATTCTCGCCAGAGAAAAAAAACATTTCAAGACGAGAATCTTCCGGGAGGCATTAGAAATTAAAAAGCATAACAAGAATTTCAATAGAGACCAGGGACAAAAAATAAGCGAATCATGGATTCCAGTAATTTTCTAGACAGAAGAGCGACGTCCAGAAGACTCTCCACCAACGCCCACCCCCTCCCCCTCTTGCACCACCGTGACGATATAAATTGATGCAAAATATAGGCAATTAGGTCATTCAGCCCTATGAGGTGAGATTCATTCAGGCATTCAGATGAGGTCTCCGGCAAAGGAGATGATACGTTGGCTTTTTTTAAATCTTGACGCGGGTTATCCCAAAAAAAAAACCATCACTGCTTGCCGGTTAGTGTTTTGTTTTTATAGTTGTTTGTTTCTTAATCTAATCTCTATGAGGCTGGAGGTGCAACTTATCCATGGTAGCTGTAAAATGATCATTTTGCTATGCAGTATACTAACTGCGTATCTACGTGTCTCGCAATATAAAAATATTATTGAAGTAAAGAAGCGAAGAAATATTTATTGTACTTGGAAATTTATCGTCCATTAAGAACACACAAAAAAATTCAATATTATAACGGAGCTCATTCATTACATATTGTAATATTTTGAAAAAGTGGGAACATTTTAAATAGATAAACAATAAATTATCACACAATAGTTCAAGGGGAGAACATTTCTTATTGTTCCTTTTCTAAGACATAAAGGTGTTGAAAATTTTTTTTCTTAAAAATACACAGCGAAGGGGAATATTTTATATCCTTATGAATACTGTTCCATAACCTTGCCCCAGCTACCCGAAAAGATCTTTGGTAAATAGTCGTCCTATGATAAGGGGTGATTAAATAGTCGGTAGCCATTCTAATTGTTACATTTGACGGGAAAAAGTTGCAACAGATACACAGGTTGTTCATGCTTGTAAAGACAATACAGAAACGTCCCAGGCATATATTTTCTTCGAGTTATGACCTTTAATCACTTACTTAAATTAAGCGTGTTGGTGGTTATTGTTGCCTACGTGACGTTGAATTGAACACATTAATCGAAGTTTGGCAACAGCGCTCTCCATTAGGTCCATACTGCCAACTAAATTTGGAATGCCCTATAGAAATTGATTGAATCAAACAGAGCTGAAGCATTGAATTTATCTTCTTATTTACTTAATATGTGGGTATAGCTAAGTGTCTACTTTAGTTTTTTTAATCACGAGTTAAATAATTGTGGTTAAGACTTTTCATTGAAAGTTTTTTTTTTAATTTCGTTATCCTAATTCCTCCAGTGGTGGCAGCTACAGAGCCAGTTACACCACCAGTGAGAGTCTCGTTCACCAGCGAGGAATATCGACCCCCGTTTAACGCTGATACGACTTTTGAAACAACTGTCAATATCGTGCCAACGGATGCGCCGACGACAAATGCTGAGAGGAAGAATAGCGTGGAGGAAGATTCAGAGTTTATACAACGACCACTGCACCCGGTTAATTCACCAACTACATCTACTACAGAGCAAGGTAAGGGTTTCCATTAGGAACAAAAATGAGGTGCAGGTAAACTTTTTTGTTGCATTATGAAAATTTTTGAGTGTCCAACACTGTAGAGTCGGAGAGTTCCCTGCCTTAGTAAAACAAGATATGAGATCTCACCCTGATATCTCTTGCAATTGTCCTCGGCTGGAGTCCAGCTATCTCTGATTTATGCTCTGGTTCTAGCATTATTGTTTATAGCATAAACTCGGAAAATGTTTATGCAATGAATGATACGTAAACGCTTGATTGGAGTCCAGCGCTTAAAAATATGTTTAAAGGATGTTCATCGCACTGTTATTACTATCCGCATAAATGAATCTTGAGTTAAAATCGGTAATGGGATTCATAATTAGGCAGAACTCTTTCGACAGGTCAGATTTCTATACCATTTGTTAATTTTTTGACATCGACACATTACCCTGCAAGCCGCCGCAAGGGCTAGTGGCAGGGGGTGTTTGGACACCAGCCGTGTAAAGATGTAAGGGATGAGGTTTTGGGAGGTGAAATAGTGACATGTATTATGAGATGGTATTAATATAATAATATAATATACTTTATTCACGGGTAATTAAACCCAATTTCACTTGAAATACATGTAGTACACAAGCAAATAATGAATTGTATAAAGAATTGCACGTACAATAAATTTACCTAAATCAAATAAAAATTTATAGGTCAGTTTCACATACCAGATAGAGCATAAAGGATAATTTTTTAATCTATTAAATATATGTTAACGTGGGACATAACTATAAGCTTCATACATACAAATTTATTCATAAAAATACGAAAGTCAAGAATTTTTCATTTTACTTTCTTAAATACTTGTCATCATAAATAATATATATCAAAAAAGATAATATATACGCTTTAGACAAACAAATTCATTCATAAAAATCCAATAGTCGAGATTTTTCATTTTAATTTCTTAAATACTTGTCATCATTAGTAATATAAAAAAATAAAAAAGATAGGAGAGACATTAAAAATCTGTTAAAAAATTACAAAAAATACAGAGAAGAAGAAGAAAAAAAAAATATATATATATATATTATATAAAATAATATATATATATATATATTATATATATATATATATATATATATATATATATATTATATATATATATATTATATATATATATATATATATATATATATATATATATATATATATATATATATATATATATATATATATATATATATATATATATATATATATATATATATATATATAACTGCACTTAGGATCACTTAAGTGACGAATATATAAAAGTTTGCCAGAGGAAGGCAGACGACAAACACAGAAAACAAAAAAATGATGAACACACTTACAAAGTTTCTTGATATTTCGGTGCCACTAGCACCTTGGTCGCAAGACGAGTCTTCGCTCTTGCGACCAAGGTGCTAGTGGCACCGAAATATCAAGAAACTTTGTAAGTGTGTTCATCATTTTTTTGTTTTCTGTGTTTGTCGTCTGCCTTCCTCTGGCAAACTTATATATATATATATATATATATATATATATATATATATATATATATATATATATATATATATATATATAAGTTATATCTCAATAACAAAGTCACTGATTCACAGATATTTTAAATTAGTAGAAAGAGGTAAAAATATCAACATTACAGTTGTTGCATAGTTTCATATCCCTATCTATCTATTGGGGCATTCTTTCCATAACATGTTCTGTGCCAGTTGCTCTGGAAAGTATCAGTGGATCTTAGGTTTCAAGGGGGCACCTAAAAATTAATCTGTTCCGGTATAGATGGACAGTCAGTTAGGTTATTGGTTAATTTGCAAATGAAGATCATGTCAAAGTATTAAGTGGAGCTCAGTTTTTACTGTGGTCACCTATTGTGCGCGTAAAGAACAAGTTTTATATATATCTGTTCGGCAATGTATCTCTCTTATTATATCGCTTTTGTCAGACTTTTTGTCCGACAGAGATGTTGTGAGGCATTATGATAATATTCTCTATGTCACCCTGAAACACACCAAACTAAGCCCAGAGTGCCGCCTCCGAGTCTCAAGGGGCTTCCACCTTAATCCCGCTAAAAGTTGAGAAATCCTATATGTTCGCTAGCAGCAGTTTTTAACAAAGCGTACAACTTTTCTTTGTGTTTCATTAATTTTTTTTTTAATAAATCTTTGTGACCAGGGTCCCAAATGCTCGCGGCGTATTCGACATTCCGACATTCGGCGACATTCCATTAAAGATATGTGTTATATTTCCACACCCCGTGCAAATAGATGTGGCCAACTTCGTTCAATTTCTCAAATACTAAAGCCAAAAAAAAAAATGTCATGTGAATTTGTCATTTCAGGAACTTTTGAAGATGACGGTGCGACATGCGGCCAGAAAGGGATTGAATCATCGAATACCCGTAAACAAGGCAAGGCGAGGGAATGGTGGCCTTGGCAAGCAGCCATCTACGAAATAAGAGACGATAACTTGTACTACATCTGTGGAGGTACCATTGTAGGAAAACGGACCATTCTGACAGGTAGGTACATGCTGCTTAAAGAACGATAATATTTATACTTTCACTTTAGTTTTCATCGACTGATAAGTTGCTTTCTTTTCCTACATGAAGCCGCTCGTTGCCTCAGCGACGGGGAGAATAAAGACGTATTTAATCCTAAGTCCCTGGCAGTATACGTGGGAAAATACGATCTTAATCGCTGGGACGAAGCTGTACAATATCGGGAGGTATGCCAAATTATTTTTACTTTAGCGGTAATTCAATTAATCCTATGTCCTTAATTATAATTCTACCTGACGTTTCAATTAGGAAAGTGTTAATTCGTTATCTGGTGGTCAGCGACTTTCCGTTAATGATATGCGATTTTATTTTCACACCCCATGCGAAAATAGACTCGCATTTCATTGACCCAGTGTCTCTTAAATTTCTGAGGCCGGAGCCACCGATTAATTACCCCTTTTGTAAAGCGTCCATTGGGAAAGTCTCTATTAAGCTTCCCAGATCTCAAGGAAGACGAAAACCAAAAAGGGTTGAGGGACTTTAACATTGACCTGATCCTGGATTGATGACGTCTGAATTTTAATATTGCCCGTGTTGGCTCTCAGGACGGTTGGCCAAGTAACCGAAGATACCTGCCAACCGCGTACGTATCAAAGGACGCCGAATCCAAATTCGGAAGAAAGGTTTCTGGCAGTCTTCATGAGAGCTGTAACTCTTGTAATCGACTGGAGTTGTGTGTTATTATCTGTGTTGCGTGTTATATTCTTACAGCTTAAATTCTTCTCTGATCTTCCGCCGGGTTAGGACTTCCACGCTGGCCTACTATCCAGTTTTAGGCGTTGAGTGCTCCAGGTCGCATCACTCATTACCCCAGCAGACGAAGTCAAGCCTAAAAATGTCGGCAGTATGAAACTACATTACCGGTAAAAGTCATGAGAAGGAAACACGATACCTAAAACTGCAATTTTGTAGAGAAATATTTTTTAGAATTAAATACACAGCTTGTTTTTGCTATGTCGCTGGAACGAATGCTTACCTTAAAACATTGCCATTTCCACCAGCTATCATATTTCCAGATGGCGTTACTACTTTACCGCAAATTTCTGGTCGTAAGAAATATGAATATATAATGAAAAGTGTTTGTGTTTCAAGCTCACAACTTGTTCCGAGTGTGAAATAATTTCACATAATTCCGCCTGAAATTATCAAAGTTCCATGTTTTCCACTCACGTTATTGGGCTCTCAACGTTCCTACAGTTTGACATCGACCAATACCTATCAAATCAAGGCTCTGGTTTCATGGTCAGTGATTGCGTTTCAACGAAGAGGATAGTGTGCACTACATGAAGCAAGATCACATTATAATTCGAGCAAGTGCCAAAAAAATATTGCTTTCAGTAAAGCTCAATGCCCGTATTCATAGTCGTATTCTTAGGGGTTACCTGGGTATCCTAGGGGTCCCCTACGCTGAGCGATTCATAAACCTCAGCTGGGTAACACCCAGCCAGGGGACGCCTGGGAAAGAGATTTGGCAACAATCCCGCGGAAAAATACATATGAACGGTTCCGTTGAATGGTTCTCGAGTTTTCGATGCTCATTATTCACCGTAACTAAGCACGCTATAAACAATTATATAGTATACTGTTACACGATGTTGATGAAAAATGATTGAAGGAATATGAGAGAATGTTTACAAAATTACTTAAATAGTTATGTAATACGAATGGTGAGGAATATGAGGATGGTTCAATAAGTACCCATGTTTGTAATTATAAGACGTTACTATGGAAAGTTGTTGATATTATCGTGTACTGCCATCAGTACTGTAGTATCCATTCGTTCCACGCGTGGGCAGCAGTACTCCGTTAGGGGAGCTTTGGGTAATCTTCATGCCTTACCCAGGAAATCGACGGCCTGGGGGAGGGTTAGGGGACGGCTGTCCCCTGGGTAACGACTATGAATACCATTTCTGAGCCAAGGGGTTCCTCCACACCTGGGGGACACCCAGGTAACGACTATGAATACGGCCCTGAATGTTTCGTTTTTCATTGCAGGTTGAAGAAGTTCACGTTCATCCAGACTTCGATTGGAAAAACATACACGGCGACTTAGCCGTTTTTAAACTATCACGACCAATAGAATTCTCGTCGTTCGTCCAACCGGTCTGCTTAGGGAAGGAAGCTGAACAGGGTAGTGAGAAGGAAGAGGGATTGGTAAGAAAAAAGAAAGAATTTGAGATAATAATTGTCCAATAATCTCCACGTCGTCTGTGTTTTGAAGGAAGAGTTTTTTTTTGCGAATGTAATTCCAAAAAAAATTGCTGTATTTCATCGCCATCAAAAGTTATTCAATCCTTAGACTGCAATCTTACACTCTTCCCTATTCACCTGATGATTTTTATGTGTTCCGGTAGCTTTTCTGTCTTTTTCTCCACTTTATTTGGCAAGCGCATTAATCGCTTGGTCTCCCTCGATGGATTTTCCATCAGTTATGTTTCTTGCCATTCTACCATTTTAATTCACTCAAACATAGCAGAGATATTTACTTTCAATTTGAACCCCCGAAGTTCTAAGCCATTGACTCTTCGAAGTCAACGGCAGAGAAGAGTCGATTGTTATTCACGTGATCTATTTAAAAAAAATCCTTTTATCCGCCTTTCAGGTCGTCGGCTGGGGATTTGATAGACATGGAAACGTTTCAGATGAGCTGACCACCACTAAAATGCCTCTGCTCACCATGCGGACCTGTTCATCAAGATATCCAAAATTACTGAACTACGCCCTATCTGATAGGATCTACTGTGCTGGTTACCGAAGTCGTAAGTGATCCATGAAATAGAAAACGTTTTAATTCGAGTATCTTCCTTTTTGCATCTGATATGAAAGATATTACTGATATTCTTAATCATAAGTGTAATATTCCCTTGAACTATGCTATACCGCGTTATAAATGTAAAGCATGAAAATGATTTTTTTTCACACTTTGATTTCACATTGACTCTTGCCATGAAGTTATGTTCGCACCACGCTTTCTGGCCGAGTTCACCTTCAATCGCTACGTATTCTAAGAAGGTGGTGGAATTCTCCTACGAAAATAATGTCGACTTGGATAGAAATGTACCGTACCTTAGAGAATTTGCCTCGGCTAGTTCTTCCTAACCTCTTCACCCACTTTCTACCCTTCCATTCTTGGTCACTGCAGCCTAGGTAAGGACCCTGACCTCATTTCAAAACCTATTCGTTCCTCCATTTACTCCGCGCCTAATCTGATGTCCTTGATTTTCGTCATCCTTTTCAAATATTTCTCATAATTTGTTTGCTTATCATTTGTCCATCTGCACCTTCGTCGCCCCTTTCTCGGGGAAATTCTCTAGGTTACCATTTTTTTGCTATGACATCCACCGCTGTTCGCCAACCAATTTATCTTTCGAGGATACCGCAAAACAAGTCACGGATTTACCTCAACGGCATCATCCGCTACCTCCTATGAAGCCCATGAAGAAGAGGGCATTTTTGACGGGTAAACCAACTAGAGCACCGGGCGTGATGTCGATAGATTCAGGTTTGAGGGCCTGTCAGGGGGAGCATACATTTTTTCCTCCATGGAATTTTAGTATTTTCGAATCGTGAAAATTTTGAACCTAATTGCCTATCAAAAACTAATGTGTGCGTTTAAAAGAACTCCGTGCTACTGCGATAAGTTAGGTCCCGTGCATAAAATTTGAGGGATGTATTGCAAGGGGTATAAGTTAAAAATGCCATTTTTCCGGGTACAATTAGGGACCACTAAAACTGTGATCGAAGCCACCGGTAACGCTGATGGTAGCGATTGGAAGAGTGGATTGTTAAATACTTTTGAATCCTTTTTGTGACCAGCGACCACCGTCGGTTCCGCTGAAAAATGTTCGTGAAGAAGGGTGGTCATTCGACAGGGGTTAAGTTTTTAGGAGTATTATAATAATGATAACTTTTATTTGCCCTGCAGACTGTGTCACAAAGTTTGCACACAATATAAGGCACGTCAGATTGAAAAAAAGTACGAGATGTATATACATAAAATAGGCAAATTATAGCACTACAAATATTATGGCACAAATACTTATATACTTATTATAATTACTCATCGTTAAAAACATATAATATATATGTTTTTAACTTTAAAAAAAATATAAATACTCAAATACTTAACGTATGAAAGAGAGCAGTGGAATTGAATTGAACTTATAAGGCATCAGTCATATACTCATTTACATCATATTACAGTTTTGCTCGCTTGTCTTTTGAAAGCATCACCACTCGTGGATTTTGAGGGGCTGGTAAGATGATTTTACAATTGCAGTCCCATCCGCCTGGAGCCATGTAAACATTTAGCAGTCCAGGCATAATTTACCTGAAGGTCATTATGGCTTCTGGTGAAGTGGTTGTGAATCTCTTCGTTTTTTGAAAAAGTCGATAGGTCACTGTGCGCGTACATCACAGCTGTTAAAATGTAGATGCATGGAATAGGGAGAAGATTGAGACTCCTGAACAGTGGTCGGCATGGGGCATTGTAAGGCTCTTTCGCCATCAGACGTATAGCTCTCTTTTAATGAACGGGTGGCTGATCTGAAAAAAACATTGAAAAACTCTTAAGGCGACAGTTCCGATAAAAGCTACACAAATGGCGTGTATTTCCTCATAATTTCTACATCTACATACTGAGGCTTTGTTTTAACCTATTTGCCAGCTCTCACTCATTCACTTGCTTTCGCAACAATGCTCCGCTTGGTTTTAATGCTTGAAACCGTAATGCACCGCACGTAATTAGACTCGCCATTCAGTTCGATCCCAAATAATAGACGTCCGTTTACCACGTGACTCAGCCAGACGTACTCGTTTTCGGATGAAGAGTAACCATGGTAACCACTGTTGATGGCATAATTTGGTCTTCAATCGACTCTTGAAAGCTTCAGTCCAAGATAACAAAGATTTCGTTTTATCTTTCAAGGTGTTCATAACCTGAACAAAAAAATCTATAACAGTACTCGAACACGATTATGCCCCGTTCACATTACTATCGTACGTAGGATGGTCCATGCGACGGTAGCCTAATTTCGTAATCTACATCTACATAATACCCTGCGAGCCGCCGCATGGGCACGTGGCAGGGGATGTTAAGAAACCAGCCGTGTAAAGATGTAAGGGATAAGGTTTTGGGAGGTGAAGTGGTGACGTGTATTATGGGAGTGTATTTAGTGGTGCTCAGTTTTTATTGTGGTCGCTTATTGTGCGCGGAAAGAACGAATTTTTGTACCTATCTGTTCTGCAGTGTATCTGCCTTGTTTTATCGCTTCTGTCTGACTTAGAGATGTAGTGAGGTGTCATGATAATATTCTCCGTGTCGCTCTGAAATATACCACTTCAGAATGTCTCTAGCAATATAGGGCTAGCGCGTAGCCTCCGAGTCTCTAGGGGCCCCCACCTTAATCCCTGTAAAAGTTGTGAAATACTATATGTTCGCCCGTAGCTGCTTTTAACGAAATGTGCTGCTTTTCTTTATTTTGATCAATTTAGTTGCTGCGGTTCCGCTGAAAAATTGTTGTTGAGAGGGGTGGTCGTAAAGAGGGGTTTCACTGTATTTGCACTAATCACTTTTAGCAATAAGTTTTCCTGGAATAACGTTTCTTGAAATTGAAGTCCGGTTCTCACTTGAAGGAACGACCATCTGCAGCGGAGAAATGGGCGACGGCATGTACTTCGCCGCCGCTAACACGGAAGACCACCCAAGTGACACTGAGGGGCGCGGAGCAGCGTCGCCCACGTGGACCATCCGCGGCATCGCCTCTTTCACTCTCTCGAGAAAGAGCGGCCTGGGATGCAGCGACAGGAATTACGTCGTCTTCACCGACGTCACCAAATACCTCGACTGGATAGGGAAATATCGCTGAATCTCCCCAATTTGAATCCTGCGAAGACTTGCGTTTCCATCCTCACATTCATGGTTTTGGACGTCAAAGCGAAAGGGATCATAAGGTCCGCAACGTGTATAGACATACGACAACTGTCGATCGCTATCATTTGAATCGATTGGGGTGTTAAAAAATACGACTCTTTTTCGCAGGAGCGTGAAGAGGGCCCACTATCGAGGCTAGTGACGATTTTAACGAATGAATCCATCAGTCGTGTATGCTTCTGTGATGTACCCATGAAGCTTAGGTGTTCCGACGGTCGTTATTCTGAAACTCACACTGTTTTCCTCTAATTTAGATGCTCTGGTGCAGCTTCTGTAGAGTGCAAATTCAGTTCACTGAAATTCCTACTTACTTTTGGAGATTGAGAGTTGTGATTGAAAGGAAATAAGGGTATACATACATCGACCAAATTAACTTTATCCTCTTCCTCATCCTGTCATTTCTTCATCGAAAAAAATTTGTAATGAGTAACTGAAAGGACTTCGGTTCTCTACCTGCGTAAGGGTTTTCAGCAGATGAGATGAATTTGAGATTTGTCATTGTGGTAAAATTAGAGTTGTCCTTCACAGTGGTCAGTAATAATATTTTCTTGGCACTCTTTAGTTTCCCCACCCACAATGCACTTCATTTTTATGACTCTTCTTCAATCAAATATATTAGCTGCAATATTATTTGCATATAGGTATTTTTCAAGTGAATGCTGAGTGAATGAAAATACAAATAATACAACATGAGCTACTGTTACAAAAGATTTCACAGTCAGGATTTCGCACATCACTTCATCAGCTCATTGTTCATGACATTTCACCCATTTTAAGTGCAGAAAAAATGTGCTTCACCATTTAATCAAAGTGTTTCAAGTACCCATTTTACATAATACTCAACATTTTCATCGTTGGTTGAAATTTATTATTCAGTCTCGTCTAATTGACCTTTTCACAGCATTTTATGTGCAGTTATAGATAAAATATTTGTTGTGTACATACCTCTAATCACTAATTTGTTAACTTGTTGACTCAAAAAATATTTTGTACTTCTTAGTAATAGTTCTTGAGGTGCAATTAAAATATTTATTTTATGATTGATGTTATGTAATTAGTGTGAGTTCCTACGTAAAAATTTCATTTCCCATTTCTAAATATGCATTCTTAGTATTCCCAAAGTTTCTCAATCCAAAATAATGCAAACGTCAAGACATACACTTGATGAGGATATTTTTCATTTAAGTCATCCACCTACTTCAATTCATGCAGGTGAATGGACAAGATAATGCGATACCCAGATTATTATTAAAGATGGCTTTCTGATGATTTATCTACGTGAATTTCTATTTCAATATTTGGCATATTCATCCTTGTGCTCCATCCATAAAGGTGATGATGCATTCCATTATGTACTTTTGCCATTATTATGAAAAAGTCCATTATTTATGAGGACAAAATGGTCAATAGGTACTCGGTATGAAACCTTGTAAATCTTTTTGATGCTAACCTAGCAATACCCCATGGCTAGAAGTAGGTAGAGGCCTAGGCAATCCTGAAGGCTAGGTACCTGAGGAGTTATCTTAAGGTGGGTACAAATTAAAGGAAAGCATTGGATTTCAATGTCTTTATTTTATATTAACCCTTTGAGTACAGTGATATACTACTGTGAAAGATGAGATGATTTTCTGGCATTTTTTTAAGCTCCTATTTGATCTTATTTTTTATTTCACTTGGCTTCAGCCTTTTTCAACGGGGAACTGCCTTTTTAGGACTCCCTAGGAACTTTCACTAGGCCCCCTAGTGAAAGCTGGAACACTCACGGTACCCATGATGTGATATTACGTCATCCGCACCAGTGCAAAGACAACCATGACATGGTATCACGTCATGCCGCTCTCAAAAGGGTTAATGTGATTGCTTTAACAGTCATATAATTTCAATAACACATTCAAAAGTATTTATTCCATAAAATATCAGGTTACTGTTTGAATACCAAATGGCCATGGTTTTTAGCAATTTAACATCAGAATTTTTGCCAGGTTGGCAAAGTTTGTTGGAGGAGAGCAGGGAAATCATCTTCTTGTGAGTGGAAAACTTTCCATAAGCCACCCTTAGCTGTTTTATCCATCATAATATTAAGACAGATAAAGCAATTTCTGTGAAAGGAATCAATTACATCTTATGCAAACCCGGAAAGGTACAGCTGATTTATTAATTCAGTAGTTCTCAGTAAATGTAATCCCAGAAATTGATAGCCTCCAGTGAGGTGTACTTGAGCACAGACTCCTCGACTCTTGACTACTCAGAATATTCATTGCATACCATATATTCCTTTTTTGCACATTCTGAAGAGCTCGGTATGATATACTGTGAAAGATGAGATGGTTTTCTGGCATTTTTTTAGCTACCACTTGATCTTATTTTTTTATCTCACTTAGCTCCAGCCTTTTTCAAGGGGGAACTGCCTTTTTAGGACTCCCTCAATTTCACAAGTATGGTTGATCCACCTCTAACCTCTCTCCTCCCTTTCTGTTATTTCTGAGATTCAAAGGTTCCCATGAGCAATGATTCAGGAGTGATAAGTAATGAGTAAAATGGTATGTTTATCTGTAATTTTTAGATCAATAATACACTTATTTGGAGTTTTTCTTTTCAAGGATTAGCCAGACTTTCACTGCTCTCAGAAATTTTCCAGCTGTTAATAATTAATGGAAATCTGAAGTAGATAAGTTCCTACAAGAAAGATCATACATAAGTAAAATTCGTGAATAAGTACCCACAGGCATCAGTCAAGTATGGAGAACAAGAACATGGTTCACCAATTTGAAATAAATTTTTTATGAGTTGTGAATACATATTTGATGCCTTAAGTGTGCCATTAACAGTGTTTCAAGGCAAATGTCTTTTTACTCAACAGTGTTGTAATGGTACATGTTTCTCATAACAGAGCAGAGCAGACAAACTTATTGGTCACGCAACATTCCCTCAAACATATTTTCAACCTGTCCATTGTGACCCTTGTTCTTGGATAGTTATGGAGGAATCACTCCGATCCAAAGAACAGAAGTGTAAATAGAAAATTAAATCCTTTATCTTCACCTAATACAAAGCAGAGAAAGTTAATGATTCAAGGTAATCAAGTGACATACCGTAATGCAAGTTTACTATGGTAGAACTAAAAGTACTTACCATTTTTTGCAAAAACTGATAGAAAAACATGTTCTACCCGCGGTTTCTCCTATTCCAAGAGCTTATAAATGAAGCCCAACAATGAGTAAATTCTGTAATCTGACCTTTCCAAGAGAGTGTAAAATTGCTGGATATCATAGCCATGGTGAAGTATCAGAGTATGGGCAGTCTGTATTGTGATGGAGCCCACCTGATAAGATCACTTGAAATGGACAGTATGATATTGGCAGCTCTATGTCATGCTTGTTTGCATAATTATTGCGTGTCATCACTGGCAGTTGACAATGTGATACAGCCGTGCATCTAAATTGTTTCGAACAGCGCGAAATTGCATGACTGTTTTTTTTTGTCTGCAGACTAAGCTTTATCCTATATCATAAAAGTTGTTTCGTATTCCTATACGCAGGTCTTTTCTAGGCAGGAAAGGTACTTGGATAATTATTGATTTCAACCTTAAATACACCAACACAGAAATTCTTGGGCATGTTCCAATAAATAGTTGCTTCTATACAAGTTGGCACTGCAAGTCAATGAAGTTAGATGCCTACCCACATGAGCCTAGTCACTCAACCTGTCTCTGTATTCATTATCCAGTTCTGAAATGCTCTCAATGTTTCTGTCATATCATTCAGTCCATCTGTTTTCACTTACTTACAAATGCTCAGAACTACTTCATTTCTGGTCTTATCTATAGCATAAGTCAGGAATGGTCAATATTGTAATGATTTATTTCTGGAGAACCTTATCTTGACAGTTAGTAAATTAAATTACATGTAATTTATGTGATACAATTACGAGGGTCAACGAAAAAGACATTCCCCACATTTTTCTTCTCAAAAACTATTCATTTTACAAATATTAAAGTTACACATATTAAAGACTGATATTTTATTTACTCCCCCGATTTTTTCTACATAATTCCCTTGAAGTTCTATTGCCTTCCTCCTGTGATTCGCTTGGCCATGTATGCCCTGTCGGTATCAGTCCTTGGTCAGGTTATGGAGCCATGTTTTCACTGTGCTAATCAGCTCCTCATTATCCAAAGTAGTGGTGTGGAAAAGTACTTGGTGTCATTATTCAAAATAGAATAGAAAAGAAGAGAGATTATGAAGCAATTTATATTCATTCACATCTTTAGTTTGTGCCAAACCAGTAATTGCAAGTCTATTCTTACAGTCTTTCCTCTGTAGAGTTCATAAAATTGGTCAGAATACTCAGATATAAGATTCAGTAGCACCATGATAATCAGTTAAGGCCTTGCAACCAATGGCTATACTTACCTCAATGACAGTTTCAATAGACTGATTTCTGTTATTAGGGAGTTAAAAAAATGTGGGGCTTTCATTTATGACCAACCCTTAGATGTTACAGTTCTTCATAAAAACAGGAAGTTTTATGAACTGATAATTTGGAACTATACCACTAGAACTCTAAATGAATAAACATTGGCATTCTGATTCAATGCTCTAGTTACAACCCTTTCGAATCAGAGTTATTTTTGCTCAGGGTGTATCTGTGGGAGGGATCACTCAAGTAAATTAAAATCAATTTTGACCTTGGCCCACAGAGTGATTCTTACATCCTTCGAAGGCCTACTTTTGTAACTCACGCATGCTAGTCTTCCCTACTGAAAGGGTCAAGCAGGCAAAGCTCATTAATGCATCAGGCATCACTAAGGTTCAATGGCTGATATACAATTGTGATTCAAAACATTAATTTAGTATTAATAATGCTCTATTCTCATTCGACTGCATTTTTTTACTGTAGGCTTATATCTAACGCGGCTCTCCCTCCACCCTTCCTCGAAATTTCAAATGCCTTTTCCAAATTATGCCCAAAAGTAGATCATGTTTGCCTGCACGGCCCAAGTTATCGGTCGCCTCCCTCGTAACTAACCTTAACTCTTTCAAGGATAACGGGTAGCTCGACGACCTGATGGAAGTTATGAGCTTGCTCTTTGAAGAGAAAGTCGACCCTACTGAATGGGTCAAGCAGGCAAAGCTCATTAATGCATCAGGCATCACTAAGGTTCAATGGCTGATATGCAATTGTGATTCAAAGCATTAATTTAGTATTAATAATGCTGTATTCTCATTCAAGTGTATATATGCTAGCAACAAGGCATTGAGGTTGGGGAAGGATAGAAAGGTATATCAGTGGACACTCACAGATAGATGATCCATAGTGACACCGGTGTCCTCTACTTAGGGAAACTTTTGGGTGAGAACCCTTCATCAGCTAGAAAGGATCACTGCTGAGAAATGTCACAATGGAGTTGAGGGTAGAGGGTCTGACTTGGTGTGCAGTTTGTTTTTGGGAGGAGGGATTGGTCAGAAGAAAGTGAAGGAGGAAGGAGTAGGAGGGAAGGTGAAAGGGAGAAAGCTAGAAGAGGTTAAGCCCGGGAATGTAGGTAGATTTTAAAATGAAATGTAGGTTTGCTCCTAATAGCAGAGCTCTATGGTAGACGCGTCAGGTGGGAGGACGTGAATGGTTATGACTTGGAAGCAGTTCTTGAAGGGGAGGTTATGAGAATTAGTATGGTCCACTACAGGCAACTTCAACTCTTGCATCATGCTGCTCCTATAGTCATTAATTCACATGAGCAAACGAAATGTTATGGGTTAAGGTCAAGTGTTGTGTCCAGTACTCAGGGCTTAGATGTCAGGGGGGACTCAGGGCTTAAATGGTCATCATCACAAGAAGTCCTTGTCCAATCAAAACAACATATGAAACAAGGACTGCAGCAAGACCAGGGAGAAGAAGAAATGAGTGGTGCAGAAAGAAACTTGAAATGTTCGGACAAAGAAGCAGGAGAGCTGGAAAATATGAAGCAGGAGATGATGAAAAGGAAATAAGATGTTTTGGAGTTGTGCAAGGTGGAATGGACGGATATCGTTGCACTGGGGTTAAAGTTGTAGAATAATTTACAGTGAAAGAGATGAGAACCAACATGGGTTAGCTACAGCATTAAACACCAAATGAGGAAGGAGTACAGTAAATATAAAAAAAAAACAGATAAGTGATAAGACTCTTGCAGATGAAATTAGAACACACCTGACTGGTTACATTGTGGTTCAGTTATACATGCCTCCAGGTAACCATTTGGAAAGGAGGTGAATCGCGTATACAAACATCTTGAAGGGATGATTATCGAAGTACCCGGTCAGACATATCTGACAGGCGTTTCGGCTCTCGCCGCAGGATTACAACTCCCGCCCCCGGTTTGCAAGCTCTCGCTTATACCCGGGGACTTGGAAGAGGTGGGAGGAAGGGATGGGAAGGGAAGGATAGCGGAACCGCAGCCCCTTCGAGGCCGACACCAATGAGGCGGATTGAGGTCAAAAGGACCTCAATTGGGCCTCCGCCTCCCCGAAGTGCTCGTATTAGTTTGGTTACCCAAACAACAGAGACGAGTAGCCGTCGGTTTTGCTTTTGCTAAAACCTACCGCACTTCTTTGCGAACCGAGAGAGCCCGTTACCCAAATATTTGGGATTAGGTGTCTCTCTGACTCACTTTATGGGTTGGCGTCGTGCGATCTGCCGAAGTACGTCCTCGAGTCATATCTGACAGTGATGGGGAATTGGAATGCGGTGGTAGGGTGAGGGATGGCTGGAAATTAAGTGGGAGAGAATGGGCTGAGGGCAATAAATGACCGCGGAGAAAAGGCAGTCGAATTTTGCAGAGGAAATATACGAGTGATCGCAAACACTAGGTTTAAACATCACCAGAGTTGTTAGGTGCTTACGGAAAACTCCGACTGATTCGGGTAGACATCAAAATAATTACATCTTGTCAAGGCAGAGGTTTGGGAACACTGTCAAAAACTCGCGAAACAATCCGGGAACGTGCGCGGACTCAGATAATTATTGAGTAATGATGGAATGTGATGTTAGCTTCGGAAGAATCTTTGAAATTATAAGGGTGAAAAGGTGGAAAATGAAGTGAAGTCATGGAAGGGACAAAAAATAAGGAATATCAGGATTTTGTCGAAAGGAACATAATTGAAGCACCGAACTGAGAACAGTGGAAGAAAGACAGGAGGGCACGAAAAAAGGCACAGTAAGACCGGGAGAGAAAACGATGTGGTCAATGGAAACGAGAAGTAAAAAGGAGTAATTGGTCACAGAAGAAATGATGGAAGGGCGTGTAAAAACGTAAGAATTGCACCAGGCAGGAGGAGGTGCCAGAAACTGAATAATAAACTTTGGCGAGCAATCAACCATGCGGAATAAAATTTGGTGGAAATTAAACTGCAAAATCGCGAAAGCGAGTGATATAGAGGGGGAAGTGCAAGCACTGTGCACCATAACGGATATGTAATCGGGTTGTGAGAAAGTGCGAATTATGCTAAATGTGAAGGACATCACTTGAAAGATGTAAATCGATCGGGAAGGTATCCAGGATGGGTGAAGCGATTACGAGGGAGAGCTATGTGACTACTACCCTAGTAGCAAGTAATATCTTTACAATATCCATAAAGGTTTACCAATATCCAAAAAGCATTATGTCCACATAATGTTGTATAGATATTACATGGATATTAACCCAGTAATCACAGAAAGTTGCAATAATGTTGAAGGGTGAAAAAACCATAGGAAAATATACTTTCTAAACGCGTTTTGAGATCGTCTAACATTCCAATTATTCGGTTTGTTCCCTTATAAGGTAGAAATGCTGCCAATTATAATGGGTCCGATTCATTTTAGTATTCATTTTACTGTCATTAAAAAACTTTTCAATTTCAGTTAATAAAAATGATGTAGGTATAGTTAATCTAACAATACTTTTGCCAATAGGAGTTATTCTACCTGATCATTGGTGACTATAAGTGCTTTAGGTGACTACTATAGTAAATCATCAATCAGTATCAACCGTTTAGTAATTTAAACTGCAATGAAAAACGCTGTACTTAGATGTTTTTACTTCAATTAATTCCTTTCCCAAGGAAATGAAATAATTTTTCAAACTGGTGACTTATCTTCAAAGAGGAAATGTAATCACAAAAGTAGATTAATAGCAAAAAGATATGAAAGAGCTGACAAGGACCCTTTTTTCAGTGAATATCCGACTTGGATATTGTGTGGATGGCAACTGGCGGCAACTTTGGATATTGTATAGATATCCATACAATGTCTTTGGATGAAATTTGGATATTGTACGGATGTTATGGTTGGATATTGTGGATATTGTACAGATGTTATATAGATATTATTTGCTACTAGGGTAGTAAGGTTTTTGTCCACGTACGTCGAAGGGTGGGCGAAGGCCCTTGTCATATGGTTCTTCCACGTATTCCCTCCACCCACCGTGGATACCTTCCCGTTCGATTATTTTCTTTCCTCTTTTGTCCCTTACCTTTAGTATCGCTTGCTATGTCTTAAGTGCGAACTTCGGAAAAGGGAAGGAGATGACAGCAGAGAAGCATAACCTCGGTTGGAAGGTACTGGACAGCGAAATAGAGAAGACTTCGTGAGATACGAGGGAGGAAACGAAAACTATAATTTAAGTGACGATCAGTTTAGGTTTTGAAAGGAAAAGACAACCCGGGATGTCATCGCGGTGAAAAGGACGCTCTTGGAGAGGAACCTATAGAGTATAACTCAGGACATTATTTCGCGTTTCACTGATTTATAAAGAGCGAATGACAGAGTGAATAGGGAAAATGCAAAATTCGTCCAAAAAATATGGGAATACATAGGCCGGATAGAGGAGGCACTTTCAAAGACTGTTCTTGGCCCAAACAGCATTGTTGAGGGTGACCACTGCAGAATCAGGGTGGGCAGTTCGAGGTCATAGGGTAAGACAGGGTTGCTCGTTGTCGCCTCTGCCCTTTCACATACTTGCCAAGGAAATGGAGAGAGAGATAAGGGAAGAACTTGATATGAAAATAAAAAATAGGAGGGCATTTGATGATGTCAGCTCGATTCCATGACGATCCGGGGTTTCAGAGTCGAAATTCCTCGAGATCGCAGGCATTGTTGAATATATTATAAAGCCAGTGTGTAAAATACGGATCAATGATAAATCACAGTAAATAAATAAAAGGTATATTAGGACAAATAAATAAATTTCCAAACATTGCATGTAACAAATGATATGGTACGAAGTCACTCGCACGGGTGCATATACATCTAGTTCGCAGGGCTGTGTCGTGGGGTGCGGGGCGATACAAGCGCCCATCTCTCCCGCTCACTGCTCGTGTTCGCCTCCTCGACCGGATAATATTTCCCAAGATTTGGTACTTGGCACATGTATGGCCACTGCCAAAAGAAGTCCATGCAAAAATGGTTAAGGACACTAACTCATTTATCTGGTATGGCTATATGAGAAAGACCCCAAGGTCACAATTGTACAATCCCCCGACGAGAGGCGGCCTGAACTTAACAAATGTCGCCCTAAAGGCAAATGTTATTTTCTCAAAATTATCGACTAACATTTTAGGGGGAGGAAATGAAGCCAGGCGGGGCCTCCTCCAATCCGCGTGGTCGGAGGCCAGTTTCAAAAGTATACATTTTAGGAGAGCTATCCAGGAATGCCGAAAAATTACAGAATGTTTACGAACAGGGGAAACATTTGCAGTAAAGACGATCTACCGGAGGCTGATGGAGAGGGAGAAGACCCCCCCAACTACAATATTGAATCCATGGAGGAACTGGGCTGCTTGCGGGGCGGACGCGGGGGCGGCGAGCGCCATGTTTGACACTATTGCCCGACTCCTCCCTACACGAGAGGTTATGTCGAGTATGAGGCTTGCCGATTCTCCGACCTGCCCTGCTTGCGGTCGGGTTGACTCCGCTTCCCACTACATTCTCGGCTGTGGCGATGGTGGGAGGGTGTGGGGGGGCAATAAGAAAGACTTATCGTACCTGGGATGTCTTTGGTGGTGGTGCCATCACGGACGAAAAATTGTTAACATTAAACTTTCGGCTCTTCCCTAATTTTAAAAATATAGTACTTTCGACACTAATATCAAAATTCGTGTATCTGAACTTAAAACGCAAGACAGTAGGGAGAGGCCTCCTGTCCCTCATTGATAACATATCGGTACCAGGTGCACCAAACACGGTGCGACCCTTCCTCACCTCCCTCTTCCGCCAGGCACTTATAGAAGACGGTGCAGATGCAGAAGGAGGAACGTCATCGCCAGTGTAGGGAGAGGGATCTGGTGGCACTTATTCCCCCCCCCCCTTTGGACGCCGGACTACTAATAACGGACTTAAGTTATAAATGAAATAAAATGACTATTATTGATAAAAATATGTATTTTGCATAACAAACTGAAATAAATATATATTGAACTAACTGGCTAACACACCTGACCGGCAATTGGGAGATCCGGGTTCGAATCCCGGTCAAGTCAAATGATTTTTTTCATAGCGAATTTCAACCCTGGTACAAATAAATGAGTCTGATTATAAAAAAGGAAGGCACACACTGGAACAGGCAGAGTAATTTAACCATTTGGGTAGTATTGCTTGAAAGGAAAATGGAGAGTGTACCAAGGACATTCGGTAGGAAAATTGCGCTTACAAAAGAAGCGTTCAAATGGAAGTGGGAGCCGATGTTCAGTGGGATAATTTCACGATGAGCGAAGTATTAAGTGACTTCGCGATAGCTGAGAGCGGAGGTCCGTGCGAATGAGGAAATACTTGCATAGGGTTGATGAGTCAGCTAGAGTGTTTCCATCCAAAGTACCCGGGTACCTTCCAGGTTGCGGGGAAGATTTTTCTCAGGAATCTTAGTCTCTGCATCGATGCAATTTGAAAGCTCCACTAGTTCAATGCTCCATATTAAGGTCACGGTCAACAAGGACGTAAAAAACTTTGCATTTTTGTGCATTTTTTTTACTGTAGGCTGATATCTAACGCGGCTTTCCCTCCACCCTTCCTCGCAATTTCAACTGCCTTTTCCAAATAATTCCCAAAAGTAGATCATGTTTGCCTGCACGGCCCAAGTTATCGGTCGCCTCCCTCGTAACTAACCTCACTCTTTCAAGGATAACAGGTAGCTCGACGACCTGATAGAGGTTATGCGCTTGCTCTTTGAAGAGAAAGCCTTGTTTTCCAATACCCCCCCCCCTCAATAATTACAATCTAGTTTGTTTTTGTTCTCAATAACCCTGATTTTTTTTACATGGGGAAATATGAGCATAGACATTGAGACAAAATAAGTTACTTCGAATTGCTACGGTAAAAAGGCACAAATTGGTAGGCATGTTTCCAAGAAAGTTTCCAGATAAGTGAAGATACATCTATATATATAAAAACGAATGTATGTCTGTCCTGTATGCATTACTACACTGTTGATCCGATCGCCAAGAAACTTTAAGAAGTTGTTAAGTACACTCTTGCAAAGGTTTCGAAGGTTTTAGGTATAAAAATGTTTTAAATTTCGCCCCCCCTCCCTAAGGTCCTCTTAATCTTTCGAATACTTTTCGCGCAACAACGCCCGACGGGTAAGTGCATTACTACAGTTTTAATCCTATCATGCTGAAATTTTGCCGAGTAATAGCTCAAGGCAGGAGGAAAGTTGTAGGCTACTTTAAAATGATCTTCGGGCCCATAATGGTCCCAAATAGGGGCCCTTAGGTGGTTCGCTGTACGTATCGGGTTTTGTGCAGTGGTTTAATTTTTTTCTTTTTTAAATTATTTCCGCTCAAGATAGAGAGTTGGAATTTTTTCATTAAATGTCTGAAAGAATAAAGTTTTTAATTCTTTCAATAAATTATCCTTTTCACTTCGTAATTGACTGAAAATTGCGTTTTTAGCTGTAGAAACACATTTTTCTGTGAAATCAACAATACCATATTCGCTTGACAACCAGATTTCGGTCATTGCTGTTGGAATTCATATTGCTTAGTTGAGCCTATTAGGAATGCTAAGCATTGGGATTTGTGCAGCGGTTAATTATTTCGCTTTTTAAAACAACTTTAACTAAAGATAGAGAGTTGAAATTCATTTTATCACATACCCGAAAGCATGATACTACTAAAATTAGTGGTATCATGCCCGAAAGAATGAAATTTCTCTCTTTTTCAATCGATTTTCTTTTACGTATTTTCCTTGACAACCAAATAAACAAACAAAAATAAACATTAAATCAAATCTTAATTGACGAAAATGAAATTCTGAATAGCTACTCAACAAGTAAGTACTCGAATTATGTACTTAACTATAATGTTCTTTTGGCCTGGCTGTGCAGGTAGTATGATTACAGTAAAGGGTTTCAAAAATTGTCTCTCTACTCTATATAAAACAAGTTTTACAAATTTCATTGTTTTTATTTTACCATGTTATTTTTTATCATTCCTTCAATTTTTCAGTCATTTGACTTATAATTATTATTGTTCATGGGAGATATTGTCACATTGTTTACTTACTATTGTCTCACAATTGTATAGATGCTCTGCAGAAGAAAATATTAATTTAATAAAACAATTACTTGAAATGAAGTCTGTCATCACAACTACTTGCTCACTCTTCACCTCTTATATAAAGAGTTTTGAAGGAAGTATGATCCCGAGCAACGCCGGGTAATTCGGCTAGTATATTATAAGACTTTTTATCCACATAATATCTAGATTTGAAATATTTTACTGTGGTTTAGTACCTTCGTCGCTACAGACGGAATATGAGCGTCAACCGGAGGCCTTGGAGATATGGCTATGGAGAGGAAAGGAACGAGTAAAGGAAAAATAACAATTATGGAAGTGTTAGTCAATTTATGCTTTAGAAGCGCAGTGCGAGGGGTATGGGATGAAGATAAACCATAAGAAGACGAAAGTGATGAGATTTGAGTGGCACGTGAAGACATATTATCCATAATTTTTAGATCTGAACTAACTGAATCATGAATACAGCAGGAAGAGATAATATTGGGTCAAATATTGGAATAGAGATAGATTTTGGGAGGAATCCTTGGAAAGTTAATCGTGGCTGGAGAAAATATTGGCTCGACAGTCCATGCACGAACCATTTATTGACTTACTGAAACGTTTCTAATACTTATTTACTCAGGAGATTATATGTCCTGTTTTTTGTTGTAAAAAAGAGAACTGCCACTGTTCAAAATTTTCATATACTGCGACATCTATCTATTTCAGTTTATGTATGTTGAAAATTGTCTATTTCTGACTCTTTTTTAGTGCTAAAAATTATGTGTGACTTGGTAAGTAGAGTTAATTTTGCGAAACGCGGGCTTTGGAGAAAATCACATCGGTTATTTGAAAAAGTAGGACATTTCAGCTTCTGACGAGATGAATATTATTAAACAGGGCGTGGAGAAAAATGTAACTGCTCAAAAATCATTCTAATCGGTACTGTTTGACCTCACCCGTACGGGAGCCGTATCCAACGTAACCGTGATCTTACAACCCCGCCCAAAAGTTCTCACAAATGCAGCGAATGGCATTGGCTGCGCGAGCAGGGAATGAGACGGCGTCCGCGGTCACTCGGTGAGTAATCGTGCAGCGCGTGGCGACAAAAGCGAGCCAACGCCCAAAAGTAGCGGGCGGGTGCACGGGAGTAAAAACTGGACAAAAAAAGTATACGAGCACCACCTCTTCACCTTGGACCGAGTTCCGGTTTTTGAGATGCAAGTCCCGTCTGGGCATCCGGAAACTGGCTCAGAAACGAGGATTCAAGTACGAGGCGCCTTGGTGCTCTTCCTTCAATCCATACTCAAATAAAAAATAGATAGCGTAAACCCTAACTTGACATGAGGTTAGGCTCCCTGAAATCGTCGCGTCAAGTAAAATCGCACCAAATGAAACAAATATGATACGGAAAAGTGGGGGTTCCGCTCGTCCATTTGAACATATCTACATCTACGTCATACCCTGCAAGCCACCCAAAGGGTGTGTGGCAGGGGGTGCTTCCACACCAGACATGCATGAATTATACGGCAGGACACCGAAACTACATTAAAACCAGCGTACCACACATGCTACGCGCCAATTAATAATCTACTAACCAAGAAAAATTCCATCGTCTATTGTTCCGACATGCAAGGGATACAAAGACTACTACTACAGATCAAAATATCATGCATAAATAAGAACGTGGAGAATATAAAGAGAAAGATCTAGTCTAGCTAATCTCACTATTCGCACTATTCATGACGACGATCACAGCTGTTATGATCCCGAATGGTACGCGGAAAAAAAGACATTTTATACCTATCGGTTCTACAATCTAGGTATCTCTCTAATTTTATTGGCGCTATCTAATCTGCCGTAGTACGAGGGGTTAATAGTATGTTTTTTACGTCGTCAGAGAAATGTTTTTCCTGAAATTTTGCTAAGAGATTAAGCCTATAATTACTATGCTGTGATTACTTGTAGGTCAGAGAACAATCCAGAAGCAAAAAAAAATCTGATCAAACGTTAGGGGAGTTCAAGGCAAAAGATTGCCACACAGGGCGTTCATTGTCGTTACCTGGGTGTTCCCCATGTGTAAGGGAACCCCTTGGCTCAGAACTCGTATTCATAGTCGTTACCCAGGGGACTGTTGTCCCCTAACCCTCCCCCACCCCGCCGATTTCTTGGGTGAAGCTTGAAGCCTGAAGCTTACCCTTGCCCTTGCCCAAAGCTCCCCTAACGCAGTACTGCTGCCCACGCGTGGGACGAATTGATACTACTGTACCAATGGTATTACACGACAATATTAACAACTTCCCATAGTAACATCTAGTGTAAACAAACATGGGTACTTATTGAACCACCCTCGTATTCCTCACCATTCCTGTTACATAAATATTTAAGTAATATTGTAAACATTCTCTTAATATTCCTTCAATCATTTTTCATCAACATCGTGAAACAGTATAGTGCATTGTTGTTTATAGTGCGCTTGGTTACGGTGAAAAATGAGCATCGAAAACGTCGAGAGCCGTTCAGCGGAACTTTACATGTGTATGCCAAACCTCTTACCCAGGCGTTACCTGGCTGCGGGATACCCAGGTAAGGTTTATGAATCGCTCAGTGTAGGGGACCCCTAGGTGTTACCTGGCAAGGGGATACCCAGGTAACCCATAGAAATACGACTATGAATGCGGGCATTAGTGTTTTATTTTGCCTAATGAATAACCTATAAGCCGGTATTGTGTACAATGATTTCAAAGTTGTTCTATATCGACCCGATTTTTTTCCGTATTTTACTTGGAAAGGCGACCAGTTCAATCAAAGGCCCTTTTTCAAACATTCAGTTTGTTCTTTTACACATAATTTAATTACTATAGATGGCATTGCTAGGGTATCCTCAGATTTAATGGCTTCAACTAAATGCGTAAAAAGATAAACTTTTGCACGAGTTAAATTTCCCAGATATTGATGAGGCCATTAAATGGAATAACCAGCTGTTTAGAGGTCCTCTCTTAGGATAATAATAGGAAAATAACGATAATACAGTGCCTTTAGATCTGTTGCTATTTATGAGTCATATAATTGCTTGAAATAAGAACTAAATCTAGGCCGATTGGGCTTTCACAGAACAGTGTGTAAGGAAAGTGAAAACGCAGGCTTTAACTTAAGTTCTAAATAAGAACTAAAAGAAACCGGAGATTCAAAATACCCAAAAAAAACGGAGTCATTGTAAAGTAAAAACAATACTCACTACGTTTACCAATCGAACTCAGATCGATACGAACTCGGACCGATCTGAACATTCTAAGCCAGCCAACTCGGATTGCATGGTTTACCAAGGCAAAATCTATTGAAATATCGATTTGAATAGGTTCATATCGATGTTTCAAATCTCAGACTCGCGGAGAAAGCGGGTGAGTTAGCCCTCATCTCATATCGATTCCACTAGCCCGTTGCGTTTACGTCGAGCTGGACCGACCAAATCGATCTGAGTTTGATTGGTTAACGTTGTGACTGTCACACATTTACCTTCCCTCTAAAAGGCTCGCAGAACCTGGGATATTGAACGAAACCGGAACCAAGATTATATTTTCATTCCGGAACGGAACTATAGGCACTCTTTTTGACTATAGTATCGGTTCGGAATAAAACTTTGTGTTCGGCTTGACTTTAGTTTCGTTAGCGGAACGAAAGTAGAATTTTGAACGAGATATAACGTTCCGGAACCGTTCTTTCTTTTGAATAGTTTCAGTTCAAGTGAAGTGGGGAATGAACTCTCGGTTCGCACTCATGGTTCCAGGACCAATCGGGGCGCATCTCAGGGAATCGTCAACGGCTATCCCTTCACGAACTCGCAAGGGAAACAGCGTAGACAATGGGGGTACTTAGAGTAAACCTACAAAGTAGGCGTAAAAACAGCACAATAATGGAGCTATCGGAATATTATAACGGCGAACATCTTACGCATCTCCAAAACAGATGACTTACTAACCTTAGCATCAGGAACGCGGCAAATCTGCGACAGAACACGTACAATGCAATATAGAAGTCGCATGCAATATGGGAGTCACCACCACTGATATAGAACAAAAGGTTAGACTAATTTATTCTAATTAAAAAGATCGTTGTAACTGTCATTGGTCAAGATATTATTTACTCACTGTTTTGTTTTAAATCAACGGGTTTGCTACTTAAACATTGTTCCAAATCCTTAACGCCATTTAGTAAATGATTATGGCACGAATAAATAATACAAGTTCTTTTTTAACTTTGTGGTATTCCATTTTTATATATCAGATGATTTAATGGTAACATTTACAAAAACCACAACTTAAAAAACACACACACGACCCGGGTTTCGACGCTTGAGCGTCATCTTCAGGTGCTTTTTTAGGGTCTTCAAAGTCTTATATATAGCTTGGAAGGAGGGGGGGGGGGGTTTGTGAGTGATTAGGGTGGTGTGGATGCGGGTTGGTCAGGAACAGTGATTGGCGGGGAGTTTAGCGGGGGAGGGGGGAAGGGAAATTCGGGAGGCGGCTGTGAGGATGGGAGATGAGGACGGTTGCAAATACTCGTTTAAAATCTTCGAATCAGGGTCGTGTAAAGTCTTTAAAATTTCGAGCTGCTCAAGTGAGTCAAGCACACGTCTGTGGTTTGCAAAACATAAAATGTCAAGATTAAAACCACTGTGGTGGTCATAGTTTAAAAGTTGTTTGGAAAAATTGCTCTTGAGTTCACAATTATTAAAATAGGCTGATTGGTGCTCTTTGACTCTAACATTAAAGTTGCGGGCACCTTCAGGTGCTTAAAGAAGTACCTGAAGATGACGCTCAAGCGTCGAAACCCGGGTCGTGTGTGTGTGTTTTTTAAATTGTGGTTTTTGTAAATGTTACCATTAAATTATTAAAAACTGAAACTCCTTCTTACATTTATCAGCCATATAAAGATAATTTGGTCAAAAAAACAAAAAACACCAGAAATAATAACAAATTAATTGTACCCTGCCACAGAACGTCTATGTATCATAACTCTTTTTATGTAAATTCGTGCATTGTATGGAATTCGATTCCGCAAACGCTGAAAAATATTAAGTCAACTGAAAGATTTAAAAAATGCTTGCTGTCTTATTATCCTAGTGATAGTTAATATTTTGTCAAATATCTTGGATTTAATTCATAAATATGCTACCTTTGTGATTGCTATAATGTTTAAGTATGGAATTGTAATATTTGTTGTAGACAAGTGCTGTGATTGTGATTTTTGTACATAGTGACATGTTTCCTATGAGATTGTTATTATTTTTTTTTTCTTTTGCCTGAGTTGTAATTAATTATGCCTGCTCCAAAGGAATTCTTTCCTAGAGCTAATAAATATTATTATTATTATTATTATTATTATTATTATTAAATCATCTGATATGTGATTAAGGCACGTGTCCACAAATTTGTCCCCAACGAGGCATCTAATACCGCGTCTTACCGAAAAGAATGATCGCGTCTTGTAAAAGTTCTCCCGTTGAAATGAAATATGAAACTATGTCTTGTCGAAATCGCGTCTTGAGAGACCGCGCTATGAGGGGGTTTGCTGTGTGAACAATGTTGCCAAGAATTGTATGTGGCGATGTGAAAGACAGCTGAACGACGCCAACAAGAATGGTCTCACTTGTGTGGAAATTAAAAGGCATTCATGTTAGTTTACATGCAAGTGGTACATTCATTTAGCAGCTATAAGACTTATAACTCCCCAAAGGTCTTATAATTTGAATTTGACGCGAAAATACCGTAAGAAGAGTTTACGTACCCCGGAAAAATCATATTCTTCTGAGCATGCCCCAAATGTGTGGAAAGCAGTCTCGTCTTTTTACGCCCATAATATATCACAAATTATGTACGAGAAAGAAGCTATTTTACACTTGTCAGGCCTCATTTAGAATGTGCCGCTAGTAAATGGGATCCGTACGAGGAAGGTATGATAAAAGAATTGGAGCGTGTGCAAAGGAGATCCGCTAGGTTTGTCAAAGGCCGTAATGATAATTGTATAAGTGTTACGAGTTTTATTTAAGAACTAGGATGGGAATTACTATCAGAACGCAGGTTAAAATTCAGGTTAAACCTTTTAAGTAAATTTGAAACCGATTTGTTCACAGATGACGTTATATATGTATTGAGAACCCCTGTGTATTATGCTAGGTTTGATCATATTAACAAAATTAGAGAGATAGATTGTCGTACCGATAGAATTAAAATGTCATTTTTCCCTCGTACTATAAGAGAGAACAATAGGCAGCGTAGCAAAGGGATAGGTGGGTGAAATATAGTTAGAATAGTCTGTAGTGCATGGTGCATGTAATAACAACCAATAATTCCTTCCTTATTATGTAGATACTAACCATCTAGCTCCATGTGACCCTATTATCTAGCATATCTCCCTTAAATATCCTACTTGCATGGCAATAGTGCATGTTTGGTGATCTTCACCCCCTGCCACACATCCTCGTGGTGGCTCGCAGGGTATCACGTAGATGTAGATGTAGATGGAAATTGAAATATCCTTTCACCGTATGACTCTTGAGAGTCTCATTAAGTCTCCAGTTTTTATTAATTTTTACGCATAGCCAATTATGGCAAATGAATGCGAGGTGTTATTAACAAAGGTATTTTCGTGAAAGGGTTGTTGGTGTTTTGGCCCTCTCACCTGGAACCAAAGATTATTGAGTGTGATCGATTGATTAGTGAACTATTGAATTACTGATTATTGAATTGAATTTGAACTATTGAATTAATATGCCTCAATAGTAATCGCTATTTGTTACCATTGGTAATTATTGATATTGAATCGTTGTAACATAATGGACTACAACTTTTTCAATTTAAATTGAATTATGTTTGCATTTTAAATACATATGTGATACTTGATATTAAATAAGCATAAAATTGTTCATTTTATATTCTATCTGAGATAAGAACAGACAATTTTATCACAATGCTACAGAAAAATGTACATCTAGAGCTAAATTATTCACATTTAACTCACGATTGATGAAAAGAAGATAATTTCAACAGCGTCAGGCGAGATATGATGGAACGACTTTCTAATGAACGAGAAATTGCACCTGATGATAGCTGTATGACAGCCGAAACAAGAGTGTTGCAAAATTTCCAATCATGGCATTGACGAATGATGTAGTATCAAGTGTCTCGCAAGGGTACATATACACCAAGGGTTGAGATTCGCCATGAAAAATTCATTTCTTCCCGGTCAAGTCAAATGGCTTTTTTTCATGGCGAATTTGAGCCCTTGGCGTATATGCACCCGTGAGAGTGACTTCGTACCACATCAAGAGTAGTGCGATTTTGTTCAAGAAAGTGAACAATACGATATTATTCATCGAAGAAGAACGGTTTGCTTCTGCTTAGCGACCTGAGATGAGCAGAGGTTTAACTTGATACTAAACCTACCTCAGCGTAGGTCGTTCATCTTCGCAGCCGAGGAAAAACTTATAATACTATTCAAATTAAATTAGCGACAAAGCCAAGAAGAGAATATTTTAAGCATAGAAACAGATACACAAACAATAACAAACCGTACGAAAACATTAATAACACCGGTTGCAGTTCAGTTATGAGAATTATTTTCGAAGTATGACCAAGATGAGAATATTTCATTAAATTTAAAACATAATTAGGATACGAATTAAATGTGCTCACAAGCGCAAATTTCGTGATTTACGCATTGAACTAGTCATAAAGGTTATTTTGGGATTGAGACGAATGTCGGGGTAGTAGGGGGTGACCTCCCCCATCAGGACTCATGGGTCGGCTGAGAACGAGGACGTGGCGATGCGGTCTTCACGCGGATGCGTTAGCGAAGGTCATGGAAACGATTGGCAATTTCATTGGCGGCGGGAGGAATGCCACTGTAACGAGTCGTGAGATGAAGAGGAGACCGAAGCACCCCGTTCACCGAGAATCATATCTCCGGCATAACTGACTACCCTTGGAACCGCAAACGAGCGAAAGGTCCGACATGGGGCCGCGGATCCTGGAAAACGCTATTACTGACTCATCGAGCTTGCGTCACGACGGCATAAATCGAAGGTTGTTTTCTTTTCATTCAATTTGAGCAAATAACGGTCGAAGATGGGACTTTTGCCATTTCGCGAGTATATGCGACACACCTAGATATCTTTTTATTTCACTGATCTTTCTGGGTATTCAGTGAACGATAATCACATCGCGTTCCTTCGTTAATTATATTTTAATTTACAGACTTAAATTGCAGTCGAGCTACAGGTAATATATTTATAAAATATGTTCACCTGCGAGATGCGTGGAGGTACCTTAATTTTTTTTTACTTTCGTACACTAATTTTTTAACAAACCCCAGGTTTTTTTGTCATTGTGGTCCTGCTCAGCACCATAATGAGGCCTTGTCTGCAGTTGCCAGCAAGGCTACGTCGCTTGCTGCGATATATCGTATGCAGTGAATTTAGCGTCATCTACTTCAGGCGCAAATTAAAAAAGATCTTTAAATAAGACGATAATAGGTTATTAATTTATTAATAATTATTTTAATTGTTTATACTCAGTGAATTTGTTAACAAAAAATTATGTTATGATTTCGTTAGGAAAAAGTCGCATGGCCTGCATGGTCCGTATCAAAATAACAAACATGGCGGCAAGTCGTGAATGTGAGAAGCGACCCGGGCGGCATTATTGCTCAGCCAGTTGGTGCAATAATTTTTCTGGCTGCAGATTACACAAAAAAATTGCATTTTTCAACTTCCCGAGTGATTTAGCGAGGTAAGTACGGTGTGAATAAGATGGTTAGATGTTTTACAGTTATGACCGAAACATGCTCTTACTTTTGTATTGACATCTAATTAATTAATTTGGCCTGTGGTCCTATAGTATGGCTGTGCGAGGATTTATGTGATTTTATGCCAAGTTTGAAAATGAATTCCACTTCATTGTTTCAAATGTTATGTTGAATTTTTAGTAATAATGTAAATTGTGTCTTCAGTATCATTATTCCCAATAAAGTTTGTGTGAATTTCTTTTCGTTTCTTTTCATTGGAAATTATGTACCAAACCTAAGAAACAATATCAAATATCTGGAGACCTCGTGAATTTTCATCATTTGAACCAGTATCGGAAGAATGCAGAGGTCATGTTATAAGCTATCGCTCAAGGTTTCAGTTCCTCGGTTTAAATTTGGCGGGGTTATAGTGGTTGGGAAGCGCCTGACCGCTAGAGTGCTCTGCTAATAAAGCATTATCGTTGGGGGAAGGGGAGTGTCGCGGTCTTGGTTGCCAGTTTCTAACTTCCGTTGAATCTGTAACCTTTTTATGTGTCAAAATGTACTATTCATTATTTGCCGTTTTTTATCTCCAATTTAAGTTGTAAAAGTATGAACATTTTCAATCCCTTTTGGTTGATCGTTAACTAGTATTGATAGATTTATACTTTAGTGTTTTCTCTCATGTCCAGAGAAGAATTTCGGTATTTTTTGAGTTACGTTTTGTTTCGTCTTACGGTGAATTTTGCGCTCCACCGGTGCCGATTTCAACTAGATATTTCTTTCTATTGCCTAATAATTTTACACGGATAATTAGTTTATCTAATTTGATTATTAATAATAAATCTTATTTATTTGGTGATGAACATGGCAAACCTCCACAGCGACGGCATGAATGAAATAATATAAAAGAGGGCACTGTTGTTGTAATAGCACGCTAATAGCCCTTAGTCAATTTCACAACACCATGACCGGGTTAAGTAAATTCAAACTAACATTACGACCTTCTATTCATGAAAATACCGGTGTTTATTCAAAGCTCCAAAATCGTATCACCAATTTCTATATCATCATTGCACATTTGCGAGGCTGAGGCTAATGCTGTCATCTCCGATATCATTTCCAGAGCAAAATGACCTGCTAACCTTTCCTCTCAAGGCGTTTAAACTGCCGGGCTGAACGGCTGAGAATGAATAGGAAACCACGGGCCAATGCACACACCACTCCTGTGCACCCACCCACCACACAACTTTACGGGCCAATGCACACACCACTCCTGTGATTCCTCGGGAAAAGGGAATTGAAATGAGTGGCGGTCTACGTATAGGCCTGGATACGTGGAGATCTGTGGTTCGAATTCCGGTCATGGAAAGCTATTTCCCCTTGATAAATGCTCAGACAACCATTGTTAGGTACTGAAAATTACAAATCACCAATTCTGGGCCATATAATTAGACATTTTCGATGAACTACGGAACTAGCCGCGAGGTAGTTATAACGGAGTAACCCGCTGGTGTCCACACAATTGTGTGAAAATCGCAGGGGAAAAATCATTCACCTGGACTTAGAATCAAACCCAGATTCCTCGATTTCGCGCCGAGTGCTCTAACCAGTTATCTATCCAGGTGTCCTCTTCCACAGTTTTACATATAATTAGAAACGGATTTCGGAGGTTATTAACCCTATATGGACGGAATTATGAGACTTCAGCTTTAAAATATACTGCTACTACATACTTTTTTTTAAACATCTACATCTACGTAATACCCTGCAAGCCACCACGAGGGTGTGTGGCAGGGGGTGAAGATCACCAAACATGCACTATTGACATGCAACTAGGATATTTAAGGGAGATATGCTAGATAATAGGGTCACATGGAGCTAGATGGTTAGTATCTACATAATAAGGAAGGGATTATTGGTTGTTATTACATGCATCATGCACTACAGACTATTCTAACTATATTTCACCTACCTATCCCTCTGCTACGCTGCCTATTGTTCTCTCTTATAGTACGAGGGAAAAATGGCATTTTAAATCTATCGGTACGACAATCTGTCTCTCTAATCTTGTTAATATGATCAAACCTAGTATAATACGCAGGGGTTCTCAATACATATCTAACGTCATCTGTGAGAAAATCGGTTTCGAATTTACTTAAAAGGTTTAACCTAAATTTTAACCTGCGTTCTGATAGTAATTCCCAATCCCAGTTCTTCTATAAAACTCGTAACACTTATACAATTATCATAACGGCCTTTAACAAAATGTGCTCTTTTAGCATTTAAAAAATTGCAATTTGTTTGTTTTTAACATTTATTATGAAACGTGATGTATTTTTATTGTATATACATATTCAATTTAAAATAATACTTTACATGATAATATTTACACAAGGTGTACTTCAACATTACCTTCATAACGTACCTTTTTGAAACTTTCCCAATTTAATTCTTCATATGACAGCTGAAACTATTTATTTCAGAGCTCCACTTAGGCACGCCATCGTCTGTGAATATCGTCACACTTTCATATGTTCAAATTGTTTGACAAGCTGCCGAAAGAGACGTAACTTTCCACACACTCAATCCGAAGCGATAGAATGCTGTCTAGCGCAGCAATGAAATGGAAAAGCCTCTTAGATAGCAGATTTTTCATTGATTTTGAAATGTAACAAATTTGACTCGCTCGTCCATAAAGGGTTAATAGAAGCTACTATTTCATCCCCAGCTGAACACATCTCAGCTATACGTTCAGTGCAGGGAGAGGGAGAGTTCCGTGATCTTTTCGAGCATCAAAGGTAATTGCATGTCATTGGGAATAAGCGGAGCCAATCGCCTATCCATCGAAAAATAAACCTAAAAAGAAACAGTTTCTCTGGCAGAGAAGAAGATTTGAGGCCTTCTTGGGATATAACGGAGTAAAGAGCCCTCGAAAACAGGTCCATAATAACTTCGGCAGTCGTACTTAATAGTTGGGCACGCCCGCTTTAAGATAGGAGGTCTTGCAACAGGAGATCCGACGGCCAGTTAATGGTGTCTTTTTTTCCGCCTCTCAATTATATCAGAGGAATCAAGTTTTGAGTGAAGGACTCGGTTGGTCACTCTTACACCAGTTATCTCTCAGCCTTTCACGTTTTTACGCGCGCGATTCGAACCCCGACGAAAGGAAATCTGCACAAGAAGTCCGAGCACGCTCCACCTATTAGCTTTTTAATCGATGAGAGAGACGATTTAATTAGGCGTTGCGTAATGGATTGCTTCCTAATGCATCGCTACCAACGCATTTATGTCCGTGCAGCATTTGCGTCAGAGGAATTTCAAACATGTAATTCTGTATCCAGTCATGCTGGACTGACTGAAATACTCATGGAGCATTGCATTCGGAAAGAACCAGGTGAATAATGCCCAATTCCTCCTCCTCAAAATTCTGAGTCGTAGGAATCTGCACTCGATTTAGTCTGACTTGTTGAATAAGTGTAGACCGCATACTGAGCCTTTAAAGTATATACTGCAGGGAGATGGGCTCCTGACGGTGTGGAAGGCCGGGAGGAGATTCTCTGGCCTTCAACAAATCCCACCTTAACCGGTCGAATACTAGAAAAATTATTTTGTTTTGAACTTCCCGCAGTTGGATATTTTTCATCATTTACAATAATGAGCGCACAAGTATCATTGTGATAATATTAATCAATATTTTTATTTATGAAGTACATTGCAAATATAATTTTAAAGAAAAATAGGCTATCAACACTAAATAATACCGTCATTCAAATGACATATTTCTGGAAAATATGTATTTCCTCTGTGCAATTGAGCCCTTAAGTATTTAACGCCTTACCTGTACCAATTAAAAGTTTTAGGCATTAAAGTATAAGCAAACGCTGAAAATTGTTAAAAAGTCTAAAAATACACTCAATATGGTAAAATGAAAGATATTTCAAGGTAAAATATCTTTCTGATACAATGTGTTTCAAAGTTATATATGTTCTAAAATTAAGGCATGCAAAATAGCTGATTAGGATATCATGACTCGGCATGAGTTTTTTTTTAAGAATAAAAAAATATATTTACAAAAATCATTTCAGGGTAAGTTACCCATGTGGTGTTATGCGTGCACGGTCCTGCACTTTAAGCCAGTAATCTTTTACTACCAGCCAACTTTGGCTATATTTAGAAATCGTTTTGAATGGAGGGAGGGTTACCCTTTCCCCTGAAACTGGGAAATCTATCTCCGATGCCTACAATCGGCTATATTTAAGCTGTTTGGATAATTTTTCGTTTACGCACAGATTTGTAAGATGCTTATGTTCTTATTATAGATGAAACTGAAAAAATGCATGCTACCGATTATGCTTCTCAGAAATGAAGAGATTTTCTCCCTAACGTTCCCTGTTATTTCTCGTTATTATTATGGTGTTTGTAATGAATATCAGGGTATCATGTCGAGTTAAAAATACGTATTTACATATGATTTTCGCCATTTAAATTACGGTCCCTGTAGAGGAGGATGTTTTTCAGAGAAAATCCGATCCCTACTTGAGTGCCTTGTGGAGGCCTTTTCAAGTACAGTTCTCCATCTGTCGGATGAGACGTTAAACCGTGGTCCCCTTGGCGCCTTTCATTAAGAGCAGGCTGATGCCGACGCCGGGTTTCTATCCACCCTTCCTCCCTTACCTATTCCCTATGGCGCAAATGACCTTAACTGTCGGTCGCCTCCCCAAATATCCAATCCAATTCAAACTTGGATTCCGCTCTGTAAATCCAAGTCATAACTGTCATGCAATCATGAACAAACTTTTTAAATATAATAATATTATTTTTTAATTAAAACTTTGCATTTTTCCACAGTAGAAATTTTACTACGATCCAGGTTTCGAAACATTTTTACATCATCATCAGGTGATGATTTGAAAATGTTTTTACATCATCACCTGATGATGTAAATACATCGAAACCTGGGTCGTAGTAAAATTTATTTGTGGATAATTGCAAAGTTTTTCAAGTATGCATCATGCATAAGTTCCACACAATTTCGCAAGAATCTTCGTATTTCGTATTAAATATAATTATTGCATCATGTACAATACTACACGTACGATTTTTGAATCGTATAAGCATATTTATTTTTATTTAATTATTTATTTATTTATCTTCACTACCCCGAATACAGCACAATGGGCCAATTTACGTCGGGTGAATAACAGTAACAACGTACGAGACACAAACACCCATGTCCTTGGCAGAAAATGTTTTACCCAGGCGGGACTCGAACCCGCGACCCTCGGGTTGGCAGGCGAGGACTTTACCCCGCCGCCACCAAGGCCGACGATATGCACTTGAATGGGGTATGATCGCAGAATTATTTTCGGAGTTCTTGAGTTGAGAGGCGGTTATTAAAATTTGCGCTCAATTACCCACGGATTCCGGTCCATCCGCCTCAACTCGTGATTCTATTTTTCTATGGGAGCCATCCTAATTCGCACCATTGCGAAATCGATAACAAGATCGCTCTTAATTTTTGTGAAACGGTCCCTAAAAACTCCCGTCGCGTCGGTCGCCTTTTGGGTTTCGCCGGGTAGCGGGTGGGAGGAGTCGGCTCCCGCGAACGACAACACCTAGGGAACCGGTTTGACTCTTCCTCCTCTCTCGTACGGCACACGCGGGGCCCAATGGACGAGTCTCTTGAAGGACGAAGCGAGCGCCACCGCCGCCTTCGGAGCAGCGCTGCTTTCAAATGCCAAATCGTGGCCGCAAAGTCTCTCAGTCAGTCCCTCCCCGCCGGCGGACACACTTCCGTCTCACTCCTCCCTGCCGAGATAAGAGCGCTCCTTTGAGCGGGGCGAGCGAGTGAGCAACAACGACATCCCCCCTCCGACGAACGAACACCCCTCTACAAAATCCCTTCCCTCCCATCACGGGCAATTTCGAAGGCCCGCGGATTTCGGGTCTCCAGGCTGAATCGGCGGACCGGAGTGCTCTCCAAAAATCCCCCGGCGAAAGGCGCACCCGATTCCCGGGCGGTCAGGTGATACGACTCCCGCGAAAGCTCCGGTGACAGAAGAGTCCGTGCGTTCTCGCGCGGGGAATCACTTCGGAGGACGAGGAGGAACTTGGCGCATCTCAAGGTGAGCGAATAGAATTATTATTCTTTCCTGCGTGTGTTTACGTGCGTGCTACCGTGCTGCGTTTTTACCCAGTCGTTCGCTGAAAGAGATGTGGCAATCTGGAAAAGTGGGAGTTTCGCATGTACTTCGGAATTTTGGGCTGCTTTTGTGATGAGGAAGATGATGAATATGTTGGTTCTCATGGAGTACGTGCTTGGTTGGTTATAGGTGTACCTACGCAAAATAAGCTACATAAGGGAGTGAAATCAAGAGAAAAATTTGCTGTTGTCGTTATAGCAGTTATGTGAATTCACATAGGTCTTATTTGGGCATAGTAAATTCAGTAGATTTGGCCGATATTCGAACACGCAACTACAAAAAGCGAAAATTTTGTGTTTATTCTCCACAACTGTTGCATGTATTGAACTACCACGTCTTCTTTGCAACAATGTTCACCGAGGATGAGAACATCTTGTTCTCGTAAAAAAAAAACTCCGCTAAAAAGGATATTATTATGATTCTCATATATACAACAATAGCCCCTTATTTAAGAAAAGCTCCTCTTCAAAAATTGTCATGAAACCGGCAGACCTTAATCTTATACATCTGCGGGTTATAGCGCATGAGCAAAGTGCGTTGGTTAAGCTAAGGATCTGAACGGCCAAAACTATTCATTCTCGCCAAGTAAGGTTGTGGCTTTAGACGACGGCGATGTGACCCTGAGGGCAAGGCGTTGGATCACTGATCATTGGTCTCTGTTTCAAATTCGGTTGATGCATCTGATTTTACCGTCTCTATTGTCGATTTGCACGACGCATTTTATTGTAAAAACGAATGTATGAACTCTTTAATGAGGAAAATTGCACCGTTTAAAGCGGCAAATGGTAAGATTGTCTGAATGACTGACCGGGAATTAGAACCTGGTCTAATTCCATTCATTTTTCGTGTACAATCCATGATACTTTCGTTTGTGCAATAAAATATACCGTCTAAAGAGGCCTTTACAGGAAAATATGAGTGGGGTGATAGTAATTTTTAGGGCTATGCTAAGGAATTTGTTGATGGTGTTGGGTGGCTAACCGCAGGTAATTAAAAATGAACGGAATTAAAGAAAATTGCAGCAGTTTCTTCAATAAAGAAATTTATCCCTGGCGTAGGTACATTCTAAGTAAACGGTATGGCATCCCAGTGGGTAAAGCGTTTGGTTCCTGACTGGAATTCTCGAGTTCAAATACAGATGATACCTTTTGAAATGCCAAGCTAACCCCAGCAGGGCATAAATAATCGACAGGGTCAAGTTGGCTGATGAATTTATAATTGGTAATAAGTTATAATAGACAATTGAAAGCAAAAGACCTCCAGTGCCACCAGAACTTTGTTCAGATGATTATCCTGATAATCTTAATGCTGCCAAAAGACATAATTTGTTTTTCACTCAATTAGTTATCATTTTTGACCCCCGATACAAATCCAAGTTGGGTGATTTTCTGAGGATAAAGTCTTTCTGAGAAACCCCAGAAAAGTAAATGCCCCTTCCCCTTCCAGAATGAGTGGGTCATTTCGCAAGCCAATGAGGATATTGGCTTATCATATTACTATAGAGGGAAGAGTCCAGGTATATCGCCACCCATCACACCAACCTTCACGTCGAACACAGAGGTTATAACGGCATTTATCGTGCGTTGTGATCCAAGGACAGTAGCACGGTTCAAAGGCCGGTGGTGTGGGCCGCCGGACTCCGGGATAGGACCGCAGTTGAGCTGGTCAAAAAAAAAAATATTTCACCTCACTTAATGAATCCGAAAGTTGTTCTGCAGCAAGTAATCAGCCCCAAGGTTGGTTTTATGTAGCCAGGGGACAGAGTACTCGGCTTCGCACTTATCTTGGATGCGGATTCAGAGCACAACTAGAGTGTAAGAGGGGCGGTTTCTCTCTCAGGTCCACGGTATCCACTTGCACACTGATGAAAATATCTTTGAATTGGGTATCTACGGAGTATAACGACAGCTAGGGTCATTTGTGATCTTACCTAGGTCTAGGTAAGGGAGGAAGGGTGGATAGAAACCCGGCGTCGGCATTAGCTTGCTCTTCATCTACATCTACGTGATACCCTGCGAGCCACCACGAGGGTGTGTGGCAGGGGGTAAAGATCACCAAACATGCACTGTTGACATGCAATTAGGATATTTAATGGAGACATGCTAGATAATATGGTCACATGCTAGATAATATGGTCTCTAAATGTAAGGCGCCAAGGGCACCACGGTTTAACGTCTCATCTGACCGACGTTACTGCTCTTAAGTTGCACTGTTACAGAGTACTGCTCTTAAAGTACTGCCCTCCTTAAGACACTCAAGTGAGGATCGGGGAAAGCATCCTCCTCTGCAGAGATTTGAAGTTTCAACCCTGGCCGTGCGTATGGCTAGACAGTACTCTAGCCACCACACCAACCCCGATCTCCTTGAAAATTTCATGCCGCTAAAAATTGCAATATAGAGTTTTAGGAGGTGACGTGTAAATAGATTCCTCCTGGAAATTACGGAGACTATGGAGATATAGCATTGGATTCGTACATAAATGAATGAAGGATTAGAAATTATGCACAGGTGAATATAACCTTAATGAAGACTCAGGTTTTAATAATATTTAATCATCGTAAGGTCAGGAAAACTGATTTATAAAGCAATGATGGAGAAACCAATGTCGCAAATAAGCTTTATTTATTCGTGGAAAACTGCAAACCTTTTATTAATTCATAAGATATCTCCTGGATTTGAACTCTAGTCCATGGTACTAGTCTCTAGCTAATGGACCTCTATTAGAGCAAGAAAATAGTTTATTAATGGTTCAAACATTTTCAAAATTAAAATGGTCCGTAAAGAGCAATCTATTTGCGGAAGGTACTTGTAAAAAATGGCACGCAGTCACAAGTACTCCATAAATACGACATCAGCAAAACTGCTGCGAACGAGCATATAGTGTTTCACATCTTTTAGAAGGATTAAGGTGGGAGCCCCTGGACACTCGGAGGCTACACGCTAGGCTTAGCTTGCTTGAGAAATTCAGAGCTGGTGTGTTTCAGAGCGATACAGATAATATTATCACGACGCCTCACTACATCTCTATGTCTGAAAGAAGCGATAAAATGAGGGAGATACATTGCCGAACAGATAGGTACAAAAACTCGTTCTTTACACGCATAATAAGCGGCCACTGTAAAAACTGAACACCACTAAATACACTCCAACAATACACGTCACCATTTCACCGCCCAAAACCTTATCCCTTACATATTTACACGGCTGGTGTCCTAACACACCCTGCCACACGCCCAAGGGGCGGCTCGCAGGGTAGTATGTAGATCTAGATGTAGATCAGACTTGATTACGTGTTAGACATTTTACATTCGTACGTACCCATCACGCCTTTCCGGAAGAGAAATAGTCGAAGAATTCTGATATTACCGTTAGTCATAGGAAAATGACTCCCTTGTAATTTTTCCTCCATGGTGTCCTTTCTTAACAAATCACTTTCGCTCAAGCATTGCTTCATAAACGCCCTCCTATTCTTAAAACTTCCAATATTCCTCCACTTTAGAGTGCCTCTCCTACGTCATTCACCCATGAGTTTCGCTGTCTACCTCATCCTCTCGCTCCATTCAATCTCTCAGTACCACAAATACCTTTTGGCGGTGGGTCGCCAGCAGCGGTATTCCGGCTCTCAAGAAAGTCCTTTCAGAAGGGATCCTAGCTCGAGTAGGAGAGTAAAGTCGGGCATGGGGTAATACTAGGCTTAGGTCTCTCTTCTGATATACTGCGCAAATGTGCCAACACTGACCGGTTAAGTCCCATAACTGTTAGCAACGTGAGCTGCTCGTGATGTGGGTACTACAAAGGGTGGCAATCTTCTGTCACCGCTGGAAATAGCTTACCGCTAACAGTCGAAGAATAGCCATTTTGAATAATGAAAAAAAAACTCAAAAGCAAAAAAAAATAAAAAAGTAAAAGTTACGACGCAGCGTCATCTTCAGGTGTCTGAAGATGACGGCGTTGCGTCGAAACTAGTCGTGCCTTCAAAATAAATTGGTGGAATCAAACAAAATTTTCTTTTTCGTTATCCACAGAGAACTTCCACAAAGTTGAGCCAGAAACCATTGAGATAAATAGCCATTTTATAGACAGAGTTACCTCCCAAGGCAAGTTCAACGTCAAATTAACTCATTAACGTGTGTAGTATGTGTGTAGAGAGTACGAGAAAGAAGCTATTTTACACTTGTCAGGCCTCATGTAGAATATGCCGCTAGTATATGGGATCCATACGAGGAAGGTATGATAAAAGAATTAGAGCGCGTGCAAAGGAGATCTGCTAGGTTTGTTAAAGGCCGTTATGATAAATGTATAAGTGTTACGAGCTTAATAGAAGAACTAGGATGGGAATTACTATCAGAACGCAGGTTAAAATTTAGGTTAAACCTTTTAAGTAAATTCGAAACAGAGTTGTTTACAGATGACGTTAGATATATATTGAAATCCCCAGCGTATTATGCTAGGTTTGATCATATTAACAAAATTAGAGAGATAGATTGTCGTACCGATAGATTTAAAATGTCATTTTTCCCTCGCACTATAAGAGAGAACAATAGGCAGCGTAGCAGAGGGATAGGTAGGTGAAATATAGTTAGAATAGTCTGTAGTGCATGATGCATGTAATAACAACCAATAATCCCTTCCTTATTATGTAATTACTAACCATCTAGCTCCATGTGACCCTATTATCTAGCATATCTCCCTTAAATATCCTAGTTGCATGTCAATAGTGTTTGGTGATCTTCACCCCCTGCCACACACCCTCGTTGAGGCTCGCAGGGTATCACGTAGATGTAGATAGATGTAGATGTATGTTATTAATTCAGTATAATTTCGTAAAACACTGATCCCTCAATCACTAACTTGCATTAATCGCATTTGAAAAAAATATTCAGCCAAATAAACATTGGTTCGTTTCAAACGGTATTTATTCTCCATAGATCATAGCAGTTTTATCCTGAAAATGTTTTTTTTTTTAAATTTCATTTTCTATGAGGTGATGTTTATTAGTATATAATTAGGGACACATAATTAACATGAAATAAGTATATAGTCATACCATATATTATATTTCAAGTGCATAAAAAATTCTCTTAAGATTTAAGCCACAAAATTTCAGGATAATTGAATAGTTGTATTGAATTCTTTTTACTTTACTTGGAATTTGAAGAATCAAAAGATTATATAATCGGACGAAGGAATTCGAAAATTATGCTAAATCTAAACTCACGAAGCCGTCATGAATTACTGATATTCCCTCGAAAATTGTGTTTGAAGTGCGCGACCGCTGGTGGGTGAATCATTCTCGCGGTTGGTTTCCTCGGTGACGGAAGAGCAAACGGAGGAAGAAACTGTGTGAATCCCAGCCATTCAGTGTAGGGAGCCCACATCCTTTCCCTGGGAAATTTTCCACCTTCTAAGAAGTTCGGATTGCCGAAAAATAGCTCCGTTTGGAGTTAAGGCGGGCAAGTCCAAAGGGATATCCGGATTTTTCTACTGAATCGACTCCTACTTGGGGCAGAACAAAAGTGAAACGTCATCCCAGATTAAATCACGTGAGGATGACAGTGTTTTACTAAAACTGGGATAGCGCCGAATTTATAATAATGGGTTAACACATTTGCATAATACAAACTTTCAGACCGGTATAGTACACACTTTCAGATTGTCGATTGAAAATTAAACTCAATCCTTTATGCAAATTCAAAACCGATTTTTTCTTCAGGTGAAGTTCTCAATATCTAACTAACTCCAACATACTGTGAGATCATCTATCAGATCATGAGAATAAAGTAAGGGAAGTAGATTGTAAAGCAGAAAGGTTTAACATGTCGTTTTTCCCATGATCGATAAGAGACCATAATGGCTGCTGCGTTAAGACTATGAATTAGGTTAGTTGACAGGCAGTGTAGCTGATTAATTCATATGCCCCCTAATGCATGTTTCTAAATCTCCCGAATAGTGCTATCACCATATTTTGAATGTTCCCTGCATGACTCTTGTGTCCCTTTTACACAGTTACATTATAGATATTTTAGTAGTTTCTGTAGCATTTGCATCATACCTTTAGGTTGGTGTATGATGGTGAAAGTTAACTTCTCCACTGTAGGTCATGTTGGTGAGAAGTCATCCCCTGCCAAATACCCTTGTGGTGGCTTGCAGGCTAATGCTTATAGTACAATGAGATGTAGATACACATTGCTATAGATCATAGCATTCCATAAAAGTAGTCAATTGAGAGCTTTATTCAACCCAACAATTTCAACTATGAGCCTCTTAAGAGTAGATATGCGAACACTTTCGATGACGAGTACCTCTCCTCCTTGCAATCAGAAATAAATATACATCCAATCCCAGTATAGGACAATTGGAAAGGAGTATTGGCTAGAAATTACCATGAGAAAAATTCGGCCTGGACCGGGAATAGAACCACGGACCTTTGGTTTGCCGGACCAATGCGCTGACCACTACGTTATCCTGGCTTCCTAATTCTCATAGCATTTTTTTGTGAAAACGAGGCAACTAGATCTAAGGCCCTTGCGGTTCATCAAAGATGGCAACGCAAAGGAGAAGAGGTCTTCAAAGGAGCCTCAGCCAAGAGACAGTATCCTTCGCCAGCACTTATGCCGTGCTTAGCCATTTGAAAATTTCCAAAACCAAACATACCAAAGGTCCGTGGTTCGATTCCCGGTCCAGGCCTAATTTTTCTCATGGCAATTTCTTCAAAAATACTCACCTGCCATGTTTGAAATTTTCTAATGCCTAGAGTTCTGGAATAAATTCTCAGGGTCCGAGTTCGAACAACATCGGTGGAAATTTATTTATAGTAAAACGTCGCTCCATATTTGAGAAGAGTTTCATATTTTATCTATTAGAAGAGCAGATGAAGTGTAATAATCAAGTGTGAAAATTAATTATATTGTCACCGCAGTAAATTCTTAATGCAGGTAATCCATTAAGGTAGTTTGAGCGAAATATCGTTTCACGTAGAAATCAATGAATTTGGTCTTATTTTAAAGAAAAATATGTCACCCTTCTATTGACACTAAAAATTCAACTCCTTACCACATTACTTTCCGAGATTTAAAAAAAAAATGATACCAGCCATTTTACATAGAAAATGATACGTGTATGCACTCCAGAGAGACCTTATATTAAAAATGAGACATTTCATACAGTTAGATCTCGTCAAAAAAATCAACAGTGCGTAGTTAGTGTGTTTTCTCAACTACTTTTGAAAATTAATCATATTGTCACCGCAGTAAATTCTTCGAGATCACAATAAACCTTCCGCTTTGATGGAGTTTCAAAGGTACCGCGTGAACAAAATGAGTCAAGTTGAAGACCTATTTAGATATTTTCATTTGATTCCTTACAATTTTTGCCATGTAAAACTATATTTTTGCACCGTTAATAATGCAATATTTAATTCGTGTGTCTCGCAGCTGGTGACCTTAAAACGTATATTTCGAATATGGTCTCTATTATGATTAGGGAACTATCTCACTCTCACTACATTAAGCTTGGCAAATTTATTTATTCCTCAATTAATCGCTACCAGTTGAATTTTTGTATCAAACTTTATTTTAACTAGGTTTTCCATTACAGTTTCGTGACCAGCATGCTTTTTTTTCAACATACAAATACCTCAGTACTCGTTTGTACGTGATTGATCAATAGATTGATAAAATATACAGTAACAAGCGGAATGTGGAGTAAATGTACGTTGATGAATCGGTGGATTAAGTTTTTACTTTTTACTGGCCACTGAAGTGTTTACAGTATCGACAAAATACGCTGTAATTTCAAATTTTTCAATCGACAGCACCAAGTTTGTATCTCTTTACTACCATCAACATACGGTTATTTTACTCGACAGTTCCTTAGTCTCTCATGGATTTAATCTGCACATATATCTACTTATTACCCTGCAAGCCACCATAAGGGTGTTTGGCAGGGGATGGCATCTCGCCACCATGAACTACAGTGAAGAAGTTAACTTTCACCAACATGCACCAACCTAATGGTCTGGTGCAAATGCTACAGAAACTACTAAAATATCTATAATGTAACTATGTAAAATGGACATAAAAGTCATGCAGAGAACATGCAAAACATGGTGTTAGCCCCACTCGGTAGATTTAGAAGCATGCATTATGGGGCATATGAATTAATCAGCTACACTGCCTGTCAATTGACCTACTTCAATTTTTTAACGCAGCCAATACGGTCTCTTATCGATCGCGGGAAAAACGACATTTTAAACCTATCTGTTCTACAATGTATACTATTCTCATGATCCCTTATACTATTCCCATGATCTGATCCGTACTACCTCAGTTGTCCTTACTACATGATCTACCGTAGTAAGTTGGAGTTCGTAAGATATTGAAAACTAAACAATGTGAGTTCCAAACAACGTCATTTATTATTTTAGTATACCTTCAGTGAAAATTAATCCGTTACCACAAATTCTGACTGTGGAATGAAAATGCACTCTTACAAATCCTAGCATATATGTATATCTATACATGTTTGAAGGGAAAAACGGCATCGCATTGACCCGCTACCCTGTAACACGTGGCGTTCTGAAATTTTTGATGGGAGGAGCGAAGGTGGCTCAGCACGGGGAGAGATTCGCTCGATTGATTGCCTTTCTCCGCTGGCGACCCGCTCGTGACCTGCACCGCGTCTGGGTGATGCGAGGGTGGTGTCCTTTGGTGAGCGGGCGACGAGTCATGTACACCCGACGTTATCCAAATCGTCGGATGAAAGCGATTCGGAGAGATAGATAATAGGGGATATCGGGGGAGGGGGGTAGGGAAACGCAAATTTCTCCGCCGAGTCATGGAGCGTCTCGATCGTCTTCACTTCTGGGTTTCGCAATCGATCCTTCTCACATTGTTTAGTCACCCCGTTCACCCTCCGCGAGAATCTCTTCCCCTTCCGATCATCCATGTCCATTGCCACCACCCAGAGTCTCACCAGTATTGGCACTAAATTGCATCATGTGGAGCGTGGCTGGATCTATGGATCGGAAGCGTGGACCATAGGAAAAGCTGACTTTATCTACTTTTTTGGCGAGAAGCCTGAGAAATTGGACTGAGAGGGATAAAGATAGACGAAGAATAAATAATCATGCTCCACTTCGCAGGTGGTAGTCATAGCTGGAAATCGCAATGAGTTTCAAAGATCACTAAACGTAATGGACCGGATTCTCCAAGAAAACAACACGAAAATAAATAAGTTTGTCTGACTTAAAATCCTAGTACGCGGATGAGAGAAGCTGAATGTACAGGTCACCCTGAGAGGAGAGAAATTAGACCAAGAGGAATCCTTCACCCATCTCGGAAGTACCATCACACGGGACGGAAGAAGTACAGCGGGCATCAAGGAGAAGAGCCCATGATAAGAAGGCGTTCATGGGAAAAATACAACTGCTCTGCTTAAAGAAGATAGGATTAAAAAATCAAGAAACAGTATGTAAAAAAATAAATGTGGACCGTGGCTCTCTATGGATCGGAAGCTTAGGCATTTGGGAAAGCTGACCAGAAAAGACTTGACACCTTCGAAAACTGGTGCTGGAGGAGGCTGCTGAAGATAAAATGTACGGACAAGATAAGAAATGATGAAGTGTACAGGAGAGTAGAAGAAGAAAGGACCATATGGAACACCATTCAGAAAAGAAGAACCAGATGAATTGGGCACACTCGGAGACACAATGGGTTTGTGAGGAACATAATTGAAGGAAAAACAGAGGGAAAATTCCCGAGAGGAAGACCCAGGAATAAGTTCATGGACCAAATAAAGAAAACAGTACATCGGGAGAGATACCAGGAGATGAGGGAACTGGCATTGGATAGGGAAGGGTGGAGGGCTGCAGTCAACCAATCTTAGGATTGAACGACCAATGATGATTATTTTTGCTTAAATTTCTAATTCCGCGTCGTAAAACCATAGCATGACAAAGCTTTAAGCAAGACTAAACTTTGAAAGCGATATTTTTGCACCATCTATATTACTACATATGAGGTTATTCCCACAGTATTAACAGATGTGCGTACTTAAAGTTTGGTCTGATAATTCACTTGTGACTCATTTGAAAAGTTATTGAAATCTGCACTCAGCGAGACACAATAATCGCTAAAGCCACCTTGAGGGAAAAACTAATGGTGAAGCCTGATCAAACAGCTATACATAACATATAATACCACGATTGCAACGGAAATATGTTGAGATACTAATCCACCAGCACATAAATTTTCCTTTCCTTGCTTCTATCGATTCTTTTTCCCATTTCCTCCTTTTTCTTGGCTAGTGTCCGAACATCTGTCAATCCCCCTTACAGCGCGACGACGGCGAGGGCAGTATGTAAAAGTATACTGTTTACGATGAAGGGATATTGTTGGGATCGGATTGACATTAGTGGACTTAGCCTTTAGGGTCATCAATTGTTATCTACATCTACATACTACCCTGCGAGCCGCCCCTTGGGCATGTGGCAGGGGGTGTTAGGACACCAGCCGTGTAAATATGTAAGGGATAAGGTTTTGGGCGGTGAAATGGTGACGTGTTTTATTGGAGTGTATTTAGTGGAGCTCAGTTTTTACGGTGGTCGCTTATTATGCGTGTAAAGAACGAGTTTTTGTACCTATCAATTCGGCCATGTATCTCTCTTATTTTATCGCATCTGTCAGACCTAGAGATGTGGTGAGGAGTCATGATAATATTCTCTGTGTCGCTCTGAAAAATATCAGTTCTGAATTTCTCAGGCAACCGAAGCCTAGCGTGTAGCCTCCGTCTTTCTTCATTACATGGCTCCATCTTCCTTTGCATTAAACCTAAATCTAAAGGCTTAACTGAGGCTGATTTTTAATACCCCACCTTAGGCTTTCCATGCCGGGACTTAAATAGAAAATACGAGAACAGTGTGTTCACCCTCCAATTTTGAGAGACTGAGTTCGATTCTCGGTAGTGCGGCTACGTTATTTTGCTAGAAATCTTTTCTATTTTGTTTCCAGGTGTTAAACCACTTGGGTAAGCATCTCCGTACTCAGAAAGTGATGCAAAATTGAAAATATTTAAAGCGCCCGTCATTATTAAGCCACGAATGCCAACGTTTCAATACGCCATCTCCATCGCCACTGAGCGGTATTCCATCACCGCTCGGTGTATATTACAACGTGGAAAGATACAAATCCTCTTATTTCGTTTAATTCCACGGATGAGATAAAACGATTATTTTCATCCTAAATAATTAAGGCATCCAAGCTCCTCATGAATACACATCGGGTTACTGGCAGCTTTACCGTTCTTTGACGTCGAACGCCATAGTCCCGATGACGTAGTCACCACGCCGAAGAGCGCGCCAATATGTCAACAAGAAAATGTTTTTTAAAATATCATTTTTTGTCGGCTAAAATTTGGTCCTGTACTTTCAATAATGTGAATTTAACTTGCGAGTACCTTATAAAAATAATGAATTCTCCCGTTTTCTCTTTTTCTTTTACTTAGACCACCTATCTCGCACCGTAAAAGGAAATTGGTAGATATAGTACAAATGTATATATGCTTTTCATAAAGCTAAAATGTTGGCACTATCACTTTACATTATGATGCCATTGGTACGCATTTCTGTGGTAAATGGACATGACGAAAAAAATACCTTTGTATATACCACTTTTTAAGTATTTATTGCCGTTCCAAGTTTCGACTGCACAGCAATCATTGCCAAGTTAGTGATAATGATTTATCTGCAGTTGAAACCTGCGTCGGCAATAAACATTTAAAGTGTGGAATATATTAAGATATTTTTTTTCATGTTTGTGACAATTTCCACAAAGTTACGCATATTCAACGTTTAATTTTATACGGTGGTAAATAATTGTTTTATAAATGTTTTGTTTTCTAGTTTATGCACTACATTTCATCTTCAGACATACATAAAGATTACATCGAATACTTACAGAAGTTTTGCATTTTATCAGAATTAATCAGAGGAACTGGAAATCCGTTTTGTAAATCGAATTCTAGTTTTTTGAGTGCTACTTTTTCAATGCTTGAATTGGTAAGAAGAAGATGAAGTATTAGCGTCAGAATAAATCTTTAAAAATGTGCTCTAAAACTAGAATTTCCTCTATTTTTTTCTTCATTTGTGGCACCGCAAGTCACTTTTTGATATTTCGTTCTGCATAGATGAAAGAAAAGATATTCGTTTAGAAGGTAGGTCTCTCTGACGAAAACGGGGCTAACTTAGTCAAATGCATTTTTTAAAAACTCGCGGACAATATATACAAATATGCATGTTAACGAGATAGCTTGAGAAAATTACTTTATTTATTTAATACTGATAACCAACAATGGAAAAAATCGCAATTGTACCATATAAAATCTTGGCGCTATGTATTTGTTCCCTCAATTATCACATGCTGACATCACTCTTTCATCAATTGACACGGACGGGCTAAAAGAGAGCGTACTCCGTTTTTATGTGTTCTTAAATGGTTTTTTATTGTGGGTGATTACGAAATACACCATTACATGTTTACTAATTGGATTGTTAAAATTGTATGTCACAATTGGTTTCCTCTTGAGCGATGCGAATTCAGTTTTTAAATATAGTTGAGGAAAAAGGCCTTTGAACATTCGCTCAACGTAATAATTTTAAAGTATATACCCCCACTAGGTTTGTATGAAACATTTATGTAGTTTAGAATCTTGAACTCGAAGCGGAATGACAAGGATGTACATTAGATTGGTAACTGGTTCGCACTGCAGTGCGCGCCAAAATGTCGACAAGAAAACTTTTCATAAAATATCCTTTTCACACTTTTTTCGTAAAATATTCTTTTTCAGCTGAAATTTGACTATAGATTTTTAAAGTGGTTCAAATTTTTCTAATAACATCAAGATTATCATCTATATCTTAATGCATTATCATTCCAGTGTTACGTTTGTATCTAGCAATTTTCCGGTCCACTGAATGCGTCCATATGCCCACTCTTATTCCGTTGCGAAGGCGACCCACTTAAATGGCTGCTGGAGAACGTGTCTCTGGTCGTTCTCTCTCCGGTGGAGAATGGTGCGTAAGGACCTACAGGAGTGAAAGTAATGTTCCGCCGCCGTGCAAGAAAGCCAACGCCACCTAGAGTCGTACTTTTGAGAGAATAACGACGGTGTTGCATTAAGGCGCGAAGGATTGCGTTTCCGATGAGGTCGACGCTCGAGACAAGCTACCCACATCACCCCCTATTGGAAAGCTCAGGGGGAAAAGTTATTGTAAATTTCATGCGGATTCCATCGGGGAGTCTATGAGACTACAAACCGGTTAAAGCAAAGAATTTTAATGGTCGAGGAATTTTAAATTAACGAGGAGATCATCTTCGCGGGAGATTAGGTACTGTGGTGAGCGCAAAAAAAACTCACAATCACTGTCCTCTCGTTGAAAAGTTTCATCGTCTTGTTTTTTTCCATGGGAGCGCTTTGATGATATATTTGAGTACACAATTTCTTTCGCTCGTATTCGCCTGACAGATTGTAGGGATATTATGCAAATCTGGGTTGACTGCACTGCCGGTGACTGAGCTCAGTGATAACGAGCTTCCGAAGTTTAATTGCGTACACAAGTGGTTCGGTCTAGACATGGCATGGCATTTCGTCGAAGGTAATTCGGGCTTCCCACCGGATCAAACTCTCCATCTCGGCCGAACGACTACATACGCCGGGAAAGCCTTAGATCTTTCTTCACACATGGCATAGCACATTACAATTTATTTCTTCCTTTTGAGTTTCTTAGAAAACGATATCCTTTCATACATGCATGCACTCTTGGAGAGCTTGCAATATATTTGAAGTGCTCTCAAATTCACTTTTTCCCTCATACAGTCAATTTCGGAGCGGGCGCGTATAAATAATTTCAATTGCCATAGTCTCTCCGCTTTTGGTAAATCTACGTAGAGATTTGGTCATAGGATTTCTGTCTGACTGACGCCACATAATAGCGAAAGCCAACATAAAACAATTAATTAACGAACTGGGTAAACACAAAATTAATTCAAAATGTTTAACAAAATTATGTTTTCCTAATTTTTAACTAAATAAATTATTTTATTTATTCCGCCATCGAAATGAAAGATGTGATTACCTGCCGTTTTTTGGCTTTGATTTTGTGAATTATTTTCAGTTTTCTTGCGTTTAAATAAGCATGGTTCATGCGAAGATACCCAAAAAAACAGTTTGCTTTTAATTTTAAGTTTAGCATCTCTGTTTTCGGTCTAGTTAATGCACAAATGTTCCATGAGATATACGTTATTGCTCATTTTTTATGGCTCTAATATAACCGTGTGTGATCATGCTGTAGTAAGCATCCATTCTCCTATATGGTCACTCTACGGGTACGTACTGATGATTCCAGTTTTGGCTTTCTCCTTGGTTCAAAAGGTGTTCCGTTAATTATTCATCGTTTATAAAGTTACCTCCAACTAGCCGGTGTGAATTTCCTCCATCCTGCTTGGTTGCGCCGAGTTTAACCGCCTCATCCTGTTTGGCGGCGCCTAGTCGAATCACCCATCCTGTCTAGAAGAAAGCACATGTTAATCACGCAGTCGCTTTGATAAGGAGAGAGAGAGGGAGAGAGAGAGAGAGAGAGAGAGAAAGACGTATGCCTTTTAAGAGAGACCTCGCTTCTCACTCAGATGCAGACGATGATTCGCTATTTTTCACTCGGGCAATCCACCGGCTGTCCAGACTGCTGAAATGGAAAAATCTCGAGTCCGGAATGTCCAACGGCGACCCTCCCTCTCCAGCCTCAAGGTCGTGTCGCAAGCAGGAAAAGTGGTCTCGGCTCTTTCGAAGTGTTGCAGCGTGGAAACCGGATGGCGCCATATAGAGGGCGACTGGGATTTAGATGTCGATGGATCGGTTTCAATACAAAGTTTCTTAAAAAATAACGATACCTTTTCATGCATACATTCTCTCTCTGAGAGTTTACGATATTATAAATGCTCTTTAATTAACTTTTTCCCTCAAAAAGTCAATTTCGAAGCGGGAGCGTTGAGGTTGATCATTGAGGTTCAAACATATCAAGAATTTGTGCACAACAAGGTATCAAAAACCTTTTCGAATATATTCCATTAGTTCAAGCAGAGTTTTATGCAAATTCATGGGGGGGAAAAATGTTCAAATATATTTATATTGCATCAAATTCATTATATCTCCCGACGTAGGTGAAATGTAGCTTTAGGGTTGTTAGTTACTAAATTTTGAATTTTTAAACGAATAAATGGGCGAGTACCGCGCCTAAATATTGATCGCAGCCTTTTAATGCTTGAGTACAAAGTGTCCTTTACTGCTCTGAACTCAAATTTTCTTGTTGCACTTAATTTATACAGCATTTAAGCTGTTGTAGACCAATTAAGGGAAGTCTTTGGCAGCAAAAGCTTAGTTCGTGCGTCAGTGAAGCGTCTTTTAGTAGTCGTTAAAGCTCTCCTATCCACTTGGGGTGAGGTGGGCGTTCGCGCAATACAGCCGCCGGCAAGTTAAAACATTTGCAATTGTCGATGAGGCGTCCAAACTACGGGAGGTTTTTTGAACCCGTGAAGAGAAGGAAATTGATTACGTCGACAAATCATTTGCCCCCTACTAATGAGCCTCCGTCGGCTATTTTTGGACGGCTATGCTCGACCCTGAATATGGAATATTAATATGATGATATGATTTTAGTGCTAGGGGCATTGAGTTGGGGGATCGAGATGTATGGTAAGCCAAGGGTAAGTTCATCTACATCTACATCATACCCTGCAAGCCACCCAAAGGGTGTGTGGCAGGGGGTGCTTCCACACCAGGCATGCATGAATGATATGGTAGAACACCGACATTACATTGAAACCCGCGTACCACACATGCAAAGCGCCAATTAAAAACCTAATACCCGAGAAACATTCTATCTTCAATCGTTCCAACATGCAAGGGATACAAAGACTACCGACTACTACTGATTCAAAATATCATGCATAAATAAGAACATCAATATTTACATCATGCATAAATAAGAACGTAGAGAATATATTGAGAAAGATTTACTGCCTGCCTATTGTCAATACTCGAACTATTCATGACGACGATCACAGCTGTTATGGTCCCGAATCGTACGCGGAAAAAAGGACATTTTATACCTATCGGTTCTACAATCTAGCTCTCTAATTTTATTGGCGCGATCTAATCTGCCGTGGTACGAAGGGGTTAATAGTATGTTTTTTACGTCGTCAGTAAAATGATTTTCCTGAAATTTATTTAGGAGGTTAAACCTATATAATTTAATCTACGCTGTGATATCGATTCCCATCCTAATTCTTCTAACAGTCCAGACACACTAGCCAACTTATCGTTGCATCGTTTCACAAACCTAGCTCCTCTTCGCTGTTCGCGATCTAACTCTGATATCAACCCTGTTTCGTATGGATCCCATACACTAACAGCATATTCCAGATGAGGCCTAACGATTGAAAAATAACAACGTTCTTTCACTTTCTCATCACATTTTCCGAGTAAGTTTAGATGGAAGAGAATAAAATAGATCTAGAATTCTACCGGCGCAGTCCCATGTATCCGTAAAGAATTTCTTTCTCCAGCGTGGAATATGTTCCCAATTTCGTCTTTCCATTCTTTCATTTGTTTGTTCAATCCTAAGCTTTGTTGACTGCAGCCCTCCATCCTTCCCTACCCAATGCTAGATCTCTTTTGTTGGTTGTCTCTTTCTCCCCCCTCCTCCTCAGTTTACCTTTATTAACAACTCGGATGTCTTGACCCTTCCTCACTTCAACCCTGCGTTGAAGTGACGCGTTACCTACGGTTCGCTGAAGAGGGCTACTTTGTAGCCGAAACACGCGTATTCGACCCCCACCCTCGTCCTGTTGTGTCGATTTGACCACGCTCTTTTTGAGCTGATTCTCCCAGAAGTTGGGCCCATTTGTGTGCGTGAGTGAGTGATTTTGTGTGCTTGCGTAAATAACCGGGCATCCTTAGCGGGGTCTCATCAGCCCCGTGAAGGATCCCAGGTTATAACCCAAACATCCTTAGCGGGGTCCCATTAGCCCTTGCAAAGGATCCTATTTGGTTGTGTGTGTGCGTCTGTGTTTGGTCCCTGGCGAGGAAGTAACATTCCCGTAAACCAACACAGGAGGTTATTCTTGGTTGAGAGGCTGTGGTTGGTCTCTGCTGTGGTTTTCCCAGCATACCAAGACAGCAAATTTGAGCTGTGTCCCAATTCGCCATTTAGGTAACTAAATCGGAAGATTTAGGGAGGACGCCATCTTGAAGTGTGTCCCAATTCGTTAGGCATCATGGGGGAGCGGATTTAGGTGCCTTTCTCGGGGGTGAAATTTAGGGTAGATGGAGTTTATCCTAAAGCCGCCTCCATATTGAATTTCCCATCATGCAAAGCGCTGCATGCGTCGTACAAGGAAAATCGTACACAAGGAAGTAGTTGAAAAGTGGCAAACATGGCCGGCAAGTACTTTGTCTGTAAGTGAAAAAATTCTCTAATATTTCGCAACCCAACACCCGACTACAAAAGAAAAATTCTACTTAGTACACTTAAAAAAAAACGAATTAAAATCCCAGAACACCTACACAAACTAAAATACCCCGAAAACTAAAAACTAACGAATCTCCAAACAACGAAATGGATGAAAAAATGTTATTTCACTTTCCAAATCTCACAACGCATACGAAGGTAGCCACAGGCGCCAAAAATGTCTCAATTTCAGGTTTCATTTGTTTCATTCAGTTCTTTATTAATTATTCACATGTTATTCATTCGTTTCCAGCTCGGTAGACGGCATCACTAGCGAAGGATGTCCCAAATCAAGCTCCCTTAGCGAAAGGCCTCTAAATATTTAGGTAGCTAACCGCATCCTCCCTAATGCCTAACGAATTGGGACACGGCTTTGGTGTTTATTGACGAAGGGTGCCAATTGTTTACGGCTTTTGGAGATTTTCTGTCTTTTTTTAATTTCATTGTCCAGCCGTAGGAAGCTCACCCCATCTTTGTGATGGCTTTCATAGTTCTCTTACCTCCTGGTAGATTATCCAGTGTAATTAGCACTTTATTTGTTCCCTGAACTTATTCCTGGGTCTTTCTTTGGGGACTACCCTCCATTTTTTCCTTCAATTATGTTCTTCACAAACCCATTGTGTCTCAGGGTGTGTCCAATCCATCTTGCTCTTTTTTCCTCTGCAGTGTTCCATATGGTCCTTTCCTCTTCTACTCTTCATTACACTTCATCATTTCTTCAAGTATGTATATATGAATTATTAATATGGTGATATGGTTCTTAGGATTAGAGTGCTAGGGGTATTGAATCGGGGGATAGAAATGCATGGGGAAACAAAAGGTTGAGTTTATATGGAGGAGAATAAAATTGTTCTAGAAATTGTATCGGCGCAGTCCCATGTATCCGCACAAAATTTCTTCCTCCAGCTCGGAATATGTTCTCTTTTTCGTCTTTCCGTACACTAAACCTAATCTCTTTTTTTCCTCTTCCCCACCTACTCGTCAACCTCCCCTCTCTATCTCACCTGGCCTTCAGCCTCCCCACGCTCCCCTTAACATGTTTCAACCACCTAAAATGCCTCTTAATTTCCGCCAGAAGTTTCCTCTCCTCGTCCATCATCCCAAGCACCACCTCGTTCGTCTCCCTTTCCGACGGAATGCATTTAGAAATAACCAGTTTCGAGACACCTTATCCAGGGCCGGCCCTAGGTTCATTGTCCCCCCTCCTAATTCAAAAGTTGATTTATCTCCCCCCTCCTGCAGCCGTGCACATGCAGCATTTCTTCAAGGCTCACAGCTTCAAAATAAATAGTAGTTGCATGATGAAGGACTGAGTCCATGTGAAAAAGTGATTCATAATGGATTATACATAGGTATGCAAGACTCATATGCGCATTTATTATGCTTTATTAACAACGATAGAAACGTATAAATGGTTTATTATTATTATAGTTTATAATTATCCTGATGACGATGGCTGAGCCAGACATCGAAACGTTGAGAGTATTAGTTAATCTTACCCGGAGTGAAACCCGAGAAACTTTCACCAGTATAAATAGTTGTCAGGCAAGACCATGGATTTCACTCAAATAAGGGGAAAATGAAATTAAGTATTTAATGCAAATTGAAAACAGACAAAGTTATCAATATCATACGATCTTAATAATACTACGGTAGATCAGATCATGAGAATAGAATAAGGGAAATAGACTGTAGCACAGTTAGGTTTAAATTAGTCGTTTTTCCCGCGAGCGATAAGAGACCATGATGGCTACGTTAAGACTTTGAAGTGGATTAGTTGACAGGTAGTGTAGTTGATTAATTCAGATGCTACCTAATTTCATTGTTTCTAAATCTGCCAAGAAGTGCTAACACCAGGTATTACATGTTTCCTGCATGAATCTTGTGTCACGTGTACATAGTTACATTATGGATTATTTTAGTTGCTTCTGTAGCATATGTAGTTAAACGATAGTGTGGTGCTTGTTAGTGAAACTAAATTTCTTCACTGTAATTCATTATAGACATAAGTAGCTCATGTAGATGTAGAAGGCTGCCAGATAGTTGAAAAGAACTTAATCGATGGGGGAACATGTTAGCATCGTTTTTCAGAGCGAGAAATTATTTATCTGGAGCTTTTAAAACCGAGATTTAGTGTGTCAAGGCGATGCTAGTCTTATTGCCATCCCATTTCCTCGCTTCCTCTGGCATTTCTTGGAAATTATACTGCCAGCCTTAAATTTTGGGTAGCAAGAGCGAGATTTTTCTGTAATCATCAGTGATGCCTGATTCGAGTTTAATTTTTCAGTATAAGCAGCTATAAAAAAGTAGAAAATAAATAGCATAACGTTAATGACTCCAAAACTTTATTCCTTACGACTGAAATTCTCATAAATTATCTAAAGGAGCAGATAATTGTAGCCATTAGCTTGACAATTTGTTTCACACAGTACGATGGGACCGTTTTCTGAATTGGATTTATTAACTTTGTAAAAATTGCGGTGACTTTACTTTGGAATATAGAGTATAAACCAAAGATGCAGGCTCTACTTTGTGTGAATTTATTACGAGATGAATGACAACCAAGCCAAATAAATCGGGTGGGAATCATGTTATCTTTCATCTAATTGAGAAACCATTTAAATACAACATTCAATATCTGATGTGATCTGTGTCAGAGCTTCGTTTTATATTAAGTTCTCCCGAGAGCGTATGCCCGGACTGTAATCTAAGCCGTGTAAAAAGGCTTATAGCATTTGGCAATTATCTCGAGAAGTCGAACGTTAAGAGGCTAGCATTTCACATCATTGGAAAGAGGAAACATTTTCCATCACATTTAGGCCAAATTCATTAAATTTTATGAGAAGTAATATGTTGCTCAAACGATCTAAATTATTTTTCCTGATGATGATGCCGACATGTCGAATCTAAAGCTAACTTTTAGTAGACGCTGTAGGATAATGCTAAGTTTTTTTTATTTCATAGTCCTTTTAATCGGATTAATCTTCCTTGAATTCCCCAGGAATTTAAAAAAGCAAGGGAGTTAGGCACAAGCAATTGGGAGTTAGGCATGACAGTGAACATTATAAATCTTCTGGGGGAAATTTGGAAGAGACAAATTATTGAACCAGTTGACTGTCGTAAGAGATTTTCTGAGCCGGCAAACTGCAGGTCTTTCTACTGTTCGTATCTACTGTCTATTTTACTGGTATTCGTTTCGAACAAGGGTCAGTTAATCTTTTTTTATTTGTTTTCGATCTCTATGGCTGTTCTTGGTGGAAACATGAACATCATTGCAGAATAATATATCAGCGGCAATGGGATGTAGACGGTAAGGTTTTACTTGAGTGCCCTGCTGTTAGATTCCTATTTGTCTTTGACGACCACATTAATGGGCTTCTTCGATGCTCAGACACATTATGCCATAGAGATACATAAAGGAGGTGAAATTTATATAAAACCTGGTGAAAGTTAACAATATTCAAGATAAATTAAACACTTGCCCCCTTCTATAAAATAAATTAACCGACTCGACGCGACACAACACGACAGCTTCACTAAAATGGCTAGGTAATACGTTTGCATTCTCCTAGGTAATATACAAATGGCAATGTTCCAAAACAATATAATGTAGCAAAAGTAGAGCAACACTTACATATCATGTAATTACATGCGTTTGTTAAAGTTTTATCATTCGCTGTAATGCATAAATGACATTGTCCACTCACACGCTCATCTAGTAGCAAGTGGACACTACATCTACTTAAGGATAAATCTACATCCACTTATTACCCTGCAGGCCACCGCAAGGGATTTTGGCAGGGGGTGACTGAATACCAACAAGAACTATAGAGAAGAAATTTACTTTCGTCAAGAAGCACCACACTATTGGTATACTACATATGCTTCAGAAACTACTAAAATAATCCATAACGTAACTATGAAAACGAGACATAAGATTAATGCTCCGGGCTGAACCTGGTGGAATTTGCCAATATTCAAGATAAATTGAACACTTACCCTCTTCTATAACATAAATTAACCGGCACGACGCGATGCAACACGTGACATGCAAATCTTGGTGCTAGCGCTACTTTGCAGGGTTGGAAACATGCATTAGGGTGCATATGAATTAGCCATCTACACTACCTGTCAACTAACCTAATTCAAAGTCATAAAACGCACCCATTACGGTCTCTTATCGATCGCGGGAAAAAGTACATTTTAAACTTTTTCTGTTCTGCAATCTATTTCCCTCATTTTATTCTCATGACCTGATCCATAGATGTGGGAGTTCGTAGGATATTGATGACTTCGTCGGAAAATAAATCGATTCTAAATTTACATAGAAGATTGGGTCTAATTTTCAATTGACGGTCTGAAAGCGATGAAACACCCGAAGGCACAGAATTCCACCCTCAAAGTGTTAGTTAGCCCGAATAAAGCCCAGCATGCAGTTTTTGATAATGCTCAGGAATCCAGTTTAGACTTGGACGCGAGCGGCGGCTTGACGCGGCTATTCGTCGACCGGGTGAAACCAGTATTTTTGAAGGGAGAATGTTCGTTGAGAGGACGGAGGAGATGAGTTGACAACTTCGAGTGAGATGAAGAGAGAAAGGTAGTGTAATGACCCGATGACAGAAATAGTGCGAGAAATCTGGGCGTCTTAGGAGGAGGAAATAGAGTGGAAGAAGTTTACCGAATCCTGACCTTGGTAGTCAGAAGGTCGTCAAAAGCACCAATGATATTAGCGACCAGGATTGCATAACGAAGGGTGAAGTGAGAATTTCGTGGGCTTGCAAATGTCCACTTGGGCTTTGTGTTGCTGGGCAACTTCGTCATCATCAACTGGTGTTTCAACGGTCAGGGTAAGTTTCAATAAAACATGGCTATTTCTGTTTTATTTTATGTAGGGTGCTTGTTCACACGATCTCTCTCTCTCTCTTCATTTCAGAATATTTCCTTCCTCTAAGGGGCATCAAAAAATGCCTATCATCTCCCTAAATTTTTCCCTCTTTCCCAAAATAATTATCTCTCCATAATAGCAACCAAAACACAATAACATAATATTGTATCCCATTTCTCGCTCCATTTTTTAACTTTATCGTGCTACGATTTTCAAATGCATCTTCCTTTCTTCTCCCTCCAATCCGCGGGCTTCTTTGTTTGCTTTATCTGGCCCATTGTATTTTCTAAATTCTCATACTCAACTTCATTTTGGACGCCTCCAATTTATTTTCGCCCGCTATCCCGAGCCAATTACCGACAGATATCAGGAGAAATCTGAGAAGCTGGATGGAGCCGGTGATGAAGTAAGATGTTCTGGAATTTGTTAGGGAGGACAACTCTGGTCAAATGGGAAAGAGGGAGCAGGAGGAAATGCCCCTTAAAGGATTGGTGATGCAATTTAACGGCATTGGGTCTTTTAAGTTTATAGAATACTGCGGACCAATGAAACTGGTCAAAGTTCGAAAATGAAAAAATTGTAGTAAATAATTATAAATGTCGGTTGGATTGGATATTTGAGGAGGCGGTCGACGGCTAAGGTCATTTGCGCCATAGGGGATAGGTAAGGGAGGAAGGGTGGATAGAAACCTGGCGTCGGCATTAGCCTGCTCTTTACGAAAGGGCGCCAAGGGGACTACGGCTTAACGTCTCATCTGACAGACGGAGTTCTCTACTTGAAGTGCCCTCCACAAGACACTCAAGTAGGGATCGGGTTTTACTCTGAAAAACATCCTCCTCTGCAGGGATTTGAACCCTGGCCGCCCGTGTGGTAGGCTAGTACTCTAGCCACAACACCAACCCGATCCCCATAAATGTCGGTTCACGGCGTTCTCCGGCGTCTTCCGATTGCCAATTTCCGCCTATCTTCATAGCCTGTTTTCTTAGTTCATGTCTTTGTCTATTTTCCATCCTATTCCAAAAATTTGACCAGCTCCTTTTAACAATTGGTTTTTTTCCGAGAACCAGGGAGTTAGCCCGATGCCTCAACCCCTGACTTGGAGGACCAGGGCTATAAGTTCAGAGTGTTCCTTCTCTTAGATGGGTGGCTTTCACCACAGCTAAGAGCCACACCTACCCCACTTGTTGGCCCGCAGGCGGTATTTTATCTCCCATCTACCCGTCGACCTAGGCCAGATAGGGCGTTCCCCTATCCGCCACCTGGAGACGCGCCCTCTAGGGGTTATAAATTCCCCTGAGGGTTACTTCTGCGATAAAAACTAAAAATGAAGCATGCGGTCCTTTGACTTTCCTTTTATTTTCCACACCAACTCTCATAAGCAGTTTTTTTTTTACCGACAATCGTCAAGGTAGATACCATGCGGTCTACCTGCATTCCTGGCCCTCCACCGAATTTTACTTTGCAAACTTACTCAGAATTCATTTCATTACCATTAATCTATCCTGGAACTTTTTTATTACCAAGCCCAAAGCATCATATCCTCGCCACACCCCCTTCAGTTAGTTGAAAGGTCGTGACACGGCACCTTTCAAGGATCGAGACGGTGAAAGATCCCAAATATATATTTCTCTGTGGAGCAAAAGATGAGTGAACAGGCAACAGGATATAAAAGGCGAAGTGACGGCCTCGAGTGAAAGTTGAAATGATGAACCTTAACGAAATGATGATTCCAACCTCAAAAATAAGCATTCATTCTCTCTTTTTGGTTCCAAGTAAAAGGGAAAGGATACGAGGCCAAGATGCAGCACCGTCATTGGTGATCGTATTGCACTGCACTGCGTAGTCAGTCATTTGTTCTGTGGTTTATTTCATCTACATCTACAGGCGTGTCAGGACACCAGCCGTGTAAATGTAAGGGATTAGGTTTTGGGAGGTGAAATGGTGACGTGTACAATGGGAGTGTATTTAATGGAGCTCAGTTTTTATTGTGGACGCTTATTGTGCTCGGAAAAAACGAGTTTTTGTATCTATATGTTTGGCAATGTATATCTCATATTTTTTCACTTCTGTTAGACCTAGAGATGTAGTGAGACGTCATAATAATATTCGCTCGTTGTGCCACTCTGAAACACAGCAGTTCTGAATTCCTCAAGCAAACTTAGTTTAGCGTGTAGCCTCCGAGCCTCTTAGAGGCTCCTATCTTAATCCCCCTAAAAGTTGTGAAATCCTATATTTTCGCTCGAAGCGAAGTTTTTAACTAAGCGTTTAGCTTTTCTTTGTATTTTATTTATTTTTTGGTTAATTTATGATTTTCGTTAATTTATTGCATTAAGTAATTTATCAATTACTTAATAAAATAAATAGACGAACTGCATAGTCAACCATTTATTCTGTAGAATATTTATTACTCAATGAAATAAAAATACGTCTTAATATTCATCAGGGATTGATAATATATATTTTGCGCTTAAGGTCACGTGCTGCGAATGTCTTTTTATTTTAATATCCCTTAAGTTAAAATTGGACTATTTAAAAGTTTAGATAAGCTTCATTAATAATTTTTAGCATATGAATACCCACGATTATACTTTTTTGACACCAAAACTCCACACCATGTGTCGACCTGTGTAAATGTTTGCAATAATGATTAAATAATTAAAATTTCTTTCCATTAATATTATAATATGTTACTTTCTGACCACTAAATGTTGTTATTATTTTGCATATTGTTGTAATTAATGTAAATCCAGAAATTTATGCAGATGAATTTGTTATATGATATGATTTCCAAAAAACTTTGCATTCAGCATTGTAAAATGGTATTAATTCATACTTAATTTTTTTCATTATGTTACTGTCCAAATTGTTGATTTTGCTCTTTATGTTGCTCAAAAAAATGTAAATTGCTTTTGTTCTTAAGGGGTGTATCCCCAGGACAATTAATAAATTATTCATTCATTCATTCATTAATTTTACAGTTTTTGATACTCTGAATTCGCGATGAAATTTTGTGAATGGGGCAGTTATTGCGTGATTATTGAAGCGGCATAAAGCCTCTACGGCCGCCAATTCCATTTTACCTCACCAATATATGTTCCTTTTGCTCGTGTCATCTGCCATTCACAACTACCCTGGAAGAGAGACTTCTGTATACCTAATGCAAACGCTGCTGAGGCAGATATTCTTCAACTCAGCTCAACTGTTTAACGTTTAATTTACACGGTTCGCGACATAAAAGAAACGTGGCTGGAGAAGTCCACTTGGGAGCAATAGTCAGGAAAGTTGATCTCAAACACGAAAACAATGTGAAATCATTGTATTAGGCGGGAACTGTTTGGTTCCTTGGGAAAAACCGGCTGCTAATGAATGGGCCAATAAAGTCCCACACTCTCAGGGAAAAAGCCCACGACTATCCAAGATGTTCCGCGCGGTGGGACGTGGTCCGCCAACTCTTTTTCATCTCCTTTGTGTCGAGAGTTGCGCAAACGGACAAATTTTCCCGTGTGAGGTGCCTCGGATAACCTTTTAGGCGATTAAAAAAATTAAAGTAGGCAGTACTTTCGAACTCGTGGGTCCGTGAGTCATTCATTAAACTTCTGGGATTTTCGACACGGGAGAAAACTATTTTTTCGGCGTTATCATTCCATAAAATTTCACCGAAAAAGCAAAGGTACATATTTAAAAAAAAAAGTGAGATTAAACTTAAGTCAACCCACCAAACAACATATATATTCTTCTGAAATGAGATATTGACATCGGGTCTGGTTATAATTTTAAATCTCTGTTTCAAAATAAATGTTCTAATTATGAGTTAGAATTGTTTTAGTTTTGGAATTTGTTTACTTATTTAAATACATATGTCTATACACAGAAAAATTGCTAATGTGCTCGTAACAAACGCAAAAGGACATAGGCATATCAACAACAATAACAACAAAAAACTTAACTTAGCCGATCGCGAGATGGCGTCCAAGTCCGTTACGGTTTAGAATGATACACAAAAGATATCGTACTGTCTACCTTTTTATTGCAAACTCGTACAACAAGTGTCAACCGTCTTGCAGTCATCATCAGGTACGACAGTCGTACCTGATGATGACAGCAAGACAGTTGAAACACGTCTAATACGAGTTTGTAATTAATAGGTAGGCAGTACGATATCGTTTGTGTATCATTGAAAATGCTGTTCTACAATATCTCGCCTGAGAAAGTGGAATTTATTCGTTACTGTTAAGGCTTGCCTTTATTTTTAGGAAAGGTGTGTCTGGCCAATTTGTTGAATTTTTTTCTGGCGATAGAGAAATGGAATCGATATCAGTGGGAAGTGAATTTATTAGGGAGGAGAGACGGATGAAGAGCGATCGTTTGATAAGTGATAATTTTCGAGTCGTGATGTGGAGTAATGCGATAGCTCTGGTAGGACGCGAAGGCACTTTCATGTTGATGACTGAGCTGAGTTCGGTGCTGTCAATGGAAGAATTAAGAATATTATAAAATTAGTTTTGAGTCGTATTTAAGTCAGTGAAATAGAGAGGGAAGACGGTATCTCGTCTGTGGTTGCATCGAGAAAATTTGGAATTCTCTATTTCACTATTTTAGAGAAGAAAGTTGTGGCACTGCTAGGGGTGGCAAGAGGCTGCCGGCATAGACCATGTTGGGGAGCAACTATTGAGTAATGGAAGAACGATGGATGAGAAGTAGGGCTGTAGTGCGAGAGTATTTTACATATCTGTATAGAAGACCTAATAGACACGTGGCCTTCGATTTAATTGCCTGTACATGGTCACCAGCAAAAGAGGGAGAAATGAAAGGGAGGAATAACTGAGGAAGACCAAGGTTAGAATACATCAGTCAAATTATGTGTGACGTTAAAATTAAGGCTAGTGATGGCACGAGGTAATTAACCTGCAAAGTGAACGGAGTGGAAAATTGCGCAAAACCAATCTTCGAATTGGTGACTGTTGATGATGCCCTAATCAATGCATTATGAGCGACTAATAAGTGTGCTCACTAATTCATATCGCCGGATTCAGTTGCCATGAAATTAGGAGGAAATGGGTGTTGCATCATGATTCTCCCTCATTGCCATTTGCATGTGTACATTTAAAGAAGGGATTCACCATTACTTCCGTCTAATTTAGAAAAAATTTCAATTATTTTATCGCTTCTGTCAGACCTAGAGATGTAGCGAGGCGTCATGATAATGATCTCTATGTCGCTCTGAAAAATATCAGTTCTGAATTTATCAAGCAAGCAAAGCCTACTAGTAGCTTGTAGCCTCCAAGTCTCCAGGGGCTCCCACTTCAATCCCTCTAAAAGTTGTGATACACTGTATGTTCGCTCGTAGCAGTTTTTGACGAAGCGTGCGGCTTCCCTTTATATTTTATTAATTTTTTTGGTCAAATCTTTATGTCCAAGGGTCCCAGTTGCTCGGTACGTATTGGACTAACTAGAGCGGAGTAGGATTTTTCTTTTACTTTTTCATCCGAGGACCATCCTATTATACGCTTAACAAAGCCTAGTTTCTTTAGTGCTGTGCCGCGTATATTTTGTATGTGTGTTCCCACAATATATCAGAAGTTAAGTTAATTTCAAGATATTTTACCGTATCTGAGGATTTTATGTATACTTCATCCACAGAGTTAACTAGAGTTAACTAGTCTAACTAGAGCGGAGTAGGATTTTTCTTTTACTTTTTCATCCGAGGACCATCCTATTATACGCTTAACAAAGCCTAGTTTCTTTAGTGCTGTGCCGCGTATATTTTGTATATATGTTCCCACGATATAGCAGAAGTTAAGTTGATTTCAAGATATTTTACCGTATCTGAGGATTTTATGTTTACTTCATCCACAGAGTTGGTATGTAGGTAGGTCTATGAACCATGCAGAAATTTCCACAGAAAAGCTAGCTGAATCTGGGGCCGATTCACGAACGTTTTTGCTCGCCGGTCGACTAGCATACCGAAATGCCTCCTAGAATTTTTCATTGAGTTAATATGTCTATGCATCTATCCTGCTGGTCTACACATTTTCTTACTCATCGAAGATTCTACATCCTCCATAAAAATCGAGTCCTTCGGGTTATTAGTGTCAGAGAGTACATTTTCTCACGCACCGTAACAATATTTATCAGTAACGGAAGAAGCAAAGGAGATGCAGTCAACAGAGTTGCTAAAGAAAAGACAGTAGGGTTAAAGGGAATGTATTAATGGCTAATAGTATAAGTCTGGGAGAAGGGAACCGCGGCGTTAGAACATGTGTGGACGTATTGAAGTGGCATTGCAGTTAAACCGGTAACAATAGGATGGAAATTAAGCAAAGGAAATTGGATGTAATCGAAGAATGATGATAATCAAATGAATGTAGAGAATCACCGAGGAAAAACTACCTCAAAGAGCCTTAAGTAAAACATTTTTGTTGAGAATTCTGCGAAGTAGAAGTGAAAAACTTTTTGATTAATTTCTGAGACACTGAAACGATGGTGGTAAAACTTCTTAAAACTAATCATGAAGAAAGGAATGATTGTAAATTATCGCCGGGGAAGACCAATTTTTGTAAGACAAGAATAAAATGATGAGGGGTGTCAAAGCAGTGATTTTTTTGGCATTCTGAGAGACTACTTGCTACGGGCTTGAACTCCCCGTTGGAAAATCTTTTTTTCAGATTTCCTCTCTTCATGACATCCATGAATCTCATTCTTCTCATCGGTAAGGGTCCTTCCTTCACTTCCGTGAAGATCCTCCGCTATATCGCGGCCTTCGGCAATCATCAATGTTCTATTACCTAGTCCTTGCACCTGTGGTTCCTTGTATTTAAGCGTCAACTTCACAATGGCTTTCGCTTGGAGACCACTAATTGATAATACGACTGAAAAAGCCCTAAAATCTCTCCACTGAATAAAAGGTATAATGTGGAAGATAACAAGGAAACTTAAGGTAATTTAAGCGAAAAATCATTTTACTTGGAAATCAATGAATTTGGTCTCATTTTAAAGAGAAATATCCTACCTATTCAATGACACCAAAAATTCAAGCTCTTACCACATTATTTTCCGAGATATTTTCCAGAAAATACCAGTCCTTTTACATGGGAAATGATACGTGTGTGCACTCCTGAGAGACATTATTTACAAAATGAGGAATTTCTAACACTTAGATGTCGTAAAAAAAACTCACAGAGAGTATTTTGTACGTTTTATCAACTATTTTTGAAAATTTATCATATTGTCACCGTAATAAGTTTTTGGGTATCACAAAAAACCTGCCATTTTGAAGGAATTTCAAACGCACCGCGCGAAAAAAATGAGTCAAGCTAAAGACGTATTTAGATATTTTCATTTAATTACTTACAATTTCTGTCATATAATACTATATTATCGCACCATTAATAATTCAATATTTAATTGATGTGCCCTACAGCTGGTGAAATTAAAACGTATAATTCTAATATAGTCTCTATTTTAACCAGGGAACTATCTCGCTCGGACTACCTTAAGAAATTTTAACGCAACAATAGTTCGTTTAATGAAGGCGTGCGCAACAACAGTTTGGGATATGTACGGAAAAATTATTATCATCTGGCTAGACAAAATAGAAAAGAGGGCAGACAAGGCCTAACCTAAAGGTCAGACAAGGCCTAAGTGATGACATTTCTCCTGGCGTGGAATTCTCTGGAAGTGAAAAGGGTGATAAATAAACACTGCACGTTTCATAAACCGCTAATCGAGGAAGAGGCTTGGGATGGAATGCTACAAGTTTGGATTGTACGGTCGGATTCAAATGTATTGCAAAGAATCGAGCTGCGCCACTTACGCTTCTCAAGGAAATTGAGTTTCACTTACGGCGCTGTTATTCTTTGCTACGCAACGCTATTCATCTGTTTATTTGCACGTATTCAAATGGTAATAGTTGACCAATTTCCTATATTGTGCTAATTTGTCATTACACTTTCGTTTTGGTTTGGATTTACGATTTGACCATGGATAATTATTATTTATTAATCACAACTGTTACTCTAAATGATACATTACGTAGTATTTGTCGTAGATATATTGTATGCCAGGAACGATCTGTTTTGAATAATAAAGTTTGGTTTTTCAATTAATCAATACGTCGCAGCATGTCATTGTTATTCGAGCTGATCATATTATGTAAAAACAAGTTAGCAAAAAACAAGAAATTGCTCAACTGTTACAATTTAAATACGTGCAAATAAACAGCTGAATAGATAGCGTAGCATAGCAAAGAATAACAGCGCCGTAAGTGAAACTCGATTTCCTTGAGAAGCGTAAGTGGCGCCGCTCGATTCTTTGCAAAACATTTGAATCCGACTGTACATACAATTGCGTGTACGTTGAAATCAATAAATCAGAATACAAGAACTCTAAAAATGAGCGTGAAAAAATGTTTGGAATCAAATGAGCATCGTTTTTCGAAAGAATTTTTCAACCCTTTCAACTAATTTCTCTAATTTGCTATCGAACCCTTTGAGTGCGGCATGACGTGACATCACGTCATGGTTGTCTTTAAGCTGGTGCTGATGACGTGATATGACGTCATGGGTACCGTGAGTGTTCCAGCTTTCACAAGGGAACTTTCACTTGCCCCCTCATGAAAGCTGGGACGCTCACGGTACCCATGACGTGATATAACGTCTTCAGCACCAGCGTAAAGACAACCATGACGTAATATCACGTCAATCCGCACTCAAAAGGGTTAATCCAGCGTTACCACCGGAAAAATTGCATAATCTTAACAATACAGCATTAACAAAATAAATAAATACCCTTCTACGACATTTTTCTCTCCTCAGCCGTGATGCCAAATATTTCCACGTTCGTCTTCCGCTCCGCTTATCACACTTCCTTCATTTTCCCTCACACCACGTCTCAAACTACTCCATGCTGTTCAAATCCTTATTCTCTGTGTCCACGTCACTGAACCCTGGAATCCTCCACTCCATATTTTACACCTCCGCAGCTGAGGCTTAACGACCTCATAATAATCTGCCGTGGAAAGGAGGCGTAAATAAGAATATTTACCTGCGAAGGACGAAATTGGAGGAAAAAATATGTGAGGACGAATGAAAATCAGGATGAAAATCAGAAACGAATGAGAATAGGAATTTGAATGTGAACAGACAACATGTAATATGCATAATTATAAGATAATTTAGTTTGAACATATTTGTCGGAAGTTATGATAAGCAAACACAAAGCAGGTAAAATCGCCTTCGTGACAATAAAAAGCAAACTCAGTCCGATATCTGTCAGCAAATATCAAAATTATTAATTATTTCATTTAACTTGTGATTAGCTAAATAATTACATGAGTGATCATTCTTTTGGTATTTTCCATTAACATTGTTTATTTAAGTGTCGTAGGTTAAATTCTCAAAAAAATCGAAAATTGACGGAACTTGACAGACAATAGCAACTCGTGTTACTACATCTAATTTTGATGTTCAACCAACAGTAAACTCATGATCAAAGTCACCTACGCAATCAGTAAATTTTCGCACCAGCTGAACGATGAAATTGCCCTGACAGACGTTTTAATGGTTCTCTTTGGATAAACCAACTTCCTGGAATCGTCGAATAGGCGTGGAATGATGCGTGCAGACTTTTTTCCTAGCCCAATAAGTTTTAATGTGACATAAATGGATATTTAGGGCCCAGCACCATACTCGTTGAGTAGGCCAGCGGTAAGATAAATTTAAAATTGGGAAATTGAATATTGGATTGAGAAGAATTTTCCCAATAGAATGCTCAAAGGAGAATTGTAAATTGAACGATCGATTTTGGAGGCGGGTGACGATTAGACGATGGGAGCATAGATCAATGAGCTGTAGGAGACATATGCCCATATTCATAGTCGTATTCTAGAGGTTACCTGGGTATCCCTCAGCCAGGTAACACCTAGGTGTCCCCTACGCTGAGCGATTCATAAACCTTACCTGGGTAGCACCCAGCCAGGGGACGCCTGGGTAAGAGATTTGGCAACAATCTCGCGGAAAAATACATATGAACGGTTCCGCTGAATGGCTCTCGATGTTTTCGATGCTCATTTCTCACCGTAACCAAGCACGCTATATACAATAATATACTATACTTTTACACGATGTTGATGAAAAATGATTTAAGGGATATGAGAGAATGTTTACAATATTACTTAAATATTTATATAATATGAATGGTGAGGAATACGAGGGTGGTTCAATATGTACCCGTGTTTGTAAACAGAAGATGTTACTATGGAAAGTTGTTGATATAATCGTGCACTGTCTTTAGTTCAGTAGTATCAATTTGACCCACGCGGGGGCAGCAGTACTGCGTTAGGGGAGCTTTGGGTAAGCTTCATCCCTTACCTAGGAAATCGACGGCCTGGGGGATAGTTAGGGGACGGCAGTCCCCTATGTAACGACTATGAATACCATTTCTGAGCGAAGGGGATCCTCCACACCTAAGGGACACCCAGGTAACGACTATGAATATGGCCCATATATTCAGATTGATGATTGCTGTTTTACATCTACATATTACCCTGCCAGCCGCCTCAGTGGTGTGTGGTAGGGTGTGAGCTACAGTAGAGCGTCGATAGTCCGGATCAGTTGTAAACCGGACTTAGTCCGGATTATCAAAAAGTACGAATTTTCGAACAGAGCCAAAAAGAGGCCATTTGATGCCTCAAACATGTAGAAACGTTGCTGAAAACCGCAAAAACAGTAATTCACTTTAGTACTGTAGTAAAATAATTAGAGCAGATGAATAAAACCATAATTGATATGAACTTATTACGTAATAGTTTTATGAAACATACCTACTGTAATTCTGTAATACGTCTCGCATCAAACTTTTTGACAAAAATTTATTTATTTATCTATTTATCTTCACTACCCCGAATACAGCACAATTGGCCAATTTACGTCGGGTGAATAACAGTAACAACGTACGAGACACAGACACCCATGTCCTGGACAGAAAATATTTTACCCAGGCGGGACTCGAACCCGCGACCCAAAAAAATGTACATTGTATTCACTTCAACTTATTTTTCGCTGCATATGAATCCGGATGACATCTACATCTACGTCATACCCTGCAAGCCATCCAAAGGGTAGGTGGCAGGGGGTGCTATCGCACCAGGCATGCATGAATGATACGGTAGAACACCGACATTACATTAAAACCCGCGTACCACACATTCAAAGCGCCAATTAAAAATCTAATACCCAAGAAACATTCTATCTTCAATCGTTCCAACATGCAAGGGATACAAAGACTACCGACTACTACTGATTCAAAATATCATGCATAAATAAGAACATCAATATTTACATCATGCATAAATAAGAGAGTAGAGAATATAATGAGAAAGATTTACTGCCTGCCTATTGTCAATACTCGAACTATTCATGACGACGATCACAGCTGTTATGGTCCCGAATGGTACTCGGAAAAAATGACATTTTATACCTATCGGTTCTACAATATAGCTCTCTAATTTTATTGGCGCGATCTAATCTGCCGTAGTACGAGGGGGTTAATAGTATGTTTTTTACGTTGTCAGTAAAATGATTTTCCTGAAATTTATTTAGGAGGTTTTTAATCTGCGTTGTGATAGCGATTCCCATCCTAATTCTTCTAACAGTCCAGACACACTAGCCAACTTATCGTAGCATCGTTTCACAAACCTAGCTCCTCTTCGCTGTACGCGATCTAACTCTGATATCAACCCCGTTTCGTATGGATCCCATACACTAACAGCATATTCCAGATGAGGCCTAACGATTGAAAAATAACAACGTTCTTTCACTTTCTCATCACATTTTCCGAGTACTCTCTTGATAAAGCCTAGCTTCCTATATGCTTGACCGCATATTTCCCGAATATGATTTCCCCAAGATATGTCGTGAGTAATTGAGACCCCTAAGTACTTAACAGCCTCGGCGTGAATAATTTCCGTATTTTTAATTTTGTAAGTCCTACCTGGCCTATTTTTCTTTTTCCAAAAGCTGACTGCTACGCACTTTTTTATGTTTAGTTCCATCTGCCACTTTTCGCACCAAGCATGAATAGCATTACCGAAGGTCCAGATTTTTTTACGTCCGGATTATTGACGCTCTACTGTATTACTATTGAGGTACATAGAGAGGGAGCTTGCCATGCTGATCTATCCTAGAAGCTGAAATCAGTCCGCCATCATCTTGGCCCCGTGGAAGGGTCGACCCTCACTTAGTCGGACCCCAGCATCAAATCCGAGCCTCGGCGTCGGCCCCTAAACGCGGGTGGGTAATGGCACCTACAGACAAGCCGCACTATTGTTTATGACTTTTGAAAGTTAACAATAAATCCAAACATATTTTTTAAAATTTGTATAGCAATAGTCATGCTGACGAAAATGGTTTTTTTAACCACTGTTGTACGATAAATATTAACCATTTTACGTGCTCTAAAAAACCAAGCCGCTTAAACTCAAGTAACCACGTTATTTAACAAGTATTCCAACAGTCCTTGGGAAAAAAATATTGACATTTTTAAGTGGATATATTTTCGTGGAAGTATTTAAGTTTATTTCACTTGTATTTTGCACATCAACAGCCGTTTCAAGAGTTTCTTCCCTTACATTTTAAAACAGATGGTTGATATTCTTGCTTTACATCCGCTAATTCGTCCATTCCGTCGTGCTATCCATAGGATAGTGAAGATTAAGCAGGATTGAACAATATGGTTGCTATTTCGGTTGCCAGGCTTCAGTTTGATGACGTAGTGCCATCTCCATCTACCTCAATGGTTATCTCACGATTTTAACTGATTCATGCGAGGTATCGTTGAAGTTCGTCATACTACATCTACATCTACGTCATACCCCGCAAGCCGCCCAAAGGTTGTGTAGCAGGGGGTGTTTTCACACCTGGCATGCATGAATTATACGGCAGAACACCGAAACTACATGGAAACCAGCGTACCACACATGCAACGCGCCAATTAACAATCTACTAACCAAGAAACATTCCATCGTCAATCGTTCCGACATGCAAGGGATACAATGACTACTACCACATATTCAAAATATCATGCATAAATAAGAACATCAATATTTACATCATGCATAAATAAGAACGTAGAGAATATAAAGAGATAGATTTACTGTCTGCCTATTGTCACAATTCGAACTATTCATGGCGATGATCACAGCTGTTATGGTCCCGAATGGTGTAATGGACGCTTTCGCCATTTCTATTATTGCGACACCACTTCACGATTCGTTGTAGTAAATTTCTGGCACCATCAACTAGTACGCAATTGCTCAACTCTATATTTGCAAGCATTTTTGTTTTACATGATATTCAAATTCAAAATAAGTCATCTTTTGCGCGGAATAGCAGATAATTTGATTAATTTGGATGAACTTTTGGGTAACATTTGACATTACGACCCTTGCAGCGACTAATAACAACCAATAATCCCTTCCTTATTATTAGATACTAACCATCTAGTCGCATGTGACCCTATTATCTAGCATTTCTCCATTAAATATCCTAGTTGCATGTCAATAGTGCATGTTTGGTGATCTTCACCCCCTGCCACACACCCTCGTGGTGGCTCGCAGGGTATTACGTAGATGTAGATGTAATGTCACACATGCAGTACTCCCCCCGTCTTTAAATTAACCCCCCACCCCGATTTTTTAGATGTACCATCTAGCTGATCTCACTATTTGCACTATTCATGGCGATGATCACAGCTGTTACGGTCCCGAATGGTATGCGGAAAAATGATATTATATACCTATCGGTTTTTACAATCTATCTCTCTAATTTCCTCGGCGTGATTTAATCTGCTGTAGTACGAGGGGGTTAATAGTATGTTTTTCACGTCTTCAGAGAAATGCTTTTCCTGAAATTTAGCTAAGAGGTTAAGCCTATAATTTAATCTACGCTGTGATAGCGATTCCCATCCCAATTCTTCTAACAATCCAGACACACTTATAAACTTATCGTGGCATCGTTTTGCAAACCTAGCTCCTCTTCGCTGCACGCGATCTAATTCCGATATCAACTCCGATATACTATAACAGAAAAATACAACTGCACTTTTCCACAGGATATTTTAATGAGTTTAACGACGCGTTTCAGCCCACAGAGCCATCATCAGGCACATGAATTTATTATATTAACCCTTTGAGTGCGGCATGACGTGATATCACGTCATGCCGCACTTTTCCTTTCCGCCGGTGCTGATGACGTGATAATCACGCCGTGGGTTCTCCCGCTCTCACTAAGGGGCCTAATCAAAGTTCCCCAATGAAATCTCGAGCACTCACGGTACCCTTGACGTGATATAACGTCATCAGCACCATCGTAAAGACAACATGACGTGATATCACGTCATGCTGCACTCAAAGAGTTAATAATATTAATGATAATTATAATACTAATGGTTGTCACCTACATGCACTTTAATGTACAGTGGCGGAAGAAATTAACGCGAACATTTTTTTTTGATGAATAATGATGATTGTCTATGAATGTGCGTATATCCACTTTCAGAATCTTTCCTTCTTTCCAGATGTCTCGAAAGCGTGTCCTCTCGCTCCTGCTGTTGGCATTTCTGTCCGCGGGTCCGGTACAGGAGGTATCATCAGCGGATCTCGGCAACGCGGAAGTCAGGGGCAGATCACAGAGACAGTCATCGGGATCAGATAACTTCCGTCCTCGCGTCGTATCTCCATGCCCGGAAGTCCTTTCCAACATCAAGATGACGCGCAACAGAGGTCGATGGTATGGACTGATCACCGTCACGGCGGACAGGGAGACCTTTGGAGCCGTCTTCGACATTTTGTTGGACAAGCGTGCTGACTTGATTGGGGTGAGTGCCTTGAGTAATATTCTCCGTTCTAAACACCAAAAGAAGAATTGATAAACCTACTGTGCCCCTTCATAAATTGCAGAGAAACACAATCGTGTGATCACCAGCGGGTGACTCCGTTGGAGTAACTGTGCGGCTAGTTCCGTGGTTCTTTGAAAATGTCCAAAGTGAACACCTTTGCGTTTCAAGTTCGGCTTTACCTCGTGGACTGTGGCGCTTAGCGCTCGCATGCGGATACCTCAAGCATCATATATGCGGTACCTGTGAGGACAACTCGTTCCTTGATAGCCCCCATGAAATTCACAGTGGAAGATGACGCCTGGGTATCTTAATTGGTTGGAGCACTCGGCGCGAAATCGAGGGATCTGGGTTCGATTCCCAGTCCAGGCGAATGATTTTTCCTCTTTGAATTTCACACAATTGTGTGATCACTAGCGGGTGACTCCGTTGAAGGAGCTGCGCGGCTAGTTCCGTGGTTCTATGAAAATGACAGAGAAATCAAGGATAAAATAAGGGAATAACCTTAGAGTACGCAGTTCGATAGAACGATCCGACGAACTTGTAGCACTAGGCACTCAAGAGCAGAAGGTATGCTTTCCAATTCTCCCAGCATATCTGTATCTTGAAATGGGTTGTGAGAGATGAAAATAGATAATTTTAAATCTACATTAAGCGTTCACCAACGGATCCACGAAATAATGGCCGCTGGAATAGGTGACCGCTTGATAGAGGCAAATGTTACATTGGTTTTATGGGAAATTCATTGCTGAAAAAATCGGCCGCTTGGAGAAGTGACCGCTCAAGGGAGGTGGCTGCCGAGGGACGTTTCAATGTAAACTTATCACTTTAATCAGTATTATACCATTTTCTCCCGATTAAACATTTTATGTGCGGAACGAGTAGACGAATAAGTTGAACTGTATCAGGCTGTACGTGGTGGAAGTTATCTATATTCATGTTGAATAAAAAAATTGTAATCTTCCACAGATTTATTTATTGGCACGACGCGTTTCACCACACTGTGGCATAACACGATTATGCCACAGTGTGGTGAAACGAGTCGTGCCAGTAAATAAATCGGTCGAAGATTACCAAGTGTTTTTAGTTCAGCATGAGTGTAGGTATATGTTTGTTCCTATTACGATAATGGTAAATCACGGTCACACAATTTGGCGAAAGCGGTTTCACCTTGTCTCACGGTCAAGTAAAGGAAGCGTTGCCTCATTTGCTTTTAAAACTCTTAAGGCGACGCATCACACCCGCTCGACAGGTCGGATTTGTGATGATTTCCGACCCAAGATTTTTTGTTAAAGTCTTACGACATCAACTTGAAATTTTTATAGTATAAATAATAGACCTTTGCCAAGGGAGGCTCGTATCTGAAACATGAAAATGTTATCCCGGAGCATAATTAAACCATCGGGAAAACGGCAAGATGTAGGGTATATTTTTATAAAAACGATTATTATTATGGACATATCTAAAACTAATGGAGATGTATCAATCCCTCCTCTATCGGAATGCTAGGTAACAGCCGTCACGGTTATAAGATATAATCTGTAATTGGTATATTTCGACAAGCTACCTGACTGGTTTTCGGCCATGATGTGCTCGGACGGTGATGCAATTAGTTCAGTCTTCTTTCACAGATCTTATATCAGCGCTGCCTGTACTTACGCGCCGGAGACTTGGTTACAACTTACCGACGACTGTTGCCTTGTGCGAGAGTTATCCTGGAGTAAGAGACTCCTGACACCAAAACGCCTCGATCGGGTGCGAGTAACGCCATCTTGTGGATTTTCCTCAGAACTTTTCCTTACCGAAGGGTATGATGCGTCCTCTTAAGTTACATCCGCCGTTACAACCGTTGTGGTCACCTTTAATTTTTCATGCCAATTTTTTTTTTACTGTTGTTACCACATGGTATATCAGGTCCTCCGTTCCACATGCGTTTTTAAAAACACACCAAGCGGTTGTAAGTAATAACCGACGCGGTGGCTTTGTTACTTTCATTTAACCAAGATGAATCTGCGAGTCTCCCATCACCCTTGCCAGGACCTCAATACTAACTCACTTTATATCTGAAGAGTTTCTAACTCTCTATAGTGCGGCTGAAATATTCACCTTTCTCCATTTTTTCCCCTTTTTTCCTACTCCCTTCCTCAATAAACGATGTACATTATACTACCCCTTTATTTACTTTTCCATGCACTTATTTGCTTCTTCTTGCTTCCTAGTAACTTCATGTCCTCTCCCACTGAAAATATTGCGTATCCACCTATTCATTTCCTTTCCCGCGGACTACAACCTTGACGTGATGGAAGGGCTTGCGCGGAGTTCCAATGACCCCTGGAGCTGGACTGGTGGGAGCAATTAACAATGCTTCCGGTAGGACCACCCATGCCAGATAGGCGGAAGGGTAGGAGTCAGACGAAAGGTAGTCCCGTGAGAGTGTCACGTGAAACATACTGTTTGGGAAGTGGGGGTGGGAGTCCCCTCCCGACTATTGTACTGCCCAGAAATATGATTGTCAATCAAAGAGAAATGAATCCTGGCATTTACAGGATGCCGCCCAAGGGGGCGGGTGTCGGTCCCAGCATCGGAGGAGGCAAGGCCCCCGAGGTCGTCATCTCACGAAATCAAAACAGAGCAATCACAGGATAAAAGGACCAAGGAATATACGAAGAAAAAGAAGGGGAGAAGGAAAGCACCGATAAAAATAGGGACTTGGAACGTTAGGACAATGATGAGGGCAGGGAAGCTGGAGAAAATTAAACGGGAAATGGATGGAGGGAAATTGGATGCCTTGGGGATGTGCGAGGTGAAATGGAAGGGCAGCGGGGACTACTGGAGTGATAGTTACAGGGTAATCAATAGTGGTGGGGTAGCTATAGTATTGAAGGCAAAATTGGGGAGGATGGTAGTAAATATGAAACAGGTGAGCGACGGGATACTAGTAGTAGAAATAAAAACACGCCCTACAAATTTCGTTTTGGTCCAGGTGTACCTGCCCAAAAGCAATCATAAGGGAGGAAGAGGTAGATAGGGGTGTATGAACAGATAGAGGAGATAATCAGAGAAGTCCAGGCAAGAAAAGTCTAATAGTAATGGGCGACTGGAACGCAGTGGTGGGGGAAGGGAGAGAGATGGGTATGAAGTGGGAGGGTTTGGATTAGGAACGAGAAATGATCGCGGAGAGAAGGCAGTTGAATTTTGTAGGAGAAATAAATTAGTAGTCACAAACACTTGGTATAAACACCATCGCAGGAGGAGGTACACATGAAAAATGCCGGTAGACACTGGGAGATACTAAATTGAATATATATCATGGTTGGGCAACGATTTAGGAGCAGTGTGAAGAACTCGCGGAGCTATCCGGGGGCTGATTCAGACTCGGATCATAATTTAGTAATGATGACTTGTGAGGTTGGAGTTAAAAAGCTAAATAAAAGTAGGATGATAAAGAGGTGGAACTTGGAAGCGTTGAAAGGGGAAAAAAGGAGGGAATACCAAGAGAAAGTGGAAAGGAAAGGAAACAGGAACAATCGAGGAATAATGGGAGAATATTTAAACAGGCATTGTAAGAGCGGCCGAGAAAACCATAAGAGCAGCGGAAATGAGGAGGGCAAAGAAGCATTGGGTTAGAGAAGAAATGATTAAGAAAGTGGAGGAGAGGAGGAATTGGAAAAACGTCAACACCGGCATAGGTAAGGTGAAATACAAGGAGCTTAAATAATCAACTACGGCGAATAACCAATCGGGCGAAGGAAAATTGGTGGAAAAGGCAATGCGAGGAAATGGAGGAACTGCAAAAAGGAGGGGAAGTGGGTGCGTTGTACGATAGGGTAAAACTGCTATCGTGAGGTAAGCGAGGTCAAACGGTACCAAAGATTAAGGACAAGACAAGTATAATATAAATCGAGCAAGGAGATATTCAAGAAAGACGGCAAGAATATGTAGAGGAGCTATATAACAGCGATAGTAGACCGACTAATTTAGATATAGAAGATGAGGGAACCCTATATGAAGATAACCTCGGGCCAATGATTCTCGATAGTAAAATAGAGAAAGCATTGAAAGAGATGAAGGCAAGAAAAGCTGTAGGAGTAGATAACATACATTCGGAGCTGCTAAAGAGTTAAGGAAGTGAGGGTAGGCATGCTTTTTTCGAACTTATACGTAGGATCTAGTCGGAAGGAATATGGCCAGAGGACTGTGTGAAAACAGCATTGATTCCTATCCCGAAAAAGAAGAAGGCATCAGAATGCGAGGACTACAGAACAACTAGTTTGATCTCACACGTAGCCAAAGTTTTACTCCGAGTAACCAATAAAAGACTGGAGAGCAAGGCACTGTACTTTTTAGACGATGACCAGTTTGGATTCGAGAAGGGAAGGTCAACTTGGGGTGCGATAGCGGTAATGAAAAGACTTATGGAGAGAAACATAGAGTATAACCAGGACATTTTCGCATGCTTTGTGGATTTTGAAAAATCTTTTGACAGTTTAAATTGGAAAAAAATTAATAGAAATACTCAGGAAAATGGAAATAGACTGGCGAGACAGGAGACTAATCCGAAACTTATATGTGCGAATCCATGAGAAATCAGTCGTTAGAGGTGACCAAAGTATTCGAAAAATGAATTTCGTCGCACAAGTTCCAGACACGGTTTTTTTCGAAGCTTAGGTCACCAGTAGGCCATAGAAACTGGTGAACACAGGAAAATTCATGGACGTTTTTTGTTGTGCACGATTTAGTGTGTGAAACTGGATCGATTTTTATGGGCCTGGGAAAATATTGTAGAAGTCAATGGAAGCACGTTCTTGTGCATTTATTCAAGTGATATGATGCTCGGGGTTGTCCTAGACCATCTCCAGACTGTCATGCGCACGTCTGCCCATGTATATGGAGGTTTCCACTCATAGTGTGACGGTAAAAATCTTGCGAAGAATTCTGTCGATTTTAGCGGAAAGAGATCTTGCAGACGACAGAAAGCGCATTGCGGATTGTTTATTCTCGTGAAAATCTTGATTGACATGTTCATTAATAAATCATACAGTTTTTTTATACCTGGATTATTGTCGGCAGAAGCGCAAAAAAATCAAAAAAATATATCACTCAAGTTTGTGTGGAAACCCCCATATACATTTTCAAGGGAGAATACCCATATACATGGCCAACAATAAGCGCTTTCTGTCGTCCGCAAGATCTCTTTCCGCTAAAATTGAGAGAAATCTTCGCAAGATTTTTATCGTCACACACACTAAAAAAAATTAATTTTTTTTATTTTAATTTTTTTTAAATTTTTTTAACGGCTGGTGTCCTAACACCTCCCGCCACACGCCTTTTGAGGTGGCTTGCGGGGTAGTATGTAGATGTAGATTTAGATGTAGATGTAGATGAGTAGAAACCTCCATATACATGGGCAGACGTGCGCATGACAGTCTGGAGATGGTCTAGGACAACCCCGAGCATCATATCACTTGAATAAATGCACAAGAACGTGCTTCCATTGACTTCTACAATATTTTCCCAGGCCCATAAAAATCGATCCAGTTTCACACACTAAATCGTGCACAACAAAAAACGTCCATGAATTTTCCTGTGTTCACCAGTTTCTATGGCCTACTGGTGACCTAAGCTTCGAAAAAAACCGTGTCTGGAACTTGTGCGACGAAATTCATTTTTCGAATACTTAGGTCACCTCTAACGACTGATTTCTCATGGATTCGCACATATATGACTCAAAGGGCGCAGGCGAGGGTGGCTGGTTGTGAATCAGGATGGGCAATTATAGGACGAGGGGTAAGGCAATGGTGCCCATTGTCACCGTTGCTTTTTAACATTTATGCCGAGGAAATGGTAATACAGGCATGAGAGGAACTGGAGGTTGGAATCAAAGTGGAAGGGCATCTGATAAAATCGGTTAGATTCGCGGACGATCATGCGTGGGTTAGTGGATCTTCAAAGGGACTACAAGCTTTGGTAGATGCATTAGAAACGCAGTGCGAGATATTCGGAATGAAGATAAATCATAATAAAATATAAGTAATGAGATTCTCTAGGACAAAGAAAGCGAGGCTTGTGATTAAAGTTGGAGGTCACAAACCGGAGCAAGTAGAAGGGTAGGCAGCATTACTTAGGTAGCACGCTAGAGAAAAACGGGCACAGTAGCAAAGACATAAGTAAGAGAATATCGCTTACTAGGGAGGTGTTTAGTAATAGAAGGGAGCCAATGACGGGGACATTGGGTAAGGATATGAAGAAGAGGCTGGTGAAGAGCTTGATATGGAGCGTGGCGTTGTATGGGGACGAAACGTGGACCCTCAGAAAGGAGGATGAAAATAGGCTGTAGGCATTTGAGATGCGGGTGTGGAGAAGGATGGAGAAGGTGAGATGAACGGAGAGGAAGACTAACGAGGAAGTGCTTGAGATATTGGGCGAGGATAGGAAACTTCTGAATGAAATCCAGGATAGGCAGGGTAGATGGCTGAAGGATGTAAGAAAGGGTTAAGGGTCACTGAAGAGTTTGATAGAGGGAAGGATGTTGGGCTAGCTGGGAAGGGGAAGAAAGAAAATAGGTTTCATGGACGGGATAAAGGGTAGATCGTATGCAGAGGCGAAAAAGGATATACTAGAGAGAGATAGGACCATGAAAGAGCAGAAAACCGGGTGGAGATTCTTTGGCATTCAACAAAACCTACCTTAACCGGCAGAATACATTATATGTATACCTATTCATTCGTATTTACATATCGATTAAATCTATGCATGGGCACAATTAAAATTTTTCTAAAAATATTCTCGGATATGATAATTTGTTGTAAAAACCAAGGCATGATTTTTCATTGCTCTTTCTATTTTTCTTAATTTTCTGAAATATTCTATTGCGGTGAAAAATAACCAATGGTTGATTGTTAAATGACGTACCTTTCCAAGCATCTCGCTTAGCATCTGAAAATGAGCGGTTGATTAGACATAGCGTTGATGGAAAAATTATTTTTCAGGCTTTTAACATCAAATCGTTGAACTACGCTCATATAGTGACTAGAAACTTTTTCCACGAGTTGAAATTTCTCCGCTAATGCCCAATAACTCAATTCAGGACCACTAGGAAGGCTTAACCGGAGGTGATGTAAAAGCTTGGCTCATTTTTAATTATTCCAGAAGAAGTCGAAAAGGCTATCTTCATAAAAAATGCTCGGGAGAAGCGCTATCATCCCTCACGGTCACTTGGGAATATCGATTATGGGAGTTGAATCACGACGCAATACGAAAGTAGTTAGTTTTTTTTTTAACCACTCAGTGATTAAATTTGATTTATGCTTTTCAAAGAACCTACCCGAAAAATATGAAATTGCCAGTTTTTCAGAGTTTCCTCTTCATTTTAATTCCGTCTTTTTTTTCTTTTGGCCGCATTTTGACATTTACGGCAGCCCCATTTCTGTGCCTCTGTATAACGACTCTGTATAGTCTTCTCTCCTTTTCCTATCTTCCATAATGTCTTGTCTATTTCTCCGGTGGCCATCCCTTTTTTTTAATTTTGTTGATCGCTTCCACGCCTACACTATTTTAAACCAATCACAAATCCGCTTTGCTTGATTTTCATTACTTTGTTATTTTTTCCTTCGGTTGCACAGCGCTTTTAAAAAACATACCAAGTTGCGGAAGTAATAACTGAAGCGGTGGCTTAATTTAACTCATCACTTTATAAAAAACTACCGAAGTATTTTTATATTATATGACAATATAAAAAAATACACCATGTGTCCAATTCATGGGAAATATGGTGTACTAGCTGACCCGTGCGAATATTTCGCACAGTATGCGGCTTCTTCCTGTTTCTTCCTTCTTTCTTCCTGTTCTTCTGCCTATCGAATATTTCGCACAGTATGCAGATTCGTGCATTTTCTTCCTTCTTTCTTCCTGTTCTTCTACCTGTCGAATATTTCGCACAGTATGCAGCTTCTTCCTGTTTCTTCCCTCTTTCATTCTGTTCTACCAGTCGAATATTTCGCACAGTATGCAGATTCTTCCTGTTTCTTCCTTCTTTCTTCCTGTTCTTCTACCCGTTTCTTCCCATGGACAATTATATGTCATTTATGTTTGTGTTAAATATACATAATGTAAACGGTCACATTGATAGCATGTAGAATGTAAACAATCTAACTAAACGATGGGTTAATAGATGGCGCCTCCTACAGTCTTTTAAGCACGTAACCATACCCAGAATATTAGTTGATTATATTTTCAACATATGGCACTATCGTTTTTTAACAAAAACTTTAATTTTAAACCATTTGTCTATTTTTTGTCAATAGCGGGGATCATAAGCTTTAAAACGATGTTTGAATCATTAATTTTGATGAAGAATTATTTGAGTTATGGCGTTGTGACAAAAAAAACACCTTTGAGAAATAATATATACGATTCTACTGAAATCTGTCACTCTCTCCTCACATCCCTAGTATTCAGCCATTGACCGCAATATTTTTATCTCCTCTTATTTCCCTTATTAGCATCTCATTTAAGTGACGTGATTAACCTTCAATAATTGTGTCCTTCCTTGTGTGAAGCATTACTACTTAGCAGTTTATCATTGCAAAATCAATTTATGATATCCTCAGAGGTCTTAATACTTATTTCACGAAAACATATGCTCTCACACTTTAGAAAAAGCTTCGAAATACAGCTCGTTGTATATATTTTTTGGTTTTTTGTAGTCTCACTAAGTTCTTCCAGTAGAATAAAATAATATTTATCAATAACCTCTCAGTTTTTAAGTGTCTGCCAAAGAGTCCTCCTGAAATGGTCTCTCTCTTAAAATCATTACTTATTATATTATATAATTTATACAGTTTATAGCACTTCCCTTTACTTTGAATTCTTTCCGATCTTTCACGACTTGAAATATTTCCTTATATTAATGATATGGTACTATTTTGAAAATTTCCTTATCGTGGGGGTGAAGTAAATATTTTCAATTCTAATTTATCAAAAATTCTTATCTAAGAAAAATAAATTCATGAAGATCACCTTCTATATTCAGTGTCTTAACTTCACTCTCTCCTCACATGCCCCCTACATCAAATTCTGACATTCATGATAAAGATTTAGTATGGAACAACAATCTGATCTGGATCATTTTTTTGCTTAGATATATCAGTGGCAAAGTTGTTATTTCACTCAATTGTAATCTGCGAGTCTTGACGAAGATGTTTTTTCGCTGTTGAGGGTTGTTTTCCTAATATTAATTTAAAGCAGCCCCTCTGAAATTGACGTCAGTGGGCAAAAATGATGCATTTTTGTAATCATTCAAAGGGCGATATTGAGACCCATTCTTATCGGAATTTGACACAGAAGAAGTACAGAAACTTCAATTGAAACACAACTTCTAATTCAGCTTTTATCAGCTTTTTTACATGAAGGGTAGGCCACTGGCGTCTTATTACGGATGACTTAAAAAATAAACATATGGTAGAACACCCATATCTTAAAGAGAGTAGAACACCTAATTACTGACTGATTTGATCGTCAACTAAAAATTTCAGGATAATTTTAAGTAAGGCATTCGATTTATGCGACATTATTTCTCGAGAGAAATGATTGTCAGTGGCAACGTTCATCAGCGGTAGTTGTAAAATGAATCAAATGCTTTGTGAATTTACTCCATTACCGTGATCGGTAATAAGTTAATACCTTGTGTTATCTTAATTTTCCAGACGCCGTTCGGCGAAGTCTTCACCGAGGATAACCACGTGTTCACCATCAGGAATGATAATAGAAGGATTGAGGCCGGTCAAATCGTGCCATTCCGATTCTTCGTGAAGTTCAACAGGACAAATGGCGATCCTCCCAATGTAAAAGCCATTGCTTTCAATGGCAGGCAGATTTGTCCGATTGACGAAGGTCTGTACCTATCACAAAATGTTTAAGTCCTTTTACTTTCACGCTAATCCTTGTCGTTTCATAAATTGGAGGACGAGGACAGGGGAGTACGTTAAAAATAACGTCGTAACTAATTCATTGATGAATTCAACATGCCCTGATTGTGAATTTTTACAAGATATATGTGAACTCCAGAAGTCAAGGGGTCTAAGTGACATTTTTGAAAAAAATAAGTTAGGTACAGGAATGGGATGTGAAGATATAAACCTTTTAGTTGGTAAAGGGATCCAAGTGATTTGCTTAACAGGTGATTAGTGTAAATTTCTCGGGCTCGCCACCGGGTAAGATTTTTATAGACAGCCGACGTTTCGGGTTCCGACTCGTCACCCATTCTCAAGGCTAAACAGGTGATGCTATCTAGGGTAATGCCTCTTTAAGTAATTAGTGGGTAGTACCAAACATTTTCAACTTTGACTTAGGTTTACTCAAAAAAACGATTTTGTTACTTAGACCCCTTGAATTCTGGGGTCCTCATATTTATTGACTTGAAAGCAAACAATTTTTGTATTTTTAAAATCCTCCAGAATAAATCAGACAGAAGAAAATGAGTCAATGTATGCAGTTTGACTTCCAGGGGTGTTTTTAAAAATATTCTTCAATAATAAGAAAGATCACTGCAGGAAGAGAGTGTAGCTTAAGGTCAACCTTGACACTTGTTAAGGTAGTGCGAGCGAGATAGTTCCCTAATCATAATAGAGACCATATTCGAGTTATACATTTTAATTTCACCAACTGTGAGACACAGGAATTAAATATTGCATTATAAATGGTGCAATAATACAGTTGTACATGACAGAAATTGTAAGTAATCAAATGGAAATATCTAAGTTACTTCTTTAAAATCTAAAAATCTAATCAAGTCTTCAATTTGACTCATTTTTTTCACGTGGAATGCTTAAAACGCCATCAAAACGGAAGGTTTATTGTGATCCCGAAGAATTTACTGCGGTGACAATATGATTATTTTTTCAAAAATAGTTGAGCAAACACACAAACTACACACTGTTGATTTTTTGACGAGAGCTAAGTGTAGGGAAAGCCTCATTTTTTATGTACGGAGTGCATACGCGTACCGTTTTCCATATAAAAGGGATGATATTTTATTGGCAAATATTTCCGAAAGCGATGTGGCGAGGAGTTGAATTTTTTGCATCATTGGAAGGGTGAGATATTTATCTTTAAAATTAGACCAAATTCATTGATATCTATGTAAAATTATATTTCGCTCAAACTACCTTAAGCTGAGCAAAACCTCATTTAAGAATAAGACACGCTAAATATTCCGAGGAAAATGAATGCAAATGAGACCAACATAAAATGGATACGGGGATTGATAGCAAAACGTGCAGAAAGTTGTAAAAGTGTATACCTGGACATTTATGCATCTTTTTTTTCTTCGAAGTGTTATGGATACCATGTTCGAATGTGAACCTTTGCTTTCAATATGTAGCTAATATTTTATGAACGGACCCGACAGAAAACAGAGAGAAACCTAAGGCATATGCCACTCTCCCTCATGTGTCTGGAACGACGGAGAAAATCTCTAGAGTTCTGTCGAGGTATAACGTGGCTAGCAGATTCACGTACACAACGAAGACAGGGGACGTACTTCGGAAAGCCAAAGACCCGCTTCCACGGAACCTCTACGGAGGAATATATGAAGTTTTGTGTAGCTGTGGACAATCATATGTAGGCCAGACATGCAGAGCCATAAAAATACGCCTCCGAGAACATCAACGGGCAATTAAAAATAATAATTACCGCATTTCTGCAATAGCCGAACACCATCTCAGCGGCCCCACTCATAATTTCAACTTTGAGGAGACAAGATTAATATCTAGGGAAATACGCTATTACCCAAGATTAATAAGGGAGGCTGTAGAAATTGCGAAGAGACCGGAGAACGTCAACCGAGAAGACGGTTACAAGTTGAGTAACAGTCTAAAACAAATTTTTTCAAATTCATATTCCGGCAACAATGGGAGTCCGGACTTATATATAAAGACGAGCGAGACAAATAAAGCAGTTCAGTTAACCTGATGAAGCTGGCAGGAGGACCAGCGAAATATTGTTGTTTAAAAAAACATGCATCGCGGAATGAATCCCGTAAAAAGTAACAGTCAACACTGCATCCGCGGAAGCCTACGAGCTAATATTTTATGAATTTGAGTAAAGCAATGTTCTCAATTATTTGATATTCAATATATCGGCCCCGGTGGCGGCGGGGTAAAGTCCTCGCCTGCCAACCCGAGGGTCGCGGGTTCGAGTCCCGCCTGGGTAAAATATTTTCTGCCCAGGACATGGGTGTTTGTGTCTCGTACGTTGTTGCTGTTATTCACCCGACGTAAACTGGCCCATTGTGCTGTATTCGGGGTAGTAAAGATAAATAAAAAAATAAATAATAAAATAAAATAAATACGTGTGCGTTCCAAGGCTGAATTAAGTCCTCTACGTTATTTACTAAAAGTAATTGCATGGTGGGGAATCTTCCTCACTAATCCCCTACTATTGCATTTCTATATTCATAATAATCTATGCAAAATTATCGATGTGTCTCATTTTTCCATCAATTGGATGACTGTACATGTAAGCGATCATGCAAATAATGTAAAGGAATATACGTATGGTCAATTTGATTCCTATTTCTAGTTTCCCGAACAGAATGTATGGAATTTGATGCAATTACCGTGAGAAACATTCGGCCTGGAATGGGAATTGAACCACGGACCTCATTTTTCTCATGGCAATTCCATCAAATTTCATCTGTTATGTTTGAATATTTTCAAATGGCCTGGCACGGCATAAGCACTGGTGAGGGATACTGACGTTTGGCGGTGGCTTCTTTGAAGCCCTCTTCTCCCTTGCGTTGCCATCTTTGATGGACGACAAGGGCCTAAGATCTAGGTATTCACCGAAATTGTCATGTATTCCATTGTATTCACCTAAATTTCCATGAGAATTAAGAAGCCTGGATAGCGTAGTGATCTGCGCATTGGTCCGGCATACCGAAGATCCGTGGTTAGTTTCCATATCCGGTGGCGAATTTCTCTCGTGGCAATTTCATCAAATGTCACCTGCTACGTTTGAATATTTTCAGAATTTATGAACTCTGGTAAAATTTTTTTCTACATGCATTCTGTAACCCATTATATTATGCTCTCCCATCTCTAAGGCTCGCGACAACAAACCGACTGAGATTCCTAATATCGAACACCTATGCTAACGGTCAACAGGAAGACTACGTCTCATGGTGGTTAGTGCTAACTAAACCTGATATTAGTTATTATTCTACGAGCACTAAATTTATACCATCATAAAAATCACCACAATCATCACAAAAACGCCATACTTATACTGTAGGTGGAGTAAACATAAAATCTTCAGATACAGTAAAATATCTTGGAATTTCTTTAACTTTTCATATATCGTTGGGATTACACATGCAAAACAAAATGCATTAAAGAAACTATGTTTTTTAAACGTATAATATGAAGGTTCTCGGATGAAAAAGTCAAAGAGAGATGCTACTTTCCTCTGGTTAGGCCACGCTTCGAATACGCCGCGAGCATTTGGGACCCTGGTCATAAAGATTGAACCGAAAAAAATTAATGAAATTCAAAGGAAAGCAGTGAACTTCTTTAAAAACTGCTATGAGCGTACATATAGTGTCTCACAACTTATAGAGGGATTAAGGTGGGAGCCCCTAGGGACTCGGAGGCTACACGCTAGAGAATATCATCATGACTCCTCACTACATCTCTAGGTCAGACAGATGCGATAAAATAAGAGAGATACACTCCTGAATAGATAGGTACAAACGCTCGTTTTTTTCCGCGCACAATGAGCGACCGCAATAAAAATTGAGCTCCACTAAATACACTCCTATAATATATGTCACCATTTCATCTCCCAAAAACTTATATCTTTACCCGGCTGGTGACCTAACACCTCCTGTAACACCCCCATGCGGCGCCTGGCAGGGTACTATGTAGATGTAGAAGTATATACCGTTTTCATTGACCGTAAACGGCTATTAGAGTATTCCTGTTAACCTTAAATCCGGATCGATGAAAATAAATGTCCGTTCTAAATAAATAATAATTTACCAACATCCTGTCATAGAGTAATTAAGTATAAGTACTCTTTATCTTTACTCCATGATCATGTTCACAAGTGACGAGTGAATCTGTAGTAAAATATTACTTCATGTATGTGTGTGGTGAAAACTCTTGGAAGATGTATATTATGTAATTTCATTAAGCTAATCGTTAAACCCTATTGCGTTCATTTCCTAAAAATTCGAGATGCCTCGTCTGCCTAAAACATAATATTTCATGTCACTTTTTACAGGATTTGCACCGGAGACATACCCGTCTTCACCAGCCGAATCAGAAATTATATACCGCGGCCCAATTTCACCGGATACATCAGCGCCACCAGAAACCGTGAATCAACTTCATAATGGTACGGTATTGTTTCTAAGGAGTATTCTCACTCTTGTATCTAACCTCCTTTCCTGAGAAATTCATGAAATATTGCAGTCTTTCGCAGGGAGAGTGGAGGGAGAAACATGAAACATCAATAATCGTTTTCTCTGATACCTTTCTGGCTCCGTGAAGGTTTTTAACCTTTAAAAATCGTTAAATTACGTTTTCTCATCTACAGTGACCACTCCTATCAAGGGACCACCCCTATAAACGACCATTTTTCAGCAGAACCGTAGGTGGTCCCTTAATTCAGGTTTCTCTGTGTGTTTACATCAAATTAATATGCATTGAAATTTCCCAGGAGCAATTAAATTATAAGGAAATAAACGCCATCTGTATAGGTTTTAACAAAACCGTCGCTTCAAGGGTTATATACTGTATTTAAAATCAGTCGCCCGTTCATTTGCATAATATGTACTCCGAGAAACTGAACCCCTGTCGAACGACCAACCCTCTTAAGGAAAATTTTATTTAGAGGGACTTTTGTTAACGTCGAAGGTCACTTAATACAGGTTTCATTGTACAATGTTTTACTTCACAATAATAACTATAATATGAAATACGAATATGTAGAATGATATAAAGCAAATTTGATGAAAACCAGTGTTAAGAGAGGAGAGTGATACGTGTTTCAAGTGTGTCCTCAGTTTGCGAGTTTGTTAAAAAATCGAGGTAAGGGGTTAATTTAAAGACGGGGGAGTACTGCAAGTGTGACATTACATCTACATCTACGTAATACCCTGCGAGCCACCACGAGGGTGTTTGGCAGGGGGTGAAGATCACCAAACGTGCACTATTGACATGCAACTAGGATATTTAATGGATACATGCTAGATAATAGGGTCACATGCAGCTAGATGGTTAGTATCTACATAATAAGAAAGGGATTATTGTTTGTTATTACTCGCTACAAGGGTCGTAATGTCAAATGCTACCCAAAAGTTCATCCAAAGTAATCAAATTAGCTGCTATTCTGCGCTATGTAACGTTCCTCCCGGGAGGGCTCAGCTGAGATCGGATATAAAGGGCGCCAGTACGGGATTTGGATTCCGCCCGCACTCGGAAGAGGGAAAGGTTGAGGGATGAAATAGATTAAATAAAAATTTAGGAATTCTCTCAGTATAGGCAGTGTCGGTCCAACCACTCGTTGACTCGAACACCTGTTCATCATCGAGAATGGGGTCGGGTAGGAATAAGGATAAGGTAAAGGAAAAAAAAGAAAAGGAACAACCTCCACAAAACAGAAAACCCTGACTGCCAATACGAAGGGGAGTCTAAACCTAACGAAATCCAAAAAAAAACGAGACTCACAGCGAAACCGCTCGCAACGGAGCTCACGGACGAACTGCCTCCCTGCCCCTCAACCCGAGCCGTAGCTCATAGCTCGTAGCTTTACCAACAGCGGTCTCCGCGGCTGTTTAGGAAAACGTAAAAGATAACAGAAAAGTCGTGGGCGTACTGAAGCGCCAGCATTTAAACGTTACAAAAAGATGACTTATTTTGAATGTGAATATCATTTAAAACAAAAATGTTTGCAAATGTAGAGTTGAGCAATAGCGTACCAGTTGAGGGTGCCATAAATTTACTACAACGAATCGTGAAGTGGTGACGCAATGATATAAATGGCGAAAGCGTCCATTACACGTATAAAATTCGCTACTTAAGATCAATTAGTCGAGATAATAATATGGCTCAATGATATGGCTAAATTAGCGGTAATCTTTAAAATAAGTATTGTATGGAGTTTACATCTATTTATATTTTCATTTGCTGCAACGATGTTTGCTTTTATTTCAATTTTCCAGGAGAACCAACACCACCAGCTGTTTTACCACTGCATAACACTGCGGATAAGTCTTCCAGACGAGAGCAGAGCCAAGGAATCGGCGATGCAAATGATCCGAATAAGTATGAGATCGAGTGGAAAGGAAATCCGAAGAAAATAATTGGGAAACTCTCCGACACCCCGGACCTCTACATGATCAACGGAGAGTTCAAGGTAAAGGCTGCATGAGTAGCTTTTTATTTCATCAACAATTGCTTGATTTTTTTACAGTTTTCTGTGTATCTGTATGCATAGTATATGGGGTTGATACCGAAATTAGATCGCGCACAGCGAAGAGGAGCTAGGTTTGTGAAACGATGCTACGATAATTTGGCTAGTGTGTCTGGACTGTTAGAAGAATTAGGATGGGAATCGCCATCACAGCGTAGATTAAATTATAGGCTTAACCTCCTAAATTAATTTCAGGAAAGTCATTTCTCTGACGACGTAAAAAACATACTATTAACCCCCTCGTACTACGGCAGATTAGATCGCTCCAATAAATTTAGAGCGCTAGATTGTAGAACCGATAGGTATAAAATGTAATTTTTTCCGCGTACCATTCGGGACCATAACAGCTGTGATCGTCGTCATGAATAGTTCGAATAGTGACAATAGGCTGACAGTAGATCTTTCTCTTTATATTCTCTACGTTCTTATTTATGCATGATGTAAATATTGATGTTCTTATTTATGCATGATACTTTGAATCTGTAGTAGTAGCCTTTGTATCCTTTGCATGTCGAAACGATTGACGATAGAATGTTTCTTGGGTACATATCAGATTTTTAATTGGCGCTTTTCATGTGTGGTACGCGGGTTGCAATGTAATTTCGGTGTTCTACCGTATCATTCTTGCATGCCTGGTGTGGAAACACGCCCTGCCACACACCCTTTGGGTGGCTTGCAGGGTATGACGTAGATGTAGATGTATCTACCTGTTCGGTAAAGGCGGCATCCATGGATCAACTAAGCGCGATTGCTGTTTGAAACTATACCAAACTTGCGAGCGATTTTGATGCAAAAAATTAATATTGTTAGGAGTAATCTGATGGAGTCGATTCATGTTGATGAAAATTTAATAAATGAACTTTGTTAATTCCAGAAAACCTTTTAATAACATGACACGACCGGTTTCACTCTTCAGTTCATCATCAAGTGCAATCGAGTACAGGATTGTACCTGATACCTAACGGATAAAACCCATTTAAGGTGTAGTGTTAAAAGACTTTGTGGCATTTACGAAGCTACTTTCAACTATTTCTTTTGTCGATTGGATGAAATTTTTGGGCATAATCATTAAGTCAATCATACAAAAATGTACATATTGGTACCTTGAAGGGTAAATCCGGTCGTGTAGTGTTTTAAAATGATTTTTTTGGAATTTATCAAGTAGATTTAAACTGATTTTGAATTGGAATTTCAATACCTATACTTCATTCATGGACGTAGTGTCATAGTTTTGCTATCACCTTTTGACAGCGACTTGTTGGATTTTAGTGAGCATGTTGGGAGACGGGTTAAAAAAAGAGGAAGCAAGGCATTTTGTCACCGAGCATTTTACAAGGAATGCTGATAAAATTGCGGAGCATCGCGCCCTTGTGCCCCATTTTTATTCACTGAATTAGAATCGGCGGCGTAATGTCGCTCGCTACTATAATAATTATACTTTTAAATAACATATGCGTAAGGCGACATGCAACACGGCGTATATAATTTTACTCGTGCGGCATGGACGCTTCACTGGTATATCACGGGGACTTTTAGTTACAATTTTTTATGTCAATCTGTTAACCGGTTGATGATTAGAGTGGTGTTAATTAAAATCATACTCTAATGCCATCCGATACAAAAATTATTTCATATTACTTAACCCTTTGAGTGCCACCAATTATTTGGTGGGAACTCCCAGAAGTGTCATGGGTATTTTGATATATTTGTAGGTCTTTATTCATAAAATTATTATTTGTTTATTACGGCAAATTAATTATAATTTTTTACTATTTTTACACAATCATTTCTTTATTTGAAAGTGAATACTTTTTTCCTAATGAATATGAAAAAAATAATTTTTTTTTTGTGATGACTCATTGTTTTAACATGTCTCCTCACAGACAACGATATATCGTCGTTGGCACTTCTTGCACAATGTGCAAACGACGATATATCGTCGCGTGGCACTTGAAGGGTTAACAAATAAATCACCAATATCAATATCACCACATACTTGAATTTAATATCTTCAAAGAACGATGAAAGAGAATGAAAGCGCAACCTGTCTTCCTTACCATTCACATTATTGGCAGCATCGTTTGTAGCCAATGTGGTCCCCAAATGTACTCGGATAAAATGGCATTTTAAACCAGTTTGTCCTACAGTCCATCTGTCTGACTTTATGTATGTTATCTAACCAGCTGTACCAGCATGAAGTTTGTCATTTGTTCTTTATGTCTTCGGATGATTAGCTCACGTCAAATTTACTCGGTGGGCCTCTTCTGTAACCTCTCGTGGGAAAACAGTTGCCATCCCGGTTTCCTTAAATAGCCTGGTCACGCTGATGGACTAAAAAAGATAGAACACGTTTATTACGTCACTGTTAGACACCCACCATCGCTCGATAATGCCTTACATAAGGAGGTTCCAGACATTTGCAATAAAGAGGAGTTTATCGATAGTCATAGGTTTTTCTGCCTAATAAATGGCAGGTCTGGGAACAGTCCTGCCTATAAACACTGACTAATGGCGGGGAACATTTTTAAATTACTCTGAAAAAATTATTTTACGCTTGCTTATCCATCACTGAAGACATGTCAGAGGGAAACAAATCAGGGAAATAACTAGTGTAGCAAACCGTAGATTAGGATTCGTAAAAAGGGTTCTAGGCAAATGCGATGAGAGAGTACGAGAAAGAAGCTATTTTACACTTGTCAGGCCTCATTTAGAATACGCCGCTAGTAAATGGGATCCGTACGAGGAAGGTTTGATAAAAGAATTAGAGCGTGTGCAAAGGAGATCTGCTAGATTTGTTAAAGGCCGTTATGATAATTGTATAAGTGTTACGAGTTTAATAGAAGAACTCGGATGGGAATTACTATCAGAACGCAGGTTAAAATTCAGGTTAAACCTTTTAAGTAAATTCGAAACAGAGTTGTTCACAGATGACGTTAGATATATATAAGAACCCCTGCGTATTATGCTAGGTTTGATCAGATTAACAAGATTAGAGAGATAGATTGTCGTACCGATAGATTTAAAATGTCTTTTTTTCCCCGCGTACTATAAGAGAGAACAATAGTCAGCGTAGCAAAGGGATAGGTAGGTTAAATATAGTTAGAGTAGTCTGTAGTGCATGATGCATGTTATAACAACCAATAACCCCTTTCTTATTATGTAGATACTAACCACCTAGCTGTATGTGACCCTGTTCTCTAGCATGTCTCCCTTAAATATCCTACTTGCATGGCAATAGTGCATGTTTGGTGATCTTCACCCCCTGCCACACACCATCGTGGTGGCTCTCAGGGTATTACGTAGATGTAGATTTACGTAGATGATATGCATATATATGAGAAACCTTTCCTTTTATATTAACTCGTCGAATGAATTGCTTATTTTTAGACACCTCCACTGAGCTAGCGTTCAAAGCATTCTACGAATGTCACATTTACTCGTTCTAATTGATATTGGAAAAAAATGGACCAAACAAAAGGTGTGAAGAATATTTCCTGCCGTTTCTTTCATTTTTATTGGCACTTAAATAATTTATGATCTTGAATGTCAATAGTGTTTGTTGTTTGGTGATCTTCACTCCCTGCCACACACCCTCGTGGTGGTTCGCAGGGTACATCTATATCTACGTCATACCCTGCAAGCCACCCAAAGGGTGTGTGGCAAGGGGTGCTTTCGCACCAGGCATACATGAATGATATGGTAGAACACCGACATTACATTAAAACCCGCGCACCACACATGCAAAGCGCCAATTAAAAATCTAATACCCAAGAAACATTCTATCTTCAATCGTTCCAACATGCAAGGGATACAAAGACTACTACTACAGATTCAAAATATCATGCAAAAATGAGAACATCAATATTTACATCATGCATAAACAAGAGAGTAGAGAATATAATGAGAAAGATTTACTGCCTGCCTATGTCAATACTCGAACTATTCATGACGACGATCACAGCTGTTATGGTCCCGAATGGTACTCGGAAAAAATGACATTTTATACCTATCGGTTCTACAATATAGCTCTCTAATTTTATTGGCGCGATCTAATCTGCCGTAGTACGAAGGGGTTAATAGTATGTTTTTTACGTCGTCAGTAAAATGATTTTCCTGAAATTTATTTAGGAGGTTAAGCCTATAATTTAATCTACGCTGTGATAGCGATTCCCATCCTAATTCTTCTAACAGTCCAGACACACTAGCCAACTTATCGTAGCATCGTTTCACAAACCTAGCTCCTCTTCGCTGGACGCGATCTAACTCTGATATCAACCCCGTTTCGTATGGATCAAATACACTAACAGCATATTCCAGATGAGGCCTAACGATTGAAAAATAACAACGTTCTTTCACTTTCTCATCACATTTTCCAAGTACTCTCTTGATAAAGCCTAGCTTCCTATATGCTTGACCGCATATTTCCCTGATATGTTTTCCCCAAGATAGGTCGTGAGTAATTGTGACCCCTAAGTACTTAACAGACTCGGCGTGAATAATTTCCGTATTATTAATTCTGTAAGCCCTACCTGGCCTATTTTTCTTTTTCCAAAAGCTGACTGCTACGCACTTTTTTTATGGTATTACGTAGATGTAGATGTAGTGATTTCTACACACGTTTTTTGGAGTACTCAAAATCAGAGTGGGACTCTCATTTGTATGTAGCCCTTTTGCACTGACTGTTTTCATACGATGCTTCTGTGAATGGACATCTGTTCGCTGCTCGTCCTCTGGAACGGAATTTGACGCCTCGCATTCTCTGCAAACGAGTGGGCGAGGAAAACCGCCGCCATTTCCCAAAATATGGCTTCCTGGAAAGTGATTCCTGGGGGCAAACCCAGGTCTTAGGAGGCTGTGGCTTAGTCACCCATGTGGACAGGACATCACTCGCTGGTGGCGCATTCAAGGCCGTGGGTGCGAAAACTGCCCGGGCCGGGCTCCGTGGGCGGGGATTCGACATGGGCGTCGTGACGCAACGGGCGACCCAGAATAAATCCAACGATGGCGCAATGACCTCAGCGTTCGAAGTATGTGTCCATTAGTGACTTGCACGACCGAATTATAAGCTGGAAGGTTACCGGAGTGGATGGCTTGCTATGTACAGTCACTTCATAAAGTATCGCGACACACTACGCTTGCAGTTCGTATAGGTCGGCTGCCGAAGCTCAAAGTACGTTGGCCATCCTGGGTCGTCTTCGGTGACTATGAGAATCGTCGGGTACACTACGATACATATTCTAAGTCAAGTGGGACTAAACTCCGACAGTGCTATGGACTTCGTCCGCGTTGGAAAGCTGACTTTGAAATGAATAAACTGCGGGAAGGAAGGGTATTCGCAACCCAGAGGCATCGTAATCATACTCGGCAGATCTCTTACGAAGACGAAAATGGAAAGAGCTCCTCTCCGCGAAACCAGCCCAACCCAGCGCGCTCTGATGGTGGGATTGGTGAGAGGCGGGCGCCGAGTCAAGAGTCAATAGATATCATAATTTTCCATTAGGTGGGCAACTTAAAATGTCAGCCTGTAATGCACGAAAGGCTCACCAGTTCGCATAGCCTAGTCGATAGCAGTGCCCAATCTCCTTCATGCATAGGTTGGAGCTCGTATTTACGTGCATTAGGCTCTTCTTCGTTCTACCTTTACCCGATTTCACTCGCATAATCATTCAACTCCATTCAATATTGCCTTTTCACCATATTCCCCTTCTTACTTCTTTAACCGAATACATCCTCAAGGCCACTCTAGGAGCAAGTCTGTCCTCTCCTCGAAACGAGAGCTCTCCCATAAGGCAGTCCCACTTAACCTGGCGCTTTGTCTCATGGACAATGAAAAGTGTACCTGCAAATTCTTATAGCTACCAGAGACGGCCCAGGATAGCCAACGTAATTCGAGCTTCGAGAGCCGACCTATATGACGCTAGTCCAGCGTGTCGCGATACTTTTTGAAGTGACTGTACATCTACATCTACGTAATACCGTCCGAGCCACCACGAGGGTGTGAGGCAGTGGGCGAAGATCACCAAACATGCACTAGTGACATGCAACTAGGATATTTAATGGAGACATGCTAGATAATAGGGTCACATGCAGCTAGATGGTTAGTATCTACATAATTAGAAAGGGATTATTGGTTGCTTTTACTTGCGTCATGCACTACAGACTACTCTAACTATTTTTCACCTACCTATACCTTCGCTACGCTGCCTATTGTTCTCTCTTATCGTACGCGGGAAAAATGACATTTTAAATCTATCGGTACGACAATCTATCTGGCTAATCTCGTTAATGTGATCAAACCTAGCATAATACGCAGGGGTTCTTAATATTTATCTAACATCAACTGTGAACAAATCGGTTTCTAATTTACTTAAAAGGTTTAACCTAAATTTTAACCTGCGTTCTGATAGTAATTCCTATCCTAGTTCTTAAATAAAACTCGTAACACTCATACAATTATCATAACGGCCTTTAACAAATCTAGCGGATCTCCTTTGCACACGCTCTAATTCTTTTATCATACCTTCCTCGTACGGATCCCATATACTAGCGGCATATTCTAAATGAGACCTGACAAATGTAAAATAGCTTCCTTCACGTACTCTCTCATCGAATTTGCCTAGAATCCTTTTTATGAATCCTAATCTACGGTTTGCTACCCTAGTTATTTCCCTGATGTGTTTCCTCCATGATATGTCTTCACTGATGGTGACGCCTAAGTATTTAATTGATTCTACGTTACATATTTTGTTTTCTTTGATGCTATAATTATTCCGGGGAGTGTCATTCTTTTTCCAAAAATTCATAATCGCGCATTTCTTCAAATTTAATTCTAGCTGCCATCTATCACACCAATCATCAATCGCATCTAAATCCTTAGCTAAACACTGTCTGTCCTCTTCATTTCTAATTTTCTTATACACTACTGCATCATCGGCAAAAAGACGGAGCTTGCTATTTTTACTACTGTATTCAAGTCTTTTACGTAGAGAAGAAATAAAATTGGGCTTATCACGCTTCCCTGGGGAACACCCGATGTAACTTTTACTTCTCCTGAGTTGACACCATCTAATACCACCCTTTGAACGCGTTCATGTAAGAAGTCTCCTATCCAGCATACTATATTACATCCTACTACATTATGTAGATGGGGTGGGATTATATCTGCATTTTATCCTGCAAGCCACCTAAAAGATGTGCGGCAGGGAGTGTGTTATCACCAACATTCACTATAATGCATATGAAACTTTAACAAACATGTCATCGGAAAACGTACTGATTTTTCACTAATATACTAGAGTAAGTCTGATTTTTAATCAACAGTTTAAAATCGTTGTCCATTCCAGTTGCTGCAAAAGTTCAGAAACACTATCTAGACATTCATAACGACCTTTCACGTATCTTGCTGATCTTCTCTGCACGCTTTCCAATTCTGCTTTTTAGCCTACCTCATCTACATCTACGTCATACCCTGCAAGCCACCCAAATGGTGTGTGGCAGGGGGTGCTTTCGCACCAGGCATGCATGAATGATAGGGTAGAACACCGACATTACACTAAAACCCGCGCACCACACATGCAAAGCGCCAATTAAAAATCTAATCCCCAAGAAACATTCAATCTTCAATCGTTCCAACATGCAAGGGATACAAAGACTACTACTACAGATTCAAAATATCATGCATAAATAAGAACACCAATATTTACATCATGCCTAAATAAGAGAGCAGAATATATAATGAGAAAGATTTACTGCCTGCCTATGTCAATACTCGAACTATTCATGACGACGATCACAGCTGTTATGGTCCCGAATGGTACGCGGAAAAAAGGACATATTATACCTATCGGTTCTACAATCTAGCTCTCTAATTTTATTTGCGCGATCTAATCTGCCGTAGTACGAAGGGGTTAATAGTATATTTTTTACGTCGTCAGTAAAATGATTTTCCTGAAATTTATTTAGGAGGTTAAGCCTATAATTTAATCTACGCTGTGATAGCGATTCCCATCCTAATTCTTCTAACAGTCCAGACACACTAGCCAACCCATCGTAGCATCGTTTCACAAACCTAGCTCCTCTTCGCTGTACGCGATCTAACTCTGATATCAACCCCGTTTCGTATGGATCAAATACACTAACAGCATATTCCAGATGAGGCCTAACGATTGAAAAATAACAACGTTCTTTCACTTTCTCATCACATTTTCCAAGTACTCTCTTGATAAAGCCTAGCTTCCTATATGCTTGACCGCATATTTCCCTAATATGTTTTCCCCAGGATAGATCGTGAGTAATTGTGACCCCTAAGTACTTAACAGACTCGGCGTGAATAATTTCCGTATTATTAATTCTGTAAGCCCTACCTGGCCTATTTTTCTTTTTCCAAAAGCTGACTGCTACGCACTTTTTTATGTTTAATTCCATCTGCCACTTTTCGCACCAAGCATGAATAGCAAGTAGGTCGATTGTTAACGAGTCGCTATCTTCGGAATTGTTAATATCCCTATACACAACCGCGTCGTCTGCGAAGAGTCTAAGCTTACTTTTAACCACGTTACTAATATCATTTATGTACAAGAGAAATAAAAGTGGACCAATTACACTCTCCTGAGGAACACCCCTTGTTCCCGCCCATGTAGGAATTGATTAATCCAACTAATAATGTTTTTATCTATTCCATATGCTTCTAGTTTTGAGAGCAACTTAACGTGAGGTACCTTATCGAAAGCTTTCTTAAAATCGAGGAATATCGCGTCAACTTGAACATTATTTTCACCCGAGAGCAAGATGTCATGAACGAAGAGGGCCAATTGGGTTTAGCAAGATCTACCCTTTCGAAATCCGTGTTGGTTATTTATTAATAATTCCTCCCTATCTAAATGACTCATTATGGAGCTTACGATTATGTGTTCAAATACCTTACAGGAAATGGATGTGAGAGAAATAGGCCTATAGTTACTAGGGTCTTCCCTGTCGCCGCTTTTGAATATAGGTGTGACATTTGCTACTCTCCAGTCCTTAGGCACTACGTGATCTACTAAAGATTTGGTAAATATTAATTCTAAGTAAGGCGCTATGTCTGATGCCAATGTTTTATATACGCGAGCAGGTATTTGATCTGGACCGGGGGATTTGTTGGGGTTGATATTTTTTAGCTGCTGTTCTATGCCGCGACAATTTATAATAATTTCAGGCATACATGTTTGGGAACGAACAGGCTGAGGATCGAAAATATGTGGTGTATAAGTACTGAAAATGCTTTTGAAGAATGAAATTAACGAATTGGCTTTTTGTAGACTGTTGGTTAGCTTTTCCCCATTGATATTCTTAAGCGTGTGTACTGTTGATTTATTTCCTTGAGTGTCCCTAACATACGACCAAAATGCCTTGGGATTATCGTTCAATTGTTCTCCCAGTAATTTACTTTTGAAATCAGCTAACGCCCTTCGGCACGCTTTTTTTGCTAAGAGTTTAGATATTTTGTAATTTTCGGTGACTGTGTATAGTTCTTCGGAGGATTTGTTAATTTTTGCCCTTTTTAACCTAGCATGACATGTTCTCTGGTGTTTTAATGTTTTTCTAACCTCCGCATTATACCACCTAGGCTCTGCATTGGCTCTTTTCCATTTACTTGGTATGTATTTGCTAACTACTGATCGTGTAACGTTGAGGAAAGTATTCCACAAAACCTCAGTATTACTGTTGATACTTATTTTTTTAAAATTAGTAAATGACTTTTGCAACTCTCGTTTCATGCCTTCGTAGTCAGCCTTATTAAACAAGTAGATTTTTCTTTGTGGATTATGTTTCTTGATCATGCTCACGGAAAAATTAGCTTTAACTATCTTGTGGTCGCTTATTCCCTTATCCGTACTTATGTTTACAACCATGTGTGGAATATTTGTCGCTAAAAGATCAAGTGTATTTTTCCCTCTAGTTGGAGCAGTGACTAATTGATGTAGTGAGTGAGATGTGAATGTATACAGGAGTGACTCACAAAGGTCTTTGTCTTTCCTCCCAGTGATAAAACTGTAAGTGTCCCAGTCTATGGACGGAAGATTGAAATCCCCACCGATTATAATATGACAGTCGTTTTTTTGAGTGGTTAACTTACTGAGTTGACTTTCGAGTCCTAATATTGAGCTTACATGGGTATCTGGTGGTCTGTAATATGCGCACACATAGATTGTTTTTACTTTAGGATTTTGAATGGAGCACCATACGCTTTCTACCTGGTCGTCGGAAAATGACTCCCTCCTACTAATATAACAATCCTTCACTGCAATAAAAACTCCTCCCCCGGTCCTTTCCACTCTATCTTTTCTATAAACCTTATGAGGATCCCAAACACTGGCAGCGTACTCCGAGTGGGATCTAGCAAGGGAGAAATCACTGATTTCTCTGACTTTATCACCACACTTTCACAGTATCCTTTTAACAAATCTAAATTTACGATTAGCTCGATCACTTATTTCCCCAATATGTTTGCTGAATACGTTTTCCGAGTGTGAGTAGAGCTACTGACACCAGACCTGTGGCTCCATTGATTCGGGGGTTTAGTCGACGTGGGTTGTCACATACAGTATTCTGCAGTCATATATTTTACAATCAAGCCAATAATCCGTCAAGGAAAAAGACTCGGCAATAAAAATCTTTTTAGCATAGATTTTTTACATATTTTTTGCGTTTAGTATTTCTATGTTAATAGTCATGTCAAAAGTTAAATGTTTAAAAAATTAGCATCTCTGCTTAAGTACAACGTTGTAAACGATTGTTTACAGCTGCTGCCCTACAAATTTAATATGAGGCTCATGAGTTTGCGTTAAGGTGTTTATTGTTTCAATTCGCAATCGTTCAAGGCCAAAAAATGGATATTCAGGAACTTCTGCGGGTATCTGTGATGCCCTACGAAAAGATGACCCAAAAACCAACTGAATAGAGTCAGCCGTTTACTCTACCACTACCATAATTAGCATTAGTTGAAACATTAAACAAGAATAATGTGTTTCATTAGCTATTGACCCGAAGATGTATTCTGTAACGGAGGAGTATAGCTGTCAACGTGAAGTGACACACACACCTGTACCTGATGCTATGAAATCCAGCACTTTAACGGGTTTTTATGACCCAATAGTTATTAGTAAGTATCTCTATAAGAAAAGCATAGAATTAAAAGTAAGAGTTTGTTGGTTTGCTATTTTAAAATACTTGGCACTCGAGATGTATGGTAGAAACTTCCATTATTGGATGGCTAAAAGATTTCGAGTTTATACTGCTTCAATTGATTTTCTTGTGCCCTTTGCATTTGCCTAAAATTCGTGTTTCCGATTCTAAAATAGTCCAATTTGTCAATATTTCAAAAATATAATTTTTTAAATACTCTTGGCGACCACAGAATGTGTTTTAAATAGTAACTCACGCCTGAATGTGACCTTTATAGTTTGGGCTATGTGACCGATACGATAATGACGATGAGACTTTAGGAAAGGCATCTTTTCTCCCCATAACACACACACACACACACACACACACACATATATATATATATATATATATATATATATATATATATATATATATATATATATTTAAAATTGCACTTAGGTTCACTCAAGTGACGAATATATGAAAACAGTTTGCCAGAGGAAGGCAGACGATAAACACAGAGAAACAAAAAATGAACACACACAGTTTCTTAATATTTTGGTGCCACTAGCACCTCTTCGCTCTTGCGACCAAGGTGCTAGTGGCACCAAAATATTAAGAAACTGTGTAAGTGTGTTCATTTTTTGTTTCTCTGTGTTTATCGTCTGCCTTCCTCTGGCAAACTGTATATATATATATATATATATATATATATATATATATATATATATATATATATATATATATATATATATACATACATACATATATACATACATATATACATATATATATATATATATATATATATATATATATATATATATATATATATATATATATATATATATATATATATATATATATGTATATATGTATATATGTATATATTTCTGTATGTGCTCTGCACGGAGTAGGACATCCTACTCCGAGGAGCTCTGTAACACCTGTATTCTTTGATTCGCTTTTTTCCATCCCTCGGCAGCAGCAGCCATTTCCTGATCCACCAAAAAGCCCCATAGAAGTCCTTCTCAGAATTAGTTGACGGGAAAACACAAACCCTCTTTTTACACCTTTTAGTTTCCTTTTGAAGTCTGTGTGTACAGGGGTATCCAGTTCCTCAGGAACTTCTCTTCCTCAAAGAGTTCCATGAAATTTATTCCTATTCTATTCCTCTGCAACTATTCTTCCTCGTTCCTAATTTTTAGCCCTAAATGCGATCATCAGTATCTACCTCCGTCACCAGGTTTCGAAAGCACGCCCATTTTCTTCTGGTCCGTGAATTGCAACACACTACACGAATGCCTCCACGTTGCTTCCTCAATCACATTTCCTCAGATCAGAGCAATTTTCTTTTCGTCGCAAGTGACTTTTTGACGAGTGGAGAGCATGAGAAATGTCTTTCGGAGGCAATTGGAGGCCATTTGCGATGCAAATGAAATTGGAGACTTTTATTACGGTGGAGCCTCCAATAATCTCATGAATATTACTATAAAACCTTAAGATACCGCAATGGCGCTTCGCCAATTTTCCAAATTAAGTGTTGTTTGAGAGGAATACTCTTCTTTAAGTATTATGTTAATGAATTGAAGTGCAAGTCCCTTCTCAATATTTGGTAATTGAAAAGGAAAAGGCTAGCAACCAATAGACATTGACATAGAACTTGAATGCTGATAATAAAAACAAGCCTTTGAAATGGCTTGGAGTCGGTCAAAATCCTCACCTGCATAATGATATGTTCAGACTCTTTAACCAAAGATAAGTTTACACGCCATCCGTTATTTTTTTCTCGGGGTACCTGACCACTAACAGCACTCTGTGCGAGTTTCTTAACCCGTCAAAGATCTCGCCGAGTCCACTTGGAACACTAGCCACAGTCTCGTGTTTACGTGAAATCTAAATATATTCAAGGTCTTTTGAGCAAGATATCGCCATTTACAACACTCAATTTATTAGACCGCATTAAAGGAAAATGATCTTCCCTTTCTATCAATACCAAAATGTCAACGATTTGTCGATAAACCGGTACATTTGTCAAGAAATGGAAATCGTTATTTATGGATACGGGTACGAATGTTCTCACCGGATACGCGTTAACAAACACGAATTTCTGACGCTCAGATGGCGCCATAAAAGTAACGATGTATGCTTCATATTTTTTCATTTATTTTTAGAAACCAATTTATTATCCATCGTTATTTTTATATTAGCATGAAAACCTCCGGTTTCAAAGGCAATTTTGAAGCTTGCCGTGACACAAATAAGCGAGATCAATACTCAAAGACGTTTATTTAAAAAAAAAATCGTTAAAAATCAAGTTCTTTCACCATTGATGACATTACATTTTTTTCATGCTTCAAACAACTAGTTGAATGAAATTCAAACATGGCGGGTGAATTTTTCCCATGGCAATTTCTTCAACTAGTTGAATGTTAAAATAAATTCGAAGATGGACCCAATTTTGACTTGAGAGAAGTCTCACTTAACGTGCGTGAAGTTGAAGATGATTTGTGCCTCAGGCTTATGAAAACAGGTCCGAAAGCGCAAGGAACATGCAATCAAACTCATCTGATTCCCAGTGAATGAAATTTAATGTGGAATTCGAGAGGCTCTGGTGAAACTTGCAGGACTCGGCCGAGTGAGAACGGGACCTCAAGAATTCTGACAATCATTAGCCTTTCAACTTAATAATTTTAACGACCGGCTGTCAGTCATGAAGCATCACGGTTTCCAAGAATCGCGCCTTTCTAAAAGAAAAAGCATATTGGAATATTTAGGAATAGTGTAAGGTTTGTTTGATTCACCGGCGTAAACAGACTTTAAATTCACCTTTTGTTATTACAAAAAAAATAAGTGTTCATTGATGCGAGGAGAATACGCACGTGCTGCATACTGCAGCCAAAACAATGTATTTTGATGGTTTAAAGTAAAAAATTCTCTCAAGATATATTTTATCTGGCAAATTTTTTTAGCAGAATCTTAATGAAAAAACGTGATAAAAATCGAAATAAAAATGACATTCGTAGTTTTAATGCAAGTAATGATGCGACTAAGTCTCCCTGGATTTCACAACTCCGAAAGGAAAAAGTAAGTGAAAATAATTGAGGTCTTACGAACGAATCGGACAACGCTGGATTTAAGTCTATAAAGCGGCATTGTGGGTGAAATAATTGTACATCTACATCTACGTCACACCCTGCAAGTCACCCAAAGGGTGTGTGGCAGGGGGCGCCCTCGCACCAGGCATGCATGAATGATATGGTAGAACACCGACACCGCTTTAAAACCCGCGTACCACACATGCAAAGCGCCAATTAAAAATCTTATACCCAAGAAACATTCTATCTTCAATCATTCCAACATGCAAGGGATACAAAGACTACTACTACAGATTCAAAATATCATGCATAAATGAGAACATCAATATTTACATCATGCATAAATGAGAACGTAGAGAATTTAAAGAGAAAGATTTACTGTCTGCCTATTGTCAATACTTGAACTATTCATGACGACGATCACAGCTGTTATGGTCCCGAATGGTACGCGGAAAAAATGACATTTTATACCTATCGGTTCTACAATCTAGCTCTCTAATTTTATTGGCGCGATCTAATCTGCCGTATTTTATTGTATTGCTCAAGCTCGTCGCGGCAGCCAGGTTGGATATGCGTTGGTATGGCAAAACCAAAGTTTGAATACTGCCTCAGGGAAAACTTGCTGTGTTTAGTCCCCAATCGAAGTAATTAAGTTTAAAGGTACTATCCACTGGACTAATATGTACCTACGATACTTCAATGATATTGTTATGTGCATCATAACACCGCAGTTGGAGGACCTAAACTCCAGTGGTCTTAACCATAGATTTCGAGTTCAAAAAGGTTTAACTTGGTCGTGGGAACGAAGGGTTTTATTTTGAGCTTTTTTGGTCGTTCAATCCTAAGATTGGTCGAATGCAGCCCTATCTAATGCTTGTTCCCATACCTCCTGGTATCTCTTCCTATGTACTTTCCTCTGTAGTTGATCCATGAACTTATTCCTGGGTCTTCCTCTGGGGACTTTTCCCTCTATTTTACCTTCAATTTTGTTTTTCAAAAATTATTCGGAGAAAAGATTCGGAGAAAAGTTGCTAAAGGGCTGAAAGCTGTAATGCGCTTCGAAGTAAACTTTAACTGTCTATGCAGTTCTCTCCATTGTTTTTCGGGATAGCTGCGTCAAGTTTTATTCAGATGACGTCAGTCGTGAACGTCAGTCGTGACGTCACTCAGACCTGATCTGAAGATGTGGCCAGCATAGGCCACGAAACGTCATCTGAATAAAACTTGACGCAGCTATCCCGAAAAACAATGGAGAGAACTGCAATCCAGCGCTGCGAAAGCCTCAAACAGAAATTTAACTGTCTATACCAACTCCGTTTGCTTTAACATTAGCTTTAACATCGTAGGCAGCGTAGCAAAGGGATAGGTAGGTGAAATATTGTTAGAGTAGTCTGTAGTGCATGATGCATGTTATAACAACCAATAATCCCTTTCTTATTATGTGGATACTAACCATCTAGCTGCACGTGACCCAATTATCTAGCATGTCTGCCTTAAATATCTTACTTGCATGGCAATAGTGCGTGTTTGGTGATCTTCACCCCCTGCCACACACCCTCGTGGTGGCGCGCAGGGTATTACGTAGATGTAGATGTAGCACTTTTCGAACTAATTCTGTCGGGAATAACGCAATACGAGGATTAAATAACGATTCACCTTCTAGTCTCATGGAAGTGCCCAAAGAACTTGACCTGAGCCGACAAAACTAGTGATACAGCCGAAAATCTACCACTGCGATTAGATACATCGGATGAACCCAATAAATTTAATCTTCAATCGACTGGAATACGAGAAATTTTGAAACCTCTGTTCGAGCGGATAGAGCAGTGTTCCCCAAACAGTTTGGAGCAACAGTGCTCTATGGTTCCGCAAACCTACACCCAATTCTCACAACGCCAATGTTTGACATCGTAGATATGGTGATCAAAACAGGATTATGAAAGCAATTAATTCGGTTATGTAACGTTCTCCGACGCAATCCGATTCTCAACCGCCATTGCTCTCTGTTCATCCGCAGGCCTTCAGGCAACTGCTTTTCTCTTATTACCTTTTGTATGCCTCATCTCCAGCCAATTCTGGGCCTTCCTCTTTTTTTTTCCTAGCATGTGCATCCCACATTAAAATTTGCTTAGGTAATCTCTAGTTCATCACACGTTGTATGCGACCAGACCACACAAGCCGTTGTTTTACGCCATCGACTATTGTGTGGGTGACACCAATTATGTTTCTTGTTCTCTCATTCTGAATTCTTACCCGTCTGGATTAAGGATGCCATATCGACAAATATGTATCGTAATACTCGGTTTTTTGGTCAACACATCGAAAACATCGAGTAGTAAAATAATCCGATGAAAATTGAGTGAGTGAAACCCCTCTTTAACGACCACTCCTATCAAGCGACCACCCCTCTCAAAGACCATTTTTCAGGGGAACCGTCGATGTTAGCTTAATTCAGGTTTCACTGCATGTGTACATCATATTAATATGCTTTGAAATTTCCCAAGAGGAACTAAATTATGACAAAATAAACGCCATCTGTATAGGTTTTAACAAAACCGTCGCTTCAAGAATTTTTCCATTTCTTTTCAAATCAGCCGCTCGTTCATTTTCATAACATGAACTCCTAGAAACTTAACCCCTGTCGAACGACAACCTCTCTTAAAGACCAGTATTCAGTGGAACCGTCGGTGGTCGCTTAATAGAGGTTTCACTGTACTTTTAAAAACATCGAAAAATCAACTATTCGATGTTTATTAGTCGATGTGGTATCCCTACACCGAACATTGTCCAGTTTAGCGATGCCCATCGACATCGATGTATCGGACTGCTCGATGTTTTTTTGCCGAGATATCAACATCTACATCTACGTCATACCCTGCAAGCCACCCAAAGGGTGTGTGGCAGGGGGTGCTTTCGCACCAGGCATGCATGAATGATAGGGTAGAACACCGACATTACACTAAAACCCGCGCACCACACATGCAAAGCGCCAATTAAAAATCTAATACCCAAGAAACATTCCATCTTCAATCGATCCAACATGCAAGGGATACAAAGACTACTACTACAGATTCAAAATATCATGCATAAATAAGAACACCAATATTTACATCATGCCTAAATAAGAGAGCAGAATATATAATGAGAAAGATTTACTGCCTGCCTATGTCAATACTCGAACTATTCATGACGACGATCACAGCTGTTATGGTCCCGAATGGTACGCGGAAAAAAGGACATTTTATACCTATCGGTTCTACAATCTAGCTCTCTAATTTTATTTGCGCGATCTAATCTGCCGTAGTACGAAGGGGTTAATAGTATATTTTTTACGTCGTCAGTAAAATGATTTTCCTGAAATTTATTTAGAAGGTTAAACCTATAATTCAATCTACGCTATATATCGAAACCATCGAGTAGTAAAAATAATTTGATATATGGGGAGGCGACCGACAGCTAAGGTCATTTGCGCCATAGGGGATAGGTAAGGGAGGAAGGGTGGATAGAAACCCGGCGTCGACATTAGCCTGCTCCTAACGAAAGGCGCCAAGGGACCACGGTTTAACGTCTCATCCGACAGATGGAGTACTTGTACTTTATGTGCCCTCCACTAGGCACTCAAGTAGGAGTCGGGTTTCCACTGAAAAACATCGTCCTCTGTAGGGATTTGAACCCTGGCCTCCAGTATGGTTAGCCAGTACTCTAGCCACCACACCAACCCGATCCCCCTGATTAGTAAAATGATCCGATGAAAATTGAGTGAGTGGTAAATACTTTTATAAACATCGAAAAATCGACCACTCGATTATCTTAGTCGATGTGGCATCCCTAGTCTAGATATTCCTGAAGATCGTCTCCAGTAATTAATCTCCGTAACATTTAGCATTTAGTTTGATTTTTTCTTCATTTGCCATGTCTCACCCCCATATGTGATAATGCTCCTTAACAATTTAATTACATATTTTTTATTACCTTTAGATATATTTTGGTCCCATAAAAGAATTTCAAATTAATTAAAAACGATAAAATTTTATAACACGTTATTGTTATGAAAGATATGGGTGAAGTCATTGTTATATTAGTGTTCATTCATTCCAGTATGCTTATGTATGAAACCGCTAAATCAGGATCCTGCCTTCAGCGCCGCCGTGCCGCCCTCTTGTATCTTTACATCGTATATTAACAAAATTAGAGAGATAGATTGTCGTACCGATAGACTTAAAATGTCATTTTTCCCGCGTACTATAAGAGAGAACAATAGATAGCGTAGCGAAGGGATAGGTAGGTGAAATATAGTTAGAGTAGTCTGTAGTGCATGATGCATGTAATAACAACCAATAATCCCTTCCTTATTATGTAGATACTAACCATCTAGCTCCATGTGACCCTATTATCTAGCATATCTCCCTTAAATATCCTACTTGCATGTCAATAGTGTATGTTTGGTGATCTTCACTCCCTGCCACACACCCTCGTGGTGGCTCGCAGGGTATCACGTAGATGTAGATGTATCTTTCCGCCTAGTTTGAAGCACCTCCAAGGGGACGGTAGCGCCCACTTTCGCGGCAAAAACAGTGATGGAGAACTCTCGCCTCTCCTCTTGAAGTTTCACATCTTCCCAGGATTCGAATGAATTGGGAAATCGCGGTTCGCGACATTCGCGGCTCTGTCCGATGAAGCAACAAAAGCGCAAGTCTTACTGCCAATACCAGAGAGGCACTTTGCGAGCGAAAAACAATTTTATCTTCAACCGATTGGATGCGTTTAAGAGCGCCCCTTTATCGTGTCATGGAGTGGATATTTCCCCCCCTCTTCCACTTCCCATCGTGATCCCCGCCCCTGACCCGAATGAATTAGGCTCTCGCGTTTCGCAACGCGGTTCACGCTTCATTCTCCCCGACCCGAGTATTTCCTCAGAGACGCCTTCTTTCCCATCCCATTAGCGCCTTCACGGTCAGTCAGTTACCCCGCGGGGGAGAAGGTTATCTCGGTTATTGTATATTTTCAGCGCGAGACAATGACCGTGGAATTGCAATTCCTCATGCCCCTCCCCCTCCAAAAAAATTCAATCTTACGTCTACATCCATACGGCACCTTGTAAACCTCCTAACGGAAGCGTGGCAAAATGAAACTCATGCAAAAAAACATGCACTAGAATGCGTCCTGGTGGTTCGAAATTTCGTAGAGGTTTTTTTTTTAAAGCGCAGAAAAAGATTTGTCAATCAATTGAAACGAAGGCAGGACTCTATGCTCAGTGAATTGTACTAAATTTTCGATCGTCTAAGGCTAAGAAAATATCTATTTGTGTGATCATTGAGCTGATGGGATATTTAACCATTAATAACAGTAGCTATGTTTCCCATGTTTGATGTGCTTCCGACATTTTTATATGAATCTCAATGAATAGATGTATACTTTGCATAATTTTTACAGCAGATTGTCACTCTTGCCTCTCCTTAAATTATTCTGCATGTATTATATGGTCGGTTTAAGATAATTGCGCAGCCCAGTGCCATTGCTCAGTTGACGGAAATATAGCCAACTTGTCAACATGCCCGCTACCATGCGGGAAAGTGAATCTCAGGACCGAAGAGTGTATTTGGTGGCCTTCGTTTGAAACATACGATGGTAAAAAAATTGTTTCCTTATCATTTCTTTATAAGCTAAATGTCTGAATTTAAACATCACTATTATCGTGGATCGACTCTGTACTAGATGCAGATTAATTTGTGAAGAGAAAAGAGCGACGATCTGCTATGCAAATTATGCAAAGTATACAAATAAGCATTTCTATGCGTATAATGATGTCGGAAGCACATCAAGCATGGGAAACCTACTTTAAGTAATGGTTAAATATCCTATCAGCTAAACAATCACCCTAACTGATATTTTCTGAGTCATAGATGATCGGAACTTTGGTGTAATTCACTGAACATACAGTCCTGCCTTCGTTTCAACTTATTTATAAATTTTGTTCTGCGCCCAAAAACACTCAATGAAGCTTTGAAAAATCAGGATCAAATTTAAAATGAGGAATATAAAAAATAAATAAACAAATGGTATTTGATTTTATTATATTATCATACTACATTCAATTTTCACGACAGTCTGTATTAACTCTAACATTTTTAAAGCGAAGTTGCAGTTTCGTAGTGCATTGACATATTTTTCAAGGACAACTATAAATATTAGCAACCACAGAATCAACAGCAATCTTTAGAGTTTTTATCATAAACATGTAAGTACCTAATTTATAAGGTTCCGTTACCTGAGTGCATATTTTATGTTTCTGCTGAACATCGTTATAGCTGAAACTTGATATTATTACTGGATAATTAGATTTTTAAATGAACATGGTCTTGCATTGGTGATTTCGCTAAATTTTTTCTGTTCGGGTCTCGCAAAGCATTTTCGACGGTCGTGTTTTAATATTACATGAAAGAGGTCAAATTTTAACCCGTCAATTTAAATTAGTACGATAGTATCTATATCGTAAAAAAATGATCTATACTTTAAAAACATATTTAATTTGTACGACGCGTTTCAAAACTTCACTGCCCCTTCGGGTAGAAAATAAAACAGGTTCATTGGGAGATTTACTTTATTCAGCCTAGAATTAGCCCAATTAGCCTATTCAGCCTAATAGCACAAGGCAAGCCCCCGAACAGGTACTGCAATACATAAACACACCTACCAAACTCATTTCTGACTCCCTGGAGGAATATGAAACAGATTTGAGAAATAAGTCTGAACCAAATATTTCGAGTAGGTTTCATGGACTGTCTAAACCACCAGTCAAACGGAATTTGTAAAAGAAAAGGTTAAAAGTGCTGTCAGTACAATTGTGTCTGATTTGCACTACGAAGCTTGTACGAAGTGACGCCAGCGGGGCGATTCTGTAACTGTGAGAGCGATGACGGCGGGTGATAGCTATCACGGCCTCCTATGACGGTCGGCGTCATCGAGCGATCATGTAAAGCACCGTCATAGCACGTATAACGGTCATCGGCTCCTGCAGGTTGGTAGCAATAGAAAATCAGAACAGCCAATGAAACTCATCGAAACATTCCAAGCAAACAATTGCGGCGTGTTGAGCGGCTGAAACGATGTCGGAGGCACTAGAGTTTAAGTACTCCACATTATTCATTTTTGTATGTTTAGGAATTAAATATTGTGTTAAATATGTTATAACGTACCTAACGCATCATATTAATTATAGTGGAAGTGAAAATAATGTTGTTATCGTTATGATTTTGTTTGTAAGAAAAGGTTACCTATGTCTTGCAAATGCATCGCAGATTTGTTATGAATTCAAACCTCTCCGTCGCATTATTAATTTCATTGAAAATTGCTTCGATGCACAATGAACGGTATTAGTTCCGTTTACGTTATATGTATGAGATGACGAGCTGGTTATTCCTTACACCTAAGGTACCTAGGTATTAACATAATGCAAACTTGTATAATTTTTTATGTTCCTTTCTATATTGGAATTCTTTCGAAATTGTCATATATTTGAGCCATCAATTAATTCGCAGAGTTATTCAAGTGTGCCTTTGAAAGTATTTATCGAGTGGGCTGTGCAACTGAACGACAGCTGAAGTTTTATACGTCCAACTACAGTGCATTGCCACAGTAGAGTGCGTAAATTGCATAGGATTATAGCAGCAAATCCTAAAACGGCCCGAACACATTATCGTCGCGACTCTTACCGTCATTCACGGTTGTCTTAGCTAGCAAATATATAAACAGCGAAACCAACACACGTCAATAAACCAACCGTCTATCATATGAAGGCGTACATTCATGGCTATCATATTGTCTAGGTAACTCAAGTTACAATAATAACAATTGTGAATTGTTACCAATAAACATTTTTTATAATTCATATTTAATTCGTGAGCGAGAAAAAATTCTATAATGCTTTAAACAGTGAAAATAAAATTTAACAATCGAATGAATTTTTTTAAAGGACTAAGACAATTTATTCTCCTGTAATAATTAATTGTAAAGCTTTATGAAAGTCATTCATAAACTCAAAGTTAGTAAATTGGGCATGGACTTTTGTAAATAAATTTTTATTCAACGTATCTACATCTACATCTACGTCATACCCTGCAAGCCACCCAAAGGGTGTGTGGCAGGGGGTGCTTTCGCACCAGGCATGCATGAATGATATGGTAGAACACCGACATTACATTAAAAACCCGCGTACCACACATGCAAAGCGCCAATTACAAATCTAATACCCAAGAAACATTGTATCTCCAATCGTTCTAACATGCAAGGGATACAAAGACTACTACTACAGATTCAAAATATCATGCATAAATAAGAACATCATTATTTACATCATGCATAAATAAGAAAGAGGAGAATATAATGAGAAAGATTAACTGCCTGCCTATTATCAATACTCGAACTATTCATGACGACGATCACAGCTGTTATGGTCCCGAATGGTACGCGGAAAAAATGACATTTTATACCTATCGGTTCTACAATATAGCTCTCTAATTTTATTGGCGCGATCTAATCTGCCGTAGTACGAAGGGGTTAATAGTATGTTTTTTACGTCGTCAGTAAAATGATTTTCCTGAAATTTATTTAGGAGGTTAAGCCTATAATTTAATCTACGCTGTGATAGCGATTCCCATCCTAATTCTTCTAACAGTCCAGACACACTAGCCAACTTATCGTAGCATCGTTTCACAAACCTAGCTCCTCTTCGCTGTACGCGATCTAACTCTGATATCAAGCCCGTTTCGTATGGATCCCATACACTAACAGCATATTCCAGATGAGGCCTAACGATTGAAAAGTAACAACGTTCTTTCACTTTCTCATCACATTTTCCGAGTACTCTCTTGATAAAGCCTAGCTTCCTATATGCTTGACCGCATATTTCCCTAATATGTTTTCCCCAAGATAGGTCGTGACTAATTGTGACTCCTAAGTACTTAACAGACTCGGCGTGAATAATTTCTGTATTTTTAATTCTGTATGCCCTAAATGGCCAATTTTTCTTTTTCCAAAAGCTGACTGCTACGCACTTTTTTATGTTTAGTTCCATCTGCCACTTTTCGCACCAAGCATGAATAGCAAGTAGGTCGATTGTTAACGAGTCGCTATCTTCGGAATTGTTAATATCCCTATACACAACCGCGTCGTCTGCGAAGAGTCTAAGCTTACTTTTAACGACGTTACTAATATCATTAATGTACAAGAGAAATAAAAGTGGACCAATTACACTTCCCTGAGGAACACCCGATGTAACGCTAACTGTGTTTGACATGATACCGTCTATGACAACCCTTTGTTCCCGCCCATGTAAGAATTGATTAATCCAACTAATAATGTTTTTATCTATTCCATATGCTTCTAGTTTTGAGAGCAACTTAACGTGAGGTACCTTATCAAAAGCTTTCCTAAAATCGAGGAATATCGCGTCAACTTGGACATTATTTTCACCCGAGAGCAAGATGTCATGAACGAAGAGGGCCAATTGGGTTTCGCAAGATCTACCCTTTCGAAATCCGTGTTGGTTATTTATTAACAATTCCTCCCTATCTAAATGACTCATAATGGAGCTTACGATGATGTGTTCAAATACCTTACAGGAAATGGATGTGAGAGAAATAGGCCTATAGTTACTAGGGTCTTCCCTGTCGCCGCTTTTGAATATAGGTGTGACATTTGCTACTCTCCAGTCCTTAGGCACTACATGATCTACTAAAGATTTGGTAAATATTAATTCTAAGTAAGGCGCTATGTCTGATGCCATTGTTTTATATACGCGAGCAGGTATTTGATCTGGACCGGGGGATTTGTTGGGGTTAATATTTTTTAGCTGCTGTTCTATGCCGCGACAATTTATAATAATTTCAGGCATACATGTTTGGGAACGAACTGGCTGCGGATCGAAAAGATGTGGTGTATAAGTACTGAAAATGCTTTTGAAGAATGAGTTTAACGAATTGGCTTTATGTAGACTGTTGGTTATCTTTTCCCCTTTGATATTCTTAAGCGTGTGTACTGTTGATTTATTTCCTTGAGTGTCCCTAACATACGACCAAAATGCCTTGGGATTATCGTTCAATTGTTCTCCCAGTAATTTACTTTTGAAATCAGCTAACGCCCTTCGGCACGCAGCCACATTCGCACTTCGCACACGCATTCGGCCACATTCGCACGTATATCCGATACATGACGACTATCACCCCTAACACCATCAATTTCGAGCGTGATACGCTATGATGGTGATAAAAAGTGCTTTCACGGATACATAATCGCTGCTATCACCCTCCGTCATACGTATGACGTTGCCCTCGGCAACGACGTCGCTCTCACACTTCTCACAGTTACATAATCGCCCCGCAGGTGTCGTAAAGTTTAATTTAGTACGATAGTGTTACACATTCTTGCTTCTATATGAGTATACTTACAACGCTAATAAAGTATTGTATGGGCCTCGAGCACATTTAGCTGACATTAACTAGTGAAACGAAAACTGTAACTTAGTAATTCCACATAAACTTTATTAACGACCTAGGTTTTGACTTATGAAGTCATCATCAGGTCTTAAAAAGTCATCATTATACTAGATGATAACTTTATAAGACCTGTTCATCATACAAGATCATCAGTCGAAACATCATAAGTCGAAACCTAGGTCGTTGATAAAGTGTATGTGGAATTACTAAGTTACAGCTATCATTTCACAACGTTAAGAAAGTTCGCCTGACACAACCAGTCTGATATTCACCTGCTGCACACGTTCCAACTTCGGGGAATACGTGAGTAATATCAGATGAACAAGCAAGGCACGGTGGTCGACCTTATATCAATCGATGTCTTCATTTGGTCAAGATCACTCGTGGATGACTTTTTCAACACTCTTCCTCACTAATGATGATGGTGATAGCATTGGCTATTTTTTTCCATCCGGCTAGGGTTCTGCGGCAATGCTCCATCGCATGGGAATCACGAGATTTCAATTGCGCGAGGGCATAATAGTCTCGATCAAGTCGTGGTTTGGGCATTACGCAACCGCGTTGAAGTCTTACACGGGGCTCTGATGGATGAGGCCACTTAACCCGTAAGGTCAGCTCGAGAAAGTCCATTATCAGACAATGCATCAATCAAATTCAAGGTGAGATTTTTATCAGCGGCCTGTTGGATTTATTGCGGTTGTCTTTGTCCGCCTAAATATGTGATAGCCCGCCCAAACTATTAATGAGAGAGGGTTCCGATGTAACGCGATAAAATTTGACGCGTGGAAGGGAGCGCCACTAACCTGAGGGAGACTAATAGCGTGAAGCTTTCATTAGGGTGAAACTCCAAAAGCCGTAGACAAAGCGGGAAGCTCACAAATCGTACAAGTATTATTGTATTATTCACGTATCACATGGATTTGTGAAGAACATAATTGACGGCAAGATAGAGGGGAAAATCCCTCAGAGGAAGACCCCGGAGTAAGTTCATTGACCAAATAAATAGGACAGTAGACAGGAAGAGATACCAGGAAGTAGGGTAACTAGCATTAGATATGGAAGGATGGAGGGCAGCATTCAAACAATCTTATGATTGAACGACCAATGAAATGAATGAATTCTGTTAAATGGGCCGCTTGGCTGCGATGACTAAATTCCCTTCAATTTCTGTCTTTCTTTTCTCTTTCGCCAGTATTCCTTCATCCTCCGACTCTCCCATTATTCTTCTGATAGTAACTTTTTTCTCGTGGTTTATTTTCAGCCAGACACTTCTCCTTAGCAATTTTTGTTCCAAAAACTTGGTTTTCCTATATTCTGTACCTTGACTTCTTTCACCCGTTTTTATCTGTTTTTTTTTCTATTCTCCCTTAAGGCGAGAATCCAGCCTGTGATCTTTGCAGGTTCATGTTTCAGTTCTGATTTTAGATGTCCTTCGTGAATACAGAATCCACACATTTGTGTAAGCATGACATTTTGCATATCTTTACCTGTAACAAGGATCTATATCTACAACAAGGATTAGTAACGACACATTCGGTGTGTATCTTGTCACTACAGCGTATTTCTTGACACTGCAGCGTTGGGGAAAATATGAAGGATGTAAAATGTGGTTCGAAGTAAAACATTAGAAATGTATGGGAACTTGGCGTCCCCGGGAAAGAAATCGTGGAATTGCTCCCAATACGTTTTCTACGTGGTTGAAAATCGTAGAACTTCAATCCGCTTGATCAATAATAACGAGAGCACAGGTTCTCCATAGATGATCTCGTTCATGTGATGGGCAGACAGTAACCGACCCTAATTTTTTCAGCTGAAGAAACTGGCTCTCTTTTGTGCCTTTCACCATTGATGCTCGGTCCTTTCTTAGCGATTTTGCTCCAGCATCGTTAGCCATAATCAACCCGAAGTATATTTAGCTTCATATCTGCCCTATGCTTCAAAGAAAATAAAATATCGAACGTGGAATCTATTAAATACTTAGGCGTCACCATCACTGAAGATATGTCAGAGGGGAAACACATCAGGGAAATAACTAGTGTAGCAAACCGTAGATTAGGATTCGTAAAAAGGGTTCTAGGCAAATTCGATGAGAGAGTACGTGAAGGAAGCTATTTTTACACTTGTCAGACCTCATTTAGAATATGCCGCTAGTGTATGGGATCCGTACGAGGAAGGTTTGATAAAAGAATTAGAGCGTGTGCAAATGAGATCCGCAATATTTGATACGTATTTGTATTGAAGCTATTTTACACTTGTCAGACCTCATTTAGAATATGCCGCTAGTGTATGGGATCCGTACGAGGAAGGTATGATTAAAGAATTAAGAGCGCGTGCAAAGGAGATCTGCTAGGTTTGTTAAAGGCCGTTATGATAATTGTATAAGTGTTACGAGCTTAATAGAAGAACTAGGATGGGAATCACTATCAGAACGCAGGTTAAAATTTAGGTTAAACCTTTTAAGTAAATTAGAAACCGATTTGTTCACAGTTGATGTTAGATAAATATTAAGAACCCCTGCGTATTATGCTAGATTTGATCATATTAACAAGATTAGAGAGATAGATTGTCGTATCGATAGATTTAAAATGTCATTTTTCCCGCGTAGTATAAGAGAGAACAATAGGCAGCGTAGCAAAGGGATAGGTAGGAGAAATATAGTTAGAGTAGTCTGCAGTGCATGACGCATGTAAAAGCAACCAATATTACCTTTCTTATGATGTAGATACTAACCATCTAGCTGCACGTGACCCTGTTATCTAGCATGTCTCCATTAAATATCCTAGTTGCATGTCACTAGTGCATCTTTGGTGATCTTCGCCCCCTGCCACACACCCTCGTAGTGGTTCGCAGGGTATTACGTAGATGTAGATGCAGATGTATGCTCTCATCCCAGCCAAAGCTTTCCACGAATGTGGGAACAATGAAAAGTTCGTCACAGGTTGATAACAAAAACACAGAACGCAATTTGAAGAGCATTCACTAGATTTCAGAATTTGCGGTGGGTCGCCCGCGACTTCATCAGTGATAGGAATAATGTTCCTATTCTATTATTCTCTCCACATTATTCCTTACTTCTTAAGGAATAATGTGGAGACAACAATACATAGCGTATAACGCTCGAAATTGATGGTGATAGGGGTGATAGGCGTCATAAGGTATCGGATATACGTGCGAATACGTTGAATAAAAATGTATTCACAGTATTCCATGCCCAGTTTACTAACTTTGAGTTTATGAATGACTTTCATAAAGCTCTACGATTAATTATTACAGGAGAATAAATTGTCTTAGTCCTTTAAAAAAATGCATTCGATTATTTAATTATATTTTCACTGTTTAAAGCATTATAGAATTTTTTCTCGCACACGAAATTAATATTAATTATAAAAATTGTCCTATATATGAGCCATCAATTAATTCGTAGAGTTATTCAAGTGTGCCTTTGAAAGTATTAGTCGAGTGGGCTGTGCAACTGAACGACAGCTGAAGTTTTATACGTCCAACTACAGTACATCGCCACAGTAGAGTGCGTAAATTGCATAGCATTATAACAACTTCTTACTTCTTATTCCTTAAATCTTAAGGATATCGACTAACTTTTTGAATTTCTGGTTATCATCCGTAATTCTTGAACTCTACCCATTCATTTCCCTTCCGTTACTGCTTTTAATAGGCGCTGTGCCAAAAAAGATGTCCGACAAATTTGTCTGTAATTCCAAATCGAGTTTTGATTTCTCAATTTTCTCAACAATACTCTGCACGACTCCCTCGCGAGTAAGACAGGCTGCCCAATTGATCTTCATCATTCTCCGATAAAACCACATGCCAATCGAGTTGAACCTCCTTTGCTCAACAGCTGTTGTTGTCCATGCTTCCCTGACAAATTATCCAAATATATGTTTTATATGTGCCACCTGTGCCACAATGTTCTTGTTGTTGTTGAAACGTTGCAAAATCTACATGTGCACAATGTTATTTATGTTATCTCAAGGGTTTGAAGCTGGGGATCTACATCTATTTATTACCCTGCAAGCCACTACAAGGGGTGTTTGATAGGAGATGACTTATCACCAACATGAACTACAGTGAAGAAATTTACTTTCACTAACAAGCGCCACATGATTGGTATGATACAAATGATACAGAAACCGCAAAATTATTGTATAATGTAACTATGTACACGTGAAACAAGATTCATGCAAAACATGGTGTTGGCACTAATCGCCAGATTTGGAAACATGCATTATGGGGCATATGAATTAATCAGCTGCCCTACTTGTCAACTAACCTGCTTCGAAGTCTTAACGCATCCATTATGGTCTCTTATCGATCGCGGGAAAAAAACGACATTTTAAACCTTTCTGATCTGCAATCTATTTCCCTTATCTTATTCTCATGATCCTATCTTCTGTAGTATGTTGGAGTTCGTAGGATATTGAAAACTTCTTCCGAAAATAAATCGGTTTTAAATTTAGATAAAAAATTGAGTCTAATTTTCAATCTACGGTCTGAGAGCGATTCCCATCCAAGTTGTTGCAAGAGGTCAGTAACACTAACGAGACAATCATATCGGCCTTCTACGTATCTTGCTGATATTCTCAGCACGCGTTCAAACTCTGTTTTTAAGCCTACATCATGAGGATCCTAAACACTTGCAGTGGAATGTATTGTCACCGATCTCTACATTGTAATCTGAAAAAGTTTCTCGAACGACTCGTTTTAATGGCTTTGGCATTGAAAAGCATGGGCAGAGATGCCGAATGCCGAAAGCTAAACAGGCAATTGAGATTTACTTAATAAAAAACTTTCTTGCTTCTTCGGTTGCTCATGGGTTGTTGTTCACCTCCCATTGTTTACCTCCCAGAGCGCACAATTCTTTCCACGTGCACAGTTATTGAAGTCCAAATTAATTTTTAACTCTTATCTTCTAGATTTCTTCCACAAATCATAACTGTGGTTTTCTTAACAGCCATCTTTAAGATATTTTTCTTCATAGTTTGTCGATTCAGTTCAGCATACTCGTCAGGTCTTTGGTCTTCTCTGGCAGATTTGTTTCGTCTTCAGTAAAGAGTGGTATGCTGACTTTAAATCTATGCATATACATTTTTGGTAGAATGTTACTACTCTACAAGAAATTCAGCCATTCAAAACTATCTGAAGGTGTAGCTTGGAAGTTTTTACGTGAAATATGCTGCATAATTGTACTTTCAAGGTGCTAACTACAAGGTGCTTTCAAGGTGCTAATGTACTAGTTACAGCTTTTAACAGCTAAAGCATATATTTGTATTTAAGTTCATTTTTAAGTCAAAATTCCCTTGTCTCAGACGTAGTTTGTGAGGTACCTAAGGTGACCTCCTGATGATGATGTGCCGCGTCGAAACCCAGGTTTTCTTTGAATAAATTTATGAGAAATAGCTTTGTCAATCTTATCAGAAAAGTTGCACGCTTCGTTAAAATCTACCACGAACGAACACATAGTGTTTCACGACTTTTAGAGGGATAAAGGTGAGAGCCCCTAGAAACTCCGTAAGTACTCGCTAGACTTAGATTGCTTGAGGAATTCAGAACTTGTATGTTTCAGAGCGACACAGAGAATATTACCATGACGCCTTACTACATCTCTAGGTCTGACAAAAGCGATGAAATAAGAGAGATACATTTGCGAACAGATAGGTACAAAACTCGTTAAGCCGCAATCAAAACAGAGCTCCACTAAATACACTTCTATAACAAACTTCATCTTTTAACCTCCCAAAATCTTATCCCTTAGGTATATCTGTACACGGCTGGTGTTCTAACACCCCCTGCCACTCGCCCATATAGCGGCTTGCGTGGTGGTATGTAGATGTAGATCATTTATATTTTTTAGAGGAATTAATCCATTACATTCTTTCCCTGGCGTATTCTTACAAAATGGAGTGAATACTTATGCATGATAACAATTAAAGTATTTTGGCAAAACTTTTGCCTACTCTGTTCTAGGGGAATAGCATCATGCATCAAATTTCTTCCTCATATCTCTCTACCACTAATTTCTGCTCCTCTCCCACCCAGATCAAGTCAAATGCCTCGCTGTTGATCCTCCTGATAGCTCGTCCGCCGCAGCTTCAGACGCCGGATCACGAGACCTCCGGCGGGGAATTGTTCATCGTCGGCGGGGACCACGCCGACAGGGATGGAAAGGGGATATCTATGGACTCTCAGATCGAAACCGTGAATCAACTCTTGCACAAAGTGTTGGGCGGTGGACCGAAGACAGAGTACGGGTTGACAGAGTCGGCGTCGACAGGGTTTCCCGTCTCCAGCCCGGAGCAGAAGGATGAGAACGGCGAACTGCCAAAATTCACTCTGGACGTGGAGACGTCGCCCGTCCCTATGGTCGAACAGGAGCAGCCGACCACGACCGGTCGCCCGGAAACGACAACCAAGTATCGTCGCCCGGAAACAACAACAAGGTACCGTCGCCCGGAAACGACAACAAGATACCGTCGCCCGGAAACGACAACAAGGTACCGTCGCCCGGAGACAACAACAACATACCGTCGCCCGGAAACAACAACAACATACCGTCGCCCAGAAACGACGATCACGACCGAGTCAACCCCGGAGATCCCCGGATTCACCACTGAGATTCCCGAAGTGACTGAAAGGTAAGGGCTCAGAGATAAGGAAATTTGGATGACAAATGTCTGCATTAGGGTTCCAAGAGTCAAGTTTTCAAAAGTTACTTTGACCGAGATTTTTCCACTAATGATGATAGTGATCACATTTGAATTACATTTTTTATTCCACCTGCTGTTAGAAGCATGAAGTAAAATTTTCATTTAATGGACTCAAAAGTTGTTTTCTTTAACTGTAGTCTCCAACAATTAAGTAAATATGCATGCATTATACGTTATTCAGACTCATTTTCAATGCCGTTTGGGGTAAAAACCTCCGCTTCGGAAGGCTCTTTTGTGATTCTGCTTAAATTTCTGCGATGTGTAATTGATGTATCGTTTAAAATGGTTGATAAAACATGGGTATCACCGCACTGTAATATTACTGCCGAAACCTTGGCGTTAGATATTCCCCCTTTTTTAAATAAAGCCTCTCAGGAGTACATATCTATGCATATCAAACAAAAACTTCAGGAGTAAAGAAGGATTATACTTAAAGCACTTTGACGGAAACATTATTTCACATAGAAATCAACGAATTTCGTCTCATTTTAACGAAAAATAACTTAACCATCCAAAAATACCAAAATATCAGCGCCTTATGGAAGATTATCCAAGATTTTTGACAAAAATACAAGCCATTTCACATGAGATATGGTACGTGTATCCACTCCAGAGATACCTGGTATAAAAGTTGAGGAATTTATTTCACCTAGATCTAGATAAAAAATGTGTGCAGTTTTTTATGTTTTCTCAAATATTTTGAAAATTAATCATGCTGTCACCGCATTAATTTTTTCGGGATCACAGCAAACCTTCCGTTGTGAAGGAATTTTTAACGTACCACGTGAAAAAAATGAGTCAAGTTGGAAACGGGAATTGCAATGTTTGATAGCGCAACTTTTTGGCAAAACATTCTTTTTTCGGAGGGAAATAGGATAGGCATGGCAGTATGTAACTTTGAAAAAAAACTCACAATTTCGCTATAAGGGAACTGCATTACACACGTTCTAAATATACGTTGTACTCAACAAGCCTGAAGATTTGTGGCAGGATGTGGGCAGGGTGAGTCTTCGCCAATAAACACTGCACTGTATCCTACAAAATTAATGAAACAACGACCATAAATGGATCAGTAAAAAAACCTGCGAATGCCGGTCACATGTTGAAATTTCAATATCATGCACTATATTATATGCTACCAGTATCATTGGAACTAAAAGCATTAAATTATTTTGGCTTCATTACTTGCAGAGTTAAGACTGCTGTGCAGTGTGAATGCAAAGATGCTGCCTGCACCATGTTGTAAATTTAAATAAAAGAATTAAAGAACCATTAATAAGTGTCTTTACTACGCAAGCTTCTAAATATCGGTTTTCGCGGCCGGTATACCGCTACCGCTTGAGAATCGCGAACGAGTAAGCTTCACGGTTTAATATATTCATTATATTGGTGGCCAGACCGATGTATCAGGCTGCCTCGTATGGTAGCCATATTTGTTCATGGGGGGAATTGAGATCGCCTGGTTTACCAGCATGGGCTGAGATTATCAATGGGGAACAGTCGTATCCATCAGTTGAAGCACAATTGACCTGGTGCGTAAACAAGTGCAGTATTTTAAAATTTCAGTCGCATTCCGAGTAAAAAACTTGCCATTTTAGAGATAGAATTGCGATGTGCTACGATATCATCAACGTCTGCATTTCACACGTTCTAAATATACGTTGTATACTTAACACGTCTCAAGATTTGACAGGAGGTGAGTTATCTTCAATAAACACTGCACTGTATCCTACAAAGTTAACGAAACTACGACTGTTAATTCATCAGCAAAAAAACCTGCAGATGGCTGTCAGTTGTGGCCATCACTGCACTCTAGTTATAACTCAATTATAACGATTGTGTTTTGTTTGCCAGATTTCTTTCCCGAGTCAGCCCGCTTCTCAGATCGATTACACTATCCCGTTGAGTTAACCATACCGAGCTGATCCGGTCAGATCGATTAGTAAACGTGGTGAATATCAGGGATTGCTCCCCGCTAATTAGTTGTGACGCCACGAATGTCCTCTCCTCTAAATAACCGTCGCCGCCCGTGAAGATGTATCGCCCGATATATCGCCAAATATCTGGCACCCAAAAATCTGAAGCCTAACCAATACGAAAGCGATATCCGCTGATAAGAAACCTTGATACATTCCATCGAAAAACCTCATTATAAAAATCTTGCTTGCAAACACTACCATCTTTTCACGTTCTTGGGAAAATGATATGCTGAACGTGCAACCATCTTAAAAAGAGGAAAATGGAAAAAAACTCTGGTGCATTCAAACCTTTTTGTTTTTCACCCGACCACGACTTCGGCCTGTTATGCCGTCATCAGGCTTCCACAAATTTAGCACCAGAATTATTTCATATGTCATACCTGACATCTCTGCAGCATACTTACATAATTTATTTGCGTAATAACATCAATAATTGCAAAGAAGTTTATTTTCTCATCCATGTATTACTTTCTAATTGAGATTTTTTCATCAGATTTGGCCATTTCAGTCGATGATTTTTGCGTTTTATCCCACACAGTCCCGCCGAGAGGGAGGGAGGCAGGGAAGTAGTGGACACGAGTGGACATCTGTGGACTTCGCCCTGCCCCGGCGTGTTCTCCTACAACAGGGACTCCATCGTGGACGGAGCGTGGAACGGCTCCCTCTCGCTGACCGCCAAGGCGGACATCCTCGGCATCCGATTGGACATCCAACTCGACAAACCGTCTCGCCTCAGTATCGTCGGGGTAAGCGCGTTTTTCGAGGAAACGGGAATCCCCCATTTGTTGAGTTAAATGAAGATTCCACTCAACAATTTCCGGAGAAAACTCACGCGTTAACATAAATGGTAGTGACGTGAATTGTCGGGACATGAATAGTGACGTCGGTCTCCTGGACCAATTAGGACTTTGGAGTTTTTTTTACATACATACATACATACCAATCTCGCCGTTCCCTTCCGGGGTAGACACAGTAACTAAGTTTCACTCATAAGTACACATTTGTACACCTAACTCTGCTTCAATAATTTCCTCCGTACTGACCTATCCTTGCAGATCTCTTTAGCTTCATTTACCCCCATACACTGTTTCATACACGCCCTCCTGTTTTTAAGATTCCTCATATTTCTCCTCCTAAGAATTTCCTCAACCACAACTTTCTCGGCCTACCTCTACCTCTCAGACCATTCATTTCACTCTGATAGTGACATGATATCTGTCTTTGTTAGGGTATTCTCAAAATAGCATCATACAAAAGTGAATTTTAAAATATTTATTAACAATTTTCACTACTGAAGGAAACGATATTTCAGATTTCATCCAATCAATGTTATACGGTGAAGTTGGTAGACTAGGGCATTGCTTTTCTTTATATCAGAAAAACAGTCGTAATTAGGAATTGGTACATAAAAATAATTCATTTCCATAATATGTCAGAAATCACTTATTCACGTATTTAAAATATCATCCTTGCTAATATGTAAAAATGTAATGGTTTCTGTCTGTCTGTTGCTCCATCGCGCAAAAACTACAAAACCGATTGAGCTGAAATTTGGCATGTAGATAAAACATATATCTGGTTGTAACGTAGACTATATAAAAAAGCCCTCAGGTTCCCAAAAGTTGTGGTCCATGATAAGCATTGGTTTCGGAGCAGTGGTTAATTTTTTTAATTTTTTAAAAGTACTTCCACTCAAAATGGCTGGGATTTTTTCATCGGATGGCTGAATAAATAAAGATTTTAATTCTTTCAATCGATTTTCTTTTACGCTTCGTATATGTTTGAAAATCATATTTTTAGCTGAAAAATCTCACATTCTTCTCTGAAATCAACAATAGCATGTTTCCTTTATACCAGAGATTTGATTTTTCAACGATATTCATGTCTCTACCATTTGAATATAAAGTTTTCCTGCAGGCCCATGATATCACGTAGACAGAAAACCTATATGAGATGGGCCCAGAGTCGCAGGGGCCCCATGACTAGTTGCTTCGGGGGGTAATCGATAAATCCATTTCATATTCACAACAAGTTTACTCTTTAATGCCTATTCTCACAGTAGCTCTCATGGGGGCACTGCATGTTGGGTGCTATTTAAGAAGTAATGAGTCTGCGTGGCCCATTTTCGGGTTTCCCGTGCATGAAAAAGTACCAACAGTCACTCATACCTCCATGCACCTGGAAAATGGTCAGCGAGCCAACTACAATAAACAAAACGTACAAGATAGGTTACGAACTTTCTAGCAAGGAGTAAAAACGCAACCATGGCGGTGGAGTACGCCCAAGATACATTGGACAGCATTGTTAAATGGTACAACAAATCGCGAATTAGCATTAACCCAAATAAGGCCAAAGCGGTCATTTTTACGAGGCCACATACAACGACGCCGAGATGCCAGATCCTCTGCATCAAAGAACAGGGAATCGAATGGGAGGAAGAGCCCAAGTGCCTAGGGGTAACCCTGGATAAGAGATTAAACTTTGAAAGACATTTAACGAACATAACTGGCAAGGTTATGGGAGCTAGAGCTCCCATATTCCCAATTAATAGGCTATCTGGTATATTACGGAGCAATTTTCCCCCCAAAGAAGCAAAACTATATAATATATACAATACTTACATTAAACTGATCATGCTCTATGCAGTCCCTGCGTGGGTTGGCCTAACAAGTAACAATTGTCCACAATTCTTTAAATTTTTAGCGAAGAAATGTCGTATTTTAAGTAAAAATGCCGTTATTTCAATGAAAATGGCGCAGCAGTGGCTCCTAAGGCTGAAAAATGCGGTCATTTGAAAATATATAGGAGGTCTGATCTGCATATTTTGAACCATAACCTTCTATGGACTAGCGAGTCGATTTTTTAAAGTTTCAAAATCATCGAAATATCTGCTTTATGAGAGGCTTTTCCCTTTAGCTGCTGCGCTATGCATATTGGTAACGCTTCGGATTAATAATGTATAAATTTGCGTCTCTTTCGGTGGTTTGTCAAACAATTTGAATCGATAAATGTGAGACGCACTTTACTGACGATAGCATGCCTTGTGGAGCTCTGAAATAAATAGTTTCAACTGCCATATGAAGAAAAGATTGGGAAAGTTTAAAAAAAGGTATATTGTGAAGGCAATTTTGAAGTATACCTCGTGTAAGTATTATTATATAAAGTATTACTTTTAATTAAATACGTACATTTCAAAATAAATGTTATCATCGAATAAATTGCAGTTTTTTTAATGCTTAAATAGAACTTTTTTAAAAACTAATACAGTAGCAGTATATTTTTTTTCATGCTGATGTTTCATTATTCTGTCCATAGAGGGTTAAGCATAGTTTTCATTAGGGATTCCACTTCACCAGCGAAAACAGATTTTTTTTAAACTGAATGAATAAAAATGAGTGACTTAGATTTGTCTTGACTCACATAGTTAAACAGAAACCACCTTAATTTAAATGCAACTCCAGACTTTCTTTCTCTTCCATCGAACTTCATATGCCCCATCTTTAGTCATAATTCGTGATTCAGAATTGCAACATAAACATATCCTTTTTTTAGGACCTGTTTGGCGAAGTTATTAACCAAGGCAACATCAACTACTCCGTCTGGGATTACACGACGCTGATCCCATCCGGCGAGGCCATAAAGGCGGAAATATTCGCCAGTTACGACCAGCTAGAGGACGAACCCCCGAGGATAAAGGCGATAAGGCTCAACGGAAGGCTAATATGCCCAGCCAGAAAAGGTTGGTATATGATACTCGTCGAACCGCATACTGCGCGAAGTCTTGATCGAGTCACGACCGCCAGTCCAATATTGACGAATAGACTTCTTGTCAAAAAGAAGTTGCAACCCAATGAAAAACTCGTGGTCGATGCATGGTGGACGATTTTGATGGTGGAGGGGTCCACTTCCTACATCACCTGTAATTACCACTTACTGTGGGTTATGGGTCGAAGTTGTGTACCTTTGATTACCTTTGGTAATTCCACCTACACTACATCCTTTAGTAAAACTATAGTGCAGAAAATCATACTTCCAGAAGTTTTTCACTCCCACTAATGACACACCTCCGTCAATTTCAACCGCCCACCGCACTAGATTAGTCAAAATAATAAATTATATTTTATGGATTTATCTTTAATACAGGGATGTAAGTCGTGAGACACTGAAAAAGTTTTCAGGGAAAATGTCGAAATATCCAAAGAATAAGAAATCGAATGCCTGCAACTAGAGAGGTTACTAGACGATAACTGATGTGAAATGCATTCATATTTTTCTACTTAGGGAGCCTTAGAGTTTCATTCAGGGAACGCTAAAGAAATTGTTAGGGTCGATAGAAACATTCTCATCTCCAAATCACTAGAACAATGCGTCCCAAACTTTTTCCAGCCATTACTTAGTTCCACGAACTTATACCCGACTCCACCAGACAATAATCATTAAAATCATTGAATACTAGACCAAATCGGGAGGATTTTAAAAATAATGTTCAAGCAGTTTTGATGAAACTGATGTCCATTTCAAATTCAAAGAATTGATAGTTTGTTCATTCTTGGACATGTAGGTAGACATTATAACATTAACGTAGTCCGAGTGAGATAGTTCCCAGGTCATAATAGAGACCATATCCGAATTATACGCTTTCATTTCAGCAGCTGTAGGTAGCACGAAATAAATATTGCATTATTATTATGGTGCAATTTTATAAGTTTACATGACTACAATTCTAACAAATTAAATATTAATATCTATATAAGTCTATTACTTGACTCATTTTGTCGCTCGGTTCGTTTAAAACTCCTTCAGAACTGAAGGTTTTTTTTTTTGTTTCTGAAAATATTTCTGTGGTGACAATATGATTCATTTTCAAAAAATGGTTGAGAAAACATGAAAACCACGCACTTTTAGTTTATGTTTACAAGATCTAGATATATTATAAACCCATCATTGTTTAAATAATGCTTCTCTGGGGTGCATACACGTACCATTTCCCCATGTAAAAGGGGTGATGCTATTGACTGATATATTGGCATCTTTTTGGATGGGTAAGATATTTTTCTTAAAAATGAGGCTAAATTCGTTGATTCATGGGTAAAACGATATTTCGCTCAAACTGCCTTAATGCAGGACCATGAATATACATATATGGATTGCTGACTCGTCGCCAAAAACTGTTGTCTAGAATTCCGTAAACAAACAACTTTGTGGATTGTGGCGCCGCCTAGAGATAAAAGAGGGCAGTTCAAATGTAAATACGGTAAATACAGTCGACAGATCGTAAATAAACACGTCCTACAGGTTTTACTTGCCTGTAATCATAATTCAGTGGGTAAAAATGTAGTACCTACCATACGTGGGATGTAATAACACACTTTTTGAATATTCTCCGGTCTCCTATTTTGGGTCCTCGTAGACGCATACCCTGTTTGGGAGCCTGGTACGAGGAAAGTTCTGTTTGAGCAATGCATTCTAAATTCTTTAATTTAGCCGAACGGGCAGAATGCATGCAAATTAGAATCAGAGTCTGGCAACCGTCGGCGTCTGCTCACGATGGAAGTTTCATATGACTCTTACACACTTCCTGTAGTAGATATTTCCTCTCTAGCATTTACAATACATACATATCATACATTTGCAATACATAATCACATATTGTCGTACCGATAGATTTAAAATGTCATTTTTCCCGCGTACTATAAGAGAGAACAATAGGCAGCGTAGCAAAGGGATAGGTAGGTGAAATATAGTTAGAGTAGTCTGTAGTGCATGATGCATGTAATAACAACCATTAATCCCTTTCTTATTATGTAGATACTAACCAGGTGACCCTATTATCTAGCATGCCTTCATTAAATATCATAGTTGCATGTCAATAGTGCATGTTTGGTGATCTTCACCCCCTGCCACACACCCTCGTGGTGGCTTGCAGGGTATTACGTAGACGTAGATGTAGATGGACAAAGTAACTGTTAGGTCTCAAAAATAGCCAGCTATTATTCACAGCATTAAGTAGTTCATGTCTCCTCGATTGTTGTTGAATATCCACCGGTCAAAAATTTTCCACGGCCATTTACGAGTCGACTTTTTTCTAATTAGCGCCAAGGACTGGGTTAACTAAATGTGGATATTTAGGCAACACGTTGTCTAGGCAACCATTCCGAACATTTGAATCCATTACGTATATTCATGTGCAGGATCCTGCCTCCTACTGCCGTGATTTACTCCTTTCCTTTACTTTACGTCAACTATTAAGTGCTTATGGAGGTTGATTCCTTCTTTCGGGTTTTCCGCCGCGTTGGTTCATGTTGGGGACGATATTTCGCCGGCTGTCCTGCTGGCTTCCTCAGGTCCATGTAACATGGACCTGAGGAAGCCAGCAGGACAGCCGGCGAAATATCGTCCCAAACATGAACCAACGCGGAGGAAAACCCGAAAGAAGGAATCAACCTCCATCAAAGCCCCGCGGAAGCCTTCAACAGAACTTTATTAAGTGCTTATTTTCACCCTTATAGATTAAGGTTTCACCCCCCCACTTCGGGAACCACTGCGTCAGTGGATGTCTCACACAATGCGCTCCTGCGGTCGTTACGCGAGCACTTACCTGTCAATTTTTTAATCATAAACTTTCTTCCCTCTCTCGTATTCTTTCAACAGTGACGACCACTATCGTCCTACCGGGAGGTGATGACTCGCAAGGGAGCGGACCCAGTCCTGTCACGGATAGCGCGGATTTTGACGTGACGACCTCCATCCCTGATTTTCCGACGGACGAACCAGTGACCTCACTCGTGAGCGAGGAGAAGAAGTCAAGCGGAGAAGAAGGGACGTCGGCACGCCCAGACGAACAGAATTCACTGGACACTGGGTTAACTACTGGGACAGTACAAGGTACGCTCCTCTCTGTGAAATTACCTTATTTCATCAACACGCTCACCCTATTATGACATTGTTTTCTCAGAGTAATTCCCCTTCGGAGGGGCCCATGGATAATTTTCCTGCCGATGCATCGAAGCTGCCTATCCGATACGGGAGAAGCGCATTCATTTTAGAGAAGAGTCTAACCTTTCCCATGCCAAAATTTAAATATCATTCGAGAGCCATAAATAAATTATTCTTATGAGAGGAGAAAATTTACCACAATATTATGTCAATTTATAGTATTCATTTGGCATTTTTAAATGAAAAACCTAAAAATTTTTTAAATTCTAATTGCTTAAAAATTTCATAAATTAGATGACAGTTTTGTTAGCAAAAGTAAATGAGTCTCCGATGGCCGAAAATGGCCGTCACATCCTCGTGTTGCAAGTGCTTTTCCCTTCAGCTCGCCGAAGTGGGCCACCTTTTGGCCGAAATACGCGTATCCGACGCTCACCCTCGTTTTTCTTTGTGTTCATACTTTGACCACGCTCTTTTTGAGCGATTACTCCCAGAAGTTGGGTCCGTCTACGTGTGTGTGTGAGTGAGTGATTTGAGTGCTTGTGAGTGTGATTGTGGTAATGACCAGGCATCTTTAGTAGGGTCCCATTAGCCCTATGAAGGATCCCAGGTTATAACCCAGGCATCCTTATCGGGGTCCCATTAGCCCTTGAAAAGGATCCCAATTGGGTTGAGTGTGTGTGTGTGTGTCTGTGGTGGTCACTGGCGAGGAAGTAACAATCCCGTAAACCATCACAGGAGGGCATTCTAGTCGAGAGGCTGCGGTTGGTCCCTGCTGTGGAATCCCCTTTCCCGCAAACCAACACAGTAAAGCCGTGTCCCAATTCGTTAGGCATTAGGGAGGATGCGGTTAGCTACCTAAATATTTAGAGGCCTTTTGCTAGGGGAGCTTGATTTGGGACATCCTTCCCTAGTGTTGCCGTCTTCCGAGCTGGAAACGAATGAAAAACATATGAGTAATTAATAAAGGACTGAATGAAACAAATGAAACCCGAAATTGAGACATTTTTGGCGCCTGTGGCTACCTTCGTATGCGTTGTGAGATTTGGAAAGTGAAATAACATTTTTTTCATCAATTTCGTTGTTTGGAGATTCGTTGGTTGTTAGTTTTCGGGGTATTTAAGTTTGTGTAGGTGTTCTCGGATTTAAATTCGTTTTTTTTTTAAGTGTACTAAGTAGAATTTTTCTTTTGTAGTCGGGTGTTGGGTTGCGAAATATTAGAGAATTTTTTCACTTACAGACAAAATACTTGCTGGCCATGTTTACCACTTTTCAACTACTTCCTTGTGTACGATTTTCCTTGTACGACGCATGCAGCGCTTTGCATGATGGGAAATTCAATATGGAGGCGGACTTAGGATAAACTCCATCTACCCTAAATTTCACCCCCGAGAAAGACACCTAAATCCGCTCCCCCATGATGCCTAACGAATTGGGACACACTTCAAGATGGCGTCCTCCCTAAATCTGCCGATTTAGTTATCTAAATGGCGAATTGGGACACAGCTTAAGTATTGTGTGGTTGCACATTTGACGAGTGGTGTCATTTTTTACGGCCATTGGAGACACATTTATTTTTGCTACCTTGAGAGGCCGTAGAGCTCAATTTCCCTTGATTTAATGACAGTTTTGTTGTCGTCTTCAATACTGTTTCAGCCATATTTACGTAACCAAACGTAGCCGTTCGCCCACCCTTGGCTCACGGTAAAAGTAGTTGAATAAAGACTGATAGTGGTTCTTTCAGTGATTGATTCGCGATTATCTAATTGCTTTAAAGATACTTGTGAAACAGCCCAATATTAAAGATGATAAAATCGGAAGATAGGATGGTAACCCAAGTAAACAAAACGACTGATACATTTCTTTCCGGTGAGTTGACAAATAATTTATCAGCTGTGTCTTTCGATTTAAGCATATTGTTCTACGATTTACAGGAACACCAGAAGATGACGGTATGGCCTGTGGTAAGATGGGGGTTGAGCAGATTCCCTTGACTTCTTACGAGCAGCGCACCACCCGAGGACAATGGCCGTGGCACGCGGCCATCTACCAACTTAGGGGTGATGATCGATTCTATATCTGCGGAGGCACACTCATCGGAAAGCAGTCGGTTTTGACAGGTTGGTAGCAACTGTAATTAACACAATATTTCCTCGTCAAGAACTTGAGATTGCCTTTGACTATTATAAAATCCTAACGCCGTATTTGTGCAGGTAAGTCGAATTCAAGTATTTTTTATCAACTTATAATTTCATATATGGCAAGGTAAGCAACAATCAGACACTCATGAAGAGAAGTGCTTATTTTGCCGATGAAAAAATTCTTCCCTTTAGTTAAAAAGTGAAGAAAGGCTATTTCAATTCAGCATGATCACCTACCTACTAGTCACTTGAGGTAGTTTGAGCGAAATATCATTTTACCCAGAAATCAATGAATTTGGCCTCATTTTAAAGAAAAATATCTCACACTTCTAATGACGCCAAAAATTTAACCCCATACCAAATTACTTTCGGAGATATTTGCCAAAAAAATACCAGCCCTTTTACATGGGAAATGGTTACGCGTATGCAATCCAGCGAGACATTATTTACTAAATGAGGTATTTCCGACACTCAGATGTCGTAAAAAAACTAACAGCGTGTTGTTTGTATGTTTTCTCAACTATATTTAAAAATTAATCATATTGTCACTGCAGTAGGTCATTTGAGTATCACAAAAAACATTCCGTTTTGAAGGAGTTTCAAACTCACCGCGCGAAAAAAATGAGTCAAGTTAAAGACTTACTTAGATATTTTCATTTAATTACTTGCAATTTATGTTATGTAAAACTATATTATTGCACCATTAATAATGCAATATTTAATTGATGAGTCCTACAGCTGGTGAAATTAAAACGTATAATTCGAATATGGTCTCTATTTTGACTAGGGAACTATCTCGCTCGGACTACCTTAAACTCATTTTTCCAGTTTTCAGTTGTTCGCCTCGTAAACTCTCGTTCCTCTACTTTTCTTCCACAGTCACTCTTTTCTTTTTGCGAATAAGCGAGCACCCTGTACTTTCACCCTTTGAACATAAGTTCTGCAGCAGCTGAGGCCATAAAACTTAGGACTAGTGCCACAGTGAACAAAGGAAGGGCCTGTCATAAAAATTTTATCGTCGAACTAAATTTTTTATTCGGTCGTTTCCAAACCCTTCCTTTTCGCACTTTTATTTTTCTTCAGTGACCTCTTCAAACTGTCACAGGAGTCAGCTGTTTTCGCAGAACAGACCTTTCCCTCTATAATTTTAAAGTATCTTTTTATCTAACAGGTTGTGGCTGATATCAGTAATTTGTCGTTACAGCCGCACGCTGTCTCAGCGATGGACAACCAGTGGACCTCGAATCTTTGGTGGTTCACCTGGGGATGCACACCCTCCATCAGTGGAGCGAAGAAGTTCAGACTAGAGAGGTATGAAATACACATTATTCATAAGTGTTTAAGTGGAAATATACTCTTGGAAAAGCTCAGAATGGCTCCCGTACCTTTAGGCTAATAAAGGAATTATGGACTACCGTAAGCCTGGTAGAAGTCGGTAAGCGGGGTAAAGGTGATACAAACACGAAAATTCTGAATCTGGGAGGAACTGGCGGACAAACGGAAGATAGTGGCAGACAAGGGCGTTTGGTCCATCCATTGGACACTTATTAGCATTACCAGACAGCGCTTAAACTACGATTCCGAGTTTCACCTCCAGTTGGTTACATTCATTTGTCTTCAGTGTTATTACGTCATCGACGTAACATCGCGAAACCTCTGTTGTTGCAGCGTTCTGGTAGTTAATATCACCAAATAAGTATTTTTACTAGTTTAAGAAACTATTTTAGGGCAATATTCCGTTGGAAAAACGTATACATATGTCCAAAATGTTTTTGTTCTCGAAATTTTCTCATAAGAGCAGTTAGTGGTGTGAAATTGATACATCGAAGTTTTGTGTTTATGTAACGTTTCTGTCGCCCTGGTAGCTGTTTTTTCTGGATACCACGGACTTGCAAAAGAAAATAAAGTTTAGCATATCAGGTGATGCCAAGTGGAAATGAAGAATTGATATCATAATCACAAAATGAAAGGTACTGTATAGATTTTTCAGTTTTATTACAACAACCTAGGTTTCGATAAACTAATGCAATTATCAAAGTTTATATGTTCATTTTTGCGAACTTTACATTTTGCATGCGAGAGTTTTGGACATGGAATGTTTTGCTAAAGATACAGAAATATATGTTAAGCCTCGAAAAAATGTACCTACGTACCTTGATAGTGGCACGAGTGGATCGAAACTTATTTTGGTGGACGAAAAACTGTATGGAAATTTACAAAGCATCTTTCATTTTGGGATGGCGTTAATAGCGAAGAAAATTCGGGAGCAGAAAACCTTGGCAATCAAGGCGATTGTCACCATAAGTTACGATGAAGGTTGTAATGGTATTTAGACATGGTTAACTCTTTTCAATGGAAAATCTATTTTCTTTGGAAGTCTACTCTATAAAAAATCTATCTAAGCACAGAGGACTGGTAAGGGGGATCCAAAACTCACACGGCCTCTAGGGGACCAAGCATAAAACTAATGGAGAGTAGGTGAAAAAGAGGCATTTCTCTAAGATTTTTTTCAGCAAAAAACGTTGGCGTACCAACTTCACCCCACTTAACGAATAACTCTTTTTTCTGAGCTAATACTGGTTGGATTGTTAAAATTCAAGCATGAAACGATTAGTTGATAGATTTAAGTTTTCTTAGTCAAGTTAAACGAAAAAATTTGGAATTGTCCACTGAGTTATTTGTTCGCACAACGCGTTTCAGCGCTTAAAGCGTCATCATCAGGACGGTTCTAATTTTTTTCTTTTGATTTCACAACGACATTCCACAATATCTCGCCGGATATTGTTGACTATATTGTTCAGTAAAAATATCATCGGATGAACAAACACAGGTGTTTACATGAGACCTTAAAACCGGAAAAACCACACCGGCTTCACTCCTGTTTGTGTTAGATTCGATTCTCCATTATCTTTGTATTCGAGGGAATTGCTCCGATAAAAGATATAACTGGAGTGACAGTTGAACCACAAATCTCCGACTGGCGGGGCCAAAACACAGTCACAAAAATTCATCGCACTATATCTCATTTTTTCAAGAACTCTAACCCATGGAGGTGAAATGAGGAGAGGGGGGCAGGCAAGCCGCGCAGTGAGGAGATTGCTCTTCTGACATTACGCCACGTGATTTTTCCCTGGGGTTTGTGCCATTGTAAACGATCAAAGTTGTTCAAAAATTGTTCGTTTGAACGCGAAAGTGAAACCATTGGATAACATATAAGCATATTGTTGTAACTCAACAAATGCATGCACTTAACGATATGATTCTTTTTTAATCATATTATTATTATTATTCAATTCCAAACTAGTCAGTGACGAGTGTGTGTATTCAGATTATTGATATGTGTCAATTTTCCATTAATCTGATTCAAACCCGAGTTGTTAGACTGCAGCCTTTAGTTAGCAGTTGTTAGACTTTAGATATGACTCGTGTGGCACAGCGACCTCTAGAGCTATTGTATTGTTAATACGACACCATTGAGGCCTCTAGTACTTCAACTTTAGGTACATTTTTATCGTCTAATATAATTTTCATGCATATTTTCAACTCCTCTCGAACATGAATCTGCATTGGCCATACTGAAATATTTAACCTTGATATCTTTTGACGAAGAACATAAGCGAAGGTAAAATAGAGGGAACAGTCCCCAGAGAAAGACCTTAGGAAGACATATCAGGAGGTAAGGGAACTAACATTAGTTGGGGAAGGGTGGAGGGCTGCAAGTCAATCAATCTAAAGATTGAACGACCAACGATCATGATACGAGGGTGAGTCAATAAATAAGTCGCAAAACTAAATTGAGGTAAAAATAATTAAAGTAACTTTCTGACATTTATTTCACTTTTCCACATATTCACCCTGTACATTCAGGCACGTATCCCATCTCTTTACAAGTCCTTGAAAGCCAGCAGCAAAGAAGTCCTTCGGTTGCTGTCGCAGCCAACGTGTAACCTCATAGATTACAGCATCATCTGTATCAAAATGACGGCCACCCAAATGATTTTTTAGGGGCCCAAACAGATGAAAACCACTTGGGGGCTAAGTCGGGACTGTACGGTGGATGTTCCAAGCGTTCCCAGTGAAATGTTTACGACTGATTCTGATGATGAAATGCTGACATTTGCGGCTTAGATTACAGCATCATCTGTATCAAAATGACGGCCACCCAAATGATTTTTTAGGGGCCCAAACAGATGAAAATCACTGGGGGCTAAGTCGGGACTGTACGGTGGATGTTCCAAGCGTTCCCAATGAAATGTTTACGACTGATTCTGATGATGAAATGCTGACATTTTCGGCTTATTTATTGACTCACCCTCGTATTTTGACCCATTCTGGCAGTTAAGCGACCGGTTTTTAGCGACAGTCAACTTGAAGCTGATTTCCGTTACATAGACAACAGAACTACATACCTTTTGGTCGAATTGGCTGACCTCCATCCTCACAGGAAACCCATCAGTCGCACTACTCTTTCACATTCGACTGGTTTTCAGGAAAAAATGATCAAATTCTTCCAGTCTCCAATGCCATACGTTCATATGTGCACTTATCCTGCCATTCTGATTCGTGCTTGTACTCGTAGGGGGATCGGGTTGATGTGGTGGCTGGAGTACTGGCCAACCATACGGACGGCCAGGGTTCAAATCCCTGCAGAGGGGGATATTTTTCAGAGGAAACCCGGTCCCTATTCGAGTGTCTTGTGGGGGCACTTCAAGTACAGTACTCCGTCTGTCGGAAGAGACGTTAAACCGTGGTCCCCTCGGCGCCTTTCGTTGAGAGCAGGCTAATGCCGACGCCGGATTTCTATCCACCCTTCCTCCCTTACCTGTCCCCTGCGGCGCAAATGACCTTTGCTGTCGGTCGCCTCCCCAAAAATCCGATCGTTGTACGCGCAGGTTGAGATGGAGACGTTAGTCGATGGCAGGACGACAGAGTGCAAGAGAAGTACTCTCCGGTCGTGAGTGGAGCTTTGAAGAGGATGAAAGGTGATTGCCAAGCTCTTTGAAAGCATTTCGGTAGGCTGGGAAGGGGGCAAGGCCAAGGCCATCTGTGTTGGTACAGGCGGGGAAACGGTCTTCGGCCAAGGCTATGGAGAAAATCTGAGCATGGATGGAGAAAAATGATGAGATGTTAATTATAAAGTCTGGGTTTGAGAGCAGAAAAAAATTCGCCATTTTTATATAATGCCTGAATCACACGAACATTTTTTCCGTCCTTTTTAAGGGATAGCTCCAATGATAGCTCAAACGATCGCTCGAAAATTATCGTGTGACTCGAACAAAGTCAGGGATGGCTCCAGCGATAGGGATCCCTATAGCTTTTTCCATCCCTGGGCACGTCCCCTTTTCCGTTCCTGGAGGCATCGCTGACTCCACCATTTAGCCAATCGGAGTGCTCGGCCGCAAAGAGCGACTCTAACGCCACGTTCGGCTTGCAATGGAATGAGAGTAGTTAAAATAGAAATGATGCGACAAGGGACGGAAAAAATGATGGAAAAAGGGACGGCCAAAATGACCGTGTGATTCAGAAAATGATAGCTCGAGCTATCATTGTCACGGTCCCTGAAAAGCTATCATTGGAGCTATCCCTTAAAAGGGACGGAAAAAATGATCGTGTGATTCAGGCTTCACTGGTGTCAATACAATATGCATTTGCAAAAGTGAAGACGCGAAAGGTAAAAATTATCGTGAAATCCGTTTTGAGTGACGAAACAGATTCCAGGATTCATTCAATTTTGAATTAGCGTGAAAATTTCACAGTAATTTCACACTCACGCTTTTTGTCAGTCATCCCTTTTCATTCTTGAGCCCATATTTGGAGGAAGATATTAGAACAGAGTGCAAAGATGGTATCTAACCATTGCACACTACTTTTGCCATGGCTGATCGCTAGTCCTCACATCGATGCTGCGTTGAATTCTTAGGTGATTCAGCGCTATATTTTTTCAATAAACCAGCCGTAGGGCCATTTATTTGGAAAAAGAGGCTGGTATTATGTGCCATCAGAAACGAAAACTGTCATTTCCAGCTGACCCTTCCATGAAATTTCCACTGGTCGTAAAATGCTCTCGGATTATCATCATACTTCTGTACTTCTGTGCTATGCTTCTATACTTTGCTCTGGTTAGCCCACACCTCGAATAGCATTGGGGACCTTCAACTGAAAGATTTAACAAAAAAAATCCATAAAATGCTTATAATAGCCGCACGCTTCGTTAAAAACTGTTACTTAGTGTTTCACAGCTTTTAGAGGGATTAAGGTGGGAGCCCCTAGAGACTGAGAGGCTATACAATAGGCTTAGGTTGCTTAAGAAATTCAGAACTGATGTATTTCAGAGTGACACAGAGAATGTTATCGTGACGCCTCACTACATCTCTAGGTCTGAAAGAAGCGATATAATAAGATAAATATATTGCCGAGCGGATAGGTACAAAAACTCGTTCTTTACGCGCACAATAAGCGACCACAGTCAAAACTAAGCTCCATTAAATACACTCCCATAATAAATACCACGATTTCATCTCCAAGAACTTTATTCCATATACTATCTTTACACGGCTGGATCCTGACACCCCCTGCCATAGTAGTATGTAGATGTAGATGTATGCTCGGAGCGAGCGAGCCAAATATCATTGAACTAAAGTAATAGAGGAATATAAATTTGAAAATTTTTCTACAGGTTCAACAAATCCACATCAATCCGGATTACAACAGTACGAATCTAGACGGCAACCTCGCCGTTTTGATACTCTCGAGCCCTGTGGAGCTGTCTACATACGTTCGACCGGTGTGCTTGTGGAGTGGCAATGATGAGGAACCGAACGACGTTCGAGGAGAGGAGGGCGTGGTAAGATGAACAAATCAGTCCTGTGCTGTTGCTCTTTATCCGCAATACATCACGCGTGAGCAGGGGGAATAGTTAAAAAAAAATTCAAGTTCGGATATGGCAGCAACACAAGTTTTAGTTAATGCGTAATTCCGTTTATTCTCGGGTAATATGCGATGTTAAGTCAATAAATAAGTCGTAAACTTCAATATTTCATCAACGGCATCAGTCGTAAACATTTCATTGTGAATGCTGGGAACGCCCACCGTACAGTCCCGACTTGGCCCATAGAGATTTTTCATCTGTTCGGGCCTCTAAAGAAATCATTTTGGTGGCCGACGTTTTTTAAAACGATGATGCCTTAGTACAAGAGGTTTAATCGCTGGCTGCGGTAGCAAACAAAAATACCTCTTTTCTGCCGGCTATCAATGAAATTTAAAGATATGGGATAAGTGTCCGAATGAGCAGGGTAACTATGTATAAAAGTAAAATAAGTTTTAGGAAGTTACTTTGATTATTATAGCCTCTGACCAGTTGTGCTAGTTATTTATTGACGTTTTGTGCATCATTTTATTTTCTATTACATTTTCTGCCATTAATTTACGGTAATGCTATGAGTAAAATCAATGGTTGGCGAATTTACTTTGTGGAAATTATTACGATTCATATTAAGAATGAAACTACTTAGTTTTTTCCACCAATATATTTGATTGATGAGGGTCATAGATCCAACTTTGCCCCGAGGCTGTTGCATGTTTGTGAAAGGGGGGGGGGGGGAAGTTGGACTTCCTGGAAAATTTTGAAATTGTATATTATCACAGAGATAATAGAGATAGTTTATTATAGGATAGAAATTGTATATTATCACAGAGATATCACAGAGTGGGGAGAGACTACTTAATGACATAATCCCTTCAACCGCCTCACCCTTGTTCTCTGTGCCAGTACCCACACCTCCATCCCCGTAGTCCTTGAGCCTGGCGTCACCACCTGTTTGTTCCTTCCCTTGCAGTTTGCCCAATCGCCTCTCATTCCCCCCCCTCCCCTTATTTCAACCACTTCCCTCTCCTTGAGATTTTGTATATAAGCTGTGCTGTCTTTTGGGTATTTTAATCTGTAATCTTGATAATGGCCTGAACAGGCCGAAACCGGTTGTGGTTTAAATATATTGGTGGAAAAAACTAATTTGTTTTCGGTGGTTTCATTCTTAACATGAATGCCATGAGTGAAAAATTTTGCCTTAAATTTACAAATAAATTTTAATTTAGATATGTTACAGTGACCGATTTTCTTTAATGTATGGTATCTTCATTACTCTTCAGGTTGCTGGTTGGGGATACGATAAACTAGGATTATTAGAGGAGGACTTGGTGATTGCCAAAATGCCTGTGCTCTATCAGCGTGCCTGCCTGTGGAACTACCCAGAATTATTCCGGTTCCTATCGGAGAATATTTACTGTGCGGGATATAAAAGCGGTGAGTATTTTATTTTAGTGGGTAGACCTCTAATTTCATTAATTTTCTAGATATTAAAAGAACGCCCCCATGTAATACGTGCAAGAACCTCTGGTTCGTGCATCCTTTCATAAAGTTTGTGAGGCGACAATTTAGTTTTTCAATAGCGGCTGCACTCAGTAGCATTTACTCGTCACCTCAGTTAGTTACAGGCCCTTGCCACTGTTATCTAACCAGAGGCCGACGATCGTAACAACTTGGAAGCCATCACAGGAGTGGAAACGATTTGGAAAAAGTCCGAAAAATTTCGTTTGACTTAATATTCATTGGTGTTACGAGACTGTAAGATTTCGTATTCTACCAAATATTGCTTGCGAGTAATTACCTTTAGTTATCAATGTAGGTCATAGATAATATTTGAGCATAATTTTCTGAAGCTCAAATATTCTATATTCCCATTTCCCTCATCTCTTTGTGGGACAAATGCAGCGGGAGTATTCCTGTAAGTGTGCCTGATGGAAAAATTGTAGCCCAACTACAGCAGGTTTCTCTTATCAATGGTAAGTGACGGCTAACACCGTAAACGTGGAATCAAATTTTGTCCTAAGAATGCTGTTTTTGTATCATTTTGATGCCATATAAGCTCTTCAAAAAACTGTTGTTCTGATTATTTGATGAAAAAACTTAATTTTACCATGTCTAATTTTTAATAGTCAAAACTAAATAAAATTGTAGTGTTAATTCGCATAAAAACAAATCAGTAGCATGAAAAATTTCGCTTTTATCTATAAATATTACTAATAAGTACACTAGTGCCGAGTTTTGCATATAACTGTACATAAGCGATTAGCTCAACAACCACCTCAGCCCTTAACTGCTATCGTCGGGTCATTTTTGACCCAACAATAAGCCCTGTCTTTTTTGTGGTCGTAAAACGGCCTCTCGTAGCAACCTTGGCTACAATGTAATCCTAGGGAAGAGGGAGGAGCAGGCCAGTTGAACTTGAGACAGTGCGGGTGCAGTTGTTGTTCACGAGCAATTCGAAAAAATCAGGTCAAAACAGCACCGAGGACAGTGTGTACGTGGCTGAAAACCACAAGAGTAGTTATAAGGGTTAATAGTATTTGACGCCCATCTTCAATCCACAGCTACTAGTCCAAGACCATGGTAGCTCACAGATTGTTATCATAAAATGTCTTCGGCTGACTGATTTAATGGACTTTTTTTTTTGCAGAGACGTCCATTTGCAACGGCGAGAGCGGCGACGGGATGTACTTCCCGATCCAAGGGAATCAGACGACGGACTCCGGGAACGATTCGCCATCTTGGGCCATTCGTGGTGTCGCTTCCTTCGCCTTGTCGCCGGACAACGGCATCGAGTGCAGCACCAAAAACTACGTCGTGTTCACCGACGTGTCCAAATACCACGGCTGGATAGAGCAGTACCGCTGAAGAAATTTCCCCGCAGAGTTTTTCCCGGTTAAAAGAAAAGCTACGTTCGTTCCGCCGATAGGAGGACAAAAAAAAAGACGCGCGAAATGTCGCGAAATCGACATTTCTAACGATCTTCCTGCTTTCTTAATTAAAAACGAGCGAGTGCGCGAGTATTGCGAATTGTCGAAATCAAAATTTTTTTAAAAAATTGGTGCAAGGGTGAGATTGCTTGAAGCTGGTGGCTTCCACACTCCTTAAAATGGTCTTTAGTTTATAAATATTCCAGTGAACATCCAAAGCACCCAACACTTGGGTATCGTGATTTTCGTTCACGGTCACGAATTCCGTTGCATATTTAATGTATTTGAAAGCGCCTGAAATGGTGAAAATATGGAAATCCATGCAGCCTTTAAAACTTAAACTGACTCAAAAAACGATCACTCACACAAGACAAACAGGACCTGGTATTTGTGTTTTAAGTTCGTAGAACACAAGTAGTGGTGGCTTTTTATAGGACGACTAATAACGATTTGTAATTATGACAGCTGTTCTGATGAAATGTGTGTGTGTGTAAGTACGCCTGCGTTGTATTTCTTTTATATACATATTTTCAAGGCACTTATCCCGTTATGTGTAGATTTAAGCTACGGAAAATACTTCTTTTTTTATTAGAATACTCAAATAATTTCACTTTTTAAAACAATCTCAACCTGCAGTACATATCCTTTGGTATAATGTTTGATCGCCTTGAGTTTTTTGTTACACCACATCACTTCCTTTAAGAAGCCCTGGTGAATCTTCGTGCATTTTCGATATCTTCCTGTAGTCTCCTTGACTGCAGTTGAATGCATCCAATGAAAATCATGTGGATTATCTTGTTTATCGTCCCTTCTTGTGGCTTAGCTCAAAGCGGGCTGCGTATTCTGTGTAAACCCCGATATCCATGCGCATTGAAAACTAATGGTGATACGTCTTCGAGTTCCTCGAATATGGAAAGTGCAGCCTTCTTCTGTCCTGTCAATGTAAGAATTGAAATAAAACCAACTTATTATCAAATGGTCGAATGTTTTCAAATATAAAGATAGTTATTGTTATCATTCTAGGAGCCAGTGTGTTTTCCAACTACCCCGTTTAAAGGGCATGTTGAATCCGAAGACATGATGAAAACGATGTGCAGAAATCCGGTGATGGCTCGTGTTAACCCCGAGGAGAAATGTTCTCCATGAGGAAAAGTTTTTTAATCCACACAAATGTCACGGTGCATCACAACGCCCATGAAAAAATTGTTTTAACAAAACCTCTTTTTCAATCTACTTCCAAATTGTCTTCTCATGAAAAACTTGTGCTTATGCATGTGGATTTTTTTAACGAAAACGTTAACGAACACGGAAACGTGTCCTGCGTTTGCCTGGCCACAAGGAACCGACAATTTATTTAATAACCATTACATATATTCAACTGCATACGGTTGTAGATATGTGATGGTTATAGAAAGGCGAGAGCGGCGACGGATCGTATGCAGGGGCAAAAAATTACAAGTAGGTCTGCGAGCCGTCGCATGGACGTGTGGCAGGGTGTGTTGAGACACCAGCACTATAACATCTACATCTACGTCATACCCTGCAAGCCACCCAAAGGGTGTGTGGCAGGGGGTGCTTCCACACCAGGAACTACATTGAAACCAGCGTACCACACATGCAACGCGCTAATTAACAATCTACTAACCAAAAAACATTCTTTCGTAAATCGTTCCAACGTGCAAGGGGTACAAGGACTACTACTACATATTCCAAATATCATGCATAAGTACATCTACATCTAGATGTAGATGTACTACATATTTCAAATATCATGCAAAAGTAAGATCATCAATATTTACATCATGCATAAATAAGAACTTAGAGAATATAAAGAAAAAGATTTACTGTCTGCCTAATATCACAATTCGAACTATTCATGACGACGATCACAGCTGTTATGGTCCTGAATGGTACGCGGAAAAAATGACATTTTATACCTATCGGTTCTAAAATCTAGCGCTCTAATTTTATTGGAGCGATCTAATCTGCCGTAGTACGAGGGGGTTAATATGTAGTATGTTTTTTACGTCGTCAGAGAAATGTTTTTCCTGAAATTTAGTTAGGAGGTTAAGCCTATAATGTAATCTACGCTGTGATGGCGATTCCCATCCTAATTCTTCTAACAGTCCAGACACACTAGCCAACTTATCGTAGCATCGTTTCACAAACCTAGCTCCTCTTCGCTGGACGCGATCTAACTCTGATATCAACCCCGTTTCGTATGGATCCCATACACTAACAGCATATTCCAGATGAGGCCTAACGATTGAAAAATCACAACGTTTTTTCACTTTCTCATCACATTTCCCGAGTATTCTCTTGATAAAGCCAGGCTTCCGCATGCTTGACTGCATATTTCCCGAATATGTTTTCCCCAAGATATGCTTCCTTATGCCCCGAATATGTTTTCCCTAAGATATACTTCGCTCTGGTTAGACCACACCTCGAATACGCCGCGAGCATTTGGGACCCTGGACAAACAGATTTACCAAAAAAATGATAAAATACAAAGCAAAGCTGTACGCGTCGTTAAAAACTCCTACAGTGTTTCACAGCTTTAGGAGGGATTATGGCTCTCACTTATTCACTTGCTTTCGCAACAATTCTCCGCTTGGTTTTAATGCTTGAAGCCATAATGCACCGCACGCTCCATTAGACTCGCCATTCAATTCGATCCCAAACAATAAGCGTCCGTTTACCTCGTGACTCAGCCAGACGTACTCGTTTTCGGATGAAGAGTAACCATGGTAACCACTGTTGATGGCAAAATTTGGTCTTCATTCGAGTCTTGAAAGCTTCAGTCCAAGATAACAAAGATTTCGTTTTATCTTTCACGGTGTTCATAACCTGAACAAAAAAATCTATAACAGTACTCGAACAAGATTTTGCCCCGTTCACATTACTATCGTACGTAGGATGGTCCATACGACGGTAGCCTAATTTCGTAATCTACATCTACATAATACCCTGCGAGCCGCCGCATGGGCGTGTGGCAGGGGATGTTAGGTCACCAGCCGTGTAAAGATGTAAGTTTTTGGGAGGTGAAATGGTGACATGTATTATAGGAGTGTATTTAGTGGAGCTCAGTTTATATTGTGATCGTTTATTGTGCGCGGAAAGAACGATGTTTTGTATATACCTATCTGTTCGGCAGTGTATCTCTCCTATTTAATCGCATCTGTCAGACCTAGAGACGTAGTGAGGAGTCATGATAATATTCTTTGTGTTGCTCTGAAATACATTAGTTCTGAATGTGAATGCACGTCCGCGCCGTGGTTATCCATAGTTACTTACGCTGTCGATTTACGGTGATAGCACTGGTATCGCGAGCATGAAGCGGAAATCATGAATAACGGTAATGAAAAAAAAGACGGCCATTAAGGTGAAGCAGATGTTACTTAAATTAATGAGCATATAAATGTGTAATTTTTTTGAAAAGGTATATCGAAAGACCCAAAACGCCCCAGGAATATGGTATTCCTTCTATTGTTCACTTGGTCTTTATTTGTTTGTCGCGTTGCCCAGGTGAGGGAGTGACGGTAACGCTGCGCCCCGTTCACGCTACTATCGTATTGGTCCTAACGATAGTAGTCTAAACAAGGCATTATGGATATAAACTCAGGGGATGAAATTCGCCTGAAAAAATGTTTTGACTCGGCGAGGGTACGAACCCGAATACCCTCATTGCCTACAAAATGTGTCAGCCATTTATATCACCAGCCTAACCTAGTTCCAGACGAACCACAGAATGGCGGTTTTGAATCGCTAAGATGGAGGCAGGCTTCCCATTCAAGCCAATGGAATTTTTCTTGGCGAACTTCACCAGATGGGTGTCTATCTTTGCACTCAAGTTCATATCTGTGAACAAAACCACCAGCGCAAAACCACCAGATTTGGAAACTCTTTGGGATTTCTATGGTGATCTGCATCAATAATGGCTAGTTGCAAGAGCGACAAATATGTATTCACAATAGAGTTATGGGACCCATAACCCATGGCAACCATCGCGTAGCATTCCAAGTGTTGCACAAACATTCGGTTGATTTATTGGTTTCATAAATGACTTCATAATTCATTGAATTGCATTATGATTTCCACAAGCAGACAACATGGCGCAAGCGGAATGAACTGCTTGGAGACTTAATTACTAGATAAAAAGAGTTGTTTTGATGCGAATTACCGGTTTTTTTACCCTAACTGATTAGTCATTATGTGCAGCAACAATTATAAACGGGGTAAACTTTCATAGATTTGACACAGCGTTGATTATTAGATAAAACATTGGAAAGAATTACTATTGGTAGCTAAGTAAGCGTTGTTAAGTTATGGAACTAGTAGATCTACATCTACATCTACGTCATACCCTGCAAGCCACCCAAAGAGTGTGTGGCAGGGGGTGCTTCCACACCAGGCATGCATGACTGATACGGTAGAACACCGAAATTACATTGAAACCCGCGTGCCACACATGCAAAGCGCCAATTAAAAATCTACTAACCAAGAAACATTCTATCGTCAATCGTTCCAACGTGCAAGGGATACAAAGACTACTACTGCATTTTCAAAATATCATGCATAAATAAGAACATCAATATTTACATCATGCATAAATAAGAAAGTAGAGAATATAAAGAGAAAGATTTACTGTCTGCCTAATGTCACCATTTGAACTATTCATGACGACGATCACAGCTGTTATGGTCCCGAATGGTACGCGTAAAAAATGACATTTTATACCTATCGGTTCTACAATCTAGCTCTCTAATTTTATTGGCGCGATCTAATCTGCCGTAGTACGAGGGGGTTAATAGTATGTTTTTCACGTCGTTAGTGAAATGTACGTAGATGTGTTCCTGCATCCCGAATATTTTTTATGCGATCCATGATCTCATGGCTTTTCATTCCTTGACTAAATGTACTTGCAACCGGCAATTAGACAACAAAGCCTGCCATGTTCTCGTTTATTCTCCTTTTTCCCCCGAGCTGTTTGGAGAATCTAATGGGATCTCGCAACGAAATTCCAAGCGCGATGAGATGGAAGCTATTGATTGACTCCATACTGTTTCCTCGGAGGAAAACGAAAGTTTCCTCAGCGCATGTCTTCTTATTCGTGCCTTTAATCACCGAGGAACCTGTCCCGGATATTCGGGTTAGTGCCTAATAGCTGGCGGGGACTGTTCCCTCAGTCGTGATCCGAGGGCACGCTAGGTCGCCAGGGTGGCCTGCTGGAAATCACGCGAGCACCGTTGAGATACAGATGAAAAATACTTCGGCAGCCGACCCATCGAGAAAAAAAAATGGAGTCCGGAAGTGAACTTTTTACTAGAGATGTGTACACCTGCATTCCTCTCTTCTAGATCAAAAGACTCATTCCTGTGTATTTGATGAAAAAATTATGCTCGAAGTTAACTTTTATCTACACAATTACGTATAGACTTGTGAAAAATTTTAACTTGATGCTGCGGGTGTAAGGCAAACATACCCTCATGTTATCACTAGATGTGGAAATATTTTATGGTTTAAATTTAATTTTTATAAGGAATTCTAATTAAGTAAAATCTTGGTATATGGTTAATTTTTCTTCGCCGACTAATTTAAAATGGCCAACTTTATTTTGTGAGAGTTATTTTCGTGCTTGAATTGTGCTCTTAGCAGAATATTAAAAAATAACATTAACTTAATAACTCAAAGTTTTCCTTAAAACGATATCTGATTAAGTTTCACTTTTATATGTGCAAAGGTAAAAAAATTAATGCTCTGTCAGTTTCACGAGGAATAATGACCTCCTCGAGGTGTCTCAATCCCTCTCTTTGCCTCTTTCCCCTCCCTTTCGTCTCTTCTCTTCACCCCCTTCACTTCCACATCCCTTCTTTCTTCCACCTGGGTCTGTACCAGGCACTTTTGCGAGGCCTATACTCGCGTTCCTTGCCAGCGAGGAGTACGGGAAGCAGGCTTTAGAGCAGTCAAAGCAATAGCAACACGAAAGGGGAAGAGAAAGGGCAACATGACTTCCATAAGTCATCCCATCTAGGTGCCAGGTCAAGGGTGCATAGTTAAAAAAAACTCGTACCAATTTCCGCGTTGGGTTGCTGAAACGTGGGCTCCGGTGTCCTAATTTTTTCCCGTGTTAAGCATACACATTTTTTGCCTCATCGAAATGGAAAGTTAGAAAAAAATACTCTTCGTCTTTAAGTATAATATATCATCATTCACTCAGTCAATACATTTTATATATGATGAAAGCAGAATAGTTTTTTTGACATACATGATATTAAACTTAATGGTTGAAGGCGTAACTTTGTGGAATGACACTACTGACATGACTAAAAAGAGAGAACTCTTAGTATTTTCCACACTTAAAACTTTGATTCCCGACCCAGGTTTCGACTGCCTTGCAATCATTTTCAAAGACCTTATTAAAATGACTGCAATGCAGTCGAAATCTGGGTCGGGAATTAAAGTTTTAAGTGTGTAAAATACTAATGCCCGTATTCATAGTCGTATTCCTAGGGGTTAACTGAGTATCCCCTAGCCAGGTAACACCTAGGGGTCCCCTACTCTGAGCGATTTGTAAACCTTACCTGGGTGACACCCAGCCAGGGGACGCCTGGGTAAGAGATTTGGCAACAATCCCACGCAAAAATACATATGAACAGTTCCGCTGAATGGTTCTCGATGTTTTCGATGCTCATTTCTCACCGTAACCAAGCACGCTATAAACAATAATATAGGATCCTGTTTCACGATGTTGATGAAAAATGATTGAAGGAATATGAGAGAATGATTTCAATATTACTTAAATATTTATGTGATTTGAATGATGAGGAATACGAGGGTGATTCAATTAGTACTCGTGTTTGTAAACGGAAGACGTTACTATGGAAAGATGTTGATATTATCGTGTCCTGCCATTAGTACAGTAGTATCAATTCGTCCCACGCGTGGGCAGCAGTACTGCGTTAGGGGAGCTTTGGGTAAGCTTCATGCCTTACCCAGGAAATCGACGGCCTGGGGGAGGGTTAGGGGACAACAGTCCCCTGGGTAACGACTATGAATACCATTTCTGAGCCAAGGGGCTCCGCCACATCTGGGGGACATCCAGGTAACGATTATGAATACGGCTCTTAAGAGTTCTCTCTTTTTAGTTATGTCAATACATGGTATTCTTTTTATCCATGAATACTTTTTAACTTTTTCATACGTTATGGCCATTTATGACCTTTTATTTTCCCTCCTTTTCATGAATTATTCATAACACTATATCGACCAATCTATCATGTAACAATAATTCTGAAATATTTCTAGCTTTCAAAACAAAATCTCGGAATTCTCCATCGCCATCTCCGGATTCATACGTTGAACTCATGTTTAGATCTGGTTCACCTTAAGAACAGTTCTAGCTTGACGTTTAACTTTACCGATTTCAATACAATAAGGATTTCAACAGTTCATTTTTCGTAGATGACCGAGTATTTTCGTTTTGACTTCCCGAGTATAAGTAGTATATTTTGTGACAGAATTTGAAAGGAATATTTCAGAGAGCAAAGAATAATTTGAATATTTTTGCGACTTAATAAAGATTTCTTAAACCCTTCAACTTTTGATACTGTGGTGGAACACCTCCACGCCAAAATAATTATCCATACTGTTAAATCCTGTTTCAAATGTGAAAATCTCTCATGTCGATGAAAGAGGAGGGAGAAAATTTATGAAAATTTAATCAAGAAGGGAAATAATTTCAACCAAATATTCCGCTCCGTGTTGTTCTGCATCTGATGTGACCTTTTGACTCTTCATTATACAGTTTTCTCTCTCCGTGGAGACGCATTTTAATCTTGGATTTCCAACCGCACTCTTTAGTTAAGTGGCCACCCGAAATCAATAGACTTTCTCTGAGTTCCCTCGTGACATCGCACTCATTCTTCATCGCTCCAGTTTCGCAATCGGCGCTCAAATCTTTGGACCGCAATAACAAAACGAGGTATATATAATAATATGTCTCTATTCCTTAAAAGTTGTGCAGCCCGATCTAATCCCCCGATACTCGTAACGTAAAAAAACATACTATTAACCCCTTCGTACTACGGCAGATTAGATCGCGCCAATAAAATTAGAGAGCTAGATTGTAGAACCGATAGGTATAAAATGTCATTTTTTCCGCGTACCATTCGGGACCATAACAGCTGTGATCGTCGTCATGAATAGTTCGAGTATTGACAATAGGCAGGCAGTAAATCTTTCTCATTATATTCTCTACTCTCTTATTTATGCATGATGTAAATATTGATGTTCTTATTTATGCATGATATTTTGAATCTGTACTAGTAGGCTTAGTATCCCTTGCATGTTGGAACGATTGACGATAGAATGTTTCTTGGGTATTAGATTTTTAATTGGCGCTTTGCACGCGGGTTTCAATGTAGTTTCAGTGTTCTAACGTATCATTCATGCATGCCTGGTGTGGAAGCACCCCCTGCCACACACTCTTTGGGTGGCTTTCAGGGTATGACGTAGATGTAGATGTACTCTGTTTTTAGTTTGAAAAAATTGTGAAATAACGAGAGAATCGATTGCATTTACTCCAAGTAACTTTACTCGATAAGTTTATCTGGAAATTTTTCAACATCACAAAGGAAATTTGTTTATTTAAAAGAGGAATCAAATTAATTTTAATCTTGTGTTTGGATATTTGCACGTACTCTTTACCGAGCTTATGACTTCATTTCTTGTTCTATAAACCTCATATATTACTGCTCTATTACTTACTGGTGAAGGTAGAAGAGATTTTCTCATTGTAACAAAGTTGAGTACTAAAGTGCAGTTAACTGTCATAAATCCGATATAATTTTAGGCATGAAATAATAGAAAACTCAACGAGTAACTCAAGATTAAGATTTAGAATTACAAATGGAAGATCTGGGGTTCAAATCTGGCTTATGTCTTCAGGTAACCAAGCTAAAATATAAAGCGCGTCGGATACAATGGTCCCGAACTTATGTTAGTCGGAAACGGCACATGACAAAATGGAAAGAGTTGAAGCTCCTCCAGGGAATGCATAGAGCTTATTGTTGGATTTAGCACGCGGATCGCTCAACCCCCACCCACAAAAAGACCGGGCTTTGGATGGAAGGCTACGGTAACATCGCTATATATTATAAAGATTAATAAGGAATATAATTACATTATTTTCATTTGCTGTTCGGGTAGTCGAGAAAATACTACCATTCTCTTTAGTTTAAAATCTCATATTACGTCTCTTTTCTACAGATGTAGGGAGAGCCGGGCAAAGTGGGCAAGTTAAGGTTTGCTGAGTTTTTTTAGCTGATTTGCAATAAAAATAAATGCACTTAAATTAGCGATTATAAACTTCAACTATTCTACTGCGCATTGAAACTTTTTAATTACCTTAGCTTTAAGTTATATGTCTTAAATAGTTCATCTTCACAAAAGTGCCTAAATGGCCACTTTGCCCAACCATGTCGGGCAAAGTGGCCACTTAGCTTCATAATAAAAAAAAGTAACGAAAAGCCGTTTTAACTTACAAAGCAATGTATTTCAATTATAAACTAGTTAAAAAACTTCGAAGATAATGAGTGAGGTAGGTGAAAAAATTTAATAATTCAATGATTGCAATTTTCGCAGAGGAAATTGGAACTGTTTTCATCAACCCCGGCACATAGTTCGTGCGCCCAAAATGAGCACATTTGGCACTGTATCCATTTTTCTTTTGGCCTCGAAGCTAAAAATTTGCCGCTGCAGTAGAGGCACTTATGCCCGTATTCATAGTCGTATTCCTAGGGGTTACCTGGGTATCCCCTAGCCAGGTAACACCTAGGGGTTCCCTACGCTGAGCGATTCATAAACCTTACCTGGGTAACACCCAGTCAGGGGACGCCTGGGTAAGAGATTTGGCAACAATCCCACGCAAAAATACATATGAACGGTTTCGCTGAATGGTTCTCGATGTTTTCGATGCTCATTTCTCACCGTAACCAAGCACGCTATAAACAATAATATAGTATCCTGTCACACGATGTTGATGAAAAATGATTGAAGGAATATGAGAGAATGTTTACAATATTCTTGAATATTTATGTAATATGAATGGTGAGGAAAACGAGGGTGGTTCAATAAGTACCCGTGTTTGTAAACAGAAGACGTTACTATGGAAAGTTGTTGAAATTATCGTATCCTGCCATTAGTACAGTAGTATCAATTCATCCCACGCGTGGACAGCAGTACTGCGTTAGGGGAGCTTTGGGTAAGCTTCATGCCTTACCCAGGTAATCGACGGCCTGGGGGAGGGTTAGGGGACAACAGTCCCCTGGGTAACGACTATGAATACTATTTCTGAGCCAAGGGGCTCCCCCACACCTGGGGGACACCCAGGTAACGACTATGAATACGGCCCTTAGCCTCTTGTTGATCATCATCTTCTCCTCCTAGGTTAGTTGTCCTGCGCTTAGTTTTTATCCTGGTGTCACTTTTTCCATTCTTCTTTTCCGGCGCTTTCGGATTCCCAGATTTTTTCCTCTCTTTGGCTTCTTCAAGTCCATTTTTATATGGACTTGCTGTCAATATCTCCGCAGAGCCTTTCTTTCGGCCGATACTTTTTCGTTTTCCTCCTGTTGTTACTTGAGGCACAGGAACATTGTCGTTCGGGCTCACTGAAAACGAGGTTCCCGGTTGTTGGTCTCTGGGGGGAGTGTTGATATTTGGCTGCACAAGATTAGCTGGCTGCTCGAGTGTAGCTGATGTAGTAGAAGTGACAACTTCAGTAGGGAAAGGAATTTCCGTTAACTCAGCAGCAACAAAATCTGATTCTTGGAAGATGTCTGGGACTAGTGCCTCAATGCAGCATTTTTTGAACCCATTTATAGTATTTGCGGGTGTTGAAGCTTTCAAGTAGGCGTCTCCAAAAAGACTACCAACTTGAAATTGAGTAATGGTCCTTCCTGGATTGTTCCTCAACCACTTTTCAATTGCTTTGACGTAGAAAGCCACCCCCATGACCCCATGAACGTTACGTCTAGCGGCTGCATCCTATGACTGCAGTGCGGCGGTAGACAAATAACTGTCGTGTAATTTGCCCCAGCCAGGTTGATAAATTCAATATTTTTTGTGTGGGTAGAGTGGCTGTCTGAAACTAGCAATACAGAATCCTCCTTTTTTGGCTTAGAATGTTTTAAAAAATGATGAAACCACTCAACAAATAGTTCGATTTGCACCCACCCAGGCGGGTGGCATGCAAACGCTGTCCCTAGTGGAGTCCCGTCCATCAATTCTAGTTTCATTCTCTGTCGTTAGAATATTAGGAAGGGAGGGATGTAGCTACCCCCTGCTGATATGCATAATACCGCAGTCGAAAGCACCCCCCTCTCAGCTGAAGAAAGTGAGCCAACTTGTCGCCTGCCCTTCAGAGCTATAACTTTAGAGCTTTTAGTCTGTACAGTAACAATTCCAGTTTCATCTACATAGTAAATTCGATGGGCAGGATAATTATGACGATCTCTTTCTGAAGTCAGAATGTCAAAAAACGTTTTGACATTAACTCTGTTAAATGCGGTAGCTCTTGCAGCTGAGGTCGGCTCAGGTGACCTCAAAGCTAAGTTTGGGTGACGCCTCCGGAAACCAGCAGCCCAATCCTTTCCCGCCATCCTATTCTCTCGATTGAAATTATTTGGAATTTTATCCTGTTCAGCCAGTTCATACGCAACGCTTCTTAAATCAGTAATAGACATACCAAAGAAACGAACCTCCAAACACAGAAGGTGATCTACGATTTCCTGCTCTTGTTCTGGGATGAAAACCGTCCGATATTTTCCCAAGATCTTCTTATTATCGGTGGAGTCCTTGTTTTTTATTAAGAACTCTTCTCTTCAAGGTATTCCTTGGAACTCCATAGGTGGTTGCAGCAGTTGAATACTTCATTCCCTCTCTCACCGCTTGAATTGCTCGCAGCATTGCATTTGGATCTCAAGACGGCTGATCCCCTTTCCTTTTATATCTATATACCATGGTTACAGATAGCAGACTTGCTGAAATGGAGAATCCAAAATTAAAACTTAACAATAGTTACCGGGCACGACCTATTAAGAATGAAAATTAAGCATACCATAATAACAAATTTGTATTAAAAATTTTGATACAGAAATTATTATATTTATCTTATTGTCATTTATACTGTCACTCAAATGTCAAGCGTTAGTGCAGCATCTATTTAAAGATTTTATATATCAGGCATAGTTATAATGCAAAGGGAGAAAAGGAGTTGGAGGTCGGCGGGCAAAGTGGCCAGCAGCCTGGCCACTTTGCCCGGATTGACGTCAATACACACGAATCATTCTACCTTAACTATCCCACTTAACTTTGTAACGCCAAAATGAGATTTGGTAGCCAAGATTCCAATCTTTTAAAACAATGCCGTTCAAAAACTGTAATTCACTTGATCTTTTAGTAATATTATCACAAACTGAACACTTACCTTATATCAGGGTGATAAAAAACCACAAATATTTTGATAACTTCGACAGACGACACGCAAACAGGATAAAGCTTCTAAAGACTACTAAGCACATTTAGTGGAACGAATTCAGACATTTTCCGCGCGATGGCAGTACTTTACGGCCTCCAAAACCCCTGTGGCCACTTTTCCCGGCTCTCCCTACATATTCCTTTTACTTACGAGACACATAACTTGATAAATTGAGCAATTAAGAATACTTTCCCATTGATAAGAGTAATCCATGGGATTTTTGCAGTCAAATGGACCGATTTTTCAACGACAAATTTGAAATGAAAAACTACGAATAATTAATTATAAATTCATTTTCCGCTGATAGTATTTGCAGTAACATTTAGAGTGGTTAGTCCGCAGATATTGGCAGTGGATGACATGTAAATCCTTTACACGGCTACTCACGCCACACCTTCCATTCCTGCTACTTGAATACTATGGTGCACATATGCTTTTTCTCGATCTGTAAATACAAGTTTACGGCGAGAATATTCTTGAACCTTCCGTTTACAAGTGAAGTAGTGAACTTTCAGTACAATCAACCATCTAACTCCACTGGGAATGGAATTCATAGGTCTCAGACTCAATTTTTTTTTTAAATTTACCACTTAAAAAAATTCCACGGGATTCTATATGATAGAGTAATTGGTAGGCCGTGGTATAGCGTCATTAAGTAACGCAGCAGAATCGGAACCGCCATTGACCAATAAGTCTATCGTATTGATTTACAAATTATACCTTAAAAACCTTGAGTAGGACTGTAGGCTACTCTAACGATTAGAAGGCTCCCCCACTTAACGCGATCTTCCATTTCTACGTAAAAAAATCAGCTGGTTCTCTACGTTCAGATCCCACTCGGACCAGTCTACCGGTAGCCAAGTTAGCTAGGACACGCTTTTACTTTTCATTGGCCTAGGTCATGGAGCGACCCACTAACCTTTGGAGCAAACGGAAAATGGAAACTTTCTCTCTTCGCGATGGATGCTTTTTTTTCCTCGAGCGGACCCCAAGGGACACTCGGTAATCAATAGTGACGTCGTGAGCATCACCTTGGGGGTCATCGTGAACGTTTTGGATTCTCGTGCAGATGATCCGTTGACCCCGTGGACGTGACCTGATGGAACAGGAAGGGAAAGACCCCACGAAAAACAATAACGCGAAGAATGAACGAGACGGAACAATGGTTCGGGAATATCACGGTTATTAATGAAGTTTTCTTTTCCGACTGATGGACCGGAGGGCATTCAGTGAGCAAATTCGATTTCCGATTCGATTTGATTAATGATTCATCTACATCTAAGAAATACAGTGCAAGCCACCACTAGGGTGTGTGGCACGGAGTGATTCCACACCAGGTATGCAGAGCACTCATCCCAGTTCAAATCAGAACCACGCACGTTCCCCTGGATGCCCGGCGCCGACCAAAAGTAGTCAGAAAAACAGTGCGTGGTCAGGCCAGAAACTAGGAGAGTGATACGTAGAAGAACATGCTACCATGCAGTACACTACTCAAGACACAACCACCGGTTAGTATTATTAATGCAACGGACAAACAGCACCACAACGCACTAAATCATGGAAGAGTATATCATGTCGGAGATTACATGCTTTACAAGTTTAGTAGCTAATAATCATGTAAAGATACTTAACACTACTGAAGAAACCTAATTAACCTAGTCAGTATCCTATAAATTATCTATCGCAACTATTGTGGTCCCATATTTTACGTGGAAAAAATGACATTTTAATTTCAATCGTTTCAGGCGTAACCTTGTGGAAGTCCATTTTTAATAAATGATAACACCAACTAAGTATGTTTCAATCCACAGATTTACTTTTATCGGTCATACTAGTTTCGACGCTTCTGCGTCATCTTCAGGTACAAGTTTCTCACACTATGCACGGCCATGTAGATGTAGATGGGTGTTTGGCAGAGGGAGCTTTATAACCAACATGCACTAGAATGTACCAATAACTTTCATCAGCATCCCCAACAATATAGGTATGCTACCAATGCAACAGAAACTATTTGAACCAATAAAAATTATAGCTATGTAAACGAGGTACAAGAGTCATGCAGGGTAAATGCAAATTATGATCTAAATACTGAATGACAAATTAAGACACAAGCATTTGGGAGAAAATCAGCTAATCAGTTACACTACCTGTCGACTAACCTACTTCAAAGTGTCATTGGCAGCCATAAAGGTATCTTATCGACCGCGGGAAATATGACATTTTAAGCCTTTCTGTTGGATTGGATTGGATTTTTGGGGAGGCGACCGACGGCTAAGGTCATTTGAACCATAGAGTATAGGTAAGGGAGGAAGGGTGGATGGAAACCCGGCATCGGCATTAGCCTGCTCTTAACGAAAGGCGCCAAGGGGACCACGGTTTAACGTCTCATCCGACAGACGGAGTACTCCACTTGAAGTGCCCTCCACAAGACACTCAAGTAGGGATCGGGTTCCTCTGAAAAACATCCGCTACTGCAGGGATTTGAACCCTGGCCGCCCGTGTGGTAGGCGAGTACTCTAACCACCACACCAACCCGAACCCCCACCTTTCTGTTCTACTATCCATTTCCATAATGTCATTCTTATGATATGATCTACTGTAGCAAGCAGGAGTCCTTAAGATATTAATAACCTCGTCAGAAAATAAATCGGTTTTGACTTTACTCAAATTGGTTTCCTTACCCTTTTCATCCATCAAAGTGACGAAAGGTAAAATCATTCACGAGTTTTGGAGATACGTATTCAGTATTACTCATCCGTAACGGATATCTGTGATCAATTTCCCTTTCATTTTAGATTGCCCAAAGGAGTGACCACCGAAAGCGACTCTCAAGGCCAGGTTACGCGATACATTAACCCGGATGTGTGTTCATGCACAAGTTCATGTACGAATACATTAACCAAATAGAGTAGGTTGTATTTTCCTGTTCATGCGTCCATGCATTCGTACAAGTTGGTGTGGTCACACGATGAATTTTTTGCGTCCATTCACGCGTTCATGCATTCACACGCGTTAAATAGTACGGGTTAATTTATCGTGCAACCAGGGCTTCAGAAAGGCAATCCTCAACTATTTTTTATTTTTTTATTTTTATTTTATCTTCACTATCCCGAATACAGCCCAGTGGGCCAATTCACGTCGGGCGTATAACTGTAACAACGTACAAAACACAAACACCCATGTCCTGGACAGATAATATTCTACCCAGGCGGGACTCGAACCCGCGACCCTCGGGTTAGCAGGCGAGGTCTTTACCACGACGCCGCCAGGGCCGACAAACTTTCGTAGACTTGGGATTTTGAAGCCCCAACTGCAAAAGTGATATCGTCGATATAATATAATCGAGTAAGTTTTTAGTCAAGAGATAAAAAGGATATCCGCACTCGAAACCAATGTCAGTCGCGTGATCTGTCAGTTGCAAGGCACTCTGCTTGGTAACTCAATGATCACATCGAACTGGCATATTACACCGCGCAAAAATTTCGGATCATCCTGGGATAGTTGTCAGTACAGCTTCAGCACATTAGCTCGATTTGGCAAACTTAACACTTATAGTCCGCTATATATATTCTAGTTACTTTAAACCTCCACTACTTACAACATATGAATGAGTGATCTTGAAGATATCTACTGCGTATTCACGTCCAGAACCAGCACCTTAGATTGGTTAACAAAACGGCTATCATCGAGGTATACGGACTGGGCACTTGCTATGCTGGCCAATGCTAGAAACTGAAGCCAGTCTGCTATCTTCGTTGGCCTCCATTTTTCAATAGCGCTTGCTGGCTAACGCACTGATTTTGCAATTTTACTGTGTTTTCGATCAATAACTTACCAGAAAACAGCATGCGCTTAATTTTTAAATATGCATTTCCTCACACGTTTTATTTATTTGAGTCTATAACTATCTGCATTCCCGGTGAAAACTATTATAAAATCGATTAGAATCTACATAACTCAGTAACTAACATATATTTCAAGAATTACTTGCCTTAAATGTCAAACACATGGTTGATATTCTTGCTTCACAACCACCAATTCGTCCATTCCGTCGTGCCATCCAATGGAACGTAAGTAAAGAGCAGGGATTAGTAATGTGGTTGTTGTTCCTGTTGTCAGGCATCAGTTTGATGACACAGTGCCCTCTACATATACCTCAATGACTGCTACCGATCATCCTGACGTAAATGTGTACAACAATCGATCCTCGTGTGGTTGTTTGACGTGTGAGGTAGTGACGAACGCGGCTTTACACACGGAAGCCGACTTAATGGAAGTAGCGATATCTCGAATCGAATCGCTACTCGCAGGATATCATTCTTCTAACGCGTAACTTCCGGTCCTTCCCCCCCCCCAAATAAATGGACAACTACAGTAAACAATGAATATGTCAATTTGAATATTGCCTGATTTTGGCGATAATTGGCGTTAATTTATCGCTGTTCGATTCCACCAGGCATTCGTCGATGTCATACATTTGTATGAATTACATTAATTGTGCAATATAATCAGTCATCACAAGTCATAGAAAGTCATCACAAAAATGCCTTACCTATTCTGTGGGTGGAGTGACCATTAAATCTACACATACAGAAAAATATCTTGGAATTACCTTGACATCTGATATATTTATTTATTTAAGTAATTGCTCACATACAGCATTTCTGCCAGTTTACAGTGTCGCGGTAACAATAATATCATGGGGATTACACATACAATACATATAAGGCGCAGAATTAAAGAAACTAGGTTTTGTTAAACGTATAATAGGAAGGTCTTCGGGTGAAAAAGTCAAAGAGAGATGCTACTTGGCTCTGGTTAGGCCACACCTCGAATAGGCCGCGAGCATTTGGGACCCTGGGTCAAATAGATTTAAGCAAAAAAAATCGATTAAATACAAAGGAAAGCAGCGCGCTTCGTTAAAAACTGCTACGAGCGTACATATAGTGCCTCGCAACTTTTAGAGGGATTAAGATGGGAGCCCCTAGAGACTCGGAGGCTACACGCTAGGCTTGGGTTGCTTGATAAATTCAGCACTGATATTTTTCAGAGCGACATAGAGAATATAATCATGACTCCTCACTACATCCCTAGGTCTGGCAGACGCGACAAAATAAGAGAGATACACTGCCGAACAGATAGGTACAAGAACTTGTTCATTCCGCGAACAATAAGCGATCACAACAAAAATTAAGCTCACTTAATACACTCCTATAATTCATGTCACCATTTCATCTCCAAAAAAAACTTGCACCTTTACACGGCTGGTGACCTAACACCCCCTGCCACACGTCCATGCGGCGGCTCGCGGGGTGTTGTGCAGATGTAGATAATATCGTATAAAGTATCAGAATTGGGATAAAAAGTATTATTAACTACTAATATAAAAATTCCAAAGCCTGTCTTCGCGTAATTATACATTTTCAAGGCCAAATACATATTGACACACGGAGAAATGAGTCCTCCTAATTCATTCGTTTTTTTACATTTTTTATCTCCGTTCGCTGCCATGTTACCAATATTTCACCGGATGCGATACGATTTTCTCGCAGAATCGATATGCTACTTACAAGCAAAACAGAAGTCGGTCTACTTTTCCCTGCAAATGCAAGATTCGGTCGATTACTACCACCATCGACCCCTATAGCCAAGGAATTCCGTGCTTACATTTCGAAGTGTCGATTGCAAGCGACCTGTAAGGCTACAGTCAGAGTTATAGTTTTCATGAGCGAATTCGTCTTTTGAGCAACTTTTCGCAATCGGCTGAATGTTCGAGCGAACGATTTTAGCAAACTTATTGAGATCGACAGATCTCTGTTTTTTTGCCGATATATTTAACATGTTACGCCTCAATAGTTCAAGCGGTAATTAGCAACTATTAACTTGGAAATTAGCGGAACGATTTATCCTTTATGTAGACAAATTAAACTCATGGTTTAAATTTTTTCTCATTATTTCCAATTAGCGTTTACGAACGTAAACGAATTTACAAAAATTTACGAAATACAAACAAACGAATTACGTTTTACGAATTTACAAAAATTACGATGCGAAAAAGTTTTTCTTCGGGCTTTGGAAACGAGAAGCACGAAAGATTCAGCTTATCCCATAGCAATGATCATGTCTTATTGTAAAAAAAATGAGAGTAGGTTAGCGGAACTTTGTGGAGTGCTCATCTGTTGAAATCATCGAAAGAAACTTTAACTAAAGCATTTTCCTCATCGGGAGATCTTCTCTCCTCTCCCTCCGTTGATGTCTTAAGGAAATTGTTTCCCCCTTCACCACCTCAGCTGATGGGCCGAGATGTGGATGGCGGAGAACCTTGAAACTTCAGAACATAACTTGCCCTAAAGATCCTTTACACTCCACGAAAATGCCAGGGACAGGTCATTGCCGCAACACACTTATGGATGATAGTTTGGCGGGAGCTGCAAACTTTATTGCCTCTGGCGGAGGGGAGGCTAAGGAGGGGAAGACGGAAGATATGGATGACGGATGTCGAAACGACCCCGAGAAAATAAATCTCTTCTGTGGGTGCATTGTACGTAAGTCTAAACTGACCTAAGGTCAGCACTTAGCGCAGTTCTACATCTACATGCCTCCCTGCGAGCCGCCGCATGGGCGTGTGGCAGGTGTTAGGTCACCAGCCGTGTAAAGATGCAAGATTTTGGGAGATGAAATGGTGACGTGTATTATGGGAGTGTATTTAGTGGAGCTCAATTTTTATTGTGGTCGCTTATTGTGTGCGGAAAGAACGAGTATTTCTACCTATCTGTTCGGCTATAAGTCGTGAAACACAATAAGATTTTTCCGTGAGACAAATTATATTTTTCCACCTCATAATCACATTTGCATTTAGCACCAAATAATTTGGAGTTCAATTTGCAAATGGAATTATGAGGAAGAATGGTGTTACTGATAAAATCAAATGAAGGGCATGTTTGCAAATAGATACTCGAAACATGAGTTAAGTGACATTGGAATCATTTTGTGAGGAAACACCTTACCGACGGCCTGGCGTAGCTACACCCGAATTTTCTCTTTTTCGACGAAAATTCAATTTCCCGCACTGATAAATTACACTGGTCGGCATGAAAATCCTCCCACGAGGGTGAAAGGGTGTACCGGATAGATTTCGAGACGCTGATTACGAATATCTCATCGAGAAAGTTCCAGCACGTAAGGTTTTTTTTGGCAGGGTGCTGTTTCCATAAATGACAGAAAAATCGTATTTTTGGTATTTAATATGTGTTTTCCGTGTTTGGAGTGCATAATTCTCAATTTTTATCTTAATCCAAAAACTGTTACTAGGCTTTATCCCAGGAACATTCTATTCTCTAGCTCACGACCCCCCCGGAAACGTACCCCCTCCCCATGGGTTGCAAAGATTTATTGTGGTTACACACTGCATACACTAAAACCTAGGCGTTATTGACGGAGAAAGGTTTCGTAATCAACTTGCGATCATTCGTCGGCTCCCTTTTGTCTAGACGACAGACAGATTGTTTAAAAAAAGGTGCCAAGACATACACCACGTTGTCGCGTGAAACAAATATTTCAGTTTCGAGTTGATCTTGGTGTTAGAAGGTGGTGTTACGCTGTGTCTGTGTATACCGTAGGTGAAAAATATTTCTGCGTGAAATATTGACGTTTGTGTTAAACGAACATGCCGAGAACTTGCAATAATTCGACAGATTCATTCTGCTACATACGTGGGGAAGTGATTTTCAAGGGACAAAGCAGGCCATTGTCACCGTTCCTGAAGACAGTCTACCATCTGTACTTCGGGTGTAAAATCGGCGACCAGGATCGCGTTTGGGCTCCGAAACAAAGTTGTAACTCGTGTGCGCGTACTCTCACAGGATGGTTGAAAGGTACACATAAATCGATGCCGTTCGCCGTACCTATGGTTTGGCGCGAGCCCCGTGATCATGTTTCAGACTGTTACTTCTGCCTGCAGTAACTTTCTAGGGAATCATAAGTCACCTGATTACAAAGACATTGTGGGCAGGTTAATTACTTCATTTCGTAACATGGGATGTAATATGTCCCTAAAGTTACACTTCCTGCATTGCCACCTGGACTTCTTCCCTGAAATGTACAGCTTGGGGGAGGTCTCTGACGAACACGGGGAAAGGTTTCACCAGCAAATAGCTACGATGGAGAGGCGCTACAGTTGTAAATGGAGTGTAAATATGTTGGCAGACTTCTGTTGGAATGTGACACGCGAGACAACCTGTAGTAATTACAAGGGGAGTTGGAAAACCAAGTGACACGAAAGTGTTAAACTTTTAACTTTTTATGTAATTTTATCTGCATAATTTATATTGATATTTAAATTATAACGTGCAAATTATTATGGGTGGAGAATAGCATCTTTGGGCGGATATTGAAACACCCCCCCCCCTCCTCCCTGAAAACTGGTACGTCCTGGAGAAAAGGGTTACGGATTCGAACTCAGAAGCTCGAAACCTATAGGAATCAGCTATTTTCGTTCGTGGGAGCGAAAAAAAGTTTCATTTTGCCGACCAGTGTTATTAGTTTTCAACAGACGACCTTTGATTTTCTTGCTTAGAATAGAACTCTAGTTTTGATGAATAAATTTTTTGGCTTTTGATACCATTTTATTGCGGTTAATTAACATTCCGAGGCTATTGTTAAGCTTTTTAACATTTGTTTTTTTTCGAGTATCGAGGAGTTAGCCCTGTCTCAACCCCCAACCTGGAGGACCAGGGTTTGATTTTGGAGTGAGTGTCCATCTCCTACATGAGTTGCTTCCACTACAGCATTCCCCTATCCGCCACCTGGGGACACGTTCTCCAGGGGTTACACGCTCCCCCGAGGAAATAATGATGACGTGACCAATTATTACGTAACTAAGCAGTAATCAAAAGCTAACAAAAAAGAATAAATAATTCAATTGTATATAAATGTCATATACACAAAATAATTGTCACATATGGGATGTGTCAGATGAAGGAGAAAACAAAAGAATTGCTAAATGTTACGGAGATGGATTACTGGAGACGATTTGCGTATGTATTCAGACGGGAAAGAATCACGAATGAGAGAATAAGAAATGTAATGGAAGTAACCCACACAATGGTTGATGACACTTTTAAAAAACAGCTTGTGTGGTATGGTCACATACAACGTACGGCGAACAAGAGATTACCTAAGCAAATCTTAATCTGGAATACACATGTTAGGAAAAGAAGAGGAAGGCCCAGAATTGGTTGCAGATAAGGAATACAAAAGGTAATCGGAGAAAAGCAGTTGCCAGAAGGCCAGTGGATGAATGAGGAGCAATGGCGGTTGGGCATCGGATAGCGTCGTAGAACGTCAAAAAACCCAATAAATGTATAATTTAGATTTAATTTAGGTTCATTATTTTTTTTCTGTACCCATGAGTTGGGTGGTCATACAAATATAATTGCTGATTGATCTTCTAATTCTATTTACTCATCATTAGGAGGACTTCAGGCTGTTGCTCAATCTATTTCATATGAAGTAATTTTAGCTTTGATTTTACTGTCTTTAATTTTTTTCTGTATGTAAGGATATTCTGTAATTAATATCCATTTGAAAATATTCAAATATGGCGAGTGAATTTTTTTTTTGAAGAAATTGCCATGAGAAAAATTCGGCCTGGACCGAGAATTGAACCACGGACCTTTGGTTTGCCATGGATACAATGCAAATAGATCTTATCTTTATGAAGCCTGGATTGCGTAGTGGTCTGCGCGTTGGTCCGGCAACCCAAAGGTCCGTGGTTCAATTCCCGGTCCAGGTCGAATTTTTCCCATGGCGATTTCTACACAAACATTCGCCCGCCATGTTTGAATATTTTCAAATGGCCAAGCACGGCATAAGTGCTGCTGAAGGATACTCTCCTTCATCAGTCCTCATTAAGTGCTGGTGAAGGATACTCTCCTTCACCAGCACTTGGCTGTGTCTTCTTTGAAGCTCTATTCTCCTAAGATCTAGTTGCCTTGTATCCATCAAAATTGCCATGTGAATCAGGAAGTCTGGATAGCGTAGTGGTCTGCGCATTGGTCCGGCAAATTAAAGGTCCGTGGTTCGATTCCCGGTCCTGGTCGAGTTTTTCTCATGGCAATTTCTTCTATAGTATTCATTCATTTAAATTATATAACTTCTTTTCTCGCTAAATATAGACGTGGATAATTTGCCTCCCATTTCGTTGTTCGAATGCCATGCAGCAAAATCCTGCGGGGAATGGCTAATTGATCAGCGAAACTCTCTTTTCAGTAGAATTCTCGGGGTATTACCAGAAGTCAAACAGCAGAAGTCGTTCAAGGATAGAGTCTGACAAAATTCTGAATTATGTCCCTCCTCTTTTTCCTCAAAAGGTTATTCGTCCGTTCTTCCTCGTGTGATTCCTTAATTAAGCCTTCATATTTTCCCTGTTCACATCAATATTTACATTAAGTTTTCCCTATTATTAACACAACAATTCACATTAAGTTTTCCCTATTCATATCAATACCAAGAATGCCGTTCGAATGAGTCAGAGCTGAGCAACAAAAACATGCAAAACAAATGAAACATCTATCGCACCCTAACCCACTCCGCTCATAAGATTCAGCGCACTTCCATTGCTCTTCGGAGAGAGCTTGGAACGGGTGAGTTACACAACCCATGAACCGACCGCGACTCAACCGTGAAATGTCGTAGGCAGTTGCAAAATTAATTGGGATATCTCGAATGGAGATGACGTGCCATTAGAATTATTGCCGTGCCCTACTTGGAAGTTGCATCCATATTTTTCTTGCGTAAGGTTTTTCAGTGGGACATAACCTCTAATGGGACCGTATAGTAATAGACCAGCAATATGGAAGTCAACGGCAAAATTTTTAAGTTTCACCCAAAGCGGGAAAAGTAACCTCTCTCACTTTTATTTGGAAAGAAAGGTATATCCTCGTTCTTTTAGTAAGAATAGAAATTGGAATGGAAATAATATCGTCTGAAAATTATAGAAAAAATATAGGTCTTCAAAGTTTTACAAAATTTCTGCTAAAAAAATATATGAATTAGCAATAATTATGTACTGAAAGAACTGTAAAATTGACATTAACATACAAATGACAAAATTTCATGTTTATGAATCCATGTAGAAAATGTACATTCGTAATATAATATACGCCCACGAAATGGCATCTGAAGATGTAAAGTGTTTTCACGTTTACATTAATATATTATAAATTATATAGGTGGTCAACTTATATATGACGCGACGGGCGCAGGTGAGGGTGGCTGATGGTGAATCAGGGTGGGCAACTCTAGGTCGAGGGGTAAGGCAAGGGTGTCCGTTGTCGCCGCTGCTTTTCAACATTTATGCTGAGGAAATGGTAAGACAGGCATGGGAAGAACTTAAGGTTGGAGTGAAAGAGGGAGGGAATCTTATAAAATCGGTTAGATTCGCGGACCATCAGGCATTGGTTAGTGGATCTTCGAAGAGACTACAAGCTTTGGAAGATGCTTTAGATATGCAGTGCGGGATATTCGGAATGAAGATAAATCATAAGAAAACAAAAGTAATGGGATTCTCTAGGACGATGAAGGCGAAGCTTGTGATTAAAGTTGGAGGACACAAACTAGAGCAAGTAGAACATTTTAATTACTTAGGTAGCGCACTAGAGGAAAATGGGCATAGTAGTAAAGATATACGGAAGAGAATAGCGCTAGCTAAGGAGGCGTTTAGTAATAGAAGAGAGCTGATGACGGAGACACTGGGGAAGGATGTGAAGAAGAGGCTGGTGAAGAGTTTGATATGGAGCGTAGCGTTGTATGGGGCAGAAACGTGGACCCTGAGGAAGGAGGACGAGATTAGGCTGCAGGCATTTAAGATGTGGGCGTGGAGAAGAATGGAGAAGGTTAGATGGACGGAAAGGAAGACTAACGAGGAAGTGCTGGAGATGGTGGATGAGGAAAGGAATCTTTTGAATGAAATCCGGGAAAGGCAGGGTAAATGGCTGAAGGAGGTAATAAAGGGTGATTGGTTGCTGAAGAGTGTGATAGAGGGAAGGATGTTGGGCAAGCGGGGAAGGGGAAGACAGAGAATAGGTTTCATGGACGGGATGAAGAAGGGTAGATTTAATGCAGAGGAAAAAAAGGATATATTAGAGGGAGATAGGCCCCGCAATGTGTAAAAGGCCGGGAGCGGATTCTCTGACATCCAACAAAACCTACCTTTACCGGTAGAATACCAAATAATAGTGATAATATAGGTGGTCATCATTATAACCAATCAATATGGCAAATTGAGAGAATCCGCCACTTCTCTGAGCAAAAATGTTCTTCCAGGAATAGTTTTTTTGCATGATTGTCGAAGGATATCACCTAGGCAGTAGGTGAAACGGGTGTAAAAATTTAAATTCTAACGCCCCCAATAAACAACCTTTATTGTTAATTCAGAGTGTGAATGCCGACTACTCTTGGGGAAAATCCATATTCCCCAAGCAAAAACATTAGTTATGCTTATCTGCACATCTACCTTTCCATTCGTTTATTAATTTAGTGCAGTGATTATAGAGATGGGTAAATCACCGAAATTTTCATTTGAGGTAAATAACCGTGGTAAATTACGATGATTTTCGAAAATAACCGTAATTTTCCGGTAATTTTCAATTTGCTGCAATTGATAGATATTTGAAGTTCAATCGGAAAGCCAAAAGCAATAGCAAGGGGATAATGACATTTAAACCATTAAAAATGCTACAGCAACGTATTAGGAATAAAGGAAACTTAAAAACAAATACGCCAGCCCACGCACAATACAGCGTTCTTTTGTTTGGTGTCAGAAATGTTTGTACAGACCGTAGAAACGATGGTCCCCCAAATATTCCACAAATGAGTTGGACGTGCCTCTATTTATTATTGCGAGTGTGTAAAATATATATAGACTGGCTTAAAATAACATGTTTGGAACATATCGGAATGAAAAATATCTGAGACGGAGGGGACTACCCATGTTGCACTGACGGTTGGGCCAACGTTGGGAAACAGTGCCACGGTTGGGGAATGGTTCCGTTACCTTTAGGCCATTGGGCCAACGTTGGGAAAAAGTGCCATTTTCACGGTTATTTCCACGGAGTAGGATATAAGGGGGCGATCGCCATGGTGAAATTTTGGGACGGGGGATCAGCAAGGAACAGATGCCAAAATAATCCGCAACGCGACGCCACTGTGCGGCGGGCGGTCCCAGCAAGGCATTGGGCCGTGCTCTACCTATAATGATTATATCACCGATTTCTATGTACCAGACCAGCGGAAACGAAATTTTCGCTCGGTAGAATCACCATAGACCCTTGAAAAACAAACTCCGAAGATGTCTACGAATGTAAATGCAGGAAAAGGCAGCTATCGCAGGAATACATTCCCATAACAAATGTGCCACGCCCACCCATCCTACTCCGTGGTTATTTCTTATCCGTTGGGCCAACGTTGGGAGATGGTGGAAGTCGCAATCGAAAGGAGGAAACGCGATCGAGATATCGAGTTAATACCAAGTAGGTGGATCGGAAGTTCTCATTGAGGTTCAAAAATGGAGGAGGCATGGTCGAGAACACTCATTGGCGAAGGCGAATGGAAATCGTGGCTTTTTGCATCATCTCCGCCTTTACCATCAGTTTCTGGGAATAGCTTTACCTTTGAAATTTTGTTGAATTGAAATCGAGTTTGAAATTACCTAGTTCTGACGTAAATCAAACTTGACCCCCCGGAACGTGAGCCTGAGTGAGATCTATATAGCGTGCCGACCGTAATGGCGGAATCGAGTTATCACGAAGTAGGTGGGTAGCTTAGAGAAAGGGGAAGGTAATTAGTTCGGCACTTGCATACACCAACCAATGTTATGCCTAATGGCAGTACACATTAATATAAAAAATGGTTGTATGATTGTTGGTTAGTGGTGGGGGAACTGTTGAGCCAACGGTTGGGGAACTGTTGTACCTACGGTTGGAGAACCTTTGGGCCATTACAGAGAAAACGACCATGAATAACCGTTGACCAACCGTTGCACGTAACAGTTCCCCAACGTTGGCCCAACCGTTGGTGCTACATGTGTATTGTCTAATATTACGATAATTTTCAGGAGCTGCGGTAAATTACGTAACATACCACGGTAATTTACGAAAATTTCCGCAGTAATTTTTAGAATGGCTCATCTCCAAGTGAATTTAATCATATATACTCACTGCCCAAAGTTCAAATGTTTGAATCAGTTTCTTTCTCTATGTTAGCTCTCTTGAAAATCTTTATGAACTTTCAACCAGAAATTTCCAGCACTTTACTCAGTGGTCTGTACTTCATGGCTGGTAAAGAAAATAGAGATGCTATTACCCTGCGATTGGTTATGCTCAATAACTTTATAGAAAGATTGTAGATTTCAGTCTGGTTTCATTCTTTGCACATATTGATATTCCTCATGATATTAATGATCATTGTGGGAAGAATGGGGAAGCAATGGCCATTTCTAGCCATATATGTCCATCATGCCAAATTGAAGAGGATAAGAAAATGTAGCAACATTAATTATATGATGATTTTGTCACCTTTTTTCAAGCCTCCAAAGAAATTTTATCAATTTCCTATTTTCTGAACTAATACAGCATGTGACCCATATGGCTCCTTTCATGCAAAAAGGGCCAGGTAGTGGCATTTGATTCCTGGTGATATGGAGCACAATATTCTTCTCCATGACAGTAGATCCAAATAACACAAATTGATTCAGATTTAACGAGACCGTAAAACATGAGGATAACTCCCTCGCACACACTATTGATCCACTCTCTTATATTCTATTGGGTGACCATGGTTTCAGAAGAGCTACCATAAGTTTCATGGTATTAAACTTTACTTGTATGCCTAAGATTAGGAGAATTGGATGGATATGGTGGTAAAGTCCTGGCTTAATCCCATTCCAGGAGCTCAAATGTGAATCCCAGAAGTGACGGAGATTCCTTTTGGGGATTCATGACCTTTTTTGGGCCATATTAGAAGGGCTTTTAAAGGTACTACTCCATCTGATGGATGGGATGTAAATCAGAGAACCCTTTTTTGCTGTACTTAATAGTAAAATAGTCCACACCTTTTCTTCAACTCTAAAGCAAACCTTCCTTTATCATCTGTCATATCTGCCCTCATTGGCATAAAGTACTGCAGTGACTGCTGGTATCCTCTTCAAATGACCAAACAATCAATTCTTTTATGCTACCTATATTTATGTAAAAGGCAAAAAATCACAGAATGAGAATAAGAAATCTGCTAAAAAATAAATCCTCCAGAAGGATACATTCTTGGCAAACATGTGCGAGCATTGATAAGGACAAGTTGTAGCAAAGTTGATTTATTCCCTCAAAGATGTTAAACTCTTTTGTTCCTCACAGGTTTTTAAGAGGGTTTTTGCATTATAATTGTTACACTCAAAGGGGGGTAATGGAAGATACATTGTAGACACCCTAAAACTTACTTTGGCTGCTCAGACACAAATTTCTGAGGAATTAATACCTGTTAACAAGCAGGTTTATTCCACAAAACACATGTCAATGCACATGTACCCTTACCCTTGGTTAACATTAGGTAATTGTCCAATAAGTAAATGCCTTGAAGATTTATCAGAAGCAAGACAAATCACTATTAATATTTTTTTTTGATTTAATTTTTGTTTTTACATTTTCGCAGCGATTAGATGCACTAGTATCAACCATTCCGAGCATACTGCTACGTCGTGAACTTTAACGGTTCAAGGATTCGTCCCTCCTGCAGGGAATGTTGTCAGGAGACTGATGAAGATGTATCCATTCTCATCTGGTCGGACCGTTGGAATACTGACCATTCTTGTCATGGATTTAAAAAATAAATAAAAACTCAATATATAAAAAATCAAATATAAAACCAGAAAATGTGTTAATGATTGGTTGTCACACCCATATTTTGGGAAAGGTATCTTTCCCACACACTGCTTAAGTGATAACCATCATCCCTATTAAAATTTATAGGCCGTTTAGATATTTCGACTGCCTCTCTAATTAGTTGTGGATAATAAGCAGATGTTCTTGCAATGACTTTGGCCTCATCCAGGAGGATCTTGTGCCCTGGTCCCGACATGAAATTATTGGTGAATGCTGAAGTCTGCTGTTGTCTTTCCTTTAGTGCACTTTCATGTTCTTTCAGCCATGTCTCAATCTTCGGTTTGGTCTGTCCAATATAACTAGAGTCATGCAAACACGGAATCTCATATATCCCTTCCATTTGGAACTGAGGAATAGTATCTATGGCGGATAGAAGGAAGCCTTTGATTTTCTTCATTGTGCCACTTCTGGTCTCAATGTTGGCTTTTCCCAAGATGCGAGCAATATGGATATTGTTGTTCTGGATATATATGGAAGAACTGCAAAAGCACATGGCTTGGTCTTATCCTTCGGGGCCTTGACTTCTCTTAAAGCTCTCCTCATGAATGAAGTAGCAAACCCATATCTTTTTAAAATTGAAAAGAGATGTTCCATTTCAATTTTTATGCTATCTTCATCGGATACGGCAAGGGCTCTATGTTTTAAGGTCTTGATTACACAGGACTTCTGACGTGGGTGATGGTGTGACGCCGCATTCAAGTATCTGTCTGTGTGGGTCTTCTTTCTTAAGACCGAATGCCCCAAGCTACCGCCCTGCCTTCTCCTTACTAGTACATCAAGCAACGATAAGGAGCCGTCTTCTTCGATTTCCTTGGTGAACTTGATGTTATCATGAATGCTATTCAGGTGTTCATGGAACTTTTCAAGAGCATCTTTCCCATGTGGCCAAATGACAAATGTGTCGTCAACATATCGGAGCCAGCATAATAATTTCAGAAATCAAAAACTTTTAAGTAATGGTCCACTAATATTACTTAAAAGTTTTTTATTTCCCATATGGAGAGGTTCCATTAAGTGAAACCCGAATTTATTACTCATAATGCTTTCAATTCACTCGAAGATAAAGCTTCAGCTTCAAACTTCTCCATGAAGAGGTTTGCTATGACCGGAGAGAGAGGAGATCCTATAGTAGCTCCCTCCACTTGAGAATATATTTCTCCATTGTAGCGTAGATAGTTGTACTTAAGGCATAATTCTGCGAGGTCACTATCAATATTGTTCATTAGCAAAGTATCAGTATCAGGAGTAGGATACTAGTTGCTGAGAATATACATGCAAGAATGTATCTTTCAAATATTTATAACCTTTCCATTTAATAAATTCAACCATCTTAATAATTTGTTACATTGAAATATAATTGTCCCAATGACACCCATGCATCGGGCCACTTCTTCCATTCCACTGTAATGGGCACAGCTCTTCTAATGAATGGTTCTGGTTCATGTCCACTCAGCCTCTCTCTGCAATATCCTTCTGGTTGCCAAGGGTTGATGGGATTACTACTCATAAATCTTCCTCTCCATTGGTATTCATCTCACTAATGATTGAATACTGATAATTGTCTCCTCATTGACTGCATCTGATCTCATGCTCAAGTCGAGTCAAATCTCCTTTCACTATCTCCTGCTTGTGTCAATTCCCAAAACCTCTTTACTCTCCCCAGTAACTGGTAATCATAGCTAAAATTCTGTTTACATTATTGTTAGTTTTGTTTGTTTATCTCAGCCAATATTTATTTATATATGTGGGTTTGTTAATAATTTTGATTATTACATGCCCTCATTCAAATAACAATTCAATAATTCTATCGCATGAGTGAATCTCCCACAGTCATCGTGCCATTTGACCTTTGCAGAGCTTCTGTTGTAAAAATATTTGCTACCACCCTAAAATGAAATGTATGGAGTAGCTACATTACATTTTGTATAAAATCCATGTAAAAGCACAGTTTAATTTTTCTCTTCCAAAATATAAATAAAATTTCAGCGAGCTCATTTCTCACCAAGCTTTGGGGTGAAATAATTGGCTCAGCTGGTTACATATATAGTTTTCTATTGATCCATTGCCTCTGATAGTTTTATATATCAACCCAGTTGTATGAATTACACTTATTTTGGGATAGTTGACGATTTGCTTGGACAAGCAGTGCTATGATTTCCCTTATGGAGTGGATTTGGCATGTAGTAGTCAGAGCCAAGAGGGTAGATGATAAAAGAATTAATGGTTAAGTAGCAGAATATGATAGACAGATGATTTACCTTGGGAATGAAGATGTATGCAACGATATTCGTGGCATTTTTTTCAATGAATATCTCCCTTCTTCCAAAACTTCCTTCTTTGGGCTTACTTCTCCTATGTGGAATGTTTACCTTACTGACTCACTGGAGGACTCAAAGTGCATGTCTAAAGCATCTTGCCTAACACGTTGCTCCAATGAGGCCATTAATGCCTACAACCCTAAACTGTATCAACCATCTTCTTTCCTAACCACCTCTTGTTAACAACTTGAACCACAATCTTTCTCAAGCCAAGTCTACTATCATAAACATGATTGTTTTTATGCCTCTGATGACTCTGCTAATAAAAGGCCCTAACTCTTTCACCAACCTCCCTCCAAGTTGATGTGATTCCTTTGCAGCAATGATTAAAGTCTGACTCCACTTTTTTAACATAAAGCTCATGGAAATGAGGTTCAATTCAGGTTATTTCTTGGTCTATGGTTTTTTAAAAAGTGATGCCAACTTGGAAACCATTTGGAAAGTCATTCTACTGGGCTCATATCTCTTTTTGCTGCTGCCTCACAGAGGTACCGATGCTGCACCAGCCACAATGTATCTATCTCCTACCCTCAAAACTATTTTACTCTAATATTACTTCATACTATATAACCCAAATATATTAACCAATATATATATATAATTATTATAACATGAGTAGTTACCTCTACTTCCAACAGTCAAATTGTAAACGTAATTGAAGTGTGTAGCAATGCTCAGTCACCATTAGGAGGTTGTGGTCCGTATGGAAGATGTGTAGGAAAATATTTTATTAATGAAGTGTTCCATGGTATCATGTTTTTAAATGCTTGTCCTTGAAGGAATTAGAGTTTGAATATTGATAGGTGGAACTCATCTTCATCCTCAACTAGGGACTTTGAATTAAAACTTTTGGATCGCAGGGATATAACCCATCAATGCAGACGCAGTTCTCAACCAATGTCATTGGAAGGGAGGCACATCTGCAGTATACCTATGTTGGCAAAATTGTGTTGCCCATAGGTGGCTCAAGGAAAGAAAAGTCCTCCCTCTGCCATTATGGTTGAATTCCAGTAAAGTCCATCAATAATAATGACATACTTGCATACATACACATAATGCAACTGGCTTTTGGGGTTGGCATGGTCAAAATTTATATTAGTCAAAGATTATATTAGTACTAGGCCGTTAGTCCTAGAACTCTGGCACACTTTTAATAATTTCCTCAGTGAGGTTCAAAGAAACCATTTTTGCTTCCCTTATGCTCATGCATTGCTTTATACTTGCTTTCCAATACTTAAAATTCCTAATACTCCACCATTTTAGAGTCTCTTCCTCCACATTAGCCCAAGACTTGTGCAGTCTATCTTGTTCTCTTAAATCATTCTCACAACTACCATGCATCCATTTTGTTATTTGACATTCCTCCTTTCTCTCAGCATGGTGAAGCCATGAAAGCTCACTCATTTTTATGCATGTATATTACTGGCATCCAACAGAATGTTGGTTGCATCCAACCCACATTTTTTAATCACCCACTCATCTCTAACCCAATTCATCCTGCATTTCCCACAAACACTTCTCGGGTACCCCACACCCACCGCATGTTGCCTTATCTTATGCTTACCATGACATATCCAAGTTTTGCTAGGTATCATGTAATAATTTTTGCTTGAAGGTTTTCGCAGCTTCTTTTATCAATGTATGGAATTCCTTTCGGGAAATGCTGCGTGGTGCTGATCATTTTTTCTCGACGTTTCACTCCTCCTACTGGAAGCGTTTTCAAGAGAATGAGTGTGCCGTGAGACAAGGCATGGCACACTCATTCTCTTGAAAACGCTCTCAGTAGGAGGAGTGAAACGTTGAGAAAAAATGATCAGCACCACGCAGCATTTCACAAAAGGAATTCCATACATTGATCATGTAATAATATCAGAAGGATACCCCTTTTGTTCACATAGACTTCTGCTTCTCCATATAAACACTCATTTCTAGATACTCTCCACATACTACCAATGATTTTCCTCCTGCATTTCCTACCTTGGAATTTGCATGCCTGATAATGTCTTCGGCTATCTTTCCATCTTTTGAAAACATTTGGCCAAGATAAACAAAATTGTCTTCTTGTTCAATTCCTTCTTCATATTCCCTCATTTTAAAATCATTCTTATCACTTTTCCTATCAAAAACTACTGCTTTGGTCCTTCCATTTGTCCTCAAATCCATTCTCCTTGTTGCTTCATAAAGATTATCCACGGCCCCTTTAATTCCAGTAGTCTCTCAGACAGCAGCTCTGAATCATCTGCATACAATATAATTCACACATTTAAGCCTCCAATCTTAACACTGATATTTTCCCTGCAAGAATATCTCAAACATTTAACCATGATAGCATTGAACAGTTTATGTGACATATTGCACCCTGGCTTTACACCCTCTTTTACAACAAACCAGAGACTGATATGCCATATTAGCTCTCAGACTTACCTTATTAACACCATATGTCACCTTTGTAACATTCAATAACTGCTTATTCACCAATATATCCTTAAAGACCTATTACTGCTGATTTCTATTCACTATGTCATATGCTTTCTCAATCACAAATACACAATGTAAATAATTCATTTCAATATCTATACATTTCTCGATCACTGGCTGAAATGTGAACAGCAGGTCACTGTATCCATTACAAGACATAAATCAAAACAGTACTTGCTATATTCTGTTGGTATATGTCTTCCTCATTCTTCTGATTATAAATTCACTGAAAACTTTTCCCAGAATAAGTACTCAATAAACAAATTACTCTATAATTCTTCCATTCATCATTCAACCTTCATAATTCATCATTCATCCTTCCTGCCTTTACCTTTACACAATGAAATATTTTTACATTCTTCCAATCTGTTGGCATATTAGAAGCTTTTGAATATAAATTCCACCTATATAACCTGTGAGTATTTTATAGTCGCACTTCAGAATTTCACTGGACAACTCATCTGAACCTTTACCTGTACCATTTTTCAATATTCTGACTGCCATCATGGCCTCATTCTCTCCTGATTACTTTCCCATATCATTTTCACATACCTACCAGTATTTCCCAAAACTCATCCTCATCAATTGCACCATTATTAAACAGGCATTTCGGCTCTCGCCGCAGGATTACAACTTCCGTCCCCAGTTTGCAAGCTCTCGCTTATACCCAGGGACTTGGAAGAGGTGGAAGGAAGGGATGGGAAGGGAAGGTTAGCGGAACCGCAGCCCCTTCGAGGCCGACACCAATGAGGCGGATTGAGGTCAAAAGGACCTCAATTGGGCCTTATTAAACCATAATTACCATTATTAAACAATTTACTTTCTACAACAGTCCCTGGCATTTCTTCCATCCCACATAATCTCACCATTCTTACCCTCATTTGTATCCATTCCTCTGGCCTCACCATACTTTGCCCTTTTACCCATATCAAGAGCATATATCATTTAGAGCAATCATGCAAACCACATTCTGCATGCTTTGCGGCAACATAATTTGTTATTATTTGAAGTTTTTTTTGAGGAATTATTGATAGAGCTTAGCATTACTTGCCAGTCACCTGATGATGCCTAAAGAGTCGTAATGGGTCATGTCAGTTAAGTGGATAAGTGCCATTTTCTTTCAGTACAATAAAAGCCTTCCACTATATGCTGCCAGAGATGGCCAATTGTATTTATTTATGTTTCTTTGGCATTTGCGGAAGGATTTATTTTTAATTCATAATGGTAGTTATTTGCTGAAAATTGCTTTTGTTCATTAAGGTATTCCATTCCGACAATTTGTATTACACGCACTGCACTAAGAGGTTAAATTTTATCTTTCTGGCAAAGTAGTTTGGCTCCCCTGTCTCGTCCTCAGCTATCCCCTTCTCTACCTTCCCCTCTCTCCGTCCACTTCACTCCCTCCACTTTACTTTTCCCCTCCACCACGCAGAAGTACGCCAGGATCTTTTGCTTTTGCAATACTTTATATTCCTATGCATTGAGTTTCATTTTAGAATTGCAAGTGAGGTGATCACAGATCCATAGCTAGCATAGGATGGAGTGTTTAAGCCATTTTAATTCAAATAGTTTAAGTGACCCCTATTGTGATGCAGATAGAGTTGTCTGTTGAAAGACTTTAAGTGTACTGAGGTGTCAAAGATATAAATATCCTTAATGGAAAGATGAGCATCATGAAATATGATTTGGATGGAGGAAATAGTTGATTTATGGCTGATAGGGGAGAAATTGTTTAGAAAAGTGAGGAAACTCAAAAGGGACTCGTTTTCATGGATCTGAATGATGAAAATAACCTGTCAAGCATGATGAAGGTAACTGTCTGGTGGTAAGAAACTCCTTCTAAGTTTCTCCATGTGATGTCTTTTCATGGCAAAATTTCCCCAGCCTTGTTCCCATAGCTGTCCCCTTGACCTGAAGAAAGTAGACTGCATTCCAGAATCAATTCTTAAACTTTTATGAGGAAACTAGTGGAGGAGCTGCAAGGAAGATCTCTGTACAATAGGGACTGTGAGCTTCTTGGAGAGGAATATAGATATAAAAGAGAGAGGTTACATCCACCATAGCTATAGTGACATTATTATCAGAGGGAATTTTGATGTTTAGAATTTCTAGGAAGTGATATGGGCTCCAAATGAAGGGAAGGAGTTGTGTGAAGAAGCTTCAGGTGAAAGTCCTGGAAAGCTGAAACGCACACCATATGGGATTCAATTTGGAGATGATCAGGTGCCCATGGATGCAATCTTTGTGACTCCTTGGAAGGGGATAGAAATGTGGGGTTAGTGGTGGGTGTGAGTGTATTGATGTCCGATTTGGGGAGTCCTTCATCAGAGCCTGCTGAATTTGGGAAGTTGTGAATTCCTGCTTGAAACACCTCATTTGGATATAGGCAGATTTAATAGTGGGTGCACCAGGTACCAGGCCTGGGATCCAACTTCCTAAGGGCCCTGCAACTTTACACTTTTTTCTGATGACACCAGGTTTTGATTTCATATGTGTAATTTTAATCAGCTAAAAATTTACAATTGGGGGTAAAACCTCATGCCATGTTTACCTGGGTGTTGCCAGAACTCATATTAGGAGAGGAAGGACTCCCATCCATAACTGTAGAGTTATGTTATGGAGGGAGAGGACATCATCCAGACAGGCTTTGTATAGCAGATTTGGTGTGAAATATCTCTTCCAGAGGGGGGTGGCTGCTTCTTCTAGCCTCCCCCTGACAAGGAGGAAACTAGTGGAGGAGCTACAAGGAAGATCTCTGTACAAAAGGGACTGTGAGCCCATGCATGTTTACATTTGCTTATTTTCATTATGTTATTACTATGCTGCATACAACACTCCTACTATGCTGCATAGGCCCTGTGCAGCTCCACTGCAGCTCATTATGGAGAAATATTATAATTTTTATTACTTCTCTGTTCAAAACTACTAAAGAAATATGGTTAATGTGTGAGAGTCTGTCTCTCTCTCCCAGGGCCTCAATCAACGTTAATCCACCTCTGTAAGTAGTTGGTGTGGTGAATCATTGTCCAGTTTGAGTTGAATTGATCAAATCAAGCAAAAAGCTTATGGATCTACATTGAGAAAAATATTTCAGAAGAAAATATTTCCCTATTTCGATAATTAGACCAGAAGTACCTAAGAGAGCACATTAATCAAATATATTAGACGGTTTTGGAGTGGAGCATGGAATATAACATCACTTTACAGCAGCAGCTTCACAGCATGGAATATAACATGACCTCACAGAGCAGACTCGGAGAATTCTGAAAGTAAAATTGTAGGGGATAGACCTTGAAATTTGGAAATCAGAATGATGAGATTGCCTGAAGTAGAAGACTTTTGGAGAGGAGGCAATGGTTTCAAACACATACAGGAGAAGGAACAATGCTTGGGTAGAGTAACAGAATATATGATAGATGCTTCCTTCTATCTACAAAAATGATAGCCATTATTAAGGTAGCATGGAAACTGACAGACACAACAGCTGCTCAAGTCTACACGCCTATGATGGATTAAGAAGAAATAGAATTGCATATGTAGTATGTGAAAAGGACCTAGAAATTAAAAAAAATTAAAAGAACAAGAAAACTTAAAAATTCTTGGGCACCATGGTGCCATGGTCACTCAATGCTTGAATAGAAGAATGAAGGAAAATATGCATTAGGTCAATGGGATGAGCAATGAGAACTACTTTTGGGGTTGCAAACAGTGGCTATTAAGTTGTATAATAATTCACCCCCCTGAAAAAATAGTGCATGAATGACCATGGGACACAGAGGAAGACATGAATATATCCGTATTCTTGTGAAGTGAAGGTTTAGGAACAAGAAAGACTGAAATGGACACAGTCATCTGCGGTGAACATAATTTAATGATGATGAAATGCCATTTTAAGTCCAAGAAACAGAAGGAAACCTGGAGTATGCATGGGAAACAGAGGAACTGAATGAAACTCAGATCCATAAGGCCTCTCAAAATTTTGGGGGAAAATCGGACTCTGTACACTGATAAGAGAAACAGGTGAAAGATAGCAACATACCAATTAAAAAAGGACTGATGGAGGCAGCAAAAAACATCCCACAGATGGAAACCAATAAAGAGGAAGCTGAAAGGCATTGAGGAGGTCCTAGAGCAAACTGCCCGAAGAAGGAAGGGTAAGAATATTAGAAATGAAAATCACCTGCACTATAATGTAATAAGGAATGATATCAGCCATAGCACAAGAATAGTTAATAGAATAGAATAGTTTGCAAAATGTGACATAAAAATATTATTCAAGAAATGGCTAACTATTTGAAGAGGACTGAATTACGATACAGAAGACCAAGATTGAGGTAAGAGGTGGATAATTAGAGCAACTTAATGTGGAAGATTTCTCACCAACAATATTTTATTCAAGAGAAAAGATGTCAAATAGGGCTATAAATAATATTCTGGCCTTAGATTCAATTGATTGCATCCTAGTTCAAATGCTGAAAAAATTACTTTAGCTGAGCGTAACAAAAATAACTTGTGGTATTAACAGCAGATTTATGTGGAAACTCAGATCGTGAGGCAAATGGCATGAGCATTAAAGATATTAAATAGAGTCACCATAGAAGGGATGGAATTTAAAGAGAGAAATTTTAGAATGATCAGTTTTGTTACAGGGAAAGTATGGGCACATGAAAAGTTCTTCTGGCTCTCATTCTTCTCACAAAAAAGTAGAAAAGGATAAGTATCAGGTGGCTTTCATCGACTTTACACAATAAAGAGAAGGAATTTGATGTGAAGGACTGGAAAGCAGTTCTTTGAATTCTGACAGACATTGGAGCAGCGTATAATGGCTATGGAGACATCTACCATAGGGGTGATCGTCAAAAACTTTTACTTATTTTATGAGTTTTCAGTCAGAAAAATTGTCTCTAGAGCTCGTCATTTTTTGGAATACTTGTTTACTGCCCTGAAGTTCCATCAATTGGTCATAGTTTCATAATTTCAGGCCATTTTAGTAAATGGTTGAAGTAAGCAAAATATTGTCCTCTGCCTCACTTTCTCATAGGAAACACTTACATAATGTCAAAATGTAAGTGAAAATGGCACAGCAGGAGTTACATGAGTGCAGAACTCCCCAGGAAAGGAAAAATAAATACAAATGCAATCCAGGATAGGCAGCCTGGGATGCATGTTTGGACAAGGCCCTTGATGCCAGCATGATTGCAATTAGGTACAAGGATAAAGTGGGGAAAGGGAAATAGCAGCAATTGATCAAATGAGGCTTTACTTGTCGGAGTTGTGAGATACCATCTTGTGAATAAAAAAGGTAGTTATTTTCTGCAGTTAATTACATTTTTCCCTGATGAATTTTAATTCTATGTTGCCACTATCTTTGAGAACACCATGATAGTGAGAATGTAGCTAGAAAATACATCAAAACAATCTTTTCATCACTTGAATTAATTGAAAATTACAAAGAATTTTCTTTATTTTGACCTTGGTCATCCTTATCAGGCCGGCTAACGCAATCCCCCTGGGAAAGAAAGTAGCATTCTCTCACGAGTGATTTCCTCTGTGTGTTAAAGTTCTGATACTGATTGAAAAATACTGATAATATGGCAACCCACTCAGCACAATAATATCAATTGGATATACACTGAATGTCCATGGTGGTTATCCATTGGATATGCATTTTTATCCAAAGGATAAACAATGGATATCGAAATGTCCTCCTCATGGACATGCTATGGATATACATTTTTATATCCACTGGAAATCCTGTGGGTATCCAAAGGTTATCCTTATGGATATGCTATGGCTATAATTTTGTGGATATCCACTTGATATCCACAAGAGTATAGCACCACAAAAATTTCTGATTGAGTAAATGTATCACTACTATATAAGTGGATGTCACATTACCGCGCTGAACACATGATTGATGTATAAGAAACTTTGTTCAGCCACATATAGGTATTTAATAAATCCATAATTGTATACTTAGAAAGTAACCTCCCCCTGTTGATATACCCTAAACCGCAGTCAACAGCACCCCTCTCTCAGCCGAAGAAACAGAACCAACCTGTTGTCTGCCCTTCAGAGCTATCACTTCAAACTTTTGGAAAAAATCCTGGTTTCATCTGCATCGTAGATTCAGTGGATGGATAGGTATGGCTATCTTTTTCTGATGAAAGAATGTCATCAAATGTCAAAGCAAGGTCATTCTTAAATCAGCTATAGACTGAAGAAACAAACCTCCAAACACAGCAGGTAAAACACAATCTCCTGCTATTGTTCTGGAGTGAAAACTGTTCGATATTTTCCCAATATCTTCTTATTATATTATAAATACAGTAGGCAGCTCCAGAAATGAGAAACATATAATTGCGTATTCATATTTTATGATAAGAACCAGACAATAAAATTGGCCAGGCTGGTAACCACATTACCCGCATAGGGCGTTACACAACAATCGTTCTAGCTCAAAAATCTTCGGAACTATGTGATCGCCAAAACAGGGTCCTTTGTAGGCAAGGTATACCTTTTCAAATTAATTTAAAAAGGGTTAATCACTTGGTTACATGATAGTAATTATATACAAACTGATGTTTGCTTTGACGTTCTTCGCTGGGTGTATATTATTCTCAATCAGCTCAAAAACAACGTTGTTCAAAGTCAAAAAGTAAGGCGTTCGGCCTTTGAGATTTCTCGCGAATCAGTAATCCAGCAGCGGCTTTTGTCGACAATTATTGCTGCGGTTCAAGGTCAGCTAGATTTTTCACACGCACCAGTTTCGCAATGTGGACGATAATATCCTATGCGTGTTCGCGAGTTGGACAGTGATCTTCCAAGGTGTTTAGGATCCTCATAAAACCATGGCCAATTTTGATCGGACATTTCCTTGAATGAAAAGGGTTATCTGAGCCTGGATTCCAAAAAAGACCTTGGGATTCCAAGACGAATCCTCCTCCCGATCCGCTACCGAAATTTTTGAATGATCTCTAGGAACTTGTCATAATGTGTATCTTTACCGTGCGATGAACATTGCGTTGCCTTGCTTTAAGAACTTTGACGATGTCCACAGGAATAGGTGCCTTAAACCTCCATCAATCAGCCAATCAAGTATCAAGCCAATTAAATCAAGTATCACTGACTAACGCACCTGACCGGCAATCGGGAGATCGGGGTTCGAATCCCGGTCAAGTGAAGAGATTTTTTTTCATAGCGAATTTTCTACCATTGTTTTATATGCACACGTGCGAGTGACCTCGTACCAAATCATTAGTACATGCAGTGATTGGAAAAAATCATGTTTTATCCTCCGCACTGCTGTCTGTCAGCGCATTCGCGTCGCCACGCATTGTGGAATTCAAGGAGTATAATAATAATAATAATATTTTATTCACACCGAATTGGCAATATACATTGCATGGTTTCGTCAAGGGTCACATGAAAATAAACATCAAGACATAAAATAAATTACAGTAAAATAGGTTTACATGCATTCATTTAAATATTCACTGATATCATAATAGGCTTTACATGCCAAAAAGTTTTGTAATTTGACCTTGAATAAGGAAGGGGGACAATTTTTTAACTCAACTGGTAGTTTATTGAAAATAATGGCTGGAGTATGATGAGGTCCCTTAAGAGCTAGAGTTAGATGGTGACTTTTGAGGTGAACATCACCTTTAGTGCGAGTGTGATGGTCGTGCCATTCTTCATTCCTTGAAAAATGCTGAGGATGCAGTTTAACAAAAGTGGCACAGTTCAAGATGAATACAGAAGGAAGTGTTAATATTTTTAGGGCCAAAAAGATGGGTTTACCAGGAGTCCTTTTTGGGACTTAAACCATAGCTTTAATTGCCTGCTTCTGTAGAGAAAATAGTTTTTTAGCATGGTTTGAGATTCCCCAGAACATAATGCCGTAAGATATATGAGCATGAACATTGGCATGGTAAATAAGTTTGAGGGTAGCTGGAGATAGAAAAGAGGCCAGCCTTCTGAGCATAAAAATACCAGTGCTAACCCGATTCATAATGGCCTCGATATGAGGTGTCCATCACCAAGGTATATCATCAAGGGCAGTGGTCTCTTTGAACAGTAACACTGCATGTACGGTTCACCCTAGATTTCATTCACGCATGGCATGATGGTGCGCGACAGCAAGTTTCCTCCAAATATTTCCTCTCGACTTGGAAGATATAGAGATAGTGTGTTTTGTTCGCAGTGACCCGGAAAGCCGAGAGTCCATAGATCAAAATCAGTTACGGGAAACACTTTTCCCTTCGTAAATTCATCGATCATCGTGTCAGATAAGAAAATCATGAGCGGCTATTGATGTCACAGCGTTTAGGTCCCAGATACTCATTACTAAAGAACGCAACACGCTCTCCAAAGTTATTTTTCTTTTCAGCTTGAATGATAACACATCCAGGCTGTTTTTACAGATGTCTTCCACACACGTTTCACGCGGTTAATTTTTTTATATCGTCACCCCTGACCCGGTTTCCGCAACTCGAAGGCCAAACTCCATAAATAAAGATTTTATCTGAACAAACTGCGTTTATATCCTACGAAATATTTTTAAAGTTGATCGCGTGACAATCACAGCACTGATTGTGATGGTCGCCTCAGTAGCATATAGGCTGCGAGGCTGGGATTTACTGTCACTGCGTAGGCAATAAGCCCACTTTTCATGGCGGTTTATAAATATCTCCTAAGCATTTTAATTACTTAGGTAGTACGCTAGAAGAAAACGGACTTAGAAGCGCAAAGACATACGGATAGAATATAACTATCTAAGGAGGCTTTTAGTAATAGAAGAGAGCTGATGATGGGAACGCTGGGTAAGGATGATAAGGAAGGATTACAGAATAAAAAACCCCAAAAGACAGCACAGCTTATATAACAATTGAGATAAGGAAGGAGGCTAGTGAAGAGCTTGATATGGAGCGTAGCGTTTTATGGGGCAGAAACGTGGACCTTCAGAAAGGAGGACGAGAATAGGCTGAAGGCATTTGAGATGTGGGTTTGGAGAAGGATGGAGAAGGTGAGGTGAACGGAGAGGAAGACTAACGAGGAAGTTCTTGAGATGATGGGCGAGGAAAGGAAACTTCTTAATGAAATCCGAGATCGCCAGAGTAGGTGGCTTGAGGATGTAATACGGGGCGATGGGTTGCTCAAGAACGTGATAGAGGGAAGGATGTTGGGCAAGTGGAAGAAAGAGAATTGGTTGGTTTCATGGACAGGATGAAAAATGGTAGAGCAGCGTATGCAGAGGCGAAAAATTAAATACTAGAGCGAGATAGGTCCCTGAAAGTGTATAAAACCGGGATGAGATTCTCTGACATTCATCAAAACCTACCTTAAACGATAGAATACTTAAATAAAAATGCCTTTTATCCTGCTCCGTCTCTTCACGTCGCTACCCCTGTTGACTCCTGCCCCACCTCCAAAACCCATCCGTATCATCCCCTCTGGATCTGAGGAACCGACTAACACTGAGCGGCGAGGCGGAACGGAAGAATTTTCTGGAAAGGCAAAAGGTCGCAGTGTCAAGGTTAAAACAAGATCTCCGACTGCCATACCCATCTACGATATCAATCCCTTTGTTTCTCAAGACAATGGGAAGAGCATATCTAAATCTTGATGCATAAGGATATGGGAGGAGAACTTATCCATTCACTGTCTCCACCCCCAAGCTCTTGGTTAGGTTTCTGTGTTTTATGCCTACCTTCTAAATTTAGGAAAACCATTCCACCATAAAATCAGAATCTTTGAAGATGATCACGATGACCAGCGATGTTTTGATTCATCCATTCAGCTGTTAATATCGTACATTTTTGATGCCTTCCCCATGAGTGATTTTAATGAGGTGATTTATGAACTCATAGACTTCAGAAAGTTTTATTTCAAAATATAGGCTAAAATTTACAAGAGCAGGGTGTTGAATAACTACAAACTGAGGTATACATATAGTGTGGAGTATACAGAAACAACCAAGTCGGTGACATAGCCAGGACGGCCCATAATGTTCGGACTTCCCCACGAAATTTGGAATTTTTAAAAATTAATCCCACTAAAGGAGAGAGTTATATTCGTTTTTTGAAAAAAAATGCTGATTTCATCAATTATTGATTCTGGAAAATTTTTTCAACTAATGTGTTTGTTTTTGTCAAACATTAATGCCGTGGGCTTGTATTCATTGTTGTCAAATGTATACTTTCATAAATATTCTCAGGAAAAATCTTTAACGAATCGACTCTTACACCGAAGTCGCAATTTCACTCTTGACTGCCTAAGCGAAACATTTTACTTTTGATTGTCAAATTGTTTACCGTCACCTCCCAGTTATCACTTAAAATGAAATTACCCCTTTACGATACTCGCGAAGTTAGCATCATACAGGATAGACAGTAATAAAGTAGGGTGGATAGGAGACTTCTTACATGAACGCGTTCAAAGGGTGGTATTAGATATTGCAAGCTCAGGCAAAGTAAAAGTTACATCGGGTGTTCCCCAGGAAAGCGTGATAGGCCCGATTTTATTTCTTCTCTATGTAAATGACTTGAATACAGTAGTAAAAATAGCAAGCTCCGTATTTTTGCTGATGATGCAGTAGTGTATAATGAAATTAGAAATGAAGAGGACAGTCAGTCTTTAGCTAAGGATTTAGATACGATTGATGATTGGTGTGATATTTGGCAGCGAGAATTAAATTTGAAGAAATGCGCGATAAAGAACTTAAGGAAAAAGAATGGCTTTCCCCGGAATAATTATTGCATCAAAGAAAAGAAAATATCTAACGTAGAATTTATTAAATACTTAGGCGTCACCATCAGTGAAGACATGTCATGGGGGAAACACATCAGGGAAATAACTAGTGTAGCAAACCGTAGATTAGGATTCGTAAAATGGGTTCTAGGCAAATTCGATGAGAGAGTACGAGAAAGAAGCTATTTCACACTGCTCAGGCCTCATTTAGAATATGCCACTAGTATATGGGATCCGTACGAGGAAGGTATGATAAAAGAATTAGAGCGTGTGCAAAGGAGATCTGCTAGGTTTGTTAAATGTCGTTATGATAATTGTATTAGTGTTACGAGTTTAATAGAAGAACTAGGATGAGAATTACTATCAGAACGCAGGTTAAAATTTAGGTTAAACCTTTTAAGTAAATTCGAAACCGATTTGTTCACAGATGACGTTAGATATATATTAAGAACCCCTGCGTATTATGCTAGGTTTGACCATATTAACAAAATTAGAGAAATAGATTGTCGTACCGATAGATTTAAAATGTCATTTTTCCCGCGTACCATAAGAGAGAACAATAGGCAACGTAGCAAAAGGGATAGGTAGGTGAAACATAGTTAGAATAGTCTGTAGTGCATGATGCATGTAATAACTACCAATAATCCCTTCCTTATTATGTAGATTTTAACCTGTACTATACCGTAGTAACAATTATCCTATTGTAATAACTACTGCAATTACTTGCAATAACTAATAATCTACTGTATTAACTAATAAACTATGACCCTATTTTCTAGCATGTCTACATTATATATCCTACTTACATGGCAATAGTGCATGTTTGGTGATCTTCACTCCCTGCCACACACCCTCGTGGTGGCTCGCAGGGTATTTCGTAGACGTTGACGTACCCCTCTGAAACTAAATTCAGACTGCGTTACTCATATACGCGTTAAAACCTAGAGAAAGTGGTCGCTCTATGGATTATCGCTCGATCCGCAAACAGCAGAGTGAAAGATAAGCATAAATAAAATGTTAAAGTATAGCAAAATATGAGGCTTCAAGTAAGGCTTTTTTAAACTCCTCTTATCATCTTATTGAAGAGGGATTTGGCTGTATCTGAATCTTAGAAGTAATCCTGAGAGGAGTGAAATTAGAGCAAGTGAATTCCTTCGCCCATCTCGGAAGTAAAATCACGTGGGACGAAAGAAGTAGAAAGGACATTAAGCGGAGAATAACCTAAGATAAGAAGGCCTTCATGGGAAAAAGACAACTGCTATGCTCAAATAAGATAGGACTACAAACCAGGAAACAGTACATGTGAAAAAATTTATCTTGAGCGTGGCACTCAACGAATCAGAAGAATAGACCATTGGAAAATCTTACTAGAAAAGAATAAATCCTTCAATACCTGGTGCTGAAAGAGGATTATGAAAATGAAATGGACGGAATAAATAAAAAATGATGAAATTTACAGTAGAGTAGAAAAGGAAAGAGCCATATGGAACACGATACAGAAAAAAAACTATGTTTAGATGGATTGGACACACCCTGAGATACAATGGGTTTATGAAGAGCATAATTGAAGGTAAAATAGAGGGAAAAGTCCCCAGAGGAAGACCCAGGAATAAGTTCATGGACGAAATAGAGAGAAAAGTACATAGGAAGAGATACCACGAGATAAGGGAACTAGCATTAGATAGGGAAGGGTGGAGGACTGCAGTCAATCAATCTTAGGATTGAACAACCAATGAGAGATTTGGTGTGTATTTGTTCCTGATGTGCTGCAAATGCAGAGATTAGAAATTAATTTTGAATTTCTCAGGCGGTTGGAAATTTTTTCTTCCAGGAAAGAAAAACGCAGACGTGAACTTTTGGGCGAACGTTCCCTCTTACCTTGATCCTCGACGATGTCTCTCCCTTCTCATGAGAGGACATCGACCGTGACATTCGGAGAAAGGTTGTTATAAATGACCGGTGTATTCCAGAAATTTTATGACCGGTGGATTTCAGATCCCATCCCTTTTATACACCTCTCCTTACGTAAGCTTACATTTCATCATCATCAACGGGTCTGTATTCAAACACTGGATTGCCGAAGCCCTCCAGTCTTCCCACTACTAACCTTATTATCCCTTATCAATAAACGTCCGTCACAAGGAACGGAATATATTCTATCCTCTGTCTTTCCAGGAAACTCTTCCCATTTAATTTGTCTACCAACTCAGTAGATAAGAGGCTTTTATGTGGTGTAATGTGTAAAGTAAGTGCTTTCTTTCTAATCCGAAGTTTTCACTATGAATATATTCCTCCTCGGCTCTTTTTCGGCTTCTTGTCGCCTATTCCCACTAATAGCACTTCGTAAGTACATGTAGAGTGACTAGTCTACAGGTTGTGTATGGCCTTCCTTATACCGACACTCCGTCTTAAGGCCACGATTATCCTGGCGTAATATTTTTCCCTAAATGGGAATATTTAGATGAATTTCTTAGTTAATGAATAATGGCTCTCCCAAACCTAATCGTCATTATCATTTTTCGAGAACTCTACGTTTCTATTGCTTCCAAGCTTCTCTTTTCTGCAGCTGTTATTATGTAATCTTCACTGCTGTATGAGAGAATTCTGAATAGTGTAATTAAAGATTACCTTCATCACATACAAGCCTATATTGCCAGCAGTTAATTCACTTCCTAGATGGATTACTTTGCTTTTCTCGACAAATGTGTACTCACCTATTGCTCGGCAAGCCCATCCGGCCCGGCCAGCGTGATGAACTGTTTGTTAAAACCTTTTAAAAGGAAGAAAATAGTAAATAAAAAGGGAGTAAAATGAAGGAATAGGGTGATTTGTTTGCGGGCACCAGGTCACTTTGCGTTTAGTTCATGAGTGGTGGGTAGTTTATTTGATAGGAGTAGCCGAAGAAACAAGATTGTAATAAGGAAAATCCGCATCTTCAATGTATCCTTCTTGTCAGCTCGAGAGGGTGTGACATGGGATGATTCCTACGTGCAATACTCGTCCCAGTTCAAGGCCCACACGCTCACTTGGTCTGCATAGCACTCTCCTAGTTTCTCGTCTGACCGCGAATTGTTACCATGACTGCTTTCGGCCTGTGCCTAGCGGCGGGTGGAAGGTGCGAGGTTCTGATATTAGCTGGGATGAGTGCTGCATGTCTGGTTTGGAGTCACCCCTGCCACATACCATAGAGGTGGCTTGCATAGAATACCCTCCTCATTGTTTGACGAACCGCACTCAACGAAATCACTCAAGCACCACACCACATGCATTTACACGTATACTTGCGAAACGAATCGGCCATTCAGACCAGATGGATAACCCCGGAACTTTTCTGTTCAAACGAGTGTTTCAAAATGACACAGAGACTATCATTTCGACGCCGTGCTACATCTCTCAGTCCGACAGAGGCAATGAAATAAAAGAGATGCATTGCCGAATAGATGCGAGAAACCATTTTTTTCCTCACACATCAAGAATTTATCACCTGGCAAAAACTTGACTCAACTAAAAATAGTCCTAATACGATACATACTAAATTTCACCTCCCGATGGCTTCATCCTGTATTTACATCTTTACGCGTTTGGTGTTCTGACACCATCTACCACTCGCCCATGCGGCGTTTCGCAAAATTGTCTGTAGACGAAATGTTTCCCATTTTCATCGTTTGTTACAATCCCCCAAATGTAGTGTGAAGTCAGAATTTAAACATTCATGCTAGCACTATGCTCAAAAAATTTGTAATTTATTCATCCTTGGTTATTCTACTGCTATATCTGGAGATCTGCTAGGTTTGTTAAATGCCGTTATGATAATTGTATTAGTGTTACGAGGTTAATAGAAGAACTAGGATGGGAATTACTATCAGAACGCAGGTTAAAATTTAGGTTAAACCTTTTAAGTAAATTCGATACAGAGTTGTTCACAGATGACGTTAGATATATATTGAGAACCCCTGCGTAATATGCTAGGTTTGATCATACTAACAAGATTAGAGAGATAGATTGTCGTACCGATAGATTTAAAATGTCATTTTTCCCTCGAACTATAAGAGAGAACAATAGGCAGCGTAGCAAAGGGATAGGTAGGTGAAATATAGTTAGAGTAGTCTGTAGTGCATGATGCATGTAATAACAACCAATAATCCATATCATATTATGTAGATACTAACCATCTAGCTGCATGTGACCATATTATCTAGCATGTCTCCATTAAATATCCTAGTTGAATGGCAATAGTGCATGTTTGGTGATCTTCACCTCCTGCCACACACCCTCGTGGTGGCTCGCAGGGTATCACGTAGATGTAGATGTAGATATACATTTCGGGACAAACAGAGCAGCATAATAAAGCAGGAGGGAAGTCGCGAAGGCTGAAATGAGACCCGTGTCTTCCCAAAAAGACACGTTCACTGTCATGAGATAAAAAAAACGAAAGACCATACGTAACATGATATATGACACTTCCTTTTCAATCGTGGGAATGGGTTTAGCGGAACTTAAGGCATGTATTTTGATTGTAAGCCCACTTATGAATGAAGACTTTCTGTGTATCCGTAAGTTTCGGACGCGATTTCTACTGGACTTCTGCTCCCGGTGTCCTCTTCCGCCCAACCTCAACTTCCTCTACATCTACGTTACTTATCACCCTGCAGGCCACCAAAAGGGTGTTTGTCAAGGGGTGACTTATCATAGGCCCAATTTTATTTCTTCTGTACATAAACGACTTAAATACAGTAGTAAAAAATAGCAAGCTCCGTCTTTTTGCCGATGATGCAGTAGTGTATAAGGAAATTAGAAATGAAGAGGACAGACAGTGTTTAGCTAAGGATTTAGATGCGATTGATGATTGGTGTGATAGATGGCAGCTAGAATTAAATTTTAAGAAATGCGCGATTATGAATTTTTGGAAAAAGAATGGCTTTCCCCGGAATAATTATTGCATCAAGGAAAACAAAATATGTAACGTAGATTCAATTAAATACTTAGGCGTCACCATCAGTGAAGACATGTCATGGGGGAAACACATCAGGGAAATAACTAGTGTAGCAAACCGTAGATTAGGATTCGTAAAAAGGGTTCTAGGCAAATGCGATGAGGGAGTCCGAGAAAGAAGCTATTTTACACTTGTCAGGCCTCATTTAGAATATGCCGCTAGTATATGGGATCCGTACGAGGAAGGTATGATAAAAGAATTAGAGCGCGTGCAAAGGAGATCTGCTAGGTTTGTTAAATGCCGTTATGATAATTGTATAAGTGTTACGAGTTTAATAGAAGAACTAGAATGGGAATTACTATCAGAACGCAGGTTAAAATTTAGGGTAAACCTTTTAAGTAAATTGGAAACCGATTTGTTCACAAATGACGTTAGATATATATTAAGAACCCCTGCGTATTATGCTAGGTTTGACCATATTAACAAAATTAGAGAGATAGATTGTCGTACCGATAGATTTAAAATGTCATTTTTCCCGCGTACCATAAGAAAGAACAATAGGCAACGTAGCAAAAGGGATAGGTAGGTGAAACATAGTTAGAATAGTCTGTAGTGCATGATGCATGTAATAACTACCAATAATCCCTTCCTTATTATGTAGATTTTAACCTGTACTATACCGTAGTAACTAATATTCTATTGTAATAACTACTGCAATTACTTGCAATAACTAATAATCTACTGTAGTAACTAATAAACAATGATCCTATTTTCTAGCATGTCTACCTTATATATCCTACTTACATGGCAATAGTGCATGTTTGGTGATCTTCACCCCCTGCCACACACCCTCGTGGTGGCTCGCAGGGTATTACGTAGATGTAGATATCACTAGCATGAACTACAGTAAAAAAATTAACTTTCACCAACAAGCTCCACACTATCGGTATGCTGCAAATGCTACAGAAATCACTAAAATGAAACTATATAAACGTGACACAAGATTCATACAGGGCACTTACATCTACATCTACATACTACCCCGCAAGCCGCCTCAAAAGGCGTGTGGCGGGGGGTGTTAGGACACCAGCCGTCAACAAAAAAAAATCAAAGTTCCGCCTAGCATTTATTAAAGTCCTTAATTGTTCGGGGGAAAAACGAATTCCCATACCTATCCGTTCGGCAAAATATCTCCCTTAATTTATCGATTCTGTCGGACCTGGAAATATAATGTGGTTCTAATATGATGTTCTCCGTGTCGCTCTGAAGATATTCATTCTCAATTGCTCAAGCAATCTAAGCCTAGCGCGTAGCCTCCGAGTCTCTAGCGGCTCCCACCCTAAATCTTTCAAAATCTGTGTAACGCTTTCTGTACGGCCGTAGCAGTTTTTCACGAATCGCGCAGCTTTCCTTTGTATTTTATCAAGTTCATGGACTAGGTCTTTCTCCGCCGGATCCCATATGCTCGCTGCATATTCAAGGTGTGGCCGGACGAGTGCGAAATAGCACCTCTCTTTCACTTAATCATCCGATAATCTTCCCACAACACGCTTGACAAATCCTAACTTCTTCAGGGCTCTGCCACAAATATTTCTTATATGTGTCCCCCACGATAGGTTCGAAGTTATCGTAACTCCCAGGTATTTCACTTCATCTGTCGCATTTATGCTAACGCCATCCACAACATATACATGGGGATAGTTGGACGACCTACGCAAGAAATGCACCGCCGTGCATTTGCTCAGATTAAGTTCTAGTCCCCACTCTTTGCTCCACGCATGAACGTTGTTTAAGTCCGATGACAGAATTTCAAAGTCAGATTGATCACTAATTTCGCGGTATATGACAGCGTCGTCGGCAAATAAACGTATTTTACTGCTAATTCGGGAGCAAAGGTCGTTTATATATATAGTGAACAAAAGTGGGCCAATAACGCTTCCTTGCGGGACACCTGATGTCACTTTAACTATATCAGAGCTAATTCCGTCAAGAACTACTTTTTGCTTACGATCACTCAGAAAGTCACGTATCCAGTTTACTACTTGTTCGTTTAACCCGCATGACTGTAATTTGTATAATAGTTTTCTGTGAGGTACCGTGTCGAAAGCTTTCTTAAAGTCTAGAAATAGTGCGTCAACTTGTTTTTTCGATTCACCAGATTTGAGAACGTCGTGAATAAAGAGCGCGAGCTGTGTTTCGCATGATCTACCGTTCCGGAACCCATGCTGACAATTATGCAGGAGGTTTCGACTGTCCAGAAAAGTCATGATGTTGCTAACAACGATATGTTCGAGAATCTTGCCTGTAATCGATGTTAATGATATTGGTCGATAGTTTCCTGGGTCATGTCTGTTTCCCTTTTTAAATATCGGTGTAACGTTTGCAGTTTTCCAGTCCATTGGTATCTTTCCTTCAGATAATGACTTATTGAATATTATCTCTAAGAACGGTGCGATCTGTGGTGCTAACTCCTTGAGGACGCGCGCGGGTATTCCCTCCGGACCCGGAGATTTATTACTTTTTATCGATTGTAGCTGTTTAGTTATCCCATCGCGCTGAATTGTTATTTCTTTCATCGGTTCCTCAATGTATGGAATGTCTAAATTACACGCAGTGTCGTCTGTAGTGTAAACACTTTCAAAGTGGGAGTTTAACACATTAGCTTTATCAATATTTTCTGTGACAAGTTTACCATCTTTATCAAATAACGAATCTACGGTAGAAGATTTTCCCTGAAGTTCTCTCGCATATGACCAAAAAGATTTTGGATTTTCTTCGAGTAATTTTCCAAGTATTTTTTTCTTGAAATTTCGCAGTGCAGCACGCAATGTTTTCTTGGTTTTTGAGCGTTGCGCAAGGTAACTCTCTTTTGCTTCTAGTTCCTTCGATTTTTCATCAAACGTAATGGTTTTTTTGAACATGTTGTACAGTTTTCTCTGTTTCCTAAGGTCTCTCCTAACATCGTTATTGTACCAACGAGGTTCTTTGCTATCACTTTTCAGTTTTTGCGGAATGTGTTCGTTGATTCCTTGGCGTAAGATTTCTAAAAAGTATTTCCATGACACATCGGTGCTTTTATCCTCTGTTTTAGCTACGTAGTCCGTGTATGAATCATTAAGCATCTCGCCAAATTTAATGAAGTTACATTTATCAAATAAATAAATATTGCGTTTTGGTTTTTCGGCTGACTCCACTTCTGTCTTTAAGGTTGCAAGAATTGCTCTGTGATCACTTATACCGTCGAGAACATTGATATGTTTTATCAACTTAGGATGGCTTACTGCTAAAAGGTCTAATATTTTATTACCTCTCGTAGGCTTGTCGACTACTTGGGATAGCGAATGATTTGAGAGTACGTTGAGTAAGATCTCACTGATTTTTCTATTCCTCGAATTCGGTTTTACCGTGTAAGAATCCCAATTTATACATGGGAGATTAAAATCTCCCCCAATAATTATTACACTTTTACTATCTCTCAAAGTAAATGCGGATATTTGATTTTCTAATTGGTAAATAGTATCTACTTCGGAGTTTGGAGGTCTATAAAAAGAGCAAACATGTATTCTCCTATTGTTTTGTTGTTTAATTGTACACCATACGCTTTCTATTACATTGTCGGTTATTTCGTGAGCGGTGCTGTGTAAATGTGATTTAACCGCTAGAAAAACTCCGCCACCTGTTCTATCGCGTCGATCGCGTCTGTAGATTTTATATCCTGGCGGGAAAACTTCGCTGTCGCTTATATCCTCCACAAGCCAGCTCTCTGTTCCTAAGACTACATCTGCGTCCTGAAATATATGCTCGATTTCTGCGCGCTTGTTTTTTACGCTACGGCAATTAACTACGACAAAGTTAATGTCGTATTTCGTAAGGTGAGAGTCGGTTGGTCCTTTTTCAAGCTTACGTGTATTAGGTTGACGATTTACACTGGAAGTCCTAATTACACCTGATTTAATATCTTTCTCCGGATTACGCGATTTGGAAATATTTCCGCTATTTTCCGGCATAACCGCGCCTAAGTTTACTTTGATGTGGAGGTTTTCGCAAAGTTGATTTCCTCGGAGGCTACGTTTGATTAATTTTTTACGAATCCCACTAGATGACCTACCCTCTAGTCTAAAAAATACCTGCAGTGCTCATAAATCCTACGAGCCACCCGTTCAGACGCCTCTTTGGAGTAATGCACCCCAGACGAGTTAAGGGGAGCCCGGTGCAATGCACATGCAAAATTGGTGTTAGCACTACCCGGCAGATGCATTTGGGTGCATATGAACTAATCGGCTTCACGATCTATCAACTTACCCCAAAGTCTTAACGCAGCCAATATGGTCTCTTTATCGATCGCGGGAAAAACAACATTTTTAACCTTTCTATTCTACAATTTATTTCCCTTATTTTATTCCCACGATCTGATTTACTGTATTATGTTGAAGTTCGTAAGATATTGAAAATTTTGTATGAAAATAAATCGAGTTTGACTTTTCATAACAGATCGAGTCTACTTTTCAATCGACAATCTGAAAGGGATTCCCGTCGAAGTTGTTGCAAGCGCACAACTTTGCACACTATTCTCCATTCTTCTAATACCCAGCCTGATATTGTCCCGTCTTCTCAGACTTTGCCTTTGCAGCGCGATTGGCATATATTACACAATATATTGGGGCAAATTTTCCACCCACGCTCTGCATATTAGGCGCAGAATAAAGCAATAACACTTGACAAATTCGATGTTGAAGGGGTTAGATCCAGAATTGTTTCGTTCAAACGCTCCCAATTACACAATATTATAAAACCCTTATCTGATCGAAGGGGGAAATATAGGTTAAATCTTTTACGAAAGTTTGATGTATTATTTTTTACCGGACGTTCAAAATATTTTGCTAGAGCCAAACTATTATGGTAGGAACGATCACAGGAATAAGAGTAAGGAAATAGACTGCAGAGCCTATACAATTAAGATATAATTTTTGGCACGTACAATATAACAATATAATAGTTAATAATAACAATAACCATAATAGTTACAATTGATCAGTTCTAGGATACTGACTAGGTTAAATAGATTTTTTTCAGTAAAGCTTAGTATCTTAACATGAATTGTAGATTCTAACTTCGAATGCAATCTCCGGCATGATATACTACTGCATGTCTTAGTACCGTGTAGTGCTATTTATTTTTCACATTAATTATACTAACCAGTGGCTACTAACCTGCATGACTCTTTGTCACGTTTTCATAGTTACATTATGGATTATATTTGTAGTTTCTGTAGCATTTATGGCATACCGATAGTGTGGTGCTAAGTAAATATCTTCACCGTAGTTCATATTGGTGATAAGTCACCGCCTGCCAAACACTCTTTTTGTGGCTTGTAGATGTAGATCTCCATTTTCGCACCCCCTCATCAAAAGTCCATTTGCTTCAATTTCTAAGTCTTGACTTCAGTATTCTCCACCAACTATGGCCATAGGAGTGGGATAACGAGGATATTTTACGGTTTCTAGCTGTTATTTCGGGAATAACGCGTCCTAAGGAGCCTGACTTATGTACGATAGGTGGACTGTCTTGGCCACAGACGAGCGCCCTTCCCTCTGCGCCGCAGGAGGGTGGTATGTACATATGGGACCATAATAGTCGCGATAGATCAGTTCTTAGATTATTTGACCCTGACTGGGTAAAATGAGTTTTTGCACTTGTGCAAAATATCATAACATTATTTATAGCCCCTAACTCCGCATGCAATTCCGATATTAAATAGCTCTTGCATGATTTAGGCCTTGTAGTGCAATTTATCCGTCGCATTAATAATACTAATCAGTAGTATTATCTTAAGTAATGTACTGTATGATAGCCTATTGGTCCACGTAACACCCTCCTAGTTCCTGGTCTGCCCGCGCATTGTTAACCTGACTGCTTTTGGCCTGCGCTTGCCACTCCGGGGAAGCGTGCGCGGTTCGGATTTCAGCTGATATGAGGGCTTCATGCCTAGTGTGAAATCACCCCGTGCCACACACCCTAATGGTGGCTTTAACGGTATTTCTTTTTCGTTAATTATGTAACTGCTTTATCGTAGATGTAGATGAGGAGGTATCCGAGTCGAGTGGTTCCAACTCTTCACCGAGAAAAAGGAATTCCAACATACCTTTTCAATTCGGCTAATTCTTTATCTCAAATTAGATGTCCTGGTCTTTTGAATGTAGTTTTCAGAAAGTGCATAAGAACCTGATCGTGTGAGGGTCAAATCATAGGTGGGTTGTTAACACTTTGAGTGGTGAGTTTTGTGTTGAGTAGGTAGTGAGCACGTACTCAAGGCTGAACGTTGACAGTAGATAAATGGAATAGGTGGCAGGACTCTTCAGAGACACTTTATAGTGATAACTGGGCTCACGAGCCACCAGAAGAGATGGGAAAATATTTTACAATGCATCTGAATGTGAGGCATGATCGTACGCCTTTTCTGCTCCAGCGTGAACTTGATAGACGTACTTGTACGGTCGTACTCTGGATGGCCAGGAGGCACGATGACGTATATGCCCGCGCGAGTGACTTCGTACCACATCATTTGTTAAATGCAATGTTTGGAAATTTTACGTATATGAACGTTTGTATTGCTCAAAATGTTTAGGTGTTGGTAATACCTAAAAGAAAAATGTTATCCTCTCGACAAGCATTCTATTCTACCAGGTTTTACAGTATTTTAACACGAAATTCCCAGGATGACATGCCAAAATGTTAATTTTAACCCTCTATGGACGAGTAAGTAAAATTTGTTACGTTTCAAAATCAATTTCGGATCAAAAATTCGGATTAAATTTGCGGAAAGTTGCGTCTCTTTCGGCGGTTTGTCAAACAATTTGAATAGATGAATGTGTGACGCTATTCACTGACGATGGTGTGCCTAGGTGGAGCTCTGAAATAAATAGTTTCATCTGTCATATGAAGAAAAAATTGGGCAAGTTTGAAAAAGGTACGTTAGGGGGGGTCCATTAATTACGTGAGGCGATTTTTGACCACCCCTCCCCCCTCGGTGAGATGTCGTGAGATTTGGCTTGACCCCCTCCCCCTAATCTCACGTGAGATTTTTCAAAATGCGTATTTTTAGTGTAAATACGTTACTCTGTGCTTGATTGCGTGGGATTTATTTAAAAAAACATAATTTGCTTAATTATTTTTATTTAAGACTAGTATTTAAGACTACTAAGAACGAGCCGTACGCCGCAGCGTTCGTCAAGCCGCGCGTTTGGCTGGCCGGTGGCGGCTAAACAATCGAGGGGCTACTGTGCTACTTTGTGGCGTTCGCATAACCGCGATAAATATTATTATGTAGGATTTAGCCATATTTTAGTGGAGAAACATGTTTTATTTAATTTAACCCAGTTTTCTCGCAATTTTACACAGTTTCTTGCGGAAAAAAAATTACGTGATATTTGCCGAGATCCCCCCCTCTCCCCCACGTGAGGTTGGGTGAGATTCGGCTCGACCCCCTCCCCCCCCAAAACGCCTCACGTAATTAATGGACGCCCCCTTATGAATGTCATGTTGAAGTATACCTTGTGAAAATATTATTATGTAAAGTATTATTTTAAATAAAACACATACAATACAAATACGCCACATTTCAAAATAAATGTTATCATCAAATAAATTTCAATTAAAAAAAATAAACTCGATGGTTTCAGGCTTCACTTTGTGAAAATCCATTCTAACAAATTCAAAAAAGATAAGGTATTTTTTTCATAGATTTTTTTTTTCCAAGGCACCTGATGATGTCGCCTAGGCGACGAAACCGGTCGCCTTGGAATAAAAAAACTGTGAAAAAAGTACCATATATTTTATGAATTTATTTAAAAAATGCTTAAATAGCACTTTTAAATAAATAGTATAGTAGCAGTAATTTTTCCATGCAGAGAGTTTCATAATTTCGTCCATGTAATATTAGTGTATAATATATATACAAAATATATTGAAAGGGACACAGTGTATAGCGCGCAGTTGCCTACAGTTCAGGGCATGAATATATGTTATGGATTGTGTTCTCGTCGCCAAAAACTGTTGTCTAGAATTCCGTAAACAAACAAATTTTTGGAAAGTAGTGCCGCCTAGTGATGAAAGACGGAAGTTCAAATGTAAATACAGTCGACAAATTGTAAATAAATACGTTTTACCTGTTTTACCATGAATAGCAATGGGTTTTACTTACAAATAATCATAAGGCAGTGGATAAAAATGTAGTAATACACGCGTGACAAAATCATACACTTTTTAATATCCTCCCGTCTACAGATATATTTAATTCCTCTCCAAGTTTAATTACACAAATGCACAATCAACTTCATAGCACTTCGCGAATATCGCTATACGGAAATTTAATAATAATGCGAAGTGACTTCATGAATATTCCCAATTGCCATCATTTCAGTGTAGGTAAAAAGAAATGCACTTACCGCCGCCTTGAACACATTCTTATTTTTCAATCCAAGTCTCCTATTTTGGGTCCTTGTAGACGCATACCCTGTTTTTCAGCCTCGTACGAAGCAAGTTCTGTTCAAACAAGGCATTCTGAATTCTTTATTTAAGCAAAGTGGGCTTAAAGCATTCCAATTATAATCGGATTCTGGCAAATGACGTAGTCAGCACACGATGAACGTTTTATTAACCTCTCACTGATTTCCTGTAATAGATATTTCCACTCTAGCATTTAATAAGTAAATTTTAGACAGCAAAAATAGCAAGATATTATTGAAAGCATCAATTAATTCATATCTCCTCGATCGTTATTGAATATTCACCAGTCTCACGTTAGCAACAATTAACTACGTCTATTTACAATAACAACAGAAAAGACTCAAATCGAAGTGGCGCCAAGGACTGGGTGAACTAAAAGTGGAAATTTAGGCAACACGTAGCCTAGGCAACAATACCAAACTTCCGAAACCATAATATATATAATCATGGTCCAGAGAATCGTCTGCAGCGCGCGAGAGAGAGGTTCTCACTGGCCCTCTGCCCTTCAGCGCCCCAGGCATAGGGCCCTGACGCCCCTGGCGCCAGATAAACTCGCTGTAGCGACGCTGAATTCCGTCTTTCCTTCTCCCCATCTCTGACCTTCGAGATGAATGGTAATGCTTGAGGTAAACACCCAGCCTGTTCTTTGGGTCGACCACCGTCTGACCTCCTTGGCCCTCTAAATGAAATGACATTCGTGCCACTTCCACGGAGAAAGTGTTCTCAGCCATTCTGAAGGCGAATATTTTAAGATGCAGTGAAGCACCTGGGCAGACTCGGAGGCAAAATGGACCAGAATGAGGATTTAAGGTTAATGGACACAAGGAAGATCTCAGTCGTTGAAGTCTCCAGAAAAAAAAGAAACTCCACTCTCAAGGTGACCCTGACCTTCAGGGTCAATTATTCCAGATTTCCTGAAAGCTTGTAGACAGAATCCATGAATATATATCACGGATTTAAATGTTTCGAATCGTTGCCCAGGTAACGTGTTTCCTATATTTCCACATTTAGTTCACTCAGTCCTTGGCGCCACTTAGAAAAAAGTCTTCTCAGTCGAATCGTAAATAGCAGTTGTTTATTGTTGTTAACGTGAGACTGTGGTGAATATTCAGTAACGATTGAAGAGATATGAACTACTTGATACTGCGAATAATAGCTGTCTATCTTTGAGACTTTGTAAATGCTAGAGAGGAAATATCTACTACAGGAAGTGTGTAAGAGGCATATGAAACTTCCATTGTGAGTATTTTCTCTGCCGTGTGGATCTTTCACTGATAATTTACAGCTACATTTTTTTGGTTTATTACCTTTTGAGAGCCTTAGGAATCAGGAGTTATGAAATGATAGATTAATGTGGATGTTAATATGTGACCTACTATTCATGTGTGACCTCGGAGTAGGTTCAACAATCTCTCCTTTATTTGTTATTAAAATGATGGTTATCGGCGATATTTCCTCGGGAAAAGTAAAATATACATACTGCTTCGCTCTGGCTAGGCCACACCTCGAATACGACGAGCGCACTTGTGACCCTGGTCATAAAGGTTTAAACAAAATAATTAGTAAAATACAAAGGAAACCTGCGTGCCTAGTGAACATGTAGTGTTTTGCTACTATTAGAGGGATTAAGGTGGGAACTCCTAGAGACTCGGAGGCTACATAATAGGCTTATTTTGCTTGAAAAATTCAGAAACTGGTGTGTTTCAGAGCGACATAGAAAATATCATCATAACGTCTCACTACATTTCATGGTCTGAGATAAGCCATAAAATAAGAGAGACACATCGCCGAACAGATAGGTGCAAAAAATCTTTCTTTCCGTGAACAATAAGCGATTACAAAAAAATCTGATCTCCACTAAATACACTAACATTATACACTTCACCATTTCACCACCCAAATCCTTATTTTTTACACGGCTGGTGTCCTAACTCGCCTGATGCACGCCCATGCGGCAGCTCGTAGGGTAGATGTAGGCGTGTATCCTAAACATCCATGTTCATCCCTTTTTCTCCACCCAGCTCACCCTCTTTGTCTTTCTCCACACCCACATCTCAAACGCTTTAACTTTCCGCACTTCCCATCCCATCTCGCCCGACATAGATTCTCTATCCGCTGCCCTTTCCTGCGCCGTCTGGTTCATAGAAAGTTCCCGAATGAACCATCTTTCCATGCCATACACACCTAATAACTTTGGTACTTCCAGTAATTTCGACAACTCTACCCTAAAAAACGCCTTCTCGAAATCTGCAAAGCAAGAAACAACGTCCTGCTTACATTTTTAGGCTTCTTTCTACCTGCGTGCTCATCACTCCTATTTCGTCCCACTTACCCGTCCCTATCCTAAGCCCAAACTAATCTTTTCCCAGGTATTTTTTTAGATTTGCTCTCCAACCCTCTATTTATAATGACACAGCTTCTTTATCTGTACTAACTGCATGTGTCATAGGACATTCTGCCATAGAACAATTAATCAATCCTATTCTATTCTATTCGATTCTATTCTATTCGATTCTATTCTATTCTATTCTATTCTATTCGATTCGATTCGATACGATTCTATTCTATTCTATTCTATTCTATTCTATTCTATTCTATTCTATTCTATTCTATTCTATTCTATTCTATTCTATTCTCTTCTATTCTATTCTATTCTATTCTATTCTATTCTATTCTATTCTATTCTATTCTATTCTATTCTATTCTATTCTATTCTATTCTATTCTATTCTATTCTATTCTATTCTATTCTATTCTATTCTATTCTATTCTATTCTATTCTATTCTATTCTATTCTATTCTATTCTATTCTATTCTATTCTATTCTATTCTATTCTATTCTATTCTATTCTATTCTATTCTATTCTATTCTATTCTATTCTATTCTATTCTATTCTATTCTATTCTATTCTTTTCTATTCTTTTCTATTCTTTTCTATTCTATTCTATTCTATTCTATTCTATTCGATTAGATTCGATTCGATTCGATTCGATTCGATTCGATTCTATTCGATTCGATTCTATTCTATTCTATTCGATTCTATTCGATTCGATTCGATTCGATTCGATTCTATTCTATTCGATTCTATTCTATTCTATTCTATTCTATTCTATTCTATTCTATTCTATTCGATTCGATTCTATTTTGTAATTCTAAGAATTACTTACGCCTTAATATCTTTCTCGGGCTTCGCATCGGGTAATATTTTCTTATTGCGCCGACGTTTCGGAAAACGACTTGTCTTCCATTCTCACGCCGTGTGTTATTTCTGCTGTGTCCGATATAACACCCTATCCTAAACCCAAACTGATCCTCTCTAAGGTATGTTTTAGCTATGCTCTCTAGCCTTCTATTTATAATCACAGAGCTTCTCTCTCTGGGTTTCAGATAGAGTGTTATATCGGACACGACAGAAATAACACACGCCTTGAGAATGGAAGACAAGTCGTTTTCCGAAACGTCGCGTCGGCGCAATTAGAAAACATTACCCGGTGCGAAGCCCGGGAAAGATATTTAAACATATATTATATCGGGAAAATCTTAAATCTTTTAATTACTTACACCGTTTGGGATATAAATCTTATTTTCCCATAGTCCTCGCAAGTTTTTACATTGCTCATCTTCGATATCGGAATAAGTGTTGTCTTCGTGAAGACCCCCAGCCGCACACCATCCTCATAAATTCCGCGAATTGACACAAAAAGTTTTCCTCTTCCGTTCTCTCCAATACTCTTCAGCCGGCACGCTATCTATTCTCATCGCTTTATTCCTTTTCATGTCCTTATATTGGGCCTTATTTCCTTATAATAGAGCTCTTCGACGCATTTTTACCACCTCTCCCGGATCACTTTTGGCTCTAACATAAACTTTCCTATCTTGACTCTAACCGTGGTAATTCACCTCCCTTACCAACGCTCGAATTAAGTATGCATGTCAGAAAGCGAAAATATCTCGTATCAATATAGGATATTCCCACTTGCCAATAAGGCAACGCTCAGAAAATATAGTCGGAGGAGGAGTCAAAAAATGGACTACATAAATGTTAAATAAATGCAAAGAGTTTTTAACATTTAGGGACAATTTGGTTTTTTTTAATCTAAAGAAGAAAAGGGATGTTTAACTGAACAAATGGTGGAACTAACAAAAGAGAGATGATCCACTGAATGCGAGGAAGGATTGTAACATTAAGGCCTCTGGAAGTGAACACACACATTAAGTTTACTTTCAGCACTGTCGAAATCTATAGGCTATCTAATTCCATCGGCATATTAAAATATTCAGATGATATGAAGGAACTTTTCAATGGTAATGAAAGGTTTAACTTTTCCATCTTCCCCGGACTATCCGGGAAGACAACGGAACCAGAGCTCAGCGTATATTATGGATTCAAGCGCGACATACTTTCTCAAACACTGATCACTTTTATAATCACAGAAATAGAGAAGTTTGATGTCTCACATTTAAAAAAAATATTTTTTCGAACAATTGTTTTATTCCCCGTCAGCCGTTCTAGATCACTTTTTATTTCTTACCATATCGGACTACTCATTCCGTCTAGTACGCCCCTGTAGAGTTTGACCAGGGCGAATATCATTAGGGCGTTCGCTTCTTTTGCATTTACCTGGAAATCGAGGTGCAGCAACTTTATTTCATTCGCTGTTACCTTCTTGTTTTCCGCTAGACATTCGTATATTTTTTTAGCGTCTCCCAGTTCTTTTTTAATTTTTTTTACACTTTGCAAATTTGTGTACGTGATCCTCTATTGTGTCACATTCCCTACATTTTCCATCTACTTCTCAAAAAAATTGTTTTGCTCTGTCATTCGTAGATATGATTTCGTTGCCCACTCGAAACAGTGTACTTTTCTCTGACATCGTGAGGAGTTTAGCATTTATGTTTTTCCAAGTATTTTTGAAATTTATCGCGGGATATGCTAATTCTATTCTCGGGATGCGTGGGTCTAAAGTATTTTTTAGTTTTTCGTATATATTTTTTATTTTTTTCTATGTTATCTGCTACTTTTTCCAGGGTTGATCTTAGATTTTTTAATAAACTTTCAATTCATTACCCTTAAAAGAAATTTCCCAGGATTGATTCATCATATATTTTGACTAGTTACTGTTCCCACATGGCACGCCTTTTTGGCGTATTTAAGGGTGAAACGTAGAATAAGATGATGAATCATTGAATATTTGATATGTGCGCAAAACTATGTGTCCAAAATTCCGTAAACCATATATGATGCCGAATGCGTTCAGGATGGAGAAAAATTAGTATTCAAAGTGTGGTGCAAGCTTTTTATTGTTGGTTATTTGTAAATATGACCGATTATAGAGGCTTTTTTGATCACAAAGAGCCAAGAGGGATTACAGAAGCTCCTAGATAAGTTTTGCGAAACAACAGGGAGAATAGAATTGGGAGTATATGCGTGCTAAACTAAAGCAGTAGTTCTTGATAAGGACAAGGGCGAGAATGGGGAGAATAACTATATGGTGAGAGCAAATGGTGAAGTAATTGAACAAGTGGATGATTTTGTGTACTTAGGTAAGATGTTTGCGAAAGATGGACGGATAAATGAGGGGAGAAAGAGACGTGCGAATGCTGGAAGGAAAGTGGTAGGTAGCATGTGGAGCATATCAAGGAATGAATTCCTGTCTGAGGAAGCGGAAATCGCCGTGTATAGAAGTGTACTTCTCCCCACTTTGTTGTATGGTAGTGAAACATGGGTATGTCAGGATAAACATAAGAGTGGACTAAACGCTGTGGGTATGAGTTATCTGAGGGGTGTTTGCGGCAAAAGTAGGATGAATAGGGTCAGGAATAAGTGGCTAATAAATGAATGTGGGTTAGTTGCTCCAGTAATGGGCATATATATGAAAAGAGTGTGAATCGTTGGTTTGGCCATGTTGAGAGAATGGATGAGAGTCGAATAACGAAACAGATATATGAGAGTAGAATGAGTGGTGCGAGAGGTAGAGGTAGGCCGAGAAAGTTGTGGTTGAATGTGGTTGAGGAAATTCTTAGGAGGAGGAATATTAGGAGTCTTAAAAACAGGAGGGAGTGTATGAAGCAGTGTATGGGGGTAAATGAGGCAAAATAGGTTTACAAGGATAGGTCAGTTTGGAGGAATTTGTTGAAGCAGATTTAGGTGTACAAGTATTTATTTAGGAGTGAAACTTTATGACTCCGCCTACCCCGGAAGGGAACGGCGTTATTAGTATGTATGTGTGTATGTTATAGAGGTTAGTTCACATGGATATCGAGTATGCGAATCTCCGCAGCTGTTGCTATTCAAACCCTGGCCCTTGATGTAGGAAGCAAGCATTACAGTCACCAAGGCAACCTCATCCTAATGGTATAATGATCATGGCTGAACTTAAGATAGTTGTCAAAACGACTACTAGAGAGGAACTAGATGCGACGGAAAAGCTCACCTCCTACCTCTAATCTATACGTACCCCAATGACTCTCTCTAGTCCATTCACTATTTCGCTATGCACGAGTTTTCCTGGTACCTCAAACGGTGCATACATTGGGCGGGCGTTGGGTACTTCCCCGGGTCGCAGCCGCATGAGTGCGATGCCGTGCCTTCTTGTTTTTGAAGAGGTCATGCTTCCTCGGCAATTCCCGGTCATTTGTGGGCGAATATATTTCCGTCTTTGAAGAGCGGAGACTCACGACGAATGGGCGCGGCAAGATGTTGGTCGTGCACAACTGCGAATCAGTGGGTGTGGAGGAAATGGCGATCAAAGAGATCAAAAAAGTCCCCATCAAATTCTGGAATCTCCGATGAGTCATGTAGTTACTCCCGTAATAATGGGAGCCAACAGTTGGCTCGCTAATGTGGTCTCGAAGTTCATCCCGAAATTGACTCTCTACGGAAAAGAATAAGAAAATAGAGATAAGGAAGTGTTTTTGTTGAATATAAAATTTCCTTTTCGCTTTATAAATCCTTCCTGCCCAAGCCCCCTCTATTCCTTCCTACAAATAGACAGTACAAATGAAACATGTGCTTTGATAATAACACTGTTGATATCGAAACCAAGGTCGGCAAGAAAATAAGTGCTGAACTGAACGATGCAAGAAATCACCTCGTGTAATTTAGTGCCACTAAGCCGATGTCTTAAACTTTAAATTGCATTATGTTTCTCTATCAATGAGAATGAAATAGAATTATAACTGGTTTCTCCACGTTTAAATGTCTAGATGATTCTTCTTCGTGACCTTCGTGACCGATTTTTTTAAATATAAAGTTATTTCCTGGAGATTGTAGGTCATAATTCATGTTTAAACTGTTACTCTTCCGCCGACGTTTAGCATCTTTATTTATGACTCATCAGGGCTACAATGAAAATTAATAATAATACGAGAAAGAAGCTATTTTACACTTGTCAGGCCTCATTTAGAATATGTCGCTAGTATATGGGATCCGTACGAGGAAGGTATGATAAAAGAATTAGAGCGCGTGCAAAGGAGATCTGCTAGGTTTGTTAAAGGCCGTTATGATAATTGTATTAGTGTTACGAGGTAAATAGAAGAACTAGGATGGGAATTACTATCAGAACGCAGGTTAAAATTTAGGTTAAACCTTTTAAGTAAATTCGAAACCGTTTTGTTCACAGATGACGTTAGATATATATTGAGATCCCCTGCGTATTATGCTAGGTTTGAACATATTAACAAGATTAGGGAGATAGATTGTCGTACCGATAGATTTAAAATGTAATTTTTCCCTCGTACCATAAGAGAGAACAATAGGCAGCGTAGCAAAGGGATAGGTAGGTGAAATGTAGTTAGAGTAGTCTGTAGTGCATGATGAATGTAATAACAACCAATAATCCATTTCATATTATGTAGATACTAACCATCTAGCAGCATGTGACAATATTATCTAGCATGTCTCCATTAAATATCCTAGCTGCATGTCAATAGTGCATGTTTGGTGTTCTTCACCCCCTGCCAAACACCCTCGTGGTGGCTCGCAGGGTATCACGTAGATGTAGATTTACAATGAAATTTGTATTGTACATAAAATGAATCCAGTTTACAATTTTGGTATTTAGTTTTTTAAAAATATGCATACATGTGTTTTTTGTTATTATCTCAAAAGTAATAGATATAGAAACCAACCTATTCAAAAGATTATTCAAAGAAATGATACACATCACAAAAAACAAAACATCCTGCAATAAAAGAATAGACATCGCCAAATTAAGTAAAATTTATTACAATTTGATATTCTTGAACAACACTTAATTTTTTAAAGATTTCGCCAGCGTTTCGCATTTTTATCTATCCTTCATCAGGGCTGCAATGAAAATTAATATTTGTATTAAACATCAAATGAATCCAGTTTACAATTTAGGTATTTAGTTAGAAAAAAAAGGCTTTCCCGGCGAATAATATTAGTAAAATCTTCTCGGGTTTGGCACCGGGTAAGGCTATTAAAGGCCAGAGTTTCGACGAGAAACTCTCTCATCGTCATCAGGGCTGAGACCGCTAAGACTAATCAGTATCTCGTCGAAACTCTGGCCTGTAATAGCCTTACCCGGTGCCAAACCCGAGAAGATTTTACTAACACATAATTTTATTTTGATTTTTTAAACTCCTAAACTTATAACAATTGACACTCAAATGATAAACAGCAACGAAGGTATCAACAATAAGTAATTCAAATGGAACTCTCCCCGAGGTAATAACAAAAATCACATGTGTACACATTATTTAAAAAACTAAATACCTAAATTGTAAACTGGATTCATTTGATGTACAATACAAATATTAATTTTCATTGCAACCCTGATGAAGCATAAATAAAAATGTGAAACGCTGGTGAAAGAGTAACAGTTTGAACATGAATTATGGCCTACAATCTCCAGAAAAAGAACTTTATATTTAAAAAAAGAGGTCATGAAGAAGAATCATCTACAATTATAGCAAATAAACAAATTCATTAGAGATATAATTGAGATAAAATTACACTCTATCAAATCGATCTGAATTTATTGTCATTTTTTTCATCCAGGTCGAAGCACTTATTTCGCGTCTAATGCATCAATTTTGTTCAAAATTTAGGTAAATGTCCGCTTCCGTCACACACCTTTCAAAAATTGTTTTCGACCCTTTTCACATAGCATATCACCGCGATATTTTTGTGACAAAAACTAGAAAAATGCCGGTATCTAGTGATAATTTTATTTTGGGGGAATAAGTAATTTACGATAAATAGGAAATTTTCAAAGCTTGAGGTGACGTTTTTCCCGGCCGCTATTGCACTGTTTCCACTTTTGACCGCAGCGTGGCGCGACAGTCGCTGAGTTGCGTTTACCCACTAAAATCTCCCGTTCCATGTTAATGAGACGTATTTTCTATGCGGTGTTACGGGTTACGGGGAAATATGAGGTGTAGGCATGTAGAGACGAATATTTTCCAGAAAAAAATCTCCCTCGAGACGGTTGGTGATTAGAAGGGTGGAAATAGGTGGTGTAGGCATGTAGAAACGTATATTTCCTAGAAAAAAAACCTGCCTCGAGACGGTTGGTGATTAGAAGGGTGGAAATAGGTGGTGTAGGCATGTAGAGACGTATATTTCCTAGAAAAAAACCTGCCTCGAGACGGTTGGTGATTAGAAGGGTGGAAATAGGTGGTGTAGGCATGTAGAGACGTATATTTCCTAGAAAAAAAACCTGCCTCGAGACGGTTGGTGATTAGAAGGGTGGAAGTAGGTGGTGTAGGCATGTACAGACGTATATTGCAGAGGTGAAGTTACAAATATCCCTCTGTCGGAGCTTTCGCGAAACTGAGAAAATGGCATCGAAAAAGTCGGAAAAATGACGAAAATTGGTAATTTTCTAACGTGAATATCTCAAAAACCTGTGGCTTAACAACTTTGCTGTATCTTTTGTTTTGTACTGTAATTCTTCAAAAACTAAACCATGTCACAGTCATTATCCTTTATATCACCAATTTCTGGGAATAAGTGTTTGAAAGGTGTGTGACGGAAGCGGACATTTCCCCAAAATTTACTTGATTCTGCACTATTTTGTTTGGATATGTAGTAGTCAAGGAGGCTATCAGTCTCTATTTATGGAGACCATTATGGGGACTATATTTGAATTATTCGTTTTCACTTCAGCAGCTGTTGGAAGCATGAAGAAGATAGTGCATTGTTAATGGTGCAATAATATACATTAATATGACCGAAATTCAAAGTAATTAAATGAGATTATCTATATTAGATTTTGACTTAACTCGTTTTCTTCACGCGACACGTTTAAAACACCTTCACAACGGAAGGTATTTTTGCGATCCTGGAAAAATTACTGCCCTGACAATATGACTTATATGTTTGAAGACGTATTATTCAAGGAGGTGTCGGGTCGGGGATTATTGTGAGATTCGCCTTACGTAAAATATCATTGAATCGTAAGTACCCAAGGGCTACAAAAATTCCGGAGCTATGCCAATTCTCCAATTGGGTATTTTCCAGTATTTTAGTTGTATGAATACGGATCTTAATTAGCTGCTTTCACTTTTAAAAACATACGGGGTGAACATATTTGTAAAATAAATTCATTCAATATTCTCGGAGATATGTAAGATTAAAATTGTCGGAATTTCATATTTTTTCACGTGGCAGCAAAACGAAATCTGAAAAATTGGTGTGCCGTCATTTTCGCGGAGCGAGAGAGGAAAGACGATACAGCACGGGAAGAACGGTAGAAGAGACCGTATTTTAAGAAGATATATTGTAGTTAACGACGAATGTAGGGTAAAATGGTTTTACTAAAACCACATCAGACAATTTGCCCACACCGAAAGAAAAATATTCTAAAATGTAGAGGACAGTTCCTCTTTCCAAATCCTCTGAAAATTTCCTCTTACTTATAGAATATTCCTCTTCCCTTAGGAGGATCTATGTTTGCATTATAGATGACGTTCCTCTCCCAATATTCCTCTCAATACAAGACTATTATTCTTGGATTGAGAGGAATAAAAGGATTAAAAGTAAGATGTCATGTATGAAGTGGAAAGGAACACAGGGTTGGCATCCAGAATCAACAGACGTGCTGTAGTCTTTTAAACCGTAATTAGGGGGAAATGAGGCGAGCGCCGCGAGCGGCATTTTGTGCGTGCACAATGGCATCGTGCTCTGTATTTGGCTCCCAAAACAGAATAAATCAGAAATAAAAACAGCAGTTCTAGAGTTCTAGTTCCAGTAGAAGAATTTTTGAGAGGACTGCTCTTAAATGTAGAGGAAATTTTGAGAGGAATCCTCTGGATTGTGGAGGAAATTACCTTCTCTACTGAATACGATCCTGAAGTATGAGAGAATTCCTCTCTGGAGAGGAAATTACTCTAATACTCAGAGGAATACTTTGGTTACCATATAGTAGCGGAAAATCCGCTAATATATAGAGGATTTCGCTAATTTTTAGAATACTTTTTTTTCGGTGCAGAGAGGATATGTAAATGGTAGCGTTTTTATGAAGACGGACGAGCGATTTAATTCTGCCAAAATTTGCGGATCAAAAGTCCATAAAACTAAAGTACACAATTCACTTGCTAAGACCTCATTTTATGTTGTTTATTATTTTTATGCATTTCACTTCTGGCACTGCAATTCACAATGTAGGTAGGTTTGCTTCATAATAATGAGCATGTGAAACTTTCCTACTTCGTAACCTTCAACTTTATTTAGCTTTTAAAAACACAATTAGAACCAGTTGATGAGAAAATTGTTAACCAATAGAATAAGATTAAGCAACAGAATCAGAAAATCGAAAGAATGAAATGCGTTGAAAATACCCAATTGCCGATAACATGTTTGGTGGGCATGATTAGCGTCCACCAATGTGACGGCAATGGCTAGTTTTTCCAGCTGACCACGCTCAGTCGAATAACTGAAAGAATATGACTAAATTGACGCAATTTTGCCTCCGCACAGAAGAATAAGGGAGTTGAGTCGATGTTGGAGGTTTAAGCGCACGTTTTGATGAGAACACTGAAAGATGTCAATTAGCGATTTCATTCGAATGTATTCCATTTTCGCAGCGGAAGGGTTTATGAGGAGTTTACATGCAAGCCGAGCCGAAATCATTCCTGAAGTTGATATATTGAGGTGGCTGGAGTGATAATCGTGGGTCATTGAGTGCACATTTTGATATCTTTTCAAGAAAGTCGAAAAAAATTCTCGGACCACATTACATTTAAGTACATTTATACAATGGAACTCATTACGCGTGCAGTCGTAGAAGTGATAAAAATAATAATTCTTCATTTTTGCCTTATTAAAATCATGTTATGAGTTGATTTTTATCAAGGTATTCCAAATTTTTGCGAATATTACGTTTGGATAAGATGTTTTCGAATCTTAGTCGCGATTATCGATGAAGGCATGTCACCTTAATATTTGCTCGGAGCAGTGATAGTAATTTGAAATATATTATTACGCATTCAGAGGAAAATTTTTGCATGTGTAATCGCACTGTTACGGAATAAATGCCATGTGTCATAGGGATGTGTGTGAAAATGTGATCGCATTGCCGTTGAAATTGATATAATTTACTTATTTGTTTATTTATTATGCATCAAGTTCGCCCAACAAAAAAATTACAGGGCAAACATTAACATATACTACATAAAATCAATTTGACATATACAAATGTGTATCAAGAAAAGTGATTACAACGTGAATCTATAATGTCGTTTAGCTGAGAACAGAATTGGCTTCTCTTTTGGAACAATTCAAGTTCATGGCAATGCTTATTGAAGGTGTAGCACAATCTGAATTATGTTGAGTATTTACAATAGTTTGTTTTAACATTGTATAATTAAAATCACCTTTTTGGCCTTACGTTAAATTTTGGTACTAAAAAATTAATTTTACTCACTTGGTTAGCATTTTCCCCTAAATTAATTTGGTCGAACAAATACAATAAATCCTTTTTCGCTCTCCTCGTCTTTAAACTATTATATCCATACATTTCCAATAAAGCATTGTACCTTTTATATTTTTCGAACACCAGATAAATGTTATAATGTAATTTTCATTTCTTTCAACATTTTTAGTTTTTCAGCTTAGTTTGAGCGAGAAAGTTCCCTAGTCAATATGGAGATTATACTCGAATCTCACGTTTTTATTTCAGCAGCCATATAAAGCATGAATTAAACATTGCATTATAAATGGTGTAGTAATACATTTAAATATGGCTGAAATTCTATATAATTAAAGAAAAATATCAATACAAGTCTTTTATTTGACTTATCTCTTCGCGCGGTACATTTAAAACTATTTCAAAACGAAAGTTTTTTTGTGATCTTGAAAAAATTACTACAGTGACAATATGATTTATTTTTAAAAATAGGAGAGAAAACATTCAGACTACAAAATGTAATTTTTGACGAGATCAAGGGGTTAGAAATCCCTTATTTATTTTAATAAGGTCTTTTATAGGCTTAACCTCCTAAATAAATTTCAGGAAAATCATTTTACTGACGACGTAAAAAACATACTATTAACCCCTTCGTACTACGGCAGATTAGATCGCGCCAATAAAATTAGAGAGCTAGATTGTAGAACCGATAGGTATAAAATGTCATTTTTTCCGCGTACCATTCGGGACCATAACAGCTGTGATCGTCGTCATGAATAGTTCGAGTATTGACAATAGGCAGGCAGTAAATCTTTCTCATTATATTCTCCTCTTTCTTATTTATGCATGATGTAAATAATGATGTTCTTATTTATGCATGATATTTTGAATCTGTAGTAGTAGTCTTTGTATCCCTTGCATGTTAGAACGATTGGAGATAGAATGTTTCTTGGGTATTAGATTTGTAATTGGCGCTTTGCATGTGTGGTACGCGGGTTTTTAATGTAATGTCGGTGTTCTACCATATCATTCATGCATGCCTGGTGCGAAAGCACCCTCTGCCACACACCCTTTGGGTGGCTTGCAGGGTATGACGTAGATGTAGATGTAGATGTATAAATGCACTAACGTACCATTTCCACGTAAAAGGGTAGGCACGTTTCGTAAAAACTCTTGAAAAGTAGTTCGGTTTGAGGTTAATATTTTGATATTTTTGTAAATATGAAATATTTTTATTTAAAATGAGACCAAATTCATTGATTTACAGGTGAAATAATATTGCACTCAAACTACTTTAAGTACCTATGAAGTTTTCTATTGGAAGTTCCTGAATGAAAATATGCTTTGCTTGCAAGTATGACCACCTGATGTTAGATAATATTCTATTCCAGAGTCAGGATGACCGGTCGTACAGTTCATGAGCCAGAATATAGAATGCATTGTCATAACCGGTGGAGATTCGAACGTTTCCTTGACAGCCAGGAAGGCTGAATCTGGCAGAAAGATGAGGATCTTTACGACTCATTTCTTCCTACATTCACATTGAATTATACACATTAGCTAGTAACTAATCCGAACAGCTGATATGCCTCTTACCGGCGAGCATCACTGAAAACGACTCCCCAACTTGGGACCCCAAGAAGATATTTATTGGCTCGGGAGCGGTATGGGTCGGTAGGAGGGAGAGGAAGGGATGAGAGGTTGTGACACTGACATCAAGGACCTTGAAGGAGTCGGTATGTTTGAACTGCCCGCCACAAAATAACGTTGTTTGCCGTTCTTGAGATGTTATCAGTAAGCTTGACGGTCATTTATAATACTGGGATGTCGGAGGCAAATATTTGGAGGTGGAGCCAAAATCGGAGGGAGGACATGCTGAAGAGAATGAAGGAATGAAGAAATAACTCAATCCGTGCGAAGGAAAAAATATAGATTAATTCCCGTCCTCATAGTCGTACTCCTAGGGGTTACCTAGGGATCCGCTAGCCAGGTAACACTTAGGAGTCCCCTACGCTGAGCGATTCATAAACCTTACCTGGGTAACACCCAGCCAGAAGACGCCTTGGTAAGAGATTTGGCACCAATCCAGCGGAAAATACATAGGAACGGTTCCGCTGAGTATTTTTGATGCTCATTTTCACCGTATCCAAGCATGATATGATTATAATATACTGTGCCGTTTCGCGATGTTGATGAAAAATGATTGAGGGAATATGAGAGGATATTTATGATATTACTAAAATATTTATGTAACATGAATGGTGAGGATTGCGAGGGTGGTTCTATAAGTACCCGGGCTCGTAAACAGAAGACGTTACTATGGAAAGTTGTTGATATTATCGTGTACTGCCATTATTATAGCAGTACCAATTCGTCCCACGTGTGAGCAGCAGTACTGCGTTATAGAAGCATTGGGTAAGCATCATGCCTTACCCAGGAATCGACGGCCTGGGGGAGGGTTAAGGGACAACAGTCCCCTGAATAACGACTATGAATACTATTTCTAAGCCAAGGGGCTCCCCCACACCTGGGGGATACCCAGGTAACGACTATGAATACGGCCCTTAGCCTCTTGTTGATCATCATCTTCTCCTCCTAGGTTAGTTGTCCTGCGCTTAGTTTTTATCCTGTTGTCACTTTTTCCATTCTTCTTTTCCGGCGCTTTCGAATTCCCAGATTTTTTCCTTGGGGTTCCCCCACACCTGGGGGACACCCAAGTAACGACTATGAATACGGCACTAAGTCTTTTAGGAAGATTGATGTAGATTATTTTTTGCCCGACGTTCAACACATTTTGCTAGAGCCGAACAAACATGGTAGAAACGATGCCATTTATCTTCAATCAGGAACTTTCACAAGAGAGCCTCATAGTTACTTAAAATAACATTTTACCTTGAAATCAATTAATTTGATCACATTTTAAAGAAAAGTACCTCACCCTTCCAAAAATATCAAAATATCAGCCCCTAACCTAAACACTTACCGAGATTTTGACGAAAAGTGTCTGCCCTCCGCTGTGCAACTCCGCTAGATTTGTTAAAGGTCGTTACGATAATTGTATAAGTGTTACGAGTTTAATAGAAGAACTAGGATGGGAATTACTATCAGAGCGCAGGTTAAAATTTAGGTTAAACATTTTAAGTAAATTCGAAACCGATTTGTCCACAGATGATCTTAGATATGTATTATACTAGCTTTGATCAGGTTAACATGATTAGAGAGATAGATTGTTGTACCGATAGATTTAAAATGTCATTTTTCCCCCGTTCTATAAGAGAGAACAATAAATAGAGCGCGTAGCAAAGGGATAGGTAGGTGAAATATAGTTAGAGTAGTCTGTGGTGCATAATGCATGTAGTAACAACCAATAACCCCTTTCTTATTATGTAAATATTAACCATCTATCTGCATGTGACTCTATTATCTAGCATGTCTCCATTGAATATCCTAGTTGCATGTCAATTGTGCATGTTTGGTGACCTTCACCCCCTGCCACACACCCTTGTGGTGGCTTGCAAGGTATTACGTAGATGTAGATGTAGATGCCCTTTTACGTGATAATGCTACTTGATTGCATTCCTGAGAGACCTTATTTAAAAATGAAAAATTTATAACACATAGCTATAGTCATAAAATTAACCGTATTTAATTCAATTGTTTTTATTTTTTTAAATAAATCTACTGTCGCCGATTCACAAAAAAAACTCTCCGATGTAAAGGAGTTTTAAACGTACCTTGCGAAAAAATGGAGTCCAATTAAGGACTCACGTAGATATTTTTCTTTAATTTCTAATAATTTGTATCATACAAAAGTATACAATCGCACCATAAAAATTGCAAATTTTCAAAGAGATGAAAATTATATTCTAGTGGACACAAACTATTATGGTGAAAACGACCACAAGATTAACATTTAGGAAATATACCGCAGAGACAATTGATTTAGAATTTCATTTTTACACGTATCATAATGGTTGCAAAAAATCGGTTGTATAAAACTTTGACCCTAAGTAAAGTAAGTTACGCCCTTGTGCTTATTATCTTACCGTCATTATTAATAACTCACCCCGCATGACGTTACCGGCATGTTTGTATTGTAGCTTTCACATGATTTAGTACCTTGTAGGACTATATATCAAATGCACTAATAATACTAATAAGTTTTTTATCTTAAATTGTGTACTGCATGGTATCATATTCTGGTACGTATCACTTTCCTACTAGAAACGATCACAAGAATAAGGTTAAGGAAATAGACTGCAGCACCGATAGATACAAAATGGCATTTTTTCCACGCACAATGAGGAACCATAATAGTTGCGATAGATCAGTTCTAGGGTACTGACTTGGTTAAATAGGTTTTTTTCAGTAGTGCTAAATATGATGACATGAATTTTAGCTACTAACCTCGCATGTAATCTCCGGCATGATATACTCCTGCATGCTTTATTAACACCTTGTAGTGCTATTTATTTGTCGTATTAATAATGCTAACCAGTAGTTGTATTTTGAGTAGTGTACTGCATGGTAGCATGTTCTTCTACTTATCACGCACTCTCCTGGTTTCTGGTGTGTCCGCGGACTGATTTTCTGACTGCTTTTTGTCTGTGTCTAGCGGCCGGGGAAATTGCGCGGTTCTGATTTGAACTGGGATCAGTGCTGCATGCCTGGTGTGGAATCACCACGTGCCATACACCCTAGTACTGGCGTGCACGGTATTTCGTTGTATTATGTTGATGTAGAAACCATTACAAGCATGGAAGAAGAAGTTCGAGAAAAAAAATTGGACAGCAAAATAGAACGCAGAAAAAATGAGTTTTTTTTAGAGAAGGAGACATAATACATCTACATCTACGTTATACCCTGCAAGCCACCCAAAAGGTGTGTGGCAGGGGGTGATTTCGCACCAGGCATGCATGAATGATATGGTAGAACACCGACATTGCATTAAAACCCGCGTACCACACATGCAAAGCGCCAATTAAAAATCTAATACCCAACAAACATTCTATCTTCAATCGTTCCAACATGCAAGGGATACAAATACTACTACTACAGATTCAAAATATCATGCATAAATAAGAACATCAATATTTACATCATGCCTAAATAAGAGAGTAGAATATATAATGAGAAAGATTTACTGCCTGCCTATTGTCAATACTCGAACTATACATGACGACGATCACAGCTGTTATGGTCCCGAATGGTACGCGGATAATACCTACAAGAGAAAGAATATAATGTTTTCGTTGGAATTGAAGTGAAGACCAAAATTACGAAATAATGACAGTGCACGGCAGATAATACTGTTTCAAAATGAATGATAATAGTCACGTTTCTTCCTCCTTTGCGGAAATGAAGAAACCGAACCGAGAATATGAAAACCGAAGATGTGACTACGATCGAAAAACATTAATATTGACGTTGGGACGTCAAAGCGTCGTGAGAAACTCGTCATTCGGTTATTCGTCAAAAGATCCGGAAATTATTGAGCAGCCTGGGTTCTAACTGTATTAGCCGAAGAAGCGCCGCTCAATGGGAGAGCAAAAATACGCGGCCCCGATGAATCACATTCTAAATGTTAACTTGACTTCCCCAAAGCGCCGAAGTCGCGGCGAATATTGAACCTATGAGTTCTGAATAATTTTTTTGGTAAATTAGTTTCAAGCCCTGATCTCATTGAGCGAAAGCGTTATTTGGTGATAATCGAAAACATGTTAATGATACTTTATTTAAAGTTCTTCATATTTATCTTCACGAAAAACATTTATGATCATATAAATTCCTGGTTCGGGCATTGTATTGCCAGCAGGCCAATCCATCTCGAACAATCATCCTATAGGGCTGTTTGAGATGGATCGGCCAATCTTAATATACATGTTAAACCATTTGAACATTAATATATTTAAACTAGCAACAAAGTGATACACATTGTAACCATTCAATGCTCAAATGTGTACATCTACATCTACGTAATACCCTGCGAGCCACCACGAGGGTGTGTGGCAAGGGGTGAAGATCACCAAACATGCACTATTGCCATGCAAATAGGATATTTAATGAAGGCATGCTAGAGAACAGGGTCACATGCAGCTAGATGGTTAGTAACTACATAATAAGAAAGGGATTAATGGTTGTTATTACATGCATCATGCACTACAGACTGCTCTAACTATATTTCACCTACCTATCCCTTTGCTACGCTGCCTATTGTTCTCTCTTATGGTACGCGGGAAAAATGACATTATAAATCTATCGGTACGACAATCTATCTCTCTAATTTTTTAATATGATCAAACCTAGCATAATACGCAGGGTTTCTCAATATTTATCTAACATCAACTGCGAACAAATCGGTTTCGAATTTACTTAAAAGGTTTAACCTAAATTTTAACCTGCGTTCTGATAGTAATTCCCGTCCTAGTTCTTCTATTAAACTCCTAACACTTATACAATTATCATAACGGCCTTTAACAAACCTAGCGGATCTCCTTTGCACGCGATCTAATTCTTTTATCGTACCTTCCTCGTAGGGATCCCATATACTAGCGGCATATTCTAATTGAGGCCTGACAAGTGTAAAATAGCTTCTTTCTCGTACTCTCTCATTGCATTTGCCTACAACCCTTTTTACGAATCCTAATCTACGGTTAGCTAAACTAGTAATTTCCCTGATATGTTTCCCCCATGATATGTCTTCAGTGATGGTGACGCCTAAGTATTTAATAAATTCTACGTTAGATATTTTCTTTTCTTTGATGCAATAACTATCCCGGGGAAAGCCATTATTTTTCCAAAAGTTCATTATCGCGTGTACTTGAGGTTTAGAAAATTTGCCCAACTAGACTAAACAAGAAGGTAATGTTGAATATTTCAGTTCTGTTAGTGAGGAAACGTTGTCCAGAATATAGTGGTACTGCAATAATCTTATTTATGCTTGAATATTGTTTTTGACTAAAACTTATTTTCATGAAAACTATTTAATCAAAAATAGTCATGTATTGGCTGTTGTGGCGTGAATTGGAATCATATTTCAGCTAATACAGGCATCATCGCTGAGAGTCGAGGCGTCACTTTTCGCTCACTCTGTGTGGGTTTCACTGTCAACACACTCTGCCGTCCCACGCGGAAGTCTTGAGGAGATTTTCGAATAGGCAAGTCATGATTTCGGAGAGCAAACGAGAAAACAACAGTGCCTCTGTTTGCTAACTATTTGATGGAAAAGGCGAAGAGAAAGAGAAAAATCATCTTGGTCTATGGTCTTGGGAGATTTCAACTCCGGAAGGTTGCCTGTACTGCCTACTGTCGTTTTAATTTAGGCGGATGAAGTGCGTCATCAACCGTCAGTAAAATAGCTCTAAGCGTTCGTCCTTGGATGTCGAAAATTTAAGAGGACAGCACAGTCTCCTCCCTACCTAGAACTTCCTGAGGAGTTAGCAGGGAGAATTTTAGTTTAAGCAATTCTTAAGCGAGGACTATGGGTTCCCCGAGGCGATAAATACAAATATATCACTTATGAGGATCAAAAAAGACCACATCGAACGGGAACGACCTGCATCGAACGCTACGAGGAATCATATATATTATTTCTCAAAGGTGATTTTTTGTCGCAACACCACAACTCCCATAATTCTTCATCAAAATTAATTATTCAAACATCATTTTAAAGCTCCCCGCTATTGATGAAAAATAGACAAATAATTTAAAACTAAAGTTTTGGTTAAATAATGATACAGCGCCATCTGCTGACTTAGTAATCAACTAATATGTTGGCTATGGTTACGTGCTTAAAAGACTGTAGGAGGCACCATCTATTACCACATCGTTAAGTTAGATTGTTTACTTTCTACATGCAATCAGTGTAACCGTTTAGGTTTACGTTATGTATCTTTAACACAAACATAAATAACATGTAATTGTCCATGGGAAGAAACAGGTGGAATAGCAGGAAGAAAGAAGGAAGATACATCTACATCTACGTAATACCCTGCGAGCCACCACGAGGGTGTGTGGCAGGGGGTGAAGATCACCACACATGCACTATTGCCATGTAAGTAGGATATATAATGTAGACATGCTAGAAAATAGGGTCATAGTTTATTAGTTAACACAGTAGATTATTAGTTATTGCAAGTAATTGCAGTAGTTATTACAATAGAATATTAGTTACTACGGTATAGTACAGGTTAAGATCTACATAATAAGGAAGAGATTATTGGTAGTTATTACATGCATCATGCACTACAGACTACTCTAACTATGTTTCACCTACCTATCCCTTTTGCTACGTTGCCTATTGTTCTCTCTTATGGTACGCGGGAAAAATGACATTTTAAATCTATCGGTACGACAATCTATCTCTCTAATTTTGTTAATATGGTCAAACCTAGCATAATACGTAGGGGTTCTCAATATATATCTAAGGTCATCTGTGAACAAATCGGTTTCGAATTTACTTAAAAGGTTTAACCTAAATTTTAACCTGCGTTTTGATAGTAATTCCCATCCTAGTTCTTCTATTAAGCTCGTAACACTTATACAATTATCATAACGGCCTTTAACAAACCTAGCAGATCTCCTTTGCACGCGCTCTAATTCTTTTATCATACCTTCCTCGTAGGGATCCCATATACTAGCGGCATATTCTAAATGAGGCCTGACAAGTGTAAAATAGCTTCTTTCTCGGACTCTCTCATCGCATTTGCTTAGAACCCTTTTTACGAATCCTAATCTACGGTTAGCTAAACTAGTAATTTCCCTGATGTGTTTCCCCCATGACATGTCTTCAGTGATGGTGACGCCTAAGTATTTAATTGATTCTACGTTACATATTTTGTTTTCTTTGATGCAATAATTATTCCGGGGAAAGCCATTCTTTTTCCAAAAAATCATAATCGCGCATTTCTTCAAATTTAATTCTAGCTGCCATCTATCACACCAATCATCAATCGCATCTAAATCCTTAGTTAAAAAACAGGAAGAAGCTGCATACTGTGCAAAATATTCGAAAGGTAGAAGGAAGGAAGAAAGAAGGAAGAAACATGAAGAAGCTGCATACTGTGTAAAATATTCGAAAGGTAGAAATACAGGAAGAAGGAAGAATGAAACAGGAAGAAGCTACATACTGTGCGAAATATTTGCACGGGTCAGCTAGCTCCACCTAATAGTGTCGCATCAGACGTTGGAGGGAAACGCAGCTGAAATTAGAGGCACTATGGATACCGCTAAATCTCAGGGGACGCACCATCAAAATGCGTTCATGTGTGATGTGTATGCAAGATCTTAGATGGTGTTGTACATATATCGATATAGATCGAATACAAAGGAGGGCAGCTAGATTTGTTTAAAAAATTTTTTGATAAACATAGTAGTGTTTCTAAAGTGTTGCATAAAATTGGGTGGAAATCTCTGTCCGATCGCAGGGAAATATGTAGGTTAAATCTTTTGCGAAAGTTTGATGTAGACTATTTTTTGTCAGAGGTTCAACATATTTTGCTTGAGCTAAACTATGATGGTAGACACGATCACAGGAATAATATTAAGGAAAGAGACTGCAGAACCGATAGATTTTTAATGGCATTTTTTCCACGAACATTAAGGGACCACAATAGCTGCGATAGATCAGTTCTAGGATACTGCACGTACAATAAGGGACCGTAATAGTTGAGGTGGATCAGTTCTAGGATACTGACTTGGTTAAATAGTTTTTTTTCCATGTTGCTAAATGATGATTAGATACAAACATGATTATTAGATACAAGCCTCGCATGCAATCTCCGTCATGATATACTCCAGCATGTTTAAGTATCTTGTAGTGCTATTTAATCGCATTAATAATAGAAACCAGTACTTGTATCCTGGGTAGTGTACTGCATTGTAGCATGTTCTTCTACATATCACTCTCCTAGTTTCTGGTCTGACTACGTACCGCTGCCCTGACTGCTTATGTCCTGCGTCTGTCATTCGGGGAAACGTGAGCGGTACTGATTTGAACTGGGATGAGTGCTGCATTCCCGGTGTGGAATCACCCCGTGCCACACACCTTAGTGGTAGCTTACACGGTATTTAGTAGACAAGATCGGACGTAGAGATAAACGCAGCGGAGATTAGTGGCACTATGGGTGCCGCTACTTTTCAGGGGAGACAATATCAAAAATCGTTCATGTGTGATGCGCATGCAAGATCTTGAAACGTGATGTATATGCTCATGAAAATTTTGCAGCTTTCTTCGACGCAGCCCTAGTGCTTGCACTAGCTTTTGGCAGTTCGAATCTTTATTTGTCACGGTGGTGTAGTTTTCTAGACTGGCTGCGTATGGAGAATTTCGACCCTACTTTCAGTGCTAAAATGAGGTCGACTAGAGTTTGGACAGCGATTAATAATGAACGGTGGTACCTATATGAATGCGAGTGCACCAAACATTAGCTTCATCTACATCTACATCCACGTGATACCCTGCGAGCCACCACGAGGGTGTGTGGCAGGGGGTGAAGATCACCAAACATGCACTATTGACATGCAACTAGGATATTTAATGGGACCATGCTAGATAATATGGTCACATGCAGCTAGATGGTTAGTATCTACATAATGTGAAATGGATTATTGGTTGTTATTACATGCATCATGCACTACAGACTACTCTAACTATATTTCACCTACCTATCTCTTTGCTACGCTGCCTATTGTTCTCTCTTATAGTACGAGGGAAAAATGACATTTTAAATGTGTCGGTACGACAATCTATCTCTCTAATCTTGTTCGTCTGATCAAACCTAGCATAATACGCAGGGGTTCTCAATATATATCTAACGTCATCTGTGAACAAAGCTTGATTTGTTTTGGGTTTAACCGTGGTTGCCGATTTTTTTACAATACACTCTCAATTTTTTATTGCGGTGAGAACAAAAAAAATGCCAATTTTTGGCGTTTTCAAACGGAACGCTTTTTTTGACATTGTGAAGTGAAGAAACTTGAAGTTTAATCGCAATGAACCTGTAGTACTGTATAGAAAACCCACATTTAAACGTTCAGTCATTTCGTGCTTTCCATAAAAACTTAATATCAAGTTTATGAAACGACTTTTTCTTGGTTATGAAAAGTAGTAGAAGCAAGCTCTTGATCTTGTTTTGAAGCTTTCTTGAGAAAGAAGGAGTCATTTAGAAACGTCAACGCCAGAGTTCTTCTTCTTCGCTCCTGTTGAAACGCTCGCTGAAACGTGGATGAAACGCTGGGCTCAACGTGCACCATACGCAGCCAATCTCGAAAACCACGTGACCACCAATCTGCTGCTGCGAAAGCCTAGACTTCAGTTTACTTGCGGAGTGGACTAAAGACTGTGGAATTTTATTCAATATATGAGAAAGAAGTAGTCGAAAAACTGAAACCTATTCACATATACTTACAAGCTTGTTAGTGCCTTGCAAGCCATCTCACGGGTGCGTGGTCGGGGTTGAATTTTTACTTATGTGCTCTACACTGTAATCTGTTGCGTTCTGTGAGAACTCATTTTGCTTTTCTTTTGTTTTGTCAACTGCTGACGAGTTTTCTTGTGTTCCGGTGGAGGCACTGACGGGATACTCATGTGCTCGGCACACTCTCGTGCTCTCTCTCTCTCTCTGCTGGTTCATGGGCACTGACGCAGGCTGTCGTTCACCCTCTCTCCCACACCTCGCCTAGCAGGCTGACTACGAAGGTATGAAACGAGAGTTCCAAAAGTCATTTACTAATTTTCAAAAAATAAGTATCAACAGTAATACTGAGGTTTTGTGGAATACTTTCCTCAACGTTACACGATCAGTAGTTAGCAAATACATACCAAGTAAATGGAAAAGAGCCAATGCAGAGCCTAGGTGGTATAACGCGGAGGTTAGAAAAACATTAAAGCACCAAAGAACATGTCATGCTAGGTTAAAAAGGGCAAAAATTAACAAATCCTCCGAAGAACTATACACAGTCACCGAAAATTACAAAATATCTAAACTCTTAGCAAAAAAAGCGTGCCGAAGGGCGTTAGCTGATTTCAAAAGTAAATTACTGGGAGAACAATTGAACGATAATCCCAAGGCATTTTGGTCGTATGTTAGGGACACTCAAGGAAATAAATCAACAGTACACACGCTTAAGAATATCAAAGGGGAAAAGATAACCAACAGTCTACAAAAAGCCAATTCGTTAAACTCATTCTTCAAAAGCATTTTCAGTACTTATACACCACATCTTTTCGATCCGCAGCCAGTTCGTTCCCAAACATGTATGCCTGAAATTATTATAAATTGTCGCGGCATAGAACAGCAGCTAAAAAATATTAACCCCAACAAATCCCCCGGTCCAGATCAAATACCTGCTCGCGTATATAAAACAATGGCATCAGACATAGCGCCTTACTTAGAATTAATATTTACCAAATCTTTAGTAGATCATGTAGTGCCTAAGGACTGGAGAGTAGCAAATGTCACACCTATATTCAAAAGCGGCGACAGGGAAGACCCTAGTAACTATAGGCCTATTTCTCTCACATCCATTTCCTGTAAGGTATTTGAACACATAATCGTAAGCTCCATTATGAGTCATTTAGATAGGGAGGAATTGTTAATAAATAACCAACACGGATTTCGAAAGGGTAGATCTTGCGAAACCCAATTGGCCCTCTTCGTTCATGACATCTTGCTCTCGGGTGAAAATAATGTCCAAGTGGACGCGATATTCCTCGATTTTAGGAAAGCTTTTGATAAGGTACCTCACGTTAAGTTGCTCTCAAAACTAGAAGCATATGGAATAGATAAAAACATTATTAGTTGGATTAATCAATTCTTACATGGGCGGGAACAAAGGGTTGTCATAGACGGTATCATGTCAAACACAGTTAGCGTTACATCGGGTGTTCCTCAGGGAAGTGTAATTGGTCCACTTTTATTTCTCTTGTACATTAATGATATTAGTAACGTCGTTAAAAGTAAGCTTAGACTCTTCGCAGACGACGCGGTTGTGTATAGGGATATTAACAATTCCGAAGATAGCGACTCGTTAACAATCGACCTACTTGCTATTCATGCTTGGTGCGAAAAGTGGCAGATGGAACTAAACATAAAAAAATGCGTAGCAGTCAGCTTTTGGAAAAAGAAAAATTGGCCATTTAGGGCATACAGAATTAAAAATACAGAAATTATTCACGCCGAGTCTGTTAAGTACTTAGGAGTCACAATTAGTCACGACCTATCTTGGGGAAAACATATTAGGGAAATATGCGGTCAAGCATATAGGAAGCTAGGCTTTATCAAGAGAGTACTCGGAAAATGTGATGAGAAAGTGAAAGAACGTTGTTATTTTTCAATCGTTAGGCCTCATCTGGAATATGCTGTTAGTGTATGGGATCCATACGAAACGGGCTTGATATCAGAATTAGATCGCGTACAGAGAAAAGGAGCTAGGTTTGTGAAACGATGCTACGATAAGTTGGCTAGTGTGTCTGGACTGTTAGAAGAATTAGGATGGGAATCGCTATCACAGCGTAGATTAAATTATAGGCTTAACCTCCTAAATAAATTTCAGGAAAATCATTTTACTGACGACGTAAAAAACATACTATTAACCCCTTCGTACTACGGCAGATTAGATCGCGCCAATAAAATTAGAGAGCTAGATTGTAGAACCGATAGGTATAAAATGTCATTTTTTCCGCGTACCATTCGGGACCATAACAGCTGTGATCGTCGTCATGAATAGTTCGAGTATTGACAATAGGCAGGCAGTTAATCTTTCTCATTATATTCTCCTCTGTCTTATTTATGCATGATGTAAATAATGATGTTCTTATTTATGCATGATATTTTGAATCTGTAGTAGTAGTCTTTGTATCCCTTGCATGTTAGAACGATTGGAGATACAATGTTTCTTGGGTATTAGATTTGTAATTGGCGCTTTGCATGTGTGGTACGCGGGTTTTTAATGTAATGTCGGTGTTCTACCATATCATTCATGCATGCCTGGTGCGAAAGCACCCCCTGCCACACACCCTTTGGGTGGCTTGCAGGGTATGACGTAGATGTAGATGTAGATGTAGATGTAGCAGGCCCAGCTGGCCCGCTCGCACCGCCGCTGCTGTTCGCTCGCTTGCCTGCACCTCGACTTTGTTCGCTGCATGCCGTTGTCACCGCCCACTCCACGCCCACTTTGCTGCACGCTGTTGCCATCGCTCGCAACACGCCCGCTTCGCTGCATGCATTTCGCTGTCGCTTTTTTTTTTGTTTGTGCCTTTTACTCGGCACACTTTATGAAACTTGTGTAACTGTCACGAAATACAGTGGAAGTAATCCTTTTGTAACCCTTATTACAGTCCACTCATTGCTCTCTTTACCCCACATAATCAATAACTCATTAAGAAACTACCATTACTAATTCAAAATAAATGTGCGTGACAATATTTTTGCAGAAGTGGATTTATTAAACAGTATTCTCCACACTATATACAGCGAATGGTACTTAATCTGCGAGCATTTAGGCATTACGCATTTTTCCTACGTTTCCGTATAAAAACATAAGAGTTTTACAGGAATCATACAATCTGAAGTGTGAATTAACATGAATATTGATCAGATCGCCTGAGCAAATGATCGCCAAACAATTAATCGGCTACAATGCCTGATGAAGAGTCAAATCACTCGATAAGTCGTGAACATCATTCTTTACGAAATTCGAAAACAAAGATTTGTACAGGAATTTCAGGTGAAAATTTGTTCGAAAATATATTTGTGTGCCTTCTTCAGCATTGAAATGGCACAATGACTGTGAGACGTGCTCATTCTATTAATTGGTAAAAATAAATTTTCATAATAAACCCCATCCACCTTCCTATATCATGTAAACCTTCGCAATACCTCCTTTACTTGAACAGTGAGCACCTAAAGATAATGCCAGGCATCGAAATCCGGATTGTGCAATAAATTGTTGACCCATGAACTGACCAGCGGAGTGCAAAAGTTATCTGTACCAATTAACATGGAACTCCACAAACTTGATCCGAATTTTATGTAAGTGCTCATTTTGCTCACGTTTTCCATTGGAATGTCGGTCAAAATGAGAAACAAAAATACATTGTCATATTTTATCGAGTTGGGAGTACCAACCACACAAATTGCAATCCGCTCGGAAAATGGGTTGTAATTTTACACGCAGATGAACTGGTGACTCGATGGCTCTACTCGTACTCTGAAAACAATTTCTAAAGTGTTTTCATGGTGATAGGCGCATAGAATTAAGACTGGACATAAGCAAAATAGGATGCACAGTTTCCAATTCAAGTATAGAATTAGAGATCAATGGAAGAACTAGGATGGGAATTACTATCAGAACGCAGGTTAAAATTTAGGTTAAACCTTTTAAGTAAATTCGAAACAGAGTTGTTCACAGATGACGTTAGATATATATTGAGAACCCCTGCGTATTATGCTAGGTTTGATCAGATTAACAAGATTAGAGAGCTAGATTGTCGTACCGATAGATTTAAAATGTCATTTTTCCCGCGTACCATAAGAGAGAACAATAGGCAGCGTAGCAAAGGGATAGGTAGGTGAAATATAGAGTAATCTGTAGTGCATGATGCATGTAATAACAACCAATAATCCGTTCCTTATTATGTAGATACTAACCATCTAGCTCCATGTGACCCTATTATCTAGCGTATCTCCCTTTAATATCCTAGTTGCATGACAATAGTGCATGTTTGGTGATCTTCACCCCCTGCCACACACCCTCGTGGTGGCTCGCAGGGTATCACGTAGACGTAGATGTATAGAATTATTAGAGTAAATAGCCGTCAGCTAGCTGCCACCTTCGATCTCTCGGTGCCGCTTTCTTTTTCCTTTCCATTGCTCCTTCACTTTTGAATAACCCGACTCAAAGTTGCCTCATTGAAACAGTTGCCCAATTTTTCATCTTCCATTATCACAATTCAGCAAGCATTTTTGAGTAGTAACACAAGCATTATTTTCCCAATAACTTTCATGCCACATCTTTATTTAAACACCAGAACGCAAATTCCGTCGTTCGGTCTTCCACTTTTCCAAATTTCTTACCCCGCGTAGCAACTGTAACGGGCTGTTAAAATGGTGTTTACATAACAACTTACACAACAACGGGATTACTTTCAGGTTAAACAATATAAGCTTAGAACGGTTGTAAAAATTAACTTTTTAGACGCGGTTTGAACAATAAGTGCCCTTCAAGATATGAATCAGGTGTTGCTAGGCCTCTATCACCAGCAACTTTGTGTGTGAAATTTCAAAAATCGTCCACCCTACGGCTCAAAACTACATCTACATCTACATCATACCCTGCAAGCCACCCAAAGGGTGTGTGGCAGGGGGTGCTTCCACACCAGGCATGCATGAATGATACGGTAGAACACCGACATTACATTGAAACCCGCGTACCACACATGCAAAGCGCCAATTACAAATCTAATACCCAAGAAACATTCTATCTTCAATCGTTCCAACATGCAAGGGATACAAAGACTACTACTACAGATTCAAAATATCATGCATAAATAAGAACATCAATATTTATATCATGCATAAATAAGAAAATAGAAAATATAATGAGAAAGATTAACTGCCTGCCTATTGTCACTACTCGAACTATTCATGACGACGATCACAGCTGTTATGGGTCCTGTAACGGGCTGTTAAATGGTGTTTACATAACAACTAACACAACAACGGGATTACTTTCAGATTGAACAATATAAGCTTAGAACGGTTGTAAAAATTAACTTTTTATACGCGGTTTGAACAATAAGTGCCCTTCAAGATATTAATCAGTTGTTGCTAGGCCTCGATCACCAGCAACTTTGTGTGTGAAATTTCAATAATCGTCCACCCTACGGCTCAAAACTAACACATCTATCAAGAAAAATTACTGTAACATTGACTCATTCGCTACATCTCAAGTTTACGCTGAGCCACCGTCCAAACACCAATTATAGATTTATTATTATATTTATTAAAATTAAGCAATAGTCACATACCTACAATAATTTAGAATCGAAAATAAGATACGGAGAACACTTGAGAGTCGAAAGTTTACCATTTTATGTTTCCATCTATCTGCTTAACGCATTGCGTAATCAATGCGTTGTCTGCTATGGGACGGACGGTCACTTGGAAAGAGATATCGTGATGGCTGGCCTAAGTGACTGCCAGTTCTAAACATATCCTCTCGGCTTATAATGACACCTACGATCCCCAGACAATATTATCATCGATTCTCGCATGAAAACAAGAGAATATACCGTCTCAGCGTGCGTAGTCATTCAATTCACCTGTTTTTTTATCGTAGAGTAACGGACCTTTGGCAAGCCCTGAAGAAATGTAATACTATCGGTGATATATGAAAAATCTCGCTTATTTTTCTACCGTATAAAGTACCTGTATCTTTTTTATAATGAATACATACACACATACCCATCACTCCGTTCCCTTCCGGGGTAGGCACAGTCCAGATGTTTCACTCATTAATACATAATTGTACACCTAACTCCGCTTCAATAATTTCCTCCATACTGACCTATTCTTGCAAACCTCTTTTGCCTCATTTACCCCCATACACTGTTTCATACACGCCCTCCTGTTTTTAAGACTCCTCATATTCCTCCTCCTAAGAATTTCCTCAACCACATTCATCCACAACTTTCTCGGCCTACCTCTACCTCTCACACCATTCATTACACTCTCATATATCTGTTTCGTTGTTTGACTCTAATCCATTCTCTCAACATGGCCAAACCAACAAAGCACACTCCTTTCCAACACGTCCATTACTGGAGAATTTAACCCACATTCATTCATGACCCACTCATTCCTGACCCTATCCATCCTACTTTTTCCGCAAATACTCCTCAGATAACTCATACCCACGGCGTTTAGTCCACTCTTATGACTATCCTGACATACCCATGTTTCACTACCATATAGCAAAGTGGGAAGAAGTACACTTTTGTATACGGCAATTTTCGCTTCCTTAGACAAGCAATCATTCCTTGATATGCTCCACATGCTACCTACCACTTTCCTTCCAGCATTCGCACGTCTCTTTATCTCCTCATTTATCCGTCCATCTTTCGCATACATCTTACCTAATGAATGATTTTCATTTTTTAATGCATTCATTATGACTGCAGTAAATGTCTTTGCAAATACTCGGTGTGTTTTGTCTCGATGAGATAAACGGCAAAGTGAAAATTACGATGTTATTTTTTTATTATTATTATGACGATATTAACATCGGGGAAAAATTGTCAAGGACGTCTGAACTGTCTCGTAAGTATTAATTTAATTCTTTGTCAGTTACATTTGCCCGCGTGAATATACAATCAAGGAAACTTGAACTCTACGGCCACGTAATGTAAGAAATTTAGATAAAAAATTTCTCTAATGGCCGTAATTATTGGAACCACTCGTCAAAAGAAAGAAAAATAATATTTGCTGTTTTGGTTTAACGGAAACGTCAGTGACCAATCACAGCCTCTCAACCAGAAAACCCCTCTCCGGTAGTTTACGTAAACGGTAATTCCTCGCCACTGACCACTCATAGACGCGTACACTCAACCCAAAATGGGATCCTTCACAGGGCTCAAGGTAGTCCGAGCGAGATAATTTCCTAGTCATTATAGAGACTGTATTCGAATTATACGTTTTAACTGCACCAGTGTAGGACATATCAATTAAATATTGCATCAATAATGGAGCAATAATATATTTTTAGGTGACAGAAATTGTAAGTAATTAAATAAAAATATCTAAATAAGTCTTCAATTTGACTCATTTTTTTTCACGCGGTGCGTTTGAAACTCCTTCAAAACTGAAACGTTTTTATTGTGATATCTAAGAACCTACCGCGGTGACAATATGATTAATTTTCAAATTTAGTTGAGAAAACGTACAAACTACGCGCTGTTAATTTTTTTACGTCATCTAAGTGTTAGAAATTCCTCATTTTGTAAAAAAGTCTCTCTGGAGTACATACACGTACCATTTCCCATGTAAAAGGACTGGTATATTTTGGAAAATATCTCGGAAAGTAATGTGGCAAGGGGTTGAATTTTTGGTGCCATTATAGAAGGGTGAGATATTTTTATTTAAAACGAGACCAAATTTATAGATTTCTAAGTAAAATGATATTTTGCTCAAACTACCTTAATAGACCCCGTTAAGGACTCCTGAGTTATTACCAAAAACACACTATCTGCGAATGCTTACGGGAATTAAATTCTACTCCAGGGACAAACCTAGAGAAATCACACTCACACGCACTCAGAAAATCACTCACTCTCAATTTGAAAAGGTCCCAACCTCCGGGAGAATCAGACTCGAGATGAGCTTGGTCAAAGAAACACAAAACAGGAAAAGACTAGGGTGTGCGTCGGATACACGTGTTTCACTTTCAACGTTGCGTTGCAAGCGTATTTTCCCTTCAGTTCGCTGAAGAGGGCCACCTTGTTGCCGAAATATGCGTATCCGACGCACATCAATTATTGATAAATCAGTTGAAGCACGATAGATTCAGTATGTAAACATGTGCAGAGTTGTTAAATTTCAGTCACATTCCGAGTGATAAAAAAATTTCCCAATTGGAGGTAAAATTTCTCTATGCTACGATATTACCAATATCACGAGACTCGCCATTACTGCACTCTAATCATAACTGGTTACCACTTGTATAATAATGATTGTATTTTGTTTCCCAATGAAACCCATAAGAACAACGAGGAGCGCTAAACACTCAATGGTATAGATCGATCTGAAATCTCAGACTGGCTGAGCAATCGAGCCGGACCAGCCCGCTTCTCAGATCGATCCCACTAGCCTGTTGCGTCTACCATACCGAGTTGTTATGGTCAGATCGATCTAAGATTGGTAAACGTAGTGCATGTGTCACATTGGATGTAGCCCCGGTACAAACTAACCCGAGTACTTCTCAAGTTTCGGATGTTTTTGCTCAAAATATGGCATAAATAAAGTATATTAGCAATTTTATCCATAGTATCGAGCAGAGTTAATCAAATATTCAATTTCTTAAGCAATTACTTTAACGCTTAACGTGATGCAGTGGTGGCAGATGGAACTAAACATAAAAAAGTGCGTAGCAGTCAGCTTTTGGAAAAAGAAAAATTGGCCAGTTAGGGCTTACAGAATTAAAAATACAGAAATTATTCACGCCGAGTCTGTTAAGTACTTAGGAGTCACAATTAGTCACGACCTATCTTGGGGAAAACATATTACGGAAATATGCGGTCAAGCATATAGGAAGCTAGGCTTCATCAAGAGAGTACTCGGAAAATGTGATGAGAAAGTGAAAGAACGTTGTTATTTTTCAATCGTTAGGCCTCATCTGGAATATGCTGTTAGTGTATGGGATCCATACGAAACGGGGTTGATATCAGAGTTAGATCGCGTCCAGCGAAGAGGAGCTAGGTTTGTGAAACGATGCTACGGTAAGTTTGCTAGTGTGTCTGGACTGTTAGAAGAATCAGGATGGGAATCGCTATCACAGCGTAGATTGAATTATAGGCTTAACCTCCTAAATTAATTTCAGGAAAATCATTTTACTGGCGACGTAAAAAACATACATTAGACCATAACAGCTGTGATCGTCGTCATGAATAGCTCGAGTATTGACAATAGGCAGACAGTTAATCTTTCTCATTATACTCTCTACTCTCTTATTTATGCATGATGAAAATATTGATGTTCTTATAGATGCATGATATTTTGAATCAGTAGTAGTCGGTAGTCTTTGTATCCCTTGCATGTTGGAACGATTGAAGATAGAACGTTTCTTGGGTATTAGATTTTTAATTGGCGTTTTGCATGTGTGGTACGCGGGTTTTAATGTAATGTCAGTGTTCTACCATATCATTCATGCATGCCTGGTGCGAAAGCACCCCCTGCCACACACCCTTTGGGTGGCTTGCAGGGTATGACTTAGATGTAGATGCGTTGCAGGGACTTGGTAGAATCCAGCTTAGAGGTAAGACCGGCGACTTCGGTGGCATTCTCGGGGTCGTATCTCGGAAACAACTCAGTGTAAATTTAAAAGATAAAACAGCTCAAATGAGTGACGAGTCGTGAGTAATTACAGAAAAGTAATTAAAATTGCCGAGTGCTCCGTAATCGTCAGGAATGGCCGAAAAATTGAAAATTAATAGCGAAATTTCAAAAAAACTTCACTCTCGATGTGGCACTCGTGCGTTGTCTCAGCCGGGACTTTTAAGGAATTTATTATACATTGTGAATGAAGTAATTTTGTTATTCCAAATAAATTTTATTTAAGACGACCCAGGTTTTGACGAGGCACGTCATCATCAGTCAGCATCAGTGGCACGTCTTCATCAAACCCGGGTCGTCTTAAATAAAATTTATGTGTAATAACAATGTTACTTCATTTACTACGATGTGGCACGTTTTCCCTGTCCCCAACTTCAAAAATATTGCACATACTTTATTTCCTAACCCAATGGCTCAAACTTGGTGGGGGTCCCAAAATAAATACAAATTTCCAAAACATGAGGCCCGCCGAAATACACTTGATTGTAACTACTTCCTAATTTATGATTTCACTCAGCAGTGCCCCCATTCCAGTTCTGATTTGAACTGGGATGATTGCTGCATGCCTGGTTTGGAAAAACCCCGTACCACACTCCCCAGTGGTGGCTTGCACGGTTTTCTTAGATGTAAGTGTTACGAGTTCAATAGCAGAACTAGGATTGGAATTACTATCAGAACGCAGGTTCAAATTTAGGTTAAACCTTTTAAGTAAATTCGAAACCGATTTGTTCACAGATGACGTTAGATATATATTGAGAACCCCTGCGTATTATACTAGGTTTGATCATATTGACAAGATTAGAGAGATAGATTGTCGTACCGATAAATTTAAAATGTCATTTTTCCCTCGTACTATAAGAGAGAACAATAGGCAGCGTAGCAAAGGGATAGGTAGGTGAAATATAGATAGAGTAGTCTGTAGTGCATGATGCATGTAATAACAACCAACAATCCCTTCATTATTATGTGGATACTAACCATCTAGCTCCATATGACCCTATTATCTAGCATATCTCCCTTAAATATCCTAGTTGCATGCCAATAGTGCATGTTTGGTGATCTTCACCCCCTGCCACACACCCTCGTGGTGGCTCGCAGGGTATCACGTAGATCGCGTAGATGTAGATGAACCATGATCATGAAAAATACGTACCTATCGTGTACTCGATCTTTGCGTCAACTGTTTTTTACATCCCTAATACAAGACGACGTCTAAACTTTCAGGAAGTGATGCGATTGCGCATTAGCTGGGCGTAAATGAATGAAGCGGCATCCACCAGCATACCAATTTGGCGGCCAAGGATGAATGAAGCCATACCTTCTCGATGACGATTATGCACCATGTGATATTGTTTTACGGTGAAATTCGTCACTGGTTTCCTTTTAGACAAACTCGTAACGTCACATTGTTGGCAGACAATAGGGGGGGGGGATAAACCTCGCGACACAGAATGACTTTCCCGTCCCGTATTTACAAACCCGGCGACATTATCATGCAGATAAGGGGAACAAGAATGGCCCAAGCTAAGAAGGTGTTCATGGATAAAAGAAAACTGCTGTGTTCAAAGAAGATAGGACTAAAAAGCAGGAAACAGTATGTGAAAGCATTCGTGTGAAGCGTGGCACTCTATGGATCATTAGCATGGACCATTGGAAAAGCTGACCACAAAAGAATAGAAGCCTCTTAGGATCCTGAAGATAAAATAGACGGGCAAAATAAGAAATGATTAAGTGCACAGAAGAGTAGAAGAGGAAATGACCATATGGAGCACCATACAGAAATGAATACAGAAGAACAAGATGGATTGGACACACCCTGAGACATAGTGGGTTTGTGAGGAACATAATCGAAGGGAAAAGTTCCCAGAGGAAGACCCAGGAATAAGGTCATGGATCATATAAAGAGGAAAATATATATGAAGAGACACCAAGAGGTAAATGAACTACCATTAGATAGGGAATGGTGGATGGCAGAAGTCAATCATTCATAGGATTGAACGACCAATGATGGAGGGGAACAATTTCGGTTGAATATTACGCACGGCAGGATAGTCAATGATAAGAGGCATTCTGGACAGCGGGCCTTAGTGCGCCAAGAAATTTCAAATGCCAATAAGACGATCATTCTTCTTTACTTTGTTGAAACATGTAATTAAGTTGCGGAACTTTTGGAAAATTCTGTACACTTGAATTTCTTAATTATGTGACGCCCAGATTTTTTAATAAGACACTTTGCTAGAGCCTACCTATTTCGGTAGAAAAGCTAACAGGCAGAAGATTAAGGAAAAAGACTGCAAAATCATTTGCTTTAAAATGTCATTCTTTCTGCGTACGATAAGGGACCAGAATACTTGAGATAGATCAACGCTTCCCATTTTCACTCGATAGAGTAGACTGGGCGCTTATGCTAAATGTCATATTATCATTATTAGCTACACAACCAGCTTGGAATGTCCGTCATAACTTTATTTTTTGCGTGATTTAGTACCTTGTGTTATTTATATAGCATAATTAACACTAACCAGTAGTTGTATCCATAACGAGTGTCCTATATCTTATAGGATGTTCGTCAACGCAGCGCTATCCTTGTCTCTGGTCTTACCGCGAAATGTTCACCTGAATGCTTTTTGGTCTATGCTTAGATATCGGGGGAGCGCGCGAGAAGATGTGATTGGAACTAGGACGATTACTGAGTGGCTGGTGTGATATCCGCCCGTGCCAAGCACCCTACATCTACGAAGTGCCGTGCAGGTCACCACTAGAATGTGTGGTACGGGGTGATTCCACTCCAGGCATTCAGCGGGGTCCTTGTAAAGCGGGGTTGATATCAGAATTAGATCGCGTGCAGCGAAGAGGAGCTAGGTTTGTAAAACGATGCTACGATAAGTTTACTAGTGTATCTGGATTGTTAGAAGAATTGGGATGGGAATCGCTATCACAGCGTAGATTAAATTATAGACTGAACCTCTTAACTAAATTTCAGGAAAAACATCTCCCTGACGATGTGAAAAACATACTATTAACCCCCTCGTACTACGGCAGATTAGATCGCGCCAATAAAATTAGAGAGCTAGATTGTAGAACCGATAGGTATAAAATGTCAGTTTTTCCGCGTACCATTCGTGACCATAACAGCTGTGATCGTCGTCATGAATAGTTCGAATTGTGACAATAGGCAGACAGTAAATCTTTCTCTTGATATTCCCTACGTTCTTATTTATGCATGATGTAAATATTGATGTTCTTTGATTGCATGCGATGTGCGCTGGTTCCAATGTAGTTTAGGTAATCTACTGTGTAAGTAATGCATGCTTGGTGTGGAAGCACCCCTTGCCTGCGAGGTGCGCTGGTTTCAATGTAGTTTCGGTATTCTACCGTATAATAAACGCATGCTTGGTGTGGAAGCACCCCCTGCCACACACACCCTAGGTGGCTGGCAGGGTTTTATGTAGATGTTGATGCATAACCCACACAGGGTCCACTACAATATAATGACAAGTATCTATTTAAAAAAAGTAAGGTTTATGAAGGCAGAATGAGACAATTATGGGGCAGCGACCATGAACTTTTAGAATGAAGCCCTTAAGGACCAACCCTAGAAGAATTTAAGAACACCAACGAAAACAATATTGCTAAGAAATTTACTTATAATTTAACTGACTTAAGCATTTATTGGGTTTATCGCCATTGAACACACGACAAAAGAGGAGGAAATTAACAACTGTAAATGCAAGATGTGTAGATATAGATGAAGCCACCGCAAGTGCGTGTGGCAACTAGGAGGCGCCTTGCAAAATATAATCGATTTTAATATCTTAAACTGACAAGTAAGGCAATTTTCTCAGCCAAATCGCGATCACCTCGAGAAAGAATAGGAGACACGGATGGAGAGGAAAATGGAGACAGATAAGTAGACAGAGACAAACAAGAAACCGTTAGGGTGATAAGGACAAAGGAAAGTCATACAAAATACGTCGGCGAATGGTTGTACAATTCAAAGTATGTTGACTCTCATACGATTAGGAAAGATATACCGCGGACGAATTGACAAGCTGAGGCAGAGTTAGAAGGGAGAAAGTGTCGAGTAAACTGGGAAGGAAGTCACAACGGAGACGTTGAAGGGTAAAGGAGGGCAGAGCAGTGCAAGATGGGATAGATGGTGTATATTAGGAATGACTCAATGACCACATGTATGCTCTAGTGATGAAGTTCAAACTTGCGAGGAAAAAATAGTATGGATGAAGCCGAAGGAGTGATCATAACACACGAGGACGCGATTATTGGCATGAATGTCTCAGCCATCCATATGAAATGACTGATCCCTTATGAAAGATTGCCTCCTGATAAGGACAGACAAGGACCATTCCTAACGGATAAGTAGACGCAAATATATTAAAATTCCCGGCGAATAGAGTAACCATATTAATAATAGTTCACCCTCGACCACATTACTAATTCGATGTTACAGCACATAATATCTAATAAGAAACCAAGTCAACTAGGTTAGCCCTCTAAGAATTTTCAATGAAAGAGTCCGTTGTCTACGACAAACTGTTGCCTTGAATAAATAACGGCAATAAAAACTATGGTATCGTCAATATTTATGGTATTGGTACAGCTAGTTTTAACGCTACAGCGTCATCATCAGCTACCTGCATGCGCAAGTTTGGTGATCTTCACCCCCTGCCATACACCCTCGTGGTGGCTCGCAGGGCTTCAGGGCTAGGAGAATGTAAAGAAAAAGATCTACAATCTAGCTAATCTCACTATTCGCACTATTCATGACGACGATCACAGCTGTTATGGTCCCGAATGGTACGCGGAAAAAATGACATTTTATACCTATCGGTTATACAATCTATCTATCTAATTTTATTGGTGCAATCTAACCTGCCGTGGTATGAGAGGGTTAATAGTATGTTTTTTACGTCGTCAGAGAAATATTTTTTTCTGAAATTTAACTAAGAGGTTAAGCCTATAATTTAATCTACGCTGTGATAGCGATTCCCATCCAAATTCTGCCTACAATCCAGACACACTACTAAATTCAACAGATTCAGGCGAGATATCGTGGAAGTTATTCATAATTCATTCATATCAGGTACAAGACTTGTACCTGATGATGGCTCTGTGAGCCGAAACGCGTTGTACGCATTAAAACAATTTTGTGGAAAAGTGCAATTGTTTCTCTTAAATTACACACAACTAAACTTATCGTAGCAATGTGATATGTAGAGGAACATGCTACCATGCAGTACACTAATCAAGATACAATTACTGGTAAGAATTATTAATGCGACAAATAAATTGCGCTACAAGGTAATAAAAAATGCAAGAGTATATCATGTCGGCGATTGCATGCGAGGTTAGTATCTAAAATTCATGTTAAGATATTTAGCACTAATGAAATAACCTATTTAACCTAGTTAGTATCCTTGAACTGACCTATAACAACTATTATGGTCCTTTATTGCACGTGGAAATAATGGCATTTTGAATCTATCGGTTCCGCGGTCTATTTCCTTTAACTTATTCCTGTGATCGTTCCGGCCATAATTGTTTAGCTCTATAGCAAAATATTTTCAACGTTTGGCAAAAAACAGTTTACATCAAACATTTGTAATGTATTTGACCTACACTTCTCCCTTCGTTCAGATAGAGGCTCTCACCCTAATTCCCTCAACAATTATGTAACACTTATATGTATTTTTTCATTACATAACCATTTTTAACAAATCTAGCTGCTCTCCTCTGTATTCGATCTAAATATGAAACTAATCCTACTTCGTAAGGGTACATACACTAGCGACGTACTCCAAGTGGGGTCTCACGAGAGAAAGATCGCTCCTTTACCTTCTCGTCACACTTTCCTAGTATTCTTTTAACAAATCCTAATTTGCGACTTTCCTGTCCACAAATTTCTCGTATACGCCTCAAATTTGCACCTTAATCCCTGTAAAAGTTGTGAATCACTATATGTTCGTGCGTGGCAGTTTTTAACGAAAGAGTTAGGGTTTCGCGGTCGGGGTAAAGAAAATGTTGGTATCATTTCTCCCTTAACTTTTCACCGCTATAATTACCTCCTGCGAGACATCCTCTTCGGTCTCTCTTTGCGTTAACCTTCGCAGACCCCCTCAAGGATGCCATACCAACGTCGCGAAAGATTCACTTCTCGGAACATAAATGAGGTGCGTGCCACCATCCTCGGAGTCTCTGAGGGCCATTAATAAGGATGGAAGGTGGCATTATTTCATCCGTCTCCTCTCGGATGTCTTTAGTAGAATCTTTAGTAGAAATCTTTAGTAGATCATGTAGTGCCTAAGGACTGGAGAGTAGCAAATGTCACACCTATATTCAAAAGCGGCGACAGGGAAGACCCTAGTAACTATAGGCCTATTTCTCTCACATCCATTTCCTGTAAGGTATTTGAACACATAATCGTAAGCTCCATTATGAGTCATTTAGATAGGGAGGAATTGTTAATAAATAACCAACACGGATTTCGAAAGGGTAGATCTTGCGAAACCCAATTGGCCCTCTTCGTTCATGACATCTTGCTCTCGGGTGAAAATAATGTCCAAGTTGACGCGATATTCCTCGATTTTAGGAAAGCTTTTGATAAGGTACCTCACGTTAAGTTGCTCTCAAAACTAGAAGCATATGGAATAGATAAAAACATTATTAGTTGGATTAATCAATTCTTACATGGGCGGGAACAAAGGGTTGTCATAGACGGTATCATGTCAAACACAGTTAGCGTTACATCGGGTGTTCCTCAGGGAAGTGTAATTGGTCCACTTTTATTTCTCTTGTACATTAATGATATTAGTAACGTCGTTAAAAGTAAGCTTAGACTCTTCGCAGACGACGCGGTTGTGTATAGGGATATTAACAATTCCGAAGATAGCGACTCGTTAACAATCGACCTACTTGCTATTCATGCTTGGTGCGAAAAGTGGCAGATGGAACTAAACATAAAAAAGTGCGTAGCAGTCAGCTTTTGGAAAAAGAAAAATTGGCCATTTAGGGCATACAGAATTGAAAATACAGAAATTATTCACGCCGAGTCTGTTAAGTACTTAGGAGTCACAATTAGTCACGACCTATCTTGGGGAAAACATATTAGGGAAATATGCGGTCAAGCATATAGGAAGCTAGGCTTTATCAAGAGAGTACTCGGAAAATGTGATGAGAAAGTGAAAGAACGTTGTTATTTTTCAATCGTTAGGCCTCATCTGGAATATGCTGTTAGTGTATGGGATCCATACGAAACGGGGTTGATATCAGATTTAGATCGCGTACAGCGAAGAGGAGCTAGGTTTGTGAAACGATGCTACGATAAGTTGGCTAGTGTGTCTGGACTGTTAGAAGAATTAGGATGGGAATCGCTATCACAGCGTAGATTAAATTATAGGCTTAACCTCCTAAATAAATTTCAGGAAAATCATTTTACTGACGACGTAAAAAACATACTATTAACCCCTTCGTACTACGGCAGATTAGATCGCGCCAATAAAATTAGAGAGCTAGATTGTAGAACCGATAGGTATAAAATGTCATTTTTTCCGCGTACCATTCGGGACCATAACAGCTGTGATCGTCGTCATGAATAGTTCGAGTATTGACAATAGGCAGGCAGTAAATCTTTCTCATTATATATTCTGCTCTCTTATTTAGGCATGATGTAAATATTGGTGTTCTTATTTATGCATGATATTTTGAATCTGTAGTAGTAGTCTTTGTATCCCTTGCATGTTAGAACGATTGGAGATACAATGTTTCTTGGGTATTAGATTTGTAATTGGCGCTTTGCATGTGTGGTACGCGGGTTTTTAATGTAATGTCGGTGTTCTACCATATCATTCATGCATGCCTGGTGCGAAAGCACCCCCTGCCACACACCCTTTGGGTGGCTTGCAGGGTATGACGTAGATGTAGATGTAGATGGATGTTTCTGTGTAAGCGTAAGACAAGGCGCGAATTTCCTAGGCGACATTACAATATTTTCCCTCGGAGACAGTCCAGCTGCCGCGCGGTCGAAGAAATGCAAATGGCTGTAATCCATCGCTCCAACGAGGAATTTTATTTCTTATCCATTTAGTGTCCAGGCGGAGGGATTATAATCAAAATTCTCACCATCGCTGAGACGGGCGGACTTATGTTTATGCATCAGGCGACCTCCTCCTGCGCTTGAATCATCAACGTGCCTCCCCGCTTGTCTTCCTTCTTTCGCCCGCGTCGTCTTAGCCATTCGCGATGCGTGTTCAAAGGCGTCTTTACGCACCACGCGTGCTTTCTGTCTCGAACGAAGTGAAGCGATTGTTTCACCGGAATCCGATCGCGTGGGGATATTCACGTTCAAACCTTAAAATTCCTTTGCTACTCGCCTTAGGGTCCACGAGCAACCTATTGACAAGAGGCAAAAGAGTTTACTTTCGTGTTGCTTACGTGTTTACTTTCCTCCCTCTGAACGGGATGAGGGATTTCACTCCATTAAAGAGAAGCCCGATCTTTTTAGGGCTGTTTTATTAACCCTCTATGGACGGAATTATGAAACATCGACATGAAAAAAATACTGGAACTATGTTAGTTTTTTTAAAGTTCTATTAATGCATTTTTTAAATTGCAATTTATTTGACAATAGCATTTGTTTTGAAATGTCACATATTTTTATTGTATATGTTTCATTTTAAATTATACTTTACATGATAATATTTACACAAGGTATTCTTCAGCATCACCTTCATAACGTACCTTTTTTAACTTTCCCAATTGTTTCTTCATAAGACAGAAAAAACTATTTCGTCAGACACCATTGTTAGGTACTGAAAATTACAAATCACCAATTCTGGGCCATATAATTAGACATTTTCGATGAACTACGGAACTAGCCGCGAGGTAGTTATAACGGAGTAACCCGCTAGTGTCCACACAATTCTGTGGAAATCGCAGGGGAAAAATCATTCACCTGGACTTAGAATCAAACCCAGATTCCTCGATTTCGCGCCGAGTGCTCTAACCAATTAAACTATCCAGGTGTCCTCTTCCACAGTTTTGAACATAATTAGAGACGGATTTTGGAGGTTATTAACCCTATATGGACGGAATTATGAGACTTCAGCTTTAAAATATACTGCTACTACATACTTTTTTTAAAACATCTACATCTACGTAATACCCTGCGAGCCACCACGAGGGTGTGTGGCAGGGGGTGAAGATCACCAAACATGCACTATTGCCTTGGATATTTAGGGAGACATGCTAGAGAACAGGGTCACATGCAGCTAGATGGCTTCTACATATCTACATCTACATGCAGGTAGATATCTACATAATAAGGAAGGGATTATTGGTTGCTATTACATGCATCATGCACTACAGACTACTCTAACTGTATTTCACCTACCTATCCCTTTGCTACGCTGCCTATTGTTCTCTCTTATGGTAAGCGGGAAGAATGACATTTTAAATCTATCGTTACGACAATCTGTCTCTCTAATCTTGTTAATATGATCAAACCTAGCATAATACGCAGGGGTTCTCAATATATATCTAACGTCATCTGTGAACAAATCGGTTTCAAATTTACTTAAAAGGTTGAACCTAAATTTTAACCTGCGTTCTGATAGTAATTACCATCCTAGTTCTTCTATTAAATTCGTAACACTTATACAATTATCATAACGGCCTTTAACAAAATGTGCTCTTTATGCATTTAAAAAAATTGCAATTTTTTTGATTTTAAAATTTATTATAAAACGTGATGTATTTTTATTGTATATAATTAATTTAAAATAATACTTTACATGATAATATTTACACAAGGTATACTTCAATATAACCTTCATAACGTACCTTTTTTAAACTTTCCCAATTGTTTCTTCATAAGACAGAAGAAACTATTTTTTCCCGAGCTCCACTAGGAACGCCATCGTCAGCTAATAGCGTCACGCATTCATCTATTAAAATTATTTGACAAACCGTCGAAAAACACGCAACTTTCCACACATTTAAACCAAAGCGTTACAATTATGTTTAGCGCAGCAACTAAATGGAAAATCCGTTACAACGTCCATGATATCATTGGGCGTTGCTCTTGGTTCCCGTGGATGAAAAAATTGCTCAATAAAAATATATCTGTCACTTAATCTGCACATTGGAAAACTTAGTTTTATTTTCTATCTGACAGTGTTGGTCATTTATAAAGCAGTATTTTTAACCGATGCGAATGAAAAAGTTGTACTCTGTGTATTTTGGTTCGTACAATGGTGGTGGTAACGCTATTAAATATTCTGTAGATCGAACTAAAGGTCTGAGAACAAATTCGACAGGTAGCATCAAGTTATATGAGTGAAATATCTACAATCTGTGTAAACATTATGACATGAAACGTAGCATGACGAGTGGCGAGTCTACCGGAAAGCAATGACATATTAAAATAGCCCTTTTATGTCCCCTTTGGTGGCAGTAATTATAAGAGCAATATATTCTCTATTTCAACATGAAAATAAATAAGACGAAGACTAAAATCCCAGTATGTGGAAGAGAGAAGCTGCATGCTGAAGTCACCCTGAGAGGAGAGATATAAGAGCCAGATGATTCCTTCACCTATCTCGGAAGTACCATCACGTGGGACAGAAGAAGTACTACGGACATCAAGCGGAGAATAGCCCAAGCTAAGAAGGCGTTCATGGGAAAGAGACGACTGCTGTGCTCAAAGAAGATAGGTCTACAAACTAGGAAACAGTATGTAAAAGAAATTCGTGAGAAGCGTGGATCAGAAGCATGGACCATTGGAAAAGCTGTCCAGGAGAGACTAGAAGCCTTTGAAATCTGGTTCTGGAGGAGGATTCTGAAGATAAACAAAGGCGAACAAAATAAGAATTGATTACGAGTACAGAAGAGGAAAGGACCATATGGAACATCATAGAAAAAAAGGAGAACCAGATGGATTGGACACACTCTGAGACACATAGGTTTGTAAGGAACGCAATTGAAGTTAATATAGAGGGAAATTTTCCCAGAGGAAGACCCAGGAATAAGTTCATAGACCGAATAAAGAGGGAATTACATAGGAAGAGGTATCGAGGGGTAAGGGAACTAGCATTAGATAGGGAAGGGTGGAGGACTGCAGTCAACCAATCTTAGGATTTAACGACCAAAGATCACGATGATTCTCTATTTCTTTTCGAGGATACGAACATGGTAGGGTGTTATTCACACGAATTCCGTGGTGGCTTAAAACGAGAATGAACTCCAAGATTCTGGCCGCCTTCTCATGAAATTAACCAGCTAACTAAAGACCGTGCCCTACGGATAACGTTTTGCTCAATTAATTTATGTCAAATCTGCTTTTTTGTCAAAATAGTCATGTCACATACAAAACAATTTCGTCAAATGTTCGCGCAAAATTCTCACGGTGGAGAAATCTGCCTCAAGCCGTCGATGTAATGCAAGCTAGCGAAGTGTGTAGGCTTTCGCGTTGTCCCAGCAAGAAGTGGCTATAGCGGCTATAACTCCCAGTCTACGAGAGATGCTTGACACCAAGCTGCGGTGTCCGAGTGGTTAAGGAGTTGGACTTGAAATCCAATGGGCATTGCCCGCGCAGGTTCGAATCCTGTCCGCAGCGAATATTTTAGCGAATTTTGGATTGAACTTTGAAATTGAACTTTTAGAAATTTACTATAGATCTTTTGAAGTTATGACTTAAGGATTTTTGTAAATTATCTCCCGAGATTTGACGGTATTCAGAAAATTAATTATTAAGTTACCTAATCATAAATCGGAACTTGTTAAATGTATAAAACGAGAAGTGTGACAATACAGTTTGGGAACTTTGTTACTTCTTCCGTATAAGGAATTAGCTGCCAGTCTTTATGGCCCTTGTGGGAATGTTTTGAATTCCGAATTGAAGCGCTTTCAGCTAAGATTGGAAAGATATAAATAAGCTCGTAACGATGTTTTCGTCATAGTTAATATCCTTCTAAAAGAACTGGAATAAGAGTTCCTATCATATCGTCGTCGCATCAGTTAAAATTTCTTCATCTTAATATGACACGGTTTTTTCTCTAATTTTTAAGAGCTGGTATGAAAGCCAGTGTTCTCGTGAACGGTATGAGGCCGTAATACCTGCCTTTGAGACTTTTAATTTTATTTAAATATGTGAGTAATGTGCAGCGTGGCAAACTATTTGATTTGCTGTCAGAAGCTTTAGCCATAATTTGTGCTAATGGAACGTCTTTAGTGATACTCTTGTATTGCTGTTAATGCTGTTCGTAGTCATGGTTTGTATAAAATGGGGAGCGTGCTAAATATTAGAAGTGCTTGTGTACAAGGTTAATAGTCTCAACCATACGTTACCAATACAAATTACTATTAACATTTCGGGAAAAATGCCGTTTCATGTAAATATTAAATCTAAAACTTTTGCGCATTTGACAGCTTTAAAACAATACAGCGTCGGAAACCTTCCCAATGACGCAACGGAATCGGCGCCAGTGTTATGACGTATTCAACGTGACGTCCAGCTGGTTAACCAAATTAGCTAAATAACAACTGTACCTATTTCATAAATGGAAGAACGAAAATTGCTAAGGATTATATCTTCCATTTAATAAAACAGGTAGAGGAGAATATTCCCGGGTGATAATGTCAGATCATTGGAATTCCGTTTTGGATCATTTAACCTCCAAAGAGAAACTTCATGCACCTTTCAAAAGTAACAGTTTTTTCCTGCATTTACACGTGGATCATAAGTATACTTGAGTTCGTTGGAAAATCTGCTTATCGATACGCACTTAAATTTGATGAAAAAAATTGTATGTTTTGGTAGCGTATTGACTAGCGCGCACGTTGCTAAAAATTCACTTCATGACAGACATGTATAGGTTTTTACTGATGGATTATAGGTCGTTGTGTATTCGTTTTTTTAGGATTCATTATAGTGCATGTTGGTGAAAAATCACCTCCTCCACACACATCCTGAGTTATACAATGTACATGCACTTGACGGTGGCACTATACTATGTGAAGGCACCAAAAAATACAATGGAATGTGAATTAGATAACTGTCCCGAGGAGTAGGAAAATGGGAGATCGGGTTGGTGTGGTGTCTAGAGTATTGGATAACCACACGGGAGGCCAGTGTTCAAATCCCTGCAGAGGAAAATGTTTTTCAGAGGAAACCGGATCCCTACTTGAATGTCTTGTGGAGTGCGCTTAAGTGCAGTACTCCGTCTGCTAAACCGTTAAACCATGGTCCACCTGGCTCCTTTCTTCTAGAGCAGGCTAATGCCGCCGCCGGGTTTATATCTACTCTTCCTCCCTTACCTGTACCCTATGGTGCAAATGACTTTAGCCGTCGGTCGCCTCCCCAAATATCCAATCCAATCCAGGAGGAAACTTCAAGTATAATCATTGGATCGGTAAGCAAGTAGTAGTAGCCCTGCGATTGAATCTTCATGGATTTCCAAGAAGGGAGAGGTGAATAAAAGTACAAATAGAACCAACAAATTGCCGTGACGGCAATTTGCTCTTGGATTTTACATCATACTAATGCCCGTATTCATAGTCGTATTCCTAGGGGTTACCTGGGTATCCCCTAGCCAGGTAACACCTAGGGATCCCCTACGCTGAGCGATTCATAAACCTTACCTGGTTAATAACCAGCCAGGGGACGCCTGGGTAAGAGATTTGGCAACAATCCCGCGGAAAAATACTTATGAACGGTTCCGCTGAATGGTTTTCGATGTTTTGATGCTCATTTTTCACCGTAACCAACCATGCTATAAACATTAATATACTATACTTTTACACGATGTTGATGAAAAACGATTGAAGGAATATGAGAGCATGTTTACAAGATTACAAAAATATTTACGTAATATGAATGGTGATGAATATGATGGTGGTTCAATAAGTACCCATGTTTGTAATTAGAAGACGTTACTATGGAAAGTTGTTGATATTATCGTGTACTGCCATTAGTACATTAGTATCAATTCGTCCCACGCGTGAGCAGTAGTACTGCGTTAGGGGAGCTTAGGGTAAGCTTCATGCCTTACCCAGGAAATCGACGGCCCGGGGGAAGGTGAGGGGACGACAGTCCCCTGGGTAACGACTATGAATACCATTTCTGAGCCAAGGGGTTCCCCCACCCCTGGGGGACACCTAGGTAACGACTATGAATACGGCCCTAAGTCTTGCGATTATTTAAAACTTCATCTAACACATTCATCTGGTATCTGCTTAAATCGTCTAGTTATCAATTTCTTAGGACAGTATTTAAAGTAAAGATTTTGCCCAAAACCAGCGCAAAAGGGGGCCGAATTCGCCTCAGAACCGCAAAAATTTATAATTAAGAGCGGTGAGCGGCTCTCTAAAATTATCTCCCCTCTCATCTACATCTACGTAATACCCTGCGAGCCACCACGAGGGTGTGTGGCAGGGGGTGAAGATCACCAAACATGCACTATTGCCATGTAAGTAGGGGCTCATCGGTCGTTTGATGAAAGAGTTCGAATTACCTAAAGCCAGTACAGTCAAAATATGTTTCATCTGAATTTCTGAAGCACAAAGTTTACCAATCGAAATCGAACTCAGATCGATTTAGCCGATTCAGCTCGGCATGGTAAACGCAACGGGCTAAGCCGGCCCGCTTTCTTTGCCAGTCTGAGATTTCAAATCGATATGAACCGATTCAAATCCTTATTTCAATCGATTTCGCATCGATAAACCAGGCGATCCAAGAAGACTTCAAAAAAGAAAAACTATGCAAATTCCACTTAGAGAAAATTTGATACACGACCCGGGTTTCAACACATAATGTCATCTTCAGGTTTAACGTGTTGAAACCTGGGTCGTGTATTACATTTTCTCTTAGTGGAATTTGCATAGTTTTTCTTTTCTAGCAAAAATTTCACATTGTTCACCCTGAAACCGCACGGTTTGTTAAAAGCGCCGAGTAGACTGGCTTAAATGTTTAGATCTGCTCGAGTTCATATAGTTATGAGTTTGATTGGTAAACGTAGTGAATATAAATTTGATCGGGTTTCATTTTGTTGTCAACTCCAATTTGTCACACGATGATACATGATGTCTTTTGGGATAGCTTCCGCGTTGTGCCACTTTTATGACGACGGATTCGCGAGCGTTCCAGCTCGCTTCTTCAGGTCTGAAGTGCTAACGATACATTTTGGCCGAAAAATATAGCTCGGCGGAGGGTCAAGAGCGATTTAATGGGCAATACCAAACAATGTCAATAGAGAAGATGGTTACCCGCCAATTGGAAGCGAGTTTTCCAAAAAAAACCTCGAGAAGAGGTAGAAAGAAAGGCGAGAAAAAAACCGCACCTGACACTCGGCTGGACTATAGATTGCGGCCAAAATGCATCGTGAGCACTTCAGACTTGAAGAAGCACACTGGAACGCTCGCGAAACTGTCGTCATAAAAATGGCACATCGCGGAATCTATCCCGAAAGCCGTCATGTATCAAGACCACTCCGCGGGAGCCTTCACTACATGTCACACGATATTCAAACGCATTCGGTTGAGGCTTTGGCAAAATTGTTATTGCTGAGCACCGGCTTAATTTTGGCCAATCTGTGATGGGATGACTACTGATGATTAAAATAGAAACTCTTTTCACTGCGCGACGCTGATAAGAGGCCCTTTATCTTCTGAGAAAAGATGCAATCTACACATGATTCACCCTCCATCGCAATTGCGTAAATAAACCTTAAGAGCGAAGCTCGTGGAGGGCTTTTTCGAACAGGACTCGAGACGTAATCATATGCCGTGAGACACAGGTCCTGGCGCCATCGGCTGATAACAGGCAGGCCCACAATGACTGAACGGCGTCCGTGTTCGAGCAGAAACGGCCCTACAATGCATCGAAAATGAATGCCATTCGGAAACGGTCGCGTGGTGACAGACATTAGGATCATGATGTATGCACAGCGTAATAATCGAATAGAAAAATAAGTTTGCCCAGACAAAGTGCACACATATTCGTGTCTAGAAAATCTCGCTCAGCGGAACAAAAGCTTCGTAGTATGCAATTCAACGTCGTTGTTTTCGATAATATTGAGCGAGACATATGAGTCTCCTTATGATTCGAATATAGTCGTCAGCCCTCCTCTTTATAACTGTAAAAGTAACTGATAACTATCCACCCCCTCTCACATACTGTCACAAGATATATCCATATTGCAGACAAAGGGCTAATGGATGTCTACATCTACGTCATACCCTGCAAGCCACCCAAAGGGTGTGTGGCTGGGGGTGCTTCCACACCAGGCATGCATGAATGATCCGGTAGAACACCGAAATTACATTTAAACCCGCGTACCACACATGCAAAGCGCCAATTAAAAATCTAATACCCAAGAAACATTCTATCGTCAATCGTTCCAACATGCAAGGGATACAAAGACTACTACTACAGATTCAAAATATCATGCATAAGTAAGAACATCAATATTTACATCATGCATAAATAAGAGAGTAGAGAATATAATGAGAAAGATTTACTGCCTGCCTATTGTCAATACTCGAACTATTCATGACGACGATCACAGCTGTTATGGTCCCGAATGGCACGCGGAAAAAATGACATTTTATACCTATCGGTTCTACAATCTAGGTCTCTAATTTTATTGGCGCGATCTAATCTGCCGTAATACGAGGGGGTTAATAGTATGTTTTTTACGTCGTCAGTGAAATGATTTTCGTGAAATTTATTTAGGAGGTTAAGCCTATAATTTAATCTACGCTGTGATAGCGATTCCCATCCTAATTCTTCTAATAGTCCAGACAGATGTAAATGAGGATGTACCTTAGGATGACGCTAGGACGTCAACCTAAGGCATTGCTTGAGAAACACAGAACTGGTGTGTTTCAGAGCGACACAGAGAATATTATGATGACGCCTCACTAAACTCTAGGTCTGACAGAAGCGATAAAATAAGAGAGCTACACTGCCGAACCGATAGTTGCAAGAGCTCGTTCTTCCCGCTCACAATAGGCGATCACAATAAAAACTGAGCTCCACTAAATACATTCCCATAATACACGTCGCCATTGCATCTGTCAAAACCTTATCCCTTATATCTTTCCACAGGTGGTGTCTTTACACCCCCTGCCACTCGCCCATGTGGCTGCTCCCAGGGTGGTATGTAGATGTAGATGTAAGGTACATCCTGATTTACATCTATTTCCTGAAACGCGCATTACTAGAGTATTAAAATTAGAATAAAATTACTCATTGGGCATTACCAAGTTATATACACTAAATATCATCATCATGTTCCACCATATTTCCCTGACGGACGCAATTAACAAGCACACTAAACAAGCACAAATCTGCAAGTAGGGGCCTATTATTGATTCTAATTTTATATACGCAAGGGAAGGAATTTCTACAGTCCTGAGGATTAATTTGGACTTGGAAATTAAAAATAAAATCTTTTCCGTGAGTATAAATATTGATTGCTGAAAATATTAGCTGAAAATGACCACACATTGAAAGTAAGAGTAAAATAAACTACCTTTGTCCGAATTGTTTTTTACACATCATCCTTTTCGTTTCGCAGTGGAGTGACTGTTGCTTTATTGACTTTAACATCCATCACAGATGACCAAAAGGATGAATGACCGTTCTATAACTTTTGTACGAGTGTTTTTATTTTAAATCCAAAAATACACTTAAAATCGCTTCCTTCGTGATGGTTCAGACACATGTTTTTCAACTATAATGTTATGATTTCCGGTGGAAAATTCTTTATTTTATGTATTATACGGTTAAAAGGTAAGTACTGTTGAAAGCCACAAAAACACCTGCCAGAAAAAGAAGTGTTTCTTTCATTTTGGCGAGGCATACTCTCAGTTGGTTAAACGATTTCCTGATTTATGCATTTTTTCTCATAAGATTGCTGCTCACTTTTTTTTACTTTGCTTGAAATATATATTATCTGATACCCATTTTGAACGATCAAAAGGAATGCTTATTAAGTGCCCTCAATGTCTAGATTTAAGATAAATTCTTGGTAGTTTTGTAAAGAATTAGTAAAATAGGTGACTCCTGAACTCATTCAGATCAAAGAATTCAAATGCGATATGGTACTTTTTTGACAGTTTTTATTTCAGGTCGACCGGTTTCGTCACATAGGCGATATCATCAGGTGATGTCGCCTATGTGACGAAACCGATCGACCTGAAATAAAAAACTGTGAAAAAAGTACCATATCGGATTTGAATTCTTTAGAATGGATTTTCACAAAGTTAAGCCAGAATTAATCGAGTTTATCATTCAAATCAGCTTTTTGAAAATGTAGAACTTCTTCTTTGGCCAATAAATCAAGACTATTGTCCCCTCACTTAGATATTGCAGCTATCATTTAGAGCATGCAATAAGCAGATTAGTTTGTTTTTGTTTCTATTCCACAGATTAAGTTGCAATTTAATGAAATTATATGAACTACCACCATCTCATCTTCTTCTACACCTCTTCTACTATACGGTATTGTATGCCGCAAGCCACCACTAGGGTGTGTGGCGTGCAGCACTTGTTCCTGTTCAAATCATAAACTCTCACTTTCCTCGGGCCACTAGTTGCAAGTCAAAAAGTTCTCAGGATAACAATGTGCGGTCCAAACAGAAATTAGGATTCGGGAAATTCGGGAAATGTTAGGTCAAGCACACAGGAAGCTAGGCTTTATCAAGAGAATACTTTGGAAATGTGATGAGAAAGTGAAAGAACGTTGTTATTTTTCAATCGTTAGGCCTCATATGGAATATGCTGTTAGTGTATGGGATCCATACGAAGCGGGGTTGATATCGGAATTAGATCGCGTTCAGCGAAGGGGAGCTAGGTTTGTGAAACGATGCTACGATAAGTTTGCTAGTGTGTCTGGACTGTTAGAAGAATCAGGATGGAAATCGCTATCACAGATTGAATTATAGGCTTAATCTCCAAACTAAATTTCAGGAAAATCATTTCTCTGACGACGTAAAAAATATACTATTAACCCCTTCGTACTACGGCAGATTAGATCGCGCCAATAAAATTAGAGAGCTAGATTGCAGAACCGATAGGTATAAAACGTCATTTTTTCCGCGTACCATTCGGGACCATAACAGCTGTGATCGTCGTCATGAATAGTTCGAGTATTGACATAGGCAGGCAGTAAATCTTTCTCATTATATATTCTGCTCTCTTATTTAGGCATGATGTAAATATTGGTGTTCTTTTTCATGCATGATATTTTGAATCTGTAGTAGTAGTCTTTGTATCCCTTGAATGTTGGAACGATTGACGATAGAATGTTTCTTGGTTATTAGATTTTTAATTGGCACTTTGCATGTGTGGTACGCTGGTTTCAATGTAATTTCGGTGTTCTACCGTATCATTCATGCATGCCTGGTGTGGAAGCACCCCCAGCCACACACCCTTTGGGTGGCTTGCAGGGTATGACGTAGATGCAGATGTAGGATAATGCTACGTAGATGTTACACGCAGTTCACTCGTTAAAGATAATACTGCTGAGTATGTTAATACTATAGCAATACCACGATATACTAAAGAAATACTCGTACAAGGTATTAAATCATGCAGAAAAGAACATCACGCCGGAATTCTCCTCTGACAGAAGGGAACTTATATCTTTTTAACTTCTACATCTCAAGTTTTTTGTGAAGATTCTCTGCCCGTGGGCCAAAATGGTATCTACTTAGAGGATCAACTTGTGGGTCGGTTTTGATAGGAGTGCATTCGAAGTGCGTTAACTTCTATATGATAAGTGCGCAATGACAATATATTACTTCAATAGCAGATTCTTCCAGGACTCCCGCCAATGAGGAAAAACCAGGTGTACATCGGGTGACCCTCACATGAATTGTCCTTATTCTCAGGAATGAATAGAACGAGGAAAAATTCTCATATTTACCATTTATAATTCTCACGTCACTCACTTCCTTAAGCTTTGAAGTCATCCTTTCACTTATAAGGGATAAGCAGTTAATGAATCGAATCATGGTACTATGTGCAATGTACAATAATGCATGTCAATGGTGCATGATTGGTGATCTTCACCCCCCTGCCACACACCCTCGTGGTGGCTCGCAGGGTATTACGTAGATGTGGATGTACTACATGAGGTGTAATTTAATGTACAATAATGCATGTCAATAGTGCATGTTTGGTGATCTTCACCCCCTGCCACACACCCTCGTGGTGGCTCGCGGGGGATTACGTAGATGTACTACATGAGGTGTAATTTATATTTAAAAGCTGAAAGACATTTCCGCACAATTAGGCGACCACTTTGCGTCTTTTGGGTGAAGCGGAGCATCAGGACACCAGCATTAATAAAATAATGTTGATTCCGACTGAATGCGTGCTGAATTAATTAAATATGGCACAGTAAAGGTATACCGCGACCAACCAACATTATTTCACAAGTGGATCGGCGAAATAGAGGTCTCAAAAGAATAGAGAGCATCTTTCATCTCAGTCATTAAAAAATATGACAGGAAAGGCAAATATGAGAATTATAAGCGGATTTCAATCGCCGTCACAATCAGTAGAATATCAATCGATCAATTTCCTAAAGGCTGACGCCTTGTCGATGCAACCATTCATCTCTATGTCATTTGTCGTTCGCTTCAGTCCCACGTGGTTGCTGCATCCCATCTTCTTCTTGATCTCGTCCAAATATTTCTTCCTCGGCCGTCCTCTTCCTTTCTCTCCTAGTATTTTCCCTTCAAGAAAGTTTGTTATAAATACATTGTCTGAATACATGTCCAATAAATTTTATTTTTCTCTTTCCATCTCCGCCAATAATCTTCTCTCTTCTTACCTTTCCCTTAAAACTTCCAGATTTGTTTTTCTTTCCGTCCAGCTTGTTCTTGTCATCTTCCGCCATATCCACATTTCAGCAGCCTCGAGTCTGCTCCTTTCTAATTTGCCTTCAGTCCAACTTTCACTTCCGTGCAGCACTGTACTCCATACAAATGTTTTTGCAAAGGATTTCAGTAGAATGTATGGAAAACTTTTGAAAGTGGGGATCGGGTTGGTGTGGTGCTCGCCTACCACACGGGCGGCCAGGGCTCAAATCCCTGCAGAGGCGGATGTTTTTCAGAGAAAACCCGATCTCTACTTTAGTGTCTTGTGGAGGGCACTTCGAGTAGAGTACTCTGTCTGTCGGATGAGACGTTAAGCCGTGGTCCCCATGGCGCCTTTCGTCAAGAGCAGGCTAATGCCGACGCCGGGTTTCTATCCACCCTTCCTCCATTACCTGTTCCCTATGGCGCAAATGACCTTAGCCGTCGGTCGCCTCCCCAAATATCCAATCCAAATCCAAACTTTTGAAAGTAAAATTTAAAAAAATTATAAAGTTCTCGAGGTAGAAGAACGGGCAAGTTTTAGAGCTAGTAGAATCACCATTGACAATCTATTTTGGGTATTTATCATACAATTAAGAAATAGCTGGCAGCCAGCCAGGAATCCCACGTCGATTTGCAGAAAGCTTACGACAATATTCCTCTGAGTCGAATATGGAAAAGCTAAGATAAAGTAAACGTCAACAAGAATCTTATCAAAGCTTTAGCTATACAAAAAAAGCACTGGAAACTAAAAATGGATAAAAGAACATTTTTTAAAATTTACAATTACTAAGGGCCTAAATACGGGTTTCTGCGCCTCCCATACATTATTCAAGATATACAATTGGAACAGGAACTTAAAGAATGGAAAGTGAAATATAAATTAATGGGTATCCCTTTGAATAAAACTAGCATCTTATATTCCTTGTGCTTTGCGGATGATCAGATAATGATAGCCCAGGATCACGATCTTACATGCCACGTAAGCTAATTGAAGAATACGCTAATTGGGATCTGGAAATAAATTTAATAGAGGCTTGAAATATGCGATTTGGAGGAGCACGAGAAAACGTAGTGCTGGATAATGGGCAGGAAATACAATATTGCCAAGAATACAACTACTTGGGTATTAAATAACTCAGGAATTCATCACAGGATTTAAGGGAGAAATATGCAAGGAAATAGGGCAATATCCATGTTGAATAGCATTTTACAAGATCAAACTATATCCAAAACAAACAAAAAAGGATATGCAATTAAATTGTGAGAAGCATTATCGCATATGGGAGTAAGAAATGGCAGATGAAGGAGAAAACACAACAAATGCTTCATGTTACAGACATAGATTACTTGAAACGTTCTGCGGGGACATCAAGGCGCGGGCAGGGTAATAATGCGCGGTAAAACCAGAAAGAAGAAGAGTATAACATAGATGAACATTCTCCCTTACATTACACTAGTTAAGATAAAACAACTGGTTGGTACTATTAATGTGATTGATAAATATCACTACAAGATACTCAATCATGCGGAGGGCACATCATCCTCATAGGGTGTACCCCATGGAAATATCATCGGTCCCTTATTATTCCTTTTGTGTATTAATGATACCACCACCGTCGATACGAGCGAAATTCATGTCAGAAATTTCATCCGGGGTTAGCTGTTAATAATGATGTAAATTATTAAATACTAATAGGCACAGAGGTCACTTTACCCAGTGGGGAATGGAGTTTGATAGAACTAAGCTACCTCAACTAAAATGTCCCGTAGTGTAAAAAATGAAATTTTAAATCTATCAGTTTTGCAATTGGTTTCCTTAATCTTATGCCTGCGATCGTTCCTACTACGTTACGAGCTTAATAGAAGAACTAGGATGGGAATTACTATCAGAACGCAGGTTAAAATTTAGGTTAAACCTTTTAAGTAAATTCGAAACAGAGTTGTTCACAGATGACGTTAGATATACATTCAGAACCCCTGCGTATTATGCTAGGTTTGATCATTTTAACAAGATTAGAGAGATAGATTGTCGTACCGATAGATTGAAAATGTCATTTTTCCCTCGTACTATAAGAGAGAACAATAGGCAGCGTAGCAAAGGGATAGGTAGGTGAAATATAGTTAGAGTAGTCTGTAGTGCATGATGAATGTAATAACAACCAATAATCCCTTCCTTATTATGTAGATACTAACCATCTAGCTCCATGTGACCCTATTATCTAGAATATCTGCATGTCAATAGTGCATGTTTGGTGATCTTCACCCCCTGCCACACACCCTCGTGGTGGCTCGCAGGGTATCACGTAGATGTGGATGTAGATGTAGAATAGGCAGCGTAGCAAAGGGATAGGTAGGTGAAATATAGTTAGGGTAGTCTGTAGTGCATGATGCATGTAAGAACAACCAATAATCCATTTCATATTATGTAGGTACTAACCATCTAGCTCCATGTGACCCTATTATCTAGCATATCTCCCTTAAATATCCTACTTGCATGTCAATAGTGCATGTTTGGTGATCTTCACCCCCTGCCACACACCCTCGTGGTGGCTCGCAGGGTATCACGTATATGTAGATGTACTATAATAGTTTGCCTTCAGCGAAATATGTAGAACGTCCGACAAAAAAACGGTTGACATTAAATTTTCTTTGAAAATTTCACCAATATATTAGGTGCACTCTGATCAGATAGCGATTCCCACTCTCTTATGCCCTCAACAATATTTCCGGAAAGACAGGTATCGCAAAACCCAGCTGAAATAATGAAATTTCACCTCTTTAAAGGTTTTTGGCAGGTTTTTACTAATGTAAGAGTGATCATAGTTATTATTCCTTTGGTAAATTAATGATATCACCACCATCGTTACGAGTAAAATTCGTCTTTTCGCTGGCGACGCAGTATTGTACAGGGATGTTAACACATAGTATGAAAGAATTGCGTTGAAGAAAAACCTAGAAGCCATAAGCGGATGGTGTGACACTTTGCAGTTAGAATTAAATTGTAATAAGTCCATTGTTATGAATTTTTGGAGGAAGAGATAGTTTAACCAACGAGACGTACACAATTTATCAGGCCGAACTAATAAATGTAGTCAGTAAAGTACTTAGGAGTGACTTTACTCAGGTCTTGTCGTAGGGGAAACATATACGAGAGATATGGGGACATACAGGTCGTAAATTAGGATTTATCAAAAGAAAACTAGGAAAGTGTGACGGAAAGGTAAAGGAGCGATATTATTTTACTCTCGTGAGACCTCACTTGGAGTACGCCGCTAGTATATTGGACCCTTACGAAGGACTAGTTTCAGATATAGATCGAATACAGCGGAGGGCCGCTAGATTTGTTTAAAATTGTTATGATAAACATAGTATTGTTAGTTAATTGTTGAAGGAATTAGGATAGGAACCTCTATCCGATCGAAGAGAGAAATATAGGTCAAATCTTTTACGAAAGTTTGATGCAGACTATTTTTCGCCAGACGTTCAAAATATTTTGCAAGAGCCAAACTATTAAGGTAGGAACGATCACAGGAATAAGATTAAGGAAATTAAGGACTGCAGAACCGATAGATTTAAGATGTCATTTTTTCCACCTACAATAAGGGACCATAATAGTTGTGATATATCAGTTCTAGGAAACTGACTACGTTAAATAGGTTTTTCAATAGTGATCTGTATCTTAACGTAAATTGTAGATACTAACTTCGCATGCAATCTCCGGTATGATATATTCCTGCATGTCTTAATACCTAGTAGTGCTATTTATTTGTCGCATTAATAATACTAACCATTAGTTATATGTTGAACAGTGTGTTGCATGGTAGCATGTTCCTCTACGTAACACTCTCCTGGTTTGTGGTCTGACTGCGTGCCGTTGCCCCGACTGCTTTTGGCCTGAGCCTGGGCATCTGGCCTGAGCATCCGGGGAAACGTGCGCGGTACTGATTTGAACTGGGATGAGTGCTGCATGCCTGGTGTGAAATCACCCCGTGCCACACACCCTAGTGGTGGTTAGCACTGTATTTTTTAGACGTAGATATAGATAGTTACATGAACTATAATAGGGTATAGAATAATGTACGTTTATGATCAGCATAGCTATCAAAGAGGTTACCATTCAAACGAATTTTCCTTAGAGATATTTTACATGCCTCACCTCATTTTCCTCATTAGTACATTCATAACTATCCAACAAGCCGATTAATTCACTTAACGTTTGATAATCAACTGTAACGGGAATCAAAAAAAGGTCTTGACGTCGTCAGAATGGAGACTACGAAAATAGGTGTCAGGGTATTACTGATTCATTTTAGTTGTGTCATGGTAGGTAGGTACCTACTTCAAATATTGACATTTATACCCACTGTCCAGTATAAACTCCCATTAATGTTGTTAAAGTGGCCTCGCAACACTGATCTACATCTACATATGTATCTACACCTATTTATTACCTTGCAAGCCACCACTAGGGTGATCGGCAGGGCATGACTTATCATCGACATGAACTACTGTGATGAGATTAACTTTAACCAGCATACACCACACTATGGGTACGCTACAAATGCTATAGAAACTAATGAAATAATTTATTCTGTAATTATGTAAACGTGACACAAGAGTCATGCAGGGAACATGCAAAACATGGTGTTAGCACTACTCGGCAAATTTAAAAACATGCATAAGGGGTATATGAAAAAATCAGCTTTGCTACCTGTCAACTAACCTACTTCACAGTCTTAACGCAGCCATTATGATCTCTTATTGATCGCGGGAACAGCGGCATATTAAACTTTTCTGTTCTACAATCTACTTCCCTAGTTTTATTTTATGATCTGGTCTACCGTAGTTCGTACCGTAGTGCTGGAGTTCGTAAGACATTGATAACTTCGTCGTATTATTCGGTCGGTAAATATTTTTATCATAGTAATGTGCCAGACAAATGTGAATAAGATTATCATAATGTTCCTTAGAAAATCCTACCAGTTTCACAAGCGCATGCTCTCATTATCTCTATTTTAGGTGAATTCTCGAAGTTCAGCGATGAATGATAGCAGCGACTCTTGAATTTTCAGAGGCCTTATTCTAATGTAAGAGAGCGTGAAGTTTCTCGACGCAGCCAAACCGTTAGGAAGAGAAAGGTTTGAGGGGACCTGGGGCGGAGGGAAGATTGCATGAAAGGTCACGAGGAAATACGTGGAGGGCGACCTAGTAGGTTGAGCACGTGTTTCACCCGTTCAGAGCTCTTGACAATGAAATAAATGTTGCAGTTGCTTCTTCTTCTTCGACTTCTACTTATTACCCTACAAGCCACCTCAAGTGTGTTCGGCAGGGAGTGACTTACCACCAATATGTACTACAGTGAAGAAATTTACTTTCACCAACATGCACAACATGTGATGCATCGTGTTTATAAAGAATTAGCTCTCCAAATGGCTCCGTATCTTAAAGTAATATGCGCGGTTCCCAAAGACTGGAAGATAGCAAACGTGACTCCAATTTATAAAAGCGGAGATAGGGAACAGCCATTTAATTATAGACCAATATCATTAACGTCACTATCATGTAAAATTATAGAGCATATAATAGTTACATCAATAATGGGACACCTCGACAGCCAGGATTTATTAATAACAAACCAGCATGGGTTCAGAAAAGGACGGTCTTGCGAAACTCAATTAGGTCTTTTTGTTCACGATATTTTAGTTTCCGGAGAAGGTAACGTACAGGTAGATGCAGCGTTTCTTGACTTTGGAAAAGCTTTTGACAAGGTTCCCCACTGTAAGTTACTCGCATCATCATGTAAGCATCAGGTAAGCATCATACGGAATAGACAGTAATATAGTAGGCTGGATAGGAGACTTCTTACATGAACGCGTTCAAAGGGTGTTCTTAGATGGTGTCAGCTCACGCGAAGTAAAAGTTACATCGGGTGTTCCCTAAGAAAGCGTGATGGGCCCAATTTTATTTCTTCTGTACGTAAACGACTTGAATAGTGAAGTAAAAAATAGCAAGCTCCATCTTTTTGCCGATTATGCAGTAGTGTATAAGGAAATTAAAAATGAAGAGGACAGAGAGTCTTTAGCTAAGGATTTAGATGCGATTGATGATTGGTGTGATAGATGGCAGCTAGAATTAAATTTGAAGAAATGCGCGATTATGAATTTTTGGAAAAAGAATGCCTTTCCCCGGAATAATTACTGCATCAAAGAAAACAAAATATGTAACGTAGAATCAATTAAATACTTAGGCGTCACCATCACTGAAGACATGTCATGGGGAAACACATCAGGGAAATAACTAGTGTAGCAAACCGTAGATTAGGATTCGTGAAAAGGGTTCTAGGCAAATGCGATGAGAGAGTACGAGAAGGAAGCTATTTTACGCTCGTCAGGCCTCATTTGGAATGTGCCGCTAGTATATGGGATACATTAAGAAAGATTTTTAGAAAGAAAATCCGCTGAAAATTTAAAACTTTTGTTGTCAACTTTTTCAGGAGGAAATCAACCTATTTTCATTTGAGGTTTTTCTTCATCGCTAAGGTTTTGGGCATAGATTACAAGAGCTACACATATATTTAAGATAATATGCCATTCAAAAAACTGGTCATTATGAACAAAAGAGCATTTATGATCACATTTTGCTGTATAATATAGTTCAGAGATTGGTAGATTCACGTATTCCTGACATGACTAAGTTTATTCACGTACTGCATAATTTTTCTTCAGCGATGGATGGAAATTTTGTTTGGCCTGTGCTATTTTAAATACCGACAGACCCAGCGGGAAGAATATCTATCCAATGAATGCCCGCTGCTTTGGGCGGCATGCAGAGTACCAGAGACATTCAATCATCGACGTGTGATTATCCGGGACACCATCTCAGCTTTGGAATTTGGGGTTCAAAAGCCCTTATCTCCATCAAGAACCCGAGCCGATTCCAGTAGGAACAACCACCTCCGCTCTTCAAGGCACGAAGTCCGAAGCCCGAGGTGATCGGCGACGGTGGATTCAACACATTTCTATATTTGTGCGAAGGCCTTAAGCTACTTAGCATGGAGATAAAGGTGCGAAATGCTCTCAAACATTCCTTATAAAACGACTACTTTCAGTGAATAGTCGTGCCGGAAGACGTGGACTTTGAATTTTGTTGAACTAGTTGTATCGTAATAAGGCCTGTTAATTCAACTATATCTTCATAATACCGTGCGAGCCACCTCTAGGGTATGTGATTCCACACCAGGCACCAAGACCACATCCCAGCTGAAATCAGAATTCCGCACGTTCCCCAATGTGCCAGGTACAAGCCTAAAGCAGTCAGGACAACAGTGCGCGGTCATAGCAGAAACTACATCTACATCTATGTCTACGTAATACCCTGCGAGCCACCACTAGGGTGTGTGGCAGGGGGTGAAGATCACCAAACATGCACTATTGCCATACCAGTAGGATATTTGAGGGAGACATGCTAGAGAACAGGGTCACACGCAGCTAGATGGTTAGTATCTACATAATAAGAAAGGGATCATTGGTTGTTATTACATGCATCATTCACTACAGAGTACTCTAACTATATTTTATTGTAGTGGAGGATTGTTATATTAGTAGGAGGGAGTCATTTTCCGACGACCAGGTAGAAAGCGTATGGTGCTCCATTCAAAATCCTAGAGCAAAAACAATCTACATCTACATCTACGTAATACCCTGCGAGCCACCACGAGGGTGTGTGGCAGGGGATGAAGATCACCAAACATGCACTATTGCCATGTAAGTAGGATATATCAATCTATCAATCAATAACAATCTATGTGTGCGCATATTACAGACCACCAGATACCCATGTAAGCTCAATATTAGGACTCGAAAGTCAACTCAGTAAGTTAACCACTCAAAAAAACGACTGTCATATTATAATCGGTGGGGATTTCAATCTTCCGTCCATAGACTGGGACACTTACAGTTTTATCACTGGGGATAAAGACAAAGACCTTTGTGAGTCACTTCTGTATACATTCACCTCTCACTCACTACATCAATTAGTCACTGCTCCAACTAGAGGGAAAAATACACTTGATCTTTTAGCGACAAATATTCCACACATGGTTGTAAACATAGGTACGGGTAAGGGAATAAGCGACCACAAGATAGTTAAAGCTAATTTTTCCGTGAGCATCCTCCTCAGAACAATTGAACGATTAGCCCAAGGCATTTTGGTCGTATGTTAGGGACACTCAAGGAAATAAATCAACAGTACACACGCTTAAGAATATCAAAGGGGAAAAGCTAACCAACAGTCTACAAAAAGCCAATTCGTTAAACTCATTCATCAAAAGAATTTTCAGTACTTATACACCACATCTTTTCGATCCGCAGCCAGTTCGTTCCCAAACATGTATGCCTGAAATTATTATAAATTGTCGCGGCATAGAACAGCAGCTAAAAAATATCAACCCCAACAAATCCCTCGGTCCAGATCAAATACCTGCTCTCGTATATCAAACCTTACATCGGGTGTTCCCCAGGGAAGCGTGATAGGCCCAATTATATTTCTTCTCTACGTGAATGACTTAAATACAACAGTAAAAAATAGTAAGCTCCGTCTTTTTGCCGATGATGCAGTAGTGTATAAGGAGATTAGAAATGAAGAGGACAGGCAGTCTTTAGCTGAGGATTTAGATGCGATTGATGATTGGTGTGATAGTTGGCAGCTAGAATTAAAGTTGAAGAAATGCGCGATAATGAATTTTTGGAAAAAGAATGGCTTTCCCCGGAATAATTATTGCATCAAAGAAAACAAAATATGTAACGTAGATTCAATTAAATACTTAGGCGTCACCATCACTGAAGACATGTCATGGGGGAAACACATCAGGGAAATAACTAGTGTGGCAAACCGTAGATTAGGATTCGTAAAAAGGGTTCTAGGCAAATGCGATGAGAGAGTACGAGAAAGAAGCTATTTTACACTGCTCAGGCCTCATTTAGAATATGCCGCTAGTATATGGGATCCCTACGAGGATGGTATGATAAAATAATTAGAGCGCGTGCGAAGGAGATCTGCTAGATTTGTTAAAGGCCGTTATGATAATTGTATTAGTGTTACGAGGTTAATAGAAGAACTAGGATGGGAATTACTATCAGAACGCAGGTTAAAATTTAGGTGAAACTTTTTAAGTAAATTCGAAACCGATTTGTTCACAGATGACGTTAGATATATATTGAGATCCCCTGTGTATTATGCTAGGTTTGATCATATTAACAAGATTAGAGAGATAGATTGTCGTACCGATAGATTTAAAATGTCATTTTTCCCGCGTACCATAAGAGAGAACAATAGGCAACGTAGCAAAGGAATAGGTAGGTGAAATATAGTTAGTAGTCTGTAGTACATGATGCATGTAATAACAACCATTAATCCCTTTCTTATTATGTATATACTAACTATGTGACCCTATTATCTAGCATGCCTTCATTAAATATCCTACTTGCATGTCAATAGTGCATGTTTGGTGATCTTCACCTCCTGCCACACACCCTCGTAGTTGCTCGCAGTGTAGTACGTAGTTGTAGTTGTAGATGTAGTGCGTAGATTAAACGAATTGCTTCCGCTTCGAGGAAAGAGTCCAATTGCAGGCAGGATTCTAAAACGTTTGCTGCCTGTGTTGTTGGCTTCCAGGAAAGTTTTAATGACTACCTGAAAAAATCCAGCTAAGGTATCGCCGATCGTGTCCGCAGAGGCCATACTCGGATTTGTCGGTAACGGGCCGCTCTAACACCTCTCTCAGGTTTAAAGCATTCCGTTAGCGACAAATCCGGATGAAGCGAGGCTCTTGAAAATTGCTTTCCGCCATAGTCACCATAAAATAGGCTTTGTCCATTCGTACATAAAGGAAACTGCCGGGCGGATATTTAAAGAAATTACTAGAGAATGCTCTCAAATGGAGCGTGTCTAGCATTGTATGGCGCTAAAGCTTGTCATTGTTGTTTACGGATAAGCTTACATTGAAGGAAGAAAACAAATGAGGAAGTATTGAGTACATAGAAAAAATAAGGATATTTTTTGGGAAATTGTCGCAGGTGGTAGAGAATTTTAGTGTGGGCCTGCTAAGGTGGCAGTGCCAAAAAATGTTTCCAGTGTACTTTTATTTAAATTCTGATAACTTAGAAAAAACTTGAGCTTTTTTTATAATATACAACCAAATTACACCTTTTGATGCTTGAACGTGTAATCACATGTTGTTAAAAAAATTGAAATGGATCGATCATAAGGAATAAGCATTTTTCTAGCATGACATTTTCATGAAAAAAATTGTTTTCAGGAAGCGAGTTATCTCAGCAAATGAATGAGTGGCATATTTAAGGCATCAGCTCACTTTTTATTTTAGTTACTGGCGAATGAATGCGTAAAATTAAGTTAGTTCAATCGTAATTTTGGTAGCAGTACTAGTTATTGTATGCATGATTGGAGGTTAAATTCAATCCCACACGTGGTGCTGTCTCGTGCCTCATTCTCAAATGGTGGTTGCATTAAAACTGTGATAAAAAATGATATTGTACTATCCCAGCGAATATTATGCGTGAAATTCTCTCAGGATTCCCACCGGGTTAAATTTTTGGCTGCTGCCAACTTTTCGATGGATAATACTTCCATCTTCATCAGGGTAATGATGACGATGGGAGTGTTATCCATCGAAACGTTGGCAGCAACCAAAAATTTAACCCATTGGGAATCCCGAGAGAATTTCAAGTGTGATAAAAAAATTTACCCTATCCTCAATATTCTCCTTTCTTCTTCTTCTTTGGTTATCAACCCATGGGTTGGTTGGCAATAGCACGCCATTCCACTCTTTGCTCAGCTTTTCTCTTCATTTCACCATATGAGGCGCATCCAGAGTCATTGATGATCTGCTTCATATAGCTTAATCTAGGACGTCCTCTACGATTTGTCCCCTCAATACAACCTTCAGCTATTAATTTTATAAAATCATTGCATCGTAGAATGTGGCCTATTAGTTTAAGTCTCTTTGTCTGTATCTGTCTCCAGAGACTTCTATTTTCTTGTACTCTTCTCAGCACTTCCTCATTGGTGATTCTGTCTCGCCAGCTGATTTTCTGCATCCTTCGATAGCACCACATTTCTAGGGCCTCTAATCTGCTCTTTTTCATGTTTCCCTATAGTCCAGCTTTCACACCCGTAAAGGGCCACACTCTAAACATAAGCTTTCATAACCCTCTTTCTTACTTCCAAACTAACATTTTTACAAGTCAGTAGAGTCTTTTTATCATTGAAAGCTATTTTTGCTAGTTGTATTCTATTCACAATTTCTCGTTTACTCCTTCCATCTTCTGTTATCTTGCTTCCCAAGTAGCTGTATTCTGTAACTTGTCCTAGTTCTTCATCATTTATTCTTATCCTTACAGGTTCACAGCAGTCTTGAGCACCGCATACCATCACTTTAGTCTTTTGCTTGTTTATCCTCATTCCATATTGGTCTCTAAGAATTCTTTCCATCTCGTTAAGTATCATTTTTAAATCTTCTTTCTTTTCTGTAACTATGGCAATATCATCAGCATATCGTAACATATCTATTTTCTTCCCATTAACTTTGATTCCTACATCAACATTTTCCCTTACTTTATCGATTGCTTCTTGAATGTATGCATTGAAAATTATTGGTGATAGAGGACAGCCTTGTCTAACTCTTCTCCTTATTATAGCTGTATCTTCTTTATTCTTATTCTCCATATTCACCTTGAATAGATAACATAGGTCTTTCATTTGTGCTAAATATCCTGACGTCCTTATTAATTACTAGACTCGTATGCACTAGACTCTGTGAGAGATCTATGCTCCGAGTTCCGCCGTATTCGCAGAGGGTCGAGTCGCAATATGAGGCTTACCATATGCAGCTTGGTACCTAGGACGGATCGGGGTTCGATGGTTTGGAGCTGAGTGGAAGGCATAAACCAGAGACTCCGTGAAGTCTGTGGGAGCGAGAGAGCGGAGTTCTTAGAACTCAGGCCGGTGCTGAATTCGTGTCGAGTGCCACTAAATCGTTCAAGTGTCCATAATACGTATGAGGCCTCGCAGAAGGTAGCGTGCAGGATATTTCTACATCTACATCTACGAAATACCCTGCGAGCCACCACGAGGGTGTGTGGCAGGGGGTGAAGATCACCAAACATGCACTATTGCCATGTAAGTAGGATATATAATGTAGACATGCTAGAAAATAGGGTCATAGTTTATTAGTTACTACAGTAGATTATTAGTTATTGAAAGTAATTGCAGTAGTTATTACAATAGAATATTAGTTACTACGGTATAGTACAGGTTAAAATCTACATAATAAGGAAGGGATTATTGGTAGTTATTACATGCATCATGCACTACAGACTATTCTAACTATGTTTCACCTACCTATCCCTTTTGCTACGTTGCCTATTGTTCTCTCTTATGGTACGCGGGAAAAATGACATTTTAAATCTATCGGTACGACAATCTATCTCTCTAATTTTGTTAATATGGTCAAACCTAGCATAATACACAGGGGTTCTTAATATATATCTAACGTCATCTGTGAACAAATCGGTTTCGAATTTACTTAAAAGGTTTAACCTAAATTTTAACCTGCGTTCTGATAATAATTCCCATCCTAGTTCTTCTATTAAACTCGTAACACTAATACAATTATCATAACGGCATTTAACAAACCTAGCAGATCTCCTTTGCACGCGCTCTAACTCTTTTATCATACCTTCCTCGTACGGATCCCATATACTAGCGGCATATTCTAAATGAGGCCTGACAAGTGTAAAATAGCTTCTTTCTCGGACTCTCTCATCGCATTTGCCTAGAACCCTTTTTACGAATCCTAATCTACGGTTTGCTACACTAGTTATTTCCCTGATGTGTTTCCCCCATGACATGTCTTCACTGATGGTGACGCCTAAGTATTTAATTGATTCTACGTTACATATTTTGTTTTCTTTGATGCTATAATTATTCCGGGGAAGGCCATTCTTTTTCCAAAAATTCATAATCGCGCATTTCTTCAAATTTAATTCTAGCTGCCATCTATCACACCAATCATCAATCGCATCTAAATCCTTAGCTAAACACTGTCTGTCCTCTTCATTTCTAATTTCTTTATACACTACTGCATCATCGGCAAAAAGACGGAGCTTGCTATTTTTTACTACACTATTCAAGTCGTTTACGTACAGAAGAAATAAAATTGGGCCTATCACGCTTCCCTGGGGAACACCCGATGTAACTTTTACTTCGCCTGAGCTGACACCATCTAATACCACCCTTTGAACGCGTTCATGTAAGAAATCTCCTACCCAGCCTACTATATTACTGTCTATTCCGTATGATGCTAACTTCGCGAGTAACTTACAGTGGGGAACCTTGTCAAAAGCTTTTCTAAAGTCAAGAAACGCTGCATCTACCTGTACGTTACCTTCTCCGGAAACTAAAATATCGTGCACAAAAAGACCTAATTGAGTTTCACAAGACCGTCCTTTTCTGAACCCATGCTGGTTTGTTATTAATAAATCCTGGCTGTCGAGGTGTCCCATTATTGATGTAACTATTATATGCTCTATAATTTTACATGATAGTGACGTTAATGATATTGGTCTATAATTACATGGCTGTTCCCTATCTCCGCTTTTATAAATTGGGGTCACGTTTGCTATCTTCCAGTCTTTGGGAACCGCGTGTTCTTCGAGGGATTTGTTAAATATTACTTTAAGATACGGAGCCATTTCAAGAGCTAATTCTTTATAAACACGAGCTGGAATTTCATCAGGACCTGAGGACTTGTTCGGGCTAATGTTACTTAGTAAGGATACGATTCCGCTACAAGATATATCGATTGGGGGCATTGGTTGTTGAAATCGGCCTGGTATGGTTTCGCGGAAACTATGCATAGGTTGATTAAAAACACTCTGAAAAAAGTAATTCAAACAATTTGCCTTATCTAAACTGGAAGTTACTATTTCGCCTCTATCGTTTTTCAAGGAATTAACCGTTGACTTTTTAGTTCCCTGTACTTCCCTAACATATGACCAAAATGCTTTCGGATTTCCCTCTAGTTGTTCTCCAAGTACTTTTCTCTTGAATTCGCTAAACGCTTTTCTAAGGGCTGTTTTTGCGGCTGATTTACAAATTTTATAATGCTCGATGGTATTTTTTAGGTCGCTATTAGCTATATTTTTCATTTTTCTTAGTTTCGCATGGCTAACTCGTTGGCGTTTTAAACATTTTCTAACCTCCGCGTTGTACCACCTTGGTTCCCTATTCTCGCTCTTATACTTATGAGGTATATATCTGTTGACAAGTGACCGTGTAATTTGGAGGAACTCTTTCCATGTATTGTCTGTATTGCTGTTTTTGCTAATGTTCTCGAATTTTTCAAAAGATGTCTTTAAGTCAAGCCTAAATCCGTTAAAATCTGCTTTACTAAAAAGGTAAATCTTTCTTTTTAATTTAAAATTTTTTTCAGTGTCGAGGGAAAATTTTACGTATACTACCTTGTGGTCACTTATTCCATCGATATTTTCAACTTTAATTACTTTTTCAGGGATGTTTGTGGCAAGTAAATCGAGAACATTTTCCCCTCTATTAGGCAAAGTTACTATTTGATGTAGTGCGTGTGATGCGAACAGGTTAAGCAATGACTCGCAGATTTCTTTGTCCCTACCTCCAGACTTATGACTGCATGTTTTCCAATCTATCGATGGTATATTGAAATCTCCACCTACAATTATCTGTCGTTCGTTACTATGGGAATTAATGGACCTGATCTGTTTCTCGAGTTCTAATACTGAGTGTACATCGGAATGGGGTGGTCTATAGTAGGCACAAACATATATTACTTTCGAATTAGCACATTGAATGGAACACCATACACTTTCTATTATATTATGGGGAATCACTTCTATTTTGCTGACTATTGTGTTCTTAACTGCGATAAATACTCCCCCTCCCAGTCGACTCTCTCTATCTCTCCTGTATACCCTAAAATTTACTGGAAAAACTTCACTATCAGCAATATCGCTTGTTAACCAACTTTCGGTTCCTATAATTATGTCAGAATTAGTACTCTCTATAAGGTGATGAAATTCAGGTATCTTGCTTCTTAAACTACGACAATTAACTACTACTACTGAAAATTCCTCTATTTTAATATGTCTGCCTATTGTATTTGTGGGGTTCGTGTTTTCTAAATTATTGGGAAAGTTACAGTTTGGAAATTCATGGGTGTTGTTTTGTTTTGTACGTTTTTCCTTTTTCTGTGCTTTCTTCCGTCCCGATAAACCTACACTGTGTTGTCTGGTCAACTTGTTATTCTTTGCTATCCTGGTGAGTGGCATGTTATTTAATGGCCCACTATTTGACCTACTCTCTTCCCTAAATATTTCTAATTTATTGTTATCTATTAAGATTTTCCTAGGCACTAAGCTTTGTGTACTCTTTATTATCTGACTTTCCGGAAAAGCACTGATTTCGCCCCCACTAACTGACCTACTCTCTTGCCTACCATCTATGCTAAACTCGCTGGGTATGCTCAAATATCCTGCACGCTACCTTCTGCGATGCCTCGTACGTATAATGGACACCCGAGCGGTTTAGTGGCACCCGACACGAATTCAGCACCGGCCTGAGATCTAAGAACTCCGCTCCCTCGCTCCCACAGACTTCACGGAGTCTTTGGTTTATGCCTTCCACTCGGCTCCAAACCATCGAACCCCGATCCGTCCTAGGTACCAAGCTGCATATGGTAAGCCTCATATTGCGACTCGACCCTCCGCGAATACGGCGGAACTCGGAGCATAGATCTCTCACAGAGTCTAAAATCTCCTCTGATCCCACATCCACGGCGTCATTGGTCCCAACATGGGCTACCACATCCAACTTTGAGCAGCCCTTGTCCCCGACCGCCGCCTTCATCGCCTTCTTCGCCTGTGGCACCATTCCTCCCGGTATACACCTGGAGGTGACCCGTGCATCTCCTCTCTCCTTGCGGGCCTTTACACGCAGTGGAGCCGCTATACGCCGGACATTCGAGCTACCTATCACTAAGATTCCCTCCCTTCCCTCGTCACTCCCTCTCGGCAACCCACCTCCCAGCGCTAGTTCCGATGGCGTAGCCTCCGCCAGCACATCGAACCTATTGCTGACGGGGATCGGCTCAACCTCCGCACTTGCCGTTCCCCGTTTTCGGAGGGTGACCCCATGGCTACGCCTTGAGGCCACAATCCATGCGTCCGAAGCAACGGAGGGAGACTCCTCCGGAGGCACAGAAGTAGAGGTCAGTTAGTGGGGGCGAAGTCAGTGCTTTTCCGGAAAGTCAGAAAATAAAGGGTACACAAAGCTTAGTGCCTAGGAAAAGCTTAATAGATAACAATAAATTAGAAATATTTAGGGAAGAGAGTAGGTCAAATAGTGGGCCAATAAATAACATGCCACTCACCAGGATAGCAAAGAATAACAAGTTGACCAGACAACAAAGAATAGGTTTATCGGGACGGAAGAAAGCACAGAAAAAGGAAAAACATATAAATCATAACAACACCCATGAATTTCCAAACTGTAACTCTCCCAATAATTTAGAAAACACAAACCCCACAAATACAATAGGCAGACATATGAAAATAGAGGAATTTTCAGTAGTGGTAGTTAATTGTCGTAGTTTAAGAAGCAAGATACCTGAATTCCATCACCTTATAGAGAGTTCTAATTCTGACATAATTATACGAACCGAAAGTTGGTTAACTAGCGATATTGCTGATAGTGAAATCTATCCAGTAAATTTTAGGGTATACAGGAGAGATCTACATCTACATCTACGTAATACCCTGCGAGCCACCACGAGGGAGGGAGGGAGGGAAACAACACCCATGAATTTCCAAACTGTAACTTTCCCAATAATTTAGAAAACACGAACCCCACAAATACAATAGGCAGACATATTAAAATAGAGGAATTTTCAGTAGTAGTAGTTAATTGTCGTAGTTTAAGAAGCAAGATACCTGAATTTCATCACCTTATAGAGAGTACTAATTCTGACATAATTATAGGAACCGAAAGTTGGTTAACAAGCGATATTGCTGATAGTGAAGTTTTTCCAGTAAATTTTAGGGTATACAGGAGAGATAGAGAGAGTCGACTGGGAGGGGGAGTATTTATCGCAGTTAAGAACACAATAGTCAGCAAAATAGAAGTGATTCCCCATAATATAATAGAAAGTGTATGGTGTTCCATTCAATGTGCTAATTCGAAAGTAATATATGTTTGTGCCTACTATAGACCACCCCATTCCGATGTACACTCAGTATTAGAACTCGAGAAACAGATCAGGTCCATTAATTCCCATAGTAACGAACGACAGATAATTGTAGGTGGAGATTTCAATATACCATCGATAGATTGGAAAACATGCAGTCATAAGTCTGGAGGTAGGGACAAAGAAATCTGCGAGTCATTGCTTAACCTGTTCGCATCACACGCACTACATCAAATAGTAACTTTGCCTAATAGAGGGGAAAATGTTCTCGATTTACTTGCCACAAACATCCCTGAAAAAGTAATTAAAGTTGAAAATATCGATGGAATAAGTGACCACAAGGTAGTATACGTAAAATTTTCCCTCGACACTGAAAAAAATTTTAAATTAAAAAGAAAGATTTACCTTTTTAGTAAAGCAGATTTTAACGGATTTAGGCTTGACTTAAAGACATCTTTTGAAAAATTCGAGAACATTAGCAAAAACAGCAATACAGACAATACATGGAAAGAGTTCCTCCAAATTACACGGTCACTTGTCAACAGATATATACCTCATAAGTATAAGAGCGAGAATAGGGAACCAAGGTGGTACAACGCGGAGGTTAGAAAATGTTTAAAACGCCAACGAGTTAGCCATGCGAAACTAAGAAAAATGAAAAATATAGCTAATAGCGACCTAAAAAATACCATCGAGCATTATAAAATTTGTAAATCAGCCGCAAAAACAGCCCTTAGAAAAGCGTTTAGCGAATTCAAGAGAAAAGTACTTGGAGAACAACTAGAGGGAAATCCGAAAGCATTTTGGTCATATGTTAGGGAAGTACAGGGAACTAAAAAGTCAACGGTTAATTCCTTGAAAAACGATAGAGGCGAAATAGTAACTTCCAGTTTAGATAAGGCAAATTGTTTGAATTACTTTTTTCAGAGTGTTTTTAATCAACCTATGCATAGTTTCCGCGAAACCATACCAGACCGATTTCAACAACCAATGCCCCCGATCGATATATCTTGTAACGGAATCGTATCCTTACTAAGTAACATTAGCCCGAACAAGTCCTCAGGTCCTGATGAAATTCCAGCTCGTATTTATAAAGAATTAGCTCTCGAAATGGCTCCGTATCTTAAAGTAATATTTAACAAATCCCTCGAAGAACACGCGGTTCCCAAAGACTGGAAGATAGCAAACGTGACCCCAATTTATAAAAGCGGAGATAGGGAACAGACATGTAATTATAGACCAATATCATTAACGTCACTATCATGTAAAATTATAGAGCATATAATAGTTACATCAATAATGGGACACCTCGACAGCCAGGATTTATTAATAACAAACCAGCATGGGTTCAGAAAAGGACGGTCTTGTGAAACTCAATTAGGTCTTTTTGTGCACGATATTTTAGTTTCCGGAGAAGGTAACGTACAGGTAGATGCAGCGTTTCTTGACTTTAGAAAAGCTTTTGACAAGGTTCCCCGCTGTAAGTTACTCGCGAAGTTAGCATCATACGGAATAGACAGTAATATAGTAGGCTGGATAGGAGATTTCTTACATGAACGCGTTCAAAGGGTGGTATTAGATGGTGTCAGCTCAGGCGAAGTAAAAGTTACATCGGGTGTTCCCCAGGGAAGCGTGATAGGCCCAATTTTATTTCTTCTGTACGTAAACGACTTAAATAGTGTAGTAAAAAATAGCAAGCTCCGTCTTTTTGCCGATGATGCAGTAGTGTATAAAGAAATTAGAAATGAAGAGGACAGACAGTGTTTAGCTAAGGATTTAGATGCGATTGATGATTGGTGTGATAGATGGCAACTAGAATTAAATTTTAAGAAATGCGCGATTATGAATTTTTGGAAAAAGAATGGCCTTCCCCGGAATAATTATAGCATCAAAGAAAACAAAATATGTAACGTAGAATCAATTAAATACTTAGGCGTCACCATCAGTGAAGACATGTCATGGGGGAAACACATCACGGAAATAACTAGTGTAGCAAACCGTAGATTAGGATTCGTAAAAAGGGTTCTAGGCAAATGCGATGAGAGAGTCCGAGAAAGAAGCTATTTTACACTTGTCAGGCCTCATTTAGAATATGCCGCTAGTATATGGGATCCCTACGAGGAAGGTATGATAAAAGAATTAGAGCGCGTGCAAAGGAGATCTGCTAGGTTTGTTAAATGTCGTTATGATAATTGTATTAGTGTTACGAGTTTAATAGAAGAACTAGGATGGGAATTACTATCAGAACGCAGGTTAAAATTTAGGTTAAACCTTTTAAGTAAATTCGAAACCGATTTGTTCACAGATGACGTTAGATATATATTAAGAACCCCTGCGTATTATGCTAGGTTTGACCATATGAACAAGATTAGAGAGATAGATTGTCGTACCGATAGATTTAAAATGTCATTTTTCCCGCGTACCATAAGAGAGAACAATAGGCAAGTAGCAAAAGGGATAGGTAGGTGAAACATAGTTAGAATAGTCTGTAGTGCATGATGCATGTAATAACTACCAATAATCCCTTCCTTATTATGTATATTTTAACCTGTACTATACCGTAGTAACTAATATTCTATTGTAATAACTACTGCAATTACTTGCAATAACTAATAATCTACTGTAGTAACTAATAAACTATGACCCTATTTTCTAGCATGTCTACATTATATATCCTACTTACTTGGCAATAGTGCATGTTTGGTGATCTTCACCCCCTGCCACACACCCTCGTGGTGGCTCGCAGGGTATTACGTAGATGTAGATGTAGATGAGGGTGTGTGGCAGGGGGTTCATGGCCCTGATAGAGATCGAGAGAGTCGACCGGGAGGGGGAGTATTTATCGCAGTTAAGAACACAATAGTCAGCAATATAGAAGTGATTCCCGATTATATAATAGAAAGTGTACGGTTTTCCATTCAATGTGCTAATTCGAAAGTAATATATGTTTGTGCCTACTCTAGACCACCCCATTCCGATGTACTACACTCAGTATTAGAACTCGAGAAACAGATCAGGTCCATTCATTCCCATAGTAACGAACGACAGATTATTGTAGGTTGAGATTTCAATGCACCATCGATAGATTGGAAAACATGCAGTCATAAGTCAGGAGGTCGGGACAAAGAAATCTGCGAGTCACTGCTTAACCTGTTCGCATCACACGCACTACATCAAATAGTAAATTTGCCTAATAGGGGGGAGAATGTTCTCGATTTACTTGCCACAAACATCCCTGAAAAAGTTATAAAAGTTGAAAATGTTGATGGAATAAGCGACCACAAGGTAGTATACGCAAAATTTTCCCTCAATACTGAAAAACATTTTAAATTAAAAAGAAAGATTTACCTTTTTAATAAAGCAGATTTTAACGGATTTAAGCGTGACTTAAAGACATCATTTGAAAAATTCGTGAACATTAGCAAAAATAGTGATACAGACAATACATGGAAAGAGTTCCTCCTAATTACACGGTCACTTGTCAACAGATATATACCTCATAAGTATAAGAGCGAGAATAGGGAACCAAGGTGGTACAACGCGGAGGTTAGAAAATGTTTAAAACGCCAACGAGTTAGCCACGCGAAACTAAGAAAAATGAAGAAAAATATAGCTAATAGCGACCTAAAAAATACCATGGAACATTATAAAATTAGTAAAGCAGCCGCAAAAACAGCCCTTAGAAAAGCATTTAGCGAATACAAGAGAAAAGTACTTGGAGAACAGCTAGAGGGAAATCCGAAAGCATTTTGGTCAAATGTTAGGGAAGTACAGGGAACTAAAAAATCAACGGTTCATCTACATCTATCTACATCTACGTGATACCCTGCGAGCCACCACGAGGGTGTGTGGCAGGGGGTGAAGATCACCAAACATGCACTATTGACATGCAACTAGGATATTTAATGGAGACATGCTAGATAATATGGTCCCATGCTGCTAGATGGCTAGTATCTACATAATATGAAATGGATTATTGGTTGTTATTACATGCATCATTCACTACAGACTACTTAAACTATATTTCACCTACCTATCCCTTTGCTACGCTGCCTATTGCTCTCTCTTATAGTACGAGGGAAAAATGACATTTTAAATCTATCGGTAAGACAATCCATCTCTCTAATCTTGTTAATATGATCAAACCTAGCATAATACGCAGGGGATCTCAATATATATCTAACGTCATCTGTGAACAACTCTGTTTCGAATTTAGTCAAAAGGTTTAACCCAAATTTTAACCTGCGTTCTGATAGTAATTCCCAGCCTAGTTCTTCTATTAAGCTCGTAACACTTATACAATTATCATAACGTCCTTTAACAAACCTATCAGATCTCCTTCTCACGCGCTCTATTTCTTTTATCATACCTTCCTCGTACGGATCCCATATACTAGCGGCACATTCCAAATGAGGCCTGACGAGCGTAAAATAGCTTCCTTCTCGTACTCTCTCATCGCATTTGCCTAGAACCCTTTTTACGAATCCCAATCTACGGTTTGCTACACTAGTTACTTCCCTGATGTGTTTCCCCCATGACATGTCTTCAGTGATGGTGACGCCTAAGTATTTAATTGAATCTACGTTACATATTTTGTTTACTTTGATGCAATAATTATTCCGGGAAAAGCCACTCTTTTTCCAAAAATTCATAATCGCGCATTTCTTCAAAATCAATTCTAGTTGCCATCTATCACACCAATCATCAATCGCATCTAAATCCTTAGCTAAAAACTGTCTGTCCTCTTCATTTCTAATTTCCTTATACACTAATTAATTAATAATTAATTAGTGTATAAGGTTTATAATATAATATAATAAGGTTTAATAATAATGGAATAATAAGGTTTAAAATATAATTAAGGTTAATTCCTTGAAAAACAATAAAGGCGAAATAGTAACTTCCAGTTTAGATAAGGCTAATTTTTTAAATTATTTTTTTCAGTGTTTTTAATCAATCTATCCATAGTTTCCGCGAAACCATACCAGACCGATTTCAACAACCAATGCCCCCGATCGATATATCTTGTAACGGAATCGTATCCTTACTAAGTAACATTAGCCCGAACAAGTCCTCAGGTCCTAATGAAATTCCAGCTCGTGTTTATAAATAATTAGCCCTCGAAATGGCTCCGTATCTTAAAGTAATATTTAACAAATCCCTCGAAGAACACGCGGTTCCCAAATACTGGAAGATAGCAAACGTGACCCCAATTTATAAAAGCGGAGATAGGGAACAGCCATGTAATTATAGACCAATATCATTAACGTCATTATCATGTAAAATTATAGAGCATATCATAGTTACATCAATAATGGGACACCTCGACAGCCAGGATTTATTGATAACAAACCAGCATGGGTTCAGAAAAGGACGGTCTTGTGAAACTCAATTAGGTCTTTTTGTGCACGATATTTTAGTTTCCGGAGAAGGTAACGTACAGGTAGATGCAGCGTTTCTTGACTTTAGAAAAGCTTTTGACAAGGTTCCCCGCTGTAAGTTACTCGCGAAGTTAGCATCATACGGAATAGACAGTAATATAGTAGGCTGGATAGGAGATTTCTTACATGAACGCGTTCAAAGGGTGGTATTAGATGGTGTCAGCTCAGGCGAAGTAAAAGTTACATCGGGTGTTCCCCAGGGAAGCGTGATAGGCCCAATTTTATTTCTTCTGTACGTAAACGACTTAAATAGTGTAGTAAAAAATAGCAAGCTCCGTCTTTTTGCCGATGATGCAGTAGTGTATAAAGAAATTAGAAATGAAGAGGACAGACAGTGTTTAGCTAAGGATTTAGATGCGATTGATGATTGGTGTGATAGATGGCAGCTAGAATTAAATTTGAAGAAATGCGCGATTATGAATTTTTGGAAAAAGAATGGCCTTCCCCGGAATAATTATAGCATCAAAGAAAACAAAATATGTAACGTAGAATCAATTAAATACTTAGGCGTCACCATCAGTGAAGACATGTCATGGGGGAAACACATCAGGGAAATAACTAGTGTAGCAAACCGTAGATTAGGATTCGTAAAAAGGGTTCAAGGCAAATGCGATGAGGGAGTCCGAGAAAGAAGCTATTTTACACTTGTCAGGCCTCATTTAGAATATGCCGCTAGTATATGGGATCCGTACGAGGAAGGTATGATAAAAGAATTAGAGCGCGTGCAAAGGAGATCTGCTAGGTTTGTTAAATGTCGTTATGATAATTGTATTAGTGTTACGAGTTTAATAGAAGAACTAGGATGGGAATTACTATTAGAACGCAGGTTAAAATTTAGGTTAAACCTTTTAAGTAAATTCGAAACCGATTTGTTCACAGATGACGTTAGATACATATTAAGAACCCCTGCGTATTATGCTAGGTTTGACCATATTAACAAAATTAGAGAGATAGATTGTCGTACCGATAGATTTAAAATGTCATTTTTCCCGCGTACCATAAGAGAGAACAATAGGCAACGTAGCAAAAGGGATAGGTAGGTGAAACATAGTTAGAATAGTCTGTAGTGCATGATGCATGTAATAACAACCAATAATCCCTTCCTTATTATGTAGATTTTAACCTGTACTATACCGTAGTAACTAATATTCTAATGTAATAACTACTGCAATTACTTGCAATAACTAATAATCTACTGTAGTAACTAATAAACTATGACCCTATTTTCTAGCATGTCTACATTATATATCCTACTTACATGGCAATAGTGCATGTTTGGTGATCTTCACCCCCTGCCACACACCCTCGTGGTGGCTCGCAGGGTATTACGTAGATGTAGATGTAGATAATACCACCCTTTGATCGCGTTCATGTAAGAAATCTCCTATCCAGCCTACTATATTACTGTCTATTCCGTATGATGCTAACTTCGCGAGTAACTTACAGTGGGGAACCTTGTCAAAAGCTTTTCTAAAGTCAAGAAACGCTGCATCTACCTGTACGTTACCTTCTCCGGAAACTAAAATATCGTGAACAAAAAGACCTAATTGAGTTTCGCAAGACCGTCCTTTTCTGAACCCATGCTGGTTTGTTATTAATAAATCCTGGCTGTCGAGGTGTCCCTCGATAGTATTTTTTAAGTCGCTATTAGCTACATTTTTCATTTTTCTTAGTTTCGCGTGGCTAACTCGTTGGCGTTTTCAACATTTTCTAACCTCCGCATTGTACCACCTTGGTTCCCTATTCTCGCTCTTATATTTATGAGGTATATATCTGTTGACAAGTGACCGTGTAATTTGGAGGAACTCTTTCCATGTATTGTCTGTATCACTATTTTTGCTAATGTTCACGAATTTTTCAAAAGATGTCTTTAAGTCACGCCTAAATCCGTTAAAATCTGCTTTATTAAAAAGGTCAATCTTTCTTTTTAATTTAAAATTTGTTTAGTACCGAGGGAAAATGTTACGTATACTACCTTGTGGTCGCTTATTCCATCGACATTTTCTACTTTAATAACTTTTTCATGGTTGTTTGTGGCAAGTAAATCGAGAACATTCTCCCCCTATTAGGCAAATTTACTATTTGATGTAGTGCGTGTGATGCGAACAGGTTAAGCAATGACTCGCAGATTTCTTTGTAGATGTAGATAGATAAAAGAAGTAACAGATGGATTGGAAACACTCGGAGGCATCATGAGTTTTTGAAAAACATTAGTTAAGGTAAAGTAGAAGGAAAAGTGCCCAGATGAAGACCCAGGAAGAAGTTCATTGAACAAAGACAGAGGAAAGTACATTGGAAGTGTTACCAGGGAGTCGACCAATAATTATGTGCTGAAAGGATTTCGCTTGGGTGTATTAATGCACCTGTAAAATCATGCCACTTTTTTCGAACCAACATCCTTGAAAGTTTTTTTCAAATGGAGACTTGCTTGTGATCCCTACCCATGTTCATGTAATGGGCTTTGTGGCACTAATATATGTGTAGTATACTAATGCACCTCGTCAGCACGTGGGGACATCAGCAGGGGCTCGGTCACATCGGTAGGAAGAAGTCACGAATGTCCCCCCCTTCCTCCCCCTGGGGGGGGGGTACGAGCGCCTCAAAGCCATTCGACGAGAACCTTGGAACTCAAAACACTCCCATCCCACTCTAAGAATTCCTCTCCAACTCCCCAACATCGTATAGCGTTTCGTCCTGTGGCACCCGCCTCAACCTGTCTCTGACGCCCTCCCGCCTAGCCAAGCACTCACTATTCCCTCGTCTTATCTCTCCCTCCTCTGCATGCCCCCTTGAGCCACCACCATCTCCTCTTCACCTCTGCCCTTTTCCAGCCCCTCCCCTCTAAGGTCCCGCCCTAATGAGCCACCCTCACCCCCCCGTCACCGTCCACCCCCCTCAGCCAAAAGTCAAAAGCTGCTCGGCGGGGAAGAAGACTCCAAAACTCCCTGCCTTCTTTCCTGAATCCCGTGGCCCTTTCTCCCTCTCTCGCGTTCATCCTCCTTCCTCTTTCCACCCCATCTACCTTTCCTCCCCTCCTCCTCTTCTCGCACACAGTCGCGCCCTCTTCCTCCTCCTCCCACCTTGGCAAACGAGCTTCCTTCCTGACGCTCAAGGGAGCCAATCCCGCGAGTTGAATAGTCAAGCGTAGGCTGTCGCCAGAGGAGGACAAGAGCACCAGAGTCAGTTCGCAGTGAAGACAGCCAGCTGTGTTTTCCCTAGCGTTCCGCCGCTTACTATACATCGCTCGCATCTCGCCGCTGCTGTTTTCGTCCGTGGTGTGATTACATTACGCGCATTGTTTGATTATTTCAAAACGGGACGTTTTGAATTGACGTTGACTATCAGCGTGCTGTGAATAGTGGTCACTGCCGTGGATTTTCTGGATTAATTCCGCCCATTCCGAATCTACTCTTGGTGGAGACCGTGGAAGGAATTGCTCAGTTATTTTCGCCCGGCCCTCCCGGAGGGTATGCTGAGCCCTTGCTGACGACCGTCCAGTGGAACGGGGAAATCGAAATTCTAACTGAACTCCGGTATGCATGTGAGTACCAACTTTGTCAATTTTAAGGCGATCTATTGAGGGCGAACGTTTAGCCGTGTGGTTCGGCCAGTGGTGGTCAGGCGCCGGAGGGCACCTTTTACACCCTGGCGCCGCTGTGGGATCTTGGTGTCTGGCCGAGAGGCGAGAACGACGGGGAACATCGGCCGCTCCGTTGTCGCGGTGAAACCTCGCTTACGGGCGTGCGTCTCCGATGTCCTGTTGATCCTTCCTCGTGGATTATTTTTGTCGTCGTTTGCGTCGAGGAAACTTGAATATCGTCCTGTAGCTCTCTTCGGGAAGTCCATCGGTTGAGAGACTCAATGAGTGCCGACGTTTCGATGGCCGAGAAGTCCATCATCCTCAGGGCAGAATGAGGTCGAATCTTACCCTGAGGACTTCTCGAATAGAGCTACATAACATCTCACGCCGGGAGAGCCTCAGGCCTTACATGAATATCCTCCGTGTCTCGCTGGTATCTCCACCATTAACTACTCTTGCCCCTGTCCATGACAGTCTATCATGTAAGTTTCTACTCGTAAAATTCAAGCAATGGGATTTCTCAAACAAGTGTTCATGACACTTGTCAGGCCTCATTTAGAATATGCCGCTAGTATATGGGATCCGTACGAGGAAGGTATGATAAAAGAATTAGAGCGCGTGCAAAGGAGATCTGCTAGGTTTGTTAAAGGCCGTTATAATAATTGTATAAGTGTTACGAGCTTAATAGAAGAACTAGGATGGGAATTACTATCAGAACGCAGGTTAAAATTTTAAGTAAATTGGAAACCGTTTTGTTCACAGATGACGTTAGATATATATTGAGATCCCCTGCGTATTATGCTAGGTTTGATCATATTAACAAGATTAGAGAGATAGATTGTCGTACCGATAGATTTAAAATGTCATTTTTCCCTCGCACTATAAGAGAGAACAATAGGTAGGTGAAATATAGTTAGAGTAGTCTGTAGTGCATGATGCATGTAATAACAACCATTAATCCCTTTCTTATTATGTAGATACTAACCATGTGACCCTATTATCTAGCATGCCTTCATTAAATATCCTAGTTGCATGTCAATAGTGCATGTTTGGTGATCTTCACCCCCTGCCACACACCCTCGTGGTGGCTCGCAGGGTATCACGTAGATGTAGATTGGGTTCTCATCGAAATGGAGCGATTTTTTGTGTGAGAACGTGATAACAATGCACAATTTTAACCTGACTAACTTTCCGCATTTTGATGGATTGCATCGAGGAAGATGTTCCTCTGCGTTGAGTTACGTTGTGGAGAAAATGTTTTGCTCGGGAGAATTCCCAAATAAGTCGAAATGCAAGGCCGTGAGATTTGAATGTAGCTAGTCAAGCATTGTTTCATCGAGCATTCTTGTTGTGCCTGTACGTAAATGCCTGTCTCGTCCCGCATTTAGTTATACACCTTTCGAGTCACTGCTTAGAGATTTTCTTCGTGTTCTTGTGTAGGCGCACTTTTTTTATAATTCGTGAAGGCGAGTGCGATTCGGGGGCAAAATTTTGGTTGGTCGTGCGTGGTGGGCCTGGGTGTATATATTTAGCCTCGGAACTGTTGGCACGGGAATAAAAACTTGTCGTGCTGTGTTAATGTACCGTTGACCCGGGAGGAGACCCACACGATGCATTGTGATGAGCGTCAAATGATAAACCTCATCTCATCGGAGTTGCCAAGATGTTGATCTGTGTTTGGTGTATATGGTGAGTAAGAAGGCGGAACCAGGCTTTTCTGGTGTGCTTAAGGCCGTTTTACGCGGGGCACGTATTTAAATAAACAGATATATGAATGTATATACGAACGTGCATTGAATATTAGGAGAATGTGATAAGAAAGTGAAAGATCATTGCTATTTTTCAATCGTTACACCTACATATACGTAATTAGAGGTCACAATTACTCATGACATATCTTGGGGAAAACATATTCGGGAAATATGCGGTCAAGCATATAGGAAGCTAGGCTTTATCAAGAGAGTACTCGGAAAATGTGATGAGAAAGTGAAAAAACGTTATTTTTCAATCGTTAGGCCTCATCTGGAATATGCCTTTAGTGTATGGGATCCTTCCGAGCGGGGTTGATATCAGAGTTAGATCGCGTGCAGCGAAGAGGAGCTAGGTTTGTAAAACGATGCTACGATAAGTTGGCTAGTGTGTCTGGACTGTTAGAAGAATTAGTTTGGGAATCGCTATCACAGCGTAGATTAAATTATAGGCTTGAACTCCTAGATAAATTTCAGGAAAGTCATTTCTCTGACGACGTAAAAACATACTATTAACCCCCTCGTACTACGGCAGATTAGATCGCGCCAATAAAATTAGAGAGCTAGATTGCAGTAATAAATTGCAGATAGGTATAAAATGTCATTTTTTCCGCGTACTATTCGGGACCATAGCAGCTGTGATCGTCGTCATGAATGGTTCGAATTGTGACAATAGGCAGACAGTAAATATTTCTCTCTATATTCTCTACGTTCTTATTTATGCACGATGAAAATATTGATGTTCTTATTTATGCATGATATTTTGAATATGTATTAGTAGTCTTTGTATCCCTTGCATGTTGGAACGATTGAAGATAGAATGTTTCTTGGTTATTAGATTTTTAATTGGCGCTTTGCATGTGTGGTACGCGGGTTTTAACGTAATTTCGGTGTTCTACCGTATCATTCATGCATCCCTGGTGTGTAAGCACCTCCTGCCGCACACCCTTTGGGTGGCTTGCAGGGTATGGCGTACATGTTAATGTTGCGTCTTGTAAAGCGAATTTCTAGAATACGAGCGAGATGTCAAAAGAGCCCCTGCTCCAATTCGTTCGCCATTACCCGCCAGATAGTGGAAAAAACCATGTAATTTTAAAATGTGCAATTTCGTGTTCCGTGATAACTGCCTTTATGATTAGAGTGAACTCGGGTGGTGACTTGATTCATCATGCTTCTTCGTTTGGACGTTTTTCTTAGATTGTCGTTTTATTAAATAAAAATATCGTGATTCGTCATTTATGCGATGCTAATTATCGTTTGCTGTACGAATCCAGCACAAATCTAGCTGTTTTCTCCTGTTACTCGATTTGTATTGCTTCTTCACGTGGCCGTTTTCCTTATATTGCCGTTTTATTAAATTAATAACGCGATTTGTCAATTATCGGATGCTAATTATCGTTTGCAGTTAGAATTCAAGCTAAATCTTGCTGCCTTATCCTATGTGAAGTCCGCTCTACACGGTACATTGTATTGTATATACAAATGAATGTATCATAGCATGTACAAGAAACTGGATGGAAAAAGAGCAGGTTCTATTTCCCGTTTAGTCATTTCATCTACATCTACGTCATACCCTGCAAGCCACCCAAAGGGTGTGTGGCAGGGGGTGCTTTCGCACCAGACATGCGTGAATGATATGGTAGAACACCGACATTACATTAAAACCCGCGTACCACACATGCAAAGCGCCAATTAAAAATCTAATACCCAAGAAACATTCAATCTTCAATAGTTCCAACATGCAAGGGTTACAAAGACTACTACTACAGATTCAAAATATCATGCATAAATAAGAACATCAATATTTACATCATGCATAAATAAGAGAGTAGAGAATATAATGAGAAAGATTTACTGCCTGCCTATAGTCAATACTCGAACTATTCATGACGACGATCACAGCTGTTATGGTCCCGAATGGTACGCGGAAGAAATGACATTTTATACTTATCGGTTCTACAATCTAGCTCTCTAATTTTCTTGGCGCTGTCTAATCTGCCTCTGATATCAACCCCGTTTCGTATGCATCCCATACTCTAACAGCATATTCCAGATGAGGCCTAACGATTGAAAAATAACAACGTTCTTTCACTTTCTCATCACATTTTCCGAGTAATTATTCCGAGTATTTAGAGAACCATGCAATTTGCCGCTTTACAAGGTATACATACTACATCTACATCTACGTCATACCCTGCAAGCCACCCAAAGGGTGTGTGGCAGGGGGTGCTTTCGCACCAGGCATGCATGAATGATATGGTAGAACGCCGACATTACATTAAAAACCCGCGTACCACACATGCAAAGCGCCAATTACAAATCTAATACCCAAGAAACATTGTATCTCCAATCGTTCTAACATGCAAGGGATACAAAGACTACTACTACAGATTCAAAATATCATGCATAAATAAGAACATCATTATTTACATCATGCATAATTTAGAAAGAGGAGAATATAATGAGAAAGATTAACTGCCTGCCTATTGTCAATACTCGAACTATTCATGACGACGATCACAGCTGTTATGGTCCCGAATAGTACGCGGAAAAAATGACATTTTATACCTATCTGCAATTTATTACTGCAATCTAGCTCTCTAATTTTATTGGCGCGATCTAATCTGCCGTAGTACGAGGGGGTTAATAGTATGTTTTTACGTCGTCAGAGAAATGACTTTCCTGAAATTTATCTAGGAGTTCAAGCCTATTATTTAATCTACGCTGTGATAGCGATTCCCAAACTAATTCTTCTAACAGTCCAGACACACTAGCCAACTTATCGTAGCATCGTTTTACAAACCTAGCTCCTCTTCGCTGCACGCGATCTAACTCTGATATCAACCCCGCTTCGTATGGATCCCATACACTAACAGCATATTCCAGATGAGGCCTAACGATTGAAAAATAACAACGTTCTTTCACTTTCTCATCACATTTTCCGAGTACTCTCTTGATAAAGCCTAGCTTCCTATATGCTTGACCGCATATTTCCCTAATATGTTTTCCCCAAGATAGGTCGTGACTAATTGTGACTCCTAAGTACTTAACAGACTCGGCGTGAATAATTTCCGAATTATTAATTCTGTAAGCCCTAACTGGCCAATTTTTCTTTTTCCAAAAACTGACTGCTACGCACTTTTTTATGTTTAGTTCCATCTGCCACTTTTCGCACCAAGCATGAATAGCAAGTAGGTCGATTGTTAACGAGTCGCTATCTTCGGAATTGTTAATATCCCTATACACAACCGCGTCGTCTGCGAAGAGTCTAAGCTTACTTTTAACGACGTTACTAATATCATTAATGTACAAGAGAAATAAAAGTGAAACTAACATGATATATACACTAACCATCTAACTGCATGTGACCCTGTTCTCTAGCATGTCTCCCTTAAATGTCCTAGTTGCATGTCAATTGTGCATGTTTGGTGATCTTCACCCCCTGCCACACACCCTCGTGGTGGCTCGCAGGGTATTACGTAGATGCAGATGTATACTTTTTCTCAAGAAAGAGTTACTCCATTCGTTTGTTTATGCAAAAAAATGTACCGTGTAAATCAGCCTGAAGTCTCGAAAGGCTTAATTGCGTAGGCTGCCCTGACTACCGTCTCTAAGACCTGTTGTTTTATTAAGGGGTGGAATGATTTGCTTTTTTTAATCTACGTGTATCATGTGTGGACATTTTCCATCCTATACAAGTAGGGTGTTGTTATGAAAATTATCAGTAAAGCTGTATTGCATTAACAGTCTCCTTACTCATTCTTACCGTATGGTTTGTATGCGATTAAGGTAGTTTGATCGAAATATCATTTCACCGGGCATTCAATGATTTTGATCTCATTTTAAATTAAATTCCACCGATACCGAGATATCAGCCCCTTTATCTCACTCTTTCCTAGTCTTTGGGCGAAAAATACCAGCCCTTTAGATGGGAAAATGGCAGAGGGGGACTTATCACCAGCATGAACAACAGTGAAGAAATTTACATTCTCCAATATACACCACATAGTAGGCATGCTACTAATGCTACGGAAACCACAAAATTAATCTATAATGTAACTACGTAAGCGTGACAAGAGAGTCATGCAGGGAACATGCAAAACATGGTGTTAGCACTACTCGGCAGATTTATAAACCTGCATTAAGGGGTATATGAATTACTCAGCTGCTTTACCGGTCAATTAATTTACTTCAAAGTCTTAAAGCAACCATTACGGTCTGTTATCGATCGCGGAAAAAACAACAATAAAAATCTAGTATGTTGGAGTTACACGAATACTGTCGTGACAACACTACCTCCTTATTTTTGCAGATATTGCAGTTCGCCTCAATGTATGTTCACACTTTGTCTTGTCAATTGGGAGCCTCAAGTCAATTACTACAGCTGTAATGGTGGATGGATCATTCTTATATTGTGGTGTGCTATATTTTGAAACTTATTCACTATGCGGAGGGACGGTTTTGGTCTGCAAATTTTCTGGCCAAGCTTAACACTTTACGCATGACGGGAGATTCCGGCTTTTCCAGTGAATCCATCTACTCTTCATCTACATCTATGTAATACCCTGCGAGCCACCCCGAGGGTGTGCGGCAGGGGGTGAAGATCACCAAACATGCACTATTGCCATGTAAGTAGGATATAAAATGTAGACATGCTAGAAAATAGGGTCATAGTTTATTAGTTACTACAGTAGATTATTAGTTATTGCAAGTAATTGCAGTAGTTATTACAATAGAATATTAGTTACTGCGGTATAGTACAGGTTAAAATCTACATAATAAGGAAGGGATTATTGGTAGTTATTACATGCATCATGCACTACAGATTATTCTAACTATGTTTCACCTACCTATCCCTTTTGCTACGTTGCCTATTGTTCTCTCTTATGGTGAGCGGGAAAAATGACATTTTAAATCTATCGGTACGACAATCTATCTCTCTAATTTTGTTAATATGGTCAAACCTAGCATAATACGCAGGGGTTCTTAATATATATCTAACGTCATCTGTGAACAAATAGGTTCCGAATTTACTTAAAAGGTTTAACCTAAATTTTAACCTGCGTTCTGATAGTAATTCCCATCCTAGTTCTTCTATTAAACCCGTAACACTTATACAATTATCATAACGACATTTAACAAACCTAGCAGATCTCCTTTGCACGCGCTCTAATTCTTTTATCATACCTTCCTCGTAGGGATCCCATATACTAGCGGCATATTCTAAATGAGGCCTGACAAGTGTAAAATAGCTTCTTTCTCGGACTCTCTCATCGCATTTGCCTACAACCCTTTTTACGAATCCTAATCTACGGTTTGCTACACTAGTTATTTCCCTGATGTGTTTCCCCCATGACATGTCTTCACTGATGGTGACGCCTAAGTATTTAATTGATTCTACGTTACATATTTTGTTTTCTTTGATGCAATAATTATTCCGGGGAAAGCCATTCCATTTCCAAAAATTCATAATCGCGCATTTCTTCAAATTTAATTATAGCTGCCATCTATCACACCAATCATCAATCAATACTCTTACGGGTAATTTGACGCTCGAAACGTATCCTTCCTCCTCATTTCCGTTGCAATGAGTAACGATAACCCATTGCGCGTAAGTAGTGGGCGGTATTTACAGATTTCCCTCTGGTACGTTATGTAAGTGACGCAATTTGAGTTTCCGCGATCATTTCCTGGTTTATATGTGTTCTAGGGTCACGATTGTTAGCAATGTCCTTTGCTGAAGCTTTCTTAGAGAGTTCAATTTGCGGAACTGAAGGGAGATTTTTAATGTCCGTCGCTGAGGGTACCGAGGAGTACCGCAGTTAAAGACAGTGTTCTTGCTTTTATCTCTTGGGGTCACCCTTGTAAACAATGTGCCGCAAATGTCATTCCGATGTTTGAAACATGCTCAACCGTTTATTTTGTAGTGTCAGCCTTAAGTTTTCTGCGTTGGTGCTACTTGTGGCTAATTGGCAGATGGAGCTAAACATAAAAAAGTGCGTAGCAGTCAGCTTGACAACAGTTATTGTTGCCAAGGCCAGAAATATAAATAGCAACCCTCGTAAAAACATTAACATATTCCTCTACATTGATGCCAGTGCGTGGATTTTCATCGTTAAATCACTCGTTTATATATTTTATATTCATCGGTTTTTTGGCCTTGATATTTTATGGTCGCAAATATTGCATACTTTTTGTTGAGATTCGTGGTGGCGGTCACTAATTACCTTTTTCCCTGCCGGTGTTATTTGATGGGTTCGTGAAAGGTTTAATATGCATGGATAATCAAGGGGCTGTGAGAAGATTTCAGCCGAGGAGGGGGATTGAAGTGTCTTCACCACACGCGATGGAATGTGGCGGAGGAAGGCACGGCTGTTTTTGAGGCGTGCGCCCGCCGCTATGCGTGTTAGGCAACGTCAAGTGCGCGGCGGCTGGGAGTGGGAGCCTGCTCCTCTGGTGGGAGAAACGAGGAAGAGGTCGAGGAGTCACTCATCCTTTGTTCTTGGCCTTGAGGAGATATCTTCTTCCTTTTCCCCGGCTAACTTCTTCCTCTCGTTTTGCGACTCGCGAGGCCTTGCCCTCGGGTGACAATTCTGTTCACCGGTGTAAAATTCTGTTATGCTACCCGTCTTCACCGCCCGTGTTTTGCTGGTCATTTTTCATTCCGTTTCTCCTGGGAATTTGCATCATTGTTGCCCATGGACTTGCTAGTTCTCATAAGTGATTTTTTTAAACGAGGAGACCTGGTGGTATCTGGCATGTTGTCGTATCCTTACTGTGCCGGTCGTGATTTGATGCCTATACCTGTACGTGCAATATTGGTTTTACAAGTTTTACAAACCTTTTGGTTTGTTAAAGGCCGTTATGATAATATTTTTTTTGTCTTCGCTTTTGGACTGTTTTGGTTTCGTTGGGATAGAGTTAGATCCTATAGACTACTGTTGCAAACATTATACAAATAAATAGACAAATAAGCAAGTATAGCGAATGCTTGGCAGTTAAAGTTGCATTGTAAAACCTGCATTATCATGGTATGTGGAAAAATAATTACTCGGTCAGAGAAGACTATTCTATTAGCCAAATAAGTAAACCATGTGTAGAGTTCATTGAATGCTTGGGTGTGACATCTGTTCGAGCTTCATCCAAGGGGATATCTGCGGGATAGCTACTCGTAAATTGGGATATTCAAATATGTTACTTGGTTAATAAATTGGCTCGATGGACGTACTGATTGAGGCAGTTTACGCGAGGTAGTTCCATAGTGATACTGGAGACCATATTCGAATTGTACGTCTTAATTTCTACAGCTGTAACAAGCACGAATTGCATATTACCGTCAGGGACGCGTTTTTCCTGAAGTTTAGTTAAGAGGTTAAGCCTATAATTTTTTTAAATCCTTTAAATTGAGAGCAAGTGAGAGTTAAATGGTCTATCGATCAAGCCACCTTGCCAAAGTGAGATTTTTGTCTCACATAAAGACCGCTTCCTACGGTTCGTTTTATTGCACAGACAAATTGCACGGCTTTCACAGGCTTCGTCGGCGACACTTGTTCAGTCCTTTCTTCAAATGTTATGTGGTCTGCGGGCATTGAGCTGTCCTCCTTGCTGTTCTGCGTGCACTTTATTTTCCTTAACATTTCGATTTCCGTGTTCATTCGATATGTTCTATGAGTATCACGTATCGAAAACAACCGGATTCCATCCTTTCAGGCTTAACCTCGTGGAAGTCCATTATTGAATAAATATTGTCAATACCAACTATGTTTATATCCACAGGGTTCTTAATTGGTACAATTTGTTTCAACGCCACTACGTCTTCTTCAGGTACCTGAAGGTAACGCAGGTGCATCTACGTAAAACCTAATCTAATAATAATTTTTGTGCGATGTGAATTGAGTTTAGAGGGCGCGGTTGAGGGTGGTGCTCTGTAGAGAAGCAGGAGGCGACGAAGGAGAGTGTTTGCTTTGCCTTTATTTTCATATGGCGTGCGTTGACGCCCGAGGATGGGCAGGATCTAGGAGAAGCATACGATCCTTGTCCGTCCTTAAAGCAACGTAGCATCACAACGTACATTTAATTATAGGCTTAACCTCTTATAAACTTAATAATTGAAGGCGTAACTTCGTGGAATGACACTACTGGCATGACTAAAGAGAGAGATCTCCTAGTATTTTCCACAATTAAAGCTTTAATTCCCGACCCAGGTTTCTTGCTGCCTGCCTTGACACCGCCACACACAAGGGTGTGTGGCAGGGGGTGAAGATCGCCAAACATGCCCATGCAGATAGCTGACGATGACGCTTTAGCGTTAAAACTAGCTGTACCAATACCATAAATATTGACGATATCATAGTTTGTATTGCCGCTATTAATTCAAGGCAACTGTTTGTCTTAGACAACTGACTCTTTCATTGAAAATTCGTAGAGGGCTAACCTAGTTGACTTGCTTTCTTATTAGATATTATGTGCTGTAACATCGGATTGGTAATGTGGTCGAGGGTGCACTATTACTAATATGATTACTCTATTCGCCGGGAAATTTATTATGTCTGCGTATACATATCCGTCAGGCACGGTCCTTGACTGTCCTTGTCAGGAATCTTTCAAAAGGGATCAGCCATTTCATAGGGGGGGCTGAGGCATTCATGCCAATAATCGCGTCCTTATGTGTTATGATCTCTCCTTCGGCTTCATCCATACTATTTTTACCAGTTTGAACTTCAGCACTAGAGCATACATGTGGTCATTGAGTCGTTCCTAAGCTCCTAATATACACCATCTATCCCATCTTGCACTGCTCTGCACTCCTTTGCCCATCCACGTCTGCGTTGTGACTTACTTCCCAGTTTACTCTACACTTTCTCCCTTCTAACTCTGCCTCAGCTTGTCAATTCGTCCGCGGTGCATCTCCTCATCCTCATCGTCGCCGACGTATTTTGTACGACTTTCCTTTGTCCTTATCACCCTAGTGGTAGTAAATTGCCGTAGCTTAAGGAATAAAGTAGCTGACTTCTACCATCTAATTGAAACTACTGACGCAGACTTAATTATAGGGACGGAAAGTTGGTTGTGTAACGAAATCGCAGATAATGAAGTATTCCCAAAAAATTTCACAGTTTATAGAAAAGATAGAGTGGAAAGGACCGGGGGAGGAGTTTTTATTGCAGTGAAGGATTGTTATATTAGTAGGAGGGAGTCATTTTCCGACGACCAGGTAGAAAGCGTATGGTGCTCCATTCAAAATCCTAAAGCAAAAACAATCTATGTGTGCGCATATTACAGACCACCAGATACCCATATAACCTCAATATTAGGACTAGAAAGTCAACTCAGTAAATTAACCACTCAAAAAAACGACTGTCATATTATAATCGGTGGGGATTTCAATCTTCCGTCCATAGACTGGGACACGTACAGTTTTATCACTGGGGGGAAAGACAAAGACCTTTGTGAGTCACTCCTGTATACATTCACATCTCACTCACTACATCAATTAGTCACTGCTCCAACTAGAGGGAAAAATACACTTGATCTTTTAGCGACAAATATTCCACACATGGTTGTAAACATAGGTACGGATAAGGGAATAAGCGACCACAAGATAGTTAAAGCTAATTTTTCCGTGAGCATGATCAAGAAACATAATCCACAAAGAAAAATCTACTTATATAATAAGGCTGACTACGAAGGTATGAAACGAGAGTTCCAAAAGTCATTTACTAATTTTCAAAAAATAAGTATCAACAGTAATACTGAGGTTTTGTGGAATACTTTCCTCAACGTTACACGATCAGTAGTTAGCAAATACATACCAAGTAAATGGAAAAGAGCCAATGCAGAGCCTAGGTGGTATAACGCGGAGGTTAGAAAAACATTAAAGCACCAGAGAACATGTCATGCTAGGTTAAAAAGGGCAAAAATTAACAAATCCTCCGAAGAACTATACACAGTCACCGAAAATTACAAAATATCTAAACTCTTAGCAAAAAAAGCGTGCCGAAGGGCGTTAGCTGATTTCAAAAGTAAATTACTGGGAGAACAATTGAACGATAATCCCAAGGCATTTTGGTCGTATGTTAGGGACACTCAAGGAAATAAATCAACAGTACACACGCTTAAGAATATCAAAGGGGAAAAGATAACCAACAGTCTACAAAAAGCCAATTCGTTAAACTCATTCTTCAAAAGCATTTTCAGTACTTATACACCACATCTTTTCGATCCGCAGCCAGTTCGTTCCCAAACATGTATGCCTGAAATTATTATAAATTGTCGCGGCATAGAACAGCAGCTAAAAAATATTAACCCCAACAAATCCCCCGGTCCAGATCAAATACCTGCTCGCGTATATAAAACAATGGCATCAGACATAGCGCCTTACTTAGAATTAATATTTACCAAATCTTTAGTAGATCATGTAGTGCCTAAGGACTGGAGAGTAGCAAATGTCACACCTATATTCAAAAGCGGCGACAGGGAAGACCCTAGTAACTATAGGCCTATTTCTCTCACATCCATTTCCTGTAAGGTATTCGAACACATAATCGTAAGCTCCATTATGAGTCATTTAGATAGGGAGGAATTGTTAATAAATAACCAACACGGATTTCGAAAGGGTAGATCTTGCGAAACCCAATTGGCCCTCTTCGTTCATGACATCTTGCTCTCGGGTGAAAATAATGTCCAAGTTGACGCGATATTCCTCGATTTTAGGAAAGCTTTTGATAAGGTACCTCATGTTAAGTTGCTCTCAAAACTAGAAGCATATGGAATGGATAAAAACATTATTAGTTGGATTAATCAATTCTTACATGGGCGGGAACAAAGGGTTGTCATAGACGGTATCATGTCAAACACAGTTAGCGTTACATCGGGTGTTCCTCAGGGAAGTGTAATTGGTCCACTTTTATTTCTCTTGTACATTAATGATATTAGTAACGTCGTTAAAAGTAAGCTTAGACTCTTCGCAGACGACGCGGTTGTGTATAGGGATATTAACAATTCCGAAGATAGCGACTCGTTAACAATCGACCTACTTGCTATTCATGCTTGGTGCGAAAAGTGGCAGATGGAACTAAACATAAAAAAGTGCGTAGCAGTCAGCTTTTGGAAAAAGAAAAATTGGCCAGTTAGGGCTTACAGAATTAAAAATACAGAAATTATTCACGCCGAGTCTGTTAAGTACTTAGGAGTCACAATTAGTCACGACCTATCTTGGGGAAAACATATTAGGGAAATATGCGGTCAAGCATATAGGAAGCTAGGCTTTATCAAGAGAGTACTCGGAAAATGTGATGAGAAAGTGAAAGAGCGTTGTTATTTTTCAATCGTTAGGCCTCATCTGGAATATGCTGTTAGTGTATGGGATCCATACGAAACGGGGTTGATATCAGAGTTAGATCGCGTCCAGCGAAGAGGAGCTAGGTTTGTGAAACGATGCTACGATAAGTTGGCTAGTGTGTCTGGACTGTTAGAAGAATTAGGATGGGAATCGCTATCACAGCGTAGATTAAATTATAGGCTTAACCTCCTAAATAAATTTCAGGAAAATCATTTTACTGATGACGTAAAAAACATACTATTAACCCCTTCGTACTACGGCAGATTAGATCGCGCCAATAAAATTAGAGAGCTAGATTGCAGAACCGATAGGTATAAAATGTCATTTTTTCCGCGTACCATTCGGGACCATAACAGCTGTGATCGTCGTCATGAATAGTTCGAGTATTGACAATAGGCAGGCAGTTAATCTTTCTCATTATATTCTCCTCTTTCTTATTTATGCATGATGTAAATAATGATGTTCTTATTTATGCATGATATTTTGAATCTGTATTAGTAGTCTTTGTATCCCTTGCATGTTAGAACGATTGGAGATAGAATGTTTCTTGGGTATTAGATTTGTAATTGGCGCTTTGCATGTGTGGTACGCGGGTTTTAATGTAATGTCGGTGTTCTACCATATCATTAATGCATGCCTGGTGCGAAAGCACCCCCTGCCACACACCCTTTGGGTGGCTTGCAGGGTATGACGTAGATGTAGATGTAGATGTAGTGTATGGCGCATGTTATAACAACCAGTAACCCCTTTCTTTATATGTAGATACTAACCATCTAGCTGCATGTGACCCCATTATCTAGCGTGCCTTCATTAAATATCCTAGTTGCATGTCAATAGTGCATGTTTGGTGATCTTCACCCCCTGCCACACACCCTCGTGGTGGCTCGCAGGGTATCACGTAGATGTAGATGAAGCCACCTCCTAGTTGCCACACGCACGTGCGGTGGCTTCATCTACATCGACACATCTTCCATTTACAGTTGTTACTTTCCTCCGCTTTTGTCGTGTGTTCAATGGCGATAAACCCAATAAATGCTTAAGTCAGTTAAATTAAAAGTAAATTTCTTAGCAATATTGTTTTCGTTGGTGTTCTTAAATTCTTCTAGGGTTGGTCCTAAAGGGCTTCATTCTAAAAGTTCATGGTCGCTGCCCCATAATTGTCTCATTCTGCCTTCATAAACCTTGAGTTTCTTAAATAGATACTTGTTATTATATTGCAGTGGACCCTGTGTGGGTTATGCATCAACATCTACATAATAACCCGCAAGCCACCCAGGGTGTGTGTGGCAGGGGGTGCTTCCACACCAAGCATGTAATTATTATACGGTAGAATACCGCCCAGTAAAATCTACTAGCCAAGAAACATTCTATCTTCAATCGTTCCAACATGCAAGGGATACAAAGACTACTACTACAGATTCAAAATATCATGCATAAATAAGAACATCAATATTTACATCATCCATATATAGGAACGTAGAGAATATAAAGAGAGAGATTTACTGTCTGCCTATTGTCACAATTCGAACTATTTGTGACGACGATCACAGCTGTTATGGTCCCGAATGGTATGGTCCCGAATGGAAAAATGACATCTTATGCCTATTAGTTCTACCATCTATCTCTCTCATTTTATTGGCGCGATCTAATCTGGCGTAGTACGAGCGGGTTAATAGTATGTTTTTTTACGTTATCGGAGAAAATGTTTCCTGAAATTTAGCTAAGAGGTAAAGCCTATAATTTAATCTACGCTGTGATAGCGATGCCCATCCCAATTCTTCTAACAATCCAGATACACTAGTAAACTTATCGTAGCATCGTTTTTAAACCTAGTTCCTCTTCACTGCATGCGATCTAATTCCGATATCAATCCCGCTTTATAAGGATCCCATACTCTAACAGCATATTCCAGATGAGGCCTAACGATTGAGAAATAACAACGTTCTTTTACTTTCTCATCTCATTCTCCGTGTATTCTCGTGATAAAGCCTAGCTTCCTGTATGCTCGACCGCATATTTCCTGAATATGTTTTCCCCAAGACATGTCGTGAGTAATTGTTACGCCTAAGTACTTAACAGACTCGGCGTGAATAATTTCCGTATTAATAATTCTGTAAGCTCTAACTGGCCTATTTTTCTTTTTCCAAATTCTGACTGCTACGCACTTTTTATGTTCAGTTCCATCTGCCACATTTCGCACCAAGCATGAATAGCAAGTAAGTCGGTTGTTAACGAGTCGTTATCTTTGGAATTATATATTTATATATATATATATATATAAAACTGCACTTAGGATCACTTAAGTGACGAATATATAAAAGTTTGCCAGAGGAAGGCAGACGAAAAACACAGAAAACAAAAAAATGAACACACAAAGTTTCTTGATAATTCGCTGCAACTAACACCTTGGTCTGAGTCTTCGCTCTTGCGACCAAGGTGTTAGTTGCACCGAAATATCAAGAAACTTTGTAAGTGTGTTCATTTTTTTGTTTTCTGTGTTTGTTATATATATATATATATATATATATATATATATATATATATATATATATATATATATATATATATATATATATATATATATATGTATATATATAACGACGTTACTAGTATAATTTATGTTAAAGAGAAATAACAGTGGACCAATGACACTTCCCTGAGGAACACCCGATTTTACACTGTGATTGACATGATACCATTTATTGCAACCCTTTGTTGCCACCCATGTAAGAACTGTTTATGTAGATACTAACCATCTAGCTGCATGCGACCCTATTAACTAGCATGTTTCCAATAAATATCCTAGTTGCATGTCAATAGTGCATGTTTGGTGATCTTCACCCCCAGCCACACACCCTCGTGGTGGCTCGCAAGGTATTACATAGATGTTGATGTACTTATTGATCCAACTAATACTGTTTTTATCTATTCCATATGCTTCTAGTTTTGAGAGTAACTAACTATGAGGCACATCAATTGTCTGCAAGTGTTGTCAGAATCTCTGTCTGTTTTTGAGCCTAATTTGATTGTATTTTGTTAGAAATTAAGGGGAAATGTTGGGGAGACCTATTTTTCCTCCATTTCTCTGATAGACTCCCTATTGCGGTGCTTTTGCGAGGCTTTATCGTTTTATCAATAAGACTATATTCGTGTTTCAATCTTTAATTTCAGCGTCCTTAGGAATAAGGATTAGGTTTCGTAATATTAATGGCACGAAATCATAGTTTATATCACTTAAACTTTCAGCAACTTCTATTATTTATTATTTTTATTTCTATGTAGGTCTTTCTCTTGGCATTTTTTTCATACGGTGCGGTGAAAACGTCTCAGCGGCAGTAAAGGGAGTTTTTGGGGTGTTATAACATTACAGCGGTGAGCAATATTTGACTAGGTCTATGCGTTAGAAGTTCTTTGGTTTTTTTTATTATTTTTTCCGGGGGATAGTGAGATGCTTCTGACACTGGGCGTATATCTCGGAATGGTCATGCCTGTGGCAAATATTTCGGTATCTTTGGCAACTGGTGCATTTTTGGTTACGACGGGGCCGTATTCTTCAAATTCTCTGTCCAATGTTATCTTGGTCTGGCTACTTTTAGTACGTTTGCTATTTTTTAAGAGGACGTCCCGTGATCTGTTGTTCGTTTAGGTGTGAAATATCTTTATCCTCCTTGCCTTCTACGGTTCTATTTGTAGGAATGCTTCGAATTCGAGTGCTCCTCTTAAGTGGCTTGATGGGTTTCATTCTTTTCAACAGCAGTTATCCTTAGTGCCCTTGGATTTATTGCTAGCCGTTAGGTCAGCGGTGGGCTTCCGTCACGTGCTCCCCTCGGGCGACGTCGCTAGGGTATCTCCCTCGCTTCTGGAGGGGTCATTAAGGGTGGGCGTTGAGGGTCTAGGGGCATCCCTTGGAGAGGGTCTGCTTGGCGCCCTGGTTGATGAGGGAGGTGTAAGGGGAAATACGGAACAACAATAGCATTGTGGCCGTTGAGCGCTTCAATTGTCGTGGTGTCTTGATGCGTATCGATCCACACTTTCAATGCCTTCGGTCATTATGGCGATCGGGACAAGGCGCCTTCACGCCACCCACCTCAATTGCCCGTTTTCGCGCCTTTTCGCACTCTTTTCTTTCTGACAACGGGGTGCCACCTCTGGTGAGGTTCGTGGATATCCATTTGTTCAGTCATATACGGCGTTATGCCTGACCCGCACACCTGCCATGCGATTAGGAGGTCCCGAGTTCGACTTCATCTACGTCATACCCTGAAAGCCACCCAAGGGGTGTGTGGCAGGGAGTGCTTTCACACCAGGCATGCATGAATGATACGGCAGAACACCGAAACTACATTGCAACCCGCGTAACACACATGCAAAGCGCCAATTGAAAATCTAATAACCAACAAACATTCTATCGTCAATCGTTCCAACCTGCAAGGGATGCAAAGACTATTACTACAGATTCAAAATATCATGCATGAATAAGAACATCAATATTTACATCATGCTTTAATAAGAAAGTCGAGAATATAAACAAAAAGATTTACTGTCTGCCTATTGTCACAATTCAAATTATTCATGACGAAGATCACAGAATGGTTCCGTATGGTCCTGAATGGTTCGCGGAAGAAAAGGCGTTTTATACCTATCGGTTCTACAATCTAGCTCTCTAATTTTATTGGCGCGATCTAATCTACCGTAATACGAGGGGGTTAATAGGATGTTTTTTCCGTCGTCAGAGAAATGATTCACCTGAAATTTAGTTGATCGGTTCAGCCTATAATTTAATCTACACTGTGATAGCGATTCCCATCCCAATTCTTCTAATAGTCCAGACACACTAGCCAACTTATCGTAGCATCGTTTCACAAACCTAGCTCCTCTTCGCAGTACGCGATCTAACTCTGATATCAACCTCTACCGAGCGTAACAAATGATTTATTAATGGTATATATCATCAAGTTAGATGTGTCATGCCCCCGTGCGCGTGATTGCGTACGGCGTTAATTTTTCCCTCGATGGATGGAATTTCGACGTTTTTCCGAGCGCTTTGGTGTGTTGTTGGTGGTCCGAGTTTATTAGCACGGTTGAGGCCATTGAGGTAGATAGAGGTCGCTGTGCTGGCCAGGGCCAGAAGCTGAAACCAGTCCGCTACCTTCTTTATTCCTCATTTTCCTATATGTAGCTATCTATCTACGAAATACCGTGCCACCACTAGGGGGTGTGGCACGGGGTGATTCCACACCAGGCATGCTACACTCATCCCAGTTCAAATCAGAACCGCGCACGTTCCCCCGAATGCCGGGCGAGGGTCAAAAGCAGTCAGGTCTGCAGTACGCGGTCAGACCACCAACCAGGAGAGTGATACGTATAAGAACATGCTAACATGCAGCACACTGATTAACATATAACTACTGGAGGATCCGCTAAAAGGAGATCCGCTAGGTTTGTTAAAGGCCGTTATAATAATTGAATAAGTGTTACGAACTTAATAGAACTAGGATGGGAATTACTATCAGAACGCAGGTTAAAGTTTTGGTTAAACCTTTTAAGTAAATTTGAAACCGATTTGTTCACAGATGACGTTAGATATATATTAAGAACCCCATGCTTATTATGCTAGGTTTGATCATATTAACAAGATTAGAGAGATAGATTGTCATACCGATAGATTTAAAATGTTTTCTTTTCCCGCGTACTATAAGAGAGAACAATAGGCAGCGTAGCAAAGGGGTAGGTAGGAGAAATATGGTTAGAGTAGTCTGTAGTGCATGATGCATGTAATAACAACCAATAATCCCTTTCTTATTATGTATAAGTATAACCATCTAGCTGCATGTGACCCTATTATCTAGCATGTCTCCCTTAAATATCCTAGTTGCATGGCAATAGTACATGTTTGGTAATCTTCACCCCCTGCCACACACCCTCGTGGTGGCTCACAGGGTATTGCGTAGATGTACTGGTTAGTAATATTAATGCGAAAAATAAATAGCACCACAAGGTAGTGAGTCATGCAGGAGAATATCATGCCGGAGATTACATGCGAAGTTAGTATTTACAATTCACATTACGATGCTGAGCACTACTGAAAAGACCTATTTAACGTAGTCAGTATCCTAGAACTGATCTATCATAACTATTATAGTCCCTTATTGTACGGGAAAGAAATGGCGTCTTAAATCTATCATCCCTGCTATCTATTTCGTTAATCTTATTTCTATGATCGTGGATGTTGTTATTTCGGTTGTCAGGCTTCAGTTTGATGGCGTAACGCACTCTCCATTTCCGTCGGTAAGTTAAAACTATTTTTTCTGTTGTTGCTGTGTATACATCTGGTTCTATTGGCTATGTTATTTCCATTTATTGTGATGGAGGAGTCTTTCGGCTTGTAGCCTTATGACTTGTGAGATGATTCTCCTCTCCGCTATTTGATAAATTTTTAATGATATTTATTGGATGCGCAGAGGTATGCCCAGTGCGAAAAGTGTCACACCCAGCTAGTTATTTTGTAAAACGAATTAAATCAACGTATTGTGTATATTTTGAATACCTCACTGATAATACGGAAAATTTTTTAGGTTATAAGGTGCCTATTGCTATACAATTACTTCATGTACCTTGTTTAGTGCCGCATTTTAATCAAATGTATCTACATCTACTTCTTACCTCGCAAGCCACCACAAAGGTATTCGGCAGGGGGTGATTTATCACCATTATGAACTAGGGTAAGGGAACTACCTTTCACCAACATGAACCACACAATGGGTGTGCTTCAGGAAACACCAAAATATATTGTAGCTGTGGATGTATCTACGTGACCTGAGGTCTGAGAAGTAATTTTTGACTCGCTTTAAACATAACAGGCATGGGCCCTAAATTGCCTTCTGTTACTACTATCCCAGGTACCTTACTGCACTGCATTGTTCTATCTTCTCGTTTTCTCTGTTTCTCTTTTACCTCTTCGAATATTCCATTGCATAATATGTCATACATAGTGTAGTGCGTGCCGGTAAGGTGGCAAGTTTATGCAGTGCTTGCTATTGTAATTTTAGCTGTTGTTACTTAAACTTTTGAAGGGATTGGCGAGGTGAATGTCTGGCTGTATATTATCATTAATCCCCAGGTCATGCACTCAGCCTGAACTAATAGCATTAATTACTTGACTGTTATACTTTTTTTTTTAATACCCTGCGAGCCACCACGAGGGTGTGTGGCAGGGGGTGAAGATCACAAACATGCACTATTGCCATGTAAGTAGGATATATAATGTAGACATGCTAGATAAACTTACGCAGTTCCTGTGCTTCCTCGTCTTGGCTCATGAGCGTTATCCATTAGCCTTTGTAGTTCTTGTGTTTTTTGTATATACAACTTGTGTAGTTTAACGAATGTTTAAGCAAAATCACTCCGTGGTTGATCTCCTTTCGGTGACATGTACTCTGTAAGAGCGGATTTGGTAGTCCTCCTAGAGACATCTACGGTATTTTGACGGTGCCCGTTACATTGAACCCTTTATTGCCCTCCAATCTTGTATTTGACATTGCTCGAGCTTTGTTTTTCTCGACTATCTGCAATTATTGTTGGAGTGAAGAAAGGAGAATTATTGAATGGCAGAGCCCAGATATCGCTGCGTTGGCCCGTCTAGAATAGTCTTTGATGACCACCGTTGATGAGTTTGGGGAGCGTGCCCCTACAGTGGGTCGTAACGAATCCTCTCCTCGCCATTTCCTCAGGGCTTTCATTGTTCTAGTAGACTCCTTTATCTCATCGGACGCCGGGGTAACGCGCCGATGTCTCGCAAGGGTGCGTCATGGTCGACGCTCATATGTTCTTTTGTCTGAGGTGTGTTTTGCGCGTCGTTCTGCCGTCGTCTGGCATTTTTCCTCTAGTATTCTTCACCTGGGTTCCACTCCCGCTTTATCAGAGTCACTACTGTCGAAACGTTGAACGTGGGGCGGGCGAGTATGTGAGTAAAGCGGGATAGATTGCCCTTCGCTCAGTTCTTCGTAGAGAGGTATGGCTGCTGGGTTTTGATTTGGTTGAGTTTCATCCACTTGTTTGATTTGGGGCCTTGTCTTTTTTTTTAATTTGGTGGACTCACCTCAAGAATTGAACTTTCCTCGTTCTACACAGTTTACTCGTCCCATTCCAGCTTGTCATGACTATATTGTATATATATAGTATATATATATATAGTATATATATAGTATATATATAGTAGTCTTTGTATCCCTTGCAAGTTAGAACGATTGGAGATAGAATGTTTCTTGGGTATTAGATTTGTAATTGGCGCTTTGCATGTGTGGTACGCGGGTTTTTAATGTAATGTCGGTGTTCTACCATATCATTCATGCATGCCTGGTGCGAAAGCACCCCCTGCCACACACCCTTTGGGTGGCTTGCAGGGTATGACGTAGATGTAGATGTATTGCACTGCTTATATGAGCTTTTATGGGGTACCTGTGGAGTGACAACAGTTTATTCATTTACTTTTTTATTCATATGGTTAATGTGGGGGTTTTGAGTTGACGGGTTATTGTCGTACTACTCAAGAAGAAATGACTGGCCTACCATTAGAATGTTTCTCTGCCATAGAAATGTTAATTTTTTTCCTTGAGCATAATCCCGTATCATCTGTTGGTGGGAAAAAATTATACGGAACGTCTCTTTCGATTGCTCGGCCGGCGACTTTTGCCTAAGTTTTTCATGTGGCCGTTCCCCACGTGATGATATATCTCATGGAAAGTTCTTGAATATAAACATCTACGTAGTACTTTAGAAAAGTGTTTGACAAGGTTCCCCACTGTAAGTTACTCGCGAAGTTAGCATCATACGGGATACACAGTAATATAGTAGCCTAGATAGGAGACTTCTTACATAATCGCGTTCAAAGGGTGGTATTAGATGGTGTCAGCACAGGCGAAGTAAAAGTTACATCGGGTGTTCCCTAAGAAAGCGTGATAGGCCCAATTTTATTTCTTCTGTACGTAAATTTCTTCTGTTGGCCAGTTAGGGCTTACAGAATTAAAAATACAGAAATTATTCACGCCGAGTCTGTTAAGTACTTAGGAGTCACAATTAGTCACGACCTATCTTGGGGAAAACATATTAGGGAAATATGCGGTCAAGCATATAGGAAGCTACGCTTTATCAAGAGAGTACTTGGAAAATGTGATGAGAAAGTGAAAGAACGTTGTTATTTTTCAATCGTTAGGCCTCATCTGGAATATGCTGTTAGTGTATGGGATCCATACGAAACGGGGTTGATATCAGAGTTAGATCGCGTACAGCGAAGAGGAGCTAGGTTTGTGAAACGATGCTACGATAAGTTGGCTAGTGTGTCTGGACTGTTAGAAGAATTAGGATGGGAATCGCTATCACAGCGTAGATTAAATTATAGGCTTAACCTCCTAAATAAATTTCAGGAAAATCATTTTACTGACGACGTAAAAAACATACTATTAACCCCTTCGTACTACGGTAGATTAGATCGCGCCAATAAAATTAGAGAGCTAGATTGTAGAACCGATAGGTATAAAATGTCATTTTTTCCGCGTACCATTCGGGACCATAACAGCTGTGATCGTCGTCATGAATAGTTCGAGTATTGACAATAGGCAGGCAGTTAATCTTTCCCATGATATTCTCCTCTTTCTTATTTATGCATGATGTAAATAATGATGTTTTTATTTATGCATGATATTTTGAATCTGTAGTAGTAGTCTTTGTATCCCTTGCATGTTAGAACGATTGGAGATATAATGTTTCTTGGATATTAGATTTGTAATTGGCGCTTTGCATGTGTGGTACGCGGGTTTTTAATGTAATGTCGGTGTTCTACCATATCATTCATGCATGCCTGGTGCGAAAGCACCCCCTGCCACACACCCTTTGGGTGGCTTGCAGGGTATGACGTAGATGTAGATGTAAACGACTTGAATAGTGAAGTAAAAAATAGCAAGCTCCATCTTTTTGCCGATTATGCAGTAGTGTATAAGGAAATTAGAAATGAAGAGGACAGACAGTTTATAGCTAAGGATTTAGATGCGAGTGATGATTGGTGTGATAGATGGCAACTAGAATTAAAGCTGAAGAAATGCGCGATTATGAATTTTTGGAAAAAGAATGCCTTTCCCCGGAATAATTATTGCATCAAAGTAAACAAAATATGTAACGTAGATTCAATTAAATACTTAGGCGTCACCATCACTGAAGACATGTCATGGGGGAAACACATCAGGGAAATAACTAGTGTAGCAAACCGTAGATTAGGATTCGTAAATAACGTTCTAGGCAAATGCAATGAGAGAGTACGAGAAAAAAGATATGTTACACTTGTCAGGCCTCATTTAGTTAATGCCGCTAGCATATGGGATCCGTACGAGGAAGGTTTGATAAAAGAATTAGAGCGCGTGCAAAGGAGATCCGCTAGGTTTGTTAAAGGCCGTTATGATAATTGTATAAGTGTTACGAATTTAATAGAAGAACTAGGATGGAAATTACTATCAGAACGCAGGTTAAAATTTAGGTTAAACCTTTTAAGTAAATTCGAAACCGATTTGTTCACAGATGACGTTATATATATATATTGAGAACCCCTGCGTATTATGCTAGGTTTGATCATATTAACAAGATTAGAGAGATAGGTTGTAGTACCGATAGATTTAAAATGTCTTTTTTCCCGCGTACCATAAGAGAGAACAATAGGCAGCGTAGCAATGGGATAGGTAGGTGAAATATAGTAAGAGTAGTCTGTACTGCATGATGCATGTAATAACACCTATAATCCATTTCTTATTATGTATATACTAGCCACCTAGCTGCATGTTACCCTGTTCTATAGCATGCCTCCCTTAAATATCCTAGTTGCATGTCAATAGTGCATGTTTGGTGATCTACACCCCCTGCCACACATTCTCGTGGTGGCTTGCAGGGTATTACGTAGATGCAGATGAACAGTTGGAATGGGAATCGCTATCACGGTGTAGGTTAAATTATAGGCCTAGCCTCTCAACTAACTTTCTGGAAAATCATTTCTCTGACGACGTAAAAAAAAGCGTTCTATTAACCACCTTGTACTACGGCAGATTACATACTACATATACATCTATGTAATACCCTGCAAGCCACCACAAGGGTGTATAGTGGTCCCATGGAGTTTCAAAGAACGGGTCTTTCGCAGTTATTTAAGGTCCCTGGTTTTGCGTGGGAAAAATGGCAGCTCACCCCAATCGGTTCTGCTGATTATTATTCTAACTTCTGCCTGTGGTCATTTCTGCCTTAATAGTTAACCTCTAGCGGAATATTTTGAACGTCCAGCAAATTGCTGTCTTCTTCCACCCTGCGTACAACATTTTTATTAAGTTTTTTCCCCATTCGGTCAGTTATAAATTCCTACCATAATTAATTCAAATATTTGGTAATATTGTTGTTAATTTTAGACGAATTTTTACAAATTCTGCTATTCTCCTCTGTATTCGAACTATTTCTGCGACTGAGCCAACTTAGCCAGAGTCCCAAACGCTGGAAATACATTCCGTGACGTCTTACGACAGAAATATGTCATTGGTTTCTTCCAATTCCTACTTTTCTCTCGCATTATCTCAGGATTCGTTTATTCTTCCTATTCCTTTTGGGTGTCCCACAGGGAGTGCCATAGGCCCACTTCTGTTCCTTATGTTAACAATATTGGTGAAGTAGAAGACAATAAACTTCACCTATTTGCAGACGAAATCGTAATGTACAGGTAAATCTGTAGCGTTAATGATTAAAAATTGGTGTGATAGTAGTGTTACAAAATTGTAGAGGGAATTAGGGTGGGAGCCACTATCCGATCGAAGGGAGAAATATAGGTTTAATATTTTATGAAAGTTTGTTGTAGGCTATTTTTGGCCAGGCTTTCAAAATATTTTGTTTGAGCCAAACTTATGGTAGGAACGATCACAGGAATAAGATCAAGGAGATCGCGGAACCAATAGGTTTAAGATGTCATTTTTTCCACAAACAATAAGGGATCATAATAGTTGTGATAGATCAGTTCTAGGATAAGGACTAGGTTAAGTAGGATTATTTCAGTAGTGCTCAGTATCATAACGTGAATTGTAAATACTAACTTCGCATGTAATCTCCGGCATGATATACTCCCGCATGTCTTAGTACCTTGTAGTGGAACAATTATTGCATCAAATAAAATTTGTAACGCAGATTCAATTAAGTACTTAGGCGTCACCATCACTGAAGACATGTCATGGGGGAAACACATCAGGGATATAACTAGTGTAGCAAACCGTAGATTAGGATTCGTAAATGATGCATGTAATAACAACCAATAATCCATTTCATATTATGTATATACTAACCATCTAGCTGCATGTGACCATATAATCTAGCATGTCTCCATTAAATATCCTAGTTGCATGTCAACAGTGCATGTTTGGTGATCTTCACCCCCTGCCACACACCCTCGTGGTGGCTCGCAGGGTATCACGTAGATGTATATGTAGTGCAATTTATTTGTCACATTAATAAAACTCACTAGTACCTAGTATCTTGAGTAGTATACTGCATGGTAGCATGTTCTTCTATGTATCACTCTCCTGGTTTCTGGTCTGATATTGTACTGTTGCCCTGACTGCTTTTGGCCTGTGCCTGGCATTCGGGGGAACATCTACATCATCTACATCTACGTCATACCCTGCAAGCCACCCAAAGGGTGTGTGGCAGGGGGTGCTTTCGCACCAGGCATGCATGAATGATATGGTAGAACACCGACATTACACTAAAACCCGCGTACCACACATGCAAAGCGCCAATTACAAATCTAATACCCAAGAAACATTGTATCTCCAATCGTTCTAACATGCAAGGGATACAAAGACTACTACTACAGATTCAAAATATCATGCATAAATAAGAACATCATTATTTACATCATGCATAAATAAGAAAGAGGAGAATATAATGAGAAAGATTAACTGCCTGCCTATTGTCAATACTCGAACTATTCATGACGACGATCACAGCTGTTATGGTCCCGAATGGTACGCGGAAAAAATGACATTTTATACCTATCGGTTCTACAATCTAGCTCTCTAATTTTATTGGCGCGATCTAATCTGCCGTAGTACGAAGGGGTTAATAGTATGTTTTTTACGTCGTCAGTAAAATGATTTTCCTGAAATTTATTTAGGAGGTTAAGCCTATAATTTAATCTACGCTGTGATAGCGATTCCCATCCTAATTCTTCTAACAGTCCAGACACACTAGCCAACTTATCGTAGCATCGTTTCACAAACCTAGCTCCTCTTCGCTGTACGCGATCTAACTCTGATATCAAGCCCGTTTCGTATGGATCCCATACACTAACAGCATATTCCAGATGAGGCCTAACGATTGAAAAATAACAACGTTCTTTCACTTTCTCATCACATTTTCCGAGTACTCTCTTGATAAAGCCTAGCTTCCTATATGCTTGACCGCATATTTCCCTAATATGTTTTCCCCAAGATAGGTCGTGACTAATTGTGACTCCTAAGTACTTAACAGACTCGGCGTGAATAATTTCTGTATTTTTAATTCTTTCTTTGAATTCCTTGAATTCCTTGAATTGAAATTCCTTGAATTTAACATGCCCGGTTCTGATTTGAACTGGGATAAGTGCTGCATGCCTGGTGAGGAGTCACCCCGTGCAACACACCCTAGTGGTGGCTTGCACGGTATTTCTTAGATGTAGTAGATCTCAGTTTGTGATTGGTCTGTCCGCAAATTTTCCAAAATTTCTTCCCTCAAAATAGTTTCTCAGTAATGGTCATAACTTATTATATAACTGACTCAATATTTATTTATTCTGTTTCGTCGTGTTCGTTTTGTTTGGCGAGTTTTTCATTTTTACGACTGTTGACGTAGGCTTATGGCAATTGTAACCTGGCATTACACTGAGCACAGTTGCGTGAATCTTCGTAGGCCTCGCAGTGAAACGGAATCGAATGCGCGGTGTATCGTGGACACCCTGCCCTCTCTCCACTTCCGCTTCCCCTCATCCCTTCCCCTGGCGTTGCGTCACTTCCTATTGCCATGCAGCCCATTGTTGACTTGATGCCAAGTTCAAGGTGGTTTAAAGATCTCGATTGCGCTCTCGTTCCATCTGAGGCATCGCGTGGCTTGAGTTGGTCAGGGGGCCACGGCGTGTGTTGTTGTCGCCAAGTTATCAGAAAATGGAAGTCGTTCAGTTGCCCGCGTATAGTTATACACATCTAGTACACCTAGTATGAACCATTGTTTCTGATACTATATTCATATTACTGATAAGTGGTGCTAATCAGTAATACTTGGTGGCGGCACACACAGTATTTCTCGATGCATTGATTACTTGATTCAATATCAAATACGCCAAGTCTATACATTACGATGTCACCATAAGGTGGTTGGAGCTATTTCCGATTGTGTTCAGATTTGCGTTAAACTTTGCACCCTCGTGCGTGGTAGAAATTTGCATGGACATGTGTCGATTTTAGCTGAAGTATTGATTTGTAAGTACGTTATTCGAGACGACGAGGGAAGGGAGGGAATATTAGTGATAGGTAGCTCGAATGTCCGGCGTATAGCGGCTCCACTGCGTGTAAAGGCCCGCAAGGAGAGAGGAGATGCACGGGTCACCTCCTGGTGTATACCGGGAGGAATGGTGCCACAGGCGAAGAAGGCGATGAAGGCGGCGGTCGGGGACAAGGGCTGCTCTAAGTTGGATGTGGTAGCCCATGTTGGGACCAATGACGCCGTGGATGTGGGTTCAGAGGAGATTTTAGACTCTGTGAGAGATCTATGCTCCGAGTTCCGCCGTATTCGCGGAGGGTCGAGTCGCAATATGAGGCTTACCATATGCAGCTTGGTACCTAGGACGGATCGGGGTTCGATGGTTTGGAGCCGAGTGGAAGGCATAAACCAAAGACTCCGTGAAGTCTGTGGGAGCGAGGGAGCGGAGTTCTTAGATCTCAGGCCGGTGCTGAATTCGTGTCGAGTGCCACTAAACCGCTCGGGTGTCCATTATACGTACGAGGCATCGCAGAAGGTAGCGTGCAGGATATTTGAGCATACCCAGCGAGTTTAGCATAGATGGTAGGCAAGAGAGTAGGTCAGTTAGTGGGGGCGAAATCAGTGCTTTTCCGGAAAGTCAGATAATAAAGAGTACACAAAGCTTAGTGCCTAGGAAAAGCTTAATAGATAACAATAAATTAGAAATATTTAGGGAAGAGAGTAGGTCAAATCGTGGGCCATTAAGTAACATGCCACTCACCAGGATAGCAAAGAATAACAAGTTGACCAGACAACACAGAATAGGTTTATCGGGACGGAAGAAAGCACAGAAAAAGGAAAAACATATAAATCAAAACAACACTCATGAATTTCCCAACTGTAACTCTCCCAATAATTTAGAAAACACGAACCTCACAAACACAATAGGCAGACATATTAAAATAGAGGAATTTTCAGTAGTAGTAGTTAATTGTCGTAGTTTAAGAAGCAAGATACCTGAATTCCATCACCTTATAGAGAGTACTAATTCTGACATAATTATAGGAACCGAAAGTTGGTTAACAAGCGATATTGCTGAAAGTGAAGTTTTTCCAGTAAATTTTAGGGTATACAGGAGAGATAGAGAGAAGAGACTGGGAGGGGGAGTATTTATCGCAGTTAAGAACACAATAGTCAGCAAAATAGAAGTTATTCCCCATAATATAATAGAAAGTGTATGGTGTTCCATTCAATGTGCTAATTCGAAAGGAATATATGTGTGTGCCTACTATAGACCACCCCATTCCGATGTACACTCAGTATTAGGAGGGGATAATCGGTGGGGATTTCAATCTTCCGTCCATAGACTGGGACACGTACAGTTTTATCACTGGGGGGAAAGACAAAGACCTTTGTGAGTCACTCCTGTATACATTCGCATCTCACTCACTACATTAATTAGTCACTGCTCCAACTAGAGGGAAAAATACACTTGATCTTTTAGCGACAAATATTCCACACATGGTTGTAAACATAGGTACGGATAAGGGAATAAGCGACCACAAGATAGTTAAAGCTAATTTTTCCGTGAGCATGATCAAGAAACAGAATCAACAAAGAAAAATCTACTTATATAATAAGGCTGACTACGAAGGTATGAAACGAGAGTTCCAAAAGTCATTTACTAATTTAAAAAAAATAAGTATCAACAGTAATACTGAGGTGTTGTGGAATACTTTCCTCAACGTTACACGATCAGTAGTTAGCAAATACATACCAAGTAAATGGAAAAGAGCCAATGCAGAGCCTAGGTGGTATAACGCGGAGGTTAGGAAAACATTCAAGCACCAGAGAACATGTCATGCTAGGTTAAAAAGGGCAAAAATTAACAAATCCTCCGAAGAACTATACACAGTCACCGAAAATTACAAAATATCTAAACTGTTAGCAAAAAAAGCGTGCCGAAGGGCGTTAGCTGATTTCAAAAGTAAATTACTGGGAGAACAGTTGAACGATAATCCCAAGGCATTTTGGTCGTATGTTAGGGACACTCAAGGAAATAAATCAACAGTACACACGCTTAAGAATATCAAAGGGAAAAAGCTAACCAACAGTCTACAAAAAGCCAATTCGTTAAACTCATTCTTCAAAAGCATTTTCAGTACTTATACACCACATCTTTTCGATCCGCAGCCAGTTCGTTCCCAAACATGTATGCCTGAAATTATTATAAATCGTCGCGGCATAGAACAGCAGCTAAAAAATATTAACCCCAACAAATCCCCCGGTCCAGATCAAATACCTGCTCGCGTATATAAAACTATGGCATCAGACATAGCGCCTTACTTAGAATTAATATTTACCAAATCTTTAGCAGATCATGTAGTGCCTAAGGACTGGAGAGTAGCAAATGTCACACCTATATTCAAAAGCGGCGACAGGGAAGACCCTAGTAACTATAGACCTATTTCTCTCACATCCATTTCCTGTAAGGTATTTGAACACATAATCGTAAGCTCCATTATGAGTCATTTAGATAGGGAGGAATTGTTAATAAATAACCAACACGGATTTCGAAAGGGTAGATCTTGCGAAACCCAATTGGTCCTCTTCGTTCATGACATCTTGCTCTCGGGTGAAAATAATGTCCAAGTTGACGCGATATTCCTCGATTTTAGGAAAGCTTTTGATAAGGTACCTCACGTTAAGTTGCTCTCAAAACTATAAGCATATGGAATAGATAAAAACATTATTAGTTGAATTAATCAATTCTTACATGGGCGGGAACAAAGGGTTGTCATAGACGGTATCATGTCAAACACAGTTAGCGTTACATCGGGTGTTCCTCAGGGAAGTGTAATTGGTCCACTTTTATTTCTCTTGTACATTAATGATATTAGTAACGTCGTTAAAAGTAAGCTTAGACTCTTCGCAGACGACGCGGTTGTGTATAGGGATATTAACAATTCCGAAGATAGCGACTCGTTAACAATCGACCTACTTGCTATTCATGCTTGGTGCGAAAAGTGGCAGATGGAACTAAACATAAAAAAGTGCGTAGCAGTCAGCTTTTGGAAAAAGAAAAATTGGCCAGTTAGGGCTTACAGAATTAATAATTCGGAAATTATTCACGCCGAGTCTGTTAAGTACTTAGGAGTCACAATTAGTCACGACCTATCTTGGGGAAAACATATTAGGGAAATATGCGGTCAAGCATATAGGAAGCTAGGCTTTATCAAGAGAGTACTCGGAAAATGTGATGAGAAAGTGAAAGAACGTTGTTATTTTTCAATCGTTAGGCCTCATCTGGAATATGCTGTTAGTGTATGGGATCCATACGAAACGGGGTTGATATCAGAGTTAGATCGCGTACAGCGAAGAGGAGCTAGGTTTGTGAAACGATGCTACGATAAGTTGGCTAGTGTGTCTGGACTGTTAGAAGAATTAGGATGGGAATCGCTATCACAGCGTAGATTGAATTATAGGCTTAACCTCCTAAATAAATTTCAGGAAAATCATTTTACTGACGACGTAAAAAATATACTATTAACCCCTTCGTACTACGGCAGATTAGATCGCGCCAATAAAATTAGAGAGCTAGATTGTAGAACCGATAGGTATAAAATGTCATTTTTTCCGCGTACCATTCGGGACCATAACAGCTGTGATCGTCGTCATGAATAGTTCGAGTATTGACAATAGGCAGGCAGTTAATCTTTCTCATTATATTCTCCTCTTTCTTATTTATGCATGATGTAAATAATGATGTTCTTATTTATGCATGATATTTTGAATCTGTAGTAGTAGTCTTTGTATCCCTTGCATGTTAGAACGATTGGAGATATAATGTTTCTTGGATATTAGATTTGTAATTGGCGCTTTGCATGCGTGGTACGCGGGTTTTTAATGTAATGTCGGTGTTCTAACTTATCATTCATGCATGCCTGGTGCGAAAGCACCCCCTGCCACACACCCTTTGGGTGGCTTGCAGGGTATGACGTAGATGTAGATGTAGATGTATTAGAACTCGAGAAACAGATCAGGTCCATTAATTCCCATAGTAACGAACGACAGATAATTGTAGGTGGAGATTTCAGTACACCATCGATAGATTGGAAAACATGCAGTCATAAGTCTGGAGGTAGGGACAAAGAAATCTGCGAGTCATTGCTTAACCTGTTCGCATCACACGCACTTCATCAAATAGTAAATTTGCCTAATAGAGGGGAAAATGTTCTCGATTTACTTGCCACAAACATCCCTGAAAAAGTAATTAAAGTTGAAAATGTCGATGGAATAAGCGGCCACAAAGTAGTATACGTAAAATTTTCCCTCAACACTGAAAAAAATTTTAAATTAAAAAGAAAGATTTACCTTTTTAGTAAAGCAGATTTTAACGGATTTAAGCTTGACTTAAAGACATCTTTTGAAAAATTCGAGAACATTAGGAAAAATAGCGATACAGACAATACATGGAAAGTGTTCCTCCAAATTACACGGTCACTTGTCAACAGATATATACCTCATAAGTATAAGAGCGAGAATAGGGAACCAAGGTGGTACAACGCGGAGGTTAGAAAATGTTGAAAACGCCAACGAGTTAGCCATGCGAAACTAAGAAAAATGTAGCTAATAGCGACCTAAAAAATACCATCGAGCATTATAACATTTGTAAAGCAGCCGCAAAAACAGCCCTTAGAAAAGCGTTCAGCGAATTCAAGAGAATAGTACTTGGAGAACAGTTAGAGATAAAAACGAAAGCATTTTAGTCATATGTTAGGGAAGTACAGGGAACTAAAAAGTCAACAGTTAATTCCTTGAAAAACGATAGAGGCGAAATTGTAACTTCCAGTTTAGATAAGGCATATTGGCAAACTCAATTTGGTCTTTTTGTTCACGATATTTTAGTTTCCGGAGAAGGTAACGTACAGGTAGATGCAGCGTTTCTTGACTTTAGAAAAGCTTTTGACAAGGTTCCCCCCTGTGAGTTATTCGCGAAATTAGCATCATACGGAATAGACAGTAATATAGTAGGCTGGATAGGAGACTTCTTACATGAACGCGTTCAAAGGGTGGTATTAGATGGTGTCAGCTCAGGCGAAGTAAATGTTACATCGGGTGTACCCCAGGGAAGCGTGATAGGCCCAATTTTATTTCTTCGGTACGTAAACGACTTGAATAGTGTAGTAAAAAATAGCAAGCTCCGTCTTTTTGCCGATGATGCAGTAGTGTATAAGGAAATTAGAAATGAAGAGGACAGACAGTGTTTAGCTAAGGATTTAGATGCGATTGATTGGTGTGATAGATGGTTGGTGTGATAGATAGCAACTAGAATTAAATTTGAAGAAGTGCGCGATTATGAATTTTTGGAAAAAGAATGGCTTTCCCCGGAATAATTATAGCATCAAAGAAAACAAAATATGTAACGTAGAATCAATTAAATACTTAGGCGTCACCATCAGTGAAGACATGTCATGGGGGAAACACATCAGGGAAATAACTAGTGTAGCAAACCGTAGATTAGGATTCGTAAAAAGGGTTGTAGGCAAATGCGATGAGAGAGTCCGAGAAAGAAGCTATTTTACACTTGTCAGGCCTCATTTAGAATATGCGGCTAGTATATGGGATCCCTACGAGGAAGGTATGATAAAAGAGTTAGAGCGCGTGCGAAGGAGATCTGCTAGGTTTGTTAAATTTCGTTATGATAATTGAATTAGTGTTACGAGTTTAATAGAAGAACATAATGGGAATTACTATCAGAACGCAGGTTAAAATTTAGGTTAAACCTTTTAAGTAAATTCGAAACCGTATTGTTCATAGATGACGTTAGATATATATTAAGAACCCCTGCGTATTATGTTAGGTTTGACCATATTAACAAAATTAGAGAGATAGATTGTCGTACCGATAGATTTAATGTCATTTTTAATGTCATTTTTCCCGCGTACCATAAGAGAGAACAATAGGCAACGTAGCAAAAGGGATAGGTAGGTGAAACATAGTTAGAATAGTCTGTAGTGCATGATGCATGTAATAACTACCAATAATCCCTTCCTTATTATGTAGATTTTAACCTGTACTATACCGTAGTAACTAATATTCTATTGTCATAACTACTGCAATTACTTGCAATAACTAATAATCTACTGTAGTAACTAATAAACTATGACCCTATTTTCTAGCATGACTACATTATATATCCTACTTACATGGCAATAGTGCATGTTTGGTGATCTTCACCCCCTGCCACACACCCTCGTGGTGGCTCGCAGGGTATTACGTAGATGTAGATGTATTGATTTGGTTTTTTAGCAATTTGATGCAATTTGATTTCTTCAAAATTAATGGGCGTGAGGGTTTGACAGCATGTTCATTGCAATGCAATGCATTTACACAAAATTTCTCTATACTTCCCCCCTTTCCTTAGTTACAACAATCTTTATTTTAAAACTAGCGGAAGGTACCCGTTGAAATTCAACGGGTGTAAAAAAATATTGAACTTACTTTTTACTATCGATAGCAATCGAAATATATCGATATATATCTTGCACAATGTATTTCTCATGGATTATATGGATTCTTCTATTTTAATTGATAGGTTCTGAATAGTGCGCATCCCGCTTCACTATTAACCATATATCCATGAGAGGTTCGGCTTTAACAATGCTATCGGCCATCAAGAGTACATCGTACCAAAAACGCTTAATTTTCAGCAATTTTAATATTGTTTTTTTTTAATTTCAGGTAAATCAATTAGAAAACAAAAATCGATTGCAAGAATAAGAGTGTTTATTAATTTTTCTTTCCAAGGGTCTTTGTTGCGACTCTGTACAACTATTATTTCTAATTTAAATATGAAAAAGGAAAAAGGTCCTCATGCCAGGAAAACGAACTTTACACATATTTCTCTTGGAATCGCTTTTAATCGTCTGGAGTTGAACCGTTGAACCATTAGGTAAACAATAGGTAGCCATAAACCTTCCGAGTGATATAATGAATCATTTTAAAAAATTTTCTGTAATTCCGCGCAGTGGTTTGATAATTATAACGGACCGCACAATCACACATTTCACATTTATAGATAAGCTTACGATATTAACGTAGGTTGTCTCTATATTTTTCCTTTTTAACTTTGACCGCGTATTTATATCAGTGGCGCGGGGGAGAAGGTATCAGCATTAATCAAATAATTTAATAATCCTTATTTTTTTCCACTCATCCATTGATCTTAATTGGAGTGCACACAGATATTATAGCAATCCCGCTGGAGCACATGAGTCTCTAATTCTCTCATTACGAGTATTGTTCATTGCAGTGGGGCATTGTGGAGAGCCCATCGTCGGAAGTCATCATCATGTATTTCCAAAGGATTTCCCTGCGACTCACGCCATTATAACCCGGCGATAGGCGTTCCTCGAACTATTATCGTCATTTCTGCTTTTTATGGGCTTTCATTAAATTTCTTTATCTATTGCGTTCGACTTCGTCACTATGTCACCAGAGCTTTGTAAAACTCTGTCCTGGGATAGTTAATGAAGCATCGCGTAGTTGTTTCCTTCTCCCTTCTTTACCCTGAAATTTATATCGATTATAAATTCTGTTTATTATCTACATCTACTTTTATTACTACATTTATGCGATGAGAGAGTACGAGAAAGAAGCTATTTTACACTTGTCAGGCCTCATTTAGAATATGCCTTAAGTTAGATATATATTGAGAATCCCTGCGTATTATGCTAGTTTTGATCAGATTAACAAGATTTGAGAGATAGATTGTCGTACCGATAGATTTAAAATGTCATTTTTCCCTCCTACCATAAGAGAGAAGAATAGGCAGCGTAGCAAAGGGATAGGTAGGTGAAATATTTTTAGAGTAGTCTGTAGTGCATGATGCATGTAATAACAACCAATAATCCCTTTCTTATTATGTAGATACTAACCATGTGACCCTATTATCTAGCATGCCTTCATTAAATATCCCAGTTGCATGTCAACAGTGCATGTTTGGTGATCTTCACCCCCTGCCACACACCCTCGTGGTGGCTCGTAGGGTAGTACATCTACATCTACATCTGCGTCATACCCTGCAAGCCACCCAAAGGGTGTGTGGCAGGGGGTGCTTTCGCACCAGGCATGCATGAATGATAAGTTAGAACACCGACATTACATTAAAAACCCGCGTACCACACATGCAAAGCTCCAATTACAAATCTAATATCCAAGAAACATTATATCTCCAATCGTTCTAACATGCAAGGGATACAAAGACTACTACTACACATTCAAAATATCATGCATAAATAAGAACATCATTATTTACATCATGCATAAATAAGAAAGAGGAGAATATAATGAGAAAGATTAACTGCCTGCCTATTGTCAATACTCGAACTATTCATGACGACGATCACAGCTGTTATGGTCCCGAATGGTACGCGGAAAAAATGACACTTCATACCCATCGGTTCTACAATCTAGCTCTCTAATTTTATTGGCGCGATCTAATCTGCCGTAGTACGAAGGGGTAAATAGTATGTTTTTTACGTCGTCAGTAAAATGATTTTCCTGAAATTTAGTTAGGAGGTTAAGCCTATAATTTAATCTACGCTGTGATAGCGATTCCCATCCTAATTCTTCTAACAGTCCAGACACACTAGCCAACTTATCGTAGCATCGTTTCACAAACCTAGCTCCTCTTCGCTGTACGCGATCTAACTCTGATATCAACCCCGTTTCGTATGGATCCCATACACTAACAGCATATTCCAGATGAGGCCTAACGATTGAAAAATAACAACGTTCTTTCACTTTCTCATCACATTTTCCGAGTACTCTCTTGATAAAGCCTAGCTTCCTATATGCTTGACCGCATATTTCCCTAATATGTTTTCCCCAAGATAGGTCGTGACTAATTGTGACTCCTAAGTACTTAACAGACTCGGCGTGAATAATTTCTGTATTTTTAATTCTGTATGCCCTAAATGGCCAATTTTTCTTTTTCCAAAAGCTGGCTGCTAATTACTTTTTTATGTTTAGTTCCATCTGCCACTTTTCGCACCAAGCATGAATAGCAAGTAGGTCGATTGTTAACGAGTCGCTATCTTCGGAATTGTTAATATCCCTATACACAACCGCGTCGTCTGCGAAGAGTCTAAGCTTACTTTTAACGACGTTACTAATATCATTAATGTACAAGAGAAATAAAAGTGGACCAATTACACTTCCCTGAGGAACACCCGATGTAACGCTAACTGTGTTTGACATGATACCGTCTATGACAACCCTTTGTTCCCGCCCATGTAAGAATTGATTAATCCAACTAATAATGTTTTTATCTATTCCATATGCTTCTAGTTTTGAGAGCAACTTAACGTGAGGTACCTTATCAAAAGCTTTCCTAAAATCGAGGAATATCGCGTCAACTTGGACATTATTTTCACCCGAGAGCAAGATGTCATGAACGAAGAGGGCCAATCGGGTTTCGCAAGATCTACCCTTTCGAAATCCGTGTTGGTTATTTATTAACAATTCCTCCCTATCTAAATGACTCATAATGGAGCTTACGATTATGTGTTCAAATACCTTACAGGAAATGGATGTGAGAGAAATAGGCCTATAGTTACTAGGGTCTTCCCTGTCGCCGCTTTTGAATATAGGTGTGACATTTGCTACTCTCCAGTCCTAAGGCACTACATGATCTGCTAAAGATTTGGTAAATATTAATTCTAAGTAAGGCGCTATGTCTGATGCCATTGTTTTATATACGCGAGCAGGTATTTGATCTGGACCGGGGGATTTGTTGGGGTTAATATTTTTTAGCTGCTGTTCTATGTCTCGACGATTTATAATAATTTCAGGCATACATGTTTGGGAACGAACTGGCTGCGGATCGAAAAGATGTGGTGTATAAGTACTGAAAATGCTTTTGATGAATGAGTTTAACGAATTGGCTTTTTGTAGACTGTTGGTTAGCTTTTCCCCTTTGATATTCTTAAGCGTGTGTACTGTTGATTTATTTCCTTGAGTGTCCCTAACATACGACCAAAATGCCTTGGGATTATCGTTCAATTGTTCTCCCAGTAATTTACTTTTGAAATCAGCTAACGCCCTTCGGCACGCTTTTTTTGCTAAGAGTTTAGATATTATGTAATTTTCGGTGACTCTGTATAGTTCTTCGGAGGATTTGTTATTTTTTGCCCTTTTTAACCTAGCATGACATGTTCTTTGGTGCTTTAATGTTTTTCTAACCTCCGGTTATACCACATAGGCTCTGCATTGGCTCTTTTCCATTTACTTGGTATTTATTTGCTAACTACTGATCGTGTAACGTTGAGGAAAGTATTCCACAAAACCTCAGTATTACTGTTGATACTTATTTTTTGAAAATTAGTAAATGACTTTTGGAACTCTCGTTTCATACCTTCGTAGTCAGCCTTATTATATAAGTAGATTTTTCTTTGTGGATTATGTTTCTTGATCATGCTCACGGAAAAATTAGCTTTAACTATCTTGTGGTCGCTTATTCCCTTATCCGTACCTATGTTTACAACCATGTGTGGAATATTTGTCGCTAAAAGATCAAGTGTATTTTTCCCTCTAGTTGGAGCAGTGACTAATTGATGTAGTGAGTGAGATGTGAATGTATACAGGAGTGACTCACAAAGGTCTTTGTCTTTCCCCCCAGTGATAAAACTGTACGTGTCCCAGTCTATGGACGGAAGATTTAAATCCCCACCGATTATAATATGACAGTCATTTTTTTGAGTGGTTAATTTACTGAGTTGACTTTCTAGTCCTAATATTGAGGTTATATGGGTATCTGGTGGTCTGTAATATGCGCACACATAGATTGTTTTGGTTTTAGGATTTTGAATGGAGCACCATACGCTTTCTACCTGGTCGTCGGAGAATGACTCCCTCCTACTAATATAACAATCCTTCACGGCAATAAAAACTCCTCCCCCGGTCCTTTCCACTCTATCTTTTCTATAGTACGTAGATGTATATGTATATGTAAAATCTACTTTAGCCTAAAGCCTTGACTTTGTATCGGCCCTTAGATATAGGTGAAATCTGTTTTTTTTTAAATATTACCTTGAGCCAATGTTTAACTGATATTTTTGTTTGTTTGTCGAAAGTTTGGTCAAATATCCTCTTCAGCAGTTTTAATATCTTGTTATTTATGATAACTATTGGATTTGTATAGACATAATATCCTCACCATTCCATCGTTAATAACCGTTTAGCTATTTTTAGCGACGACATGCTGATTTTGGCCAAAAGATTCCCTGTTCAGTTAACATTCCCTTGAAGTCATTCCTATTTTGAAGGTATCACAAATTTTTAACGGAGTCGTACTCGCCTTTCCGTTTGCAGCTTACTGCCTTTCGGCTATATTAGAAGATTGCCTGGCCTCACCTCTTCCGAGGTTTCAATGAGAAAAGAATAAGGCGGGAGTGAATCACGTTCCCAAAAAAATGGAAGCTAAAGTGCACTTGGAACTTTTCCCCCGTCAGCTTGACTGCAGTCCACAAACCAGACAAAAGCTTGCTTCCAATGACCTCCCCCGCACAAGGGTGGAAAAACTCCTGGTTTTTCCAGGGGACTTTTTACTTCTACCTATACCCATTCGTCGGGCAAGTTTAATATTTCCGCTTCGTCTCCGTAGTTTTACCTTCTTTTGTCTAACGACTCTTCTCTTGTCTCCAACTTGGCCCCTCGCATTATTCCTCGGTTCACGAAGCCACGCATTCCTCTGCGAAGTCGATCCTCCTTCCCCTAATCCGATGGGTCTGTTATAGGTGTCGCAGCGGGACCACTCACCCGCGCCCCCAACCGCGGCCCAAACAAAACTGGACCCTCTCCCATCCGTCTTCAACTCATTTGGCGAACTACCGAGGGGGGATTAAAAGGGATCAACCACCCGCTGTCTGGCCTCCCCTTTCCCGGGAAGGGACGATGAGGTGGGGGGAAGAAGGTGGAGGGAGTGAGGCATGGCCGCGAAGGTGGTGGAACTGCCGCAATATCGGGAAAAACCCAAATACCCCACCTGACTTTCTCCTCGTCCAGGGAGCTCACGATTCGTTTCCATTTAGGAAAGCGGATTTGGCTCGTGTGTCTATCTGCTGACTTGGAGACTTCAACGACCGAATCTTCAATTTCCGGGAGAGGCGAGAGAGAACGACCGAGGCACGCTCTGGTCACGGGTTCTTGTGAGTTATGTGGCTATACATGAGGACAAAAGCGAATTATCGAATACGAAGATATGAGATTAATGAATGGTTTCTTTTGGAGTATGTGACAAACTATATCATCCCACCAATTGATATCGCCAATGCAATATTCCCCAATGCGGACAGGTTTCTACAATTGATAGTATTAGGCGTAACTTTGTAGAATCTTATATCAGAATCACATATCTTACTTTTTTCCAACCCGGGTTTCGACGTCATCTTCAAGTGACGTCGAACGTACCTGAAGATGACGTCGAACGTCGAAACCCGGGTCGTATAAAATAAAGACACGTGGAATAACAAGGTTAAGTGTTATCATTATAACTATAGGGTTCTATAAAGTTAATAATGCTGAATCTGCTGCGGGTTTGGGTTGCTTAAAGGCTCGGATGATGACTTAGTTAAGTGAGCGAATGAGTCAGGATTTTGAAATTGTGGAAAATTAATGAAGTATTCTTTAGTTATGATGACAGCATTGTGTGGAGAATTTAAGAGGAAATTTGTATTTTGAAGCCATAAGTATATATAATATATACTATAATAATATTATATAATATATTATAATAATATACATAATGTATGATATAATAATAAAGAATATAATTAGTATTTTCATATTTAACGTTCCTCACACTCACCGGTGAAGTTGTGTTATCAGACGCCGTTTTGTCGTACTTTTGGTCTCGTTTACTAAGCAAATTGGGAGAGTTTTGAGAGAGACACACCTTGTGAGAGAACACTGTGTTCTCTCACAAGGTGTGTCAGCAATTGACATTGGAAGTCTGAATAGCCATAATTATTTGATGAATTTCTGGAGGAAGGATTAGCGCTTAATCTATAAGGAGCCATCGACTTCTGAGGAACCTGCCTTAGGCGTGGCTATTAACACTAACTAATGGCGGAGAAATGTGACATGTTAGATGTTGTCAGACGGAAGGAGAAAACAAGATTAGTACTGGTTCTAGAGTATAAATCGAGCATGCCATCAGGGAATGTCTCTTGGTCTATCTATGCTTTGTAGTAATAACAGTACATCTTGCTTTTTCCTGTATTGCTCTTGTATCACTGTGTTAATGTACTGAGATTGTAGTGCATATTGGTGAAAATTCACCTCCGGGAGTGTATTTGCAGGTTTTTACAAATGCATTACTAATCGTAGTTTCATTAATAAAATATTTATTGTGAAATTCATGTTAGTGATAAATCACCCGTCGCAGAGCACGTTTGGTGTGGTTATTTGAGTGTATTGCAAGTGACATCCTTCATAAATTTGACATTCGCCTGAATTCTAGCATTTTTAAATTAATTTATTTACGATTTTCGTGTTTTTTAAAGTCTCGCTCAGAATACCTCTTAGTGGGACGTATAAGTAATCGTTTAGGCATAAGAAATTATACTACACGAGAAAGGTCTGGGAAACGCATGATTGCGAAGCCATGCTCTTTATTCCTGGACTCCAGTCTGAGATTGGAGATTTAGATGGCGCCGCCTCCACTCTTGAAGGTCTCCCCAATATCACGTAATTCTACCCCTCTTGCCAATGCACTCCCTCCCCATGGCATCGATGCTCTCTTATTTTGCCGCAGGGCATGACAAAATTACTTTGAAACGAGAGAGCGTCCGGGGTAATACCTCACTTGACCACATCCACTCTTGCAAGATTCGCATCGGAATGTCTCGCACATTAGGGCGGAAGGATTTATAAGATTGCCTCTTTCAGCCGTCGCCGTCAAGCTCTAGGTCGAGTCATTCACCCTAGGCAATCCCCATATATTGTCTAAAGGTAGTTTGAGGGAGTGTGTTCTCCAGTCATAACGGAGGCCATTTCCGAATTATGCGTTTTAATTTCAGCAGCTGTGGGAAGCATGAAATAAATATTACATTATTAATGGTGCAATATTATACTTTTACGTGACTGAAATTCTAATAAATAAAAAATAAATATTTCTATAAGTCTTGGCCCATTGTTTTCGCGCGCTTCGTTTAACATTACTTCAGAACAGATTTTTTATGTGATTCTGAAAAGAATACTCTTATGACAATATGATTTATTTTCAGAAATGTTTGAGAAAACATAAAGACTAGTTAATTTTAGTTTTGGACGAGATCTACATCTACGTCATATCCTGCAAGCCACCCAAAGGGTGTGTGGCTGGGGGTGCTTTCACACCAGGCATGCATTAATTATACTACGGTAGAACACCGAAACTACATTGAAACCAGCGTACCACTCATGGAACGCGCCCGTTGAAATCTACTAACCAAGAAATATTCTATCGCCGATTGTTCCAACATGCAAAGGCACAAGGAATACTACTACAGATTCAAAATATCATGCATAAATTAGAACATCAATATTTACATCATACATAAATAAGAACGTCATGCATAGATAAGAACGTATAGGTAGAATGTAAAAAGAAAGAAAGATCGACCATCTAGCTAATGTCACTATTTGCACTATTCCTGAAGACGATCACAGATGTTGTGGTCCCGAATGGTACGCGGAAAAAATGACATTTTATACCTATCGGTTCTACAATCTATCTAATTTATTGGCGCGATCTAATCTACCGTAGTACGAGGGGGTTAATAGTATGTTTTTTACGTCGTCAGAGAAATAAGATCTATGGGTAAGAAATTCCTCTTTTTTTAAAATAATATCTCTCTGGAGTGCATACACGTATAGTTTTTCATGCAAAATGGCTGGTGTTTTTGACAAATATCTAGGAAAGTAGTGTGGTAAGGGGTTGAATTTTTGGTGTCATCAGAGGGGTGAGATGATATTCTTTGAAACGAGACCAAATTCATTTATTTCTAAGTAAAATGATATTTCGCTCAAACTGCCTTAATATGCATCGCTCGTGCAGACATCTCTATTATTTCTGGTGGCGAACCTTGAGGGCGCGGGCGTAGGGGACGGTCCACCTTTTTTTTTTTTAACTCTAATCACTATTTTTAACCACTTGACTTTCGAGAAACCTAAATGTATCATCTATCCCAAGAGTTGTCTATCACAAATCATTGTAATTAACGATTGTAGAATGTTTTTACTTTATCAGCGAAACATTCCATTTTCACCTATCTGTCAATTCTACTGATTAAAGTTAGGCTTCATTGGGAGAAATTTCCTCCAGATTGTCAAAACTTGCAGGGTTCTATCTAATTATAGCATTTATTTCTTTGCTTCTGTGTACGATCTACCCTTTTCCATTCTGTCCATGAAACCTATTCTCTTCTTTCCACTTCCCCGCTAACATTAATTCTGATTCTTTATCTTCAAAAATTTAAATACAATTCAACATTATTTCCTTCCTTTTTCAAAAGTTAATCAAGAAATATACGACATCTGTTTCTTTATTAATATTAAATTTCTCAATGTTCCTCTGACTTATTTCAATTTTAATGGAAGTCAATCAAAGAGAAATGTATCAGTGGAAGATCAATTAATGATATTAAGATCAATTAAGAGTCTTTTTGTTATATCCTTAATGATTTTTATCCAATGGAACAAGAAAAGAAAAATTTTAACATTTTATTTTTATTTGTATGGAATAGAAGCAGAATTATTTTATTAATGAAAGTTTTCGAATTCTACCCAAATAGTGTATTGTCTATTTCCTGATGGAATGTTTGACGCCACAGACAGATCGCCCCTGGCAGCTTAGCCATAGCTTTGCCAACAATCGTTTCTTCACTGTTAATATGACCGACCATATTGTTTTAAGTTTTCCTTTAATGTCGTTCTTCGGAGCTGTGTCTTCTTGGGCTGCAGCATAGCATTGGAGATGGAAAAGAATGTTGCTAGCGTCGTTACTGCTGACGATTGTCCATCTGTGCTGTTAGTGAATTTAAGCTGTGAATAAAAGTTAAAAGATGCTGTAATAAAACAACAAGGGCGTCTGGAGAAAATTTTACTTTATTTTTCATTTTGATGCCATGCCCAACAAAGCAGGTCCTTAGGCCTTTTATATAATCTTCATTATTTATACTAAATTCCAGTGGTACCTAGTATCCTAAATCTGTCACATTGTTAATGATTTATCTGCTTATTCAGAGTGTATTTAGAGTTTTAGATGAAGTTCTAAGAAGTTCGACCCTCAATGCTAACACTGAATGCGAAAAAATTTAAATGGAATATACCTATTAGAGGAAAAATAAAATATTCATGATATGGAACCCAAGGCTATCATTCCTTATGATTCAAATTCTGTCTTTCAGTACTTATTAGATTTGCTAACCAGTGGTAAGTAATGTTGGTAATGTTGTTAATTTCATTATTTCTTCTATACACAGGATCTGGGAAACAGAATGGCAGGTCTTTTCCTATTACTTGCTCTGCTACAAGCATACATATATCCTGCAATGAGCCAGGGTCTGAGACGTTTTCCCATTGAAACCCAGTTGACCTCTGACCAAAATATACAGGTGCCACAGACTCCATGCCCTCAATTTTTCCGATATCAGTATGGAGTCAATGGATGGACTGGTTTGATTGCTGTTCCTCCTCCAAACACAGATGTCAGCTTGAGAAGTATGATTCCTATAAAGCTTGAAGTACAGTTGCGAGTGTTTGGTCTACTTCCAACGGTAAGTTATAATTGGTGAATGTGCCTTGCATTAGAGGTGAAGTGTGATTTCAATCCTAGGGCAATATATGGTGGAGCATTATCCATGTTGGTCATGAAAACAAAATTGCAATTTTTCCTCTAAATTTTTCCTATTAACTTTTGTACTAGTAACTCATAAATCCAGGTAAAACTGTAAAATACAAATGAGTTGCCATTTCATTAAGTGTTTTTATACATCTGTGTAAGTATGTATGCTCAAATTGCATGCTCATCACTATTTGCGTTATCTACTAAATTTACGAACAATTAATTTAAGTGATGTGGAGAGTTTTCTCGCGGAGTATGTTTATGCCCTTCCAAAAAGAGTGTGTCCATAATCAATATTGCTCCACAAATTATCCATACTGCTGTTTTATCTAAAGGTGCTGAGTTAGTCAAGTACCCTGCCTGCTAATATTCAGTCATCTAAAATATTTCATCCACAAATGGCATTCCATTTGCCCATGGAAGTGGATAGTAATTGGGGACATGCAAGCTTTTTTGGAAGAATTAAGAACCTATTGTATTTTTTAAATCCATATATGTTCATTTAAAGCAATTTTTCAAGAATTAATTGATTCAATGTGGTTTACCTTATATAATGTCCTCCATAAGTGCTCTATTTTTTGTAGATAAATGTGACTTTAGGGGGAGTGCTAACTCCATGGACCCTCACCCAGACACTAAGTCAATTGCTGGCACAAACAACATTAGAGGTCATTGGCGGAAGGGACATAATTAAACGAACATATAGTGTAAACTGAAACGACACCCATTTCAACAGATTCAGGCGAGATATCATGGAAATTCGTCGTACAATTTAACGGAAACAACAGTTTCACTTTTCTATAGGATATTTTAATGTTGTACGACTCAGCTCACGACATTTCAGCTCACCGAGCCATCATCGTAGGTACAAGACACATTTTGTCTTGTACCTGATGATGGCTCTGTGAGCTGAAACATGTTGTGCACATTAAAATATCTTGTAGAAGAGTGCAATTGTTGTTTCTGTTATAATACAACACCCATTATTGAGAGTCTCATGACAGTGAGTTCACTTCATTGCATATTAACATATTTATGTGTGCAGTTTTAAAGTAATAGTCATATAGCTTCAATATTTTTATGAATAATCCTAAAAGTGCTTAAATTCTCATGAGCATATAGTGCTGTTCAGAATAGGAGTAGTCAAATATTACTAATAAGCCATACTTCGAAGGACATGGAATTTGTCTTTATGCACAAGTGGTTCTCCTGTATTCAACATCTATACAGCTCTAAATATACTGTTGGGGCACGGTGACTATCCAATGGCAGCACTGAAGGGTAGGTAAAGAGAGAAATTAGTATGTTAGTAGTAGGAAAAGAGGAAAGGAATTTGAGCATGAATTAGAGAAAAGGATTCCTGAAATTATTTAAAATTTTTTTTTCCTCTTTGTTCAGAGCAGGTATATTATATTTATTTCTCTGCAACAATGCAGTGAATATGCATCTTGTTATGTCAGCAGTTTAATTGACAAATTTAAAGTAAAAATAGAAAATCAATTAGTTGCATGCCAGTCAAACTGTTTAGATAATATTATATCATCCCAGACCTTTTTGGCTTTATAATGCTTTTGTCACCTCTAGAAGCTGCATTTTACCCATGTAAGAATACCATGCGTAAACAACTGATATTGAATTTATTAGCTATCCTTGCTCACAGTTTCATGTACCCAGCCTTGAAAATACTTTGGTTATTCTAATTCTAAAAAATGGACAAGGGTCATTTTGTGTGTGTATTTTGGTTTCATTTCCACAATCAGGATATGGTGCAAGCCCCTTGCCCTAGGCATCACACAATTGTAAGTTTACCTTGTAGAATTCAGAATATATATATTAAAGGTGAATTTTATTTTGCAGAAGTATGTTGGGAGATTGGAATTGGCTGAGAGCAAGAATACTGTCCTACAAAAAGTTCTCCATGGAGACAGTGCTAGAGGAATGATTTTATATAGGCTTTACTTCCCTACTTCAGCTAATTTGCCCATTCTGATCTTGATCACTGTGAACGGCAATACCATTTGCACTGGAAATCCAAGTAAGTATCCATTTCTCAACTAATCATTGAATGAATTCTCTTTTGCTCTAGGATGGTAAAAATGATCACAGGAGTAAGATTAGGAAATATACTGCAGAACTGATAGATTTAAGAAGTCATTTTTTCCACGTACAATAAGCGACCATAATAGTTGTGATAGATCACTTGTAGGATACTGACTAGGTTAAATAGGTTTTTTCAGTAGTGCTCAGTATCTTAACATGAAATGTAGGTACTGACTTTGCATACAATCTCATGCATGATATACTCCTGCATGTCTTAGTGCCTTGTACCTAGTGCTATTTATCGGATTAATTATCGCTAAATATCGAATTAATATCATTTGTTGAATTTATAATACTAACCACTAGTTATATCTTGAGTGGTGTGCTGTCTTCTAGGCATCACTCTCCTTGCTTCTGGTCTGACTTCGTCCTATTGCCCTGACTGATTTTGGCCTGGGCCGTGCATTCGGGGGAATGTGCGAAGTTCCTATTTGAACTGGGATGAGTGCTGCATGCCTGGTGTGGAATCACCCTGTGCCACACACTCTAGTGGTGGCTTGTACAAAATTTTGTAGATGTAGATCTGAAATAGTCGTAAAGGCCTGGAGTTCATTTCTTTCCTTAAGAAAAGCATAATGGGACTAAATATCGTGTGTATTGAAAGTGTTTATGACCACCGCAATAGTTCTATTAAGTTCAGTCATGGCATTTTTAATTTTACTATAATTGGTTGTCACAGAGGTGTGAAAGTGATAATCTTCATTCCTTAATGATTGAGGGTATGCTGTGCTGACTTTGGAAATCTGCACCCATTGCAGAAATTGCCATCTGTATCCATCATATCCTAGTTGAATCATCACCTTTGCCATATTCTTGATATCATTTTTCCTCTTCTATTCTAATCAGACATCCTCCTCTCTATCATTATTTTCAAGCTTCCCATTATCCTTCATTACCTGATCCCATTTGATAAATCTGTCTCCTATTCTCATCATCATGGTTGTCTCCCTTGGCCACGTTGCCTCGTATTTTGTTGTTCAATTCTTCTTTCCATTCATAACTTGCTCTCCATTTTCATAGATACACCTGTATCTCAAATGTTCTCTGCATATTTTCATCCTCAGTCCTTAGTAACCTCCAGTGTACCAGAAATCTGGAAAAAACTGGAAACCAACTATTGACTTCCATTGAAAGTATTGTAAAAAGCTGAAAAGCAATTATCAACTTTCATTACATGTAAAAGTGTGTAGCATTACCATTATCTTTATGTTTGAAATATTTATGCTGGTTGTTAGAAGATAGGAGTTCAAGAAAGCAAATACATATATTGGTAAAAATAATGATGTTCTTGTGCAAAAGTATTAATTACTCTATGCTCTAAGCTGTATTCACAGGAATTTTTACCCTATATTAGCCATAATTCGATCTCTCTTTAGATACCGACTGCTGATTAGTATGTTTCTGGCTAGTATTAAATATCATTGAAACGTCTAAATACTGCTTTCTTTCACAGATCTGGCTCCATCTCATGGGCGAATCATCACTTCAATTTCCCTTGAGCATACCTTTTATCCATCAGCTAATGCTCTCAATGTGGACAATGCCTTCAATAACAATAACAACAATAACAGAGGTCAAACTTTCAACCAGAGAAATGGATTCAATCAAGGCCAAGGTTTCAGCCAAGCACAAGATTTCTATCCAGGACAAAATTTTAATCAAGGCCAGAACTTTGATGAAGGACAAAATTTCAATGGAGGAGCTTTTGGCGATAATTTCGGTGGTGGAAATCTGAGAGATACATTCAACAATCCCCAGATATCAGGTGATAATGGTGAGTTTCTTTTGAAAGAAATGTAAGAGTTCTGTTAACTAAAGCATCACAAGCAAATACAGAGAAAGTTGGTAAATGCAAATGTGGTAATAGGCCAACATAAAGGTATGGGTAAAAGTAAAAAGTTTTGATATGGATTGGAACTAGTAAAAATTTTATGCATATTGCAACTAAAGAAATTAAGTAAAAGTGTGCCTATAAAGTCAGGGATCGCAGTGCTGGTGTTGTGACTACACTGATTTACAGATTCAAGTGGAGTGGGTGATTGTTGAAAGACTATAATAAAAGGTATGAAAATAAATTTATTTTGCTGAGGTCTCTTTTGGCTTTGAGAAAACTTTGTATAGAGTTTAAAACATTAATGTACACGTTCCGCTGCAAAGTTCATTACGTGCTACATGAAGTTCTTTCTGGGTATCTCTTGCCCATAGAGTATTTTTTTCTTGATATGTTAAATACTTTCCTCCTTAATTTATTTAGTATATAGGTAATTGTATTATTTACTGTTTAGTGGTGTATTTATTTACCAGTATTTAATAAGGTAACTCCTACAATACCACTAATAAAATAGCCCATACAATCTGGTTTTTAAAGCTGAAGGGTGTGTGTGATGTGTGCTCACACCACCAAATCAGCAAAGGAAATGCACTGAGACTTTATGTAATCAACTATTGGAGTTAGATGCTTGTGGAGTAGTGAATGCATAATCCGTTTACCAGAGTAGGTTTATTAAACAGGTTGACTGCTGAGATTCGAAAAGAAAAATGTTTGAGAAATAAGTTTAGGTATAAAGGTGTTAAAATGCCTATTTCTCCATGTACACTGGTGTCCTCCATGGCGGGATAAGAAGGTACTACAATAGACACCAGTATCCACCATGACAGTGCACTTGTTAAGACTATATACAGGGTGTGATTTTTGTGAGTGAGTTTTGTGCTCTTAACCAGAGCTGTTGGACAACTACCATTTGGTCCACATTGCTGTCTTTATCCCCTCTCAGAACCTTCTACTATGACCAGCTGTGGAGGCAAACAATTTCCAGGGGTAATAATAATAGTAAGACGTCTTTATTGGGGCAATATTGAGACTGGGACAGTCCCTTCTGCCATCTAACCCCTCGTCGGGTACATACAATTCATTGAAATACAAAGTTTTATACATATATTTTGACATATGAGCAAAAATAAATTAACCCTCTTAGTGCTGACCCCTGCCAGCGATTCTAGTGAGAAATGCGGAGGGTAACTAGAATGAAATGTATCACTCTAAGAAAATAAATATTATAAAGTTATTGTTTAAAATATCCATATGCAGTTTTTCTTATTGCGTTTGCATTGAATTAGGTAATAATAAAAAAATGCTTATACTTCGTACAAAAAATAATTGTAATTATATTTGGGTGCAAAAGTCAAACAATATTTTGCCGATATATCGGCCCTCTGCACTTTACGCCCGAGATGCCAAAGTCGATATATCGGCCCGCCGCACTAAAAGGGTTAAAGAATACTGAATAAGATGTGATTCATAGTCAAAAATGAAATGTGTAGAAAGATATTTACATTTGTGGGGGAAGAACGTAAGGGTTATTAGATGGTCCTTGATGAAAGAACCCCTTGCAGGAAAACACCCACACATGAAGGGGGGTGTGAAAAAACCTGCGAAACCCTACTGATAGTTCAGCTAATGTTTCACTACAGAAAAAAAATGAAATGTGCATTTATAGCATAGACAAAAAATCGTAATAAGGAAAACATTATTAATATAGTAACAATCAAACAAACAAGTGCAGTAATAGTAACAAAATAAAGGGATAGTGTGGAGGAGAGAAGTGCGTTGAAATTCCTGGTCTTGCAAATAAAACCCAGCATGCCCTTCTCTTTGGTGTTTCCTGGAGTTATCAAATTGGGGTAAGCAGCAGGGAAAGGTGGTGTACTGACCGTCCAATGTGGGAAAATGGTGGGTCACCCTTGTCGCTCCCAGAAGTTTCAAAATACAATAGTTAATGTGACAAAATAAATGCTCAGTGTCATAATCAGGTGACTTTGGGACATTTTCAGTACCTCATGAAGTTACAAAGCTGTATCGAAGGGATGAAAAAGTAATGGGGGCAGTGGAAAAGGGATAATGAGAAATTAGGGCAGTGGTATGAATGGGGATTGAAGGTCAGAGGGGACATAAGGAGGAGGGATGTTTGGTAGAGGGGAAAGGGCTAAGTAGGAGACTTTCTAGCTGCTCCAGTAAGTCAAGCACACGGCTGTAATTTGAAAAACAAGAAATATTATGATGAAAATCACTATGGTGGTCATTGTCAACCAAAAATCACCTGATGATGATGCTAAGCATTGAAACTTGAGTTGTGTGTGTTAATATATTTGTGGCGTCGTGAATGTTACCAAAATGGATGTTTTTTTATTAATTGTTGTTTTTGTGTTAACCTTCCCATGGGAAATTGATGAATATGCATTAAAAATATGAGTGCTGGATTATATCTTGTCTGCGAGGTGAGAAAGCCAATAATATGAGCTGCTATGTTGTTAATATGCTGCCTCTGTACGCATATTTTGTCAAGAGTTCTATTCCCTAGTAGCAAGTAATATCTATACAATATCCATAAAGGTTTACCAATATCCAAAAGGCATTATGTCCACATTTAATGTTGTATAGATATTACATGGATATTAACCCAGTAACCACAGAAAGTTGCAATAATGTTGAAGGGTGAAAAAACCATAGGAATATATACTTTATAAACGCGTTTCGTGGTCATCTGAAGCGATTGAACACCTTTATACAGAAAGTGTTTTTTAGACTCTAAGCCGGTTTCTGGACTTAATATTTCAATAATCGATTCCTGAGTGGCGAGTTATAAAATACCAAAGGAAATGTGTTTCTAAGAATGCACGTTTCGAGATCGTCTAACATTCCAATTATTCAGTTTGTTCCCTTATAAGGTAGAAATGCCAATTATAACGGGTCCGATTCATTTTAGTATTCATTTTACTGTCATTCAAAAACTTTTCAATTTCAGTTAATAAAAATGATGTAGGTATAGTTAATCTAACAATACTTTTGCCAGTAAGAGTTATTCTACCTGATCATTGGTGACTATAAGTGCTTTAGGTGACTACTATAGTAAATCATCAATCAGTATCAACCTTTTAGTAATTTAAACTGCAATGCAAAATGCTGTACTTAGATAAATGTTTTTACTTCAATTAATTCCTTTCCCAAGGGAATGAAATACTTTTTCAAACTGGTGACTTATCTTCAAAGAGGAAATGTAATCACAAAAGTAGATTAATAGCAAAAAGATATGAAAGAGCTGACAAGGACCCTTTTTTCAGCGAATATCCGACTTGGATATTGTGTGGATGGCAACTGGCGGCAACTTCGGATATTGTATAGATATCCATACAATGTCTTTGGATGAAATTTGGATATTGTATGGATGTTATGGTTGGATATTGCGGATATTGTACAGATGTTGCATAGATATTATTTGCTACTAGGGTTCCCTAGGATTTTTAGAAATAAATTAATTTTGACTATAATCTTTTACTTCCAGATTTCCAATCGATACCCTCAACAAACACGAATGGGATGAATACATTCACTCAGAGGCCAGCCTCAAGACCGAGGCCGCGGCCGGTTCAGAGGCCACAAATTCAGAAACCTGTGATTGTTGAAGATCCACATATAATTTCGGAGGCAGAACATATCCCAGAAGAATCCCCTATCATGCACGTTCCACCATATATTGCACAAAATAGGACTCCTAGTGTTTATGAGCAGAAGTTCCTCAGTGGTCAATTCAGTGAGTATCTTCCTACTTTCCTGTTTCATGATGATAAGCATAGATGAGGAAGCATTTTTTTCTTCTTTATAATAATACTTACCATAAATCTTTAAATGAAAAATTGTGTAATTTTGAATAGTTATGTTAATCAAATACACCATAGATGTCATTGATTATGCTTGACTCAATGCATACTGCATTAAGAAACTTTGTTATTCACATGTAGAGATGGGTAAATTACTGTAATTTTCATTTGAGGTAATTTACTATGGAACATTATGGTAATTTATCGAAAGTTACCATAATTTTCCTGCAAGTTTTAATTTTCTGCCAGTAAGAGCTAATAGAGGATGTAATAGAAAATCCAATAGCAATAGTAAGGGGTTAACGATATTTTTACAATTTCTATTGCAGCATAAATGGAATAGAAATATAAAAAAATTAAAAACAGATACGTCGGGTCACATGGAATTTGGCATTCTTTTGTTTCGGCATTGTTTTGTTTATGAGAAATTATTGTTCAAACAGTTAAAAATGATGGTCCAACGAATATCTCACAAGTAAAAATATTCCACAAATGAGTTGTACGAGCCTTTATTTATCATTAAGATTGAATTAAATACATATAGAAATAGCTTGAAATAATTTTTGGATCATGTATATTGGTATGAATAATTTTAGAGACGGAAGTGAATATTATGAAAAATTACAGTAATTTCCAGGGGCTGAGGTAGATTACATAAAATACTGTAATTTACAAAATAAAATAAAAAACACTGTAATTTACAAAAATTATTTAGAGATAATTATCTGAGTGGTTCATCAATAATTTCATGTCAAAGAATGCAACAATCCAAACAAATTATCAACAGTGTAATAGAGAGGATGTGCTGCATTATTATTTCTGATGAAAATATTTTTTTGCAGAATCATGTGGAAAGCCATTGCTCAGTAATCTTCTTGTGGCCAAGGGTAAAAAGGTGAGGAAAGGGGCATGGCCGTGGCTAGCTGCTATGTTTAAGAAGAGTACCGATGTGACTGGACTCCGGTTTATTTGCGGTGGAACTCTAATCCTCGACACCTATGTGATTACTGGTATGTCATTATCTGAAGTCGTTGTGAGAAATTAGAAATTTTTGATCAAACTCTTAAATATAGCAGTAAAAATATTCAACAAATGAGTTGTACAAGCCTTTATTTATAATTAAGACTGCATTAAGTATATATTGACGAGGCTTAAAATAATATTTTTGAGTGTATCGGTGTGAAAAATATTCGAGACAGTGGTGAATATTCCCAAAAACATATGGTTATATCAATGGGCGTACTCAGCGAGGGGCAGGGGGGCAGCTGTGCCCCCCCCCCCCACCCCCCCCAGGTGCAAAAGTAAAATATTAGTATGAGACATGTAGCCAGAATAAAAATTAAATTTTTTTTCAAGCAAATAATTGTAATGACTAAGAATGCACTGCTATAATTATATATAATTTTCTTAAAATTTTGGTTTCATTCGCCTTTTCCATGCTAAAATGTTACAACCTGAACGACCATGGCATCCCCCCCCCCCCCTGGTTTTGCTCCTGGGTACTGCCATGGTTATATCCATGGGCTGTGGCAAATTATGTAAAATACTATGGTAAACTACAAAATTTACTGCGATAATTTTTAGGATGGTGTATCTCTAATTAAGAGAAACTAATGCATGAGGGTAAATCATTATTGGCTAAGTGCCTAAAGCAATCACCTTCATACTGCTTCACTACATTTCCATCACTGCTTTTGCTACAGTCTGTGGTCTTCAAAGAGTTTACCTAGTTGAATGTTATTTTTAGCCGAAATGATCATGCTGCAAATGAAAAAGTTGGATTTTAATTCCAATGCAGTTGAGACTTGGTCTGCATCGGCATGTAGGTATGCTATGGTGCTTTCCGATCTTGAATGATGGGTCATCTGGAGTATTTGATGTTGATTTCAGTTAGAAGCCCATGAAAGATATTTTTAATTTGATCCAGAATAAGTTTTCTCATCAAGGTGCTCAAATTTTTACGATGAAGCATTCTGGCGTAAATGTCCAAGTAGTTTACAATTATCCATTACTATGACCAGAGACAAATTAATTGTTATGAATAGATGCACTGAAATGCATGCTGGGATGAACAATGCACATTCATGTTTTCTGAAGTTACCAAGACTCTAATATCTGCAATTGTGACTTTAAAGGTCTTTACTAGAGAATAAGACATGTATATTGACAACAAAAGTCATACTAATATAGTTGTTCATGTAAAAAATTTTTTCTTATAAGTATAAGTTGTACCTAATATTGACAGACATACATTCATTTATATTAATATCCGGATGGAAAATTTTATCTATTTCACACAGCTGCTCATTGTGTGGCTGAGGATAAAAAGGTGGTGGACCCTGCCCGACTGCTTATGTATCTTGGCAAATTTAACTTGGAATCATGGACAGAACCTGATGTTCAAGCCAAGGATGTGCGGGCTATTTACGTACACCCTGACTACAGAACCGAAGGGAGTGATGCAGACATAGCATTACTGCGGCTCAGTTCAAAGGTTGTTTTTAACCAGTTCGTGCAACCTGCATGTTTATGGCCATTTCAGTCACAATTCAAGGGTGATAACAAGGACTACTCAGATCTAACTCCTTTGATTGGAAGACGTGGAACGGTAAGAATCCCATTCATTTTATTTATAGTATATATGTATTGGTATTTTTAGACTATGAGTATTTTGAGTGATATTTTGATTCACAATGGATAAGGCATTAATGAATAGAATAGAGGGTAATATATATATGTAACAATGAAGTTGAAGTTTTAAAAATAATATGATTGCTGACAATTGTTGCACTTAGCTATATATTAATTTCAACAATCATTAACACATTCCGGACTTAGTGCGGGCTATGCTCGCAGCCTCTGGATTTAAATGGAGGACGAACTGCGGGCTATGCCCACAGTAGCGTATATAAATGCGTATATAAAGAAGTACGGGCTACGCTCGCATTTGGTTTGATCTATAACGCAGCTTGGATGTTTTAGTTACTGAGAAATCCTGTAGATGGCAGAAGCTGTTCGAATTTAGCTTCAATTTATCTAAAATAGTATAGCTATCACAATTTTACAAAAGTCCACCAAAAACCCCAGTCTAGCGTGCAAAAAAAGCCCTTTAAACCTCAGACTGGAATGTGTTAAAAATTCCCCTGCATTTAGTTGAATCCACTACCTGTTACTAAGACACTAAGTTTACATAACTAAAAGTGACTTCAGGCTGGAACCACAGGCCATAGAATATCTAGGAACATAACAATGCAAGATTCAATTATGGAAGCAACCAAAAGCTATGATTTTTGAAACAATTGTAATATCTTTGCACAGACATATTGTTATCCTCCTTTGTTTCGCCAGATATTCACAATCTAATCAATTATTGTGCATGTATCACAGTCTTGTAGACTGATATATACCTCTACTTCACTCTGGTTTGGCCACACCTTGAATATGCCTTGAGCATTTGAGATCCTGAACATTCAGCCAAAAAAATTAATTTAATACAAAGAAAAGCTGCATGGTTTGTTAAAACCTGCTACAAGAAAACATAGTGTTTCACAATTTATAAAGGGATTGAGGTGGGAGCCCCCAGAGACTCGGAGGCTAGATTGGTTTGCATGAAAAATTCAGAACAGGTGTGCTTTGAGGTGATGCAGAGAATATCATTTTGATATCACACTACATTTGTGTGTCAGACAGAAGCAATAAAGTAAGAGACATTCATTACCAAGCAGATGCGTACAATAATTTGATTTTTTCATGCATGATAATTTAGCGTAATAAAAATGGAGCTCCACTTAATACACTCCCTAAACCTCAAAACAATGCCTGATATGGTACTGATGTTATCCTCGATTTAAAAGCAAGCATTAATTAATAGTGACAAGCAAGTGCTTTAAGACTAATGACTTATCTATCAAAAAATGGAGGGAGGGGTTCCAACCCTTCCATTTTTCTAGGGGCACCAGAAGTCTTAAGAACACCATTGGCAGTGTTTAAAATTGTTCGAAAGACAATAACATTGAGGGATATGTGACAAATGAATTATTGCTAATTTTTCCTGGATTATGGGCAAATTTCTGAATCCTTGGTAAAATCTAGTGATGCGCATAAAGAGGTGAAACAAGACTTGAGTATTATTTATGCTGAAGAATTGTGCAGTCTTTCTTTATGCAATGACTAGATCCTTGAGAGCAACCATTTACCACTACCTTCTCTCTCCTTTAATGTTCATTGATCAAGTTCTTAAGAAATGACATAATCAGAAAACACAGTGGTTGGTCAAAATAGATAGTTCTATGTCATGATGATCAGTTATATTGTGCTACCCTACTGGCTAAATCATCTCTGAGATAAACTATTGTGCAGGTTGTATTTTAGGAAGTGTAATTTTTGTACAGGTGCACATCCCTCCATGCATTCCATTTATTAATCTACAACGCAACTTAAGAGCAGTAGCTCTGTTTCACTTATGAAGAAGATCCAGATGCTTGACAGAGACATTGCAGTTTCTTGCTGTTGACTTAGATGTAAGAGAGGGAAGTGTGCAAGATTCGCTAATACGGCTATGCCGACAGGAAAATCCATCTAGTATTCAAATTGTAGAATAAGCTCAATAAAAACACATGATATAAGGCTCTGCATAATTTCCATTAAATGTTTCTTTACTTTAATAATGAAACAACGGCTAATATGGAATGGAAAGTTTCTGGTTGTTATGTGTCTTTTAAAGGACTCCCCATTGTCGAGTGATTGCTGCTGACAATTGGCAGAGCAACGAAGAAGAGTTATGGTTTCAATCAATTTGTATCTCTGTTTGACTGTATAACCTTTAATAAGTTGTTGCTCTTCTTATTAAACTTCCTTTACATACAAGAAAAACTGGACAGTCTTCCTTCCTTTTTGGTGACAATACGACTAACATTTTCCTTTTATGTAATTAGATAAACAAAAAAGGTTTAAATGATCACGCCGCAAACAAAGGAACGATGATATTGCCTTTAGCATAACTGGGGTATGTGAACTTGCTTACGCTGCTTACATTCATTACATTTCAACACTTCTTGACCCTACAAACCAATTGATATCCAATCAATCCAATCCATGATATCCAATAAATCCAATTGATATGAATCCAGTGTCAGAGGAAATATGTGCATGAGGCAACTATTTTAAATTTTTTTATTAAAACTAAATGATATAAGTGACCCAAATAGTGCTTAAACTGATGTTTTCATGTTTTTTTTATCGATACATACTTGTCTTTGGTTGAAGGCTAATTACTATTATAATTTTTTTCTTCAAGGTAATGGGTTGGGGGAGAGATGAGTTTGGCAGCATGGTGACTAGTGAGCCAAGATTTGTGAATGTTCCTGTGGTGTCCCAGAGGGAATGCTTTGACTCCCACCATGGACTAAGGCATTTTACTTCAAACAGAACCCTGTGTGCTGGATCTCGAGATGGTGCGTGTCAAAGAATTTACCCTCTGTTTAGTTTTGTATGCATTTTCCAATGAGCTGGTGTAGGAAGAAATTATTTTTAATTCAATTTAAAAAAAATTAAACTCATGCAACTCTAATTTGATTTTATGAATATAATGACTTATTGTCCTTGTACATCTGACATTGCCATGGGAACAGTTTGTTAAGTAGGATAAATAGACTTTAATTAGTCATGATGTTTATTGTCAGGTGATGATAACATTAAGTATTTGTTCAAACAAATGAAATAAAGACTTGTTCATTTGTTGAGACTTCAGAAAAAGTCACTCAGCTCTTAGAAGATATCTTCTGGCCAGCACAAGGTGGTGCATTTCCCATTAGAACACTTGTCCACAGTATATCATTGTTTTTCTCTAGTCATGCATCATTGAGGCTCTCAAATTTAGTCGATGTTAGACATGTCCCCCAAGAGACTTCATAGATGACTAAAATAGTCTGGACATATTTAGTGAAAACTTTTACTTAACCACAAAAAACACACACAAACACAAAACCCGGGTTTCAATACATAAGTATCATCTGCAGTTGCGGGACAAATTCAGGAACTCTCTTATGCATTGGGGAAGAGGAGAGATTAGGGAGGTGATTATGGGGAGTGGAAGAATGGAGAAAAATGGGGGAGGGAGAGAGAGAGAGGTGGCAGGTATCAATGTGCAACTGCTTCAAGGATAGGAGAGGGGGAAGGGAACTAGCATTCATGGACAACACACACATCAGGGTCTTTAATTTTTCATAGAATTTCTAATTGCTCGAGGGCATCGAGCTCACGTGTGATTATGTGTGTTATTTGTGGTTAAGTAAAAGTTTTCATTAAATATGTCTATTGAAACATACCACCAAGTTAACAAAGATACTGTTTTATTTGTTAAGCAGTCTGTACATGAAAGTGTTAAGATGATGTTTCAGTACTTCAATCTATATTAGAAATTGTGAGAATTTCATTATGCAAGTGAGTTATAAGAAATGAGTCAATGATTTTGTTCCAAAAGAAGCTCATTACTAGTTGTCTGTAACGTAAATTAATAATTAACCAAACTTATTTGTCTTCACAATTTTTTATGCAGGGTGATTTATCATAAATATTTTCAGTAAGGAGCAATAGAATACATCGATGTAGAGCAATACTATATCCAGAAAAGAAAGAGAACCATACAAAAATACTGGTCATATTCATGCTTATTATGTTGCGTTGTTTAACCAACCTGACCAGAGAGCATAAAAATAATATACCGAACTACCTACATGTTTGCATGAAAATCGATTCATGTGATCGTTTTCAATTCTTACTTATAAATTGGAATGTCAACTTAGTTTTGTGTGGAAAAAATGGTTTTCTGTGCCTAATTCTTTTGAATTGGATAATGCTTTGATTAATTTGTAATGTTTTGAAAATATTTCTTATCTCTTTCTGCATAGGGTCTGGTCCATGCAATGGAGATAGTGGAGGTGGTCTCATGTTTCTGATTACTGACGACAATGACTCCAGATGGTTTTTGCGTGGAATTGTGAGTTTATCCCTGACTGATGCAAGCAGAATGTGTGATCTAAAAAATTATATTGTGTACAGTGATGTGGCTAAATTTGGCGACTGGTTGTCACGGTATATTGATCCCAATTGGTTGGGTGGTGCAAAAACTGGAGATTCATTAAGTAGCATAGAGGAAGAAATGAACTCTAATTGGGAGCCGATTCCATTCAAAACCTTATAGATACAAACTATCTTTCAAGGGAGTGAACTACCCCTAATTATTTTGATCAAAGTGACTTAAAAGTTAGTGATCTAACAATGAGATATTCTGGTGAGTAACGAAGTTTACTGACAATCCAGTGTGCTGCTGGAGTGTTGCTAAGTCATTACTGCCAGCAGCAATGATCGGAAGTGACAATCCTTGAAGAGCAGTGTGTGGTGTATTCCCTCGCAACTATGACTCAAAGTGATTGGATGCATTCCAATTCCCAAAGTAAGCATGATTTTACCATGGGACTTCTTCTTGGCAGTATCAGAGACAGTGTGTCAGGATACTCAGTTGTTTAATTAGTCATAACCACTAATGTGTCACAGATAACCTGGCACCAGTGGAATAAGTAAATGAATCAGGGTTTCCCAGTAGGCTTCCGCGGAGATTCTGACTGTGGGCAGCGATTGTTCCGGGTTTCCATCCGCGTGTATCCATTATTTCGGACAATATTTCGCCAACGTTCCAGTTGGCTTCCTCAGGTCCACTGAAGAAGCCTGTCAGTGGACCTGAGGAAGCCAACTGGAACGTTGGCGAAATATTGTCCGAAATAATGGATACACGCGGATGGAAACCCGGAACAATCGCTGCCCACAATGAATCAGGGTGTCTTCTTAGATATTATAAAATGACTTTCCTGAGCGAATGCCTGAATTGGGTAAATCTGTAAATATTTTATCACGTTGACTTGAAATGCATGTCTTACTATGTACACCTTATTAAGTACAAAATTATAGATAAGCTGCAATTACTTTCTGCATTTGTTGTATGATAGTGTATATATGTACAAACTGCGATCATCTTTGCTGAGAGTAGCTCTCACAAAAACCCATTTTGGTTACGGGTATTAGACTATTGTTATGGCTGGATGAACAAGCAGCTAACCAACATTTTATACGATGAAATTGTTAAATATATTCATTTTTTGTCAGGTAGCTTATTCATAATATAAAAAGTAAAGCAGGCATAGTGGAACAATGCAAGATAAATATGCCCTGACTAGATCAGTATTCTGTAACTGTATACATATTTGCTGCTGGTATTCGTGATAAGTGCTGTATAAAGTTGAATTTATTTATTAAATTTATTTTGTTAAATTTTATCATTATCATTCATCCAATTGGTGAAAAATATGTAACTAAACAACATGGATGTTAATGAATGAGAATGATTGAGAGGTGTCTAGGATATTTCATGAAGATTCATTGGTTTCAAACAAATGCTCCTGAGTGGATGAGTGGAGCAGTATCTTAATGCCTAGTAGAGGTCAATCAAGATTTCTCCAATAGTTCATTTTGATACAGAGTTTTCCTTTGTGGATCATTATCACTGGAGTCATCTGATTTGACACATTAAGACAGTTTGCATGGATGACTGGTGGATTTGAGCATTAAAATACTCAATAAACATATTTTTGCAAGCATAATTTTGTCTATTGCTCTTATTCAAGGCTTTGTAGATTTAAACATTGAATATAAGAGGCATACTACTCTCATAGAGTACAGGTTTATCATTTATAATTACCCCAGAAATACGTTATGGATATGATGGGTTTATGGGTCTGTCATCATCATTGGTCATTCAATCTTAAGATTGGTTGACTCCTGCCTTTATTATCAAAAGCTAGGTCCCTTATTTCCTGGTCACTCTTCCTGTGTGCTTTCCTCCTTGAATTAATTCATGGGTCTTCCTCTAGGGTCTTTTCCCTCTATTTTCACCTTCAATCATGTTCTTCACAAACCCATTTTATCTCAGGGTGTTTCCAATCCATCTATTCTTCTTTTCTGAACGGTGTTCCACATGGTCCTTTCCTCTTCTACTCTTCTCTAAATGTCATCATTTCTCATTTTGTCCATCCATTTTATCTTCAGCATCCTTCTTCAGCACTAGGTTTTGAAGGCTTCCATTCTTTTCTGGTCAGCTTTTCTAATAGCCCATGCTTCCGATCCATAAAGTGCCATGTTCCACACAAATGTTTTCACATACCGTTGTCTGGTTTGTACTCCTATCTTCTTTAAGTGCAGCAGTTGTCTTTTCCCCATGAATGCCTTCCTAGCTTGGGCTAATCCATGCTTGATGTCCATTTTATTACTTCCGTCCCACGTTATGGCACTTACAAGTTAGGTGAAGGAATCTACTTGCTCTAAATTAAATATTAAATAATGCTTGCTCTAAAATAAAAAAGCACAATGCTGACTTGTTCCAAGAGACGTAGGCACATGAATGAAACACAAGTCCAATTCCTCTGAGCCATTGCCCAGACCTGAGTCAGTCGCTAAGGGACAGCAAGAAGGCAAGGCCGTCTGTTCTCAAAAGGAAAAGCGTCCTGAGGGTTTGAGATATGATGGACTCAACACTCATTGTAACATTCTTTATTCGCAATCGGAAATGACGCAGGTGCAGAGGAAGCAACTTCGGAAGCATCGTCTGTGACGACTGTTGATAATGCTGAGTTGGACTCTGTGTCGGCTGCTTTGAAGGTTACCATAATTTATAAACCATCTGAATTTCATGTGAAGCGCATGATTGATTTTCACTGTATCCAAAATAAGAATATATAAATACTATGACGCATTAATTTTTAACATTACCTTAAAACAACTTTAATTCTTAGAAATAATCTGTATTAACCCTTAAGTAGGCGCACCTCACTTTGTGACGTAAGTGGGTGCGTGGGGTCATTTAATACCCCATGTGGAATTGTTTATATCTTCACCAAATTTGTTTATTTTACATTGAAATTTTTAACGCTGGATATTTAAAGTAGGATAATTCAACATATGTACCTTTAATTTTTTCCTTTTGGTTGAGCTAATTAATATGATCTATTTTCTTCTAATTGCTTATTTCACTAGATATGGGTACATAACTCATCTATTTTATTATTTACAGATCTTTTCATAGGTAAATAAAATTTCTCGTAATATATTTTATTCTAAAAGAGTTATTTAAATAATTTTTGCTTAAGGAAATAATCTATAGTGATATTTCATAGCAAAAATTTATGTCGAATTATGTTCAATTTTTTCTCTCTGAATACCACACTTTATCATCTAGAGAGTTGTTCATTATTGATCAAACATGTATTCAAATCAAAATATCAATTGTTCAGAAGTATGCAATATGTAAATAATATTGTTTGTTCTTTTAATAGTTATTAAAACATATTTCATTAATCACAATTAAAGGGGCAAATATAACTAAATACTATACACTATGCTATATACTATACATATAATTATATACTCTGTACTGATATTGAGGATTACAGCAATAAGTTAAAAAGCAATGGAAGATTAAAGTTAGTCATATTTATTATGTTCATTGAAATGATCAAAACAATAAGCGCAGGCAGTTTTCATATGTTTTAAACTCATAGTTTTTGAACAGCGGCTGCAAAATTGGTTTGTTTTTAGTCCATATTTCAAGGGCAAATGGTACACCTAGATCTTACTTTCGCATCTAACTCACTGTGTCCCAAAGATGTTGACCCAGAAATTTTTTAACATTTCTCACGAAGAGATCTAGGTACAGGCCCTCTTCCTGTTCTTTTTCTAATCTGTCCGTGAACGAGTTCTCGACCAATCTCTCTGAGAAATAACTGCAGAACCAGCTTACTATAGGGATAATTGGACATATAAATTACTTGATGCATTGATGCCTGGGATATTTAGAATCCAAAAAAAACATAATTAAAAGCCAATGCTTGCAACGTCTCGCGGTACTGTAAGTCGCACACATTTCGTCTACAGTGTCCTCTCCTGACTTTGTAAAATTATAGTCATCAATGATTTTCGGCTTACGCATTTCTCCAGATCAGATCTGTCATCAATTGCAGTATCATGATGCATAGAAGAAATCATTATAGTGTTCCAGTTTTCCTTAAGAACGTAAGATAAGAGTGTCAAGTGTTTCTGAAAGGCAAAAATGCTAGTTCCTACTGCTCTATGCTTAGCATTAGATCATTCTCGCGGAATTTCAACCTTGTTTTTCCTCTTCCATAGTCTTTGTGTACAACGTTCTGGCATCCGTCAAATTAAAAACTTAAATCCCATATTTTACTGGCTTGCTTGGATTAAACTGACGAAAAGGACATTTACCTCGAAAAGGAACCAATTGCTCATCAATTGTAGTTAGCTCTCTTTATGTTGTAATATTTTTCAATGTAAGAGGTAAAAGTTTCAAAAACATTTCGCAAAGCAGTGAATTTGTCATTCTCACGTCTTAGCGGTCAGTCTGTTACGTCATCGAAGTGGACGCAATGCAAGAGGAACAAAAATCTATTCATACTCATTGTAGTATAAAATATTTTATTATAAACCCGTCTCTATCCCATAAATCACGGTTATTTTGATGTCCAGAACGAATCGAACCTGACAAAATAAGAACTGTGAAAGCCTTCATCTCCTCTTCATCAGTCAATTTTGCATCTCGATCTCTTCTAAATAGCAAAGCAATTTGGGAGAAGTAAATATTTGTGCATGTGGTAACAATACATACAGTAACATCATCTAAAAATATTCTGTTGCAGTCAGTGGGGGTTTATGCATTTTTTGCCTGTAGTAATGGTCCCGACGATTCAGACACAATGTTCACTTGTGGGGTCCTAACTCTGAGTGAAGGTGGAAGTCTTTTCCAACGCGTTACTTTGCCTTTTCCAACAAACTCTAATGAGGATGACCTTTTGGGAGAGTCATTGGCACAACACACCTCATCATCAGATACGTTGTAATACATAAGAAATAGCTCGCGGTGTGCTTCTGACACCGCAAGATTCTGCTTGATCTCAATATAACTTTGCTATTCCATCTACAATGTTGCAGGTCTTTATAGCCTCGCACTGCTTACATTTTAATAAATTTTGAACCCTCTATAAGGTTGAATAACGCCAGCACTTTAGTTAGAAATGAGAGGAGGGTAGCGTACAAGGAAGACGAACGCAACACCTGGTGTTTCTGGCACACTACATTTGTAACGTTGGTAGGCGTGTGGGGTATAAAAAGACCTGAATGCTGAAAAATATTTTTTTGCGTGAAATTGATCCATTAAAAAATAGAGGTTTTTTATTTATCAGCTGCATGTAGGGATTCTAGGAAGGTACTGGAAAAGTCAACTTCGAAAGTGATTCATGTGATAAAATATTGCATTTCCTAAACCCTTGGGGTCTTTAAAGACCCCACACGCCTACTTAAGGGTTAAATATGTACTGATAATTAGCATTTAGCCAGGTGCAAGCGGCCAAACATTGTAAATAATCTTCTACTTACCTTTTAAAGCCTAGATATGTTTGATGTTTTTTGCATACAAAAAATTATTTTCAATAATATTTATAAACAAGTCTTGTTATTGAAATATATGTTTCCCTGTTAGCCTGCTCTATGTCAAAATATAAATTACAGACGAATTTAGGAGTGTACCGATTCAAAAGCGCAGAAAAATTGTACCAAGTCAAATTGATTTCTGGACCGTCCAGCGTTGCATAATTGCAACGTTCGTGAGGCCCTTGATAAATATTTGCTTTAAAAGGTGTGTGTTTCCTCAGAAAGTAAGTGAAAACAAAAAAATCATGGATAATTCTTTAAAATTGCAATGAAAAATCCCTGGGTGTACTAAAATAAGTGAAAAAGTTCTCTCAAGGCTGCTTTTCATGGTACATTTTATTGTACAAAAGAATGTACAAATTCCTTCATGAAGGAAATTGTATCGTGTAAAGCAGCAAATTGTATGATTCTCTAAATGACTTAACAGTAAGTAGAACCAGCTCTAATTCCATTCAGTTTGTTTTACATTCTATGATACATTTGTTTGTACAATAAAATATACCATGTAAAGCCACCCTCATTACCCCAATGGAGATTCGTCATGGGAGGTGGTAGTAGGCTTTTAACATAATCTTCAATGCGACTGTAATTTTATATATTTCTATCTACATGTACATGTACTCATTACCCTGCAAGCCACTCTAAGGATGTTTGGCAGGGTGTGACTTATCACCAACATGAACTAAAGTGGAGAAATTAACTTTCATTAACATGCACAGTACTATAGGTATGCTACATATGCTACAGAAACTACGAAAATAATCTATAATGTAACTTTGGAAACATCACACTAGGGTCATTTAGGGAAAAGGTAGAAAAGATATTTAAAGCTGTATTCTTTTGTGAGTCAAAATTTCTCAGTAGACCATTTTATTTTTTCAAAACAGTGTAAATAAAAATTATTTCATTTTCAAATACGTATCTTTATGGAAAATGTCACTGAAGGAAACTTGTGCAAGGCTATTTATGATATATCCTGGGATTGAGTGGAATGGGAGAAACTGCTTCACTTCATGCCCGGCTTCCAGTTCGTCACCGTCCTTTCAATTTTGAGGTAAACTTGTAAGAAGAGAAGAAGGCTGTCTGTCATCTCCGGATACCGGGCCTTCACATCAAATCTCCAGTCATTCCCAGGGACGTCATCGGGGAAGTTAGTTTCAGCTGGGCGATAATTCTTCAAATAATATGAACCCTGAAAATAGGAAGAAATGTTTTATTTTTTAATAAATTAAATAACTTAGGAAGCACGCTAGAGGAAAATGGGCATAATAGCAAAGACATATGGAAGAGAATAGCGCTAGCTAAAGAGGCGTTTAGTAATAGAGGGGAGCTGGTGACGTGGACATAGGGTAAGGACATGTAGTAGAGGCTGGTGAAGAGCTAGATATGGAGTGCGGCGTTGTATGGGCCAGAAACGTGGACCTTCAGAAAGGAGGACGAGAACAGGCTGCAGGCAATTGAGATGTGGGTGTGGAGAAGGATGGAGAAGGTGAGGTGGATGGAATGGAAGACTAAAGAGAAAGTGCTGGAGATGGTGGGCGAATATAGAAAACTTCTTAAAGAAGTTCAAGACTGGCAGAGTTGGTGGCTGGAGGACATAATAAGGGTTGAGGGTTTCCTCAAGAACGTGATCGAGGGAAGGATGTTGGGCAAGCGGGAAAGGTGAAGGAGGAGGATCGGTTTCATGGACAGGATGAAGAAGGACACAGGACAATGCACAGGATGATGAAGTCGTATGCTGAGGCGAAAAAGGATATCATAGAGAGATAGGCCCCTGAATGAGTTGAAAACAGGGAGGAGATTCTCTGAAATTCAACAAAACTTTCCTTTACCGGTAGAATACTTTTTTTAAAATCTCTAATCTCTGAGGTAACATCATAAATCTCAATATAAAATACTCAGGCGATTAGGAGTTTGGATTTGTTTTCCACTTTTTGAGCAAACTTCCAAACCGACAAATTAACTTGGCTCCCAAACTAAATTGAAAGGAGACTAAATATGACATAGCGCACTCAGAAATAATTAAACATCTCCTTGCAGGTTATGATCGGAGTTGGCATTCTATGCTTACATTTGGAATTGATAATAGCGACAAGATGAAAATGAACATGGTTAAATACTTAGTTTTTTCTAGGGGCATGGAGGTAAAATTACCATAATTAAAAATTAATCTTCTCAAACACTCCCATAATACATTCCACCATTTCACCACCCAAAGCCTCATCTTTAATACTTCAAAACGGCTGGTGCCTTAACAATCCCTACCACATTCCCATGTAGCGGCTGCCATGATTTTGGAGAGATTTTGGTATCCGCAATACCAGAGGACAACCAACTTTCTGTTACTATCACTACATCAGCGTCCGTGCTTAAAATGAGATGGTGAAAATCGGCGACTTTGTTTTTTCATTATACGGACGGCAATTGAGGACCACTGTGGAAATTGAATCCTTTGGATAAAACTTACAGTTCTCTTGTAAGATCTAAGGCGTTCCCGACAAATACTCAGAATGTGTAGCTCTTGAGTATCCAACCAGGTGATTGTGGTTTTTGGCACCGACGTTTCGAAGGCGTAGTCTGCCATTGTCCTGATGGATAGGATCCTGCCATCGTCCTGATGGGTTTCCTACATCACCCTGAGGACGATGGCAGAATACGCCTTCGAAACGTCGGTGCCAAAAACCACCATCACCCGGTTGGAAATCCGAGAGCTATACATTTTACAGTTCCCTTGTTTAGAGTAGTTTAGGTCAATAATGGAAGTCGTTTTGTATGTACCCCAGCCACGGTTTCTATTTCTTTCGGAAATTGAGACATTATGACATTGAAACAAGCCCCACTAGCAACCATTAGCTACCATTTTACGCCTTTATTTTTGTAACGTACTTCATGAACTACTCTCTGCTCTCCTCTCTACCCTAAAAAAAGGCGTAGAGTGCTCGGATAACCTACCCGCTACATACCTAGGGACCACGGCCGTGTAATGGACTCCAGAACGGCTCCAACACGATCGGATTGCCGGCCGAAGGTTTACGGAGGCTTTTCAGAAATATTTAAGTTGTTAAATTAGAATTAAATTTGAAGAAATGTGCGATTATGAATTTTTGGAATGGCTTTCCCCGGAATAATTATTGCATCAAAGAAAACAAAATATGTAACGTAGATTCAATTAAATACTTAGGCGTCACCATCACTGAAGACATGTCATGGGGGAAACACATCAGGGAAATAACTGGCGTAGCAAACCGTAGATTATGATTCGTAAAAAGAGTTCTAGGCAAATGCAATGAGAGAGTACGAGAAAGAACCTATTTTACACTTGTCAGGCCTCATTTAGAATATGCCGCTAGTATATGGGATCCGTACGAGGAAGGTATGATAAAAGAATTAGAGCGCGTGCATAGCAGATCCGCTAGGTTTGCTAAAGGCCGTGATGATAATTGTATAAGTGTTACGAGCTTAATAGAAGTACTAGGATGGGAATTACTATCAGAACGCAGGTTAAAATTTAGGTTAAACCTTTTAGGTAAATTCGAAACAGAGTTGTTCACAGATGACGTTAGATATATATCAAGAACCCCTGCGTATTATGCTAGGTTTGATCATATTAACAAGATTAGAGAGCTAGATTGTCGTACCGATAGATTTAAAATGTCATTTTTCCCTCGTACTATAAGAGAGAACAATAGGCAGCGTAGCAAAGGGATAGGTAGGTGAAATATAGTTAGAGTAGTCTGTAGTGCATGATGCATGTAATAACAACCAATAATCCCTTCCTTATTATGTAGATACTAACCATCTAGCTCCACGTGACCCTATTTTCTAGCATATCTCCCTTAAATGTCCTACTTGCACGTCAATGGTTAATGTTTTGTGATCTACACCCCCTGCCACACACCCTCGTGGTGGCTCGCAGGGTATCACGTAGATGTAGAAGTTATCATAACGTTCATTACGGTTTGCAGATGATGTAGTGGTATTAGCTGAAAGTGAAGAATGCTTATCAAGCATGTTGAGGGAGTTGAAGGCAGTCAGTAATAGATACATTATGAACATGGGTGAAAAGACAAAGATCCTTGATATGAGCAGAATGGGAACTGATGCCGAAGTCATGCAAAATGGTCAAAGACTCGATATAGTTCAGGAGTTTCAGTAACTTGGAAGCAAAATCACATCAGACTGACGTAGTGCCAAAGGTCTTATCTGCAGGATTAATCAGGCCAAGGCAGATTTTAATAAAAAGGAAAAGGCTCTTAACTTCCAGCAACATTAATTTGCGTTTAAGAAAACTCCTACATTCAAGACATTAGCGTGGAGTGTCTTGCTTTGTGAAAGTGAGACATGGGCACTTGATGAGATGTGGTGCTATGGAAGAATCCTCTGAATATCATGGTGGAGAGGGTGACTAACGAAGCGGTACTACGGAGAGCTGTTGAGGTGCCACGTCTGTAGATCACAATGAGAAAGAGACGAGACACCTGGATGGGCCACACGATAATTAGTAATTAGGGACTATTATGAACCATTATAGTGGGCTTAGTTCAGAGCAGAACTGCGAGAGGCAGACCCAGAAAGGTACATGTCGAACAGATTGTAGAGTATATGGGCTGCCATTCCTACTTGGAGTTTAAGAGGTTGGCTCAAGATTGGTAAATTAGCGTCGTGTTTCACTGGAAAATAAGGTTGAATACTCATGGGGAACGCTTCAATTAACCAGTCTTACTCCATAGGTATCGAGAATGGCACACTCCCATAATACAGGTCACCATTTCTCCTCCCAAAACCTTACATATTTACACGGCTGGTGTCCTAACACCCCCTGCCACACGCCCATGCGGCGACTCGCAGGGTAGTTTGTAGCTGTAGATAATTCATTGTCATTGGAATTGTCATTCCATTGCCTGTCATATCAATATTCATAGTCCCGATTGTATTCCGAGACGACCGCGCCATTTTGGGGATATGCTGCTTGAATACAAACATTCTATGACCTTAATTCTCTGGGAATTCCAAATTTTAAAGTGAAGGTTTGCTTGCTGGACGCTGAGACTAATCGGTTACCGCAAAATTCCCCAATAGTGATAATGAAGTTGATCAAACTTGGCAAATAATTTGATTGGTGGTTGGAATCAATTTAAAAATTGAACGCATGTCCCATGGTTCAATATTTTAATCTCTAATGGCCAGTTGCAAGAATATTTAAATATGGAATCAATAGTTACGGGATCAACAAAGTTATGAAACTGATAAAAATATTCGGGTTGCAGGAACACATCTACTATTTACTTAACTTATTTACCAGTAGTTTATAGTTCGGATATTTAATCTCAACTTCCACCACCGTATAAAATTTACGAGAGCTTAGCGTATGATTAATTGCTAATGCACATAATAATTAGTCAGTAAGAGCAAACAAACTGGTCATTTGTATCAATACAACTCTTCTATCAAGTAATTTAGTCTCCAAGCGGCTCATAGCGCATCCGCCATCTTGGCTACTTATGGAACTCGTAACTTCATGCCATAAGTTATGAAACCAATAGATTTATCGAATGTTTATGCAACACTTATTGAATGGTTGCTATGGTTTATGGGTCCCATAACTTTATAGGATACATATGTGTCGTTCCTGCAACTGGCCATAAATGGTGCGAATTTGCGGGTGACTCCGTAAAAGTGGAACTCCGGGGCTAGTCCCGGATAGCTTTAAATTTGTCTCGAAATGGCAAAAAAAGGGATATATTTTTGTCTCGAACAGCGTGGTCGTCGGTACAAGCGCAGTATCTTTAAAAAACAGTCGTGTTGAGCACTTCTTACCTCCACTATGGGACATTTCGTTTTGAAGTTGGTAGTTTCTGTGTCATCCGGTGATACTATCATGCTTCCAAACTTATCAAACAACATGCACAAGAAATCTTCCTTGACTTGTATTCCACTTAACATGTATTGAGGTCCAATCTTTTCGTAGCCTTCGATAGATACCTACAAAGAAATGAAAAAAGCGACGTAAAATTAAATATCCAGAAAAAAATGGCGAAGACTTTTGATGTGCACCTTTTACTTCTGCATCATGAACTGAACTTCTGTAACATGAATGATAGTGTTTTTACCTTTCACTCAATCGAGGGATTTTAATTAAAACACTGGAAAGTAGAAATGGAATAGTCAAGCCCTGTTACTCGCTGAATTAAACTCTTTGTAGCAACATCTAATTACAATAAGGAGAGTAGATTTAGCAATAAAGGAAATTAACTCATGTAAATGTTTTCAAATTCAAATATTTTATTTATATTTTTATGGCTATTTACTTAGCCCTTGTCTATTGATTAAGTACGGGAATGTCTAATGGAAAGCTGTCGGCATCATTCGAATTCCGATGAAACATCTTAAGCATTGGGACAATTACATCTACCTAATTAGCATGCATGTGTTATTTTCGGCCAGATGATCTTACACACAGACATTCAATGCGAAGATTTACTTCTTATATGCTAAAGCAAGTGAATCTAGTTAAGCTCTGAGTAATGTTTTTATTGAAAGTTGTGCAACAGCTGTTTAAAAAATATCTTTATCGTCCTCCGGAAAAATTTCGAAATTTCAACTTTACTTGGCAATCTGGTGCTCAATCAGACAAAAAATGTCGTTTTTATATTATTAAATGCGGTAGCTTATACTTCATTAATTAGATTAGATTAGATTTTATTTGTTCCAGAGACATTACATGGAATGTATAGAACACGTCATAATTCAACAAGTATATAAAAAAAATATTTACACAGAAAGACTCATATAAATAAATCCCCCACTTTGTACAGACATTTCTCGAGGAGAAAGTTATGTAGGAGTCTTTTGAAGACATTCAAAGTTGTCACTTTTTTAATATGGCATGGGATTACATTATATAATTTTATCCCCATTACTTTGGGACCCCGGGAGCACTATTTAAAATTCTGTAGCATTATATGCAAATCCTCAGATCTTCTGGTGTAGTGGTTATGAAAGTTATTATTTTTAGCAAATAGAGACGTGTTAGATCTAACATATAGCACAACATAATAAACATAAATGGACGGCACAGTTAGCAGACCCAGTTTTTTAAACAATGGCCGACAGTGTGCCCTGAAGGGGGCATTACTCATAGTGCGTACAATTTTTTTCTGAATCTTAAAGATTTCAAGTAGCTGGGAAGTTGCACCCCATAGAAAAATGCCATAAGAGATCCGGGAGTAAAAGTGGGCAAAGTAAATACAATACCAAGACCTTATTAAGTATGCTTTCCTGAAAGGAATATCTAACGTAGAAAGGCCATCTAATAAAGTTATGTTGAACTTGCAGTGGTTCCACGTTCCTTTCATTTCACTGACTATAGTATTTTGAAATGTCGTTAATTACCGGATGAGATATAATATGATTTGTACTAGAACTGTCAGGCATCCATACCTCATGGACCGTGAAATTCATTTCGAGAATTCCATAATATTTTTCTTTGCCTGCACGTAGCACGCAGACTTGAGAGCTTTCATTGGTTTTGTAAGGATGATGCACTCATTTTTCGCTACTTAATGAGTATCATAATGTACAAACCCCCCTTGCTTGCTAACAGCAAGCACCCATTTACTCGTTTTTAAGTGTTAAATCATACATAAACACTCCTGAGTACACCAATACTGACAGCATGCTTCAGCACAGATAGCATATAGTAGATAAGAGTTCAGCACAGATAGCATATAGTGGAATGTAAGTATATAACTATGTTATTATATATGCATCACATGAATGAGTATTTCATTAGTGTTGTAGGCTTGTATATGGTAATGAAATTATTTGGGTGAGCGTTAGCAAAGATCCTCCGGGATCAACTGGTGAATTCATGATTGTTTCATTTTATGGTAAACTGCGGCATTCCGTCACGCCGGCGAAAACATTTTTGTGAGTTACTCCCGCACTTGAAGAAAATGACAGTGACACCATTACGTAGTGTAATAAATGGTCATTTACATAGCGTAAAACACTCAAATCTCACACGTTTGCTTTCGAGATATTTACGTCACAAAGGGACCAATTACGAAAAAACACACTTCACAGGGTCAAATGCTCTCAATTTCTAGTGGGATTGAATAATTGGCAAGGTAAAAATATGAAAAAAAGCGCAAAGTTGGTATAATATGTGGCGTGGATCCTGTATGCGATACGTTGGCTGAAAGTGGGCGAAAATAATTTTTCGCTGCTGTGACGCAAGTCGCTGTTTCTCCATGTTTTAAATGCATAGTTTGCTGTCAAGCGAAGCTCCGTCATCCGTTACTTAAACTACAGAATAACCTTACCAGAAGATCAGGCCGTGGGTCCTTTGTTATATTAAAGGTTCCCGAGAGCACAGTACTGCTGCGGTTGTATTTAGCCATTTCGACGCCGGAGAAGTCTCCAAAATTCTCTTCATCGTAACTGACCACAACGAATTTTTCAAAATGGAGCTTGTAGTTCCTCTGTTATGAGATAAAAATCAGGCATGAGCGCTAAATAAAGGATAAATATAATGTTATACAAGTAAAAGACGTGAAAGAAAACGATAATTCGCTAAATAAGGATTAAATTTAAGCGAGTGCCACCACAAGGCTACGTCTTCTCAAAGGATTGATCATTTTTGGTGTCTGCAAAATATAATTTTTTTTCAAATCCCAAATAAAATATTCAAAGAATAAACTTATAAAAATAAACTTTTTAAACCAAATTAAACATTTAAAAACATTTTAAAATATAATACAAAAGTAACATTAATTCAATAATTTTTATTGTAAAAACCAAATATAAGTGATAATTACTCTTGAACCTTATTTTTAACTATAGCTCCATCAACTAATTGCCATATTCAATAAACTTAATAGTTGTAGGCGAAACTTTGTGGAATGTTACCGCAGACATGACGATAAAGAAAGATCTCTTAGCAAATCGCACACTTAAAACTTTCATTACCGACCTGCTATTACCTTTTAATTACCGGCCGAACCCGTTACTCATACGCTCCTTCTGTGCATTGCCCCGAAGTGCGAAAACAATCGCTGCACACGCTCCTTTGATGAATTTTATTTTAGGTAGTAATTGTACTCTTTTTGGTACCTCACCATTTTTCCATCACCTTTCATTCATAAGGTCCCTTTTCTCGATGCACTGAATTTCTTCAATGTGCCCAAAGAGATTCCAAGACATGGATGGCCCGCAGCCCGCAAGTGGCAACAACGCTCAAACCTTCACCACCCCTCTCCCGTAGGCAGCCGCCTTACCGCTGGCTTGAGCCCGCTAAAATACTCGGTTGCTTATTAACTCGTTAAAAATTGATATCACTATGTGAGTTTACGATGGGAATTGTTATTAAATACTGCTTTAAAGAGCTTCAAAACAAGACCAAGATCTTGCTTCTACTACTTTTCATAACCAAGAAAAAGTAGTTTCATAAACTTGTTAATAACTTTTTTAAGGTACAATAGAAAGAACTGAACGTTTGAAGATACATTTCAATATGTTTTTTTCTACATAATAATGCAGGTTCATTTGGATTAAACTTCAAGTGTATTCAATATTCATTGTCAAAGAGAGCGCTCCTTTCGAAAACGGCAAAAAAACCGGCACTTTTTTTGTTCTCGCCGGAATAAAAAATCGAAGGTGTAATGTAAAAATAATCGGCAACCACAGTTAAACGTAAAATAAAACGAGATAAATTTTTGCGTAACTCACATTCGTGTTGGTACCGCGGTTCATTTTTAATCAGTATCCAAACTCGAGTCTACATAATTTTTGCACCGACAGGTTTCCAATGCCTTGCAATAATTTTCAATGGCCCCTTTTGTAGAGAAAACTGAGCATGTCTACTGGAGGTGGGACTGACTGTGAGCGAGTAGTAATGCATCAAAGTGCAGGAGGGGACGTTACACCTCTGTTGCATATAAGGTGGCACTGACCTCCAGCTGCATTTGTTTAGATATGCTATGTAGTTTTAAACTCAACACAATCACCTTTGAAAATGATTGCAAGGCAATCGAAACCTAGGTCGGCAATAAAAGTTTTGAGTGTGGAATTTACTAAGAGATTTTTATTTTCCATCATGTCTGCCATGTTCAAGATCTATTTAGTTACTGAAACCATGCTGAATAAATTACAAAATTACTTGGTACTTTTTCACTGTGTCTTGTTCTTAGTTGATCGTTTTCGTCGCATAGGCGACATCATCAAGCGTCAGAACTGAAGATGTCGCCTATGTGACGAAACCGGTCAAATAGTAACAAAACACTGTGAAAAAGTACAAAGTTATTTTGAAATTTATTCAGAATGGATTTGCACATAGCAAAGCCTATCACCATCGTATTTATACTGCAGCCATGGTCGAAATTAGCAATAAGTACGCATGAAGTACTGAGATTTCGCTTTTATTAACATATCATGATTCAACCAACTTAGGCCGGAATTAGTTCCTTACATTAATAAACATATACATCATGAATAATCTGTACTATTTCACAGGTGGACGTCTTAGCATTTTTAGGTGTACGATAGCTATTTCAATTTCCGAGTCAAAGGACACCTGATACCAGGAATCCCAAAGTAAATTCAACATTACGATGCGAACTCTTTTTAACTCAGGAGAACCTAGCACCGTTGCATATTTAGTACAACCTGGAAGTTTTCTCTTCCCATTCATTTATTTAGGGTATGCGGAATACGCTTTATGGGTGGGACGAATAGAGATAGACAAACGAAAGAAATCGCTTTGGAAAGTGGACCCTGTTGTGGCGAAGTATGTGATAAAGGTACTGATGTATACACCCTACTCAATTTGACTGTTGTCACAGGGAAATATCAGAAAATTTTACATTTAATAATTAAATTCTAAAACTGTAAACATAAGCGTTTATTGAGGTCGGACTTTGCACATCAATGCGAATGACCTTAGTCGTCGAAGCACCCTAATCACTCTACTTTGCACATCAAAGAGATATTTTTGAAATAATTTCGTCGGCTCCGGTGGCGGCGGGGTAAAGTCCTCGCCTGCTTACCAGAGGGTCGCGGGTTCGAGTCCCGCCTGGGTAGAATATTTTCTGCCCAGGAAATCCCACCCAGGATGTTTGTGTCCCTTCCGTTGTTACTGTTATTAACCCGACATAAATTGGCCCATTGGGCTGTATTCGGAATAATGAAGATTAAATAAAATAAATAATGAGAAAACAATGAAATTGTTACGAACAGGTAACTTAAGAGTTCGAAAGATAGGTTGAACACGGCAGATCTGTAATGGATAAATACACCAACCATATGGCGAATGGCGCCTGCATTGGCTACACGTGCCTGCCTGCCTCGTGCCTGATTCATGACACTGATTACAGTCCAACTAGTTTTCAATCTTTGTAAAGTCATGGATTATTTTATTTAATATATTGTTATTAGACCGACGTGAGAATCAAATCGTTTGAGGAAAGTTCAGAAAAAATATTGATTGCCAATATTACTAATGAGAAACCAATGCATGTTAATAGGACATAACGATAATATAGAGACAGGTGGCTCATTAACACAAGCCGTGAAGTTAGCCGATAGCATGTCGTGTAATGAGAGTCACTTAAATCACGAGTATTGTATACTATTTTATAGCTCGCGTGACTTAAATTCACTTTCATCTTCACTACACTAAACAAACACAATGTAATGAGTGAGTATAGCAAATCGAAATTTTCAATGAACTCTACATAGTAACTGGTTTTTACTTTTCAGTTCCAGGTTGTTTTTAGAGCTTTATGGGTGCCATTCTATGATTGGGAGAATTCGAGCCAACAATTTGTTTTACTGCTAGAGGTTTGTCTCTCTATAGATGGGAAAATTTGAGCTATCTATTGTAAGACCATCTTCCAAAATGTTTTTTCCGGAACTTTTTTTTAATAAACAAGCCAAAATCACTAATTCTGTTTATGATGTGGCAGAGGATAAATTTTAACTTTAACAGTGTCAACTTCGTCCACGTTTGATCAAGTTCAATTCATCGAGTCCAATCACACGAATCGAATAAAAATGTTGCCATTGCGAGGAATTCCATCGTCGAAGCTCAGTTTAAATCTGAGGGAATTCCGCGAGTAATGGCATCGGAACGAAGATTACCTGTCCTTTTTAAATACAGATATTGATTTATAGTACAAGATACAACAGAGGTTAATTCAAATGAGTCTCTCGTGTTTTATAATTATAATGGTGCAATGGATGGTGGCTCAAATAAGTTAATATTTTTTTATTCTTAAAGTACTTATAAAACTGTGTCGTCTGACGATAAGGTCTATTAATGAAGTTGTCATCAGCACAGTGCAATAATGGGCTACTTATACCGCGGAAAAGTGTGATTTGAGTGCGTAGTTAAGTCACGCAGGGCTGTAAAAATAATAACGTTTCTCAAATTTGATGGAAAAAATTGTATTTGGAGTTGCGGACGGACAAATGTGGAAACATTTTTTTCGATAGGCGATCATGCCTAGAGGTTGCGAGTTACAAAAAGGATATCAGCAAGAAGTCATGTATCACGCATCGATTTTCACATTAAAGATGGACGCTGAAAGCCGGAATAGGCTAGATTTTTTACGGGATTTTAACTTCGACCTTTTTTTGCCACTAAAACGGCCTGGTAAAAAAACAATTTCTTGATTTCTGTCAGTGAAACTGGCTTACTTCTGCTGAAGCTACGATGAAGAATGCAGAGCACGCCAAGTAGACTAATAACTGGTTTGAATTGATCCAAGAGCTCTGACTTAATCTTGTCCAAGGGCCCCGGGATGAGTGTTTGGCCGCCATAGCTGCACGCTGATGAGGGATGATCGAGTGCTGGGTACTCAAATCAGTGGCCCTTCCTCGCTAGATGATCTGAAACGATACGAGGAATGCATATCCTTATTAGGTATGAATTTGGAGGATAGATATTATGCCGGGCTATGAGGATTCGGCAGTACGATAGGGCTATGAGGGTGCGTTATTTTCAGTTTTTAAAAGAAATATTTAGTGAGAGTTTAGACTGGAAAACCTCTCAGATGCGATTCCTCATCGAAGTAATTTTCATCCACGTGAATCATCGCCACCCAGGCAACGATTCCTGCCTTTGATCCCTTGAGAATTAGCCACTTAAGTTTTTGCAAGCATTCATCCCACTACTTCCAGAAAAATTGTGGCAATAAGAAACAAAAAAAATGCTCAATCAAGTATCACATAACGTTGCAACATTTTTAGTCATTTTTGGTGTGCCAAGAATGCATTATGAGAACATTAATACTTCTATATCTACATCAACTTATTACCCTGCAAGCCCACAATATGGTTTTTGGCAGGGAGTGATTTATTATCAACGTGAACTATAGTGAATAAATTTCCTTTCACCAGAGACCAACACACTATGAGTATGCTACAAATGCTACAGAAATCACTGAAATAATCCATTATGTAACCATGTAAACGTGACACAAGAGTAATTCAGAGAACATGCAAAGTATGGTATTAGTATTACTCGGCAGATTTGGAAATAATGCATAAGTGGGCATCTGAATTAATCAGCTAACTACCAGTCAACTAACCTAATCCAAAGTCTTAATGCAGCCATTATGGTTACTTTGATCGCGAGAAAAACTAGATTTTAAACCTTTCCGCTCTACAACCTTCCCTTGTTTTATTCTCATGATCTGATCTACCATAGTATGTTGGAGTTCGTAAGATATTGATATATTTATTGATAAATATAAAGTTAATAATAAGCTTGATAACGAGGTACAGTTAAAGAACCTCCAAGCTCTATCACAAAAGAATTGAAATAATTCTTTAACGACACAATTGGCATGAGTGTGGAGCCATCAGGTATAATTTAAATGGGATTTGTGACTTCAGTAAAATTTTATAAATCGTATAACTGAAGAAACATCACGAGTACGACAGAGTTGATTTCTGAATATGATATTTGATTGATCTGTGATCCCATGATTTCATTGCAAGTGGTTACTCGGGTGATGATTACTTACAGAGACAGGGAATGTTGCTGCGTCGACCGGCGCTTCAGAATGCATCGCGAGGCCAATCGACTCTCCGGTTTTAAAAGGACTCGGACGGAAGCGGAAGGCGAAACACTGCGCGCGTCATTACCTCGGGTGAGATCCGTCTGTAATTGTCGCGATCAACTAGTTACTACAAGTTTGACCTCATTTTTTTCCGTGTCAATCTCAGCGGCGAAATTCATCCAGGGAAAAATTATCAACGGGGGAGAGAGAGAGAGAGAGGGAGAGAAAAAGGCAAATAATTTGCGGATTGATGAAAGAAGGATGTCAAAAAAAACTTTTTTACTTCTTCTGTAAATGACGACATGTTTCCCTCCCAGCATTGCGAAGGGCACACGTGTTACTATTTCGTGAATGGAGGACGTGATGTCACAACTAGACAGGTCATCTCCATGGAAACGAGCAGCATTAATTATCAAACGGAAATATGTTTTCCGGTCGTAATGAGAGTTAAACACCGAGCAAATAATAAGGCCCTGAGAGAACGTTTCGATGACGGCCGTGAGTTGCATTAAACTCTACTTCGGTGTAAAATGAAAGAAAATGTCCTATGATGATAATTGCAGCTATTAGTATATAACTACACATATTTCGCGGCGTGCCTTCATTCAGTCATTATGGCCTGATGCAAGTTACATACTTAAGTGCAGTGAAAACAGTGGAAGGTTTTTTAGATGGAAGAGTGAGGACCTATTGTTACCCTTCTTCTTCTGTTATCAACCCATGGGTTGGTTGGCAATAGCACGCCATTCCGCTCTTTGCTCAGCTTTCCTCTTCATTTCACAATATGAGACGCATCCAGAGTCATTGATGATCTGCTTCATATAGCTTAAGCTAGGACGTCCTCTACGATTTGTCCTCAGCTATTAATTTTATAAAATCATTGCATCGTAGAATGTGACCTATTAGTTTAAGTCTCCTTGTCTGTATCTGTCTCCAGAGACTTCTATTTTCTTGTACTCTTCTCAGGACTTCCTCATTGGTGATTCTGTCTCGCCAGCTGATTTTCTGCATCCTTCGATAGCACCACATTTCTAGGGCCTCTAATCTGCTCTTTTCATGTTTCCCGATAGTCCAACTTTCACACCCGTAAAGGGCCACACTCCAAACATAAGCTTTCATAACCCTCTTTCTTACTTCCGAACTAACATTTTTACAAGTCAGTAGAGTCTTTTTAACATTGAAAGCTATTTTTGCTAGTTGTATTCTATTCTCAATTTCTCGTTTACTCCTTCCATCTTCTGTCACCTTACTTCCCAAGTAGTTGCATTCTGTAACATGTCCTAGTTCTTCATCATTTAATTTAGGTATTTTATTAGGTATTTTAGATGGAAGAGTGAGGACCTATTGTTACCCTCATGCATCAGAAATTCTTTTGCAACACAATGTTGGAATTGAGTTTGTTAAATGCGTCGGAATGAAACTGGCCAACTTCCCGGGCTAAACGTATTTGGGAAATAAACAATTGATATTATTGAGAATTGGGATTCGTAAAAAGTGTACTCGACAAGCTCGAAGATTAAGTGATGGAAATTAGTCGCTTTTCCCATGTTACACCCGACGTGCGTACGTACGGACTGCTTGAAAAGTGCGACGATAAACTTAGAATAATCAGCAACTTCTCCCTTGTGAGACCCCGCTCGGAATACGCTGCCAATGTTTTGAATCCTCATGCGTTAGGCTTAAAACAGTGTTATAACGCGTGCTGAGAAGCTTAGCAAGATACGCGAAGGGCCGTTATATTAGTCTCGTTATAGTGTTACTGACCTCCGGCATCCGCTTGGCTTGGTAATCACTTTTAGAACGCCGATTGAAAATTAGATTCAATCTTTTCTGTAAATTCAAAAATACCAATTAATTTTTCGACGAAGTCGTGAATATCTTAAGAAATCCAACATACTACAGAAGATCAAATCATGAGAATAGAAGATGGGAAATAGATTGTTGAACAGATAAGTTAAAAATGCTGTTTTTCCAGCGATGAGATGGCACCGTCTAATACAATCGTATGTACGCGATCGCTTAGGAAATCTCAATTCCTGGAAATTATCTTCATCAATGCCGTAAGATTTTAGTTTGATTAATAAGACGCTTTATCAGTTAATGCTTTATTAAAGTCAAGAAAAATCACGTCTACTGGAACGTATAGATGAAACCATTGAGGTACCTGGTTTTTCATGCCCATCACCGAGAATTACATCTACATCTACGTCATACCCTGCAAGCCACACAGAGGGTGTGTGGCAGGGGATGCTTCCACACCAGGCATGCATGAATGATACGGTAGAACACCGAAATTACATTGAAACCCGCGTACCACACATGCAAAGCACCAATTAAAAATCTAATAACCAAGAAACATTCAATCGTCAATCGTTCCAACATGCAAGGGATACAAAGACTACTACTACAGATTCAAAATATCATGCATTAATAAGAACATCAATATTTACATCATGCATAAATAAGAGAGTAGAGAATATAATGAGAAAGATTTACTGCCTGCCTATGTCAATACTCGAACTATTCATGACGGCGATCACAGCTGTTATGGTCCCGAATGGTACGCGGAAAAAATGACATTTTATACCTATCGTTTCTACAATCTAGCTCTCTAATTTTATTGGCGCAATCTAATCTGCCGTAGTACGAAGGGGTTAATAGTATGTTTTTTACGTCGTCAGAGAAATGATTTTCCTGAAATTTAGTTAGGAGGTTTATCCTATAATTCAATCTACGCTGTGATAGAGATTCCGATCGTAATTCTTCTAACAGTCCAGACACACTAGCCAACTTATCATAGCATCGTTTCACAAACCTAGCTCAGCTCCTCTTCGCTGTACGCGATCTAACTCTGATATCAACCCCGTTTCGTATGGATCCCATACACTAAAAGCATATTCCAGATGAGGCCTAACGATTGAAAATTAAACTTTTTCGACTTTGCCAATGTAACGCCCATATTTAAAAGTGGTGATAAAGAGCAGCCATCAAATTATTGACCGATATCCCTAACATCTACCCCATGTAAATTGAATTGAACTTATACTAATAAGCTCAGTCATGAAACACCTAGATATGCAGAATTTGCTGATAAAAGCACAACATGGATTCAGGAAAGGAAGATCCTGCGAAACTCAACTATTGCCCACGATATTTTAGTCTCCGGTGACGATAACGCTCCAGTAGACGCGATTTTTCTTGACTTTAAAAAAGCATTTCATAAAGTATCCCAGAAAAAATCATTAATGAAACTAAAATATTATGGCTTAAACGACGAAGTGATTTCCTGGATCATAGAATTCCTAAACGATTGTGTGCAGAGAGTAGTATTTGACAGTGCTATCTCCAATGAGGTTAACGTTACTTCGGGTGTCCCACAGGGAGTGCCATAGGCCCACTTCTGTTCCTTATGTTAACAATATTGGTGAAGTAGTAGACAATAAACTCCGACTATTTGCAGACGATGCTGTAATGTACAGGGGAATCCGTAGCGTTAATGATTAAAAATTGTTATGATCGTAGTGTTACAAAATTGTAGAGGGAATTAGGGTGGGAACCACTATCCGATCGAAGGGAGAAATGTAGGTTAAATCTTGTACGAAAGTTTGATGTATACTATTTTTTGCCGGACTATCAATATATTTTACTAGAGCCAAACTATTATGGTAGGAACGATTACAGGAATAAGGTTAAGGAAATAGACTGCAGAACCAATAGATTAAAAATGTCATTTTTTCCACGTCCAATAAAGAACCATAATAGTTGTGATAGATCAGTTCTAGGATATTGACTAGGTTAAATAGGTTTTTTCGGTAGTGCTAAATATCTTAACATGATAACATGCAGATACTAACCTCGCATGCAATCTCCGGCATGATATACTCCTGCAGGTCTCAGTACCCTGCAGTGCTATTCATTCGTCGCATTAATAAAACCAACCAGTAGTTATATCTTGAGTAGTGTACCGCATGGTAGCATGTTCTTCTACGTATAACTCTCCTGATTTGTGGTCTGACTGCGTACCGTTGCCCTGACTTGCTTTTGGCCTGCTCCTGGCATTCGGAGGAACGTGCGCGGTTCTTATTTGAACTGGGATGAGTGCTTCATGCCTTGTGGAATCACCCTGTGCCACACATACATCTACATTTACGTGATACCCTGCGAGCCACCACGAGGGTGTGTGGCAGGGGGTGAAGATCACCAAACATGAACTATTGACTATTGATTGACTATTGATTATTGACATGAACTATTGATGCAAGTAGGATATTTAACGGAGATATGCTAGATAATAGGGTCACATGGAGCTAGATGGTTAGTATCTACATAATAAGGAAGGGATTATTGGTTGATATTACATGCACCATGCACTACAGACTACTCTAACCATATTTCACCTACCTATCCCTTTGCTACGCTACCTATTGTTCTCTCTTATAGTACGGGGGAAAAATGACATTTTAAATCTATCGGTACGACAATCTATCTCTCTAATCTTGTTAATATGATCAAACCTAACATAATACGCAGGGATTCTCAATATAATTCTAACGTCATCTGTGAACAACTCTGTTTCGAATCTACTTAAAAGGTTTAACCTAAATTTTAACCTGCGTTCTGATAGTAATTCCCATCCTAGTTCTTCTATTAAGCTCGTAGCACTTATACAATTATCATAACGGCCATTAACAAACCTAGCAGATCTCCTTTGCACGCGCTCTAATTCTTTTATCATACCTTCCTCGTACGGATTCCATATACTAGCGGCATATTCTAAATGAGGCCTGACAAGTGTAAAATAGCTTCTTTCTCGTACTCTCTCATCGCATTTGCCTAGAACCCTTTTTACGAATCTTAATCTACGGTTTGCTACACTAGTTATTTCCCTGATGTGTTTCCCCCATGACATGTCTTCAGTGATGGTGACGCCTAAGTATTTAATTTAATCTACGTTACATATTTTGTTTTCTTTGATGCAATAATTATTCCGGGGAAAGCCATTCTTTTTCCAAAAATTCATAATCGCGTATTTCTTCAAATTTAATTCTAGTTGCCATCTATCACACCAATCATCAATCGCATCTAAATCCTCAGCTAAAAACTGTCTGTCCTCTTCATTTCTAATTTCCTTATACACTACTGCATCATCGGCAAAAAGACGGAGCTTGCTATTTTTTACAACTGTATTCAAGTCGTTTACGTACCGAAGAAATAAAATTGGGCCTATCACGCTTACCTGGGGCCATAGTGGTGGATTGCACGGTATTTCGTAGATGTACTCGACTCCGTGCATCGTCCTCATCAAAGATTACTACCCCTAGGTCCTCACTCACCTCTGCCCAGAGGACATTGCTCGAGTCGAGTATTGAAACGTTGGTCAACAAGAACCCACTCACCCGAACGGAACCCCGAGATTACTTTGAGAAAGTCATCTTAATTTTGTCATAATTGATTTTCGCCTTGTGGAGCCTAATACCACCAAATGCAACTGTAAAAGTATTAATCCATTAAATTAAAATTTAAAAGTTAAAATCCATTTGGATTCACAAAATCATTTAGAGCATAATGGAAAATGAACTTTCTTCGGACAAATTCTTTTGATCGAAAAAGAGGGAGTTTGGCAACAGAGCGTAGTGAAAACTCTTTTGTTTCCTATCTCGAAACCCTCGAAAGAGAGGGAAGCCTCAGGATGCGATGCCTTTTGAACAATAAGCTTCGTTCGACGTGCGGAAAAAAACCGCACTTGGAATAACTAGTAACAGACTGGAGACGAGAGCATATTTCTACTTAGCTCGGAGTTGGCCATTTTGGTATCAGGAGGAAGAATGAAAACACAAGATCCAACTGCGGTAATGAGAACACGTAAAAAAGGAGCATAGAATAAGTAATAGTAATTTTATTGTGAGGATTTTTTTGTAAGCTTTGTGATTTTGGGGTGTTTTGATAGAGTAAACCACTAAAGACTTGCGCCTGGCATTCCGGGGGAATGTACGCAGTTTCAGCTGGTATGAGAGCATCACGCGTGGTGTGGAATTACCCCGTGCTACACACCCTAGTGCTGGTGTGCACGGTATTTCGTGGGTGTAGATGTAAAGACTTAATAGGTGCTCTTGAAAGTAGGAGTAGATTGCAGAGATAAGGGTCTCAATCGAAACGGCATAGGGGAAAGTGGCTGGTGGAGAATCATGGTTGGTAGTATTAGGTCGCGAGGCAAGGCAAAGGTTTCTCGCTGACGACTTTCTATTTTTAACATTATCGTCGAGATAGTGGTAGAAGCGGTATAGTTAGAGTTAGTATATAAATTAGAAGAACAACTGGTGAAGTCATTTAGATTCGCTGACGATCAGGTATTGGTGATTCGGTCATCCAGAGGATATCAGACAGAATTTAGGAACAGCGTACTTGCAATAGAAAATCAATGTGAGAGATACGGAATGTAGATGTATCACAAGGATATACATTAATGAGATATTCTGGGATGATCAAGAGAGCGACATTGGCCATTAAAGCAGAAGGGCAGAAGCAGGGACTGGCAGAATAACCTAATCATCAGGGCAGTTCATTGGAGGAAAATGAACCCAGAACTTAGGACACAAGGAGGGCTGTCATGGCGACCCAACGGAAGCGTAGTAAGAGTAGTGCTAACATGCTGTTTTGCATGTTCCCTGAATGGATATCGAGTCACGTTTACATAATTGCTATATAGATTAACTTAGTTGTTTCTGTAGCATTTGTAGTATACCTATAGTGTGGCGCATGTTGGTGAAAGTTAAATTCTGCATGTTGATGATAGGTCACCCCCTGCTAAACACCCTTGAGGTGCCTTGCAGGGTAATATGAAGGAGTAGATTTACCATCACGTGGTATGGAAGAAAAACAACGGGCATCTAGCGAAGGATAGCCCGAACTAAGAAAACATTCTAGGTAAAAAGGAAACAGCAGTACTAAAGGAAGATGGGGTGAAAGAGTATTCGGTAGGGGGTGATTTATCGCTCACATCGACTATACATCTACATCTACGTAATACCCTGCGAGCCACCACGAGGGTGTGTGGCAGGGGGTGAAGATCGCCAAACATGCACTATTGCCATGTAAGTAGGATATATAAGGTAGACATGCTAGAAAATAGGATCACAGTTTATTAGTTACTACAGTAGATTATTAGTTATTGCAAGTAATTGCAGTAGTTATTACAATATAATATTAGTTACTACAGTATAGTACAGGTTAAAATCTACATAATAAGGAAGGGATTATTGGTAGTTATTACATGCATCACGCACTACAGACTATTCTAACTATATTTCACCTACCTATCCCTTTTGCTACGCTGCCTATTGTTCTCTCTTATGGTACGCGGGAAAAATGACATTTTAAATCTATCGGCACGACAATCTATCTCTCTAATCTTGTTAATATGGTCAAACCTAGCATAATACGCAGGGGTTCTTAATATATATCTAACGCCATCTGTGAACAAATCGGTTTCGAATTTACTTAAAAGGTTTAACCTAAATTTTAACCTGCGTTCTGATAGTAATTCCCATCCTAGTTCTTCTATTAAACTCGTTACTCTTATACAATTATCATAACGGCATTTAACAAACCTAGCAGATCTCCTTTATACTATACCAGACTATAGTGTAAGTGTCCAAGCTAAGACGGCATTCATGGGAAAAAGACAGCTGCTCTGCTCAATAAAGATAGGACTACAAACCAGGAAACCATAATGTGAAATCATTAGTGTAGAGCGTGACACTCTTTGGATCGGAAGCACGGACCATTGGAAAAGCTGACCAGATAAGACTAGTAGCCTTCAAAATATGGAGCTGGAGGAGTATGTTAAAGATAAAATGGACGGAAAAAATAATATTTGCTGAAATGTACAGAAGAGTAGAAAAGGAAAGGACCGAATGGGTAACTACGCAGAAAAGAAGAACCATTTAGATGGGCTGGACACACCCTGAGACACAATGAGTTAGTGAAGAACATAGTTGAAGGAAGGATAGTGGAAAAGTCCCCAGAGGAAGACCCAAGAATAAGTTCATGGATCAAATAAAGAGGAAAGTATATAGGAATTTCTTCCAGGAAATAAGGGAACTGGCATTATATAGGGTGGAGGCGAGGGGTGCGCAACTTCAAAAACAATTGTACACCGCATTTCCATTTCCATTCATTTCTGTCCATTTCTATCCATTTATAACTATTTCTGTCCATTTCTGTCGATTTCTATCAATTTCTGTCCATTACTAACCATTTCTGTCTATTTCTATCCATTTCTAACCATTTCTGTCCATTTCGATCCATTTCTGTCGATTTCTATCAATTTCTGTCCATTACTAGCCATTTCTGTCTACTTCTGTCCATTTCTAACCATTTCTGTCCATTTCGATCCATTTCTGTCTATTTATATCAATTTCTGTCCATTACTAACAATTTCTGTCCATTTCTAACCATTTCTGTCCATTTAGATCTATTTCTGTCGATTTCTATCAATTTCTGTCCGTTTCTAACAATTTCTGTCCATTTCTAACCATTTCTGTCCATTTCTATCCATTTCTGTCCATTTCTTGCCTTTTCTGTCAATTTCTGTCCATTTCGCGACCATTTCTGTCCATTTCTAACCATTTCTGTCCATTTCTTGCCTTTTCTGTAAATTTCTGTCCATTTCGCGACCATTTCTCAACAAGCGTACACCATTTCTCAGAATTGCATACCCCTCGGGTGGAGGGCTGTAGTCAAGCAATCTTTGGATTGAGCGACCAATGATGATGAGCATGTCTCTCGCATAGTCCCTCGGTATTATTTGAATAACTTGCATATACATTAAAAGTATAGCTTTCTTTGATAGAATTATCTTTGTTTGCAAACAACTTAAATTTGTATCAGTACTTACGTCCTTTCACGAACATTATACACCACAATGCTTTTAACAAAATCGAAGTTAGCATTGATATATTCCCGTCCCTCTCGCCTTCTAAATTTTCCCTGTTGTAACCAAATAAATGAACACAGTTTCATCATTAAAGTTTTAAGAATAAGATCAAATAATGGAAAAATGAGTGACGGACTCATATATATTTCTTCTGTCAAATTATTGGCTCTACAAATATCTGCATGAATTCATGGATTATTTATGTATTGTTTATGAAAATATATTGTTTTACATTTCAAATGATGAGTTCCTTAATATCCAATAAAAACTGTGAATAATAGTTTTGTTATACCATATATTATTTTGGGATATCATATCGTATAATATTGCTGACATGTACTGAAGTCACACTTTATGAGCATTGAAGAGATTGAAGAAGATTGATGAAATTGAAGCTCGCACTTGCAAAACCATCATATAAATGTTTTTTTTTTTTTTAAGTTTCATGCTTATAAAACCAATGGAAAACACATTTTAATATCATGATCATATTATTAAAGTACTTTTTATGCTCATACACACTTTAGGAACTCTATTTTAGAAGCACTAAATAGGAATTCCTATTCCTTGTAAAGTTTCAAAAATCCCGCACTGATTTACGTCTGATTTTTCGACTGTGTTTTTTTATTTAGTTGCCTCTATGTCCGGTTTCGCCGAGCGCGCTGTTAATTTCGCGCCGATTTTGTGTATTGCAAGTTTTCACGATTTACGTGTGAGGCACGGACTGTAGAAACCTTTATAATCTTTGATAGAAACTGATTACATTTCTGTTATCCGTGGTGTGAGGTAACATTGTGGTTGGATCAATTTTAATGGATCCATCATTCAACACAAATGAAGAAATTGAGAAAATATATCATATACTCAGTCGACTTAAAGACGAATATGATGGGCTAGGTAATTATCTCCCGTATTAAATCAGTGTGCTTCTGTGTTCATTTCATAAGAATGTATTTAATGTCGTTAAATTGTCTATTACTTTTAGCGTCAAAAAACCACAGGAATTTGGTGCTACTGGACTTACCAATCGCTAGTTTACCGACGGACGCTCGTGACTCCTTGGAAGTATGTGCTACGTTTCAGCAGGTAAATTTGTTCGTCCTTGTTTTGTTTGCCCTTACATGCATTTAACAGTCCCGCGGTTAAAGTGCGTGGAGATTTGCTGTAGAACAGTTTGGGATACCATTTTTTATTTACTGCATAGCTGATGAGTATTCTTCTTTTGTAGATTCTTGACTTGGAGGATATAAATAGAAACACCTTAATGATCAAAAATACTGATATGTTATTGACGGATCATAGAGTCCACGAGAAGCAGTTTGAAGGCAGGATGAATGGAATTAAAGTGAAAAAAGTTTTAAAGGATTTGAAGGACCAGGTCACTGTTATCAAAAGGTATGAAAGCAAAAGCATCTTGAAACTTATATTTATTTGCTCATTAGACTCTGTGGATTTAGTTAGTCTGAACTCATCTCTTACAATCATTTGTGGTGTTTGTCAGTGTTTTAATCCCATTAGCTTTTATTGAAAACCGTCACATATGAACTGAGCTCACCATCTTGCATTTCTGTGACCATCACATAAATCATTAGCTTCCATTTTCGAATCAACGCTTGAACCATTCCTTACATGATAATTGTATGCCTGAGAAGATTGAACATAGGATAATAGCCGTCAGCTGCACAATGTTCCTCTAAACTTAATCTGCCTAGCCTCAGTGGAATTGCACTAGTTGAAACGGCGATACATGGATATAATCCTACTGAACAATTGTCTAAAATGCAATGCGATTAATGAGCACGTATCTTTAATTAGTTACTCTCATGATTAGTGGATGGCTGAGAATATCATACCTAGAGTAATAGCTGTCAGCTGCTAAATGTATCGACGACACACCTGACAAACCGCTCAACAACGCACAAATTTGGAATTTCAAAAGTCACGTACAACCGACAGACAGTGCTCATCAATGCAGTGAATCATCTCTGCAGAGAGAGAAACCATCACACACTGGGCAAACTTCTTAAGAATAGCATTTGTCGAAACAGCAATACATCCTGCAATATAATCCTGAATAATCATTAACACTATAATGTGATTAATTAGCACGGTTATTAATTGGGCAACTGTCATGAAAAAAGTATGATTGAGAAGATAGAAAACAGATTAATGGCCATCGGTTGCTCAGTGTTTCACAGGATTTAATCAGAATCACCGCAAAGCAATTATGTCAATATCACAAGGTATTTTAAAATGGTATCCTAAGTATGAGTGAACGGACAAGATCAAACATTAAACACCCAACACTGTATGAAAAATGCTCTGCCTTAGCAGTGTAATGACACATTGTAAAACACCATGTTTAGGAGGAAAGTTTCTGATGTTTTTCTCCTATATTTTCAAGATTTCACATCACACTGGCATGAATCCTTAGATAAAACTATCAAATGAATGTCTGTGGGGACACCGATGAATAGTTCCTTAATCGTGGAGAAACTTCTCAGCATATTTTGACCATAGGTCAAAGTGCCCAAGTTATTACAGTAGATAGATTTGAAGATAAGGATATGTCAGCATCAGACTTATGCTGCAGCAATAAACCTGAAATTTTTGATTAATCAACTGATATCTAGGAAAATAAATGCTACAAGAACAGCCACAAAAGTGCCTCCTGTCTGTGGGGCAAATATACTGATGACTTCTACCCTTATATCAGTGGTGTAAGTAAGATAAGCTGTCATAAGATAAACATGCAGATGAAGTAAAATATACTAACACACAGATGAGAAGGCATATTAGATGTACATGCCATCATTACTTTTCCAATTGTTCCAATATTTTTTTCAGTGTATTTATGATATCTTTCTGCAGCCCTCATTTTCATTCTGTGACAATGTTGCGCTGTCACTCGATGTTCTGCTTTGGGGGGGGTTTCAGTTTCCCTCTTTTTCATGTTTTCATTGACTTCCTCACAGAGGCTTCTAATTTAATTGTCCCTAGCCTCCTTGCATTCTAGATTGACTTGTTTCCTAACCTTCATGGGGGATCGGATTGGTGTGGTGGCTAGAGTACTGGCTAACCATATATGGATGGCCAGGGTTCAAATCCCTGCAGAGGTGGATGTTTTTCAGAGGAAACCCGATTCCTATTTGAGTGTCTTGTGGAGGGCACTTCAAGTACAGTACTCCGTCTGTCAGATGAGACGTTAAACCGTGGTCCCCTTGCCGCCTTTCGTTAAGAGCAGGCTAATGTCGATGCCGGGTTTCCATCCACCCTTCCTCCCTTACCTGTCCCCTATGGCGCAAATGGCCATAGCTGTCGGTCGCCTCCCCAAAAATCCAATCCTAAGCTTCTTGTAGAGGGTTGCTTCATCCTCTTTTCTTTGGTTCTTATATTTTCTTCTTTCTTCCATTAAAATAAGTAAAATGTTGTCTTTGGTGACTTTGTGATAATCCATTTTTAATAAATAAGCCAATGGATAAATTAATTAAAAATTTTACTAAAACCACAGAGTTTAAAAACACAAGTTAATAACAATTGGAAATTTAAAAAGTTTGCATGACCCTAAGGTCACTTTAATAATGAATTTTTGTACTCTGCCTCCTCCCCTATCCTTGATGCCGTCATTGCCTCCGCTCCGCCCCACACCCATGCAAGGTCCGCTACCAGCGCCTTGCCTTACCGCTCTCTCCTCCCACATTCGCCCATTCATTCATTCATTCCCAACAGTAAACCCCACCCCCTAACCCAAGCACCTCCTCCCATACCTCCATTTTTTAGCCAATGACGTGGCATTCATGTATATATACAGGCTGCATGCATGTCTTCTCCACCTGAAAATGGTGCTTAGCACCGAAACCCGGGTCGTGTTTTTTAACTTTGTTTTTAAACTCTGTGGTTTTAGTAAACATTTTTACTAATTTATCTATTGTCTTATTTCTTCCACTAGTTTCCCAATCTCTGTCATCATTAATATATTTTTCTTGTTGGCCCTCTTGTTCACCAGTTGCTCTTCTGCTACTTCTACCTTTGTCCTCTTCAGTTATTCCCATTCTTCTGTGATACCAATTTTCCTTCATTTTTAACTCTCTTTTCGATAACTGTAGTTACCTCTTGCATTGCTTTACTTGGTTCTAGTATCTTACTGACTATTTCAGGTGTATTAGGTGAGAAATTAAGCCACTCTTGCCCTGAAATTTATTTTTGATTTGGAATGAGAGTGACCAATAACTTACCTCCTATTTTTTCAGGTTACTAATGATGATACATATTTGTTTGAATTCATTTTCAGATGACCTCAATTTGTATGAACTATGAAAAATTATCATTGCTTATAAATTTGAATTTTTCATTATTCCTGCTGTGGTAATAATGGAGGGACACTGTACATCTCTAGCTTTTACTCTAGTGTCAAATTAGTTACTTATACCATTGAATAGATAGGTACAAAATATCCCATTCCCATAGACCGTTAATGACTACCATTAAAATTAACTTAGGCACTAAGACCATCGATGAAAACATCAAAATTTGTCCTTTCTATCCTGGCTCATTTTCTCAATGTCCTCCCTCCTTCATGATAGGAATCTGAACAAGCTATGTCGCACACACATTCAGTAATGCAGTGCAGCTCTTTTTACCAGTGTACTAGCACATAAAAGAAGGGTGAATTATGTATTCATAAAGTCTTGAATTTTTTAATGCAGTTATTTAACCTTATTAAGTCTCAAAACCCCACATAAAAATTCCAAGGCCATATGTTTGTAATTGCCATTTTTACATGTCATAGACTATGCAACAAAGTTCTATTGGATTGTTGAATAACTTCTCCAGACATCTGTCACTTTACTCTGTCTTACTCTGATTTTCCTGAGAATATTTTTTTACACTGAATATTTTATTTTTATAGGATATGCGAGAGATCTTTGGATGACAATGATACCTTGATTGAGACTAACGAAAAGATGATGTCATCAGTGGCTTTCATGAAAGATAAACTGAAGGGATACAGTGAACAGGTTAAAAGATTAGATGTGAGTCATAGTAATATATTTTTTATAATTTCGTCATGTTTATTTCTAATTAACCTTTGACACGGTTACATTTTTGCAAATCAGGAAACCATTGCTGAGACAGGACCAAAATTAATTGTGCACGAAGTTATAAAAAGTGATGAGCAAATTAAATCAATGGATGAGGAAATCAGTAAACTTCAGTCACAGTTGGACATGTACAGAAACTTACCCCCAAACATGATCCTTGCGAGGCAGAAATTTAATGAGGAGAAGCTGAAACTGGAAAAATGTGAAGAGGAATTGGGCAAATTTATTGAAAACTATGTGCAGATTTTTAAGTAAGAATATTTATAAAGAAATAGTACAATAAAAGTTCATGGAAACTAATGTGTATGTTCTGTGAATGTGGATGTAGACCTTTGGATTGTTGGGCTTAAGCAAAGGAAGCCATTCTTTCCAGAATTCTTGATGAGTTTCAAGGAAGCTACTCTTTTGTTGGATTAAGCTTTTTTATGGCTATTATCACCTTACATTGCGAGTGTTTATTTTATCGTGGAGTCTTTCAGTTACCCAAATGTCTGGCGTTGAGCAGAAAATACATTTAAAGGTAATGCACTTTCTTCTTTTGAAAATGTTATCTAAATAAAACTACGTAGCTTGTGGGTGTAAGAAGTCCTGAGCTTTCTGTAACATTGCCATAGAGGAAAGTCAATGATTTTCACTGGTTATTTTCATATGTTTCCTAGTTCATGGAAGCTAAAAACATATGTTCTGTGAGTGTGGATATAGACCTTTGGATTGTTGGGCCTAAGCAAAGGAAGCCATTCTTTCCAGAATTCTTGGTGAGTTTCAAGGAAACTACTCTTTTGTTGCATTAAGTTTTTTTATGGCTATTATCACCTTACATTGCGAGTGTTAAATTTTATTGTGGAGTCTTTCAGTTACCCAAATGTCTGGCGTTGAGCAGAAAATACATTTAAAGGTCAAGCATTTTTTTCTTTTGAAAATGTTATCTAAATAAAACTACGTAGCTTGTGGGTGTATGAAGTCCTGAGCTTTCTGTAACATTGCCATAGAGGAAAGTCAATGACTTTCACTGGTTAGTTTCATATGGTGGACACTCATGGATCAATTACTGACATTTTGAGCATATCCTTTTCATATTTTTGGTAATATTTGTTCATAAGAGTTAGGTACCCACAGAATACACCCCTCAATTTATCTTTGATATTGAGTATGTGCAGTTTTCCATTCCCCTCAGGAATTAAGCCCATGAACTAGTTTTTTCTACCCTTAGCATTCATTACCTACATCACCACTGCTCTATTGCTGACTTAATGACTTCTATCTTAATAATAATGACCTATTATTCTTCTCAAAGTGTGTTTCTCCTTGTTTCACCCATGGCACCAACCACATACACATTCCAAAATTCCATCTCTCTATATCCCTTTAGTACTGACTCCCCTTCGTTTTCATTCCCCTTGCCAAAGAATATCCCTCTCTTGACCTTTTGTCCTCCTCTCCAAGCTTCAACACTGTCATGGTGTAAATACATCATTGTTATTCGAGCAGTTTATCTGTAGAAGTTTTATTTTCTTTGATTTTCTTTTTCTGTGACATTTTAGTTATTTATGTTATATACCAATGTAAAATGTCTTGGTGCTTTCCTTGGTGTTCTAATTAATAAATGTGTCCCTGGTGGCTAGGTGTCCTTCTCTTAATCTTTTTTAATTCAATCTTCACTCTTGTTAGATCTTATATTTTTTGTGGCTTGTGTGATTGTTTATGATTTGTGTTTTTTAGTGACTAATTGTTCTTGTTGTTAGGAAATTTAATTTATTTATCTTTTATGTCTGCCAACGTAAAAGTCCTTCATGCTGTTTTTTTTATGTTTAGCAAATTAATAAATTACTTTGCAATTTTGTATGCAAAATAACCTTTAATGTTGTATATTTTTTCTGCAAGATGATTTTTAAATTATTATTTCATATTTATTTTGAGTGAAAATATATATTCAATGTTGCTGATATTATTTGGTGGAGGACACAACGTGGATGACATCGATAATTGGAGATTTTTTTAGTTGTGCTCCCATTACAAAACTATGAAAAAGCTTTTTTGCGATGTATAAATGTACATTGCGATGTTTTTATTTTGGAAAATTAATATCATAACCTTGAAAGTTTCCTGCAAGTTTGTGAGCTGTGAACATAAACGTTTGAACTCTAAGAATACGTGCAAACTTGGATACAGTTACTATGGATTTTTTAAAACCACTATATCAGAGGCAGCTGGTCTCCCTGCTAAGCATTGCTCATAAGGGATATATATTTTTAGCATATGTGCATATATTTTATTTTACACCCCTGCTCATTAGAGCTGTTAATTAAGCCTGGATTGAACTTAACAGCTTATAGCATGGAAAAATTTACTTTTATGAGAGAAGTTTGTAAGTTCCCTTAATTTTGTGGCTCAAGATTGGACCACAAATCTATGCTACCAGAACTGTTGGTATATTGGTGTGGTGAAGCCTTAATTTGTATGTCTCTTGTGGAGCTGTCTGCTTGCTTGCTTCTGTGAGCAGTATTTATTCAGGGTTTCAATAGATCTGGAAAATCGGGAGAAATGTGAAAAGTCAGGAGATTTTAAATTGTCACTGGAAAAGTCAGGAAATTTGAAAAAAAGCAACCTGGAATTTTTTAAGTTCTAACCTCTTCCAGTTGTTTTTTAACCCCATCATTTATTTTATGATTTTTTTAAATCATTGTACAAGCATTCTACTATGACGAATCGACCATGAATAATGGTGTTCTTTCATTAAACTGACGAATTGTTAGCAAAATGTGTTGCCATATGGTTTACGGCAGAAGGAACTGTGTTACTTCATTTTATGATTAAATCATTGGTTATTAATATGGTTCCAATTCGCTTAATCTGCCCACCATGGTCACGAATTGATGCACCAGCTGAATGGCAATGTAGAGTTCATCCGGGTTGAAATGATCCTTCTCGGTGAACGGTGGGCGGAGCTACGACTACCTACCCCATCTCCTGGCCTTACCTCCCCTTCCTTACTCTCTCACTCACACATTAGTAGGGAGGCAGAGCATGTTGCCAGTTTTCCTCACCCCGGCGGAGAGAAATTAACCGAGCGGCGGGCACGTATGGTACACGACCTGGCTCGCCGATTACAAAGTAAACATATCAGTCTTGATTTTAAATAACACATATTTTTATGTATATAATTTCTGACAATTCAAGACAAAATACATTGTGATACATTTCTTCCAATGCTTCCAATTGGTTCTTCACGGTTGGCATGTTTTACGAACTGCGTAAAACTCGTGAACCTTCGTACGGATGCAACATTTTGTGAAGTCATCCAGCTCTATTCGCTTCTTTCATCCACTTTTTTTCCCCTTAGGTGTTGAGAACGACAATTTTCCTCTCTTCTGAGACTATTTCCCTTCGTTTAAAATTCTCTTCACCGTGATGGTACCAACTCCCGTAGCCTGGCTTGTAGCTGACACCACGTTTAAACTGAGTTTTTCCTCAAATTTTAAATCGTTCAAAAGTTGACTAACTTTGTAGACGATTTTTTGAGCCTGACTTTTGAGTGGCCTGCCTCGGGCAGACAAAGATTTCGACGAGCTGGCCATTGCAAATAAGCCACACAAGAATTGACTCAAAATCTGTTATCAAAAACCAAATTGAATAACCGAAACGAAAGCGTAAGTCCAAATATCACCAGAAAGAAGTCCATATCAAAATCCAAAAAGAATATCCAAAACATTATCAAAACTCAAGGGCGAAAAACGAGAGAGAACCAAAATGACAAGAGCTGGCAACAACGATGAAGTGACGCTGGTAGGGGAGGCAACGTAGGGGAATGAAGGAGCCCGGAGTGGGGGTAGCCGAAGACAGAGAGGGGGTGCGCACAAATTCTTGCGCAGGACCATTTCAACGCGGCCAGACTATAGTGATGACACAAAGTAAATGCAGCCATATTATCTGTGGTGTGGACCTCTTATCCTGCTGAATGAGAACATGTTACAGGACTTCCTACAAACATCACTGTTTTATTGTCAGTCTTCGGCAATATGATTACTGTCGGCATAAATGTAAAGCATCCCTGAGTTTGTGGCCATACAGTACAAGAAGATCAGGGCCAATTGTAATGTAACAAAAGGTGACATGTAGCATGTTTAATTTTCCATTGAATGGTTACATTTATGATGTATTTAGCATTTATACTGAATGCTGTTTCTTGTGCAAGAATGAAAGAAGAGCCCCTTTAAGAGCGTTAAGCATGAATGCCAATCTTTTTCAGATTACTGCATAATTACTCCTGGTTCATTCACCATCAGATTTGATTTGTCTCAGCCTTTGTAAATGTTATCTGAAAGTATTGATTTTCGACTAATGGCCAGTTGCAGGAACGTAACATATGTATTCCATAAAGTTATGGGACCCATAAGCCATGACAACCATTCAATAAGTGTTGCACAAACACTCAATAAATTCAGTGGTCTCATAACTTATGGCATGGAGTTATGAGTTCCATAAGTAGCCAAGATGGCGGATGCGCAATGAACCGCTTGGAGTCTTAATTACTTGATTAAAGAGTTGTTTTGACACAAGTGGCCAGTTTGTTTACTCTTACTGGCTAATTATAATGTGCATTATCAATTATTCATAGGCTAAACTTTCATAACTTTTATCCAGTGGTGGAAGATTAGATCAAATATTCGAGGCTAGTAACTATTGGTAAATAAGTAAAGTAACTAATAGATGTGTTCATGCAACCGAATATAGTTATGAGTTCTATAACTTTATGGATCTCATAACTATTGATTCCATAACTAAATTTTCTTGCAACCGGCCATAAGTCCTTTAAAAAATTGACAGCCTAAGGGGCTCAGCGAATTACTGTTGATGAAGGCATTTTACAAATACTAATATTAGACAAGGTCACAATAAATGTTTCTACACTCCTGGATAACCTAGAATAGTCTGAGGATTAAAACAAACCTGTACCAACCCTGTTTTTGGAGACCTGTTTAGTGCCATACGTTTATTTAATGAGCAGCTTTTGTTGAGAGAACTCTTAATAAACTTACCTCTGGTTGCACCCGATGATTACAAGGCAAAAAACCTGAAGTCAAATGGCATCCATACTTTTTGCCAGTTTAGGTGTCAGGGAAGACTTCTACTTCCCAGTGAAATAAAATCGAGAGGATATTTTGATAACATTTTTTAATAATTTATGGAGAAAACTCTACCTTCTAGGAATATTACCTGGGTAAAATACTTTTATGGTCTTATTTTTCATTCATATGCAACTTGATATTTCCTATGATCAGCCTTTTTCTTGCTCAGCTCTGTCATTCTGTGTACATGTGTCATTCACTACGCTTGACAATCGAACTCCGACGGATCTGAACATTCTAAGCCAGCTGAATCTTGCCTGGTTTATCAATGTGTAATCGATTGAAATATTGATTTGAATCGGTTCATATCAATTTGAAATCTCAAGACTGGCAGAGAAAGTTGGCTGTGGTAGCCCGCTTCTGATATCGATCCCACTAGCCTGTTGCGTTTACCATACCGAGCTGAACTGGCCAAATCAATCAAGTATGATTGGTAAATGTAGTGATTATCACACATGAGGTACATGAAAATTTTTATTAAAATATTGATCATGCTGTGCAGAATGACATTATGGTCAAGTTTGGCAATGTCTGGTTCTCTTAAGCCATGAGTTGAGGTCTCAATTTTGCTTACATTATGATAATGGAGAGATTAGGTTTTGTATATTACACCAGGCTGTCAGGTGGTGGATGTTAGCATTAGGAAAGGTAGAATGTGTTATCATCAGTTTTCCATGTCAATAAAATATTTAACAAGATATGATAAACCTGAGCTGAATTACTCATACCCATCAACCTTGCTGCAAATTCATAGTGTGGCATTTACAGAATAATCTTTCCTTCTTGAGATTTTTAAAATACATGAACACAGTAGGATTGTCTCCAAGATAGAGCAAATAAGTGGTAAATGACGTTTTTCTATAAAGATCTAGCAGGAAGTGGGGAAGTGGCTTCCTCTTGATAAAGATAGCTTTCTCTTGGAGACATGAGGTAGAACAAAATCTTCATAATTAAAATTTTTTCAAACTCTTAGATAGCATGAAGAACATGAAAGCAATGTACCAAGGTGAAGCACCATGTATGTGACTGCACAACTCATCATTTTTTTTTTCAATTACATGATTGCAAAACATGAAACATGTTTTGATCCAAGTTCCTGCTCCATTAGAAGACATTTGATTTCAACACCTTTCTCAGGTGCAGGTAGAATCATCTGTGGGGAGATGAATTTATGAACAATGTTCATATTATGGCACTTTTTCCATGTAAATGAACAGGATGTTCAAATAAAAACATGCGAGATGCATAAATCTTTGGATGGTACATAAAAATTTATGACTTTTTTCTTGGAAATTATGTGAAGGTGACTTTGTTTCCTGCCATCGTAGATTGTAAAAAGAGGACTGATAGTTGTTGGAGGGATCATGTGAGAGCTACCCTGGCTATGTCAATGCTTTAGAGAGGAAGCATATTTTAGGCTTTGCAGTCGAGACTGGTGGATGTCTTTCAACTGAGTGCCTGTACGGTGCTGGCCTCCTCAATTCAGCTTTGACACTGTAGTTGCTGCTGCCTTATGAGTTCTCTATGACTTTTTTCCCAAATTTATGGCTCCATTGCAGAAATACAATCAAACTCTTACAAATATTTCTAAAGGAAATTTGTCTTACATTTAAAGGCTCTTTCCAATTGTACATAGGTACATGCTCTCTGATTATTTTAACTGTTTAACATTAATGAAAAATAACCCTTGATACCAAGGTAAATTTTGTGGCAGTTTATCAGTACCTAAGTGTTAATATTTGTGGTGAATAACCTCTTGTATAGGCCTATGAGGTCCATACCTGTTGGCCATTTATAATCCAGCTTATGGCTACTCAATGCCTCAGAGGCTCATTGAGGATACGATGAATAGATGCATATTCTAATATTTTCTTCCTCTGATTTTCACTTTTGCACTCACATGATGTTTTCTGAAACATTGCACCACACATTTGTTACCTCAGATTCAGACACTGCATAGCACAAATTAAAACTGAAACCTTTTTACTCATTGTCAGTTCAAACATTGATCCAGGAGAATGTCTTCTTTCAGGCCTTCAAATTTCCCAAAGTTTTTTATCTGAAATTGTCTACCCATTCTTCAACTTACGACTCTGATAAATTTTTTGCAGTGGTAAGGAATATGGAGCAGTTGAGCTGGTCCTCAAGTAGAAATTCCCTCTTGCCCTGCAAAGGTGAACAAGAAAATTACGATGGATGAACTTTTATAGTAATCATTTAAGTGTTTTTTTACTTCAAAATACAAGTTTATGGATTGCAAGTGATTGATGATGCTAATAATGCACAAGAAATGCTCACATTGTTAGGATTAATGAAATCTAGTGAGGATAATTATGAGTGAAATTCAATTGAAGACCCCATCAATCTCATTGATCAATCATTTTAGCAATGTGAACTTAGACTTTTGTGTATCTCCAGTGAGGATCATGGCTGTAGAAGTTAAAATGCTTTGAATTGAATTATTGATGTTGAGTAGCAAGGGTACTTCAATGGAGGAATCACCAACTGAGGGTTATGGTGCTCATTTGGTATGCTCCTCAAAAAGAGTATTTTTCTTGACAGGTTTTCCGGGTCTCCCCACGGGCTAAAAACCTACCCCCCGGTCTGAAGCTCTCGCTTATCACTGGGAAGGGTAAGTAGTGGGAAGGGTTAGTGAAGCACAACCTTAGGAGGCCAATACCATGAGGCGGATTGCCGTCAAAAGGATGACAATGGGCCCCCGCCTCCCTGTAGTCCTCGCAGCTGCTGGGTTCCCCCAACAACGTTTGACGAGTCCCCGCCAATCTCGCTTACAAAAAAACTTACCACACATCTGTTGAGAACCAGCGAAGCCCATTGCCCAAATTCTTGGGATAGGGTGTCCGCCGACTCCCTTTATGGGTAAACGTCGTGTGGTCTGCTGGATTACGTCATCGAATTGGGGACCCGCCGGACCAATGATCGTCAATTTGGACCAATTACGGTCAAAGTGTGGGTCCCGTCACCTCAATACTCCCTGTCTACCCATAGTATATTTCTTGACAGGTGTTTTGTCTCTCGCCACAGGATTACAACTTCCGCCCTGGTTTCAAGCTCTCGCTTATGCCCGGGGCAAGGAAGAGGTGGGAGGAAAGGATGGGAAGGGAAGTTTAGCTAAGCCACGGCCCCTTCGAGGCTGACACCAATGAGGAGGATTGAGGTCAAAAGGACCTCAATTGGGCCTCCGCCTCCCCAAAGTGCTCGTATTAGTTTGGTTACCCCAAACAACGGTCTCACTTTCGCGAAAGACCTACCGCACATCATTGTGGACCGAGAGAGCCCGTTGCCCAAGTATTTGGGATTAGGTATCTCTCTGGCTCACTTTATGGGTTGACGCCGTGCAGTCTGCGGAAGTACGTCCTCGAGTCGGGGACCACCATGGAGGGTCAATTCGGACCAATTCTGGTCAAAGCGTGGGTACAACCCTTCTCTCAGTAGTTCTCGTCAACCCCTTGTATATTTCTTGACAGTGGGTTGTGCAATTTATGTATGTTGAAGTACTGTAGGTGGGTGCTGTTCTTTAACCAAGTATCTTAACCCTCTTAATGCGGCAGGCTGATATATCAGCTTTTGCATCTTGGGCAAAAAGTGCGATGGGCCAATATATCAGCTCATGTGCAAATATTGTCCAACTTTAGGACACTAATATAACTTTACAATTATTTTTTAGATGATGTAAAATTCTTTTATAATTATGTATTTCCTAACTCAATTTACATACAACAAAACTGGATCTGGATATCTTTAACTATAACTTCACAATGTTTCTTTTTCCTGGGGCGATACGTTCCATTAAATTACCCTCTGCATTTCTTGCTGGTACCGCTGGAAGGAGGCAGCACTAAGAGGGTTTAAGTATTGTAATCAATATGCAATAACAAATAGGAAATGGGTGGGAATTCATATGAAGGTTTTTTGATATAAATTTCAATGTACAAATAAAATAATTATGTTAGGAGCAGTTGTGTGAGCTAAAATGACATGATTCACACACTTGGCAAACCTCATAGCTGCAAGGGTTGAATACTTGGCCAAGATAATTTGTTTAGACCTCTAATAGCCAGTTGCAGGAACGTAACATATGTATTCCATAAAGTTAGGGGACCCATAAGCCATGGAAACCAATAAGTGTTGCACAAACATTCAATAAATTCATTGGTCTAATAACTTATGGCATGGAGTTATGAGTTCCATGAGTAGACAAGATGGCAGATGTGCAATGAACCACTTGGAGACTTAATTATTTGATTAAAGAGTTGTTCTAAGACAAATTACCAGTTTGTTTACTCTTAGTGACTAATTATAATATGCATTATCAATTATTCATAGACTAAACTTTCGTAACTTTTATCCGGCGGTGGAATATTAGATCAAATATTTGAAGCTAGTAACTATTGGTAAATAGTTAAGTAACTAATAGATGTGTTCCTGCAACCCGAATATATTTATGAGTTCTTTAACTTTATGGATCTCATAACAATTGATTCCATAACTAAATTTTCTTGCAACCGGCCATAAACCTTGCGAAGGCATTCAAAACTCATCTCTTCGTAAAAAAATTTCTGCAAATAAAATAGGCTGGAAAACTTGGTTTTCTAGCAATGACAATATATGGTGATCAGAGCCCTCAAGATGTGGGTAAGGTTGAAGGAGTGAGATGAGTGGAAAGCTAAGCATAAATATGTGATGGTGAATAAACATATTTTCAGTGTCTGTGGCAATCTAATTCTGCAACCAGAAATTAAGCTACAATTCCACTAAACCATTATAGGTTATGGGGCCACTAATGTTTTTCAGCATTTCTTAATTGCGGTGGTACGCTTTGCATGCCGATTTATTTTGAAGTTTGTGGACCATGCACTGTGTAGGCCGACCACATTTTTTTGTGGCACGTACATAATTGCGATTGATTCAAAATTTTTTGGTTTAACCTGAGTAACCCAAGTTTGCATACCTTGTTTGTGAATACCTTGTTGAATAAACGTGTTCTCAGTATCCATGGCGATCTGATTTCTGCTACCAGAAACAAATTGTTATGCCTATGAACCCTAATAGATGGTCATAGATAACAGCTGTCCTTGGTCCTTTCAGGATTGAACAGTTGGTAATTAACTAAATAAGGAGGAGACAGTTTGAGTAAGAAGCAATGACTAATTAAAGAGGGTAATTTGGGTGAGCCTTTGGGTAATTCAGGTAGAGGTGGGAGAAGTATTGGAATTTTGGGTGGTATGAAGGGAGGCAGTATAATAACATTTACATAATACCCTGTGAGCTGCCGCATGGGCGTGTGGCAGGGGGTGTTAGGTCACCAGCCATGTAAAGATGAAAGTTTTTGGGAGATGAAACGGTGACATGTATTATAGGAGTGTATTTAGTGGAGATCATTTTTATTGTGGTCGCAAATTGTGCGCGGAAAGAACGAGTTTTTGCACCTATCTGTTCGGCAGTGTATCTCTCTTATTTTATCACATCTGTCAGACCTAGAGATGTAGTTGATGATATTCTCTGTCGCTCTGAAAAATATCAGTTCTGAATTTATCAAGCAGCCTAAGCCTAGCGTGCAGCCTCCTGGTCTCTAGGGGCTCCCACCTTAATCCCTCTAAAAGTTGTGAAACACTATATGTACACTATAAACTTTGAAATTTACGTAAATACTTTGAATACGTAAATAACTTTGAAATTGACGTTATACATGAAAAATATGATGTCTTGGAGGTAATGTTGGAGTTGATTTCCCATGATACGGTATTTTTGGGGCATTCCCCCCTTTTTTTGGTATAATTTCTTTGGATGGTTTCCCCTCTATGTACTGTTCAGCCAAAGGACTTTGCTCAATGGTGTTGGCACGCAGGGTGGGCATGTCTCCACATCTAGCCAACGACACCTGTCTTGCCTACGACCAGAGATGGGAGATTCTGAAAATTTTCGCAATAATTTTCATGTATAACCGCCATATTTTTCGTAAGTTTACGCAACTCCTGAATATTACCGTAATTTTTCTGTAATATTCAGATACATTTCATACCGATATATTATTCTACTAGCTGACCCGTGCGAATATTTCGCAGTATGCAGCTTCTTCCTGTTTCTTCGTTCTTTCTTCCTGTTCTTCTACCTGTCGAATATTTCGCATAGTATGGAGCTTCTTCCTGTTTCTTCCTGCTTTCTTCCCGTTCTTCTACTTCCTGTTTCTTCCTTCTTTCTTCCCGTTCTTCTACCTGTCGAATATTTCGCACAGTTTTCAGATTCTTCCTGTTTCTTCCTTCTTTCTTTCTGTTCCTTCCTTCTTTCTTCCTGTTCTTCTACCTGTCGAATATTTCGCACAGTATGCAGATTCTTCCTGTTTTTTCCTTCTTTCTTCTTATTCTTCTACCTGTCGAATATTTCGCACAGTATGGAGCTTCTTCCTTATTTCTTCCTGTTTCTTTCTTCTATCTACCTGTTTCTTCCCATGGACAATTATATGTTATTTATGTTTGTGTTTAAGATACATAACGTAAACGGTCACACATTGCATGTAGATTGTAATCAATCTAACTAAATGATTTGTTAATAGATGGCGTCTCCTACCGTCTTTTAAGCACGTAACCATAGCCAACATATTGGTCGATTATATTGCCAACAGATGGAACTGTTAATTTTCGATCATTTTTTAACAAAAACTTTAATTTTGAATGTTTTTCACAAACACTTTAATTTTAAACCATTTATCTATTTTTCGTCAATAGCGGGGAACATAAGCTTTAAAACGATGTTTGAATCATTAGTTTTGATGAAGAATTATGGGAGTTATGGCTTTGTGACAAAAAAACATCTTTGAGAAATAATATTATTCTATACAAATTGTTATAAGCCATGTCTATGCATATTAAATGTAATCTTAAATATAAATTTAGGTGCGTGAAACTCGTTTGTGGAATGTTTTTACTACGTCAATTTATGGGGCTAGTGTTTTTCACGGTTTGAACGAAAATTTCTCATATCATTACAAAAGAAAGCCAATTGCGTGAATACTGCCAAATTTGATTTACATTTTTTCCTCATTTATAATAGATACATTAATGTAGCAATAGTATTGGTTTAAATGTCTTTAACCCCTTGCTTTACCTATTGATTTTCCTATTCAACCCTCCATTATCTATTAATTGCTGGAAATAAGAAATAACTGGAATTTAACGGTATTTTTTTTTAATTACTGTAAGTTACCAAGGTAATTAACCTCAAATGAAAATTACGGTAATCGACCCATCTCTGCCTGGGACGTCTAATTGCACCAACTTCACTTACCAGAACCTTATGCCACAGAGTAAGCATATATACGCCATCTGTCCTCTCTGTGTATCTTTACTCTGTGCTTAAGCTGCTATTTCCCTAAAGGTCGTTCAGTATCGTTCTTCCTTCGATATAGGTCTTCTCAACTAGGTATATACATAAATCCGCCATTAATGTGCTTATTTTTAAGTATTCTCCATGGGCATAATATAGGTTGTTCGTCGTTTTGGTTGATTTGGCAGTGCATTTGTTATAAATATGTGTGGAGCTAGGTCAAATTATTTTACCCCACGCAGCTCGTAAACGTTCGCGGAACGTTGCTAGAACGTTAGTTCAGAAGCCAGGGAATGTTACGGAAACTAACCCCTCAAACGGTTGCAATTTCTCCCGGCCCGAACGTTGCATAGACGTTCGCGCGGTTCGTGGCGCGAACGAAACGTAAACTGCTCTGCGCATGCGCATGGTCAGGAGAGACATTATCGCTTGGTGAGGCAATTACATGGACACACAAATACATAAATTCAAACAAATAATTAGACCAATTCAGGTATAAATTATGCAAATGATTCCAACGCTAGGTTCGAAACGTGACGTTCTTTGAGCGTTACATCGCAACGTCGGCCAGCGAACGATCTGCGAACGTGAACGTGCTGCGTGGGACAGTTAATCCTCGGTATGCGTCGTTTCGATTGACTGATTCGATGTTACGTCCATGCTGACCAGGGTCGTCGGAAAATTTTTCCCTGTTAAATGCCAATAAAATAGACCGTATGTCATACGATTGCGCGTTTTGATTACTGAGACATAATCATCCTATCTGAAATAGCTATTTTTTCCTGGATAAAGGCAAAAAACGAATTTTGAAATTAACGGCTTGATATATCGCGGGATTTTATTGTTCACGAATATCTGGATCCGTTTTACGTTGTTTCGACTTACGTCGATCTTCTTCAACCCGCATCTCCGACGTAAATCGAGGACTTACTGCATACTTCTTAGTTCGTTTTAAAAACGTGGTTGTTTAAAAAAAATTATTTAAGTAATTTTTTTATCAGTGGATATTTCTGAGTTTGTGTGTTTTGGAAGAAAATCATGAAAATATTCTCGTATAGGTACAGTCACTTCATAAAGTATCGCGAAACACTACGCTAGCGGTTCGTATAGGTCGGATGTCGTAGCTCGAAATAAGTTGGCTATCCTGAACTATATCTGGTGGCTATGTCCCTCTTGACTTTCAATAAATATCATACTGTACCTGGAAATGCTCATAGTCAAGAGAGATGGCTCAGGATAGCCAACGTACTTCCAGCTTCGAAAGCCGACCTATACAAACCGCTAGCATAAAGTGTCGCGATACTTTATGAAGTGACTGTACATGTGCAATTTTAACTTTTGAAATGATCCAGCGGCTTTTCTTTCTGGCTCTCTGGGAAATATGATGCAGAGAAAGAGGCAAGTGAACTGTGTGGTTGTTTTAATGTATAATTGATAGTGAGGGGTGCCTTACGTGCGTCTTGCCCCCAGGCCCATGTACACCGGTTCCTCCCGAATCCTCCTCGATCTCTTGCTGGTGCACAGCCCCGCTTCAAACACCTTCCAGCTGCCACAGCGAACAGACTCGAATGACTTCTCGTTCAGCATGGACTCTGCGAAGAACGCCCAGGCTCGCCAGTGACTGCACACGTCTGCATGGAGAAACAGAAGGTTCAAGAATTCAAGCCCTGCGTGATTGTCTTGAAACATTGTGAGTGGTGCTCACATCCACTGTTCCATCCTGCAGTGAAATTGTGCCTGCCAGGCATACTACAGGCAGCCGCGTCGGGCCCCAACCTCGGAACAAACTTGTTGCCGTGGAAGAAAATTGTACACATTAACAATACAGGACACGGAAAACTTTGCCAACAAGGATAGTTGGAACTTTTATATTTCGTTTCTAAGCCTGCTGGCCTGTTTTCTGAGGTGATAGCACATTTTATTTAAAAAATAACGTTTTTTCGTTAAATTGTTAAAAAGTTGTCCTCGACTCAATTAAGGTGGTTTAAGCGAGATAGTTATCTAGTCATAATGGAGACCATATACGAATTATACGATTTAATTTCAGCAGCCGTTGTTAGTATGCATTAAATATTGCATTAAATATTGCATTAAATATTGCATTATTAACGGTGCAATAATGTACTTTTTAATGACTAAAATTCTATGTGATTAAACAAAAATATCTGCTGAAGTCTTTAACTTGATTAATTATCTTCGCGCAGTACGTTTAAAATTCCTTCTAAACGGATGGTTTTTGGCGATCTTGATAAAATTTACTGCGGTGATTGTATGATGTACCTATATCTATAAATGGTTGAGAAACCATACAAACTACACTCTGTCAATTTTTTTACGAGATTTAATAATTAGAAATTCCACATTTTTTAATTAAGGTCTCTCTGGAGCGCATACACGTGCCACTTCCTATGTAAAAGGCCCGGTATTTTCCGTCAAAAATCTCGGAAAGTAGTTGGGTATGGGGCTGATATTTTACTTTCTTTGGATGGGTGTGATATTTTTCTTTAAAATGAGCCCAAATTTATTGTTCATATGATATTTTGCTCAGACTACCTTAAATGCTGAGGTCACTTAAGTCGGGGCCTGGTTCCATCCGATCGGGTGGGTTTTTTTTTGTGTTATACAGCCTTTACGGAACTCTGCGATCGTTCGTAGCGAGTGATGTGGCGACCAATATCGCCAAATGCACGAAGCAACAAAGACTCGTCTTTTGCTGAAGTTTAAGAGATGAGATGTGTGACTAAAGTGGGGAGCTTAGCAGTCGATAGCCAACGATCGCTGCGTTCCATAACGCCCCGTTCACACTACTATCGTACGCATGGTGGTCCGTACGACGGTAGGCTGTATTTGTAATGTGAATGCACGTCAGCACCATAGTAATCTATCGTTCCTAACGTCAAGTTGACACCCTATACATGTATGTTAATTGATTACTGAGAATCCCAGTAATTAACTGGTTATTGTTTTGTTAATGTTACAATATTTTCTCCATGCTTCTTACAGTTGTTAAAATTTAAATATATAATCCGAATATGATCTACCTATATTATTGTTAGGAAGAATCTCCGTCATGCTACCTTTAATGGCTTATGGCCAGTTGCAGGAACGACATATGTATTCTATAAAGTTATGGGACCCATAAGTCACGACAGCCATTCAATAAGTGTTGCAGAAACATTCGATAAATCTATTGGTTTCATAACTTATGGCATGAAGTTATGAGTTCTGCAAGTAGCCAAGATGGCGGATGCGCAATGAACCGCTTGGAGAATTAATTACTAGGTGAACGAGTTGTTTTGAGAGAAATGACCAGTATTTTTACTCTAATTGACTAATTAGTTTCTGCAATATTAATTATTCATAGGCTAAAGTTTTATATATTTTATCGGCGGTAGAAGATTAGTTCAAATACCTATGCTCATTAAAATAGTCTCAAATATTCTATTATCTAATGGTATATAAGTTATGTAGCTAGTAGATGTGTTCCTGCAACCCGAATACTTTTACGAGATCTATAAATTTATGGATCTCATAACAATTCATTCCATAACCAAATGTTCTTGCGACTGGCCATTACTCAGGCAAATATTTCGATCTTTAACTGCTCTGAAACTGTAATTGCCCCGAAAGATCAATCAATATCTGATCTGGACGTGGTCTGTTACTGGCCTGGATATAATACATATTCAAAATGCAGACTGGTCCGGTAACAGTCCACTTCCAGATCAGATATTAATCTTTCAGACCAGTTATAGGGAAAATATTTTTACCTTCGTATTTTTAACCCCGGAATAGTCGTTAGAAAACGTGGCACTCACACTTGGCCAGCTTGTTCTTGCAGCCAGGCTGGATGGCTTTCCCGCCGTTCGGGTAGAAGTCCGCGTGTCCGACGGGGCCGTACGTCCCATAGCGACCGGCGCACGTGTGGATGACGTCCACGAACTCGGCGTCGGTCGGGTCCAGCCTTTCCGCTCGCGGAGTCAGGAGGTCGATCATTGGCAAGGCGGGCTCGATCCCTTTGAAGAAAGCGAGAAGATAATTCTTGGTAAGTCATCGGATGCGTTATATATATTACATTGGAGAGAGGTTAGTGCTGTGGTTTTCAAAGTGGGCGCTACCGCTCCATAGGTGGATAGGTGGTTTAATCAAGGGGGACAAAAAAAGGGGCGTACTGTCCGAATTGTACCTAAAACGTGCATTTCCTGAGAGAATACAAGAATAAACTATTTATATATTGGATTTGAAATTAGAATTGCATAAATCATAATTTTCTTAACTTCATTCAGTGTTAGTCTTTTGTACAATGGACGTAAGACTTAAGATGTTAGGATTTCCTTACTACAGTCATCCTCCAATGCTGAAGTAAGTCGTGACAGATCGACATGGATATTGAAGTCAAATGAGAGTCGGAATAGTTTCTGCGTGTCACGGAAATTTTATATTCATTGTGCGTGAGTTTTTTTAAACATTAAAAACATAATCTCTAAAATTTTCACTATAATGTTGGCAAATGTTCAATATTAACCTTAAACCTTAGTAGTACTTCCGCTAAAGTAGTGGCCGTGACTGACGCCGGCAGTAGTGATGGCGCGCTCTGATTGGTTGACATTTCACCTGACGTAAGCCGGAAATAAGGGACTTTACCATCTTCCTTACGACAGCGCCTTACGGCTCACGGCAGGGCCTTGCAGCTCTATAATGGCTTACAGATTACGTACATTGTAGAATGGGTTTATGAGTCAATAACTTTTCGCACCTGGGAGCTACTATGACTACTGATAGAAGAATTGATTTGGAGATTTGGAACAGATTAAATAAAGAAAATAAATTTTTCCAGAGCATTAAACATTAGGTTTGGGACAGAATGACACCGCAAAAAGAAAAATTGCTCATGCATAAAGCATAAATTTCACCAGTAATTTTGCGAGGAGTTTAAAGTTGGTCCATGACAGAAAGACAGTGGAGTGGAAACATATTTGATGCTGGAGTAATGAAGTTTCTGAGACATATTTATGGGAAAACTAGGGTAGAATTAGAAATACTGATGCAAGAGAACACTTGACTCACAAGGGAATGAGACAACTTATAACTGACAAAAGAATTAGATGGATGGGCAACGTCAAAAGAATGAGTGACGCAAGAATAGCAAAAATGTTGCTGGAGAAAAAGAGGAGAAGGAAAAGGATGGAGAGGGAGACCAAGATGATGAAAGATAAAGTGAAGAATAATATAGAGATGAAATGAAAACTGCTGAGGGAAATCAAAAAGAGGAAGACAGTTTGGGTGGGACATATACTACGCCAAAATTGTCTTTTTAGAAGAATTATAGAAGGAAAGCAGGTAAATGTCTGCTTCCGTCACACACCTTTCTTACACTTATTGCCGGAAATTGGTGATTTTAAGGGTAATGACTGTGACATAATTTACTTCTTGAAGAATCTCAGTACAAAACAAAAGTAACAGCAAAGTTATTAAGGCACAGGTTTTTGAGATATTCACGTTAGAAAATGACCAATTTTCGTCATTTTTCCGACTTTTTCGACGCCATTTTCTCAGTTTCGCGAAAGCTCCGACAGAGGGATATTTCTACCTTCACCTCTACAATATACGCTTTTTTACCCCAGCCAACAAGGTTACGGGCTCTGTGGAGTGAAACAGGGGTGCTGGGGTGGGACAGTACACAGGCCCTTGGTGGGGATATTTGGTAGTGAAAAAGGTATAAATGACAATGTAGAAACAGTTTTCGTGATTTATGGAGGGTTGAAAGTAACGAATAGCGTTCTTTGGAGTGTAGAAATTCGTGTTTTTACGAGTACCAGCTACGATAACGCCATTTAAATATGCCTATTATATCCCCAGCCGACAAGGTTACGGGCCCTGTGGAGTGAAACAGGGGTGCTGGGGTGGGACGGTACGCGACCTCGAAATGCCTATTTTCGAAGTTGTTAATGCCATTTTTGACTTATGAAGTCGCTTTTATTCATTTCCAACTTCCCTATCACTTTTCTGTCATTTCCCCATGTCGCATAGCCGCTTTTTCCCATTCTCCAACCGTCTCCAGAGAGATTTTTCACAGAAAATACACGTCTCTACAGGCCTCAACCGCCTATTTCCACCCTCATAATCACCAACCGTCTCGAGGGAGATTTTTTTCTAGAAAATATACCTCTCTACAAGCCTACACCTCCTATTTCCACCCTTATAATCACCAACCGTCTCGAGGGAGATTTTTTTCTAGAAAATATACGTCTCCACATGCCTACTCCTCCTAATTCCACCCTTATAATCACCAACCGTCTCGAGGGAGATTTTTTTCTAGAAAATATACGTCCTATTTCCACCCTTATAATCACCAACCGTCTCGAGGGAGATTTTTTTCTAGAAAATATACGTCTCCACATGCCTACACCTCCTATTTCCACCCTTACAATCACCAACCGTCTCGAGGGAGATTTTTTTCCAGAAAATATACGTCTCCACATGCCTACACCTCCTATTTCCACCCTTATAATCACCAACTGTCTCGAGGGAGATTTTTTTCTAGAAAATATACGTCTCCACATGCCTACACCTCCTATTTCCACCCTTATAATCACCAACCGTCTCGAGGGAGATTTTTCTCTATAAAATATACCTCTCTACAAGCCTACACCTCCTATTTCCACCCTTATAATCACCAACTGTCTCCAGGGAGATTTTTTTCTAGAAAATATACCTCTCTAAATGCCTACACTACCTTTTACCACCCTTATAATCACCAACCATCTCGAGGGAGATTTTTTTCCAGAAAATATACGTCTCTACATGCCTACACCTCCTATTTCCACCTTTATAATCAGGAAGGGAAGTGTATTTAAAGGCATAATAAGGGCATATGAATGACTTGATAACGCAGTGCAATGAATTGTTTACATAGGCTAAACCAGAAATGAAGCATTACTTCAAATGTCCCGTGTTTCCAGCGTTCAAGCGACGACATTCTGAGCGGTTACGAATAACATGGAACGGAAATGTTAGTGAGTAAACGCAACTCAGCGACTGTCGCGGCACGCTGCGCTCAAAAGTGGAAACAGTGCAATGGCGGCCGGGGAAAACGTCGCCTCAAGCTTAAAAAATTTCCCTTTTACCGTACATAAGTAATTTCCACAAAATAAAATTATCAATACATACCGGCATCTTTCTAGTTTTTGTCACAAAAATTTCGCGGCGATGCGCTATGTGGAAAGGGTCGAAAAAAATTTTTGAAAGGTGTGTGACGGAAGCAGACATTTACCGGAAAGCGAAGAAGAAAAACGGGAATGCTCGATGACATAAAAAATGGCCGAAGTTAAATGCAAATGAAAGAAGATGTTCAGGACCGACTGAGATGGAGGGCATCCAGTTGAAACCTGTCAGAAGACAGATTCCACTAAGAAGAAGAAGAGAGGAAATACTTGGAAGAATCCATGAAACAAAGACTGTAATGACAGGCCTCGCTGCCCATTACCCAACACACACCCACGTGTGTGGACCAGGACTACGATATGAACGTATACACATACATCTACGTGATTCCCTGCGAGCCACCACGAGGGTGTGTGGCAGGGGGTGAAGATCACCAAACACGCACTATTGCCATGCAAGTAGGATATTTAAGGGAGATATGCTAGATAATGGGGTCACATGGAGCTAGATGGTTAGTATCTACATAATAAGGAAGGGATTATTGGTTGTTATTACATGCATCATGCACTACAGACTACTCTAACTATATTTCACCTACCTATCCCTTTGCTACGCTGCCTATTGTTCTCTCTTATAGTACGAGGGAAAAATGACATTTTAAATCTATCGGTACGACAATCTATCTCTCTAATCTTGTTAATCTGATCAAACCTAGCATAATACGCAGGGGTTCTCAATATATATCTAACGTCATCTGTGAACAAATCGGTTTCGAATTTACTTTAAAGGTTTAACCTAAATTTTAACCTGCGTTCTGATAGTAATTCCCATCCTAGTTCTTCTATTACATTCGTAACACTTATACAATTATCATAACGGCCTTTAACAAACCTAGCAGGTCTCCTTTGCACGCGCTCTAATTCTTTAATCATACCTTCCTCGTACGGATCCCATATACTAGCAGCATAGGGACCATTCAAGTATTAAGTGTGACACATTTGAGAGTAGGGGTGTTGGGATCATCTTACTTTGTCTTGTGAAGAGGGGGGGACAGGGGTTTTGGAACCAATTTACGTTAGATTTTTGTCCGTCTTGAAACATTGTATCGTCTCCATATATCCTGTGATTATTCACAACTTCAACTGTTGTACTGTCTCGCTCTTAATGTTAATGAATGTGGCACTCCATCACTGCATAATTATACGATATCCAGTGCTCAAAGCTACACGATGGCTTCCATGGAGAGATGAAACAGCAGAAAGTGAGCATTAAACGAAGAGTAGATACAATCGCGTGCAAAGGAGATCTGCTAGGTTTGTTAAATGTCGTTATGATAATTGTATTAGTGTTACGAGTTTAATAGAAGAACTAGGATGGGAATTACTATCAGAACGCAGGTTAAAATTTAGGTTAAACCTTTTAAGTAAATTCGAAACCGATTTGTTCACAGATGACGTTAGATATATATTGAGAACCCCTGCGTATTATGCTAGGTTTGACCATATTAACAAAATTAGAGAGATAGATTGTCGTGCCGATAGATTTAAAATGTCATTTTTCCCGCGTACCATAAGAGAGAACAATAGGCAACGTAGCAAAAGGGATAGGTAGGTGAAACATAGTTAGAATAGTCTGTAGTGCATGATGCATGTAATAACTACCAATAATCCCTTCCTTATTATGTAGATTTTAACCTGTACTATACCGTAGTAACTAATATTCTATTGTAATAACTACTGCAATTACCTGCAATAACTAATAATCTACTTTAGTAACTAATAAACTATGACCCTATTTTCTAGCATGTCTACATTATATATCCTACTTACATGGCAATAGTGCATGTTTGGTGATCTTCACCCCCTGCCACACACCCTCGTGGTGGCTCGCAGGGTATTACGTAGATGTACAAATATCTAACGTACATGTACAAGGATCGTAACGTAGATGTACAAGTATCTTACGTAAGAATGAGAGGAAAGGGGGGGGTCGGGAAAATCATACTTTGCCTTACATAAGAGGGAGGGCAAGGGTCTAGCCTCATTGAAACACCAGTACCCGTAAGAACACTGAAGTTATGCAATGTTGGGTCCGGAGGAGGGTTGGATGGGTGACCACCACGTACCTTCACCGTGGCGCCCTTTTCCCCTGACTGCATGTGGCAGGTAGGTTAAATATGGGGTTGGCACAATGGACCACTCAAGGTCTAAGTGCCCGAGCTCCTGTTGAAGGCTCCCCTAATTAACAATCTAACTAACAATCATCTACACAGAGGGTTGGGGGGAGGTCAAAATAGGCGTAAATCGTGTCACGAAATACTTGAACACCCCGATCGATGCGTCAACTTTATTTTTATCAATCTTCTTGATTTGGCCATGCCGTCTATGATCTTCAAGCTTCCAGTCTGGGGGGCTCTGGACATAGAGCTGTGGAACCAAGTGCGCGATGGCTCGAAAAAGTTATGGAAACACTGGGTTACAGGATTCATAGACCTTGAATCGAACTATTGGGGTACATAATGCGATAGCCAGTGACGTAGCTATGATGCTTCGGAGGGTCCATGTTGAATTTAAGCAGGAGAGGATTTTTGTTACAATCAAGGGTAAAATTTTATGAATAGGCAATTAAAGATGCGATAATGACCGCAGGGCGACTGTTGATTTTCTTCGGTGTAAATTTCTGAAAGAATACAACACCCAAATTATTTTTAGTCTTTAAAGTTTAGTTTGAGTTACAGAGAACGAATTTAAAGTTGAAGAGTGATAAACACATTTATTGAAGAAGTTATTTATTTTGAATAGTGAATGAATTCAATATTTTTGTTTAAAAATACAACCTTTTCACAAAGTGCCCTTTATTTATGTGAATTAAAAATTTTGTGAGTGCTGGGGACATGACCCCTGACTACGTCAATGGTGAAAGCGAATCACGGTGTCAGCCTACGACCTACGGTCCAACCTGTTATATGTTTTGCCAAAGCCAAACTTAACATTGCACAGACGATGTTTTATCTATATTGGGCCCAAACTTTTCAATCGTTTGCCACAAACAATCATATCTATGAAGCATGTAAAATCTTTTCTGAAGCAGGTTAAACTTTGGCTGTTGACTGCAACAAATTTGGTTAATGATAATTTCTAGAAATTGTTGTTAAAACCTTTTGGGATTCCTTGTGTTTATAAATAAAACACTAGTAATGATTTCAATTTGTTATACCTCTAGTTTGTATCAATTCTTTGCCACTACAAATTAAATACACCAATCATATTAAATCTTTTCTTAAGCTGGTTTAACTCTGATTGTTGATTTTTTTTCTGTATTAACCTTTATACCGTCACTTCTGTAGTGATCATTGTGCTATATGTATTGGATCTGTTCTGAAAGTGCCCCCGACAACAGGAAATGCCTTAGGGGTCGCCTAAAGCTCCTGTCAACTATTTTTTTTGCTAAGTGATTATGTAATCTTGGATTATGTTTAAAGGGGCGATAAAATTATAATTATTATTATTAAAAGTTTAGCAAATGGACCTTATCAGCGGAAGAACCCATTCGTTACGTACTGGCTTCCCGTGGGAGAGTTGGGTCACAGGGTGAGAATGAAGATGCCAACAGCGACATTGGCTATAAACAAATTTTTTGCGCAATAAGCCATGTTCCAGGCCAGTCAATTGTTAAGTAGCGACGAACAGATGAATGAGAAAATGGCTGTTTATTGTGAAAAAAACACTCAAATGTAATGTCCAAAGTGGGCACCATGCCTCATATCGATGGTTTTTAGCCTAATGTTTAAATTATAAACTCTGAACTCAAGTTGAACTTAGAAAAAAATACGATACGCTTGGCGTTTGAATTGGTGCTCTGGAATGAGCTGTAGAAATGGTTTTGCAGCGTTTTAATCAAATTTCCAGCACGTGAACGAGACCAATTAGAAAATTACGCGTTACCTTTGTATGTCACCGGATTAGTCGATATTATAAATGCTCGTTTTTTAAATCGGAAATTCGAGTCGAAATCGAAAAAAAATCGAAAATCGGAAATCTTGATAAAAATCATTGCCTTCAATTGTACCCGTTGAACATTTTAGGGTCTTGGTGTTTTGTACCACGTCTTTGTATACGTTAGCGAAAATCACTGAGCGGATGGCAGTGATTTTATATCCTTTGCACCGCAGGAGTATTTCGGTGAATGGCGAATGAGAGTGAAATTATTTGCATAAAATTTCACATGAACCAATCGGCTCGAATTTCGACTCCGTGCTCATTGATAGTGTTGTCTAGGACGCAGTTAAATGGACAACCCGATCTTATGTATGATAAGATTGATCCTAGTTCTCAAATTCAATATTATACACTGAGAAAACACTTTGGATATGATTATCGTAGGTTTGGATGTCACACCCAAACCTGAGGTGAAGGAAAGGACTTGCCCATACATTTGGATGTGTCATCCAAACGTAATTGGTGATGAGGAGTTGGATGTGCCACCTACTCCTTTGGGTGCTGCATCCAAAGGAAGATGGACGAGTACTTTGGGTGTGAGAACCAAAGTGTTGGGTGGCTCATCAGAAAAACGTTTGGATACCGAATGACAACTTTAGATGACCAGCCCAAAGGCATGTGCCCCTACCACTCCCTCCCCCATTAAACCCTAATGCCCTAATATTTTTCTTTTTCAACCCCTTTGGAAATAGGGTAGTAGGATGGTGCAACTAGAAAACGATAAAACTGGGCTCTGTGGTTATGATATGTATCTATTATCACATAATTCGTCAACATATTACAAAAAATGCACAAAATATTTCAAAACATTACAAATTAACACAATTATCAAGAATTTTAAGTCAACAACATAAAAATATTTTTAGAATACAATCATAACATAATACAAAATATGATCCCAGAGAGAACTTTGTTTGCAATAAGCACATAGAGATAACAATAGGAATCTGAAAGGGAACTCATAAGCAATGACTGGTAGTGTAGGCATGAGAATTAACATGTAATGGCCGCGCAATTTTATTGCAACTTACTAGCGAACACCTGGATTTAGGCTCCAAGTTCAGCCTTCAATAGGAATTCCTTCGTCCCCTCGTCCATATCTCTTCGAGCAGCAGGAAAACAGTGAAGCAGACGCGGCAGAAGGGTCACAACGAAGTTCGCCTGCTTCGCCCAGAACAAGTCCATATGTGTCGACGGCTTGCACGGCTGAACACGGAATGGCGGGTGCTAGAGCTTCCTGAGACTGCCACCAGAGCGCGCAACTATCGATTTTGATTTCGCACCTAAATCGGCAGACTGCACCACCTACAACTTTGTGTCTCCCATCCAAAGGACGTCGACTAGACGTGTTTGGTGTGACACTCTTTGCCTTTGGTTCTCACATCCAAATAATTAGTTCTGACGTCATATCATTCTTGATGGCGAATCCAAACCTCCCCGCCCAAAAGAGTTTAGGGTGTAGCATCCAAACCTGTTCTCTCAGTGTACTGTTCTACTCCTTGTCATTTTGTACTACATTTAAATCTTCAGGTTCGGTTAAATATCTTGGAATCGCCTTATCTTCTGATGTATCGTGGGGAGCATGCATACGAAACATATGCGGCACATCATTATTTAAGAAAACTAGGTTTTTTTTAAGCGTATAATAGGCAAAACCACGGATGAAAAAAATCGAAGAGAGATAGTGAAATAAGCGAAGACACGGACTTAGAAGTTCTTCATCGTACCTTAATAACGTTCATCCGTTGTGCCAGGAGTGGGGGCTGGAATTAAATATAGGTAAATGCACCACTGTACAATTCTTGTGAAAGATGTCACACAAATGCCATGCCTACACTGTGGGTGGAGTAAACATAAGATCTTCAGATACAGTTAAATATCTTAGAATTACATTAACTACTGATATATCGTGGGGAACACACATGCAAAACGTTTGCGGCGCAGAATCTCGAGTTCTTCTATCCATTATTCATATTAATGATCTAAGCTGTCGAGTTAGCAGTAAATTAAGATTATTTCCAGACGATGCAGTTATCCACCGTGAAATAAGCGCAGATGCGGACTTTGAGGTCCTGTCATCGGACCTTAACAACATTACATTCGTTGTTCCAGGAGTTGGGGTTAGAATTAAATATCAGCAAATGCACCACAGTTCGCTTCCTGCGAAAGTCCTCACACAAATGCCATACAAATACTGTGGGTTAATAAAACATAAAATCTTCAGATACAGTAAAATATCATGGAATTACCTTAACTTCTGATATATCATGGGGAACACACACACGAAACATTAGCGGCATAGCATTGAAGAAACTAGGTTTTGTTTAGAGTATAATGGGAAGGTCCTCGGATGAATAAGAGAAAGAGAGATGCTACTTCATCTACATCTACGTAATACCCTGCGAGCCACCACGAGGGTGTGTGGCAGGGGGTGAAGATCACCAAACATGCACTACTGCCATGCAAGTAGAATATATAAGGTAGACATGCTAGAAAATAGGGTCACAGTTTTATGTTACTACAGTAGATTCTTAGTTATTAAAAGTAATTGCAGTAGTTATTACAATAAAATATTAGTTACTACAGTATAGTACAGGTTAAAATCTACATAATAAGGAAGGGATTATTGGTAGTTATTACATGCATCATGCGCTACAGACTATTCTAACTACATTTCACCTACCTATCCCTTTTGCTACGTTGCCTATTGTTCTCTCTTATGGTACGCGGGAAAAATGACATTTTAAATCTATCGGTACGACAATCTATCTCTCTAATCTTGTGAATATGGTCAAACCTTGCATAATACTTCGCTTTGGTAAGGCCACACCTCGAATACGCCGAGAGCATTTGGGACCCTGGTCCTAAAGATTTGACCAAAAAAATGAAAAAATCTTAATAAAATCCGCGCGCTTCGTTAAAAACTACTACGTGTGAACATATAGTGTCTCATATCTTTTAGAGGGATTAAGGTGGGAGGCCCTAGAGACTAGGAGGCTTGGAATTAGGGTGCTCCAGAAATAGGCAACGCATTCAAATTTATCACGCCGCCCCCCAATTTGAGGACAAATGACTGGAGAACTCTATTTTCAAAATATCGGCTCAATACGACCAGCCCCACGCATTTTAAGTTTTGGCACCAACGCATTTTAAGTTTTGGCTCAAATCCCATAGGGTAGGCAACACGGATGAGAAAAGTTTTCTTCCCTCTTCCTCGTAGGCACGCGTTATGTGTTGGGAATCGGCGGTATACTTGCAAAGATTGTTTGTTATGTTTACTTGACTGACAAATTAAAACATTGTCCATTATGGATACATACTTTTTAATGCTACTGGCATTTACAAGGTCGAGTTTCTCCTTTTCTCACTCAGTTTGTATAAACTTCGGTTCACTTTTTTTCGGTCCTGTTTTTCAGCACTCGCCGTTCCGATGGAAGTTTAGTCCCCAAAATATGTCCTGAATGAATACCAATAGGTGGGATCGTAACACGTGGAGAAAATGCGACCGGAGTCTTTTCCACACTCATTGCGGAATCACTTATGGCTGTGCATGTTGTTCAGCTATGATTGCTACTAGTCAAAGAAGGTCTTTTTCATGGGATAAAACTATTGCATTCATATCATTCATTCCATACCAGGGTCGGGGAAATAAGAAGACATTTCTTTTAGTAATGGGGCTAAGGTTTCGCCAAAACAGCAGAAGTGAACCGAAGTTTATACATAACAGGTGCACTGAGAAAACACTTTGGATATGATTATCGTAGGTTTGGATGTCACACCCAAACCTGAGGTGAAGGAAAGGACTTGCCCATACGTTTGGATGTGTCATCCAAACGGAATTGGTGATGAGGAGTTGGATGTGCCACCTACTCCTTTGGGTGCTGCATCCAAAGGAAGATGGACGAGTACTTTGGGTGTGAGAACCAAAGTGTTGGGTGGCTCATCAGAAAAACGTTTGGATACCGAATGAAAACTTTAGATGACCAGCCCAAAGGCATGTTCCCCTACCATTCCCTCCCCCCTTAAGCCCCACTGCCCTAATATTTTTCTTTTTCAACCCCTTTGGAAATAGGGTAGTAGGATTGTGCAACTAGAAAAACGATAAAACTGGGCTCTGTGGTTGTTACGATAGGTATCTATTATTGCATAATTCGTCAACATATTACAAAAAATGCACAAAATATTTCAAGACATTACAAATTAACACAATTATCAAAAATTTTACGTCAACAACATAAAAATATTTTTAGAATACAATCATAACATAATACAAAATATGATCTGAGAGAGAACTTTGTTTGTAATAAGCACATAGAGATAAAAATGGGAATCTGAAAGGGAACTCATGAGCAATGGCTGGTAGTGTAGGCATGAGAATTAACACATAATGGCCGCGCCATTTTAGTGCAACTCACTAGCGAACACCTGGATTTAGGCTCCAAGTTCAGCCTTCAATAGGAATTCCTTCGTCCCCTCGTCCATATCTCTTCGAGCAGCAGGAAAAGTGAAGCAGACGCGGCAGAAGGGTCACAACGAAGTTCGCCTGTTTCGCCCAGAACAAGTCCACATGTGTCGACGGCTTGCACGGCTGAACACGGAATGGCGGGTGCTAGAGCTTCCTGAGACTGCCACCAGAGCGCGCAACTATAGATTTTGATTTCGCACCTAAATCGGCAGACTGCACCACCTACAACTTTGTGTCTCCCATCCAAAGGACGTCGACTAGACGTGTTTGGTGTGACATTCTTTGCCTTTGGTTCTCACATCCAAATAATTAGTTCTGACGTCGTATCATTTTTGATGGCGAATCCAAACCTCCCCGCCAAAAAGAGTTAAGGGTGTAGCATCAAAACCTGTTCTCTCAGTGTGTGAAAAGAAGGAACTCGACCTTGTAAATGCCAAAAAAAGATGCATCCATAACGGACAATGTTTTTATTTGTCAGTCAAGTAAACATAAAAAACTGGCTTTGTAAGTATACCGCCGATTCCCAACACATAACGCGTGCCTACGAGGAAGAGGTAAAAAAACTTTTCTCATCTGTGTCACCTACCCTATGGGATTTGAAGGGCGTTAGTGCCAAAACTTAAAATGCCTGGGGCACGGCTTCTACTGGTCGTATTGAGCCGATATTTTGCAAAAATAGTTTTCTAGTTTTTTTTTATCATCGAATTGGGGGGCGGCGTGAAAAATTTGAAAACGTTGCCTATTTGTGGACCACCCTACTTAGCATGCTTGAGAAATTCAGAACTGGTGTGTTTCAGAACGAAACAGAGAATATTATCATGGCGCCTCACTACATCTTTAGGTCTGACAGAAGCGATAAAATATGAGAGATAAATTTCCGAACATATAGGTACAAAAACTCGTTCTTTCAGCGCACAATAAGCGACCACAGTAAAAAATGAGCTCCAGTAAATACACTCCCACCATATATATCTCCATTTCACCTCCCAAAACCTTATTCCTAACATCTTAACACAGCTGGTGTCCTAATACCCCATGCCACAAGCCCATTCAGCGACTCGGAGGGTAGTATGATGACATAGATGAAGTCAGAATGTATTCAGACAATTTAGAAGCCTGGTGCTATTAGTATGTGAGACATTTATGACCACATGCAGGAGATTTGCGGATCTTCTGTGGCAATTCAGTTAAAATCTAATTTATTGCTTCATAGACCAGTCGATGTCAAATAAATGCATTTTTCTCGGGACAAATCTACGAAGTTCCCTCAGCTTTTCGGAGAAATTCATGTCCTAATTCACAATGGAGCATAAAATATGTCTTTTCGTATGTGACGTATTAATATTTGAGATTTATATAACCCGTCTAGCTTTCTTTTTTTTTTTTAGGAAAACTCAATCGCCCAGATGGAAAATTCTATCAGAAAATCTTTAATTTTAGCTTGTGAATTGTCAGTGAATAGTAAGGTCAAGGAAGTCCCCATCTTGAACATTAAATGTTCACATCTTAATTCCAGGGTAGTAATGGAAACACATCGTTACCTTTATGCTACGTTTCTAACCCTTTCGTTTAATCATAGCGCTGTAAGAAATCTGAGGTTTCTGGTAATGTGTAGAAGTTGAAGGAGAGAGATTCCTTAACCCTTTCGCATCGAAAATTGACAAAAGTCGTTCTGCAATGATCACGTCTTCTCCGCGATGATCGACTTTTGTCCACGCCCCTAAAAATACGTTTTCTGTAGCTTAAATGGTAAACTTAAGTCTCCGATGCTACATAGAATTAGCAAAGATGCATAAAAGAGGATAATGTTAGCAAAAAAGTCTGTTCCAGCTGCCTCAAAAAGGTATGACATTAGAAATCTCAATAAAAAAGTAAAAAATTGAATTTCTTTTTTTCATTGCAAAATTATATTTTTTGATATAACTGATTGAAAACCCTTAATTCGTTTCTCTTTGATGATGTATGTTGTTGATTCACAAAACGTATCTAAGAGCTTCTGTAATGCATCTTGGCGTGCCGTAAATGCGTGCAAGACTAAAGTAGTAGTTCTTGATAAGGAGAATGGCGAGAATAACTGTATGATGAGGGCGAAGTAAGTATGATGGTGAAGTAACTGAACAAGTGGATTGTTTATGTACTTGGGTGAGATGTTTGCGAAAGATGGACGGATAGATGAAGAGATTCTTAGACGTGCGAATGCTGGAAGGACTGTGGTAGGTAGCATGAGGAGCATATCAAGGAATTGAGTGCCTGTCTAAGGAAGCGAAAATCGCCGTGTACAAAAGTGTACTTCTCCCCACTTTGTTGTATGGTAGTGAAACATGGGTAAGTCAGGATAGACATAAGAGTAGACTAAACGCCTTGGGTACGAGTTATCTGAGGAGTGTTTGCAGCAAAAGTAGGATGGATAGGGTCAGGAATGAGTGGGTCATAAATGAATGTGGGTTAGATGCTCCAGTTATGGACATATATGAAATGAGTGTGCTTCGTTGGTTTGGACATGTTGAGAGAATGGGTGAGAGTCGAATAACGAAACAGATATATAAGAGTGAAATGAATGGTGCGAGAGGCAGAGGTAGGCCGAGAAAGTTATGGTTGAATGTGGTTGAGGAAATTCTTAGGAGGAATATTAAGAGTCTTAAAAACAGGAGGGTGTGTTTGAAGCAGTGTATGGGGGTAAATGAGGCAAAAGAGGTTTGAAAGGATAGGTCAATATGGAGGAAATTATTGAAGCAGAGTTAGGTGTACAAATATGTATTTATGAGTGAAACTTTGTGACTGTGCCTACCCCGGAAGGAAACGGCGTGATTGGTATGCATGTATGATTGAAAACCAGATACGCGGCGAAAGGGTTTAGGGTACAGGGGCGCGAAAACCTAAAAGAGGATATGTTTATGGTAGGCGTCTTCATGTAGAAGGACGACGATTCCATGCTGCCGAAATTCGTTGAGCATAAGTCTAATAAAATATGAGCATACAAATTGCTTGTTAAGACCTCATTTTGTGTTGTTTATTATATTTGGTTCTCATCATTTCGGGTACAGTTATCTACAATTTTGGTAAGTTTGCTTCGTAATTATGCTTACATGAAACTTGTCTCTAACTGTAGCAGAGAACTACGTGTAATCTAAATAAAATTTTAACCAAATTCTTGCCCACATTTGAAAGTTTTTCATTCTACGCTGTTACCACAATAGTAATGCCGTCTCATATTTATTTGTGGTATAATACTGCTGTATTTTAAGTTATATTCACGATAAATTCAGCCATCGTTAATAAAAAGCTTATATTAAGAGAAGATCAGCAAGATTCGTGAAAGGCCCTTATAATATTCACATTAGTGTTACTGACCTCTTTCAACAACTAGGCTGGGAATCGCTCTCAGACCGTCGATTGAAAATTAGACTCATGCCCGTATTCATAGTCGTATTCCTAGGGGTTACCTGGGTATCCCCTAGCCAGGTAACACATAGGGGTTCCCTACGCTGAGCGATTCATAAACCTTACTGGGTAACACCCAGCCAGGGGACGCCTGGGTAAGAGATCTGGCAACAATCTCGCGGAAAAATACATATGAATGGTTTCGCTGAATGGTTCTCAATGTTTTCGATGCTCATTTATAACCGTAACCATGCACGCTATAAACAATAATACAGTATACTGTTACAAAATGTTGATGAAAAATGATTGAAGAAAAATGAGAGAATGATTTCAATATTGCTTAAATATTTATGTAATTTGAATGATGAGGAATACGAGGGTGAATCAATAAGTACTCGCGTTTGTAAACAGAAGATGTTACTATGGAAAGATGTTGATATTATCGTGCCCTGCCATTAGTACAGTAGTATCCATTCGTCCCACGCGTGGGTAGCAGTACTGCGTTAGGGGAGCTTTGGGTAAGCTTCATGGCTTACCCAGGAAATCGACGGCCTGGGGGAGGGTTAAGGGACAACAGCCCCCTGAATAACGACTATGAATACTATTTCTAAGCCAAGGGGCTCCCCCACACCTGGGGGACACCCAGGTAACAACTATGAATACGGTCCTCAGTCCTTTATGTAAATTCAATATCGAATTATTTTCAGTCGAAGTTATCAATATCTTAGATACTGCAGTAGATCAGATCATGAGAGTTAAAATTTGGGAAGTAGATTGTAGAACAGAAAGGTTTTAAAATGTCGTTGTTCCCGCGATCTATAAGAGACCAAAATGGCTGCGTTAAGACTTTGAAGTAGGTTAGTTGACATGTAGTGTGGCTGATTAGTTCATATGCACCCGTAATGCATGTTTCTAAATCTATCGACTAGTGCTCACACTGTGTTTTGCAAGTTCCCTGAATGACTCTTGTATCACGTTTACATAGTTACATTGTGGATTATTTTAATAGTTTCTGTAGTATTTTTAGTAAGACGAAGGAGTGGTGTTTGTTGGTGAAAGAAATTTCTTCTTTGAAGTTTATGTTGGTGATAAGTCTCTCCCTGCCAAACACCCTTAAGGTGGCTTGCAGGGTAACATGTTGACGTAGATGAAGTTCACCAGAATTGCCCGAGACGACGATGACGTATGCCGGCCCTACCAACGTCGACAAACTACCCCTTCCATTTATGATTCTAGCACCGTAAAATCAATGTCGCTTCGATTGTTTTCGCCCTCTCAAAATTTATCGGTCGGAAGGGCCCGAAACTAGTTTCAGACTTTTTTTTCGAAAGGCAGAGGCATATTTTAGTCATCGTTAAAAAGGTGAAAGTCACTCGCGAAAACATTTCATTTACTCATTAACGTGCTAGGATGCAAGATGCATATTTGTGTGACCAAATGAGTGAAGCCAGTTTCACCTTTTATTCATGGTGCCATCTGACACTGGTATGTAAGTTTAATTTGTAAGGTGAAAGTTGCAGAAATTAACGTCGCGTTTAAGCAGTCTTGCGCACGGGGTTCGAAATCGAATCGGCGGATTTTCACGAATTGGTGTTTAAGGAAAGGTGACTCTTGGGGGACTACCAAGATAAGTGATGACTTAGACCAATGAAATTTAATCGTAAGCTTTTATTGGTTTAGTAAATTTACTTCCCTTAAAATTCGCGAGTGCTCATTGTTGGGTCTATATTTGTCAGGATTCATCGCCGATAAGGAAAGAAGCTGAATGTAGAAGTTACCCTGAGAGGAGAGAAGTTAGAAAAAGGATTACTCCACCTATCTCGAGAGTACCATCCTTCTGGACGGAAGAAGCGCTACGGACAAGCGGAGAATAGCCCAAGCAAAGAAGGCGTTCATGGAGAAAAAGACAACTGTTCTACATTTACGTGATACCCTGCGAGGCACCACGAGGGTGTGTGGCAGGGGGTGAAGATCACCAAACATGCACTATTGACATGCAAGTAGGATATTTAAGGTAGAGATGCTAGATAATAGGGTCACATGGAGCTAGATGGTTAGTATCTACATAATAAGGAAGGGATTATTGGTTGTTATTACATGCATCATGCACTACAGACTACTCTAACTATATTTCACCTACCTATCCCTTTGCTACGCTGCCTATTGTTCTCTCTTATAGTACGAGGGAAAAATGACATTTTAAATCTATCGGTACGACAATCTATCTCTACAATCTTGTTAATATGATCAAACCTAGCATAATACGCAGGGGTTCTCAATACATATCTAACGTCATCTGTGAACAACTCGGTTTCGAATTTACTTAAAAGGTTTAACCTAAATTTTAACCTGCGTTCTGATAGTAATTCCCATCCTAGTTCTTCTATTAATTTCGTAACAATTATACAATTATCATAACGGCCATTAACAAACCTAGCATATCTCCTTTGCACGCGCTCTAATTCTTTTATCATACCTTCCTCGTACGGATCCCATATACTAGCGGCATATTCTAAATGAGGCCTGACAAGTGTAAAATAGCTTCTTTCTCGGACTCTCTCATCGCATTTGCCTAGAACCCTTTTTACGAATCCTAATCTACGGTTTGCTACACTAGTTATTTCCCTGATGTGTTTCCCCCATGACATGTCTTTAGTGATGGTGACGCCTTAGTATTTAATTGAATCTACGTTACATATTTTGTTTTCTTTGAAGCAATAATTATTTTTGGGAAAGCCATTCTTTTTCCAAAAATTCATAATCGCGCATTTCTTTAAATTTAATTCTAGATTTCTTTAAATTTAACTGTTGTGCTCAAAGAAGTTCGGACAACAAAGCAGGAAACCCTATGTCAAAATATTTGTGTGGGGCGTAGCACTATATGGATCGGAAGCATGGACCATTGGAAAATCTGACCAGAAAAGACTAGAAGCCTTCGAAAACTGGTGTTGGAGGAGGATGCTGAAGATAAAATGGGCGGAAAAAAATAGAAATGATGAAGTGTACAGATGTGTGGAAGAGGAAAGGATTATATGGAATAATACAAAGAAAAGAACTATTTAGAAGGATTGGACACACCATGTGACACAATGGGTTTATGTAGAGCGTAATTGAAGGCAAAATTGAGGGAAAAGTCCCCAGAGGAAGGCTCAGGAATAAGTCCATTGACCAAATAAGGAGGAAAGAGGATAGGAATAGTTACCAGGAAGTAAGGGAACCAGCATTAGATAGGGAGGGGTGGAGGGCTGCAGTCAACCAATCTTAGGATTGAATGACCAATCATAAATGAAATGAATATTACTTTTCGTGGTTCCAATCCGACGATAAACAACTTATGCATTAAAACTAGCAAAGGTACCCGTTGAAATTCAACGGGGGATGAAAGAAAGACACGGCATATAGGTTGTAGGTTCGAGTCACTCATGAGGTGTACTTTTTTTTCTAGCAAATCAATGATAATTTTAGTTTTATTTTTTAATTCAGGAGATGATAACCACATTATATTATGCTTAACAAGTTTCGACATTCTTTTACAGTAACATATAGAAATTAAACTACAGGCCATTGCATTCCAGAGGCTAGTCGCATTAATATAACATCGTGCCATTCTCCTGTTTTACTCAACTATAATTTTAGATTTATTTTTCAATTCAGCAGATGAAAACCGCATACCATTATGTTTACCGAGTTTCAACAGTCTTTTGCAGTAGCATATAGAAACTAAACTACAGGCTATTTTCATTCCAGAGGCTTTCCGCATCGATGTAACATCGTGGCATTCTCCTGTTTTACATGGGTCCAACTTAAATTAGTCCACTTGAAATGAATTTTGCCAGTTTTAGGCTAAAATATCCCTGAAAATATCGTAATCAGCAACATTTCAGTAAACGGCCTAGATTTCCACTGTAATACCTATCTCTAGATATAAAACCCAGCGGCCATTTTAAAGGTCCCATTTCCCTTCTAAAGCTAATGCTAATTCCACGGTTACCAAGGAAATATCATATTGTTGACAGAAGTAAAATTCATGATTTTGACATTAAAAACGCAATTTATAGGGAAATTTTAATCCTACAAGAAAATTGAATGAAAGAATAAGACACTGCAATCTTGTATCCATCTAATGGCGAAAACTATAGCCTTCTATCTTCAGTAGAACGTATTAAAATATGCAAAAAGAGAAACCTCTGCATTTGAACCAAAACGGTTAGAATTGAGTTTATCAAAGACGTAAGACACCAGACGGCCCAATACGCTGCTTTTGGGGCCCAAGGGCTTTTCTTATAGTCCCAATTTCCTTAAAAAAGCTTTACTGATCCCATGTGTGAAAATTTCACTAAAATCGGTTCTCATTCAATACTTATGAAGCTTTTAAGAAAGCATTATTTTGGACCCTTGGGCCCTCTGGGGCCCCAGCGTGACTTACGAACCCATGATTGTTGTACATTCAGCGTAGGTATATTTTACGTGTTTCTAATACAGGCAAGAATTATCTTCCAGGGCCAAATTTTGGCGATGAAAGGGCCCACTTAAGGGCCTTCAAGGGCCCCAAGGCCCTTTTTATATAGCCTATACTTGAACCAGATACATCGAGTATATACCTGCCAAATTTTGTTTCAATTGATTCTGTGGTTTATGAGTGATTGAGTAACAGACAGACACCACTAGATTTTTATATATTAAGTAAGATATACATAAACTTCTGCCTTAGTTTGCCGTTTATCGATTAGGCCATAATTCCAAGTGCAAAAAGTTGAAATTCAAAGTCGTATTTTATAAAGAAATTGGATTCTCTAGTCTGACCGAATGCCACTGCCCAGTATTCACATGAAACATTCATTCAACCACATTCCGCGTCTGTTTTTCCTGGGAGCGTCGTAAGTTATTTTTCTATCGCTCAGGTTATGCTTCCCTTATGGCAAAAGCTACTCATCATCCTCGATTGATTGATTATAGGCCTATGTTTTCCCAATATGAGGCTCGGTTCTAACAATGAGGTCGGTCGTCAAGGGGATGGTTCAACAAAAACGTGTTACTTAAAAAAATTCTCGAATTCGATAGGAAAACGAAATTCGGTGAAAAGATTTAGTATCTTTGTTATTTTTTCATTCGTCATTCGTTAGTCTCGACTGACTAAAATCAACATTTTAAATTTAGATATGCAAAAGAGAAGACTGCAAAGGGAATACGCGTGGCGTATTCCAATGCCGTCGCAATTTTCAAAATTTCTACGAAAAAAGTGTTTGGTCAGGCCCTGCTAAAGAAGTTTTCACGGAAAAAAGGTGAAATTAGTACCTTATCCTCAAGAATATATTCCTTCAGAAGATTCCATATGTCATTTTGTTTTCCTGACACACCGCGAGTTTGCTCCACAATGACACGCGGAAGCGCATTAATTTCAGGTTCGCTCCAGGTCAATTGCATTTGAACGCACTATTTTTTTCTGGACATCACCATTCATATTTCGGGTCGTCTTGGAGGTGTTAAATGGCTGCCAGAAAAAGAAAATAGCATTCTAGCGAGTGGAAATCGCCAAAACACGTCAAATTACAATAGAGTCATTGCATCACGGGGTGAATTTAATTGAGGTGTGAAGTGTTGTTAGTGTGGAACAATCGAGGATACAACCATGCTCCTGCTGAACTATGAAAGGACAACCAATTCCTTGGGAAAATAATGCCACATATATTGACAAAGGTCTTTCGTTTGCTGGACACGTCGGAGATATAGAAAACAAAACGAAAGCAATATCATCACCTCTAATACATAGTAACGCCACACCGAGAGAAATAAAAAAAATGTATGAAAGCATAAAAAGACCAGTCATGCTGTATGGGACGCCAGCATGGGCCGGTCTACAGCAAACCCCTTCACTAATAAAAGATTTAAGTAACCAAATGAAAATGCTAAGGCAAATTTTCAAACTCCTTCCCTGGAGGAAAAATGAAGTGTATGCAGAAGCGGATACAAAAAAATATACTTGCAGTTATAATACAGCAAGTGGTAGAATACTTCAAAGAATTAGAATAGACCCCAAATAAATCGTTGTATGCAGCAAAAATGAATGCGAGACAGACAGATGACGAAGCAAAATATAAGCGGCCAAAAGAGGCTAAAAATTTGAAGGGTGGGGTCGCCCATACAAATTATGTTTAAAACATGATGAACACGGAAGAAAAGCTTGTAACTAAATTTTGATTTTTATTTTGTTGAAATGAAATACTTTTATTTAGTCGAACATAGATTAGAATCACGACCGATATTTACACATACCCTCAAGTAACAGCACGGTAACTAAATAGCAAACAACAATGCAATAAAATAAATATCCCTCCACACATCGTTTGACACTGTTCTTTACCGTAGAAGTTTCACCGAATAAAATTTACCCCTCACTACACATTGGCTCTTCAGGCTCATACATTTAAACAGGCCATACACTTTACAATAATTGAGCCGCTTCAATGCTTCTTCTTTTCACTTCACAGTACCACACACCACATTGCGCGTAAAATCTTAAAAGTTATACGTACAATCATTTTACTGCTACCCCGCACAGGTGGATGCCGTATTCCTGGTCAGCAATCCCTCGAATATGCCCTGCGTTGCAATCTGCGACTCCTCCTCGTTCCTGTGGTCTCCCCGTCGTATTTTTAAGTTTTCCGATTCAATCCAACGCACTTGGTGCCTTTCTGATCTGCAGTTCCCACCGATCCTCTCACTTATTGGGACACTGATCGATATGGACTGGTGCTTACTTAAACACTGACCCACGGAGACTCGCACTGATTGAAAGAGACTCTTTTCACTGACACTCATTGACAAAACCCTTATTCACAATGCCCGACGGAGACTCTCTTGATTAATTTGTTTGGCGCTACCTAGCTGCGGTTAACAAATTGTTGCTCGTTACCATGGCTGCCGTTGACAAATCGTTGCTCTCCGCTTTTCAAGTGCCCTTAGCCTCTATGATCTTGTCCCATGGGTGATAAAATGTTATGAGCCAAAGGATGAATTCGGTTGTTAATGTGGAACAATCGAGGATACAACCATGCTTCTGCTTAACTATAAAAGGATAACCAATTCCTTGGGCAAATAATGCCACATACTTAGGAATTAATATTGGCAAAGGTCTTTCGGTTGCTGGACATGTCGGGGAAATAGAACATAAAACGAAAGCAATATTGTCACCTATAATACGTAGTAACGCCACACCGAGAGAAATAAAAAAAAATGTATGAAAGCATTACCCGATTATAAATCGATGAAAACACTCATACATGTTAGTGTGGAATTAGAAAACCTGCATAATGATTTCATTTTAGAAAACTTGACTTTAGGAAACGGGATTCATTATGGGAAATAGGGAAATGGAAAAGAAATACATGTAATCAATGGTGAACAACGTCTTTTCATATCATACCTTGGCATTTTTTGGTCATTATAATTGTTTTTTTTGCAGCGTATGCTTCAATGTAATTTTTTATTTTATTTCTGCTTTTATCACTTTTTTTTTTTTTACACACTTTTGTAATTTTTTTAATCATTAAATTCACTCTACCGTCTTTAAATACGCCCACCGCCTTTGTGGGAAACTGTAAACCGCTGTTACTAGCGACAAAGTTTTTTCAAAATCTAGGAAGCGAGTGGATGTTTGCCTCACACTTATATGTAAAACGTGTATTTGTGTGAAGGCTGAACCGATGGCTTGATAAAGACGTGGAAGTTTATGCGGGAAACCCGCTTTTACGACTGGATTTTATTGATTGCGCGAGATTTCAATCTGCGAGCGAGGTGACGATTAATTTCTCAATGTGTTATCTCGAGAGCGACAGCAAAGCAGGCTGCCATATATATATATATATATATATATATATATATATATATATATATATATATATATATATATATATATATATATATATATATATATATATATATATATATATATGCTAGGTTTGGTTTTCCGTTGCAGGTAATTTATGGTTACGCATTTTCAGAGGTATCGGAGAGAGTCGCTTGGCTCACTTTCAAGTCTCCTTTTTTATAGTTAGTCGTTGAAAGTTTCTTTTTTACGCAAATAATCTGTGAGTCTCCATTTTTTGCCTTATATTTGATAGCTCTATGGGGTTGAAGTAATATCGGAAGGAGCGTTATGATGGTAACGTTGAAGTATACCTTGTGTCAAAATTATTATTAAAAGTATTACTTTAAATTGAATATATAATAAAAATACGTTAAATTTCAAAGTAAATGCTATTATCAAATGAATTGCAAATTTTTTAAGAATGCTTAATGAGCACTAATATATAAGTAGCAGTATTTGTTTTCATGCTGATGTTTTATGATTTCGTCCATAGAGGGCTAAAGATAAAATAGTCCACATACAGCAAAATTGCCGATTCAGAGTTTACTTGTAGCAAACACAAAAAGACACGCAAATAAACAACAGAAACAGCAAAAAGTTACCAAAAAGATGTAACTTTGATGATCGGGAGTTGACGTCCAAGTCAATTACTGTCCAGGTTCGCCGTTCATTTAATAAAAGGTGTGTTGAGGCCAGGTTGGTGAAGTTTTATCGGCGATAGAGAGAAACAATCGATATCAGTGGGAAGTTGTTTAGTTATTAGGGAGGAGAGACGGAAGAAGAGAGAAAGTTTCATTAGTGATAATCTTGGAGTTGTAATGTGGAGTAATGAGTTGGGTCCGGTTGAACGTGTAGGCTTTTTAATATTGATGAATGAGGTGAGTTCGGGGCTGTCAAAGGAAGAATTAAGAATATTGTAAATGATTTTTAAGTCGGATTTAAGTCTGTGATGGGAGAGACGAGAAATGGATGGAGAAGATAGTATCTCGTCTGCGGATTCGTCGCGGAAATTTGGAATTCTGCATTTCACTATTTAGCGAAGAAAGTTTTGACACTGTTAAGGGCGGCAAGGTTTGAGGCTGCCGAAGTAGGCCATATTGGGAAGCAATGAGTAAGTGTCGGAAGAAGAACAGATGAGAAGTAGGACTTTAGTGCGGGAGTATTTGAGATGATGAAAAATAACCGTTAATGCATTTCTCGCCGGAACTCTGAATACCACTAAAGTTTGTATTTGACGCCCTCATTCATACTTCGATCGTGTGAATGAACTTTCCGTTCATTTAAAAATTCTTGAAATCAATGACCTCTAGTTTCCCTTTCTTTTCGTCACAGCATCTGCACCTAACCACGGTCTGAATAAACAGTTATCTCGGCTGGCCGAAAAGTGAGAATCAGTAAACTGAATGGACTCAAGTCAAAATGAGTATTGTCCTTGAATAGAAAGACAGTCAAAGAGACTTTTACTAAGGGAGTAATTTATTTTGATTTTTAAGGAATGAGTGATGTAATTTAATTGTAATACGCACGAATAAATAAGTACACACACTATTGTTTGACCAATATGGTAGCAAGTTTGAAACTCAAGGCGGGAGGCACTCTTACGTAACGGGAATTGTTTATGCGTGAAGTAGTACATAACTACCGTAACTACTGAGTATTGTCCTTGAATAGAAAGACAGTCAAAGAGACATTTACTATGGGAGTGTATTTATTTCGATTTTTAAAGACTGAGTGATGTAATTTAATTGTAATACGCACGAATAAATAAGTACACTCACTCTTGTTTGACCAATATGGTAGGAAGTTTGAAACTCAAGGCGGGAGGCACTCGTACGTAACTGGAATTGTTTATGCGTGAAGTAGTACATAACTACCAAGTAAATTTAGCATAGTAACAACCATGCAAAACGTATTAGCAAATACAACACCGTTCCTGTTTAGAGTTGTATGAGATAAAGGCGTTAGAATCGCTTGAATAGAAGCCAAAAAAAGGCGGCGGTAATTTTACTGTGCAGTGCGATGCAAAAACTTGACCTGGATGAATAGTTTACGATTTTATCGCATGCCATGCGATCCAAAACGAGGGAGGCTGTGGTTGGAGTGCACCGGCAGAATGGACTTCCTGCATCACGATCCGGTGAAGTGGAATAAATGTTAAAGACTTTGTTATGTTTTGATTTTTTACAAGAGCATTATCAATGCTACTTATTGTGATTGCTTATTCTAAATTCCACAGTTATTCCCAAGAAAGGAATTCTTAAGTCTAATGGATATCCTTATGATAATTGTGCGAAATGCCACAGAGAAAAATCACCCTCCTTGATCGGGATTCGAACCCGGATCCCTCGATTTCCGGCCGAGTGCTTATGATGTACTTATGTACAAGTTTTTTGCAAATTTTGAATGATGATTTGATTCGAAAAATTGTTTAGATTAACATCATATCAACATAAACGTACAAAGGCAAATAATATTCCTTAGTAAAAATTAAAAAATATTCAACTTTAATCTCGCAATAATATTTATGCAGTGAAATCACCATTAACTTCATCCTTACGAAGCCTATTCTGAGTTTTAATGAAGAGGAATCTGAAATAAATCGAATAAACACACTCTTTGGTCGGAAAAAGCAACATTCTCCTCTCCTCCTCGATTAATAAACGCGGGATAATGTTGATTATTACACTTAAGCTAAGTTGCCACGCTTCTTACCGTGCTAAGGTAAATTTGGCAACGTAGAAGCGCTGCTGAAGGGGGACGTGGCTGCGGAAAGCGATTTCCCATGGGGCTTATGGGAGTGAGGTGACTGTTTATTTAGACTGTGACGTAACTCAGAAAGAGCGGAGTTTACATGGTAAACGCTTGGAGGTGAAATCAACAATCCCTGGTGAAAATAATGAGGTTTTTCAAATCTTCGGTACCAATATTCTTAACATTTTCAATACATTAAAAGAGGTAGATTTGGTAATTCGCGTGTGATAATTTGGTGACTTTTGTGATATGAGAGCTGTAAATCAGTAATTCCACATACATTTTAATAACGACCTGGGTTTCGACTTATGAAGTCATCATCAGGTCGCCTGATGATGGCTAAACAAGTCGAAATCTAGGTCGTATTAAAATTTATGTGAAACTAAGTTACAACTTTCATTTCTCTACAGTTACAGCTATAGTTGCAACCAAGTTACAACAGTTACGGCTCTCATTTCGTAATGTGAAGCAAGTTCCACCAAATAAGTTTCGCATGACACAAAGTCAGATCGGTCGATTTTCTACCTATTAACCTGCCTTCTAAACCAGACCTTCTAGACCTGCGTTTAACCTGTAGATTAATTTGATAAAATAACACCACCTGTGCCTCACGCTTCGTTGGCCCTGCCCTTTCGGCGGCCCTACCTGTTATCCGTCCAACTCTGCCCATCGTGGTCAAGTTGCCGGCGATTCCCGCGGCGTGCGCCCCCAGGCTGAAACCCACGAGGTGGAGGTTTTTGAAGAAAGCGTCCGACGGCAGCGACAGTCCATTTCCGCTGGGAACGTAATAGTGTTCCTCGTTGATCATCCTCGCCATCGTGTCGAGGAAGATAGCGAGCAGTCGCCCGACCGATGGCACGTTGACCACAGCCCATGGGTACCATGGTCCGGCCGCCAGGGCGTGCCAGTCCACCAGGATGATGTTCCACCGATTGGTCTCCCTCAGGCCTGCGGGAATTGAGGGAAAGGCATTGAGAATGGTTGTGTGGGCATCAGTATCTTTAAGTGTGTAAGTTTCCATAGCTGTAAGTTTCCATAGAACTTTGATCAATCCATCTGGTATTCTTCCACTTCACATGGCCACGGAAAGGCGTTTTCAATATTTTTCGGTTTTGATTTGGCCACTGAATGGATGTGTATACTAAGTAGTAGGAACGGGCCAAATGTATTCATTCTCTGGCAATCGAGTACCCGAATGAATATCTTGATACCCGGACGAGTACATGAGTAATCGAATGAATAAGTGGGTACTTAAATGAATACCAGGATGCCAGGTAATCATTTGATTACCCAAGCACTTTTTTTACATTTGAGTACCTGAGTGCCGCAACGAAGACTTCAGTAATTGGGTGAATACTAGATACTGAATACGAGTACCCAATGGCCCATGCAATCGTACTAGTCCGTGTAATTTGACTGGGTAATCACTTATTCATTTGTGTACCCAAGTATTCACACGAGTACTCATGTACTCGTCCTGTTATCCAGGTACTCATTTGGGTACTCGATTACCACTGAATGAATGAATGTGGCCCATCCCGACGGGGTAGAATGGCGCGAGCAAAGAAGGTATTCTTCAGCAACCGGGACGGGAAACGCTTCATCATACCGTCCCTTAAAAATTAAACTTAGTCTTTAATGTAAATTCAAAGCCAAATTATTTTCCGTATTAAACCGACGAAATTATCTATGTCTTAAACCTGAATCACGCGATTCTTGACCTTGTACAAGTCCGAGGATGCTAGCTAGCATACTAGGACTTGTAGAAGGTAAAGTATCGTGTGATACAGACCAAGCATACTGGATATCCTGTAAATAGATAAACTAATTGCCAAATAATCACCGAATAAACGACATCTGATGCCATTACAAAGAAATACTGTGCAGAAAGACACTACCCAAATTCTCTCTTAATTATTGACATTATACATTGCTTGTAGAATTTGTTAAATATTAATATTTTTGCATTGGCATATTGTTAATTTCTCTTCATAGACCTAAAGTAACCACATTTCGTTCAACTTTGTTACACATATCAAAGTATAGTGAATAATAGAGGAAAAGCTGACGGTTACAAATTTGTACTAAAAGCAGGGGTAACTTTGTGACAGTTATTGCTGAAGTATTTTCTGTCCAAACGTAGATAAGTTATATAGCTCTTTGGTATACCATGCTCTCCGTATACTATAAATTAGCTATAGGGCTCATCGATAATGAAAATATGAGGAATGAATATGAACAATAACTTTATCTGAACGATTTTTTAAATGATTATATATTGCCTTTTTTCTTGATATAGCAGAACTTTTTTGTTCCTCCTTTTTAGTTAAACTTTGCAGTCCATTTTTGCAGACTGCATCTGTCGTTTGTATAGATTTTTTTCAATACTTATGGAGCATGGTTAAAAAGGCCTCTTACGCCTTTCATTCGGTGGCCTTCGTGGTTTTGACGTTTGAAGAGCGATGGGGAGCGAAAACACTTACCTGAAATGAGATCAGTAATAACGTTGGGCTTCTCAACCTCCTTATAACCATGTATGAATATAATCGTTGGAAGGCTGAGGTTCATGTTGCGAGCCATTGCGAACATGTTCTTGCCATCCATCAGACTATAGTCTTCTCTGTGCATTCCGGGCGATCTCCGGTGCTGACTTGATTGCTTGGAGACCTTCCTGAAAATGTAGGGGTGAGGGAATGAAGAAAAATGTTGAATACTTAAAATTCTTTTATTTTTTATAAATGATTAATTTATGTCAAATGGAACTTTACAGAGTCTTCGAAACCTATGCTTATTTACTATTGAGGGGTCAGGTGGCCGTGGACATTCATTCCTGGTCAATTAAGGTGGTTTTAGCGAAGTATTTCCCCAGTCAAAATTAAGACCATATTCGAACTTTACGTTTTAATTATATCAGCCATAGGAAGCATGCAATAATATTGTAATCTACTCTACGGGAGTAGCAAAAATCGCCATGAAATAACCATTTGACTTGACCGGTATTCGAACCCGGGTTACACCACCAAGCCATCTTCCTTCAAGGCGAATGACATTGGGGGTTTATGGGAACTAGACGTTCGCGTTCGAAGTCCACATTCATCTACATCTACCTTATACCCTGTGAGCCACCACGAGGGTGTGTGGCAGGGGGTGAAGATCACCAAACATGCACTATTGACATGCAACTAGGATATTTAATTGAGACATGCTAGAGAACAGGGTCACATGCAGCTAGATGGTTAGTATCTACATAATAAGAAAGGTATTATTGGTTGTTATTACATGCATCATTCACTACAGACTAACTATATTTCACCTACCTATCCCTTTACTACGCTGCCTATTGTTCTCTCTTATGGTACGCGGGAAAAATGACATTTTAAATCTATAGGTACGACAATCTACCTCTCTAATCTTGTTAATCTGATCAAACCTAGCATAATACGCAGGGGTGCTTAATATATATCTAACGTCATCTGTGAACAAATCGGTTTCGAATTTACTTAATAGGTTTAACCTAAATTATAACCTGCGTTCTGATGGTAATTCCCTTCCTAGTTCTTCTATTAAACTCGTAACACATATACAATTATCATAACGGCCTTGAACAAATATAGCGGATCTCCTTTGCACACCCTCTAATTCTTTTTTGACAGTGTGGGCACATGAGACGATGGTCGTGTGTAACTATTATAATTTGTATGTTGAGCAGTCCAATTTTCACCCGGGTATTGGCATACAAGTTACAAATTAATCGCAAATTGGTCTATATAAAAACACCCTTTTTTCACATTGCATCAAGCATGACTTCGCACAGCAATGTTTCCACAACTCCCATGCACCAACAAAAATACGTGGTACCCGCTGGAAATGGACTCTCTGGGGCCCCGTACGCAAATCCAGCATCCCTCGGAGAGATTCCTGTCAGCGCCAATCCTTCGCCCACTATACTGAATTATGTTTGCAGGCACGCCACCTCTTTCACTCTCGCTTTCACCTCTCTTTTACCCGTATTTTCACAACTACTCCATTTACATCCTCTCTATCTCCAACACTCTCCTCCCCGCGTTCTCCTCCTTTTCAAACGACCTCATCATTGCCACCTCATTGTGAATACCATGAAAATGTATTATGGATTGGGATCTCGTTGCCAAAAAGCGTTGTCTAGAATTCCAGTCAACAAACAACTTTTTGGAAAGTGGCTCTGCCTAGTGATGAAACATGGAAGTTCAAATGTAAATACAGTCGATAGTTTGTAAATAAACACGTCTCACCGGTTTTGTCATGAATTTACATTGGTTTATACTTATAAATAATAAAAATGTAGTGGATAAAAAATGTAGTAATACATGCGGGTCGTAATTATACACTTTTTTAATATCGTCCGGTCTACAGGTATATTTAATTCCTCTCCAAGTTTAATTACACAAATGCAGAATAAACTTCTTAGCACTTCGTGAATATCGCTATACACCTACATCTACGTAATACCCTGCGAGCCACCACGAGGGTGTGTGGCAGGGGGTGAAGATCACCAAACATGCACTATTGACATGCAAGTAAGTTATTTAAGGAAGACATGCTAGAAAACAGGGTCACATGCAGCTATATGGTTAGTATCTACATAATAAGAATGGGATTATTGGTTGTTATTACATGCATCATGCACTACAGACTACTCTAACTGTATTTCACCTACCTATCCCTTTGTTACGCTGCCTATTGTTCTCTCTTATACTACGCGGGAAAAATGACATTTTAAATCTATCGGTACGACAATCTATCTCCCTAATCTTGGTAATATGATCAAACCTAGCATAATACGCAGGGGTTCTCAATATATATCTAACGTTATCTGTGAACAAATCGGTTTCGAATTTACTTGAAAGGTTTAACCTAAATTTTAACCTTCGTTCTGATAGTAATTCCCATCCTAGTTCTTCTATTTAGCTCGTAACACATATAATAATCATAACGGCCTTTAACAAACCTAGCGGATCTCCTTTGCACGCGCTCTTATTCTTTTCTCATACCTTCCTCGTACGATCCCATATACTAGCGGCATATTCTAAATGAGGCCTGAGCAGTGTAAAATAGCTTCTTTCTCGTACTCTCTCATCGCATTTGCCTAGAACCCTTTTTACGAATCCTAATCTACGGGTTGCTACACTAGTTATTTCCCTCATGTGTTTCCCCCATGACATGTCTTCAGTGATGGTGACGCCTAAGTATTTCAGTGAATCTACGTTACATATTTTCTTTTCTTTGATACAATAATTATTCCGAGGAAAGCCATTCTTTTTCCAAAAGTTCATTATCGTGCATTTCTTCAGATATAATTCTAGCTGCCAACTATCACACCAATCATCAATCGCATCTAAATCCTCAGCTAAATACTGGATGTCCTCTTCATTTCTAATTTCCTTATACACTACTGCATCATCGGTAAAAAGACGGAGCTTGTTTTTTTTACTACTATATTCAAGTCATTTATGTAGAGAAGAAATAAAATTGGGCCTATCACGCTTCCCTGGGGAACACCCGATGTAACTTTTACTTCGCCTGAGCTGACACCATCTAATACCACCCTTTGAACGCGTTCATGTAAGAAGTCTCCTATCCAGCCTACCATATTACTGTGTATCCCGTATGATGCTAACTTTGCGAGTAACTTACAGTGGGGAACTTTGTCAAAAGCTTTTCTAAAGTCAAGAAACGCTGCGTCTACCTGTACGTTACCTTCTCTTGAAACTAAAATATCATGAACAAATAGACCTAATTGATTGACCTATACGGAAATTTAATAATAATGCGAGGTTACTTCATGAGTATTCCCACCATGGCCATCATTGCAGTGTAGGCAGAAAGGAATGTACTTACCGCCGCCTTGAACAGATTCTTATTTTTTCATTCCAAGTCTCCTATTTGGATCCTCTTAGACGCGTACCCGGTTTTACAGCCTCATACGAAGCAAGTTCAGTTCGGACATGTCATTCTGAATCCTTTATTTAATCCGAACGGGCTTAATGCATTCAAATTAGAATCAGAGTCTGGCAAACAACGTATTCGGCACACGATGAACGTTTCATTAACCTCTCACTGATTTCCTGTAATAGATATTTCCTCTCTAGCATTTAAAAAGTAAATTTTAGATAACAAAAATAGGAAGATAATATTCAAAGCATCAAGTAATTTATATCTCCTCGATCGTTATTGAATATTCACCACAGTCTCACGTTAGAAACAATTAACTACATCTATTTACAATAACAACTGAAAAGACTCTAATCGAAGTGGCGCCAAGGACTGGGTGAACTAAAAGTGGAAATTTAGTCAACACGTAGCCTAGGCAACAATGCCAAACATCCGAATCCATAATATATATTCATGGTTAATACCCCCCTTTCTCTTCCCCACCACTCCATGCTCAAATCTCAACAATACTTTCAGTTAAACCTTTCCTGCAGAGCCGCCAACCGATCGAACCACTCCAGGGGCTGCCAACCCAAAACCTTCCAGCCTATCGCAAACGACTGGCATTCGGGAAGTCATTGGATACACATTTCACGTGCTTAAAAGGCCACTGTCGCGGTCGATAAACCCAACGTTGTCGTTTATATAAAGACGAAATTAACAAATTTTCAATCATTTCTGTTACAACTGATATGGTACCAATTCACTCGCAGGGGTGCATATACACCAAAGGTTGAAATTCGGCATGAAATAAATCATTTGACTGGACCGGGATTCGAACCCGGCTCTCCCAATTACCGGTCAGGTGTGTTAGCCAGGCGTAAGAATTTTTTCACGGCGAATTTCAATCCTTGGTGTATAACCACCCGCGCGAGAGACTTCGTACCACATCATTTGTCAATGCAATGGCTGGAAATGGTTGAAAAGAGTGAGAGGGAAAAACACATTCAAATGTGTCCTAAATGAATGTATTTTTCCCTCCCACTCTCCCCAATTATCCATACCTTTCCCCCCACCACCTCCCACTGGCCGTGACGCACGTCTCTGACGTCAACCAACCACATCTTCCCCCACTCCCCTCCCCAGATCTATATATTAACTCGCATACTATGTATAATGTACCTTTGAAAATGATTGCAAGGCAGTCGAAACCTGGGTTGGGAATTAAAGTTTTAAGTGTGGAAAAGTTCTCTCTTTTTAGTCATGTCAGTAGCGTCATTCCACAAAGTTACGTCTTCAACCATTTAGTTTATTTATTTCCTTTTTTTTTATTTTTTATCAATTTTTAAATAATTTTTTATTTATTATCATAAAAAAATATATATGTATTTATATATATATATATATATTTTTTTTTTTTACAAAACAGATATATGAGAGTAGAATGAATGGTGTGAGAGGTAGAGGAAGGCCGAGAAAGTTGTGGTTGAATGTGGTTGAGGAAATTCTTAGAAGGAGGAATATTAGGAGTCTTAAAAACAGGAGGGCGTGTATGAAACAGTGTATGGGGGTGAATGAGGCAAAAGAGGTTTGCAAGGATAGGTCAGAATGGAGGAAATTATTGAAGTAGAGTTAGGTGTACAATTAAGTATCAACGAGTGAAACATTTTGACTGTGCCTACCCCGGAAGGGAACGGCGTGATGGGTATGCATGTATGTATATATTTTTTTTATTTTTGTCCGTTAAGACTAAAAGTACACCAATTGCAAGCACCAAATAGGTTACACACGATGGCAAGGAGTAATTTTGCGGTCGATGGGTTGGCATTTACCTGTTGTGCATGTAGAAGAGGATCCTCCTGTTATCCAACTCCACGTGGTTGGGATGCTCAAACTCGGGCCAAAGTCTGTAGAAGAGTCCCCTCACGTTGAAGCTCCCCGATCGGGATTTCCGCATCGCCCATCCTTCAGGATCGAGAAAGGAAGAGACAGACACATTATAAGGTGAGTTTACTCATGGAAGTCACTTCCATGACAGTAGCATTGCAAGTCGCTGATTCCCCGCTTACGTCACTAGGGTCATGATGATAGTTAATATGGCGGCTTAACAAACTTGCGTTTACGCGGCATTCTTTAACCCGAGTTCAGTGTCGATTTATTTGATATGTTGCACCATCGATATCGACTCGAAGAGGCGGAGAATAGAGATATCGAACGACCTCGACCCGAGTTATCATGCCGGTGACCTCTGGTGGAGAGTTAAGAAGGTGATGAAGCCCACAGCCACGGCCGTCTTCTTAGATTTTCGATCCCAATTTACTATCAGACTCCACTGAATGCAACCAAATCTCCGTCGATATTTCGTCTTTTGTTGGACTACTAAATGACGACAAAATATCCAGTTTTAATTTAGATTCAAGTGTATTATTGTATGTTTGTGGCCTCCAGCAAAACGGAGAAGTTAGTTTGATGTGAACAATGCAGGGACCTGATTGTGGGTTCTCCATACGACGACCCTTATGTTGCAACATTAAATAGGGGCGGATTAACTGTGCCGTCCGATCTTGTTGTAGATTTAGGTTTCTTGTAACACGCCATTATGTAAGCATTGATTTCCCAAGATTACGAAGAGAAATTTTTAAGTTGTAGGAACCAGAAGAAACTTCTTATAAAATTAATTGAAGAAAAGGTAGAGGAAGATTTAATTTTGGGCAATGTTTTCAATGATATATGTTCATGTGGTAAGCCATTTTACAAGTTATTCGATAATTTAATAGGCACATTTAGCAATATTCTTGTTAACTATTATTGCAAACAGAGATGTGACAGAATAAATTCTATGTCAGCTACATCAAAGAAAAGGAAAATAATGACGTTACAATAAATGATAATTTAACACTTAATAGATGAAATGAATCTTTATTTCTATATTTAGACCTACCCTCTTCTATTTTTCCTTTCACTCACCGGACGTCCATGGAAAGAATCCACCACAAACCCTGGAATAAGGTATTTTTTCCTCAGAGCATATTTTTCCGTCTCCATTTATAATATTTTCATGAATTTACTTCTCCTATTATGTCAATTACCATTTAAAAGTGAGATTATCGAGAAAGGAGCACCATGGAAAAATGGTTGAATCTGAATTATTACCATAAATGTTGATAACTATAGCCATAGGCGCTCTTATTACCGACCAATGTATGTTTTTTCGGGTAGGAGAGACGGCCGACTGACGTCATGAGAGGCGAGGTTGCCACCACGGAGTAGGATTCGTAAAAAGGGTTCTAGGCACATGCGATGAGAGAGTACGAGAAAGAAGCTATTTTGCACTTGTCAGGCCTCATTTAGAATATGCCGCTAGTATTTGGGATCCGTACGAGGAAGGTATAATAAAAGAATTAGCGCGTGTGCAAAGGAGATCTGCTAGATTTGTTAAAGGCCTTTATGATAATTGTATAAGTGTTACGTGTTTAATAAAAGAACTAGGATGGGAATTACTATCAGAACTCAGGTTAAAATTTAGTTTAAACCTTTTAAGTAAATTCGAATCCGATTTGTTCACAGTTGACGTTAGATATATATCTTGAGAACACCTGCGTATTATGCTAGGTTTGATCATATTAACAAGATTAGAGAGATAGATTGTCGTACCGATAGATTTAAAATGTCATTTTTCCCGCTTACCATAAGAGCGAACAATAGGAAGCGTAGCAAAGGGATAGGTGGGTGAAATATAGATAGAGTAGTCTGTACTGAATGATGCATGTAATAACAACCAATAATCCCTTTCATATTATGTAGATACTATCCATCTAGCTGCCTGTGGCCCTGTTCTCTAGCATGCCTCCCTTAAATATCATACTTGCATGGCAATAGTGCATGTTTGGTGATCTTCACCCCCTGCCACACACCCTCGTGGTGGCTCGTAGGGTTCTACGTAGATGTAGATGTATGTGTAAGGAGATTTCACTTGCATGATACATTGATGTCGAGCTGCATGCGAAATATCTTACACAATTGTTACTATTAGTTAGACGACTAATAAAAGAATGAGAGGAAATTTAACGGTCGTAGCATGCCTGTAGCATGCCAATCATCCCTTGCTCTTAAGCCCCTTTACACGGGGCACGTAACAGCACAATCTGATGTATGAACGTTCGTGCATTTCAAACTGCGTCACGTAGAGCGGTGAATTGCAAGAACGCGTGCGAGGATGCACGAACCACGGAGTAGGATAAGGAGTACGATCGGGATAGGGGAAAAGGGGAGGAAAAGAGCCTGGATGGTAAGCAAGGGAAGAAGTTTTCAACTTTCCGATAGAGGCGCTGTAAGTGCATGGAAGTCTCTCTTTCCTGAAGTTAGCGTGGTGGAGAAAGGAGGTGAATTCGGAACTGTGTCGATTTTGACTGCCAAGAGTTTATTTCTTTGATTTAAACATTGAAGATGTAAACATTGAAATGACCAGTACGTGTTTTGTGCCGGGATGTACCAGTGGATACCGGACCACATTAAAATACAACCGGGAACATGGATTGAAGAATGTAAGCCTTTTCAAGGCACCCAAGGTAAGCTTTCTTCCTCTTACATGAGGTAATCATTTTCTTCTTTTCCAAAACAAGTTAACTATATTAACTTGCTAATATATTCGCTTTATGAGTAAACGCGAAGAATTGTTTCCCAGGTGTAGGAAACGAATAGAAGTGCGATGAATGTAACACGTGGTGTACAATTGACTACAGGAAACATTCCGGCATTTCTCTTCATTTCTATGAAGTTATCCATCTTACTACTACTTACTTATCCTACTCCGTGGTTGCCACCCTGAGGACTCCGGCCTTCTATAAAGACGGCCATGCCACAGCCCAGCAAACATCGCAAGCCGCTTTTCATTTGTTCGAGGGCTGTGGGCTATATTCACGAGACTTGCATGGGCGATAAAAAGGATTGAATGTGCAAATGTTTCGTACGATTACACTTCTCATTTATAAGTATTTAGTAATATACTTATCATTTCATGTCCAGAAATTATGCTATCAAAGATGAAAATTGATGATTATTTTCCTTTGAAGAACGACATGTCTCTATGCTTTAATTTACCTCAGAGATACCCCGAGAATATTACGTTATTATGTCGTATGAGCTATTTTATGATAATAAAAACAATTCAACATGCTATCTTGACATGAAAGAATTATAAATAACTTCCACTTTGAGCTCTTGCCTCAATATATAAAGCGGAATAAACAGCTTTTATTTCCAAGTTTTGCCCACAACCCGTCCCAGATTGCGCCTATAAGGTGAATTTATACTTAAAATACGGTTCATTATTCACACAGTCTCGTTAGCGATGCTGACCTCTTGCAACAACTTGGATGGGAATCGTTGTCAGACCGTCGAATCTATTTTAAACTAAATCTTTAAAGTAAATTCAAAATGGAAATATTCTCCGACGAAGTTTTCAATATCTTACGAACTCCAACATACTACGGTTGATCGGATCATGAGAATAAAATAAGGGATACATATTGAAGAACTGAAAGGTTTAAAATATCGTTGTTCCCGCGATCGATAAGAGACCATAATGGCCACGTTTGAAGTAGGTAGGTTGAAAGGTAGCGTAGCTGATTAATTCATATGCCCCCTAATGCATGGTTTTAAATCTGCCGCGTGGTGCTAACACCATAGCACCAACATATTCCCTGCTTGACTCTTGTCCCACGTTTTCATATTCACATTATAGATTATTTTAGTTTTTTCTGTCTCGTCTGTAGTTTACCGATAGTGTGGAGCTTGTTGGTGGAATTAAATTTCTTCACTGTAGTTCATGTTGGTGATAAGTCACCCCTCTGCCAAACACCCTTGTGGTGGCTTGCAGGGTAATAAGTGAATTTGCAGGGCAATAGATGTTGATCGTAGTCTCGATCTCCCAACACTTCTTCTCCCTATAGGTTTACACGCTAAAACCTGCTTGGGAATCCTATCTAGAGGAATTCGCACAGCAGACTCTTTCCATCTGACTTCATATTTTTTTGCTACGTTTGTCCCTGATCGTACTCCTAATCCCTGCCTCAAATCTTCATTTCTTATGCGGTCCAGGCGTGCACAGCCCTTTATTGTCGTAAGAAATTTTATTTCTGTTGATTTTATTATATGAGGACCCCCAGAAGTCAAGGGGTCTAAGTAAAAAAACCATTGTTTAGAGAAAACTTAAGTCAAAGTTTAAAATTTTTTGGTACTACCCACTAAGTAGTAAAGAGGCATTACCCTAGATAGCAGCACCTGTCAAGAAAATCACTTGGATCCCTTTACCACCTAAAAAATTAATATTTTCACATCCCATTCCTGTATCTAACTTATTTTTTTCAAAAATGTCACTTAGACCCCTTGACTTCTGGGGTCCACATATATATCTGTTGTCGGCCCCGGTGGCGGCGGGTTTAAGTCCTCGCGTGCTAACCCGAGGGTCGCGGGTTCGAGTCCCGCCTGGGTAGAATATTATCTGCCCAGGACATGGGTGTTTGTGTCTCGTCCGTTGTTACTGTTATCCACCCGACGTAAATTGGCACATTATGCTGTATTCGGGGTAGTAAAGGTAATATTTAAAAAAAATCAAAAAATACTCTTACTCCCAGCGTCATTTATATCCTAGCTGATATTTAACCGCGCCCACGCATCTCTTTCGGTCAATTGCATCCTCTTCCGCAGCTCCAACCATCTCCAAATCTATCTTTATTTGGTTCCACCATCTCTGTCGCTGTCTTACCCGGGGTCGTCTTCCTCTCAAAACATCCACCATACCAACCCGATCCCCATTCACTATCATTCAAACCATGTTAATGTAAACGGGGCATCAGGGAGTCAGCGCTGCGAGTGGTGACTTGGGTGAAACTAATTAAATGCGCGGGCCTTGGCCGCACTTTCAGGGACCGACTCGGGAATCCTTTCTATAGTATCCATGGTCCGGTGAATCAATCCCTCCCTCCCCCGCTAACTTAGGTGAAGTAAGCCCTGCGCAATGATTCCTATCTCCGGGGAGCGAGGGAGGCAGTCGATCGCACGTGTGTAGAAAGCCCGGCAACTTTCATCCGTCATAACGCTTGGGCATACATTCATGGCAATTAACCAATACCGGATGCCGAAATAAACTTAACAGAGGGTTTTTTTGCGGAGAAAATTATTGCGGCGTCAAGCCGACGGGGAAACTTTCCATGGCAGGCCTAACTCCGTTCGTTAAAGGGATTTATTAGTGAAGGGGTCCAGTTTCTGTACTGTGCCGAACCGGAATAAGAATTTCTCGGGTCATGAATATTTTTAAGAGCTTCACCATCGGGTCGAGAATTTGCAGAAGGAAAATGATCATCATGCTGTGACTTTCGCACATTGAACAAAGTCTGCTACAATTTTTTTTTAGAATTACCTTTTTCCTGTGCACTCTGCGTGCTGAGGTGAAAATCACTGGAGGCAAAGGAAGGGAGAAAAAAAATCTGTCAATTTTACAACTCAATTGATCAGCCGCTCAGCATTTCGCTCTTTCACCTTTGTTACCACGTTTTTATTAACTCGCTTTCCTGTTTTATGCTATGTTGGTCTGTTCGGTACTAATTTTGCAATCGATTTTAAACTAACTTTTCGATGATAGAGACCTGAAGCTTTAAACATGGCTCAGAACTGGATGACAATGCAATAATAATACGTATATAATATAAGTTAAATAACAGTAATAAATAATGGTATAAGTAAGATAAAAGGGGGGCACAAAAAGTAAGCACCAGGGATAAAGCAGGGCACAAAATGAAAAAGCCTGTGCCATCGAATGCGATACTATTGACGGATTCATTCGTATTATCCGCTAAATTCAATTGATATATCTGGTATAGCAATTTTCCATTGCAGATATGAAAAACTCTGAAAAACATCTTCCTCTGCAGGGATTTGAACCCTGGCCGCCAGTATGGTTAGCCAGTACTCCGTCTTTTTGCCGATGATGCAGTAGTGTATAAGGAAATTAGTAATGAAGAGGACATCCAGTCTTTAGGTGAGGATTTAGATGCGATTGATGATTGGTGTGATAGTTGGCAGCTAGAATTAAATTTGAAGAAATGCGCGATAATGAACTTTTGGAAAAAGAATGGCTTTCCCCGGAATAATTATTGCATCAAAGAAAAGAAAATATGTAACGTAGAATCTATTAAATACTTAGGCGTCACCATCACTGAAGACTTGTCATGGGGGAAACACATCAGGGAAATAACTTGTGTAGCAAACCGTAGATTAGGATTCGTAAAAAGGGTTCTAGGAAAATGCGATGAGAGAGTACGAGAAAGAAGCTATTTTACACTTGTCAGGCCTCATTTAGAATATGCCGCTAGTGTATGGGAACCGTACGAGGAAGGTATGATTTAGAAGGAAGAATTAGAGTAGGAGGAAATAGAGGTAGAAGGAAAGAATTAGAGCGTGTGCAAAGGAGATCCGCTAGATTTGTTAAAGGCCGTTATTATAATTGTATGAGTGTTACGAGTTTAATAGAAGACCTAGGATGGGAATTACTATCAGAACGCAGGTCAAAATATAGGTTAAACCTTTTAAGTAAATTCGAAACCGATTTGTTCACAGACGACGTTAGATATGTATTAACCCCTGCTTATTATGTTAGGTTTGATCATATTAACAAGATTAGAGAGATAGATTGTCGTACTGATAGATTTAAGATGTAATTTTTCCCTCGTACTATAAGAGAGAACAATAGGCAGCGCAGCAAAGGGATTGGTAGGTGAAATGTAGTTAGAGTAGTCTGTAATGCATGATGCATGTAATAACAACCAATAATCCCTTCCTTATTATGTAGATACTAACCATCTAGCTCCATGTGACCCTGTTCTCTAGCATGTCTCCATTAAATATCCTAGTTGCCTGTCAATCGTGCATGTTTGGTGATCTTCATCCCCTGCCACACACCCTCGTGGTGGCTCGCAGGGTATTACGAAGATGTAGATGTATTTCTATTTAAATCTTACAAGTATTTTCATAGCTATTTAAATTCACGAACTCAAATTTTCATGACAATCCGTATGGGGCTAGGAACCTGTATACGAGTATAAATCTGTATGGGGATAGGAGAAACTATTTTATACTTAAGAACGTGGATACTTAATAAAATATTTTTATCCAAATAATTATATTTAGAACTGAGATTGTTGCCTGCTAGATCTTTGTAAATTTACATAGTTTCAAGATTTTTTTTATATTCGAAGCGGCTATTCTCCAACCTATCCTTCGGAAAGAAATTCCTACAATTTGAGGAGAAAAAGCAATGTACGCACTTCTAAACCTAATTTAACATTATAAAAAAGATTATTTTTGTATATGCGCCCCAAGGCATTCAATTTTTGTTTGAAAATATAAAAAGAGAGAAAGATCTAAAAAACTGTCTTCATTTATCTGTGAGAGTAATGGCCATGAAAAAAGTTTAATGCCTCCAACAACATTTCATTATCTAAATTTATCTTCAATTGTCAAACTCTGCAGAAATTTTATTTTACAAAAATGAAAACATTTGTTCGTTTTTACAGTTGAGGAAGATGGACAGGGCGTTACGTCCTCAAGTTGTAGCCTGACAACTGAAGCAAGATGCATGTTGCTTGTCACTAGTCTTTCCTAACTATCTTACATTCCTTTGTATATCGCGACGGAATGGACGAATCAGCGGATGTAATGCAAGGAATTCTCCATTTGTTTAAAATTTAATGTAAGTAACTCTTCAAATATTTATTGGCTCTTCACTACCTTGGATTCTACTAGGTTTTTCCATAGTTTTCCCTATTTTGCGGATTATCATTAATTTAAATATATTTAAGATAAACGCGGAGAGAATACACATTAAAGAAGTAAATTCATGTTGGTTTCTAGTAAGTTATCAATGGAATACATCTAAAAATTGGGATATTAGCGCGTCTGTCCGTATGCATTAACGGAACATATCATTCATACCGTGATTACCTACCGTCTGTAGATTTTTCAAACGATGATGTAATGATCTCGCCCTCGATGGAGAGGGTCAACAGTCGAGTCGCCCCCTTTAATTGTATTCGCTTCTCAGAGTAAATAATAACCACTCTGACATTCGCTCCGCGAAGCTGGGACTGCAGACAAATTAAATGAACTCAACCCGTGAATTTCATTTTTCTTGCCAATTTATTTTTAGTATCTCATAAGCTGATGCGCATATCGGTCGTTAGTGGGCGGGAGTGAACGTTATTTCATTTGAAGTGGTCCCAATTGACTTGTCGATTGCATGTCAGGAACTTATGATGAATATGCCAAAATATCATAGTAGGAAACACAGTAGGGTCGTGAATGGATACGCTAATAGCCCGTAATAACACAGAAAATCTTTGGTTCACTCCCCTTGTCATTTCCGCGTAAGAGTCACCAGTGATTTATAGCAATAATCGTATTTTATTAGGTACCGCGGATGCACTGTGACGATCAACGAGTCACTCTGGTAAATACTCAATTTTCCTCTAAATGATTGATGTTCCTGCAAACTCTCCTTCGTGCACATTCACCCTAAATTTGGTATCGGTTTGGTGCACATTCACCCTAAATGCATTCCTGGACTTGAGTCTTTACCTCCGAATGAATGCTGCGCCACTTTCACCCCATAAATACAGATGTAACTCTACCGGTTCAGCTTCTTGAAGAGAAAAGTGAGGATCTTTTTGGATAAAATTTTATTTTTGGGCGATGAAGAAGCATTATATTGGAGAAAACTGCCCACAATTCAGTCTTGGAGCAAGCTTTTCACCTGAACTGAACCTGCTGCACCACACGCAAGGATTTTACTTGCGAACTGACATAACTACTGCTGGCGTTTACATGACTGGATTATGACTACAGTTGAATTTTATTTAAACCCAATATAGAAAATTGTAATGGTGTCTGTCTGTTGCTCCATCACGCAAAAACTACTGGACCGATGGAGCTGAAATCTGGCATACAGATAGAAGATATATCTGGTTGTAAAATAGGCTATTTTAACAAGCCCTCAGGGTCCCCAAAGGCCCCCCTGGTGGTCCATGTGACCACCATGTGTGTGCATTTGGTTCAGTGTAGAGGTTTCTTTTTTTTAAGTAAAAGGTGACAACTTTTACTAAAACCACTAGATTTATTAAAAAAACGTCCCAGGTTTCGATGTGCATTCACATCATCTTTAGGTTTCGACCTGAAGATGATGTGAATGCACATCGAAACCTGGGTAGTTTTTTTAATAAATCTAGTGGTTTTAGTAAAAGTTGTCATCTTTTATTTTTTAATGATGGAATACCACCAAGTGAGACTGTCTAAAGTGAGTGATATTCTTTTTTTTTCTTTTGATAAGTACTTTAACTCAAGATAGAGGGCTGAAATATTTTTATCGCCTGACTTAATAAATGAAGTTTCCAATTCTTTCAACACATTTTCTTTTACGCTTCGTATTTGTCTGAAAATCATGTTTTCAGCTGAAAAATCACTCATGTTTCTCTGAACTCAACAACAGCATATTTAAATTAAACAAAGAAAGTGTCCAAAAGCCGTAAACAATTGGCTCCCTTCGTCAGAAAGCACAAAAACTTACTGTGTTGGTATGCTGGGAAACCACAGCAGCGACCAGCCACAGCCTTTCAACCAAGAATACCCTCCTGTGATGGTTTGCGGGAATGTTACTTCCTCGCCAGGGACCAAACAGACGCACACACTCACAACCCAAATAGGATCCTTTGCAAGGGCTAATGGGACCCCGCTAAGGATGCTTGGGTTATAACCTGGGATCCTTCACAGGGCTAATGAGACCCCACTAAGGATGCCCGGCTATTTACACAAGCACACTCACAAGCACACTAACAAGCACACAAAATCACTCACTCACACGTTTGCGTTGACGTGACGCGTTACCTTCGGTTCGCTGAAGAGGGCTACTTTGTAGCCGAAATACGCGTATTCGACCCCCACCCTCGTCCGTTCCTGTTGTGTAGATTTGACCACGCTCTTTTGGAGCTGATTCTCCCAGAAGTTGGGCCCATTTGTGTGTGTGAGTGAGTGATTTTGTGTGCTTGCGAAAATAACCGGGCATCCTTAGTGGGGTCTCATTAGCCCTGTGAAGGATCCGAGGTTATAACCCAAGCATCCTTAGCGGGGTCCCATTAGCCCTTGCAAAGGATCCTATTTGGGTTGTGAGTGTGTGCGTCTGTGTATGGTCCCTGGCGAGGAAGTAACATTCCTGTAAACCATCACAGGGGGGTATTCTTGGTAGAGAGGCTGTGGTTGGTCGCTGCTGTGGTTTCCCAGCATACCAACACAGTAAGTTTTTGTGCTTTCTGACGAAGGGTGCCAATTGTTTACGGATTTTGGAGACTTTCGTTGTTTAATTTAATTGTCTAGCCGTAAGAGCTCTCCTCATCATTGTGATGGCTTTCCAACAGCATATTTCCTTGACAACCAGAGGCTACGAAACCCTCAAATGACCACGCTGACAGTATTCTGCAGGCATTATGGTTTTCTTAAAAAATTAAGTTCCATGTTTTTCTAACCATTGAATTTCATAGGGTACCTTCCGCTAGTAATACATACTTACGTACCCTTCACATCATTTCCATTAAGGTGGGCATAGCCAAAGAACTTAGCCATTTGTAAGAATAGATTTAGTTATAGCTGTTAGCCATAGTAAACTGGCTCCTCTTAATAAATTTGCTCCTTGGTACCCTATTCTTACACCTATCAAATCGCTTTATCCTTGGTCCATAGCTCATGGTGCCATGGAAATAGGCCATGAATGAAATCGAAATAAATTCTTAACTTTGTCTTAAAAAAACGTAATTTTTAAGCGTTGACGAGGAGTATGACAAAATCGATTGCAACAGATAAATAACTCCTTTCTTCTGCCATTCGCTTGTGAAAATTTGAAAGTCCTATCTTGATAGCAAATAATTTTAAACAAGCGATAAAAGAAACCCCCGAATTGATTCTAATTCTTTTATTTAGGGAGCGAAATGCGGTTCCTATAGGACTTTGATCCCATGAATTCATCATATCCTAAAACGATGGAAGAAGAGCAAACTTTGTGAATTTCACTTGTAAGTTTTTTGTTCCATGACCCGGGTTTCGACAGTTTATGTCATCTTCAGGAATTCCCAAGAATTTCTCTTCCCTTCTTTCCAATGAATTCATCATATCCTAAAACCCTAATATGCCCACTCTCTGGAGAATAGGTTCAGTAGTTTTTGATAAAATATTGGCAAAGCTACATATGTACAAATATTGTTCATTTAGGAATAGAAGAATTCCAAATAATCGTATGATATGTAACCAAGTTTTTCAGCCAGCAGATGCTTGACTGGCCATAGAGAAAACAATAATTTCAGTTTCCTAAAACGAACAATGTACTTGATTTGGAAAAGAGGTCCAACTGTGAAGCTGTTTTTAGGGATTGAAAATGAATTTTTTTCATGAGAACATTTTTATTTGTTATGGTCTGGATATTGTATGACAGCCTCCACCGAAAAAATATTTGAAGACAAAGTAGAAGGCAGCTCCTAATCTGGCTCCGACATGGTCCTTGTCATCATGGATGTTGATGACTCTACAGACTTCGTGAACTCGTCTCTTTGCTGTGCAATGTGAAGGGACATTGTAATGTGGTTTTTACCTGCATTGGGAAATATTTAATCATTGTCCATTAAATATTCCTGTGGAATTTAAGGGCCATTCCTATAACTCTTAAAGAGTAAAGTATTTCAAGTGACGTCGGATAGAATTTATGAAGGAGAATTATTATTTCGAGATAAACGCATAATGCATAGCTCACTTTTTGAGCCAGCATATACATGACTGATTATCAAGAAAGCAATTTTATCTTCCTCGAACTAACTACTCATCTAATTTGGAGGAAAGTTTTACTTTTGAAGTTCAAATGTGACAATTCGATCCGTGGGTAAGAATTTTTAAAAATTCTTCTTTTAGGAAATACTCATACTATATATGGATAATATATATAGTATGTATTATATAGTATAGTAACATACTATAAATAGGAAATACTAATAAAAACTATGTACATTTCCACTATGTTTTAATGCTGTCCACCGGTTTTTAATGCTGTCCACCGGCCCCATGTCACCGCCACCCTGTTTGTCGAAACAAAAAATTTTCGTTTCTCCTGAAAATGATGCTATAGACGTCGATACCGGTAGACAGCAATAAAACATAGTGGGACTGTACATCGTTCTTGTTATGAGTTATTCCTTCTCATCGTTCCACATCGTAACACCACACTCAATTGATCTGAACTTTCTTTTAATTCGGACGTTTTATTTTTGGTGTGGCTAGGGTACCTATCGCTGGTCGAGTCTACATCTCTTTTAGACGGACTGTGTTGTTTTCCTGTATTTTTCCTATTAGCATTTGCTTGTTTCCGGTGTGTTTCTGCACAGTATCTAGGTAAAGCACAGAACAGCCCAGTGGAAGCTATGACTCGCGCTGCTGTAACCTCCATCTCTCCGTGGCGTCATTATCTTCCTCTTTCCCCTTCCACCCGACAATTGTAACCTTGATTGAAAAGACTTTCGCAATGTAATGGAATGCAATGTCTCGGCTTCCCTGTAAAACGGCTCTGTTGGAGGTTTTAACGGCCGCTTATTCATCTGCATCTACGTAATACCCTGCGAGCCACCACGAGGGTGTGTGGCAGGGGGTGAAGATCACCAAACATGCACTATTGCCATGCAAGTAGGATATACAAGGGAGACATGCTAGAAAATAGGGTCACAGTTTATTAGTTACTACAGTAGATTATTAGTTATTACAAGTTATTGCAGTAGTTATTACAATAGATTATTAGTTACTACAGTATAGTACAGGTTAGTATCTACATAATAAGGAAGGGATTATGAATAATTTCTCCATAAACATTGAAACCCTCAAAGAATAATCTTAAATGGAAAAAGAATTGAGAAAAACTCTATGCTTTTCTGTCGAATTCCCAAAGCAACTTCCAATGCAGTCGGAAAAAAATTCGAGATTTAAGAATAGAAGCGGGCATTTATGTATTGAAGAACACTACATTGGTGATTTTTCCACGATTTGGCGTAGAAATAGTTTTTTTTTTAGGATTCGGTCTATTTTTTGCTATCATTTATACACGTTTCGTTTTATTTTCGACTGTTCTTCGGGGTATTGGTATTATAAAAAGTCACGTCGCATTCCTTTTTTTGGGGCTATTCGTTATAGAGGGTTTTCCAACCAACCTTTCTTGAATACGAGGAGCAAAAATCTCATAATCAACGTCATTTGCATCAAAAACAGAATTGTACATTTGAGATCCCCCTAAAGTTTCGGTAATCCAAGGAACTTGGCTTGGGACTGGGATTGAAAAAGTCGCTGCAAATCTCTCCGGGAGCATTTACTGAAAAGGAAAGTTATTAATCACCTGAAGGTTTCTAGCAAATGTATGTTTATTAAGCAAAAGCTATATCTTTTACTTCCAAAAGTTATTGCCCTTTTCCATCCAAACAAAACAATTAAATTGTTCAATATATCGACCTCCATTGATATAGGATATTCTCTCGAGGAAAGGTCGTACAAGTAATGAATTGCTGTCTTATTACTTGTACGACGTTTTCTCGAGAGAATATCGTAAAATAATTAAGCGTGTTCCAGTGAGATTAGTTAACATATTATTTCACAGAGTTCATTGTTTTAGTGAAAAATATACGGCTTTTAAAATTGCAAAATTATGATGATGAGGTAATAGTAAGTGAAAATAGTCCCCCATTACGCTAAGAGTCGTGTCGAGTGGCGCGCTCGATACGGCATTTGTAAAAGTTACACATTTCAGAAGGGACGGAAGTCGAAAATCAAGAAAGGTGCTCTGTCTCACAGATCACGGTGTAAGAGGTCCATCTTGAAACGTATCTTTCCATTCACAAACACAAGATCAGAGCGACGAACCAATATACCAACAATCACATCACTTCCTGTTCCTTGCCACTCACTGCAACTGCTCCCCGCCTGTTAATTTCCGGTGGTCACTGAAAGATGCTCCACGACACACAGTAGCTGTAGCTGTCAAGGTGGCGCTGAGGCGCGAATTTAAGATGGCTGGAGCTATTTTAGTTTGTGAACGGATTGGCGCGAAACTTTGCACACAAGTGCTGAATAGAAATATGTATAGATAAATGCTTTTAAAAAAATCATGCTGCCGATTTTGTTCCTTGCCAATACAATGCTATTTTTACGCGCGACCTCAACGGCACTTGATTAATATATATTTCAAATAATTCGATAACTTACGTGCAGATTTTCTTCCATTCGCGGAAACATGCATTTCGTATTATGACACTGGTTTCAAATGAATATCAATCATATCATGCCGCACAAAGCAGAAACGTGGACCCTCAGAAAGGAGGACGAGAATAGGCTGCTGGCATTTGGGATGTGGGTGTGGGGAAAGGATGGAGAAGGTGAGGTGGACGGAAGGGAAGACTAACGAAGAAGTGCTTAAGACGGTGAGCGAGGAATGGAAACTTCTAAATGAAATTCGGGATGGGCAGTATAGGTTGGTGGAGGATGTAATATGGGGTGATGGGTTGTTCAAGAATGTGACAGAGGGAAGAATGTTGAGCAAGCGGAGAAGGGGAAGAAAAAGTATTGCTTTCATGGACGGGATGAAGAAGGGTAGATCGTATGCAGAGGCGAAAGTGGAAATTCTAGAGTTAACTAGGCTCCTGAAAGTGTAGAATACCGGGAGTAGATTCTCTGACTTTCATGAATACCTACCTTCCCCGGTTGAATACCATTTTAATAAATTTCGTACAAAAGAGGACGTATTAACATACGATTTTCTCTTAAAGTTCGAACTCCAACCCATAAACCCAAGTTGTATGAATGCTTCAATTGATAATAATAACTCGTAACTTTGATATTCCACATATATTTATTTGTAACGACCCGGGTTCCGTCGTTCAACAATGACTTCATGTTATGTTGAGCGTAACCTGAAGATGACGTTGAACGTCAAAACCCGGTTCGTTCCAAATAAAGCTATGTGGAATCACCAAGTTTCGAGTTATTATTATTAAATGTTAATAAATTCCTCCACGTTATGCCTGAAACTACCAAGTGCTTTAATTGAGTCAAAATTTAAAAAAATATAATGTTCCCATTTTTTATATTTCAACATGCATTCATATTTTCACAATCCAAATAGATACATTTATGAGAAGTATGGTCCAAAAATTTCTTTCGACTTACTGGAGAAGTAACGATAATTTGCGCTCAGTGACTCACGATTAGTGCTCCAATCTCCTTAACAAGGTGCCACAGAATACCTTGAAACGCAACAGTATACATGTCAATCGCATACGAATTCTGCCATTGCTAGGAAGACCTGATCAATGCAATCAGTAGTGCGCAAACATACCCTAAGAGGCGGATTTTTAAGCACCAACCCAGCACCAAGTGGCTCAATCTTCATTCCTAGGCGGGCGGCACCTGCGTCTCTCGTCGTAACGGCACCGTGACGCTGCCTTCACGTCGTCAAGCGTCGGTCTCCCGTTGAACACCGAGTCTCTGAAGGTGAGGCCGCGGGTAATCGTGCGGAAAAGGACGGTGGGGCGTCGCCCTTGGAACAAGGGTAGTCCGTGTTCGTAGTATCGTGTCCCATCTACCTCCAGGAATCCCCTCGTCCGTGGTTGGTCCAGGTCGGAGACAGTGATGTTCCCTCCCGACTTGCATTCGTCCCCAATGGCTATCATCCGGTCGCCTTGCGGAAATCTCTCGCGCGCCTCTTCGCACCGGGCGGTGGGGTCGACTCCCAGCTTCCATAGCACGCGACAACATATTTCGTTCCTGGAAGGGTGTTGGAAGTTTAAGGAGAGCTCCTCTATAGCAAACTCCGCGAGAATTCCCACGTCGGCGGCCAAGATCCTGACACCGCAGGATGAAGAGTCTCGAGGTACCACTCGATCCAAGCAGTAGTAATCCCTCAAATTATTCCCTTCGATCTGAGCGTCCCTATCGTTCGATATCGCCAGAAAGACGTCCCCAAGTTCGACAGCAGCCGTTGGGCGGTGATAGGCGAGGAACATGGCCGCGAAGGCCATCGCGGTGAAGTTCCACCGTTTAAGAGACGTCGTTCCGGGCTTCATGCTGGAGGAGAGTGAGAAAAGCCGCTCCAGAGCGCTTGGCGCGGAGTTCTCGCAAGTCATGGTCGGAAACGAGAAAAAATAATAAAGAGGCTTTGCGGTTTCATATCTTGGAGTGTGTCGGAGATTCATACCTCCAGACTTCAGCTGCGAAGGATGAGATTGCTTGCTCAGCATTCCACGAATCATTAAGGACGTTAGCGGAAAATATTACTAGGGTAATACAAGTGCTTTAAAAGACTGCATAACTTACTCCTATGACAGTATTTTTTAGGAAAACTCAGTATTTTAGAATAACGAGTGGATCAGACAACACAGTATAGGTTTAGCTGGACGGAAGAAAGCACAGAAACAGGAAAAACACATAAATCAAAAAAACACCTATGAATCTCCAAACGGTAACTTTCCCAATAATTTAGAAAACAGAAATCCCACAAATTCAATAAGCAGACATATTAAAATAGAGGAATTTTCAGTAGTGGTCGTTGATTGTCGTAGTTTAAGAATCAAGATACCTGAATTCCATCACCTTATAGAGAGTACTAATTCTGACATAATTATAGGAACGGAAAGTTGGTTAACAAGCGATATTGCTGATAGTGAAATTTTTCCAGTAAATTTTAGGGTATACAGGAGAGATCGAGAGGGTCGACCGGGAGGCGGAATATTTATCACAGTTAAGAACACAATAGTCAGCAAAATAGAAGTGATTCCCGATAATATAATAGAAAGTGTATGGTGTTCCATTCAATGTGCTAATTCGAAAGTAATACACGTTTGTGCCTCCTATAGACCACCCCATTCCGATGTTCACTCAGTATTAGAACTCGAGAAACAGATCAGGTCCATTAATTCCCATAGTAACGAACGACAGATGATTGTTGGTGGAGATTTCAATACACCATCGTTACATATGAAAACATGTAGTCATAAGCCTGGGGGTAGGGACAAAGAAATCTGCGAGTCATTGCTTAACCTGTTCGCATCATACGCACTACATCAAATAGTAAATTTGCCTAATAGAGGGGAGAATGTTCTCGGTTTACTTGCCACAAAAATCCCTAAAAAAGTTATTAAAGTTGAAAATGTCGATGGAATAAGCGATCACAAGGTAGTACACGTAAAATTTTCCCTCTATACTGAAAAAAATATTAAATTAAAAAGAAAAATTTAGCTTTTTAGTAAAGCAGATTTTAACGGATTTAGGCGTGACTTAAAGACTTCTTTTGAATAATTCGTGAAAATTAGCTTAAATAGGGATACAGACAATACATGGAAAGAGTTCTTCCAAATTACGCGGTCACTTGTCAACAGATATATACCTCATAAGTATAAGAGTGAGAATAGGGAACCAAGGTGGTACAACGCGGAGGTTAGAAAATGCTTAAAACGCCAACGAGTTAGCCACGCGAAATTAAGAAAAATGAAGAAAAAGGTAGCTAATAGCGATCTAAAAAATGCTATCGAACATTATAAAATTTGTAAAGCAGCCGCAAAAACAGCCCTTAGAAAAGCGTTTAGCGAATTCAAGAGAAAAGTACTTGGAGAACAACTAGAGGGAAATCCGAAAGCATTTTGGTCATATGTTAGGGAAGTACAGGGAACTAAAAAGTCAACGGTTAATTCCTTGAAAAATGATAGAGGCGAAATAATAACTTCTAGTATAGATTAGGCTAATTTGTTGAATTATTTTTTTCAAAGCGTTTTTAATCAACCTAAGCATAGTTTGCGCGAAATCATACCAGACCGATCTCAACAGCCAATGCCCCCGATCAATATATCTTGTAGCGGAATCGTATCCTTACTAAGTAACATTATCCCGAACAAGTTCTCAGGTCCTGATGAAATTCCAGCTCGTGTGTATAATGAATTAGCTCTCAAAATGGCTCCGTAACTTAAAATAGTATTTAACAAATCACTCGAAGAACACGCGGTTCCCAAACACTGGAAGATAGCAAACGTGACCCCAACTTTTTAAAAGCGGCGATAGGAAACAGCCATGTAATTATAGACCAATATCATTAACCTCACTATCATGTAAAACTATAGAGCATATAATAGTTACATCAATAATGGGACACCTCGACAGCCAGGATTTATTAATAAGAAACCAGCATGGGTTCAGAAAAGGACGGGCTTGCGAAACTCAATTAGGTCTTTTTGTTCATGATATTTAAGTTTCCGGAGAAGGTAACGTACAGGTAGACGCAGCGTTTCTTGACTTTAGAAACGCATTTGACAAGGTTCCCCACTGTGAGTTACTCGCGAAGTTAGCATCATACGGGATAGAGAGTAATATAGTAGGCTGGATAGGAGACTTCTTACATGAACGCGTTCAAAAGGTGGTATTGAATGATGTCAGCTCAGGCGAAGTAAAAGTTACATCAGGTGTTCCCCAGGGAAGCGTGATAAGTCCAATTTTATTTTTTCTCTACATAAATTACGTGAATACAGTAGTAAAAAAATAGCAAGCTCCGTCTTTTTGCCGATGATGCAGTGGTGTATAAGGAAATTAGATATGAAGAGAACAGACAGTCTTTAGCTGAAGATTTAGATGCCATTTATGATTGGTGCGATAGTTTGCAGCTAGAATTAAATTTGAGGAAATGCGCGATAATGAACTTTTGGAAAAAGAATGGCTTTCCACGGATAATTATTGCATCAAAGAAAACAAAAAATGTAACGTAGAATCAATTAAATACTTAGGCGTCACCATCAGTGAAGACATGTCATGGGGAAACACATCAGGGAAATAACTAGTAAAGCAAACCGTAGATTAGGATTCGTAAAAAAAGGGTGTAGGCAAATGCGATGAGAGAGTACGAGAAAGAAGCTATTTTACACTTGTCAGGCCTCATTTAGAATATGCCGCTAGTATATGGGATCCGTACGAGGAAGGTATGATATAAGAATTAGACCGTGTGCAAAGGAGATCCGCTAGGTTTGTTTAAGGCCGTTATGATAATTGTATAAGTGTTACGAATTTAATAGAAGAACTAGGATGGGAATTACTCTTAGAGCGCAGGTTAAAATCTAGGTTAAACCTCTTAAGTAAATTCGAAACCGATTTGTTCACAGATGACGTTAGATATATATTGAGAACCCCTGCGTATTATGCTAGGTTTGATCAGATTAACAAGATTAGAGAGATAGATTGTCGTACCGATAGATTTAAAATGTCATTTTTTCCGCGTACCATAAGAGAGAACAATAGGCAGCGTAACAAAGGGATAGGTAGGTGAAATATAGTTAGAGTAGTCTGTAGTGCATGATGCATTTAATAACAATCAACAATCCCTTTCTTATTATGTAGATACTAGCCACCTAAGCTGCATGTGACCCTGTTCTCTAGCATGCCTCCCTTAAATATCCTAGTTGCATGTCAATAGTGCATGTTTGGTGATCGTCACCCCCTGCCACACACCCTCGTGGTGGCTCGCAGGGTATTACGTAGATGTAGATGTGGATGTATTCCACATTCGAGACTAGGCTTTAATATGAGTGGATCTTTAGGCTAAATAAACTTGACCGTCGGTGTTTTCAAACCGATCATCAAATACATTACTGATTGTCTTCAACAACACATCTTGTAGGACAGTAAACAATTATATCTAAACCACGATCTAAACTAAAAAAAAAGATGAATTGCTGGACAAGACACTTGCTCATGATTACGAATCGTTAAGTAAGATTGCTAAAATGTTACTTAGGGAACATAAATGCTTCGTTGACTGCATAGCTTAGTTCTTTGCCACCATTTCACGTTCGGTATTAGGCTGTAACATGAGTCACTCTTTAGGCTAAAAAAGTTGACCGTCGGTATTTTCAAACCCATCGCCCACATTACTAATCGTCTTCAGCAGCTTTCATTGTAAGACATTAATAACTAGGTCTAAACTAAAACAAAGGATGAATCGCTGGATAAGACTGCTTGCTCAGCATTTCACGAATCTTTAAGTACGACAATGAAAATGTTACCAGGGAATTACAAATAATGTTTAAGACTGCATAACTTACTCCTTTGCAAGTATTTCACGCTCGAAATTAGACTGAAATATGAGTCGATATTTAGGTTAAAAAAGTGGACCACCGGTGTTTTCAAACACATCACCCACACACACATCACATAAACACATCACCCACATTACTAATTGTCTTCAGCAACTTACATTCAAAGACAGTAAACGATTAGTTCTAAACTAAAAAAACATGATGAGTCGGCGGATAAGATTGCTCGCCCGGTATTTCTCGAATCGTTGAGTACGATAGGGAAAATGTTACTTGGGAAATACAGATGCTTTCAAAGACTGCGTAGATAACTCCTTTGGCAGTATTTCACGTTTGCCATTATACTGTATAATGAGTCGATCTTTGGGTTAAAATACTTGACCGTCGGTGTTTTCAAACCCGTCATCTAATTCATTACTAATTGTCCTCAGCAACCTACTTTCAAACACATTGAACAATTAGGTCTAAACTAAAAAAATGGGATAAATTATTAGATAAGATTGCTCTATCGATATTTCACGAGTCGTCAAGTACGATAGTGAAAATGCTACTAGGGAAACACAAATGATTTTAAAGACTGCATAACCTGCTCTTTTGCCAGTATTTCATCCTCGAAATCAGGGCGTAATATGATTTGACCTTTTGGCTAAAATACTTAACCGTCAGTTTGTCAAACCCGTCATCTAATATATTACTAATTGTGTTCTACAACATACCTTGTAAGACAGTAAACAATTAGATCAAAACTAAGAAAACAGGTTTGATTGCTGGATACGATAGCTTGCTCAGCATTTCACCTATCGTGAAGTACGATAGTGAAAATGTTTCTAAGGAAATGCAAATACTTTAGAAGACTGCATAACTTTCTCCTTTGCCAGTATTTCAAGTTCGGAGTTGGACTGTAATATGAGTCGATCTTTAGACTAAATAAGTTGACCGTCGGTGTTTTCAAATCCATCCCCCACATCACTAGTTGTCTTTTCGGCAACTTACTTTGTAATACTGTAAAAAAATTAGTTCTAAGCTAAAGAAAGATGAATTGCTGGATATGCTTGCTTGCTCGGTATTTTGCGAATCGTTTTAAGTAAGAGGTTGAAAATGTTGCTTATGAAATACAAATGCTTTAAAAGACTGCATGACTTACTCCCTTGACGGTGCATATTTCGCGTTCGGAATTACTAGGGCGTAACATGAGTCGCTATATAGGATAACAAAACTTAACCGTCGGTGTTTTCAAACCCATCATCTAATACATAACTGTCTTCAACAACTCACCCTACATGGCAGTGAACAATTTGACCAAAACTATGACTTGATAAAATAATTATTACCAAAATAAATTTCATGGTTGGCACTTCTGGAGAGTTAATGGGGAAACAAAATGTTTAAAGAAACAATAATAACTGATAATGTCCCCACAACAGTTTCTTTTAATTTTCCGCTCGACACGACTCTTTTACATGACTGCCTTAAATTACTTGCGATAAGAATCTCGAACTAGAAGTGTTAAATTTACGTTGTAATTTTGCGTCGCGCAATGTATTATGATTGTCGATGACATATTTGTAAGGAGATGCAGAAAATTTAGTCGAAAAGTTGCTGATTGTGTGAAGAAAATCAAAACTTCCATGTTTCTGTTACGAGTAGAATCTGGACCTGGGCGGAGGGTCGACAATCTCGACGCACAACTTTACATAAAACAGTGCAGCATTGTTGTGACTTAATGAATCCCTGCTTAAGCTATTAATCATGGTAAATTAATTAGTTAATGATATTACTACATGTGGAGTGACTGTTTCTCCGTAAGTTAGAAAAATGGCTTTTGTCCCGCTAGATTAGCGATTGCAACTTCAATACGATGCTTCAAATCACAGCTCTTTCTCCCTCAGTAGTATCGCTCATTCCTTTTGGGACGCACAGTTTGGAGAGTCCTTTGATGTTCAAATCTAATTCTTGAGTTTAGGTTTAAGATACCTGCGACGATTTTTTTTAACGATTTCAGCTAACAAGATTTCAAGGTACCAAATATGAACTTGAAATGGATGCAACATAATTACAGCCGTTCGTGGGGGTATTAGACGAGAAAAGCCTTTATCAACTCCGACAAAATTGCAATATCGAAATTCGTCTTTGGCTGCCAACCGCTTCAGCAGATGTTTAATTGATTTTATTAATGTTGTCGAAAAGTCCGGTCGTCCTAGTGTTATGGAGAATACAGTCTGCTCTCTATCAGGTAAATCGACTTGTTATTACCGGGCCTACCATCATCATCATAGCATCGATCCGCTAAGAACCACTAACCTGTTGGATGGCCGGTGAAGATATCAAAGTTGAATCAACGTACGTTGGTGATGATAGACGACTCGTGAATCGATGTGTTGGCAGTGATGGATAATTTGATCCTGGATATAGTCCCATTAGTCTTCACTGACATCGTACGAAAAGAAAGTATCTGACCTATCTCAAACAAGTCGAAGTGTAGACATTAATAAATGGTAGTGGAAGTAACTTGGTGGAATTCCTTCATAATGGAATTATCAATAACTTAGTTTTCCACAAAATATTTATTACACTTTCTAACGACCCGGGTTTCATCGCTGCGGGGCATCTTCAGGTACAGAGCTAGTAAAAGGCATTGCTTCAATAGTAAAAAAATGAGAGAAGGGGAGGGAGAAAAGGTTGTCTTCAGGTGACGGTCGTAGGTTAAGGAATAGGATGGGGGAGGGGGAGAAGGATAATTTAACTAACTATATTTCACCAACCTATCCCTCTGCTCCGCTGCCTATTGTTCTCTCTCATGGTACGCGGGAAAAATGACATTTTAAATCTATCGGTACGACAATCTATCTCTCTAATCTTGTTAATCTGATCAAACCTAGCATAATACGCAGGCGTTCTTAATATATATCTAATGTCATCTGTGAACAAATCGGTTTCGAATTTACTTAAAAAGTTTAACCTCAACATTAACCTGCGTTCTGATAGTAATTCCCATCCTAGTTCTTCTATTAAATTCGTAACACTTATACAATTATCATAACGGCCTTTAACAAATCTGTGGTATCTGCTGCATGTTAGCATGTTCTTTTACGTGCCACTCTCCTAGTTTCTGGTCTGACTGCGTACCTTTGCCCCGACTGCTTGTGGCCTTCGCCTGGCATCCGGGGGAACGTGAGCGGCTCTGATTTAAACTGGAATGAGTGCTGCATGCCTGGTGTGGAATCACCCCGTGCCACACACCCTAGTGGTTTCTTGCACGGTATTTCGTAGATGTAGATGAGATATCGCGCACCGATGAAACCCGGGTCGTAAGAAAATAATCAATCTTTCGTGAAAACCTATGTTATTGATCATTTTATCATAGATATTAAATTAAATGCATTTTCAGGCTTTCTGTGAAACGTTTGAAAAAGTTCCGGACGATTGATAGGTTGATAGACCAATTCGTCGGTTGACCGCGTTCAATTACAATTTCGCCCCAAAACCCACATTTGGCTGTCATTTTAGTACTAGGAAAACGTCAGTAATCTTTCAATACTGGCATGAGGATTCCAATTCGACACCAAAATGCAGTAGTGTATATCCGGAGTTGAAAAAAATCCGTGCACTTCCAAAGCATTTTGCAACAAACCTATATCAGTGTATTAAATCAAACAATGTGCACAAATTCAAATCGGAAATTTTATCACTTTGTATAAAAAATATTATTTTAGCGCAGTTTGAATTTCAAAGTGTACTATATTGTTTGTTAATTTCTATAATTATAAAATTATCTATAATTATCTAATTATTACTAATTCCTATAATTATCAAGTTGTTAATTTCTATCAACCTATGTCAGTATATTAAATCAAACTATGTGCACAAGTTGAAATCGGAAATTTTATCACTTTGTGTAAAAAATATTATTTTCATTGTGTACTATTTTTTTTTGTTAATTTCTATAATTATCACATGCGTTCTTACTTATATGAATTATACTAATTGTAAATGTCATTGTAATAATCTATGTATGGTTGTCCATATCTCTGAATAAACCTGTTCCATATCCTTATTGAATGTACAGATTTGTGAACTGTAGTGTCTTGAAAAAAAATGTTTTTAATTACGTCTTCAGTAAATACCGCCGAGTATCATTATAATTTTTCTCCTGGAGTTTTCGATTGCAAAAAAAAGACAGGCGCAGTACAAACGTTCTTTGTGGCTATAACATGTGATGTCCATGTAATTTTCAAGAAAAAAATTCAAGAGCATATTTTATCCTATTATTTTATACCTTTGATGACGTTATTTGCCGTACCGTGCTAGCAAAAAAAAAAGCTTCACTCCATTACATTGCACTTATTAATTTCCTATGTAAGAGTGAAAACATCTTCTGCGAGTCTTGTCGACCTTGCTCTTTTAGTATGAAGGGACCGTAACGATCTTATAAGATGCAGATTTTTAATTAGACAAGTGCTCCGAAATAGAGCCGAAGCAAATACACATTACTGCAAATAATTACTTATCACCAACATGCAAATAATTCCAGGTTCACAAATTTTAAATGTCTTAATGAGTTTTTTGGTATCCTCACACAGGGTATAAAACGTACATGACTCAAATGAGTCCACTCATGTCCCAACTAAGGACGGGCAACAGTCAATCTTTCCGGTCTACACCTCCTTCTATGTGCGTAAACACAAGACGAATTCCTCAGGTTTCTTGGCAATCGCCCGATGACAAAAGAGGGCTGTACATTGCTGGATATGGTGCGAAATACCACCGTGGGTCTTCGTTCGGGCATACCGATCAAACCTCCTTTGTAGTACCTCGTGTTTATTACGTCGTACCTTCCTGACGAAAAACCGTAGGTGTTGATGTGACCTTGTGTGACGTCTTGCTCCCAGAACGTTCCATCTTCCGCTAGGATTACTGGGAACGTTTGTTGCGTCGCGGGCCCGACATCTTCGCACTGCGTCGTGGCATGATCTATAGAGGACCACACGTTGCATGTCACGTTGGAGTTGGAGGGATGACGGAATCTTAGGGAAGTCTCGATGATCCAGTCTTTGCTGTATCTGCTGTTTCTCGTGGTCAGGACACGGACCTCGCAAGAGGAATACTCGTAAGGAAGCTCAGGGTCGAGGCAGTAGATGTCTTTGAGAGTGAAGGGTCCAGTGGTGTCGAGGATGTCGTCGTCATGAGGAATGAACACCAAATAAACGGAGCCCAGTTCCTCTGAAGCCGCGCATTGGATGGCGACGAGGATGCCGAACAAGGCGAAGCATATGGGCTTCATCTCTGCCTCGAATCGAACGAAATGAGCTGTTATTTTTCAATAAGAGGCCCGCGCGAGCCGGAGGGTGATTGCGAACCAAGGTCAAAATGCCGATTGACCCGGAGAGAGGAATTTGATCCCAAAATTATCTCTCAGCGCCGGGATATGCCAATTTCCTCGTTCTGCGTATGTCGCATTTTCCGAGATTTTTTTCAGTTATGGTTTAGTTTTTCGGAAGATTAAAAATGTAGTAATAGAAATTTCCTATTCAAAATCTATTCCTAATCCATTACCTAGATTCCTACGCCACACATGCGTCAGATTAAACTATCCTCGTATTTACTATATGTTATTATTTGTGGAATCTCGAGTTTAAATAGGAATCCAATGCTGTTATCTACATATATATTTACTTATAGCCCTGCAAGCCACCACGCGGGGGTTTGGCAGATGGTGACTTATCACCAACATGTATTAAGGCGAAAAAATTAAATTTCATCAAAATGCACCACATAATAAAAATGCTAAAGAAACTACTAAAACAATATATAATGTAAATATTAAAACGTGAGACAAGCGTCATTCAGGGAACATGCAAAACATGATGTTAGCAATACTCGGCAGATTTAGAAACTTTCATTAGGGTGCATATGAAGTAATCAGCTACACTACCTGTCAATTAACCTACTTAAAAGTCTTAACGTGGCCATCATGGTCTCTTACCGATCGCGGGAAAAAAGACATTTTAAACCTTTCTTTTTTACAATTTATTTCCCTTATTTTATTCTCATAATCTGGTCTTATTAGTTTGTTGGAGTTCAATTCAAGGGATATTAATGTGGTTTCTACTTATTGCTACCAGCAGACACTCTCGACTGACTCACTCATCTGTATCTACTTCTACGAAATGCCATGCAAGCCACTACTAGGGTGTGTAGAACGGGGCGGTTCCACACCAGGCATACAGCGCTCATCCCTGTTTAAATCAGAACCGCGCACGTTCCACACGTTCCACCGGATACCAGGCGCAGGCCAAAAGCAGTCAGGACATCAGGGAGCAGTCAGATCAGAAACTAAGAGAGTGATATGTAGAAGAACATGCTACCATTCAGTACACTACTCAACGAACAACTACTGGTTAGCATTATTAATCCGGCAGATAAATAGTACTACAAGGTACTAAGACATGCAAGAGTATATCATGCCGGAGATTACATGCGAGGTTAGTAGCTAATAATCATGTTAATATATTTAACACAAGTGCAAAAATCTATTTTACCAGGTCAGGGTCAAATTATCCTAGAACTGATGGCAAACTATCTATCGCAAGATCCATCGCAATTATTATGGTCCCTTATTGTACGTGGAAAAAATGACGTTGTAAATAAATCGGTCTATATCTGCTACCTATATCCTTAATCTTATTCCTGAGATCGTTGCCACCATAATAGTTTACTTCTAGCAAAATGTGTTTAACGCCCGGCAAAAATAGTCTGCAATAAACTTTCGAAAAAGATTTAACCAATATTTTTCCCTTTCATCGAATAGAGGTTCCCACTCCAATTCCATCATCAATTCAGTAACACAACTGAATGTTTATCGTAACAATTTTAACAAATCTTGCTACCCTCCACTGTATTCGATCTGTATCTGAAACTAGTCCTACTTCGTAAGGGTCTCATTATAGCAGCGGCGCACTCCAAGAGAGGTCTCACGAGAGAAAAATAACAATGCTCCTTTACTTTCTCGTCACATTTTCCTAGTATTCTTTTAACCCTAGAGTGGTGACGCACGATTTCACAGACCGATAATATAATCTATCTGGTGACGTAGGTGAAATATAAAATTTTGCCGTTCAAGCTCTTCAGTAGCTTCCCAGTTTATAGTGCTGCTCCATTACACGACCCGAATAATCACTTCGTGTAAGTACATCGCTCCATATAGTTATTATCGGTCCTATAGACCGTGCATCACCACTCTAGTCTTCAAGTATAACCTTCGTTGGACGTATTCGTTGGACGTATTCGTTGGACTATGTAAAAGATGACATACTAAAAATGTGGATACGTTATTACGGACGTAAAATGATAATGAATATTTTTTATATTCCAATATCTTGTGACGGATGTTTTGCTCTAACGAAGAAAAACAATGCCCTAATCTAACCATTTTACTGTTTGGCCTAGATTGAATGGCAGCTTGAGTATTTTTTCTGTTGGTTGTGAAATAGTTGAATAAATATATTTAGATTTGTAACTGAATGTTGCTATTTATGGATCATTTAAGAAAGAAATTATATCATCTCTTTAATAGCTCCACAGTCCTAACCGGTCAATGAGACCGACGTCATCACCCATGCCAAAATAATTCACGTCACTTATGGAGGGTTAATAATCCCAATTTACGATATGCCTGTCCGCAAATTTTACGTTTATGCTTCCCCCACGGCGAGTCCTGAGTAAGGTTGCTGTTCCAAGAGGCTGAGCAGCGGGTGACCAGAGCAGGTTATTTTTCTATAGCCATATAGAATACTGGAAACCCGGAAGACAACGGCAGGTCACTCTGTGCTCGTGAATTTTTTAATTCTCTTTAACGATTGAGTAATTCTGACGATTTCATGACTTCCTGACGCCCGTTTACTTGCACTCTTTTAAGTATCCGTCTCTAAATCGTGAAGTATTCTTTCAGAAGGCAGCAAAAGCTGGTGATTTTTTATATTTCGGTTCTGTCGGTCGTTCATGTTCTCCGCGGCGAGATATTCCATTATAATTTCTGGCTCGTAAACTCTCTGTGGCACCGTCTTCAATTTTATTTTTATATTTTCTTGTAATATTTTACCAAGAACTACGGAAATAGCCGTGTAGTAGCTATAACGGAGTGACCTGCTAGTGTTCACACAATTGTGTGAAATTCACAGTGGAAAATAATTCGCCTGGACTGGTAACTGATCCCAGATCCCTCGATTTCGCGATCAACTTGCTCCTTAAAGCTTCCTTGGGATTCACGGTGGAATAGGACGCCTGGGTAGCTTAGTCGGTTAAAGCACTTGGATTTACTAAGATTTAATTCCAGCTCCAACTCCTGATACCTTAAATGAACGTTGTAAAGGTCGGCTGACAGAACTTCTAAGTCCTCATCTTCCCTTATTTCACGGTAGATAGCTGTTTTGTTTGCAAGTAATCCTAATTTACTGCTAATTCGAGAATGCAGATCATTAATATAAATAATGAATAAAAGAGGGCCAAATACTCTTCCTTGAGGAACACCGGATGTACTCCAACTACATCAGAGCCATCACTATCAATAATTACTTTTTGTTTTCGATCACTGAGGAAGTCCCTTATCCAAATCACTATTTTTTATTATTTCCGCAAGGTTGCGATTTCTATATGAGTTTTTTTGTGAGAAATCTTGTCGAAGGCCTTCTTTAAATAATATTTCCATAATTATCTTTGCATTATTTTTACGAGTATAATACCTATATGATTAAGCTAAACGTCCTCATTGACGATAAAAATTACGATTGCTCGTTGGCTCATCGCTTGCGGTGAGTGTGAGTAATGCTTCTGTGCTTCACGTTAAATAAATTAATAGGTAGCCATCGCGGTGATCGCTCATAGTGACCACTGGGCTCGTTAGCCGTGTTCCAGGTGTCGAGGCTGGAGAAACTGGCCCCGAAAATTGTTTATCACCGGTCAATTGACTTCGCCACCCGCTATCCCTGTGTACCACCGATGAAACCGCTGCTATTTAACCGGGAAGATGACCTATGATAGCAAATAAATCTGCATGGCTTGTTAGCGATAGCTCTCTGAATACTGTAGCTAAATACAAATTCAGTAAACACACCTTCAGAGCTCTTACTCTTCGGTGAATAAAACAAAGCGGACGACACACGGTGCACAATTTCACTGATGTGATATCGGTGAACTTCTTTAATGGCGAACGACCTTCCTTTTTTATGGCATTGACTAGTTTACCGGTCATATTTTTGTTAATTTTCGCCGATTTGCCTAATAATTGAAGGCCCTTAGTGGTATGTTGAAGGTTACTCGGGATTTCTACCGGGTCAAACGCTCTAAATCGGCCGATGATTCGACGTACGAGCCATCCAACGTCATCAGTGCATGTCGTGCAATGAAACTGGTCCGGAATATAAACCGTTTGGCTTCAGGTCAGGTAGATCGCGTGATTGGTCCACACCTGACCTGAAGCCTAACGGTATATATTTCGGTAATCAGAACGTCGGCCGAGATGTGGTTTGACCCTGTGGGAAACCCGAGTAACATTCAACTTCACCATACGCTGGGAAAGCCTTAGATCTTTATTCACTTATGGCCGGTTGTAAGAAAATTTAGTCATAGAATCAATAGCTATGAGAGCCATGAAGTTATGGACCACAGAGAAATATTTGGGTTGCATGAGCAAATCCGCCAGTTTTATAACTTATCTGCGAATAGTTGGTTGCTTCGAATTTTTCATCAAAATTTCTACTGCAGAATCAAATTTATGAGATTTTATCCTATAAATAATCGCTTATTCACATTGTAAATCTTCATTGAGAGTGAAGAAACTGGTCATACGTCTCAAAGCAACTCTTTTTTCTAGTAATTAAGTTTCCAAGTGGTTAATTGATCATCCGCCATCTTGGCTACCTGTAGAACTCATAAATCCATGCCATAAGTTACGTAACCAATAAATTTATCGAATGTTTCTACAGCACTTATTGAACGGTTGCCGTAGCTGATAGGTCACAAAAATTTATAGAATACACATGCGTCATTCCTGCAACTGGCCATTAGTGCTATATTTTACGAGTTTGAAATGGGATGTGGGAATAACATGTCATACTCTTAAATGCCATTGAATAAGACCGGAGAAAGTACGAATATCAGCTCAATTCCAATGGATTTATGATATTCGTAAAGGATTAATTATCAAATGCCAAAGTGATACTGTACTAGCGTATTCATTTTACATGCTTCGACAACTAAGGTCAACTCTCAAATACCTCACGTATTTGATGAGAAAGTTAAGGAACGTTGTTATTTTTCAATCGTTAGGCCACATCTGGAATATTCTGCCAGTGTATGGGATCCATATGAAGCGGGGTTGATATCGGAATTAGATCGCGGCGGTGAAGAGGAGCTAGGTTTGTAGGTTTGTTAAACGATGCCACGATAAGTTTACTAGTGTGTCTGGATTGTTAGAAGAATTGGGATGGGAATTGCTATCACAGCGTAGATAAAATTAGAGGCTTAACCTCTCAACTAAATTTCAGGAAAAACATTTCTCTGGCGACGTAAAAAACATACTATAAACCCCCTCGCACTACGGAAGATTAGATCGCGCCAATAAAATTAGAGTGATAGATTGTAGATCCGATAGGTATAAAATGTCATTTTTTTCGCGTGCCATTAGGGACCATAACAGCTCTGATCGTCGTCATGAATAGTGGGAATAATGAGATTAACAAGATTGTAGATCTTTCTCTATATATTCTCTACGTTCGTATTTATACATGATGTAAATATTGGTGTTATATTTATGTATGATATTTTGAACCTGTAGTAGTAGTCTTTGCATCCGTTGCATATTAGAATGATTGACGCTATAATGTTTCTTGGTTAGTAGATTTTTAATTGGCGCGTTGCAAGTGTGGTTCGCTGGTTTCAATGTAGTTTCGGTGTTCTGCCGTATAATTCATGCATGCCTGGGGTGTTAGCACCCCCTGTCGCACACCCTTTGGGTGACTTGCAGGGTATGACGTATATGTACCTAGATGTATTACATCATGATAGTCGTTGCCTTTACCTGTACCTCGCAGAAATGGGCACAGAAGTCGGATCGAAAGAAGGATCACCCCTACCAATTAGAGCGGAACAGAACGAGTACTCATGCTATTAAGAAATAAATGTATAACCTGTAATGAATGTGAAGCTAGCATGTTCAAAACCATAATTAAACCCATTAATTCTATACAAGAATAATAAATCAGTGGTAGAAAACAAAGTTATCTTTTCATTTGTGAAAATCAACTTCCATATATTTGAGTCTTTAAACTATAGAACGATTAATATCCTGTTTAATTGAAGTTTTACCCTTGGAAGCACATACGTAAATGGATAGAAAAAATTCCAAATGAATAGCATTAGAAAAATACTTGGTATAACAAGAAAAGTTTGAAAAATCAATAAATATATATTAGAGAGATATGCATTATAACACCAATGAACATGTATGCCAAAGAGAAGACAAAGGTGGAATGACCTGATGTTTACAGTATGGAATACACCAGGATAGTAATTATAATATTTTTTAGCAAGATATTGGAGGTTGCACGGGTTAAGACCTCATTAGCATGGAAATTCAGGGCGATCCAGGAAGTGGTTCAAAGATTATGTGTGAGGGCAACGAATTGACGAAGAACAGGCTGGAAGTCTATGAGAATAAGAATTTACGCAGATACCACTAGCTTACCTTATGACCAGTTTGAGGAACGACACACATGTATTCTATAAATTTATGGGACCCATAAGCCTTGGCAATCCTCCTATATGTTTTGCAGAGACATTAGATAAGTTAATTGGTTTCATAACTTATGAGTTATGGGTTCCATAAAGCCCAGCGCACACATTAGGAGGCAAGATGGCAGATGAGTAATGAACCGCTTGGAGACTTAATTACTAGATGAGAGAGTTGTTTTGAGACAAATTGCCATTTTGTTTACTCTTACTGACAAATCTTTAGGTGCAGTAGCAATTATTCATAGGCTAAACTTTCCTAATTTTTTTTCCAGCGATAGAGGAGTAAATCAAATATTCGACGCTATTAATTATTGTTAAATACGTTATGTAACTAGTAGGGGGAGACATATCAGGGAAATAACTAGTGTAGCAAACCGTAGATTAGGATTCTTAAAAAGGGTTCTTGGCAAATTCGATGAGAGAGTACGAGAAAGAAGCTATTTTACACTTCTCAGGCCTCATTTAGAATATGCCGCTAGTATACGGGATCCGTACGAGAAAGATATGATGAAAGAATCAGAGCGCGTGCAAGGGAGATCCGCTAGGTTTGTTAAAGGCCGTTATGATAATTGCATAAGTGTTACTAGTGTAATAGAAGAACTAGGATGGGAATTACTATCAGAACGCAGGTTAAAATTTAGGTTAAACCTTTTAAGTAAATTCGAAACCGATTTGTTCACAGATGACGTTAGATATATATTAAGAACCCCTGCATATTATGCTAGGTTTAATACTATTAAGAAGATTAGAGAGATAGGTTGTCGTACTGATAGATTTAAAATGTCATTTTTCCCGCGTACTGTAAGAGAGAACAATAGGCAGCGTAACAGAGGGATAGGTAGGTGAAATATAGTTAAGAGTAGTCTGTAGTGCATGATGCATGTAATAACAACCAATAATCCCTTTATAATTATGTAGATACTAACCATCTAGCTCCATGTGACCCTATTATCTAGCATGTCTCCCTTAAATATCCTAGGTGCGTGGAAATAGTGCATGTTTGGTGATCTTCACCCCCTGCCACTCACCCTCGTGGTGGCTCGCAGGTTAGTACGTAGATGTAGATGTAGGTGTAGGTGTAGATGTGTTCCAGCAACCCGAATATTTTAATGAGGTTCATAACTTTATACACATCTGCATATCTATATAATACTCTGCGAGCCACCGCGTGGGCGTATGGCGGGTGTGTTGGGTCACCAGCCGTGTAAAGATGTAAGTCTTTGGAAGATGAAATGGTGACATGTAATAGGGGAGTGAATTTTGTGGAGCTCAATTTTTATTGTGATTTCTTATCGTGCGCAGAATGAACGAGTTTTTGTGCCCATCTGTTCGGCAGTGTATCTCTCTTGTTTTATCGCATCTGTCAGACCTAGAAATGTAGTGAGGAGTCATGATAATATTCTCAATGTCACACTGAAAAATATCAGTTCTAAATTTATCAAGCAACCTAAGCCCACCGTGTAGCCTCAGAGTCTCTATGGGCTCCCACCTCTAAAAGTTGTGAGACACTATATGTACGCTCGTAGCAGTGTTTAACGAAGCGCGCTGCTTTCCTTTGTATTTTATTATTTTTTTGGTTAAATCTTTATGACCAGCGTCCCTAATGCTCGCGGCGTATTCGAGGTGTGGCCTAACCAGAGCGAAGTAGCATCTCTTTGACCTATTTATCCGAGGACCTTCCTATTATACGTTTAACGAAACCTAGTTTTTTTCTAATGCTGTGCCACATAGGTTTTGTACGTGTAATCCTCACGATATATCAGAAGTTAAAGTTCATGGATCTATTCCGATCATAACTATTAATTCCATCACTAAATGTTCTTGCTACGAGCGTTAATGGAGGTTGCAGGGGGTGAGGGAGGGCAGGAGGAGAGTGGTAGTGAAACGAAAATAGCTCGATCGGGAAACCCATATACGTAATTCTATAATTTTAACATTGAAGTTGTTACAACCAAACTAAAAATCAAAGTGCCCATTGTCAATCGCGTGACTGGTCGGCCGATAATTGCCTTGAAAGGTTTCGAACACTCCTGACCCTGGGGAAGAATTGGATGGGTTGCGAGTTTGGATTTAGCATGCCTAGGGGCAGAGTTGGGCAGTATCGATTATACATGATTTTTAAATACGTATTTTCGATAGATTTGTATTTTGTATCGAAAATACATTTTAGGTGATATAATTTGTATTTGAATCGAAAATAAATTTTACGAGTATTTTCCAAATACTTAAAATACTTTTCTCGTCACTTTCTGAACACATATTGTCGGAAATCGGTTTTGTTACATTGGCTTCATCTTCCTCATCCTGAAGAAATTCCTGCTCTTGGTCGGGTTTTTGCTCTACCTCTTTTCCCAACTCATGGCGCTGGAGAGTGGCTTCGATCATACTAATAAAATTGGGTGATGGATTGCTGAATGGATAGGTTCAAGAAGACATTCTTTCCACATATGATTCAGAACTGGAATGATAGCAATCCAGTGGATCAGTAGAGGAAGTGGCGAGGATGGGTAGAATAGAGAGTAGATGTTTTTTTTCTTGCACAGTTTATTCATTGTGCTATAAATATATTAGTTATCTTTGTCCACATATTTATTTTTTTGCACGATCAGAACATTTGACAAAATTAGTAGTCCTAACGACATGTTTTCATAGTGAGGAGTTGGAATCCTGCATGATTGATACTTGGTTTGATTGTTTTTGATTCTTCATAGTTCCATCGTCATGATTGAGTGTAACTATTGTTTGTTGAGCATGCTTGGTGTAGAGTCGCACCCTTCCACGACCCATCGTCTTGGTTTGCATGGTATATCTTTCATGTATTTTATATTTGCAAATGTATTTTGAAAATATTACTTTGTAATTTGTATTTTCAGAAATTTTGGAGGAGTATTTTGCATTTTGTATCTAAAATACATTGAGGTAAGTATTTTGTATCTAAAATACAATTTCCATGTATTTTTCCCAACTCTGCCTAGTGGGAATATATTTTACGCTGGAGGCAGAGAAAGTAAGAATGATAGCCGACTGTGAGGAAGGAGATCTCGAAACGGAATCACAGTCAAAAAAAAAGACACGCTGAACCGGGAAGATCTCGTGCAGATACTCAAGCCTGAGGCGAGAGTGATGCTCCCGAGTCCAAAAAAAAATGTTTCCAACGGCGGAAAAGGATTCCGATTCCCAATTTGCCGCGAGAGCAGCGGTCAGCTTCCTCCAAAAAGCTACTTTCAAACACGTTCTGCTACCGGGGTTCATTTGGGTGAAAGGCCTCGGAGCGAATTTATTTCTCGCTAACACTTCTCACTGCCGGAGGTTCAAACCCTTAGCATTTTCGCCTGCCGCGTCAGGGAATATAGAGAATTCAGGGAAGGCAGAGAGAGCGAATTTATTTCTCGTTAACTTTTCTCACTGCCCGAGGTTCAAACCTTTTGCATTTTCCCCTGCCGCGGCAGGCGAAACTGCTTATTTTACAGACAATACATTCAGGGTTGAAATAGGCATTGAAAAGTTCAAAAAAATATGCATATGATACGGCAAGATTATATGATCAGCTCTACCCCTGGATTTATTTTCCAGTGACAGTACGTAAGGTACGGAGAGGGAGATAATTAATTCCTTAATACTACCAATCGACCAACTACCAGAGGAGACGCAAGATACATTGCCTTAAGACTCTAAGCACATTTGAGAATTTCCTACTGGGAAAAATTCAAGAAAACGCACTAATGAAGATTCATTCAATTCACTGCTATGCGAAATCCCACTCGTGTAAAACAAAAATTAGATTGTACAAAACAATGATCTGCCCAGGATTCCTCTATGGATCCGAGACATGGGAACTGATCAAGAAGGAGGAGAGAAAAATTTATATTATTTGAAAATAAGTTGTTACAAAAGATCTACAGGCCTACAAATGAACAAGAAAGGTGGAGAAGAAAGTACAAAATAAGGGACCTTTACGAGTATGCCGACATCATACGTGAGATGGGAAGTACACCCGTTAAGAAAAGAGGACGGGTGTGTGATGAAGGTTTTGAGAGGAAATCCAGATGGAAGACGACCTCTGGGAAGACCGCGATAGAGATGGTGGAACCAAGTAAAGATAGATTTGAAGAGGGTTTGAGCAGCGGAGGAGGGTACAATGGACCCAAAAGATATGGAGGGAATATGGTGGTGCGGCTAAATATCAACTTAGATATAAATGGCCCTGGGAGTAAGTTAGTACTACCATTGTGGCCCGACCTTGTTATGTCGTGTTACTTGACGCGCCAAACAAAAAAGTGGCCTGATAGGAGATATAAAAGGCCCTGGGAGTAAGTTAGTACTACTATTGTGGTCCGACCTTGTTATATCGAGTTACTTGAAGCGCCAAACAAAAAAAGTGGCCTGATAGGAGATGAAGTATCTTTAATTTTGGCGAACCCTTCATCTAATGATCAATTAAATGTGTAAGGTCCGTTAAAAAGAAGCAATAATTTTTGTAAAGTATATTTATTTATTCCAAAGCCGTATTAAAATATAATTAATTTTATCCAGTTACCAAACAATAACTTAATTCCCGTTGTTTATCCACATAATAAATAATACCATTATTGTATATTTATCTAATAATATTTACCTATCTCCATATACAATCTATACAATGCCCTAAGTAAATATCCATTACTTATCGCTAGCGATTATCATCAATATTACATGTTCCATTCAATGTTACATTCAAATTCTTTGCTGTGCCTGATAGCATTTAGTCTGTGCGGTAATTCTTACCATTGTGACAACTATTCTTCCCTTTTTTCGTAAAATTTAGTAACTTGTTACTAATACTTCATTTGGAAGATGGAATTTTGCTAGAAAAAGATGTTAATATTTTTTTCCCACCATCGAAAATGGACCACTGTATGCCGAGGAACAGAAGTTACCCTACAATATAGCGAACGATAGCGGAACTCGTTCATCGCCCACTGGGTCGTTTGTTAGCCACACAATTGATTTGTTCATGTCTTGCCAACTTCAATATTGCCAACCATGAGGGTAAAAACTCGACATCTGGATTTAAATTCTTAGCCTCAACATAATCTTAAACAAAAAGCAATAATTGCAATCGAAGTTTTGATATTCCGCGTGAAGTTATGTGGAGAGAAAAAGTTGAATTCAATGCTTCTTAAATACATCACGCGAGGGAGGACCTGCATAATTATCCCCTCACTCGCGTCGACTTCCTCGATGCATCTGTCAAATTTTCCATTTCCAAATGTTAAGTCGACCGTCTATGGCTTTCCGACAAACGAGTCGTGTGCTGATTTAAATATTGTTTTCGTAATCGCGGTTTCTTCTCTTTCCGCTCGTAAAACAAGAAATGGGTGCCTAGGAAAATATGAAGGAATAAATAACTTATTCGTTGTTGGGCAAATAAATGCTCTTGGTTAACCCATTAGAGCAAAAAAAATTGTGTTACATCTTCACATTCTGCTCAAGTAATAGTACAACAGCTAAGAAATACCGTTATTGGACAATAAAACAAAAATATTCAAACAACTTCACCTAAGTGACTCAAAAAAATTCAGTCTCAAGGTTTTAAATGTAGGTAAAGTTTATTTTTAAATGATTCCAGTGAAGATTTAATATGAGAAGGTAATGAATTCCAAAACTTAGAAGCGGTGATTAGGATGGAGTTTAGTAAGAGGTTTGTACCGGCTTGGGGGATGTGAAGAAGGCTACGGTCTGATCGGGTTAATCTATGGAAAACACTTGTCCTGTCGGTTAACCCCTCAGCGCCGTCCTGCGTACCCAGTACGCACGATTAAAACACCGTATGCCGCCGTCATGCGTACCCAGTACGCTCCCTGTACGTCTGAAGCTAATAATTTTTCTCGGTCAGAACTTGCATATTTTATTCAGTAAATTTACTGTATTTTGTGAAGAAAGGTTTTTACTCCACAATAAAATATTCGTAGTACTTTTAAACTTTTATTTTGTTTTTAATATTGCGATTATATTTACTTCCGCACCCGTGAGTAAATGAATTTGGTCTTAAAAATTCTCGCGTTCGTTCTTTCGTACTATCTTGAACACATCTGCCTAGTCTGCTAGCGAGTCGTCAAGTGAGGTCAGCTCCTTTAGCATGAGATACGATATCTTCCCCATTAGTTCTCTCCCTTCTCTCTCAGTCTGTTCTTAGTGCATCATCACCTTGAGCCCGATGAATGTTCTCTTTGTCTCGTCCGACCGAAGCGAAGGGACCATGTGCTTCGCTCTGCGTTTCTTCGCTCCGTCTTGCATGGACAGTAATAATTGAAGATAAGAGTCCCTCTCTAAACAGTCAACATAAACTGGGACCCCTCGAAACCTTTCCTCATCTCTCGAAGGAGTTTTCAAACCAAGCGTTTCAGTCCACTGGAATCTTTCATGCAGTGTGGTGTCCTTTCATGCCGTGTGGTGTCATTTTATCCGTGTGCTCGTTTTGAATTCAGTTATTTTGATAAATACGTATCTCTATAATGGCTTCAACAAGTAGAAAAAGATTACCATTTGCAAGTGACGAGGAAATTACTGTAGCATTACTTGAAGCGCGGAGGACCTTTAATTAAATCCCATCCCACAGGCCGCAGGAGATTTAAACGAATTAGCCTTTTCGACGTGCTATCATTCAATAATTAATAACTTTCAAGATATTTTATCATTATTGTTAAAACGTTTTGTGAACCAGCATAAGGTAATGCGTTATTACCCTCTAACTTTTTAAACGCATAGGAAAAATATTAATTTTCATTTTTTTCTCGTTCTCTGCGAAAAACGGATGATTTTCAGTGTTATAAGTGAATAAAATTTGTCGTTAATATATAGTGATCATTAATATTTAAAATGCCTTTTTTAAATAATTATTTACTTTAATTTTGTAAAATGGTATTATGGATGTCATAATTGTGAGGATACTTTCGATATGATAACCCGTCTCGATAACATGAAAATTCATTTTTTCGTCCATTTCCTTCGCTCTGAGATATTGTTATCCAATAATTTCATGTAGAAACTCACTTTTTTTTTAAACGTTAGTATGAAAATATTCAAATGGATTTACCTCAGTAATTCTGCTTCGTGTGATAAGCCTCGAAGGAATCCAAGCACAAACTCACTGCACATGTTTCACGCCAATACCCGCTGTCTCTTCTTTTCCCATGCTTGGAACATACTGCACACCTGTTTTGGGGCTTTGATTTCTTCCCGGTTGCAGGAATCCTCTTCAGGAAATGTCTCTCAGTGAGTCGTGGCACTAAATTGTCTAATGAGTGACGGCCTGGTACACATTTCCCGTATGCAGTTGCATATTTCAAAAATATTCCTTCGACGAGCTGCAGACGAAATGAAAGGTGGTCCAATTGTTTATCTGTATTTTCCCTGTGAACGACATATGCATTTAGGATTGCTGTATTCAATAGTCTCCTAAATAACTTCATATACAACTTGTTGTGGCGTTTCCTTTCGATCAAGTACGTATGCAATAACTGGTCCTTGAGATCCACCCCACCCATGAATTTGTTGTAGTCTAACACACAACTTTCGGGTCTTAACAAATTTCGGGTCTCTTTTTCGCCTTTGGATACCGTTTATATTTCGTCACTTTGGAATGTAGAGATCATCGAGACAATTTTGTTGTCCCTCCATTTGAGAAACAGCAACGGGCCAGGAATGTTGTCCACATATTTCGTCCTCCTGCAGCCTCTTCTCCTTCACATACTTTGGGACATCCTTTCTATTCAACCTCAAAGTTCCAACACAATCAGTCTTACCTTACCTTATCAGTATTTACCTTTCAGTAGTGTTGCAAGAGCAGGAGAGTTATAAAATTTGTCCATCCAAATACAGCGTCCTTGATTTAGCAGCGGTTCTGCCAAGTGTAAAACTATTGCTGTTGTCTTGTTTGAGTTATCTGGAATGATTTTCGAGGGGAATGCAGTATCTTTACCTGTGTGCACAAGAAAGGACCATAAGTAGCCGGTATTTGCATCACAAAGCTTGTTGGTCTTGATCCCAAACTTTGATGCCTTCAGAGGAATATATTGTTTGGAGGATAGCCTGCCCTTCCACAATGTCAAAGACTCATCTATGGAAATTTTGCGATTTGGAAAAAAATATGTATGAAATTTTTCATTTAGATGTTCAATTACGGAAAAGATTTTTTTTTTTAATCTTCCGAGGACTCCGTTGATCTTTTTCTTCATTGTTGTGGAAATGAAGAAATTTACAAATTATCTCAAATCGGATCCCTTGAAATTACATCCCCAAAACCTGGAGTCGATATAACTCTCTTTGTCGAAAAGTAAGTTCGAAGTGTTGGCTTGTGCACAATTCCCATGAGCATGAATAGTCCCAGTGTTACGTATATTTCTTCTGTTGTCACTGGTTTCCATGTGGTAATTCTCGATGGGGGCTCACTTGAAGAAATCTGTTGCTGAGCATAACGATTTGTTTCTAGAACAATACTATGAATGAATTCTTTATCAAAAAATAACTGAAGATTATATAGAGCATTGGACAAATTTTTGGCTTTGTCTTGAGGTCCAAAATCGCCAACAAATATTTATCTGTTACCTATATTAGCTCTCATTCCCTCCCACTCAAATCTTTCTGCTTCATCAACATCCTCAAGTTCATCGTAAATTGGCTGCAGAGTTTCAATTTCCAAGCGATCATTGATGTAATTTTCTCCATCACTTTCCGAACTTACACTGTCGTCAGAATCACTTTCAAATAATACTACAGTAATTTCCTCGTCACTTACAAATGGTAATCTTTTTCTACTTGTTGAAGCCATTATAGAGATACGTATTTATCAAAATAACTGAATTCAAAACGAGCACACGGATAAAATGACACCACACGGCATGAAAGGACACCACACTGCATGAAAGATTCCAGTGGACTGAAACGCTTGGTTTGAAAACTCCTTCGAGAGATGAGGAAAGGTTTCGAGGGGTCCCAGTTTATGTTGACTGTTTAGAGAGGGACTCTTATCTTCAATTATTACTGTCCATGCAAGACGGAGCGAAGAAACGCAGAGCGAAGCACATGGTCCCTTCGCTTCGGACGGACGAGACAAAGCGAACATTCATCGGGCTCAAGGTGATGATGCACTAAGAACAGACTGAGAGAGAAGGGAGAGAACTAATGGGGAAGATATCGTATCTCATGCTAAAGGAGCTGACCCTTCTTGATGACTCGCTAGCAGACTAGGCAGATGTGTTCAAGATAGTACGAAAGAACGAACGCGAGAATTTTTAAGACCAAATTCATTTATTCACGGGTGTGGAAGTAAATATAATCGCAATATTAAAAACAAAATAAAAGTTCAAAAGTACTACGAATATTTTATTGTGGAGAAAAAACCTTTCTTCACAAAATACAGTAAATTTACTGAATAAAATATGCAAGTTCTGACCGAGAAAAATTATTAGCTTCAGACGTACAGGGAGCGTACTGGGTACGCATGACGGCGGCATACGGTGATTCAATCGTGCGTACTGGGTACGCAGGACGGCGCTGAGGCATGACGGCGCATTCAAATGCACTCTAATGCATGTTTTTAAATGTGCCGAGTAGTGCTAACACCATGTTTGGCATGTTTCCTGCATGACTCTTGTGTCACGTTTCCATAGCTACATAGTAGATTATTTTAGTAGTTTCTTTAGCATTTGCAGTATACCGATAGTGTGGTGCTTGTTGCTGAAAGTAAATTTCTTCACGGTAGTAGGTGTTAGTGATAAGTCGCCCCCTGCCAAACACCCTTGTGGTGTCATGCAGGGTGTTAAGTAGATGCAGAAGTAGAGTCGTAAATTGGAGGGAGGGGTGAAAGGTAGGATTGGATAGAGGTAAGGATGATAAGCGCCTGGTGAAAGATATTTATTTTGAAACAAGCTGAGAGAATGGGGTAATTTGCAAGGATAAAACTCTCATTACAAGGAAACAATGCTGTCACATGGAGACCAAGGGAGAGGCCCGGGACGGGACGAATTGGAGACCGCTTTTGTATTTGGGACCTGCCAGTTGGCAAAATACCTGTTGATGATGCAACTTTCATCATATATCTCATCATATATCTCAACATCACATATCTCAACATATAACATCAACAAATAAACTTCAGGGCTACGGTTTTTTTTTAAATTTCCTCTTTTTCTTTAAAATATTGAGCTCACTTCACCAATTTGTAACATGCAACTCATTAAATTTTAAATCACTCTCTTGCTTACCGGATAAAAATTAAATATCTTTAATAGCTCTATTCATCACGATTGTTTGTACAGTCGTATTCAAATGTATTGCAAAGAATCGAGCGGCCACTTACGCTTCTCTAGGAAATCGAGTTTCACTTACGGCGCTGTTATTCTTTGCTTCACGCCGCTACCTATTCATCTGTTTATTTGAACGCATTCAAATTGTAATAGTCGAGCAATTTCTTGTTTTGTGCTAATTTGTCATTACACTTTCGTTTCGGTTTGGATTTGTACATGCGCTATTATGTTCTTTCGTCCTAATAAATACGTTTCTTGACACATATCACACGACAACACCGTCACGACCAATTGTCATGTGTTCGTAGTCATGCGTCATAATTCATAGTCAGAATTCATAGGTCACGAGTTTTAAAATTCTTAGTAGACAGAATTTCAGTTTCTATTCGAAAAAAAATTTTGATGAAAAGCCATAAAATGCCCACATTTACAACCAGAATACTTGATTTTGAATTCGATCTCAGAACTGCAATACTACAACCAGGACGTGCTATGTTCTGAAAAATTGTGAGCGACATTCCAAGCTAATAACTGATTCCAGGAAGCAGTGACTCGAAAAAATCAGTGCAACATATCTCAGCAGTATTTCGCGATAACATTTAACAAAAGACGTTATATGATAATACAATTTCACATCGTAAAGTCACTAAATGCACATGCTTGACCGATTTAAAAATTTGAATAAAAATTACATATGAGGACCCCAGAAGTCAAGGGGTCTAAGTAACAAAACCATTGTTTAGAGAAAACTTAAGTCAAAGTTGAAAATGTTTGGTACAACCCACTAAGTAGTTAAGAGGAATTACCCTAGATAGCAGCAACTTTCAAGAAAATCACTTGGATCCCTTTACCACGTAAAAGATTAATATTTTCACATCCCATTCCTGTACCTAACTTATTTTTTTCAAAAATGTCACTTAGACCCCTTGACTTCTGGGGTCTACATATCTATTCACTGTTTCACAGCCGGGGCTCACAATTAGAAGGTAGGATGAAATCTTTACGAGTTGAGAGAAATCGGCTACTCGTCTTCATCTACATCTAGTTATTACCCTGAAATTCACTACAAAGGTGTTTGGCAGGGGGTGACTTATCACAAACATGTACTATAGTGAAGAAAATTACTTTCACCAACATACACCACATAATAGGTTTGCTAAAACTGCTATAGAAACCACAAAGTTTATCTCTAATGTAACTATGTAAACGTTGACACAAGAACGACGAAGAAACGTGACAGGGAACATGCAAAACATGGTGTTAGCACCACTCGGCAGATTTAGAAACATGAATTAGAGTGCATATGAATTAAGCAGCCACACTACCTGTCAACTTGCCTACTTCTAAGTGTCAACGCAGCCATCATAGTCTCTTATCGATCGCGGGAAAAACGGCGTTTTTAACCTATCTGTTCTACAATCTATTTTCTTTATTTTATGTTCATGATCTGATCTACTGTAGTGTGTTGAAGTTTGTAAGTTATTAAATACTTCTTCTGAAAATAAGTCGCTTTTGAATTCACTTAAAAGATTGAGTCGAATTCTCAATCGACCGTGGCTCGGTGATGGTGGCTGTCACCACCTCATCAGGAAAGTGTTCGGAGAAATCGGACCTTACTGTATATTTCTCGATCGAAATCTCATACGCGTAAAATTCATTCACACTTTCGTTCATACTCAGTCAATTTGCACCTTACGTTTTTTGTACCTGGATGTTTGGTCAAGAGTTAGAAGCCAATTTTCATCTACCTAACACCCTGCAAGCCACCACAAGGGCGTTTGGCAAGGGGTGACTTATCACCAACACGTACCACAAATTAGAAATTAACTCTTGCCAACATATAGCATACTACAGGTATGTCACAGACACCATTAATCTATCATTTAACTACGTAAACGTGATGCAAGAGTCTTACAGGAAACAAGCAAAACATGGTGTTAGCACTACGCGGCAGATTGAGAAACATGCATAAGGAAGCACATCAATTAAACAGCCTGTCAACTAATCTACTTTGAAGTCTTAACGCAACCATTACGGTCTCTTATCCATCGCGGTAAAAACTAAATTTTAAACCATTCTGTTCTGCCATCTATTTCCCTTATTTTATTCTCATGATCTGATCTACCGAAGTATGTTGGAGTTCGTAAGATATAAGATAACTTTATCAGGAAATAAATTGGCTTTGAATTTACATGTAAGATTGAGTCTAATTTCCAATCGACGGTCTGATAGCGATTCTTATCCTAGTGTTTGCAAGAGGTCAGTCACTCTAACGAGACAATCATAACGGCCTTTCACGCATCTTGCTGATCTTCTCTGCACGCGTTCTAACTCTGTTTTTAAACCTATCTCATGTGATTCCCAAACACTGGCAGTGTATTCTAAGTGGGGTCTAACAAGGGAGAAGTAGCTGATATCTTGGCTCTTAGTGAAAAGCGCCTGAGGGACCTCGGGGAGGTAATAACGTCCCATAATGGAAACGGAATCACTTAACTTTAAATATCTTCCGAATGGCATAGGGGTAGGAATTCCGTTAAATAATAACTCTTACTGTCAGTAATGTTTCATTGTTTGGAATAGCAGCTACCAATCTATCCTATTAACCTCACGATCGCGATAGGAAGCGTAACCTCTAGGTAAACAACCACCTCTCAAATGATACGAGGAAGAGAAGACATTTGTAAAGACGTTAGTGTTGGAGTATACTCACCTATGGTTGTGAAACATGGACATTAAATAGGCAAGAAAAAGACAGGCTCCAGGCAGCCAAAATGTGGTTCTGGAGGAGAATGACTAAAACAAGTTGGGTCATGAGGAAAATACATGAGCAAGTCTCGAAAGAAGTAGGCGAAAAAAGAACGCTTCTCAAAGCAATTCACTCCAGTAAAATTAAACTTGTTGGTCACTTGGTAAGACACAACGAGTTCATTAAGAACATGATTAAAGGAACTTTCTTGGGAATGAAGAGGACGACCTAGAATATCCTTACTTCACAGTGTGATGTCAATCATGAACTGCAACTCCTACGGGGAAATGAAAAAAAAAAATCCTGAGAAAGAGACAATTGGCTTCAAAGACACCGACAGGGCCTGGCCTTTTAAGTGATAACTAGCTGACCCGTGCGAATATTTCGCACTGTATGCAGCTTCCCCCTGTTTCTTCCTTCTTTCTTCCTGTTCTTCTACCTGTCGAATATTTTGCACAGCTTCTTCCTGTTTCTTCCTTCTTTCTTCGTGTTCTTCTACCTGTCGAATATTTCGCACAGTATGCAGCTCCTACCTCTTTCTTCCTTCTTTCTTCCTGTTCTTCAGCCTGTTTCTTCCCACGGACAGTTATGTGTTATTTATATTTGTGTTAAAGATACGTAAAATAAACGGTAAACGGTCACACTGTGTGCATGTAGAATGTAAAAAAATATAACTAAACGATATGTTAATAGATGGCGCCTCCTACAGTCTTTTTAGCACGTAACCTTAGCCAACATATTAGTTGATTATATTGTCAACATATGGCACGGTAAATTTTTGATAATTTTGTTAATTATTTTAACAAAACTTTAATTTTAAACAAAATGTCTATTTTTCGTCAATAGCAGGGTACATAAGCTTTAAAACGATGTTTGAATCATTAATTTTGATGGAGAATTATGAGAGTTATGGCGTTGCGACAAATAACACCTTGGAGAAATTATATATATATGATGACTGCCGATAATCGACCCCGAACCTTCTAGTTGCGGAGCCAGCACATTTGTTTCAGCACCAGCTCAATCCCCGGGGCACGGAATGCTGTACGCCGAAATCTCGTGGGAACCTGCCGATCGCATTGGGAACGTGAGATTCATTCGACCTTTCGCCTAAATATGTGTGCTTAACATTTAACATGACTTGAAAGACGAGGATGAGTCGTGACACATTCGTGCACTCCAAAGCCAACCTCCTCGTGTATCACCCTGAGGTGAGCAGATATGTCCATTTATAAGAAACCATTTACGGAAACCATGTACGAGGACCCGAAAACCCGCTTACATACTCAAGGGTTGAAGGGGAAGGGATGTATTTAGCAGCATCATTCCGTAAAGAGTCCGAAGGAAAACAGATTTACCACAGTTGTGTGCCTATTCTGGCTTCAATATTGCAGCAATATTTTCAAAATAGAGCCTTTAGCAATAAATGGAACATGCACCGCTTGCAAACGGAGAATTTGAGGAGTGAAGGTAGTCCGAGCGAAATATCATTTTCCCTAGAAATCAATGAATTTGGTCTCATTTTAAAGAAAAATATCTCACCCTTCTAAAGACACCAAAAATTCAACCCCTAGCCACATTACTTTCCGAGATATTTGCCACAATATACCAGCCCTTTTACATGAAAAATGGTACGTGTATGCACTCCAGAGATATTATGTACAAAATGAGGAATTTCTGACACTTAGATGTCGTGCAAAAACTAACAGTGTGCAGTTTGTATTTTTCCTCAACTACTTTTGGCAATCAATCATGTTGTCACCGCAATAACTTTTTGGGTATCGCAAAAAAAACCTTCCATTTTGAAGGAGTTTCAAACGCACCGCGCGAAAAAACTGAATCAAATTGAAGACTTATTTAGATATTTTCATTTAATTACTTACAATTTCTGTCATATAAAACTATATTATTGCACCATTAATAATGCGATATTTAATTCATGTGTCCTACAGCTGGTGAAATTAAAGTGTATTTTTCGAATATGGTCTCTATTATGACTAGGGAACTATCTCGCTCGGACTACCTTATGGTCCACACAACCTCGATAACGCAACGGAGTCAGAATTTCCAGGTCTTAGGGCCGCGATGCGCTATCGAAAAATCGAATTACCTCTCGGTGTCGGGAATATTTTTCAATATTTTGGCAGAGTAACATTAAATATGTTCACTTTATATTCTGATGAAATATCTCGATGCGCATATTTCTGAAACCAAGGCTAGTGACTGCTTTTTGAAAAATTTTCTTGAAAAAAAGCGTCAGCCATTTTATGACGTATTTAGCATACAAATATCAACGAAAATCTCAGAAATCTATGTAAAGTACAGAAAAAACATTTTGGCAGATGTTAATGGTTTTTATTTCATTAAAATCTCTCCGCTACATCACCATATGTGTAGCTTAAAAGATTTTCGAAGATAAATGAAAACGGGCGTTTCCAAGGAACTTAAGTCACGTTTAAGCCTCCGTGTCTAAGCAACGACTTAGCCCTATGGAAAACGGCTTACAATTCCATAATTAGCATTCATTTTCTAGTATGTGTCAAGTTTCAAATCTATATTTCATAAAATATTTACGTCATAAAGAGCCATTTGGACTTTTGTCAGGCATTTTTCGATTTCCGACCGCTGTGCGGCGTGTTGCCACCTGTTTCCGGTCGGATTCGTATTTTTTTCTCTTTCGTCGAGTTTCCGAATTCGGTTCTGCGTCATCCTGACACATCATAATTTCTACATAGCATAGTGCTTTGTATCTTTTAATAGATTTTTGTGTTCAGAATTTGTTTAGAGAAATTTTTCCGTGTATTCTCAATATCTTTGGATTTCAAACGCCCTGGCATTTTCACAAAACTTTCGCTACTAGCCTCCAACAGGCACACGAACCCACAAATGACTGCTAATTATGGAATTGTAAGCCGTTTTCCTTAGGCATCATTGACTTTTTTCTTTTGACTTTTTTTTACCATTCAAACATTCTAAATACCTTTAATCAGTTCCCCGCTAATTGCCTTCATTGCTTTCACCTAATCGCTAAATATCCTTCAGTTAAAAAAGAATCCGTGTATTACGATTCGCTTTCGAAAAAGATTCGACTGGAGATATGTCAGTGGACGGAGAGTTTCTCAATTTTCCACCCACTGCATTTCTTCCCTTTCTCTCTATACAACAAGTTCCATGCATCATTTCCAGTTTCGTCTCGCGGGGGAGTTCATGGAAACTAGCCTCACGCATGCGAACACCCGGGCTGACGGGTTGTCAGCAGTGCTCGACTTGCTGGACCAATTTTCTGTGCGTAAAATACTGGTCCTCCTCGTTTCTCCTGCAGTCGTTAAAAGAGATCATATCGAGCAGGGAAGAGAAATTGCATGTTTAAGTTTTCATTTCGTCGAATGAATGAATACATTCGCGGCCACCGTGAGAGAATGGGAATGGCTTTGTGATCGTTATAGGTTTAGGGTAGCTTTGTTGGATGGTCTTAGTATTTGTGAAGACGAACCGACAACCATGGTCTTTTGCGGCGTTTAGGACTGGCGTGTAGGTTAGTAAGTGGAGGATTATGATTGAAATGGCCGAAAGGGTGGATATAAGCCTAGTGCCGACAGCATTAGTCTCCCTAGGACGTGTTTTTGTAATTGTGCGAATCAAAACAAATATTGCAGATGAGACGTTCTTGGCGATAACTGAAATTTTCATTATTTTTTCTTTTCATTGTATTTCTAAGGACTCCGACTGTATGTATGTCCATAAAAATGTGGGTTTTCGTCTGGAAAACCTTGAAAGTTTATTGAATTACGACAGAAGTGGAGTGGAAACCCTATTAGCATAAGTGATGGAATAGAGAAATTTATTTTACTGTCTTAAAGGTAAGTGTTCGAGGGTCGTTCAATAAGTCATTAGAAAAAGATAGAAAATGAAATTATTTTTTGGAATTTTTTTTAATTTGTCAACGTAATCTCCCTTTCTCTCTCGATAGTACTTCCATCTTGTCATGATGAGGGAGCTTGTGTGTCTAAGTGAGCCTGAGAGCTATGCCGGCGGGAGCGTAAGCTCCTGGTAGGGCCACCCAAGCCGGACAGGTCAAGGGGGATAGGCCAGACGAAGAGAAGTACTCTGGTCCTCCAGGTTGGGGGTTGAGCATAGGGCTAACGACCCTATATCGTAAAAAACCTCTTGTTACGAAACTCAAAGACAATGAAAACCGGACTGGAAATAATGATTATCGAACCATGCAAACGAAAGGTAAACGCAAACGGAAATTTGATATAAAAGATGGAGAACGCATGCCGGGAATCGAGATGTCTGGGCTAACTTCGTTGGAGAGGCCAAGGCCCTACAAGGGCTGTAGCGCCGAGGAGTAAGTAAGTAATCTCCCTTTATTTCTATACACTTTTCCAAGCGTTTACCCAACTTTTTTTTAAGCCGCCCAAAAAGTAGGATTTCGGACGTTCCTAAAAAAATTTACATCTGTTTGGGAGATGACCTCCTCTTCCGGCGTGAACCGTTTTCCGCCGAGCCATTTTTTTCGAGTCTGGTGATAATAAAAAGTTACTGGGGGGGTCGAATTCGGTGAATACGGTGAATGTTGTAATAATTCGAACTTTAATTCCATAATTTTGACCATCGAAACTTCGCGGATGAGCACCCGTCGTGCATTGTCTTGATGAAGGAGGATCTTTTCCTTTTTCAAATGAGGACTTTTTTTCTTGATTTCTTCACTCAGCCGACCATTGTCGATACTGCGAGCGCCATTTCTCGGATTTTCTAAGGACTTATTGAACGACCCTCATGTATTCCCAGTCTTTGACTCAGGGTAAAGTTGATCGCTCACATGTGTCTAATGAATTCGTAAACGAATATACGAATTCATACTCGAAGCACGCATTCTTCGACGAATTCCCGAGGCCAAGTCCTCATGTGCCACTTCCTGTATGTTGACATGGTAAATTAAATGAGTCGGAAATCTTCGCCGAAACGAATCTTTGAAAAGTAATCGGACCATTTTCAGACGAATATGAATTTATTCTGAATCAAAGATATTTTTAGCGGTGAGTTTTTAAACAAGAGTAAAACATGATAACTATATTGTAATAATGGGAGTACTATATTGTCGAAAACCATTAGTAATTATTGAAAAAGCGATGAATCCTTATTTTCAATTCCATCCAAGCCACAAAAAAACTGTTTTTAACGCATTTCCAGTAAAATGAAGAAGTAACGTTTTTTAGGGGTAAATTTATTTTGGTAAATGTCCGCTTCCGTCACACACCTTTCAAACACTTATTCCTGGAAATTGGTGATCTTAAGGATAATGACTGTGACATAGTTTAGTTCTTTAAGAATCACAGTACCAAACAAAAGTTACAGCAAAGTTGTTAAGCCACAGATTTTTGAGATATTCACGTTAGAAAATGACCAATTTTCGTCGTTTTTCCGACTTTTTCGACGCCATTTTCTCAGTTTCGCGAAAGCTCCGATAGAGGGATATTTCTAACTTCACCTCTACAATAAACGTTATGTACGTCTCTACATGCCTACACCACCTATTTCCACCCTTCTAATCACCAACCGTCTCGAGGGAGATTTTTTTCTAGAAAATATACGTCTCTACATGCCCACACCTCATATTTCCACCCTTCTAATCACCAACCGTCTCGAGGGAGATTTTTTTCTAGAAAATATACGTCTCTACATGCCCACACCTCATATTTCCACCCTTCTAATCACCAACCGTCTCGAGGGAGATTTTTATCTAGAAAATATACGTCTCTACATGCCTACACCTCATATTTCCACCCTTGTAATCACCAACCGTCTCGAGGGAGATTTTTTTCTATAAAATATACGTCTCTACATGCCCACACATCATATTTCCACCCTTCTAATCACCAACCGTCTCGAGGGAGATTTTTATCTAGAAAATATACGTCTCTACATTCCCACACCTCATATTTCCACCCTTCTAATCACCAACCGTCTCGAGGGAGATTTTTATCTAGAAAATATACGTCTCTACATGCCCACACCTCATATTTCCACCCTTGTAATCACCAACCGTCTCGAGGGAGATTTTTTTCTATAAAATATACGTCTCTACATGCCTACACCTCATATTTCCACCCTTGTAATCACAAACCGTCTCGAGGGAGATTTTTTTCTAGAAAATATACGTAAATAACATGGAACGGGAGATGTTAGTAGGTAAACGCAACTTAGCGACTGTCGCGCCACGCTGCGATCAAAAGTGGAAACAGTGCAATGGCGGCCGGGAAAAACGTCACCTCAAGCTTTAAAAATTTCCTATTTATCGTACATTACTTATTCACCCAAAATAATATTATCACTAGATACCGGCATCTTTCTAGTTTTTGTCACATAAATTTCGCGGCGATACGCTATGTGAAAAGGGTCGAAAACAATTTTTGAAAGGTGTGTGACGGAAGCGGACATTTACCTTTATTTTTTTCATCTAAATCTACTTATTAACCTAAAAACCACCACAAGGGTATTTGGCAGGAGGTGACTTATCACCAACATGAACTATACTGAAGAAATATACTTTCACCAACAAGCCCCACATTATCGGTGTACTACAAATGCTGCAGAAACTACTGTAATAATCATATATCTCTTACCAAATTAACCATGAAAACGTGTCGCAATAGTCATGCAGGGAGAATGCAAAACATGGTGTCAACACTGCTCGGCAGATTTAGGAACGCACATTAGGGTGTATATGAATTAATCAGCTACACTACCTGTCAACTAAGCTACTTCTAAGTTTCAACGCAACCATTATGGTCTCTTATCGATCGCGGGAAAAACAGCATTTTTTAAATCTAACTGTTCTACAATCTACTTCCTCCACTTTATTCACATGACCTGATCTACCGTAATATGCTGGAGTTCGAAGGATATTGAAGACTTGGTCTAAAAAAAAATTCGGTTTTGAATTTACATAAAAGATTGAGTCTAATTTTCAATCGGTCTCTTATGTTCTTATCTTATCTTATTATGGTCTCTTATCGATCGCGGGAAAAAAGATATTTTAAAAATTTTTCTGTTACAATCTGTTTTCTTTATTTTATTCTCATATTCCCCTCTTCGATAACCAAACGCCTGATTACCTATATATTTCAGAAACCTACAGGACAGGTGTTTCCCATGGATTAGCCCGATAGCCTTCTTCACATCCCCCAATCCCGTACCAACCTCCGACTAATCTCCTCCCTTATTACCGCTTCTAAGTTTCGGAACTCATTACCTTCTCATAGTAAATCTTCCTCTTCGCAGGAATCATTTTAAAATAAACTTTACTTATATTTAAAACCTCAAGACAGGATCTTTTTGAGTTACTAAGGTGAGGTTGTTTGGTTTTTTTGTTATATTGTTCAATTTCTGTTTTTCTTAGCTGTTGTAATATTACTTGAGTAGAATGTGAAATTGTAACTCAATTTTTTGCTCTAATGGGTTAACCAAGAGCATTTGTTTACCGAATATCAAATACATTATTTATTCGTTCATATTTTCCTAGGCACTCATTTCTTGTTTTATGAGCGGAAAGATAAGGAACCCCGATTGCGAAGACAGTATTTAAATCAGCATATGACTCGTTTGCCGGAAAGCCATGGAAGGTCGACTTAGCACTTTGAAATGGGACATTTGAGAGATACATCGAGGAAGTCGACGCCAGGGAGGGGATAATTATGCAGGTTCTCCCTCGGGTGATGTGTTCAAGAAGCGTCAAATTTACCTTTTTTTCTCTCCGTGAAAATTTCACCCGGCCCCTAAAAATCAACCCCTCATTTTCACATTATCCAAATTTTCCTTTTACGCAGGTCTTTCTCATTGATATTTCCTGTTGATTCGAATCAGCTCTCTCTGATTATAATTCATTTAGTGAGCGAGAAAGTGTGTAACGTCTGTGACTGTCATCTTCATCGCGAATGCTTTCTTCAATTACCTACGAATTGTTTGAATGTGATTTCAGATTAAAAAGAGGATCAGCTATGAGGAAGATAACTGCACGACGGAAAAATGAGCAACTTCCTCTGTTTTAATATTTATTACGAACCGTTGCGCTTTTTGCATCATCTTCAGGGAACGGTTATCATGTGTGCACAATATTATCTACATCTACGAAATATCGTGCAAGCCATCACTAGGGTGTGTGGTACGGGGTGATTCCACACCAGGCATGCAGCACTCATCCCAGCTCAAATCAGAACCGCGCACGTTCCCCCGAATGCCAAGCGCAGGCCAAAAGCAGTCAGGACATGAGTACGCAGGTCAGACCAGAAACTAGGATGGTGGTACGTTGATGTACATGTTGCCATACAGTATACTACTCAAGATACAAGTACTGGTTGGTTTTAATTATGCGACAGATAAATAGCACTACAAGGAACTAAAACATGCAAGAGCCTATTAATACGGAGATTATGTGTGAAGTTAGTAGCTAATTATCATGTTAAGATATTTAGCAATACAGAAAAAATCTATTTAACCTAGTCAATGTCCTAGAACTGATGCATCGCAACAATTATGGACCCTTATTTTACGTGGAAAAAATGATTCCTTAAATCTATCGGTTCTGCAGTCTGTTTCCTTCATCTATTTCTGGTGATCGTTCCTACCATAATAGTTTGGCTCTATCAAACTATGTTGAACGTCTAGAAAAAAATAGTCTACATTAAACTTTCGTAAAGGTTTTAACCTATATTTCTCCCTTCGATCGGTTAAAGGTTCCCACCCTAATTCCCTCAACAATTCACTAACACTACTATGTTATATAGGGGGGCGGGAAGGAGGGGGTGGTAAAACGGAGTGACGGATGAAGGGGAAGGGGAAAGTCACTCCGTCTTACCCCCTCCTCCTTCCCGCACCCCAGAACACAACTACACAAAGAAAAAATGAGCAACTTCCGCTGTGATAATATTTCTTACGACCGGTTTCGCTTTTTACAGCATCTTCAGGTAACAGATATCATTTATGCACAATCTTATATAGGAGGGGCGGGAAGGAGGGGGTGGTAAGTCGGAGTGACGGATGTAGGGGAAGAAGAGAGTCATTCCGTCTTACTACCTCCTCCTTCCCGCCCCTCCTATATAAAATTGTGCACAAATGATATCTGTTACCTGAAGGTACTGTAAAAAGCGAAACTGGTCGTAATAAATATTATCACAGTGGAAGTTGCTCATTTTTTCTTTGAGTAATTATGTTCTGTTTCCACTCTATCAAGTCTAAAACCACGGGTTATATGAGTAAGATCATCTGTGATAAGATATGACCCCAAAATAGAGTCAACAGATATGCTGGTGAATTTATTTGTAGGTGTTAAGAAAGGCCTTAACTCGGCACAAAAAAATATAGATTTCAAGTGTTGCTTTTTTCAAGTATTTTTCTTCAAAATTTGGTAATTTTACTGGGAAAATAGAGGGAAAAGTTCCCAGAGGAAGACCCAGGAATAAGTCCATGGGCCAAATAAAGAGGAATGTGCATAGGAATAGATACCAGTTATAATGGAAGTGATATTAGATAGGAAAGGGTGGAGGGCTGCAGTCAATCAATCTTAGGATTGAACGATCAATGATGATGACACATGTTTTTAATTACTTTTACAAGGAAAATAACTGCTATTTTCTGTGTTAGTTCTTGCGATAATAATATCATCAGACTCACAATACGAGACCTCAGAGATGTACATGATACTGGTTGGGGATCAGCATGTGGAGATTCATACATGCAGGTAAACCCTCAAAATTTCATCACTGACGTGGTAAAAATATCCGACTCCTCGAGTAACGTCTCGCGCGCCGGATCCAGTTTGCCTGGATCGCCAGCGGGGAAGGCGGAATTAGTTTACATGAAGAAACTCCGCCGGATTCGCCGACGGAGGAGCGGGTCACAAAATCCCGTTCTGAAAAATTTTCGTCCCGCCCACGTGCCGCCGTCTTCTGTGCGTGATTGATCCCCAACCAGTGGATTTTCAATACGGTCGAGAGCTTCTCGGAAACAAATGATATGTTCCGCAGATCGAATTTCGTGAGTATGAAGTGCAAGGGGTTTTAGAAATATAGAGAAAATAAATGGCCCAGTACGAGTTTCGACCGTTCGGTGGTCTCCGAGAAAGTTCCCAAAGGGAGAAAGAAAAAGAGATTCGCAAAAGCGCCTTACGATCAAACCAGAAAATGCACCCTGGTTGAACCTGCCCTGACGACGCCACGCCCAAGTGAAGGAAAGATTACTCCCCTTGGGAAGTTTCTCCGTTCCCCTGTCTCCCGTTCTTCATCTGGTCATTATCGAGGGCGAAGGGTGACTGTTTTATCACTCCCCACGATCTGCGTGGACCGCCCAAATCTTATTTCCCACTATCTTCTACAGGAAGCGCGATCCCTTTGTTCATCTGTCGAAACACGTCTTTTTTCGCTCCGGATTGCTCTTTCCCGAAGGATTTGTTTTCACTGAGGGCTGTGGATTAGCGTTGTTCTGTACTCTACAAAACCCTAGATTTCCCCGCCACCACTCAAAGGGTTCCGCGAGTCCTTGTGTGTATTAATTGGTATTAGAAATTGTTCTCCAAATTTAACTGAAATATAATAAATATATAAATACTCTTGAATTCATGGTCTGTAATACTTTTTAGTCGCAGCCAACGTTTGGCCAAACATATTGACATCTTCAGAGCTTCATAAAAATTAACAAGTAATCATAATAAATAATAGTAATCATAGTAACAATGTATCCGGTAATTATACAAATATCAATACAAAATTGAGGAAACGAAAGTTTACCTACAACTGACCTTTATGTTGAACAGTAACAAAGTAGTAACAACTCAAAACAACCAACAATTAAATTAACATAAACGATTTACAAATTTTTCAACACAATATAAATAAATAAATCCTGTAACATTAAACGACCAATCTTTGTTTGTATGTTTACATGTTTGCTTTTTTCCCCCTCCGAAACGGCTCTAACGATTTTTGTTAAATTTTGTATACAAAGGTTTTTTGATGCGATAAATTCAATGCGCTACGTCTCATCCTTGTAAAAAAAACTGCAAAAGGCTGCAAAGACCCCAAGACTCCCAAAAAAGGCCCCAATTTCACTCGGGTTCTATGCAGAGGTTTCTTTTTTTGCTTTTTTAAATTACTTTCAATTAAGAGAAATGGTTTAAATTTTCACTCTCGGATGGTAAAAAGAATGAGGTATTTAAATGTTTGCAATTGATTTTCCTGTACACCTCTTTTATGTTTAAAAATTACGTTTTACAATGAAAATATTGCAAATTTTTTCCGATTTCAATAATAGCATATTTACTGGGCAACCTGTGCAATGGCTTGAAGCGGGAAATTCGTCCCGGTCGTTTTACGCCTTATCTTATACACGAGCGAAAAGTACGGAATTTAATTGCGGGTACTCCGATGTATATGGGCACGAGGAATCTATTGGACCAAGTTTTACTACCGTAAATGTTAGCTTAGAAATTGTCTCTTACGTAGGGGTTCATTTGCGAAGAATACATTGGGTATTAACTCTAAAACATTATCACAACGAGACTATTATGGCAACGGACTGTTATGTAAACAACACTAATAATGATACCAGCGCTTTGCACGAAACAATCTAACTAACGTGGAGGTTTTTCTCCTCAGTTCTTCATATATTAAGAATTGTATTGACATGAATATAACACTTTTATAAGGTCTTACCTCATTCTTACCTGTTTATAGTAACTGGTTTATTCATTTCCATTGGATCGCCGAAATCAAACTATTATGCATATAACCGTGCAGTGTCTCATTATATTAAACGAGCATATAGGCCCTCAAAAATGGCCCTTATTTACTCGGAATGAATGCACAGGGTTTTTTTTTGCCATTTGAAATCACTTGCAATCGAGATGAAGGATTTAAATTTTCACTATCAAATGGTAGAAAGAATGAAGTATTTTATTCTTGAAATGGATTTTTCCTTACACTTCCTTTTTCCTTATAATTCTCCCCTTTTATCCCGGGTTCGCGAGAAAATTTCCATTACACTATTTCGTCCCGGTCTGATACTTTACGTTACAACCTTATAATTTTTTTAAAGTGCGACGTGGATGCGGGCGCAAAGGCGCTTGCGGCTATAAAATGCGGATCCGATAACGTGTGTTCAAGACTCTACAGTGATTATTTTTTTCTTCCGAACATGATTAATAAGAGACGAAAGATGTCTTCCCCGCACGTGTAAAATTGTAACTATAACTCTTTTGCTTTTTGACCCATTTCCTGGATTTTCAACTGGAACTTTGGGACAAGTGCTGTAGACAATCTTGGAATTCTATGCCTGGCCCGGAAAGACTATCAGGCGGAAGGACTGTCATGGGCCGAGTATTTTCTGATTTTGAAATCCGAGGATACTTTTTGGGGAAGGCATATCTCCGATCGGTCGTGGGACTTTCTTTTCGTGGGCTATTTCCAAAGGAAGTGAACTTTTAGGCTTCTCAATTGAAAAAAGTGCGAAATGGAACAACATTAAGTTCTTTTCGCTGTCGGAAAGTACGCGAGTTGGTCAAGAAGAAGAAGGAGATTTCGCAGATTGTTTGATAAGACTTGGAAATGGAAATTTGTCGGTTAATGCGTTGGAAGAGATATAAATTCCAGAAGATATTATCTCCAAAGGAAACAAAACTGAAGAAGTTTTTGTTTATTGTCGTACCAGCAATAGTTACGAAGAAATGAAATATCGATTAACAGGATCACATCTTTTGATATGACCTCTTGAATTGGGCGTGTGACTATGCAAACATTTCCTCGATAACTACCGCTCCTATTCTTCTGAGAGTGGATATCTTTGTGGTGTAAGGAATCCATTGGGACAAGTTAAATTCTTGTAAAATCGCTCTGTTGGTTTAGAAATCACATAAAGATTCAATGGCGACGGACATTTTCGGTATTGTTATGAAAACGAAACTATTATTACAGAGAGAATATTATGACCACGGGCTGTTATGTAAACAATTCTGAAAATGAAACCAGCGTTTAGCACGACTGGTGTCCTAACCCCCATGCGGCGGCTCGCATGACAGTATGCATATGTAGAATAATGTCATACTGACGTGGAGATTAATCTCGTACACTGTAAATTGAGCTGTATTTGTATGTACGCATGCGCTATGCAATTATTTTATCAAAACTGGATATCCGATCTACCCGAATGCTGGCATTTTACGGTTTTGCGGTACGATATTTCGATAGGGATAGGTTCCATTACCCAAAAAATCTGTTTTAGGCAGAAATTAGAGCCCAACTTCCCATGAGAAGCGCATGGAGTGAGACATCGATAACATTTGTTTGGCTCCGCATTTATTTATTCATTTATTTTGCTTCTTCAGATGATCCGTGGAAGACCTCTGAATGGACACGACCATAATATTAGCATAAATTTACAATTAAATAATCGTTCTGTTACTGTTTTTTCAGAAAATCTATGTCGGCAATATTAATGAGATTTTGCAAATTTATGATGAAATACATAAAAAATTATAATGCATAATATATGTGTCCATATTAATCAAAAGGTAATGATACATAATGTCTACCGAGAAAAGCTCGGTCCCCAGGTACTAGAGATAAAATGAATAATTCACAATTTAAACACATAAAACTAATATAAAAACAAAGTTAACATTAGCTTTGACATTATTTGTTTTTAATAAAAACAAAAAAAAAGAATTCAACTGGGGTTCATCGTATGAAAATATATTATGGTTTGGGATCTCGTCGCCAAAAACTGTTGTCTAGAATTCCGTGAACAAACAACTTTTTGGAAAGTGGTGCCACCTAGTAATGAAAGACGGAAGTTCAAATGTAAATACATTCGACAGATTGTAATTAAACACGTCTTACCGGTTTTATCATGAATATACATGGGTTTTATTTACAAGTAATTATAATTCAGTGGATAAAAAATGTAGCAATACAAACAGGTCTTAATTATACACTTTTTTAACATCGTCCGGTCTACAGATATATTTCATTCCTCTCCAAATTTAATTTCTCAAATGCACAATTAACTTCTCAGCACTTAGTGAATATCGCTATACGGAAACTTAATAATAGTGCGAGGTGACTGCATGAGTATTCCCAATGGCCATCATTCCAGAGTAGGTAAAAAGGAATGAACTTACCGCCGCCTTGAACATATTCTTATTTTCCAATCCAAATCTCCTATTTCGGACCCTCGTAAACGCATACCTGTTTTGCAGCCTGGTACGAAGCAAGTCCTGATTAAACAAGGCCTTCTAAATTCTTCATTTAAGCCGAACGGGCTTAATGAATTCAAATTAGAATCAGAGTCTGGCAAACATCGTCGTCGGCACACAATGGATGTTTCATAAACCTCTTACACATTTTCTGTGATAGATATTTCCTCTCTAGCAGTTAAAAATTAAATTTTAGATCACAAAAATAGCAAGATATTATTCAAAGCATCAAGAAATTCATATCTCCTCCATCGTTATTGAATATTCACCACAGTCTCACGTTATCAACAATTAACTACGTCTATTTACAATAACAACTGAAAAGACTCTAATCGAAGTGGCGCCGAGGACTGGGCGAACTAAAGGTGGAAATTTAGGCAACACGTAGCCCAGGCAACAATTCCAACCATCCAAATCAATAATATATATCCATGGTTTATCCTATTAACCCAATATAAATTCTACTAATCTCGTCCATGTCCGGTCTCCTATTACAAGCATTAACATTTTTTATGATACGTACCATTTCTTTGAACAGACTTTTCTGTAAGCACGGTTCATAATTTTGGCATTGTTAAAATAAAAACTATGATTATTTAAAATTGAATGGGTACAAATTTGACCATGGGAATTGCAAGGGAACAAATTTGAATAGATGAATTTATTGAGGATATATTACAGACCAAATATTCAAGAATCTTTTTATTTTCCATAATATTGATTTTAATATTTTTCATGTGCACTCTAGATTTTAAGTGAATAATTAATTTTATCACGAGAAAGGGTTTCATTATATTTTGTCAATCATAAAGGTACCGTGAACCAAAAAAGTTGGAAGATCACTGTTGCAGAAAAATGAGGAGAACCTGTAAATTATGTAGACCTAATCTGAACATGATCTAATTATTGTGTCTTAAGGGCATGAATTAGTCCTAATAATTCTATGGATAAACTCGATAGCAGTAATATTTTGGGGAACCTGCCTGCCGGAAATTGCAGTAATTTCTGTCGATTGGTAGGTAAAGTGGCAAATGAGGTTATTTCTTCGGAGTGAGGGGGTACCTGACAGCTGAAACCATTATTATCCGTCATTGACTACGATTTCCCGATCGATCTGACTGGATCAGCTTGGTGTGGTAACCGCGACGGGGTAATGGGATCGATCTGAGAAGCGGGCTGACTCGGCTCGCTTTTCAGATCCATCCATTCAGACTTCAAGATCCATCTGAACCAGCAGGTATGCGGCGCTCCGCGTCATTCTTTTGGTTTTCATTCGAAAACAAAATATGACCGTTATTATTCAAGGCGTGCGTTTCACCAGTTTTAACAAGAGTGCAGTCGTAGCGAGTGAAGTGTCGAAGTCGATGATATCGTAGCACGTCGCAATTCTATCTCTAATTGGGCAATTTCGTTCACTCGGAATGGGACTTCCGAAATCGAGGAATCCGGGTTCGAATCCCGGTCAAGGCGGATGATTTTTTTCTCTGTGGAATTTCGCACAATTGTGCATTGCGGGTGACTCCGTAAAAGTGAAAATTCGTGGCTAGTCCCAGATAGCTTAAAATCTGTCAACCTACCTTGATTTCAGCTTACAATATAAAATGAGACGTCTACCATCGCGTGGGGTAAATATATTACTAGGTCATAGGACATTTAATGTAGATGTATTGGTTTAAAAATGATTAATTTTAACGCTGAAATACATCGCCTTAATGGCAGAGCAATGACATATCTTCAGATAACTTTTTAAATCTCAATTTCTGAACGAATTATATTGGTGAAAACTTTTAATGCATGAACTACATACTGAGATACCTAATATATTTTTTCAGCTTAGGCTCATTCATTGGTCGTTCAGTCCTATGATTGGGTGACTGCAGCCCTCCACCCTTTCCAATCTAATGGTAGTTCCAGTTCCTCCTTGTATCTCTTCCTATTATATACTGTCTACATTATTTAGTCCATGATCTTATTCCTGGGTCTCCGTCTGGGGATTTTTCCATCTATTTTACCTTCAATCAAATCAGACACAAATCCATTGTCTCTCAGGGTGTGTCCAATCCATCTGGTTCTCCTTTTCTCTATGGTGTTCCATATGGTCCTTTCCTCTTCTACTCTTCTGTACACTTCATCATTTCTTATTTTGTCCGTCCATTTCATCTCCAGCATCCCTCTCCAGCGTCAGATTTCGAAGGATTCTATTCTTTTCTGGTCAGATTTTCCAATGGTCTATGCTTCCGATCCATAGAGTGCTACACTCCACACGAATGTTTTCACATACTGTTTCCTGATTTGTAGTCCTATCTTCTTTGAGCACAGCAGTTGTCTTTTTCCCATGAATGCCTTCTTAGCTTGGGCTTTTCTCCTTTTGATGCCCGTTATACATACCAAGATATAGACGGATATACATCCGTCCCAAGAGTTGAATCTTCCGAGATAGGCGAATGAGTACTCGCTTAGTGATGGAAAAATCGATTTCGATTAAAATCGAAAATTGAGTTTCAATAGTCAAAGATCGAGGAAATCGAGATCGAGCCATGATCTTCGAGTTTCGATCCAAACTCGATTTTTCAACTTCGATCTTGACCATTTCGTTTGATCTCAGCATACCGTACCGATTACTCTCGTACCGTTTCGCGATCAGAGTGCTGAGTATGATAACGTCATCCGTCCCATGTGAAAGACTTTTCTCTAAGGCCGGTAAAATTGGAAAGGCACGCCCTAGATCATCAAGAAAGCATCTCAATCAGTTGATCTTTCTTCAAAAATTTTAATGAAGCCGAATGGTTCCAAGCGGTGATGCCCAAACTTTAATGTGCGTGCATTTGTAAATTTTTACTACTAATAATTCAAGAATGTATTCTAAGTAGATTTTTAGGGATTTTTTATAGTATTCAAATATGTATTATAAGCGTTTTTCGAATGAATAATAAACATGTTTTTGTACCAACTGTATTTTTTTCAAGAAAGAACCGTCAATTTTTTCGATTAATCGATCTTTTTGTTCAAATTTCGATTTTTGTTGAAAAGTCGAGCTTTTCATTTCGATTAAAAATCGATTGTTCGAAAAATCGATTTTGACCGACATTTTTCCATCACTATACTCGCTGTTATTTCTCTCCTCTCAGGGTGACTTCTGCAATCAGCTTCTCCCTTCCGCATACTAGGATTTTAGTTTTTATCTTATTTGTTTCAATTTTGCATATATTTTCATTTCCAGCTTAGTTTATTGATAGTATATCACGAGTATTTGTTTAAATTACAGACTTCAGGTTTTTGTTGGAACACAAAGATGACATATTGAGATGGCAACGTATCCATTCGTTCATACTCACGCAGCCGTAGACATTTCGAGATGTCGCTCCGGGTTATCAGAGTATCTTGACGTATACCCCGGTAATAATTAAACCCGCGGCCTTGCACTTGAAATAGCTTTCAGAGTTTTATGTAGCTGTCCGACGGTCGCGAAGTCTTTCTCAATACCTGACACCGGCAGCGGATATCTTTGCCGAAATGAGAGCATTTGCACGCGATTTCTCCCTCCCTCTTGTATATAATCTCTTTTACGACTGCAAGTGAAAGGAAGAAAACCAGTATTTTATGCGTGCTTCTTATATAACCAAGCACAGGAAATTGGTCCGGTTGGCCCCGAACTGCACGCCCCGTGGGCACACGTGCCGTCGTGCGTCAGTCGGGTTTCCGTGAACTCCCCCCGCGAGGCAAAACAAAAAGTGATGCCAGCCAGAAGAGGAAATGAGTTGGGCGTGTAAATGGCCCTCTCCAAAGACATGTTTGTGGTCGGACCTTTTTCTGAATACTTCCGGATCGTTAATTACGACTTCTTTGAAAATTTGGAAATTTTTTATCATGAGAATAGGTGGAAATAGGTAAGGTTGGGAACTGATAAGAGCCATTAAGATTTTTAGATGACCGGACGTTAGTTTGACAGTCGGTGTAGTTGTTCTGTTGTTGTGGCGAGTGTGTTGGCTTCCCCATCTGAAGGTTTAGGCTCGAGTCATGGCAGTTTCGAAAATTATTAATATGAGCGGAGTTTACCACCTTGCGTGGATATCATGTGAGCAATACTTCATGTTTAGTACTTCATTCATTGGTCGTTCAGTCCTAAGATTGGTTGACTGCAGCTCTCCACCCTTCCCTATCTAATGTTAGTTCTCTTACCTCCAGGTGTCTCTTCCTATGTGCTTTCCTCTTTATTGTGTCCGAGAAACTTATTTTGTGGATTTTTCCTTCTTATTTGCCTTCAATTATGTTCTTCACCAACCCGTTTCTGTATGGTGTTTCATATGGTCCTTTCCTCTTCTGTACTCTTCATCATTTCTTATTTTGTCCGTACATTTGAACTTTAGCATCCTTCTTCAGCATCAGATTTCGAAGGCTTGTAGTCTTTTCTGGTCATGTGTAGTACTCACAAATGAAAAAACGACTTCGTTTTCTTCCACTGATTTATATTTGTGGTACGACATGTTTCGACACATAGAGGTCGTTTTCAAGTACAAAAAATTTTAAAATTCAAGCAAATATATACCTGGAAGGGATTTGGGGGAGGTTGGAGAGGGGTGGAAAAAGTCCCTCTCCAACCTCCCCCAAATCATTTCTTGTATATATTTGCTTGAATTTTAAAAATTTTTTAACTTGAAAATGACCTCTATGTGTCGAATCATGTCGTACCAAAAAACTAAATCAGTGGAAGAAAACGAAGTCGTTTTGTCATTTGTGAATATCAACTTCCACATAGTTGAGCCTGATACCATTGAATGTGTAGAACTCTCTCCGTCAAACTGGACGCTTCGTTGTGGAAATCACGCCTTTCGATAATAGGCCCAGGGTTTGGTTAAGAGGCTTTTTGAAAATTTCAGATGACATGAGTTTCGGGGTGACCCGGAGGATGTTGATTTGACCATGAACTATGCATGGAAAACTGATAGGAGTGACTAAATCAGAGTGTAACGTCAGGTCACTCATAATGAATTCCGTTATCCATTGTGCTAAATCTAATACCGCCTACATCTACATCTAAATGGTACCCTGCGACCCGCCGCATGGGCGTGTGACAGGAGGTGTTAGGAAATCAGCCATGTAAAGATGTAAGGTTTTGGGAGGTGAAATTGTGACGAGTATTATGGGAGTGTATTCAGTGGAGCTCAGTTTTTATTGTGGTCACTTATTGTCCGGGGAAAGAACGAGTTTTTTTAACCTATCCTTTCGGCAATGTATCTCTCTTGTTTTATCGCTTCTGTCAGACCGAGAGATGTAGTGAGGCGTCATGATAAAATTCTCTGTGTCGCTCTGAAACACACCAGTTCTGAATATATCAAGTCTCCCTGTCAGCCTCCGAGTCTGTGGGGGCCCCCACCTTAATCCCTCCAACAGTTGTGCAACAATGTTCGATCGTTGCAGTTTTTAACGAAGTGTGCTGCTTTTCTTTGTGTATTGTTTATTTTTTTGGTTAAATCTTTATGACCAGGGTCCCAAATGCTCGCGGCGTATTCGAGGTGAGGCCTAACTAGTGATGGAAAAATCGATTTCGATTTAAATCGAAAATCGAGTTTCAATAGTCAAAGATCGAGGAAATCGAGATCGAGCTATGATCTTCGAGTTTCGATCCAAACTCGATTTTTCAACGTTGATCTTGACCATTTCGTTTGATCTCAGCATACCGTACCGATTACTCTCGTACCGTTTTGCCATCAGAGTGCTGAGTATGATAACGTCATCCGTCCCATGTGAAAGACTTTTCTCTAAGGCCGGTAAAATTGGAAAGGCACGCCCTAGATCATCAAGAAAGCATCTCAATCAGTTGATCTTTCTTCAAAATTTTTAGTGAAGCCGAATGGTTCCAAGCGGTGATGCCCAAACTTTAATGTGCGTGCATTTGTAAATTTTTACTACTAATAATTCAAGAATGTATTATAATTATATTTTTAGGGATTTTTTATACTATTCAAATATGTATTATGAGCGTTTTTCGAATAAATAATAAACATGTTTTTGTACCAACTGTATTTTTTTTCAAAAAAGAACCGTCAATTTTTTCGATTAATCGATCTTTTGGTTCAAATTTCGATTTTTGTTGAAAAGTCGAACTTTTCATTTCGATTTAAAATCGATGGCTCGAAAAATCGATTTTGACCGACATTTTTCCATCACTAGGCCTAACATGAGCGAAGTAGCACCTCTCTTTCGCCTTCTCATTTGAGGACCTTCCTATCATCCGCTTGAATCATAGTTTATTTAATGCGGTGCCGCATATTTTTTTGCATATGCGTTCACTCTGACATATATGCAGTTAATGTTATTCCAAGGTATTAGACATTTTTTGAGGACTTAATGCTTGCTCCGCCCACATTGTAGACATTATTTTATGACGTATCATATTCCTGTTGGCTCATTATGCTTAAATAAGTTGTTTAAGGTCTACAACAATGCGGAAAATACCAGGAAAGTTTATGGACAAGACTGAATTTTCACGAAAGAAATCAAAACCACTTCGAAAGGCACGAAAACAAAAGGATAACGGAATTCACACCCTTAAAGTCCTTGAACCTGAAATTTCACTTTTTTTTACCTTAACAATTATGATAGATATAATGGGAAAGACATCCTTTGTCAGCTTAAAAATGAAAATAGGATCAAAATGCTTTCATAAGATTTCTGCATGAGCTGAGTACATCAAATTGAAATTGATTTTGAAAAATTGTGAATGAGCCCATAGTACTCGGTAGTATCGTTATAGATATTAAATGTTACCGGTTAGTACCATATGCCGGAATTTTTTGCCCCGCCCTAAAATTTGGTTTGAGGTAATCTCCCACCCACTCGCCAGTTAGGAGAAAAGTCAAGAGAACCATCGCTCCCTGCGATGACCCAGTGGCATGTTAAACTATGCTTTTGTTAAAATAAATAGTGCAATTATTCAGACGAATGGTGGTATAACACAGCGCAACAACGGAATCGCGTATTTCCACCAACATTCTGAAATTCTGAACAATCAACATTCTGAACGATACCTATGCATTCTATAAAGTTATGGGACCCATGAACCACGGTAAACATTCAATAAGTGTTGCAGGAGCATTAGATAAATTTATTGGTTTCATAACATAAGATAAGATAAGATTTATTGGCTCTAGGAAAGAATTCCTTTGGAGCAGGCATAAGTAATTACAACTCAGGCAAAAAATAATAACAATCACATAGAAAACATGTCACTATTTACAAGAATCACAATCACAGCACTTGCCCACAACAAACATTACAATTCCATGCTTAATACATTGTATCAATCACAAAGGTAGCATATTCATGAATTTAATCCAAGATATTTAACAAAATATTAACTATCACTGAGATAATAAGACAGCAAGCATTTTTTAAATCTTTCGGTTGACTTAATGTTTTTCAGCGTTTGCGGAATAGAATTCCATACAATGCATGAATTTACATAAAAACAGTTATGATACATAGACGTTCTGTGGCAGGGTACAATTAATTTGTTATTATTTCTGGTGTTTTTTTGACCAAATTATCTTTAAATGGCTGATAAATGTAAGAAGGAGTTTCAGTTTTTAATAATATGTGCATAAACACACCCATTTTCAATTTTCTTCTTTGTTCAATTTTAAGAATTTTTAATTCATAGTAATACGGTGTGATATGCTCATTAAATGCTACATCACACACATAACGTATTACACAGTTTTGTATTTTTTGCAGTTCGGATATCTGAGATTTTGAAATATTGGACATTACCAACGAACAGTAATCAATATGAGGGATAAGTAAGGTTTTAGCTAATTTGAGTCTCAGTGGCAAAGACATCAGGTTACGAAAACTTTTCAGATTGTACAGGTTTTTAATGACTTTATCAGAAATATGTGCTATGTGTTCATCACAGGTTAGCGTTTTATTTACAATAACACCTAAATAATTAATTTTGTCAGTGTATTCTATTTCTAAGTTTTGAACTTGAATCTTGGACAGTAATTCAATGTTTACAGATTTAAGGGATTTTAAACTACCAATTATTATGCTCTTAGTCTTCTGAGAATTTAAGTTCAACAAATTATCTGACGCCCATTTACGTATAGAAGATACATCTCTATTAACTAGTGCGATAACATACGGCATAAGGTTACGAGTTTTTAAGTAGGCAATATGGCGGATGCGTAATGAACCGCTTGGGGACTTAATTACTAGATAAATGAGTTGTATTGAGGCAAATTACCATTTTGTTTACTCTTACTGACAAAAAATGATGTGCATTAGCTGATATTCTGCTGTGCGTTCGATGTTTTGGAGAAAAAAATTTCATGCAGACAGCACACGACATCGTGATTTCGGCTGTAGTCCGCAAGTGAAATTAATGCCTATCCACACAGCTTTCGTTTCACCTTTCAGTGCATGAAATATTGAAGAGTGCTTTTTTCCCCAAGCTCGCTTCCGTCACCATTTCCCTCCCAATAATCGAACAAGGAAAGTGAATAAGAAAAGGCTTATAAGGGGTTGGAGACCTCGAGCTCGTTAAGGGCGCAGGTCGCAGGTAAGCATGTTTCATTCAATCGGCTTGTTCGCCGCTTGGCCCCGCGAGTCGTGACGCCTCCCGAAAGATCATCAGTCGGGATCTTTCCCAGACTTCTCTCGTTCATATGAAGATGCATTGCATCCTCATGCGGTAACACCGTCAGATGAGCTCTTCACTTGGATGGGAAAGAAATCGAAAATTTCGCCGGGTAGGTAGTAAGAGGAGTAGATATCCGCGTGTTCGTGATCAATTTTTCAACTGAAAGTGTGCCAATGACCGTTCCTAGATTTGGATATTTGAGGAGGCGGCCGACAGCTAAGGTCATTTGCACCATAGGGGACAGATAAGAGAGGAAGGGTGGATGGAAACCCTGCGTTGGCATAAGCTTGCTCTTCACGGAAGGCGACAAGCGGACCTGTGCTTAACGAATCATCCGACAGACTTTACTTAAAGTGCCCTCCACAAGACACTCAAGTAGGGATCGGGTTTCCTCTGAAAGTGACAATTCCTTCTCGCTTATAAACCTACCTGGTCTACCTTGTTATCAGTGACAACAAAAAGCGACCTGAAGATGACGTTGAACGTCGAAACCCGGGTCGTTCCAAATACAGATATGTGGAATCACAAAGTTACGAGATATCAATAAGGTGACCCATTTCAAATCGAAAGCAGGATTTTTTTAACTTAGTAAGTAAAAATGTGTAATTTAGTATTTGTTCTTAAATAGTCAGGCCATGCCCGCATTAACTGTTATTCCCTTACGCATTTTCATTATCAAGGTGGTTCACTAACAGGCGAAAACATTTTCGTTTGAATTTAATACTCCATAATCCCTTGCAGAAGAAACTTGTGGAAGCAACTTACTGGTGATAGACCACCATTAAGAGTCGATGCTCGTTGAATCCTGGATAAAAATTTAATGACTAAGTGCTTCTTAAAGGAAAGGATGGACGAAGATCTCGTTAAAATGAAATGTTAATGTATGGAACCCCACCGCAGCATTGTAATTCAACGAATTCCAGCATGCAGGCTGATTATCATAACGCAAACATTTACAGTGGTGTGTTTCCACTGCATGGATTGCCTTTTTGTTCTCTGGGGTATAGTGTGGCACCCAGGTTTCATCTCCAGTGACTATGGACATGAGGAAAGCGTCCCCTTCAATTCTGTAGCGGTCCAAAAATTCACGAGCTTTTGAAACACTCCGCGCACAATAACTCTAGACGGAATAGGCACCGAGGTGGCGGGACGCGACGTCGAGGGCTCCATTTCAACAACTTGCTGTGACAGCGTTTTTTAGGCTACTGCGGCCCTTCCCCTTTCATTCTATTCAGAAGGTTCCCTTATCTCGTAAAATGTTGCCAGATTTGGCAAAATAAAACCCTAGCGACCTACAGACCAAAACGGAACTTATTTTCTGGATGACTCTCGTATCTCGCTCAAACTACTTTAAAAGTCGTATTCCTCCATCTTACTTTGCTCTCTAGCCTAAAGCGTTGCGTGTACCGGGCTCATTAAGACACGGACGTGATGAATAATGGATGTGATCAGCAGAGAATGAAACGGAGGAAAGGTATGTGGATCCCTACATACCTACATCAACATCTACGAAATATCGTGCAAGACAGCACTAGAGTGTGGCACGGGGTGATTCCACACCAGGCATGCAGCACTCATCCCAGTTCAAATCAAAACCGCGTAGGCCAAAAGCACTATGGGCAACGGTACGCAATCAGACCAGAAACCAGGAGAGTGATACGCAGAAGAACATCCCTACCATGCGGCACACTACTCAAGATATAACTACTGGTTAGTATTATTAATGCGACAAGTAAATAGAACTACAAGGTACTAAGACATACAAGTGTTTATCATGCCGGATATTGCATGCGAGGTTAGTACATACAATTCACGTTAACGTATTTAGAACTACTGAAAAAACCTATTTATCCTAGTCATAATCCTAGAACTGATCTATCACAACTATTATGGTCCTTATTTGTGCGTGGGAAATAAGGCATCTTAAATCTATCGGTTCTGCGGTCTATTTCCTTAATCTTATTCCTGTAATCGTTCCTACCATAATAGTTTGGCTATAGCAATATATGTCGAAAGTCCGGCAAAAAATAGTCTACATCAAACTTTCGTAAAAGATTTTACCTAGATTTCTCCCTTCGATCGGATAGAGATTCCCGCCCTAATTCCCTCAACAATTTATCTATTTACGATGTAACACCTTTGGTGTGCCGTCGTTAGCGTCCAACGAACAAGAGCCACGGCCTTAGGACGGGGGAGAAGGTCATCGCGACCATGAGGTCAAAACGGACTCATTTTAGTACGCCTCATCTCCTTTCTCTCTCTCTCTCTGACATTCTCTTCCCTCTCTTTCCCGTTCAGATATTCGCGCCAAGGAAGGGGAAAGGTGGTAATCTCCAATTGAACCCGGCCATCATAGTTATTGACCCGTAAAGATTTCAGAGGATCATTTGAATACCCCATTACTCATTTGCAATTCACCAGAAGCCCTTGCTATCCATATCAGGGAAATGAGTGTAGATTAACCCGCGATATGAATAAATTAATCGAATTTATTACCAGACTTTATATCAACAAAGATTCATCGTTTGTGAGGCATTTTCTGCCGTGGTCGCAATTATGACTCAGACTTGGATATGTCCAAGGCATCTCTGCATAAATGTTTGCGTTATGATAATCAGCCCGCATGCTGGAATTCGTTGAATTACAATGCTGCGGTGGGGTTCCATACATTACCATTTCATTTTAACGAGATCTTCGTCCATCCTTTCCTTTAAGAAGCACTTAGTCATTAAATTAATATCCAGGATTCAACGAGCATCGACTCTTAATGGTGGTCTATCACCAGCAAGTTGCTTCCACAAGTTTCTTCTGCAAGGGATTATGGGGTATTAAATTCAAACGAAAAAGTTTTCGCCTGTTAGTGCACCACCTTGATACTGAAAATACGTAAGGGAATAACAGTTAATGCGGGCATGGCCTGAATATGTAAGAAAAATTACTAAATTACACATTTTTACTTACTAAGTTAAAAAAAATCCTGCTTTCGATTTGAAATGGGTCACCTTATTGATAACTCGCAACTTGGTGATTCCACATATCTGTATTTGGAACGACCCGGGTTTCGACGTTCAACGTCATCTTCAGGTCGCTTGTTGTCGTCACTGATAACAAGGTAGACCGGCACGTTTAAAAGCGAGAACCGAGTCACTTTCAGAGGAAACCCGATCCCTACTTGAGTGTCTTGTTATATATATTCTAGCGTTATTTTATTTTGTACTTATTGTGCATGTTATGCTTGCTTGCAATGAACTCACTTTGGATTCCTTTCCTGCAAGTGGATCATATTTCTATATTTATATGTCATAATCCTATGAAACTGTCTGTAAATTGCAGTGATCCTAATAAGCTTCTGTTGTGTTTTTTCCATTTTCAGTACCTTATTGTTTATATTTTTATATCTACAAATTTTTTTTGTAAGGTCATTTGTAAATTGCGGCACAGTGACTGTTTTTTGTTTTTTTTTTCCTTTATTCAGGTAATTTTGCTAGAAAAAGAAGAGTCGGTTAACCCCGAACAGGATGTTATCCTAAGGGAAATATGTCCCTCGTTTCAAAATTCTGAATATTTACCTTTATGTGTACGTGCTAATCGAGGAACGTATCAATAAATTGCGAGAAAACGTACTTGTACCCAGAGATCATATATCCTGGTCCTGACAAGTGAATGGACAATAGTTCGCGCGATTGCCTTTTTGGAAAAATGACATTTAAAAAAATGCATATTAAGCAGGTTCCACAGCCGTGAGAAAACTCGCCGGTTACTTTTCTCCTCTTCAGTATATTTCCCCCAACCCCAACGGCCCTCTCCCATCGCCCACCCACTCATAGTCAGCACGATATCGCCCAGTGCGCCAGTGGACCGCGTCTCCTTCCTACGCCTCGCCTGTTCCCACGGCAACTCCTCCACGCACGTACTCTCCCACCCAACATCCCCCTGTGGCGGGCACCGGATTTCGGCGAGCGCTTACTCGTCTGGCATTTCTTTCCGGTTTTGGAGTTGGCGTCGCTGGACGAGGAGTTATTTCGCGCCGATAAAATGGCGAACCATCCTTTTGTGTCGCTTTTCAACGGGATTAGAGAAATTTGGTGCTTGTATTGTGGTTCGGCTGAGAGGGCGACATTTAACCCTTTATGGACAACATTTTTTCTACAAAAAAAAAAAAATTCCTCCAAATCGCAATCAAGGGCGATAATTTAAAGCACGCCCATCCATTTTTAAAACGTTTTTCTCAAAATAGCCTAGAGTTTAGGCACGAGCGTGCCGAAAACGTCCCAATGGGCCACAGTGGAATAATTTACATGATTACTGAGGCACAACGATTCTGGAGGAATGTGCCCAATTCGGCACACCCGACGTTAAAGGGTTAAAAATACATCCACATTCCTGTGTATAGCAGTCGCAAAAGAACCTGGCGCTGCGCCGCGGACGATTTTGGGACATATTACCTCAGAACTTTTAAAACCTTGCCTGGCGGGGGATGAAGGTTGTAAACTGTGGAGCGTCGGTGAGCGAACCTTTTTCTAGTTGCTGCCAACCTTAGCGCCTCGGTAATTTCCATGAGTCACAGCTACCAGACGCTCGGTTTGCAGCATTTATTCGTAAAAATTTTAAACAAAGCACGGGACAATTATGTCCCCTGAAGATAGATCGGTATTTTTTTAAACAATTACAATACTTACTTCAAGCTGGTGACATTAATATTCTAAATTAGAAAGTAAGACGACACGGTGATGATAGGAAATGGTATGGACCAAAACTCTGTTGATAACTCCAGATTCCACGATACCACTGATAAGTCCCCTACGCTATCCAGGTCAAAACAGCGCAACTGCTTTCATTCAGTATGCTGTTCGCGCTTGTGTCGTAATCCGAGAAAATAAATATATCGTTTTCACGTTAACATTAATGGCGGTTGATGTTTACATGTGGCTCCGCCCCGGAAAACTCTAATACGAATGCCGATGCGAATTCCGGTCGGCATTCGTTCGTAAAACGAAACTAACGATCGTGAATTCAATTCTCGTTAAACAGCTCAAGACGTCTCTGATCGTAAATCATCCTATCCTAATTTTCTGCCACGGACAACCAGTTTTCTCGCCCGTGAAGAGCGGCCGGATCACATCTCTCCACCTCATCTCTCGTGAAGAAAATGGAATATCTGAGCGTTGATCAATTGGCGGATTTTTTTTCCTTTCAGGAAGGCCTCAGAATTTTTGAGCCTTGGAAATGACAGTAGTTTGACGCCACCATCGCGAAATTTTAAAATATTGCTGGCGTGACGCCACGACCATGACTCTGTCGATGTATGGTTCACCCAGGATAAAATCCAAGCATTGAGATAAATAAGACGAAGACTGAAATCCTAGTCTGCGGAAGAGAGAAGCTGAATGTAGAAGTCAATGTAGTCGGGCGACAAGTATATATGCATGTCGCCCGAGGAGTTAATAACTACGACCAGTATTAAGGCCGCTTTACACAGTACATTTTATTGTACAGACGACTGTATCATAGAATGTGTACAAGAAACTGGATTGAATTAGAGCAAGTTCTATTCCCTGTTAAGTCATTCAGATGATCATACAATTCGCTCCTTTACACGGTTCAATTTCATTCATGAAATAATTCGTACATTCGTTTGTACAATAAAATGTACCGAGAATGTTTAGAGAGAAGGGAGAGGACATTCGCTCTCCAGATTTCGAACAGCATGGTCACAGAAGTCCCCTCTGGATTTCAGCGGTTGACCCAACAGTTTACAAGTATTTTAACCCTGTGCAGTTCTTGGTGCAAGGAACGGGAACTAGTGACCAGGATAGCTGGCATATACATGGATGGAGGACGAGAGACAGAAGTAGCTTGTAGACATCCCAAAAAGCATCCAAACTATGTCTTCCAATCCAGAGATCCTGACATGTGTATCGTAGAGTCAGAAACGAACGCTTGTAATTCGAATTAATGATATTTTGGTGATTCAAGGGTATTAAAATCAACTTGTTAAGTGCAATATTGGCACAATCTATATATATAAAAACGAACGTATGTCTGTGTGTCCTGTATGCATTACTACACCGTTGATCCGATCGCCAAGAAACTTTAAGAAGTTGTTGAGTACACTCTTGCGAAGGTTTAGGTATAAAAATTTTTTAAGTATCGCCCCCACCCCCCAAGGCCCTCATAATCTTTCGAATACTTTTCGCGCAACAACGCCCGACGGGTAAGCTAATAACCCTAACCTAAGTTTTCAAATACTATTAAATTTAAAAATACGATAGTTATTTTAACCAATGAGAGAGGTTCTTATTTTAACCAATAGAAATTGAGAAACTATTTTAACCAATGAGAGAGGTTCTTATTTTAACCAATAGAAATTGAGAAACGATACAATTCATAAGAAGTCACTACGATTTTGTCCATATTTTGGTCATATTTACTCAATCAAAAAATTGTAACATATAGTGTTTAATTGTTAGTGAAAGTGTTAAATTTATTTTTGTGTAAAATTTATTATTAACGGCAAGTGTTAAAAATAGGTTTTCATCGTATTTTTACATTGTTTTACATTGTTTTGTACGTGTGTATGTCACTGAACTCCTCCCAAACGGCTGGACCGATTTTGATGAAATTTTTTGTGTGTATTTGAGTGGGTCCCTGGATGGCTTACATTTACAATTGCACCCGGTATGTGGCGCTGCGATGGGGTTCTAGAATTTTAAATATTTTTTTTTAAAGATTTTTTGCTCATTAGAACATATAACCCCAAAATTTCACCCCCACCACTACCCCCCAATATTTTTAAAATGAAAAAAAAAATCATGAATAATTCACCGTTAAAGCCTCTGAGAAGTTCATGAATAATTGACCATTTGAGAATAATTATAGTTATATAGTTTGTGCACCATACGTGGCGCTGATGTCGAATTCTGTGTTATTTGACGTACGCATCAATACATGCGCAAGTCGTCGCACTTGCTTCGTAGCTTGGCGTTGTTTTGACGAAACGAAAAGATTTAAATGTCAAACTCCATGTCAAATGTCACTTAGTACGTAGTTTATCGAAAATTCGAATATCGAAAAAACGTTTGCTGAACCTGCGAATAGCCAACGTTTGGGCAGGACAACGTCTGTCGGGTCCGCTAGTCTAATATAAAAATGAATATTACTCTGTTCGTCTTCTATGCGTTACAATACCATTCATCAGCTTACGATGAAACTTTTGTGAGTTGTTGTGCGCTCGCCCGCGAAGGTTTCTGTATTATTAAATCCATTGTACAATAGGTGGAGTGCGAGTCGTTTCAACAAATGAGTGTTGGCACGCGAGCTTCTTAAACAGGCGAAGAACGACAAGCAAGCAACGAAGCAGATCGTTTATGAGTTGCTCAATCACGTGCATCAGAATCGTACCAGTGAGACATGATTTGTGTTAAAAGGTATGTAATTTATTTGTACAGAGAATAAGATTTGGTGAAGGGGCCTCTTTGTATGCTTTTTTTTACATTCTTGCATCCGATTTTCGTATACGCTTCGCTTTTTCTTAAAATTGGAGTTTTTAGCTCCAAAATCTTAAATTAACGCACAACTTCAACAATATAATATTTTATTTACTTGGAAACCGCATTATAGTCATGGGGTGGAAACTCATACCATCATTTGTGCGTTACGAATTCCTGTGTAGGTGCAAGAAATTAATTGGACTACAAAAAATCATAGTCTTTCTTCACTTTTGTACATGTAAATTAGTCTGCTTTGTATATGTGTGCCTACTTAGATAGAAAAAAAGAGTCATTGCAATGCCTGCCGGGCACAGCGGGTGTAATTTAATTAACCTGTTTGAGAGAGAGAAGGAAGTCATTCATGTTAAAAAAATTTGTTTGGGTATTACCTGTCAATTCGTTTAGCTGAAACTAATGGTAAATTTTGGTAATTTGGGAGCTCTCAGGAACAAGTAACAGGAGAAAATCTATTTGAAATTTGTGTAAGCGTGAAATTCTTCACAATTTATGCAAGAGTAGTTAAAAATTCTTCATATTAAATGGTTATAAAGGTGTGTTATGTTTGTGTCTAATAGTTTACCACCGTCTGGCAAAGGCAAAGAAGGAACGGGTTAGCGGGATAAAATTACCCGACACAGATCTATCATTCTAATATTACATTTTGGCGTCCAGCGTGGGGCTCGATACAGATTAATAAAGGTTATTTTACATTTTGGCACCCAACGTTGGACAAAATATATATAGAAGGATTTATTCAGGGATTCAAATCATCAGTGATCTGCTTCGCGTACGACATCGCAGTCACAGCTGGAAATTGCGATTATCTTCAAAGGCCATTAAGCGTGATGAACCAAGTTTACCAGGAATACAATATGAATATAAATAAGACGAAAAATAAAATCATATTTCGCGGAAGAGAGAAGCTGGACGTAGAAGTCATCCTGAGAGGAGAAATTAGAGCGAGCGGATTCCTCCACCTATCTCAGAAGTACCATCAACTCGGACGGAAGAAGTACAACGGACATCGAGTGTAGAATAGTCCAAGCTAAGAAGGCTTGCATGGGAAAAAGAAAACTGCTTTGCTCAAAGAAGGAAACCAGGAAACAGTATGTGAAAACCTTCGTGTGGGGCGTGGCACTTTATGGATCGGAACCTAATATAACACGAGTATTTAGGTTTAAATAACACTTTCGGATTTCGCCAGAGCACGTAGCCGATATGTTGTGATGAATATTGTAATAATGCCAAGGGAAACTTCTGCTGTTTACCTTGTTTATCAAATATTTTTTCATTGTCAATTATCATTTGGCATTTTATATACATTTTTTAAATATTTAAAGCCCTTAATAATAAAACCTGGGTCCGATTTTATATCAGTGGTAGAGTGTTCGACTCCAGTTCCGAGGGCCGCGAGAATAGCCCAAGCTAAGAAGGCGTTCATGGAAAAAATGACAACTGCTCCGCTCGAAGAAGATAGGACTACAAATCAGGAAACAGCATGTGAAAACATTCGTGTGGAGCGTAGCACTCTATGGATTGGAAGCCTTGACCATTGGAAATGCTGACCAGAACTCACTAAAAGCCTTCGAAACCTGGTGCTGGCGAGGAGGCTGAAGATAAAATGGACGAACAAAATAAGATATTATGAAATGTACAAAAAAGTAGTAGCACAATGGATGTGTTAAGAACATAATTGAAGGTAAAATAGAGAGAAAAGTCCTCGGAGGAAGACCCAGGAATAAGTTCACGGACCAAATAAAGTTTAAAGTAATTAGAGAGACATCAGGAGGTAAGGAAACTAGCATTAGATAGGAAAGGGTGGAGGGCTGCAGTCAACCAATCTTAGGATTGAACGACCAATCATAATGACAATCATCAGTCCGGATTATGATGGGGTTCATCGTGTTAATAATTACCTGAGGGAAATTTCAATTTCTGACCACATTGCATTGGAATTCCACCTTATCATGCCTGACACTTATCTCAATTTGGAATTTTCTTGCTGATACTATTTGCGCCATATTCAATCCTGCGTTGGACCGGTGGGCATTTGGTACGCCATTAGTACGGTGGGGTGTTTGGACGCCCCAAGTGAAAAAAATTGTGTGGAATTTTTACTTTGTCCAGTATTCCCATACAATTTCTTATGCGTAATCCACCACCTTTAACAAATGTGGTCCTGCTTCTTATATTGTATTTTTATTCAAATAAAAAAGAAATTCATTCATTTAAGAAAAGCACGCTTTGTATTTTGTCAAAACGGCAATGGTCTTTATTTATAATAGTGATGTAGTTTGTATTTACATACTATTGTTTATTCTGATAATTGAAGACCTCTACATTGACTTTTTTGGTATGTACGAGGATATATGAACTTGGAATAATATTTTGTTTCTTCTGAAGATCCATTTTGCTGCTGATACTCTATCTAATTTCTTAGCTAGTCTGCTGGCGTTCACAAGGAACAACCCATGATCTACGCAAATATGTAAAATCTGTTTGAATTCCACTTACCAAGCAATGGGTGTCCAATATATCGTTTCATGAAGTCAGCATGACAGCACAGCTAGACCTGTCCCGTACGACTGCCGGAGAAAAAACTACCAACAAACTGTCTCTAGTTGAATATTTCTCTCAGTATTTTTCCGTTTTGATACATTGCATTGGAAACATTTTATGCTCCAACTATCTTAAGAGACCGCCCAATTTCATTAATCAATTCGTTTCGAAAAATATTGTCACTGAGCTACGATGTAGTTCAGTTAAGCTGTGTCCCAATTCGCCATTTAGGCAGCTAAATCGGCAGATTTAGGGAGGACGCCATCTTGAAGTGTGTCCCAATTCGTTAGGCATCATGGGGGAGCGGATTTAGGTGCCTTTCTCGGGGGTGAAATTTAGGGTAGATGGAGTTTCTCCTAAATCCGCCTCCATATTGAATTTCCCATCATGCAAAGCGCAGCATACGTCGTACAAGGAAACTCGCACCGCTCGTACCCAAGGAAGTAGTTGAAAAGTGGCAAACATGGCAAGTGTTTTGTCTGTTGTGAAAAAATCCTCTAAAATTTCGCAAACCAACACCCGACTACAAAAGAAAAATTTTACTGAGTACACTTAAATAAATCGAATTTAAATCCCAGAACACCTACACAAATTTACATACCCCGAAAACTACAAACTAACGAATCTCCAGATAACGAAATGGATGAAAAAATGTAATTTCACTTTCCAAATCTCACAACGCAACCGAAGGTAGCCACAGGCGTCAAAAATGTCTTTATTTCAGGTTTCATTTGTTTCATTCAGTCCTTTATTAATTACTCATATGTTTTTCATTCGTGTCCAGCTCGGTAGACGGCAACACTACCAAAGGATGTCCCAAATCAAGCTCCCTTAGCGAAAGGCATCTAAATATTTATCTAGCTAACCGCATCCTCCCTAATGCCTAACGAATTGGGACACGTCTTTAGCTCTTCGTACGCTGAAATGCAACCTACCTTTCAAAAGTAGATAACAGATGGCGTGATGAGCAGCACCCAAAGTTCAGTATTTTCAGAGCACAAACACAAAATCTTCGACACATATGTCAAGGTTTAAGCCGTGGCTATGTACACATAATTCGTCAATATGAGAAACACTCCAAAAAGATAAACAGATACCAAAAAGAGCAATTTTGTATATCCACACCTCCGTTAGTGCGGTGGGGTGTTTGAACACCCCAACAGGAAAACCAATTATCTTGGCAAAAAAATCATGAAAACAGATTAAATAAAGATTAAAACGTAAACTATTAATATGTTCAGGAAGGTACTAAAAATATGAGGTTTATCAGTGATAACAGAGCTAAATTATGAGCAAAAATAAAATGTTGGGGTGTCTAAACACCCCACCGGACTAAAGTAGGGTTAATAATTGAGACAAGCAGATGCTCAATCACTCCTTTATTTCTTTTTCTGTTTGAACCCAGCTCGTTGTTTCTACCAAGAAATTTTTCTATTATTTGATTTCCAATTTATGTCCTATACGTTCTTTAGCACTTGTAATGACCTTAGTATTTTATTACTTGATATTTTAAAGTAAAAATATTAGTAGCTCTTATCGAAGTCGTGGAGTATTCTTGAAAGTCGTCATCTTTCTCAGTAGTCGGAAATGGGTCGCCTGCGAAACATATAATCTATATATCCCATTTTATGTATGCTCTACGTGTTTCCTATTTTTTATCCCCTAACTTTTCGTCAACTTTAAAAGTGTTTTATTACTTTAAGACTTCATTTATAAAAGTTAAAAAAAAAAACATCGGACTTCGCCGTGTTGCCTTATTTCTCTCGACATTCTTATAACTGTGGGAAAAGTCATTATTACGTTGCTACTTTCCGTTTTTGCAAGGTATGCTTTCTTCTTTTAATTGTGTGTTGAAGTCTACGATTACAATACAGTCGAAAGCTCTACTTCGGCTGTCGACAGTAGTAGGTTCGGTTTGTCCAAATTCAGAGGTTATTCCATAATGTCATTTGCAATGAATATTTCATCTGTTGAAATCTGCAATTGAATCGGTCATTTGAGAAAGGTCATGAGTCCACTTAATACATGTTGGACTCATGACCATTCTCAAACGACCGATTCAATTATAATGCAGTCGAAAGCTATTCTTCGGCTGTCGACAGTAGCAAAGTCAGTTTGTTTAACTCCAGAGATTATCCACATTGTGATTTGCAATGAATATTGCGTCTGTTGAAGACAGTGAGTATAATACAGTCAACAGCTCTACTTCGACTTGAGCCTTTCTGATGATCTTCCCACTCTATCAAATTCTTTAGTGCTCTCATGATTTGTGATAACCTGGGATATCGTAACTGAGATTTACAAGATTGCTTCACACAGCATCTGCATCTCGCCGTATGTAGCCTCTCTCTCATGCATTCGCCATCTGAACCGCAGGAATAATTCTGTTTTTAAGAGGTTATTTTTTTTATCTGCCAGCGTTTAAAACTCATCGCACACGGCGTCCAGCGCACAGTGGGCTCAAATTGAAAAAAGCTGGCTAAAAATGATTGTTTCACTTTTTATTTTTAAAAGGCTTTTGCAGTTGGCAGATAAGACAATATTCAAATTTCAGTATCCTAAAATAATATCAGCTTTAAGTGATTTATTTACGTCAGCAGAGATCATTGAAGTTCAGAAAAAATTCACAATTGCCATCCGCCTTTTTTCATGAGGACTGTTAAATATTTTTTGCTCTTGACGCGTTACATTGCATGAGTTTTTTCAACATATCATATAAAAGTGTGTATTTTATATTTGAGGTTGAGGAATACATTTTTACCTCATTATGTTTTTACATTATTTATTAAATATTAAAAGGATACCGTTTTCCCGTGTTTTTGCAGAAAGTGAAGAAAATATTTATGTTCGAAGTACTTCTTACCAAGAATATTTACACCAAATTAAAGAATGAAGTCTCTACTTGAGTATGAGAAAATCTTCCTCTGCTGCGGTCGTTGCGATAAATGTTTTCCATAAATTTACAACTTTCCCGACATCGTCCATAGCAAATAGTTAGTTTTCTTGCGTTAAAGACAGCGCTAAATAGCACAGAATGGATCACCAGACGACCGCGAAACGGATAAATTTTTGCGATTTCATCGGCCGTAAATACATCTCTGCGGACAGGGAGAGGCTGAGGGAAAAGAAAAGAAGATCGGACTTGCTCCTTAAGAAGCGAAGAGTCAATCACTCTCCCTGAGCCGACGCCGACGAGTCAAACATTCTCTTGTTCCTTAATGACAATATAAAGCTGGCAGGATGATAGAAGACGATGTCATATATGTAGGTATTTTGCCGCTTGAGAAATCACCGACGAAACAGGTTGCCGGAGCAGCCCCCTGCGCCAGAGGGAAAGAGATTCATTGCATTCAAGGTGGATCCACAGATCCTGGAGGCTATTATCAAGGTTAAAAACTTACCAAAATAATTTCTTTAACAATGATGATCTTGCTTCGTGCAGCCACTTTCAAGTTCCTGCTCCAAATATTGTAGAAAAAGACCGCTAAGCGCAAGCGCCAGAGCTACCTGTCGACCGATGGAGATCGCCTCTATACTGTTGCGTGCTTGAAGGGCACTTATTGCACCAACCGCGTAGAAACAGTTTTTGTTTACACCTGTTCTAAGCTATTGTTGTTTAAACTGAAAGTAATTTCGTTGTTGTGATGCGTAAGTTGTTATATGAACACCATTCATCAGCCGTCATTGTTGTTACGTGGGGTATGAAGTTTGGAAAAGTGGAGACCGAGCGACTGAATTTGCGTTCTTATATTTAAATGAAGATGTGGCATAAAAGCTATGTGAAACGAATGTTTTTGGTATTACTGAAAAATGCATGCTAAAATATGACGTCAGGATATGCAAATTGGGCAACTGTTTCAATTAGGCAACTTTCAATCAGGTTATTCAAAAGCGAAGAAGTAATAAAAGGGAGCGCACCTTTTTCGCCACCGACGGTGGCAGCTTAAGCTAGTTATATAGTAAGACTTCTTCTATCGAATGGTGTAAAAATATTACTAGGTCATCGGTCATTTAACGAAGATATATTGGATTTAAAACTATGAATTTTTACGCTGAAATACACTTCTCACAGAAAAGAAAGTCTTATTGGTAGTGCGATGGTATCTCTTCACATAACTTTTTAAATCTCACTCCCTATCCGAATAATACTGTTTAAAAAAACCTGTAAAGCATGAACTAAGTATTGAAAAAAACTAATATATTTTTCCAGCTTAAGTCATCGATAATATAACACGAGTATTTAGGTTTAAATAACACTTTCGGATTTCGCCGGAGCAAGTAGCCGATATGTTGTGATGAATATTGTAATATTGCCAAGGGAAACTTCTGCTGTTTACCTTGTTTATCAAATATTTTTTCATTGTCAGCTATAATTTGGCATTTTATATAAATTTTTAAATATTTAAAGCCCTTAATAATAAAACCTGGGTCCGATTTTATATCAGTGGTAGCGTGTTCGACTCCGGTTCCGAGGGCCGTGAGGATAGCCCAAGCTAAGAAGGCGTTCATGGGAAAAATGACAACAGCTCCGCTCGAAGAAGATAGGACTACAAATCAGGAAACAGTATGTGAAAACATTCGTGCGGAGCGTAGCACTCTATGGATCGGATCCTTTGACCATTGGAAAAGCTGACCAGAAAAGCCTAGAAACCTGGTGCTGGAGGAGGATGCTGAAGATAAAATGGACGGACAAAATAAGAAATGCTGAAGTGTACAGAAGAGTAGAAGATGAAAGGACCAAATGGAACATCATACAGAAAAGAAGAACCAAACGAATTTGACACACCATCAGACAAAACACATTCGTGAAGAACATAATGGAAGGAAAAATAGGAGGAAAAGTCCCCAAATGAAGACCCAGGAATAAGTTCATGGACCAAATAACGAGGAAAGAACATAGGAAAAGATAACAGGAGGTAAGGGAACTAGCGTTAGATTGGGAAAGGTGGAGGACTCCAATCAACCAATCTTAAGATTGAGCGACCAATGATGATGGATTGAACTCTTTTCTCAGTATGTTAAAAAATCATTACATCAAATCTTGACGAAACAGCAATGGAAGATGGAGTCAGTATAATTACTGGCTTTTGTGACGTAGTAAAATTTCAGTTTAACGCTTTGTCCCATAATATTTTATCCGACGGAGTATTTACATGGAATTAAAAAAAAAATAATAGGCAGCACTGAGTCTAAATTTTCTCATTACAGGAAATGTTGTTCTTCTTAAGAATACAGTACATTGAAGCGAATGTTTCCTCTTAACCATGAATATATATATTATGGACTTAAATGTTTGGAACCGTTACCTAGGCTACGTGTTGCCTAAATTTCCATTGCCTAAACCGCCTATCTTTCACTGTTAATTTATAGATACGTTTTTTTGGTTTATTACCTGTTGAGAGCCTTAGGAATCAAAAGGTATGATCTAGATAGATTGATGTGGATGTTAATGTGTAACCTACTATCCATGCGTGGCCTCGGAGTAGGTTCAACAATCTCTCCTTTATTTATTATTAAAAAGATAGTTATTGGCGCAAATTCTCATCCATGGATAATGTTGCCGGCTCTTGGTTTTGAAATCCTTATAGTACTTGTATCCGTCTTCTAATTCATTCCACTTTTTTCACCTCGTATTATCATTAAATTTCCGTAGAAAGATATTCACGAAGTGCTTAGAAGTTATTTGTCCATTTGTGTAATTAAATTTGGAGAGGAATTGAATATATCTGTAGACCGGGCAATATTTTAAAAAGTATAATCACGTCCGGCGTATAGTACTACATTTTTATCCACTGCATTATGATTAATGGTAAGTAAAACCGGTAAGACGTGACTGTTTACGATCTGTATATTGTATTTACATCTGAACTATCGGCTTTCATCACTAGATGGTGACACAATCGAAAGAGTTGTTTGTTTGCGGAATTCTAGGCAACAGTTTTTGGCGACGATTCGAGAATCCATAATCTATATTCACGTTCTCAACTCTCATCCGTGTAAACGTGTTTGAATAAGGCACCTATTATCTCAGCTCGATGCCACCTAAATTTGATGACGACGGGAAATTATCGAAACCGGTCCAACCAGGGAAAATAAAAGTGTGGAAAATTGTCAATATTTTGTTACCTACCGGAAGAGGAGTGTGCTAACAGCTTCATCGACATCTATTTACTACCCTGCGAGCCGCCGTATCGCTGTATGGCAAGGGATGTTAGGTCACAAGCCATATAATTATGTGAGGGTTAAGGTTTTGAGAGGTGAAACGATGAAAATTTTAGTGGGAGTGTTTTGACTGGAGCTCTGTTTTTCTTGTGGTCAGTGAAAAGGGTGAGTTTTTATGCGTATCTCTCCGACAATTTATCTCTCTCATGTTATGGTGAAGAATATATTGGTAGTGTATTGAGTAGAGCTCAGTTTCTATTATGTTCACTTATTGTCAGCGAAAAGAGCAAATTTTTGTACCTATCCTTACGATAATTTCTCTTGCTTTATGGCGAAGTGTATTATGGGATTGTATTTAGTGGAGCTCATATTTTATTATGGTTACTTATTGTGCTTATGGATCACATACCCATCACGCCGTTCCCTTCCGGGGTAGGCACAGTCAAAATGTTTCACTCGTTAATACATAATTGTACACCTAACTCTGCTTCAATAATTTCCTCCATTTTGACCTATCCTTGCAAACCTCTTTTGCCTCATTTACCCCCATACACTGTTTCATACACGCCCTCCTGTTTTTAAGACTCAAAATATTACTCTTCCTAAGAATTTCTTCAACCACATACAACCATAACTTTCTCGGCCTACCTCTGCCTCTCACACCATTCATTCTACTCTCATATATCTGTTTCTTTATCCGACTCTGATCCGTTCTCTCAACATGGCCAAACCAACGAAGCACACTCCTTTCATACACGTCCATTACTGGAGCACTTAACCCACATTCATTTATGACCCACTCATTCCTGACCTATCCATCCTACTTTTTCCGCATATAATCCTCAGATAACTCATACCCACGGCGTTTAGTCTACTCTTATGTCTATCCTGACACACCCATGTTTCACTACCATATGGCAAAGTGGGAAGAAGTACACTTTTGTACACGGCAATTTTCGCTTCCTTAGACAAGCACTCATTTCTTGATATGCTCCACATGCTACCTGCCACCTTCCTTCCAGCATTCGCACGTCTCTTTATCTCCTCATCTATTCTTCCATCTTTCTCATACATCTTACCTAAGTACACGAAATCATCCTCTTGTTCAATTATTTCACCATTCGCCCACATCATACAGTTTATGGTGCGTGGAAAAAAAAGGATTTTTAGCTTATTGTGCGTGAAAAAAAATAATTTTTTTTTAGCCTATCCATTCGGAAATTTATGTCTTATTTCATGGTGAAGTGCATTGTGGGAATGTATTGAGTGGAGCTCATTTTTATCGATGATCACTTGTCGTGCGTGGAAAAAAAAAGAATTTTTGTAATCGTCTCTTTGGTAATATATCCCTCTTACTCAATAGTGAAGTGGATGTTGACGCCGGTTCGATCTTCTTGATCTGCGCCATCAATGCCTTCTCCTGAGACAGCTGCCTCACAGTAGTGGGGTCGAATTCGGGTAGCGAGCAAAAGTTGGCTGGCAAGCCAGGAAAATTTTCCCCCTCGCTTGGTCTCTCGATCTCTTTTTCGGAACTGTCGTCCTTAATTCCACAGACGACTTCATCTGCCAATGCCCTCTCCTGATGACCGCTGAAGTAAATAACGACAGTCGTCTTCCATGTTCTGCCGCTTATATTTTGACTTATTTTTGACTGCATATTCTCCATTTGGAGATCAGGGAAGTATGAGAATGATTACAGAAGCTCTTCTTATCAAGGCAAACGAAATGGCGTAATTTAATATCTTCTCGAAATATTCATTAAGAAAATGAACTGGAGGGTTTGTATTGATTGCGAAGGGACGGAAATCTCGCTTTGGAATCGAGATCAGTGATTTCGGTTACAACAGTTCAATTGATCTATCTTTCACTAAGGCTCGAATATGAACTTCCGTCTGTATGAGGTAGAGGGGGCGGAAAGATTTCGATCGGTGAGCCTTCCAAAATTTCCCGAGCTCCCATCCATCACGTACGACTGAGCTTTAATGGATTGAGGTGGGCGAGGTACACGTAATACTCTGGGGGCCCGTCAGATAAGGATAAAAAAATAAATTACCCCGTTGCTCAAATGATCCGCATGAGCGATCGATCTAAAGGCGTCGGAAATTTTAATACGTGATTCTTTCGCCGAAATCGGGAACTCCCGTGCTCGGAGGAGAGATTAAGAGAGAGAGAGAGAGATAGAGAAAGTATGGGAGAACGAGTTTATTCGGGGAGGGAGATGAATTATGGGTGAAAAAGTTTTACTTTTCTTGTCGGCTGTGATCCCGCACTCGGTCGCCTGTTCCCCGAATGCCTTTCTACGCTGCAATAGAATCGAGATTTTTCACGGACCATCGCGGAGAGAGGAGAAAGGTCGGAAAGGCACCCATCATACCTGCTCGCCGGCAGGTATAAATGGGTGCGTAGCAGGCCGTGTGGTCTGGCTTTTAACCCGCAGGGGTTCAAAGGGAAAGAAATGCTGCCGTGAGAGCGCTTTGTAATTGATGAGGAGGCCTCTCGAAAGAAATTTAATTCTTTCATCGGTTTGGGTGGGACGATACGTTTGGATAGGCCCGGGAATTATGTTTTTTACCCGAAAATGAAAGTATAAAAGTTTATAAGTCAGCGTCAGACGAGAAAAATTGTTTTCCAAAAGAGGCAGTATTTAACCCTGCGGACATACGTATTCTTAATCATTCATAGTCATTTGTGGACATACGTATTCTTAATACTGTGTCCCATAATATGTATGAACTCTTTGTATGAAATGATGGCTCATGAGTTGGCTGCGAATTGGACATTTGACGAATTTCTCTATTTTTTGCGCTGCGGAAATAGAGAGCAAACCGAATCATTATCAATTCACTAAAGTTCCAAGCCTTCTTCCAGTCATTACCTTTACGGAAGTGTTTAATGAATGGATTGAATTCACAGGGAATACTCAAGATCGTACATTTACACCAGCGATGAAAATCACCTCATGGAATTAGGACCGCTAAAAGTGCACTCCTAAGTGATTGAATAGCGAATACTTCACTTCTGTGCATCTCATATCGCCTGTGTCCTTTAATGCTCACGAAATCATTTATTTGCCTCAGCAATGGATTTTGGTCCCAAATTAATGTACAAGTAAAATCCTAAATGCAGCCATATAGGTAAAGCAGGAGTTTTTTTTATCAAAAGCACCGTGGAGGAAAAAAATATGATTTGGTAATACTTTCAAGGTAGGCAGGTACAGTGAGATCTGTATTAAGCGGCTACCACCGGACCTATGTGATAATGGCCGATTAATAATAATAATAATAACAACGTTTATTATCGTGGGCTACTCTTAGCCCCTGAGATAATGAAGTACAATTTTTCAAATTAATACAATTTTGAAATTCAAAAATTAGATTAATAATATAGTGATGAAACTCAATATACAAAATCGAATTAATTATACAATGATGACAGTCAAAACAAAAAATAAAAAAACTCATTGTAAGCTTGGAATTCGTAATACAGCCGTACATATTACTGCAGAGAGCACTACTAGGATAACATTTAAATACATGATTAAGCATATAAACCGTGAGGAAAAAGGTATGTAATGATAACAGTAATAATTACAAGTATAAAGTTGAATACATTCATGTTCAATAGATTAATTCTTCTTCAATATGTATAAGGCATCCAATTTAACATTTGTTTAATTTTACTTCGTTTCAATTTTAGACAGACAACATTTTAGGATTATTTGTTAGGATATCATGCACCTTGGACTTGAAAGCATGGATGGATTTAATATTTCTAACTTTAGATGGTAGAGAGTTCCATACTCTAGAAGCTGTTACGGTGAAGGATTTAGTGACGTGAAGTGTGCTATGTTGAGGGATGTGAAGGTCTGCGGGATGATTCCTAGTGGGTACTGTATGTAGATCTTTTTTCCAGGTAAATCTAGCAGCTAGGTAAAGGGGATTGCGAGTGGATAAAATTTTATGAGTAAGCAGAATAACATGGTATAAACGACGCTGTTAATTCAATTAAGGAAGCGACCGCTGCGCTGTAGGCAGATAATATGTACATTTCTTCTTTGAATGGGAATTTCATTCCGCTCCGGAAAAAAATCGACCGCTTAAGAGAGATACCCGCCGCATATTTCACTGTATATGAATTAAATCAATAGAAATGTAGATAAGATTATATTAGATTGAAGTTAGGTGGAGTTCCTCCGAGGAGGACCTGGGGTACTTAGGGCTGTATTCATAGTCGTTACCTGGGGGTCCCCCAGGTGTGGGGGAGCCCCTTGGCTCAAAAATGGTATTCATAGTCGTTACCCAGGGGACTGTTGTCCCCTAACACTCCCCCAGGCCGTCGATTTCCTCGGTAAGGCATGAAGCTTACCCAAAGTCCCCTAACGCAGTGCTGCTGCCCTAGCGTGGGATGAATGGATACTACTGTACTAATGGCAGTACGCGATAATATCAACATCTTTCCATAGTAACGTCTTCTGTTTACAAACTCGAGTACTTATTGAATCACCCTCGTATTCCTCATCATTCAAATTACATACATATTTAAGTAATATTGAAATCATTCTTTCATATTCCTTCAATCATTTTTCATCAAAATTTTGCAACAGTATTATTGTTTATAGTGTGCTTGGTTACGGTGAGAAATGAGCATCGAAAACATCGAGAACTGTTGAGCGAAACCGTCCATATGTATTTTTCCGCGGGATTGCTGCCAAATCTCTTACCCAGGCGTCCCCTGGCTGGGTGTTACCCAGGTAAGGTTTATGAATCGCTCAGCGTAGGGGACCCCTAGGTGTTACCGGGCTAGGGGATATCCAGGTAACCCCTAGGAATACGAATATGAATACCGGCATTAGACCTATTGGTCCTTTGTGCTAACCACCATCTGTTTGTGCTAAAGAGTCCAATGATCTTGGTGAAGGGTAATCCTCTACGGGGATAACCCTGACTTCGACTGGTTCCAGAAAAGGAGACCCCAGATGCCGGATTCTAGTCCTTACCAGAGCAGGACAATCGCAGACATGGTGAGATGTTGTTTCGTCCACCGCTTCGCGCCATCTACATCTGGCGGAGTCCGCAAACTTCAAAAGATGGAGGTACTTCATAACCTGATAATGTCCAGTAAGGAATCCCACTATCATGCGTAATTGACTTCTGCTTGAAGGTAGAAGTCTTCTTGCCAGTCCCGGTTTGGGTCCTTCAATCAGGAGCTTGGCTCAATAGAAATGTAGAAAACACTCTTGGGGTTTTGAGAGAGCTAGGAATAAATGGAGGCTGCTGTGAACCAGTGCCAGACTTGACATATTAATGAAAATATTATCACCGAAAGCCTTGTACATCTCGAAGTCGACGATCGAGATATTGCAACCTCGGATGCCACTTCGTGGGGTCAATTATGTTATTTGTAAGTTGGTCACAAGCGTGGAATGAATACTATTTTCCCAAGTGTAACCGCAACTGTCGAAGGAAAATAGTATAAGCTTGGAGAAATAAAATCATTTACGGTAGAACAATTCCAAATATTAATGTCTTAATGTAGCTTTTTTACAGCAGTGTAGTTTTTGCTGAACTAAAATGTATGATCTCACACAGATATCTCATTAAATCCAATGAATTCTCTCAGCATTCCCCTCTGGACAGGTTAGTTTTATTTGCTGGGGGATAGAGGCGCTACCTTTGTCAGGAACAGATTAGCATAGGCAAGTTAACAATGGGTTTTGCGACCATGAATGTAAAATGTCTGTGTTAAGACTTCACGGTAGGGATGCCACATCGACTAAAATAAACATTGAGTGGTCGATTTTTCGATATTTATAAATGTACTCACCGCTTACTCGATGTTTTCGATGATGTCTCGGCCAAATAAAATCGAGTAATAGATGTTAATAGTAGTAGTTTTCGATGTCAATGTGGCATTCCTACTTCACGATTGCACGTCTGCGATAACCAAAATATTTCGTTCCCGACTTCTTGTACCTGGGTCAACTCATGCCTTACTATTTCATGAGTTTAATTATTATAAGAACCGTCATTACATCACCAGAAGTTTGATGAACAGGTACGAATCGATATAATATTTCATGCTTTCCAGGTGAATTATTCTGATGTGTTCTTCAGGGTTGTGGATATGTATCCCTAAGATTGATGAGAATGTCGCCCGTCGAAACATTGGATATTATGAAGAGACATTATTCTGGTAGGAAGCCTGAAAAGTACTCACGGGGAATCGATAGTAAAGGACATTGATAAACACTGATGGTCCAGGTTACTACGGAATTTTGAATTGAGCATTTGGAAATACTCGTGAATTGCCTGCCCAAAATACCATTTCAATCTGATCCACAAGTGTATCTCTTACTCTTCTACAATTTTAGACCCAACTTGGAATGCGCTGCCAGTGTTTTTTGATCCTCACGTGGAAGACTTTGGAACACAGAGTTATAGAGCGCGCAGAGAGGATCAACAAGATACGTAAAAGGCTGTTATCCTTATCTCGTTAGTGTTACTAACCTCTTGCAACAGCTTTGAATGGGAATCGCTTTCAGACCGTCGATTGAAAATTCGACACAATCTTACATGTTAATTCAAAGCCAATTTATTTCCCGATAAAGTTATCAATATCTTACGAACTCCAACGTACTTCGGTAGATCAGATCATGAGGATGAAATAAGGGAAATAGATCGCAGAACAGAATGGTTTAAAATGTCGTTTTTCCCGCGATGGATAAGAGACCGTAATGGTTGCGTTAGGACTTAAAAGTAGAGATGTTGACATAGAGCGTCGCTGTTTAATTGATGTGCTTTCTAGTGCATGATTCTAAATCTGCCGCATAGTGCTAACACCATGTTTTGCTTGTTCCCTGTATGACTCTTGCATCAATTTTACTTACTCACTCTTACTCCAGGGGCTACTCAAATCCAAGCTGATTTTTGGCCTCGCCTACAAGTTGCCTCCAGACTTTTTTGTTTTCCGCCATCTCATCAGAATCACTACTCACACTTGATTTGCATCGATTTTACGTAGTTAAGCCTGAATCACACGATCATTTTTTTCCGTCCCTTTTAAGGGATAGCTCCAATAATAACTTTTCAGGGACCGTGACAATGATAGCTCGAGCTATCATTTTCTGAATCACACGGTCATTTTGGCCCTCCCTTTTTCTATCATTTTTTCCGTCCCTTTTCGCACCATTTCTATGTTAACTACTCTCATTCCATTGAAAGCCGAACGTGGCGTTAGAGTCGCTCTTTGCGGCCGAGCACTCTGATTGGCTAAATGGTGGAGTCAGCGATGCCTCCAGGGACGGAAAACGGGACGTGCCCAGGGATGGAAAAAGCTATAGGGATCCCTATCGCTGGAGCCATCCCTGACTTTGTTCGAGTCACACGATCATTTTCGAGCGATCATTTGAGCTATCATTGGAGCTATCCCTTAAAAGGGACGGAAAAAATGATCGTGTGATTCAGGCATTAAATTATGCATCAATAATTTCTGTGGCAATTTTAGCATTCCTATAGTTTGATGCATGCTGGTGAAAGTTAATTTCTATTCTGTAATGCATGTTGCTGATAAGTCACTCCCTGCCAAACGCCCTTGTGGTGGCTTGCAGTGCGTTAGGTAGATGAAAATTGGTTCCTAACACTGGACCAAACTTCCTGGGGAAAAATACGTAAGGAGCGAATTGACTGGGTATGAGTTATCATGTGTACGGAATTTATGCTTTCGAGATTTCGATTAAGATATATACAGTATGGTCCTTAGTTCACCGGACGATTTCCTGATGAGGTGGCGACAGCCACTCGTTCGGGGAAACTCTCTCAAGCAACGTGAGTGTATTCTGTGTTTCTTTCTGAGAGGTTTGCTTTTGTTTGAATATCGCTTTGGTTTGACCCCTCGCGCTATTTGACCCCCCATAAACCATTCATCACCTCTCCTTTCCCTTTCGACACCCACAGCAATGAAAGGTATAACGCCTCGTTAACGGCTTAAAGAGCTTTTTATTTCCGTCAGAGCCGTCTAGTCGTGAGAACTCTCTGTTGTGTTTGAACTTGTCCGACTCGTCAACTGGCAATTACTTCCAGTTTTCACTTTTATTTCAGCGTTGCCAATATAGCATCACGTTGGGAACTTCTAGAACATCTCAAACGAAACTGTAGGGTTGAAGAGATAGGGAGACGAATCTTCCTAGGAGTCTTAAAATTTAAAAAAAAAATACATGACGTCTCCGGTGCCGGAGTCTTTTCCGTGGTGATGTGAGATTGATGTGGGGTTGATGCGAGGAAAGTTCACCGTGGGATACGTCGCAGAAGGAGGATGGCCAGTTGATCTGATATTTTTTTTTTTCGCTTCGCAACCGGGCGTTGGAACTCGTTCGCTATAAAATCGAAGCGGCAAGAGTTACCACTCGTCGCCGATAGCGACGGCTCGCGTGACTTGGGAGTCTGACCCACTCGCTGAGAAGCTGTTCTGTAGGAAGAAGACCTGCCAATTTATTTTGTCAGGTAGGAGAGAAATGTGGTAAAACGGTGGGTGAGAAGGCAAGGGCTAGATTACGGTTGACGTTTCCTTGAGGGCAAGGCTGTAACTTTTTTCGTCCCTCGATAAATGCCAATCGTCACCCATATGTGAATTGGCGAATTTATTATAAAACTCTTTTTTTGACAAAATGACGCCTACATTTGTGCTCACCTCAAACCTTACGTTGGCAAATCTCCGATTGCGTCAAACACCTTTCAAAAATTTCTTCCGAGAAATTCCTGTATTTCGGGGAAATGAAAGTCAGATAATTTTCTTCTATAAAAATCACAGTATCAGACATTTATTAAGGAAAGCTGTGGAACCTCTGGTTTCTAAGATATTCACCTTAGAAAATGAACATATTTTTGTGATAGTGTGGAAAAATCCATCAACGACGGCAACGCCACGTAGGGGTCCACAGTGGAAACAGTGCAATGGCGGTCAGGAAAAACCTCTCCTGATAGGTTTGAAAATTTCCTATTTCTCATAGATTTGTAATTTGTCCAAAACAAAAATGTCAAAGATACTGTAGGGTTGGCAGTTTATGTCTCGCACATTTCGTGGCCGTGCGTGAAGTTGAAAGGGTCAAAAAATGTTTTGAAAGGTGTGCGACACAAGTGGAGATTTACCATATTTTTCGACAACATGGCGCCCTCCTTTGTGCTCACCTCAAAGCTTACAATTTTTATCCCAGTAAGTATTAGCCTCAGTTAAATTTTATCGCTGTAGAAACGTGCGTCGGAGGCGAGGGAAGAAACTCAAAAATAAATTCGCATACCTCGAGAGAAATCTGATGCCGCTTGAGCCTAAAGTTTCGAGCTCCACTAATTCACCCTTTTAACCTAATTTATTGCACAGCGTACTTAAATTCGCACTCGAGTCACGCTATTCCATGGCATAAATAGCCAATCATTGCGCTGACGGCAGGTTCATAATTACACGAGATTTCACTTAAGTCACACGCGAGTAATTGACAGCTATTTATTACCAGAAGCATAATTGATTACTATGACAGTTGAGTGCATAACTCATGTTATATTTTCGCATTAAAAAAAACTGAATCATGATTAACTTTAATTATAGCTAGTTACTAAAATTGAATCTGTTAACTTTTTATCCTTAGACTCATTCCTTATCGACATTCTACACAGCTTTATCACTATATCATAATTATTAAATATGAACATACGTGCACCACCATCTATTATAGCACTATATTTATAGAAGATTATGGAATTATTTGAATTTAAAGCTATTTCTCTCATAATTAAAAGTCAATATCTGGATTATTAAAAAATTATTGTCCTCTTGGTATGGGTGATGTTACTGACGGAAATGTGGGAAAAACTGACCAAAAAAGACTGGGAGCCTTTGAAACCTGGTGCTGGAGGAGGACGCTGGAGATGAAATGGACGGAAAAAATGAGAAATGATGGAGTGTACTGAAGAGTAGAGGAGAGGAGAACCATATGGAATACTACACAGAAAAGAAGTACTATGTTAGAAGAACTAGGATGGGAATTACTATCAGAACGCAGGTTAAAATTTAGGTTAAACCTTTTAAGTAAATTCGAAACCGATTTGTTCACAGATGACGTTAGATATATATTAAGAACCCCTGCGTATTATGCTAGGTTGGACCATATTAACAAGATTAGAGAGATAGATTGTCGTACCGATAGATTTAAAATGTCATTTTTCCCGCGTACCATAAGAGAGAACAATAGGCAACGTAGCAAAAGGGATAGGTAGGTGAAACATAGTTAGAATAGTCTGTAGTGCATGATGCATGTAATAACTACCAATAATCCCTTCCTTATTATGTAGATTTTAACCTGTACTATACCGTAGTAACTAATATTCTATTGTAATAACTACTGCAATTACTTGCAATAACTAATAATCTACTGTAGTAACTAATAAACTATGACCCTATTTTCTAGCATTTCTACATTATATATCCTACTTACATGGCAATAGTGCATGTTTGGTGATATTCACCCCCTGCAACACACCCTCGTGGTGGCTCGCAGGGTATTACGTAGATGTAGACGGAGATGTACTATTTCTATACGTGATTGTAGACGATTGTGCTTCGTGAAAGTAAGACAAAGTAAGAGAAAAATTACTTTATAACAATTATCCACGCTTTTTATTAAAATACCTAACTGGTTTCGATGTTACAACTACATCTTCAAGGGTTGTACGTTAAGCACAGATGCGATGGCTTTATGTATTTACGAGGAGGATGTATTTCTATTATTCAAAATTACATTGCAAACAGACAAATTCCTGGTGGCAATGAAAGTAGACATGCACATAAAATGATCTGATCACATAATTATATGAAGGGAAAAAAAAACAAAAATATAATAAGGATGGATTAACATAAGCTACACTATAGAAATTAGTTTTGTCTTAAATATTCTGAGCATTTACTTCTCTATGATTTTAAGGTTTTGAGCAAGGGCTCAAAAATTTCATCAGGCAGCCGGTTACAATAATGTATACCCCTATTTAAAAACGAGTACTTGGACGCGTTAGTTTTTTGTTTCCTTAGTTTTATTTTACATGGGTGGTCATTTCTACCTGTATAATTAGGTCTCTCCGTGGTTTCATTTAATTCTTCCCATCGCTTGTCTCCTGAGAGAATCATTTATACGGCACAGAGCCCGTTGATTTTTCTTCTTGTTTCAAGAGAGTCCAACCCCAAAACTTTTATCATCTCCGTCACTCTGTCAGTTCTCTCTTGTCGACCCAACACGTATCTGGCGGCCTTTCTTCGTACTCTTTCAATTTTTTTTATTAGCCCTAACTCGTGAGGGTCCCACACCGTGGTGAAATATTCAACAATAGGCCTTACAATGGTTGCGTAAGTCATGAATATACATAATGGATTTGAATGTTTGGCATTGTCGCCTAGGCTGCGCGTTGCCTAAATTTCCACATTTAGTTCAACCAATCCTTGGCGCTACTTAGAAAAAAGTCTTTTCAGTTGAGTCGTAAATGGCCGTTGGTGATTGTGTTAACGTGAGAAAGTGTTTAATTGCATCCAGCGTATGGTACTACATCTTTATCTGTTGCATTGTGATTACTGGTAAGTAAAACCGGTGAGACGTGTTTATTTACAATCTGTCGACTGAATTTTCGTTTTAACTGCCGTCTTTCATCAACTGGCGGCGCCACAATCCAAAAAGCTGTTTGTTTTCGAAATTCTAGACGACAGTGTTTGGCGACGAGTCAACAATCCATAATTTATATTCATGTTATAAGTCATGAATATATATATTATGGATTCAGATGTTTGGCATTGTTGCCTAGGCTACGTGTTACCTAAATTTCCACTTTTAGTTCACCCAGTCCTTGGCGCCACCTCGATTTGAGTCTTTTCTGTTGTTATTGTAAATAGACGTAGTTAATTGTTGCTAACGTGAGACTGTGCTGAATATTCATTAACGATCGAGGAGATATGAATTAATCGATGCTTAAAATATATCTTGCTATTTTTCTTATCTATAATTTACTTTTTAAATGCTAGAGAGGAAATAACTATTTCAGGAAATCAGTAAGAGGTTAATGAAACGTTCATCGTGTGCCGACTACTTTGTTTGCCAGAATCCGATTATAATTGGAATGCATTAACCCTGTTTTGCCTAAATAAAAAATTCAGAATACCTTATTTGTACAGAACTTGTTTCGTACTAGGCTGCAAAACAGGGTCTGCGTCTACGAGGATCCAAAATAGGAGACTTGGATTGAAAAATAAGAATCTGCTCATGGCGGCGGTAAGTGCATTCCTTTTACCTACACTGCAATGTGGCCATTGGGAACACTCATGAAATCTCCTCGCATTATTATTAAATTTCCGTAAAGCGATATTCACGAATTGCTAAGAAGTTGTGCATTTGTGTGATTAAATTTGGAGGGGTTAAATATATCTGTAGACCAGACGATATGAAAAAAGTGTATAATTACGTCCCGCGTGCAGTACTACATGTTTTATCCGCTACATTATGATTATTTGTAAGTAAAAACCAATTCATCCAAATAATAATTGGGGAAATATGAAATCCATGGCAAAACCGGTAAGACGTGTTTATTTACAATCTGTCGACTGTATTTACATTTGAACTTCCGTCTTTCATCACTAGGCGGCCCCAATTTCCAAAAATTTATTTGTGTACGGAATTCTAGACAACATTTTTTGGCAACGAGATACCAATCCATAATATATATTCATGGTATAAGTATATATGTATGGAGGAGTGAAGAGGGATGATTGGGAGGAGGGGAGAGGATTAGGTTGGTTAACAAAGCGAGGACACTACCGCAGCAAAGCGTGGAAACAACAACGTCAAATGTTCAAAGATAGGGGGAGAGGCACTGTAAATAGAGGGGACAATTTGTTGGGAATAAAATCGTTGAAAACCCTACGACCACATGTTTCAAATGCTGAAACAATTTCAAATTTTTCTTTAAAAAATCCAGTTGAACACCTTTGTCACAGAAATATAAAATAGAGGGATTAAACCTAGAGGAGTGATTCTACTCTAGCAGATAATTTGCAAACAGAGTGATAGTATGATTTGAACGACTACGTGTTTAAATGCTCAGTCATTCTTTTCTTAAATTTTCTGCCCTTCTGGTTGACATAAAAGCAGTTACATCCGGCTCTCTAAAAACTCGATCGGGAAGATTGGAAGAGGGTGAAATAAATTTATGAGACAAGCGGTTTAAATGCGCCAAAATCTCGTACCATTCTTGATTGTACTGCGTGACTCTTTAAAAACGTGCTCTCGAATATTTCAGGCGGTTCAAACACAACCCTCCAGGTCGCGCAGGGGAGACGTTTGTCGACAGTCGTCAATCATTATAGACTTTCCCCCGCCTCCTCACGATCTGTAAACAGATGTCGAATGTTTCCAGATCGTGAAGCGGGAAAAGTCTGTAATGATTGACGATGAAATAAGGATGTACAAAATGGATACATTGTACGCCTGATTAACGACTAAATAGGTAAGATTCACAGCTAATAAGGTTCACAACTGAATATTCGTGAGTGCTCGTCCAATCCTAAGATTGATCGACTATAGCCGTTAACCCTCCCTTTCTAATGCTAGTTCCCTTACCTCCTGGTATCTCTTCCCATGTATCAGGGATAGAAGGATTAACTTTGCAATTCCACGTTGTAAAAGGTTTATTTACTAGGTAAAGTTACTTAGGTAAATAAATCTTTTACAGTGCGGAATTGCAAAGTTAATCCTTCTATCCCTGATATCAAGGAATTCCACCGAGTGAGGTCTGAAACCATCATCTTCCTATGTACCTACTGTCTTCTTTATATGGTCCTTGTACCTCGAACCTTGAATTCCTGAGCGTGATGGATGGGTTGGGCAGTGAGCAATTGAGGCTTCGATTGGGTGAGGCTTGGGCAATGTTCGCTCATCGTCAGTTGACGTCATTGCCAGAGCCTGGCCATTCTAAGAAGCTCCTGCACATATCGATCGTATGATTTGACGAGCGCAAACATCTGTTTACAGATCGTGAGGAGGAGGGGAAAGTCTATAATGATTGCCAACCGTCGACAAACGCCTCCCCTAAGCGACCTGGGGGGGGGGGGGTTGTGTTTGAACCGCCTGAAATTTTCGAGAGCACGTTTTTAAAGAGTCACGCAGTTCAATCAAGAAGGGTACGAGATTTTGGCGCATTTAAACCGCCTGTTTCTAAAATTAATTTCACCCTCTTCCGATCTTCCCGATCGAGTTTTTAGAGAGCCGAATGTAACTGCTTTTATATCAACCAAAAGGACAGAAAATTTAAGACAAGAATGACTGAGCATTTAAATACGTAGTTGTTCAAATCATACTATAGAAACACAAATATTGTAAAAAATGTCACAGGCGTGACTGGCAGTTACACAAGGAAAACACAAAAAAGAAAAACTCACAGATATTATATGTGGACCCCAGAATTCAAGGGGTCTAAGTGACATTAAAAAAAAACAAGTTAGGTACAGGAATGGGATGTGAAACTATAAATCTTTTAGGTGGTAAAGGGATCCAAGTGATTTTCTTGACAGGTGATGATATCTAGGGTAATGCCTCTTAACTACTTAGTGGGTTGTACCAAACGTTTTCAACTTTGACTTAAGTTTTCTCAAAACTACTATTTTGTTACTTAGACCCCGTGACTTCTGGGGTCCTCATATATATTTCGGCGGACACAACCACCTTCGTTAGAAATAAGTAGGTACTATATAGTAAGGAGTAAGTAAGGATTCCCGGATATTCATGTGATTCCGAAGATTTCTCCACGGGTGCCACGACTCAAGTTAAGTCGCGCCACCCACGCCATGGAGATGTCATCCACATAGGCTATGAGAGAGAGATTTTCTCACTGCCAACATTTTTTCCTTGAAAACTCTGTTTGTCAAACTCTCGTTTTTTTCTACATTAATAGATTTAATAGAACTGGTGATAATCCATCAACGCTTCATCAACGCTCCATCTTCAACGCTGTTGCTGCTTTAAAACTTTCAGTAATTCTATCGTCTATCTTAACTTTAAGTTCCGAACCTTTTAGACATAATTCTACTGGGTCGATTAATTTCTTTGGTATTCCGAACTTATTTAAAGTTCTTATTGGACCATTTCTGTGTACGATATCATAAGCATTTTAGAAATCAACGAAGAGGATGTGAACGTTTATGCGTTCGTTAGATGTTCAAAATTTGTGCTTTCATTTCATCATCCATTCAATCACATTTCATTTGATTTCAACATCTACCTTTTTATGCGAGACTATCAGTTATAATCAGCCTCGCCCACAAACCAACCTACGTGCCAAGCCTGTCGGGACCGTAGCCATCGTCTGAGAAAAGAAATCACAGTTTTTGTCACGTACACAGCTGCTGGATCCAGATAATAATTTTGGAGAGTAAATGTTTCTTCTGGAACCACACTTTCCTCGTCAATCGGAGCCGAAAATAAGAGGCGGTGAAGCTCGCTCGTGACCAGTTGCTACGTGACCGTGCAAGGTTCCACTCCGGCAACGCCCATCATACGTCTGCCCCTCCTCAGTCGATTCATCGGGGCAGTTAAATCCGACGACCATTGAAGTAGTAATTAGCGGCCCACCCATTTCAGCGGAGTGGCTGCGTGATTCGACTTTTAATCACTTGTGGCTGTGAACTTCGGCAGCAGAGATCCGAGTGGGAAAAGTGCAGGACAAATATTTCACTCACCTGGGTTGACTTGCGTCTTAATACCTTTCATGCTCACGTACTCTTCTGCCACCGAATTACTTCCATTCCATTGGTTCTTTCCTCTTCCTTACTTCTCTTTGTATTTCTGTCCTTCAGTATATTTTATCTCCTTTCTTTTTCCCTCAAATTCCCTCAAATAAAATTAATCATATTGACACCGCAGTAAATTCTTCGGGATCACAAGAAAACCTTCCGTTTTGAAGGAGTTTCAAACTTACCGCGCGAAAAAAGTGAGTCAAGTTAAAAACTTAATTGGATATTTTTACTTAATTATTCACAATTTCAGTCGTATATTACTACACCATTATTGATGCATGATTGCATTCATGTGTCCTCTAGATGGCGAAATTAAAACGTGTAATTCGAATATGGTCTCTATTATGACTTGGGAACTATCTCGCTCAAACTACCTTAAATCCACGCTTGCTGCGATTTCCCTGACGTCAAGCCCTCAAGAAACATCTTTCATCAGCGATATATCTGCCAATTATTTTTGATTTACGCCAGGTCGAAGAGCCCATCTCCTTCCTCTGATCAAAGAATTTCCTCATATATCGCTCACATTCGGTTTCCTTATTCAGACATCAAACCGCGTTGCATTCTTCAAATAATATCTTCGACAACCTTTTCCCTGTCTCGTTCGCCGACCTCCCTCCTTTCTTCTTCCTATCGTTTCACGCCTCCTCCTTCGTCGCCGAGGAAACCACTCACGAACCGATGTTCTCATGTTTTTTTTTCATAAATCCATCCCTTAAACCCGTCCCTTGTAACGCGGACGACCCTCTCAAAACTCTCTCTGGAGGATGCCTTTATATAGGTTCTTTGATTCGCACCTCCTCGAAAATATCACGGAGCAGTCATCCTCTGCTCTTAGCAGTGCTTCACGATTTTAAAAATCGACTTTCAATCCGCTGTCCAAACCGCATTCTCCCACGCCGGACTCACCAGCAGCAAACCGTGTTCTTCTTACAACGACGGCGAATGCCGTGAAGGAAAATCCCGCTTTTGATCTCTCGATAAATATATTCATCCTGCGCAGGAATCCTCCTGTCAACTTCACAGTTCGGTGGTGAAGATTCCGAAAAATGATATGACCAGATGGAGAGCGCGTCCAAGGTAATATCGCCGGTGAGTGGAATGCTGTCAATTTGTAAACATGCCCGATGCCATAATGGTAACGCGACCAACTTTTTTACAGTGAAAAGGAGGACAATTTATTTGAAAAAAATGTCGTAAATAAAAGAAATATTTTATTCATTGCAACAATAATATAGGTACTATAATATTATATATGCACAATAACAACATTTGTAACATTATATTGTAATTGTGCTTACATGCCGGTTAATTATTATTTAAATGAGTACTTCTCCATTAAATTAATATATTTTGTCAATGTATCATCTTCTAACAATATATTGAAAATACGAGGGTAAGTCAATAAATAAGTCGAAAATGTCAGCATTTCATCATCAAAATCAGTCGTAAACATTTCATTGGGAACGCTTGGAACATCCACCGTACAGTCCCGACTTAGCCCCCCAGTGATTTTCATCTGCTTGGGCCCCTAAAAAATCATTTGGGTGGCCGTCATTTTGATACAGATGATGCTGTAATCTATGAGGTTACACGTTGGCTGCGACAGCAACCAAAGGACTTCTTTGCTGCTGGCTTTCAAGGACTTGTAAAGAGATGGGATGAGTGCCTGAATGTACAGGGTGAATATGTGGAAAAGTGAAATAATTGTCAGAAAGTTACTTTAATTATTTTTGCCTCAATTCAGTTTTGCGACTTATTTATTGACTCACCCTCGTATGTGAACAAAAAATATCCTTCACAATGAATTCTATGGCAAGTGCTGCAGCAAGAGTATAGCATTCAATCTCGATTTCTCGTTTGTCCAAAAATCATTGGCAATCGAAAAAACTCTTTGAGCTACTAGATTTGTGTCAGAGCTAATAAAGGAAAACCTTCAGTAGACTCACGGCACAGTTTAAGTAGACTGTGTCGTGAGTCTACTGCGTGCGTAAGCGCCGTGTCGCGTTTAGGTAAGAAGTAAAGAAAGCCACTTGCGCGCGGCGCGCTCTCTTAAGGTCTCTCTCTCGTTCGGAGCGCATGCGTCTCATAATCGCGACTTGTACCGCACTGTACCGAGCCTTGAGATATCGTCATGTCAAATTCAAATACCTGCGTCACATAACACGCAGCAGATGAGTCTTCGAACACCTAAAAGGATGACATGTGGGAGGACACTTTTCGAGGCAGGACAGAACTTACAAAAGAAGGACTGTCCTCCCTAAAGGAGGACGATTGGTCACCTTAATAATGGTGGCCTTTGGTTACATGTACTCATTACCCTGCAAGTCACCACAAGGGCGTTTAGCAGGGGGGTGACCTATCACAAAATCGATCTACAATGAAAAAATTTACTTTCACCAACAAGCACCACAGTATCGGAATATTACAAATGCTACAGAAACTGCTAAAATAATCTACAATGTAACTATGTAAACGTGATATAAGAGTCACGCAGGGAACATGCAAAACATGGTGTTAGCACAACTCGGCAGATTTAGAAGCATGCATTAGGGTGCATATGAATTAATCAGCTACCATACCTCTCAGCTAACCTATTTCAAAGTCTCAACGTAGTCATTATGGTCTCTTATCGATAGCGGGAAAAACGACATTTTAAACCTTTCTGTTCTACAATCAACCGTTCTGTTCTACAATCAAATTTCTCTTCTACAATCAAATTTTTAAATTAGACAAGTGTTGAAAAATTTTAGCCCTACGTTTTATTCTATCCAAAATCAGTATATTTCTACTGCGGTGCCATCTTGGATGAACAATTATTTGTCATTTCCCGTGCCTTTAAAATCCTTCCGTTTACTTGAGGAGGCTCTACTCCGACTGCGTAAACCAAAACAGATACTGAATTCCTCCCTCTTGTTAGAATCATTCACAAATACTGCTGTCATTGATTTAATGACTTAGCAATACTGCAGCAAAATTTTAAGTTCAAGATGTGCGAATAGGTCGACTAGTGCATTTTCAGCTAACACTTTTTCCAGAACATGGAGGCGTCTCTGTCTCCATTTATTCCTAACTTATGCAAGCTAACTACAATTAACACTAAGCTTCACAATTCTTTGAAAGAAAAGAAGACTATGCCTAAATTTCTTTGCTGTTCAATTCCTTGGTATAACTCGCTTCTATTAAATACTTTTTATCGATAATGGCATTTATAACAGGTAGAAAAATGCTGTGTACCCCGAGTTTCTCCCATTCTTGCGTAGAACTGTGGGTAATTTCAAATTATTTTGCAAAAAAATTGACGCGAAGAGGAAAGAAATTTTGCCCAAGTCATGGGTAAAACTCAAATTTTAGTGACAAGTCTCCCAATACGTGGGTCTGTTTCACCATCGCTCAGAATGCCACTTCTGATTTCCAAGTATGTAAATTGCCAATCGCTAATTCAGTTTCGCAATCGAATTATTGCTCATGTTCAAAAATTGTCGTTCATTACTCATCTCGTCTGAGCTCTCTTTACTGTCGTCTTTAGCAAATTGAGGAAGGGAAATAACGGAGGCTACAAAAAATAATTGTACATAGTAAATCTTTTTATTCGCTAAAGATAAGCAGCCAAAATGAACACGATAAACAGACATCAAACATTACAAAAATGTAATGTGTATTGCCTTACCAGAAACAGTGAAGTCTAAGTCCTCAGGATCATCCTCCAGTTCTCCTTCAGTCCTAGAATCTAAAATGGTTTCCTCTAAAATTTCCTCAATTTCATCAAGGACGTCAGCAATATTTACGTAATAAAAACGTTTAGAAATAAAAATCACTAACAGGGAGACCGCAAACAAACGTGAGGAGCAGTCAGGAAGAGCTGAAGGCACTTGGAACCTCCACCACGAATTTCTTCACCAAAAAGTTCATCATGAAGTCTAATGGTGGCGGCGCCATACCGATATGGAATCAGATGGAGAAAAACTGCCTAAAGCGCGATTGAGTATAAACCTCCTGCGAGAAAAACTCGCTGGAGGTTTATGCTCGTATTCATATTCGTATTCATAGGGGTTACCTGGGTATCCCCTAGCCAGGTAACACCCAGGGGTCCCCTAAACTGAGCGATTCATAATCCTTACTGGGTAACACCTAGCCAGGGGACGCCTGGATAAGAGATTTGGCAGCAATCCCGCGGAAAAATACACATGAACGATTGCGCCGAATGATTCTCGATGTTTTTGATGCTCATTTTTTAACGTTACCAAGGACGCTATAAACAATAATATACTATACTGTTTCACGAGGTTGATGAAAAACGATTGAAGGAATATGAGAGAATATTTATGATATTACTTAAATATTTATGTAATATGAATGGGTGAGGAATATGAGGATGGATCAATAAGTACTTATAATATATAAGTATTTGTAAACAAAAGACGTTACTATGGAAAGTTGTTGATTTTATCGTGTACTGCCATTAGTACAGTAGCATCAATTCGTCCCACGCGTGGGCTGCAGTACTACATTAGGGGAGCTTTGGGTAAGCTTCATGCCTTACTGAGGAAATCTAATGCCTGTGGGGGGGTTAGGGGACGGCAGTCCCCTGGGTAACGACTATGAATGCCATTTCTGAACCAAGGGGTTCCCTCACACCTGGGGGACACCCAGGTAACGATTATGAATACGGCCCTAATAATGGTTCAGTTGGAGTCTCTGGGCGAGATACTAGAGCTCAAGTGGGACTCGGGCTTGGGTTCCAAGGTGCTTAAGTATTCAAGGATTAGGTACGTAAGACGGTTCTGTGGGTGAGAGGGTTGGAATCATCTTAAATTGTCTTATGTAGGGGGGGACAATGGGGTCTGAAACCAATTGACGCAAGACTTTTGTCCTTTCTTGAAAAATTGTACCATTCCCGAATTAAATTTAGCAGCGACATGGAGCATCCGCTCGTTAATGGCGTATTTTCTGTGATCTCACCGATATATCAATGTTCGTATAGTGTCGATACAAATATCTAACGTCTTACGTAAGACTGTGAGGGAGGGGGGAGGGGTTGGAAAAATCTTACATTGTCCTACAAAGGGGGAGAGGGGTGGGTGAAAATAGCCTAAATCATATTACGTTATACTTGAACGGCCCCAAACTAATAAGATCAGGCGTCACTAATTTTGTAGTCAGATAAACGTTACTCCTGAAAATTATCAGATTTTTAGTTGAACTGTAGCTAAAATTTATATTTTCCCGCCAAAGTTTTGTAAAAGTCGCGAGAACTAGGAATTAGTCGCCTGCTTGACAGAACTGTAGGTATATTGTGCTTTGGATATGCAAAATCTACCCTGTTCTTCGTGGCATTCTCTGTCGACGCCAACCTTTCTGTGCACTGTCCAGTATCCTTTTGTAAGCTCATTACCATCTCCAGCATTCAGTTTCGTCACCATGTTTCAGAGTACTCAAACGCTTCGTCGAGCAATCGAAAAGTCTGAATTGCATGTTTTTTCAATAATCATTCTCTACTTCCTCATTTTTTTTGTTGTGTTTCTGGCGACTTTTCACATTGCTCTCGTCATTTGGAACTTTCTTATCTTAACGGCTTTGGGCATTTCCGCTGGCTCCAAATGCCTTGACGACTTTCCTTTAGATCCTCTTCGTGAAATCAGTTTTTCCGCCTTTAATTAAAAAAAACACTAACCATTCATCATACTCTTGGCTCGACCCCATTGCTAAAAAATTCTCCGTCCGGATACCGAGAGTGATTTTCCGAAGGCATCAGGAAAAGTTTTTTTTTTAAATGGCCCGCTCACTCGCTTTTGTTATTATTTTAGCCATTCAGGTAAGGAAAACATGTTATTGTTCCCTAATGGTTAGAAACAGTTAATAATATTTGTAGTCTTGAGCCACTGGCTTAATATTCATGCGAAATGGCCCTCATTTTCGTCAGTAACAGAGTTACAAGCAGCTTAGATATAAAAATATCCTATGATAGAAAATCCGCTGAAAAAAATAGTCGATTCCGCTTTCATGGGCCACCGGTTATTTGGAGCAGGCCTTTTCTCTTAAGGTGACGCGTCACACCTGCTCGACCGGTCGAATTTGTGATGATTTCCGACCCCAGATTTTTTGTTAAAGTCTTACATTATCCACTTGAAATTTTTATAGTATAAAGAATAGACCTTTGCCAAGAGAGACTCGTACCTGAAATATACAAAAAATGATCCCGGAGCATAATTAAACCATCGGGAAAACGGCAAGATGTGGGGTATATTTTTACAAAAACTGTTATTATAATTGACATATCTGAAACTAATGGAGATGTATCAATCCCTCTTCTATCGTAATGCTCAGTAACAACCGTCACGGTTGTAAGATAGAATCTGTAATTGGTATCTTTTGACAAGCTATCTGAATGGTTTTCGGCCGTGATGTGCTCGGACCGTGACGCAATTAGTTCAGTCTTCCCTCACAGATCTTATATCAGCGCTGCCTGTACTTACGTGCCGAAGCCTTGGCTACAACTTCCCGACGATTGTTGTCTTGTGCGAGAGTTATCCTGGTGTAAGAGACTCCTGGAGCCAAAACGCCTCGATCGGGTGCAAGTGACGCCATCTTGTGAATTTTCGACAGAACTTTTCCTTACCGAAAGGTATGATGCGTCCTCTTAAGGCCGCTGTACACGGTACATTTTATTACACAAAATAATGTATCATGGATTGTACAAGATAATGAATGGAATTACAGCAGGTTCTATTTCCCGTTCAGTCATTCAGTCACTCATACAATTTGCCACTTTACACGGTACAATTCTCCTTCTGAAAGAATTCACACATTTGTTTGAACAATAAAATGTACCGAGTAAAGCGACTTTTGTATGTCGTGAATTGCCCTGAGGTGGGATTGCATGAAACGAATGCAAAATCCTGCTGCGTCCCGCGGTTTCCCCGATGATGAGGGAAATAACTTTCAATAAGACATGCAGAATTGTCTTGCAAGAAAAATATTTATAGTTTGATTACCTACAATTACAGCTTAATGCAACATGCGTGTGAAACTATATTTCTTGCCTTTTTTTACTATCATTTATTATTAAAACAATTTTTTTATTCGGCCTTTATTATTTTATTTCAACGAATATACTAATATAATTTCGTGACGCTTTACGATAAATGCGGCCGCCGAATAATGTGTTTGGATGGATCAGGGTTTTATGTATAGATTTGCGAGAAACTTTTCATGCGCATACTAACATCTACATCTAGGAAATACCGTGCAAGCCGCCACTAGGGTGTGTGGCACGGGGTGATTCCACACCAGGCGTGATGCCCTCATCCTTGAGGAAATTAGAACCACTTACGTTCCTCCGGATGCCCGGCGAAGGCCAAAAGAAATCAGGACAACAGTGCGCGGTCAGACCAGAAACTAGTTGAGTGCTACGTGGATAAATATGCTACCATGCAGTATATTACTTATGATACAACTACTGGTTAGTATTATCAGTGCGACAGGTAAATAACACTACAAAATACTAACTCATACAAGAGTATATTATCCCGGAAATAACATGCGAGGTTAGTAGTTAATAATAATCTTAAGATATTTAGCACAAGTTGAAAAACCTATGTGACCTAGTCAGAGTCAAAGTATCCTAGGACTGATCTATCGCAACTATTATGATCCCTTATTGTACGTGGAAAAAAAAATGATATTTTAAATCTACCAAGGCTATTCTATCCTATCTCTCCATCCCTAATCTCCTGAATTGTAGACTCACCGCTGACAACATTTTTTTATACTAGGGCAAGTCAATAAATAAGTCGCAAACGTCATAATTTCATCATCAAAACCAGTCGTAAACATTTCATTGGGAACGCTTGGAACATCCACCGTACAGTCCCGACTTAGCCCCCCAGTGGTTTTCATCTGTTTGGGCCCCTAAAAAAATCATTTGGGTGGCCGTCATTTTGATACAGATGATGCTGTAATCTATAAGGTTACACGTCGGCTGCGACAGCAACCGAAGGACTTCTTTGCTGCTGGCTTTCAAGGACTTGTAAAGAGATGGGATGAGTGCCTGAATGTACAGGGTGAACATGTGGAAAAGTGAAATAAATGTCAGAAAGTTACTTTAATTATTTTTACCTCAATTCAGTTTTGCGACTTATTTATTGACTCACCCTCGTAATATTCCAAATTCCACCATCGACTGCCCTGAATTGCTCTCCTTTATCAATTTCAAAGTTCCATCCCGCCCCACCCGTTCTCACCCTTTATTCCACTTGCCCATTCCCAGACCTTCGATCACCAAACGTTCTCTTTTCTTCCGCCTCTCCTCTCCATTGCATTCCCTCCCTTCCCCCATCGTTCCTTTAGCACTTTCATCTAACTCCTTTATAAGCCTTTCTCTTTCGTATCTTTCACCTAAGTAGTTATTCCCCTATGTTTCTTTTTTTTATATTTCCAACATTTCTGCTTGTGTCCTGTTGTAAAATTTGCTGTTCTTAAGTTTGTGTATTGCTACATGGATGGCCCCTATAGAATGGCACCCTTGCTGTATGTGGTTTTTTGTCTGTAAATTAATAAATAAACTGTCAGTTGGTCAGTCTATTTCCTTAATCTTATAACTTGCTAGCGGACCCGAGAGACGTTGTCCTGCCCAAACTTTGGCTTGCCAGCTATTAGCGGTTTCAGCAAACGTTTTTTCGATTTTCGAATTTCCGAAAAAATACATACTATGTGACATTTGACATTGAGGTTGACATTACAATCTTTTCATTTCGTCAAAACAACGCCAAGCTACGACAAAATGCGACGACTTGCGCACGTAATGATGGCGTACGTCAAATACCACAGAATTCGACATCAGCGCCACCTATGGTACACAATCATAACTATATTTTTTCTCAGATGGTCAATTATTCATGAACTTCTCAGAAGGTTTTAACGGTCTATTATGCATAAACTTATGATTTTTTTTTCATTTTAAAATATATTGGGGGGGGTGAAATTTTGGGGTTATATTTTCTGAAATGCGAAAAATCTTTTTAAAAAAATATGAAAAAAATGTCTTCACAAAATATTCCCTGGAACCCGATCGCAGTGCCTCCTAACGGGTCCAATTGTGAATATTAGCCATCCAGGGACCCACTCAAACCCACACAAAAAATTTCATCAAAATTGGTTTAGCCGTTTAGGAGGAGTTCAGTAACATACACACGTACAGAAGAATTATATATATATATATATATATATATATATATATATATATATATATATAATATAAAATATATATATATCCACTCAACGAAAAACACGTGTAGTGCACAGATATTATAAAAAAAGGTGTCACAGGCGTGACTGGCAGATACACATAGAACACAATAAAATAAAAACTCACAGATATTTTTATATATTCGGTGGACACAACCGCCTTCCTCAGAAATACCTTCTTCAGTACCTTCTTATTTCTGAGGAAGGCGGTTGTGTCCGCCGAATATATAAAAATATCTGTGAGTTTTTCTTTTATTGTGTTCTATGTGTAACTGCCAGTCACGCCTGTGACACCTTTTATATATATATATAAATACGTTGATGGATTGGAGTCAGCCATGCGGCGATGAACACACGATGTGGATAGGATGGAGGAGATAGACACACAAAAAAAAAAGTTAGTGTGATCGTCTCTTTTTTTGTGTGTCTATCTCCACCATCCTATCCACATCGTGTGTGTATATATATATATATATATATATATATATATATATATATATATATATATATATATATACATACATATATATATATATATATATATACACATATACATATATATATTAGTGATATGTACAAATAAAAGTGAAAAAAATTGCTTGTTACCGATTTGGTATCTTTGCGATCGAAAGATATTTAATCCTCAGCCTTAAGGCAGTTGTCACATATTTATAAACAATTCTATGACATGAGCATGGATTTTTTTCTTAAAGCGAAAACATGCCTTTCACGTTAATACAATAGTTCCCATAAAATATCACCGCATCATGCCGAATACGAAGCATGAATTTATGTGTGGGTTTTTGGTTGTATTTGGAATTCCGCGCCGAAAAAACCGAAGTCATTAAAATGTATAATGGTAGTTTGAGCGAGGTAGATCCCTAGTCATAATAGAGACCATATTCGAATGATACTTTTTATTTTCATTAATATGAGTGATGATCTACATGAATTTGAAATATATAAGGGAAGTTAAGCGAGAGACAAACGAATGGTTGCTATGCACATAAATTATGTTCGTTTATTTCGTAAATTCTTTGGTGTTATTTATATATATATTTTATTTGGTGCTAATTTTTTGGTAGTGTTAAATGAATACACGACTGAAAAAATATAAAAGGCACCTGTTCATAAGCCACGGATGGCTTAGCAAGACCATGAAGTTTTAAAGTTGATTAAATTGCGTGCTTTTTACAAGGTTTATATTACATTTCTTTTATATGAGTATGCTTTGATATTTTAGGTATTGAATTTGTATTAGGTATTGACTCCCTTTGGAGTGCATACACGCAACCATTTCCCATATAAAAGGGCCGGTATTTTTTTCGCAAATATCTCGGAAAATAATGTGGTAAGGGGTTGAATTTTTGGTGTCATTGGAGGGATGAGATATATTTCTTTTAAGGCCTGGTTACACGATACATTAACCCGTACGTGTTCATGTACAAGTTCATGAACGAATGCATGAACCAAATAGGACAGATTCTATTTCCTTGTTCACGCGTTCATGCATTCGTACCAGTTGGTGTACCCTTTGTCCGGTTGTGTTGCTTTGATCACGCTCTTTTTGAGCTGCTTCTCCCAGAAGTTGGGCCCATTTGTGTGTGTGAGTGAGTGATTTCGTGTGCTTGTGAGTGTGCTTGCATAAATAACCGGGCATCCTTAGCGGGGTCTTATTACCTCTGTGAAGGATCCCAGGTTATAACCCAAACATCCTTAGCGGTGTCCCATTAGCCCTTGCAAATGCTCCTATTTGGGTTGTGTGTGTGCGTCTGTGTTTGGTCCCTGGCGAGGAAGTTACATTCCCGTAAACCATCACAGGGGGGTATTCTTGGTTGAGAGGCTGTGGTTGGTCTCTGCTGTGGTTTCCCAGCATACCAACACAGTAAGTTTGTTGTTTGTCGACGAAGGGTGCCAATTGTTTACGGCTTTTGGAGATTTCTCTGTTTTATTTCAGTTGGTGTGGTTACACGATCAATTTTCGCGCTCATTCACGCGTTCATGCATTCGTACATTAACTCGTACGGGTTAATGTATCGCGTTACCAGGGGTTTAAATGAGACGAAACTCATTGATTTCTTGGAGAAATGAATTTTCGCTCAAACTTTCTTAATTGAGAAGAAAATTTTGCTGCATGAATCTCTCATCAATCGTTTCAACTTGTACTTCCAACTTCCAACACAGAATTGATATGCTAAAGTGAAGAGTGGTCCAAGAATTTTTTTTTTCGGCTTGCTTGAAAAGTTGTTGAAACTTCCACCTAATGACTCTAAATTTTCGCTCCGACCATCTTATTTGGGGTAAAGTTTGTTGCTCCGCGACGTCACCACGGTGGGTGTTTAAACTACTCGCATCCTCTGTGATCTTACACCTGAGTCATGTTTTTGGGCTATATTGATTAGCTCTCAATCGAAAATTTAATTTGGTCAGGTTTTTTTCTGTGGTGAGCTAAACCAGTCCGGCGACTTGGGAGAGAATCAATCAAATTCATTAATTAATAAATGGACATGTATCATGCACTCCCATTCATCAAAGCCATCAAGATGAAATTGGGTCCCGTTTCCACTATAAATCTACTCTTTGATTTACAACGCTGGGTATTATTTAAAAAATAGGTAAAGAAATGATCCAAATCCAATTATTACGCATAATTTTATATCGTATTATTTTTATTTAATAGACTTGATAATTAACCCCAAAAACGAGTTTAGATAAATGCCCGGGGCCTTATCTCAAGTCTCAACGTCATAAAATCTTCATATATAGTTAAATACCTTGAAATAAACTTAACTTATGATTAATCATGGGGAACATACACACAAAACATATGCGGCACAGTTTTAAAAAAATTAGGTTTTGTTAAGCGTATAATAGGAAGGTCCTCGGATGAAAATTAAAAGAGAGATGCCTCTTCACTCTGGTTAGGCCACATTTCGAATACGCCGTGAGCATTTTGGACCCTGGTCATAAATATTTAATTTTAAAATTAATAAAACCAATAAAATTTGCGCGATTCGTTAAAAACTTCTACGACCAAACATTAGTGTTTCACAACTTTTAGGGGGATTAAGGTGGGAGCCCCTAGAGACTCGGAGGCTACAGGCTTGGCTTAGCTTGCTTGAGAAATTCAGAACTGATATTTTTCAGAGCGGCATAGAGAATATTATCCTGACGCCTCACTTCATCTCTAGGTCTGACAGACGCGATAAAATAAGAGAGATACACTGCCGAACAGATAGGTACAAGAACTCGTTCTTTCCGCGCACAATGAACGATCACGATAACAAGTGAGCTCCAATGGTTACACTCCCATGATACGCATCACCTCCCAAAGCTTTATTCCTTGCATATCAGCACGGCTAATGTCCTAACACCCCCTGCCACACTCCCATGCGACGGCTCGCAGGGTAGTATGTGGATGAAGTGTCGTAAAAATAGATTAGAGCCGTCAGCTACGCATCATATTTTACGGAAATTCCCTGTGAGTACTTCGTTGTTAGAGCTTTCGAAATTCCTCCATTTTCAATCCCTCTTCTCAAACAAATCTGCTTTCATTTCTCCATCACTAATGTCTCCTTATCATTATTGTGTACTGATTGTCGTCCACTAGGCTGTAATTGGAATGGCTTGGTGGAAAATACTTTCCTGACTGCGGAAATCAATTTTACGTGCTGCGCGAACAATTTTCCCAATGCTGAGAGGCAGCAGTCTCGGCAGAAGGCGTTGATGGCGCGGGTCATGAAATTTCAGTCCGGTATCAACATTCACACGCGAGTCGGAAATTCACGGAATTTCCCGAGGTACTGCGTTGTGGATGGCAACGGGAAACCACCACATTTGTCTCCCTGGAAGATGTAGCCCTGCATACAAGTTATGTCTGACTTTAAAATAATGAAGAATGGGTTGGTAAAGCAAATAACTGAAGGGAGTGCAAAAGATAAATGCATAGGACAAATGAAGAAGAAAGTGCGTAATATAACTCCCAGGAAGTGAACAAACTAGCATTAGACAGGGAAGGGTAGAGGGCTGAAGGAAACCAACCTTAGTATTGTACAAACAAAGGCTATTATGTTTCAATGCCACCTCTAGTTGACCTATTCCAATTGACAAACACCTTATTATCACTTCTTTCTGCATATTTTTATGCGTCTACCATAACTTAAGGTAGTCAGAGCGAGATATTTCCCTAGTCATAATAGAGACCATATTCGAATTATACGTTTTGATGTCACCAGCTGTAGGACACATGAATTAAATATTGCATTATTAATGGTGCAATAATATAGGTTTATATGACGGAAATGGTAAGTAATTAAATGAAAATATCTAAATAAGTCTTTAGCTTGACTCATTTTTTTCGCGCGATGCGTTTGAAACTCCTTCAAAACGGAAGATTTTTTGTGATACCCAAGTACCTATTGCGGTGACAATATGACTTAATGTCAAATGTAGTTGAGATAGCATACAAACTACACGCTATTAGTTCTTCTCCAACATCTAACTGTTAAAAATTCCTCATTTTGTAAAAAATGTTTCTCTGGAGTGCATACACGTACCATTTCCCATTGATAAAAGGGCTGGTATTTTTGCAGGAAATATCTCCGATAGTAATGTGGTAAGGGGTTGAATATATTGGTGTTAATAGAAGGGTGAGGTATTTTTCTTTAAACGAGATCAAATTAATTGATTTCTTGGTAAAATGATATTTCTCTCATACTAACTTAAGCCCTCTACTCCCGTACAAAAATTCTGGTTCGCTCGATGTAGCGCAAGGAACTTAAGCCAGCTAAATTTTCGAGGAAATCTTCTCTGTCGTGGATTTTATGAGCTTTAAAGGAACAAGATTTTTTTCTCACCCTTAAAAGCATACTACATCAGGACTTCAGGAGTCAGTCGCTTTGTGCGCACTGTGCTCACGAACAAAAGGGCAACGCCACACTTTCCAATCCATAACGTCCTTTTCAGTCAAATTTCGAGGATAACGTGGGATAGCCACAAGTTTTACCTTTCACGATGTCACCCGAAAAAAAATACGTTAATGCGTGAATTTGAAAGAGGAAAAAATAATCCACCTTCCACGAAGGGGAAAAAATTCGTCCTTTCCTCTGTTGAATGTTTCGCATTTACGCTCACTTGCAAGGGTTATGCCGAGGAAAGGCCAGCTCACACCTATCCTCACGCCTCCGTCCGGCTTCCGTCCGCTTCATACCGATTTTTTCCGAGGGGTAAGCATACTACGCCGTCCGCCAAAAGCGGACGACAATGGACTTCTGCCCTCAGCGTTCGGGAGGAGACGGACGGAAGCCAGCGCATACTATTCCTCCCGGCCTCCGTCCGCCTCCGACCACATGCCCGCATCTGCCAAATTTTCTCGACCGAAAATTCCGGGCGGAGCGGACGGAAGCCGGGAGGAAAAGTATATGCCAACTCGCAGAATAAAGGCTGGGACACAATCAACGTGTACGCGTAACGTGAGCCGATAACGGGAATACGCGGAAAGATGGCTGACGGGAAAGTGTAGCGAACGGACACAATCAACGTGTACGGGGAGTACGTGTACGCGAGAGATGGGCAACTTCCATCTCTTCCCGTGTCCCGTACACGGAAAACCAATCAGAATAGCCCTGAGAATCCGGGAATGGGAGCCATCTGTCGACAGATACATCCAACTGTTGAAGATTGCTCTTGGCGAAGACAACTTATTTACTTCCACACTTGTTTACTCCTGATCTCTTAGCTGCGCCTGCGTTAGTCGATTGTTACTCCGGGCCGCGTTAACGTCGATTGTGACCGCTGACTTGCGTTTTCCGTCTCCCGTGGTCCCGTTTACGTCTCGCGTCACACGTACACGTTGATTGTGTCCCAGTCTTAACCCGTATTTCAATTAGCCATACCTTTTGGGAGGGAGGAAGTGGACGGAGGCGGGAGGATAAGTGCGCGTTGGGCTTAATACTGCTGCTATCTCTCTCTATCCACAAAATTCCTCTTCTTAGATATCTCTCAAAAACTTTGCCGTAGTCTTACATCAAAGCATCTTCTTATTAAAGCTTTTGGTGTTGTATTAAAATGTATACGAAATTATATCGAGACGTTTTTTTCCGAAGGTTGGTCTCGACGTGACACCTTGATATTTGTTAGAAAAAATCTTTATAAAAAGAAGTGTAATATATAAGAAATTTATTCATGCGTAATCGAATGTTTACAAAATATATGTCACGTGACTTATGGCTGCGTGTGAAAATGGCATTAAACTGACAAAAATATTTTGGTATGATGCAATTCTCTTTTCATTTTATCAATATTAATATTGATGAGTACCACTAAAGAGAATATCTGTCCGCAAACCTTTGCAAAAAAACCAGCATCTGAAGAAAAATCGCTCCAATCAACTTGAAGAGCGTTACCGGAGCCGCGTTTGGAATCCAAGCCCTTGAAATGGAAAATCAGTCTTAAACAGTCGATACACGGTCGAGCATGCTCGACTCGAGAGAAAGTGCCTCGAGATAACATTCTCGTCGTTGCCCATACACGTCCCAACCGAATGGACGAGCTTCAGTCTATACTCTGCAGCCATAAGCCTTACACATCGTCGTGGATATCAAAACGACGTAAGGGATTTCGGGTGATTTCTAGTGGAAGGATGAACATGCGAAAATAAACAAACGACGAAGTGTGTTGCGAAAAACTGGCTCTAATAGCGCAAGCATTTGGTCGCGTGAGTCTTTTAAAAAGGAATGGCTGCCAGAGAACATCAGGATTACAGGAACTATCTACGAATGACCAATGAATCTTTTTAAGAGCTCTTGAATAGTGTTTCGTATGAAATGAGAAAGAAGACTCCTCCTTTTCCTTTTGTATGGGAGTAAATTTGCTCTTGTCCTAACATTTATTTGAGTACTCCTTGCTCCTAGCATTTCAAAGAGCCCTGTGATTTTGTATAATGTTCGAGCTACCACAACAACCTTTGCTCTTTCTTGGTGAAGCGCTGCCTGCCATATTATTATCGTTCGTTATCACTTTGCTCATTCTTGTAGCAATTAGTATTAGGGCTCGATGGAACATTCTGCTTATTGCTTTTTCATTTTAATTTTTAATTGCTACCATTTAAAGTTTTTGTTGCTATCATTCCATTTTAAAAGTATTATTTCGTCCAATCGCACTGCATCAGATAACTTTCTCCAACTTTAGATTACCTCGCTTTCCCATCTTCCACTAAAAAAGGTACGGTTTTCTCCCGAAGGAAAAAACGTCCAAAGAAGAACGTTTAAAATGCGTGTTTTTTAATGATTATGTGAAGATCAACCGCCCAGAAGAATTCTGTGTGCACCATAGTGTTTGAAATCTGCTCGCACTATATATATAGTATTGGAAGGGAAAATTAATAGGGAGAATTATCGAGGAAGACCTGGGATGGAATATACCCTGAAAATCATGCGTGATGTCGAAGATATTGCTTGTGTGGAAATGAAACTGTTTGCATGAGATGACAGTGGTCTGTAGAGCTGCACAGCAAATCAACCTTCGGATTAATGAAACCTGCTGATATAACTAATAACTGCAGGTTGGACTTTGTGAAACCTCTCCATACTTAACGGATATTAAAATACACTTTGTATAGGCTCACTAGATGGGTTTATTGAGAACGACCATGGTTTCGTCACATAATGACATCTTCACCTGAAGATGCGCAGATTTTCTTTGTGTTTTATTAATTTTTTAAATTAAATATTTATGACCAGGGTCCCAAATGCTCACGGCGTATTCGAAATGTGGTCTAACTAGAGTGAAGAAGCATCTCTATTTCAATTTTCATCCGAGGACCTTCCTATTATACGCTTAACAAAACCTAATTTTTTTAATGCTGTGCCGCATATGTTTTGTGTGTATGTTCCCCATGATTAATCATGAATTTAGTTAATTTCAAGGTATTTAACTATATCTGAAGATTTAATGATGTTCAGACTTGGGATAGTGCCCCGGGAATTTATCTAAACTCGTTTTTGAGTTTATTATCAAGTCTATTAAATAAAAATAATACGATATAAAATAATGCGTGATACTTGGAGTTGGATAATTTCTTTTCCTTTGGATAAAAAAATGATAATGTCGAATAGAGTTTTTAAGTTTATTGGAGGTCCAAGGGGGGGTTTCCCACGAGAAAAATATCGTGTGTCATTTAGACCCCCAAGAAACTTAAAAATAACTCTATTCGACAAGAGCTAAGACCCGTTGAATCCTAAGAAGAGAATTGGCATATATGCCTTTAAGTGTGGTGACTGCCAAGGAGTATATGTGGGAGAAACTGCCCGTAACTTTAATGTAAGAGTCAAAGAACACCAGCTAGCCTATTTTAATAATTGTGAACTTAAGAGCAATTTTGCGAAACACCTTTTAAACCATGACCACCACAGTGATTTTATTCTTGATATTTTATGTTTCGCAACCCATAGACGTGTGCTTGACTCACTTGAGCAGCTGAAAATTTTAAAGACATTGTATGACCCTGACTCTAAGATTTTAAATGAGTATTTGTACCCGTTCTCATCTCCCATCCTCAAAGTGTATTTCAATTTCCGTTAAACGCCTGTTGATAATGACCTATTATGTCCTCCCTTCTTCTCAGGTGAATCTGTCCTCAGAGAGGTTTCAACTAAACTGCTCCCTCCATGCTCTTTCTATCCTGTGGGCCCTCCTTCAGATCTTCGTAACTCCTTTCATTCATAATATCAGTCAACATATTATTTCTTCGTCTTCCTCTCCCTCTCTTTCCCTCGATCCTTCCTTCTAATACTCTTTTCAGCAGGCAGTCCTTTCTCAGGACGTGCCCCATCCCCAGTTCCCCTTTCTTTTTTCTCTTTCTTACCCAAAATGGGAACAAACTTCGGTCAATTAAGCCGGTCGTATCAGTGTGGCCCTCCTCTGTCCAAAGATCCCGCAGGGAAGAAGTCGCGATCACACGCCTGAGGATAGGGCACTGTGCCCTCGCTCACTCTTTCCTCTTCACCGAGGAAAAGATTCCTCCTCAGTGTGATCGATGCGACTCTCCCTTGACTGTGAGGCACCTCCTGACAGAATGTGATATGCACCGTGCAGTGCGCGAGAGGCTGAATATCAGAGGAGATCTAGGACAAGTCCTAGGAGACGACCCTGACTGTGTCGGTCGCATAATCCTATTCTTAAAAGAAACCGGGCTCTTAAAATCTATTTGACCTAAATTTCTCTTGAAAAAACCCTTAATAATTTTTTGAATTATTTACTTATATATCTTATGCTCGTATTTGATTGGCTGATCTTTAAATAATAGATAAAAAATTAGGCGGTTTGGTGTGCGAATGACCTTAGTTGTCGAAACACCCAATAAACTAAAATACTACTACTCTTTCTTACTGTTCTTAAAATATTTCTTTTCTCATTCATCCTTACCAGCACTTCCTTTTTGCTCACTTTATCTCTCCATTTTAATTTTTCCATTCTTTTTCGCAGCCAAATTTTGAAACCCTAATTGATACGTCTCCTCTTTCCTCTTGAATCTTCATGTTTCGGCTCCATAAAGCGCAGCACTCCAAATAAAACATTTAGCAAATCTTTTCCTTGAGCCTATGTTTATTGCTTTGGCTGAAAGTAGTTGGTTGACTTTACCGAAGGCTGCCTTTCCCTGTGGTGTATTCTACTTCTTATTTCCCCCGTACAGCTTCGATTCCCTGTTACAACACTTTCGAGGTATCTTAAGGATAGTATATGTTCTAGCCTTTTTCCGTGAACGGTGACATTTAGAACTCCTTTCTTTTTTCCTGCCTTCGTCACTTTAGTTTTCCCAACGTTCCTCCCCTTAAAGGTAGTTTGAGCGAAAATTTTAAATAAAAAAAAAATGTAATTAGAATTTGATGAATTTCACCACATCTCAAAGAAAAAAATTGTCATCTTTCAACTGGAATCACCACTTACGAGACTACTTTTTGAGCCATTACCCTATTTCCTCCTGACTGTCCATGGTTCGTGTCCTCCCTAAGCATTCTTAAATCAATTTCCTTCCAAGTACAGCCGCATCTTACCAAGCACTCCTTCATGTATGCCTCTTCATCGGCGCACGTTATTTTCTTCATCTTAATCCAGATTTTCCAGTTGAATTTCTCCTTAATCCTTGTGAAATACCCCCCTGGCAATGATGATAGGTGGTGAAAGAAAGACCATCCACGGTTGATTTTTCTTTTAAGGGATAATTATGGTCCGACGAAGTGTGGTCCGTGCAGCTCGGCTGACCCCGATGGGGTCAGACGCCACGGAAGACCATCACTTAAATGATTACGCTTCACGCGAATGAGCGTCACGCTTAAAACGGTATTGAGGAGGGTGACGTGATACCACCTCAATCAATTACCTCCCATCAATTATTCGTGCGCACGAAAATAATAATTAATGCTTTTATCAAAAGGAAAATCAATTTAAAAACCAGTCTCAGGTCTTGCCTTCGCTAGGAAAACTTTTGGTTATTTTTTACCCATTTATGTGTACAGAAACCTGACCACAGGTTGGTACGAAGGCTTTCGAGGTTGTTTTTTTATCGGTAGTTTTCGGGTTCTCCCCGCATTGAACCACTTGTATGAACGACCGCTTCAAAATCAATTTAAAAGGAAGTAAGATCATCGCCGAGGAAAATACGTACTTCCCTCGGCTTATACGGCATCTCCTGACCAAGTACGTACAAGTACCCGGCAGTACGTGAGAGTATGAATATTCAAGGAGACCTACGACAAATGCTAGGCGATTGTACGGAATCAATTCTAAAAATAATAGAATTTATTAAAAGAAACCAGCCTTTTGAGGGAAATGTACATTTTATATACAAATAAACATTCGTATTTATTTATTTCATTTTATCTTTTAACCCATGAGTGAATGAAAAGCTGTTGAGTGGCGCGAATGACCGTGGTCGTCGAAGCACCCTAATACCAAATCCTACCTACCTCGGCTGATACGGGAGGAGATCGAAATCGCTAAGAATTCGTATGTCTTCAACAGGGAAGATGGCTATCCGGTCTCCTATACATTTACACGGATTTTCAGCCATCCATGACCGTCCGACACCTCACCCAAGAACAGCGATTCGGACTAGATCCCAACGGACAATAGTCCGTCTTTAATAGCGGCAGAAAATCCTCCTGTTCATTAGGACCTGATGAAGCCGACTGGAATGCCGGCGAAATGTTCGTCCATAAAAATGATTCAACGCGGGGAGAACCCGAAAATTGCGGACCATAGGTTCCTTTACGCTTTGACAATTGACATTTTCTTTGCTCAATAATGACTCCAAAGTTGCAACGATGTTTAGCAACCCTTTTCCAATACCATTAGTAACTCAGCTTACAATTCGTTTTTTTAATCAGTGATTGAAATGTTGGCAATTTTTCCATTATAAAAATGTGGAAACTTACATTTATTCCCTTTCTGTGCTATTGTCCTAATTGTCCTGTTATCCTGATTTTCACGTTATGTATCATCTTATCCATTGGTTAATGATGGTTTATAAGTGGTGCTTTACATGGCATTTAATTATTTTTCAATGTTCCAGGTAACTGTAATCATTTATGCAGAATTGGAATTATGTTTCAATATTCCATGGAACTCTAAGTCCCAGAACGAAGAGACTGTTTTCAGTTCAAAGTAATTTTAATGTATAGCTCTTGTATGAGAACTTATTTGTTGCAAGTTGTGAGAAATTATTTTGAAGGTGTATACAACAATATCTGATTTATTGGTGAAATGTTAACTTTCAAAATATAACTAATAAATTCAGGCTTCACTTTGTGGAACCTCTCCATATCGGAAATCAAAAACTTTTAAGTAATGGCCCACTAATATTTTTATTGTTTACGACCCGGGTTTCGTCACGTAATGACATCTTTTCAACGTGATTGTTTTTACACTGTATATTTTTATTATCCTATATAAACTATATATTTTGACTATATATTGTTTTTGTCACTCCTGATCCAAAGGAATGTAATCCTAGAGCAAATAAAGCATTGTCTTATTTTATTTTATGTAATTCGTCGTCATGTGTACTATTTAAGACGTTTAATTGCATTCTCAAGTTTATCTCAGCTCTTTAAGATAATCAAATTCTAGCTACTTTGTATTCACTAATTTCCTTTAAATTATTCTTGCAGTTTCTGTTATCACATTTGCATGTAATCCTAACGTCTTTGTGGAAATAACAGTACTTTAATTTCTTTTCTGGGGATTTTTACTAATTTTAACCAGGCATTGCACATAAATTATAGCCTTGCCTTAATCTTTAATCCAAGAATTGTAGCTGTATGACCTGCAATATGTCTTGAGATAATTGCTTTCTCAGTGTTGATAAATCATTATCCGAGTATTTATATCTTTTTTATGGATTATCCACCTAAGAAACAAACAGAAGTAGGCAGAGGATATGCCATGAAAAAGTGTAACAATTAATGTTTTCAAGTAGCCATAGCAAAACAGTAAATTTATTTACTCGAATAGATGTTGACATTGTTTAGATCTATGTATTGCATAGGTCTATGCATCACCAGTGTGGAAAATCACCTGACTTATGGCCGGTTGCAAGAAGATTAATTTATGGAATCAATAGTTATGTGATCCATAAAGTTATAGATCTCATAAATATATTCGGGTTGCAGAAACACATCTGCCAGTGACATAACTTATTTACCAATAGTCAAAACCTTCGAATATTTGATCTATTCTTCTACCACTGGATAAAATTTATGAAAGTCTAGCATATGAATAATAGCTAATGCACATAATTATTAGTCAGTAAGAGTAAATTAACTGGTCATTTGCCTCAAAACAACTCATTTATCTAGTAATTAAGTCTCCAAGCGGTTCATTGCGCATCCGCCATCTTGGCTACTTATGAAACTCATAACTCCATGCCGTAAGTTATGCAACTAACAAATTTATCGAATGTTTACGCAACACTTATTGAATGGTTGCCATGGCTAATGGGTCCCATAAATTTATGGAATACATATGCGTCTTTCCTGCAACTGGCCATAAAAGGCAAGTCCTTCCCAAAACCTTTAGAATATCTACCTTTCAGTTAGGCATTTTCTCATCTTACTGTTCAATTTTAAAAACATGAGCGGTCCTATGGAGCATTTGGCAATTTAAAGTGAGGTATTTATAACCATTAGTCTGCTGTTGATGGTAGCTATTATTTGTTTTCTAAACCAGTGCAATTTTGATTATTTATTTCATTTCCCCTTAGGATTCGATACGGTATTTTGGTACTATAACGATTATCAAAGAACACACACACAACCACGTCCTGGGTGATGAAACAATCTACCAAGGCGAGACTCAAACCCGCGATCATGGGAAAGCAGTCGAGGACAACCTGCTCTCGCCCGGGCGGATGATTTGGAAAGATAGCGTAACACTTTGACACAATAACGGTGTGAGCAAACAACGGAAAATTTCAACGCTGTGTTGATTAAACGGACGTTGTTCAGCTCATAGTATCATTTCCAAGGTTCCAGCGGATTTAGCTTGAGAATAATAGTGCGTTGAAAGTCGCTGGGGTGAATCAAAATACGTGGGAAATGAATTGTTTTCTTTTCTCTTGCCCATACGAACATAAACATTTCCAAGTCACGCCAGAAACTGTCTTTGACTTTTGAGTGGCCCTTTTTAATGCATGGCTCCACTTTTTCTTCAATAAATTGCCTTAAAACCCCTATGGACCCAAATTTAGAAAGGATATTCGCCACCGTGCCCATAAAAATTGGAACTTACGAACAAAAAAACGTTTAAACTGCTTTGACATTTTATTGTAATTTTTACGGCAACAGATTCGGCACATTGTCCTCTGAAATATATATAGAACTCAGAGTGAAAAACTTATAAGTTCTTTGAATATTTCTTCCTTAAATACCTTTGTGTTTAAATTTGGCTTTCTCTCGCGAACAGTGGCCCCAACCGCTCGAGGAACAGTGTTCATGACATCATATGCACGGGCATCGTTTGAGCGCTTCGCTACTTCAAGCATCCACGGAATCCGCAGTGAGAGTGTGGCTTAATATGGGTAAGTTATACCTTAATGGTAACCAGAGTCAGCCAAAGGTCTTGGTAGCTTTATTAGTAAGAGTACTGGGCAGTACATTTAGGGTTCGACTCCGTCATCTCAGGCGTGACTTGGTGGAATTGACTTAACTGTGTAAATGATAAGATTGACTTAGTTCTTTCACATAAATTTATTAACAGACTACCTGGATGTGAACCTGATGATGACGTGCCACGTCTCAAACCCGGGTCGTCTTTTGAATAAACTTGTGAGGAATAACTAAATTAATCACGGGGGACGGAAGAAGTACAGTGGAAATCAAGCATAGAATAGCCCAAACTAAGAAGGCGTTCATGGGAAAAAGATAACTTCTGTGCTATAAGAAGATATGACTTAAAACCAGGAAACAGTATGTGAAAACATTCGTGTGGAGCGTGGCACTCAATGGATCGGAAGCATGGACCATTGGAAAAACTGACCAGAAGAGACTAGAAGCCTTTGAAACCTGGTGCTGGAGGAGAATGCTGAAGATAAAATGGACGGACAAAAAAATGTGAAAACATACGTGTGGTGCGTGCGGTGCACTCTATGAATCGGTAACGGGCGCAACAACGGGAGGTGGGGGTATTGACCCCCCCCAGGCACGATTGTGGGGAGCGCTAGCTCCCCACCCCTATAAATCAGAGGTTTTGGTTCACTTTTTAATGGACACCGCCCAATTTACAAAATTATTTTCGCCTTCATCCCTAGCGACTCCGCTCTGATTTTGAACGCTGCGAAAAATTTTGTATGGAGAAGATGAACATTTATTTGCAGACTCTCTCCCCCCCCCCTCCCGCCCCACAAGGCGATTCGGGGGTTGTTGCGCCCCTGATCGGAAGCATGGTCCATTGGAAAAGCTGACCAGAATAGACCAGAGGGCTTCGAATCCTGGTGATGGAGGAGAGTGCTGAAGATGTAATGGATGGACAAAATAAGAAACGATGAAGTGCACAGATGAGTAGAAGCAGAAAGGTCCATATGGAACGCCATACAGAAAAGAAGAACCAGATGGATTGGACGCACCCTGAGACACAATGGAATATTTTGTGAAGAACATAATTTGCAGGGACGATAGGGAGAAAAAAAAGTCCCCAGAGGAAGACCAAGAATTAGGTTCATGGACCAAATAAAGAGAAAAGTACATAGGAAGAGATATTAGGAATAAAATGAACTAGCATTAGATAGGGAAGGTGGATTGCTGCATTCAACCAATCTTAGGATTGAACGACCTATGATGATGAATACCCTGAAAGTACCTCAAGGATGAGATTCAGGAGGAGAGTTATCACGGCTATCCCCAACATGGACTGCACTGAGCCCCAATAAAGCATATGAAACTACGACTTTCGATGCATTAGCAAAAACCTGCAAATACTTAGAGGATGACAAAGTTCACCTACATGCTCAGCACTGCAAGTATACTAGCAATTATATGTAAGCTATTTGTATTAATATATTTTGTAAACACATTAACACAGATACGGAAAAATTTAGCAGGAAACGAGCGCTTCGTGATATTAGTACGTAGTAGCAATAGGAAGAATTAGAAGGAAATAGAAAGAGAATAAGAAGAAAAAAGGAAGCAAAGAATTAGCAACTAATAAGGAATGATGAAGATTACAGAAGAATAGAAGAGGAAAGGAACATATGGAACACCATTCAGAAAAGAAGAACCAGATGGATTGGACACACCTTGAGACACAATGGATTTGTGAAGTACGTAAGTGATGGAAAAATAGAGGGAAAAGTCCACAGAGGAAGACCCAGGAATAAGTTCGTGGACATAATAGAGAGGAAAGTACACAGGGAGAGATACCAGGAAGTAAGGGAACTACATTCAGATAGGGAAGGGTGGAGGGTCGCAGTCAACCAATCTTAGGATTGAACAACCAAATATGATGAATGGACTTAATTAATCTTATCGCCCACGATCCAACCAGGATTGCAGCAGGCAATAGGGCTTATCGAGCTTTATTGAAAGTGCTCAAGTCACGCAACCTCAGTCGGAACTTGAAAACAAAGATTTAGCGAACAGTGATTAGACCTGTGTTCATATATGGTTCAGAAACGTGGACCATGACCACGGCAGAAGAAGAGCTACTTAAAAGATGGGAAAGGAAAGTACTAAGAAATATCTATGGTGCTACAAAGGAAGGTGGACAGTGGAAAATACGGAGAAACAGAGAACTCGAGGAACTCCACAAAAATCCTAACATAGTGACAGAAATTAAGAGCAATAGATTAAGGTGGTTAGGACATGTCGAGAGAACGCCTGAGGATACGATGGTGAAAAAGATATTTCGCGGTCATCCTGGCGGTAAAAGATTGAGAGGGAGACCCCGGAAAAGATGGTTGGGTGATGTAGAGGTTGATCTGAGAAAGATGGGAATTAAAAGATGGAGAACGCATGCCGGGAATCGTGATGTCTGGGCTAACATCGTCGGAGAGGCCAAAGCCCTACAAGGGCTGTAGCGCCGAGGAGTAAGTAAGTAAGTAAGTATCGCCCACGATCCAGGGTTCGAATATCGAACCTGGCGACTGATTTTTTTGTCAGTGAAAACCACAAATTTGCGAGAAAATCATCGGGTGACGCCATCAAAGTGATTCCGGGACCAGTTCCGCAGTTGCTTGTACGTTGGGCACTAGAATAATTGATCTGTGTGGACCCCAGAGGTATGCGCTGAATTCGACGCGCCTGGAACTATCGATTTGAGAGACATGGGAAGAGAAACCATCATTCGGGAAACTCGATTCGTCTGGGCGTCTGCCCGGAGAACTTGACTTTCCACAGCGGAGAAGGAGGAGGAGTAGGAACATTTTTTTTACATATATTTCTCCAAGTGTACAATCAAATCTTCAAGATTTCCAATTTCCTTCCATTCTCGCGCTGCTGCTAAACGTCTCGACGGGTGGAATCCTCTCTAGACCTTCTCTTACTTCTCCCTCCACGTCACTTTCACTCTCGTAAGATTCCCCCTCGCCACGTAGCAAATCGAGAAACCTGTCCAGGGGAGGGAGAACTCGCGCGCCGAAGCCGTTTAAATTTCGGCTCGCCCCCTCGGAGTGAAGAGAGGGAGAAGGTAGATGACCATCTTGAGATCCCATCCATCGCCGATCCTGTTCTTTCCAGAGCACTTTGCGGCGTGACTCCGAAGCATTGCGTGAGCTACGAGTCGCTTCCGGTGAAAGGAACTCTTGAACTCCTACTGTAACCCTTTTTAAGGCGGCTAGACCGGTAATCGTGAGTCATTGTGTGCACACATTTTGATGAATTTTCAAGTGTGTCGAATAAAAATTCCGGGACCACATTTCACTAGAGCAACTGTTCATATGGTGAAAACCGCCGTGCACGTTGTAGTAAAATGGCGCCAGAGTTACATGTTTAAATTGTCGCCTTAAGATAGTTTGAGCGAATTATCATTTCACCTAGAAATCATTGAATCACCCTTCCAAAGATACCAATATATCATTCCCTTACCCAACTCACTTTACAGGAATGAGATTAAGGTAATAGACTGCAGAATCGATAGATTTAAGATATCATTTTTTTGTACAATAAGGGACCATAATAGTTGTGATAGATTAGTTATAGGATACTGACTAGGTTAAATAGGTTTTTTTCATTAGTGCTCAGTATCTTAACATGAATTGTAGATACTAACTTCGCATGTAATTTCCGGCATGATATACTCCTGCATGTCTTTTATACAAGCAATTCAATAGACCGTGAAGTGCTATTCATTTGTCGCATTAATAATACCAGTAGTTATATCTTAAGTAGTGTGCTGCATGGTAGCATGTTCTTCTATCTACGTATCACTCTCCTGATTTGTGGCCTGACTGCGTACCGTTGCCCTGACTGCTTTTGGCCTGCGCGTGGCATTCGGGGGAACGTACGCGGTTTCGATTTGAACAGGGATGAGTGCTGCATGCCTGGTGTGGAATCACCCCGTGCCACACACCGTAGTGGTGGCTTGCACGGTATTTCGTAGATGTAGATGAACTCTTTTAGAGATTTTTGGCGAAAAATACCTGGGACATTGCTGGGAAATAACATGGGAAATGGTACGTGCATGCACTCCAGACTGACCTAAATTTAAAAAATGAGGAATTTCCAAAGGCCTATACCTCGTTCAAACATAAACAATTTGTAGTTTGTATGCTTTCTTAACTATTTTTTTAATAAATCAGGTTGCCACCGCCGTATTTTTTTCAGGATCGAAAAACAAACCTTCCGTTGTGCAGGAGTTTCAAACGTACCGCGCGAAGAAAATGAGACAAGTTAAAGACTTATATAGATACATGTTTTTATGTAACTACTCAGAATTTATGTCATATAAAAGTATATTGTCGTACCGTTAATGATTCAATGATTATTTCATGCATCCTGCAGCCGCTGAAATCAAAACGTATTATTCGAATATGGTCTTTATTATGTTAGAATTAACGCCGTTTAGCGATAAAAAATTGGACGGTACTACGATGCCATAACCGCTTTATTGGGTTACACCGGAACATGTGGTAACAAATCATGTGTATCGTACAAGAAAAAAAACTTAACGAAAGAATAATTACTTTCGGAAACAACAAAAAAAGATCTCATGCGATGTATGAAAAATAGGGGAAAACACATTTCACAACATATTATGACTAGGGAACCATCGCGCTCAAACATTCTTAATTGAGGCATTTGTATTACTTGGGTATTCGGCGCGGTATGCGTAATCTGAGAGAAAAATCATATGTCGATGCGTGAGTTTGCGTGATATATGTTTGATGATATGATAGCCTGACGTAAGTTTGCCACCTTAATACATTCTGACTCTTTCCCAATCCTTGCGATTGCAAGAATGATACCGTATCCATGATATCCACTGAAATAGATGAAATTTGCATTTTAAAAAAATAATTCGACTTTACAGGGATTCGAACCCTTGGACCTTCCAAGTTCAGTTAAGCGCGCGTGTCAGTCACGCAGTCAACCCGTCTTAATATTGGATCACTTCTTTTCCCTCGTGTGCTTGACTGCGTACAATATCACATATGCAATTGCAATTCGACTTTACAGGGATTCGAACCCTGGGACCTTCCAAGTTAAGTGCGCGTGTCAGTCACGCAGTCAACCCGTCTTAATATTGGAGCACTTCTTTTCCCTCGTGTGCTTGACTGCGTACAATATCACATATGCAATTACAATTCGACTTTACAGGGATTCGAACCCTGGGACCCTCCAAGTTCAGTTAATTGCGTGTGTCAGTCGCGCAGTCAGCCCGTCTTAATATTGGAGCACTTCTTTTCCCTCGTGTGCTTGACTGCGTACAATATCACATATGCAATTACAATTCGACTTTACAGGGATTCGAACCCTGGGACCTTCCAAGTTCAGTTAATTGCGTGTGTCAGTCACGCAGTCAGCCCGTCTTAATATTGGAGCACTTCTTTTCCCTCGTGTGCTTGACTGCGTGCAATATCACATATGCAATTGCAATGATTCACAAATTTTCAGAATTTCTAAGGGCAAGCGGAAGAGTAGGTATTTTTAGGTAGTGTAGCTGATTAACTCATATGCACTCTAATGCATGTTTCCAAATCTGCCGAGTAGTGCTAACGCCATGTTTTCATGTTACCTGCATGACTCTTGTGTCACGTTTTCATACTTACATTATGGATAATTTCGGTAGTTTCTGTGAGATTTGTAGTGTGCCGATAGTGTGGTGCTTGTTGGTGAAAGTAAATTTCTTCACCCTAGTTCATGTTGGTGACAAGTCACCCCCTGCCAAAAACCCTCGTGGTGGCTTGCTGAGTAATAAGTCGACGTAGATGTATAAGAGCATTTAACTTGGGAATGGAGGCCTATCCACTCCCACTAACATTCGAAATTCTCTCCTTTTGGAACATCCGGTGAGATTGGAAACATTGAGAATGGGATATTAAAGGTTGTTCGGGTTTCCTACGGGATCAAGCTCTCCATCTCTGCCGACGTTTCGACGGCCATCCATTTTATCTTCAGCATCCTCCTCCAGCACCAGGTTTCTAAAGGCTGGGACACAATCAGCGTGTACGTGTAACGTGAGCCGTTAACGGGATTACGCGAAAAGATGGCTGACGGGAAAGTATAGCGAACGGACACAATCAACGTGTACGGGGAGTACGTGTACGCGAGAGATGGGCAACATTCATCTCTTCCCGTGTCCCGTACACGGAAAACCAATCAGAATAGTCCTGAGAATCCGGGAATGGGAGCATCTGTCGGCAGATACATGCAACTGTTGAAGATAGCTCTTGGCGAAGACAACTTAGCTGTATCCCAATTCACCATTTAGGCAGCTAAATCGGCAGATTTAGGGAGGACGCCATCTTGAAGTGTGTCTCAATTCGTTAGGCATCATGGGGGAGCGGATTTAGGTGCCTTTCTCGGGGGTGAAATTTAGGGTAGATGGAGTTTATCCTAAATCCGCCTCCATATTGACTTTCCTATCATGCAAAGCGCTGCATGCGTCGTACAAGGGAAATTGTACACAAGGAAGTAGTTGAAAAGTGGCAAACATGGCCGGAAAGTATTTTTCTGTAAGTGAAAGAATTCTCTAATATTTTGCAACCCAACACCCAACTACAAAAGAAAAATTCTACTTAGTACACTTAAAAAAAACGAATTTAAATCCCAGAACACCTACACAAACTTAAATACCCCGAAAACTAAAAACTAACGAATCTCCAAACAACGAAATGGATGAAAAAAATGTAATTTCACTTTCCAAATCTCACAACGCATACGGAGGTAGCCACAGGCGCCAAAAATGTCTTAATTTCAGGTTTCAGTTGTTTCATTCAGTCCTTTATTAATTACTCATATGTTTTTCATTCGTTTCCACTCGATAGACGGCAACACTAGCGAAGGATGTCCCAAATCAAGCTCCCCTAGCGAAAGGCCTCTAAATATTTAGGTAGCTAACCGCATCCTCCCTAATGCCTAACGAATTGGGATACGGCTTTATTTACTTTCACACTTGTTTACACCTGATCTCTTAGCTGCACCTGCGTTAGTCAATTCTTACTCCGGGCCGCGTTAACGTCGATTGTGTCCGCTGACTTGCGTTCTCCGTCTCCCGTTAACGTCTCGCGTCACACGTACACGTTGATTGTGTCCCTGCCTTAAGGCTTCGAGTCTTTCCTTTCGCAACTTTCAAAACCAAACAATCTTCAAAATCACCTTACGCGGGGAAATCCTTAAATCTTTCTTCATTTAGAATGGGGCTCGGCGGTAATTTTCTCTCAGAAATGAAGGTGTGGGTTAATCGTTTCCCTCTGCCTTCATGGATGTGACATGACCGGTTTCACTATTTTGCCAGTTGACAGAAGCCAGTGGTGGAAACGAGGCATTAAACCCGCCTCCTATTACCTCCGTTCTAAGTGTATTAAGATGTCACGATATCGATCTAAGTTGCTGCTGGAAGGACTGTAGTAATTCATCACCAGGGAGAACAGGCCGCGAAGGAGTAGAAGTGGCTGATCAGAGGACAGGCGCCGATAATATTTCCGGAGAGAGTCATGTTTTTTTATCACTGAGGGCTCCCTGGATGAGAAAGAGAACATTGTGAAATGAATAATGGAGACGGCATTGCCCTGTCAGATTGTCCCGGCCGCGTGAAGCCCACTCTCCTGGTCCGGGGATCTTAAAGTCCTTAAATTGTTACAGGTCTATGAGAACCCGTTCCTCAGCTAATAATCAGCATATTATTTGACGTTTGCCTTGGCAGAGGCAATATCTAGTTTTATTTTTTCTCGATAAGCCATTTTTTCTTAATATGAGGGTAAGTCAATAAATAACTCGCATAACTGAACAGAGGCAATAATAATCAAAGAAATTTCCTGAAATGTATTTCACTTATCCAAATATTCACCCCGTACATTCAGACACTCATCCTATCTAGGTACGGAGGGTTCCGCGGTGATTTGATAAGTTCCGTTTGTTCGGATTTTTCCCCGCGTTGATTCATTTTTATGGAAAACAGTTTCGCTTGCGTTACAGCTATCGTCGTCAGGCCCTGAGTGAGCTGCAGAGATTCTTGTTCCTGTATATATACACACACAAACACACAATGGAAAACTTCGCCAAATGGCCACAAACACAATTATAGAGGAAACTTACAGGGGGGGTAAAAAGACGAGAGTAAAAAGAAAGTCTTACTTAAAAACGTTTCGGGTGTTAGCCCTTCCTCAGTCACAGAGAGAATCTTTTTCGGTGTCGGTGACAAATGAGTTGTGATTTTCTCCCGCTGAGGAAGGGTTCTCACCCGAAAGCTTCCGAGAGTGGACACCGGTGTCGCCATGGATCGCCTTTCTGTGAGTGTCCACTGATATACCTATCTATCCATCCCCAACCTCAGCGCCTTGTTGCTAGCTTGTATTTCTAAATTTATTTCCTTTTTCTTTAATATATATATACCTAACGCTTGAGCTAGTCAGGCGCACGTTGATTGGCCGGCTGGACCTTAGAATTCAATCGTTGGAAAAGACGTTTGAACGTTGAGGAGAGAGGATGGCTGTCTTCCCTGTTGAAATGTTCAGCGTTTTTGCCTATCTTAATCGCCTCTCATATTAGCCGAGTGAAATATTTATTTTCTCTGGCGATGATCTTGCATTTTTTAAAGCTCTTAACGTGGCCGAGTTCTGACCAGGTGTGCTCTGCCGCCGCGAAATGGGGAAAATTTTTCTTTTCGGTCGCCCTTTGGTGTTCCTCTATTCTACATTTCAAGGATCTCGATGTTTGGCCGATGTACAACTTTCCGAAGCCACACGTTACTCTGTACATTCCTTCGTAAATGTCGTAATCCTGAATAACTCAAGCGTCAGGTAATTAAAACTGAACAGGAATCTCTGCCGCTCATTCAGGACCTGACGACACTAGCTGTAAAGCAAGCGAAACTATTTCCCATCAATATGAATCAACGCGGAAAAATCAGAATAAACGAAACTCACTTATCCCATCTGTTTACAAGTCCTTGATGGCTGGCAGCAAAGAAGTCTTTTGTTTGCTGTCGCAGCCAACGAGTGACCTCTTGGACTACAGCATCATCATTTTCAAAACGACGGCCACCCAAATGATTTCTTAAGGGGCCCTAACAGATGAAACTCACTGGGGGCTTGGTCGAAACTGTACGGTGGATTTTATTTACTTATTTATTTATTGTGTTTAATGTTCGCCCAACATATACATAATCATAGGGTGAACAATCCAAAAGTATAAGTACAAAAATTAAAAATAAACTGGTCAAAGCCACAAAATAATAATAATAAAGGTTACAAATACTGAAAATACTAACTAAATAGGTCACAGTCGCAAAAAACACACAAATCAACCTAAATCACTTCACACACAGATTCTTAGCTTTTTTTAAAAAGTAGTCTTTCCTTATGTATAAGTCCAGGTCGTTGCAATACTTGTTATATATTACACAAATCCTTTGTATTGGCAAATTTGCACAATAATTGGTATTCGCCTTTGGTATGTAAAAGGTTCTTTTTAACCTACTATTAACATTAGGAACCATGATTCTTATTTCCTTCAATAACTCATTAGATAGTCCCTTATTGATGACATCATGAAGAAATAGCAGATCGTTTATGCTTCTTCTATTTTGTAGGGTCTGGAAATCAAACTCTTTTAACAATTCAGTATAACAAACATAATTGTCAAAAAGCGAATACACATGATATAATACAAAATATAAAAATCTTAAAAATCTCTTTTGAAAGTGCTCAAGCATTACAAAATGTTTCTTTATATAGGGATTCCAAATAACCGATTCATATTCCAACTTACTTCTAGCATAAGAGTAATACAATGTTTTTAGTAATACCATCACAGAATTGAAATATTTTGACATGCGGTGTATAAAGCCCAATAATTTATATGCAGTCATACTAATAGTCAATATATGAGAGGTGAAATACATTTTGCTATCAAAGGTGACCCCTAAGTCCTTCAATTCATTAGTCCTATTTAATGTGGACCCTACCATATGGTAATTGTATTCGATTACATTTTTTCTCCGGGAAAAAGACAAAACAAAACATTTATCAACATTAAAAAGTAAACCATTTTCATAAGACCAGGTGACCAGACTGTTTAAATCTGATTGTATCTGGAGACAATGTTGTAAGTTGTTCACCTTTTTATATATTTTTACATCGTCTGCAAACATTAGACATCTTGAATGATGGATACATTGTGGCAAGTCATTAACAAAGATCAAAAACAGAAATGGACCCAGGTTCGAACCTTGTGGCACACCAGACATAACAGAATATTTGTCAGATACCAAGTTTCGATACACTACATACTGCTTTCTTTCATATAGAAATGAACGCAACAGAGTTAACAACGAACCCGTAATGCCAATACTTTTCAGTTTGCTTAGTAATATGTTGTGCTGTACAGTATCAAAGGCCTTTTCCAAGATGGATGTTCCTAGGATGTTCCAAGCGTTCCCAATGAAATGTTTACGACTAATGCTGGTGATAAAATGCTGAAGTTTTCCACTTGTTTATTGACTTACCCTCGTAATTCATACAAAATCTCAAGAGATTACGTTTCAAATTGTTCATGTGAAATTTTTGAAAATTATAAGATTCAACCATTGAAAGAGCTATAAATGGAGCTAAAAATTATCTCTCAAATTTGATTTAATGTCCTTTTTAAACGAGTGCCTCCCACTCGTTCGACTGCCGCTTCGGAGAGGGACTTCCTTATCTTCATCAGGGCGGTTGATCTTAGGCTTCGGAGATATCGGCAGATTTGTAGAGCCTCATGCAGTGGGACTGCCAAGGAGAATTTATGACCGTAATTCTCTGGGAAATCATTAAATATTTATAACTCCTAGTCTGCAAACAATTTAAATATACCGAAGAGACTATTCGGTCAATTAGTGTCAAGCGAAACGAACTGGCAGATGATGAAAAGTTTGAAATTTCACTTATGAGTTTTTTATCGAATACATTATTATTATGAAGGAAATGTTGGTTTAAATGGAAGTTATTAGTAACTATCTATATTTTTACATGTAAGTGGGCCTGTCCACTTTTAATATTCCTTTCTTCATCTCAGAGTACGTCCCACCCTTCTCCATCTCATCCATATAACCTATTCTCTTTCTTTCCCTTCCCTGCTTCAGAACTGGCGTGTGCCACAGCGACACGTAGAATATAATCATGATGTCACACTTCATCTCTAGGTCTGACAGGAGCTATAAAATGAGAGAGATACATTTCTGATCAGATAGGTACAAAAATCCGTTCTTTCCACGCACAATAAGATACCATAATAAAAACAGAACCCCAACTGCACATCCATAGTACTCGTCACCATTTCACGATGCAGAAATGAAAAATTGGCAATTATCCACAGAAATAAGTTTTACTGCGACCTAGGTTTCGATGTTTTTACATCATCATCAGGAGCATAAACTCCACTCAATTTCGCAGGAATCTTCGGATTTCATATCACCACTTCTCCTCCCAAAAATCTTATGTCTTACATTTTTACACGTATGGTGTCCTAACACCTCCTGCCACACTCGCCCATGTGACGGCTCGCAGGGTAGTATGCAGATGTAGATGTAGACATCCTCCCCTCCATCATGGCCTAAATCTCCCTTTTACCTCATCCATCCTCATACCTTGCCTCCTCCTAATCCTCCAAAGGCTACTTTTCTCGCCCGTCGTTCCGAGCACTCTATCGCGTGTCTTCCTTTATGTCGAGCCTGCTTATTTCAACATTTTTTTGCTAGAGCCAAAATATTAGCGTAGAAAAGATCACACGAATAAGATTAAGGAACCAGACTGCAGAACCGATAGATTTCATTTTTTCCGCGTACAATAAGGGACCATAATATGTACGACAGATTAGTTCTAGGATATTGACTAGGCTAAATAGGTTCTTTTAGTTGTGCTAAATATCTTAACATGGTTATTAGCCGCTAAACTCGCATGGAATCTCCGGAATGATATACTAATGCATGTTTTAGTATCTTGTAGAGCTATTTATTTGTCGCATTAATAATACTAACCTGTATTCGTGTATCAAGCAGTGTACTGCATGGTAGCATGTTCATCCACGTAGCGCTCTCTTGGTTTCTGGTCTGACCGCGTTTTGTCTTCCTGACTGCTTTTGGCCTGCGCCTGGCAACCGGGGGAACGTGCATGGTTTCGATTTAAACTGGGATGAGCGCTGCATGCCTGGTGTGGAATCACGTCCGTGCCACAGACGCTAGTGGTGGCTTGCACGGTATTTTGTAAATGTAGATGTACTTTCTCCACCCCTCTCCACGTCCACATCTTGAGCGCCTGCAATCTATCCTGGGGTCTGTTTCTCAGAGCTACGAGTCTACAATTTACAAGTCACGTGACCACTTCACAAGGCGGATGTGTGACTCAGGTATACCAAATCGAGGACTTACACCAGTCCAACAAAATGGCGGATGTAATCAAAACAATTTGTGGCTCGTGTTTTGATGATTAATATATATTTTGAGAGTGTACCTAGCAATATTTCCAATCAAATATTTGATGCCACGCTTGTGGGTGGATTAAAAAAAAATTGAATATGTGCTGAATAGTATTTTAACTTCGTAACTTACCTTAAAAGATCCCAAGCGAATACGAGTTTTTGGGAAAACCTTATATCATAAGATAAAATCGTTTATTTCTCTGAATTTCTTGAAGGATGTGCCCTAAATGGTAGTTTTTTAAATACTACATGTCAAGATATCATATTGGGTTGGTTTTATTTTAATTGAATCACTATTTACGGCTTTATAACGTAATATTACAACGAAACTTTAAGGTAATATTCAGTATGTTGACGTTTAGGATATTTATCCAGACTTACAGTTCGCATTTCCTGTTATAAATGATTATATTGCATGATAGGAGCGAATTGATAAGTAGTTGTTTAAAACTTAAAAATTAATGAGCGTAAAACATCAAAATTTTCGATTATTTTCTTTCGACTGCCGTGCCGTCGTGAACTTTGCCCAAAAACCAATTTACCAAGCTCAAACAACTCGCGAGTTGACTTTCATTTGGATAACAAATGACCTACGACGTCCGAGAGGATAGCTTATTGCACAGTATAACATATCATTGTTGTATGAATATGGGATTAGGGGAATTATGATGATTAAATATCATGATGCTTCACTCTTTGATTACATCCGCCATTTTTTGGACTAGCACAAACCTTCGGTTTGATATATCTCAGTTACACATATGCCTTGTGAAAATAGTCACGTGACTTGTGGCTTGTAGACTCGTAGCTCTGATAAACAGACTCCTGGTCTTTTCGTAAGTATTAGGTATTTTAAAATAATGTATTTTGGTTAAACTGCTTGTCTTTTGCTTTTTCATTACTAATATTCTTCACACTCTTGCTCCATCCGTCCTGCTGACATTTCGACTCTTCGTAACGCCCATAAGAGCCTTCTGATTAAATATTTTGGTAGCGGCAAACGGTTGCCTTTCTAGTCCGCCCAAAAAAAATCCACCCGATGATCCATGAAAAAAGTTCGCAGACATCTTTCTTCGCCCTAATTTCACGTTAATTACGGGTGTTTTTTATCTGTTCCTCGCATGGCTTCCTCGACGAATTTTTTTCTCCTCTCTCATCAGCACACGTTCTGCTACTTTCGCCGATGCTGGATTAGATAGCATTCGGCGTAAAAAGTAAACATTCCGGGATGGATTAACCGAATTACATTAAAAGAAACGGGAGGTGCATCTGACGTCGAGCTAGGAGCTTTTAAATATTGACATGGACCGCTTTCTAATGCGTGCTAAGATAGCCCACTCCGTAACTGTCGCTTTCCTCCTGCTTTCCAGAGAGCGGTGGATGACGTGAATGGATGTGTGCGTTTCGGTAGGAGGAGTTAGGCATAAAAAAAAGTGGCATGGGCCATCGATTTCTTTCCCCTGGAATAGCTTTGATAAGGCAAGCAGCCATGGTTGCGCGAGGGGATACAAAATTCCTCTTATCTAAGGCAGAGTCACGGTATGTGTTTCTACAGTTTTCAAATCCGGGTCATTCCTATTAATTGCACGTGTACGGGTGTACATGAATGCGAATGGGAGGGGGAAAAGAGCCACGTTATCACCCAATGCGATAAATTTCTAAACAAAATACAGCTGATGACATGGCGATTAAGGTAGTTTGAGCGGAATATCACTCTACTTAGAAATCAATGAATTTGGTCTCATTTTAAATAAAAACACCTCACCCTTCTAATGACATCAAAAATTATATCCCTTATCACATTACTTTTGGAGATATTTGACAAAAAATACCAGCCCTTTTACATGGAAATGGTGCGTGCGTGCACTCCAGAGAGACATTATTTACAAAATGAGGTATTTCTAACACTTAGATGTCGTAAAAAAAACTAACAACGTGCGTTTTTTATGTGTTCTCAACTATTTTCGAAAATTAATCACATTGTTACCGCATTAAATTCTTCGTAATCACAAAAAAACCTTCCGTTATGAAGAAGTTTCAAACGCACCGCGCGAAAAAAATGAGTCATGTCAAAGACTTATTTAGATATATTCATTTAATTACTTAAAATTTCTATCATATAAAACTAGATCATTGCACCATTAATAATGGAATATTTAATTGATGTGTCCTACAACCGGTGAAATTGAACTAACCCTTCACGGGTGGTGGGTATGTATGGTGGCAGAAAGAAGTAAAAACTCCGCGTAAGGCAAAATAACACTTTAATATCAAACCAACAAGGAAGAACAAATACAAATAAGCAACGGCACTCGGACGGAAAACCCGGTGAAGGGTAGGCAAGGAAATAATTCAGGTAAGGGAGAATTAAAAAGGAAACACGGAAGGGAAAGGAACCCAAGCTTACGTGAGCCGAAGCGACGTCGAGGATAACCTCCAAACTGGTCAGCCATCCACCGGCGTGGCGAGAACCCCAATGCTCCTCCAGTTCCTCTGGCCAGGCAAATTTATAGTTCAACCGACGCATTTTACGGGAGGGACTAACACCACTCCCCCGTTTGACAACCGGCTATTTTGCAATTTCTGCTAGGCCCTCGCTAATATACGATTCACCGTAACTGCCGTCATCAGTCCACCGCTGCTTGGATGTTTAAGAGGACGCATCATACCCTTCGGTAAGGAAAAGTTCTGTCGAAAATCCACAAGATGGCGTCACTCGCACCCGATCGAGGCGTTGTGGTGTCAGGAGTCTCTTAGTCCAGGATAACTCTCGCACAAGGCAACAGTCGTCGGTAAGTTGTAGCCAAGTCTCCGGCGCGTAAGTACAGGCAGCGCTTATATAAGATCTGTGAAAGAAGACTGAACTAATTGCATCACCGTCCGAGCACATCATGGAAGAAAACCATTCAGGTAGCTTGTCGAAATATATCAATTACAGATTATATCTTACAACCGTGACGGCTGTTAAGTAGCATTCCGATAGAGGTGGGATTGATACATCTCCATTAGTTTTAGATATGTCAATAATAATAATAGTTTTAATATAAATCTTCCCTACATCTTGCCGTTTTCCCGATGGTTTAGTTATGTTCCGGGACAAAATTTTCATGTTTCAGATACGAGCCTCCCTTGGCAAAGGTCTATTATTTATACTATAAAAATTTCAAGTTGATGACGTAAGACTTTAACAAAAAATCTGGGGTCGGAAATTATCACAAATCCGACCTGTCGAGCGGGTGTGATGCTTCGCCTTGACGGTAGTTTGGGCAGCACGCTACCTAGGTCGTTGCGCGTCCGATATAATGCAGTCCGAGCCGCTAAGCACGGCTCAAAATGAAAACGTATAATTCGAATATGGTCTCTTTTATGACTAGGGAAGTATCTCGCTCGGTCTACCTTAAGAGGCGTTGTTATAAATGAGAAGATCGCTCGTAGTTAATCGGGTACTTTTAAAGATGAATGCGGGACACTTTGCTCTTGGCCAAAAAACTAAAACTTCTCCTTTAATACCTAGGAAGACACTGCATAGAAATCTAAAATCGAAAACATCTGGACAAAACTCCAAATAGTATCAATCATTATGATGATTCGATAGATTTTTCATGATGGATCGAAGTTGGTCAAATATTGCCAAAATCGCTATAAATGAGAAGATCGCTCGTAGTTCATCGGTACTTTTAAAGATGAATGCGGGACACTTTGCTCTTGGCCAAAAAACTAAAACTTCTCCTTTAATACCTAGGCAGACACAGCATAGAAATAAAAAATCGAAAAAAATCTGGGCAAAACTCCAAATAGTATCAATCATTATGATGATTCGATAGATTTTTCATGATGGATCGAAGTTGGTCAAATCTTGCCAAAATCGCCTGCGTTAAATTTTCTCTGGAAGTATTAAATGACAAAGTCAAGCTAATAATGGGCCTATTTGTTTATAATTATGGAATAAAAAAATCATACAGGCCAATTGACAATTTTTTAGCCAATAATTTATCATGAAATTTATGTTTTTTGCCATTTTAACTGATGTTTTGCAGAAAAAGACTGTTTTCAGTCAATATTTTTGCACATGGGTAACAAAAAAGCGAACTATAACATTGTGAGATGCGAATTATTCACGTACGGGGTACTCCAATGCCGTTAAAGTTTGATTCCATGAAGATTCGCTGCGACCGTTTGCTCAGAACTCCGAATAAAATTAATATATCTTCTGTGCGGCGTAGTTTGGCTCCGGCCATTGGCATCTTGTAGTTCATTGACGTGTCAAGTTCTACATCTACTAATTATCCTGCAAGCCACAACAAGGGTGCTTGGCAGGAGGTGACTTATCGCCAACATAAACATTTGCTCAGAGTTAAAAGTAAATATTTCGGGAAGGAATAACCGAATTATATTAAAAGAAACGGGAAAAAAATTATATGTATTAAAAAAAAGGGAGGTTCACCTGACGTCGAGATACGCTGTTAAATATTGATGTGGACGCGTTTTATATTAGCTTGTGGAGAAGCATAGTGAAGAAATTTACTTTCACCTACTATCACCTCACTATCGGCATGCTACAAATGCTACAGAAACTACTTAAGTAATCTGTTATGTAACTATGTAAACATGACACAAGAGTCATGCAGGGAGCATGCAAAACATGGCACTACTGGGAGGATTTAGAAACACGCATTAGGGGGCATATGAATAAATTAGCTAGACAACCTGTCCACTAACCTACTTCAAAGTCTCAACGCAGCCATTATGGTCTCTTATCGATCACGGGAAATTCTATGATCCACAACAGGCTAAGATTTTTCTTTATGGCGATATTGAAACAATACTCGTCAAATGGCCTTTATTGGTGTTTTTACCATAATATTTTGACGAAATTGTGCCATGTTTACGTCATCGGGTAGCCTTTCGTCAAGACTGCTTCCCTCTGATTTAATGCACAATAAACACTGGGATACGACGAGAAAAGTTTGGCTTTTGGTAGGATAAGTAGCTATTTTATGCAGCATGAGCTTAAAAAAAAAAAAACACTATTTCGGCTGTAGTCAAAGTCGTATGCCGTCCCCCACCTTATCCCCATGTTCCCGCGTCACGACGAGAGGAAAGGGTCTGTCGTTTCCCGGTGGGCAACCATTTGTTAGTCTCTAATAGCCAGTTAGAGGAACGGAACATATGTAGTCCATGAAGTTACGGGACCCATAAGCCATGGCAGCCATTCAATAAGAGTTGCAGAAACACTTGGTAAATTTATTGGGGTCATAACTTATGGCATGGAGTTAAGAGTTCCATGAAGAGCCAAGATGTCCGATGCGCAATGGACCGCTTGGAGAATTAATTTCTTGATAAGAGAGTTTATTTGAGACAAATGACCAGTTTTTTTTACTCTTACTGACTAATTTTTATCTGCATTAGCAATTATTTGAGGGCTAAAATTTCGAAAATTTCATCCGGAGGAGGAAGATTAGATAAAATATTCGAATATATTAACAAGTAGTAAATACGAGGGGCATTCAAATATAAACGAGCCTTTTACTTTTGAGATTTCTTGGGGCTCTCAAGGAGTTTTACTCGTTGATTTCCTTCGCGTTCGTCGCACAATAAACGCTGCTTACTACTGTGAACTTCTCGACCAGATTCGAGCTGCATATCGGTCAAAATGGCGCCGTCAACCCATCCGAGACGTCCTGCTCTTGGACGACAATACAAGACCCCACACTACAGCCCTAACAACCCTAAAAATAGGATGAAATGTATTTGGACTACACTAGATCACATTTCCTATAGCTCTGACCTTTCACCTTGTGATTTTCACATGTTTGGGCCTCTCAAGGAAGCACTTGGAGGAGAGAGATTTGCGAACGATCAACAGGTCGAACAGTTTGCGCGCAATTGGTTGGTTACCCACCCGAAGTCATTCTTCGAAAACGGCATGAACCAACTACCTGTTCGATGGAAAAAATGCGTTACTAAGGAGGGTAACTATGTAGAAAAATAACTATAATGTGTGTTTTCTTCTTAAATGAAAAATAAATTTCTTTTTGCGAAAGGCTCGTTTATATTTGAATGCCACTCGTAAGTTGAGTAGCTAGTAGACGTGTTCGTTTAGTAACTAGTAGATGTTTTCCTGCACGTATTAATGTATTCATGAGATCCATAACTTAAACGATCTCATAACAATTTATTCCATCACTGAGTGTTCTTGCAACCGGCCATAAGTTTTGTTTCCGGTTGCACCTTCGCGTTCCTAGCAAGATGCACTCTAGCAAGATGCACTCGCGGATATCACTTATCTTTCGTCTCAGTAACGTGAGAGCTACAATTTTTAATGTTATCAAAACATCCAATGCTTCTCTAGGGATTTTCATGGGGAACACTCTCGGTCGCTTTTGCACCTTATTTCCGGCCGCCTAAAGATTGATATACTGTGTTGATTTCGCCTTTTTCATTCCTCATGATTCTCATCTTTATTTTATAAATTCCCATCTTTTATCAGCTTCTCAAAAATATGTTATTCTTTATTTAGTAATAAAAATTGAGGTTTATTGTGTAATATAAATGTTGTGCCTGTTGTATTCTTTCTCTTTCCCCTTCTTATCCACGAGATTTTGATTGTAATCAGACGAGGAAGTTGTTGGAAAGAGTAGGACCGCTTACGCTGACTGTCTTAGTTCACTTTTTTCACAACTCATTTTCAGATTTTAAAAATTCTTCGTTTCGATTCTTAAGTTACACCCTCTCAAATATTTACTTTTACCCTCATGGTTTTCCAGTGGCGCGGTAAATTCTTGATCGGAGTTGTTCCCAATAAAATTCCTATTTCGAGGCAGTGGACACACGACTCACTCGGCTTGCCCGAATGCTGCGGTCAGAACTCATGATGTGCGAATGTAACTTTTTTTCGAGCCTCGTGGTATGCACGAGCTCAGTGATGAAATTTTTGATTACGGACGAGGCTTTCAGACCGTGGCAATCGTCCGCATCCTCAAAAAAAAAAGCAAATAAATACCGGAAACGGTCCTCTGTTTCTCATCACCGTGTGTTAAAGTGAAGTTAATTAGGAGGTTATCGGGAATCTTCGTCCGAGTGAAAACTTGCTTTCTAAATTTCCTGACGATACTTTCACCAAGGGGTAAATAAGGACTTTTTTCATCGAAAACTAATCCCTTTTTTTTTTAATGAAAACAACTGTAAATATTCCCTTTCTTGCCTCGGAATCGTTTTTGTCCCTATGTTTAGTCTTCTGCATCATAAGTCTTTGCTTCGATACTTATTTTTAGAGGTTACGTTGTACCCTGTCGAAAACGCTGAGCAAGGAACTTACGAAAAAGCTGATTTTCATGGATGAAATTGGGTAGGACGATTCATTTGAAATTGGGTAGTATTATCCACGAAGAGAAAACTAGTTCACTACACACTGTAACTATCGGTGCGATATTTCATTTGATGTTTCTATGACTGCTCTTCCTCGATGGGCGATAACAGTCTTAACGATTCTTCTAGTTAAGTTTTGGAAATAGAATTTTGAGCCTGTAATACTTTGATAAGGCATTCTAATTTCTCCTCCAATTAATGAAAAAAATTATTGAAACACCGTTAGGCATACCTGCGTTAGAATACAACGTAACCATATCCATATCTTGTTGAATCTAATCACTGTTGCCTGTAACAAAATGGCTGGTGTGTCAGCAGTCCCGCCAGTTGCCTAAAAAAAAAACAGGATGGAGGAAGGTTGTTTTTTGTATACATGTACATCAACATCTGCTTCTTACCCTGCAAGCTACAACAAGGGTGTTTGGCAGGGGGTGACTTATCGCCAACATGAACTACAGTGAAGAAATTAACTTTCACCAACAAGCACCACACTATCGGTATACTACAGATGCTGCAGAATCTACTAAAATAATTCATAATGTAACCATGTAAACGTGGCACAAGAGTCATGCAGAGAACATGCAAAACATGGTGCTAGCACAACTCGAGAGATTTATTAACATGCATTACGGGTGCATATGAATTGAACAGCTACACTTCCTGTCAAGTAACCTACTTCAAAGTCCTAACTTTGCCATTATGGTCCTTTATCGATCGTGGGAAAAACGACATTTTAAACCTATCTGTTCTACAATCTATTTCCCTTATTTTATTCTCCTGATCTGAGCTACCGTAGCATGTTGGAGTTCGTAAGATATTCATAACTTCGACGGAAAATGAATTGGTTTTAATTTTACATAAAATATTGACTCTAATTTTCAATCGACGGTCTGTAAACGATTCCCATCCAAGTTTTAGCAAGAGGTCAGTTACCCTTACGAGACTATCATTATGGCCTTTCACGTATCTAGATGATCTTCTCTGCACGCGTTCTAACTATGATTTAAAACCTACCTCTTGAGGATCCCAAACACTGGCAGCGCATTACAAGTAGGGTCTTTCTTTGTAGAAGAGTAAGAGATACACTAATGAACCAGATCGAAATGGTATTTTTGGCCGTCCATGCAATTAATGAGTGATTTCCTAATGATCACAGGAAAATTCCGTTGCAATCTGGTCTATCGGTGTTTACTAATCTCCTCTATTATCGATTCCCCATGAGTACTTTCCAGGCTTCCCACCTTAATATTGTCTCTTAATGATAGCCGACGTTTCGACGGATCATCCTAAGGGGGCCAAATCCACAACCCTGAAGAACTCACCAGAATAATCCGCCGGGAAAGCATGAAATTACGTAGATAGCGGATATTCTCTGTACGCGTTCTAACTATGTTTTCAATCCGACTTCGTGAGGATCCCAAACACTTGCAGCGTATTCGAAGTGGCCTAATTAAAAATATCTTGAGCCATAAAGTACAATAGCAATGTATTGGCTAAATGCTATCCCCTCTAGTTGACAATGTTAAAATGAGTTTTTGACGCCCACAATTCTGCAGCATCATTGCATCGTCTTGCCATTACAAACGCATATATTTATACTCGAAGGTGAATGAAACGCACTACTTTCGGGGTGCAAGGCCAATAATACTTCAAATTGCAAAATTTTTCCGCGGCCAGCTCGCTCTCAAAATCCTAAGTGCAGCGCGTTTATGTGAAGTAGGTATTGTGTAAATGAAATGGACAAAAATGATTTCTAACATATCGTAAAGAATTGGGTAAGATACACTCATTAAAAAGCAAACTAATCGATAACTGTGAAATTGGGTTCTTTAATTATGGCTCCACGCTTAAAACAACTCCAACAATACAATAAATCAACACAAATTACTCTCAATACCATCTCTTAGGAAACGGAGAACAATTGAAAGTCTAAATAGAAACGTTATGTATTTTGGGAACGTTCCAAATAAAATAGCCATTTTTCTATCTACAGCACCCCCGTCCACAAAATACCCCTGAGTATAATAATGATTATAAGGAATACTAGAACAAAAAAATAGCATGCTCTTTTTTTAGAGCGACACTGAGGAAATGTTGCATCGGTTCCAGCCTTCAAGTTTGAGCTATGTCTTGTTCACGGTTGGTGCTCCCACCGTACCGAGCTGTCCTCAGCTCCGGACAGACACTAAGGAGAGCACACAATCCTTCGTCGGGTGGGATTCGGAAAGGAGGAAAGGTTTTGAAATGAACTCGAGGTACATGTCCGCTTCCGTCACACACCTTTCAAACACTTATTCCCGGAAATTGGTGATATAAAGGATAATGACTGTGACATAGTTTAGTTCTTGAAGAGCTACAGTACAAAACAAAAGTCACAGTAAAGTTGTTAAGCCACAGGTTTTTGAGATATTCACATTAGAAAATGACCAATTTTCGTCATTTTTCCGACTTTTTCGACGCCATTTTCTCAGTTTCGCAAAAGCTCCGACAGAGGGATATTTCTAACTTCACCTCTACAATATACGCTTTCTACGTCTCAACATGCCTACACCACCTATTTCCACCCTTCTAATCACCAACCGTCTCGAGGGAGATTTTTTTCTGGAAAATATAAGTCTCAATAACATGGAACGGGAGATGTTAGTGGGTAAACGCAACTCAGCGACTGTCACGTCACGCTGCGGTCAAAAGTGGAAACAGTGCAATGGCGGCTGGGAAAAACGTCACTTCAAGCTTTGAAAATTTCCTATTTATCGTACATTACTTATTCCCCAAAAATAAAATTATCACTAGATACCGGCATCTTTCTAGTTTTTGTCACATAAATTTCGCGGCGATATGCTACGTGAAAAGGGTCGAAAAAAATGTTTGAAAGGTGTGTGACGGAAGCGGACATTTATCTGAACTCGGCGTCAGCACTAACCTATTATTCCTTTTGAGGTCTTCCTTAATTTACCTGATGTATTACACTCTTGATCTTCCTCTGTTATTCTTCCCATTTATTTACCCTTCCATCTGTATTTTGAGTTGACTATTGTGCCACATTAGTTTTCCTCCCCTTTTTAGGAGAAATTTTATTACTCTTATTTTCACTTCAATTCTTAGTTGGACATCTTCGTTTGAAACCACGCCACTTCGGACCAAAGTTGACCCTTGACCTCTCAGATTTTGACGAAAATTTTTGAGGAAACATTTGCCAAGTGAAATAATGAATATTAATTCGAGCGTTTTGCGAAAATTTTACAAACAGCGGAATAACGGCTGTATTTCAAAATGGCGTATTTCACTTCCGTTAGATTTTCGTAATCACATATCTCAGGAAAGAATCAGCGTAAAAAAAAGGTTCAATGGCTCGCTTTGAAACTAAAATTTTTGGTTAAACTAAATTTGAATTAAAAATAGCAACTTAACTATAATTTGTTTAACCCTTTCGCTGCGGCCGTATTTCGGAAACTTGCCTCTTCCTGTGCGGCCGAAAAGTGAAGGGTATCAAATATTTTTTTCGCCTATGTCTAAGGGAGGTTGACGATGGGTTTTCAGATTCATAAATAACAAGACTATGCTTTTTATTTAATTCTTTTACTGTCATCTAGATATTTTAACATTTAAAATATTTTTAGAGTATGATAATCTATAAAGCAACCATCAAAACATAACGCTTTGTCGCAATCACGGCACCAAAATCGCGTGTCTTTTCTGACACCCTTTCTACGTGTTGTATGTTTGCACACAAAACATGGTCTTTGTGCATGCTTTCTATTTTCAGTTTCCGGAATTTTTTCACAAAAATGCCTTGCTGTCAGCCTGTCATCAATATTTTCGATGCAGTTCAAACTTGCTCGGCCTCTTGACTTAGATTTCGGCTTAGCGCCGTATTTTCCTAATAACTGCCGCAGAACAATAGTTATAAATTTTCTCATTGGGATTTTTTTTCCAGTGTTTACCTTGTACAAATAATACGCATTTAACATACTAATATCTACAAGATGAAAAAACAATTTTTTATACCATTTCAAAGTCTTTCTGACACATTCCACGGAACCCACCATCATATCAGATTTATCCACTAACCTCATATTTGTTACATAGTCAACAACGGCATCAGGTTTCAGTATTTTCTCATTTGTTTTGAAACATCTTTTGCCACTATCTACCAATTTTCCCTCGTGTATTGTGGACAAAACACAAACATCCCTTTTATCGTGCCACTTCATTGCTAAAACACTACCATTGCATTTCTTCTCGAATTCACCCTTTGACATCTTTTGGGTAAATATTGGCATATTTTTTCTATTTGCCCTCACTGTACCACAAGAGCCAGTTCCTCTTTCAAAAAGGAAATGACAAAGTTTTGGACTGGTATAATAATTGTCCGTATACAAAACATGTCCTTTTGTGAAATATTTTTCCATCAAAGTTTTGACGACCTCACCAGACACTCCCAATTCACTGTCTCGTTTTATCTTAGTTTTCATTCCGGTGTAAACAATCATATCTAAAACAATTCCTGTCTTACAGTCACACAGAACAAATATTTTTATTCCGAATCGATGTCTTTTTGAAGGAATGTACTGTTTGAACCCTAATCGCCCTTTGAATAGCACCAGAGCTTCGTCAATAACCAACTTGCGAAATGGCCTAAAAACATGACTAAATTTAGTGTTTACATAGGATAAAACATGGTTGATTTTCCAGAGTGGATCATTTACATCAGGCATACTGTTATCTGCAAAATGTAGGCAACGTAAAATCAAGAGAAAACGATCACGCGACATATATTTTCCAAAAATAGATGTTCTAATTAGAGGATCTTTGGCCCAATAATCCTGAATAGAATGTTTTCTTATGTGTGGCATAAGCAAACACATTGACAAAAAAACATACAATTCCTCAATATTTACATTCTCCCAAGCATGAAGTCGAGATTTTGGCGAAAGCACTGAATCATTCATGATAACACTGCTATACCTGTTTGTCTCTTTGACAATATGAGCCATCAAACATGTATCAAAAAAAAGTTCAAAAAAATCACACTCACTACTGTTCTTATCAATCCCGCTATTTTTCTGAATGCCAGCTGTGGAGTCATCAAACTCAAAAATCTGCGGGGTGAAACCACGGGTGCTGCACCAAAGGTTCGATGTTGTTGAGCCAACTTCCACAAGCGTTGGGATAAGGCCACTATCCGAATCACTTTCCGTGTCGTCACTTTCTTCAGATGAACTAGTAAATTTATCAGCAAAATTTTCATTTTCACTATCTGATGCAAATAACATATCGAGAACGTCTTCTTCTTGAAAAAGCCTTCTCCTCTTGCTGTCACGAGACATACTTCCACTCGCCATTATGACCCTTTACTGACTGATCACATAAGGGAGAACCTAAAATTCTCAGGCCGAGTTATCGCTCGGAAAATCCAGTTACGAACACCTGTTTATCATTAGCAACTAAAATCCTTGGAAAGGGCTTGAAATACCCTTAGCCTGAGGATAATGCAATTCTTGGAACGGGCTCGAAATACCATTAGCCTAAGGAGAATGCAATCCCAGGAAAAAGAGAAAGTCTGGAAACGTGGAGAGGGATGACCACGGCAAACGTAGGAGCTACGTTTGCCGCAGTCTACCGGGTGAACGTAGCAGATACGTTCATAGCAGCGAAAGGGTTAAGCATTATAATTGTAAACATTTTATTGTTAAATTTTTTGTTATAAAAAATCTTATCTCTGTCCATGTGACCACCGGTCTTCGTCAACTCCTCATCCACTAAAAAACAGCTCCGTTACTGCCTTAATTCTAACTCTTTGGTAGATACTTCTGACTTTTCCTCTTTTTCCGGACACCAAAATATACACCTGTTTTTTTTCTGTAAATGATTACGCCCATCCTGTTGATTTTCTATCTCCCATTAAGCCTTTAAAATGCTTTTGATCCTTCTCTCCTCTCTGACGTGCTTGCCTAACATCGCGCCCTCTATCCCGGCCTTCAGCCTCCCATCGCCTGCTATTATCGCAGTCGTCCAGCCTTCATTTCCTCTTCCTTTTCCTACAATCAACTTCCTAATTCCCTTCCCACCTTGCCCAAAATTGTCTAATTTTTTTCCTGTTTCACCGTGTTACTTTCCCCATCTTGTTTGCATCACCTAATCCGGAAAGACTCTTGTCACGCCATTGTCTCATCCCGAAAATCACGCCTTCGTACCACGCCACCGCACTACGCCTCCGTATCTAATACGTCTATTCTACATCTACATAATACCCTGCGAGCCACCGCATGGGCGTGTGGCAGGGGGTTTAAGGTCACCAACCGTGTAAAGATGTAACTTTTTAGGAGATGAAATGGTGACATTTATGATTGGAGTGTATTAGTGAAGCTCAATTTTTATCGTGATCGCTTATCGTGCGCGGAATGAACGAGTTCTTGTAACTATCTGTTCGGCAATGTACCTCTCTAATTTTATCGCATCTGTCAGACCTAGAGATGCAGTGAGGAGTCATGATAATATTCTTTGTGTCTCTCAGAAAAATGCCAGTTCTGGATCACTCAAGCAACCTAAGCCTAGCGTGCAGCCTCCGAGTCGCTAGGGGCTCCCACCTTAAACACTCTAAAAGTTGTGAGACACTGTGTGTACGCTCGTAGCAGTTTTTAACGAAACGCGCTACTTTTCTTTGTATTTTATCAATTTTTTAGTTAAATATTTATGACTAGGGTCCCAAATGCCCGCGGCGTATTCGAGGTGTGGCCTAACCAGAGCGAAGTAGAATCTCTCTTTCACTTTTTCATCCGAGGACCTTCCTATTACGCGTTTAACAAAACCTAGTTTTTTTAAAAATGTGCCACGTATGATTTGCATGTGTAATCCCCACGATACATCAGAAGTTAAAGTAATTCTAAGATATTTTACTGTATCATAGGATTTTATGTTTACTCCACCCACAGTATAGCTGTGGCATTTGTGTGATGACTTTCGCAGGAAGTGAACTGAATACTCTCTGAATTCAAGTTCGATCAAACTTAAATCGTAATTTGATCCGTGTTGTTTTCTGTCAATGCTAACCACGTATTTGCTTATTCTTCTTCACACTTGTATACGAATGAGTTTTTAATTAAATGAGTCAGCAACGAAGTCCCAAGTAGGTAAAAGCGTTTGAGTGGCCTACACTTATATAGGTACCTACCGGGGGAGGGGGAGAATTTGCAAACAAGGAGGAAGGGGAGCATAGGAGTAACGAATAAAGCTGCTTGTGAATAGGGAGAGGGAAGGGCGGCCTTGGGGGGAGGGGGAGTGTTTTTGTCAGAAAAGTAAAAACAATGGGGCGGTCGAATAATTAGACTGCTATTAAGGTAATGCGTGGGAGATAGTTCCCTAATCATAATAGAGGCCATATTCGATACATACGTTTTAATTTCACCAACTGTTAGGCAGACGAATTTAACATTGCATTACCTATGGTGCAATAAAACAGTTTTACATGACAGAAATTTTAAGTACTCAAGTGAAAACATCTAAATAAGTCTTTAACTTGACTCATTTTTTTCGCGCGGTGCGTTTGAAATTCCTTCAGAACTGAAGGTTTTTTGTGATACCCAAGAACCTACTGCGGTGACAATATGATTAATTTTCAAATACAGTTGAGAAAACATATGAACTACACGCTGTTAGTTTTTTTTACGACATCTAAGTGTTAGAAATACCTCGTTTCGTAAATAATACCTCTCTGGAGTGCATACACGTACCATTTCCCATATAAAAGGGCTGGTATTTTTTTGGCAAATATCTCGGAAAGTAATGTGGTAAGGGGTTGAATTTTTTATATCGATGGAAGAGTGACATATTTTCCCTTAAAATGAGACCAAATTCATTGATTCCTATGTAAAATGATATTCCGTTCAAACTACCATTAAGGATAAAAGACATGAGGAATTTAAGGTTAATGTATTTAAGAGGACGCATCATACCCTTCGGTAAGGTAAAGTTCTGTCGAAAATCCACAAGATGGCGTCACTCGCACCCGATCGAGGCGTTTTAGCGTCAGGAGTCTCTTACTTCAGGATAACTCTCGCAGAAGGCAGCAGTTGTCGGTAAGTTGTAGCCAAGTCTCCGGCGCGTAAGTACAGGCAGCGCTTATATAAGATCTGAGAAAGAAGACTGAACTAATTGCATCACCGTCTGAGCACATCATGGCCGAAGACCATTCAGGTAGCTTGTCGAAATATACCAATTACAGATTATATCTTACAACCGTGACGGCTGTTACTTAGCATTCCGATAGAGGAGGGATTGATACATCTCCATTAGTTTTAGATATGTCAATAATAATGATTATATTTTTTATAAAAATATACACTACATCTTGCCGTTTTCCGGTTGGTTTAATTATGCTCCGGAATAAAATTTTCATGTTTCAGATACGAGTCTCCCTTGGCAAAGGTCTATTATTCATACTATAAAAATTTCAAGGTGATGAAGTAAGACTTAAACAAAAAAATCTGGGGTCGGAAATCATCACAAATCCGACCTGTCGAGAGGGTGTGATGCGTCGCCTTGAGGTTGAGAGTTGTAGGGTTTATGGTAGCGTGACGTAAAGGAGAGGTGAAAGGAAGGCGAGGTCATTACAGAGTTTAGTGGGTAATGCACAGTTTCAAACTGTTCTAAAAAGTCCAGTGCACGTCCTTTGTTCATGCGATGTAAAATATGAGATTCAAAATCACACCAATGGTATCGTCGCATAAATGCTTGGCTATTCCAGAAGATTCGTCATTTTAAAAAAAAATATCGTCTATGTCCTTTCATTCGGATTTTGAAATTTCTCCCGGTTCGTCCAATGAATTTAACATGGCGAGTATCACACCTCAACTGGTAAACCCCACTTTTCTGTAAAATATCGTACTTGTATTTTGTACTAAAAACTGATTTGCCCATTGACACAGGATTGTAAAGTGACACTTTTGTATTATCACTGTGGTTTAAATTGCTTGTACCTGATGATGGCGTGATATGCCGAAACCTAGGTCGTGTTGCTTCAAATAAAGTGTGGAATCATAACCAAGTACTTTTTTTTCAGTCACTCTGGTTAAATGTTTTCGTAGCATAAAACTGCGGGTAATACGATCCTGATATCGAGAACGCTCACTTCGAAAAATGAAGGCTAGGATATTCAAATAATAACCATTGCAACACGACTTGACCACATGTTCCATATCTTGAGTCAGTTACTTCTGTGCCAACAGCCTATGAAAACATTGCTATTAGATATTTGACAACCGGTTCTAACTAACAATTTAGTGATCATATCATCCACCCTCAACATTTGGAGCAATCATATACAAATCCATGAATAATAACGCACTTTTTGATGCTGTATTTTTCCGGAACATGAAGGATCTAATGGCTGCCTTCCTGTTTCGACAGCGTTTCTAGAAATGACTGCAAAGGTTCCAGGAACGATGTAAAATTATTCCACCAGGGAATACTTCCAAAAGCATCCTTTGGATATGCCCAAATCCGTCTTTAAATATAAGTTCGACTGTTTCTGAAAAGAGAAAACCTTTTTCCATGCCGTCAAATTGCTGCTACCACGTGCAGTGTCAGTGAATCTTCGACTGCAATCCTTAACTCGAGCGTTGCCATGGTCGCATCCGTCTGAGATTGGATCCCAATTTCCTCAACGGAAGGTCTGAGGGATACCCAAAGTTTTGGTAGCAATATATAATTTATGCTCTTTCTTCGGTGGGGTTGGCTTAAGGTAGAAATACATTCAAATCCGTTGATTGTGGAACTTTTTTTTTACTTCCGGCCAAATTATGTTGTGATTACAAATATTTCTTCGCGTTCCGGGTGATGATTCCTCCTCGGCTTTCACCGAGGAAACAGTTGCGTATTTAAAGGCGTTTTCACCATTTTTTAATGACGATCAACCATTGAAGCGTTTCCCTGTATTTCATGTCATCCGGTCTGCCTAAAATGCTCTTGCAATTAAATGCAATCTGCCGTGTCTCGTATCATTTTGGACCCGAGCGAATAGAAAGCCTACCGCTAAGTATACTGTCGGAAAGAGATGCCTTAGATGGGATATCAATTTAGTCGAAAATGAATGAATTTAACCCGCTTTCGCTGGCTACCATCATGCGTCATCGCGTCCGAGGAAATTGATTTGCTTCGTCGCGCTGGGCGATAGAAATTAAATACATTAAATGATGGAATTGATGTCAATAAGAGTCACGAATGAAATGGCCGTGGTGATGATGACCGTCCCTTCTACAAAGATATATGTACGTGGCTATTATTTATGGGAGGAAAATCAGCGCTGATGCAAATGGGATTTTTGACATAGGCTAATGGAATCATGGAAGGAAAAATTAATTTTCAGACGTTAAATTGATGTCGTTGCAGCAGTGGAAATATTCGATGTTATTCTCTTCTACTCTAAGACATTTGTAAATGTCACGCACTTGGCGACAGACTGGCGAAATTTCCTGTAATTTTATTTCTCGCTAATAAAACTTTTCAAATGTCAAAATTTACAGGAAAAAGCAGTAATTCAGTGCCACTTTCACTTTTGCGTGGGAAATACAATAATTTAGTTTATGAAATAGATTCTTATATTAACCGTTCTACTAAATAATAATTTTACTAGTAAATGAGAATTTTCCCATGTTTTAACTTGACTTCATCAAGCATCACTTCGTAGGAGTAAAGGACATTAGTACCCATGTTGAAAAAATGTTATATACTTTTCTACAGTTTTTTAATTTGTGCGAAGCGCTTCATTGCCTTGCATCATTAATGACTGCATCATTAGGTACAATAGTTAAACCATTTTATTGATTTAGTTAATTAAACTAAGGGTCAAACGACTGTATTAATTAAAAATTTAAAATTATTTATGAAAGTACAAAGTTTTATTTTCAATATGGATACTATTACCAATGTTTCTTTTTCTTTAAATATTTTTACCCTCATACGAATGCTAATTGCCTTCTACAAAAATTTCGCTCTAATATTTTTGTCTGCTCTTCGTTATCTGTCCTTCTCTGTATTGCTACTATTTTTTCATGATTTCATGAACAGATGCGACACCTTGAAACGCCTCTTTTCCTCATTTAACCCTACGGCACTGTTTTTTTATATCTTTGCCGAAAGTTCCATTCATAATTGCATGGGGAGGAGCATATTTTAATGAAAATAAACTAGATGTCAACCTTCAAAAAAGGTTTATCAGGGTGATAGTTAAAAAGAAGAGTTACGAACCTTCCTTTTTGCTGCTTAAAAATTTAAAATGCTCCCACTTAGGTATTTGTATGCATATACAGTACTTAGACTTTTCTTCTTGAGGTGTGGTGTGAATATACTGGTTTCAAATCGGCCACGCTTGTAGAACCTTCGTAGAGTTTTCAACCCTTCCTCAGTCCCAAATTGTCCTTCGGCTTCGATGTATTGCAATCGATAGCTTGGACACGGGAAAAATGAAAACTTTTAGTGTGGACCTTTTTATTTAGTTCATTAAAATATGAAATAATTGAGCTACAAGACTGATTCTTTCACTTATATAAGGCTGAATGTTTGAAAAATCTTATTCTTGCAATCGATTTTCCCCACCTACCGGAAAACTGATATTTTTAAACTTTTATCCAGGATTTTAGAAATTTTTTCACTTTCGTTGCTATGGATATATTTCTCCATTGTCGCCGGGCCGAGTTTTTCGATTCGAGGTTTGGAACTCAGCGAGGCGGGCCAGTTTCAGGGGCGGTTTAGATTTATGTGTCGATTTGGCGTAAAATTGGAAAAGTTAAAAAAGTCGATTAGGCTTCGAGATATTGCAATCAATAGCTTTACATATATGAATTAGGTATCCTAAGTGCATGTTATTTAGTCTTCTTTATACCATTTTTCGCACTGCTAAGTACTGGGTATAATTTCTTTAACTTTTTCCTGGCCTCTACCGTAGCTTTGATGACCAATTTCAACCAACCAAGCTTCATGATATTGTAGTTTTCATTAAAAAAACGTGCAGTACATGTAGAATATTTGAAGAGAAAAATTGAATATTAAAATTAGTATATTAAAAATCTCGATTCCGATCGAATATATATAGTAAATTTCTTCGTGTGAGCTCTTATAAAGTATGCTGTACTGAAATGAAATATCTAACGTAGAAGAGTGTCTTATATGCCGTCAAATGAGGTTATGATGATCTTCCAGTGGTTCCACGTTCGTTTCGGCATACTGATTATAGTATTTTAAAAAGTCGTTAATAACCAGATGACACACAATATATAAGTTTGTACTAGAACTGTCTGGTATCCATACCTCATGAGTCGCGTATTTCATTTTCGAGAATTATACATTTCTATGCTTGCATTTAGCACGCAGACTTGAGAGCTTTCATTGTTTTTTTCCTTATTTAAAGAGTATCATCATTATATTACACTTCCCCCCTGCTTGCAAATTGCAAGCACCCATTTACTTGTTAATATACAAATATCACAAAAATCAGTCAATATGCCGAAAATAACAAATAACTTTACAAAAATCATTAGGGGATACAAAAATATAAACAATATGGAAGTGAAAAAGGAAAAATATTGATAATACCGGAACACACATCAGAATCTGATTAGGATCACTGCAAATTTCCAAACATTGCATTTAACAAATGATGTGGTACGAAGTCACTCGCACGGGTGCATATACACCAGGGTTGAAATTCACTATGAAAAAATCATTTGATCATATGCACCCGTGCGAGTGACTTCGTACCACATCATTTGTTAAATGCAATGTTTGGAAATTTGTCAATTTTGTCGTTTTAATAAGCACGACTTCGTCTCATGTGCTACAATGTAGACTTGAGGCCTGAACATCTAGTTCGCATAAACCCCCCTTGAAATTCGCCTTGAAGGAAGATGGCTTGGTGGTGTAACTGGCTAACACACTTGATTGGCAATTGGGAGATCCGGGTTCGAATCCCGGTCAAGTCAAATGATTTTTTCATAGCGAATTTCAACCCTGGTGTAGGATCACTGCAATTTACGGAGATGGTTATAGTGCTATAAGATTCAAAGATACAAAGTTAGGTAAAACATCTTGGATGTGTTCCAAATTAATTTCCTCCAGTTGGCGTGGAAACTCACCAATTACCACCAAAGTGGCGACCACTTACCCATTCCCCTCCTGTGGCCAAACTGAACACCTGAAAGGATCATTCGCCCTCTTCCTCGTACGAAGGATTTTTGCAGCATTTTTCCTCATAAGATGCTGAACGTTTCGTCCTCTAGTTCTAGAATTATTCTTCTGTTAAATTTTATGAAATATAGGCCAAGGATCAAAATCAAGTTTACCAATTTCTCTCGTGGAGCTCTTTCCACGTTTACGCGGAGTTCAATATCTGCCTTATATCTCTTCCTAGAATTTCCAGTAATTTCGCGGCAAATGTCCTCATCTCCTTCCACGCTTCATTTTCCTGTAATTTCTTTCCTATCTTCGTCGATCTCTCATTTCTGGAATACTTCTAATATTTCCAGCTTTACTTGTATAAAAAAATGAAGCTGTTCGGGGAACGCTATTGTACTGCTGCTTGCTTCCTTAGGCATTGTTATTCTTTTGTTTCCGTCGAGTTTTTTATTCCCCCTCTTTACCTTAATGTAAGTAAATACCTTCGTCACGCATCTTACCTAATATTCAAATCTAAAACTTTCTTCAGCCAGGTAAAATGGTTAAGCATCTTGGTTGTGTTCCAGATTCACTCCCTTCAATTGGCGTGACAACACAACAATTTCCTCCAAACTGGCAACACACGTACCCATTTCTCTCCTGGGTCTCCAAACTGAACACCTGGATAGGTTATTCGCCCTCTTCTTCGGACGAAGGATTTTTGCAGCCACTTCCTTGTGAGATGTTGAACACTTCGTCCTCTAGTGCTAGAATTATTCTTCTATTAACTGTTACAGAATATAGGCTGAGGATCAAAATGAAGTTTAACATTTTTTTTCCCGTTGAGTTCTTTTCACATATATACTCGAAGCTAAGTTCAATCTCTGCCTTCTATCTCTTCCTAGAATTTCCAGTAATTTCACGGCAAATGTCCTCATCTCCTTCTACGCTTCACTTTCCAGCAATTTCTTTCCTATCTCCGCCTATCTCTCATTTTTGGGCTATGTCTAAGCCCTCCTATCCTCTCATCCTCTCCTTCTACGCTTCGCTTTCCAGCGATTTCTTTCCTATCTCCGTCTATCTCTCATTTTTGGGCTATTTCTTAGCCGCTTTCATTTTTCGCGAGCAGGTCTATTTTCTTTAACAAAAGGTTTCCTCCGCGTATTTTACCCATATAGATTGGTTCTCTTCTGGATCGATCCATAATTTTCTTCTTAGTTTCATATATCCCGCATATCCTCTTAGTTTTTCCTCTTCTACTTCCTAGTGGAGCTTTCACCTTCATATTGTGGCATTTTTCACCTTGAGTCATGTGCATTCGTGAACCAAAAAAGTATTCGGGGGCATACACTTCTCTCCTTGTGACTTCTCCATTTCATACATTTCTTTTTCATCTTGGTCCCACTTCTGTATTAGTTTCTTGAATGTGTTTTAATCAGTAAAAATCGTCTTAGCGACCACTCCTATCAAGCGACCACCTCTCTAAACGACCAATTGTGCAGCGGAATGCGTCGGTGGTCGTTTAATTCGGGTTTCACCGCGTGTGCACATAAAATTAATACGCCTTTAATTTTTCCCGGGAGCCACAAAATAATGAGGAAATGAACGCCATCTGTATAGGTTTTAATAATACCATCGCTCCAAGAGTTTTTCCATTTTTCTCTAGTCAGCCGCTCGTTCATTTGTATCATCATCCTAAGACAGGTTCCAGCTGAACTCTTCCAACCTTCTCTACTTTGCGCCCACATTTTCACCTCTTGGTAACTCCCGTTCTCCCTCAAATCCGTCAAAAGATCAAATTTTCTTCTTCCTTTCTCGCATTTTCCTTTTTACTTTTCCTTCCTTCATCTCACTCAGGAGACAGTCATGCCCCAACCAGTTTGCCTTCCTTCTTCTTATCGCATTCATGATTGATCCTTTCTCGTCAATCCTTTCCAAACCTTGGTCATTCCTCACCTTGTCCGTCCGCCTCACTCTCATCATCCTTCATCTCCATAACCACATTTCAAAACTTTCAAGATACTTCACTTCCTTTTTCCTATAGGTCCAAGTTTCTGATCCATAATATGTACTCCTGAAAACTGAACCCCTGTCGAACGACCATCCCTCTCAACGACCATTTTTCAGCGGAACCGTTGGTAGTCGCTTGATACAGGTTTCACTGTATTAATTCACAGCTTGTATATTTGAATCAGTTTTCACCTTCATCTTCAATAGTAGCTCGGCAAATGTTAAAACCGTTCATAAAGAATGCTTAATTAGAGCACAATATGGTTAAAGTTACCCAAGGGTACTTATTTCTTGCATCAAATGGATTAGTTTTTTCAAAATTTAGGAATCAGGGAAGGAATTAATTTCTCATTGGTTAGATGAAAAACTGGCATCCGAAACACGAAGCACAGGCTAGAACTAAGTAAGTTAGCTTGTGGAGGTATCGCTCAACCTCTTTTTCCCCAGTCTTTCTGATTGGTGGAGTGGTTGCAGCTGCTTTTGTAGCTTCCTATCCCAGGGACTCGGCTACAAAGCACGGCAGTCTCAAAGATTTTCCACTAGAACTTCAATCTTTACATAAAGATGGCTCCGCATTAGATTGTCAACATGAGCCTTGTGGAAAACACTGCTGTCAAACGTACGCTTCATATTCTCACCTCCGGTGCACCACGTACGCAACCATTTCCAACTGCGCGCTATTTTGTAAGGAAGTAATTATTTAATAATATTTTTTGGAATATTTTTGCCTATAGCAAAACTCCTATATGCTTGGATATAACCCTTAATGACACTTCATTTTTCCTACAGTTATTGGTAACATCACACCTCTGGCCAAATGGAAACTTTTTCGGAAAAAGTATCCCTATTAGAGAAATAGCGTCACCATGCTGTTAACATGTAACACTCTACATAATCCTATTTGAAGAGCTCTTTAAGGCAAAGTGTTCTAACCGGCTGATGGAATTTTAAACTGTCAACCATTTGGTTCCTTTTGTCAAGAGTTGGCTGTTGGCAACTCCAGATTTATCTCTACCCTACCGTTTGATGTAGACTACTTTTTGGCCGGACGTTCAGCATATTTTGTTAGAGTCAAACTAGTGGAAACGATTGGAATGAATACTCAAGGCAATATACTGTAAAACCGATAGAGTCAGAAAGTGATTCTTTCTACGCACAATTAAGGGACCATAATAGTTGCGATGGATCAATTCTGTGAAACTTAGACCCCCACTAGGTAAAATCGATTTTTTACGAGTGCTAAAAATCTTGTCATCATATTTAACAACTCCCGCCGCTTGAAATTCCCAGCATGATTTACCTCTCTGCATGGTTTAGTACCTTGCAGAACTATTAATCAATAGTATATTAACGAGTAGTTGAATCTTAACTACTGCACTGCATTGTAGCATGTTATTCTACGTAGCAAGTAGCATTCTCCTAGTTTCTGGTCTGACCGCACATTGTTATCCTGACTGCTTTTGGACTGCGCCTAGCGACCGGGGTAAAGTGCGCGGTTCAAATTTGAACTGGAATGAGAGCTGCATGCCTGGTGTGGAATCAACCCGCGCCAAACACACCCTAGTGGTGGCTTGTACGGTAACCATAAATATGGATCTTCTGGTGATGCTAATCACAGTATAATTTTCTTATCTAACTGTGATAATTTGTGATAATTACCTGAAGATGAAGATATATGACTTCGAAACGGGTTCTGATTCAATGAACCTGTGGAAATGCACTAAAGTTTTACTTGGAATATATGATAAACTTCCAAAATTCAATGCCTGAATCCATGAATTATAATCATATCAGTGGCTTTCTTTCCCACTATGGTCTCCCCTGTTCAAGAATCGTCGAAAATGTTCATCTGTCTGCTCCCGTCCATTTTATAGGCTCGTAAACAGCGACTGAGAGTCTCGTGACTAAGGCTCGTTTTTGTACCCGTTTTACAGGTTATTATTTTTAAATCAGGTTGGTGTTCCCTATAACCTCTTCACTGCCCAATGCTGCCACCATAACGCTTTGGGCGAGACACCTTCGTTTCCGGTGTTTCCCGAAGAGGCAAGATAATATATGCTACTATCTGCTTTCTTTTACCGCCGGCACCCGCCTGCCAATTCGGACAATCGAACGGTCAATTACAATACAAACACCGAGACAAGCACTAACCGTTAGCCGCTTTCCGCCGTCTCAGAAAATCGATGCAAGGGCTACTATTAGCCTCGTGGCTTTTAAAAAATGGTTCGTCACTTTTTTAATCTTTTTTTGCTAGTCAATTCAAAGCTCCTTGCTTTTTGATACCGCGGAAGCGAAATAGTTCCAACAGGAATTTTTTATTTTTTATTTTTATCCTTGGGTGGTGGCTGGAAAGCAGATGAAATACGATTACTTTCTCGGCTTAATTTTTAGTGCGTTATTCGCCCTTATCGAGACTAAAATCCGTGAACCATGACTCCCTCGTTGGCCAATTGAGTTTGCGCCACGCGTTGAAGCTGATGCCGGGAAAGTGGTCAGTCAACTTCTCGGCTGACGTGGTCGGCGATGATTTAATTCCTTTTCACGTTAGCATACCAGAAGTTATAAGACGAGACGTAAACAAGGATACGTTTCTCATTGCTTGAACTCGGTTTAGTAATATTCATTTTCGTTATCTTTACCTATATGTGAGGGTTACAGAGATTTTGGGTAATATAAGTGCATTAGAACAGGGCGCTGGTTGCTGCATCGGTTGGCTGGATTGGTTTCGATATCTGTACGTGTGCCATATTTTACATAAAGTTAAATTTTAAGGTATTTTGAGCAAAAAATCGTTTCACCTAGAGATCAATGACTTTGTTCTCATCATAAAGAAAAACATCTCACCATTCCAAAGATACCAAAACGTAAGCTTCTCACAACAATACTTATCGAGATTTTTTTATCTTATCTTCTTATCGAGATTTAACGAAAAATACCAGCCCTTATACATGTGAAAAGGAACACGTATGCACACCAGAGTATTTTTTTTAAATAAATAATTTATATCACCTAGATCTCCTCAAAAAACTAACAGCGTGTAGTTTTCATGTTTTCTCAACTATCTTTGAAAATAAGTCATATTTTCATCGCTGAAATTATTACAAAATCGCAGAAAACTTCCTTCCGCAGAATCGCAGAAAACTCGCTTCCGTGGTGAGGGAATTTTTAACGTGCCGCGTGAAAAATGAGTCACATTAAAGACTATATTGATATTTTTATTTAATTACTTACAATTTATATCATATAAAAATGGATTATTGCACCATTAATAATGCAATATTTGATTCATGTGTCCTACTGCTGGTTAAATTAAAACATGTAATTCAAATATGGTCCCCATTATGACTAGGGAACTATCTCGCTCAGACTTCCTTAACTCGGGTGCGTTAAACTTATTTGGTGTTGATCTCTAATAAGAGAAAGGATGGAATAGGAATAATGAAATTATAAAATGTAAGTTAGTGAAAATGACACAATCAGGATATGCATCACAGGTGATCATATCACTTTTGCTACTGTGATGCAAATATCTTTGTTTTAATTACTTACTAAGTGGAATTAATCCAATACTGAATGCTTTAGAAGATTAAATCAGGGAAAACAAAGGGAATTCATATGCATGAAATCCCAAAAGTTGACGTTTTCTTGGCGTGCCACCAATAAGCTTCTCTCGTGCCAACTGGTATTCCGCGTGCCACAGTGCCTGTTGACTATACTCTCGGTCAGGTGACGGAAACTTTATCGTTGAGCGATCATAGCCATACGAGATGTTAAACCGAGAATATTCTTCTTTAGATATAGCCAAAACGAGCCTTGGGAAGCTGACGCTGTTTGCTTTTTACTAGATACAGCGGCATGCAGATGGAGTCATTTTTTTCTTCAGGATACCGTGGGTAGGTTGGCAAAGAGAAAGAATGTTTTGGGACTCACGGAGAGGCGGAGAGAAACCCGCTGACAGCTTCAGCCCACTTTAAATCATCGGCGCTCACGGAGGAGAGAGTTTTTTCTATCCCCTACGACGGGCAGATTAACTGCGTTTCAACTGTTTCATTCGTCGATTCTTAATGAGGCTTGGATTTCCTATGAAAAACTGATCGGGAGCGAATAAGTTTGGTTAATACTATCGATTCATGAAAACAGAGGTTGGGGTCACGAAGGACAGAATCGAAGGCCAAACATTTGCTAAAAATGATGACCGTGACATGGCTATCGCGCGCAATGCGCCCTAAAATTTAATGCGGACGCAGTGATTTTCTGTGAATGTTTTCTGTTTTTTGTAAATGATTTCCATTTCCTAAAATTTAATGAGGGCGCAGTGATTTTCTGTAAATGGTTGCCATTTTTTTAATTATATAGGTGACTCAATACGCTCATGAGACAATCTCGCCACCAATTCTAAGTGTTTCGGCGTAATAATTGTGTATGTGGTCTATATAACTTGGCCGATTGCACATTGAACGGCTTCAGTCCCGTGTGCAATCCCACAGTATGGCTCCATCTCATCTCTTCTTTAATATTTTGTCTTTCCCCAAGCCCCCTTGGCTTGCTTGTGTTTCAGAGTGTTGGACGATAGCATACCGTCTTGTAAACATTCACTACCGCGGCAGTGTGTTGATCGCTTATTTGTTAGTGACCGGTTGCTTGGAGACCATTTACATCAATGATCCCCAAAGTGGGCGTTACCGCCCCCTGGGAGGGTTGCTTTCAAATTGGGGGGACGGGCGTGAAGATACAAGGGGGAAGCAGGGGGGCGCCAAAGGCAGGGAGACCCACGGTGACCATACATACTTGTCGTGGGACGAATAAGCTATTTATCGCTACGCTATTCGCCGTGACTGCCGATTTCTCTGCTCAAGATAGTCTAAAGTGCCTTCTTTCTCTCTTATTCCTTTTATTAATTTTTCTGATTAAACGGGACGGGACCAATACCAGCAAAAACTTCTGTAATTTGTTAATAACTTAAAATAATAAACGATTTACTGCTTCATGTTAATCACAAGAGTTTTTCTCGGCGTAATGTCCATCGTGAAACTGTTTTTTTGCAAATTTAAATCCATTTAGTCAAGTCGAATGCATATTGCTAAAATTTTCAGCATAATTGACAAAAATAAAAGTCGTCCTCAGTTGAATTTTTTACAGCTCTGCGTTATGGGGAGACATTATAAAAAAAATCCCAAACTCAAAGATGATTTTATTAATGTATCAGTACGTAGTTAACATGTTTTCACAGTGAAAATTAATTAATTAATTATTGTAATGCTATCTATAAAATCGCAGAAAACTTTTGGTTTTGAGGTTATTTTTTCGTTCATGGCGTGAAAGAAACAAATCAATTTGAGGCCGCTAATGCGCAAAATTAGCTGGTTATTTTAAAAACTCAGTCATATGTGTACAGAAAAGTGCTTTCGTCGTTATTATTGTAGTACTTACTTTATCTTTCTTAAATCTGCTTTTATAAAAAGATAAATTTATCTCCCAATAAAGCCTCAATTAACTGTAGATAAATGTCTTGAATAACACTATTCATAATAGAATCTACCTTTAGCTATCGTTTTCGTGAAAGAGCAGTTACCCGTTAGAGTAACAGTTTTTGTACCGCAACTGATTTCGTGAATCGTTTTTCATAAATGGTTCCATGTGAGTCAGGCGGAACTACCACGCGGGCGGCCAGGGTTCAAATCCCTGCAGAGGCGGTTGTTTTTCAGAGGAACCCGATCCCTGCTTGACTGTCTTGTGGAGGGCACTGCAAGTACAGTACTCCGTCTGTCGGATGAGACGTTAAACTGTGGTCCCATTGGTGCCTTTCGTTAAGAGCAGGCTAATGCCGACGCCGGGTTTCTATCCACCCTTCCTCCCTTACCAATCCCCTATGGCGCAAATTGACCTTAGCCGTCGGTCGCCTCCCCAAATGTCCAATCCGGAAGTCTTACGTAAAGTTATTCAATCATTATGGAAGATGAAGACTGTGTTGCGGTGGCAGTAGCCCTCTGGGCACGGGCAGCAATAGGGGAATTGGACCATGGTGAGAACCACGAGAATGCCCATGGGAAAACCACTGATGATCGCCGGGCTCCGAGTCGAAAGGCTCTTGAAGACTCCCGCCAACCGCGCGGAAGATCGCCGGAGAAAAAAAATATGTTTAAAGAAGCAATCGGAAAGGTGGTTGCGTGTTGAAATGAGTAGGGACATGGGAGGAATGCCGAATCTCAGAACCGGAATAACGCGGGGAGGACGGGGAAAGAAAACACTAATTCTCCTTTCCCCCTCGAGAGAGCGCCCAGCGCAGCGGAAGGATGAATCGGGGAGAACGATCTCAATACTAATCTTTTCTTAATCTTCACTTTTTCTTCTGTCTGGCGAAGATCAAGTGAATGGACGGAGAGCGCGTGATTGGAGAGGCGAGGGTCACCGATCTACCTTTTTCCTGCATAAATTCCCACGAAGAATTCATGGAGCGTTATTTTCTCGCTGACGATGCGCGGGTGAAAAATCATCGAAGAAATTTGGAGGACGCGTGGTGGTTTTCTCCTGAAGTATTTGGCAAATTCCAGTCATGTGATTACCTTTTTTTTTGCGAAATTTAATTGAATTTTCATCGTTTATAAATGCCCAAACTGCTAGGTTTTGTATCGTTTCTGCCTTTAAAGTTACTGCTGGTTAAACCTTACCGATATTTCGTGAAAAAAATAAAACAATCTTTAAATAATTTTTCTGCAATTTTTCTCAGCTGCAATATTCGTGTTAACTGCAGCTAAATGGTCATCTTCAGTTGAAAATGCGCGTAAAATATTACATTAATGATGAAAATAAGGGCTCTACAATTTATTAGAGTTAAAACCTGTATTTTTTATGTCTACGTGCATTTGTGGTATTTATAACATGAATTTTTACTGAAAATTTTGGAAGACCTGGGCATCTATCGATTTCTCTTCGCGTTCATTTTCTTCTGGAACACTCTATTAAGTTTGTCTCTAATAACAGTCAGCAGGGGTAGAAATTTTCACCCACATTGAAAATAATCACTATATAAGTTTAGGAAACGTTCTGGGTTTAAATTCATGAGCATCATCATTAGATTACCGTTAAAAGAATTGCGTTGAAAATGAAAATAATCACTATACATATAAGTTTAGGAAACGTTCTGGGTTTAAATTCATGAGCATCATCATTAGATTACCGTTAAAAGAATTGCGTTGAAATCTGCATCGTGCTTTCAATTACGTTTTTCTTTTTTTTTAAGTTGGAAAGAGTATAATAAGCTATTCGATATGCCGCCCAACACAGTCATGAAGGAGCAACTTTTGATTATTTTGACTTGTACTCCCTAGATGGCTTCATTTAACGCATTAAGGAGCTGTGTCTTTGAACTTTGAGCAAACTAAGAGATTTTAATTTCACATTCATTTTAGAAAGCGAAGTTTTTAAACCTATCTCTTCTCATTTTTTCTTCTGAAATTATCTCTTGTCTTAGTCTCTAATCATAGTCTGCATTTGTAGACTATTCCACCATTTTCAAATCTTCAAAAAAATACAGCGTATGTGCCCAAAACGATCCGGGAAAAAGCAGATGAAAAAACAGCAGTTTTATGGTTTTTTATTTCTGCTGTTATGATCGAATTAATACGTAGTTCCTTCCTTGATGTAAACTTAAGTTTGTTTTCTTTTGGTTGCTGTTTTCTTTTCCATCCGATTTGTAATATTAAATACTTATTTAGATTAGAGAATGTATGAGCTCTCAGGTTCATCGAATGATACCTGACCACTAATAATATTCTCGAAATAACAATCCTGGGTCAGGTTGATGTTTTCCATAGGAATTACTTCTTACACTCTGCATTCCGGTTATATCAATATCAGAGGGCATATGGGTGCCGATTTTAGCTGGCGTAAATGGAAATGAGAATACATCGACCAATATTTCATATCCCTTATTTTCTTACGCCATTTCTGTTTTTCTTCCTGTACTCTCCTGTCTTCTGTCTGAAACCTATTCTTTTCCTTCCTCATTCATCTCTTATCCAACATCCCCCTCTATTAAGCCTCCCAACGCCCCTCATCACCCGTTTTGAATTGGATTTTTGGGGTGGCGACCGACAGCTAAGGTCATTTGCGCCATAGGGGAAAGGTAAGGGAGGAAGGGTGGAGAGAAACCTGGCGTCCGCATTAGCCTGCTCTTAACAAAAGGCGCCAAGGGGACCACGGCTTAACGTCTCATCCGACAGACGGAGTAATGTACTTGAAGTGCCCTCCACAAGACACTCCCCAGATAGCAAAACAAGCCTGCTGCAAGCCTGCAGCAAGGTTGTCAGGACAAGGCTGAAAGCGTGCAGCAAGATTGCAATTGAAATCTTAAGCCTTGCTGCAAGCCTGCTGCAAGCTCACTGATACCCATGAATCAAACTTGCTGCAAGGTTGCACTGCAAGTTTCATGCAAGCTCCTGCAAAGTTGAACTTTGCAGAAAGCTTGCCTAAACTTGTCATGACAATATTGAAATTGCTTCCAGATAGGGAAACAAACCTGCGGCAGGCTTGTCCTGCACCGCGTATGTTGCACCGAGTGGCACTGCTATTGCCAATTTTGGCATGGTTACAGCAATCTTGCTGCAAGATTGGTAATATTGGCAAGCTCTATGCAAGAATTATGCAATATTGCAGCAACCTTGCATGCTATGTGCGTCAAGTAGGGATCGGGTTTCCCCTGAAAAACAGCCTCCACTGCAGTGATTTGAACTCTGGCCGCCCCCATGGTAAGCCAGTACTCTAGCCACCACACCAACCCGATCCCTCACCACCCGTTCCAACCGCCTTATCCGTCTTCCCCCTCCCCCCCCCTTCTCTCAGCACCCGAATCTTCTCTAGCGGTCTCCATCCCTCACCCACCATACCGATCACTTCCTCGTTCACCTCACTTTCTTAAATTTCTTTTCTCCCCTTTACAGTTTCGCCACTCTCCACCGCACTATAATTTCAGTCGCTTCCTAAACACTCTCATCCTCCGTCATCAGCGTCCTCTGGGGGGGTTGCGTTCGAAACCGCTCGGCATTGATACCGATCGCGCAACTAAGTAGTCACGTGGTACAAAAACAACCGGTTGGAGACTTCGATAAGTTTTACCCACAGGGATGGATAACTTTATCGTTCAATGTATCGGTTCCCTAATCGTGATATTCAACGCCATCAGCTACACTCCCGCGAGAAAAACTCGATCGATAGGGTTGTGTGAGATTTTCACGAGTATTTTGAATACACCGAAGTACATCCAAAGCTAATAAAAAAAGAATAAATAATTCAATTGTAAGAAGCATTATTACATATGGGAGTGAGATATGGCAGATGTAGGAGAAAACTATGCAATTGCTAAATGTTGCGGAGATGGATTGCTGGAGACGATCTGCGGGTATATCCAGGCGGGAAAGAATCACGAATGAGAGAATAAGGAATACAATGGGATGGAGGAAGTCTTAAGGGGTCGTCCAACGGGATAAGTTTTTTACTGCCGACGTTTTGGGGTCCAATTCGTACTCCATTCTCAAGGTAAAAGGCATCATTTGACTTGAGACTAGTACGAATTGGACTCCGAAACGTCGGCAGTAAAAAACTAATCCCGGTGGAAGACCCGAGAAGACTTCCTCCATATTCTTCCTCTTTTTCTCCTCAATACTAAGGTTGGTGGGCATTCAAATTCCTTCTTTCCAAAGCTAGTCTCTTTATATAACTGTCTCTTCTCCCCACTATGGTCTCTTCCAGGTATCCTTTCCTTGGTCTACCTCTTCCAGCAAGGCCCTCTACCACTCCTTCCATTAAAGCAGTCATCCACTCTGAGTGACGTCGAAGGTGTCCAATCATTGCGTTTCTTTTTTTTTACAAATAGAATTAACAAACATATGTCCTTCCCCAATCCCTTGTAATACTTCCAGGTTGGTAACCCTCTCTTTCCAAGATATTTTTAAAAGTCTTCTCCAGCACTACATTTCAATGGACTCCAGCTTTTTCCTCTCCTCTTTCTTCAGAGTCCAAGTTTCTGAGCCATAGGTGCACACTCTCCAAACGTACGTTTTAACAAATTCTTTCCGGGTCGATAGAGAAACATTTTTTTATGTCAAAAGAGTTTTCTTTTTTTATAAATGCTTGTTTTGCTTGTGCTATCCTACTTATCACATCCGCTGCGCACCTACCATCAGATGTGATACAGCTACCCAGATATTTATAAGTATTAACTTGCACTAGTTTTTCTCCATCTGGATATACCTCAGCTTCCTCTATTCCATCTCTAGTGCATTTCATTATTTTAGTTTTTTATTTTTTTTTATTTTCATGTCTCAATTGTTTTTAAAGATTTGGTTAATTTCGTGTAATGCATCCTGTAGCTCATTGTCTCTATTCGCTAAAAGTGCTATGTCGTCCGCAAATCTGATGGTTGTGTAGTTCCTCCATATTATTCGCCGGGAAAAAACTAAATCATAAGTACTATATAACGGGAGTCACCCACACAATAGTCGATGTCATTAAAAAACTAGTAAAGAAATCGCCTTCGGCCTTGCCAAAGCTTAAATACCCCACACCACTTTTAATTTTAAAAAACGTAATTTTGGTCCCATCCAACCCATTTTAGAACTGTGGAGTACTAGAGGCTTATGACCCAAATTTCAGCTCGATATCTCAATTTTTTCGGCAGTTATCGCGCGAAGAGACAGACAGACAGGCAGACTGACAGAGGGACATAGCTAGGTGACTTGATTCGTAAGGTGTTGCTAATCATTTCTATACATACTTTCCCACACCTGCCACGCCTCCTTCAATGCGCCACATTTCTGCTGTGACAAAATCAATGTACCCTGATCACGTAGTGGTGCAAGGTATAAAAACTACATATGTAGTATTGACTGTTCCTTTTTTCGGGATTCATTCCGCGATGTATGTTTTAAGAAAACAACAATATTTCGCTGGTCCTCCTGCCAGCTTCATCAGGTTAACTGAACTGACTTCTCGTTACCTGGGTGTCCCCCAGGTGTGGGAGGACCCCTTCGCTCAGAAATGGTATTTATAGTCGTTATCCAGGGGACTGCAGTCCCCTAACTCTCCCCCAGGCCGTCGATTTCCTAGGTAAGGCATGAAGCTTACCCAAAGCTCCCCTAACGCAGTACTGCTGCCCCCGCGTGGGTCAAATTGATACCACTGTACTAAAGACAGTGCACAATAATATCAACTACTTTCCATATCAACGTCTTCTGTTTACAAATCAGGGTACTTATTGAACCACCCTCGTATTCCTCACAATTCATATTACATATATATATATATATATATATATATATATATATATATATATATATATATATATATATATATATATATATATATATATATATATATATTTAATTAATATTGTAAACATTCTTTCATATTCCTTCAATCATTTTTCTTCAACATTGTGTGACAGTATATTATACTATTGTTTATAGCGTGCTTGGTTACGGTGAGAAATGAGCATCGAAAACATCGATAACCATTCAGCGGAACCGTTCATATGTATTTTTCCGCGGGATTGTTGCCAAATCTCTTACCCAGGCGTCCCCTGGCTGGGTGCTACCCAGGTAAGGTTTATGAATCGCTCAGCGTAGGGGACACCTAGGTGTTACCTGGCTAGGGGATACCCAGGTAGCCCCTAGGAATACGACTATAAGAAGTCAGTTCAGTTAACCTGATGAAGCTGGCTGGAGGACCAGCGAAATATTGTTGTTTTCTTAAAACATACATCGCGGAATGAATCCCGAAAAAATGAACAGTCAACACTGCATCCGCGGAAGCCTACGAGCTAATTACATATGTAGTATGGCCACATACGACATATGAAGAACGAGAGTTTACCGAAGCAAATTTTACAGTGGAATCCACAAGGTAAAAAAAGAGGAATACTCAGAATCAGTTGGAGAGAAGGCATGGAAAAGGCAAAATAGAGAAAAGCAGTTGCCAGAAGGCATGTGGATGAATAGAGAACAATGGCGGTCGGGCATCGGATTGCGTCAAAGAACGTTATAAATATATATAAACAATATTTATGAAGATAATGCTTACTGAGGAAGTGAGTGCATGCTGATGTCTGGTAAGTTATCGATGGAAAACATCGTTAATTTGTAAATTTAGCGTGTCAGCTTGCAAAGGCTAAAACGAAAATCGGGATCCATATTTAGACAATCCTTGTACTTTTCCACTAATATTTATTAATATACTACGCGTTTCGCAGCTTGCTGCATCCTCAGGCACAATTTTTTACGTGTTATTTATTGATAGTCACGATAGTAACCTACGCCAATAAGCTGGGGGACGAAAATCGGGGTTTTATTTTTGGATAACAATTACGACAAGGCTAGAGGATGAACCGTGATTCCACCCCTAGCTCATGCATCGTAAAACGTGACTATGCATTCACGACTTTATCAATTTTGAAATGTCAAAACGAATTAAGTGATGGAACGCGATCTCTTCGCTATCCTCCGAAGAAATGACGGCTTAAGTCGGTGAAGTCGAAAAATACAAATGTTCAAATCATTTTTGGAAAATAAATTTACGAAGAAGCGATGCAAAAGATCTCCATATCGGTTGTCGTTGTCTTAAACTTTGAATTTTATTCCGATTTTTGCTTCCTGGTTTAATTGTTATTCATTATTTAACGCCTGTTCTTTATATAATTTCTGCTTCGACTGCGCAAAAAATTACTTCAGGAGATAAGTAATTCTGATCCTGAATGTCCCGTTATGGCAAGGTTGGAACGGAAAGAAAGTTTTTACTATTAGAATTCTGGCGGAAATTAGGTTTCTTTAGACAGCTTAGTTGGTTTTTTATGGCCAGTTTTACGCACTGACCTCGATAATAATTGGTTCGGCCCGCACGTGGAGAGCGCGCGATCGTAAAAAATAGAAATTGCGCATATGATGGTGTTTTTTTTATTTTACTCGGAGCGATGGAGTTAAAAAAGAAATATGAAACCGCTCCTGATTGAAGAAAGTGTATCTGTGTAAAAACATCTAGTGAGGTGACTTCGTCAGTAATTTAATGTCATTAAATACTGTCGATTTGTTTCTTTCATTTTGCACCAAAAGAGCATTAGGGTGAAAGTGTTAACCTAGAAAGTCATGAGTGGATGGAGTTGTGTAACATCTCAAGAAGTTGGTTTCGTAATAGTAATTTCAGGTGCATTGGAATGCTAATGGAATCATGCATGAACGTGTGAGGAGAAAAATACCTATGCAAGGAAAGCGCCTTAGGAAGTAAACATGGGAAATAAATTTGTACGACAAATTTGTCTCTATTCGAGTGTCCACAAAGCCGTCGACATCAAGAACTAGTCCGTATGCGTGAGAGAACATACACGTATTTTCGGCAAGGTGTATACGCATGCGTCAGAGTATGCATGTAAAAAGTCTACCAATCATCGATTAGAACACTCGAGGGTGGTGGTGGTATTAAGAGGACGCATCATACCCTTCGGTAAGGAAAAGTTCTGTCGAAAATCCACAATATGGCGTCACTCGCACCCGATCGAGGCGTTTTGGTGTCAGGAGTCTCTTATTCCAGGATAACTCTCGCACAAGGCAACAGTCGTCGGTAAGTTATAGCCAAGTCTCCGATGCGTGAGTACAGGCAGCGCTAATATAAGATCTGTGAAAGAAGACTGAACTAATTGCATCACCGTCCGAGCACATCATGGCCGAAAACCATTCAGGTAGCTTGTCGAAATATACCAATTACAGATTATATCTTACAACCGTGACGGCTGTTACTTAGCATTCCGATAGAGGTGGGATTGATACATCTCCATTAGTTTTAGATATGTCAATAATAATAATAGTTTTAATATAAATCTTCCCTACATCTTGCCGTTTTCCCGATGGTTTAGTTATGTTCCGGGACAAAATTTTCATGTTTCAGATACGAGCCTCCCTTGGCAAAGGTCTATTCTTTATACTATAAAAATTTCAAGTTGATGACGTAAGACTTTTACAAAATATCTGGGGTCGGAAATCATCTCAAATCCGACCTGTCGAGCGAGTGTGACGCGTCGCCTTAAATGAAGGAGTTATTCGAACTCGCCTTATACCAGCAGAAGCAAAACACGTGCAGTTTTCCGCTGATAAAAAAATTAATGCGACTTGTTTCGTTGTTACAACATTGTCCTCAAGTTTCTTCACTTAAATATGATGTAGTAACATCGGAACTAGACTTAATACTTTTTTATTAGAGAAAAACTGAGAGTATTTTGCCTCTATCATTATGAAGCTAAATACGTCACACCTACATCTGTATTTTTTATTCCCCTGATATCGCTGACATTTACACCATCGATTTGTTTTGCCTTTCTTAAAACGTAAATAGACCCTTAGAAAATTCTCAATTTTCTGATTGTTAACTACCGGTGAAGATAGCTTTAGATGGAAGCAGAAATACTTATGACTATCAGTGGCGACTTAGGCTTATGCCTCCATCATTACCGTCCTTTAAATGAAATAATTCTTGGAGACCAATGTGGAATGAAGATAATTAAGCAAAAGATTAAAGTGATGGTATGTGGTGCTCAAGACTGCTGTGAACCTGTAAGGATAAGAATAAATGATGAATAACTAGGACAAGTTACAGAATGCAGCTACTTGGGCAGTAAGATAACAGAAGATGGAAGGAGTAAACGAGAAATTGAGAATAGAATACAACTAGCAAAAATAGCTTTCAATGATAAAAAGACTCTACTGACTTGTAAAAATGTTAGCTTGGAAGTAAGAAAGAGGGTTATGAAAGCTTATGTTTGGAGTGTGGCCCTTTACGGGTGTGAAAGTTGGACTAACGGGAAACATGAAAAGAATATACTAGAGCCCTATAAATGTGGTGCTATCGAAGGATGCAGAAAATCAGCCGGCGAGACAGAATCACCAATGAAGAAGTGCTAAGAAGAGTACAAGAAAATAGAAGTCTCTGGAGACAGATAGAGACAAGGAGACTTAAACTAACAGGTCACATTCTACGATGCAATGATTTTATAAAATTAATAGATGGAGGTTTTATTGAGGGAACAAATCGTAGAGGGCGTCCTAGGTTAAGCTATATATGAAGCAGATCATCAATGACTCAGGTGCGTCTCATATGGTGAAATGAAGAGGAAAGCTGAGCAAAGAGCGGAATGGCGTGCTATTGCCAACCAACACATGGGTTGATAACCGAAGAAGAAGAAGATTGTACGTGGAAAAAAGACACTTTAAATTTATCGGTTCTACAGTCTATTTCCTTAACCTTATGCCTGTGATCGTTTCTACCATAATAGTTTGGCTCTAGTCAAATACGTCGAACGTCCGGTAAAAAATAGTCTACAACACACTCTCGTAAAAGATTTGATCCATATTTTTCCCTTCGATCGGATAGAGGTTCCCACCCTAATATCCTGAGCAAAGAGCATAATGGCGTGTTATTGCCAACAAACCCATGGGTTGATAACCGAAGGAGAAGAAGAAGAAATTAAATAAAGCTAGGTTCAAATTCGTGGAGTTCCGTGTTGATCAGTAAAATAAGTTTGACACTCCACTGGTCACTTCACAGGTCAATAATTTATTTTTATCTGCACATTGCAATCCATTGTTCACCGTCCTTTGAGTCTGGCAAGCGTGGTAAACTACAGCAGGCCCCGCGCCTCCGAAGGCCCCCGCATTTTGGAGGAACTCGGAGATCACAGGATGGGATATATAGCGATAAGAATCTAGCGTGAGCGCCACATTAACGCATCTGATATTGCTTCTTGAGTGCCTTAATCGTCGCTCTTCGTATCCAGATACAGAAATTTCGGTGCTATTTCGGACCCGTACCACATTAATGGAATTTTTTGTGTCCTTATTAAACTTTTTACAGTGTCGCCTATCATTACCTACTTCTCCCAACCGCCCATTCTGCCTCCCGCTTGCCTCCCCCTGTAGTTTCCTCTCCTCACCAACCACTCCGTTCATTTCCTTGTTCGTCTCTCTCTCCATTCACCGCGCTTTCTCGATTCGCCTACGCGCCCAAATATCGAACGCCTGGAGCGCATTCTCATAATCTCTCCTCAGAATCCAGATTTATGCTCTGTGCCACGGAGCACTCCATGCCTCAGGCTCTTCGGCAGTATTTTATTTTATTTTCCAACGAAAGCGTCCGTCATTAAGTCTCTCATATTAGTCAACTCCTCCGTTGCTATCACTTTTCTTCAACATCTACATACTATAATTCGTTGTCTCGGGCGTGACTTCATGGAATCGACTTAACATAATGAAAAGTAAAGAAAACTTTGTAATTCCACATAAATATTTATTGTACGACCTAGGTTTCGACGTGGCACGTCATCATCTGGTAAATAGCAAATTTATGTTTTAAATAAAATGATTTCAAAACCAAAATTCCCAATAACACAACGGTCTGAGGTGTGGGTTAAAGGGTGGAATTCCCAGGGGCGGAGTTTGGCCAAGGAGGTGGGGAATGGGTTTAAGAGCATAGAGTCAAGGAGGAAGGAGAGGATTAGGAATTTCTGTACTTAAATTGTCACAAAAAAAAGGAAAGGGGGGGAAGGAAGCGGCGGTGACGCGTGGGTCTGGTGGAAGGGAAGAGGGGGAATTCCAGTGCGTCCGTGAAAACATAGTAATCTGAGGTAGTAGGGGAGGTAAGAAAAGGGATGGCCTCCTTTAGGTGTGGAAGGAAGGAAGGTATAGAAGGGGGGAGTGGGAAGGATACAAAATTTCATTTACAATATTTTCCTTATTTTTGACACTTCTTAAAATCTCAAATTGCTCTAATGCGTCAAGTCTTAGATGATGACGTGCCACGTCAAAACCTAGGTCGTACAATAAATATTTATGTGGAATTACAAAGTTTTCTTTACTTTTCATTATATCTACATACTACCCTCGCGAGCCGCCGCATATGCGTGTGGCAGGGAGTGTTAGGACACTGGCCGTGTAGAGATGTGAGATTATGGGAGGTTAAGTGGTGACAAGTATTTTGGGAAGATATTTAGTGGTGCTCAATTTGAATTGTGGTCGCTTATTGTTCGCGGAAAGATGTTTGGCTATGAATCTCCTTTATTTTATCGCATCTGTCAGACCTACAGATGTAGCGAGGAGTCATGATAATATTCTCTGTGTCGCATTGAAAAATATCAGTTCTGAATCTCTCAAGCAACCTAAGCCTAGCGTGCAGCCTCCAAGTCGCTAGGGGCTCCCATCTTTATCCCTCTAAAAGTTGTGTAACACTATATGTTCGTTCGCCGCAGTTTTTAACGAAGCGCGCTGCTTTTCTTTGTATTTTATTAATTTTTTAGTTAAATCTTTATGACCAGGGGCCCAAATGCTCGCGGCGTATTCGAGGTGTGGCCTAACCAGAGCGAAGTAGCATCTTTCTTTTACTTTTTCATCCGAGGACATCCCTATTATACGTTTAACAGAACCTGGTTTCTTTAATGCTGTGCCATATATGTTATGTATGTGTGTGCTACTCTGCGAGACGCGGCATGGGTGTGTGGCAGGGGGCGATTAGACACCAGTCATGTAAAGATAACGAAGTTGCGGAATGCGGCGTGTGAAGTGATTGTTAACGGTTGAGTGGGCAGGTGAACCCTCACAGTAGAGGGCGTAGGAAAAGATGAAGGGTGGAAAGTCAAGTGCCTTTTAGGTTAAGAGTTAACATACCTTAAATTGCCAAGCAGTTAAACGGGTTCATTTGAGTATACCACCAGCTATTTGGTAGGATATTGTACTGCTTTAATCCTACAGGTACATCTACATACTACCCCGCATGGGCGTGTGTCAGGAGGTGATAGGTCACCAGATGTGTAAAGATGTAAAATTTTTGGAGGTGAAATGGTGACATGTACTATGGGAGTGTATTTAGAGGAGATCAGTTTTTATTGTGGTCGCCTATTGTGCGCGGAAATAGCGAGTTATTGTACCTATCTGTTCGGCAGAGTATCTCTCTTATTTTATCGCATCTGTCAGACCTAGAAATGTAGTGAGGCGTCATGATAATATCCTCTGTGTCGCTCTGAAACACACCAGTTCTGAATATCTCAATCAGCCTAAGCCTAGCGTGCAGCCTCTGAGTCTCTATGGGCTCCCATCTTAATCCCTCTAGCAGTTGTGTAGCACTATATGTTAGTAAACAACAGTCTTTAACGAAGCGTGCTGCTTTTCATTGTAGTTTCTTAATTTTTTTGGCTAAATCTTTATTACACGGGTCCCAAATGCTCGCGACGCCATCACATCATTCCCTTTTGGCTACAGTGGATGTTCCACTCGCCGATTTCAGACCGTCGATTGAAAATTAGACCCAATCTTTTACATAAATTTAAAGCCGATCTATTTTCCGACGAAGCTATCAATATCCTACGAACTCCAACATAAAACGTTAGATCGGATCATGAGAATAAAATTTGGGAAGTAGATTGTTGAACAGAAAGGTTTAAAATGTCGTTTATCTCGCGATCGATAAGGGAATATTATGACTGTGCTAAGACTTTCAATTATGTTAGTTGTCAGGTAGTGTAGCTGATTAATTCATATGCACTCTAATGCATGTTTATAAATATGTCGTGTAGTGCTAAAACCATTTTCGGCATATTCCCAGCATGACTCATGCAGCACGTTTTCTTAGTTAAATTATGGATTGTTTTATTATTTTCTGTAGCATTTGTAGCATACCGATGGTTTGGTGTTTGTTGGTGAAAGTAAATTTCTTCACTGTGTTTCATGTTGGTGATAAGTTACCCCCTGCCAAACACCCCTCAGGTGGCTTGCAGGGTGATAAGTAGATGTAGATGTAGATCCTCCTTGAATTCTTCATATCTCCCCCCGTTTCATTCGTGCCGTGTCCCAAATATATGTTTCCATTACGTAATCATGTCTGTGTACACACAGATGAAAATCTCCTTTAGAGTACATTCAGGTAGTGCATAGGATTGTCTAAGGAAGTTTCCCTTATCTTTCTTGGCTTCTAATTAACCGTGATGAGTTTGTTTTAGTCTATGCATTTTTTTCAATAAAGCAGTCCTCTTGCCAGTGCCGTCAAAGTGTACAGCCGCGCCATTGAGTTAACCGTTTGACTAGTGAGTTTTTTCGTTTTCCCTGACCCCTGGAGAGAATTTTTTTGGAAGTAATGATGTTACTTCCGATTAATTTTTTTTTTACCTTACACTCAAGTTTGTTTGATAAGCAATCAGTGAAAACAAGAATATCATACATTATACAAGAAAAACCAAATGATTGCAACAATATAACTGAGTAAGATCCTAAATATTGTGCCATACGTACAAAAGTATTAACTTAAGCCTGAATCACACGATCATTTTTTCCGTCCCTTTTAAGGGATAGCTCCAATGATAGCTTTTCAGGGACCGTGACAATGATAGCTCGAGCTATCATTTTCTGAATCACACGGTCATTTTGGCCGTCCCTTTTTCCATCACTTTTTCCGTCCCTTTCCGCATCATTTCTATATGTTTACTACTCTCATTATATTTGAATGCCGAACGTGGCGTTAGAGTCGCTCTTTGCGGCTGAGCGCTCTGATTGGCTAACTGGTGGGGTCAGCGATGCCTCCAGGGACGTAAAAAAAGACGTGCCCAGTGATGGAAAAAGCGATGGGGATCCCTATCGCTGGAGCCATCCCTGACTTTGTTCGAGTCACACGATCATTTTCTAGCGATCATGTGAACTATCATTGGAGCTATCCCTTAAAAGGGACGGAGAAAATAATCGTGTGATTCAGGCTTTAGAGCAGGACTAAAACCAGCTTCGATTCCAATAACTCCCGTAAATGTAACAAAACTACATGTGATATTCACGTACTCAAGCCTAAACGTAGTTGGTAGAAAAATGAACTAGGTGGCAGGACTTCTCAGAGGCCAATTATAGTGATATTTGGGCTCACCAGCCAACGGGATGGTTGGAACAACATGTTACAATGCATCTGAATGGGAGGCGTGAACGGACGCCTTTACTGCTCCGGCGCAAATTTGAAAGACGCACATGTACGGTCGCACTCTGGATGCCCAGGAGACACGTGGACGTAAATGAACGTTTGTAATGCTCAAAGGGTTAAAAAGGAGCCAATTTCACCATAAGGCCTTAGTTAAAATTTCTGTGGAGGTCCTTTGAAATGTTCATTATTTCAAATGTCATTGTGGAGATGTACGGGCGTATCAACGCGTTAACCGTATCTCTGGGCACCATGCTCCTGGTCGACAGAGCCGGACTTCTCCTCACCATCGAAATTTGAATTTTATATCCCAAGTCTCAAAGATAATAATAATAATAAATTTATTGACAAATAGTTTTACACGCTGTAATTTCACTTTGGATGGGTTACAAAAAATGTATAACTAACAAGAAATATATATATACTTCTTTTTTTGGCCATTAATCATTCGTAAATATAATAATCACAAATGAATTTATATATTTACCTAAAAGTAAACAAAAAATTACTTTTTTATATTATAATATAATAATAATTTAATTCCTTTTCAGGAATTACAGAGTGGTATTACAATAGATAACCCCTAAGGAATATCCTGTGTTTGGGCTACTGACAAATAAACCATTCAAAAAGCGATAGCAAAAAACAAAATGGTTTGCAATTTTCGATAAAACGTTTACAATACTGTGAAGAAACTAATTCAAAATAGAAAAAAGACTCAGATATATACAGAATGAAATAGTGGTTACAAAAAGAGACACATAAATACAAGATCGGGTGAACTTACTTTAACAATGATATTACAATATCACTTAATTTATTACATTTAATTCGATAAATATTTCATGTAAATTACGAAACAAAACCTCGATGTTTTTTATAAGTAATAACCAAGTTTTTACTTTCTTAAGAAATTTTCCCACGTGTTTTTCTTCCTTAATGCGGTTCGGAAAGACGTAAAATATTTTTCGAGATATATACACAAAGCATCTTTGAAACAAAGTCAAATTAGGCTTGGGTAAAGAAATAGTATTTCTTTCTCGCAAGGTCAGGACTTGAGTCCTGGGTAACAGATTTGCTTCGTCGCCACTTCTTGGATAGAAATCCTTTAACACTTTATAAAAATACATATACCTGATAGGCTATATGTTCAGTTCTATGAAGAGTGGGAATGCATAACTGTATTGGGAACATACATGTACATATTATGGGAATGCAGATCTGTATTTATACTGAATATCTAGGCTCGAAGATCCTTGCGTTATTTTTAACTGTATCGATATTAACAATTTAGCCAGTAAATCTAAATGTGGACTGTTACTGTCAAAAAATACAAAAAGGAAGAGCGTTTGCCATTTTTCTAATTGTAATTTGCGTATGGTGATAAAAAATTGTAATATAATTGTAATTTTAGGGTGAAATAATGTTTTGATGAACATAATCAGCACTTTTTCTGAAAAAGAATTCCAATACTCTGAAGGTTTTCGTAGAAAATTAAGGGTGAAAGACGTCCAAGGCAAAGTTATTTCAACCACAATCTTGTTGTTGGTACATTAGAGCAAAAGAAAAGTGTACGCAATAAATCATTTACCGATGGTTTAAAAGGCACTAAGCAGAAAATGCTACCCGCGACAAATTAGTAAAACATCTTTGAAATTTTTTCTAGACCTTTTCGATTTAATCCGGGGTGCAAGGATTAGCATTTTATGCTCTGAAGGCATTCAAATTTGTCAATTTGCAAAGGAAACGCTTAGAAAAAAATGGACCTGGGAAGCTGAGCGTAAAATCACCAAGCGTCACTTACCTTGCGATACTATTATGATGTAGATGAAGGGCAGCAGCTTCATGTCGGCGCTAGCGTCTGTCGAGCTTCTTCACCGCTTACGATGACACCAAATCCTTTTTCGATCACCTGCACGAGGAAACACTCACAGGATGAATCAATCCTGTCTTAGCCGTGGAGCCGTACAAAATAGGCAGATAGGAGATCCCAAGGTTCGGAGCGTAAAGAACGCGTGGAGGGCCGGTGGTCACTGCACTAAGGCGTCTTCGGTCTTTACCTGACCGTCACAACTGGTCACCACACTTGTCAGAGGCTTCCAGGTCACTGGCTACGGTCACTCTAGGTCCTTCGCGGGTCCACGCTAGTTTTTTGGTCCACGACGAACGATTCCGACCCCGGAAGGTTCGACGGCGAGATGGAACGGCTTTGCCGGCGTTCTTAGCTCTTACGTGGAAAGTGTCCGAGTCTATTCGGGTCGCCGGCAGAGATGCAAGCGGTGCCGCGGCCGCGAGCCGATCCTCAAGCGTCGGCCGGACCGGGGTCGTCGCCTCAATAGCGCACACGCATTTGAGTCACCCGCTCCCTATGAGCCGCTCGCACTGGACGCGGAAATGTTTATCTGGGATAAATTGCATTAGCTATGACCTCCTTCGAGATAGAAAACACCTGAAGTCCTATTGAGCGCCGAAGTCAGAGCGCGTGTATCTCACGCACGGTGGAAAGTTGGAATTTCGCAAATCGTTACGGCACACAGAATCGAATCGGCGAACATGCAGTAATGTCGTTTTTGCTTCACGTGAGTGAGTGCATCCGGCGTCGATCTCAAGTCTAGAACCAAGCGTTCGACTCGGAAAACTTATTTCCACACAAATATCCTTCCGAATGGTAGTCTTTAATCCTTTGCAGCTGATAAAAATAAATATGGCGGAACTTGCATTTACTATCGTACAGCATTCGAGTTCATTTACATGGAATTGATGAGTGAACTATTGTTATTTGTTGTGCCTTAGCTTTAAAAAAAATATCGCCGCGTCACAGAGCCTTTGAGGTAGACTTAATGGTATTGTAAAGCAGTGGGACTTGGATGATAGTAAACTTCGTTAAATTTTTCTGGTTGCTGAGCAACGACACTATCAGCTCATAAAAAAGCTATGTAGGGAATAAAGAACGAGGAGGAATGCCTTGGTTGTGCTCTCAGTCGGAAAGGACGGGATTAAAATATGCAATTACTGATCAAGTGCAAGCAGCTTAAGATGGAGGTAAGCTTCAGAGTTTTTTTTAAATCCAATTTAATTAATTTCAAACACCCAATTTAAATTGAGACCGCCATTAAAATATACGCTCGTAATTCAAATAGACGCGGAGAATGAACAAAACGCGAACGAAAACATAAAATTAGCGAGTGCTAACTGCAAAAATCACCTCCTCTGGCGTTCGCAATTTGCCTATATGAGTCCTGTGGATTTCACGTAAGGCTGGGAAAAATGAAACAATTATTCGCGAACCCTGCCAGAACTGTGAATCAATGAAAGGGCTATTTGGTTACGGAAGTTTTTTTTTGCCTGGAGCGAAATGAATTATGGTCGGGGGGAAAGCCTCAATTTGTTAATGTCGGCAACAAAATTAACCTCGCCCACCAGCGACAGACATCGATCGTTTTACAAGCACTCACTGACTGTCGGAGAATGAAACAATACCGTGCGACCGCCCATTCAGAACTGGATGAGAGGAGTAAAGAACCACTATGAGCAGGTACAGAAGGCTTGGATTAGCGCGGTGGGTAAAATATCCTCCCACGCCGAGGGTCCGAGTTCGAATCCCAGAGGTTTCGGAGTATCTACAACGATAATCCTACTCTGTATTTGGTTCTTCGGAGGAAAACACTTCCGTCCTTCGGTAGAGGCGTTTAAACTGTGGTCCTGTTCGGCGAGGGAACTGGCTTATTCGGGCTCCGGGCTCCTCCATCCAACCGTAAACTTCCCCCCAACCCTAATACCTATCCTTTCGACAAATTTCAAACCAGTCGATGACGATTTGCAGACGGAATAAGGGGTTATTCCCAGCGGAACCTGCAACACACTCGCGCCGTCACCGCCGAGCGCCCGAAAACTGAAATCTCCATTTCTCTGAGTCGCTCTGTTTTTATTTTTCGGCGGGTGAAAGAGCAAATCTCGGCTTCGGAGATTCCCCCCTCCTCACTCTCTCCCTCCCTCTATCCCCAAGCTTTCCAAAAAAAAGCCGCTTCCCCTCTCTCCGCAGACCTCTCATGCCTCCGCCTCCCTCCTTCCGCAGTCCTCGACCTTGCCCCCACAGCACAGCACCGGTGGAAGTAGTTTGGTCAGGGCTGAGGGTTGGGAGTCCACGAGCGCGCTTTCTAAAGGAGGCAAAGGCATCAACCGCCCATGCGGTCCCCACGCCGCCGCTGCGGAGCTCATCTCAATTCGGGAGGTTGGACGGATCCCGTTCCACTCAGCGATTCTGCTTTGAGATTACTCGTTTGACGGGAATGGAATCGATTCTGATCTAGGAGTAATGAAATTAAGTCCTGTCGAGAGGTTGACGGGGCCTAAAAATGGTGGCAATTTTTCATACTCCTGACGAGAGCCTTAAATCAATTAAAATTCTCATCTCCGCCACTCCTAGTCGCGTCCAGATGACGTCTACGTTCTGAGACACCATCTAGGACACCATCACCCTAAGAATAGTTTACTGCAGCTCCGGAGTCTCTCTTGTTGCTTTTATCGGTTTCATAGATGAAGCGTGGGGGTAAATAATACTAGGGTTGATCAATTAGTAACGCTCGGAGATTTTTCTCAGGAGAGCGCAGTGTATCTTCAATGGTTTGCGAGGTAACTTTGTGGAATTTAGAATTCATATTGATATGAAATTGATACACTTTGTAAAATCCACACAAAACTTAAATGGTATGAGCCCGACCGGTTTCAACACTTTTGTGTCATTCTCAAGGGACTGTGCAATTCGTTTTTTTGCGAGCACGTATTTATATTTTATATCAGAAGAGGGGGGGATTGGGGTAGAGGAAAGTATGACTAAGGATGAAAGTTTAGGGTGGAGCATCCGGGGGGTGGGCCGGAGGTGGACGTAACCAAACATTTTCTGGAAGGGGGGTGGTCAGGAACTTGGTAGAGGGGAAAATGATGTAATGATAGCAAGTCATTTAAAAAATCGAAACCAAACTGATTAGCGTGCGTCATAGTTTCAAAGTTCTCAATAAAATCCAGCTTGACACCTTTGTCATCAACATGTAAAACATGAAATTGTTGGAACCGGTCGGGCTCATACCATTTTGTTTGTTATTTTTTGTTGTTTTTTTTGTTGTAAGTTTTGTTTGGATTTTACAAAGTGTATTTATTTCATCTCAATATGAGCGTAGTTTTTTTTTCCAAACTTGGCATTTAACAAATGGTGTTGTACGAAGTCACTCGCACGGGTGCATATACACCAGGGTTGAAATTTGCTATGAAAAAATGATTTGACTTGACCGGGATTCGAACCCGGATCTCCCAATTGCCGCTCAGGTGTGTTAGCCAGTTACACAACCAAGCCATCTTCCTTCAAGGCGAATTTCGATGGGGGTGTAACTGGCTAACACACCTGAACGGCAATTGGGAGATCCGGGTTCGAATCCTGGTCAAGTCAAATGATTTTTTCATAGCGAATTTCAACCCTGGTGTATGAGCGTAGTATTTTGGGATGTGATACTTTCAAGGACTTGACTTTGAAGCTCGCCCTGTACTTGGTTTTTTCTGTAGTAACTATAGTGGTAGGAGAGCCAGCTTTAGAGCTAAGATGTTGTGTGTGTTACAATCGCTAGCGTATGAATGTCAAATAATGTCGTTTGAAACTCCATCAAAACAGAAGAATTATTGTGATCCCGAAGAATTTACTACGGTGGCAGTATGATTAATTTTCAAAAATAGTTAAGAAAACACACAAACTACACACTGTTGATTTTTGACGAGTTCTAGGTGTAGGAAATGCCTCATTTTTAACATAAAGTCTCTCTGGAGTGCTTATACGTACCATTTCCCATGTAAAACGGCTGGAATTTTCTGACAAATACCTCGGAAAATAGTCAGGTAATGGGTTGAATTTTTGGTGTCAATGGAAGGGTGATATAGTTTTCTTTAAAATGAGACCAAATTCATTGATTTCTAGGTGAAATGATTTTTCGCTCAAACTTGTAATGAAGGTTCTGAAGGTTGAATTTTTGGTGTCAATGGAAGGGTGATATATTTTCCTTTAAAATGAGACCAAATTCATTGATTTCTAGGTTAAATGATATTTCGCTCAAACTACCCTAAGGCTTTAAGGATATTCTGAATTTTAGGGTTCAATCTCCGATTCATACTCCGATTCCGATTCGACGTAAATTGCATTAACTCGTGAGGTGAGACTCTCCTTACGGGCCATATGTTCGCTCGTAGCAGTAGCTTCCTCCAAAATCAACACAAGTGCCGTAGCCTCGCGTTTCATATCGCAATTGGAGGAAATTAGGCGAGGTGCCGCCGCGCCCATCAGTGCGTGCGAAATGCCAACGTGCTTTGCAGTTGGCTGCAAAAACAGATTAATTATAAATCTAGACAGCATCTATTAAAACAGGAACTTCCTCTTTAATTCATTTATAATTAATAATAAGCTACTCTATTAAAAGAGGAAGTTTTAATAGCTGCAGTCTAGATTTATAATTAATCTGTTTTGCAGCCAAATGCAAAGCAAGTTGGCATTTTGCACGCACTGATGGGCGCGGCGGCACTCGCCTAATCGAACTAGACGCTAAGACCCGACAGCTTTATCATTAGTACTAAACTAACTCAACTAGTACTATCATTAGTACTAAACTAACTAAATTGTAACGAATGCGTGACAGGTGAATTTCTAATAGTATATGTATATTGTTATCATTACGTACATATGGTTTGTTTCCCACTGTATACAAACGGTACATATTTGATAAGTTTACTATCCGATCACTGATTCGTATAGCAATGGCACCTGCTGACAAGCCTCGGCTTAGCAGGACCAAGATCTTTTCTTTCTTTATATTTTATTTAATTGTTTAAAAAACTTATGACAAAGATATATTTTTCCTTATTTTTTTTTGGCTGGTAACTTTTTCAATGTCATTTAGTCTTACAATTAAACATATATAAACTGTATTGTAACAATTATACTACAAAAATACTGTTTTTGTAACATGTCTCTCTGAATAAATATTATGAAACTGTTAAAAAAAAAAAAAAATGCGTTCCACAGGTAAGAGGGTTCTCTTTCATTTCGTTTGTCATATATCCTCCTGAAGGAGTTAGTTTAGTACTAATGATAGTGCTGTTGGATCTTAGCGTCTTGTTCCTTTACGTGGATCCCAATGTTATTTTATATGCTAGATTCCCCAAGTGAGAGAAACGGATGATGCAATGGGTAGCGGCCCTAAGGAGGAAAGATTGGGCGCCGACTCAATACTCGAGGTTATGTTCGGTTCATTTCTCTGACGAATGCTTTGTTAGAAATGGTTGAGAAGACCTGTATCGAAGTAAGTATACAAGCGATATCAAACGACGTTGGCTAAGCGATAACCAGTGTCTCCACCGAGGCAGGCCGTTAAACCTTTCAATTCCTCTTCCGCCTTTGGAATAACTCCCCCTATAATCCATAGCATCACATATCTTTTCATATTTTCTCTTCCTACTGTCTCTTATGCGGATGTCTTAGTTTAATTTCGAAAGTCTCGCATATTTTTTTGAAATATTTTCCCGCTCATATTTTCTCGCATTCCTTCGCTTTCGACACGCTTAAAAGTGTGGGGATTCAGCTTTCCACCCGACCCTTCCCTCGTGGCATATCTTGAATTTTAAGCTTAATACCGGTTGCAACTACAAAATCGTGATTCGAGTGTGTTACATCGCCAAGAAAACTCATACGTTTTGATGAACTCACCTTCTCTCCGGCTGCAGTCATTACGCGCAGTCAGCGTATTTAGCTCGGCACAACGCAGCTCTGCGGGTGTTGTATTTCCACCTTCGACATCATTACGGCATCGACGAAGTACATGTGCTGCCCTATGCCCCTGGAGATATTGAGTCCGTCGTGGAGAACGACAAAATAAAAATCTGGTGGAATTACTCATTCCCCACCACCGGAGGCGAACAAGCCTGACATCGTCCTCCTCGACCGCCTATCGCGTTCCATGTTCGTAATTGAGTTTTTGGCTCCGGCCACTTTAGCTAAGCCACAGGAAGTGGCTACGACCTCTGCACCGCCCCTCTCGAGTTCTCGGCCACTATGACGGCAGCGAAACCCGATGTTTGCCGGGGACTCGGAGGGGAAAGTTACAGAAGTAACAAAAAAAATATTTATTCCACTCCAACAAGAAATACAAAAATAATAAATTAAACAGCAGAGTGAAATTAGGCACCCCTGATGGAAAGTTCCTGTGATGGGGTTGCCATTCCTATTGGATATGGCGTTTTTCGGCAGTTACATGAAAATATAACAAAATAAAATATGCAAAGGGCTATTCAACTAATCATACAAGTTGTGTCCTAACGCAATATGAAAATATCATCTTATCACACAGATGTTACAATTTATCTATAGTAGTATATATCAGTTAATTACAGCTAATAGAATACAACGCATATGGAGCAACTCTACATAAACTATATGACATCCGTGAACATGGCCAATAGAAACCTTATTGAAGAGGCTTAAGTTATAGTTTTGAACAATATTTCAACATCAATTTTTGATGTACAGAAATGTTACCGATTGACATACTCTACGAAGAAGATTGATGTTAATTATGAATGTAGAATGGAAGGTCTATCATCAAAGCAGGTACATCAAATAAAAGACCTAGGGGTTATGTTTGATTCTTCAATGTCTATTGCTCCACATATCTTTGTCATAGCTCTCTCAGCTCAAAGATTATTGGGTTTTGTAAACCGAATGTCAAGGTACTTTAAGTCCGAGAAATCTCTCAAAATGTTGTACTTCTCCTTTGTAAGATGTAAGATGTAAGTATGCTTCTGTAGTATGGAATCCTCACAGTAAGAAACAGGTTCAAATATTGGAGAGGGTACAAAAAAGGTTTTTACGTTATCTATATTATACCCAATATAATGTTTATCCAATGTATGAAAATTATGTTAGCTACGAAACTTTGGTAAAAGTGTTTGATTTTCAATGTTTGCAAAAAAGAAGAATCATGTGTGATCTATCTTACTTATTTAATGTACTTAATACTGAAGAAAATAGTGACTTAATTAGAAAAATTAATTTTGTAGTGCCTAGTATCAATGTGAAGTTATCAAGGAAATTTAAGTTGAGCATGGTTAAGTCAAACTACTGTGAAAACTCACCACTGATTAGAATGTGCCGATCTTTTAACATGTACTGCGAAATAATTGATTTATGTCAAAAAAGAAGTATCTTTTGGAAATTGATAAATGATATAGTTTCTTGATATGTTTCGAAATTTCTGTAAAATTCAATTGATTCCAATATGCTTTGTATTTTCTTCTTTTTTGTTTTTTTTGCCCTGTAATTATTTTGTTGGGCAAACATTAAACTCTATAAACAAATAAATAAATAAACATCTTTTTGTAAAAATAACCAATTTAACAGTTTCTTGATGTGGAAGATCAAGTTCAGTACATGCTCTAGAAGAGCATGAGTTTCAAAACCTAATGAACCAAACCTCGTGAAGTATTGAAATAATTATACTAATCACGACATCGATTCCTTTAGTACCTACTCCAATTGATAGGCATCCGTTGAGAAGCTGTCAAGCTTGAGAACATTTTTTTGGAAATCCACGGTCTCTTTGATGTCCCTATCGCCTTCAACCGTTTCTCTCAATGCTTCCTCGCGGTCCGCCGAAACTTTCTACCGATTCTCTTTTTTTTCACTCGAAATCTCTTCTATCCAGTGGGAAGTCGAGATTGTTTGATTAGCGGCCGGCACCGGACCACGCAGGTCAAAGGCCGCGGTGGGAAAATCCAGCTCTTCCGGATCCTGTGATTGCGCCTCACGTCAATTGCGGAACGCCTCATCAAAGGATTGTCCCGGCCGATTTCTCACCAGGACCACTTCAAGATGACCAGGCGCTTCGAGATCAATCATGGCGCCGACGAGATGGATCTGTCGCAATTTCAACAAAAACCCGATAACCGTGGATCGGCGTCTTCATCTGGTCACTGTGAGGTAGTATTTTGGATTCTCATTCGTTATTTATATTAAATAAAAAATATGTAATTGCTTTCACCTTGCAAATGATAAAAAATATATGAAGATTTTACAAAAAATGGAAGATAAATAATCGTCATCGGCTTAACTTTGTGGAAGTGAGTTATATTCATGATGAAAACAACTTAGTTTCAATCCACACAATTTTATTATAAACGACCCGGGTTTCAGCATCAGGTCCTGATGATGGCACGAATTGCTGAAACCCGGGTCGTTTACAATACAACTGTGTGGATTGAAACTAAGTTGTTTTTATCACAAAAAAATGGAAACTTTCCTTATCTTTGAAGATCACTCCTGTTTTAAGACTATTTCTGTTTCTTATTGGGTTTCTTATTTTAATGCTTAAATAAACCACTAGCTGTACTCGGCATGCGTTACAATGCCTCTTTTTCTTTCTAAGTAGGCACTTATATACAAAGCAGACACATATACATGAACAAAATAAATAAAATACAACGAATTTTTGTAGTCCAATGAATCCCTTGTACCTACACAGGAATTTGTAACGAACAAATGATGGCATGAGTTTCCATTCCATACCTATGCTGTGGTTTCCAAGTAAATAAAATATTCTATTGTTGAAGTGGTGAAAAAATTTAAGATTTCCAAGATTAAAAATCCAATTTTAGGAGGAATCGAAGCGTATGCGAAAGTCGAATGCAAGAATCAAAAAAAAGCAAACAAAGAGACCACTTGACCACATCTTATTCTCTGCACAAATAAATTACGTACCTTTTAACACAAATTATGTCTCACTGATACGTTTCTGATGCACGTAATTGAGCAACTCGTAAACGATCTGCTTCGTTGCTTGCTTGTCGTTCCTCGCTTGTTTGAGAAGTTCGCGAGCCAACACTCATTTGTTGAAACGACTCGCGCTCCACCTATTGTACAATGGATTTAATAATTCAGAAACATTCGCGAGCGCAAGCACAACGACTCACCAAACTTTCATGGTAATCTGATGAATGGTATTGGAGCGCGTAGAAGACGATCAAACAAATATTCATTTTTATATATTAGAAGATTACAAATGTAAATGGGCCTAACATGGGTGTTTCAAATTCATTATTGGTAATATAGGTAAGGATTAGAGGCTAAGTCCAAAAGCAAAATGAATAATAAAATACCATGTTCTTCTTCTTTCTCTTCAGTTAAATCCCTAAGGGCTAGTGGTCGCTGTTCCTCATTCTCCCTCTCCATTCTGTCCGGTCCTTCGTGTCCTCAGGTGTTAGTTCCTTCTCTCTCAGGTCATCCACGATGCATTCTATCCGTATCCTCCTTGGTGTTCCTCTGGGTCGCTTGTCGTTCACCTGCAGGTCCATCGTTCCCCTCGAGACATGCTCCTCTTCCCTTCTCATCACATGCCCACGCACCAGTGTTATCTTTGCTCTTGTATAACCTTTCTTCGAAGCCTCAACTACCCCACCCTGCTCTCAAAACCACTTGTTCCTTACCCTGTTTCTCCTTGTCTTTCCCATAGTCCATCGCTACATCCTCATTTACAATTCCTTCAATTCCTTGCCTCTGCTTCATGGGTCATTTCTCGCGAATGCAGATCAGGGCTGGTCCCACAACTGATATAATAACCCTTCCCTTTGAATAAACTCGGCCCCGGTGGCGGCGGGGTAAAGTCCTCGCCTGCTAACCCAAGGGTCGCGGGTTCGAGTCCCGCCTGGGTAGAAAATTATCTGCCTAGGACATGGGTGTCTGTGTCTCGTCCGTTGTTACTGTTGTTCACCTGATGTAAAATGGCCAAATGTTCTGTATTCGGGGTGAAAATAAATAAAAGTAAAAATAAATAAAATAAAAACTCCACTTTCTCAGTCGAGATATCGTAGAACAGCATAATGAGTAATGAAGCTCAAATGATTTCGTACTGTCTACTAATTTTTATTTCACCTCTTGCTACACGTGTTTCGACTGACTAGCAGTCATCGTCAGGCTAATACTGATACAACATAAACAGACATGAGCATATATAATACGTGAAACACCATATTTACGTCACACTGGGAAAGGATAGAAGGACAAGTGGGAGAAAATGGAAAGGGGGGTGGGGGGTGGTGTGAGGGGAGAGGGTGGTTTGTTGGAGGAGGTAAAGTTATTTAACAATGGTGTCAAAAATAGGAGAATGACAAACAAATTCGTTCTCATTTAATAAGTTCATTTTCTTCCGTTTCCTTTTGACTATTTCCCACTGTTCCGCAACATCTAGACGGTGTCCTTTCTCCTGGGAACGGAGGAGGCGAAATAAGACTTAGGGTCGCTGTTCACCAAACACCTTTTGTGTTCCGACTCCCTGGTTAAAAAATTTCTCCCAGTTTGACCGACATAAACACTACCACATGTGTCACGCTTAAGTTCATAAACCCCCGATTTTAGCAGGGGGTCAAAAGGATCTTTGGCAATATATGCCCACCCCCCCCTTTCCATTTTCTCCCACTTGTCCTTCTATCCTTTCCCAGGGTGACGTAAATATGGTGTTTCACGTATTATATAAGCTCATATCTGTTTATGTTGTATTAGTCTTGCCTGATGGTGACTGCCAGTCAGTCGAAACACGTGTAGCAAGAGGTGAAATAAAAATTAGTAGACAGTACGAAATCATTTGAGCTTCATTACTTCCCTTTGAACTCCTTCCGATCAGCTCATCGTATAAAAACCCCGGTTGTCTTTCTACAGTTCATCCATCCTCATTGAGCCCTTAGATTAACATCGAGATTTCAGCTTTCTTTGTTGTACGACCCAAGGCACTTAAAAGTCTTGTGTCCTTGTCAAGCTTACTCCCTGTAATCTTACCCCTCCTACTTTTATTTTGCCACCAAACCACTGTTACTCTTGTCTTCTTCCTGCGTATTTTTATCCTACTCTACTTCTTCCTCCAACGCTGCAGTATTTCCTCTGCCTTCTCCTGACTTTCCCCCACTGAAACGATGTCGTCAGGAAAAAATCCTGCCCAAAATGAGTGGTCCTTGACGTGCTCTGTCGACACATCCATCACCAGGAATGAAAAAAAGCAAAATATATATTTTTTTAATTCTTTGATTTGATCATACCATTGTATTGGATAAGCTATGAGCATCTTGCCCAGAAAATTACCGTTTTTTTTGTAGAGGAGAATTGAAAAAAATTCAATTTTTATTAAAAAATATAAGATGACAACTTTTTTAAAACCACTAGAGTTATTAAAAAACGACCCAGGTTTCGACGTTCATTCACATCATCTTCAGGTGTGTTTTCACAAGTTTAGACCTGAAGATGATGTGAATGTACATCGAAACCTGGGTCGTTTTTGAATAAATATAGTGGTTTTAGTAAGAGTTTTTAAATTATGGAATACCATCATGTGAGACTGACTAAAGTGAGTGATATTCCACTTTTATGCTTGTCTGATAATGTATTACATATTTTTGGTCCCATATGTACGAAAGATCTTTCGTGCATTTCTTCCTCATTGGACTAGGCAAATATGTAGACATCCCAATTTGATTGCATCTCAAAATTTCCCAGCCCATGGAACGCGTTAGGTTTATCGATCGTGAATCCTGTTTCGATTCGAATCTGGTGGCTCTCTATAGAGTCGACAAAACTTCCGGATTGCACCTGAACACAAAACAACTCACAACGTTCTTTCCAAATGGAATAAATGCGCCTGATGCTGTCGTACTTCTGTATCAGCCTGAAATAAATTTTTTTAAATGATAGGTGGGAAAATTATATTTAAATAGGTGTCATCATATATGCTAAACTTGCAGTGTGGTATTTCCTCAACAGGTCGACACTGTCCTAATTTATCCTACCTTTTCGCGATAATGTCGGCCCCGGTGGCGGCGGGGTAAAGTCCTCGCCTGCTAACCCAAGGGTCGTGGGTTCGAGTCCCGCCTGGGTAGAATATTTTCTGCTCAGGACATGGGTGTCTGTGTCTCGTTCGTTGTTACTGTTGTTCACCCGGCGTAAAATGGCCTAATGTGCTGTAGTCGGGGCAGTGAAAATAAATAAATAAATAAATAAATAATTTATTGTTTTTTTTATTTTATCATCACTGCCCCAAATGCAGCACGTTTGGCCAATTTATGCCGGGTGAATAACAAGAACAGCGAAAGACGGACACAAAAACCCTTATCCTGAGTGGTGATAATTTCACTCAGGCGAGATTAGAGCCTGCGACCCGCTGGTTTGCATGTGAGGACTTTACCCTGTCGCCACCGGTGCCAACAATGCATTTGAACCAATAAGGAGTAAGGGACGAATGAATCTAAATTGCTAAAAACTAATTTTCAGGTCAAACGGTCACGTCATTCTTTGCGTAAACTAAGTTATTTAAGTTTATCATGTTAACTATCTATACTAAATATTTTTACTTGCTTACACACAAATTAGGCTTGCGGCATGCGAGTAATGATTTCTGCCGTTCAGATGTGTTCCTTTGCATATTGACAATGTGTTGAAACTAAATAGTATGGTCCTTCAATATCCAACAACGGGGAACTTCACATTCAGATTTTGACATGCGCGGCCTCTCCAGGTGTGATGAAGGGCGAGTTGATATTTCTGCCGACGATATCGCGTCTGTATTCTGAATCCCCTGGGAGAAGAAAGCTCCATTGTAATAGCCATGGGCGTATCCTCAGATAGATAAGAACATGGGCAGTGAAGTATTGGGCCACCTGCTCATTGTCTCTGCTTGTTATATTTTAATATTAAGCTGGAAGTCACGTGGTATCGCATAATTCAAAACGAAACCGGTGTGGGACGTCGTACAATGAGAGGCTACGCCCACGAGCTTCACATTGCGTATTATTTAAGAAAAATATAAGCGTTATTACGAGCTTGAAGATAAAATAATTTATATTTTTATTCACTGAAGGCTTAAGAATTTTCGAGACAAATTGCAGTCTTCTTATATCTGTCATATCTCGTGACAACGTAACAGCTTAACATACTGCTATCGCGGGCGAGGCATCTGAGGTTAGAACGCGGGGGTACCAACCTGGGCGACGCATGAAAAAGAAATGACGAACATTTGGGGTTATGGTAATTCTCCTTTGTTTGGTTTCAAATGTTAGCACGTCTATATTTGTCACATTTCACACTTCACCGAATTTGCTTCGAGCGGCTTGATTTTATTTAAAACATGATCGTTGCTAACTTTGTGGTACCCCGTCAGGAATATTTTTTGACGTGATGAAATTTTACAAAACCACAGGTTTATAAACACGCTCCGCCACGACCCGGGTTTCGATGTCATCAGCATCAAGCCAATGTTTCGATGTCAAGCATCATCATCAGTTGATTAACAATGGTATAACACTCCCTTATGTATTAACAGTATTTGGAAGGTGAAGGGGAGGGGTCGAGAGGGGTAAGGACAAATTTTGGGACAAGGGGAATGCATATGCAACAGCGGATAGGAAAGGAGAATCGGCGGGTAGCTGACATCCGTGAATACATTTCTAATTAGGGTCAAGACATCGTTTTAAAATTTCGAGCTGTTTCAAAGCATTCAGCTCGCGTTTTTCACCTGCAAACTGTAGCACATTCACTTTAAAATCGCTATGGTGGTCACAGGTGTGAAAATGTTGGCAAAGTTACTCTGAATAAGGGAGCGTTGAAGTGTTCCTTTGTTGTAGTCTGGAAACTTCTTGACGTCTGCCCCACGTAGACACCCTCACAATCACTACGCGAAAGGTCATACATCCCACTTCTGCAAAAAGAGTCCACTTTATCTTTACAATGTACCAGAATCTTTTTAAGGGTATTCGATGACTTATATTGTACATGAAATAAAAAATAAAATAGGAAGTACTTTTCAATATTTACTGTAACTTTACGAAAATATCTCAAGGAGTATCATTTTTTTACAATTATAAACAGAACATATAAGAGTTACAAATTTTCAAAATTTCTTTTCTAATTAATTTGGCTTTTATTCCTTATAAATAACCTTTTTCCAAGGCAATATGCTCTTTTATGTTTCTCTCTTAGTAAAATTTAGCCTTGTTGATTGGTACATTTAAGTAGCCGATGAATTAAAGCATGGAACGCTACCATTTTTTGTGAGTGGCAGTGCCTTGCATCGGCTTGCATGACAATGTCGGTATAGATAGGTTTTCTGTACATGGAAAATATATTTGTCGATTATTCACCAGGGAAATGGTCAAAACCGAATTCTTAATGGAACGATTGGTGTCAGTTTCATGACTCAAAGCGATTTTTTGGTGAAAATTGTATAAACCTTGTTTAAGTTGTTCAACTGTCGGTTTTCCCCATTCTATGAAATCAAAGATAAATGAGGACAATGATAATAAACATACCTTGAATATACCGAGAAAGGTGGAATGAAATGAACCTCTTCGAGAGAAGTGTTAGTTCGCAGGTTTCCGCGGCGTTGATCAAATGACTTCAACATTTCTCGGATTGCATCCGCGTCAGTTGTCATTCAGCACAACAGTTTCGCCTGCTATCCTGCTGGCGTCCTCAGGTGAAGGAGAGAAAATTAAATCCAAGCTCTTCGAGAGAAAATTAAATCCAAGCTAAAGCGAAGAGTAAATTCGTGTCTTGGAAAGATAAAGAGTTTTTTCCTTTGAAATGACGTTAAATTCATAAAATTCTAATGAAAGTGATTTTTCGCTCAAACTACCTTAAAGGGGAGGAATTATAGGAGTCTTGAGAATAGATGAGCGTAGGGTAATTCCGGGAAAGATGGCCATCGTTTTTTTTTTCAAGTACCAAAAAAAAATAAGTTTTTCATTTGAAAAATATAAAAAATTTCAAATATTAGGTAGTAGACTTTATTTATAAATAGGGACTGTGGTTTAGCTAACCTTCCCTTCCCATCCTTTCCTCCAACCTCTTCCTTGCCCCGGGTATGAGCGAGAGCTTGCAAACCAGGGCGGAAGTTGTAATCCTGCGGCGTGAGCCGAAACACCTGTATTTATAAACAGTGGGTTTTCAGATTAAAAGCTTTAGTATTTTTGGAAAAAAATGGCAGTAAAGCATTTTTAGCAAACCCAATGGTTTGGAGATAGTCGGCCGGCACTAAAATATACCCAAATGTAACAAGCTGGGCATAGGGAGAAAATAACTTTACACACAAACTAATTATAATCATTTTTCATTTTTATTAGTAATCAAACAAAAGGATTTAGTACCAACTCAAACACATATGAGAGAAAATTCAGTCAAAAAATTGTAACGAACAAATGTCTCGAGAAAGCCTTAGTTTTAAAATTCAATGAACTACAGAACTTTTCAAAAGAATATGTGAACAAATACTGAAAAGAGAAAGAGGTATGATGAAGAAAGAGGCAAGGGTAGGCATTAGTTACCTAGGCCCAACAGCAATAACTACCAAGTAAGTTCTGCGTTTCTGCGATTCTGCCTGCCCCCCCGATGGTAAATGGCCTGATGGGTATCTATGCATAGTTTCTTCTCTGGGGCCGAAGGGCGGATTACTCCCTCATTCATGAGTGTTTCTACATAAATTTTAACATTTGTCTTGAAGTGATATAATAATTTTATCAACACACGCTCACCAAATTTGACAGAAATATTGGACGGTGACCAAACAATGATAAATTCATGGTGATCTTCCTAAATATTAAGTCATTTATTTTTCTCAAAAAATAAATTTTTTTTACACGAAATCGTATCAACACATTTATTTCAACTAGTAGAATAAATGTAAGTTTTAGCAGGTCGCATTAAAATCATATTATAATGTAATAATGTTTCATGGAACAATACAAATATAGAACACGTCGTACGTTATAACGAAAAATGAATACGTTATAGGCCATCAGTCCTACTATAATTTGGAATTAGCACGGTAGACGAATTTTTTAAATCTCAAAGTATAAAAATATTTTACTATTTCAAATTTTTATTTGAATTTGTTTGTGTGCTGTTTATTAGGTATCTGCTATCAACAAAAAGAGGAATAGTAATTTTTGAATTTGAATATAAATGAAACTCGTGCTAACACAAAAATTATGATTTTATTTATTTATTTATTTACGTAATTTGTCCACATGCAGCATACTTGCCAATCTACAGTGGCCCAATATGACAAACACAGAAGATAGACACATACAATTCAAACAAAACTAAGATCAATAACAATTTATTAACATTTTTTTTTAAGGGCCCAGCGGAGAGAAGCGATTAAGTATTGCTAGCGAAATGAGAAAGAGCGCGTTGTGTAAAAGTGTTGGATGAAAGCAAAATCTGACCAATGTTGGTAGGAAGAGAATTTATCAGGGAGGAGAGGCGGAAGTGGAGGGAGCGTTTGGTCAAGGATAGCCTGGGAATGGGCAGGTGGAGTAGAGAGTGCGTGCGGGTGGGCCTAGTGATGGAAAAATCGATTTCGATTAAAATAAAAAATCGAGTTTCAATAGTCAAAGATCGAGGAAATCGAGATCGAGCCATGATCTTCGAGTTTCGATCCAAACTCGATTTTTCAACTTCGATCTTGACCATTTCGTTTGATCTCAGCATACCGTACCGATTACTTTCGTACCGTTTCGCGATCAGAGTGCTGAGTATGATAACGTCATCCGTCCCATGTGAAAGACCTTTCTCTAAGGCCGGTAAAATTGGAAAGGCACGCCCTAGATCATCTAGAAATCATCTCAATCAGTTGATCTTTCTTCAAAAATTTTAATGAAGCCGAATGGTTCCAAGCGGTGATGCCCAAACTTTAATGTGCGTGCATTTGTAAATTTTTACTACTAATAATTCAAGAATGTATTCTAAGTAGATTTTTAGGGATTTTTTATACTATTCAAATATGTATTATAAGCGTTTTTCGAATGGATAATAAATATGTTTTTGTACTAACTGTATTTTTTTCAAGAAAGAACCGTCAATTTTTTCGATTAATCGATCTTTTGGTTCAAACTTCGATTTTTGTTGAAAAGTCGAGCTTTTCATTTCGATTAAAAATCGATTGTTCGAAAAATCGATTTTGACCGACATTTTTCCATCACTAGGTGGGCCTAGATGGGATTCGAAACCTGATGCTAGAGATCAGTTCAGGGCAGTCTAAAGTTGAGTTGAGAATGCTATGAATGAGCTTAAGGTCAGTTTTGAGTATTAGTTTCGGGAGATCAGGTAAGGAGACTAGAAAAAATGGTATCAGTTGCCATATTGTGAAAATGGAGCACTCTGTATTTTACTATCTTGCAGAACAAATTAGTAACACTCTTAAGAGTTAAAATATTAGATGTGGCCGAGATGGACCATATGGGGGAGCAATAATTGATGAGTGGAAGGACAATAGTTGAAAAGTATGAGCGTAACGCAAGTGGATCTGTAATTTCTGAGTGGTGGTAGAGGATTACAAAACCACAAGCTCAAGCCCTTCTTTACGCAGATGATTGTAAGATATTTAAGCAAATCAACAATGATAAATTCATGGTGATCTTCCTAAATATTAAGTCATTTATTTTTCTCAAAAAATAAAAATTTTTTACACGAAATCGGGGCAGTCTAAAGTTGAGTTGAGAATGCTATGAATGAGCTTAAGGTCAGTTTTGAGCATTAGTTTCGGGAGATCAGGTAAGGAGACTAGAAAAAGGAGGCCAAGGAGAGACATAGCTTAATTTATAACTGCCAGAATATGGTCGCAGCAGTTGAGTTTTTGGTCCATCAAAACACATAGCTCTTTCACGGATGAGGCACGATTGGCAATCTGGGAGTTTCCGCTGTAATTGAAGTTCTGGGGGATTTTTTCAGGAGAAATTGACATGGCATTGCATTTGCTTGAGTTTCCAGACTTTGCACCATTCAGCAATCATCTCTAAGGCATCCAGGAGGTCACAAAAGTCCGAGACATTGTTGATTTGCTTAAATATCTTACAATCATCTGCGTAAAGAAGGGCTTGAGCTTGTGATTTTGTAAACATGACAGACAATAATTAACAAATTTCAAAGCTCTATGTATTTTTTTCTATTGGTTAGCACGTGACTAAGCCAAATTTTATTTGATTGTTACCAATAAAACGAATGTTTTACTCGATAAATATGTCAATTAACATAATAGTTATTTTTTGATGAGCTAAAATATTTATAATTTTCAGTTTTCAAAAAAATTGAGCGAGTTAAAATTTGTACTTCAATCGTGACGTCAGATTGATGCACGCGTTCAGAAGTAGTTATTTTTTTAAAGAAATATACACCTACAACTTCAACAAAAATTTTTATAGTGTTTGAAAAAAGTTATTTATTTAAGCCGAAATGAAGATTAAAAACTGAGCAAGGGCGCGCCGAAAATATCAGAATGTAATTATTTAAAAGCCTTTGTGGGCGTTAAATATCATATTGATAGGACTAATAATTCAAGAACGAATTTCATGAGTCTTGATGTAATATTTTGTTCCTTAAAAAAAATGTTTTGCGCCACCTCTGGGAATAGTAATGTCGAGTACGAGAATCAAGTAACACGAATGGTACAAGTTCTGTAGAAACACATATGTTCAGGCATCAACTTTTATCAATTAGAAATGAATGGGTTATTCGCTGGTATCTATAAAATCTATCTATAAAATGTATTTTTCTATGTGACGATCAATCTTCCCCCTCATGCTCATGCAAATTTCAAGCCCGATTTGTATATGAAAAAAAACACAACGTAAAGGTAGGCGTTAAAATTAAATCGCATATGAGAAAAGGCCATTCTCCTTCGGCAGAAATGAAAAGAAATCATTGCATCACCTCCATTGTACGGGCAAGCCTCCTCGGTGAAGATACACCGAGATAATTTTTGATATAATGGCTTCATTCCATCTACGGCGTCCCATTGTTTTTTGGGGTCGCTGTCCCCAATTTTTTTTCTGGGTGGACAAATCCTCGGGTCTCAGCGCGTCTCGGTGGTGACAGCCCCACTTTTCCTCAGCCCACTTTTCAAGTTGACTGAAGGATGGAAGCGAATCGATATCGCGACTCGACGAAATTTTTTTCGGGAAAGTCCGATTACCTTAGCTCTCCCTCGTCGTCCGTGGGTCGTGACATTATTCCATGCACATGGGCCCAGAGGTGCGCCCGCGACCGAAATCCGCTTTAGAGGACGCATCATACCAGTCGGTATGGAATAGTTGTTTCACAAAATACCACCAAATGGCGATGATGGCACCCCGTAGAACAAGGTAGTTCGATATCTCGATTCTTCGCCTCTTCGGTATCGATGGTGCAACATATCGAATAACTCGACCCTGCCCGTAGAAAGGCGTTTTGACGTCTGGAGTTTCTCATGCCCCGTTCACCCTACCATCGTATAATGACCGGTAACAGGAATATTTAGTCATTGAATCAATCGTTATGTGATTCTTAAACTAATAGATCTCATGAAAATATCGGTTTGCAGGAACACATCGTTTAGTTACATAATTTATTTGCCAATAGTCAATAGCTTCGAATATTCGATCTAATCTTCTACTGCCGGATAAACCTCATGAAAGTTTAGCGTATGAATAATTGCTTATGCACATAATAATTAAACAGTAAGAGTAAATTTACTGGTCATTTTTCTCTTAAAGCAATACTTTTATTTAGTAATTAAGCCTCAAAGCGGTTAATTGCACATCCGCCATCTTGTCTACTTATGGAAGTCATAACAGCATGCCGTAAGTTATGAAACCAATAATATCGACTGTTTCAGCAACATTTATTGAATGGTTGCCATGGCTTATGGACCCCATAACTTTATATTATACGTATGTGTTGTTCCTGCAACTGGCCATAAGATGCATTGGTGACGTGAATGCACGTCCTTGCCATGATAATCCGTAGTTGTCACTTTGTAGAGGTAGCGCTGGTATCGCGTACAGAAACTAAAAATAATGAATAACGATTATGAAAAAAAAAAAAAGGCAATCATTAAGATAAAGTGGATGATTTTACTTTAATGGTTAGCGTAGAAATGCTTCATTCGCTAGAAAAAAAAACATTTCGAAAGCCTGAAAACGCCGTAGAAATACGGTATTCCTTACTTCGTTCACTTGATCATTTCTTGTTCGTCGCGATGTCCAAGTGAGGGAAGGTGAGGATAACGCGGTAACGCTGTGCCTAGAGATGGTTATATTACGGTAATTTTCATTTGAGGTAAATTATCGTGGTATATTACGGTAATTTTCGAAAGTCACCGTAACTTTCCAGTAATTTTTAATTGCCTGCAATTAATAGGTAATAAAGGATTTAATGGGAAAGCCAATAGCAATGGCAAGGGGTTTATAGCATTAAAACTAATTTTTGACTACGTCAATGTATTATGTATAAAGAAATTAAAAAATTCTGTATCCCACACGCAATTAGACTTTCTTATGTTTGATATGTGAAATTTTCGTTCAATCCGTCAAAAAGGATAGCCCCACAAATATTCCACTAGTAAAGATATTCCACAAATGAGTCGTACGTGCATTAATTCATAATTAAGATTGTATTAAATACGTGTAGACTGGGGGATCGGGTTGATGTGGTGGCTACAGTACTGGCTTACCATATGGGCAACCAGGGTTCAAATCCCTGCAGAGGAGGATGTTTTTCAGAGGAAACCCGATCCCTACTTGAGTGTCTTGTGGAGTGCACTTCAAGTACAGTACTCCGTCTGTCGGATGAGACGTTAAACCGTGGTCCCCTTGGCGCATTTCGTTAAGAGCAGGCTAATGCCGACGCCGGGTTTCGATCCACCCTTCCTCTCTTACCTATCCCCTATGGCGAAAATGAATTTAACTGTCGGTCACCTCCAAGGGCTGCGGTAATTAACGCAACCGCGATAATTTACGAAAATTATCGCGGTAATTTTCAAAATGACCCATCTCTAGCTGTGCTCCGTTCACGCTACAATCGTAACTACGTTGGCCCGTACGATGGTAGTCCGAACGAGGCATCACCCCAGGATAATGCAAAGACAACATCAACAAAAAGGTCGACCATACACTGTAGATACTTTATAAATACTTTCTATAGTATTGTATGTAATAAATATTTATCCCATAATACCCTTTCCTGCTATTTTTACGGCCTGCATTGCTTAAATATGCTCCGGCGGCGGTCTGTTTCTCCCCTCAAGCGTCGCTTCGGTATTTTCCTTCCCTTCCATAATTGCGATGACTCTTCATCATATCACCGTCATTTTCGTGTCTACATCGATTCGTACCAGGATTTTTTGATGTTCCTCGAGCGTGGTTGAAGCTTGGATCGTGCTCGTTCCGGGGCCGCTTTGAAGCGCTTTAAAGCGTGATTCGGAAATCACACGTGATGCGCATGAAGAGCTCTCATGCGCATCACGTGTGATTCGTCACGCACCCTCGCTCAAGACAACAGAAGCTTGCCATGCCTCCAGCGCGTTGTTGTCATGTCTCCAGCGCGTAGTAAAGTTCTGTATTAGATAGTCCCGAATATATCGTTCCTTTCACTACTGTAACATTAGGCAGGAAGCCCCGTGCTTCAAAAATTTAATTTTTAGAAACTAAATAACACGAATGCAATTCACCGAATAAAGGAAACTTCCCTAAACAGTATAATCAGAATGATCAGCTAAGAAAAATACTCACGGCACACAGTCATGCGTCTTTGCCGGGTGTCCAGTCTGGCTGAATGATTTTATGTAGCCATATTTTCCTCCTATCTTTATTAATGTATGTAATGCAACTATGTAAACGAGACACAAGAGTCATGCAGGGACCATGCAACGAATGATATTAGTACTGAGCGGCAGATTAAGAAACAAGCATTAGGGAGGTAAAAATTAGGGAGGTAAGGAGGGAAATAATAGGGAGGAGTCAAATAATCAGCCACGCTACTTGTCGGCTAACTGATTTCAAAGTCTTAAGGGGGCTCACTACTTCTCAGATTCTCCTCGACTGGCTTCTCCCCTCCGAGACCTGAGTGGAATGGGAAAGTCCTAATCTTCTTGTCGGGGGGGGGGGGGAGTAGTTAGAGGAGGGGTTGACGGCAGAGGAGGTGGGGGCAGTCGGCCATATGCCGTGACTAGATCGCGAAAAAACACGAAACATGCGTTAGCATTTTAAAGTCTGAGGCCTTATAGTGACAAGCATAATAAAGTAGATGACACCAAATTAAATACCAAAGACCATTATGTGATCTTACTACGTGATATGTTTCTTTTAGTGAATAAAAAGGGCAATGAAGAGGTCTGAAAAATGACTGAAAAAGGTCACTGAAAACACTAATTATCATTAATATGTCTAGTGAAGTGAACAATGTATCTCAATGAAAGCTCAGATACATTCTTTCCTAACAAAAATGTGAAAACTTAAACTTCCTACAAAAAAAATAATAGGGTGACAATTAAAATAAAAGTGGTCTGCAGAGGCGATTTTAGCTGAGGTAGTGAGCCCCCTTAATGCAGCCATTATGGTCTCTTATCGATCGCGCGAAAAACGACATTTTAAACCTGTCCGTTCTGCAGTGTGTGTCTGGCAGAGCACTGCAATGGGCGTACCCAGTCGGACCTAGACCGTCGAATGCATGGCGGCGAGGAAGTCTTAAGTCCGCCCGCTTGTTCCCAGTCCGAGTTATACGAAGTCCATGTTCTCGCCAACTGTATCGGCGCGGACTCAGTCGCTAGGTCCGAGCTACTCGTGTGGCTGGGACAGTAGCGGTAGTAGAGCTCGTAGTACCGTGGTAGGTTCGAAAGACCAACTACGATGACATTTCCGTCAAAAGCAATAAATCCCTCACAAAATTCAAACAAATCTTGTAATATGTACTATTCATAAATACTATTCAAAGTTTCCTAAGAAACTCAGATTTTTGAAAAACTTACACATGAAAATGAAGAACTTACATTTTTCACCTAATCTAATGTCATATTTCTGTTAACCATGCAATGCTATTAAAGTATTTTCGTTGGTTTTGAAGCAAGTTTCGTCTCCAGATTTAATTGTTACCTCTGAACTGATCAAATCACGTCTCATAAATTGTGCATCAGTAGCTGAATTATGAATAATTTCCATTTTCACTATCTTGGTTACTCCTTATTACGAGTGATGCGAGTATCGAGTGACCCCGGGTTAGCTTTAGCTGGCACGCTTTACCGTATTCATTCCGTTCCGCGGATCGGACGGTTCGAGTCGCCGCCGAGATGCCGCGGACTCTCCTCGATTTCGTTCAGTCCGCGCCAGTACGAGTCGGACGATTTGGACTCAGATACCTTCACGGTAGCCTATCAAAGGGAGTGCGCTGGCGAAGCTACCGCATAGCTGGTAGCCGGACTAGCGTCATTCGAAGGCGAATGTTAGGTCCGACGACGGGTCCGACTGAGTACGCCCAATGCAGTACTCTGGCGTCTGCATCCGATCGATCCGAGAGTAATTGAATCGATGCAATAGTAACGCATTCTCAACGGGGAATTTTTTCTGGCATTTTAATAGCCTCAATATATAGTCTTATTCTGATCGCTGATCTGGCAGGAGACTATTTGACAACTTCGTCTTCACTCTTAGGTTTAGTGTAGGTAATTATGGGGTGGCGAGGGGTTGCAGTCCACCCCCCCGTCATTTAATGTAAAAAATTCGGTAATTTTAAAATCTTGGAAATGAAAAGTTTACGGAAACATTTTCCCTTTCTCTTCTTAATTTATCTTAATTAGGTTACTAAAAACATTGATTAAATAAGACATTAAGGGGAAAATAAACCATATTAGCAGTAATTAGAGGTCATAACATGCTCTGAAAAGGTTTAAATGTACCAATACACCCGGACCTACCGGTAATCTCTACCCCCCTTAACAAAATTCTCAAATTACGCCCATGGCCGGAAGATAAAGGATTATTCTCCAGGAGACCTCGAGAAGGCAATCGAGGTGATCGCTACCTGAAGATACGATGAAGATTACTATGATTTTAAGAAGTGGCCAACGCTTTGCTAAGTAAAATCTAAAAAACTCAAAGTTTTGGTAAGGCTTTTTCCCAAGGGCTCAGAATTTGTAGCAGTCCGCGCTTGAAACTAATGAGTTCATTCATTCGAATGGTCGTTTAAATCCTAAGATTTGTGGACTGCAAGTCTTCCACCCTTCCCTGTCTAATACTAGTTCCATTACCTCCTGGTATATCTCTTCCTACTTACGTTCCTCTTTATTTGGTCCATGACCTTATTGTCACATGTTGTCCTACAGTGTTCTTCCTATCCCTTCCTACCTTCAATACCCAAGTAAGTGCATCCAATAGGGTTCCCTTCTTCTCCTCCACCCTTCCCTTCGTCCAATGAGGTTCCCTTTCCTCCTCTTTCCCCCCCCTCCACACTTAACCTCTGGCCCTCTCCCAAACATACTTCCATCCTCACTCCTCCCGCATCACCGCCCCCACCTGAGTTGATTTGTATATAAATGTGATGGAATTGTAGAGACATTACCTGAAGAACCAAACTTATGCTTTTTGATCCAAGAAATTGTTATAAATGTAATTCCTATTTAATTTACCACGACTCTGACTGTTCAAAACAGCCTTGCGGTTGTGTAAAGATTGATCAAGTTGAAAGTATAAAATATTTGGGAATTGTTATTGATAAATACTTGAAATGGAATGAGCACATTACTGGACTTTCCAAGATTCTTCAATACTATTCGTCAAAACTATTCTACATTAGAAACAGGTGTCCTGTAAATTTCCTAATAACCTTATATAAAGCCCTAGTAGGGTCTAGATTGGGGTATGGGCTAGTCTGTTGGGGAGCATCTTATAATAACTCCTTGCAGCCAGTTGTATTATTGCAGAAGAAGATAATAAGAATTGTTACTAAAAGTAAAATGTACGAACATACATATCCCATATTTGTACGGTTGCGGATTCTGCCAATTAAACAACTGTATATTTTTAAAGTACTAAAATTATTTTATTTAAAGAGCGGCAATATTCCCGCTAGTACCGGTAGTGATGAATACCATTTAAGAAGGAAGCGATGTGCAATTACTCCAAAACCAAACTTAACATTATTTAAGAGGTCCTTTGTTTACTTAGGACCCAAACTATTAAATGATATACCAGAGTATTTAAAAATTTCAAAAATCAAAAGAAAAAATCTAAAGCTGCTTAAGGAATGGATACTATCCATAAATAAAATCGAAGTTTTGTATTAGACTGATAATTCGTATTATGTTCCAAATTGTAACTAACCATGTTAAGTGTTTATAAAATATAGCTTGGTGTATTGTAAAAAAGAAGCGTGTATTTTTCTTGTTAACAAATTGGCATAAATGATATTATTGTCCTTATTTGTACATATGTTCGGAGAAATTTAGTATTTTTATGTACTACATTAACCAGCAACTGCATGTATTTATTTACGGAGGGCAGCCTCGATACAGGTGCTTGTACCTTTGAGGCTGCCTAAAGCTCCAATTTTATTTGTACCTAAGAGATTTGTACTTGTATTTCAAGAGGAACAATAAATTTATCAAAAAAATTACCTGAAGATGACGTTAAACGTCGAAACATGGGTCGTTTCAAATAAAAATATGTGGAAAAACAGAGTCTAGTTCTTCTTTTCTGCATGGTGTCCCATATGGTCCCTTCCTCTTCTACTCTTCCGTACACTTCATCATTTCTTATTTTGTCCGTCCATTTTATCTTCAGCGTCCTCCTCCATCACCAGGCTTCGAAGCCCCCTGGTCCATTCTGGTCAGCTTTTCCAATGGACCATGCTTCCGATCAGGGGCGCAACAACCCCCGAATCGTGAGGGGGGGGAGGCAAACACCTTGTGGGGCGGGGGGGGGAGAGAGTCTGCAAATAAATGTTCATCTTCTCCATACAAAATTTTACGCAGCGTTCCAAATCAGAGCGGAGTCGCTAGGGATGAAGGCGCAGATAATTTTGCAAATTGGGCGGTGTCTATTAAAAAGTGAACCAAAACCTTTCCAAAATCTTCCCTCCAATTATGTTCTTCACAAAATGTTCCATTGTGTCTCAGGGTGCGTCCAATCCATCTGGTTCTTCTTTTCAGTATAGCGTTCCATATGGTCCTTCCCTCTTCTACTCATCTGTACACTTCATCGTTTCTTATTTTGTCCATCCATTACATCTTCAGCACTCTCCTCCATCACCAGGCTTCGAAGCCCCCTGGTCCATTCTGGTCAGCTTTTCCAATGGACCATGCTTCCGATCAGGGGCGCAACAACCCCCGAATCGTGAGGGGGGGCAAACACCTTGTGGGTTGGGGGGGGAGAGAGTCTGCAAATAAATTTTCATCTTCTCCATACAAAATTTTACGCAGCGTTCCAAATCAGAGCGGAGTCGCTAGGGATGAAGGCGCAAATAATTTTGCAAATTGGGCGGTGTCTATTAAAAAGTGAACCAAAACCTCTGATTTATGGGGGGTGGGGAGCTAGCGCCCCCCACAATCGTGCCTGGGGGGGGGGTCAATGCCCCCCACCTCCCGTTGTTGCGCCCCTGCTTCCGATTCATAGAGTGCTACGCACTACACGTATGTTTTCACATATTGTTTCCTGGTTTGTAGTCCTATCTTCTTCGAGCAAAGCAGTTGTCATTTTCTCACGAGCGCCTTCTTAGCCTGGGCAATTCTCCGCTTGATGTCCGTTGTACTTCATACATCCCACGTGATGGTACTTCCGAGATAGGTGAAGGAATCCACTCTAATTTCTCTCCCCTCAGGGTGACGTCTTCATTCAGCTTCTCTCTTCCGCATACTAGAATAGGATTGTAGTCTTCGCCATACTTATTTTCATTTTGTATTCTTGGAGGACTTGGTCCATTACGTTTAGTGACCTTTTAAGATCATCGCGATTTCCAGCTATCACTGCGATGTCATCTGCGAAGCGGAGCATGTTGATTTCCAATCTAACTAATAAACTGAAATTGAAATGGAAGCCAATGTCTTCGATTTTTCGACGAAAAACGTTGGTGTGCCATCTTCACCCATTAAACGGGGTGATGGCAGTATAAGCTTATCTCTATTTTTCTGAGCTTACAGTGGTTGGATAGCTAATATTCAGAAGTGAAGCAAGTACTTCATAGATGAGTGAGTACAGAAGATTCAAAATAACCTCGCAAACTTCACTTTCCTCACCACAGTTTACACTTATTAAATTAGTGAATATGTAGCTCAAATCCAAATGATAACTTGTTTTTTTCAGCCCTGGATGTATATGTATGGTCACGCATTAGTCAGGTCCTTACATCTAGCGCCCTCCAATCACCCCCTTCTTTCTTTTCGCCCCTCCCTAGAAATAAGCACCCCCCCCCCTAGGGGGCGGTAGTGTCCACCTGGGCCCCCCCACTTGTCTAAAGCAAGTTTTACCCGATTCTAACGAGATCGATTGGACCCCAGAGTAACTGATTTAGTGCGTTTGAAACCAATTCTCGACAGGCAATTATTTCTTTCGGTGGATTAGCCTCAAGGCTTAGTCTTATCTGATCGCTGATCAGGCGAGAAAATATCTCATAACTTTGCCTCCACTCTTTCGAGCATGGCGTCACGTTTCCTCTGTGGCGCACATTTTGACGACCTTTTATTCTGAAAGAGATTAACGCATTGTTAGTTTCACAAACATAGCGACTTTCATAGTTCTTTGTACGAAGCTTGAGATTGTGTTATCGTAAAATTGTGAGCTTTACAATGAGTTAATACAGGGTCTGTCCCAAAAGTTCCCCTAATATTTTTCAAAAGTTTAAAAAAAATCATTTATTGAACAATCCCTCTAGAACTTTTCAAAGTACTCTCCTCCCGACTCGATGCACATTTTTCAACACTTCACCCACGCCTCGGTGGGCTCCCTGGAAGGCCTCAACAGGGACCTCTCGTAGACAGGCCGTCGAAGCTTCCTTTAAAGCCTCCAGTGTCCCATTGAGGGGTCCTCTCGCAGTTCTTTTTATCTTGGGAAATGAAAATAAGTCCGGCGGTGCCAAGTCAGGGCGGTACGGCGGCTAAATCAGCGTTTCCACGCCCATTTTTGCTAGCAACTCGGCAACAATGAGCGCGGTGTGGCTCGGCGCATTGTCGTGATGCAGGATTCATTTGTCACAAATGTCCTTTAGGACGCGTCGCATTTTATTTCTCAACCGTTTGAGCACTTCCTAGTAAAACTGGATGTTCATTGTTTGTCCTTGAGTTACGAGCTCACTGTGAATCACACCTTTTTTGTCTAAAAATACCATTTTTGTCACTTCCGGAACTTTTGGGACAGACCACGGCCTCCGCCATGGACAGACCCAGTATTCCATGGGTGACAATTATGTTTTTTATTCCAAATTACGATTCAGAACGATTCAACCAATGAAACCTGAGCGTTGGTGAGCCCATTTTGGTTGGTGTGGCGTGGTTTTTCGACGAATTGAATCACGACATCATGTTCCCTTAGTGGTGTACATTTTACGACCTTTTATTCCTAAAGATATAAACCTATTGTTAACTTTACACGCATAGTCACTCTCACAGAGTTTTGTACAACCAAGAACTCTTGTGTACAACGCTTGAAATTGTTTTATCATAACTTTATGAGATTTACAAGGAGTTATAATTCCATTGGGTAAAATTTTTGATTTTTTTCTCCCGATTATGATTCAAATCGATTTGAGCAATGACTCCGGTGCATTCGTGTGGCCAGATTTGCCGAGCAGTGTAAATTTTAAGCCTACAGCCTTTCCTTTAACAATTGAGAGGATTTTAAGTATTTCTCAAGAAGGCCATGAGGTAAATAATTGGCCAACAAAGTTGCACATTATAATGTTTATATTCCTTAACTTTGAGTATCCGCTAATAAATATCAATACCAGAGGGAAGAAATTAAGAAAAAATAAAATTTCTAAAAAAGTACTTTTTCCATCGATGTAATTAACTTGCATTCTTAAGAAAAAAACTTTTAATGTATGGATAGCTTTACTAAAATGTGAGAAGTACGAATATAATTGAGGATACTTTACTTAAATATTCTTTTACTTAACTGCTAAATGTATTGCAATCTGAAAGTTGGGACTTTGCTGATAATTTCCTGATTCCATCTCAAGACCAGCAGGTATTTCATTGGTTATCGTGTACTATCGACATTTTATTTCTATACAATACTGGTATCAAAACTCGCGCTTAGCTTCTTTCATTACCAGATTATCGCACATCCCTATGTTACGGGTCATTATTCACAAATGCGTCAGTCAGTGCAAGACCAATTTCCGGAAGAAACAGAAATTATTCAGTGGCTTGTCGTAAACAAGTTTATAGGTACGCCATTAACTAACATTTATATTTATCTGAGGCACGGACCTGATACAGAACGAAATGTTATCAACCGTAAAGTGAGATAGCAAAAGTTAAATTTCACCTCGTTATTTTCAATCCCGAGATAATAAAGTAGCGTCTTCGTTTTGTGGGAATTTCTTGCAAGATTGGAGGGGGAAATACACTTTCGCTGAAGAGAAGGTAACGCTATGAACAGTAATGTTAGGAATTTATATTGGATAACTCCTCATGAAAGGAATGTTGAATATTAATAGGAAAGTTGTATCTGACATTCTTCTGCTCCCACAGAACAGAAGGTGAATGGCTTTTACAATGAAAGATTTGTCTTGTGTAATCCAGCTTACTTTTAAGTTTAAGAGAAATATTCCGTCAAAATAGGAATACACGAGGCTCAATAGACTATTAAAAGACATATTCTTTAACTGCAATAATCAACTACGAGTAATACATGGAGTGCGAAATCAATTTCCTATAACCATATTTCTCCTTCAAATTACAAAAATTCTAAAGATGTAATCGTAATACTGATTAGTTAACATTAGATTAAAGGACACCGTTCAAGTTAAGTTGCCTAGGTGAATGCTTATGATTCAGATTAAACAAATAATGGCCAATATTACCTTAAATAATGATTTCAAAGTAGCTCGTGCGTTCGGCACATTATTAAAAAAACATGCCGAAAATGCAGTAATATAACGAATACCAAAAATAAAAATGGTATTGAAATCTTTCCATTGGCCGATTTTCGGTTTTGCCACATGGAGAAGGCTTTTGAAAGATTATTTCGAAGGTTGTTCGAATGTGTTCCTGTCCTCGGCACATAAGGTCATGAAGTGAAATATGAAGAATATGCAGTGATGAAAGGTCTGTCAAAAAAAAGGGGTTGGAGATGGTTCTTATATTCATTTTTACGTTTTCGTCGCCTGGGGAAGACTTAAACCAATGAAAGCGATTATGATTAATTTCTTTTAAAATATCTCACGTAAAAAAACTGAAGACATTTTGCAACCACGTGTCGCGACTAGCCGTTCGGTACTGAGAATAGCAAGTATTGTTCCCCTACACATCCCCTACGAATAAAAATGACCACTCATCAGTCGATGAATTGTAATAATTATCTCTATTATTTTTTAAAGGTTTTTTTAACATTAACTTTTGAACAGTAACTTTCGAATAGTAAGATATAGTACCTCCATCCATAAAGCTTTTGATGTACAACGCAATGGTACAAAGTATTTTGAGATATGGAATAACAGTCTGGGGAATGGCTTCTGATACCTTGCTGAACTCAATAATCAGGAACCAGAAGAGAATATTAAAATTGGTTGATGAAGATAGAGGTAAATATTGTGCTAATTCTGAATTAAATTATTTGTGTAGAAAATATAGTGTTAACAGCAGACCAATTAACAAAATGGGTAATTATGTTGGAAAATTATTACAAAAAAGAGTATAAAATTCCATGTAAAAACACACATTGCATGTCAAAAAGAAATTCCCCTGTATTGGAAACGTACAGATATTGCAATTTTATACGGTAAAAGGTTAGCAAAATACTATGTACCAAACACTTTTAATTGCATTCCAAAACACCTTGATGATCTTAAAGGTATAGCAGTAGTAAAGAAAAAGGTACATGCATGGTTACTTGATGAAATTAACATTTTTGATTGGTTATGTTCTATATATTTGGCATGAATTTCTGTGTATTCAAAAATGTGGAATGCCTAAATCTGGCTATGTTTAATGTTCTCAAGTTGTAATATTATAAATTGTTGTAACTTATTTTTTTTTGTTTTTTGTATACACCATTTTTTTATTTGTCGCATTGTATGTATATGTGTTGGATCCTTCTGACAAGCCATATGGCTTAGAGGGACCGTGTTTGTTTACTTATAAAAAGATAATAAAAATAAAAATTTAAAAAAAAATCATTATTCATTTTGCGAAACCCGATCTGCTAAGGTAAATCACATCACGAGAATTATACTTATTAGGAAATAAGACTACCGAACGGACAGGTTAAAAATGTTACTTTGCTCAACAGCGATGAAGAACCATAGCAGCTGCCAATTAACTTTTAACTTGGTTCATCGATTGGTAGTGTGGCTAATTAGTTGCTTCCTATTTTCTTCTCATTTCCCTGTAGTACTTTCTATTACTTGTGTCTTCTACCACGTACTAATATCACGTAGCGCTCGTTTCCTGCAAAATTTTTCCGTATCTGTGTGTTTATGTGTTTATAAAATATATTTATACAAATAGCTTATACATAAGTATGTACTTACGTTAGTATACTTGCAGTGTTGAACATGTAGGTGAAATTTGACACCCTCTAAGTATTTGCAGGTTTTTGCTAATGCATCAAAAGTCGTAGTTTCATATGCTTTATTGGGGCTCAGTGCAGTCCATGTTGGGGATAACTCTCCTCCTGAATCTCATCCTTGAGGTATGTACATTCAGGGTATTCATCATCATTGGTCGTTCAATCCTAAGATTGGTCGAATGCAGCAATCCACCTTCCCTATCTAATGCTAGTTCATTTAATTCCTACTATCTCTTCCTATGTACTTTTCTCTTTATTTGGTCCATGAACCTAATTCTTGGTCTTCCTCTGGGGACTTTTCTCCCTATCTTCCCTCCAATTATGTTCTTCACAAAATGTCCCATTGTCTCTCAGGGTGCGTCCAATCCATCTGGTTCTTCTTTTCTGTATGGCGTTCAATATGGACCTTTCTTCTTCCACTCATCTGTGCACTTCATCGTTTCTTATTTTGTCCATCCGTTACATCTTCAGCACTCTCCTCCATCACCAGGCTTCGAAGCCCTCTGGGCCATTCTGGTCAGCTTTTCCAATGGACCATGCTTCCGATTAGGGGCGCAACAACCCCCGAATCGTGAGGGGGGGGGCAAACACCTTGTGGGTTGGGGGGGGGAGAGTCTGCAAATAAATTTTCATCCTCTCCATACAAAATTTTGCGCAGCGTTCAAACTCAGAGCGGAGTCGCTAGGGATGAAGCGCAAATAATTTTGCAAATTGGGCGGTGTCCATTAAAAAGTGAACCAAAACCTCTGATTAATGGGGGGTGAGGAGCTAGCGCCCCCCACAATCGTGCCTGGGGGGGGGTCAATGCCCCCCCTTCCCCTCCCGTTGTTGCGTCCCTGCTTCCGATTCATAGAGTGCTACGCACCACACGTATGTTTTCACATATTGTTTCCTGGTTTGTAGTCCTATCTTCTTCGAGCAAAGCAGTTGTCATTTTCTCACGAGCGCCTTCTTAGCCTGGGCAATTCTCTGCTTGATGTCCGTTGTACTTCTTCCGTCCCACGTGATGGTACTTCCGAGATAGGTGAATGAATCCACGTGCTCTAATTTCTTTCCTCTCTGGGTGACATATACATTCAATTTCTCTCTTCCGCATACTAGGATATTTGTCTTCGCCCTATTTATTTTCATACTGCATTCAATTCAGAGCATTAGGTATGTTAATGCAAACTTTTTTAATGCTTACCTCCTCCGAATGGGAATAGCGTGGAGGGTATGTATGACTGTATAATATTACATCATTGCATCTCATATCTTGTAAAATGTTGATGCCATTGTATCGATAACTTTAACTAATGTCATATCTCTAAACCTGCTTCGTCGATCTTTCTTCGTTTTGTTTTCATTCGGGCCAGAGATTTCAACGCTCCAGAGATTCTTCCGTCCCAAAAGAGGAGAGACCCACTTGGATATCCACTCCTCCTCGTCGAGTGCTAATTTCTCTTCTTCCTCACGCGGTGAAAAGGTTATTGGGCCTGTGTATTTGTCCACTGACCGCCAACTGAAAAAAAATCTACTTGCTAAAAGGCTCAATTTGGAAAACCACATCCGTGTTCCTTACACCAAAAAAAAACAACCTCTCCACGCCTTCTTGAATCCCAGACGTCGAATTTTGGCATAACAAATGAAGTATCGGCCATTGAACTGATGGAAACTGGGACACGTTGTGGAACTTGGCTACTTCTATCGTGGTAAAAAGAATTTACATCCCCAGTCAATTACCGAAGCATAATTGATATTAAAGTGCTATCAGAATTAATTGCCAAATAGTTAAAAAATACTAAATTTAAAATAGCATTAAAAAATCATAGTACATTGCATAAGTTGTTGTACACTCATTTAGAGTCGAAAATTCCTCCCAATCTGAAGACTAACATAGTTTGTTCTATTTCTTGTATAAGCTGTGCCTATATTTATATCGGACAGACATAAGAGTATTTCAAAGATAGATTAAACCAGCTCAGATCTTCAATAAAATTATCTATACAGACTTGTGCCCTTGCGGACCATTCATTAGTTTTGATTTTTAAAATTCCGAAATTATTGGTTGTGAACCGTGCTCGCGTAAAAGACTGTCTTCTTCTGTGCCGACTTGTAAGATAGCAGCATTTCTAAATTGTTGAGGATATTAGGGTGGGGACCTCTATCCGATCGAAGGGAAAAATATGGATCAAATCTTTTACGAGAGTGTGTTGTAGACTATTTTTTACCGGACGTTCGACGTATTTGACTAGAGCCAAACTATTATGGTAGAAGCGATCACAGGCGTAAGATTAAGGAAATAGACTGTAGAACCGATAAATTTAAAGTGTCTTTTTCCCTCGTACAATAAGGGACCATAATAGTTGCGATATATCAGTTCTATGATACTTTGACCCTGACTAGGTTAAATAGGTTTTTGCAGTTGTGCTAAATATCTTAGCATCATTATTAGCTCCTATCCTCGCCTGCAATTTCCGGCATGATATAGCTCTTGCATGATTCAGTACATTGTAGAACTATATATCTGTCGCAGTAATTATAACCAGTAGTCGTATTTTAAGTAGTGTACTGCATGATAGCATGTTCTTCTACGTATCACTCTCCTAGTTTCTGGTTTGACCGCGCACTGTTATCCTAACTGCTTTTGGCCTGCGCCTGGCATTCCGGGGGAACGTGCGCGGTTCGGATTTCAGCTGGGATGACGGCTTCATGCCTGGTGTGGAATTACCCCATGCCACACACCCTAGTTGTGGCTTGCACGGCATTTCGTAGATGTAACACGTTTGGTGTGTGATTTTCAGGCATGTTACCCTTGCGTTTAAAACTCACTCTCTTCTACAATTACCGGGTCAAAGCGGGTGGCATCGTAGCAACGGCCATTTCCGTTTCTTGCTTCGATGAAGTCTTGATTGCGGCAAAAAAATTTATTTTTTTCCTTGGAAACGTTTACTTTCGAATTTTCGAGCAATGCTAGTCCTGCGTGTAATCTCACAGACTTTAGCGACTCCCAGCCTAAAGAGGGCAGGCTTAGAGCGTTGGCCATTTCTATTTCTTGTTTCGATAAAGTCATAATTGCGGGAATTTTTTTTATTCTGTGAAAGCGTTTACTCTTCTCCAATCCCTTACCTCCTCCTTTTCCACCGCCTCCAATCCCAGAAAAAAACATAAGTATAGAGTCCTAATTTAAAGGAAGGCCAATTGCGACTCCGTGAGTGACAGCAAATACTTGAATTTCATCGTTTTGTTGGTATTTTAAAAAAATTCTTCTTTTATTGGAGTCAATCCTTAGCTATCAGAAAACAAAATTTAGGTGCGTGATACGAAGATTTTTTTCGGGGAACGCATTTTGCAGGTTCTCCTTTTTTGCTGTCATAGACTTGTCGTTTGAACTTCCGCGTTTTGAAGTCAATTGTTGCGATAAGTCACTTTCGATTTGTAATCCTATGACTAAGTTGCCTAAAAATTATCACAAATTAGTTATCTGGAAAACTTTCATCTGGTTAAAAGGTTTTTGCAAACCTGTGGTAAATATTAGATAGAAAATACTATTTTCCCCACGTTTCTCCTATTTACGCATTTTACACCATGAAAATTCAAGTCATTCCAGTTCGTCATCACGTTAGGACCTGATGATAACGGCTGGCATGCCCGCGAAACGGTCGTCCACAAACATGCTGCAACGCGGGGAGAACCAGACATACCATTATACAAGAAAATCGCGGAAGTCATCGAAACAAAAGCTCGGGTGATCATAAAATATGTACATTTCCTCAGCATTTTATCGACAATACCGGTTTTAACGCAATTCGACATCTTGTGGAACATTTCTCATGAATCACCTTTCTCTTTTTATAATGAAAGGTATTTTTTCCACTGAAAAGATGGACAAGTTTTGGGGAAAGGGAGCTGTGGTGATGCTTTGAATAGGGGTGAACGGTTTCTTCGGATAATTATTACGGGAGGCAACTGACAACTGAGGTTAATTGATTGAGGCCATTAAGAATAGACAAGTTGGTTACGGAATGAGTATGTGTAATTAAGAGGAAGGATCGATACGCGATACGATATAATTCAAAGTTTGTGATATGCAACTGTGAGACTTTTTCATATATCGATATTTTTACTTTGATTTGGGCTATGTAGAATAGTAAAAGCAACCAAAAATCACCGATATGCATTTCCACGGGTCTTCGAAAGACATTATCCTTTTCGTCATGCTCACACATACGTAATTACTACCCGTACAGTGCCATAATACTTTGCAGTTTGCATTATTTCCTGAATGTATTTAATTACTTATTCGACTAAACGATACTATATTCTCTAGGGTCGTATAATTTTAGGCGTCACAATCAGTTTTCTTTCGCTTTTTCGTGATCAATTTGCACTTTGTGTTATTGAGTTTGGAGAGGGATTCCAATGATGCTATTTTCAAATATAATTTTTAGATGCATTCAATCTCAACAACACTTATTAAATAAAAATCGGATTACAAAAAAGTTTAGAAGGAACGTACAACGACGAATTTGAGGTTTGGTCACTTCATGATTATTTTTCTCGCTACGCTGGTGAAGACAAATATGAAAATTGGCCATAAAGGTCAAATATTCATACCCTTTTAAAAGAATATAAAAAAATTTCAAGCCAACAGACAAAACAGTAATTGAAAAACTCACTTGTATGCATAAGTATATCCTTGTAGGGTTCGTTGAACTTAGCTAGAGAAAGACTGAGCCGGGATAAAGCTTTGGCTATACCTATTTGTGTTTCATGAGATTATGGCTAGGGATCGTTTAATCTCACTTGGGTCAAATTTGCATGTGATCAATAATTTCTGATATCGGCAATGATAACTTATTCAAATTTCGTCGCCAATTCGATTCAATACGGAATAAATGCTCGGAAATGGCTATTAAAAAGAATAAAAACGTGGATGAACAAATGGTTCCTGTGAAGGGAAAATTTGCCTCGAAGCCGTACACGAAGGGAAAACCTTCTCCGCAGGGCATGATAGTATTTGTCTTGTGTGGGCAGTGTAGGATTTCCTAGTTTATTTACGAGCCTCTATCCGAATTGAATCGAATTTTGGAAAAGATTCGGGTTCGGAGCATCAGTTATTTTGCAGCTGACCAAAGGAATAGTGACCGAAAGGTTATTTCCTGTATTATGAGAAATTAGTTTCCTACACTGAAAGAAAAGGTCGGCAGCAGGAACCCGAGAATTGGTTGTCGTAACCAACTTCGTTGGATACTGGGGCGCCATCCAATTAGTTAGCTGTGGCAGCCATTTTTAATAGACACATCGGAAATGGCTGCACCGACCAACTTTCTTGGTTCCGCTGCCTTCGTAGTTGGGTCTCACATCCAACTGTAGTGGAAGCAGAAAGTGATTGAGATGCTGTCAAGACTATGCACTCTCTACAGTTCTTGCTTGACTAGTATTGAATATCAGGTGCAATCTTAACATTAAAAATCATAATATAATTAATATTTAACAAAAAATTAAACCAGAAAAACAGAATCATAAATGTTACAACAAAATGCCTGTTCTTGATTGCCATGCTTACGTTTAAATTTATCAATGAGACAGTTCAGGCCCAATACGCTGAGTAATTCTCTTGTTTTGTGATCCATGTAGCCCTCCAACAAAGATTCAATATTCAAAAAACCTCTTTAGTATTCAATGACGGCTCATGCAATATTCCACACACACACACACGCACTACAATAACAGCAACTCGCACGAACACGGGATATGCCGGAAGTGAAAATGGCGAAGTAGCCCAGGTTACCAGGAACGAACGAGTTTGAGAATTTATCAATAGAGCACTCTGAAGTAGAAGCTTAGTCCGGCTGACAATCGCACTGGTTGTCCGATCCAACTATTGATAAAGAGGCTTCTCGAGTGAGTTGTACGAACCAACACGGTGGTACGCCGACCAAGTAGCGACTATCTAATTAAATTGGTTGGTATGTCCAATCATCCTGACTATCGCATCGATAGCAGTTGATATTCAATCCAACTTTTTCTTATCCAACTAAAATTGTATGCTTCACCCAACGTCTTTTTTGAGTGTACTGTCCATTTATTTGAAGCGAAAATGCTAAAGAAAATCTTAACCGCAGGCACCGTGGGGACAAATAGGTTTGGAAATCCTCCTTTTCATTCATATAAGAAATCAGGGAATCGTGAAAGAGGCAGCTGCGATAAGATGGTGCATAGCGATGGTTATATAGCACTGGTGACGTGGAATGACAATAAGTCGGTGGCACTGGCTCCAAACTTCGTAGGTATGGTGGAAATGGATGAAGTAAGCCGTTGAAATAAAACGAAAGAAAGTTGAGCGTGTTGCAATCGTTAGGGATTACAATCAATTCGTGGGAGGTGCTGATAAACAAAACCAGTTGGTTAGCTTCCATAGAATACACAAAAATCAAAGAAGTGGACCTCACGTTTACTATTCAATGCTTTTGACATAGCTGTCAATATTTGGTTAGTATACTAAGAAGATATTGAGTCCACTAGCATATCGAGGACTGAGATTTTCGATTTGCTTCATTTTCCTCTTCACTAGGCAGACAGCATGATTCATGCGAAGAAGCCAGAAGAAAAAATTGAAAGGAGAATACCAAAAATAGTCACTGACAAGAAATAGAAATAAAAAAATCAAGGGAGAATGCAGACCTAATCAGGAAATTCAGAAGGATGCAGTCTATCATTTCCCCGGTACGATGATTTCAAAGATGCTGCTAATTGTAAAGTTATTGGTTGGAAGGAAGAACTTATGTTTTTTACTAGATGTAGCCAATGTTTATTTTCGTTTTATGAAGTGAAGAAACTGTTTGAAGTTATTTCACCATTAGATGGTCGTTGAAAATTCTGTATTTTGACGTAGCATTTGAAGTAATGATTAGTAAGTAACTTTTTGCTCCTAAAATATACTAGAGCACACTAAATTTAACTCACACGCTATGATAAGAGTATCAAAAAGATTACAGCAAACGCATGTATTTTGTTACTTACTGTCATGTAATCTACTCTTAGCGATATCTTTCCTTTAGCTGGTATTTTAAATTTCATGCCGTAATAGGTATATAAATCTAACCGAAAACCTTGCCGTCTACGTTAGCTGGGTAGGAACACATTTGCCCACTTATGGTTGAGGGTTCGATTCCTAGCTTGGGATTGATATTTCTACTACCCGGTTGCTTCGAAAATAAGAAACATAAAGGCCAAACTAAGACATATATTCTGCCAGATGATCAAGGGAGCGGCCCACTAGTGGTATTTGGGGACACAAAAATTCCAAGATTAACCGGAATAAACAACCTCATAAGCCCATTAAGCAACATTACAATGGATATGAAATTATGCAAACAAATACGAATGTTATGGTTTTTTAACTCAACAGAATCTTTTTTCAATTATAGTAAACACTTATGAATTGGAAAATAACTCTTTTAATGGTTGAAAATAATTCGGGTTGGAAGGGCTTGGGTACGGATCGCTATGTTAGGCCCTCAAAGAAAATAATCCCAATCCTTATGGACGAAATAAAAATACTCAGAAGGATAAAGTGTTATGAGAAGTGATAAAATTATAAATGAAAAAATTTGAAGGGGCTTGGAAAGTGCCATAATAGGGGGAAAATAAAAGAAATAGAAATGCGTTGGCAACATTTTTCCAATTTCATAGTTTCTGTTCCATTTTTCACGTTCATCTGTCAGTCATCGGCTGCTTACGGCTTTTGCCCACTTGGCCTCGGGCCTTCTCCTTGTCTTCGTAATATTCTACATTTGTTATTCAGAAGTATTTCATTGGTTTTAAATTAATATTAAACTTAAAAATTTTAAATTATTATTAAATAAAAAAAAATTGCCGAGTCGTGGAGCGCCAAATTATGTATGGTCCAGCCATAAAATCTTGGTTTTAAATATGATATCTACAAAGTAATGTATTAAAGGAAGGTAATCATATGCCATGTTAGGAATCAATACTTATAAATTTATATTCAAGAATAACTCTTAAGTTTTTCTGGTAGACAATGAAAGGGGAGGCGAAAACAGGCATGCCCAGGTGAAGACATTTCCTTGAACCGCCTCTAAGAAACATGAACGCTCATTCAAAACATGTTTTAATGCTTTATCAATATATTGATTAAAAACATAAATGTGTAATCGAGTCTCTGCTATCTCGCCTCTTGGTTCTTCGGCAAGGTGTCTCTTCGACTACAGAATGTAATTTTTTTTCATCACTGGCGTTGATTTCGTTACTCCCTATTTCCTCTATATTCTGCTTAATCGTCTTGATTTATTTGCTGCAGGAATAATTTTAATGTTTAAAATCATAAAATGTTGGAATTATGACGAAATTTATCGTATTATAAGTGAAAACATTAGTTCTGCCTACGTGAACAGCTTTCACGTTCACTCAAATCATTGCGCGCCTTATTTTCGCTTCTCCATTGTCATCAAAGTAGCGTTGCGGAAAAGGCTCAATGGAGGCAGTGGTAAAGACAGAATGGACGAATTTAAATTATTAAACCTCGCTACATACTCTTTAGCTAGTAAATAATTTTTTAGGTTTTTGTATGAGCACGCATTTACGCAAATTTTGTTACTGAGGTGAAATTTGTTTGCGTAAGTCTCAGAAGTTGAGTTCCTCTTGCATTCAATTTGGATCTTCAACACGAAGCGGTTTTCTTTCATTAGCAAGTATCTTACTTGCACAGGATTTATTGAGGCCGTGCAAAATAGTTATTTTGCTAAAGCCTCATTGCTTTTCAGTCTAGGCTACTTTATTTGTTCTATGTAATTTAGGTGTGCTGATTGTTTATGTCGTCTCAAGTTTTGTTTACATTTCTGTAAAAGTTCCTTTCCCTGTTGTATGCCTCCCATGTCAATGGTATATCACTTGATCTTGCAGGTGAATTTTTGCAGAATGAACTCTTACATCACATAATAATTTATTGACCATGCTTCGCCGTGGTGGAAGAAGACCCAGGGCCTTGTCGTCCAATGCAATCAACGACTTAGCTGCTACAGCGGTTACTCTTCCTGAGAATTTCACGGCGTACACTATTGATCAAGGCGATACTACTATTGTTCATACTACGTGAGTTCAATTTATTTTATATGCTTCTTAAGTGGTGTCAAATTTATTGCTTTGTTCCAGAACAGTAAAACAATCAATAGAGACAGTTAATGCACCAACGTGTTATTTGTAAGATGTTTCATGTCTTACCCATTATTCACTTACGTATGTTTCGCAGAAATGATGGCCAAGGAATATCATTCGTCGAGCAGTATATCGACGGCCCTACCGTTGAGACTGTGTCAGCCCATACAGTTGATGATAGACAGACCACACTAGTTCAGACTGGTGGACACTTTGTGGAGGCAATACTAGAGGACGATGGAGACGTTCGAGTCATACAGGTATAGTTCAGAAGTATTCGTAATTACCATAGTTTGCTGACGTTATGTTGGGGTAAATTGCTTCGGAGTGAATCGGAATACTTCTGGCCAGTATTTACCGAAAACCCCAAATTGTATGCCCTTCATTTTTTATTTTCACTCCCTTAGTTCCTGGTTTCTAATGTGGCAGTTTTAACCCCATTTTTTGCCCCAATAGTGTATACTAGTGGATTAGGCCCAAGTTTCAGCTTCGTATCTGTGACCATTTTTTATGTAATCTCGTTTTCTTTTGTGAGGTAGACTTAGGAGGAAAAGATAAATAGACTCGAAACAAATTGAACCATGTCAAATGAATGATGTGCTTATTCTAGTACAGGGTTGTAAACGCTGCTAATTACCTTCTGAATAGCAAGCAAAATAGAAATGAAATGTTAAGGAGGATACTAAATAAGAGCAGGAGAAATTGGTAAGGACGAGAATATCCAAGGAAAATGTGAATAGTTGCCCTTATTGACCGAAATATAAATGAATTAATGAACATGTTCTGATAATCTCTATAAAATGAACCTAAATAGAATCCATGGGAGAGTGCTGGAAGCAGCATTAGATGGAAGAATTAGTGGTTAATGAGAGATACATAGGTGGGAACTTTAGAAAAGTGTGGAAAGAGAACAATGAGATGAAGGAAAGGTCTGGTGACTGAAATCAGGGAAAGGGAGGACCGAGGTCCAGATGCCAATGGCAGAATGAAAAGGAAGACAATTCAAGGTCGTACATTTGGAAATGTACATTTTTTCATACATCAGATTGCAATTGTGTGCCCTGTGTAAAACAGGCCTATTGATTGCTTTGGGACCCCTTCATTTTCTGGGGAAATGGCCATGATTAGGATTCCTCATCCTTTTTCCATTATTTAAGACCTTCCTTTTTTACATCCCTGAACACATACATGAATTGCACTGCCACTAATCAGAGTGCACATCAAAAAGTAAGGTATGTGGTGCCACATGTGATTTCTCTTCCTACAAGGATGGTAAACATGTTGGAAAACGAGGTGAAAATGACCTTCTAATGTGGAATATGCTATCACTTTCCTTATTATTTAACCCTCTTAGTGTAGCGGGCCGATATATCGGCAAAATATTGTTTTAATTTTGCACACTAATATAATTACAGTTATTTTTTGTATGAAGTATAAAAGTTTTTTTATTATTACCTAATTCAATTTGCATATGGATATTTTTTTAACAATAACTTTATAATATTTATTTTCCTAGAGTGATACATTTCATTAAGTTACCCTCTGCATTTCTCACTAGAACCGCTGGCAGGGGTCAGCACTAAGAGGGTTAAAACTAGGAAAGTGGATAGTCATATTTGGCATGTGGTATCACTCTCCCTATCTTATGAAAGCTGTTACTCAAGTGACCCCTACTCATATATGTAGAAAATGACCATGTGAATGAGGTTGAAGGCTCATAATGAGTTAAGAATTCTCAGGTCTCCTTCTCAGTTGTGAAGACGAACACTGATGCTTCATTGGTCGTCTCTACCATCATCGTCAGAGTGAAGTATGAAAGTGAAGAAGTTTCCTCTCTGTGTAATCTATCATGTGATTGCTGTATAGCTTTCCGTGTGTCAAGAATTTTTTCCAACAATCTTAGTGAGTTCCAGCTTCTCCATTGTAATTTTTGTGCCCCAATCTATGGCCAGTCCCTGTAGTCATTGCGGTGCTGGTCTCTACTGGGTAAATGTTGTATCTGTCCTTGATTCAGTGTTTGGCCTCTGTTCTCTCTTGTTTCTGTAATTGGTTACAACTGAACAAGTTGTTATCTAGGTTTGTCATCAAATCTTATTTTTCAACCTTAATAAGTTATATTTTTCTTTTGTGGCAAAGTTTTAATTCCTCTTAAATTGTTTAACACGATTCATTCATTCATTCATTCCGCTTTACAGCTGCAGGAAGTTGTGGAGGAGCTTGCTCCTCCTTCATCTCGTGGCAGGGGCCGTGGAAGAGGGAGAGGTATGTAATTCATTCTTACATGAATAGCATTCATTAACTTGTGAATTTTGTTTCAAAAAGCCAGGCAATGTAAGTATTCAATTTTGAGTAGAATAAGATGATTTTGCTGATGAATTTGTTGGGAGTGGCATGGAAAGGTACCCTCATTTCGAACAACGCCATAAATAGGCAGTGCTTTGTATCATACAAAAGATGGAAACAAACTAGTTTTTCAGATCAAGTTTGACTATCAAAAGAGGGAACACCTGTTGTGTTCAGCATTCAGCTTTTATCTTGCAGAATGTGGTGCTTAGTGCATGGCCTGGACTGTTAGTTACATTGTTTGTCTGGCAGTCTTGAATGCCTTGTTCCTATAGCACACAAAAATCCTCAGGTGAAGGGGACGCCTTGTTATTTTTAGCTGGTTGGAGCAAGATATCACTTAACCTATATAAATCAATGAATTTGGTCTCATTTCAAAGAAAAGTATCCTACCCTTCCAAAGATACCAAAAGATGAGCCCCTCTCTGCACTAACTACCAAGATATTTGCAAACAAATATCCATTTTACATGGGAAATGGTATGTGTATGATCTCCAGGGAGACATTTAAAAAAAGAGGAATTTTTAACCTCTAGACCTTGTCGATAATTAAGTTAATGTGTTTTCTCAATTTAAGAAAAAAATAAATCATTAGGTCACCACAGTAATTTTTTCAGAATCGCAAAAATACTTCCATTGTGAAAGAGTTTTAAATGTCTATTTAAAAAAAATGTATTCTACCGGTAAAGGTAGGTTTTGTTGAGTGTCAGAGAATCTTCTCCCAGTTTTGTACACTTTCAGGGGCCTATTCCCTTTAGTATATCCTATTTCGCCTCTGCATTAGATCTACCCTTCTTCATCCCGTCCATGAAACCTATTCTCTTTCTTCACCTTCCCCGCTTGCCCAACATCCTTCCCTCTATCACACTCTTCAGCAACCCATCACCCTTTATTACCTCCTTCAGCCATCTACCCTGCCTATCCCGGTTTTCATGCAAAAGTTTCCTTTCCTCACCCACCATCTCAAGCACTTCCTCGTAAGTCTTCCTTTCCATTCACCTCACCTTCTCCATCCTTCTCCACACCCACATCTCAAATGCCTGCAGCCTATTCTCATCCTCCTTAAATGTGTATACTGTGTGAAAAAAATTAGTTAAGTTAAATACTTATAAAGATATTTTTATTTAATTACTGAGAATTTCAGTTATGAGAGAGTATATTACTGCACTCTTAATATGACAATAACTAATACATCTTTCCTACAGCTGCTTCAATTAAAACGTTTAATTTGAATATGGTCTCTATAATGATTAGGGAAATAACGTGCTCTAAGTGCCTTAACTCGCTAAAGCATTGAGCCAAAAATCGAGGTATCCATGAAGGGGAATAATTTTCTCACATAGAACTTGCACTTATGGAAACGGAATAGGAAAACGTCAATTCTGATCTTGAAAATAACAATTTTTGGGGTTGTAGAAGGATTAAAAGCGCGAATTGGAGAGAAACTTGAAAATTGTTGTTTGAAGGTGGGGAGGATTGGGGTAGGGGGTGGTATATGGCCATGAAGGCACCAAAATGCTTGCCTTCCTTAACCCTTTACGATGTTATACCACCCTTCTGCTGTAATGTATGTACATGTTACTTGTTATTCTGTTATAGTGATGGAATATTGGTTGGGCTGACTACATTCAATTCAAATTTGTGTTAATGCCCTAAATTTTAGAGAAAAATAAACCTGTACTCTGCCAAAATACCTTGAGGGCAATTTAAGGTGAGGTGAATTAAGTATTATTTTTTTAACTCCAGGTGGGTTAAGTAGCCTGAAGAGGGCAGCTCTTGCTCCTGTTGCCTCGGTCCTTATGGGAGGTCCACCTAAGAGACGTCGTCCTGGACGGCGGCCAATCACTGAGCTGCAGGCAGAGGATGAAAACTCGCTTTGCTACATTATAAGAGAACAGAAGGCCACAGTGCAGGTACTCAGAGAAGAGTTGATGAATTCTTTTCCCCTAGTACGAGATAACTATTATGTTGCCTAATATGGAGTTCTCTAAATTTGTTCCCTTTTTTAATGAATATGAATAAGTATGCTCATGGTTTTATAATATTTTTCTGTTAAATCATCTTTTGTAGAGATGATTGCAGCAGAAGCATAGAAATATAAGAAGTGACACATGTCAGTATGCAAATTTTTTTTAAGTTGATTATTTTCAGAAGTATACTGAGTACAGTAAATGCTAGAGCCTCAAATATCCAAGCTCATGTGAACCCAAGTGACCTTGGATTACAAAAAAATCATATATTAAGATCTTTATGTGCAGTGTTATACCAAGCATATAGTAAAATTTTAATTAAATAAAGATGTGATTGGTGAAGAAAAATAGTGAGTTTATTATAAAAAATTTAAATTTTCATAATTTCTGAAGAAAACCACTCCACTGTGGTGTTGTTGCTTTGCCTTCTTCTCACATGAAGGGTGGCCTATAACTAATGCCTCACAAACTATTCACCACATTGCTGTTTTTTTCTCTTAGACATGCCATGGGTAATCTGGAACTTGGTTAGTTTGGGCTCAAATAACTGTGGCTCTACTGTACTTGTAGATAAGATCATTTAGTAGTTCAATATTCAACTGTGTAAGATATGTAAAAATGGAAAAGTTGCTCTTTGTTCAAATAACTCTGGTAAAAAATTCTTTAAACATTACTTTATATTTCATAAATATCCCGTGGACTTAACTTTGGCTGTAAGTCTGTGGGAGCTGAGAGTAATTTCTGTAATGTTCAAATGAAAGTGCTTCAAAGCTAAAGGGTCATGTCAGAAAAAAATGATTGGTAGCTGTCATTTCTAGTAGTGATAGAATAACAGTGCTCTAATAGAATCATATAACTCTCACCCCATCTCGCTGGCTGTTTTCATGAATTAACCATAAAACTCTGTAAATAATATTTTTAATTGATTTCATTAATATTTTACCTTGAGCTGCCAGCATAAGTTTTACTGCAGGTAAGATGTTTTTGATGAGCCAAGTCTCATGCCATTGCTCTTTCACTTTGCAGCAAGTGGTCGAGGGCTGGGTTCAAAGCTACTGGCTGAGTCGAGATGGCGCCCTTCTCTCCCTCACTCAGTTCTTCTTCAATGCCTCTGGATGCAAGGGAAAAATCACCCAGAGTATGCAGGCCACCATGGAGTACACTGAAATAATTGCAAAGATGGCTGAAGAATTTGATGATGTGAGCTTAATTAATGGTTACACTATACTGATGAGTTTCATTTCTAAGTTACTTTTTCTTTTTCTTCAAGTACATCCTATGACTTGGATTGGATTGACAGTACAGTGGCAATTATCCATGCTAATGGAAGGAGAAGGCCAGTCAGACTGTCAAAAGTGATAGTCCGTTCATGTTCACTTTCTTCGTTGTTGTGGTCTCGGTTTCAGCACCATGCTTTCTCAAAGTCCTACAAGCATATGGTGATGGTCCTCATATTCATATAATATAATTTTGTTTATGAGGCAATCATTCATTCCATTTACTTCTCCAAAGCATTTTGCTGACTAAAGCCGATGCCAGCTGCTTAATGCAATAAATATGTACCATAATTTTGTGGAACATTCAATAATGAATTTTCTTTCCAGATATGTAATACATTCCATTTTTATGTACCTGTGATATTTTCCCATTAGAAAGAATTTTAAGTATGATCATAACATGTTACACTCATTGTGAGGAATCTGACCAACTAGATCGGTAAAGTTTGTTTCATGTGTTTAGGTTATGGTAGCTGATGCACACTTAAAAGACTACAGCTCTTCACAATATGATTCCTCCACCCTTGGCTATAGTTGTTTCTTTTGCGGCAGTTAGTGGCCACCTCTCAGAAGCACCGAATCCCGTATCTTCATGCTTACTCTGTCACAACTACCCTCACTGGTTGTGATTCAGCTTGTTTTAGAAGTAAACAAGTCAAGGTCACTGACCATCCCATATCTGAAATGCATAATGATACCCACCTCCTCGTTGCTTACTACACAGCACTGCAAGGAAAGACCTCCTTAGATGCCCTGACAGTTATGCATGGCTTGAAATAACTTCCGTTGGTTGGAAAAAACATTGAAACTTGAATGCCAACTCATTTGACAACCTTAAAACTAAAATGAGAAAAGTAATTTGTTTATTTTCTATTTTAAACAGACCATGGGGAGCGACTATCCACTCATTTTGAACACGCCTCCATGGAAAAAGTTTAGGGAAAACACATCTGATTTCATCCAGAGGCTGATCAAACATGGGCACAAGGAGCGCCCTCCATTGGGTGTCATGCCCATGCTGCACGACCAGTGCTTAGTGGACAACCTCGTGTCATTCCTCATTGCTCTCTCTGACTCAAATGTTCGAGCATTCCGACACACAGCTACATATGCAGGTGAGCCATTTTGATTTCTCTCAACTTGGCCTAATGGCTCAAGGCATTGGCATAATTTGCCTCTATGGGTACTAGGTGAGATCTACTATCCCTCATTGAACTGAGCTGTTGATTGGAGACACATGCTTCATTGTGTGTGATCTTTTAACCCCTATACTTCTACAGGACTAATCTATTGTTTTTGGTTAATGCATAGAAACTTTCATAAACTAACTGGCTTCCATTTTTATGCTCTGATAAGAATTTTATATTTTAGTTTCCAATTACTTATGAGTTTCAATCTAAAGGTATTTTTCAAAATTCAATTCAACCTCGTAATATATATTTCTTATGGTGAAATTATGGTACCCTCATTACTTGTATAAACATTAGTTTCATTTTTCAACATAAACTCAGATCTAATGTGAGGAAAATATTCATGATAATTTAATTATGGGTTGCATAAGGTATTTTCCTTGCTCGTATTGGACTGTAACATCAACTTCATAAAGGGATATTAATAAGGTTATGGAAGTAGTTTGAAAATCTGTGGTACTGATGTTGGATATATAAGTAAAGTCCTTAGTGTCTTTTCAATGGTTACCTCAGTAGATGCTTCCTTTAAATTACAACCATGACATTGTGGAAGGTGAGCTTTTCAATGACTCTTAGGGGCCAATTATGTAACTCATAACTCCATTCTCTCCGTAACTCCGGAGTTAAGAGTTACATAATTGGCCCCCTAGAGCAGTAACTATTGCTCCTGTTAGAGCCACCCATGCCAGTTAGGCCAAAGGCTTACTCCTTAGAAATCTTCAATGCTTATACTGCTTCATGGATAGTTGTTAATGAAATTAAGAAAAAAATCATCTTTCTTACTTTTTATGCTGTGATATGCTTGATTGGATGCATGTAGATGCATGCCCCTGTGACTTATCAACAGAAAAATCAGTTTATCGTATTTTCGACTGACAATGGTTCATTATTATGCCATTTTTGTCATGAAATGTCAAATGAAGATCATATTCCATGAAAAAATTGTATTAATCCATCATATGATGGTAAGTCAATAAAGAACTTGCAATCGCCAGCATTTCATCATCAGCATCAGTTGTAAACATTTCATTGGGAATGCTTGGAACATCCACCGTACAGTTCCGACCTAGCCCCGAGTGATTTTCATCCGTTTGGGCCCCTAAAAATCATTTGGGTGGCCAATGTTTTAAAAATGTTACTGCCGCAGTCCAAGAGGTTACTCGTTGGCTGCGACATCAAACAAAAGGCTTTTTTGCTACCAGCTATCAAGGGCTTGTAAAGAGATGGGTTGAGTCTGAATGTACAGGGTGAATATTTAGAGAAGTGAAATAAATTTCAGGAAGTCACTTTGATTATTATTGCCTCTACCTAGTTTTGTGAGTTATTTATTGACTAACCCTCGTATAATATTTAAGTCTTTTGCTATAAATGTTCAATTTTACATTTTATTTGCTGCAGGTATCAAGATGATGACTGCATTGGTAGATGTAATTCAAATGATACTCAGTTCTATAGACGGACTGCGTCATTTTCGTCATTCTGGGTTGCTGAAAGGCTACAGAACAGGGGGTGGAAGTATGACACTTAAAAGGCAAGAACTGGAAGAGAATCTTGAGGAACTGAAAAATGTTCTAAGCTACATGTTCAAGTCAATTTTTGCTGTTCGGTACAGGTAAGTAAAGGAATGCATGTCAGGTTGAGCATGAAATTTTTGCTGGCATGTGACCATTTTTTATGTGAATTTGATCAGTTCTATCAGTGTGAGTGAAGATACTCACTTCATTTCTTTACTATTCATTATAATTTGAAGAATGAAATTATTTTGTTTGATGAATTGGAAAAAAATGTGATCGATTATTTACCTTTATAATGGTCAGAAAAATATAACTTTCTCTGATATCTTCTTGATTTTTTTCTGTATTAGGGATACCTTGCCTGAAATCAGGTCAATATGCCTGGCTGAATTGGGTCAATGGATGTTCAAGTACCCAAATCATTTTCTTACTGATTCATATTTAAAGTACATAGGATGGTCCCTGAATGATCGAGTTGGTGCTGTAAGACTGAACTGCCTCCAGGTACGCAGTGGATTTCCTCTCAGAAGTTATTGTATTTTAGTTTATTTCATTGTTGTTCACAGTTGGTGAGCTTCAAAAAATAAAAGTTTTTTCCAGTTGTTTCCTTAGTGAATTTCAAGTTCATACCATAGAAAATGTACTTTATTGCTTGAGGAAATGGAAACATGATTATTTTTGTAGATGAGTCGTAAATTTGATATATTATTTCATTTCATTTTAGGCTCTAAAACCACTCTATGATTCTGAGAGTCACAGAGGGAAGTTGGAACTCTTCACCAGTAAGTTCAAGAGCAGAATAGTTGGAATGAGGGCAGACAAAGAGTATGATGTGGCTGTTGAAGCAGTGAAGCTTGTAACTAGTATTCTAAAGTTAGTACAAAATACCCTCAATATAGTTTAGCTATAAGCAGGCATCATCTTTGCTTAACTACAAGCCTCAATATTTTCAAATTATATCTGATGAAATCATCTATTGCCTTGAATTCAAATTCATGGTATTGATCCAGTGCCTCCTGTCTCTTTTGTATTTTTTCTGTATGTATGGTTGCCAACTGTTCTCATTTTCCCCAACAGCCCCGTTGCATATTTAATGCTCCATGGATTGCCCTAAATTTTTCCCCCAAAAATATTTTACCTCCTCCTCCTTAATTTCCTAATCCTCATTTCTCGTGAAACTGGAAAACTAAACATGATGCAGTTGCTCAAACATGCTGGCATGGATACCCAAAGGTTGTGAATCTGAATCCCTCTTGGGGCATGAATGTCTTAGTAGTTTGAGCTCCTAAAAACAAGTCTGCTGCTACCTGGAAACTCCTGCTCCAAAATGTATGAAAAGTTAAAGGCTTCTCAGGGCATTTAAGGGAACTATATCATCAAAATTCTTCATTTCTTTGATCCAAATATCCTCATTAATGGATAAATCAAGTTGGTAACCCAATATTTATGGTTGAGAGGTAGAGGTAGGCTGAGAAGATAGTTAGATAGATTGAGTTACGGTGGAGGTCCCCTGAGGAGGAGGACCTGAGGCACCTAGACCTGTTGGTTATTTGTCCTGACCACCTTGTTTGTGTCATCCAAAGAGACTGATGGCCTTGCTGAAGGTCAGAATGTCCTCAATGGGGATACCCCTAACTTCAGCTGGTTCCAGAAAGGGAGATCCCTGGTGCCTAATTCTAGTCCTCATCAGGGCCGGACAGTCACAGAGAACGTGAGATGTTGTCTCGTCCTCTTCTTCGCACCATCTGCATGTGGCAGAGTCCACAAGCTTCAGAAGATGGAGGTGCCTCATGACGTAAAGGTGTCCGGTTAAGAGTCCCACTATCGTACGTAGTTGACTTCTGTTTAGCAAAACGAGTCTTCTAGCCAGTCCCGGTTTGGGTCCTTCAATCAGGAGCTTGGCTTGTCTAAGCCCCTGTATGTTCTGCCAGATCTCAGAATGATGTGCAAGGCCCCACTTCTTGATCTCTGTTATCCTCGTTTAGAGTGCAATTGGGATGAAAGGCTCGGGTCCCATCGGTGAGTGGTTTGAGCCTTCTTTAGCGAGTTGATCCGCTATCTCATTTTCGGTTACGCCCATGTGTCCTGGGACCCAGAAGAGTTCTACCTTTCCGAGACTATTCAGTGAATTGAGCTCATTTCAACATTCAGGAAGAAGTCTTTACTTGCACCGTGGTGACACCAGGGCCTTTAGGGCAGCTTGTCTATCGGAACATATGTGAATTGGTCTGCCTTTGAGACCTGTTTCCTTTACGATGTGGGCGCAGGTCAGCAGAGCATAGACTAAACCGTTGCGTATGCTCCCAACGAGGTGGCGAGCCTTTTGTGTGTGCGCCGACAATAAATGCCAGCTCCTGCTTTCCCTTCCTTCCATCGGTAAACCATAGTTGGGCCCCATTATGGAGGTCTTTGTCCCCTTCCTTTGTCCACCTCTCTATTTCCGGGAAGTGGATTTTGTAAAGTGAGGGTGAATCGATGAGTGAAGCTGTTGTTGTGTCTGAGCCCATCTCAAAGATAGGGCTTGACTCCCTGAGCTCCAGCCATATTTTCCTAGATATGAAGGTGGCAGATGGCTCATCAACACCAAGGATCTCCTTCCTCTCGTATGGTCTCCAGAGAGTTGTCTGGAGTCCCGGGTTAGACTTCTTCAGTCTATCCAGAAGAGTCTTGACATCGGGTTGGCTGAGCCCAGGAACCCACACCATCATCCTTCTCCTCTTAATGAGACTGTTGGCATCTACAGCCTTAACATTGGTCTCGCCGAAGGGTCCCATGTGTTTTGCTGCCTCTGTCAGCCAATTGGCAGTGTACTCATTTGCGCAAGCAAATTCCGTTGCCCCGTTAATAAGCCTGTTGGCTTCAATAAGTGGGACCTCCTGGTCCGCTGGGACTGTGTCCCACAGCTTCTCAAGCCTTTCGACGGCCAGCTTGTGCCACTCCTCATTCATCATCGCCTCCAGATAGGAGATGGGCACAATCGCCATCTTCTTGAGATTTCTGGCAGCCTGCGCATAAGTCGTCTTTGGTTTCTTGGCACCCTGTGCCAAGTTGATAGGGGTATCCCCTAGGGCCCTTGCTCTTTTTTGAGGCACACCTCTTGAGTTCCCAGCGAAATCCGCCCCCAACCAAGAAGATCTGCCGGTGACGTTGGCATCACCGGTTTTTCCCCCAATGGGAGGGACCGCAGGATCCCCCGAGGTTGTAGCCTTGTTGGCGCGCAGTCTATCTCTCTCTCTTCTCCGTCTTCTCCTGGCTGCGCCGCTTTCTTTTTGTTTGGTCGTAAGTTTTTCCATTTTATTGGAGATGCTCCCCTGCGTAATAATGGAGGCTTAGTCTGACCTGGGGGACCCGGGTACTGCCTTCAAAGTGGACTCAGAGGAGTCGACAGATTCTCCTCCTGCTCCACAGCTTCAGAGGGGTGACCTGAAAATTTGGGATCCCTCCAGGGGACTCCCTGGGTAGGGGTTATGGGAAGAGAGGAGGAGGCGCTTCCATTGGGATCCCCGACTGGGCTCGCCAACAGTGCATCCTCCGTCCCCAGAGACATAGGACTTGAGTCCATAGGTGGAGTTCGCCTTATAGCAGCCTCTGGAAGGTTTTGATTATGTTTAGGTTCCATAAATAATCCCATGAGTAGCTAGGGAAATAAATGGTCTGCCCACACTGAGCCCCGCATGCATGGGTAAGGCTGAATAAAACCGTAGGTCGCCCTGTATCCGGAGTTTACCTGTTGGCGACTTCTTACCCTCTGCCCCGCAGACCATTGGCACAGAGCCACTGTGGTGAGGGGAGCTAGTTATCGACCAGCCAGCTCTAGATCTATCATGTTCAGCGAAAACCAGGGGCACCTCGTGGAGGATGTGGCTCTTCACCACGCATGATGGTCTTGGTGGGTAGTGAGCATATTCTGCTCTGCTACCCACCCTGGGATCACACATCCCTCGCCCCCAGTAGGCTGAGAAAGTTGTGGTTGAATGTGGTGGAGGAAATTCTTAGGAGGAGGAATATTATGAGTCTAAAAAACAGGAGGGCATGTATGAAGCAGTGTATGGGGGTAAATGAGGCAAAAGAGGTTTGCAAGGATAGATCAGTATGAAAGAAATCATTGAAGCAAAGTTAGTTAGTTAGTTAACAAATTGTTATTATGAGTGAAACTTTGTGACTGTGCCTACCCCGGAAAGGAACGGCTTGAATGCTATGTGTGCATGTACTATACTCTATTGAATGTAATCACCTGGTGGATATTTAACTTTCCAAAAATATTTAGATGAATAATGAAACCGTACCGTAGTTTTGTCCTAGAATATTTATTAATTTCTTTCCTGAGAACTGTTGGAAATTATTTTGTTATTCAGCTTCTACAGGGTGCGGCAGCATAATTTGCTGATTTGAATTTGGTGCCTGGAAGCAAGGTTTCGCCCTTAGAGGGTGCCGATGGTCTTATTCGAATGGGTGGGTCGGGAAGTTTTTTCTCCCTTCCAATTCAGTACCGAGAATTTGTTGGACAAAGTAACAGCACGTGTTTGCTGCACAGGCTTACTTTTCTAACACAAATTTTGCTACCACACCCTGTATTTGGGCAAATATGCCAGTATTACCGTCATGTTTCTCTAAGCTTTGACTGCTAGTCTTCTCTTCTTTATTTTATGTGAGAACTATGTTTAATCAAAACACTTTGCATCCCATTTTAAAATTATATGGGCATCCAACTCACTGTGTGTTTTAAGTAGAGTTTTGTTTATTTTCAGGTACCACCCTGATGCTTTGACTGACTCTGACTGTGAACAGATATATGAGTTGTTGTATGAAGTGCATCGTGGTGTGGCTTTAGCAGCTGGAGAGTTTTTGCAGCAGAAACTCTTTGTCCCAAAAACGAATGGGATTGAGAAACCACTGAACAAAGAACTCTTATGTGACCTGGTTTTCTTCTTCACTGCACACCAGGTCAGTATTCATTCTCTTTACCTGGGATTTTATGGTTGTTAGAGCGAGATATCGTCATGCATAAAATTCATTGCCTTTAGTATCATTATAAAGGTAAAAATCCCTTATTTCAAAAAAATTCTGTGATGCTAGCCATTGAGCTCACTACTTTATGGTATTTGTCAGGAAATAGTTTTCCATGGGATATGGTATGGCTGAAGGCATCATAGGGTGGGAAAAATGAGGCAGTTCAGACAGACTGGTCACATCAGAAATTTAATGGTGTTTTGCTGTTATCATGATTATTTTCAAAGTAAATCTAATTCTCTTCATAGTACACTTAATAAAAATCACTCTAAAAAACTTTTGGTTATGATAGAATTTTCAGTGTAAATCAGAGAAAATGGAAAATTGAAGCCTTATGTTTGGCTTTTTAGTTTGTTCACTGCTCATGAGATACTTCTTTCTCAAAAATTCATTTTTAAATTCTGCCTTTTATGGGCAAAGGTTAACTCTTGAGTTCTCTGGCAATCAATTTCACATTGCCATCGGAGGGGTCCATTCCTAATCTTCGGCTGCAGACTGTTTGGTGGCTGTATGCCTGAAGTGTACTCTCCATGATTTGTTTCTAGAATTCCGTGACATACATTTAGTCGCTTGGGGCGTAACTTAATGGAAACTCATGTTAGAATAGAAAGCTAAAACTTTGTGATTCCTCATTATTTTATTTTGATACAATCTGCTTTCTTTTCAAGTTCTGTGTCATCTTCAGGTGAAAATCTGAAGATGGCATTGGGTATCAAATCTAAATAAGAGAATGCGGTATCTCAAAGTTTTGTTTTTTTTTAAATTTTTAAAACTTTTATGCTGATGCTATTCATTAAGGTTAACTATCCCTTTTCTACCTGTCTGTTGTTCACATTAAATGATGTCGATTATTAATTTTCCTCTAAAATTTTACCTGGAAAATCACAGTGTGTTTTATGGGCCAGAATATATACTACTAAGCAGTTCAGCCAGTTAGACCCAGTATTGTATTATAAACTATGCTGCATGTAATGCTGCTTCGTATGACTGCTTAAGTGCTAAAACATAAGTAAACTTTGGTCTCTATTGGAACTAGAGAATCACTCACTTGAGCCACATTAACATTGCCTTTTGCTCGATAAAATGTTGGATTGAATTTTTGGGAAAACCACTTAAGAATTCTGATTGTTGCATTTCTGTGTGGTTGACTGTTTTGGTTATATTTTGTCTCCTTTGTCTTTAGGTAGACCGAATTAGCATGGATACAATGTTGTCAATTGTGCCATTAGTGTCCTAGTTTCTCTCTGGTTCATATGGCCATTCTGAATTATCTCTTTTGCAGTTACATGAGCATGCATTGTACCTGGTGGACTCGCTCATCGACAGCACTCCAATTTTGAAAGACTGGAGCAGCATGATCAAGTTGTTGTTGAGCGAAGAGACTGTGCTCTCTGATGGTGAGGAGTCGGCAGCCAGTCCACTGGACGAGAGCCAGCAGATTGCCCTAGTGGAAATCATGACGTGTGCCATTAGGCAGGCAGCTACTGGTGAACCTCCTCTCTGTAGGGGGACCACACGGAAGGTGAGTCAGTGGTGGTTTCCTCTACAAGGGTTTGATGCAGAAATTAACCCTTTCGTGCCTCGACTTCCATATGTAAATGCTTCCCTTTTTACATTAAACATGAGCATTCCCTCTGTACCACTGTACTGAGCTCCCTCATGACAATGAGTCATAGGGGTATGCTGTTCATGTGACATGGTACTCAAGTCAGCAGGTACATGCTCTTTTGTGGAGATTTGTGGTCGCCCCTCAAGGATCTTAGTCGTGCACTGCCTGTCTCTTCATTCTAACTTAGTGCTTAGCTCTTGAAGTAAACAAGATCACTGGCCACCTCAATTCAGTGGCATGTTTACTACATGCTAGTGAAGAGCTCCCTCTATGCCCTTTCAATTATCTTCAACTTCTAGGAAATGTCTTTCTTCAAGCTTTCCTCTTTCCCTAAAAAATGGACATTTTATATCAATTATATTGTAGGAGGAAACTTAGTTGATACAAAATGGATGCAGAAACAAGTGCTCGCTTGCCTGGGTTGTGCACACACTGAGTGGTGGTTGAGGAGGCTCACTTAAATGCAGCTCTGTCATATGTGTAATTGAAAAGCCTGCTGAACAATTTTCCCTTACACAGGAAAACCCTGTGTAAGGGCAAATTGTTGCAATTTTACAGGCTTGAACATGGCCACTGATTGGGAGTGCGAACATAAGTGGCAGTGAGAAGAGAGGGGAATGGAAAGGGAGAGTAGGGGGGAGTGTTATTGCCGGATGATGGTTGGATAATCTGACAGTCGGTTAATCAGACATTGATTAATCGGCGCTCTACTGCTTAGCAAAAAATAACGTAGTAGTTGGAAATATATAATATAATATAATATTTATTCATCCAAGAGACACAATACACAGTAATAATACTGGCAAGTGCATAGGACATGTCAAATACAATTAATAATTACAGAATTTTAGAGAAGAAATCATTACAAGTTCAAGAATTCTTTAACACTATAAAAACACTTGAGAGTCAGGTATTCACGTACCATTTTCTTAAATATTGGTACTCTCTCTTCTTTTTTTATACAGTCAGGTAGGTTATTGTATAGTTTGATACACATTGACCTTGGACCATTTGATGCCATGGATAAATTGCTTGGCTTTACATGTAAGTCGTAACATTGTCTGGTATTATAAGAGTGGATACCATTGGTCATTTCAAAATCATCACTATTGTGTTTTACAAGTAATACAGCATGATAAATATATACACATGGAGCAGTTAAAATTTTTAATTTTTTGAAAAGAGATAATTTTGTTTACACATCATTCTTAGAATCTTTTTTTGAACCTTGAATACACTGAGAAGATGAGACGGCAGTCCCCATAATACTATACCATAAGACATTCTTGAGTAAAATAATCCATAGTACAGCATTATCAAAATATTTTGGCTTACTGTATGTCTTACAATGGAAATCAAATAGAACACAGAATTTAGCTTTTTAATTAAGAACATGACATGGATGTTCCATTTTAGGTTATTATCAATATGGAGTCCTAAGAACTTGAAATAATTAACAGTATTGAAATGGGTTACCATTTGTCTGAGTAGAGTGAATGTCAAATATGCAATGCGATGTAGAAAATATCATTGCTTGTGTTTTTTCAATGTTTAGGACCAAATTATTGCCTTCACACCAATCAGTCATACATTTCAACAACAGTTCACTAGATACCACCAAGTCACGTATATGTTTACTAGATGTCATAATACTCACATCATCTGCATACATAACACATTTATTAGTACCTTTAATCTGCAGCTGCCCTGGTAGATCATTAATAAAAATCGAAAACAACACAGGACCAAGCACTGACCCCTGAGGTACTCCTCTGTTTACCTCCATAGGGGTGGAGAGATAGATATTCCCATCACTTTGATATGCTACCCTTTGATGTCGATTTACAAGATAGGTCTTCAGCCAGCTTAATGCCACACCCCTAATACCAATTAACTCACATTTTGAAATCAACTTACTGTGATCAACAGCATCAAAAGCTCGGCTCAAATCAAAGAAAATGCCCATAACCTTACACTTTGAGTCAATCTCTTGGATTATATAATCTACCGCTTCAAAAAGAGCCAGATTTGTTGACTTCCCCTTGCGGAAACCATATTGGTGATCAGATAGCACATTTTGACTTTCAAGATATTCTAAAAGTCGTTTACAGAAAACACACTCAAGAATTTTACCAAATTGGGGTATTATAGGTATGGGTCTATAATTATTTAAATTGTTCCGGTCACCTTTATTCTTGTAGACTGGTAAAACCTTCGCCATCTTTAGGGCATCCGGATATATGCCTTCAGTAAGGGACTGGTTCACAAGCATTAGCAATGGGGTCAGGATAAGGTCCCCGCAATCTTTTATTAATTTGCCTGATACACCATCAATGTCAGCAGATTTTTTTTCCCAATCTTATTAAGATAAGAGCGTAATTCTATCTCACTACAGGGTTTTAGATACATAGACGCATATGATACTCTTTTGGATGGCATGTTCCCAGAAGGCACAGGATGAGGTATACTTGGCAGAGACAGAAAAACATCGTTAAATGAATTGGATATTTTACTTGGTTCAGTGATTATGTTACCATCATCATCATTTACCTGAATAGGCAATATAGCAGTATTTAAGTGGCTATTGCTTTTTATGATTTCCCATGCAACTTTAGAAAAATTTGAGGCATTCCTAATCCGCTTATCATTATACTCCTTTTTGGCATGCTTCAATAAATGCCTAAACTCCCTTTTCTGCTGGGAGTAATGCTGGTATGCTGTGCCATCACTTGAAGATTTAATATGAAAGTACATTGTTTTCAATTTCTTGGACATAGAGCGTATTTCTGGAGTTAGCCAGCTTTTATTGTTACCACTCCTGACCTTCACTGGTTCATATGGAAAAGCAAGGTTTAAATAATGGATGAAATAACTATAAAAAACATTGAAGTTCCCATTAAGATTGACAGACTGAAACATCCCTAACCAATTGTGTTGGTTTAGCAATACACGAAAATAGTTGACGTTAGATTCACTGAAGAACCTCTGATATTTGAAGGTGTTGGATGGTGTAACATTTTTGCCTAGATAAAAAGTAGACATGACTGCTGAATGATCGGACATAACAGGATCAAACACTTTTGTATGAATTCTGCTTTCAGGGTAATCCGTGAATACATTGTCTAAAAGAGTTTTACTATTAGCCGTTATCCTTGTGGGAGAGCTAACTAATGGTTTCATATTGTAGGAGTCAAATATTTGCAAAAGCTGTCTCTGATCACTCCCATCAATCAACAGGTTGCAGTTGAGGTCACCGGTTAGGATAATTGATGGTCTAGATGAGTGATTTGTTATCGTATACAACAAATATTCGAGTTTTTCAAGAAATGACACGAAACTACCCAAGGGAGACATATATATGACCAGAACTATAAAAAGACGGTCAGCCATCGTGAACCTCACTGCCGAACATTCGAAGGTTAATTCATCAATGAGGTGCCTTATGTCACGCGAAATGGTATTAAAAACTAAACAATTCTTAACATAAATTACCACACCGCCATGCTTATGATTATGACGGCAAAATGCGTCACCAATTACGTAACCTGGTATTGTTACAGTTACATCTTTTAACCAATGCTCACAGATACAAATGAGATCAGGATTTTCACGAGAGGCCACAGCTTCGAGACCCACGAGTTTATTACTTAGGCACTGAATATTTAAAACTAAAATTTTTATCATTGGACCACTTTTATATGAATCAGATCGGGTATTCTGCCCGTTTAACCTTTTGATTGGTTCGCCGATATTTTCCGAAAAAAATACGGCCTTACAAATATATCAGTGGGCCAGAAATTAGGGTTTGACAACATATCTTTTAGTTTAAAGTCCACTGACACGCGGAAGGACGCATAAGCACCTTTGGTTACCTTAAGGTCTTCTAATTCAACATCATATCCCGGAATTTTGGCACGGACGTAGTCTTGAACGGACTTTACCGCAGTGTTCACTTTGAAATTCCAAACATGCACGTGGTATTTCCTCGGATTACCACATAATAAACCATCAGATTTGGCAGTTCCAATAACTAGGGGGTGTTTGGGCCTTTTTGTACCAGCAACCTTAACCCACCCATCACCCGACGACTGGGACAGCTCGTGATCATCAGTATGTGCCGATTTCACTTGTGTCGCAGATGAATTAGAACTCATGATCATTGGGCTGCCATTTCCCGTTTTTTCACCGTTCTTCACTTTCACTTGCGACACAGATGAACTATAACTCATCTTTGGGTTATCATTTACCTTACTTACATCATTCACTGCACTTTCACTTCTTGAAGCATTGAGAGAGGAAGCACTCGTAAGTTGTTTATTGCTATTATTAATAGGCACAGGAAGATTCGTCGATTTTAAACTGACATCGGCGACTGAGTTTCCTGACAGATTCTTAGAGGTGGAACTTGCACTGGAATAATCCACACGAACCATTTTGTTAAGCGTAGGATTATTTGGATGATTTGATGCACTTTTTGGCTGAATTGGCACCATTTCAACCTGAGAACTAGTGATGAGAGTGGAGGGACTAGCAGCATCACAAATCGACATCTTGAGAGAAATAATTTCTGCTTTCATAGACTTAATTTCATCCGACTGACTTCGGATTAAATCATCACAAGCTTCAACAGTTGATCGAAGCAAGGATACAGTAGAGCACAGTTCTATTTGAGAGGCAGCAACTTTATCAAACGTTAAAAGAACATCCTGAAAATGGCACGAGGGTATAGCTGCACAATTCTTGCATCGATAAACTAATTCAGGACACTTTTTCAGAGCATTCGACGATGCAGAATTAAGGCTAGTGCATTTAAAATGAAATTTTGCGGAACACCCGAAATCACAAGCAATAATTTCGTCATTAACATCAAAGTTTACGGAGCACAAACCACAAAGCAACGAAACATTGGCGGCCATCTTGAATCTGGTCTGGAATAGTTTCACATCCCCAATATCATTGTCCAATAATGGACTGATTAAGCTGGTGTGCGTAATTTTTAAGAATTCAAGTGGTCTAAATGGTATACAAGTGTCATTTTCTTTAGCATGAAAGATCTATAAATTAATGTCTTTTTCTTTCTTATTCTCATATTAAATATTTTTTTTAGTTCCCATTCACTTTTGAACTACTAAACATCTCAATATGTCTATGTACAATTGTTCAATAATTAACCATCTCATATTAAGTTAAATTTTTCTATTGTGGAGGTGTTTGAATTTGAGAATTGATTACTTACTTGTAATTTGAATTTCTATGCATTCTAGGAAATTTTGAGGAATCTTTCATGAATTCAGGATAACAGTCTTGAAAGAAATTTATTTTCTGTCCTATTGTGACCATTATTATCCTTCTTTGATGTTTGATGCAATATCTCTGTTACATGACCATTTTCATCCTGTATTACTGATACTTTTCTTCAACCAAGGATATGGAAGCTGTTTTAGACATGGTATTTGTTTTTGTCTCTGATATATGGATGGATTCACAGTGAGAATAATTGTTTTGTGGAGAATTGTAAGAAAGACTTTGTAAATGCATGAATGAAGCTGGGCAAATAGCTCCAATTCAATGCTTGAGTTCTTGCAATTTTTATTGACATTACCGTATTTACTCATGTAAGCCGCGCCCTCGTGTATCCCACACACTCCCATTTTCGGGCAGGGTCACGAGGAAAAAAATTATTTTTATCAAAAAATCAATTTTATGCCCTTGAGCCTGCATCATTTTGTCATAACATGAATGCACGCTCTTTAATAGAAATTCAGTGCCTAAGTTAAGTGTTGATGTGCATCTTTCTCATGAATTTATTGCGTTATGTTTTAATATCGTCACGATCCACAGCCCGTTTTATTGTGCATCTTTTTCTCCTAACATCACACAGAAATCACAGTTGTATACAATCACATCATCCAGCTATAAAAAGGTATCTGTTCGAAATGAAATATCCAACTAAAATAATTGCAGAACTATATACAATTTCAACCCGTGATCATTCGATTATGGAAATACAAATCAACAAATATAAACAGAATGCCGTCCTTACCTGATAGATGCCTGATAGCGGTGGTCCCGTCTGCTTTCTGCGCAGTAGCTGTGGGCTGGGACAATTTAACAACACCGGAACGTCTTGGATCCAAGAAAACACACGGAAAGTTTTGAAACACACGGAAAAACTAAACTCAATGTAATAGCAGTTGTTTTTCTTATAAAACTAAAGAAAAACACATTCGTGGAAATTGAATAGTGAATCACTAATGAATATTTATTTCATAATTGTTCTCATTTTTAGTTTTCGTCACTGCTACTAAGATATGAGAAAATCACGTCCTTACTTTCACTGTCCCACATCTCACTGTCTTCGTCGCCGTCAATGTCATTTGAAATTCAACATTTCTTAAAGGTTTTTACGACTAAATCCTCTGGAATCATCTCTCCATAATGCCAAAATCCATTGACAAATCTGCGTCAACTCTGGTTTTTTTATTTTTCCCATGGAAGTTTCTTCATGTATAGTGTTTGCCATCCACTCTGTGTACAGGCTCTTCATGTTTGCTTTGAATGGTCTATTTATACAAACGTCTAATGGCTGCAACATAGACGTCATGCCACCTGGAATTGTCACCGGGTCAGTCTTTCCCTCTTGCAGCCTTTGTTTTACAGGTTCTTTAAGATGCCCATGAAAACTGTCGAGTACTCACATGCTCCGCAGCTGTAGGAAGGCACCAGGACAGGATTCCCACACATTTAATCCAATCTAAGACCATGTTACTGCCAATCCAACCATTTTCTTGCGCCCTTACTATTATACCGATTGGAAATTACACTTTCTTGGGTAGAGTTTTTCATTTAAAAATAACCTGAGGTGGGAGTTTTTTCCCATCTGCCAATACTGTCAGCATCACTGTACAACGCTGTTTATCATAACCACCGCTTCGTACTTCCACAGACTTCTGGCCAATTTCATTCACAGTTGTTTCTGACGGCATCTCGAAGTACACTGGTGTTTGGTCTGCATTTCCAATTTTTTCCCAATAAGTAGCAATGTTTTTTCCTCAGCTGAATTACGTACCTCTGAAAGCTCTCCAGCTTATTTTCATATGCATCAGGTATGTGCTGGTAAATCGTTGTCCTTCTCCTAATTGATAGTCCGTTTCTGATAAAAAAATCATTGTAACCATCCTCTGCTCGCCTTAAAGTCTGCTGGAGCAACACCTAATTCTCTCGCTATTTCTCTTGCTTTTACCTGGCACATTTCTGTTGACACTGCATACGCATACTGTCGTCGATCAAAGATGTATGAAGCCAGTCACTTTTCTGGTTCAGGGTATTTTGCATTTTTACCCCTAAAAGGTCCCATACATTTTTTGCAGATTGCAGGTTTTCCTTCATCTTCCTCCAGTCTCTGATGCACGATTCAGATTCACCATATTTCCTTCCTGCAGCTCGATTTCCTATTTTTTCAGCATCGCTTGTAAAATGTAGTTTTGTACTCAGGATACGATTGCAATTTCACTTCAGAATTCATTTTTAGGGTGGTAACTGCAAATTATTTTAAAATGCCAAATGACTCGAACTCGTTTACTCCTCTCACGCATGGAGCGGATAGCACGGACAGAAAAGCACGTATAGTAAGAAGGTACGATCTCTGAGCATACGAGTCTTGCCACTACGTAACAAATACTTTGTCGTGTTTTTACAATGTAGCTTTAATGTATACGTAAAAGTGGCTATCTATTACGTGAGAAATGTTGCTACAGATACGTGATACCGAAACAAACTCCGATTACGATTTTGAAAAGACTTAAAGGTGCCACACCTCCTTGTGGCAGCTTACAGGATACAATGCTGATACAGATTTGAATACATATCAGTCCTAAAATATGTTATCTTACGTACGATCTATACATGGTAAGTGCTTTGTCACGTGGTGTTTCTGATATAGCCTTTCTTCGAGTATCGTTGTACGCTCAGACTTTGATAAACGATGATTTTTATTTCTAATTACTTCAAAATACTTAGCGGGTTTACTACCACACCATACTTACTAATTCACATTGATATATTCACTTTGGAGAAACTAACGACTGGAATTTGAGGTAAAATGGTGCGCGGCTTACTTGCAAATCTGGAGGATTCGTGTAAGCCATGCACACCCGTTTTTTTACCGGCATTTCTGGAAAAAAAAAGTGTGCGGCTTACACGAGTAAATACGGTAGTACCAAGGACTCGATATGTCGGCTATTTTTATTGATAAATTTGATTTTGAACATTTTTCTCAAAATAAAAATTATAAGAAGCAAAATTAAATTATATAACATGTACAATAAGTTTGAGGGGAGTATGCTAAAAAATTAGACCTTAAAATATTATCAATAATTATTGTAATAATTTTAATTTTATGAGTTAAAAATTCTTCCACTAATGCTCATTTTTTGCACACACCCCATCACGGTGGCTACTGCCAAAAGGGTTAATTAATTCCTCACCTAAGTGCCTTTCATGAAACAGCTTTTAGAATCTGTTTGTTTAGCTTTAAAAATATTGGCATGCATAATTCCATATTTTGTGTATTTTCCTTCTCACGCTACTAGGTCATGACCACATCCGAACTAAAACAGGTGAATGATGACCGTGCTCTGCTGTCTGAACATTTTCTCAAAGCTCTACCTCAGCTCCTCTCTAAGTATATGCAACATCCTGAGGCTGTGAAGAATTTAATGGCCATTCCTCAATTCTGTGATCTGCAACTATACTCACTGAACAATATGGAGGAGGTAAGGAGGATGGAACATCTTGGCATAGTGTGCTAAAGTCATGTTTAACCCTTTCCCTACGAAGGCCGTGTATACACGGCTTGAATTTTTCTTCGCTAAAGGACGAAGGCCGTGTATACAAGGCTTGAATTTTTCTTCGCTAAAGGCCGAAGGCCGTGTATACACGGCTTTGCGGTCAAGCACGCCAAAAGGGTCCCAAGCGTCATTAGAGACTCCACGCGCTAGAGGTCCGGCCCTTTCTCATTGTCCATGAGGGGATTATCTCAGCCCTTTCCCGCACTAAATGTCCCCCTCAAGGAAGGTCCCCACGGTCAACTATTATTTTATACGTTGGAATAACTAAAAACGTATTTGTTGAATTTATTGGAAATCAATGCTAAGAATTACATTCTCGATGTTCTTCTGTTCGGTTCAAAATTTTAAACGGAATTCTATCGTTTATATTAACGGAGTTCATCACCACTTTGGAAAAGTTTTGGAGACGTTAAGGTTAGATGTTAAACTGTAATAGTTGAATCATACAAGCAAATTCTCTTTGAAGTATGAAGTTCTTTGCCGTGAGCCAAAATTACAGTTACCATTTTTCAAAAATCTCTCCACATAAATACAAATGCATTATAAATGCATTTCGCAATAAACGCAAATAAATGCGTATTCTCAAAATTTATAATTTACGGTACAAAATAAGGGATGGTTTCGGTCGACACATGCTGTACGTATTAGCCCATACCATGCTTTCATCTGAGCACATTAATGCATTATTATTTTCTTGGAAAAACATATTACTGCCCAATCGGGACATCCAAGAGTAGATTGGCGCAAGTAGGCTTTTACTGAAATATTTGGAAGAAGATAACCTCACTCTTCTCGGAATAACTCATTTTCTTTTCAAAAGTTTTCTTGGTTTGTATTCAAATGTAGTCGTTACCGTTCTGTACGCAATCCGCTTCCTATATAAGGGATGGTTTCTGTAGACACATGCTGTGCGAAGCAGCCCATACAATGACTAGATAGAGAACTGCTCCACCCAGGTAATTACTCTCATATCCTGGTTTTCTGGTCAGGATCCATTAAGGAGGTGGTCTGGCCTGTGCACCACCCAGGCTTCCATAGGAACACATTAGTGCACTAATGTTTTCTTGGAAAAACATATTACCTCCCAACTGGCATATCCAAGAAAATATTGGGGCAAGACTGAAATATTTGGGAGAATATAACCTCACTCTTCTTGGAATAACTCATTATCTTTTCAAAATTTTTCTTGGCGTGTATTCAAATTGAGGCGTTAACGTCCTGTACGCATTTCCCTTGCTCCTGCAAGGATTTCTTTTCAGATGATGTTTCGGTGGAATTACAATATTTCTTGGAATTATATCGAATGAATGAATCTCATATTTTAAGAATGCTCGTAGAGGGCAGATGCGAGTGATGAGAGAGTGGATTTGGCCATCAAGGATCTAAAATGTGAATATCTGAAAGTGCAAATACCTAGGAATATGCGACGTGTATTGAAAGTTGTCATTCCCCTTGAAGTATTTGTTGGTCTTTGATACAATGCGCTTATGCTGAAAACCGTAAAAATAACAGTAGAACTTCATTTAAAATTTCTAAAGGCAGTGCAAAATGAAAGGTATACATTGGTGTACTGACATTCCCTGCAAAATCAACAATTAAAAAAAAATTAAATCACCTTAGTAACACTATTCTGACCGCATAAATACACCGCGATGGGCTACCTTCGAGAAAAGGGTCGAGGATTATATCTGGTCAGTTGCCGAGAAAAAGGTCCGGCACCCCGCTAGGCAAGGTCATTAAGCGTAGGAAGCGACTACCTGGACGATTTCTTGCCGCGGGAGAGCTCCGTACAGGGCGAAGAAAAAATGCTATAAGCATTCGTACAGCCAAAACCATCTTTCCGTGAAGGAGTCCGGCGCGAAAGGGTTAACTGCTTTGAAAATCACAACAAATTTTGGTGGATGAAGAGAAATAATGCATGGCTTGAAATTTTAAATACTGTTTAAACAAGCAAGTTAGCTCACTATTCAAATAACTCGGATCATACGAACAGGAACATATTTTCTCATGAATAACTGTGTTGTAATTTAAATGTATGTTGAGTACTGCATAAAACTTAGCTCATTCCAGTGGCCTAATTTTAAATGGAAGTATTCTGATTGTACAGGTTTTGTAGCTTGAGGTTTGGTCTATTTTTCTGTTTATTATGATTTTCAACCAAATGTATTAAGAATATGTTACTTAGTTTAAGTAAGTCTTTGACCTTTTTATTAAGTTTCATTCATACATCATACATTTTTGCAACCAGAGCATGACATTGTGTGCTGTGTCATTTTTGCACACATGTATGTATGGGTGTATGAAGTAAATGATAAGCTATTTATATTATTTTAGAAAATTTTAAAAAACTGATTAACTATACTAAATTTCATTTTAGAGGACTAATGTTTACATATTTTTTAAGTGAGCTGAAATTGTGAACAAGGTAACCTGGAAAACATGCAAAACAGGATAGGCCATCTAGGGAAAATTAAAACTATTGTGATTTGCGTAACTTTCAGAGTATGTTATGCTGGATGCTCATTTCAGATCATTCCATAGATAGGCGGTGATGGTCAATCATAAAAATCATTCCATTTCCAAGTAAATATCTCACCTTTCAAGAAAACACATACGATGCTTATGTTGATATCCATTCAGTAATTAAGTATGATAATAATGATCAGAAAGCACATTTTGTATGTAAATGATGGCTGACATTTTGATACAATGCTCAAGTCACAAATCGAAGTGTCAGTCATCATGGATCCTCTCATCTGAACAGAAACCTGAGAGAACTTTGGGAAGTTGATATGTTGCGTAAGAACCAGATCCTCCATGCTTTCACAAAGTTCAGTGCCATCGTTGGTGGAGCAACTTAGTGATTTTATTTCTCCTCATACTTCCAAGGTTGGTAATTGAACTGAGGAGAGATGATTCCATGGCGCAAAAGACCCACTCCTCTCTCATTCATGCTTCATGCACTTTGTAGAGGATTTGCCCAGGGAAATCAAGAACGGGTGCGCACAACGAATCAAAGTATATTGAGATGCATACAGGTACAACTGCTTGGCGGGTGAGGTGGGAAGTGAATGACATGCAAGTCTCGTTACAACAGGAAAAGACTCGTACCGGAAGTATGGGCGCAATGCCATCCATAAATACTATCAAGCTCTGCCCCTACACGTTTGCAAATTGTGGAATCAGAAATTTGAGTTGTAGTCTGCAGTGACACTTGGTAGGGTGACATCTTTCCCAAATGTTGGTGCCACAGCATTTGCCGTGCCTAGAATACACTTGTTTACTATCCATGGCATTTTGTAAGCCCCTCAACCCATCCCTTGAAAGCCTGAAAGTCACTTATGTTCATGTATTGGTTAAAAATGGGGTTTATCTTTTTAAGCAGATTTCTCAGTTTGTTTCATCTTTTTGACAATTGAATTTAATGTTGATTCTTAGATCTATCATTTTTGCCCCTTTTTTACATGCTTCATGTGTGAATTTTCATCTACTCCTCAGAAGAGGTTAAGCTTTTCAATCATTGATATTTGTCTACTCACCTTAGGGTTTTCTGAGGCTAAGTTCAAGCTCTGTGTCACTTATAATGTTACATAACACTCACACATTTTTATTGAAATAGGAATGTTTTAAAACAAGCAAACACATCTATAGAAAGGAATGGGCTAAGTGATTGGACTGACCCAGACATTGAATGAATCATTCAAATGTTTTTGAATTTAACCTTTTTACTTCTACATAAACATTTTGTGACCTTAGTGCACCTAACAAAATATTATTGGAAGTGTAATGATCTTTCTTAATGCAAGAATTCAACCTCTTGGCTCATCTCCATTGTTGAATTAATGTTTGGTTTGGTTATTTTTTTGGTCACAAATTTTGTTTGGTCCACATCAAACTTTGTGAAAAGGCGACCAAAACTTTCCAGCCATAATTATTTACTTGTGCTGTGATATGGACCTGAGGATATTAATGTGCAAATAGGAAAACATCTAATCTAGGAACATCCCAACACGAGTCCACTGTACATACTAAATAATGCATGAAATAAAATACTAACTAATTATCTAAGAAATGACATGGGTACTTGGTTAGTGAATTAAAATAGATTCAGCAATTGATTTGTGTGCTACTGAATAGAATAGAATAAGTTTAATTATGCTCTAGGTTATATATATATGAATAATCATCTTGTGAGGAATACATTACCATTATCCCATAATTCGATTAAGTAATAAGGGATTTTGAATTCTTCTTTAATAGGAATTGGATGGTCTGCTGCAACTCATTTGCCAGGTGATGCAGAGTCATTCTGATCGTGAAGTGATGAAGATGACTGTGAAGACTTTGGAGAAACTTTGTGAAATGGGGAGTGAACGTTTCCCCAAATGTGAAGCTGTGAGGACAGTATTAACGGAGAGCATTGTGACTCAGTTCAAAATAGCCATGCAGCACCACTCAGCGTGCAGCAAACGAGTATGAAATCCAAGTTTGTTATTTGTGCCACCTGAATGCATCCTGGGTCTCCCTGCCATTGATAGACTTAGTTTCTGTATTTTTAAAATGGCAACTTTTGGAGCTCATATCTTTCCTTTCTGAAATCTATAGTGTACTGGCAGTGAAACATTGAAGTACTGCTGGAGGAGAGTATTCCAGGTATTTGTTTCAGAACCAACGCTACTATCCTTTCCTCCAATGGCTGCAACCTCTCCTTCTTGATTCTTCCCATTTCTCTGGGCTATTCTCCAAGTGTGACATGGATCATTAACTCTTTCTCTGCCATGGGCTAACCATCTGGAGGGATCCATGCCAAAGGCATAAGTATTTGTAGGGCATTATCAAATATAATTAGCTCAAAATAAATATTTTAATGTCAAAATATTAAATTTTCAAAAGTATTTTTCATGAAAAAATTGTGACCTATGCTGTTTTGGTCAAAAGTTCTCATCACAAATTATAATAGATATAACAAGTCAGGAAACTGTAATTTACTTCTTTAGAGTGTTAACCCTTTCGCTGCTGTGAACGTAGTGGCTACGTTCGCCCGGTTGACTGCTGTGAACGTAGCTCCTACGTTCCGTTGGCAAGTGGTCGTTCCTACCCACGCTACTGAACTTTCTTTTTTTCTGCGAATGCAATTCACTAAGTTAATTGTTATGCATTTTACTAATCGCATCCCGGGAGCTTGAGTGACTATTGAGTTGCAGGTGCAACGAGAGGCATACTTTTTGTACCGACGTAGGTTAGCGTTCACGTTTTCGCCGCACAGGGGCTGGAACGTCTCTGCAGTTTTACCGCAGCGAAAGGGTTAAGCAATGAGGACATGACTTTGTTATTGAGCATACCACTGCAAAAGTGTGGAGGAAGTAAAAACATTGAATGCAGTCTTAAGTGCTAGAGTAATGGACTAACTTTGTGGAAGCTCTTAATATCCATCTTTAAAATAGGGAATAGAAAAAGGCTGGTACAGCAGACCCCGGCTTTATTATGGGTTCACTTAATGATAGATTCGCTTTATGATCAGCTAACTATTGCACGTGAATTTCAAATTTTGGTGGTATTTTATACCCAAAATTTATCACCCATTTCTTGAACATCTCACCCTCATTTGTAAATGGACTGAATTTTTTTAATGATTTCTACGTACATATTAATATTTACTGTTACGTTAAAACCGATCCTGAGGCTGGTAAAATGCTGGTTCACTCTACAATGGAATTCACTGTACAAACTTGGAATGGATTAATATCATAAAGCTGGAGTGTACTGTACTTTTCTGCACACTATTATATCAACTGGCCTAAGTACTGGCATGTTGATGATGGCGTAACATGCCTAGACCATGGCCAGCTGACAAGTAAAAGTATGGAATCATGCTGGTGTTTTTCTTTTGAAGGTGCAGTCTTATTGGTCTTGCTCTGATCAAGAAGTTTAATTTTGAGAATCTGTAATGCTCTGTAAACTATAGCCATGTTTTAGATGTTTGTTTTGGCCCTGGCAAAAAGAAGAGTTGGTGGTTTAATTGACTCTCTTATGGTGTATTTCTCTCACTCTATTAGTCATTCTTCAGAAGATATTATTTTCACTTTATTGATTGGGTAGAAGCTTTCGGGTTATTGCACTTTTTTTATTTTTCAAGCGAATGGATGAGTTAAGATGAAAATAAATTTTTCCAAAATTCATTCTTATCGATTATCTAGAAGGTAGTTAGAATAAAATTGGATTTTGGACTATGGTAAATTACTCAATTGCAATCTTCCAAACATTTATTCTCTTGTTTAGTCTTTCATACCAGTTATTGCTTCTCTAATATTCATAGTATGTATATGCCAGATTTTGAATAGCACTGAATGTCTCAATCTAAAACTTAGTGTACCCTAAATTCCTTGTTTTACTATCTCTTTCCTCCTGTTAGATTTTTTTTACTTTAAGAATTGTCTAATCATGGGATTGAAATCAGTTGATATATTAATTCAAAATCAATTTTTATTTTTATTAATGGCCAAAGCCATTCACCTTAGTAATTATAGGCACATGTCATTTCGTTTCTACTGCTCTTTTTTTTTGCATAATTCTCCGTACGAATTTCTTATTTAATGGTGTTAAATGAGCTTAAGGACCAATGTTAGGATGAACAGCTTCATATTGGTTGTATATTAGAGGCGTGCCATTCTGTTCTTTTTGGTGAACAGTTCATTTAGATCTAGTTCAGGGGTCAGAACAGTTCAAAAGAACATACATTGCATTCTAAATGTGGGGGTTGGGGTTAGCCTTATGAAGTTTTACAAGGAACATTTGCAAAGTGTAACGCCCTGATTTGATTGGCACCCAGCAGGTTCATAGATGAGAGTGAAAAAATGAAATCTTACGTGCCCCAAAGTCCTACAAGGTGAGATTTTAGGGATTAAAATCAGCAAAATTGCAACCTGGGCCGGACGCTGTGACACATGCACTTTCGCCATATCTACAAGATATTCGCCCGTGGAGAGGGAGCTGTTTCCTGCTGCCAATGCTCAGTGGACGGTGGCGGATCAACAGTGGTCGACATTCGTCTCTAGGGAGGAGAATACACAGAATTCTGTCTCTCCATTGTTCCCTGTTAGCATCTCTGTATTTTTGTTTAGTTTTCATCATCCTGGGGCGATGTTTTCACCCATTGGAACCCTCAGCTATCAGATCGATCTTGGGCCTCGCCACTGAGTGACCCATATGGACGAATTGCCTTTGCTCAAGCCTTGACAACAATCTTATTCTCCCGTGATGAACAAGGAAAACTTTTTGCGATGTACTCTCTTTGGATCTACAAAGGGGATCTGAGTGGACTGATGAACGGAGCCACTCTCTCTGGATTCTCAGGATTACCCTCAGAAATCGATAACGTATATGGAAGCCTGGCGCTTAAGGGAATTTCAAATGCCCTTTGACAAGAGGATTGGATATTTCTCATGTTCTTACAATGTTCTTTTTTACCCCTTCCGGATTTTCATCCCCCTATCAACATCAAGTTTCACTCATCAATACATTCATGAATACCTAACTCTGCTTCAATAATTTCCTCCATACTGACCTATCCTTGTATACCTCTTTTGCTTCATTAACCCCCATATACTGCTTCATACACGCCCTCCTGTTTTTAAGACTTAATTTTCCTCCTCTTAAGAATTTCCTCAACTTCAACCGCAACTTTCTTGGCCTTCCTCTACTTCTCGCACCATTCATTTCACTCTTATATATTTGATTTTAATTGATCATAATAATTTTACTGGTACATGTAAGGAAATCACCATATTGTAAATTCTTACTGATCATCTCTAAACGTTTGAAACTTATGTATTAAGGTAATTTGGTACTCTTTTTATACATGAGTATGATAATTTTTTATTATTTAATTTCAGGGAGAAATTCCTGACATGTCTGAATTGTTGGAGCTGACGGAGGTGACTCACAAATTGTCCATTTTGTATGGTTGCCATGATGTTGGTCCGTGGGGAGTGTGGGATTCTGTGTTTGAGACTGTGCAGAACCTGAATTCAGTACAACTACCAGATGAGGTATGGACATCTATGTAACATTTACTTTTTCTCTTGCACAGTAGATCTGATCTATGTAACATTTACTTCTGAATCAATTCTTTTTAGGCATATATGTCATTCCAACCCATTATGTTTTGCACTTGAGCATCAAATATGTAATCATTTTCCCTGTGCAAAGTACTGTCCCTTTTCTAAACTGTTTTTCCTTTTAAAGAATTTCCAAACTACAGAAGATGAAAAAAGATGTTAAATTTTACATTTTTGCTATCAATTGTTGTTTTCCCTCCTCCAAAATGCAAAGCACTGCTAATTGCTGTTGGAATTTTCAGGTTTTGAAGAACTGCATGACTATAGCTTACTTCAGCATCCTCTGGGATTTTGCCTGCCTAATGGATAATGATGGTCCCAACCATGAAAGTGCTATCAAAGGCAGAGACGCGACTCATCTGGAATTATTAAGAACACGAGTGATCTCCTTTGTGTACATACTTCGAAATGCTATCCAAACCTGCCCAGTTGAGCTGCTTCGTGAAGAGGTACTGTCTATAATCATTTACGTGCCATATTATGTCTTTCAAAATGATCCGGGTATATTACTTAGGTTGGCCACTCTCCTAGGAAAATTGGGAAAACTGGGAAAAATATTGGAAATTAGGAACTACCTAGAAAAAATGGGAAAAATCTGTAGATTTCGTGGAGTTGCTGAGAAAACTGTTGACAAGATGACGGTTATAGGAATCAAAGCCATCATGTAGTAATTTCTTATTTCTCAGTGGGAAATAATGTGTAGAAACCATGCTGTAAATATCAAATTTAATACTCAAATATTTGTAAAGGATAAAAAATTAATTGTTGGCTGAAAAAATTGAATGTTCTGAGAGATGGGCCATTCTGAAAATTACCACGGTATTCTTGTGAATTACCATGGTATTTTTCGTTATTTACCACAGCCCCTGAAAATTACCATAATTTTCGGTAATACATATTCACCTCCGTCTCTGATATTTAATCATACCTGTATACTCCAAACATTATTTTAAGCCAAGTTATATGTATATAATACAATCTTAAGTATAAATATAGGCACGTACAACTCATTTGTGGAATAATTGCAGGGCTATGGTTTTTAACAGTTTGAACAAAGGCTTCTCATACCCAACTAATGGGTGCTGAATTGAGTGTGGGCTGCCTCTGCTCCATATTTTATTTCCTTTATATCAAATACATTACTGTAGCAATGGTAATGGTTTAAATTAGAGATGGGTCGGTTCCGGTACCCAGTTTGCGGTACTGCTGGTTCTTGGCCCTTAGAATCAGTATGGAAAACCGATCGCATGAAGTCGGTACTTAAGAACCGGCACGGAACGGTGGCAAGGATTTGAATTTTGCGCCCAAACCCCTCAAAACCCCCAAACCCCCGAAAGCTAAACCTGGAGAAAGCACCTGAAGTAAAGTAAATGTGATATATTGGCCGATCATGTTAGTTTGACTTTTTAAACTTGGACTAGTTTTGTTGTACTAGGCTAATCAAACTATGGAGAAGATCTTGTTTTATTGCTGAGCTTTCTGGTTTATTATGCTGTTGTTTTTGAAGTGTTAAAACTCTCTTTTTTGTCAGATAAGTGCAATTATTGTCCCTCAGTTCTTAGTTGTTTGTTGAAACTTTCCATTCATTCAGAAAATAAGAGTCCATTGTTGGAACCGAGTATCGAGAACCGGGAACCGACAGGTACGAACCGGACCAGTATCGAGAACCGGAAAAAGTTAGGAACTGACTCATCCTGTTTAAATGTCATTAAACCCTTTTTATTGCTGTTGGCTTTCCTGTCAAGTCCTCTATCAGCTATTAATTGCAGAAAATCAAGAAATTTCCAGAAAATTACAGTATTTTTTTTAAATAACCATAATTTACCATGGCAATCAGCCTCGAATGAAAATTACGGTAATTTACCCATCTCTAAATGTTCCATTGAGATTCTGAGTTGGAAAAATTGGGTCATGTAGGCACCTAGCTTAAGCATTTTGACATTTTCTTGTATTTCTAGTACATTGCTGTAGCAATAGCAATGGTTAAAATTAGGGATGAGTCGATTCTACATTTTTCGATTCCTATTCTTTCCAATTGATTCCGATTCCATCAATTCTTATTCCTAATAAACAGGTGGGATATTGATACGCCAGTAGCGTACGACTATTATTTAAATTCAAGTATTGGGTGAAATAAAATAACAAAGACAATCAAGTCGCTCAAAAAGTATATTTATTAACAAATAGCAAATATATCCTCAGCCTATTGAGGTAGATAAAAAGTACAAATTGATAACAATAATAATAATGATTTTATTGTCATTCAGCCTTTACAGCAATAGACAACGTCAAGCTTACATCTACAGAGATTATAAAAAGTATGTATTGTAGGTATATACAAGCTGAAACCAAGAACATTACACAAATTCAAATACGATTTCCTTTACACATTGACAGCACTTATAAAAACAAGCAGTCCCATCATCAACACAGTATGTAATTTAGGTATAGTGAATTCATGGTTTAAAATGTGGTTTACACACAGATTAAGCATAAAAAAGTAGCAACCTATACATTGTGTTTCATTTTATGAACACAAAACATAACCCATTAACCCCATTTGTAGCACCTCTAGATTTTTGTATCAAAAAATTCCTGCAAGGAATAAAAAGGTCTTGCTACAAGCCAATCGAACATTTTATTCTTGAAATTATCTGCAGGGATATCTGCCATACTACATGGGAACTTATTGTAGATTCTCATCCCAATGCTCTTGTAACTATTAAAAGATGTGGATAACCTGTAGTATGGTAAATTAAGTTTGTGCCATTCCTGGTGTTATGACAGTGAATATTTTGTCTCTGAAGTAGGTGAGGTAAATTATTCTTTGTATATAATAAGACAGCATAAATATATAAATTAACAACTCAAAATTTTAAGTTCAATGAACAAAGGCTTATAGTGAGCTAATCTATCAGCATTCATCATAATACGGATTACTTTCTTCTGCAACAGAAGGATTTCATTAATACGACTGCAGTTACCCCAAAGTACAATTCCATACGTGACTATGCTTTGGAAAAAGGCAAAATAAGCAGTCCGCACATAATGATCCGAAACATGATTTTTCAACTGTTTTAATAAAAAAATAACCCTAAAGAGTTTTCCAGTCATGAAATCAATGTGGTACTCCCAAGAGAGTTTACTGTCTATTAGTACTCCTAAAAATTTAACATGAGTCAGACAATTATCTACTGGTGTGTTTCTCAAACTAAAGTACAGCTCTTGGGTCTTACTTTGATTCAACATAAACCCATTGGCTTGAAACCATAAATCAGCTTGAGTCATTGTATTTTCTGTAGTATTTTTTAAGAATTTGTACATTAGAACTGTTACAAAAAAAGGTAGTGTCGTCAGCATATAAAATGGAGTGAGAATTAAGCGAATAAGACAAGTCATTAATCATTACCACAAATAAAATGGGGCCCAACACTGAGCCTTGAGGCACACCAAAATCAACACATGCCAAACCAGAATTAACTTTATTTACACAGACCACTTGCTTTCGGTTTTCCAAATAGGAACTGAACAATTTCCAGCTAGTACCCATTACACCATAGTGAATTAATTTGTCTAAAAGAATAGAATGTTCCACACAATCAAATGCTTTACTCAGGTCGCATAGATAGCCTACACCCAAAATTTCTGAGACAAATATGATGTGATAAATGAAATTTGATTTGAATATTTATCTATGCAGAATCAGTGGAATCGGGATCGACTCTAGGCAATCGATTCTAGATACCGATTCTAATCCTGAGAATCAGTGGAATGGAGAATCGACATTTGGATTCGACTCATCCTTAGTTAAAATGCTGTTTATCCCTTAATATTTCCTGTCATATTCAATCCTAAATTAGCTATTGATTGCTGGAAATGTAAAATTTCTGGAAAATTATGATTATTTTAGAAAATTATCGTAATTTACCTCAAATGAAAATTACTGTGATCTACCCACCTGTAGTCACTAGTACTAGCTAAGTTCCCTTCATTTCTTGCAACTTGGTGTTATTGATAGACTTTGTTCTTCTTAGTTTGGAAAACATTTTTGTTGAAAGCTATTGCGCAATGATTGCCTGCTTTCCTGAGTCCTAGAGTGGAAGCCATATGTCACAGAATGCTTTGAAAACCACAATGTCAGAGCAATATTGTACATTTTAAAGTCTCCACTCGCAAATTAAGCACCACTTAGCCAATTTGTGTGGGTCATTCCTTCATTTTAACAAAGACAAAGTTAAAACTTCAGTGTCACTAACTATGGCTGCTGCAGTAGAAGAGATTATGCATTCACAGAGCTAATTGCTTGTAAAAATCGAAAAAAAATATAGTGTCATGGATTGATTGGTGAATTTCATTATTTTTACTGATTATTTTTTGTGATTCTTGTCTTTTTTTCACTGAACGTAAAATGAATTTCATTCATGCTAATTCCAGCAATCAGTAGACCTTTTCGCAAACAGGTCTACCTATTTGCCGCTAGATGTCAAATACCTGAACAAAAGAAATATGGGAACTCACTTCCTGTAGGCAATTTCAAAACTATGTGCGAAGAAGTTTTTTACTCGAGAGAAATTGGCATTTAACGAGTTCCTAATAAATTTAAAGATATTTGTAATGATAAATTACCATAAAAACAAATACTTCCAAGGTTTTCATTTGAAATATTTATGGTTTCTGAGAATTTTGCTACCCAACTTCAATAATGCTGTGTACACATCCATATCTTTCTAATGTTAAAATGGTCTCATTTAACGTGATTTGATGAGTGCCGGGATCCCTAGGAATGCATCCCATGGCCTAAATGAGGCAAGACTGAATGTCTTATTAGCCAGTGAATATAGTACATTTGTTTCTATATGATAAAATATGTGAGGTGACTTAACTGATCATGGACTCTATGTGAGTGTATTAAATGCCTTTCTGATTTGTCTTACATTCTCCATCGTGGCTGTTTCTGCTACATCCTGGAACTCAAGGCCTTTATACTTCTGTGTGACCTCCTCATCCACCTCCGAAATGGCGATTATGGCAGTGGGCCCTTGCACTGTCGATGGGGTGTTCTTCCTTCCTACCAAGTGGATGAAGAACTTCAAGAATTGTTGAATGACTTCATCCAGAGGGAGGTGTTCACGGAATTCGAAATTTGTGGCGAGGCCATCGATGTTGAGGATGGTAAAGTTTCTAGCAAAATGAATGTTTTTTATTATCAAATAGCTCAATTTTGGGTGAAACAAATTTCCAGATGGAATGATTTCCATCAATTAAACAGAAGCCTTTTGGATCACAAAATGTCCTAATTATCTGTGGAGTACATGCATATTTTTCTAGCAGTTAATCTCATTTCATGATCTTTAGAATTGAAATATACAAGTATACATAGTAGAAAGAACAAGATGTTTAGTCTAGGGAAATTTTTTATTTGCTCCACTCTTACAAACAACTCTCTTCACCCTATAGCCTGAATTGGATATGTAATGTAAATTTGTGTGAATAATTTTGTGAAGCCCTGCTTTATCATTCCATTGTTAATACATTTAGTTGCCTTTAAATGCACAAAAAATGCCTATGTGTACAATTGAAAATTGTTTTGTATGCTTATTTCCAGATGAACATAAAAAATTTGAGCTTCACAAGAGGAGGTGCTTTTTGGCCTCTTTCTGTAAGCTGATTGTGTATAACGTCATGCCTATCTCGGTGGCATCTAATGTTTTCAAACATTACCTTAAGGTAAGTGTCTTTGCATAATATTTATTTTATGGAACCAGTTCAAGATATTTCCAAAGCTGGAAGAAGGGTTAACTTGTTGAGTCCAAAACCCTCAAAAGTGACATTTTTTCAAAAAGACCCTAGAAATTTCATGGAATTATTTCTTGAGGAGATCATCCATTACCTCCCCATCACTTTTTATGGCCTATATTTTGTCAAAAAAAAGGAGGAATTATATTCAGACAAGTACAGTAATGTTGATTTCTCTCAGTGTGATGGTGGTGCTAGATTTTATGTGAAAATAACTTGTATCCATCATTCTTTCATTCAAAATATGAAGTACCTACACGAGGCATTGGTATAATGGTATTTTCTCTGCTCATTTCATGCTGCAGTTTGGTGACCAGTATGGAGATATAATCAAAGCAACATTGAGCAAGGCTCGTGATATTAATAAGGTCGATTGTGCACGGACAATGGTTCTTAGTTTGATGACTCTGTTTACTGAGATGTGTGATAGAAATGATGTGCGCATAAAGCTAGGGAATGCAGGGGAAGGACATGATGGAGAAAATGATGAGAGAAGTAATGGTGTAACTGTCGACCGGTGTTCAGAGGAATTCCTCTCCTTGAGGGTGAGTTGTCATCATCAGCTTAAATGGAATGACTGTAACTCTTGTTACTTATTTGGTATGACTGTGTTTCCTATGTTTTAGACTAATATATTTTTCAAAAGTCTTAGAGCCTAGGAGGTACACCTAAAATTTGTAGAGGTGGGTTCCTTACATGCAAGTCCAGGACTGCTCTAAGACCTCCACTGCCGGGGCAAGGGGGACCTGGGGGCATAAAGTCCATAACCAGAGGCCTGAGAGTGACTGCATTTTCAAGGCTATATGCCACGCCAATTGTCAAGGTGCTATGCCATGATTAATCCTGGTATGCAGACGAGAGAAGCTGAATGCTGAAGTCAACCCTGAGAGGAGAGATATTGGAGCAAGTGGACTCCTTCACCTATCTTGGAAGTACCATCACGTGGGTCGGAAGAAGTACAACAGACATCAAGCAGAGAATAGCTCAAGCAAAGAAGGCATTCATGGGAAAAAGACAACTGCTGTGCTCAAAGGAGATAGGACTACAAACCAGGAAACATTATGTGAAAATATTCATGTCGAGTGTAGCACTCTATGGATAGGAAGCATGGACTATTGGAAAAGCACACCTGAACAGACGCGAATCCTTTGAAACCTAGTGTTGAAGGAGGATGCTGAAGATAAAATGGATGGACAAAATAAGAAATAATGTAGTGTAAAGAAGAGGAAAGGACAATATGGAACACCATGCGGAAAACAAGAACCAGATGGATTGGATGCACCCTGAGACACAATGGGTGTGTGAAAAACATAATTGAAGGTAAAATAGAAGGAAAAGTCCCAAGAAGAAGACCCAGGAAAGAATTCATGGACCAAATAAAGAGAAAAGTACATAAGAAGAGATACCAGGAGGTAAAGGAACTAGCATTAAAGGGTGGAGGGCTACAGTTAACCAATCTTAGGATTAAGTGACCAATGATTATGCCATGCCAACTGTACCCTGATTGGCTCTGGGAAAGTCATGTGACAACAACATTCTCTACTCTCACCCCCACAAATTTTAGTCTTGCTTTCTAGCCCCCTAAGACATTTGAAACTGTTAATAATTATGGTTTAGTCTTTGTTAAGTTACTACCTTTATCCTCATTAATGGCTTGTGAACTGACATTCTGTAGTTCACTAATCCATCGTGAGTTCTCCTCATTGTGAGTTTTTTTTCTGTGTTTCTGCTCTGATTAGTCCATTATAACAAATAGACTGATGGCAGGTTGAGGTGTTAGGCCCATGATGTATGGTAGGGGTTGGACCAATCATAAGGCAGGAGATGGTGCTTAGTTGACAGCGAACAATATTCTCTCGCAATACGTACGTCATAGTGAGCTCGTTGGTTCCTCTGTTTGCTATCAAGGTAGTCAGCCACTATGTTCTCCCTCATGCTGGCTTTCAACGTTGATAGTCTCAGTTATTTGTTCAGATATTGGAGCAAGCAACCAAAGTCAATTCTTCATCAAATTTATTTATTTTATCCCATGTATTTTTGCATGCCAGTATGGACATATTTGTCATTTATATGATAGAAGTAAGGATGAGTCGAATCCATATGTCGATTCCACTGATTCTCAGGATTAGAATCAGTATCAAGAATTGATCGCCTAAAGTCGATTCTGGATAGATAAATATTCAAATCAAATTTCATTTATCACGTCATATTTCTCTCAGTAAGTTTGGGTGTAGGCTATTAATTTTTACTTTTTATCTACCTCAATAAGCTGAGGATATATTTGCTATTTGTTAATAAATATACTTGTTGAGCGACTTAATTGTCTTTGTTATTTTATTTCACCCAATGCTTGAATTTAAATAATAGTCGTACGCCACTGGTATATCAATTATACCACCTGTTTATTAGGAATAGGAATTGATGGAATCAGAATCGAAAATCGGGAATCGATTTGAAAGAATCTGAATCGGGATTTTAAAAAAGTGGTATCGACTCATACCTAGATAGAAGTATAATTTTTTCCCCCTGAGAGCCACAAACAGTTGTGGATGTGGTCGTAGTTTCTTTGAAAATGACAATTTCAGTGAAAAGAAGGGAATTTTTTGTTTAGGTATTGTGATTGGCCAGTGTTTATATGGGAATAAATTTTCTGCACAGCCCTAGTTGAAAAGTAAAATAATTGTGTAATGTCATGAATTATAACTGGTGAATAAATTTATTGTACCTCGAGGCTCAGAAACCATTTATAGTCAGTAATTGCTATGTGTATGATAGCATAAGGCTGCTAAAGTTTTTACAATTGTGTTCATTTGTTCCTCTTAGCTTTTAAAGTAATTGTTATAAATATGAAATATGGAGAAAATCTAGGAAACTTGCTGTAATTTCTAGCTGATTACTCAAGATTTTGTCCTAAAATAAATCCACAGATACATAATTACCATGCATATTATATGGTCACGCTATGGTCAGATGTGGTATGAAGACTACCAGCCTTAAGCTTTCAATTATGACAAAGGAAATGGTTCCAGGCTTGACTTTAAGTAATTCATAGTAAATTAAATAAAACTTGGTATACTCCACTATAGGTTTAATAACACGACCCGGGTTTCGACACTTTGTGTCACCTTCAGGTCTTCAGACCTGAAGATGTTATTACCGGGTCATGTTGTTAAACCTATAGTAGAGTATACAAAGTTTTATTTAAGTTACTTTCAATTATGCTTTGCTGGTTAACCGAAGGTCATATACTTGTTGTAGGAACTCTTCTACCTTGTTGAAATGTAATTTTAACAGTTGCCAGTGGTTACAAATTATGGTTACAATATATTAGAGAAATAATTTATGGAGATAATCTGTTGAATTCTTTGTAATACGAATCTCACAATTAGATACAGGTAAACATAGCACGAGGATGTCTTGACTCTAGCCTCATTTCCATATGTGTTTGTTCGCATAATTTTGTGCTATATCACTTATCAGGCTGGTCCTCTCCTGGAAGTAACAATTTAAGGCTATGTGCCGAAGGGACTCGAACAGCAGCAAGTGAATATGCATTTCAGATCTAAGGGATGTGAATTCAATGTTAGCATGTCCATTGCAAGCTGACTGACCTTGAGTGGGCAGCTTCAAGCAGATAAAAGGGTGCAGTGGAGATCCGTACAGGATGGGATCTGCCACCCATACCTGCCTCCAAGCAGTTTGTTTTGCATTACCTTCAGTCCTCATTGTATGTTTGCTTAATTGCGTGTGCCGCTTATTGCAATGGACTGGGAAACTGACAAGTTCTTAAGTGCAGTGGTGTCATATTCCTCTGTCTGATGTGAAAGACAAATGGCACCATCAACTCTTCTGAGTCCCTCCAAATTTTCAGTTTCTTCTCCAAAATTGGACCTTCCCAACAAATTTATCTATTTTGGGCCATCAGATACTTCAATATTTTGGTGCTTTCCAGAAAATAAATATCCTCTGCATCCATTAAAACACCCAGCGACCAGATCCAAATGTTAGTTCATTATTGAACCATGCAAAGTCACCTGCATAGTGTGACCCTTGATGCTCAAAGCTTCTAGTCTTGTAGCTGCCTGTCGATGCTTGTGATGTGAATGCATAGCCATGCGTAGTCAATTCCTGTGGACAACCAGCCTCATCCCTAGAAAAAAATAGTTTGGGAGTTGAAAACTTGTTAATTTTTCCATAATATATATTTGACTGAATTTACAGTGCATCTCATTAGCTGGAAAAAAAGTATTCCTGATTGAAATCACTGAAATAATGAACAAGATGTGAGGCAGCCACAATTATGATTATCTGACTCTTTCTTTATTTTGTTGTTGTCTACTAATGACTATGCTACTCATTATTTTCACTCTCCATTTTTAATGTTTAATAGATTAATTATTCCCAGAAGAAAGTATTTATCAGTGCTGATGTTTTAATTATGATTCTTCTCTCTCAAATATTAGGAAATGGCTAAGCGCTTTGCGTTGTCATTTGGTTTGGATTCTGTGAAGAACCGAGAGGCTGTCACAGCTCTTCACAGGGATGGCATACTATTTGCTGTACAGCCTATGGATGATCCACTAGGGTCTGGTGCACCTCCGCCAAATCTGCCTTTTCTAGAAATTTTGGCAGAGTTTACATTTAAGCTCCTCAACCAAGACAAAAGAGTAGTGTAAGTACTCATGTTATTTACATTGGTGTGAGGGAAATGGTTCATAGGCTATCTTTGATGTTATACTTGGATGCTATAATTGATGTCCAAGAAATGCTCTTTGAGTATCAGTACCAATAGCACTACCAATACTTTATTTCTTTTACATTGATAGGGGCTGATTGTTTGGATTCAACAGTTGAAGGTTTCACTTAATTGGAAGGGCGACATACTAGGAAACCAAACTTTGCGACTTCCACTATTTATTATTATGAATACAACCAGTTTCGGCAGTTACGCCATCATCAGGAGCATGGAATTTATGTCAATTAGAATGCATATATCTGAGGGGGGATTGTATGGGTGGGGTGGGTTAAGGGGGGGAATGGAAGGGAAGGGGAGAGGGTGGACTATAGAGGGAAGCCGGTGTGGCATCCTGGGTTTGGGGGGTGAGGTGACTAAAAGCAATGGGGAGGTATTAAGGAAGGTAATATCATTTAAAAGAAAACCAGAGTCTTTTAGAAGGCCGATCGCTCTTTGTTCCCGCGCATCCAGCTTTTTACCTTTCTTTGTGCAGAACAAAACTTGTGGATTAAAATCGCTCTTGTGGACTCCATCAGATTTCTGACGAAGGTGGATAAGTCATCCTCATTCTTGAGGCACATCTGGTGTTCCTTGAATCTGGTTTTGAAGTTGTGCCTTGTTTGACCAATGTAAACGCACTCACAGTCAGAACAAGAAGGTTTATGCACACGACGTTTAGATTTAATATCCTGTATCTGATGGTAATGCTGCCAAACTAACTAACTGAAGCGTAACTGCCAAAGCTAGTTGTACTCATAATAATTAAACTGTGGAAGTCACAAAGTTTGATTCACTTCTACTGATTGTTTCATTGGGAATGTTTTCTTACCAATCAAAATTAATGTCAATGGCTTGCAAAGCTTGATCAACTTTGTTTTCTCAATTACTTATTCTTGACTTATTGAAAACTAGACATTTCATTTCCTAATTTTGCTCCTGTGATGGAGTTATTTTTTCCAAGCTCCATTTTAACGTGCAATAGTTCATATTATATCACACCTTTTAATGATATGTCTAAAAATCACCAATTTTTGTAAAATTGAGAGATACACTGGGAGGTGATATTATATGGGATTACAGTTGAGCACCCCTAATCCGGGAACACCCGTAATCCGGCAATATTTCCAAGGCGTACTTCGCGGAAAACAAACTTTTTTGCCGAATCATTTACTTCGTAATTACTGAAACTGTAACCCATTCTAACAAAAATTCTCCCATTCAAGAACGAGTACCGGAAGATTTTTTGCATACAATGTTGTCTATATTACTTATTGTGTGCAATGAAGGTGTTTATTTAGAAAATTGAAGACATCACTACATTGTACGTCATTGCCGAGACGCGAGTGTGTGACGTCACGGAGTGGACAGTGTCTTACCTTGCATGGCGCGCGCATGTTTGCTTTGTACCGAGCGTTGACAGCGCGACGTGGACAACAGACAGCTCATTGAATCGTATTAAACACGGTGGAATAAGGATTGCAAGGAAAATTGGAAGCGATGAAAAATTTTTACTTATCTACTGTATATACTCTTTGATGTCCAGCAACACGTTAATATGTCATACGCATTCCTTTCACTCAACCGTTTTGCGAGGTCACCGGTTAACTGATTTTGTTTTTGTGAATTTAGAAGAAGTTCATTTCTTATTTTTCGAATTACTTTACGAATTATACAGAATTTATTCAACCTTAATTGAAGTTGTTATAATTTAACGAATTCCCGCATTAAAAATATCGCGGACCCTATAATTATGCTGGTTACTGCCACAGCACCCGTAGTCCGGCAAAATCCCTAATCCGGCATCGCTCGAGTCCCAACCATGCCGGATTAAAGGTGCTCAACTGTACTTCTTTTACAAACAATATTATCTCAATGAAATTGTTCCTTCTTGTATAAATAGTAAATGTATATGTGAATCATGAGTGTATTTGTGATCTGCCATAACAATTGGTGCACAAAACACATGTGAACCATCTGCAATGTGTTTGAGAAATAGAACAGGGCATGAGTGTACATACATGGAAGACCATGTGTAATTGTACCATAAATTTTACGGAGGAAATAAACTTCTGCGGTAATCACAATGATCAGTAAAAATAATTTTTTTGGTGAATCTAGAAAAAATGTAGTGTGCGAATTATCATATTATGGGATGCTTAACTTTCTATTTCTGTTTTACCTCATTTTTATGTGCAGATTAAGCTATCTTGATCAAAGGATAGCCACAGGAATGGCATCTGGCTCTGGAGAAGATTGGAAGCCCTTGCTCCTATACCGAAACAGCCTTGTTCATGGGGAATCCACATCTGCCACGCCAATCCTTCCTGTCACATCACCTACAGCCGCAGGCCATTCTGCACCCGAGTCCGACCAGGCTACCAAAAGTCAATCAAAGCCCAGTCCAAAAAGTATAAGGATTCTAAGTAATTATTTGGCTTAAGTTTTGTTTATAATAGTGTAAGCTTTAAAGAAATAAATTATTTAGTTTATTACTTCATAACTATATTTTTGTTTATACTTTCTGTGATGGAAACATCGGGAGTCAATTTGGTACTACACTGAGCATAAATTAAAAATGTTTCACCTGTTTCCATTGCATCTGTTTTGAGAGGATTGTACATAATTTGTTTTGCTGGTCCAACCAAATTTTCTTATCCTCTGGTCTCATGTATTCAGTGCCCATTCTATGGCCTTGCTGGAGGCTTGTGCTGAAATTTTTCATCGTGTGTGCATGTTCATATTTTTTTATTTAACTGGGCATGGTTGAATGAAAAGAAACAGTTCTTTATGTACCTGATCATGATGGAATAGATTAGGAATTGTGGACATGTATGCACCTTGGACTTTGTTTACTCTTGACCAACTTAATTTATCCCATTGGTCTGTTATTGATCATTATTGAATATTCTCATAGTTGAGGACCTTTTATGGAATACAGGGAGAACATCTGCTACATTTGACACACAGTGTTTTACTATCACCAAAAGTAATAAAACACATTGGAAATTGTAGGGTTTGTGGGAAATAAATTCTTTTGATCATAGTTAGTGGATAAATTTTTGTTTTGAAGATGATCTTTTTTAAGGTCCTAATGTGTGGCTCTTTAATTGCCAAACAGTCCCTAAAAATGGAATCTATTTTCCTTGTAATTTTGTATTATTTGATGCCTTTGTGTCAAGGCTGTTTTTGCCTGTTTTTTACTTTTTTACTCTTACCGGAGTTTTTTCCTTTCGTACATTAATGAATTAAATCTCAATGGGCAATTTTAAGGAGTAGAAGAAATTTGAAAATATCTATTGAGGATACTCAAGAACAAGGTGTTTCATTCTTAGATTTTGAAAGGTTCAAACAATGCTTTTCCATATTTTTATTATTATCCCGCGTAGATGCTTTGACAGTGTGCTTACTATATGATTGCAGTTCCTTTTAATCGGGAAATTATCTGTAAATATTTAAATGTATCAAGTGTTCATGTATGCATGAGTAGTTCTTGCATTGATCATACTTAACCCAATGCTTCTTCTTGAATGCATGTAAAAAGAAGCTTTGCAAGGGCATGTAATGGACAAGCTTGTTACCATTCAGTAGAGGTCCACAATGCTGTTTTTAATGCTTACAGTGATAAAATGTAAGGCACCATGGCTCTCTCATTCATAATTTGAATCCTTGAAACTTGGTGCCTTTTTTGTGATTCAAATCTTTTGAATCCTTACCTAAAAAATATTTTTAGCATATATCCTCAAAGTTTTCAAACTATGTACAATAGAGCACTGGTTAACCTACTCAGGATCAAGCGACAGCTGGATTATCTGACGATCAGCCCCACAAGTTCTTCCTTTCTGTCTCTACCACTGCAGTTCACACTTGATATCAGCGGCTGTGTTCAAGTTTACAAAAGTACAAATGTAATGCATTTGCCCTTACTTAAGGTTTTGCAGAATTTCATGGAAGGCTATTTCATGGTCTTTACTCCAAGTGCACCTGACAGTACTTCATTATGGCAAATTCCCTTAATCACTGCTTGTCAGTGTTTTCATGACCTAGGCGAGCGAGCATAAATTGCTTTCTCAGACTTCGTGTATTTATTAAGTTTCCTTCAGGAAAATGATTGACTCATATCTAGTTCTTGGAATGAGGAAGCACATTATGTTAAATATTTACCAGATGTTGAGGATAATTGAGAGGGCATCCAAGAGAGATTGAGTGGCTAACATAGCTCGGAATGGCTTTGGTATGATAATGAATTGTGAGGGATATCTGATTCTTGATGACAATGCTATCTACTGTGCCACTATAACTGCAAACACTAATTCTGTACAAGTGATTGGCCAAAATAGTGATGAGGAAGAAACAATTGGTTCAAAATGAATTACTTTTCAAATTGCTGTGCAATCAACAAAAGCGTTGATGCAGTTCTTGGAACAAGAAGATGACCCCCGGCATTTTGCATATTGGAGGTATTAGGATGGGCGTAAAAATGCAAATATATAACTAAGAAGTGCAAAAGAAAGATATTTTGTCATGTTTTGTAGATGATTGTGGGACATCAGGAATATTTTTACTATTTACATGAAATGGTAAGTAGTGATGAGTCGAATCTAAAATTTATTGATTCCGAATCCTGAATTTGAATATCCTTTTTTCATCAAATCTTGAATTTGAATCCTTCTTTCTCTCAGATATATTTTCCACTTCTTTATCATTACCAATACTTAAATAAATAATAGCATATTTAAAAACAAATTCAAATCAATGAATGCATTTTCTTGTAAGTTTTTGAACCCGTGAGTTGTTCTAGGTTTTGCCAGAATCTGAAATCTAATTATTTAGCTTAAAAAAATAATTAAACTGATTAGAAATTTGTTTCACAGTAAAGTCTTTACTTTCTCAATGATTAATAAAGGAAGGTAAATGAACGTAACTGAATTTTTTTTACCTATTCTTGTGCGTTGTTATTTATTTTCCAATGAGGTATTTCTAAACCTTTATAGGGTTGTTTTTAATTGCAGGCTTTTGATGTTTTTCTGGCTAAAATTTGTATGCACATTACCACAGCCTGTAAGTGAATTTGGAGAGACAACCACGGGATATAGCATAAGAATTGACCGCAAAATGGTGCGATAAAGTTTCAAACCCTGACTCCAATTAATGTCATTCTAATTGTCTCGTTTTGAATTTAAAGATGTCCTTGTGATAAGGAGAGGACTATCTTTCTTTCCATTCAACATTTTTGTTATTATTTATTTCCATATCTTAGTGAATTTTAATTTCATCCTCATTTATATTTTATGGGTGTTTAGAACCTAATTACTCCTTAATCAATCCTTATAAAGGGCCAGCTAAATTTTCCTAACATTTGTGATGCTAAACCACAGCATTATGGTGCAACGAAAGTGGTTTCAAGAAAATTTAGCAGCATTATAAAAGCAATTTTTTGTGATGAATTCTTTGCTAGGTGTATATTTAACTGCAGCTCAACACTTTGTTTTTAAAAAACAATAAGAAGTATTTTCGAACAATTGTTTGAGTAAATGATAAAAACTGCAGGCATAATGATCTCTGATGCATGTAGGTCAGCATACCAAATGCTCAGGAAGGTTATGAAAGTGGTGTGGTGCATGCGCCATGTGGTGATTGTTAAATGAAACTCAGCACGTGCAATAGCAATAGATATCTCCACTGAAATAAATATTTAAAGATGTAATCATTGTCCACCCAAATATCCACTTGATTGATTTTAATGTAGTCCTATATACATGTCATCATTAATGCACATGATCATGGGGCTGACTACCAGGTGATTGGTAGGCTTCTTCATAAGATACCTGAACTTACCCAATTCTAGGTCATCTTGTCACTTCCTTGCCTGGTATCAAGTCTTTCCTGAGTCTCACATGCCTTCTGCCTCTCAGTGAGTCATCTAAAATCCTACTCCTCTTCCTTGTCCTTCCATGCCTATTTACCATTCTCCCTTTCTTTTCTCTGGTCCTAATCTTTTGTCTATCTTACTATCCATGTGAAGCTGTGTTGTTGAAAGTTTTTTATTATAGATTCGTATGAGCTCCAGTGTCCTTAAATATGTTATGTAATTGAGCATTAAGAAATTGTTCTTAAAATAGGTGCCTGTTACCACTACCACTGTTAATGGCAGGTATGTAAAACATTTTTTTAAACTGTGTAGTGAAGATACACTATCTTCTAATATGTAAAGGATTATGTGTCACTGTTATATCTGATATGTTTCCTTTTATTTTTGTGACGTTGAATCAGCTGCAGCAAACTTCAGATTCCCCAGGCCGTCAAAATATGGAATTGACAAAGTGATGGTTATCTGATTTTCAGTTCTGAATTGGAGAACCCCATAAAATGCAATTCTTATTTGAAGGCATTGTCCATCATAATTTTAGTACTGTTATTATGGCGATGAAAAATTTTCCTAAAATTTAATTTTTTCTGTGGCATTTTGAGTAAAATTTTGTGATCAGTAAGATTGAGTCTCCTCAACCCACATTTTCACTTGCCTCAATGTGGCTTTGCAGCTCATTAAAGATAATTGACAGCCTAAATACATGGGTGGTCATGTGTTTTTAACAAGGGATAGTCTTCTGAGAAACTTAATCCTCTTGCATATAGCTTACCTCTCCTACAAATCCTCCTTCCCTTAACCAATTTTTTAATCACTGGTGATGGCATTTATTTCCTTTGGCCGTTTCACTTTGAGAAAACATTTCAAATTTATGCAGCAATCCAATTACAATTTTAATTATTTTGTTGCTTGAGCTATTGGTAGAATTGTGGCAATCAGTTGCTGAATTTGGCAAGTTGAAAATATAATGAGTGGTCTCCTCAACGGACAAATGCTGAGCCTGTTGTCAAGCGAAATACCAACAAAAATTTGAGTTGTCCTTGTTAAAGTTTTCCCTTTTCAATCAATTTAATATTTACTGTCTTTTTGTTTAACTTGTTAATGAGTTCAAGCTTAAATTTTACAACTTTTTGGAATTGTTGATGAATCTCACGTGAAATATTACTTTGAATTAATTATCAGTATTCTTAGCATAATATGGACAACTCATGAAGGCATGCAATGGTGATGGCGAACACAATAAACTTCCTCTGCTTTCAGAAGTTTATAATACAAAATCAATGTGGTTATGAAATTATATTGCAATGGATGCATGGTTCTCTTCCTTGAAGTTTTTCCCGAAGATCTTCCTTCTATGTCTACCAGTTCCATCCCTACCTTCCATGGTATGAGCTTTAGTACATTCATTAAGTTCTGACCTGTTGATAGTTCAGATTTAATTTTACTCAGCTTGTGGATGAAATGGTATGCATGAATCTTAGCTACTGGAGAAAGTTTGGGAACGTTGAGTTGGGAGCACTTACTCATTATCACTTATGGAACTGCATCATAACAAGGCTGTTTAATGTTTGCTAACAATATCCGATGGCTTGTGGTGGTACTTTCATCAAATGGGGCACAATGATTGAAATGAGTGAGTAATAAAAGGTGAGTGTGTCTGAAAGGTGAAGCTGCATGTAATTCATTTTTGCTGATGAAGTTAACTGTGTTCTGATGGTTTTGGAATCGGTGAAAGTAGGTGTGAAATGTTATCACACTTAAAAAAATGTGCAGGATTTTTTCATGTAATATAACAGAAAATAAATCAAGAGTATTTATGAGGGATAATACTGACAACTTATACCCTTGAGTAAATGCTCAAGGAAAAAAGATTTCTTGGATCAGTTATTAGTTGCCTATTACATTTTTGACCATCGCATGGCGACTACTTATCGTATGTTTATTAATATTTTTAAAAGGTCAAGAAGAAGAAGAGGAGGAGGAAGATGATGTACAGTCCATGATTCCAACAAAATTGGAAATGGAAGAAGTGGTAGTTGAACCAAGCACCGAGTTCTTTACTGGGTAAGTTTGGAAAACCTGTCATGGCTTGTTGGTTCTAAGGTTTCCGCGGAGCTGGAATGTAGATCTCTCCATGTTTCCGGGGTTTCTTCCGCGTTGGTTGTTCGTGGGACAACAACCAACGCGGAAGAAATCCCGGAAACATGGAGAGATCTACTGACATGGCTTATTTGTAGGTTCTGAGATGTATTTATTAACTTTGTAAATATTGAACTCCTGCAGTATATTTCTCTGAGTAAGCAAGGCTGGTCTTAAAAGTACTTACCAGTGCAGGTGACGTCATGTAGTTGGGAAGTACATTAGTAGCAAATGAACATAATAGTAAAGATATTAGAAAGGGAATTGCATTTATGAAGGAGGCAATCACAAATTGAAGAGGGATGATAGGGCCTATGTGTTAGAATGTAAGTAAATGACAGCTGAAGAGTCTTATACCGAATGTGGTGCAGTAATTGAGGATGTAACATTTTTTTTCTCATTTAACACTGGTGTGAGTTTTTTTCTTTTTTAAATGGTAATTGATCTGATGTATGTAATTTGTGTGATGTTTAACAAACAAACCTCATTGGGTATCTCATCCACCAATCCCCACCTGCTATCCCATCACCTGTTTCCTGTTCCAACCGTCACCTCCTACCCAGTCGATCACCTGAGATGCCATGAGTCAGTCATGCCCTGACGCACGAGTGTTCATTTTATACACATACGGCCACAGTATGTTTCAATGGACTTCTGAGGAAAGAGGATGAGAGTCAGCTACAGGCTTCTGAGGCCTCCTTCAAGCTGGGAAAACTTGAATTCACACCATGCATCTCATCGGATTTCTATCCTTAAGTATATCTAAAGTCTTGTTCAACTACTCAGGCCACAGTTAGATAAGACAAATGAACATCTCTGCTTCTATTTCTTTTTCACTCATGTTAACTATTATGACTTAAACTACTCTAAAAAAAGCAACGAGACTTAAGTACATTTAATGCCACACTCTAGGTGAGGAAACACAAGTGTTTACTCAATGGAAGCTCACTCAAGACTATCGAAAGCACAGTATTTAACTGCTCAGTATGACTGTATAGACCAATACCCCGGATTTGTTTATGCGACTGTTGCAAGGCTCCAGGCAGTTACCATAAGTTCTCGAGGGGGCATGGTTAGTTTTCAGTCACTGTGTGGAATCCATGCAAATGTATGATGTGCAGAAACAAGTGTCAAAGCTCCCATACCATCCAGTGCCCATTATAACTGCATAGAATCCGTACATCCAAAGTTTGCCTTGTGTGAATGAGGACTCAGATGTGGATTTGAGGAGAAGGTGCTCCTTGTGGATAGGAAGAGGGAAGAGTTGCTTGGATAGGTAGGAGAAGAGAGGAAAGTGCCGGGTTGGGAGGATGCAGAGCTGGTGGTCAGTAGAGCTAATGAGGGACAAAATGAGACTGAAAGTCATGATGGAGAGGTGGATGTTGGGCAAGTGGAGAAGAGTGGAAAAGAGAACTCAAAGGCTTAATGAATGGGATAAAGAGATCAGGGACACATAATATGCTGAGCTGAATCATGCAATCATTAGAAAATACGGTCTGCAAATATAAAAGTCATGGCATTTGTTACTCTCTTCCAACTTAAACCATTAGATCAGCTGTAATAATAATGGTATCTGATCCAACCTTGGTGTGTTTTAATGTCTTTATTTGTAGCATTTTTTTAGCCTTGTGTGAATGAGGACTCAGATCATTATCCTTTTCCCCTCTTCTCCACTTGCCCAACATCCACCTCTCCATCATGACTTTCAGTCTCATTTTGTCCCTCATTAGCTCTACTGACCACCAGCTCTGCATCCTCCCAACCCCCCCATTTATTTCCTCTTTGGACAATTTATCCTCTGCAGACGATTTATCCTCCAGAATTAGCCGAAGCACTTAATGCATCAGTGGCGGGGCAAGTCCTTCAGCTAAGTCCGGAGGATAAATAGTCCAAAGAGGAAATGAATGGGGGGGGGGTATGCTAAAAAAAAATGCTACATATTTCTTGCATGTTCAACTCATTCAAAAAATCCTTGAAACTGGCATTCAGACTCAATTATAGTAAATTGTTGTTCTTTATATTTCAAAATCTAATTCAAGTGAAATCATCTCAGAAGAGGTTTTCTTTCTAAATCATGACTAAATTTGTGGAACAGTGAGGTGTAACCTGAGATATTGTAGACTTCAATTACCTTGTCCACTGAATGTTTTGCTGCACAAACTTGTATTCACTCAACCTACAGTCCTGCCCTCAATAGCAAACACACCTATATCAGTTGTATATAGCCTAATGGCTGTAATTTTGTTGTGTAGAGTGATAATGATTCTTGAGCATAAATTTTAGATGGGGAAGAGAGTACATGAAATTTTTATGGACTTCCTGTGAATAATGTGATCAGTAAGGCTTATGAATAATACTTAAGAGATGCTGTTACATTTAACGTAAAAGTGTGCCATTGCAAGTTATGTACCTTGCTCATCCATGAAATCCCGACCTGGTCGATTAAATGTAGTCTCTTATTTACGTAGACCAAATGTTGGATATACCAGGTCTTGGATTATTGCCATGAAGGTTTGAGGTAATTTAGGTTTTAGTGTCAGTAATGAAAATTTGTGGTTGTAATGGCCAGTATGTCCTCCCCCTTCCGGTTACTGGTCAGAGTATAAAATAGGACTGTTGTACATACGTAAATCCCCTGAAGATGATGTTTAAGCATTGGAACCCAGGCTTTGAAGATTGCAGAAAAAAGGTTTTCGAGTTTTAAGTTTCCTCCTGAAAATTAATTTAGTCAGGACCTCGGCCGTCTCTTATTCAAACTGTGTAGAAAAAGAATAATAGGACAATTTTTAGTCTACCATTTCTTTGTTTCTTTTTTTTATGCTTTAAGTACAGGAATATTGTTTTTCCTCCAGTATCTTACCCTATGATATGTGATGCATATTATATCGGAGGAGAATAGTATTGCATATGTCTCAAATTTAAGTTATTTTTAGTTCCTTCAGTTATAAATGTTGGTAAAAAGTTATTTGTCTTTATTTTACTGTTCTTATTTTTTTATTACCCTAATTTATTATCAACCCTTTTTCTAATGCATAGATGATTTCATTAATTCCAGCCCTACTGTGCAATTAAGTTTACCTTTCAACCAAACAGACTGCTTGGAAGATCCATTACCTAGCTCATCCATGAAATCCCGACCTGGTCGATTAAATGTAGTCTCATATTTACATAGACCAAATGTTGGATATACCAGGTCTTGGATTCCTGCCGTCAGTATACTTCCTGGATACAATGAGGCCAGCTCATCTCGTGCAGCAGTTCGACAGAAGAGGGAGAAGTCATCAGCCTCTGGCTCTGGGTGATTGTGCTAAAGTAGTGCCAATGAAAGTTCTGACATGTCTGCGAAGTCATTGCAGTTTCTCCACAGTTTTGTGTAAGCATTGGTTTTTAATTAAAATATGAGATGGCAAGCCATAGAGAGTATGGCGTATGTTCAAGTGTATGGAGAATGACTATTATTTTTATACAGTGTAACTATCTTATGGACTTGATGTAGTATTGCTACTAGGAATTGTACAAAGTTCTTTGTTTATTATTTGGCTTACTTTAATCATATGTTACCTGAGTTTCAGAGAGGTGACAGAACCAGAGAACCTGGGTGCTTTTTGATCCCTGATAACCCTGGGAAACTGTTTAAAATGTGTAATCAAAAATAGGAAATATAATATGATAATATTTAAATACCCCACTATCCTTGAAACTGGCAGAGAATTGTGTTGGATAATATATTTCTAGGCTTCAGCAGAAAAGCATTTCAAATTGATTTTCATTGAGTTAATAACATTTACAGACTCATTTTTTGTTTCAGTTTCAGGAGGAAACTTTTTAGCTGAAATTACTGTTACTTGAGTTGCTAACTAGTTAATCGTTTTTCGTAATTTTTTTAAATATGCATCTAAGAAAGTTGTCATGTATCACCTCCATTGTTGGTGAAAATGAATGTGTTCATCATAAGGGCAGCAGTAGCACATATTTTGTTAATGCGAGCCCATAAAACTGAATAGGTGCTGCCTGAGGTGAAATATCATGTCCGTATTATGTAGCACGAATTACCTCATGTTGAACATCAGCATTATGACTTTTAATGAAATAAAAATGACAAGGACATGGAATGTAATGTGTTTCTTACCTATGCTTACTAGGGATGGACCAATACTGATACCAGTATGAAATATTAGCCGATACTTATGGTATTGGTAGCATCGGTACCGTCAGTGTTTTTTTCAGATTTTTACCGCCAATTCAGCCAATTAAACAAGGTATCGAATTCTACCACTAGAGTGCTCTGGTTCCGAACGCCATCAGCTCAATGTAAGACTGAGTGTGTTTCTTTTGATCACCTTTCTTAACCTAACTTTCTCAGTGAATTTAGTGTTTTGCCTGTGTAATAATGGTTGTTTCGGTAATCTGGTTTCTTAGTTGATTGAACCAGCTTAAAATGTTTGTGGTGGAATATTGAGTTTGTATTATACCTAGAAAGAAGTTGTATTGGTAATGGTATCAGGGGGAGGAGAAATTGTATCAGAATCAGTATCGGTATTGGCAATTTCTGGCATCGGTCCATCCCTAATGCTTATAACACTTTTAAATTGACGTTTTCTTTTAAACAGGGATCAATTCAAGGAGTTAGCCATTATATATTGAATATTAATGTGTATCATGAGTTACCATGGACATGACATTAATTATTAGTTACTTACTAATGCTAAATGTGTTATTAGCTTGACTTCTTCTCATGAGTGACCCTGGGTCTCCTTTTTTTGTTGCATGAAAACTCATAAAAATTAGAGCCAATCCTATTATACGACTCACTGATAATTGTTCTAGAAATCAAGCTATTGGTATGCCACATACTGCAGTGTTTAGGAAAGGCAGTCCTGTCAGAGAAAATCATGCTGTTGGGTATGGGCTTCATTAATAGTGGTTAACTATTGATGAAATTATTTTTTATAGCCGTATGGCCATTACATATGCTTTGTATTTGGGGAAGACATGATGAAAGAAGCTTAATACGTGGCATTAAACTGAGAAAACGCCTGTAATATAATAATTTCCCCCACTCTGCCCTATCCTCACCAACCTCCTTTGCTTGTTTCATTCATAGTTTTCTCCATGCATGCTCTCATGTTCTTCAAATCATAATTATTCAGTCTAAAGTATCTTTTATCACCCTCATGTATGAATTCCTTGCTCCTCTATCATAATAAATGTTTAGACATTTGTCTCTAAACCATGCCCCTTATGTAATTGGTGCAGTCATGCATGCCAAGATTTTCCTAAGGTCTGGTTATGTTTTTCTCTTTGGTATTGAAAGATGCCGAAAAGCTGCAACCATTCCTAAGTTAAGTACAACGTACTCCCTTTTGATAGTGCCTCCACCAAATGTGTTGACACAGCCAAACATGCAAAGTATGTTCCTCTCCTGTATAGTAGAAGATCACTAAACCAGGACAAACAGGACCCGATGTGTTCTTGAAATAATGTACAATATACGAGGGATAGGTGAAAAGTTCATTGCCTGGTAATGACCTACTCCTGTTTTTTAGTCTAAAATTAAAATTCAATTTTGTGCTCTTCTTTTGATGCAATATATCTGTTTTCATGTTTCTGTAATGAATGGATTCTATTCCTGAAGTGCGATTCTGGAAGGTCTGCAAAAGACCCATTTTCTACTGGTATCACTTCTTAATTTGTTCTATAATGTTCTCCAGCCATAAATTTCTTTAGGTTTTGGAAAAGGTATATGTCAAAGTAATCCAAATCTGGTGATTAGGGTGGACGTTCCTACAGTTTATGCTTCATATCCCTCACTTTTATCATTGATACAGTATCTTAGTGTGCAGGTGCATTCTGCTGATAAAAATTATAATTATCTGTTGCTCTCCTAACCTCATTTTGTATATTTTTTTCATAATACAGGCCTCATATCACAAATTTTTGTATTCAGCTGATCTGGCAGACTTACATTGGTCAGTTATATTTTCTTCTCTTTTCAAGATAATTTATAGAAAGAATCCCTTTTGCATCCCAGAACGCCGGAGTTAATCTTGCCTGCAGATGAAATCCACTTCGCCTTTTTTGATCTTAAGCCACTGGCTTCCACCAACTGTTTTGATTCCTGTTTTGTGTCTGGCATACAGAGGTGGATCCAAGTCTCATCCATTTCAGCAAATCAGTGCGCAAAGACAGTTGGATTGTATTTAAAAGTATAATCTAGAGTGACCAGATGTTCCTTTTTTAATGAGATTGTCCCTTTTTTTCATCGTGTCCTCGTGTCCCGGCAAATTATTAACTGGATGCCGAGTGTCTAGTTTTTCGGTATGAACTTGCAATAACCTGATTTTTTTTCTTCACTTAGGCTGGTATTCACTGGCCTCTGTGCAAGAGAAATTATCTCTGGTTTCTACTGGCTCTTACATTTCACGTAGCTACTACAAGGAAGCTACTTCAAATCTTGACTAGTGAGCTTGCTGCGTTGTCTGTTGTGGGCTATACACGAGGGTAAAGATACATGTTTGTATTAATATGGGTACAATCAAGGATACTTTTCCCAATGGCAGTCCCAAGAGGGACGGGGAGATTGTCCCTCACACCACAAGAACCTGGCACTGTTTATTTATTTTTTTAGCCTTAAAACTAAGAGCGTACATTAATTTTTTGTGCGGAAGTTTGACAGTGGGCATATATCTTGAGCTAAATTAGAGTTCATGTATGTATTATGTGCGATTACTTAGTGGTTACTAAAAAGGAAAGATTTATTCAGTAGAAAATTGCTCTATTAAAAAAGCAAAATTTTGTTTCCAAACCACTGTAAGTGCTACATTTTGCTCATAGTTTGTTATAAATTTCCCAGACAACACGCCCCTCTTCCTTCCATAGAGGTGATGTCACCTGGGAAATTATTATATATAAACTTGCACTTATGCTTATGCTGACATACACTCACTGCCATACAATTAACTGGGAAGGAGTACTCACTTGCTCACAGCGAAAGCGTACAATGTTATTATTGTGAAAGGCATCCTCAAAAGTCTTCATTTTCATTATGATACAAATGACAGCCCTATCTCTTCTTTTGATCTGCACAAGCCATTTATATGCTTAGTATTATATTATATGAATATATTATATATCCATATCCTAATTACCTGTGAAGAAAACTATGTACATCATAAATGTCTGGTAAATATAATTACATGCTGCATTTTCTGTTATGATTTTTCCTCAAATGAATCCTTTGAAAACCATCACAAGGCCAGATGTTTCTGTGAGACTATTGGGACTGAGCTTTCATTAATGTTATGCTGGTTAACTGAATTCAAAAAGCCACGATCCAAATTTCTACAGAAATTAATTGAGATTTAATGGTCAAGAGAAATTGTTTTAATTATTAAAATTGATGACAGCAATGCTTTCCAATAATCTTTTTCCTTTAAATTTGTTGAAATCTGTATATTATAATCTCATGCCCTCACTTTTGGACTTGACATACATACTTATGCACATATTTGTGTATATTGTTTGTAAAAGACTGTTTCACCTTAAATGATGACTTTTAATGGGAGAGTTATTCACTTTTTACCAAAAATGTGGCACAAGCCAGTTAACATGTTCGCTGCCTCTGAAATGTTGATGATTTGCTGTAGGAACTGAAAATTCAATTATTTACTTTAAATTTTTACTGTAATAAACAATGAAAATAAATGCAAAAAATGCTGATCCGATGAAGCCAAGAACTACCCTGAGTGCCTCTTCTAAGGGTCAGTCCCTCTACCAATATGAACAGCTATCACTTCAAAGGAAAACTGCTGCTGCAACGCACATGTGCGTTGATGGCCTGCGGGAGTACACCTTGACATACATGAGCATCAGCGGCAGCGAACGTGTTAACGTTGATTTTATGACCCAGAAAATGCAGCAATAATTGTAAGTTTCTATGTTCTTAATATCTAAGTGGCCTACAGAGACAGTTATTTTTCTAATCCTTTTCTATTTACGTTATAGGAACCATTGGTGCCATTAATTGAAGATCTGGAGTGTTGTGTTTAGGACTCTTAGTGTGGTTCACTTTCTCCTCTTGGAGAGACATCAAGTATTTTGGTACGCAAAGTTTGAACTTAAGTATGCATTTTTATACATAAAGATTAAGGGAAATATATTTGTATCCTACTCCTTTTAAAAAAATATTAGGTACCCCATTATACAGAGTGCTTGAATGGCTCATGGGTAGTCATTCGCTATTGTATAAAATTGAAGTTTTTCTTTATGTTAGAGTCTTGGGGTATTAATTGTATAATACCTAAAGAAAAGAATAATGAGATGTAAAATTATAAATGAAATGGACAAACCCTTGTCATTACCATAAAATCATTTGCCCAGAGAGCTGCACATTGTCAAAACTTTTCCTTGTTTTGTGAACTCCTCAGATGTCTGGAAGGTGGAATGTATTCTACATTCAGTTGGTTAAAAGGTAGTTTGATTCCTTAAACTTTTGTGTGATGGTGAAGCTAAGTCTGCTTGAATGCGTATGCATCCTCATAAGCTTTAGCTTGCAAGCTATATAATCATTGATTGAAAATATTTTAGTAGCAATAATATCATCATGAAATATTGATGCCAGGAGGTAACGACAGCCACTGTACAATATCGAATTGTACAGCAATTCTGAATGCTAGAATGATGGAACAGTTTTCATCCACAATATGTTGTCATTGCCATTTTTGCATGGATGATGTGATTGATCTCAAATGTTTTGATTTATACATATTTCTTCGAGTGTGCTGACATGATTACTTCTTCAAGTGAGTTGAGTGAGGTGTATATTTAAGTTTGATCACTATTGAAAGCATAGATATTAAATACTATATTTCTTGCACATTTAATTATATTGCTGTTTCTTTCATAACATTGTTCTCTTTTGATTGACATAAGAACCCTCTGACTCCTATCTTCCTAATCTCAAGCATTGTATCCTGAATTGCTTTGATGAGTGGGATTGCAGGAGGGGTGGTAAATGCTGCAGGTTTTGAAGTTTGGTGATAAAAGATACTCTCAGAAATGTACCGGAATATCAACATACTGTGTATTCTGGTGCATCATCTGACTTCTTGATACCTAATTATTGGGAAAAAAATGAGGGGATCAGACAATAAAGAGTCAATTTTTTTGGTGACTTAGTGGTACGAAAAAATGTAGTAAATCTTTTCAAGGCCATAGGGGTTCATCTCTGTGCAATATACAAACTAACCTCTGAACCTATTAATATCATTCTGCGAGATAATGCACAATGTGTGTATTACATCATCATCAGCCGACATTCATTACTTTTATTAAATGATTCATGTGTACTGTGGGCCTGCTTTTTGTGTTCTGTGATTATAATGAAAATGGTTGACTTCTTATGGGAATCTTCAGAGCATAAGTTCATAACAAAACAAAATGGGGATCAGACATCCTGATAGGAATACATACCCCTTCATTTTTTTGTTGATTGCTTGTCTGATTACTGTGAATACATTTTGTTGTAAATTAGCTTGAATAGTCACATTAATGTAATTAATGTTCTGCATAGTTTTGTCGATATAAGATATTATGAATTACAGTATGCCACTGAAGCCATTTTGTTGAGGATTGCTAGGGAAATAGCCTCCACTAGTTAAGAATCAAGACTTGAATACTATAATATTCCAGGGAATCTAGGTGTGCCAATGTTATCATTTTAGTGCCATATGTACAACTGACTAATGACCCTTAAGATTTACACCTCTTTTTTTGCTGGTTTTAGCGTGATTTTCATCTACCAGAATTTTTGCCAACAATTTTAGTTAAAATGGAATATGTACCTAAATAAAAAAAATTTTTCTCTTGATCATACTGAGGGAACAATTTTCATGCGTATGAAGTTTTCTCAGGTTTCATGCCAGGTTAAATACTTGGCTGTGGCCTACATTTCTACGAAAGACTTCCATCGTCATTGGGGCAATGATGTCCGGGCCTCATGTGTCCTTGCTTATATGAGCTCATGGTCCTCATTTTTATAGTCATGGTCATGGGTCCTTGGCTTGGATTGTTGTTCTTTCTTTCATTATTATTTTCAAAATTAATGGTTTCCATCCTTGACTGAACATGTACACAAGAGGAACGATTTATGTTTTTCTGGTCAAAATGATTTGCAATGGTTTCCTTAACCAATCTTTCCCAAAACACCTAATGTCCTAGTTCTCAAGTTGGATATAATCAAATGAGATCACATAATCTTTGGTAAGGCTATGCTCAACCATGGCAGATTTTATGGTGTGGAACAAACGGATACACCTACTGCATTCCTCTATCCAAGTTTCTTCCGTGCAACCTGTCTCATCAATATTTTCCCACACTGGCATGGAATGTTGGTAAACTCATGGCATCTTGAGTTCCAATTCATCTTTAATCCAAACATGATAACCCTGCAATGTTTTAATATGCTTGTGAACAACTTTGATTTTGTGTTTTTCTGGAAGTCTTGAGATTTTCCCCAGGACAGTAGAAATGTTGTCATTTTAGCCGAAAGTAAATGCTCCAAATCAATTGGAAGGCTTTCCTTATCAGGTACAGGTCTGCGTGTGTATCTTTTCAATGCATGCACTGTTACAACCTATTGTTCCCCTTCCAGTGTATTAAAATGTTGAGAAAGGGAAAGCGATTGTTTGTCTCTATAGAGTTGGATGCTCGCATTATTGTTGTTCATGTGATTAACGATGCCATCTAAGGGGGCAGGTCCATGTGGCCTGGCAAAAAATGTGTCACCCTTGTTTCATAAGAAGTGCTTTTGCTTCAGTGTTGGTAATGCAATGGCTTTTTCCTCAGTTTTCCATTTAAAAAATTCTGTGGCAGCTGAGCGCAGTGATCCCATTACATATGGTGCGTTAGTATTCAAATGACAAGCTTTGCCATTAACTTGCATATTGAAGGCAATTAGAATTAACAAATTAATATTGATGTATTCCAAAATGTTGGCCTATGTATCAACTGGAGGCATCTTTTTGCAAAAAAAAATCACCATTGCACATTAAAGATATTATGGATGAAACAGAGAGAGCCACATGCTTGGCTGTACACCTAATATATACAGTTTTACATGGTTGAATTTTCTCTCGATTGGTATTCACTTTAGCTGGTGCTTAAAGCACCACCCGTGTGTGGCAATATGTTGAACAATGTGGGAAAGGAAAATTTGACACATGGTAGAATTACATACTATCTGTTCACTGGCGCACAATGTGCAGGACAAAGAAAACACCCAACAATACGGCTCTAGAGTTGCACATTCTAAATCCCATCAGTTAATCATTAACAAAAAATGCCTTGTGTGAGCCAGGCTCATTGGATACTGGTATCCACGTTTAAGTTTCATTGTATGTACAATTTGTAATAATACTCATTTATCTACTGGAATTTTCGACGTTATATTCTACATTGGAGCCGAAATCATGTTTCACAAATCATCCCTTTGCTTCCCACATATTCCAGGTTGGGTGTGCCGACTACTTTTTTATAGTCTTACCTACCACAGTTGTGTAATTCATAAAATGCAATACATATATCCTTTTATGTGGTAAATGTTAATTTAAAAAAAAGGCATATTTTCGGTGATTTGAATTTGGAAAAATTTTGCATTTACTGTATTTCCCATTTCATAAGATATCCTGTGATATTATCAGTAATTTTCGGGAAAAATTGTTACCTACATATTAAATGCTAAAAAATATGTGGTGGAAATGAGAAGACAAAATGAATAAGTTCGAATCAATTTCTGGATGTGATTGTTAACTGTTTTGAGGTGATGCAATGAGTTAGAATTTGTGAAGGAATATCTATTTATGGAACCATAAAACTGCAAGTGCTGCAGAGTTTACATTTACAATTTATCAATTGTTTATAATAATTTATTTATTAATTAACATCAAGGAAATACTGAGACTATTTATCGTTTTTGGGGCAGCTCACTGTTCATTATTTAAATGTGTGCATAGCTATTCCTGTCCTCAGAAAATTACCCTCAGTACACTGATTTAAGATCACTCTTTTAGAATAGGAAAGTGCTGATTAGTCTGGGAAATATGGTAAATTGCATTCTGGTGTTTTTAATTGCAAATTAAATTGCATATGTTAAAATACTATCCCACATATTGGTTGGTGATAGTTGCTCCACTTTCAGCATATGCCTAAATAGGCCTTTCAGTGTAGTTGAAAGGCCTATATAGGCCTAGATATCAACCATGGAGCAGTGAAAAGTTAGCGGGACTTGTGAGAAAGGAGCCTAGATTTTGTTTCACAGTTGAATTATTAGGTTTGATAATATTGGAAATGAAATTTTTGTTTTAATTTACCACTTAAAATTGGTGTTATTTCAGTTGTTAATGAGTGCATGAAAGCACTTGGCACAAAGACATTTTTTTCTTTGGAATGTTTGTTTGTAGGAAAAAATAATATTTTGTACAACATGGACGCCCAAGTTCTCCCTACTTTAAATCAAATGAGGGTATTAGAAGTACCTACCGGTTTATATTCCAAAAATTCTTGATCCACGGAGGAATTCTTTACTCATTATTTCATATGTTAGAAATGGTGATCGGTGAAAAATATTTTGAACCTTGGATTTTTCATGAAAGAAAAGGTGCCATCTCTTACCGTTTTATTTCTAGAGGATTCCTTCTTATGAACTCATTTATTAATATTATTTTCCAGGAGATGTCCAATCAATAAAGATTTATTGCATTTCTAATATGCCAGCATTTCACGCATTCATTGCATTTCCTCAAGGCTGGGGGTTCTATCTAAATTTGTTTTTGTGATAATGATAATTTGTTTTTGTGATAATGATAAGTATTTATGGGGTAAATTCAAATTCAGGAGGAACCCCTAGCCCAGAGGAAACAATCTCTGTGATGTTGGCATAGGAGTAATTCAAGTTTTTTTTAATGATTGAACCTATTTTGTCTCTGGAAAAAAAGAATTTAAATAGTATTTTTAATGTAAGCGTGGTCATTTTTATCCAAGAACGCAGCATGCAGTGTTCTTGTTTTTATCTTTAAATAGTTGCAGTCCTAAGTTGCACTCCACAAAAAATTCTTTTCATGTAGAGGCCTTTTTATGCTATTGGCTTCGTATTCATCATCTTATTCTAGAATTTGGCATGAAAATGAAGGATGATTTGCCTGAAAAGTGAAAATATTGTGGAATATTTTACTGAAATTTAGCCACTCTGAGCTGCTCAGAACATAATATATGTGCGGTAACCTTTTTTTCTAGTATATACTTCTCATGTAGCAATCTCCCCATCATTGTGTTGTCAAGAGCATATCTCATTACATGTTCTGCCAACTTACATGCCTCCCTCAAATTTCTATCATTTCCTTTTCATTCCTGCATTAGACCATCATGCTTAATACATTACTGTCAACATTTTCCTCAGTACCACTTACCTACTATTTCCTGAAGAGCTTTAGATATACCACAGGATGCTTAATGTAAATTTTGGAATCATTCAATTTTTTATGTATCATCTACTGGTGTTAGCTCAAAGACTACATATCTCTTTTTGTGCCCTCTATACTCATTCTACCAATGCCTATTCCATCATTCTAGAATTGCTAAAAATATCCATTATAGTGGAATTAAAAATTTTTAACGCTGGCGCTCAAAATTGGATGAATTTCCTGAAATTGATTTGCACTAATGTCTAAAATTTGAGCTATTTGAGTTGAGAAAACTCTGTAATTCTAGAGTTACAGTTGCTATATCGAGATATTTTCTTTTCTGTCATCAAGCCTCCCTTGTCCCATGCTAATTAACCGGCACCTTTGTGGGAATGAGTGTGCTTCTCCTTAGTGGGAGATTTTGTCATACAATCAAAAATCATACAAAAAGAAGCTTCTTCTCATGTATTTGGTACAGCTATATTTTATTTCAAATGAGTTTTCTCGTTTAAATTGCTTAGGATATACTTTTCTGAATGATAAATGATTAGTCATAAAATTTTGTCATATTTTTAACTAGGTATTTGAAGTGAATTTTATGTCCAATTCTCTTGAATGGGAAATTTGTAGTTTAATTTTCAAAGTATCAAAAGTTGACTGATTTGCTCCACAACTACCTCCCCTGAATTTGAAACTTACAAAATATCATTCCACCTGATGTCGGCCTACTTATGTTGCTATGTTTTTAAACACATGAGGTACATGTATCATGATTGGTATATTTCAATAAATAATTCGTAAATGAAAGAACTACATATTTTGCTCTCCACCTTCTTGATCACTTATTTCTGAATTAAGTTAACCTATTGATTATTGCCTAATGCATAATTAATGTCTGTGGCTCACTGATACCTGGCATTAACTTGTTTGTTCTTAGACTGTATTTCCTATTGTTGCTGTAGACTATTGCTTCTCCTTGTGAATTAGGATTGAAGTGGATTGTGAAGTCAATGTGCAGACATCTGCCCACTTCTCTTTATAGATTACATTATTTAGATTCATAGATGATCCTTCTCACTGATGGAATAGAGCTGGCTTAACCTTTATCCTCCGAGCTTGTCTCTTTGTCACAAAAATTGTACCCCTGAAGTGCCGAGCATGCTGGTTTGGCACATTGATGGACATTTAAAAAACCATGGAAAGGAAAACCCAGTAAGGTATAGGTTAAGCAATGATTTCTGATGATGAATAAAGGTCTCTTGGGTATTTCACTGGGTTAGCAGCACCATATCTCTCCCAAATTTATAACCCCTGAGAATGAAGAACATGTCCAGCCCCAGTGGCGATGGGGTAAAGTCCATCCCTGCTAAGCCGAGGGTCGTGGGTTCAAATCCCACCTGGGTGGAATTATCAAAACTCAGGACATGGGTGTTTGTGTTCATCTGTTGTTGTTATTCACCCAACATAACTTGGCTAATTGTGCTATATTCAGGGTAGTATAAATAATATAATAATTTAATCAGGAGATACGGAGCTGCATCTGGAAATAACAGCTGCTTCGAAATGTCGGGAGATATTGAGCTGCTAAACCAGTGGAATACTGGAGAGACCTTTTTTCTCCAGATACACCAAGAAAATCTAAGATCTTTCACATCTGATGAAGCTAGGCAAAAAGTTGTTAATGCCACATCTGTTCCTCATTGAGGAGGCTGTGGTGATGGTGTCATGTTAAGCTTATTGGAAACATTTAAGGTTCAAGACCTCTAAAAAACAGTACAGGAAGGAAAAGTGAATGAGAAAAATTTCTGAAGAGTACGAAGGGTGAGACGTATGAATTAGTTGATGAGGGATGTTTAGGTGAAGAATTGTGAAAGAATAAAATGGTAATCTGAGCAAAGTTGAATGGAGTTTCCACAAACCAATCTGCAAATTGACAATATGAAGTTTCCTGAGCAAATGACTGTAATAATAGAGATGTGGCATCTGTGAAGGATGATGAAAGTCAAATGGATGAATAGATTCACCAATGGAGGAGCATTGTATAGAGTCTGGAGGAAAAATGCTTGAAGAAAAATCTGCTAAAAGGAAGAAACAACATTTGATCCATTAACAATCTCATAGATTCATAATGAAAGGAAAAATAAATTGGTAAATATCAAGGAATCAATTCAAAAGTTGAAGCTCTCGCTATTTAATACAGTACAATATATAATTTAATACAGATAGTCTCCCCTCTTTTTGGCCAAAACCTTTTGAAGTAAAGGGTACATTTGAGGTTTACTATTGGAAACTTTTTCCTAACTTGTTTCTTCAAAACTTGGGGATAAACTATTTTCAGGGATATATGGTACAGAACTTGCATAAGTATAAGTGGAGGATGGATGCCATGATTTATAAAATAGACACTTAAATACCTCCCAACCGTCTCTGTGAACCTCCCTTCCTCACCTAAAAAACTTCACTACCTATAGAAACTAGCTCCATAGATAGTCTTTTACCTGAAGATGGCTTAATAGCCAAAATCAGTTGTGTAAATAAAATTTGTGGAAGTCACTGTCTATTTTATCTTTTTTAATATCAAGGAAGAAAAAGGATGGGATGCATGAATTATTTGGGGTAATTAGGTGAATACTTATTAAGGAAAATGGTTGATGTGGAGAATGAGTTTGAGTAGAGAAGTACAACAAACCCATTTAGTTTATAAAACATGAGGATAGTGAAAATTAATATATACTGAGAGGACTCAGTGAAAATACCTGTTTAATGAACTGTTCAGTATCAACATCATTACGATGAACTTTCGCTAAATCATTCTAATTCTGGCTTCTATCAGGCTCAGCCAAATTGTTATGCTGTGGTCAGTCATGTGGAGGCAGATCACTCTAAATCCCTATTCATCAGTGGATATGAATGTGTGAGTAAAACAAGAATGAGACTCAAAAAAGAAGCATTGCACTGACTTGATATGTTAGGATGTTGGTGGGAGTAGAAAATAATGTACTATGGATATTTATGAGGAAATAATTTGGAGGTGCACTTTAAAACTGCCCCTTATGTCTGAATACCTTACATATACATGGCTGGAACTATACCCTGATGAAAATGGCACACTCAGCCCTCAAAATGTCAGTGGAAACCAGCCCTGAGACTTGGTATGGAACCAGAGAACTCTTCCCACGACATATATACATCAAAAAAAAGCATTCCATGGCTTTTGTTGGGAGTTTATTGCGAGTTTTCTTGCAAGCATTTGGCGAGCGCTTGTAAATGCCGTAGGTACGCCTAGTAGAGCATTATAAAAGCATTTAGAAGGTGCTTATTTGAGAAAGCACTCACAGGGTATTTGCAGTACTCAACTAACGCTCGTAAATAGCCGGAACGCTCGGGAAACGCCCAGAAAATGCTCTATTAGCCATTCTCACTCACCGCAAAACCGCCAGGGATTCACCTGGAAAACCTGAGAACCATAAGGGAGGAAACTGCCCATAGCAGGGAATAATTTACCACATCAAAAAAAAAATAGTTTTAGTTCTGTACGAAAATATTCTTGGTATTTGATTTAGGAGGGATTGAATTGAGTGACAGCAAGACTTTAGTCTTAGACTTTAGACTTAGTCCTCTTGCAACTGTGCTGTAAATGATGGATAGCCTAACTCCTTGTTTGTAGTTGTACTACCCATTAACCGATGTGTTTTTTTTGTATATATGTAGAGATCCATCACATCCTGAAGACTGAGCATTTTTCTCTTCCTATTTTCTGCCTCTAACTATATTTAATTGTAACTTTTACTACACCACAATAATGAAACAAAGATGACCCAGGTTTTAATGCATTAGTATCATCATCAGGTGCAGTGAAAGGTTGGGAACTCTCTTATATATTGTTTTTTATCTCTGTTGTGTAGCAAAAGTTACAATTAAACATGGCTATGGAAATAGCCCACAAAGTATCCAAAGATAGTTTTATTTGCCTCTGTTTAAAGCTGTGCATTGGAATTAAAAAAAAAATATATATGTATTCAAAGCCTTACAACATAGCAATTGAAACTTCAAATTACACAAACCAAGGTCTTTGGAAGAAAGCAATTTGCGGCTGATAAGCAAGTGGCAGAAGTTCATCAATGCTGCTGAAATTCATCATCAAATTATTTCAACTTTTGGGTTGGAAAACTCTTCAAAAATAGTTTTCTTTGCTATACTTCTATTATTTAAAATTCTGGAAAAGTGATTCAATGCTTGTACAATGGAGTACTGATTTAAGGAAAAAGTTCAACTTATACCTCAACTGTGGGGTTAATAAGTCAAATGCTACCCATTAAGAACAATATTTGAAATAGCATAAAACTTAATGCTAAACTAAAATTAATATACTGAAAAATTTTTATCATATTAGGTCAGAACTGGATAGGATTATTAATAAAAAGTGAGGAAGTGATTAACTTGCAAGAAATTTATTTTCCAAATTGCTATATGATTTACTACCACATATTATGAATCTTCAAAAGAGCTCTCAAAATTATAAGGTTAGCAGTATTCATTATTAGACGCGGACTATTTGACATGCACCAAACTTTACTGTAAACACATTCCAAAATTACTCAGCACATATAAATAGACGAAAATACTAATGAACGAGAGACATTGACCAGATGAAAAATTTTGTATAGAAAGAAATGAGAGGCTTTTAACCCTCTTCAACCTCCCCCTCTTCTTCATCAAATTCACCCTCATCCTCCACTGTTGCCTCTTGATACTGTTGATACTCGGAAACAAGGTCATTCATGTTTGATTCAGCTTCTGTGAATTCCATTTCATCCATCCCCTCTCCTGTGTACCAGTGAAGGAAAGCCTTTCTCCTGAACATGGCTGTAAATTGTTCAGATATTCGCTTGAACAGTTCCTGAATAGCCGTGGAATTACCTATGAATGTGGCTGACATTTTGAGACCACGTGGTGGAATATCACAAACAGCTGTCTTCACATTATTTGGAATCCACTCCACAAAATAACTGCTGTTTTTGTTCTGAACATTTAGCATCTGTTCATCAACCTCTTTCATGGACATGCGCCCCCTGAAAACTGCTGCCACAGTCAAATAACGACCATGGCGAGGGTCACATGCAGCCATCATATTTTTTGAGTCAAACATTTGCTGGGTTAGCTCAGGAACGGAGAGGGCTCGATATGATTGTGATCCACGTGCTGTGAGTGGAGCAAAACCTGGCATGAAAAAGTGAAGTCGTGGGAAGGGAACCATATTTACGGCAAGCTTACGAAGGTCAGCATTAAGTTGCCCAGGAAATCTCAAACATGTAGTTACTCCAGACATTGTTGCAGACACAAGATGATTGAGGTCCCCATAGGTCGGAGTGGTCAGCTTCAGAGTTCGGAAGCAGATGTCGTAAAGAGCTTCATTATCAATACAATAAGTCTCATCTGTGTTTTCGACTAGCTGGTGCACAGATAAGGTGGCATTGTAGGGTTCTACTACAGTATCTGACACCTGCAACAATACAATAATCAGTATCCAATCCTATTTTCAAAGGAACTTATAAGAGTCACTATTATTTCAAGAAGTAATAAATTTACCTTTGGCGAAGGGACAACACTGAAAGTGTTCATGATTCTCTCTGGGTACTCCTCTCTTATCTTAGAGATAAGGAGGGTCCCCATGCCAGATCCTGTTCCTCCTCCAAGTGAGTGTGTCAGCTGAAATCCTTGGAGGCAGTCGCAACTCTCAGCTTCCTTCCTTAGGACATCAAGGACTGAATCCACCAACTCAGCTCCTTCTGTGTAATGGCCTTTGGCCCAGTTATTGCCGGCCCCACTCTGACCAAATACAAAGTTATCTGGCCTGAATAATTGGCCAAATGGACCTGCCCTCACTGAGTCCATAGTTCCTGGCTCTAAATCAATAAGTATTGCTCTTGGAACATACTTTCCCCCTGAAAATAAGTTGCAGTAATTACCGTATTGCATTACCCAAGCACCTAAATTGAGTACATTTTAGTGTACCCATGAAACCTTTGTAATACAATGTAAATGATTGTGTGCACCCAATATACTCTATATATTTTGTCACATGTCTGGAGAGACTGAATCAGAGTCAAGATCATTGATATGAAAAAAATGTAAATTACACATAGATGTACTATACTTTCCTAAAATATGGAATCTGGCTTCATTTAAACTTTCTATTTTATAAAATTTGCTGCTAATACAGATTAATGCAATTAATAACAACTCTTTGATAACTTGAATACCTTCTTATAATATACTCTTCTAATAAGATTACCTCAATATGCAATTCTTAGGCAGTTATTTTACAAATTATGTACAGGGTATAGAATTAAACTGACCCCAAATTTTGGATTTAGGGTAGAGACTTGTCATTTGTGATGATTACATTTTTGACAACCATATTCTCAAACTCTACTTTTGGCAACTGTGATAGTTGAAAAATGGTCCAAATAAGCATTTTATTACTGCTCTAAGGAATTCTACTCAGGAAATCAAAACTTGCTAAAATGTATTATAGGTATGTGAGATTAGAAGTAGTTTATTGTAGTCTTGCTTGGTGTAGCAGCCTGAATGCTGAGAAATGATGAAGAGACTATTAAATTGAAGTGAAGAAGGTTAAGTGATAAACGAGGAAAATGAGACGTGTGTGGAGGAGAATGGAGAAAGTGCACTCAATGGAAAGGAAGACAAACTAGGATGTAGGTACTTGCCAGGAGGAGAATGAGTTGTCTCTGTGCTGAAGTTCTCATTAACTCATCAAAACTGACTTAAATTTGTCCTATGCATCTTTGGAATACAAGTCAGTTTTGACTAGTTTATTGGAATTCCCACTCAGAGACAATTTATTTTCAACGGAGAAGTTTTAGCTAGAGAATTTTCACTGGACATTCTCAAGGTTTACAGAAATATTCACACAATTATGTGTGGGAAAGTAATTGAGACAAATTACAAGGGAATGTTGAGGATTGAATATATGGAATTCAAATTATGAGAAATAAAAAGATAAGAAGTTATGAAGGTGTACATATAGTAGTCAGCTAGAAAAATGAATGATTGCAATGAATATTGGTATCAAAGAGGTGAGAGCAGGATAAAGTGGGAAGGAAATGGTTGGCAAGGAGTGAGCCATGGAAGAAAAATAATCATTACTTTTTTCCAGAGATAAAGTGAAACATACATAGAACATTTCCAGTGAAAAATAAATGTCATAGAATGACATCAGAAGCCTACCCATGCAAAAGAACATACATACTGCTTCATACACCCCTATCTATCGCTCTACAATAAATCATGTACCCAATTGAATAGGGAGTCTTGAAGAAATTGTCCAAGTATATAGTTAAAAGTGGTAAACTTAATGATTGATTTAAATTTATCACTTTACGTATTAGCTTAAGGGAAAAGTAATTCAGTTTAGTGTGTGCATGATCATTACTTATGCTGGAAATGACTAGTTGTATAAGGAGAGGTTGTATTTGAGAGAACAGGTGAGTAGTCAATCATTGATACATTTGATTAAGTAGTGAATTGTGTAAGAGGAAGGGGTAGAGTTAGAAAGTCATGAGTGAATTATGTGGAAGACAATTACAAGAGGAATACTAGGAGTATTAAGAACCATTGGTTGGTTGTGAAGTGAGGTCAGTCCATTCAATCTTTAGGAGAGCAATTTCTTTAGTAGTACCTACATGGGCGTAGTCTGGATTTATGTTCGGGGAGCAGGACACCCATCCATAGTGGAAGATTTCTGTTAGTGGGTTCAGGATACTGGCATGTATGTGATTAGAACTTGCTTCCCGCCTGGTGCGCATAGTGATTTTTGATGCACACTTGTTACTGCAAGGGTGGAGTTGTTACTGCAAGTTACTGCAAGGGAGCAGGTGGTCAACACAGTTATATCCAAGCTTCTGGGCTAAGTGGACGTGAGCCCTGGTGAACTAAAATGTAATTTATTGTTGGTGTGAATTATTTTGTTCTCCATCCATGATAAGGATTGGCTGTTCTCTTATTTCATGCATGCAACAGATACCATCCTGTCTGGCTCTGTATAGCAAATTTTGTATGAAATGTCTTGTCCGGGGGGGCAGCTGCCTGGCCCAACTACATTCTTAGTTCGTGAACATTGTTCACACTAGGGACAGGTTAAAGGTGTAGCAGGAGTGTTTCAGGCACCCTCCCCCTCTAATATCATGGAAAATAGAAAAAAAATGCCCATCATTAAAGTTACTCTCCAATGCAAACATACCCCCAGACCTCTTGAAAATTAGCGAGCTGTGTTCTTGGCTCCAATAGAAGAAGTTATGAAATCCCTTCAGTATTCGTAATGTTTCTGATTTCCTTTGTTGTTCTGGAGCTTAATGTCAACCTTCTAAAGCTATCACAACAATATTATCCTTTGCTCTCCTAAGTCCCAATTTGTTTTAGTTTCCATTGGGTTAATTGGATTATGTAACTGCAGGGTGGCTACTGATATCCAATTTTCAAATTCCCTGACCTTTCCCTGACTTTTCCCTGATGGATTTACCAATTTCCCTGGCTGATCGCCAAAAGTTCATCTATTATTGAAAATTTTTTCTGCTGAAATAAATTTTCTAATGCAGCTTTGAATTTTTTAAATTTTCTAATCATCATTTTGTATTTTTAGAACTGCAAGCGTGTATTTACTGTTCGCTTGTATGCTCCAGCAACCTCTCAACCTGAGTCTCGGAAGTTAAAAAAAAGGCGAGGTAAAATTTTTGGAACAACATAGTCTCGGATTCCTTGTGATTAGTGTAATACGATGTGATCATGATTTGTAACACAACTACGCAAATATCGCAATAAGGATATACATTGTACGTCTGATTCACAACTAAATTACTAAGATTCACCTCTGAATACTCCACGAATTGATGGGGCTTATTCTGTGCACGTCAGCGACGAAGGTTAGTTTCAGTTGGTGAAATAAAGGGCGGGAAAGACAGGACAATAAACGTAATGGTAGATAAATAACGAGGATTCCTATTCTAGTTTCTCCCTGACTGTTACAAGAATTCCCTGACTTTTCCAGAAATTCAAAATTCCCTGATGATCGTCACCCTGAACTGGATCTCAGTTATTCGGTGGGTGTTAACGCCCACAGATCCATGAGTCTCTTAAATATTTTAATGGCACATGCTTGCCATTAATAATGCTTTAAGTGGGTTTAATGCTAAGGCATGTTTGTGGCAGTATTTTATTTTAATGGAAACATTTAGAAAAGATATGATATTGGATTTCTTAAGCCATTAATATGCACTGTTTTTGTAGTAGAATGCCCCAGATCGTTGAATAAATATCTACCAATGTCACAGGTGATAGTGGAAAACTTGTTGGAGCCCTATATTAGACCTAAGTTTTTCATATAATTCCTTATGTGACACAAAAGGCAACAACTTTAAAATGGATTTTCACCACATAACTCTATGAAAAGCTAACATTTTGGAAGTATGCGGTGTCTACCCTTTGAAAGGGGATATTCTGCCTACCATTTCCCCAGCCTCAACGACCCCATGGCCTAAAGTGAATGCAAACATCAATGAACTTATAGTTGTTTCTCTCGCCCAAAGTAAAAACTTCACATTCATTCTGGTTAGTGTTCGTATTTGATCATTTTCTTATCGAATTATGGGGTTAGAGTTAATACTCTCATCCATCATTTCCATTCAACTACCTCTAGGCCAGAGAAATGTGGAGAACAAAGGCACTGGCTTAAAGCAGGAACTGCTTTCCTACCTGTCGTTTTGCATTTGCACATGCATTCCTGCTTTTCGCTGCTTTACTTGACACTTTTTTCAGTGCAAATACATCACTAAGTGCAATAAAGTGACTTGTGTAAGACGGCCTTTGAAGCCTGTTACATTGATGGAGCCAGGATTTATATTAAGGGAGAGGAAGGGTGGGACAGCATCCTGTCTGACTCCGTACAGCAGATTTGGAAGGAAATGTCTCGTTCAGGGGGGGGGGGGGGGTGGGGGGGGGAGGAGGGCAGCTGACCCCCCTGGCTACGCCAATGGCCTGTTTACTAGATGCCTATTCTCGCATGGGCTCATGCGTAAATATCTGCCCCTTGAAACATTGATCGTGTTAACAAAACAACTATCACGAATGCATGGGGACTCGTGTTTTATTCGGCGAACGTGTTCGTGCAGGTGTTCACGCATGTGTACCCGCGCGGGGGCATGCATCGTGTAAACTGGCATTTACGCCTTCCAGGTACACGCGCGGTCTCTCACTTGCGCATTTATCCCAACTTTGTTGAATAAATACCGCAACGCGTTCTACTCCAATGACGAAAACTATCGTCTCCCTCACTGAAATGTTGAAGGCGGGTAAGCTGACCGGAGGGTCGTTGGAGTAGGGTGGGGGGAAATTTGCGGCTCCTAATTTCGTCCACAGCTGAACCCCAACAATGGCGTTGATACAAGGATGCTCCTCATGACCTAATTAAGCCCGACTAATATTGGCCACCCCACATACTCTTCGTCTACGTACTACTCCGCGTGAGCCGCCGCAGAGGGTGTATATAGAGGACCGAGGAAAAGACTGAAGTGAATTGCATGTTAACAGTGTCTTAAGGGACCGTTCAAGTATTACGTAAGACGATTTATGCCATTTTTTTTCTCCCCTTTGTAAGACAATGTAAGATTTCCCCCCCCCCCTCCCTCTCAGTCTTACGTTAGATATTTGTATCTGCTCTTCGTTAAATGCTCGCTTTCTGCCGTTCATCTCTCTATGGACACCATATTACAGCTTTGAGTACTGGATCTCGTATTATTATGCAGTGTTGGAGTACCGGATTCATAAACGTTCTGAGCGAAACAGTACCACATGCTGCAGCTGATGAAGTAGTGAAGAATCACAGGATATTAAAAAAAACAAACATTCGGAAATGACACAATGTTTCAAGACAGAAAAAAATCTAACGTGAATTGGTTCCAGACCCTCTGCCCCCCTCTTCATAAGAGAATGTAAGATGATCGCAACTCCCTCCCCCAAAAACGTCTTACGTAATACTTGAATGGTCCCTAAGCTCGTTTTACACGGGGATCGAACTTGCACAATTTTGAACTGTGTTTTGCTCTCAATCTGGCGAGCAATAACATTTGAAGATAGAGCCTGGGCTATTTTCCCATCTCGTGCTCATGCGTTCGCGCACGCATTCTAAAAATTCACCGCTCTACACGATGAGATTTGAAATGCACACTCGTACTTACATCAGCTTGCACAATTACATGCCCCGAGTAAAATGGCCTATAGAGTTGATTCCGTTTGTAGGAGCCACGAATGGAGCGTGCAAAGAATAGTTTTTACCCATTTTCATAATTGGAGAATAGCTCTTTGGGTTGAGTTTGCGCGAACATTTACAAAGGCTGGTGCTGTGGAGCGAACAAAAAAAATGGTATGCTAATAATCCATGAACAAATATTTAAAAACAATGAAATAGTTTACTCTTTATAGATACTATTGTTTTGGTTGATTTACCTTACGCTTAGAGTTTACAGGGTGGCTACTGAAATCCAATTTTCAAATTCCCTGATGGATTTACCAATTTCCCTGACCGATCGCCAAAAGGTCACCTATTATTGGAACATATTTTCTGCTGAATCAAATTTTCTACGGCAGCTTTAAATTTTCTAATCGTCGTATTGTATTTTTTGAACTGCAAGCATGTATTTACTATAAGTTTGTGTGCTCCAGCTACTTCTCGACCTGAGTTTCGAAAGTTTAAAAAAAACGCGAGTTAAAATTTTCCGAACAACATGGCGTCGGATTCCTTGTGATGAGCGTAATACATTGTACGCCTTATCCACAACTAAATAACTAAGATTCACAACTGAATACTCCACAAATTGATGGTGCTTATGCACATCAACGACGGACGTTAGTTTAAGTTGGTGAAATAAAGGGCGGGAAAGACTGGCCGATAAACGTAATGGTAGAAAAATAACGAGGATTCCTTTTTTCAGTTTCTCCCTGGTTGTTACGAGAATTCCCGGACTTTTCCAGAAATTCAAAATTTCCTGACATTTCCAGGTTTTCCCTGACGATCGCCACCCTAGTTCATCCACAAGTTAATGCACAAATTTGTAATTTCGATACTAATAGCTTAATATTAATATAATTCATCTTAATATTGAGAAAAATTATGAAGGAATATTTTAGATAAGCTCTTATTCTTTCCCGGAAGACTCATGGAAATTGAAATGATGCCGCGAGGAAAATTTGAAAACATCCCTCTAATTTAAATCGATATTCGAAGGCTCACAAGTGCTTCAGTAATGAACGAAATGCACTTCAACAAAATAAGAACAGTTTTTTTTAGATTTTCGCAGCGATTAGATGCACTAGTATCAACCATTTTCTCCTGTCTCTCCTGACGATGTTCCCAGCAGGAGGAACGAAACGTTGAGCCGATAAAGTTCATCACGCAGCAGTATACCCGAAAATGGTCGATACTAGTGAAAATAAGATCCATTTTGACGATTGATTGCATCAGAATTAACCTTAGTAAACCTGATTGCGACGCAAGTTACAAAGACCATCTCGTATCGAAACAACGTTGAAACACTTTTCTCCCGTGCATAACCGAAAAAAGAGGCTAGAAATTTGTCTTACCTGTCCCCTCATTGTAATACACATTAATGCGTTCCAGTTGAAGGTCTGAGTCGCCGTGGTAGGCTCCAGTCGGATCAATTCCATGCTCATCTGATATGACTTCCCAAAACTGGAAAAAGTACAGAGCGAGAATTAATAATATACATTACACGTGGTATCAAACTGTGAGGCTTTCGAATTCATTTCGTATTTACCTTTGAACCAATTTGATTTCCGCACTGTCCACATTGAAAATGAACTATTTCCCGCATTTCTATGAGTTGTACTTGGCTCTAGAATGATTGAAATGGAAAAAAACTATCACTGTGTTGATTCTGCGAAGATTCGGCAATGACTCAAATACGTTTCCTTTTTCTCCCTTGAATGATAGCGGTGATCAGGATAAACTGTAGACGGCAACGAAGAATACCAAACTGCGACTGATATGTGGGCTTTCAAAATACAAAGTAAGTTTTATGACCGCTTGGGAAGGTATGGTTAATTTTGAAGTGATTTTGTTGTGTAAATTTTGGTGCTGCTGATGCTATTTGAAGCCCAATTTGTTTACATTTTATTACGTTGTTGCCCGGATATACTCCCGTAGCTAAGAGACTTCAATTTCAATAAGCGTCAATGTTTTAAAGGAAGGGTGTCACATTGCCGCGGTTCGCGAGCCATGTAGGTTACATTGTAATATTTTTAGACTAGTCGGCGTCGACTCTGAGCCTCTCTTTCTGTTAATCCGAGGTTTCGTATTTATGATTCACCGCAGTCCTCTCCCACGTCGCTGAGCCACGTAAGTAATTTCATGGAAGCAACCTGGCGCCTGTAGCAATATATAAGGAAAAAATTACTAGGATTTTTCTTTGGACAAGGGGTCGTACAAGGATTACGTAGGACGATTTATGCCATTTTTGACCTTCCCCTCTCCTCGTATTAAGACATTGTTAGATTTTTCCACCCCCCCCTCTCCCTTTCAGTCTCACGTAAGACGTTAGATATTTCATCTATTCTTCGCTAAATGCTCGCTTTCTGCAGTTTCATCTCTCCATAGAAGCCATCTTACAGCATTGAGCACTGAATATCGTAGATATAACTATCCAGTGTAGGGGTACCACATTCATTAACATTAAGAGCGAAACAGTACCACGGCTGATGAAGTTATGAACAATCAGAGGATATTTAGACAAAAACACAGGATATTTGGAAAAGATATAATGTTTCAAGACGGGCAAAAATCTTACGTATATTGGTTCCAGACCCCGCCTTTCATGAAACAAAGTAAGATGATCCCAACCTCCCTACCCGAAAAACGTCTTAAGCCTGAATCACACGATCATTTTTTCCGTCCCTTTTAAGGGATAGCTCCAATGATAGCTCAAATGATCGCTCGTAAATGATCGTGTCACGCGAGCAAAGTCAGGGATGGCTCCAGCGATAGGGATCCCTATCGCTTTTTCCATCACTGGGCACGTCCCTTTTTCCGTCCCTGAATGCATCGCTGACTCCACCATTTAGCCAATCAGAGCGGTAAAGAGCGACGCCACGCTCGGCTTTCAATGGAATGAGAGTAGTAAACAAATAGAAATGATGCTAAAAGGGAAGGCCAAAATGACCGTGTGATTCAGAAAATGATAGCTCGAGCTATCATTGTCACGGTCCCTGAAAAGCTATCATTGGAGCTATCCCTCAGAGGGACGGAAAAAATGATCGTGTGATTCAGGCTTAACGTAATACCTGAATGGCCTCCAGTTGCTCAATGCCTGTAGACTCTCACACTGCACGGTCTGCGCGGTATATACTAGCAAGAGTGTGTGGCAAGGGGTGACTCTACACCAGGCATTCACCAACCGTCAATCGGGCTGTCTTACAGTAACTGACTCTTTTGCTGAATATACCTAAACGCTAAATTAAGTAACGTACGTGCAAGGAACTTAACGAGTTCTAACCACCGTGCGGAGTAAACTGCACTTTGACATCACGGAGACCATTTTGAAAGTTCAGTCATGCTCGCGTACAGTAACTATAACGTAATTAAAGACGCATAAAACATGATTTGAGAAATAGAAATAATTTGTAATTAAAACAAGACCAGGCAAACACCGCTACCTATCATTCCTATTACTTAATTGGCGGCTTCGATCACGATTAGCGTGGTCCGTGATCGTCAGCGCAAAAAAAAATATTTTAAATCTCTACGACTCGCAATCAATATCTAATTTTATTTCTATTGATACATAGTTGCGCGGGGTTTTTATTGTGTCCTTAATGTGGTAGATAAAGTAAGGTATCCGATTAACTAAAAAAATGAAGTCTATTTTTTTTAAATTACGCTGTGACACCGATTTCAATTCTACCAATAGCCTAGGTTTTGTTAGACGCATAATAGGAAGGTCCACGGATGAAAAAGTCAAAGAGAGATACTAATTCGCTCTGGTTAGGCCACACCTCGAATACATCGCGAGCATTTGGGACCCTGGTCATAAAGATTTAACCAAAAAAATAAATAAAATACAAAGGAAAGTACTGCGCTTCGTTAAAAACTGCTACGAGCGTACATATAGTGTCTCACAACTTTTAGAGGTATTAAGGTGGGAGCCCCTAGAGACTCGGAGGCTACACGCTAGGCTTAGCTTGCCTGAGAAATTAAGAACTGATATTTTTCAGAGCGACACAGAGAATATTATCATGTCTCCTTACTACATCTCTAGATCTGACAGATGCGATAAAATAAGAGAGATACACTGCCGAACATAAAGGTACCAAAACTCGTTCTTTCTGCGAACAATAAGCGACCACAATAAAAATTGAGCTCCACTAAATACACTCAGATAATACATGTCACCATTTCATCTCCCAAAAACTTACATCTTTACACGGCTGGTGACCTAACACCCCCTGCCACACGCCCGTGAAGGGCTCGCGTGGTATTATGTAGATGAATGTGTGGAGCCGCATTGAGGGTCCGGATGGGATGTAATAGCGGGCGGCCGCCGCTCCTCCTCCCCCCTCAACCCGCTGCTGGCCTCGACCTTCGGCTTACCATTAACGCCATTACTTTATTTATAGCGTCATTTCCACGGCGTACTTAATTTATGTTGCCTTGATATTATCAATACATGGACTGTATAAAATAAAATTATCACTTATGGGTGCTGGGTGTTTTTTGATTGGTCCCTCTCTCAATCACTACGTTTACTAATCGAACTCGGATCGATTTAGCCGATTTAGCTCGGTATGGTAAACGCAACGGGCTAGCGGGATCGAAATCAGAAGCTGGCTAACTCGGCCCGCTTTCTCTGCTAGTATGAGATTTCAAATAGCTATGAACCGATTCAAATCAATATTTCAATCGATTTCACATTGATAAACCAGGCGATCCGAGTCGGCTGGCTTAGAATGTTCGGATCGGTCCGAGGTCATATCGATCTGAGTTCGATTGGTAAACGTTGTGAATGTTGGCCTTAATCAGAATTCCATTAACTCTGTACTCATTTTGTCGGCGAATTTTGGGAAGGAAAATAGCTAAAAGCACGAAAAAAGTGACACAATTCGCCGGAAAAGACTGCACAGGGGATGTAGCCGTCGAGAGGACATGGAAAACCACCATTTTCCCCGTTTTTCTTTACAAGGTTGGAGATATAGGAATTGGAGTTCCTTTAAAAAAGCATAGGCCGGAGATAGATGGAGAATAAGTTGGGTGAAATGGAGATACTAGGATCTGTGGATGATATGTAAAGGGTTAAGATGCATGCTGAGCCGAAGAATCAAATAATGTATGAAGATAAGGACCTGCAGCTGTATAGGAATATTATTGGTATCACCACATTAATTTTAACCTAACTTAGCCAGCCGATCTGTGAAAATAATAATAGTTCAATAGCTGTTTTTTTAATCTATTCGCCGTCGAGAAAATATATATTTGTATGGGCTTCATCATAGCATAATGAAATAAATAAAATTCAGAAATAGGACAGATGGGAAATAATATTTACAAAAAAAGTGTTCACTGGTCAAACAAAAGGAATATAGTGTTATGAAAAAATTGGAGTGACACGAACTCTTTAGGTGGATACTATCTCACGGATATCAATTTATTGCATTACACGGTAAATACCATAGTACAATCAGCAATGAAACCTGCACCATGTTTCACTTCTCTGTATTTTACCATACCTCAAAAGCAACTTTCTAAATTACCCCAACAGAACATAAATAAACACCCTTTGCATCAGATATCAACATTTATAAACTACCCTGCGGCACACTGTGCCCATCACCTCCATACAACGCACAAATTCACATACATCAACACACCTCAAGAAATGTGAACAACCACAAACCCCAGCCTTCCAGGTTAAAACCAACAGAGGGGATGGAAATTCACTGGTCGTATTTGTGGGGTTGAAAAGAATTTTTTTCCCTCTTCTTTCAAGAGGTGGTTGAATGACTGACCGAGGACGTTAGAAGTAAAAATGGAGGCGACATTCCCCTTGACTCTCGAAGCCAATTCCGTTTTTGCCTTAATCTGGCTAACGACTCCGATGATCTCATTTGATTTTCGTCAGTTACAAGTACGAATCCACAGGCGATGCGATGTTTTGTGACTGGGAGGCCTCGAATACGGAGCAAAATATCCTTCCCACACAACCCTGTCCTATTGCTTCACCTTCTCCCACGAACATTCACAGCCATGTCTCCTCTATTCCATTTTGACCTCCTTGGAATGAACGAAATACGAGGGAGAGTTATAGCGGGAGTTGTCATATTTGGTTTGGGAAGCGAGGTTTAAAAATATAAATTTACTACCCTAGTTGAAATGTAAGTATATGTGGTACTATCTAGGAGATATCTGTGCCGTATTAATTCCTCCAGCTTGGTCTTTCAACTTTTGTCACATTTAAGTGGACTTCTTTCCCTCGAGCGTGGAGTAGTGGCATAATACCGTGTCTTTGGATCAAGTTTGAGTGAGGACTTGGAAAAAATGGGTTGTATACGCAATCATCTCTTGATTTGATCATCAAATTAAATCGCCGACAATACAACTAAAGCAATAACCTTGGTATCAATTTTTCTCGTCGTTTTTATAAGGAAGCAGCTTACAGAATATTTTCATGAATGATATCTTGGAATGCTTCCGGTGATCCACTGCGTTGATTTCATTAATTGACAGCAGTTTCGTCCTCGTTTTAACTGATATTTTGAATCTCTAGCAGTCTTTTCATGCCTTGCATGTCGGAACAATTGACGATGGAATGTTTCTTGGTTAGTAGATTTTAATTGGCGCGTTACAAGTGTGGTACGCTGGTTTCAATGTAGTTACGGTGTTCTGCCGTTTAATTCATGCATGCCTGGTGTGGAATCACCCCCTGCCACACACCCTTTGGGTGGCTTGCTGGGTGTGACGTTGATGTAGATGTAGATGAAGATGTCCTCTGGAAAGAGGAAGGAACTGTTGTCAGTTAAAGATATACTATGCAGTGGCTCACCGGAAGCCTTCACAGAATTTTCGTCAGAATTTCATTTTCGTGAATAACCAAACAACAATTGAATTAAATATTATCTTTTTTAAGTTTAGCATGCATTTCGGCTATAAATTTATCGGGAATTGATTGTTTTAAGTCACCTCAAAACATATCGCGATTTCAATGTTTTGGTCAAAGTAGGCGCCCACTTCTCACAAGTCTCTCTACCCCAAGCAACGATATCCTTACTATTCTCTCGCACCATTGATGCATATCCCTTGATAAATTTGTCTCGGATTTCCAACGGGCGTGAGAGACGCCGTAGTTGTCCATGTTTTGAGGTCCGAGTCGTTTTTCGTCAAAGGGGATACGGTTCTTGTGCCATGAATATTACCACTATAAATTCAGAGAGTCGAGGGCCGAGAAAATTTCATTTGACAGTGTGCCGAGGAAGCTCCAGAATCGTCATCAAGTAAAACTCTGGACTTCCCCTGTGCTTCGCAATCATGGGACCACTGCAGAGCATTTTAGCCTGATAGGTCGAATAGGGCGAAGAGGGTGTGAGGATGACGCACTTCGTTTCCACGCCAACGCCACAGCTTGCTAGCCACTTCTGAAGCCCGTATTTAAATGGGGTGCAAAATTACATAATTGAACAATGCATGTTTCTCTCAATCTAGCTTGCAATGGTTGCTGAATTAAAGATATACTATGCAGTGGCTCACCGGAAGCCTTCACAGAATTATGGATGGAATAAGCGACCACAAAGTAGTATACGTAAAATTTTCCCTCAACACTGAAAAGATGGCTATCTTGCCATCTCGCGTTCGTGCATCCTCGCACACGTTCTTGCAATTCACCGCTCTACGTGACGCAGTTTGAAATGCACGAACGTTCATACATCAGATTGTGCTGTTACGTGCCCCGTGTAAAGGGGCTTAAGAGCAAGGGATGATTGGCATGCTACAGGCATGCTACGACCGTTAAATTTCCTCTCATTCTTTTATTAGTCGTCTAACTAATAGTAACAATTGTGTAAGATATTTCGCATGCAGCTCGACATCAATGTATCATGCAAGTGAAATCTCCTTACACATACATCTACATCTACGTAGAACCCTACGAGCCACCACGAGGGTGTGTGGCAGGGGGTGAAGATCACCAAACATGCACTATTGCCATGCAAGTAGGATATTTAAGGGAGGCATGCTAGAGAACAGGGCCACAGGCAGCTAGATGGATAGTATCTACATAATATGAAAGGGATTATTGGTTGTTATTACATGCATCATTCAGTACAGACTACTCTATCTATATTTCACCCACCTATCCCTTTGCTACGCTTCCTATTGTTCGCTCTTATGGTACGCGGGAAAAATGACATTTTAAATATATCGGTACGACAATTTATCTCTCTAATCTTGTAAATATGATCAAACCTAGCATAATACGCAGGGGTTCTTAGTATATATCTAACTTCATCTGTGAACAAATCGGTTTCGAATTTACTTAAAAGGTTTAACCTAAACTTTAACCTGAGTTCTGATAGTAATTCCCATCCTAGTTCTTTTATTAAACTCGAAACACTTATACAATTATCATAAAGGCTAGCAGATCTCCTTTGCACACGCGCTAATTCTTTTATTATACCTTCCTCGTACGGATCCCAAATACTAGCGGCATATTCTAAATGAGGCCTGACAAGTGCAAAATAGCTTCTTTCTCGTACTCTCTCATCGCATGTGCCTAGAACCCTTTTTACGAATCCTAATCTACGGTTTGCTACACTAGTTATTTCCCCGATGTGTTTCCCCCATGATATGTCTTCAGTGATGGTGACGCCTAAGTATTTAATAGATTCTAAGTTAGATATTTTTTTTTCTTTAATGCAATAACTATTCCGGGGAAGCCATTCTTCTTTAATTTCATATTTCATTCTGCTCTATTTTAATAGATAAAATGTCAAGGAACGTATGCGCGAAACCATACCAGACCGATTTCAACAACCAATTTCCTCCCCGATGGATATATCTTGTAGCGGAATCGTATCCTTACTAAGTAACATTAGCCCGAACAAATCCTCAGGTCCTGATGAAATTCCAGCTCGTGTGTATAAAGAATTAGCTCTCAAAATGGCTCCGTATCTTAAAGTAGTATTTAACAAATCCCTCGAAGAACACGCGGTTCCCAAAGACTGGAAGATAGCAAACGTGACCCCAATTTTTAAAAAGCGGCGATAGGGAACAGCCATGTAATTATAGATCCACTGCTGGTCACTTAATTCATGTGAATGGATCTTCTATTGCTGCTTGTCTTTTTATATGAAGTGGAAGAGGCGGAAGGTGGAAGGAGGTTAGGACTTCCATAGGATCTTCTCCACCTCCGCCTTCCTCCCCCTGTCCTAACCTCCATCTCCCTTCCACGTTCTTCCTCTTCCACTTAATATAAAAAGGCAAGCAGCAATAGGAAGTCCATTCCCATGAATAAGTGACCAGCAGTGGGTCAGGAAACGTCGAGCCAAAAACCTGATTTCATACGCGGAATATACCCGAACAATTATTACATTCATTAATATGCAGTCATAAGTCTGGAGGTAGGGACAAAGAAATCTGCGAGTCATTACTTAACCTGTTCGCATCACACGCACTACATCAAATAGTAAATTTGCCTAATAGAGGGGAAAATATTCTCGATTTACTTGCCACAAACATCCCTGAAAAAGTAATTAAAGTTGAAAATGTCGATGGAATAAGCGACCACAAAGTAGTATACGTAAAATTTTCCCTCAACACTGAAAAAAATTTTAAATTAAAGAGAAAGATTTACCTTTTTAGTAAAGCAGACTTTAACGGATTTAGGCTTGACTTAAAGACATCTTTTGAAAAATTCGAGAACATTAGCAAAAATAGCGATACAGACAATACATGGAAAGAGTTCCTCCAAATTACACGGTCACTTGTCAACAGATATATACCTCATAAGTATAAGAGAGAGAATAAGGAACCAAGGTGGTACAACGCGGAGGTTAGAAAATGTTTAAAACGCCAACGAGTTAGCCATGCGAAACTAAGAAAAATGTAGCTAATAGCGACCTAAAAAATACCATCGAGCATTATAAAATTTGTAAATCAGCCGCAAAAACAGCCCTTAGAAAAGCGTTTAGCGAATTCAAGAGAAAAGTACTTGGAGAACAACTAGAGGGAAATCCCAAAGCATTTTGGTCATATGTTAGGGAAGTAAGGGGAACTAAAAAGTCAACGGTTAATTCCTTGAAAAACGATAGAGGCGAAATAGTAACTTCCAGTTTAGATAAGGCAAATTGTTTGAATTACTTTTTTCAGAGTGTTTTTAATCAACATATGCATAGTTTCCGCAAAACCATACCAGACCGATTTCAACAACCAATGCCCCCAATCGATATATCTTGTAGCGGAATCGTATCCTTACTAAGTAACATTAGCCCGAACAAATCCTCAGGTCCTGATAAAATTCCAGCTCGTGTTTATAAAGAATTAGCTCTCGGAATGGCTCCGTATCTTAAAGTAATATTTAACAAATCCCTCGAAGAACACGCGGTTCCGAAAGACTGGAAGATAGCAAACGTGACCCCAATTTATAAAAGCGGAGATAGGGAACAGCCATGTAATTATAGACCAATATCATTAACGTCACTATCATGTAAAATTATAGAGCATATAATAATTACATCAATAATGGGACACCTCGACAGCCAGGATTTATTAATAACAAACCAGCATGGGTTCAGAAAAGGACGGTCTTGCGAAACTCAATTAGGTCTTTTTGTTCACGATATTTTAGTTTCCGGAGAAGGTAACGTACAGGTAGATGCAGCGTTTCTTGACTTTAGAAAAGCTTTTGACAAGGTTCCCCACTGTAAGTTACTCGCGAAGTTAGCATCATACGTGATAGACAGTAATATAGTAGGCTGGATGGGAAACTTCTTACATGAACGCGTTCAAAGGGTGGTATTAGATGGTGTCAGCTCAGGCGAAGTAAAAGTTACATCGGGTGTTCCCCAGGGAAGCGTGATAGGCCCAATTTTATTTCTTCTGTACGTAAACGACTTGAATAGTGTAGTAAAAAATAGCAAGCTCCGTCTTTTTGCCGATGATGCAGTAGTGTATAAGGAAATTAGAAATGAAGAGGACAGACAGTGTTTAGCTAAGGATTTAGATGCGATTGATGATTGGTGTGATAGATGGCAGCTAGAATTAAATTTGAAGAAATGCGCGATTATGAATTTTTGGAAAAAGAATGGCCTTCCCCGGAATAATTATAGCATCAAAGAAAACAAAATATGTAACGTAGAATCTATTAAATACTTAGGCGTCACCATCAGTGAAGACATGTCATGGGGGAAACACATCAGGGAAATAACTAGTGTAGCAAACCGTAGATTAGGATTCGTAAAAAGGGTTCTAGGCAAATTCGATGAGAGAGTCCGAGAAAGAAGCTATTTTACACTTGTCAGGCCTCATTTAGAATATGCCGCTAGTATATGGGATCCCTACGAGGAAGGTATGATAAAAGAATTAGAGCGCGTGCAAAGGAGATCTGCTAGGTTTGTTAAATGTCGTTATGATAATTGTATTAGTGTTACGAGTTTAATAGAAGAACTAGGATGGGAATTACTATCAGAACGCAGGTTATAATTTAGGTTAAACCTTTTAAGTAAATTCGAAACCGATTTGTTCACAGATGACGTTAGATATATATTAAGAACCCCTGCGTATTATGCTAGGTGTGACCATATTAACAAAATTAGAGAGATAGATTGTCGTACCGATAGATTTAAAATGTCATTTTTCCCGCGCACCATATGAGAGAACAATAGGCAACGTAGCAAAAGGGATAGGTAGGTGAAACATAGTTAGAATAGTCTGTAGTGCATGATGCATGTAATAACTACCAATAATCCCTTCCTTATTATGTAGATTTTAACCTGTACTATACCGTAGTAACTAATATTCTATTGTAATAACTACTGCAATTACTTGCAATAACTAATAATCTACTGTAGTAACTAATAAACTATGACCCTATTTTCTAGCATGTCTACATTATATATCCTACTTACATGGCAATAATGCATGTTTGGTGATCTTCACCCCCTGCCACACACCCTCGTGGTGGCTCGCAGGGTATTACGTAGATGTAGATGTAATGTGAGTCGCGAAAGCTTCAATCAAGAAATACGAAGTATCTTTTTACAACGCCTACGATAATGTTAGTGGTGACGCACTTGTGGCGTACCGCCATGACGGTTGGTACATTTATTTTTTCTGTTATCATTGCCTCCATGGAGTGCAAAATAATTATGCTAGTCGATAATTTTGTGATATTTTTCCCATGTTCGCATGACTCTCGAGTTATGGAGACGAGACTGAATGTTTCTTGGTAGATTATATCATATGTGCACTTCTTTTTATTACCTAACCTCAATTACTATCGCTTCATCTCGCTTGAAATGTCTCGCATATATCTATGTTCTGCCCGCATTGGTATCTCGTAGCATAAGGGAAATAAAAATATTAGTAATACTAATCATTAACAGTTGCTAACCCGTGTAATAAATGGTAGCATGTTTTTCAACGTGCCACTCCCTACTATTCTGGTTTGGTTTTCCATCGTTCTCGAGCCTGCCTATCGACCAGAGGAGAGGGGGGGGGTACTAATTCTTACATTTGATGGTACACTTACACTTGAGGGGTACAATTCGTACAATTGTCAGGCCTCATTTAGAATGTGCCGCTAGTGTATTGGATCCGTACGAGGAAGGTATGATAAAAGAATTAGAGCGCGTGCAAAGCTAGGTTTGTTAAAGGCCGTTATGATAATTGTATAAGTGCACATGTTACGAGTTGAATAGAAGAACTAGGATGCGAATTACTATCAGAACGCAGGTTAAAATTTAGTTTAAACCTTTTAAATAAATTCGAAACCGATTTGTTCACAGATGACGTTAGATATATATTAAGAAACCCTGCGTATTATGCTAGGTTTGATCATATTTACAAGATTAGAGAGATAGATTGTCGTACCGATAGATTTAAAATGTCATTTTTCCCGCGTACCATAAGAGTGAACAATAGGCAGCGTAGCGAAGGGTTAGGTAGGTGAAATATAGATAGAGTAGTCTGTAGTGCATGATGCATGTAATAACAACCAATAATCCCTTTCTTTTTATGTAGATACTAAGCATCTAGCTGCATGTGACCCTATTATCTAGCATGTCTCCCTTAAATATCCTAGTTGCATGGCAGTAGTGCATGTTTGGTGATCTTCACCCCCTGCCACACACCCTCGTGGTGGCTAGCAGGGTATTACGCAGACGTAGATGTAGATGAATTCGAACTGGGAAGAGCGCTGCATGCCTAGTGTGGAACTCCCCCAATGCCACGCCCCATGGAGGTGATTTGCGATGTATTTCATAGATTTAGATGAATAGACAATCAATTAATTTAGAACACCATGCAAAATGAAATCAAGTATGGTAATGTTTAAAAAAAACAACGACGCTTACCAGTACAGTGTTCAGTATTGGCAGTTTCGAACACAAGGAGTTCAGTGTATCCCATGTGGCATTTTTAAAACCTTAGCGCAGTAGGAGGGAAGATAAGGGAATGGAAGTAAGAATGACCTCGTAAAGAGTCTTTCGGCTCTTCCATTTATTTCGCGGTCTTGACCTTGGGGAAGGGAAAACTCTCCCGGCCAATAGTGAGTCATTCCCCAACACGAGGATTCCCCAAAACGCTGTTCCCTTACCAAACTTATAACAAGTCATGCTTAATTTTTCCAGCGCTCATTCACTTCCTGGCGCGGAGCCAGTGGAACGGCAGGGCTAAGGAAGCAGCACTCTCATAATCCATCGCGGGCTGTGTTTAGTTCCGGTGTCACTTGTTTCTGCGTTACCTAGAACGAAAATCGACGAAGACTGTTGCGAAATGAAGGACCTGTTCTGCATGTTGAGTATTTCCGCTCTCTTGGTGCTGTCGACAGTGGCTGCCGAAGATCCCAAGGAGGAGGGACATGGGATTATTCCGACTCCGAGAGACTGCAAGTGTGTTCCCCGCTATCACTGCGCAAATGGAACCCTTAATGAAGACGGAAGGTCGCTCAACGACACCGGGTGAGATTCATTTTAAATCTACGTCATACCCCGTGCATCGTCTCTTGGGTTTTACGCACTTAATAGCATTATGTGAAGTTTTTCGATGTAACCATGGCAATTTGTTAACCTAAACCTCTGCGTTGAAAACCTTTAGGAGTGGAGGAACTATTCTGTTGGTATTGGTTGAAATAGTGGTAATGAAAGTTTTTTGACCGCCAGTCAACGAACTATGTAAATGGCACACCTAGACGTACAGTTATAGTGACCGGTGATGCGGTAGCGAATGGTTCGCTGAAAATGACAAACTCCTGAAGCGTTTGAATTCCTTAATTTTTCGCTAATGATCTAACCGCTGTAATATTCTACGGCGGATTAGATCGCGCCAATAAAATTAGAGAGATAGATTGTAGAACCGATAGGTATAAAATGTCATTTTTTCCGCGTACCATTCGGGACCATAACAGCTATGATCGTCGTCATGAATAGTGCGAATAGTGGCAATAGCTAGACAGTAGATTTTTCTCTTTATATTCTCTACGTTCTTATAAATGCATGATGGAAATATTGATGTTCTTAATTATGCATGATATTTTTAATCTGTAGTAGTAGTCTTTGTATCCCTTGCATGTTGGAACGATTGACGATAGAATGTTTCTTGGTTATTAGATTTTTAATTGGAGCGTTGCTTGCGTGGAACGCGGGTTTCAATGTAATTTCGGTGTTCTACCGTATCAAGAATGCATGCCTGGTGTGAAAGCACCCCCTGCCACACACCCTTTAGGTGGCTTGCAGGGTATGACGTAGATGAAGATTTAGTTTCTGGCCTGACCGCGCATTTTTATCCGTTCCGCTTTTGTCCTGCGCCTAGCTGCCGGGGGAAGGTGTACGGTTCTGATTTGAACTGAGTTGGGTGCTGCATGCCTGGAGTGGAGCCACTACGTGCCAAACACCATAGTGGTGGCTTGCACGATATCTCGCAAATTTACTTTATTTCGCAAATTTACTTTATTTATCTCGTTTTACATGTACTATAATGGCATGATTCTGGGTAGGTTCTGAACAAGGAATGAAAAGATGAATTTTGTAAAATGGGATCACTCGATGTTTGAAGAGATGCTTACAGAAATAAGAAATGAGGCACAAGAATATTTTTAAGATGATTTCATAAATATTCCATGTTTTGTCATGGACATATTTATGAAATCATGTCACGCAATCCTTAATCCAATTCTTCAAGCATAAGTCAATATCTTTTTTAGCTGACAATATTAACTAATATCCGCGGCTGGAGTTAGGTGAAACAATTTCTTTAACTCCTTTTTTAGGGATTAAAAAAACAGGTGATTGAATATTGTTGTAGAGAGAGACTAATATATAGTAAATAGAAAGATTAACTTTTGATAATTTCATTGACAATATCTTCAGTTGCCACAAATTCAGTGAAGTTCATGACAACTGCATCATTCGACGGAATCGTCACCATCATAGAATGAGGCAGTGAAGCCATGCATATAATTTTAAATGAGGGCTTTAATGAGTAGTGAATAGGAAAATTTTGAACCTTGAATTTAGAATTTAAATCCTTAAGTACGCATGTTTAGTAAATTCCGTAGATCTTGTCAAATATTTTCGCATCATCATCGTTAAGGTAATTATTTCCAGCTTCATAGACCTCTTCTTCAACTTTAAAGTTCGTATAAGGTGCCTCTAATGTCTTGAGATAAAAATCTCCCGCATTCCAACCGGAATGAGTGATTATATTGATTCGCTAGTTTTCTTTCATTCAGGAGAAGTGTCAAGTCTTGCGAGAACTCCCTGGAAGTGTGCTGCGTGATTCTCGAGGACGAGGATGATACACTGGATGTGGTGCACGCCGCGGTGGCGCCGTCGTGGGGCAGCTGCGGGGTTCGTCACCCGAAAGGAGTGAAGTTCGGTCTCACCCCAGGTGCAGCACACCAGGTAGGTATTTAATTGAATCTACGGTACATATTTTGTTTTCTTTGATGCAATAATTATTCCGGGGAAAACCGTTCTTTTTCCAAAAATTCATAATCGCGCATTCCTTAAAATTTAATACTAGTTGCCATCTATCACACCAATCATCAATCGCATCTAAATCCTTAGCTAAAAACTGTGTGTCCTCTTCATTTCTAATTTCCTTATACACAACTGCATCGGCAAGAAGACGGAGCTTACTAAATTTTAATACTGTATTCAAGTCGTTTACGTAGTCGTGGTAAGCGAACGTGTACGATAAGAGAGTGAAATAATTTTCAGGGAATGGGAGATTCTGTGGAAGTGTAATTTGCTGTTCTTAAAGATAATGATTCTTACAACTCTTTTTTGGATGATGAATGTATCATCAAGGAAAAGTAACGAAATGTGTAAATATAATTTTCGAATAAATTTCGAGTCCTGCAGCGATACGATAGTTTTTTAATAATAAGTTTCTATCGTGAATCATGATGGCCTTCCTCGTTGCGTCATTTTCTGACGACAGTTTTGCGAGCATTGACCTAAAGAAGCAAGCTGGAACGCTCGCGAAACCCTCGTTACAAAAATACGCAACGCGGAAGCTTTCACAAGCTTCTAACGTTCCAATTACTGCATATTTGATGAGTTCAACAACATAAAGAGATGTAATCAAAATCTAGTCCTAATAATTGTTCCACTATCTTGAGGATTGAAATATGCACTCCGAGAGCCACGACTACTGCTCTTTCTCCTCACTCTAAAACCGAATGACAGTTGTTTTAAATCGCGGCTTGACATTTCATTTGTTTTACCCCGACAGGCACACGAAAAAGAGACTTGTCGTACGAGTGGGCGAATGGGACTCTCAGACAAAAAGAGAAATTTTCCCTCATCAGGATAGGACTGTTACAGGAGTCATAATCCATGGCCGCTTCGGGAAGAATAATCTGTTTAACGACGTGGCCCTGCTTATCTTCTCGGAACCTTTGAATCCATCGAAGCACATTGGAACAGTTTGCCTTCCCAAGAAGGACCAAGTGCCTGCGCCAACAACCAGGTGCTTGACAAGCGGATGGGGAACGACTGAATTTGGTAAGTTAGCTGATTTTTTCAAGTTCCGGACAGTCGCGGAAGATAATCATGTCTGCCATCGGCTTTATATCTAATATATAAAAATGAACATTTGTTTAATCATCTTCTATGCGTTGCAATACCATTCATCAGATTACATTGAAACTTGGTGAGCTCTTGGGCGCGCGCTAGCGAATTTTTATGAATTATCAAATCCTTTGTACAATAGGTGGAGCGCGAGTCGTTTCAACAAATGAGTATTGGCGCATGAGCTTCTCAAACAAGCGAGGAACGATAAGCAAGCTGCGAAGCAGATCGTTTACGAGTTGCTCAATCGGGATCGTATCGGTGAGACATAATATCGCTTGAATCAGATTCATATCAGTGAGACATAATTTGTGTTAAAAGGTACGTAATTTATTTGTACGAAGAATAAATTTGTTGCAGTCGTCTTTTTGTTTGATTTTTTTATTGTTGCATCCCATTTTCGTATACGCTTCGCTTTTTCCTAAAAATTGGATTTTTAAGCTTGGAAATCTTAAATTTTTGCACTACTTCAACAATAGAATATTTTATTTACTTGGAAACCGCAGCTCAGGCCCATGTCACGGAAACCCATACCGTCAATCATGCGCTACGAATCCCTTTGTAGGTACGAGGAATTATTTTCAATTTTCATTGGACAACAAGAAATCATTATTTCATTTATTTTGCACGTGTATATGTTTCTGCTGTGTTTATGTGTGCCTACTTTAAAAGAAAAAGAGACGTTTTAACGCTTGCCGGGCACAGCTAGTTTTGCTACATTTAATACTTGTATTGTTAAACAGCTCCATCTGCGGTGAGTGACCGATGCTTCCCGTCAATCCAGCCGGTTGTTACAATCTGATTCCCTGTTTGGACTAAGCCTTATTTACTCAATAATCATGTCATACTGTAAATTCACCATCTTTGAGGTCCTCCACTATCTTAATTAACTTCGTTTGCATCCTATCGAACCAGTGTTCAATTGTTTCAGACATCACTATTTGTGTAGCTCCTTTGTGCCTACTGGAGTAAAAAACCACGAAATAGGTTAAATTTTTTCCGAAAGTTCAATGTAGACACTTGTATGCGGGACGTTCAACATATTTTGCTTTATCCAAACTATTAGGGTAGAAACAATCACAGGCATTAGAAAAAGCAAATAGACTGCCGAACCGATAGATTTAAAATGCCATTCTTTCCACGCACAATAAGGGACCAAAATAGTCGCGTTAGATCTGATCTAGGATACTTTGACTCTAAGTAACATGTCTTTGCACTTGCGTTAAATATCTTCATATTATTAATCGTTATTAACCTCGCATGTAATCTCCTGCATGATTTACCCATTGTATGATATAGTAACTTGTAATTCTATTTATCTATCGCATTAATAATACTACCCCGTAGTTGTATCTTAAGTAGTGTACTGGACGGTAGCATGTTCTTCAGCGTATCACTCTCCTAGTTTCTGGTTTGACCGCGCACTGTTATCCTAACTGCTCTTGGCCTCCGCCTGGCATTCTGGGGAACGTGCGCGGTTCGTTTTTCCGCTGGGATGAGGGCTTCATGCCCGGTGTGGAATCACCCCGTGCCACACGCCCTAGTGGTGGCTTGCACGGCGTTTCGTAGATGTAGATGAAGGTAAGACTAGCTTTATGGCATCGGAGTCATTAGGCACAACACTTTTACGCAAAGTTTGGTGGTTTATATCAATAAAATTTAGTCACAAACTACCAGCGTTAACGTTGAGGTTTGTATCCGATTACGACGGCGCGCTGATGTGTTTCTACATGGTTGAAATTAACAAATTCTGATGGAAATGGACTGATTTTAATTTTAAACTTGAATTTATTACTCTTTTCTACCGCCACCGCTCAAATTACTGGCCTTCAGTTTCTCCTCCGTCCCAATCGGCTTGGTCGTACGCTTATGGAGGCGCAGCTGACTGACTGTGTTTCCGATTCATACTGAGATGAAATAAATACACTTATATATAATTCACTGTACACATAATATACACTGTATAATATACACTGTATAATTCACACAAAACTTTAATGGTATGAGCTATACAAAGTTGAGTATGATCTTTAATGAGCTGGTATGAGCTATAGAAAGTGTATTTATTTCATCTCAATATGAATTCTAAAATCCACAAAGATAGCTCGCTAACCATTGAACATATGTTTCCGATGATAATTTGTCGTGTACAACTTGTAATCTTTTGATTGTTAAGAATTTTTCTTACTTATATTTCAATTTTTGCTTACTCCTATTCAAGTTTGTCTCAATTTTCCTACATTTAGTGAATATGCTTTCAATAAATCTAAGCGTCCTGGCGGTCCTGGCATTGTTTTTTATACGTCACTATATCAACATCCACAAAACGTTCGTGTGTTTTAAACTTAGGTCGCAGTGATGACTGCCGATTGTTCGAGGTCGGTTTTCACGTTTTACAGACTGCAGTCTCCAATCTCCAGTACGCTGATACATTATCCTTTTAAGCTAAGTTTTGATCTTCACGAGGACTTCTAAGTTTTTAAATTAATTGGTCGTTCAATCCTAGGATTGGTTGACTACAGCCCTCCACCTTTTTCCCTCTAATGCTAGTTACTTTACCTGATGGTATCTCTTCCTATGTACTTTTCTCTTTAATAGGTCCATGCACCTAATCCTTAGTCTTCCTTTGGGGGCTTTCCCCTCTGTTTTGCCTTCAATTATCTTCTTCACAAATCCATAGTGTCTCAGGGTGTGTCCTATCCATCTTGTTCTTCTTTTCTGTATGGTGTTTCATATGGTCCTTTCATCTTCTACTTTTCTGAACTCTTAATCATTTCTTATTTATTCCGTCCGTTTTATCTTCGGCTTCCTACTCCATCACCAGATTTCGAAGGCTTCTATTCTTTTATGGTCAGCTTTTCCAATGGTCCATGCTTCCGATCCGTAGAGTACTACACTCAACACGAATATTTTAACATACTGTTTCCTGGTTTGTAGTCCAATATTCTTTGAGCTCAGCAGTTGTCCTTTTCCCATGAACGCCTTCTTAGCTTGGACCATTCTCCTTTTGATGTCCGTAGTACTTCTTCCGCCCCACGTGATGGTGCTACCGAAATAGGTGAAGGAATACTCTTGCTCTAATTTCTGTCCTCTCAGGGTGACTTCTACATTCAGCTTCTCTCTTCCGCGTACTAGGATTTTGGTCTTCGTCTTACTTATGTTCATCTGCACCTAAGTCATACCCTGCAAGCCACCACGAGGGTGTGTGGCAGGGGGTGAAGATCACCAAACATGCACTATTGCCATGCAAGTAGGATATTTAAGATTAATTGGAGATATGCTAGATAATAGGGTCCAATGATGCTAGATGGTTAGTATCTACATAATAAGAAAGGGATTATTGGTTGTTATTACATGCATCATGCAGTACAGGCTACTTTAACTATATTTCACCTACCTATCCCTTTGCTACTCTTCCTATTGTTCTCTCTTATGGTACGCGGGAAAAATAACATTTTAAATCCATCGGTACGAGAATCTATCTCTCTAATCTCGTTAATCTGATCAAACCTAGCATTATATGCAGGGGTTCTCAATATATATCTAATGTCATCTGTGAATAAATCGGTTTCCAATTTACTTAAAAGGTTTAACCTAAATTTAAACCCTAGTTCTTCTATTAAACTCGTAACACTTATACAATTATCATACCGGCCTTTAACAAATCCATCGGATCTATTTTGCACGCGCTCTAATTCTTTTATCAAACCTTCCTCGTACGGATCCCACATACTAGCGACATGTTCATGTTGTAATCCTGGATAACTTGGTCCATAAAGTAAGTATTTTCATAAGGTTCTTTATTTGGGAGTCCCTATTGGGGTTATGGAAGCGCAAATAATTACGTTTGGATTTCTTACTTTAGCGGCAATTATTTATATACCACGACAAGACCTTCACCTCAGTTAAAGGTCATTTTAGCACTGTGAACATTACCCCACATGTCATTGTTCACTAATTTCAACAGGAAAGAAGGGATTGCACAGCAGTATTTTGAAGAGGGTGGAAGTTCCAGTGGTGGCTCATGACGGATGCCAGGCCAAACTCCGAAAAACTAGGCTTGGTAGATATTTCAAATTGCACGAGGCCTTCCTGTGCGCCGGTGGAGAAAAGGGAATTGATACATGCAAGGTAAGCAATTCCTGCTTTTTCCTGTGGCTGTCCTGTCATAGCTCTACAAGTAACTCGTGGCTAGTAATCGATATCTTCCTTCTGCACTGGTGGGACAGAAATATTTGGAGTTTATTGACCTCCTAACCTAGAAGTGATAGTGTATTGCTCTCCTTGTAGCTTCCAAATTTGATTACCCATATGCAGATCACATTTCATAATTATTAATGGCAACCAGAGCCAATGGTGGCAGGCTTTGAGAGAGGTATTACTTTTAACAGTGAGTTAAGTTACTGATAATTTAATGTATGATGCAAGGTTAAGTGGTATGACTTACTTTAGATCAACATATTTGAACCCTCGAGTTACGGCAACGAAGCATGTGTCAGTTCTCCAGTATCCATTACAGGCTCAGTTTTGTCGGAGTTATTTAAATACCGACGAATGATTTTTGCTCTATAGTTCAATAGTATTTTTACGTTTAGTATCACGACCATAGAGGAATGGATGGGAAAAATTCGAATGTCTTCAGTGGAGGTCAACGTTCGAAAAAGATTCACTTTGCTGCGTTGTAAACGGAGTGTGGTACAGTTGCGTCAGTCATTGAAGTTTCACTCCAGGAATTAAAGGATGCTGCAGTTGTTATTGCATTTATATCAATGACAGTGATATATTGTATAAATCTATCTTCCCGCAAACCCTGTTTTATAATTCATGAAACTACTTCTTCGAAAGTTAAGGTTGTCCGAGCGAAATAGTTCCCTAGTCATAATAGAGACCCTATTCCATGTATACGTTTTAATTTTATCAGCTGTAGGACTCATCAATTAAGTATCGCATTATTAATGAGGCAAAAACGTATTTTATATGACAGAAATTGTAAGTAATTAAATGAAAATATTTAAATAAGCCTTTAACTTGACTCATTTTTTTCACGCTGTGCGTTTGAAACTCCTTCAAAACGGAAGGTTTTTTGTGGCACCCAAGAACCTACTGCGGTGAAAATATGATTAATTTTCAAAAATATTTGAGAAAACATACAAACCACAAGATATTAGTTTTATTACGGCATCTAAGAGTTAGGAATTCCTCATGTTTTAAATGTCTCTGTGGAGTGTATACACTTACCTTTTCCCATGTAAAAGGGCTGGTATTTTTTGGCAAAAATCTCCGAAATTAATGTCATAAGGGGTTGAATTTTTGGTGTCATTAGAAGGCCGAGATATATTTCTTTAAAATGAGACCAAATTCATTGATTTCTAAGCAAAATGATATTTAGCTCAAACTACCTTAAGCTCAGAGGGATCCGTGTTTGAAAAACGTAAGCTTTTTATGAATGGTTACGCAGGTTTTAGAACCAGGAAGTTCGGGCGAAGATACAAATTATCGAGAGTTCTAATTCTGACAGACCGTGTTATTTGGAATAAGTTCTCTCATTGTGAACAAATGATGTTTTGAAGATTCGCCGCCAATGAAAACGGCATGTTCCGCTTTTTATCATGTTTTAAACCCTGGCTAAGGTGAAATGCATTTCTATTTTCATATTCCCTCGTTTATCCATGAACATATGCCCGACATAATTCTCTGCAAGAGGAATGAAGCCTATAATATTTTATTGCATCAGTTAAAAATAACTTTGACTTGCATAAGTTGGGACCTTGATTTTCTTAAAGCTTCCTTTTCCGCTGTTCCCTCGGCATGGGGAGCAATTATGATGTTTAGTTCCTATATTTTGGTAGCGTAAACAATGAAAAAAATATTCCATGGGAAATGAAATATATAATCCAAATGTGTGCGTCAACTGCAGACACTAATTATTCCTATTTGGAAGTGAATAGAATTCGGAAACGTCAAGTGGTTGAAAACGGCAACTCGGGGGCTTGAAGACATCGCACAGTAACGTCAATCTTATATGCAGTTTTTTTACGCGAAAGATAAAAAATTATACGTTCTCATTGCAAACAAAATTTAAACTATATTTTCGTCCACTTATTTTAAAAAACAACTCGAACTTCATGTGGACATAAGTCTTATTCCAGGCTTGTGATTACCATTAGGTGTCATCCCATAGGTTATTAACGACAAAGTGTTTCCTCTCTGCCGAGTGGGATTGATTTTTACGAAGAAATATTATACGACATTGAATTCCGGTAGAATATATTTGCTGCCTATTTAAGAATGCATACCTTCTTCAAATACAACTGAAACTGAAAAGAGTTAAGGAAACCAGATCCCCGTGGAGGTATATCCAAACGAGACGAGACAAACTCGTAGGGCACATTCTAAGACACGACAACATCGTTAAAACAATAGCAGAAGGATCTATAGAGGGAAGGAATCGCCGGGGACGACCAAGGATGTCATTCATGGAGCAAATTGTGAATGATATGGGTTGCACCACATACACATAAATTAAGAGAAAGGCAGACAGAAGAGAGGAATGGCATACTGCTGCAAACCAACCCCAGGGTTGAATACTGAAGAAGACCTTTTTCAAATACAACTAGTTTTAGAAAATGATGCATGTTACCTGTTATGAACGTCCGCTTCATAGGCTTTATTCTGTGAGTGCTGCGAGCGGCGTCATTTAAATCTAACGCGAGATTCTTTTTTTTTGTTCATAGGGTGATGGTGGTAGTCCTCTGGTTTGCCCTCATCCGAACCATCCACAGCGCTACATTCACTCCGGCATCGTGGCTTGGGGCATCGGCTGCCATCGGCAGGAAATACCAGGTGTCTACGTGAATGTGGCCAAATTCAGGGATTGGATCGATAGGAAGATGAAGCAACACCACTTTTATACCTCATATTATACCCTCTGAGCACTTTGAATGTGTAAAACGCCTTCGTAAGAGGTGCATGTGCAGAATATGCAGTTAACAGTGTTAATTGTGCGCCTGTTTCACAATTGGTACAAATTTAAACTATATTCTTGAATATTATCACTTATTCGCATAGTTTTTTCATGTGAGAGATGCTGAGGTCTATGTCCATGTCTAAGTTTCCAGTAAGCAAGGTTTTACACAAGTTTGGAAGGATTCTGTTTACTTCCTAAGCTCCTTTTTTTCAGATTGAAGAAATTCTAAGCTCCCTTTTCAGGTGGAAGATATTTTATGGTCACTGAACCGACGGTGGGCGATTTCTCTCAGCATGTAATGATTAATTTTTCCTATGCCTTCAATCGTGAATACGATTAATTATTTTTTTTAAATTTGGATTTTATCTTTTGGATTGCGATTTATACTCAAATAATGTATTCAGTTTCAACCATTGACAAAAATATTTCTATGGCTCCGTTTTAATACTGTTTATAATTGGACTAAACATGAAATGTGGTGGTAATATTTTTCTATTCGAATTTACCGTTGCAAAAATGATACTCGCATGTTTTAATGTACCTGAAAATCATTTGACTAGGATATAGAGTATATCTAAGAATGTAATTTTGCCATTTTCATGATTTCCAATTGGGTGCTGGTGAATAAAGATTTCCGCATCCGTCAAAACTAATTTGATTATTTTTTTCATGTTCTCTCCTTTATCGATTAAATTAAATTAGTAGTCGTATTATCAAAAGTGTTTTGTCCATTTTCTCCCAGAATTCTCACCAAGAAATACTATCGATGCACCTCTTATAACTTAACCCTTTTGAGTACCAACCGATTTTCTAGGCACTATGCTAAAATTGACGAGGCATTTTTGCTTTAAGCTTCATAAGTAATCCGCATTTAGGTGCCATCTGTGAACAATAGTGAAATACCAGCATCTAAGAGTGACATTGCTGGAGGAGCGCTATCGCGCTCCTGGCACTTCTCGCGAGAGACAGGAGGAGCGCGATAGCGCTCCCCGGCACTCTAAGGGTCAAACTCGGTCTTTTTTAATTTCACGTTTTTATATTATTTGGCAAAGCCTTTTCAGGCTGTTGCAAGGGGGTGGGTGTCTAACTGCGAGTCACCGGGGCCGCTAACAAAGTCTCGTCTAAGTTCCGCAGTCTTTACCACTACGATAAATTTTTTCAAACTTCAATGGGAAAGTTTTTGACTTACACAAATTTGAACACCCCAACAAATGTTTTAGCCACACCAATGAAATATTGTGGCCGAAATAGGAATAGGATGAAACGTTGAATCTATGTGCTACAAATGGGCATCTTTGATTGGAGATTGGAATGTATTCTTAGAGAAGAGGGAGCGATTGTATGATTGTATACTACCAACAGCAAAACAAAGGTGTTGTTGGATAGCTCAGCAACGTCTGGCGTATACCTCCCACCTAACAATGAACGCGACCACTAGGAGGAGGTTGTCTCAGCCTAGAATACGGTCCACGAAGGGTGTCAACAATTTCTACACTATTTACAACAAGGTGAACTAGAAAAATGTGCCCAAAATGAAAACTCTCGGTTACCCGCACTGTCCTCAGCCAGGATAGATTGGGAATTTGAATTAACTGTTAATTCAAAGAGGACAGTACGGGTAACTGAGAGTTTTCATTTTCGCTACATTTTTCTAGTTCTCCTTGTTGTAAATAGTGCAGAAATTATGTATGATTTTACTCTTTCCCGGCGAATAAAATTTGTGTAAATTTCTCGGGCTCGCCATTGGGTAAGATATTCATAGGCAGCCTACGTTTCGGGTTCCGACTCGTTACCCATTCTCAAGGCTGCCTATGAATATCTTACCCGGTGGCGAGCCCGAGAAATTCACACAAGTGTAGAAATTGCTGATACTCTTCGTGGACCGTATTCTAGGCTGAGACAACCTCCTTCGAGTGGTCGCGCGCAGTGATAGGTGGAAGGTATACTCCAGCCGTTGCTGAGCTATCCTACAACACCTTTGTTTTGCTGTTGGTGGCATACAATCGCTCCCTCTTCTCTAAGAATTCATTCCAATCTCCAATAGAAGATGGCCATTTGTAGCACATGGATTCAACGTTTCATCATGGCTATCCCTATTTCGGCCACAATATTTCATTGGTGTGGCTAAAACATTTGGTGGGGTGTTCAGATTTGTGTAAGTCAAAAACTTTCCCATTGAAATTTGAAAAACTTCAGCGTAGTGGTAAAGACTGCGGAACTTAGACGAGACTTCGTCAGCGGCCGCGGTGACTCGGAGTTAGACACCCACCCCCTTGTAGAAGGTCGCACCTCGGATTTCCAACAGAAGTTGATCGACCAGGAGAATAAAAGGAAGCGGTTGAATGCGTTAGAACAATTAGATATACCCGCCTGTATGTGGTGTAGTGGGTATCATATCCATTACTCTTGGGTTGGCGGCACTTGTAGTATTAACAATGCCATGGCAACGAGGAGTTTGTTTAACACTAGAACGCCCAGACGAGTCATTTTGTCCCAAACGTGATTTCCAATTTATTTTTCATTGAATTTTTAAGAAGAGAAGACTTTATTTAAGTGACTTTTATTCATTTCGATGGCTGTAAATGAGCAAAAAGTTTCACCCTCCGGATATGGTCCATTCATTTGTTATTTTAGAACTTGCCTCGAACGTTCCATGCGGAATAGTTTGACCTAGGGGTCGGATTGCATGTTTTACCTTTACTAAAAGTTCTTTTTCCTTTGTTTTCTTTTTCTCGTACCACGACGAATATATTTTCTCAGCCATCCTTTCATACTCTCTTCACTTGGTGTCTTCCATTTGCAATTCCAACGGAGAAAAATATAGTAAGCAAGAAAAAACAGGAAAAAAATACTAATTCTATTAGTTGATGCCTCAATAAACCGTAATTATTAGTCCAAGTTTGAAACAACAGAGTTAAAAAATTGATGAAGGTGAAGAACTGAAGTGATAATTCATTTTAAAAAATATAAAAATTTTCAATTATTAGATCAAAGTGAGAAATTAATTAATTACATATTGTGATACAAAATGACCCCACATGGGCGTTGAATGATGTCAAAAAGTCTGGGCGTCCTAGTGTTAAAAGGGGGAGAACGCGAGGGGACAGTGTCGAGCCAGGAGGTAAAAGTCAGTGGTAGTGAAATTGAGTGGAAGGAAAAGTGTGTGTGACAGTGTTGAGTGAGTGAGTGGAATTTGGGACGGTGTAAAAGGAAGTGTGTATTACTGAATGTAAAAAATGGGGGAGAAAAACGAGTGTAGCATTATAAAGAAATAAAACGAGTAAAACAGAAGAGAAAAGAAGTAATGACCTTCGACCACTCATTTCCCATCCATTTTCCCCTCCCCGACCTCCCGCAACGTTTTCGAAAAAGAAATGGCCTTCCTTACCTCTCGTTCTTATCAGCCCCTTCCTCCAAGTGATGCCCGCAACGCTACCCTCATCTCTCCCCCCCCCTTCTCACCTCCTCGGCAAACGCCTCTGTCGCTTGCCATCCCACTCTCCCTCCCCCTAACCCCTACACTAATACCTCCGGACATGTGTATAGGGTGAGTCATATTTTTCGGAAGTCTGAAAAGTGAAAAGTTCCATCCGCCAAGACATTCGATTTAGGGTAGTTTGAGCGAAATATCATTTTACTTGAGGCCGCTTTACACGGTACATTTGATTGTACAAACAAATTTATCATAGAATGTACAAGAAACTGAATGGAATTAGAACAGGTTATATTTTCCGTTAAGTCATTCAGACAATCATACAACTTGCCGCTTTATACGGTACAATTTCCTTCATGAAAGAATTTGTACATTCGTTTGTACAATAAAATGTACCGTGTAAAGCGGCCTTTAGAAATCAATGAATTTGGTCTCATTTTAAGGAAAATCATCTCACCCTTCCAATGACACCAAAAATTCAACCCCTTACCGCATTACTTTCGGAGATATTTGCCAAAAAATACCAGCCCCTTAACATGGGATATGGTACGTGTATGCACTCCTGAGAAACATTATTTACAAATTGAGGTATTTCTAACACTTTGATGTCGTAAAAAAACTAACAGCGTGTAGTTTGTGTGTTTTTTCAACAATACCTGAAAATTAATCATATTGTCACCGCCGTAGGTTCTTGGGTATCATAAAAAAACTTCCGTTTTGATGGAGTTTCAAACGCACCGCGCGGAAAAAATGAGACAAGTTCAAGACTAATTTAGATATTTTCATTTCATTTCTTACAATTTCTGTCGTATAAAACTATATTATTGCATAATTAATAATTCAATATTTAATTGATGTGTACTACAGCTGGAGAAATTAAAACGTATAATTGGAATATGGTCTCAATTATGACTAGGGAACTATCCAGCTCGGACTATCTTAATAAGAAAACACGTGAAATTCCGGTCGTTGTGCGATGCTATTAACCAATGCAGCATGCGGTCTAAAATACTCCACTAGATAAATTGAATATTCCAAAATTGCTCCCTTCAGAGTCAAAATGCGATTTCACGGCCCCACCTGAGAAAATTTCCTTGGTTTTATCTATGTTTAGCCTTAGAAAAGCCTTCAAATACCAAGGCGAACACGAGCGCGAAGTACTCAATGCATGGAGGGTACAGCAGCGATGCTCACCGTCAGGCGATCGGAAGGGTTGGCGCGGGGAACGGGATGCGTGAGCCATTTGAGGCGTGGGCAGGCGAACTGATCGCTCGCGGCATGGCGGTTGGTTCGCGCGGTTCGTGAGCGGGCAGGGAATATCAATGGGGCGACATGGCCGCAAGGCTCTGAGGGTGCCACTATTCGTTGAGCACATTTGTTTACAACATTCATTTGTCGATATAATGAGCTTCAACGTTCTTGAATCACAATTAGAAGGTGTGGAATACACGCAGTTGGACATAACTGAAGAATAACATTGAAACATCGCAATATTGCCTTTAATGACAGTATTTGGATCAACAATTAAAGTCAATTTTGAATTCGCGGGTGCCAACACCGCTAATTGAGTCTCCTTCGAATAAAAAGTTTCATTTGTTTGCCCTAGAGAAACTCGAAAGCGATTTGGCCGATATGTCGTCCCTTTGAGAATACTTCACGAGCAGTTTTGGACTTTATTTTGGCGTTAGTGGTCGATGTGAACTTGTCAGCTACAAATGGTATCGGAAACAACGAAGAAGTTCATTGCGAGGGAGCATGAAGTTTATTATAACACGGAGTACGATGAATACAAAAATTTCTGACTCGCGCAGAATTGGGATGGAATGCTTCCAAGATATATAAGCCAACTAACTAATACATATATTTATATTTCCCTGGGATTGATGTGATTCTTACATTCCGCGAAAAACGCACATGAATTCGACATTTCCGCAAATAAAGTCCCACTATCTCGCGAATATGGATAATATGGATTACATTTTACACGCGACGCCAACCCTCAATGAGGGAGAGGTGAATGTCGGTGAGTTGACCCAAATATAAAAACGGGCTCATTTATTACCAAAGTGAGTGATTCTGCCATTGGGTTGAATGGGAAGTCTGTTTAGCTTGAGACCTGAAGCCTTTTTCTGAGCATTATCCTTGTATTTGCGCTGTGATATTGCATATACCTACTAGTATTAGTTATTCATGTTTCGTATACATTGTGTTTTCACCAGAAGAAAACTATTGTAATGATATCATGACGTACAAGTATAATGATTAACATTGCATGTTCAGCCCCTCGAAACAAATCCCATCGTACTCATTGCATCTCGTATCTGTGGCATGGTTAAATCTAATCCTTCGAAAATTGAGAATGATAAACATGTGCGTACGATAAAATTGATGCAATACTCTACAATTCATTTAACAGCGCTGTTTCCTTGTACTTAAGGTAAATATTAACCCTCAAACGGCACGGTGGGGGTCGGATCCGACCCGAGCATTTGATTTTCCGCTCCGCTGTTCCCGCCTCTCTTCGTAAGAGGATGAGTTGGCTGGTAATACAAAGTCTTCTCTTAACTAGAAACAGGTGCGTCTTCATAATTTTCGGTCAGTAAATTTTATCATGCAATAAAAGTGCTTACTGCGCACTTATTTCTATCATAAACCTCATCAAAAAGAGTTCGGCTCGGATCCGACCCGACCGTACCTTCTATTTCGTCTCTCACCACTTTACTGTAAGAGGGTTAATTTTTTGAAATGCAAACTTTGGGTCGGGATCGGAGTTGAAGAGAATCGGGTTGGTCTGGTGGCTAGAGTAATGGCTAACCATACGGACGGCCAGGGTTCAAATCCCTGCAGAGGTGGATGTTTTTCAGAGGAAACCCGATCTCTACTGGAGTGTCATGTGGAGGGTACCTCAAGTACAGTACTCCGTCTGTCGGATGAGACGTTATGCCGTGGTCGTCTTGGCGCCTTTCGTTAAGAGCAGAGTTAAGAGCCGACGCCGGGTTTCTATCCACTCTTCTTCCCTTACCAAACTCCTTCGGTGCAAATGACCTTAGCAGTCAGTCGCCTCCCCAAAACGCCAATCGGAGTTGAAACCAGTGCATCAACTTGTCCGAGTGATATCGATGTATTCCATACTATGAAACGTCTTCATTCTCTTTAAGGGAAGTTAATTTGGCGGAGAATTATGTTGTTTAGTCATACCACGAGTAATTAGATAAAATTTTATATTTTGATATTGCTTGATTCGCTTGTTAGTCTCCTGCGAGTCTTCAAGCGTACGTTTACGATATGGCTAAATATAGATACTATGATATGACCGAACAAAACGACTCTCCGGCATCTCTCGTCCACCAAGATTGACTTAATTAATGAAAATGTAACACACTGCGATCAAACATTTCTCCTCCATATTTTACCCACAATAAAACCCGATCTTCATCTTTCATTTGGTCCCTTAAGAGATGGTCGTTGAGATGGGATTGTAGACATTGTTTTCGCCTCGAATTTGTGGTATACTTTTCCGAGAAGGGCGTGGCAAGTTATCATAAGAGCAAATGGCAATAACTGTTTTAAAAAACTGACAAAAGCTTTCATAAGGCTTATTTATAAGGACAAAATATATAGAAGTATGAAAGAACTAACACTTTATTCGCTTATATAATACATATTCTCGCTTCACTTGGTGGAACAACATTGCGAAGATATTAAATTAATACACTTTGTAATATTCCACAACGGTTTTTATTACTCCGACCTTGGTTTCAACTCAAGTTAAGTCCTTTCGACTCAAGTTAAGACCTTGATAATGACTTGAGTCGAAACCTAGGTCGGAGTAATAAAAATTGTGGATACTGGATTATTACAAAGTGAATTCATTTAAAATATTCACTTTATTCGCTGTTGTAAATTATTTAAGACATATTTCGATTAAAAACATGGATGCAGAAAATTTAAGGAGACAAATAATCTTCAATAAATCATGCAGTTATATATATTGGGAGAAGTTGACGAGAAATAAGTGTATGGACAAAATGTCAATATATTATCATCGGGAACCGAGACCCTTCGCCTTGATAAACTGCCCTCTCACTTTTATTCCTAAATATATCTACATCTGCGTCGTACCCTGCAAGCCACCCAAAGGGTGTGTGGCAGGGGGTGCTTCCACACCAGGCATGCATGAATGATACGATAGAACACCGAACTACATTTAGACGGCTGTGGCTTTCACGCGAAAATATTTGCGATAGCGGTTTTTAAATGCCTCCATTCCCCTTTACACCCTCTCCACATCTCATCTTCTAGCAACTTCATATTTTTTTCCTCAGATCCCATGTTTCTGCGCAATACAAGGCTGTATTCCACGTTAGTCTCCCACTCAATTTTCTTCACAATCCGACCTTTGGTCATAAATTCTCTTCTATCAGTGAATGCGTTCTTTGCTGTCCCTAATTTTTTCTGCCAATTAAAAATCTATACTGCTATGCAGATTTCCACCTTTTGACTAGGTACCCGAAGAATTACGTAGTTCTCATTGATCCAGTTAAGCACTCCTATTTTTATGGTGAACCTCGCCTTCATTGTCCCAGAGCACCTGATTACTTTAGTTTTCATAAGATTATTCTTCATTCAGTATTTGCCGCAAAGATTGTAATTCTGTAGATCTTTGACAACGTTACGCCAAGTCGTCAGCAAGTATAATCGCCTTGATAAACTGCCCTCTCACTTTTATTCCTAAATACATCTACATCTACGTCATACCCTGCAAGCCACCCAAAGGGTGTGTGGCAGGGGGTTCTTCCACACCAGGCATGCATGAATGATACGGTAGAACACAGAACTACATTGAAACCAGCGTACCACACATGCAACGCCCCAATTAACTATCTACTAACCAAGAAAATTTCTATCGTCAATCCCTCCAACATTCAAGGGATACAAAGACTACTACTGCATATTCAAAACACCATGCATAAATAAGAACATCAATATTTACATCATGCATAAATAAAAACGTGGAGAATATAAAGAGAAAAATCTACTGTGTGCCTATTGTCACAATTCTAACTATTCATGACGACGATCACAGCTGTTGTGGTCCCGAATGGTACACGGAAAAAATGACATTTTATACCTATCGGTTCTACAATCTAGCTCTCTAATTTTATTGACGCGATCTAATCTGCCGTAAATACAGATCTTCCCTTGTGTCTTCTGTTAATTGCTTGGGATAAATTGAGAAAAACTGAGGCGACAGTGGGCAAACTTGTCTTATCCAGCGACCTACAACCGTCCACCTATTGTCAGCCGCCTCCACGATTTCAACTCTCACGAAGGAGTCAAGTCAAGTCGAAATACGTTTATTCCACGCAAAACAATAAAATTTAAAAAAAACAACTGTGTGCATCCCATTACAGGCTGGCGCCTCGTCAGCGTATAATACATTCAATGGAATTTAATGTCACTGGTACGGGAAAATATTGGTCCGGTATTTGGCCAAGTGCGGTGGAAAACCCGTAAAACCACCGTCAGGCCATCAAACTTAACAAAAACAAGCAGGACTAAACAGACAAACACAAAAGAATGAATATTTAACCTGAACACTTAGGCACACATATGCATTGCGAGGTCTCACACCACTGCCCGCCGGAATCGCGGTCACGAGGATAACGCCAACGATTACTAAGCAGTTGACTAGGGTAGGATAGATGCGTCAGGTGGGAGGGCGCGAATGATTTTTACTAGGAAGCAGTCGTTAAAGGGGAGATTATGAAGATTGGCGTGCTCCGCTACAGGCAGCTTCAAATGTTGTGTCACGCTGCTCCTGTGGTTCGTAAATTGAGAGATGTGCTTGTGAACCTGACACATCTATGATGGAGCTCCGCCATTGGCAACAATCATATATTTCAATCCTAAAATCTAATTGTACTCCCGGGCTTAACCTCCGCTGGCTTTCTCCGTATCCCCTCCTCTTACTCCTCCCTCCCTCACTCCCTTCCAACCAATCACATTCCTCAAAAACCAACCACGCACCTAGTCAAACCCTCTACCCTCAACTCCAGTGTGACACTCCTCAGTTGTGATTCTCTCCCGCTGAGGAAAGGTTCTCACCCGAAAACTTCCGAGAGCAGTGGACACCGGTGTCGCCATGGATCGCCTTTCTGTGAGTGTCCACTGATATACCTATCTATCCCTCCCCAACCTCAACGCCTTGTTGCTAGCTTATATTTCTAACTTTTTTTTTACTTTTCTTAAATACATTTATATGCAATTTCTTACTTCTTCTTATTCACAACTCAACTCGCAACTCTTTCCTTACCGTTTTGAACACTCTTTCTTTTTTCTATTTACAACCTTATTTTCTGTGTCACAATGGAGACGACTAATCAACTGAGATATCACCTCGGTAAAATGACATCCCTTGCATGCCATATTGAGTTTCTTAACTTATATCTTGGCCTGGGTACCCCCCCTAATGGCCTCACGCTTCAATTACCACTCTCTGGTCTGAACCATGATTGCCGCCATTCGCTTGAAATACGCCAATATAACTTCTCCATGTCATTTACCCGTGCGGTCCTTACTCAGTACCGTACGTTGGCAAAATTTCACTCTTGCAAAGTTAACCAGCTAAAGCAAGCTATTCACTTGAGAGGAATTGATACAAAGAGTTATTTTCCTCGTGCAACATTACAAAAACGTACGCACCGGGCAGCTCTCAATAAGAAACTCTGAAATTTGTGCGTCCAGCATTTAAGGTTAAGTCTCCCAGTCTCTCCCACGTAGACTTCACCACATTCACATGGGATTTTATATACCCCCGGAGTTTCAAGTACAACGGTGGATACTATGAAATGGCAGATGGAGTTGCGATGGGATCCCCTCTGTCACCAGCCATTGCCAACTTTTATATGCAGGACTTTGAGGAAAAAGCCCTTTCAACAGCTCCGTTACGTCCGAAGTGTTTCCTCAGATACGTGGATGACACGTTTATTATATGGCCTCATGGACCGGACGCTCTTAAAATATTTTTAGACCATATGAACAACCAACATCCCAACATACAGTTCACTATGGAGATGGAGAAAAATAATAGAATCGCATTCCTCGACGTCCTTATCACCCGAAAAGAAAATGGCAAACTGGGGCATAGCGTTTATCGGAAGGCGACTGTTTCGCGCTGAGGAAGGCAAAACTAAGAAGAAATAAAAGCCGGATTCAAAATATATATATATATAGTGGACTGTAAGTACATGTACGCGTTACAAAAAGGGACTGAGCCCCAATCACTTCCACAATGTGCCCAGCAACCGCTGACTGACAAAAGACAAAAAAAACAAAACAATAATGAAAAGGCAGTGAGCGCAATTTAAATGTCTTGGCGCCAACATACCGGCCCCCTTGGAACGTCTGGTTCCAAAATAAGTTATGTTGTCACAGGTAAAGGACATAGCTTAACAATAGGCCTTTTAACAGAGCCATTGGATGTCCTTAATTGAGCAACTCGAACCCGTCCATCAGGTCCCTTAAACACTTCAGTTATAGTCCCTAAATTCCATTTTAATGGTGGTAGATGATCATCCTTCAAAAGTACCACCATCCCAGGTTGATAATCTGGATAGGTTTGCCGCCAGCGACGACGCTGTTGCAGGTCCTGTAAATAATCCTTGGTCCAACGGTTCCAAAATTGCTGCAGCCGTTGTTGTTGCTGCTGCCACCTGGAAAGATTACTAACCCTTTCGTCAGAGTAGTCAGGAGATGGTAATTGGGTCAAGGGTTCACCGATGAGAAAATGTGCAGGTGATAAATAACTAACATCATCAGGTTGGTTGGATAGGTAGGAGATTGGTCGGGAATTCATACATGCCTCAATTTGTGCTAATAATGTGGCTAATTCTTCATATGTAACAACGTGTTCTCCTAACACTCTTCTTAAATGGTATTTCATTGATTTCACGGCAGCTTCCCATATCCCACCAAAGTGTGGTGCATAAGGAGGGATAAAACTCCATTCACAGCGGTTTCCAGCTAAAAACCCTTGTATCTTCTCAGAAAAATTATTTGATTGAAGTAACTGGTACAACTCCTTAATATGTCGTGCAGCACCTCGAAAATTAGTTGCATTATCAGACATGATGTGAGAAGGTATGCCACGACGTCCAATGAATCTTCTTAAGGCTGCAAGGAAGGATTCCGTGGTTAAACTGGTGACGGCTTCTAAATGTACTGCCTTGGTTGATAAACATACAAATATTGCAATATATCCCTTAATAATTGTCCTGCTTCGTGAACTACCAAGCCTTAAAAGGATTGGACCAGCATAATCGATACCTGTGCCCTTAAATGGTCTTCCAGGTTGCACTCTCAAAGAAGGTAACTCTCCCATTAATTGTTTTGATGCTTGGACCTTCAGTCGGTGGCAGCGAAGACATTCATGCACTACTTTCCGTGCTAAACTTCTAACAGCTGGAATCCAAAATCTCTGACGGATGGAGGCTATTAATAGCTGTGGGCCAGCATGTAACAATCTTAAGTGCTCGGCCTTCAAGAGTAATTTAGTAAAATGATGTTCTACTGGTAATATGAATTGATGAGTTGCATCATAACATAAAAGAGACTGTTGCAATCTTCCACCCACTCGCAATAGTCCATCCTTATCCAAAAAGGGTACTAGACTCATTAATTTGCTCTTGTGAGATATTTCCCTTGTACTCACTAAGTCATTGATTTCCTTATAGTAGTGAATGTGCTGGACCATTTTAACACATGACAGTAATGCAGCATCCAGTTCCCTTGCAGTAAGACATGATGTTTGACGACTGGACTTAGGCATCCTGGAATTATCAATAAATCTTTTGCAGTATGCGATAACTCGAACAAGTTTATGTAATTTGGAGAATCGCTGAATCCAGTCTTGAGGAGCAGGATCAGCACAAGAATGCAAAACTTTCACCTCAGGAATTATCTGATTGGGTAATTCCAAAGTTAATGTTGGCCAGAATGATTCCGCTAGATTAAGCCATTCTGGACCATTCCACCATAATCTAGAAATTGTAAGAGAATCAGCAGTCATTCCACGTGAAATAAGATCTGCTGGATTGCACACTGAAGGGACATGTCTCCAATGAGCGTTAGATGTGATATCTTGAATAATGGATACTCGGTTGCCAACAAAGGTTTTCCATCTTGATGAGCTTCCTGCCAACCATGTTAACACCAATGTGGAGTCACTCCACAAATAAACCTTATGTACACGTAGATTCAGAGCTACTCTAGCCTTATCATATAGCCTTGCTAGGAGTAAAGCTCCACATAATTCAAGACGAGGCAGTGATACTGTTTTCACAGGAGAAACCTTAGATTTAGAACACAAAAGTTTAGACACATAATTACCCTGACAATCAATTGACCGAAGATACAGACATGCACCATAAGCCCTTTGGCTACTATCACAAAATCCATGAATTTCCAGGTTGGGCTGAACATCAAACTTAATTTTAGATGTGTCTTTGTGGTGTAAGGTTGTATCATGATCACATACAGCCTTACGATCAATTGTTATCTTAGTAAGTATTGGAATTTGTTCAAAGAGCCTTGTCCAAGTACTCGACAGAGAAGGTGTAAGTTCCGCATCCCAATCAATTCCTTCTTGCCACAGTGTCTGCAGAAATATTTTGTATGAAACAACTGCAGGACTGATCAATCCAAGTGGATCAAAAATGGTTGCTATGATAGACATCACCTTTCTTTTTGTTGCACCTGTTACAACAAGATTATGATTAGGTAAGGCTAAGTTACTTTTTATTTGAAACTGATCGCTGGCTGGATCCCAGTGTAATCCTAATGCAGTAACAACTCCATGTCCAAGGGATGACTGAAGTTTTGTTTCTTGTAAATGCAAAGGGATGTTTGCCAACAATTCAGGAGAATTTGTAGACCATTTCCTTAATGAAAACCCAGCAGTACTTAATACTGAGGTCAATTCCTTGTAGAATTCCAGTGCTTCTTGAAGGGTAGATGCACCACTAAGAAGATCATCCACGTAAAAGTCTTCATGTATAATCCTTGAAATGCTAGGATGGTTCTCTTCATTTTCTTGAGCAAGTTGTTCCAAGCACCTTGTGGCTAAAAATGGAGCAGAAGCAGTACCATAGGTCACAGTAGTGAGATGATATTCTTCAACTTCGTCTTGTGGTGACTTTCGCCATAAAATCCGTTGTAGCTTGCGATCATCAGGATGAACTAATATTTGTCGGTACATCTTCTCTATGTCAGCTACCATAGCTATCTGATGAGTGCGAAATCTGAGAATGATGCAGTATAGATCTTGCTGAGTTGAGTGTCCCACCATTAATATGTCATTCAATGACAAACCTGAAGTAGTCTTGGTACTGGCATCAAAAACTACTCGCATGGATGTGGTTGAGCTGGAGGCCTTAAAAACAGGATGATGTGGAAGATAAAAACTTGATTCTTGAGATTGTTGAACTTGATGTTGCATGTGCCCTAGTTCTAAATATTCCCTCATGAATTCATGATATGACTTAAACAAATCCACATTCTTGTTCATTTTCCTTTCTATTTGTAGCAATCTACCCAATGCTGTGTGTCTTGATTTCCCAAGCACCATAGGATCCATTTTGGTTGGTAGTTTAACTACAAATCTTCCATCTTCCTGACGCCTGGTATGGTTGATGAAATGCCTTTCACATTCCCTTTCTTCAGATGTTAAGGTAGGCGTTTGGATTGATTCAATGTTCCAGAATTCCTGGATAAGGTCTTCCAATGATACTTGAAGGCAATGTGATGCAATTTGTTGAGGTTGAAATGAAGTGTCATTATTGTTACTAGGAATGACACCTGCCAGGATCCATCCAAAGAGGGTTTCTTGAAGAATTGGAAATTCACCTGGTCTCTTCATTTTGTTTGGCCCTAGCACTTCATAAAAGATTTGAGCACCTAACAATAGGTCAATTGCGTTTGGTTGGTTGAAGTATTCATCAGCCAAGACCACATTTTTTGGAATATTCCACTCGCTGATGTCCAGTCTTGTGGATGGAATTGGACCGGTAATTCGGGGAATTATTGCACACTCGATAGTGGTGTCATAATCACTAACGCGAGATCTTAGATTCAAATATAGTTTACTATTTGTTTCTGATCGTACCTTATCTATCCCCAAGATTGGAGTATGGTGTTTGACTTTGGGTAGTTGCAGTTTCTGAGCTAAATTTTCAGTGATGAAATTAATTTGAGATCCTGAATCAAGTAAGGCTCTGCATTGTACAAATTGCCCAAATCGATTCCTAACCTCTACTAAAGCAGTGGCTAACATGACTTGTGGGAAGGATTTCATTTTGAAGGCGCAATAGTTGCTTGAAGACTTCTGTAAAGGAACTGCAGGCGAGTTCCCAAGACTCACTTGTTGTGATGATTGAAGAGTTTGTGTCCCATCTTGTGAGGGCTTAGTTGTGGAATATCTACGATGCAATAGAGTATGATGTCTTCTGTTACACTCACGACACCTCTGTGTGGAGCATTTATGATCCTTTGAGTAAATATTCAAACAGTTGAAACATAAATTATGTTTCTTAACTAATGTTCTACGTTGTTGAACCTCCATTTGCAAAAACTCAGGGCATTTGTACAAATGATGATGCTCCTTACATAGTACACATTTTCCACCTATTGTTACATATGACTGATGGAATTTTGATTGTGGCTTCACACTGGAGCTAAATTTAGCTGTTGGCACTTCTGAAGTGGATCCGATACTTTCTAACGCCTTGCATTTCTTCTCTAAAAATTCTAAAACTAGCCTCAGTGTGGGTATTTCCTCCGCTTCGGAATGAAGTTCCCACTCCTTTCTCGTGTCACTGTCCAGGTGATCCAAAATCATTTGATTTAACAATATATCAAACAATGGCACAGTGATGTTTAAGGCATTTACTCCGTTTACATTCGCTTGGACATGATTGATTAGTGCTCTCAGCGAATCAATTCTATTCTTAGAGACGGTTGGCATTCTTAATAGATTTTTCAGATGTGTTGAAACAATCAGCTTTGTATTGTGGTACCTTCTTTTTATTAGGTCCCACGCTACATCAAAATTTTCGTTCGTCACCTGAAGATTTTGGATTAATTGATGAGGCTCTCCTTCTAAAGAAGACAATAAGTAATGGAACTTCTGCACGGCCGACAATTGTGAATTATTACAAATTAATGCTTCAAATGTATCCTTAAAATGTAGCCACTCTTCAAAATTTCCCTTAAATTTTGGTAATTCAATAGTTGGAAGTCTAATTTGAGGAGCATTATGAAGTCGAAAATCAGCTGAGTTAACTCGAGATGACTGACTCGCGTGATCCTCACTTTCTGGTTGAAGCAATTTAAGATAAATTGCTTGCACTGCATAATACTGTTCTTCAAATGCTGCCCTGTCCTCCGAGTGATCTTCCTCACTATCCTCAAGCTCTAATTCTTCTTGAACAGAGCAATAACCTTGATAAATCTCCGACAATCTTTCCTGTCTGACCCTCAGTTCAAGTACACTTTGAGAGCTTTCATTAAAATTAGTAGCGAAACTATGTAGTCTTGCAAGAGAAGCCTTGATGATACCTCTCTTTTTAATTAATGATTTCCTTGTCTTAGGATCCATCACAACTTATTAAGGCATGCATGAATAAGATTAAGTAAATAAAGAAAGGATAGGATTAACCTGAACTCTGACATCAAGGGCAGTAATTAGCAGCTGTCGCCATCCAGCACGTTGAGCAGGATGAGCACGTTGACCAGCATGAACACGTTGAGCAGGATTGCTGTACCCCATGAAGAAAACAATGTCATACGCAGCAACTCTCCGACATAACAAGTTAGCCCCAGGCAAAATGGAAGTTGATGTTCCCGTTCGAACTCGTCGTATCCCACGTTGAGATGACAGAAATTAAACGATGACGAAGTATGATTGAAAGTAAAACACAGGCATTAGCAATATAATCACAAATTGTAACGTTCAAATTCTATTCGGATCCGGCCCGAAGGACCAAATGTTTCGCGCTGAGGAAGGCAAAACTAAGAAGAAATAAAAGCCGGATTCAAAATATATATATATATAGTGGACTGTAAGTACATGTACGCGTTACAAAAAGGGACTGAGCCCCAATCACTTCCACAATGTGCCCAGCAACCGCTGACTGACAAAAGACAAAAAAAACAAAACAATAATGAAAAGGCAGTGAGCGCAATTTAAATGTCTTGGCGCCAACAGCGACGCATACAGATTTGTACCTGAATGGCCTTAGTCACCATCACCCCTCTCAACGCAGTGCTGTCCTCTCCACTCTCATACATCGTGCGAGATCAATATCTGACGCAGAGAGTCTTCCTGTGGAATTGGACCACCTTCGGAAAACCTTCCGGCAGAATGGATACGGAGAGCGGCAAATTTCGATGGCCTTCAAAAAGTCCCGTGAAAATTCACAAACATCGGATTTGGAGGTTGACCGGCCTAAACCTACATCCAGGGCCTTTCTGCCCTACGTATCTACCATATCAGGGAGAATTTCGAGGGTTCTGAAGAGGTACAATATCGAGAGCATCCATAGACCTATGGCCAATTTAAGAGACCGCCTTGTGAGGGCTAAGGACCCAGTTGGCCTCATGACTCCGGGGGTATATAAAATCCCATGTGAATGTGGTGAAGTCTACGTGGGAGAGACTGGGCGAACTATATCCACTCGTCTGAAGGAACACCGTAGGCATTTCCGGCTTGGTCAACCGGAAAAATCAGCAGTAGTTGAGCATAGCCTGAGTCGGGACCATAAGATCATTTGGGATGACACGACTGTTCTTTGGCGATCCGGCCAATTTTGGGATCGCTTAACCAAAGAGGCGATAGAGATAAGGTTGGAGAGGAAGAATTTCAACCGAGATACTGGTTACACGATCAGCAGCTCTTGGAATAGAATTCTGAGAAGAATTCAGAACGCCAGAGCTAAGTCCCCGCTGGTCAACGGTCCTCCAATACAACAATCGGGGCTCGACCAATCCCGCCCCGCCTAGCGCCAAATTAAACAATCTTTTTTAAACAAGCATCATTAGCCTTGAGAATGGGTGACGAGTCGGAACCCGAAACGTCGGCTGTCTATAAAAATCTTACCCGGTGGCGAGCCCGAGAAATTTACACTAAAGAAGAGCTAGGTTTGTAAAACGATGCCATGATAAGTTTACTAGTGTGTCTGGATTGTTAGAAGAATTGGAATGGGAATCGCTATCACAACGTATATTAAATTATAGGCTTAACCTCTTAGCTAAATTTAAAGTAAAATATATCTCTGACGACGTGAAAAATATACTATTAACTCCCTGGTACTACGGCAGATTAGATCGCGTCATTAATATTAGAGAGAGAGAGACTGTAGAACCGAAAGGTATAAAATGTCATTTTTTCCGCGTACCATTCGAGACCTTAACAGCTCTGATCGTCGTCGTGAATAGTGCAAATAGTGAGATTAGCTAGACAGTAGATCTCAATCTTTATATTCTCTACGTTCTTCTTTATGCATGATGTAAATATTGATGTTCTTATTTACGCATTCTATTTTGAATCTGTAGTAGTAGTATTTGTATCCTTTGCATGTTGGAACAATTGACGATAGAATATTTCTTGGTTAGTAGATTTTAATTGGCGCGTTGCAAGTGTGGTACGCTGGTTTCAATCTAATTTCGGTCGTCTGCCGTATCATTCATGCATGCCTGGTGTGGAAGCACCCCCTGTCACACACCCTTTGGGTGGCTTACAGGGTATGACGTAGAAGTAGAAGTAGATGAAGTTGGCCTTCACCTCCTAACTCTCCTTAAACAGAGATTTCAGTTCGAGAGACAAATTCTACTCCTATTTGGAGTCAAAGGAGGGCTATTAATCGAACGTTACAATGGACAGTGCTTCTATTAGGAGGTCTGCTCCTAATTGTTTGGCTGGGGTTGGAAGTACCAGACGAACATCTCGATGATTTATTGGAATAAATTTGCAGCAATTTCCATGATTTTATACCTTTGCAACGCTTGATTGATGGTAGAATGTGGTGGAATCATCTCAAGATACCATTTATAAGACTGCAACCAGGTTTCACAAGTGAAAATTACTGATATACGTATGCTAATGTTGTCGCTAGCGAACAGCAATAGACTTATATTATGTACGCTACCGATCATGAAGACATGGACAGCCCTGTGGTTTTTCAGCTTCCAGCAGTTCTCAGGGAGGAGAAACTTTTTTCTCTTTCAATATTATCGAGAATAATTAATAATGACTTGAATATAATGTGACCTCTACGCTGCGTACGAATGTTATCAAACGCTAATACTGCCCACAAGTTCAGGACATTTTGCTTTATTTTTGTAATCCAACCCTGACAGTGTTCTGTTCTAATCTTCACGTATTTGATTAATTGATGAATATATAATTGATTAGCATGATTTCCAATTAGGTAAATACGTCCTATCAATTGTTCCACGAAAGTGCTTACAAATTAGTCATTGAAGGTCAATGGCCTAAAGATGGTCATTCGTTTTAACGGTACACCTATGAGGCACGTTCTCACTTTTTCACCGATCAATTTCATTGCTAAATTTGTGGAATTGACCATTTATATTAACTTTGTGGTACCTGCCATTTCCAAGAAAAACTTTTGAAAGCAGAAAGGTTGTAGGCTGTAAATGACGGATTACCCCGCGACACACCAATTTATCTAGTTTCGAAACGAATACGTTTGTTTTTTTTTTATAATATTTATTGAATTCCTTGGTATGATTAATTTAAGAATCGTGCTAATGGTAAGGGTCATGAATAAAAAGAAGTCCCAGTCATCGATACAAAGATCTTAGTCAGTTAATTAATTTTTTCCAGAATCACTGATGAAATGCGTTATTGAGATTTGCTGTGCTAGCATCTATAAAAAGAAAAGCGGTCACTGTTAAAAAAAAACAAGAAGTCGCATCTCAATTATTTTTTTTCCTAAATAGGTAATCGTTTCATTGATATTTTTTTTACTAGGCATGAATTTTTTTAGAGTGATATACGTGCTTTTCAACATTTATGCTGAGGAAATGGTAAGGCAGGCATGGGAAGAACTTGAGGTTGGAGTGAAAGTGGGAGGGCATCTTATAAAATCGGTTAGATTCGCGGACGAGCAGGCATTGGTTAGCGGATCTTCTAAAAGACTACAAGCTTTGGTAGATGCTTTAGAAATGCAGTGAGGGATATTCGGAATGAAGATAAATCATAAGAAAACAAAAGTAATGAGATTCTCTAGGACGAAGAAAGCAAAGCTTGTGATTAAAGTTGGAGGACACAAACTAGAGCAAGTAGAATAGTTTAATTACTTAGGTAGCACACTAGAGGAAAATGGGCATAATAGTAAATACATACGGAAGAGATTAGCGCTAGCTAAGGACGCGTTTAGTAATAGAAGAGAGGTGATGACAGGGACACTGGGTAAGGATGTGAAGAAGAGGCTGGTGAAGAGTTTGATATGGAGCGTAGCGTTGTATGGGGCAGAAACGTGGACCCCGAGGAAGGAGGACGAGAATAGGCTGCAGGCATTTAAGATGTGGGTGTGGAGAAGAATGGAGAAGGTTGGATGGACGAAAAGGAAGACTAACGAGGAAGTGCTGGAGATGGTGGGTGAGGAAAAGAATCTTTTGAATACAATCCGGGAAAGGCAGGGTAGATGGCTGAAGGAGGTAATAAAGGGTAATGGGTTGCTGAAGAGTGTGATAGAGGGAAGGATGTTGGGCAAGAGGGGAAGGGGAAGAAAGAGAGTAGGTTTCATGGACGGGGTGAAGAGGGTAGATCTTATGCAGAGACGAAAAAGGATATTTTAGAGGGAGATAGGCCCCTGGATGTGTAAAAGACCGGGAGTGGATTCTCTGACATTCAACAAAACCTACCTTTACCGGTAGAATACATAATTTAAAAAAAATACGCTAAGCAGTTAAGAGTTACTTAAGCTATTTATCCCCGATTGTTCCGCTGATCAGAGATCTTAGATATACCTATCTAACAGTAACTTACTATCTAACATACTCCAATGTCAATCTATGCCCAAGCTGGGATTAGGCTACGCCCACAAGTGGCCTCCATTTTTCTCTATCTGCTGCCTCATCCACTCTTCCCCACAGCCGGTTCATATCCGACTCGACTCCGTCACAACATCTTAGCATCGTTCTTCCAAGAGGTCTTCTACCCTTCTGGCCTTTCTAGGCCCACACTTCCTTCAGTAGCGTACCCTGCTCACTTCGAATCGCGCGGTCAGCCCATCTAATTCTTCTCGTTCCTGTACTTTACACTTGTCAGGCCCCATTTAGAATATGACGCTAGTATATGGGATCCGTACGAGGAAGGTATGATAAAAGAATTAGAGCGCGTGCAAAGCTAGGATAGTTTAAGGCCGTTATGATAATTGTATAAGTGTTACGAGCTTAATAGAAGAACTATGATGGGAATTACTATCAGAACGCAGGTTAAAATTTAGGTTAAACCTTTTAAGTTAATTCGTAACCGAGTTGTTCACAGATGACGTTAGATATGTATTGAGAACCCCTGCGTATTATGCTAGGTTTGATCATGTTAACATTATTAGAGAGATAGATTGTCGTACCGATAGATTTAAAATGTCATTTTTCCCTCGTACTATAAGAGAGAACAATAGGCTGCGTAGCAAAGGGATAGGTAGGTGAAATATAGTTAGAGTAGTCTGTAGTGCATGGTGCATGTAATAACAACCAATAATCCCTTCCTTATTATGCAGATACTAACCATTTGGCTCCATGTTACCCTATTATCTTGCATATCTCCCTTAAATATCATACTTGCATGGCAATAGTGCATGTTTGGGGGATCTTCACCCCCTGCCACACACCCTCGTGGTGGCTCGCAGGGTATCACGTAGACGTAGATGTAGATGTAAATCCCACTATGCCTTGGTCCTTATTGAGATCTTCTTACTTCCTTGATGTTCTCTCTTCTACATATTCCGCTCTCTTTTGTGGGGACGAAGACTTTTATTAGGATTTTATTGTCAAAAATGAGAAGTTTTCTTTCTTCCTTAAACGTTCATTATCCATGCATCAGCGTCGTACAGAACCTTTGGGCGGATTATCAAATGTATATTCTTATTTTTGTCTTCAAAGCTATCGTCTTTGAAGTTAGTATCATGTTGCACGTTAGTATCATGTTGCATACTAACTTTTACTGGCTAGATTTACATTTTAGCTTTTACAGGTCATTCGTATTTTTTTTAAAATTTTATTACTCCGAGGTATTTGAATTGCTCTACTCTCTCCAATCTGTGCCCATCTGCACTAATTATAACTGTTTGCTGGTGTTCTTTTCTTGTAATGAGTATATATTGCGTCTTTTCATCATTTATTTTCAATTCCATGTGTCCCGTCTCGTGAAGGAAAAGTCTTTTTCTTCTTGGGACCTATTTCTTGAGTATAGAAGTAGTTCTCGAGTAGAAATGAATAGTTCTTCTTGGTACCTATTCTTTGTTTTCAGTCAGGAGAATGAAATCAGCCGAAAATACCAGTTTGTTAACTTTGGCTCCTATTCCTACTCCCTAGGTTGGTTTTTCGAATATTTTGTCAGGCAGCATCCAATGCTAAGTTAATAAACAAAGGCAAATAGCCCATCACCTTGCCTTACTCCTGTGATAACTGGAGATGCCTCTGACAATTATTTATCTATCCTGAGCACGCATTCTGAGTGTATTACTGACAGATTTAACAATTCTTACAATTTTCTTGGAATAGCGAACTTTTCCATGACATGACTAAAAAGAGAGAACAATTAGTATTTTCCACACTTAAAACTTTAATTCCCGACCCAGGTTTCGTCTGCCTTGCAATCATTTTCAACTTTTCTATCTTTTGCCACATTCGTATCCTTTTGGGAGTGTCATATACTTTTGAAAAAAACTATTAAAATTCCAAGAAATTCTTTCTTGTATTCCCGGAATTTTATTTAGCATTAAAAATTGATCAGTAGTTACATTGATCATTAGCCTTACTAAATTCAGCTTGCTGGTCCACTATTATGTTATACGTATGTTTTTTTCACCAAACTCTGAACAACTTTCCAGAGGGCTTTATATGTAGTGCTAAGCGAAGATACACATCTGTAGTTTTTACATCGTTCCTTATCGCCTTTCTTGTAGATGGGTAATATAATCGCTCACTGTCACTCTTTTGGTATCTTTCCTCCTCCCAAAATTTTGAAATAGTCTTATACAGTTCTTCACTTACTATTTTTCCTCCTGATATCAGCAATTCCGAAGGTATTCCGCCTCCCCCATGATTGTTATTCTTTAATGTCTTTACTTCATGTAAAAATCTTTTTAAAAATGCCAGGCCATCCTTGAAGATGTATTATTATAGTTCTAATCCTTAAATAGTATTCAGATGCCCTTTCATTCACAGCAATAATAATGTTAAATCGACTTGCCTTTGTTTTCATCTCATGTTTATTTTATTGGACAAATTTTTTAATTCAATCATTGTATTTTCTTTGAATAGACATCAGAAAGCAAACACAAGGATGGTTATTTCGTTTTAAACGTGTTTACAATTGAGTGAATATCTTGGTTATGTACTTACAATGCAGACTGTAGCATTGTTTCATTTGGCCACGACCCAGAGCAAAGTATACGATCGCTAAAATAGTGATGACTCTCGTAGGTCAAGTTGCAATCATCTTTGGATATAATTACTACGCTGGCAGCCATGAGAGAATGGTTGTAATAACCATGAGCCCAAAAATAGAGAGATGACGATTCCATTGATAATCACTGGAACTACTTCGATATATCTTAATTTCATTTACTTCTTAAAAGACCGATATGACTAATGAATTAAGCGTTAAATTTCAAAGACTGCAAAATTCATTTATGCGATTCATTTTTAATATTCGTTTCAACGAGCATGTATCTCCCTATTACGCAAAGCTGGGTTGGTTAAAATTGAATCTTGAAGAACAATTCAAAAGACCTTAATGTTATTCAAAGTACTGAACTCGAAAACCCCTTCTTATTTATATGAAAACTTGATTTTTAATGCCCAAACTAACAAGAGATCGACCCGTATAACAAAAACATTTTACATCCCCAAATACCGCACAACAAAATATGAAAATACTTTCCCCATCTCATCCTGTAAATTATGGAACTCGTCGCCTGATAGTATTAAATTTTCTAGGAATGTCTCACAATTTAAAAGGAGTATGGCTGACTTTTTGTTTCCCAAATGTTCTCTCACCTCTATATGAGAAGACAAAATTAAATGAGATGATATTGTTACATGTTCCTTGTTCACTATAATGATTTGTTGTATTTCTGTCTTATAAAATATTCGTTTGTTTGCTTTTCATTTTTTCTTATTAATAGGTATTACTGATTGTAAATTTTTGTTTTAACATACTATTTCGATTATTTATATTGAGACTGTTTTTTCATTTTCATATACCTCGCTCATTATATATCTCTCTGCTGACTTGAAAGGTGTACGTTTGTATTCTTTTTTTTTGTAAGGCTTTGTATTTTGTCTTTGTAATCCACTCCTTATGAAGGCATGTAAACTAATTCGATGTCCTAAGGGACTTTGTCTCGGGACAATAAAATTGTTTTCTATTCCTATTCTAAAAGACCGTTTCATTTAGAAGGTCATAAAATGCTAATAAAACAGAGCACATCTCAAAATAAGTAATGGTAAGGTTTTTACATGACAAATAATTGGTGGCTGGACTTCACTGGCACAGAAAAAAACCATACAGCATATATGAGAATAATGCATGGGTAATTTTTATTTACTTTTGATGAGTTATATCATTTTATTACATCAATTTTGGTGAAACGTTAACAATTCCGAGTCTAGTACACCATAATTTTAAATTTAGCTGGTAAATTGCACTGGTATTTATGACGTCATCGCTCGCCAGGGGTCTCCACTCTGTTGCGGTAGATGAGAAAGTCAATTCGGCTTCTGCACCTAAAAATGTAGGAGAAAGATATGTAAAAATGTTCTCACAAATGCCGATTAAACTTTGTCATATTAGTTAAACTCGGATTGATTTTTCGGATTAAAGTTGAAATTTTAATGTAAAAATGAGATGGTAAGGTTTTATTTTGGTTACCTGGAGTATTTTGTGGATTTTAATTTGAAAACAACATGGTGGATGGTATGACACGATCATTTCCACAGTGGTCAAGTATTCACTCAGTGTTTCTATGGAATGGTATTAATTTAGAATATTCTTTATGGTAACAGTAAGGGAAAACACGCAGAATTGGTGAACACAATAAGATTTAAAATGTCCATATCAAAAGCGGAAGCGTTTTTAACCGAAAAATAAAATTGAACTCCGGACACCAAGTTTCTTATTGGGAAAAACTAATAACTTCAGGCTTCACTTTGTGGAACCTCCCCATATCGGAAATCAAAATATCCTAGTGTTGGTCCATCAAATAGATTTATTCTTTACAACCCGGGTTTCGTCACAAGATGACATCTTCAGGTCACGTAATGACATCTTCAGGTCACCTGAATATGCCATTATGTGACAAATCCCAAGTCGTCAAGAATAAATCTATTTATTGAACCAATACTAGAACATTTTTATTTCTTATTGGGAATTTATTGTCTAGAATGTAACCAACGCGGGGTGAAAATTGCGCTAATTATTTGCTTTGCGTGTCTAAAAGAGGTCAACGTTTAAATTTCTATTTATTGTATATCATATATATTTAATTAAGCACAGCAGTACAGAATGGGCTAATTTGGCAATCTGAATTAACAAAAAAATATGTGGTCATATCTTGTACTCATAAAAACATTTTTACTGATGAAATACATGCCTTCCCCAAATATCTAAAAGAATGACAATCTGTGCCTCCAAAATACCAATGAAAACCTAACACAAACGTTTTCCTCACCATGCATCTTTTTATGTGTACAATTTCTTTTAGAATTACTTAGTTCAGCCTGGTGAATTAATCTTTAGTCACATTTTCCCTCCTCTTAGAATTATCCTTTAGAATTAAAACTTCCATTTGCAATTTTTCCAAACTTACTCTCTCTTAGCGGTCTTGTTGAATTTACTGACTGTCGCAAAACTTTCGACTTTTTTCATTTGAAAATATAGTGGTAACTTTAGGAATATGCAACAACATATGTTGGAAACTGAATAATTCAGTCGCATAATTATTTTCATTGAATAGAAACCGAAAAAATCTGTGATATTACTTCTTCTATGACCTAGGCTCATGGTTTACTAAACATTTTCTACTCCAAATGCTCATAAATTACGTCATAATGCCTATTACATAGTCTTTATCTATGAAAGATATTTATTCATAGTATGCTTCCTAGAAGTTGGAAAATATGAATTTAACAAGGTCATCGATAACGTTACACATCTGACTAAAATCAACACCCAAATGAATTCATCGCTTCATTAAAATTATTCAAAAGTTTCAAAGTAAAGAAAACTTTTACATATTAAAGCATTTTGGAAATAAACTTCAAAGTTCATTTAACATGAGTAAATCTAGCAATTGGGTACTTTATTCACCAATATGTATTCCTCAATTATTCTCCTCTGTGACCGATTCTTATAGTTATCACTTCAAAATATCACACGTTAGAATGTAGATTAGTTCGGAACAATATATATTAATACTGTAAATAAGGGTTGTTTCCCATTTTTAACTTACTTGGTTTTTTTCGTTCATTACACATATCAAGCTTGGGTTACGATTTTGGTCCCTTGTCCATCTGTTCCACGTCGTGGTCCTTGTCTTCTTAACTTGATAATTTTGGCGACGTCTTGGATAATGTTTTCGGGAGGGATGGCAGTGCTTAACGGGTGTCAGAGGAATGGAGTGGATCGCCGAAAGGATGAGGAATAAGGGAAGGGAAGGGTGATGTGGGAACAATGAGAGTGTTGGACGGGGAGAGTGGGACGGTGGTGCGGGGGAATTCTGGGGAAGATCTCGTGGGGAGTCGGGGGCAGGGGAGTGGAGAGGAGAAGGGGGAGAGGGGGGAGAATTTGGTACTGGGACTTTGGGGGTGGGTGGGCCGTAGGAGTGAGGAGGCGACAAAGGAATGGGGGGAGGGGTCGACGCAGAGATGGAGGATGGGGCAAGGGAAACGCCGTTTTCCTTCGAAATATTTCCTCCTCCTCCACTCGTCTTGTTATAACCTCCTTTCCCATCCATTTTATCTTTCTTTCTCGTATCTTCCTTCTTTTCCCGCAACGATTTCTCTCCTTTACAGCAGGACACTGAAAAGTGATATGATCGGTTTAGTCGTAAGCTAATGTATGAATTGAAATACAATTGACTAATGTGGAGCTATATCAACGATTTGATAAGCAGCCCAATGACAGAATCACAGAATTATTTACCTAATGCAGTGTTAATTTAATGCAGTTTATTTTAATGTAACACTGTATAGTTTATTGAGGAGAGCAAATTAAATTTTATTTATTCTATCTCTAAATCTATGTCTACACGAACTCAAGTTAAAGCTGATCACTATCAGCCTTTTATGCATCCTTTTGCTTCTCTTGAGGTATAAATGCTATGAACTCGTTACTCCAGTAATTAGTCGAACGAAATCGAAGAAATGAAAATGATGAAGAGACTTTCGAACGGTAAAGATAGTTAACCTTTTCAGAACCCCCAAATCTAAAATCCTTTGAAAATTATAACTTTCTCTTCTACAGCGTTAAGCATTTTTCTACCTATAGACGCATTCCTTGCAACTTCAAAAACCTTTCTCATCCTCACCATATCTTATATTAATTAATGCCAGCTATCTTCCGAGACTGTTAACTAAATCATGAAATTTTAGTCGCCGGTTGAAGCATTCCCATCCATTGAATCCACCTTATTTGTCCAATCTACATCTACGTAATACCTTGCGAGCCTCCACGAGGGTGTCTAGCAGGGGGTGAAGATCACCAAACATGGACTATTGACATGCAACTAGGATATTTAATAGAGACATGCTAGATAACTGGGTCACATGCAGCTAGATGGTTAGTATCTACATAATAAGAAAGGGATCATTGGTTGTTGTTACATGCATCATGCACTAAAGACTACTCTAACTATATTTCACCCACCTATCCCTTTACTACGCTGCCTATTGTTCTCTCTTATGTTACGCGGGAAAAATGACTTTTTAAATCGATCGGTACGACAATCTATCTCTCTAATTTTGTTAATATGATCAAACCTAGCATAATACGCACGTGTTTTTAATATATATCTAACGTCATCTGTGAACAAATCGGTTTCGAATTTACTTAAAAGGTGGAACCTAAATTTTAACCCGCGTTCTGATAGTAATTCCCATCCTAGTTCTTCTATTAATTTTGTAACACTTGTACAATTATAATAACGGCCTTTAACAAATCTAGCGGATCTCCTTTGCACACGTTCTAATTCTTTTATGATATCTTCCTCGTACAGATCCCATATACTAGCGGTATAAGGAAATTTAGGAAGGCTCTCTATAATACATTTAGTCCAGAAGTGCAAAGTTTCATGATTCTTTTCCCGGTCCAGTTTCATTCTTTCTTGGAGCATACCCATCGCCATTAGTAATTGCTATACAATTCATTAATCTTATGATAACACTTGTGTCTTAAGTAATTGATGGACGTGCGATAAGTCACTGGAACAGCATTCTAATATAAATTATAATTTAGAGGATTATACTCACATAGTCCCCCCATCTTGTAGATGTTTTTCTTTATAATTCGTTTTTCTCTGAATAAGTCGTTTCTGTCACACTTTATCAGCAAAACACACGCGCGTAACTTCTACCACTTTTTCTTACAACTGAGCGGTCAACTCTAAAAGTAAAGTTTCCCTAGCAACGATTACCAGGAACTCCTACTGGCGCTTCACCATTGTTGTATTTTTAAAGGCAATGCTTTCTATGGTGGGTGACTTTATGGTGAACATTATGTCGTTTTACTTTCATGAATAAAAATGGCAATCTTTTTTATTTTGAAAATTTTACCTTATTAATGAACATGAGCAAACGAATACCTGCAATCATTTGAAACTCCTCCATGAAAACAGTGACAATTTTCATGTCTTGTCGAAGTGAAAGGATACATCCTTGGAGGAAGTATTGTCCGCGTAGAATAGAGGAAATGCGATATAGGAGAAGGACGCATGGAATAAGTCGGCTTATGCAATAATATAGGGGACAAATGGCTGAAAATGGGACCCTCAAAAATCTGAAACGGAAGAGACCTCAATGCATGAAGGCACATCCTCATCATCCTCACCGACATATTTTCTCAAAGTGAATCGATAATATTTTTTTAATCATTGGTGACAATGAATACCTAGAACTATTATGTTTCTTCATTTTTACTAGATCAGGTCATTCAATTCTTTTGTCGTGTTTACTTCATACATTTAGTTCGGAGAGAACAATAATTCAAGTAATTTTTTTAAATTTAAGGTAGCCCGAGCGAGATAGTTCCCCAGTTATAATAATATTTGAATTATACGCTTTTATTACACCAGCTGTAGGACACATCAATGAAATATTGCATCATTAATGATGCAGTAATATAGTTTTCTATGACAGAAATGATAAGTTATCAAATGAAAATATACAAATAAATCTTAAACTTGACTCATTTTTTTCACGCCGAACGTTTGAAACTACATCAAAACGGAAGGTTTTTTGTGATCCTGAATAATTTATTGCGGTGACAATATGATTAATTTTCAAAAATAGTTGAGAAAACACAAACTACACAATGTTGATTTTTTGACGAGAACTAAGTGTAGGGAATGCCTCATTTTTAATATAAGGTCTCTCTGGAGTGCGTACACGTAGGTACCATTTCCCTTATGAAAGGTCTGATATTTTTGGCAAATATCTCGGAAATTAATTTGGTAAGGGGTTGAATTTTTTAAATTTCAATGGAAGGGTGATATATTTTTCTTTAAAATGAGAACAAATTCATTGATTTCTAGGTAAAATGATAATTCGTTGAAACTACCTTAATGCGTTTATTTTTCCACATTCTCCTTAAGCATAGGTTTTTTCAACGCTTCGTTTTCTACGTTCTCTGTAGGTTTTTCAAGGTTTTTGTTTATTTGGGGCAGTGCATTTTTTATTCGAAATGACGAATTGTGCCGTATTTTCGTTGATTTTCTTGGGTTCGCCATTGCAATAAATACTCGGTGATCGCGTTAATAGCGGATGTTTTGTGGAAATGGTTACGATGACCTGGGGTGCGATTCTGTTTCTTCGTAACGCCATAGCGCCGCGACCATACGTCAAAATAGTGAGTAGCTTCAAGGCAATGAACTGCTGCTTTTCGAACCTCGCGTCATTTTAGCGTGATCGACGCTTATTTATCGTATGTTCGCAATGGTCGTAAACTTAGAGATAACAGAAACGCGCGTGGTGCTTCGCTGGCGCTGGCAAACGCTATTATATCACCGCGTTATGATACCATATGTAGAAACAGAATAGCCCCCCAGTACAGAAGGAAGAATAGAATCGACAACGAACGACCTTGGAGCATAATAGGACATTCAGTTAGCCAAAATTTTTCATAACTTAATACAACGGATTATTTGATTCAAGAATTTTCTGTGGTATAGTGTTGTGGGGACAGCCTACTCACCTTCAAAGTGTATTTAAAATACAAAAAAATGATGGTGAGAATGATGTGTTATAATAATTACTATTTTCATTGTCGTTTCCTATTTAAAAATTTAAAAATTTATCTGCTCCAATTATATTTCTCATTGTATATTACTTGTGAAACAAAATAGTTCCGAATTTGAATTAAATAGCAAAATACACATGTAAGGCACAATACAATGTAATAACCTAGATGTTAAGCCTACTAATTTATCTACAGCTTCTAATGCTCCAAGGTGTGAAATTATACAATCACCTACTAGAATTTATTAACCAGTAAAAAAGGAATGGGGATACCAGTTTTTAAAAAAATGGTCTGAGAGTATCTGGTTGATAAATGGTTTTATAGTGTTAAAGAATACTTGGTGCCAACTGTTTAATATTTTCTTTTATGTAAATTATGTAATATTTCTTCTATTAAGCTCGTAACACTTATACAATTATCATAACGGCCTTTAACAAACCTAGCGGATCTACTTTGCACGCCCTCTAATTCTTTTATCATACCTTCCTTGTATGGATCCCATATACTAGTGCATATTCTAAATGAGGCCTAACAGGTGTAATTTTTGTACTTGCGCTAAATGTCTTTACATCATGTATTAACAACTAACCCTCATGAAATTTTCATCATGAATTAGTACACCGCTGTAATATTTGTCGCATCAATGAGACTAACTTGTAGTTGTATCTTGCATTGAGTATTGAATGGCAGCATTTTCTTCTTCATTGCTCTCTTCTAGAATTACAAAATGTTTTTTCCTAATTTCTGGCCGTCCCACGCATTTTTATCCGTTCTGCTTTTGTTCTGCGCCTAGCTGCCGGGGGAAGGTGCGCGGTTCTGATTTAAACTCGGATGAGTGCTGCATAGCTGGAGTGGAGTCACCACGTGCCACTCACCATAGTGGTGGTTTGCACGATGTCTCGTAAATGTAGTTTTACATGTACTTTAATGGCATAATTCTGGGTAGGTTCTGAACCAGGAAGGGAAAGATGAATTTTTGTAAAATGGGTTCACTAGATGTTTGAAGAGATGCTTACAGGCAGATAAAAAATGAGGCACAAGAATAATTTTAAGATGATTTCATAAATATTCCATGTTTTGTCATGGACATATTTATGAAATCATGCCAAGCAATCCAAAATCCAAATCTTCAAGCATAAGTCGATATCCTTTTTAGCTGACAATATAAACTAATATCTTTGGCTGGAGTAGGGTGAAACAATTTCATTAACTCCTTTTTTAGGGATTAAAAAAACAGGTGATTGAATATTGTTGTAGAGAGCGACAAACATATAATAAGAAGAAATATTAACTTTTGATAATTTCATTGACAATATCTTCAGTTGCCACAAATTCAGTGAAGTTCATGTCAACTGCATCATTCGTCGCAATCGTCTTCATCATTGAAAGAGGAAGTGAAACCATGAACATAATTTTAAATGGTGGCTTTGAGAGTAGTGAATAGGAAAATTTTTAACCTTAAATTTAGAATTTAAATCCTTAAATACGCATGTTAAGTAAATTCCGTAGATCTTGTCAAATATTTTCGCATCATCATCGTTAAGGTATTTATTTCCATCTTCATAGACCTCTTGCTCAACTTTAAAGCTCGTATAAGGTCCCTCTAATGTCTAGGGACAAAAATCTCCCGCATTCCAACCGGAATGAGTGATTATATTCATTCGCTAGTTCTCTTTCATTCAGGAAAAGTGTCAATTCTTGGGAGAACTCCAAAGAAGTGTGCTGCGTGATTCCCGAGGACGAGGATGTTATACTGGATGTGGTGCACGCCGCGGTGGCGCCGTCGTGGGGCAGCTACGGGGTTCGTCACCCGAAAGGAGTGAAGTTCGGTCTCACCCTAGGTGCGCGGGACGGCGAGGCTTTCTTCGGAGAGTTTCCCTGGATGGCGGCGGTTCTGCTGCCCGCGTTTGTAGAATTGAATGCATCGTGTAAAGCGGATTTAACTCCTCGATCTCGTCAGGACTCTTACAGTGAGTTCTTTGTATGTTTTGCTGACTATAAAAAGTGAATGACATTCTCATTTTTGTGATTTTTACGAGATCGCCATTTAAACCTTCCGTTGTGAAGGAGGAGAAGGAGTCCGAGCGGCGTTAAAAAAATAAGTCAAGTTAGACTTATATTGATAATATTTATTTGATTTCCGAGTATTTTAGTTATATTAAACAAAAAAAACCTAATGCATAATAATGGTGTCGTTTCCATCACTACCTACATAGTGAGTTCGAACACATCGACAGATACACTTAAGGTAGTTTGAGCGTGATAGCTCCTAGTCATCTACATCTACATCTTCGTCATACCCTGCAAGCCACCCAAAGGGTGTGTGGCAGGGGGTGCTCCCACACCGGGCATGCATTAATTTTTCGGCAGAACACCCAAACTACATTGAATCCAGCGTACCACACATGCAACGCGCCCATTAAAATATACTAACCAAGAAACGTTATGTCGTAAATCGTTCCAACGTGCAAGGCGTATAAGGACTACAACTACAGATTTAAAATCTCATGCATAAATAAGAACATCAATATTTACATCATGCATAAATAAGAACATAGAGAAAATAAATAGAAAGTTTTACTGCCTGCCTATTGTCACCATTCGAACTATTCATGACGACAATCACATCTGTTATGGTCCCGAATGGTACGCGGAAAAAATGACAATATATACCTATCGGTTTTTACAATCTATTTCTCTAATTTTCTTAGCGTGATCTAATCTGCCGTAGTACGAGGAGGTTCATAGTATGTGTTTTACGTCTTCAGAGAAATGTTTTTCCTGAAATTTAGCTAAGAGGTTAAGCCTAAAATTTAATCTACGCTGTGATATCGATTCCCATCCCAATTCTTCTAACAATCCAGACACACTAGCAAACTTATCGTAGCATCGTTTTACAAACCTAGCTCCTCTTCGCTACACGCGATCTAATTCCGATATCAACTCCGATGTAATTTAACAGAAAAAAACAATTGCACTTTTCCACAGGATATTTTAATGAGTTTATGACGCGTTTCATTCCACAGACCCATCATCAGGCACATGAATTTATTATATTAATAATATCAATGATAAATGTAATACTAATGGCTGTCACCAAAACATGGAATTTAATGCACAGTGGCGGAAGAAATTAACGCAAACATTGTTTTGATGATGGTGAATAATGATGATGCTTTCTATATATATGGATATATATGGATATGGATATACTAATTCTTTTATCATAACTTCCTCGAACGGACCCCATATACTAGCGGAATATTCTAAATGAGGCCTGACAAGTGTAAAATAGCTTCTTTCTCGTACTCTCTCATCGCATTTGCCTAGAACCCTTCATCCCATCCCAACGAACCATAGAACCCCCATCTGAACACCCCAAGAAATGCTTTAGCCACACCAATGAAAATGAAATATTGTGGCCGAAATAGGGGTAGCCATGATGAAACGTTGAATCCATGTGCTACAAATGGGCATCTTTGATTGGAGATTGGAATGCATTCTTAGAAAAGAGGGAGCGATTGTATGATTGTATACTACCAACTCAAAACAAAGGTGTTGTTGGATAGCTCAGCAACGCCTGGCATATACCTCCCACCTAACACTAAACGCGACCACGCGAAGGAGGTTGTCTCAGCCTAGAATACGGTCCTCGAAGGGTGTCAACAATTTCTACACTATTTACAACAAGGAGAACTAGAAAAATGTATATAATGTATAATGAAAACTCTCGGTTACCCGTACTGTCCTAAGCCAGGATAGATTGGGAATTTGAATTAACAGACAGCCTGAAAAGGCTTTGCCAAATAATATAATAACGCGAAATTAAAAACGACCGAGTTTAACCCTTAGATGCTGGTATTTCACTATTGTTCACAGATGGAACCTAAATGCAGATTACTTATGAAGCTTAAAGCAAATATGCCTCGGTAATTTTAGCATAGGACCTAGAAAATCGGTTGGCACACAACGGGTTAAGTTATGAGAGGTGCATCGATAGTATTCCTTGATGAGAATTCTGGGAGAAAATGGACAAAACACTTTTGATAATACGACTACTAATTTAATTTTATCAATAAAGGAGAGAACATGAAAAAAATAATCCAATTAGTTTTGACTGATGCGGAAATCTTTATTCACCAGCACCCAATTGGAATGCAAAAAAATGGCAAAACTACATTCTTAGATATACTCTATATCCTAGTCAAATATTTTTCAGGTACTTTAAAATATGCGAGTATCATTTTTGTAATGGTAAATTCGAATAGAAAAATATTACCACCACATTTCATGTTTACACAAATTATAAACAGTAATAAAACGGAGCCATGGAAATATTTGCGTCAACGGTTGAAACTGAATACATTATTTGAGTATGAATCGCAATCCAAAAGATAAAACCTAAATAAAAAAAAAGAATTAATCGTATTCACGATTAAAGGCATAGGAAAAATTAATCATTACACGTTGAGTGAAATCTCCCACCGTCGGTTCAGTGACCATAAAATATCTTCCACGTGAAAAGGGAGATTCGATTTTCTTCAATCTGAAAAAAAGGAGCTTAGGAAGTAAAAATAAGTCTTCCAAACTTGTGTAAAACCTTGCTTAGTTGAAACTTAGACATGGACATAGACCTCAGCATCTCTCACATGAAAAAACTATGCGAATAAGTGATAATATTCAAGAATATAGTTTAAATTTGTACCAAATGTGAAACAGGCGAACAATTAACACTGTGGAAACTGCATATTCTGCACATGAACCTCTTACGAAGGCGTTTTACACATTCAAAGTGCTCTGAGGGTATAATATGAGGTTTCAAAGTGGTGTTGCTTCATCTTCCTATCGATCCAATCCCTGAATTTGGCCACATTCACGTAGACACCTGGTATTTCCTGCTGATGGCAGCCGATGCCCCAAGCCACGATGCCGGAGTGAATGTAGCGCTGTGGATGGTTCGGATGAGGGCAAACCAGAGGACTACCACCATCACCCTATGACAAATAAATATGAATCTCGCATTAGATTTAAATGACGCCGCTCTATTCACTTCCGAATGGGAATAATTAGTGTCTGCAGTTGACGCACACATTTGGATAATATATTTAATTTCCTGAAGATTTTTTTGTTAATATTGCTCTTTTCAGGTATTCTCGTCGCGTGATTATTTCTTCTGACAACAGTTTCTCCCCTCTTCCTGGGGGCGTCTTCAGGTCCGTTGGACATTTTGCAATAATTAGGTATACTCGTCGCGTGTTTAGTTTTTCTGACAAAAGTTTCTCCCCTCTTCCTGGGGGCGTCTTCAGGTCCGTTGTACATTTTTTAATTATAATTATTTTGTAATAACTCAGTTTACACGAAAATTATTTGACTAGGATATAGAGTATATCTAAGAATGTAATTTTGCCATTTTTATGCATTCCAATTGGGTGCTGGTGAATAAATATTTCCGCATCAGTCAAAACTAATTTGATTATTTTTTTCATGTTCTCTCCTTTATTGATTAAATTAAATTAGTAGTCGTCACCAAGGAATACTATGGATGCACCTCTCATAACTTAACCCGTTGTGTGCCAACCGATTTTCTAGGTACTATGCTAAAATTGCCGAGGCATATTTGCTTTAAGCTTCATAAGTAATCTGCATTTAGGTGCCATCTGTGAACAATAGTGTAATACCAGCATCTAAGAGTGACATTGCAGGAGGAGCGCGACAGCGCTCTTCGGCACTCTAAGGGTTAAAATCGGTCGTTTTTAATTTCGCGTTATTATATTATTTGGCAAAGCCGAGAGTTTTCATTATCCCCACATTTTTCTAGTTCTCCTAGTTGTAAATAGTGTAGAAATTGTTGACACCCTTCGTGGACCGTATTCTAGGCTGAGACAACCTCCTTCGCGTGGTCGCGTTCATTGTTAGGTGGGAGGTATATGCCAGGCGTTGCTGAGCTATCCAACAACACCTTTGTTTTGCGTTGGTAGTTTACAATCGCTCCCTCTTCTCTAAGAATACATTCCAATCTCCAATCAAAGATGCCCATTCGTAGCACATGGATTCAACGTTTTATCATGGCTACCCCTATTTCGGCCACAATATTTCATTTTCATTGGTGTGGCTAAAGCATTTGTTGGGGTGTTCAGATTTGTGTAAGTCAAAAACTTCCCCATTGAAGTTTGAAAAACTTCAGCGTAGTGGTGAAGACTGCGGAACTTCGACGAGACTTCGTCAGCGGCCGTGCGACTCGCAGTTAGACACCCACCCCCTTGCAGAAGGTCGCACCTCGGATCTCCAGCAGAAGTTGATCGACCAGGAGAAGAAAAGGAAGCGGTTGAATGAGTTAGAACAATTAGATATACCCGCCTATATGTAGTGTAATGGGTATCATATCCATCACGCGTGGGTTGGAAGCCCTTATAGTATTAGCAATGCCATGACAACGAGGAGTTCGTTTGAAAGGGGGAGAACGCATGGGGACAGTGTCGAGCTAGGAGGTAAAAGTGAGTGGTAGTGAAGTTGTGGAAAAATGATGCTCCATCTGCTCCACTGCCAACGTTTCGATGGAAGACATTTCCATCGTCATCAGGACCGTGATGACGAAGGAAGTCTTCCATCGAAATGTCGGCAGTGGAGCAGGTGGAGCATCTAACCCAGACGTAAAACGGAGAAGAATTTATTGCAGTCATTAGCCGGGAAAAAGTTAAATCCTACATGTGGAAAAAGAAATTGAAGGAAACAGACTTGTGTGACGAAGTTGACAGAATGAGTGGAATGTGGGACGGTGTTAAAGGAAGTGTGTATTACTAAATTTCAAAAAGGGGGAGGAAAGCGATTGTAGCATTATAAAGAAATAAAATTAGTGTTACGGTAGAGAAAAGAAATAATGACCGTCGACCACTCATTTCCCATCCATTTTCCCCTCCCCGACCTCTCGCAATGTTTTCGAAAAAGAAATGGCCTTAGTAACCTCTCGTTCTTATCAGCCCCTCCCTCCAAGTGATGCCCGCACCGCTACCCTCTTCTCCCCCACGCCCCCTTCTCACCTCCTCGGCAAACGCCTTTGTCGCTTGCCATCCCACTCTCCCCCCCCCCTCACCATTACACTAAAACCCCCGGACATTTGTATAAGGGTGAGTCATATTTTTCGGAAGTCTGAAAATTGAAAAGTTCCATCCGCCAAGACATTCGATTTAGGGTAGTTTGAGCGAAATATCATTTTACTTAAGGCCGCTTTACACGGTACATTTGATTGTACAAACAAATTTATCATAGAATGTACAAGAAATTGAATGGAATTAGAACAGGTTATATTTTCCGTTAAGTCATTCAGACAATCATACAACTTGCCGCTTTATACGATACAATTTACTTCATGAAAGAATTTGTACATACATTCGTTTGTACAATAAAATGTACCGCGTAAAGCGGCTTTTAGAAATCAATTAATTTGGTCTCATTTAAAAGAAAAAAATCTCACCATCCTAATGACACAAAAAATTCAACCCCTTACCACATTACTTTCGAAGATATTTGCCAATAATATACCAGTCCTTTTACATGGAAAACTGTACGTGTGTGCATTCCAGAGAGACATTATTTACATATTGAGTATTTCTAACACTTATATGTCGTAAAAAAAACAGCGTGTAGTTTGTATGTTTTTTCATCAATACTTGAAAATTAATCATATTGTCACCGCATTAGTTCTTGGGTATCATAAAAAACCTTCCGTTTTGATAGTTTCAAACGAACCGCGCGAAAAAAATGAGACAAGTTCAAGACTAATTTAGAGATATTCATTTAAATACTTACAATCTCTGTCATATAAAACTACATTATTGCATAATTAATAATTCAATATTTAATTGATGTGTACTACAGCTGGTGAAATTAAAACGTATAGTTGGAATATGGTCTCAATGATGACTAGGGAACTATCTCGCTCGGACTATCTTAAGAAGAAAACACATGTGGAATTCTGGTCATTGTGCGATGCTATAAACCAGTGCAGCATGCGGTCTAAAATACTCCTCTCGATAAATTGAATTTTATCGCCAAAAGTGCTCCCTTCAGGGTCAAAGTGCGATTTCACATCTGAGAAATTTGGATCTGAGAAAATTTCATTGGTTTTATCCATCTTTAGACTTAGAAAACCTCCACATACCAAGGCGAACACGAGCGCGAAGTACTCAATGCATGGAGGGTACAGCAGCGATGCACACCGTCAGGCGATCGGAAGGGTTGGCGCGGGGAACGGGATGCGTGAGCGATCTGAGGCGTGGGCAAGCGAAGTGATCGCTCACGGCGCGGCGGTTTGTTCGCGCGGTTCGTGAGCGGGCAGGGAATACCAATGAGGCGACATGGCCGTAAGGCTCTATTGGTGCCACTATTCGTTGAGCACATTTGTTTACAACATTCATTTGTCGATATAATGAGCTTCAACGTTCTTGAATCTCAATTAGAAGGTGTAGAATACACTCACCACTTTACCGTTAGAGGGTTAATTTTTTGAAGTACAAACTTCGGAACGGGATCGGAGTTGAAGGGAATCGGTTTGGTGTGGTGGCTAGAGTACTGGCTAACCATACGGACGGCCAGGGTTCAAATACCTGCTGAGGTGGATGTTTTTCAGAGGAATCCCGATATCTACTTGAGTGTCATGTGGAGGGTACTTCAAGTACAGTACTCCGTCTGTCGGATGAGACGTTAAGCCGTGGTCCCCTTGGCGCCTTTCGTTAAGAGCCGACGCCGGGTTTCTATCCACTCTTCTTCCCTTACCAGTCATCTTCGGCGCAAATGACCTTAGCACTCGGTCGCCTCCCCAAAACGCCAATCGGAGTTGAAACCAGTGCATCATCTCGACCGAGTGATATCGATGTATTCCATACTATGAAACATCGTCATTCTCCAGGGAAGTTAATTTGGAGGACGACGGGCGAAGACTCATGTTGTGCAGTCATACCACGAGTAATTAGATAAAATTTTATATTTTGATATTGCTTGATTTGCTTGTTAGTCTCCTGCGAGTGTTCAGGAGTACGTTTACGATATGGCGAAATATAGATACTATGATATGACCGAACAAAATGACTCTCCGGCATTTCTCGTCCACCAAGATTGACTTAATTAATGAAAATGTAACACACTGCGATCAAACCTTTCTCCTCCCTATTTTCAACACAATAAAACCCGATGTTCATCTTTTATTTGGTCCCTTAAGAGATGGTCGTTGAGATGGGATAGTAGACATTATTTTCGCCTCGAATTTATGGTATACTTTTTCGAGGAGGGTGTGGCAAGTTATCATAAGAGCAAAAGGCAATAACTCTTTTAAAAAACTGACCAATGCTTTCATAAGGCTTATTTATAAGGACAAAATATATAGAAGTATGAAAGAACTAACACTTTATTCGCTTATATAATACATATTCTGGCTTCACTTGGTGGAACAACATTGCGAAGATATTAAATTAATACACTTTGTAATATTCCACAATGATTTTTATTACTCCGACCTAGGTTTCGACTCAAGTTAAGTCCTTTCGACTTAAGTTAAGACCTTGATAATGACTTAACATGAGTTGAAATTTAGGTCGGAGTAATAAACACCATTGTGGAACATTACAAAGTGAATTCATTTAAAATCGTCACTTCATTCACTGTTGGAAATTATTAAAGACGCATTTCCATTAAAAACATGGATGCAGAAAAAGTAAGAAGACAAATAATCTGCAATAAATCATGCAGTTATATAAATTGGGAGAAGTTGACGAGAAATAAGTGTATGGACAAAATGTCAATATATTATTATCGGGAATATTTTGAGTGATTATGTCTGGGACACGGCTGTGGCTTTCACGCGAAAGTATTTGCGAAAGCGATTTTTAAATTTCTTCATTCCCCTTTACAACCTCTCCACATCTCATCCTCCAGCGGATTCATAATTTTTTCCTCAGAGCCCATGTTTCTGCGCAACACAACGCTACACTCAACGTTAGTCTCCCAATCAATTTTCTTCACAATCCTACCTTTGGTCATAAATTATTTTCAATCAGTGAATGCTTTCTTTGCTGTAATTAATTTTTTCTGTCAATTAAAACTCTATACTGCTATGCAGATTTCCACCTTTTGACTAGGTACCCGAAGAATTACGTAGTTCTCATTGATCCAGTTAAGCACTCCTATTTTTATGGTGAACCTCTACTTCTTTGTCCCAGAGCACCTGATTACTTTAGTTTTCATAAGATTATTCTTCATTCAGTATTTGCCGCAAAGATTGTAATTCTGTACATCTTTGACAACGTTACGCCAAGTCGTCAGCAAGTATAATCGCCTTGATAAACTGCCCTCTCACTTTTATTCCTAAATACATCTACATCTACGTCGTACCCTGCAAGCCACCCAAAGGGTGTATGCCAGGGGGTGCTTCCACACCAGGCATGCATAAATGATTCGATAGAACACCGAACTACATTGAAACCAGCGTACCATACATGCAACGCGCCAATTAACTATCTACTAACCAAGAAACATTCTATCGTCAATCCCTCCAACATTCAAGGGATACAAAGACTACTACTGCATCTTCAAAATACCATGCATAAATAAGAACATCAATATTTACATCATGCATAAATAAGAACGTAGAGAATATAAAGAGAAAAATCTACTGTGTGCCTATTGTCACAATTCTAACTATTCATAAGGACGATCACAGCTGTTATGGTCCCGAATGGTACGCGGAAAAAATGACATTTTATACCTATCGGTTCTACAATCTAGCTCTCTAATTTTATTGGCGCGATCTAATCTGCCGTAAATACAGATCTTCCCTTGTGTCTTCTGTTAATTGCTTGGAATAAATTTAGAAAAACTGAGGAGACAGTGGGCAAACTTGTCTTATCCAGCGACCTACATCGTCCACTTGCTGTCAGCCGCCTCCACGATTTCAACTCTCACGAATGAGTCAATTCAAGTCGAAATACGTTTATTCTACGCAAAACAATAAAATTTAAAAAAAAAACAAAAACAACTGTGTGCATCCCATTACAGGCTGGCGCCTCGTCAGCGTATAATACATTCAATGGAATTTAATGTCACTGTTACGGGAAAATATTGGTCCGGTATTTGGCCAAGTGCGGTGGAAAACCCGTAAAACCACCGTCAGGCCATCAAACTTAACATAAACAAGCAGGACTAAACAGACAAACACACAAAAATGAATATTTAACCTGAGCACTAAGGCGCACATATGTATTGCGAGGTCTGACACCACTGCCCGCCGGAATCGCGGTCTCGAGGATAACGCCAACGATTACTAAGCAGTTGACTAGGGTAGGATAGATGCGTCAGGTGGGAGGGCGCATATGATTTTTACTAGGAAGCAGTTGTTGAAGGGGAGATTATGCGAATTGGCGTGCTCCGCTACAGGCAGCTTCAAATGTTGTGTCACGCTGCTCCTGTGGTTATTGATTCGTAAATTGAGAGATGTGCTTGTGAACCTGACACATCTATGATGGAGCACCGCCATTGGCAACAATCATATATTTCAATCCTAAAATCTAATTGTACTCCCGGGCTTAACCTCCGCTGGCTTTCTCCGTATCCCCTCCTCTTACTCCTCCCTCCCTCACTCCCTTCCAACCAATCACATTCCTCAAAAACCAACCACGCACCTAGTCAAACCCTCTACCCTCAACTCCAGTGTGACACTCCTCAGTTGTGATTCTCTCCCGCTGAGGAAGGGTTCTCACCCGAAAGCTTCCGAGAGCAGTGAACACCGGTGTCGCCATGGATCGCCTTTCTGTGAGTGTCCACTGATATATCTATCTATCCCTCCCCAACCTGAACGCCTTGTTGCTAGCTTATATTTCTAACTTTTTTTCCTTTTCTTAAATACATTTATATGCAATTTCTTACTTCTTCTTATTCACAACTCAACTCGCAACTCTTTACTTACCATTTTGAACACCTTTTTCTTTTTACAACCTTATTTTCTGTGTCACTATGGAGACTACTAATCAACTGAGATATCACCTCGGTAAAATGACATCCCTTACATGCCATATTGAGTTTCTTAACTTATGTCTTGGCCTGGGTATCCCCCCTAATGGCCTCACGCTTCAATTACCACTTTCTGGTCTAAACCCTGATTGCCGCCATTCGCTTGCAATACTCCAATATAACTTCTCCATGTCATTTACCCGTGCGGTCCTTACTCAGTACCGCACGATGGCAAATTTTCACTCTTGCAAACTTAACCAGCTAAAGCAAGCTATTCACTTGAGGGGAATTGATACAAAGAGTAATTTTTCCCGTGCAACATTACATAAACGTACGCACCGGGCATCTCTCAATAAGAAACTCTGAAATTTGTGCGTCCAGCATTTAAGGTTAGGCCTTGCCCTCCCTTTCTCTCTTGGAGCAGTCGTCCACCCAAATGCCCCCCTTTTCGCAGAAAGGCCCTGCTTAGCCGACCAAATGGGTCTTCCCACCCCCCACCAACACCAGTTTAAGAGTCATAAACTGCCCCGAAGACCCCGGGTTTTCCGGACATCTGGTAACCATATGCCCAAGCCATGCGAGCAGCCCTCGAAGGAACCTGTGGTCAATTTGTCCTCGCACACTCCTTCACCATTTTTTCTGGAATCTTCTCTCAGCATTTTCTGAGCCGCCTTCAATCCCTCCCCTCTCCACTTCCACCTGGCGACATTCTCCTAACAGTTGACGTGTTCTCCCATTACACAAATATTCCCCACACTGAAGGCCTGGCTGCTGCAAAGAAACTTTTCAATAGGAAACCCATTGGCTTACGCCCCTCTACCCCCTTCCTTTTGAAACTAATGAGGATGGTGCTCACTAAAAACAATTCTATATTTCGTTTTTTCGTTTCGAAATTTCGTTTTTGGTGGGCGTCATTTTCTTACAGTTAAAGGTACCGCTATGGGCACGAGAATGACACCCTCTTACGCCTCCTGCTTTCTCGGGCGATGGGAAGAAAATCTATTATCTTCTTCCCCACATAAGCCACTAATTTGGCTTCGTTATGAAGACGATATTTTTATAATTTGGACCCACGGAAGCCCAACACTTGATCATTTTATTTAAAATATTAATTCACATCCTTTCCTTTCTTTTACTCAATACTCTTCAACTTCTTCAATCACGTCCTTCGATGTAGATATTCACACAAAAAATAACAAAATTAGCATATCCGTCCACAAGAAACCCACCAACCTGCAGCCGTACTTGCATTGGGATAGCTGTCATCCCGATCAATGCAAACGCTCCCTCTCATTTTCGCTGGCACGTCGAGGTCGCCGTAATTGCTCCGACGATTTTCATTTATTTCGTTATTTGAAAGACCTGGAAACAGCCGTCGCGAGCCGGGGATATCCCCTCCCCCTGGTGAGGGAACAGTCCATCAGGGCGGTTGAGCCCTCAAGGAGACCGCCCTCCACGCCTCAACCGGACGATCACATTTCCCCTGATGATCAAATCTTTGCAACCATCTTTCATCCGGGTCTAGATGCTGCACTGAAAAACCTTCTTAGGTCAGCACACTCAATTCTCTCCTCTTGCCCCTCAACTTCTTCTCTTATTCGAAGACCTCCCGTGCTCTCCTTTCGTCGCCCTCCCAATCTCCAAAATAGTCTCTGGATCCGCGAGATCCAACAAACCTCACTTGAGGGTAGTGTGGCCGATCCCCCTCTCGTTGGATCAAATCCTTGCAGCTAGCCCCGTTGTCTCACTTGCCCACTCAACCCTTTTTGCCGAACTTTCACGACCCCTGTCACAAACATGACGTATCAGTTACTTACTCGGGGATTCTGTTCCTCGATTAATGTAATTTATCTCCACACCTGTAAACACTGCCAAGCCTTCTATAATGGCCTCACAAGCACATCTCTCAATTTACGAATCAATAACCACAGGAACAGCGTGACACAACAATCGACGCTGCCTGTAGCGGAGCACGCCAATTCTCATAACCTCCCCTTCAACGACTGCTTCCAAGTAAAAATCATTCGCGCCCTCCCACCTGACACATCTATCATGGAGCTCTGCCATTGGGAACAATCATATATTTCAATCCTAAAATCTATTTGTACTCCCGGGCTTAACCTCCGCTAGCTTTCTCCGTATCCCCTCCTCTTACTCCTCCCTCCCTCGCTTCCTTTCAACCTATCACTTCCCTCAAAAACCAACCCTCAACTCCAGTGTGACACTCTTCAGTTGTGTTTTTCTCCCGCTGAGGAAGGGTTCTCACCCGAAAGCTTCCGAGAGCAGTGGACACCGGTGTCGCCATGGATCGCCTTTCTGTGAGTGTCCATTGATATACCTATCTATCCCTCCCCAAGCTCAACGCCTTGTTGCTAGATTATATTTATAAATTTATTTATTTTATTAAAATATTTATTTTTTATTTATTATAAATTTACGAAGAAAGTTAGCTGTTTTCGCCTGCCTCGGATGACGGACCGACAGAATAGATGAAAAATTTCCCGGATTCAATGTAAGGAGAACTCTTGAGAGAAGTGTATCGGCTTGGATTGGTGGCTAGCGTATTGTGGGTTCCCATTCCAATGGAGCCTACTTCGAATCTTAGTATCTGGGCAGTGATTTGTAAATGAGTCGAAGAAAAGTAGTTCAGAGATCCGTGCTGTCGTGATGTTAGCAGATAGATGAAGTACGCTTGGGTTTCCAGGTGACCTCAGGATCTATTTTAACCCCACCAAATATTTGTAAATGTGGGAGCTAATAGAAAAGAGAAAGTAATTTGACTGATGTTATGTGTAGAAATATTAAGTCAACCAACCTTATCTCTAAATTTAAGTGCAAAATAGTACAAAGCAAAACAGTAATTAGCCCAAAGTAGACCAAATATAGACATCTCTTTTCTACGTGGTGCCATTGCTGTAGTCCCACTATTCTCATAATACGTCTAATAGACATCTTATGGATATCTGTTAGATGTTCTTCATGTGGGTATTTCAGGACTAGTCATAGAGGTTTATATTCCTGCAGTTATCTCACAACTGTGCAGGCCCTTCGTCTTAGGCTTCTATAAAATAATAAAGTGCACCCAACGCACAAACACCAGCATCTAATATACATCTAATGAATATCAATTAGAGATTCATCTTAACCTACTCCTTTTTTTTAATGAAGCCGTTTTCTTTCCGGTAGTCGCCAAGGAAATGCACGCAAACTTTCTCTCTGGTTATGCGAAATATCAAAGTGCGTTCAAACCGTAAGCTCCTACCAATTTTAGACATCTATTAGACATGTACAAGTTCTACATCTGTCCATAGACGTGTAGATAAGACAGAGAAATGTGTAGATATCTATTTCCCGAGTGGGGAGTTATCCCGAAACATAAATTATCTATTTCTCCCCTCACTCTTCCATTTCCTTCATCCTTTTCCCATATATTTTCGCATGGTCGGTTATATTACCTACTACACCTCCCCGTGCGTAGGCAGCAATTGGTCGGTTGAACGGGAGGCAGAAATTTCACGTTCTTTTGTTTTCATCCTACATGTTTTTCAATGCGACATTGGTAGCGGTGTAAGGGGTACCTCTCGCTGTTTATTTTCAAAATTTCTGCCAGAAGGTTAAAATCTCTCACCCCATCGCAGTGTAGACACTTCGGCAAGTTTTCCAAAATAATATGGCATCGAGGTCATAGCCATACGACTTGAGTGTGCCAAGAGATGATCCTGCGAGCAGCAGAGTAGTGAGGCAAGACAACCTGAGCGTATTCAAGGGCATCAGTTCATTCTATATCCACGTAGAGTTCGTCGCTCGATAAGACTCCAGCCCCGCGACGACCTGGTGATGAGATGCTTGCGGTGTGTGGTAAAAATATTGCTTTCTGGTTTTCGAAGTATCAAGTTTACTTACTGAGATTTAGGCCCGTATCGTCAGATCCTCCTCGAAGTTTAATTAATAAGGAAATAATTAACGCCGAGTCTGTTAAGTACTTAGGGGTCACAATTACTCACGACATGTCTTGGGGAAAACATATTCGGGAAATATGCGGTCAAGCATACAGGAAGCTAGGTTTTATCAAGAGAATACTCGGAAAATGTGATGAGAAAGTGAAAGAACGTTGTTATTTTTCAATCGTTAGACCTCATCTGGAATATGCTGTTAGTGTATGGGATCCATACGAAACGGGGTTGATATCGGAATTAGATCGCGTGCAGCGAAGAGGAGCTAGGTTTGTGAAACGATGCTACGATAAGTTGGCTAGTGCGTCTGGACTATTAGAAGAATTAGGATGGGAATCGCTATCACAACGTAGATTAAATTATAGGCTTAACCTCTTAGCTAAATTCCAGGAAAAATATTTCTCTGACGACGTCAAAAATATACTATTAACCCCCTCGTACTACTGTAGATTATATCGCGCCAATAAATTAGATAGAGAGAGAGATTGTAGAACCGATAGGTATAAAATATTTTTTCCGCGTACCATTCGAGACCTTAACAGCTCTGATCGTCGTCATGAATAGTGAAAATAGTGAGTTCAGCTAGACAGTAGATTTTTCTCTTTATATTCTCTACGTTCTTATTTATGCATGATGTAAATATTGATGTTCTTATTTTTGCATGATATTTTGAATCTGTAGTAATAGCCCTTGTAACCCTTGCATGTTGGAACAATTGACGATAGAATATTTCTATGTTAGTAGATTTTAATGAGCGCATTGCATGTGTGGTACGCTGGTTTCAATGTATTTTCGGTGTTCTGCCGTACAATTCATGCATGCCTGGTGTGGAAGCACCCCCTGCCACTCACTCTTCGGGTGGCTTATGGCCTATGGCTTTATGGCTTATGTCGGGTGGCTACGTCATAAGCCACCCGAGCCCTTCGTGCTTTTCAACATTTATGCTGAGGAAATGGTAAGGCAGGCATGGGAAGAACTTGAGGTTGGAGTGAAAGTGGGAGGGCATCTTATAAAATCGGTTAGATTCGCGGACCATCAGGCATTGGTTAGTGGATCTTCTAAAAGACTACAAACTTTGGTAGATGCTTTAGAAATGCCGTGCGGGATATTCGAAATGAAGATAAATCATAATAAAACAAAAGTAATGAGATTCTCTAGGACAAAGAAAGCGAAGCTTGTGATTAAAGTTAAAGGACACAAACTAGAGCAAGTAGAACAGTTTAATTACTTAGGTAGCACACTAGAGGAAAATGTGCATAGTAGTAAATACATACGGAAGAGAATAGCGCTAGCTAAGGACGCGTTTAGTAGTAGAAGAGAGCTGATGACACGGACACTGGGTAAGGATGTGAAGAAGAGGCTGGTGAAGAGTTTGATATGGAGCGTAGCGTTGTATGGGGCAGAAACGTGGACCCTGAGAAAGGAGGACGAGATTAGGCTACAGGCATTTAAGATGTGGGTGCGGAGAAGAATGGAGAAGGTTAGATGGACGGAAAGGAAGACTAACGAGGAAGTGCTGGAGATGGTGGGTGAGAAAAGGAATCTTTTGAATGAAATCCGGGAAAGGCAGGGTAGATGGCTGAAGGAGGTAATAAAGGGTGATTGGTTGCTGAAGAGCGTGATAGAGGGAAGGATGTTGGGCAAGCGGGAGAGGGGAAGAAAGAATAGGTTTCATGGACGGGATGAAGAAGGGTAGATCTTATGCAGAGGCGAAAAAAGATATATTAGAGAGAGATAGGCCCCTGAATGTGTAAAAGATCGGGAGTGGATTCTCCGACATTCAACATAACCTACCTTTACCGGTAGAATACATAATTTAAAAAAAATACGCTTAGCAGTTAAGAGTTACTTAAGCTATTTATCCCTGACGGTTCCGATGACCAGAGATCTTAGATATACCTATCTAACATTAACTTACTATCTAACATACTCCAATGGCAATCTATGCCCAAGCTGGGATTAGGCTACGCCCACAAGTGGCCCCCATCTTTCTCTATCTGCTGCCTCATCCACTCTTCCCCACAGCCGTTTCATAATCGACTCGACTCCATCCCAACATCTTCGCATCGGTCTTCCAAGAGGTCTTCTTTCCTTCTGGCCTTTCTAGGCCTACTCTTCCTTCAGTAGTGTACCCTACTCACTTCGAATCACGTGGTCAGCCCATCTAATTCTTCTCGTTCCTGTACTTTACACTTGTCAGGCCTCATTTATAATATGCCGCTAGTATATGGAATCCGTACGAGGAAGGTATGATAAAAGAATTAGAGCGCGTGCAAAGCTAGGATAGTTTAAGGCCGTTATGATAATTGTATAAGTGTTACGAGCTTATTATAAGAACAAGGATGGGAATTACTATCAGAACGCAGGTTAAAATGTAGGTTAAACCTTTTATGTAAATTCGAAACCGATTTGTTCACAGATGACGTTAGATATGTATTGAGAACCCCTGCGTATTATGCTAGGTTTGATCATGTTAACATTATTAGAGAGATAGATTGTCGCACCGATAGATTTAAAATGTCATTTTTCCCTCGTACTATAAGAGAGAACAATAAGCTGCGTAGCAAAGGGATAGGTAGGTGAAATATAGTTAGAGTAGTCTGTAGTGCATGGTGCATGTAATAACAACCAATAATCCCTTCCTTATTATGCAGATACTAACCATTTGGCTCCATGTGACCCTATTATCTTGCATGTCTCCCTTAAATATCCTAGTTGCATGGCAATAGTGCATGTTTGGGGATCGTCACCCCCTGCCACACACCCTAGTGGTGGCTCGCAGGGTATTACGTAGATGTAGATGTACATCCCACTATGCCTTGGTCCTTTTTGAGATCTTCTTACTTCCTTGATGTGTTCTCTTCTACATATTCCGCTCTCTTTTGTGGGGACGAAGACTTTTATTAGGATTTTATTGTCGAAAATGAGAAGTTTTCTTTCTTCCTTAAACGTTCATTATCCATGCATCAGCGTCGTACAGAACCACTGGGCGAATTATCAAATGGTATATTCTTATTTTTGTCTTCAAGGCTATCGTCTTTGAAGTTTGTGTCATGTTGAACGTTAGTATCGTGTTGCATACTAACTTTTACTGGCTGGATTTACATTTTAGCTTTTACAGGTTATTCGTATTTTTTAAAAATTTTATTACTCCGGTGTATTTGAATTGCTCTACTTTCTCCAACCTGTGCCCATCTGCATTAATTATAACTGTTTGCTGGTGTTCTTTTCTTGTAATGAGTATGTATATCGTCTTCTCATCATTTATTTTCAATTCCATGGGTCCCGTCTCGTGAAGGAAAAGTCTTTTTCTTCTTGGGACCTATTTCTTGAGTATAGAAGTAGTTCTCGAGTAGAAATGAATAGTTCTTCTTGGTACCTATTCCTTGTTTTCAGTCAGGAGAATGAAATCAGCCGAAAATACCAGTTTGTTAACTTTGGCTCCTATTCCTACTCCCTAGGTTGGTTTTTCGAATATTTTGTCAGGCAGCATCCAATGCTAAGTTAATAAACAAAGGCAAATAGCCCATCACCTTGCCTTACTCCTGTGATAACTGGAGATGCCTCTGACAATTATTTATCTATCCTGAGCACGCATTCTGAGTGTATTACTGACAGATTTAACAATTCTTACAATTTTCTTGGAATAGCGAACTTTTCCATGACATGACTAAAAAGAGAGAACAATTAGTATTTTCCACACTTAAAACTTTAATTCCCGACCCAGGTTTCGACTGCCTTGCAATCATTTTCAACTTTTTATCTTTTGCCACATTCGTATCCTTTTGGGAGTTTCATATACTTTTGAAAAAAACTATTAAAATTCCAAGAAATTGTTTCTTGTATATCCGGAATTTTATTCAGCATGAAAAATTGATCAGTAGATACATTGATCATTAGCCTTACTAAATTCAGCTTGCTGGTCCACTATTATGTTATACGTATGTTTTTTTCACCTTCAACTTTGAATTACTTTCCAGAGGGCTTTATATGTAGTGCTAAGCGAAGATACACATCTGTAGTTTTTACATCGTTCCTTATCGCCTTTCTTGTAGATAGGTAATATAATCGCTCACTGTCACTCTTTTGGTATCTTTCCTCCTCCCAAAATTTTGAAATAGTCTTATATCGTTCTTCACTTACTATTTTTCCTCGTGATATCAGCAATTCCGAAGGTATTCCGCCTTCCCCCGGTGATTGTTATTCTTTAATGTCTTCATTTCATGTAAAAATCTTTTTACAAATGCCAGGCTATCCTAGAAGATGTATTATTAGTTATTATCCTTAAATGGTATTCAGATGCTTTTTCATTCAGAGTAATAATAAAGTTAAATCAACTTGGCTTTGTTTTCATCTCATGTTTATTTTATTGGACAAATTTTTTAATTTAATCATTGTATTTTCTTTGAATAGACATCAGAAAGCAAACACAAGGATGGTTATATCGTCTTAAACGTGCTTAAAATTGAGTGAATATCTTGGTTATGTACTTACAATGCTCACTGTAGCATTGTTTCATTTGGCCTCGACCCAGAGCAAAGTATACGATCGCTAAAATAGTGATGACTCTCGTAGTTCTAGTTGCACTCATCTTTGGATATAATTACTACGCTGGCAGCCATGAGAGAATGGTTGTAATAACCATGAGCCCAAAAATAGAGAGATGACGATTCCAGTGATAATCACTGGAACTACTTCGATATATCTTAATTTCTTTTACTTCTTAAAAGACCGATATGACTGATGAATTAAGCGTTAAATTACAAAGACTAAAATTCATGTATGCGATTCATTTTTAATATTCGTATCAACGGGCATGTATCTCCCTATTACGCAAAGCTGGGTTGGTTAAAATTGAATCAGAGAAGAGCAATTTAAAAGGGCTTAATGTTATTCAAAGTACTGAACTCGAAAACCCCTTCTTATTTATATGAAAACTTGATTTTTAATGCCCAAACTAACAAGAGATCGACCCGTATAACAAGAACATTTTACATCCCCAAATACCGCACAACAAAATATGAAAATACTTTCCACATCTCATCCTGTAAATTAATGAATTCGTTGCCTGATAGTATCAAATTTTCTAGGATTGTCTCACAACTTAAAAGGAGTATGGCTGACTTTTTGTCTCCCAAATGTTCTCTCGCCTCTATATGAGAAGACAAAATTAAATGAGATGATATTGTTACATGTTCCTTGTTCTCTATAATCGTTTGTTGTATTTCTGTCTTATAAAATATTCGTTTGTTTGCTTTTCATTTTTTCTTATTAATAGGTATTACAGATTGTACACTTTTGTTTTAACATACCATTTCGATTATTGATTTGGAGACTGTTATTTCATTTTCATTTACCTCGCTTATTTTATATCTCTCTGCTGACTTCAAAGTTGTTTGTTTGTTTTCCTTTTTTTTGTAAGGCTTTGTATTTTTTCTCTGTATTCCACTCCTTATGAAGGCATGTAAACTAATTCAATGTCCTCAGGGACTTTGTCCCAATACAATAAAATCGTTTTCTATTTCTACTCTAAAAGACCGTTTCATTTAGAAGGTCATAAAATGCTAATAAAACAGAGCACATCTCAAAAGAAGTAATGGTAAGGTTTTTACATGACAAATAATTGGTGGCTGGATTTCACTGGTACAGGAAAAAACCCTACAGCATATATGAGAATAATGTATGGGTAAGTTTTATTTACTTTTGATGAGTTATATCATTTTATTACATCATTTTTGGTAAATCGTTAAAAATTCCGAGTCTAGTACACCATAATTTTAAATTTAGCTGGTAAATTGCACTGGTATTTATGACGTCATCGCTCGCCTGGGGTCTCCACTCTATTGCGGTAGATGAGAAACTCAATTCGGCTTCTGCACCTAAAAATGTAGGAGAAAGATATGTAAAAAATGTTCTCACAAATCCCGATTAAACTTTGTCATATTAGTTAAACTCGGATTGATTTTTCGGTTTAAAGTTGAAATTTCAATGTAAAAATGAGATGGTAAGGTTTTATTTTGGTTACCTGGAGTATTTTGTTGATTTTAATTTGAAAACAACATGGTGGATGGTATGACACGATCATTTACACAGTGGTCAAGTATTCACTCAGTGTTTCTATGGAATGGTATTAATTTAGAATATTCTTTATGGTAACAGTAAGGGAAAACACGCAGAATTGGTGAACACAGTAAGATTTAAAATGTCCATATCAAAAGCGGAAGCGTTTCTTAACCGAAAAATAAAATTGAACTCCGGACACCAAGTTTCTTATTGGGAAAAACTAATAAATTCAGGCTTCACTTTGTGGAACCTCTCCATATCGGAAATCAAAATATCCTAGTATTGGTCCATCAAATAGATTTATTCTTTACAACCCGGGTTTCGTCACAAAATGACCTCTTCAGGTCACATAATGACATCTTTTGGTCACCTGAATATGTCATTATGTGACAAATCCCGGGTCGTAAAGAATAAATCTATTTATTGAACCAATACTAGAATATTTTTATTTCTTATTGGGAATTTATTCTGTCTAGAATGTAACCAACGCGGGGTCAAAATTGCGCTAATTATTTGCTTTGCCTGTCTAAAAGAGGTCAACGTTTAAATTTCTATTTATAGTAAATCATATATAAAATTTAGCACAGCAGTACAGAATGGACTAATTTTGCAATCTGAATTAACAAAAAAATATGTGGTCATATCTTGTACTCATAAAAACATTTTTACTGATGAAATACGTGCCTTCCCCAAATAACTAAAAGAATGAAAATCTGTGCCTCCAAAATACCAATGAAAACCTAACACAAACGTTTTCCTCACTATGCATCTTTTTGTGTGTACAATATATTTTAGAAATACTAAGTTCAGCATCGTGAATTAATCTTAACTCACATTTTCCCTCCTCTTAGAGGAATCGAAGCCGATCCCAAAAAGGAAATGTAACGCGGGAGGAAAATAAAAACTTACATTTGAACGTTACTTTCGACTTTTTTCATTTGAAAATATAGTGGTAACTTTAGGAATATGCAACAACATATGTTGGAAACTGAATAATTCAGTCGCATAATTATTTTCATTGAATAGAAACCGAAAAAATCTGTGATATTACTTCTTCTATGACCTAGGCTCATGGTTTACTAAACATTTTATACTCTGCATGATCATTAATTACGTCATAATGCCTATTAGTTAGTCTTCATCTATGAAAGATATTAATTCATAGTATGCTTCCTAGAGGTTTGAAAATATGAATTTAACAAGGTCATCGATAAAGTTTCACATCTGACTAAAATCAACACCCAAATAAATTCATTGCTTCATTAAAATTATTCAAAAGTTTCAAAGTAAAGAAAACTTTTACATATTAAAGCATTTTGGAAATAAACATCAAAGTTCATTTAACATGAGTAAATCTAGCAATTAGGTACTTTATTCACCAATATGTATTCCTCAATTATTCTCCTCTGTGACCGATTCTTATAGTTATCACTTACGTAAATGTAGATTAGTTCGGAATAATATATATTAATACTGTAAATAAGGGTGGTTTCCCATTTTTAACTTACTTGTTTCTTTTCGTTCATTACACATATCCAGCTTGGGTTACGATTTTGGTCCCTTGTCCATCTGTTCCACGTCGTGGTCCTTGTCTTCTTAACTTGATAATTTTGGCGACGTCTTGGATAATATTGCCGGGAGGGACGGCGGTGCTTAACGGGTGTCAGTGGAATGAAGTGGATCGCCGAAAAGATGAGGAATAAGGGAAGGGAAGGGTGATGTGGGAACAATGAGTGTGTTGGACGGGGAGAGTGGGACGGTGGTGCGGGGGAATTCTGGGGAAGATCTCGTGGGGAGTCGGGGGCAGGGGATTGGAGAGGAGAAGGGGGAGAGGGGGGAGAATTTGGTACTGGGGTTTTTGGGGTGGGTAGGCGGTAGGGGTGAGGCGGCGACAAATGAATGGGGGGAGGGGTCGACACAGCGATGGAGGATGGGGCAAGGGAAACGCCGTTTTCCTTCGAAATATTTCCTCCTCCTCCACTCGTCTTGTTATAACCTCCTTTCCCATCCATTTTATCTTTCTTTCTCGTATCTTCCTTCTTTTCCCGCAACGATTTCTCTCCTTTACAGCAGGACACTGAAAAGTGATATGATCGGTTTAGTCGTAAGCTAATGTATGCATTGAAATACAATTGACTAATGTGGAGCTATATGGACGATTTGATAATCAGCCCAATGACAGAATCACGGAATTATTTACTTAATACAGTTTTAATTTAATGCAGTTTATTTTAATTTAACGCAGTGTAGTTTATTGAGGAGGGCAAATTAAATTTTATTTATTCTATCTCTAAATCTATGTCTACACGAAGTCAAGTTAAAGCTGATCACTATCAGCCTTTTATGCATCCTTTTGCTTCTCTTGAGGTATAAATGCTATGAACACGTTACTCCAGTAATTAGTCAAACGAAATCGAAGAAATTAAAATGATGAAAAGACTTTCGAACGGTAAAGATAGTTAACCTTTTCAGAACCCCCAAATCTATAATCCTTTGAAATTTATAACTTTCTCTTCTACAGCGTAAAGCATTTTTCTACCTATAGACGCATTCCTTGTAACTTCAAAAACCTTTCTCATCCTCATCATATCTTATATTAATTAATGCCAGCTATCTTCCGAGACTGTTAACTAAATCATGAAATTTTAGTCTCCGGTTGAGGCATTCCCATTCATTGAATACACTTTATTTGTCCAATCTACATCTACGTAATACCCTGCGAGCCACCACGAGGATGTGTAGCAGGGGATGAAGGTCACAAAACATGCACTATTGACATGCAACTAGGATATTTAATAGAGACATGCTAGGTAACTGGGTCACATGCAGCTAGATGGTTAGTATTTACATAATAAGAAAGGGATCATTGGTTTTTATTACATGCATCATGCACTAAAGACTACTCTAACTATATTTCACCTACCTATCCCTTTACTACGCTGCCTATTGTTCTCTCTTATGCTACGCGGGAAAAATGACATTTTAAATCTATCAGTACGACAATCCATCTCTCAAATCTTGTTAATATGATCAAACCTAGCATAATACTCAGGGGTTCTTAATATATATCTAACGTCATCTGTGAACAAATCGGTTTCGAATTTACTTAAAAGGTGGAACCTAAATTTTAACCTGCGTTCTGATAGTAATTCCCATCCTAGTTCTTCTATCAATTTTGTAACACTTGTACAATTATAATAACGGCCTTTAACAAATCTAGCGGATCTCCTTTGCACACGTTTTAATTCTTTTATGATATCTTCCTCGTACGGATCCCATATACTAGCGGTATAAGCAAATATAGGAAGGCTCTCTATAATGCGATTTAGTCCAGAAGTGCAAAGGTTCATGATTCTTTTCCCCGTCCAGTTTCATTCTTTCTTGGAGCATACCCATCGCCATTAGTAATTGCTATACAATTCAGTTATCTTATGATAACACTTGTCTCTTAAGTAATTGATGGACTTGCGATAAGTCACTGGAACAGCATTCTAATATGAATTATAATGTAGAGGATTATACTCACTTAGTCCGCCCATCTTGTAGATGTTTTTCTTTACAATTCGTTTTTGTCTGAATAAGTCGTTTATGTCACACTTTCTCAGCAAACAACACGCGCACAACTTCTATCACTTTTTCTCACAATTGAGCGGTCAACTCTAAAAGTTAAGTTTCCCTAGCAACGATTACCAGGAATTCCTACTGGCGCTTCACCATTGTTGTATTTTTAAAGGCAATGCTTTCTATGGAGGGTGAGTTTATGGTGAACGATATGACGTTTTACTTTCATGAATAAAAATGGCAATCTTTTTTATTTTGAAAATTTTACCTTATTAATGAACATGAGCAAACGAATACCTGAAATCATTCGAAACTCCTCCATGAAAACAGTGCCAATTTTCATTTCTTGTCGAAGTGAAAGGATACATCCTTGGAGGAAGTATTGTGCGCGTAGAATATAGGAAATGCGATATAGGAGAAAGACGCATGGAAAAAGTCTGTTTATGCAATAATATAGGGGACAAATGGCTGAAAATGGGACCCTTAAAAATATGAAATGGAAGAGACCTCAATGCATGAAGGCACATCCTCACCATCTTCACCGACATATTTTCTCAAAGTGAACCGATAATATTTTTTTAATCATTGGTGACAATGAATACCTAGAACTATTATGTTTCTTCATTTTTACCAGATCAGGTCATTCAATTCTTTTGTCGTGTTTACTTCATACATTTAGTTCGGAGAGAATAATAATTCAAGTATTTTTTTTAAATTTAAGCTAGTCCGAGCGATATAGTTCCCCAGTTATAATAATATTTGAATTATACGCTTTTATTACACCAGCTGTACGGCACATAAATTATTATTGCATCATTAATGGTGCAGTATTTGTAGTGTTCTATGACAGAAATGATAAGTTATGAAATGAAAATATACAAATAAATCTTAAACTTGACTCATTTTTTTCACGCCGAACGTTTGAAACTCCATGAAAACGGAAGGTTTATTGTGATCCTGAAGAATTTATTGCGGTGACAATATGATTAGTTTTCAAAAATAGTTGAGAAAACACACAACCTCACAATGTTGATTTTTTGACGAAATTTAAGAGTAGGGAATGCCTCATTTTAAATATTAGGTCTCTCTGGAGTGCACACACGTAGGTACCATTTCCCTTATGAAAGGGCTGATATTTTTGGCAAATATCTCGGAAGTTAATTTGGTAAGGGGTTGAATTTTTTTAATTTCAATGGAAGGGTGATATATTTTTCTTTAAAATGAGAACAAATTCATTGATTTATAGGTAAAATGATAATTCGTTGAAACTACCTTAATGCGTTTATTTTTCCACATTCTCCTTAAGAATCTCTCTCCTTAGGTTTTTCAACGTTTCGTTTTCAACGTTCTCCGTAGGTTTTTCAAGGATTTTGTTTATTTGGGGCAGTGCATTTTTTATTAGAAATGACGACTTGTGCCGTATTTTCGTTGATTTTCTTGGGTTCGCCATTGCATTAAATACTCGGTGAGCACGTTAATATCGGATGCGTTGTGGAAATGGTTACGAAGACCTGGGGTGCGATTCTGTTTCTTCGTAACGCCATAGCGCCGCGACTATACGTCAAAATGGTGAGTAGATTCAAGGCAATGAGCCGCTGTTTTTCGGACCTCGCGTCATTTCAGCGTGATCGACGCTTATTTATCGTATTGTCGCAACGGTCGTAACGTTAGAAGAAACAGAATCGCGCGTGGTGCTTCTCTGGCGCTGGCAAACGCTATTACATCACCGTGTTATAATACCATATGTAGAAACAGAATAGCCCCCCAGTACAAAAGGAATAATAGAATCGACAACGAAAGACCTTGCAGCATACATAAGAGATTCAGTAAGCCAAAATATTTCATAACTTTATGCAACGGATTATTTGATTCAAGAATTTTCTGTGGTATAGTGTTGTGGGGACAGCCTACTCACCTTCACAGTGTATTTAAAATACAAAAAAATGATGGTGAGAATTATGTAGATAAATGTGTTATTGAAATTACTATTTTCATTGTCGTCCTCTATTTAAAAATTTAAAACTCTTATCTGCTCCATTTGTATTTCTCATTGTGTATTACTTGTGAAACAAAATAGTTCCGAATTTGAATTAAATAGCAAAATACACATGTAAGGCACAAGATAATGTAATAACCTAGATGTTAAGCCAACTAATTTATCTACAGCTTCTAATGGTCCAAGGTGTGAAATTATACAATCACCTACTAGAATTTATTAATAAGTGAAAATGGAATGGGGATACCAGTTTATAAAAAAATGGTCCGAGAATATCTGGTCGATGAATGGTTTTATAGTGTTAAAGAATACTTGGTGCCAACTGTTTAATATTTTCTTTTATGTAAATTATGTAATATTTCTTCTATTAAGCTCGTAACACTTATACAATTATCATAACGGCCTTTAACAAACCTAGCGGATCTCCTTTGCACGCGCTCTAATTCTTTTATCATACCTTCCTCGTATGGATCCCATGTACTAGCGGCATATTCTAAATGAGGCCTAACAAGTGTAAGTTTTGCACTTGCGCTAAATGTCTTTACATCATGTATTAACAACTGACCCCATGAAATTTTCGTCATTAATTTGTATCCCCGCAGTAATATTTGTCGCATCAATGAGACTAACTAGTTGTTGTATCTTGCATTGAGTATTGAATGGCAGCATTTTCTTCTTCAATGCTCTCTTCTTGTATTACAAAATGTATTTTTCCTAGTTTCTGGCCTGACCGCGCATTTTTATCCGTTCTGCTTTTGTTCTGCGCCTAGCTGCCGGGGGAAGGTGCGCGGTTCTGATTTGAACTCGGATGAGTGCTGCATGTCTGGAGTGGAGTCACCACGTGCCACACACCATAGTGGAGGCTTGCACGATATGTCGTAAATGTAGTTTTACATGTACTTTAATGGCATAATTCTGGGTAGGTTCTGAACAAGGAAGAAAAAGATGAATTTTGTAAAATGGGTTCAATCGATGTTTGAAGAGATGCTTACGGGGAGGAGGAGGTAGGGCTCACAGGTAGTGTGAAGGAGTCTAATCCGAGCGCCGTTCAAAAAATCATTTCCATCACTACCTACATAGTGAGTTCCAACACGTCGACAGATACACTGACGGTAGTTTCAGCGAGATAGCTCCTAGTCATCTACATCTACATTTACGTCATACCCTGCAAGCCACCCAAAGGGTGTGTGGCAGGGAGTGCTCCCAAACCAGGCATGCATTAATTTTTCGGCAGAACACCGAAACTACATTGAAACCACCGTACCACACATGCAACGCGCCCATTAAAATCTACTAACCAAGAAACGTTCTGTCGTAAATCGTTCCAACGTGCAAGGGTTATAAGGACTACAACTACAGATTCAAAATCTCATGCATAAATAAGAACATTAATATTTACATCATGCATAAATAAGAACATAGAGAATATAAAGAGAAAGTTTTACTGTCTGCCTATTGTCACCATTCGAACTATTCATGTCGACGATCACATCTGTTATGGTCCCGAATGGTACGCGGAAAAAATGATATTATATACCTATCGGTTTTTTCAATCTATTTCTCTAATTTTCTTGGCGTGATCTAATCTGCCGTAGTACGAGGAGGTTCATAGTATGTGTTTCACGTCTTCAGAGAAATGTTTGTCCTGAAATTTAGCTAAGAGGTTAAGCCTATAATTTAATCTACGCTGTGATATCGATTCCCATCCCAATTCTTCTAACAATCCAGACACACTAGCAAACTTATCGTAGCATCGTTTTGCAAACCTATCTCCTCTTCGCTACACGCGATCTAATTCCGATATCAACTCCGATGTAATTTAACAGAAAAAAACAATTGCAATTTTCCACAGGATATTTTAATGAGTTTAATGACGCGTTTCATTCCACAGAGCCATCATCAGGCACATGAATTTATTATATTAATAATATCAATGATAAATATAATACTAATGGCTGTCACCAAAACATGGAATTTAATGCACAGTGGCGGAAGAAATTTACGCAAACATTTTTTTGATGATGGTAAATAATGATGATGCTTTCTATATATATGGATATATATATGGATATGAATATACTTATTCTTTTAGAGTGCCTTAGAGTGCCGAAGAGCGCTATCGCGCTCCTCCTGCAATGTCACTCTTAGATGCTGGTATTTCACTATTGTTCACAGATGGCATCTAAATGCAGATTACTTATGAAGCTTAAAGCAAATATGCCTCGGCAATTTTAGCATAGTACCTAGAAAACCGGTTGGCACACAACGGGTTAAGTTATGAGAGGTGCATCGATAGTATTCCTTGGTGAGAATTCTGGGATAAATGGACAAAACACTTTTGATAATACGACTACTATTTTAATTTAATCAATAAAGGAGAGAACATGAAAAAAATAATCAAATTAGCTTTGACTGATGCGCAAATCTTTATTCACCAGCTCCCAATTGGAATGCATGAAAATGGCACAGTTACGTTTTTAGATATACTCTATATCCTAGTCAAATAATTTTCGTGTAAACTGAGTGTGGTACAGTTACGTTAGTCATTGAAGTTTAACTCCTAGAAATGCGCGGGAATTAAAGGATGTTGCAATTGCTATTGCATTTATATCGATGACAGTGATATGTTGTATAAATGTATCAACCCGCTAACCCTGTTTTCTAATTCTAAGGTAGTCCGAGCGAAATAGTTCCCTAGTCATAATAGAGACCATATTCCAATTATACGTTTTAATTTCACCAGCTGTAGGGCACATCAATTAAATATTGCATTATTAATGGTGCAATAATATAGTTTATTATCACAGAAATTGTAAGAAATTAAATGAAAATATTTAAAGAAGTCTTTAACTTGACTCTTTTTTTTCACGCGGTTCGCTTGACACTCCTTAAAAACGGAAGGTTTTTTTGTGATACCCAAGAACCGACTGCGGTGAAAATATGATTAATTTTCAAAATATTTGAGAAAACATACAAACTACACGATATTAGTTTTTTTTACGACATCTAAGAGTTAGGAATTCCTCATTTAGTAAATATCTCTCTGGAGTGTATACACCTACCTTTCCGCCAAAAGGTTCTCCCTTCAGGGTCAAAGTGCGATTTCACGGCCCCATCTGAGAAAATTTCATTGGTTTTATCTATCTTTAGACTTAGAAAAGCCTCCACATACCAAGGCGAATACGAGCGAGAAGTACTCAATGCATTGAGGGTACAGTAGCGATGCTCACCGACAGGCGATCGGAAGGGTTGGCGCGGGGAACGGGATGAGTGAGCGATCTGAGGCGTGGGCAAGCGAACTGATCGCTCGCGGCGCATCGGTTTGTTCGCGCGGTTCGTGAGCGGGCAGGGAATACCAATGGGGCGACATGGCCGTAAGGCTCTGTGGGTGCCACTATTCGTTGAGCACATTTGTTAACAACATTCATTTGTCGATATAATGAGCTTCAACGTTCTTGAATCTCAATTAGAAGGTGTGGAATACACGCAGTTGGACATAACTGAAGTATAACATTAAAAATCACAATATTGCCTTTAATGACAGTATTTGGATCAACTAAGTCAATTTTGAATTCGCTAACACCGCTACTTGAGTCTCCTACTAATAAGAAGTTTCATTTGTTTGCCCTCGAGATACTCGAACGCGATTTGGCCTTCATATCGCCCCTTTGAGAATACTTTATGGGCAGTTTTGTACTTTATTTTGCCGTTAGTGGTCGGTGTGAACTTGTCAGCTAAAAATTGAATCGGAAACAACGGAGAAGTTCATTGCGAGGGAGCATGAAGTTTACTATAACATGGAGTAAGATGAATACAAAAATTTCTGACTCGCGCAGAACTGGGATGGAATGCTTGAAAGATATATAAGCCAACTAACTAATACATATATTTATATTTCCCTGGGATTGATGTGATTCCTACATTCCGCGAACAACGCACATGAATTCGGCATTTCCGCAAATGAAGTCCCGCTATCTCGCGAATATGGATAATATGGATTACATTTTACACGCGACGCCAACCCTCAATGAGGGAGAGGTGAATGTGGGTCATCATCATCTGGTGTTCTACCTGCTGGCAGGTCCCGTACACCACTGCTGTCTCCATCCGCTTCTGTCCCGAGCTTCCTTCTTTGCTTCATCATAGCTGATGTTCATCACCTGATCCACCAGTTTAATTCTTCTCCTTCCTCTCTTTTTCTTTCCTTCAATTGAACCCTCAAGTGCCACAGTTATTATACTTTTCCCTCTCATCACATGGCCCAACCAGTTTCCTTTCCTTTTCCTTATTTCCTTTAGGAGCGATCTTCCTTCTTTTACTTTGCTCAAAACCTCTTCATTTCTCATCTTATCTACCCATCTTACTTCTTCCATCCTTCTCCACACCCACGTTTCATAAGCTTCTATTCTATTTCTTTCCCTGTTACCTAATGTCCACGCTTCACATCCATACATGAAAACGCTCCATGAATAACATTTAGCTAGTCTCTTTCTCAGCTCCAGATCCAGGCTTTTATTGCATAGCAAGTTTTTCTTCTGGTTGAAGGTCTCTTTTGCCATTGCTATCCTTGCTTTTATTTCTGCAATACTTCTCCAGTCGTCTGTCACCATCGTTCCTAGGTACCGGTAGCTTTTCACTTTTCATATTACACCTTCATTTATTTTCACACTAGTATAATTTTCACAGTTTACTGGCATCACCTTTGTCTTTCCTAGGTTTATCTTCTTCCCATATTCCTTCATCCCTTCTTCCAAAACCTTTATCAACCTTTGAAGTGATTACATATCATCTGCTAATATCACCATGTCATCTGCGAATCTTATACTTATCATCTTCCTACCTCCAATGCTGACTTCTTCCTCTCTCCCATCAATAGATTTATGGATCATGTCCTCAACATATATATTGAACAAGGTTGGCGGCAGACAGCATTCCTGCATTACTCCTCTACCAAGATCCACCCATTCTGTCATATTCTCATTTATTTTTAATGCAGCTTTTTGCCTCATATATAATTCTCGAATGAGTTTTCTCTCCTTCCATACCATCCCATTCTCTTTAAGAATTTCGAACATTTTATTCCATTCAACCCGATCAAAAGCCTTTTCCAGATCAATAAAACAAAGTGCCATTCCTTTTCCTCTCTCTATATACCTTTCTCCAGTTATTCTTAACAGGCCAATGGCGTCCCTTGTTCCTTTCCCTTTCCGGAAACCAAATTGTTCCTCCCCTACATTTTCTTCCATTATTCTTATTAATCTCCTGTTCAAAACTCTCAACATTATTTTGGCTGCATGTGTAATTAGGCTTATCGTTATATGTTCAGTACATTTCCGTGTACCAGACTTCTTAGGAATTGGTTCCATCACTGTTCTTACAAAATCTTGAGGCCATTCAATGTGGGTGTTAACCAAAATATAAAAACGGGCTCAATAATTACCAAAGTGAGTGATTCTGCCATTGGGTTGAATGGGAAGTCTGTTTAGCTTGAGACCTGAAGCCTTTTTCTGAGCATTACCTTTGTATTTGCGCTGTGATATTGCATATACCTACTAGTATTCGTTATTCATGTTTCGTGTACATTGTGTTTTCACCAGAAGAAAATTATTGTGATTATATCATGAAGTACAAGTATAATGATTAACATTGCATGTTCAGCCCCTCGAAACAAATCCCATCGTACTCATTGCATCTCGTATCTGTGGCATGGTTAACTCTGATCCTTCGAAAATTGACAATGTGAAACATGTGCGTACGATAGAATTGATGCGATACTCTACAATTCATTTAACAACGCTGTTTCCTTTTACTTAAGGTAACTATTAACCCTCAAACGGTACGGTGGGGGTCGAATCCGACCCGAGCGTTTGATTTTCCGCTCCGCTGTTCCCGCCTCTCTTCGTAAGAGGATGAGTTGGCTGATAATACAAAGTCTTCTCTTAACTAGAAACAGGTGCGTCTTCATAATTTTCGGTCAGTAAATTTTATCATGCAATAAAAATGCTTACTGCGCACTTATTTCTATCATAAACCTCATAAAAAAAGAGTTCGGCTCGGATCCGACCCGATCGTACCTTCTATTTCGTCTCTCGCCACTTTACCGTTCGAGGGTTAATTTTTTGAAGTGCAAACTTCGGAACGGGATCGGAGTTGAAGGGAATCGGGTTGGTGTGGTGGCTGGAGTACTGGCTAACCATACGGACGGCCAGGGTTCAAATCCCTGCAGAGGTGGATGTTTTTCAGAGGAAACCCGATCTCTACTGGAGTGTCATGTGGAGGGTACTTAAAGAACAGTACTCCATCTGTCGGATGAGACGTTAAGCCGTGGTCCCCTTGGCGCCTTTCGTTAAGAGCAGGATAATGCAGATACCGGGTTTTTATCCACTCTTCTTCCCTTACCAATCCCCTTTGGCGCAAATGACCTTAGCAGTCGGTCGCCTCCCCAAAAAGCGAATCGGAGTTGAGACCAGTGCATCATCTCGGCCGAGTGATATCGATGTATTCCATACTATGAAACATCTTCATTCTCCAGGGAAGTTAATTTCGCGGACGACGGGCACGGGACGGGACGAGACACATGTTGTTTAGTCATACCACGAGTAATTAGATAAAATTTTATAGTTTTATATTACTTGATTCGCTAGTTAGTCTCCTGCGAGTCTTCAGGCGTACGTTTACGATATGGCGAGATATAGATACTATGCTATGACCGAACTAAACGACTCTCCGGCATTTCTCGTCCACCAAGATTGACTTAATTAATGAAAATGTAACACACTGCGATCAAACATTTCTCCTCCATATTTTACCCACAATAAAACCCGATCTTCATCTTTCATTTGGTCCCTTAAGAGATGGTCGTTGAGATGGGATTGTAGACATTGTTTTCGCCTCGAATTTGTGGTATACTTTTCCGAGAAGGGCGTGGCAAGTTATCATAAGAGCAAATGGCAATAACTCTTTTAAAAAACTGACAAAAGCTTTCATAAGGCTTATTTATAAGGACAAAATATATAGAAGTATGAAAGAACTAACACTTTATTCGCTTATATAATACATATTCTGGCTTCACTTGGTGGAACAACATTGCAAAGATTTTAAAATAATTCACTTTGTAATAATCTACCATGGTTTTTATTACTCCGACCTAGGTTTCGACTCAAGTTATGTCCTTTCGACTCAAGTTAAGACCGTGATAATGGCTTAACTTGAGTCGAAATCTAGGTCGGAGTAATAAAAATTGTGGATACTGGATTATTACAAAGTGAATTCATTTAAAATATTCACTTTATTCGCTGTTGTAAATTATTTAAGACATATTTCGATTAAAAACATGGATGCAGAAAAGGTAAGTAGACAAATAATCTTCAAAAAGTCATGCAGTTATATAAATTGTGAGAAGTTGACGAGAAATAAGTGTATGGACAAAATGTCAATATATTATTATCGGGAATATTTTAGAGTGATTATGTCTGGGACACGGCTGTGGCTTTCACGCGAAAATATTTGCGATAGCGGCTTTTACGCCTCACCACCACACAACCAAAGGGTGTGTGGCAGGGGGTGCTTCCACACCAGGCATGCATGAATGATACGATAGAACACCGAACTACATTGAGACGGCTGTGGCTTTCACGCGAAAATATTTGCGATAGCGGTTTTTAAATGCCTCCATTCCCCTTTACACCCTCTCCACATCTCATCTTCTAGCAACTTCATATTTTTTTCCTCAGAGCCCATGATTCTGCGCAACTAAACGCCACGCTCCACGTTAGTCTCCCTATCAATTTTCTTCACAATCCGACCTTTGGTCATAAATTATTTTCAATCAGTGAATGCTTTCTTTGCTGTCATTAATTTTTTCTGTCAATTAAAAATCTATAAAGCTATGCAGATTTCCACCTTTTGACTAGGTACCCAAAGAATTACGTAGTTCTCATTGATCCAGTTAAGCACTCCTATTTTTATGGTGAACCTCGCCTTCTTTGTCCCAGAGCACCTGATTACTTTAGTTTTCATAAGATTATTCTTCATTCAGTATTTGCCGCAAAGATTGTAATTCTGTAGATCTTTGACAACGTTACGCCAAGTCGTCAGCAAGTATAATCGCCTTGATAAACTGCCCTCTCACTTTTATTCCTAAATACATCTACATCTACGTCGTCCCCTGCAAGCCAGCCAAAGGGTGTGTGACAGGGGGTGCTTCCACACCAGGCATGCATGAATGATACGATAGAACACCGAACAACATTGAAACCAGCGTACCATACATGCAACGCGCCAATTAACTATCTACTAACCAAGAAACATTCTATCGTCAATCCCTCCAACATTCAAGGGATACAAAGACTACTACTGCATCTTCAAAATACCATGCATAAATAAGAATATCAATATTTACATCCTGCATAAATAAGAACGTAGAGAATATAAAGAGAAAAATCTACTGTGTGCCTATTGTCACAATTCGAACTATTCATGACGACGATCACAGCTGTTATGGTCCCGAATGGTACGCGGAAAAAATGACATTTTATACCTATCGGTTCTACAATCTAGCTCTCTAATTTAATTGGCGCGATCTAATCTGCCGTAAATACAGATCTTCCCTTGTGTCTTCTGTTAATTGCTTGGAATAAATTTAGAAAAACTGAGGCGACAGTGGGCAAAATTGTCTTATCGAGCGACGTACAATCGTCCACTTGCTGTCAGCCGCCTCCACGATTTCAACTCTCACGAAGGAGTCAATTCAAGTCGAAATACGTTTATTCCACGCAAAACAATAAAATTAAAAAAAAACAAAAACAACTGTGTGCATCCCATTACAGGCTGGCGCCTCGTCAGCGTATAATACATTCACTGGAATTTAATGTCACTGGTACGGGAAAATATTGGGCTGGTATTTGGCCAAGTACGGTGGAAAACCCGTAAAACCACCGTCATGCCATCAAACTTAACAAAATCAAGCAGGACTAAACAGACAAACACACAAAAATGAATATTAAACCTGAGCACTAAGGCACACACATGTATTGCGAGGTCTGACACCACTGCCCGCCGGAACCGCGGTCACGAGGAGAACGCCAACGATTACTAAGCAGTTGACTAGGGTAGGATAGATGCGTCAGGTGGGAGGGCGCATATGATTTTTACTTGGAAGCTGTCGTTGAAGGTGAGATTATGAGAATTGGCGTGCTCCGCTACAGGCAGCTTCAAATGTTGTGTCACGCTGCTCCTGTGGTTCGTAAATTGAGAGATGTGCTTGTGAACCTGACACATCTATGATGGAGCACCGCCATTGGCAACAATCATATATTTCAATCCTAAAATCTAATTGTACTCCCGGGCTTAACCTCCGCTGGCTTTCTCCGTATCCCCTCCTCTTACTCCTCCCTCCCTCACTCCCTTCCAACCAATCACATTCCTCAAAAACCAACCACGCACCTAGTCAAACCCTCTACCCTCAACTCCAGTGTGACACTCCTCAGTTGTGATTCTCTCCCGCTGAGGAAGGGTTCTCACCCGAAAGCTTCCGAGAGCAGTGAACACCGGTGTCGCCATGGATCGCCTTTCTGTGAGTGTCCACTGATATACCTATCTATCCCTCCCCAACTTCAACGCCTTGTTGCTAGCTTATATTTCTAAATTTATTTCCTTTTTCTGTAATATATTTATATGCAATTTCTCACTTCTTCTTATTCACAACTCAACTCACAACTCTTTCCTTACCGTTTTGAACACTCTTTTATTTTTTCTTTTTACAACCTTATTTTCTGTGTCACTATGGAGACTACTAATCAACTGAGGTATCACCTCGGTAAAATGACATCCCTTGCATGCCATATTGAGTTTCTTAACTTATGTCTTGGCCTGGGTATCCCCCCTAATGGCCTCACGCTTCAATTACCACTCTCTGGTCTAAACCATGATTGCCGCCATTCGCTTGCAATACGCCAATATAACTTCTCCATGTCATTTACCCGTGCGGTCCTTACTCAGTACCGCACGTTGGCAAAATTTCACTCTTGTAAAGTAAACCGGTAAAGCAAGCTATTCACTTGAGAGGAATTGATACAAAGAGTAATTTTTCTCGTGGTACATTACGAAAACGTACGCACCGGGCAGCTCGCAATAAGAAACTCTGAAATTTGTGCGTCCAGCATTTAAGGTTAAGCCTTGTCCTCCCTTTCTCTCTTGGGGCAGTCGTCCACCCAAATGCCCCCCTTTTCGCAGAAAGGCCCTGCTTAGCCGACCAAATGGGTCTTCCCACCCCCCACCCACACCTCCAAAGTGCACCCAACGCACAAACACCAGCATCTAATAGACATCTAATGGATATCAATTGGAGATTCATTTTAACCTGCTCATTTTTTTAAATAAATGAAGCCGTTTTCTTTTCAGTATTCGCCAAGGAAATGCATGCAAACTTTCTCTCTGGTTATGCGAAATATCAAAGTGCGTTCAAACCGTAAGCTCCTACCAATTTTAGACATCTATTAGACATGTACAAGTTCTACATCTGTCCATAGACATGTGTAGATAAGACAGAGATATGTGTAGATATCTATTTCCCGAGTGGGGAGTTATCCCGAACCATAAATTATCTATTTGTCCCCTCGCTCTTCCATTTCCTTCATCCTTTTTCCATATATTTTCGCATGGTCGGTTATATTACCTACACCACCTCCCCGTGCGTAGACAGCAATTGGTCGGTTGAACGGGAGGCAGAAATTTCACGTTCTTTTGTTTTCATCCTACACGTTTTTCAATGCGACATTGGTAGCGGTGTAAGGGGTACCTCTCGCTGTTTATTTTCAAAATTTCTGCCAGAAGGTTACAATCTCTCGCCCCATCGCAGTGTAGACACTTCGGCAAAATTTCCAAAATAATATGGCACCGAGGTCATAGCCATATGACTTGAGTGTGTCAAGAGATGATCCTGCGACCAGCAGAAGAGTGACGCAATACAACCTGAGCGTATTCAAGGGCATCAGTTCATTCTATATCCACGTAGAGTTCGTCGCTCGATAAGACTCCAGCCCCGCGACGACCTGGTGATGAGATGCTTGCGATGTGTGGTAAAAGTGTTGCTTTATGGTTTTCAAAGTATCAAGTTGACTTACTGAGATTTAGGCCCAAATCGTCAGATACTCCTCGAAGTTTAATTAATACGGAAATAATTAACGCCGTTAATTATATCCGTATTACGCGTAATTAACACCATTACTGTTAACTACATAGGGGTCACAATTACTCACGACATGTCTTGGGGAAAACATACTCGGGAAATATGCGGTCAAGCATACAGGAAGATAAGCTTTATCAAGAGAATACTTGGAAAATGTGATGAGAAAGTGAAAGAACGTTGTTATTTTTCAATCATTAGCCCTCATCTGGAATACGCAGCCAGTGTATGGGATCCATATAAGGCGGAATCAGATCGCGTACAGAGAAGAAGAGCTAGATTTGTAAAACGATGCCATGATAAGTTTACTAGTGCGTCTAGATTGTTAGAAGAATTGGAATGGGTATCGCTATCACAACGTAGATTAAATTATAGGCTTAACCTCTTAGCTAAATTTCAGGAAAATCATTACTCTGACGACGTCAAAAATATACTATTAACTCCCTCGTACTACGGCAGATTAGATCGCGCCAATAAAATTAGAGAGAGCTAGATTGTCGAACCGATAGGTATAAAATGTCATTTTTTCCGCGTACCATTCGAGACCTTAACATTTCTGATCGTCGTCGTGAATAGTGCAAATAGTGAGATTAGCTAGACAGTAGATTTTTCTCTTTATATTCTCTACGTTCTTCTTTATGCATGATGTAAATATTGATGTTCTTATTTATGCATGATATTTTGAATCTGTAGTAATAGTCCTTGTACCCCTTGCATGTTGGAACAATTGACGATTGAATATATCTATGTTAGTAGATTTTAATTGGCGCGTTGCATGTTGATAGGTATAAAATGTCATTTTTTCCGTGTACCATTCGGGACCATAACAGCTGTGATCGTCGTCATGAATAGTTCGAATTGTGACAATAGGCAGACAGTATATCTTTCTCTTTATATTCTCTACGTTCTTATTTATGCATGATGAAAATATTGATGTTCGTATTTATGCATTCTATGTTGAATCTGTAGTAGTAGTATTTGTATCCTTGCATGTTGGAACAATTGACCATAGAATATTTCTTGGTTAGTAGATTTTAATTGGCGCGTTGCAAGTGTGGTACGCTGGTTTCAAACTAATTTCGGTCGTCTGCCGTATCATTCATGCATGCCTGGTGTGGAAGCACCCCCTGTCACACACCCTTTGGGTGGCTTGCATGGTATGACGTAGAGGTAGAAGTAGATGAAGTTCGCCTTCACCTTCTAACTCTCCTTAAGCAGAGATTTCAGTTCGAGAGAGAAATTCTACTCCTATTTGGAGTCAAAGGAGGGCTATTAATCGACGGTTACCATGGACAGTGCTTCTATTAGGAGGTCTGCTCCTAATTGTTTGGCTGCGGTCTGGAAGTACCAGACGAACGTCTCGATGATTTATTGGAAGATATTTGCAACAGTTTCCATGATTTTATACCTTTTCAACGCTTGAGGGATTGTAGAATGTGGTGGAATCATCTTTAGATACCATTTTTAAGACTGCGACCAGGCTTTTACAGGTGACAATTGCTGATATACGATTGCTAATGTTGTCGCTAGCGAACAGCAATAGACGTATATTATGTACGCTGCCGATCATGAAGACATGGACAGCCCTGTGGTTTTTCCGCTTCCAGCAGTTCTCAGGGAGGAGAAACTTTTTTCTCTTTCAATATTATCGAGAATAATTAATAATGACTTGAATATAATGTGACCTCTACGCTGCGTACGAATGTTATCAAACGCTAATACTGCCTACAAATTCAGGACATTTTGCTTTATTTTTGTAATCCAACCCTGACAGTGTTCTGTTCTAATCTTCACGTATTTGATTAATTGATGAATATATAATTGATTAGCATGATTTCCAATTAGGTAAATACGTCCTATCAATTGTTCCATGAAAGTGCTTACAAATTAGTCATTGAAGGTCAATGGCCTAAAGATGGTCATTCGTTTTAACGGTACACCTATGAGGCACGTTCTCACTTTTTCACCCATCAATTTCATTACTAAATTTGTGGAATTGACCATTTATATTAACTTCGTGGTACCTGCCATTTCCAAGAAAAACTTTGGAATGCAGAAAGGTTGTAGGCAGTAAATGACGGATTACCCCGCGATACACCAATTTAACTAGTTTCGAAACGAATACATTTGCTTATTTTAAAAATATTTATTGAATTCCTAGGTATGATTAATTTAAAAGTCGTGCTAATGGAAAGGGTGGTGAATAAAAGAAGTCGCAGTCTTCGATACAAAGATCTTAGTCATTAAATTAATTTTTTCCATAATTTCTGGTGAAATGCGTTCTTGAGATTTGCTCTAGTAGCATCTATAAAAAAAAAGCGGTCATTTAAAAAAAACAAGAAGTCTCATATTAGTTATTTTTTTTCATAAATAGGTAATCGTCTCATTGATATATCTTTACTAAGCCTGAATTTTTAAAATGGTATATGTGCTTTTCAACATTTATGCTGAGGAAATGGTAAGACGGGCATTGGAAGAACTTGAGGTTGGAGTGAAAGAGGGAGGGAAATCTTATAAAACCGGTTAGATTCGCGGACGAGCAGGCATTGGTTAGCGGATCTTCTAAAATACTACAAGCTTTGGTAGATGCTTTAGAAATTCCGTGCGGGATATTCGAAATGGAGATAAATCACAATAAAACAAAAGTAATGAGATTCTCTAGGACAAAGAAAGCGAAACTTGTGATTAAAGTTGGAGGACACAAACTAGAGCAAGTAGAACATTTTAATTACTTAGGTAGCACACTAGAGGAAAATGAGCATAGTAGTAAATACATAAGGAAGAGAATAGCGGTAGCTAAGGACGCGTTTAGTAATAAAAGAGAGCTGATGACAGGGACACTGGGTAAGGATGTGAAGAATAGGCTGGTGAAGAGTTTGATATGGAGCGTAGCGTTGTATGGGGCAGCAACGTGGACCCTTAGGAAGGAGGACGAGAATAGGCTGCAGGCATTTGAGATGTGGGTGCGGAGAAGAATGGAGAAGGTTAGATGGACGGAAAGGAAGACTAACGAGGAAGCGCTGGAGATGGTGGATGAGGCAAGGAATCTTTTGAATGAAATCCGGGAAAGACAGGGTAGACGACTGAAGGATGTAATAAAGGGTGATGGGTTGCTGAAGAGCGTGATAGAGGGGAGGATGTTGGGCAAGCGGGGAAGTGGTAGAAAGAGAATAGGTTTCATGGACGGGATGAAGAAGGGTAGATCTTATGCAGAGACGAAAAAGGATATTTTAGAGGGAGATAGGCCCCTGGATGTGTAAAAGACCGGGAGCGGATTCTCTGACATTCAACAAAACCTACCTTTACCGGTAGAATACATAATTTAAAAAAATACGCTAAGCTGTTAAGAGTTACTTAAGCTATTTATACCTGATGGTTCCGCTGACCAGAGATCTTAGATATACCTATCTAACATTAACTTACTATCTAACATACTCCAATGTCAATCTATGCCCAAGCTGGGATTAGGCTACGCCCACAAGTGGCCTCCATTTTTCTCTATCTGCTGCCTCATCCACTCTTCCCCACAGCCGGTTCATATCCGACTCGACTCCGTCCCAACATCTTTGCATCGGTCTTCAAAGAGGTCTTCTTTCCTTCTGGCCTTTCTAGGCCTACACTTCCTTCAGTAGTGTACCCTGCTCACTTCGAATCGCGCGGTCAGCCCAGCTAATTCTTCTCGTTCCTGTAATTTACACTTGTCAGGCCCCATTTAGAATATGCCGTTAGTATATGGGATCCGTACGAGGAAGGTATGATAAAAGAATTAGAGCGCGTGCAAAGCTAGGATTGTTAAAGGCCGTTATGATAATTGTATAAGTGCACATGTTACGAGTTGAATAGAAGAACTAGGATGGGAATTACTATCAGAACGCAGGTTAAAATTTAGGTTAAACCTTTTAAGTAAATTCGTAACCGAGTTGTTCACAGATGACGTTAGATATGTATTAAGAACCCCTGCGTATTATGCTAGGTTTGATCATGTTAACATTATTAGAGAGAGAGATTGTCGTACCGATAGATTTAAAATGTCATTTTTCCCTCGTACTATAAGAGAGAACAATAGGCTGCGTGGCAAAGGGATAGGTAGGTGAAATATAGTTAGAGTAGTCTGTAGTGCATGGTGCATGTAATAACAACCAATAGTTCCTTCCTTTTTATGCAGATACTAACCATCTAGCTCCATATTACCCTATTATCATGCATATCTCCTTTAAATATCATACTTGCATGGCAATAGTGCATGTTTGGGGGATCTTCACCCCCTGCCACACACCCTCGTGGTGGCTCGCAGGGTATTACGTAGATGTAGATGTACATCCCACTATGCCTTGGTCCTTTTTGAGATCTTCTTACTTCCTTGATGTGCTCTCTTCTACATATTCCGCTCTCTTTTGTGGGGACGAAGACTTTTATTAGGGTTTTATTGTCAAAAATGAGAAGTTTTCTTTCTTCCTTAAACGTTCATTATCCATGCATCAGCGTCGTACAGAACCACTGGGCGAATTATCAAATGGTATATTCTTATTTTTTTCTTCAAGGCTATCGTCTTTGAAGTTTGTGTCATGTTGAACGTTAGTATCATGTTGCATACTAACTTTTACTGGCTGGATTTACATTTTAGCTTTTACAGGTTATTCGTATTTTTTAAAAATTTTATTACTCCGGTGTATTTGAATTGCTCTACTTTCTCCAACCTGTGCCCATCTGCATTAATTATAACTGTTTGCTGGTGTTCTTTTCTTGTAATGAGTATGTATATCGTCTTCTCATCATTTATTTTCAATTCCATGGGTCCCGTCTCGTGATGGAAAAGTCTTTTTCTTCTTGGGACCTATTTCTTGAGTATAGAATAGTTCTTCTTGGTACCTATTCTTTGTTTTCAGTCAGGAGAATGAAATCAGCCGAAAATACCAGTATGTTAACTTTGGCTCCTATTCTTACTCCCAAGGTTGGTTTCTCGAATATTTTGTCAGGCAGCATCCAATGCTAAGTTAATGAACAAAGGCACAATTATTTATCTATCATGATCACGCATTCTGAGTGTATTGCTGACAGATGTAACAATTCTTACAATTTTCTTGGAATAGCGAACTTTTCCATGACATTACTAAAAAGAGAGAACAATTAGTATTTTCCACACTTAAAACTTTAATTCCCGACCCACGTTTCGACTGCCTTGCAATCATTTTCAACTTATCTATCTTTTGCCACACTTGTGTCCTTTTGCGAGTTTCATATACTTTTGAAAAAAACTATTAAAATTCCAAGAAATTGTTTCTTGTATATCCGGAATTTTATTCAGCATGAAAAATTGATCAGTAGTTACATTGATCATTAGCCTTACTAAATTCAGCTTGCTGGTCCATTATTATGTTATACGTATGTTTTTTTCACCCAACTTTGAATTACTTTCCAGAGGGCTTTATATGTAGTGCTAAGCGAAGATACACATCTGTAGTTTTTACATCGTTCCTTATCGCCTTTCTTGTAGATGGGTAATATAATCGCTCACTGTCACTCTTTTGGTATTTTTCCTCTTCCCAAAATTTTGAAATTGTCTTATACAGTTCTTCACTTACTATTTTTCCGTCTGATATCAGCAATTCCGAAGATAATCCGCCTTCCCCCGGTGATTGTTATTCTTTAATGTCATCATTTCATGTAAAATATTTTAAATAATGCCAGGCCATCCTTGAAGATGTATTATAATATTCTTATCCTTAAATGGTATTCAGATGCCCTTTCATTCACAGCAATAATAAAGTTAAATCAACTTGGCTTTGTTTTTTCTCATGTTTATATTATTGAACATTTTTTTTAATTTAATCATTGTATTTGCTTTGAATAGACATCAGAAAGCAAACACAAGGATGATTATGTCGTCTTACACGTGAATTGAGTGAGTGAGAGCGAGTTAAGAGAAAAATTGAGTGAATATCTTGGTTATGTACTTACAATGCAGACTGTAGCATTGTTTCATATGGCCTCGTCCCAGAGCAAACTATACGATCGCTAAAATAGTGATGACTCTCGTAGGTCGAGTTGCATTCATCTTTGGATATAATTACTACGCTGGCAGCCATGAGAGAATGGTTGTAATAACAATGAGCCCAAAAATAGAGAGATGACGATTCCATTGATAATCACTGGAACTACTTCGATATATCTTAATTTAATTTACTTCTTAAAAGACCGATATGACTAATGAATTAAGCATTAAATTTCAAAGACTGCAAAATTCATGTATGCGAATCATTTTTAATATTCGTATCAACGAGCATGTATCTCCCTTTTACGCAAAGCTGGGTTGGTTGAAATTGAATCAGAGAAGAACAATTCAAAAGACCTTAATGTTATTCAAAGTTCTGAACTCGAAAACCCCTTCTAATTTATATGAAAGCTTCATATTTAATGCCCAAACTAACAAGAGATCGACCCGTATAACAAGAACATTTTACATCCTCAAATACCGCACAACAAAATATGAAAATACTTTCCCCATCTCATTCTGTAAATTATGGAACTCGTCGCCTGATAGTATTAAATTTTCTAGGAATGTCTCACAATTTAAAAGGAGTATGGCTGACTTTTTGTCTCCCAAATGTTCTCTCGCCTCTATATGAGAAGACAAAATTAAATGAGATGATATTGTTACATGTTCCTTGTTCTCTATAATCGTTTGTTGTATTTCTGTCTTATAAAATATTCGTTTGTTTGCTTTTCATTTTTTCTTATTAATAGGTATTACAGATTGTAAATTTTTGTTTTAACATACTATTTCGATTATTGATATTGAGACTGTTTTTTCATTTTCATTTACCTCGCTCATTATATATCTCTCTGCTGGCTTGAAAGGTGTACGTTTGTATTCTTTTTTTTTGTAAGGCTTTGTATTTTGTCTTTGTAATCCACTCCTTATGAAGGCATGTAAACTAATTCAATGTCCTAAGGGACTTTGTCCCGGGACAATAAAATTGTTTTCTATTTCTATTCTGAAAGACCGTTTCATTTAGAAGGTCATAAAATGCTAATAAAACAGAGCACATCTGAAAAGAAGTAATGGTAAGGTTTTTACATGACAAATAATTGGTGGCTGGACTTCACTGGTACAGAAAAAAACCATACAGCATATATGAGAATAATGCATGGGTAATTTTTATTTACTTTTGATGAGTTATATCATTTTATTACATCAATTTTGGTGAAACGTTAAAATTTCCGAGTCTAGTACAGCATAATTTTAAATTTAGCTGGTAAATTGCACTGGTATTTATGACGTCATCGCTCGCCAGGGGTCTCCACTCTGTTGCGGTAGATGAGAAACTCAATTCGGCTTCTGCACCTAAAAATGTAGGAGAAAGATATGTAAAAAATGTTCTCACAAATGCCGATTAAACTTTGTCATATTAGTTAAACTCGGATTGATTTTTCGGATTAAAGTTGAAATTTTAATGTAAAAATGAGATGGTAAATTTTTATTTTGGTTACCTGGAGTATTGTGTGGATTTTAAGTTGAAAACAACATGGTGAATGGTATGACACGATCATTTACACAGTGGTTAAGTATTCACTCTGTGCCTCTATGGAATGGTGTTGAATAAGAATATTCTTTATGGTAACAGTAAGGATAAACACGCAGAATTGGTGAAAACAATAAGATTTAAAATGTCCATATCAAAAGCGGAAGCGTTTCTTAACCGAAAAATAAAATTGAACTCCAGGCACCAAGTTTCTTATTGGGAAAAACTGATAAATTCAGGCTTTACTTTGTGGAACCTCTCCATATCGGAAATCAAAATATCCTAGTATTGGTCCATCAAATAGATTTATTCTTTACAACCCGGGTTTCGTCACCAAATGACATCTTCAGGTCACATAATACATCTTCATGTCATTATGTGACAAATCCCGGGTCGTAAAGAATAAATCTATTTATTGAACCAATACTAGAATATTTTTATTTCTTATTGGGAATTTATTCTATCTAGAATGTAACCAACGCGGAATCAAAATTGCGCAAATTATTTGCTGTGCGTGTCTAAAAGAGGTCAACGTTTAAATTTCTATTTATTGTACATCATATATAATATGAAGCACAGCGGTACAGAATGGGCTAATTTTGCAATCTGAGTAACTTAACTAAAATTAATTAAAATTAACTAAACTTATTAACTTAAACGAGAGAATTAACTAAAAAATATGTGGTCATATCTTGTACCCATAAAAACCTTGTACCCATATATCTTGTACCCATTTTTACTGATGAAATACGTGCCTTCCCCAAATAACAAAAAGAATGAAAATCTATGCCTCCAGTATACCTATGAAAACCTAACACAAACGTTTTCCTCACCATGCATCTTTTTATGTGTACAATGTCTTTTAGAATTACTTAGTTCAGCCTCGTGAATTAATCTTAACTCACATTTTCCCTCCTCTTAGAGTTATCGTAGCCGATCCCAAAAAGGAAATGTAACGCGGAAGGAAAATTTAAAACTTCCATTTGCAATTTTTCCAAACTTACACTCTCGTAGCGGTCTCGTTGAATTTACTGATTGTCGCAAAACTTTCGACTTTTTTCATTTGAAAATATAGTGGTAACTTTATGAATATGCAACAATTTACGTTGGAAACTGAATAATTCAGTCGCATAATTATTTTCATTGAATAGAAACCGAAAAAATCTGTGATATTACTTCTTCTATGACCTAGGCTCATGGTTTACTAAACATTTTATACTCCAAATGCTCATTAATTACGTCATAATGCCTATTAGTTAGTCTTCATCTATGAAAGATATTAATTCATAGTATGCTTCCTAGAGGTTTGAAAATATGAATTTAACAAGGTCATCGATAAAGTTTCACATCTGACTAAAATCAACACCCAAATAAATTCATCGCTTCATTAAAATTATTCAAAAGTTTCAAAGTAAAGAAAACTTTTACATATTAAAGCATTTTGGAAATAAACATCAAAGTTCATTTAACATGAGTAAATCTAGCAATTAGGTATTATATTCACCAATATATGTATTCCTCAATTATTCCCCTCTGTGACCGATTCTTATAGTTATCACTTATGTAAATGTAGATTAGTTCGGAATAATATATATTAATACTGTAAATAAGGGTGGTTTCCCATTTTTAACTTACTTGTTTCTTTTCGTTCATTACACATATCAAGCTTGGGTTACGATTTTGGTCCCTTGTCCATCTGTTCCACGTCGTGGTCCTTGTCTTCTTAACTTGGAAATTTTGGCGACGTCTTGGATAATGTTTTCGGGAGGGATGGCGGTGCTTAACGGGTGTCAGAGGAATGGAGTGGATCGCCGAAAGGATGAGGAATAAGGGAAGGGAAGGGTGATGTGGGAACAATGAGAGTGTTGGACGGGGAGAGTGGGACGGTGGTGCGGGGGAATTCTGGGGAAGATCTCGTGGGGAGTCAGGGGCAGGGGAGTGGAGAGGAGAAGGGGGAGAGGGGGGAGAATTTGGTACTGGGATTTTTGGGGTGGGTAGGCAGTAGGGGTGAGGCGGCGACAAAGGAATGGGGAGAGGGGTCGACACAGCGATGGAGGATGGGGCAGGGGAAACGCCCTTTTCCTTCGAAATCTTTCCTACTCCTCCTCCTCTCGTCTTATTCTTGCCTCCTTTCCCATCCATCTTATCCTTGTTTCTCGTTTCTTCCTTCTTTTCCCGCAACGACTGCTCTCCTTTGCAGCAGGACACTGAAACGTGATATGATTGGTTTAGTCGTAAGCTAATGTATGAATTGAAAAACAATTGACTAATGTGGAGCTATATCAACGATTTGATAATCAGCCCAATGACAGAATCACAGAATTATTTACTTAATGCAGTTTATTTTGATTTAACACTGTATAGTTTATTGAGGAGGGCAAATAAAATTTTATTTATTCTATCTCTAAATCTATGTCTACACGAAGTTAAGTTAAAGCTGATCACTATCAGCCTTTTATGCATTCTTTTGCTTCTCTTGAGGTATAAATGCTATGAACACGTTACTCCAGTAATTAGTCGAACGAAATCGAAGAAATTAAAATGATGAAGAGACTTTCGAACGGTAAAGATAGTTAACCTTTTCAGAACCCCCAAATCTAAAATCCTTTGAAAATTATAACTTTCTCTTCTACAGCGTTAAGCATTTTTCTACCTATAGACGCATTCCTTGCAACTTCAAAAACCTTTCTCATCCTCACCATATCTTATATTAATTAATGCCAGCTATCTTCCGAGACTGTTAACTAAATCATGAAATTTTAGTCGCCGGTTGAGGCATTCCCATCCATTGAATCCACCTTATTTGTCCAATCTACATCTACGTAATACCTTGCGAGCCACCACGAAGGTGTGTAGCAGGGGGTGAAGATCACCAAACATGCACTATTGACATGCAACTAGGATATTTAATAGAGACATGCTAGATAACTGGGTCACATGCAGCTAGATGGTTAGTATCTACATAATAAGAAAGGGATCATTCGTTTTTATTACATGCATCATGCACTAAAGACTACTCTAACTATATTTCACCTACCTATCCCTTTGCTACGCTGCTTATTGTTCTCTCTTATGGTACGCGGGAAAAATGACATTTTAAATCTATCGGTACGACAATCTATCTCTCTAATCATGTTAATATGATCAAACCTAGCATAATACACAGGGGTTTTCAATACATATCTAACATCATCTGTGAACAAATCGGTTTCGAATTTACTTAAAAGGTGGAACCTAAATTTTAACCCGCGTTCTGATAGTAATTCCCATCCTAGTTCTTCTATTAATTTTGTAACACTTATACAATTATAATAACGGCCTTTAACAAATCTAGCGGATCTCCTTTGCACACGTTCTAATTCTTTTATGATATCATCCTCGTACGGATCCCATATACTAGCGGTATAAGCAAATTTAGGAAGGCTCTCTATAATGCGATTTAGTCCAGAAGTGCAAAGGTTCATGATTCTTTTCCCGGTCCAGTTTCATTCTTTCTTGGAGCATACCCATCGCCATTAGTAATTGCTATACAATTCATTAATCTTATGATAACACTTGTGTCTTAAGTAATTGATGGACGTGCGATAAGTCACTGGAACAGCATTCTAATATAAATTATAATTTAGAGGATTATACTCACTTAGTCCGCCCATCTCGTAGATGTTTTTCTTTATAATTCGTTTTTGTCTGAATAAGTTGTTTCTGTCGCACTTTCTCAGCAAAAAACACGCGCGCAACTTCTATCACTTTTTCTCACAATTGAGCGGTCAACTCTAAAAGTTAAGTTTCCCTAGCAACGATTACCAGGAACTCCTACTGGCGCTTCACCATTGTTGTATTTTTAAAGGCAATGATTTCTATGGAGGGTGAGTTTATGGTGAACATTATGTCGTTTTACTTTCATGAATAAAAGTTTCAATCTTGTTTATTTTAAAAATTTTACCTTATTAATGAACATGAGCAAACGAATACCTGCAATCATTCGAAACTCCTCCATGAAAACAGTGCCAATTTTCATTTCTTGTCGAAGTGAAAGGATACATCCTTGGAGGAAGTATTGTCCGCGTAGTATATAGGAAATGCGATATAGGAGAAAGACGCATGGAAAAAGTCGGTTTATGCAATAATATAGGGGACAAATGGCTGAAAATGGGACCCTTAAAAATATGAAATGGAAGAGACCTCAATGCATGAAGGCAAATCCTCACCATCTTCACCGACATATTTTCTCAAAGTGAACCGATAATATTTTTTTAATCATTGGTGACAATGAATACCTAGAACTATTATGTTTCTTCATTTTTACCAGATCAGGTCATTCAATTCTTTTGTCGTTTTTACTTAATACATTTAGTTCGGAGAGAATAATAATTCAAGTAATTTTTTTAAATTTAAGCTAGTCCGAGCGATATAGTTCCCCAGTTATAATAATATTTGAATTATACGCTTTTATTACACCAGCTGTAGGGCACATAAATTATTATTGCATCATTAATGGTGCAGTAATTGTAGTTTTATATGACAGAAATGATAAGTAATCAAATGGAAATATCCAAATAAATCTTTAACTTCACTCATTTTTTTCACGCCGAACGTTTGAAACTCCATAAAAACGGAAGGTTTATTGTGATCCTGAAGAATTTTTTGCGGTGTCAATATGATTAATTTTCAAAAATAGTTGAGAAAAAACATAAACTACACAATTTTGATTTTTTGACGAGATCTAAGTGTAGGGAATGCCTCATTTTTAATATAAGGTCTCTCTGGAGTGCATACACGTAGGTACCATTTCCCATGTGAAAGGGCTGATATTTTTGGCAAATATCTCGGAAGTTAATTTGGTAAGGGGTTGAATTTTTTTAATGTCAATGGAAAAGTGATATATTTTTCTTTAAAATGAGAACAATTTCATTGATTTCTAAGTAAAATGATAATTCGTTGAAACTACCTTAATGCGTTTATTTTTCCGCATTCTCCTTAAGCATAGGTTTTTTCAACGTTTCGTTTTCAACGTTCTCCGTAGGTTTTTCAAGGTTTTTGTTTATTTGAGGCAGTGCATTTTTTATTCGAAATGACGACTTGTGCCGTATTTTCGTTGATTTTCTTGGGTGTGCCATTGCAATAAATACTCGGTAAGCACGTTAATGGCAGATGCGTTGTGGAAATGGTTACGAAGACCTGGGGTGCAATTCTGTTTCTTCGTAACGCCATAGCGCCGCGACCATACGTCAAAATAGTGAGTAGCTTCAAGGCAATGAACTGCTGTTTTTCGAACCTCGCGTCATTTTAGCGTGATCGACGCTTATTTATCGTATGTTCGCAATGGTCGTAAACTTAGAGATAACAGAAACGCGCGTGGTGCTTCGCTGGCGCTGGCAAACGCTATTATATCACCGCGTTATGATACCATGCGTAGAAACAGAATAGCCCCCCAGTACAGAAGGAAGAATAGAATCGAACACGAAAGACCTTGCAGCATACATAAGAGATTCAGTAAGCCAAAATATTTCATAACTTTATGCAACGGATTATTTGATTCAAGAATTTTCTGTGGTATAGTGTTGTGGGGACAGCCTACTCACCTTCACAGTGTATATAAAATACAAAAATAGATGGTGAGAATGATGTGTTATAAAAATTACTATTTTCATTGTCGTCCTCTATTTAAAAATTTAAAACTGTTATCTGCTCCATTTATATTTCTCATTGTGTATTACTTGTGAAACAAAATAGTTCCGAATTTGAATTAAATAGTAAAATACACATGTGTGGCACAAGAAAATGTAATAACCAACATGTTAAGCCAAATATTTATCTACGGCTTCTAATGGTCCAAGGTGTGAAATTACACAATAACCTACTACAATGTATTAACCAGTAAAAAAGAAATGGGGATACCAGTCTTTAAAAAAATGGTCCGAGAATATCTGGTTGATAAATGGTTTTATAGTGTTAAAGAATACTTGGTGCCAACTGTTTAATATTTTCTTTTATGTAAATTATGTAGTATTTCTAGCATATTGACATATCCTATGCACATACCAGTAGCTACCTTGTAATGTGTCTCTTGGACGAATGCAATCTTATCTTATCTAATCTTACTTACGCGCGCGACCTTTTTGTATTCGAAGAGTGCCGTCATTCTCCCCACATATGTGACCCGCGTTTTGCTTGCAAGAGTTGTAAGCATATTGCCAAAAAATAAGCCACAGACAGCTTTTTATGATACATTGTTATTAAAATCACTAATATGTATGGAATTTCTAGAACTGGGAGTATGAAATAACAACAAAGAGCAGGAGTCATCACGCCAAAGTCATGCCTACACGGTGGGTGGGGTAAACACATAAAGTCCTCAGATCAAGTCAAATACCTTGGACTTACCTTAACTTCTGATATATTGTGGAGAACACTCACACAAAATGTATACAGCAAAGAATATAAAGAAACAAGGATTCATTAAGCGTATATTAGGAAGATCCTCGAATGGAAGAGTAAAAGAGGGATGCTACCTCCCTCTTGTGAGGCCACACTGCAAATTCGCCGCGAGCATTTTGGACCCTGCACAGAAAAATTTAACCAAAGAAGTAAATAAAATACAAAGGCAAGACCCTCGCTTCTTTAAAAACTGCTACGAGCGAACATATCTACATCTGTATCTACGTGATACCCTGCGAGCCACCACGAGGGTGTGTAGCAGAGGGTGAAGATCACCAAACATGCACTATTGACATGCAACTATGATATTTAAAGGAGACATGCTAAATAATAGGGTCGCGTGCAGCTAGATGGTTAATATCTACATTATAAGAAAGGGATTATTGGTTGTTATTACATGCATCATGCACTACAGACTGCTTTAACTATATTTCACCTACCTATCCCTTTGCTACGCTGCTTATTGTTCTCTCTTATGGTACGCGGGAAAAATGACTTTTTAAATCGATCGGTACGACAATCTATCTCTCTAATTTTGTTAATATGATCAAACCTAGCATAATACGCAATGGTTCATAATATATATCCAACGTCATCTGTGAACAAATCGGTTTCGAATTTACTTATAAGGTTTAACCTAAATTTTAACCTGCGTTCTGATAGTAATTCCCATCCGAGTTCTTCTATTAAACTCGTAACACTTATACAATTATCATAACGGCCTTTAACAAACCTAGCGGATCTTCTTTGCACGCGCTCTAATTCTTTTATCAAACCTTCCTCGTACGGATCCCATATACTAGCGGAATATTCTAAATGAGGCCTGACAAGTGTAAAATAGCTTCTTTCTCGTACTCTCTCATCGCATTAGCCTAGAACCCTTTTTATGAATCCTAATCATATATAGTGTCTCACGACGAAACTTGCTTGCAAAAATGAGGAACGTCCGTCAGGATCTACCCGACGAGAAACAAGAAAATTTTCGATAAATATAAGAGAGCTAAAATAACAGCAAAAGCGGCCTTAAGAAAAGCACTAATGGAATTCAAGAGTAAAATATTAGCTGAATTTTTTTAAGATAATCCCAAGGCATTTTGATCTTATGTAAAGGAGGTTCAAGGGAATTAATTTACAGTAATGTCACTGAGAAACGGTCAAGGAGAGAGAGAGTTAGAGATAGGTTAGAAAAAGCAAACATCCTTAACACATTTTTTTCAGTGCCTACACTTCATGCCCTCAGAATAACGCCGCTACATTGCCTTGCATATACAAAAAATGGATTCTGAAAAGGAAGGTCCTGTAAAATCCAGCTATCCCTTTGTCTTACATCATACTTACATCATCTACGTCATACCCTGCAAGCCTCCAAAAGGGTGGGTGGCAGGGGGTGCTTTTACACCAGGCATGCATCAATAATACGGCAGAACACCGAAACTACATGGGAACCAGCGTACCACACATAGAACGCGCCCATTAAAATCTTCTAACCAAGAAACATTCTATCGTCAATCGTTCCAACGTGCAAGGTGTACAAGGACTACTACTACATATTAAAAATATCATGCATTAATAAGAACATCAATATTTACATCATGCATAAATAAGAACGTAGAGAATATAAAGAGAAAGATTTACTGTCTGCCTATTGTTACAATTCGAACTATTCATGACGACGATCACACCTGTTATGGTCCCGATTGGTACGCGGAAAAAATGACATTTTACACCTATCTGTTCTACAATCTAGCTCTCTAATTTATTGGCGCGATGTAATCTACCGTAGTACGAGGGGGTTAATAGTATATTTTTCACGTCGTCAGAGAAATGTTTTTTTCTGAAATGTAGTTAGGAGGTTAAACCTATCATTTAATCTACGCTGTGATAGCGATTCCTATCTTAATTCTTCTAACAGTCCAGACACACTAGCAAACCTATCGTAGCATCGTTTCACAAACCTAGCTCCTCTTCGCTGCACGCGATCTAATTCCGATATTAACCCCGCTTCATGTGTATCCCTTACACGATGATTTTCCTCTGGAGAAAGGCTCACCCAGGTAGACGCGATATTTTTAGATTTCAAAGAAGCTTTCGATAAAGTTACGCATTCAAAATTACTTGTTAAGCTGAAAGCCTATGGAAAACATCACGATATCATATGCTGGATTAAAGATTTCTTGGACAGCCGCCCTTATCTAATTCACTTTTTTCATTAACCCCGCACGAATACAATTTATAAATGAGTTTTTTTGTGAGGAACCTTGTCGAATGTCTTCCTGAAATCAACAAATATCGCGTCGACTTGATTATTCGATTCACCTGATTTTAGGATATCATGAAGGAAGAGCGCAAGCTGTTTTTTGCAGGACCTGCCCTTACGGAAGCCGTGCTGACTGCTGTGTGAAAGGTTACGATTATCCAGGAACGTCATAATATTGCTAACAACAATATGTTCGAGAACCTTGCATAAAAGTTATGTTAACGATATCGGCCTGTAATTTCCTGGGTCACTTCTATTTCCTTTTTTAATTATTGGTGTGACGTTGGCTATTTCCAGTCTTGAGGCACCTTGATTTCGGATAATGATTTGCTTAATGTAATTTATAGGAATGGTGCAATCTGTCGCGCTAACTCCTTGAGCACGCGTGCAGGTATTTCTTCTGGACCTGGAAACTTGCTACTTTTAATCGAACGCAGTTGTTTAATTATTCAATGACACCGAATTGTTATGTCCGCCATAGGCTTGTTAAAGTCAGGAGTGTCTAAATGGTGTATTTTGTCATCCTTAGTGAATACACTTTCGAAGTAGTGGTTTAATAAGTTGGCTTTATCGATGCTGCTAGTGACCATGTTGAAGTTTGTATCCAATAAAGACTCAACTGTCGAAGATTTGCCCTGGAGCTCTCTCGCGTAAACCAGGATAACTTAGGGTTTTCGTCTAGTAATTCACGTAGGATTTTCATTTGAAGCTTCTTAACCTATTGTGCATGATTTTCTTCGTTTTTGAGCATTGGGCAACGTAAATTTTACTCGCCGCAAGTTCCATTGCTTTTGTTACCTGACTCAATAGAATTTTTATACATGTTATGTAATTGCTTTTGTCTCCTGAGCTCTCGCCTCACTTCGTGGCTATACCAACGAGGTTATTTACTCTGCCGTTTGAATTTGTGTGGAATATATTCATCATTTCCTTTAAGTAGTATTTCCAAAAAATATCTCCTAGATACTTCGGTGTTCTCGTCCTTCATCGTGGCTACGAATTTTGTGAATGAAGCTTCCTACACCTCTCCAAATTTTTTTGTTATCGCATTCGTCAAGTAAGTAGACTTTACGTTTAGATTTTACAGTGAATTCTACTGTTGTTTTCAAAATCGTGAAAATTACTTTATGATCACTTATGTCTTCGAGGATATCGACGTGTTTAATCACTGTAGGGTGACTAACAGCTAAAAGATCCAATGCTTTATTACCTCTCGTAGGTTCATTTATAACTTGAGTGAGAGAGTGGTGTGGAAGTGTAATAAGTAAGGTACCACTTATATTACGCCTCCTTGCAGTTGTTTCAACGCTATTGGTTTTCCAATTTATAGCCGGGAGGTTGAATTCTCCACCGTTAATTATCACGCTCTTCATATCTATCGAGGTAAATGATGATAACTTAGAATCTAATTCGTATAAAACGTCTATTTTGGAATCTGATGGTCTGAATAATCGACATATATGTCTATTTCTATTGTCTTGTTGCTTAATAGTACACCAAACACACTCTATTTCACTGTTCTCTAATTTGTGTTCGGTACTATTTAAATGCCATTTATCTGCTGAAAATACTCCGCCGCCAGTCCTATCCGGTCTATCACGTCTATTGATTTTATATCCTGTTGGAGAAACTTTGCTATAGCTAACACCCTCTGCAATCCAGCTTTCTGTTCCAATTGCTATATCCGCGTTTTCAAATACATACTCAACTTCGGCACCTTTGTTCTTTACGCTACGTAAAATTGCTATTACTAAATTTATGTCGAATTTGGTTTGATGAATGTAACCCTTCGGGACTGGGACGAAGAGGAAGCGGACTTGACGTACGTTAATTGAATGGGCACATGAGGAGATTGAAACTGGTGAAGGAAGTGACTGTGAGCCTATCGAAAAGGCACATCAACTTCCTTGTTCCAAAAATACCCTCAAATTCGTAGATGCCGATGCGGTCCTTGAACGTGTTTGAACTCCAAAAAGGTGGTTGAACATTCAAAAGCGAAGTGCAGAGGAGATCGCCGATGGCGGAAAAGCATTGCACGCAGCGGAGAAAGGAAGGAAGAGTGACGCACTTGGAAGGTTTCGTGCGTACGAAGAGAAAGGGAGTGAGGAAGGAACTATTTCCCAAAAGCAATCCGTCGGGGTCCTCGCGCACGTCAGGGCTTTGACCTTCGTCAGTGGGAAATTCGCCCCAAAAATAAAGTACATACATTACCCTCACTCCCTTCTTGAACTATGGTAATATAAAGCCTCGTTGACTTTGGATCCATCTCATTTGCCACTTCTCGCTTCGCTGAGGCATTTCATTCCACTCTGCTATTATTCTCCAATCTTTCTGGTGTTGCCGTTTGATTCTTCGCGAGCGACTCGGTCGAGAAACTTGGAATTTTTATCGGCAAACATGAGGAACTCTCTTAGTTTGCTCGGCTTCGCTGCCCTCCTGGTCCTATCCATGGCGCTTCCCGATCACACGAAGGAGGAGCACGAGGTGGAGCACCACGACGACAAGTGCAAATGCATACCCTACTACCAGTGTTCCAACGGGACCGCAATTGAAGACGGAGCGTCGCTCATCGACATCAGGTGAGACTACATTAATTGGGCGTAGTGCTGTCAACACAGTCTTATGATCTCCAGTGTATTTTTTGAAGGCTCTTCAATAGCCAAGCGCGAGCAAGTAGCGAGGAGGAGGAACAAGAAGCGAGGAAGTGAAAGAACGTTGTTATTTTTCAATCGCTAAGCCTCATCTGGAAAATGCTGTTAGTGTATGGGATCCGTATGAAGCGGAGTTGATATCGGAATTAGATCGCGTGCAGCGAAGAGGAGCTAGATTTGTAAAACGATGCTACGATAAGCTTGCTTGTGTATCTGGATTGTTAGAAGAATTGGGATAAGAATCGCTATCACATCGTAGATTAGATTATAGGATTAACCTCCTTACTAAATTTAAGAAAATCATTTTCTGATGACGTAAAAACATACTAGTTACCCCCTCGTACTACGGCAGATTAGAACGCGCCAATAATACGTTAGATATATATTAAGAACCCCTGCGTATTATGCTAGGTTTGACCATATTAACAAGTTTAGAGAGATAGATTGTCGTACCGATAGATTTAAAATGTCATTTTTCCCGCGTACCATAAGAGAGAATAATAGGCAACATAGCAAAGGGATAGGTAGGTGAAATATAGTTAGTATAGTCTATAGTACATGATGCATGTAATAACTACCAATGATCCCTTCCTTATTATGTAGATTTTAACCAGTACTATACTGTAGTAACTAATATTCTATTGTAATTACTACTGCAATTACTTGCAATGACTAATAATCTACTGTAGTATTTAATAAACCGTGACCCTATTTTCTAGCATGTCTACCTTATATATCCTACTTACATGGCAATAGTGCATGTTTGGTGATCTTCACCCCCTGCCACACACCCTCGTGGTGGCTCGTAGGGTATTACGTAGATGTAGATGTAGATGTAGAATAAAATTTGAGAGATAGATTGCAGGACCGATAGGTATAAAATGTCATTTTTTCCGCGTACCATTCGGGACCATAACAGCTATGATCGTCGTCATGAATACATCTACATCTACGTAATACCCTACGAGCCACCATGAGGGTGTGTGGCAGGGGGTGAAGATCACCAAACATGCACGAATGCATGAATAGTTCGCAGTATTTCGTAGTAATGCTTGAATGCATGAATGCATGCATGAATAGTTCCATTAGTGATATTAGCTATTCTGTAGATCTCTCTTTATATTCCATACGTTCTTATTTTTTCATGATGTAAATATTGATGTTCTTATTGATGCATTATAATATTGAATTTGTAGTAGTATCCCCCCGATCGGTATATCTTGTAGCGGAATCGTATCCTTACTAAGTAACATTAGCCCGAACAAGTCCTCAGGTCCTGATGAAATTCCAGCTCGTGTTTATAAAGAATTAGCTCTCGAAATGGCTCCGAATCTTAAAGTATTATTTCACAAATCCCTCGAAGAACACGCGGTTCCCAAAGACTGGAGGATAGCAAACGTGACCCCAATTTTTAAAAGCGGCGATAGGGAACAGCCATGTAATTATAGACCAATATCATTAACGTCACTATTATGTAAAATTATAGAGCATATAATAGTTACATCAATAATGGGACAACTCGACAGCCATGATTTATTGATAACAAACCAGCATGGGTTCAGAAAGGGACGGTCTTGCGAAAGTCAATTAGGTCTTTTTGTTCACGATATTTTAGTTTCCGGAGAAGGTAACGTACAGGTAGACGCAGCGTTTCTTGACTTTAGAAAAGCGTTTGACAGTAATATAGTAGGCTGGATAGGAGACTTCTTACATGAACGCGTTCAACGGATGGTATTAGATGGTGTCAGCTCAGGCGAAGTAAAAGTTACATCGGATGTTCCCCAGGGAAGCGTGATAGGCCAAAATTTACTTCTTCTCTAAGTAAATAACTTGAGTACAGAAGTAAAAAATGGCAATCTCTGTTTTTTTGCCGATGATGCTGTAGTGTATAATGAAATTAGAAATTAAGAGGACAGTCAGTGTTTAGCTAAGGATTTAGATGCGATTGATGATTGGTGTGATAGTTGGCAGCTAGAATTAAATTTGAAGAAATGCGCGATAATGAACTTTTGGAAAAAGAATAGCTTTCCCCGGAGTAGTTATAGCATCAAAGAAATTAAATATCTAACGTAGAATCAATTAAATACTTAAGCGTCACCATCACTGAAGACATATCATGGGGGAATCACATCAGAAAAGAACTAGTGTAACATACCGTAGATTAGGATTCGTAAAAAGGGCTCTAGGCAAATGCGATGAGAGAGTACGAGAAAGAAGCTATTTTACATTTGTCAGGCATCATTCAGAATATGCCGCTAGTATATGGGATCCGTACGAGGAAGGTTTGATAAAAGAATTAGAGCGCGTGCAAAGGAGATCTGCTCGGTTTATTGAAGGCCGTTATGATAATTGTATAAGTGTTAAGAGTTTTATAGAAGAACTCGGATGGGAATTACTATCAGAACGCAGGTTAAAATTTAGGTTAAACCTTTTAAGTAAATTCGAAACCGATTTGTTCACAGATGACGTTAGATATATATTGAGAACCCCTGCGTATTATGCTAAGTTTGATCATATTAACAAGATAATAGAGAGATTGTCGTACCGATAGATTTAAAATGTCATTTTTCCCAAGTACCATAAGAGAGAACAATAGGCAGCGTAGCAAATGGATAGGTAGGTGAAATATAGTTAGTCTGTAGTGCATGATATATGTAATAGCAACCAATTATCACTTTCTTATTATGTAGATACTAACCATCTAGCTGCATGTGACCCTATCATCCAGCATGTCTTCGTTAAATAGCCTAGTCGCATGTCAATAGTGCATGTTTGGTGATCTTCACTTCCTGCCACACACCCTCGTGGTGGCTCGCAGGGTATTATGTAGATGTAGTAATCCTTGTACCCCTTGCATGTTGGAACGATTGACGATAGGATGTTTCTTGGTTAGTAGATTTTAATGGGCGCGTTGCATGTGTGATACGCTGGTTTTAATGTAATTTCGGTTTTCTACCGTATCATTCATGCATGCCTGGTGTGGAAGCACCCCCTGCCACACACCCTTTGAGTTGCTTGCAGGGTATGACGTAGATGTAGATGTAATCTTAAAAGAAAAAAATTAATAGCTTAATGTTGTTGCTCCCGCTATTTTTGGCATTGGAACGCGAGTCTCGAAGTCGAATGATTGGTCCTTAGATTTTTTAAGCGAAGTATGTGTGCGTCTGAAGAAATTACAACTTGGCTCTTTCCACATGAGGTTTTATTTTTACCGACCATGGTTTCGTTATAGAGTAACATTATCAGGGTGGTATCAATGTATCATATTCACCTTGTTAATGTTACTCTGTAACGAAACCATGGTCGGTAAAAATAAAACCTAATGTGGAAAGAGCCAAGTTGTAATTTCTTCAGACGCTCCTACTATGAAGGATTTCCGCGAAGTCACGCCCGCTACCATTACTTATATGAAGTATGTGAGGTTAAAATAATAATCTGCTGTGTCATCATGAAATGCGCATGAAACATTTTTTTTTTCAAGCATTTTGAAGTCCCGGGCGTAGCATGGTTCACGTGGTTAAGCTAGTCTCCGGGCGTAATTTTTGCGGCAAGGGTTATTTCTTGTTGTCGTTATTTGAGGAGGCGCTGCCAGTAGAGCTTTGCCTGCCAAGATTTGAAGTTCACTGTAGGTCGGGATCGTCAGGAGATAAGAAAATCGATCCTTCTTTCCTCATCCCCGATTATCTCGGCCTTCCATAGATGCGAAGGCTTGAAAAACTAATGTCTAAAAGCGGTACTTCATTACAAATTTATTAACTTTGTAACTTTTACAGACCACAGTATATTTTACACTCCAACATGACCCGGGTTTCGACGGCTAAGCATCATCATCAGGCAATTAATAATAAGGTGTCTCATACCCTTTTATATTACCCGTAGAGGGAACAGGGGGGGACGTTCGTGGGAGAGGCATTGTATAACCTTCCCCTTCTCCCAAACTTGTCCTCTCCCACAAATATCCTCCCCTTTCCCTCTTCTGGTAATATGTAAGGGTATGAGATATACCTTCTTATTTATAACTTGATGGTGATGCTTAGCCATGGAAACCCGGTTCGTTCTGAAGTATGAAATATTCTGTGATCTGTAAAAGTTAGTTATCAAACAACAGGGATGCTTAGCTGGTCCTAATATTTTTGTATCACATTCACTCCCCCCCTGGTAGTTTTTTAACCTTCGAATGCCACTCGATGAAATATCGTTGTTAGCCGAACGCACTCGAAGTTCCAACGACGATGTATCTACATCTACGAAATACCATGCAAGCCACCACTAGGGTTTGTGGCACGAGGTGATTCCTCACCGGGCATGCAGCACTCATCCCAGTTCAAATCAGAACCGCGCATTTTCCTCCGAATGACTGGGGATGGCCAAATGCAGTCAGGTCAACGGTAGGCAGTCAGACCACAAACCAGGAGAGTGATACGTAGAAGAACATGCTACCATGCAGTATACTACTCAAGATATAACTACTGTTTAGTATTATCAATGCGACTAATAAATAGAAAGTTACTAAAACATGCAATTGTATATGATGGCGGAAATTACATCCAAGGTTAGAATTTACAATTCATGTTAAGATATTTAGCACTACCGAAAAAACCTATATAACCTAGTCAGTATCCTAGAACTGATCTGTCACAACTATTATGGTCCCTTATTTTACGCGGAAAAAATGACTTCTTAAAGCTATTGGTTCTGCAGTCTATTTCCTTATCTTATTCCTGTGATCGTTCCTACTATAATAGTTTGGCTCTAGCAAAATATGTTGAACGTCTGCCAAAAAATAGTTTATATCTAACTTTCGAAAAAGATTTAGCCTATATTTCTCCCTTCGATCGTATAAAGGTTCCGTCTTTTATTCACTCTACAATTTTGTAAGACTACTGCGTTTATCATAACAATTCTTAACAGACCTATCTGCCCTCGGCTGTATTCGATCAATATCTGAACCAAGTCCTACTTCGTAAGGGTCCCATATGCTAGCGGCGTACTCCAAGTGGGGTCTCACGAGAAGAAAATATCGTCGCCTTGTAAATAATAAATTAAACTTGAGTTTCATGGCAACTAATTTACCCACGGGTTTTTATTTTAATTCATTTTAAAGGAAGTTTGAAATTTTGAATGTAGAATAGTCAAGAAAAACTTGTAATGAAAAAGCGAATATTAGATATATTTAAAATAGGGTTAGCAAAATTCCCAGTTTATCCGTGGCACTTTATGGAGAATCCAAAGAAAAATCAATGGCATTGAAAGGGTTCATTTACATCTACATCTACGTCATACCCTGCAAGCCACTCAAAGGGTGTCTGGCAGGGCGTGTTTCCACACCAGGCATACATGAATTATACAGCTGAACACCGAAACTACGTTGAAACCAGCGTACCACACATGCAACGCGCCCATTAAAATCTACTAACCAAATCATTCTATCGTCAATCGTTCCAACATGCAAGGGATACAAGGACTACTACTACAGATTCAAAATATCATGCATAAATAAGAACATCAATATTTACATCATGCATAAATTAGAACGTAGAGAATATAAAGAAAAAGATCTACAGACTAGCTAATATCACTAATCGAGCTATTCATGACGACGATCACAGCTGTTGTGGTCCCGAATGGTACGCGGAAAAAATGACATTTTATACATATCGGTTCTACAATCTAGCTCTCTAATTTTATTGGCGCGATAACTCTCTCTCAGATCTCTCTAATTTTATTGGTGGGTTAACTCATACGTGCGATTTTCTTGGTGTTCCCCCAGGATAAAGGACGAGCATTGCGAGAATTACCTGGAGGTGTGCTGTAAGGTCCCGAAAGAAGGAAAGGTACCTCATGAGCCAGAGGAGCACCCGGAGGAACATCACGAGTGGGGCAGCTGCGGAGTCCGTCACCCCAAAGGCGTGTCGTTCCGAATCACCGGGGCGACGGACGGAGAGGCGCAGTTCGGCGAGTTCCCGTGGATGACGGCCATTTTGCTCTCCAAGGAGGTGAAGAAGCCGGAGGGACACTCCTCGCACGACGGCGACGAACACAAGGGCAAGGAGGCGAAACTCTACCTTTGCGGTGGAGCCCTCATCCATCCTCACGTTGTCCTGACCGGAGCACACTGCGTTGAAGAGTAAGATAAATGTCTTTTCCAAATAACATCTACTTCTACATACTACCCCGCAAACTGCCTAATGGGCGTGTGGCAGGGTGTGCTCCTTTTTCCCACCTATAGGTGATCCACCCTTAGATCACTCATAAATTCCTCATATCGTCTCTCTTCCCTTATTTCGTGCCCTGCTAAAAAAATTTTTAGACGCTGCTCTGTAGAACGTAAGGAACTCTACAGAAGTTGACTCTTTTTCTTCAGAACAGGTTTATTTTCTAAGGATCTGTACGGAACATGAGAGCCTGACTCGACAGAACTTACGTTCTGTAGAGTTATTCTCTGCAGAGCAAAATAAATCCTTAGAAGCTGCTCTGTAGAACTTCAGCAACTCTACGCAAATACGTGAGGTTTCCGTTGACCCAGTTCCTTTTCTAAGGATCTATACGGAGAGTCGTAGGGAATTTCACAGAACGGCCTAAGGAATTCTGCAAAACGTCCTAAGGTATTCTGCAGAACGTCGTAGGGAATTCCGTAAAATGGCTTTTCAATATTTTAAGGAAATTCTGTCGAATTTTTTCAAGGAAACTATTCAGAATTTTTTGGCAGGGTCTAGAATTCCTATCCTCCTCCACGTTTCCCCAGTGTTCTCCCTACTATTAATCTCTCCAGAATTGTGTGAAATTCACAGAAGAAAAATCATTCACGAGATTCACAAGGTAAGAGGACGCTTGGGTAGCTTAAGTGGTTAGAGCACTCGATGCGAAATCGAGGGATCAGGGTTCGGTTCCCAGTCCAGGCGAATGATTTTTCCTCTGTGAATTTTACACAATTGTGTGATCACATGCGGGTGACTCCGTTGAAGTAACTGCGCGGCGAGTTTCGTGGTTCTTTGAAAATTTACTTGTTCATTCTTAACTTTGTGGTATTCCATTATAATGTTTTGTCGATGAATAACTGTTGCTAATGCCACTTTTTTATTTCAATTAAGCGACCCGGGTTTCAGTGAATAATCATCATCATCAGGCATTAATTGAGATCTGTTTATCCTATTGTTTCCGTAGTTACGTGACGGAAGGGGAGAAGAAGTTTGAAACGGAGGCCAGAATAGGGAAAAAGGAAGAGTAAAGGTATACGTTAATGAGGGTGATATCTTGGTTTTTCAAAATTTGGATAAACAGATCTCAATTAATGCTTGATGATGGTGATTATTCACTGAAACCCGGGTCGCTTAATTTAAATAAAAAGTGGTATTAGGAACAGTTAATTCATCGACAAAACATTCTTTGAAAACTCTCCAGAATTCCCTCTCTTTTCCAAACTTCCCTCACCCATCTCTTCTGCCTCCTCCATCACTGGCTTCCTTGGCTCTCCAGCCATACCCAATAACTCCTCGTTCATCCTTCTCGCCATCCAGCTCTCTCTCTCCATCCTGCTCCACCCCACAACTCAAATTATGCATCTTCCTCCCTTCGCAATGACCCAGTCTCCAGCCCATTCTGCGCCAAGCTTAATATTAGAGTCATGAATACATATTATGGATTGGGATCTCGTTGCCAAAAAGCGTTGTCTAGAATTCCAGTAAACAAACAACTTTTTGGAAAGTGGTTCCTCCTAGTGATGAAAGACGGAAGTTCAAATGTAAATACAGTCGACAGATTGTAAATATACACGTCTTTCCGTGTCGACACTCACGACGGCTCATGAGTTTAATCGTGTTTTCCTCGCCATTTATTATGGACATCTACATCTACAAATTACCCTGCAAGCCACCTCAAGGGTGCGTGGCAGGGGATGAGTTATCACCAAACATGCGCCACTATTTACCCTTAAAATGCTAAGGATACTACGAATCATTATACAATAGCAAAAACCGGCAAATACTTTTCAGAGGGTGAATTTTTGCCAGCATACACTACACTATAAGTATGCTGCCAATGGTACAGAAACTACTTGTATTGATTAATTTTGCAACTTCATATCCACACAGAGATGCAGGAGTCACACGCAGGAATCATACGAAACGTGATCTTAATACTACACTGCAGATTAAGAGACAAACGCTGGAGAGAAAATCAATTATTTATCGATTAACCTAATTTATCGTCTCACTGGCGGATATTATGGCCTCTCATCGATCGCGGGAAAAATGACGTATCATCCCTGCCTCTTTTGCAGTCCGTTTCCCTAATCTTATTCTCAGGGTCTGATCTACCGTGGTATGTCGAAAGAAAACGAATAAGGTTGTGTTTTGTAAATTAACTAATTGAAGATGTATTTTACAACTTTTTTGAAATGATAGCTCCTTAAAAACATGATTTCACGTGTACATACGCCGTCATTGTTCAAGGATCAGCGTAACCTGATTTTTATTCCAAACCTTCTGTTTCAGTAGTATGTCGTAAATAGGCGATGGCTTACAAACAGGTTTAGTCGAGTCGAGTCCAAAAGGGCTTGCGGGAAAAATACCCAGCCGCCGGAGAAAGTTAGGAAAAAGGAGTTTATGAATACACATTAATTCCGTGTAGCGGCTGTTTGATCTAGTGCTCGAATTAAAGTTGAAAAAAACCAATGAGAATGCCGCGAAAGAAATGCTAATCTGACTTTATTCCAAAGATGCTTTGTGCATGTCGCGAAAAACATTAAATGTTCTTCCGATACACATCACAGAAGAAAAATAAGTCGCAAAATTTCTCAATGAAATAAGAAATCGGTTCGTATTCGAGCACGACTTGCACCCTCGATGGCATCCCACGTGGAACTCGAAATTTCGGCGCAAGTTATATAAAAATACATTTTTCAATCTTTGACTTTGACACACGTATTTGAAGGATCTCAGATTTTCCCGGCGTATCTGATGGATAAAGGTTTCTCGGGTTTTCTACCGGGTGAGCAGGTCCATGGGGCCCAACGTTTCGGAGAACGACTTGTCCTCCATCATCAGGGGGTTTAGCTTCCGGATCAGGCTTCAGCTCAGGCTTTCAGCTTCCGAATCATTTCGGAAGCTTAAACTCCCCCCCCCCTGATGATGGAGGACAAGTCGTTCTCCGAAACGTTGGGCCCCATGGACCTGCTCACCCGGTGGAAGACCCGAGAAACCTTTATCCAACACACGTATTTGATAGAAAACGTCATAAAACTATGAAATATATTTTTTCGAGTTTTAGGAGAACACGTTCATTTCTCACTGAAATAATTTAGAAAAAATATCTCATGTGTCATCGGGCGCCGAGTTCAAGTAGCTATTAATTGTCAAAGAAACCGAATCGGCATGCTTTTTTTATTCTTTCATTTTCACCTCTATGGGTAACTGATGAAAAAACACCATGAAAAATGTCACGCAAATCTGTACGTAGACAAAACTACATCTACGACTACGAAATACCTTGAGAGTCACCACTAGGGTGTGTGGCACGGGATGACTCCACTCCTGGCAGAAAGCAATCATCCCCGTTCAAATCAGTACCGCGCCCTTCCCCCAGTCGCTAGGCGCAGTTAGCCAGGATAACAATGCGCGGCCAGACCAGATACTAGTGGAGTGCAACGTATATTAACATGCTACCATGCAACCATTGTTATATTACAACTAATGTTTAGTGTTAACGATGCGATAAATAGTCCACATCATTGGTCGTTCAATCCTAGGATTGGTTGACTGCGGCCCACCAGCCTTCCCTCGCGAATGCTAGTTCCCTTACCTCCTGGTATCTCTTCCTATCTACTTTATTCTTTATTCGGTCTATGAACTTATTTCTGGGTCTTCCTCTGGAGAAATTTCCCTCTATTTTACCTCAAAATATGTTCTTTACTAACCCATTGTGTCTGAGGGTGTGTTCAATCCATCTTGTTCTTCTTTTCTGTACGGAGCTCCAAGTGGTCTTTTCCTCTACTGTTCATCTGTACACTTCATCATTTCTTTATTTTGTCCGTCCATTTTATCTTCAGCATCCTCCTCCAGCACCAAGGTTCGAAGGCTTCTTGTATTTTTTGGTCAGCTTTTCTAATGGTCCATGCTTCCAAACCATAGAGTGCCCCGCTCCTTAAGAATATTTTCACATACCGTTTCCTGGTTCTTTGTCCTATCATTTTTTTTAGAACAGCAGTTGTCTTTTTTCCATGAACGCCTTCTTAGCTTGGGCTATTCTCCGCTTAATGTCCGTTGTACTTCTTCCGTCCAACGTGATGGTACTTCCGAGTTAAATAGTCCTAAAAAGCACTAAACCATGCAGAAAGCTAAATCATGCCGGAATTTTCATGCGGTTGTTAGTTGTTGGTAATGGTGGTTAGATATTAAGTACAAGTACAAAATCTACTCTACCTAGTGCGTGTCAAACTTTCATATCGCTATCATTTTAGTCCCTGGTTATACGTAAAAAAATGACACTCTAAATCTATCGGTTATGCAGCCTATTTCCGTATTTTTTTGCCATCCAGTGACCTTAGAAAGCGTTGCTTTTATTTTTCCCTCTCTTCCTCAACAGCCACAAGGATGACAAAATCCTTGTCAGGGTAGGAGAATGGGACTCTCAGACGAGCAAGGAAGTATACCCTCATCAGGACAGAGTGGTGTCCAAGATCATCATTCACGAGCACTTCAAGAGCAGCTCTCTGTTCAACGACGTGGCCCTGCTCTACTTCCACGATGAAATCAAACCAGCGAAGCACATCGGGACCGTGTGCCTTCCCAAGAAGGAGCAAGTGCCGCCGCCCAAGACAAAGTGCTTGGCAAGCGGGTGGGGAATGACGGAATTCGGTAAGTGTGCATTTACATCTACATCTACGTCATCCCCTGCAAGCCACCCAAAGGGTGTGTGGCAGGGGGTGTTGCCACACCAGGCATGCATGTATGACACGGTAGAACACCGAAATTACATTGAAACCCGCGTACCACACATGCAAAGCGCCAATTAAAAATCTCATAACCAAGAAACATTCTATCGTCAATCGTTTCAACATGCAAGGGATACAAAGACTACTACTACAGATTCCAAATATAATGCATAAATAAGAACGTAGAGAATATAAAGAGAAATATTTACTGTCTGCCTATTGTCGCTATTCGAACTATTCATGATGACAATCACAGCTGTTATGGTCCCGAATGGTACGCGGAAAAAATGACATTTTGTACCTATCGGTTCTACAATCTAGCTCTCTAATTTTATTGGCGCGATCTAATCTGCCGTAGTACGAAGGGGTTAATGGTATGTTTTTTACGTCATCAGAGAAATGATTTTCCTGAAATTTAGTTAGGAGGTTAAGGTTATTATTTAATCTACGCTGCGATAGCAATTCCCATCCTAATTCTTCTAACAGTGATAGTCCCATTTTTATCATGAAATAACTGGGAAGAATTACATCTACATCCACTTATTACCCTGCAAGCCGCCGCAAAAGGTATTTGGCAGGGGGTGAATAATCACCAACATGAAGTACAGCGATGAAATTTACTTTCACCAATATACATCACACTATTGGAATGCTACAAATGCTACAGGGGCAACTAAAATAAAATATAATGTAACTATGAAAACGTGACACAAGAGTCATGTAGGGAACATGCAAAACATGGTGTTAGTACCACTCGGCAGATTTTGAAACATTTACACAGTTTCCTTTGCGACTGTTAGAGCAGATAATAAATTATCTAAGGTATTTCGTTGTACCTTTTTAAGCCAGATGGTTCCCTAGTAATAATGGAGATTATACTCGAATTATAAGTTTTCATTTCAGCAGTTGTAGGAAGCATGAATTAGATATTGCATAATTCATGGTGCGATAATTCAATTTTATATGACCTAAATTCTAATTTATTAAATCAAAATATCTATAAAAGTCTTCAACGTGACTCACTTTCTTAACGTGGTACATTTACAACTACTTCACTCGATTTTTCTTTCTTTACTCCTTTTTTTCTTCTTCTTTTACATCTTTTCGATACTTTCAAGATTTGTTACGGTCTTGAAAAAATTGCTGCGATGACGTAATGATTTATTTTCGAAAATAGTCGAGAAAACATACAAACTACAATCTGTCTATTTTTTTATGAGATCTTGGTGTTGTAAACTCCTCACATTTTTTTTAAATAAGGTCACTCTGGAGTAAATTTACGTACCATTTCCCATGAAAAAGAGCAGGCAATTTTCGTCAAAACTCTTCGAAAATAGTTCAGTAAGGGCCCCCCCGCGCACTGGCAACTTAAATCACCGGCAACTAAACAGTTTACTCACCCGCCACCGCGCAATGGCGATTAAATAGTTGCCTCTCAGCTCAGTTTACAGTGGATCTCGTGGAAGCTACTTGTGTTGTTGCGCTCATTCTGAGACAGCGAAAAAATAAGCAAAGGAACAAAAAGTTTTGGGTACATCCAATAATTAGTTTCAGGCTTCTTGATGGGCTATTTTATAAGCTGTTTGATAGATTGAAAGAACATCCAAATAAGTTCTTTAATTATTTTAGAATGAGCATAGAAACTTTTGATCAACTGCTGGTTACCCTTGGACCTCTAATAACTTACCAAAATACATCATTACGACAGGCTGTACCACCTCAAGAAAGATTGGCAGTGACTCTAAGGTAAGGAAAATATTAATACCACTAATAGTTTAAATTATTTATTGCAAAAGAAATGGAAATGCAACGTTTTTATTGCTTTATATTAGTAGTTATTGAAGTACTCCGAAAAGCGCTCCGAGCAAGGGCCGTCAAGCAACTGAATAGTTGACAGTGCGCGGGGTTGGGCAAAAACCTACGTGGTCTATTCCTGCCGGCAACAGTTTACTCACCCTCGGAATAGGTTCGGACGCAATTATTTAGCTGCGGCAACTAAAAAGTCGCCCGTGCGCGGGGCCACAGTCAATACCGTGTGTTTCATTGGAACTTCTTCAAAGTAACTAAATAGTTGCTTTGAAAAAGTTGCCAGTGCGCGGAGGCCCTAAGAGGCTGATATTTTGGTATTTTCGGAAGAATAAGATATATTTTTTTTCGAAATGAGACCAAATTTGTTGATTTCTGGGTGACATGATATTTCGCTCATACCGCCTCAATCGTATAATTCTACTATCATTAATTATGTATTTTGATTATAAAGACACGAAATTGATAAAAGAAAATGATGCATACCCACTCGCATACCCATCATGTCACTTCCTTCCTAGGTTGGCAAATTCAAAGAATTGAGTAGCCGGTAGCTCTGGAAAATTGGCTCCATTATAATAGTTTCTTCCATAACACCCTATCCTTACGGACCACTTTCGCTTCTCTTGCGCTCAATCATTGCTTCATGCACACGCTCCATTCCAAATATTCTTCCCTTTTAGAGTTATTTTATTTTCTTCGTCGTGTTTTCATTTTTTCAGGAGTGATCATTTTGTTTTCGTATTCCGTATCATCATTACTATACACAGGTGTATTTTGTGAACGGGGGGAATGTTGAAGATGGAAAAATGACTATTTTATTTGATTTGGAACTTGTACAGTAGGAATATAGAAACGTTTTTTGTTTTTCAATTGTTTTCATTTCCTACGAGATAATATTGAGTGTATTTCTTGCTTATTTATTGTATTGTTGGTTTTGTTTTAAGTGTGAAGCCATAATTACAGAGTTTGCATTCACAGTTATCGACTAGTGTGTTTTTCAATAAGTGCGCCACGCCCTCTTCTTGACGATATTCTACAAATTTCACCCATGATTTTGCAGTTTTCCTCCCCTTCTCACACCGTTCATATTACTCTGCTGTATATGTATCTGCTTCTTCGTTCGACCCTCATTCATTCTCTCGAGGCCTAACCAACTAAGCATCCCTGTAATGGACAAATATTAATGTGTATGAAATTTGTTTTATTTTTCAACAGGCAAGGAAGGAAAGTACAGCACTATTCTGACGAGAGTGGAAGTCCCAGTGGTAGCTCATGATAAGTGCCAACACTACCTCCGTCAAACTAGGCTGGGGCAATATTTCAAGCTGCACAAGTCGTTCATCTGCGCTGGTGGAGAGAAAGGAATCGACACGTGCAAGGTACGTTGTGTAAACTTTCCACAACTGAACTCTGAGCATGCTCAAGTCTTAGTTTGTTCGATAGCAGATAAAATTCTTAATATTCAGATTGGTGAATAGCGTATGGAAGCTCAAATAGGAATCTAATTAACTACATTTATTATTGAGGATAAGTTCATTTATATCTCTAAGCACTGTGAACCTTTGCATGATTTGATTCCAGTTCATATTTGGGTTAAGAGATATAAACTTAATAATCTTCATCTACATATTATCCTGCAAGCCACCTCAAGGGTGTTTGGCAGGAGGTGACTTATCACCAATATGAACTACAGTGAAGAAATTTACTTTCACCTACTAGCGCTACACTGTTGTTATACTACAAATGCTACAGAAACTACTAAAATTATCTATAATGTAACTATGTAAACGTGACACAAGAGTCACGCAGGGAACATACAAAACTTGGTGTAAGCACAGCTCGGAAGATTAAGAAAAATTCATTGGGGGTATATGAATTAATCAGCTACACTACCTGTCAGATAGAAAAATCCAAAGTCTAAACGCAGCCATTGGAATCTCTTATGATCGCCGGAAAAACGACATTTGAAACCTTTCTATTTTACAATCTATTTCCCTTATTTTATTCTAATGATCCGATGTACGTATTGTTTAGGAGTTCGTAAGATATTGATAACTTCTTCTGAAAACAAATCGGTTTTGAAAGTGCATAAAAGATTAAGTCAATTTTCAATCGGCGATCTGAAAGCGATTCCCATCCCAGTTGTTGCAAGAGCGGTCAGTAACACCCACGAGACGAATAAAACGGCATTAAGAAAAATAAGAACTTTAAAGATACATAACATGCATAGCTGACTTGGCCATGAGGAATCACGTCGAATAACATTCCTGGTCCCATTCAGTTTCCAAATGCAACATTCTCATCACTAGTTATACAGCCATAAGAGGGCTTTACTGCAGCTCGGATAACATTCATGGCCCCTTTCAGTTTCTTAACATATTGTGAGCGGAAAGAACGAGTTTTTGCACCTATCTGTTCCGCAATGTACCTCTAGTATTTATTCGCTTCTGTCAGACCTAGAGCTGTAGTGTGGCGTCATGATAATATTCCCTGTGTTGTTCTGACGCACACCAGTTCTGAATTTATCGAGCAATTGTTAGTGTCGGAAAATGAATAAAAAATGAACAAGATTAAAAAGTACACACAAAAGCAGATGTGGGAAGTTAACGGGAAAAGAGAGCAGACAATTATTTGGCGCAATTTCAGAGAGACGAGATCCGGATGGACAGACTTTGAGACAATAACATTGTAAGGAACATAATTGAATGGAAAGTCACTCGCGGAAGACCTTAGGACAACTGCACAGTCCAGGTTAATCGGGATTGTAAGCCGAGGAGCTGCAAGAACATGAAGGAGGTAGTGGTGGACAAGGTAACATAGAGAGAGCTGCAGTCAACTAATCTTATGAATATTTTTAGCATATTGCAATAAACATCTAAATCTACTTATTACCCTGCAAGCCACCACAAGGGTGTTTGGCAGGGAGTGACTTATCACCAACATGGACTACATAGAAGAAATTAACCTTCATCAACAAACACCACACTATCTGTGTACTACAAATGCTACAGAAACTACTAAAATAATCTATAATGTAACTATGTAAACGTGACATGCAGAGTACATGCAAAACATGGTGTTAGCACTATTCGGCAGATTTAGAAACGTATTACATCTACATCTACGTGATACCCTGCGAGCCACCACGAGGGTGTGTGGCAGGGGGTGAAGATCACCAAACATGCACTGTTGACATGCAACTAGGATAGTTAATGGAGACATGCTAGATAATATGGTCACATGCAGCTAGATGGTTAGTATCTACACAATATGATAATATTAGGGGTATACGAATTAATCAGCTACACTACCTGTCAACTAACCTACTCCTAAGTGTCAACACAGCCATTATGGTCTCTATCGATCGTGGGAAAAACGTCATTTTAAACTTATCTGTTCTACAATCTATTTCCCTTATTTTATGTTCATGATCTGATCTACCGTAGTATGTTGGAGTTCGTAAAATATTGATAATTTCGTCGGAAAATAAATTTGTTTTGGATTTACGCAAAATTCTGAGCTTAATGTTCAATCGACGGTCTGCAAGCAATTCGCTCTACGACAATTAATCGACTTGCTGTGTATTAAAACGATGCAGACTTGAGGGTTCGAAAAATATCGCCATCAATTGAAAGACAAACTCTGGAAGTGTATACCTTCAGGAGCATCTACATCGATGCGTTGCAATCATCGATGCATCCTTAGTGTGTGTAACCCCCCCCTCAATAAGAACTGAGCTCCACTAAATACACTCCCATATTGCACGTTACCATTTCACCTGCCAAAACCTGATCCCTCACATCTTCACACGGAGGACGCTGTAGAAAACCTTTGTCCTGTAGGAAGATATGTGTGCGACACATCTCTCTCCAATTTACACCTTTCGTTTTACATCCAAAACATTAAATAGATTTTTTACGACAAATACTTCATACGAGCTTTTCCAACCTTGTTTCAGGGTGACGGCGGCAGTCCATTGGTTTGCCCTCATCCGGATCACCCAGAGCATTACATCCAGTCCGGCCTCGTGGCTTGGGGCATTGGCTGTAACGACCATGAAGTCCCGGGTGTCTACGCCGATGTGGCTCACTTCAGGGACTGGATCGACGAACATATGAATGCACTCGAACTGGACAGCTCTTATTACATCTTACACCACTAATTACGATCAGTATGACTCTCTCGTGGAAGGGACAGCTCTTCCCAACGTGAAGTCGAAGTTGTTTGTTTTAGTGGACTCGGAAAATATATTTTATTCAATGCAACTTAAGATATTAGTATAGAACTTTGCGGCATTGCTGATTGACTGTTTTAATCCTGATTATGTTTTTATCGTCTCCAAGAGATGCATTGCGTCGGGAAATAAATATTTTAACAATGGATTCGTTGTTCTTATTTCTTATGATCCAGTGTATTTCAGTCATTGCAGATCTTTAGGTTTCAACAGCAGTAATCATGTTCATCTGACCATTTTCCCGTGATGATACCAGAATACTCTTGGATGAAGTTTTCCGAACGATTCTTTTTTTCTTCCCATTGTTACCACCTAGCACTTGTTCCACCAAGAATTTTAGGATTATTTTGCTTTAAATCTCTAGCGGGTATTTCCAAGTAAAAACGATCTAAAAATATCGCAAATGCCCTTTGGCATCTCCGATTTCAATCCCATTTGGAGATCATTTTCCGTTATACTACATAGATAACCATGCCCTATTGCTTTGCTAAATATGAATCAGTTGCTTAGTTGCTGGAGTATGAAAATTTTAGCTTTTCATAAACTTGTTTGGTTCGTCTTTGAAATCTCCGGACACCAAATACTAATGTCAAGGCAAAAACGTTCATTTGAATGATGAAGCAACGACGCAGAATGGTGTTACGTCATTAATTAAAGATATTGAATTTTTGAATACGAATTCTTATTTGTAAACTTCAAAGGTGTTTATCTCAAAACACGAGCCCTTTTGCTTTTCCTTATTTCTGAAATATTTTGTAGCTACTTATCTAGGCTATGCGACATAAAAAGATTGCGCGGGTGTTTTTTGTTTTAAGGAAAAAATTAATTTTTAAAAATCTCATGCCCGATTTATACACCCAAGGTTCACAGCATCCTAGGATTGATGGCGTTTTTATATTGTCGTTGCAACACCAATTGCGTATCTTTTACATTTAAGGGGCCGATGTAGAGGCAAATTGCTACCAAAACAACAAAACACACTCCTTTTATATATGTCCATTACTGGAGCATCTAACCCACATTCATTTATTACCCACTCATTCCTCGCCCTATCCATTTTACTTTTGCCGCAAATACTCCTCAGATAACTCATACCCACGGCGTTTAGTCTAATTTTATATTCACCTTGACATACCTATGTTTCACTATCATACAACAAAGTGGGGAGAAGTACACATTTGTACACGTCAATTTTCGCTTCCTTAGACAGGCAATCATTCCTTGATATGTTCCACATGCTACCTACCACTTTCCTTCCAGCATTCGCACGTCTCTTTATCTCCTCATCTATCCGTCCATCTTTCTCAAACATCTTTCCTAAGTACACAAAATCATCCACTTGTTCAATTACCATTCGCCCTCATCATACAGTTATTCTCCCCATTCTCCTTGTCAAAAACTACTACTTTAGTCTTGCACGCATTTAGTTTTAAATAAATTGTGGAAGTCAGAAATCTTGTTTATCCTGCAGGTATGTTAGCTATTTCCTCCGTCTTATTCCGTCCATTATACACCGTCACCCTCCTCCATGTGTAATAATGTACGCACGCAGAAAACTCCCGTTGGGTCTCATTTTTAGTCGTCCTAAAACCTCTGAAGATTTCACCCCTCGTGACGCGCGGATGCGATTGAAACGCGCTGGAAATGGCGCAGGTTTGTGGTTGAAACAAACCAACCTGGTGCATTCGAACACAGTGCAGATTTGCTCAGGTTTTTGAAATTCATAATCGCCATTACGTCAGGGGTTTCTCAAGAGTGTTGAGAGGACGCATACCGATGACAGGAAAATAGTGGGATTTAGGCGTCAGGCAGTGAGGAAATCGCCCCCTGACGGTCAGCCTTAAAAGCCTTGCTCAATGTTTGTTTACTCCATACGCTGCCTGCGACGGGGGTCAAGCACACCTCCCTTCATTCATGTGGCTGTCCCTGACGGGATCGGCTGGTCTCTCCCCTGCATAAAGTGGTAAAGTGATCGCTGCAATAGGGAAACTAAGAATATTGTTGCGAGCATGAGAAATACACTGTACTGTACTATCTCCTTGGCCTTGCGGCCCTCATGGTGATGTCGGAGGCTTACGAAGATCCCAAGGTGAAGGGTTATGAGCTAATTCCGTCCCCGAAAGACTGCAATTGTCCTCCTTACTACCTTAGTGCCAACGGAAGCGTCATCGAAGACGGAGCCTCGATCATTGATGTCAGGTGAGGCCATCTGATACCTTATAATGATAAATCGTGGAATCGACCACTTGCCACACACCCTTAAAGTGGCTTGCATCGATGAAAACTACTTTAAGGATGTGTGGAAGGAAGTGTGTTAAGGTAACACACTTTAAGTATGCATCGATGTTTGCAACGCATCGATGTAGATGCTCCTGAAGGTATACACTTCCAGAGTTTGTCTCTCAATTGATGGCGATATTTTTCGAACCCTCGAGTCTGCATCGTTTTTTACATACGGCAAGTCGATTAATTATCGCAGAGCGAATTGCTTTCAGACCGCCGATTGAACATTGAGCTCAATCTTTTGCGTAAATGCAAAACAAATTTATTTTCCGACGAAATTATCAATATTTTACGAACTCCAACATACTACGGTAGATCAGATCATGAACATAAAATAAGGGAAATAGTTTGTAGAACAGATAGGTTTAAAATGTCGTTTTTCCCACGATCGATAGAGACCATAATGACTGTGTTGACACTTAGGAGTAGGTTAGTTGACAGGTAGTGTAGCTGATTAATTCGTATACCCCTAATGCATGTTTCTAAATCTGCCGAGTAGTGCTAACACCATGTTTTGCATGTACTCTGCATGTCACGTTTACATAGTTACATTATAGATTATTTTAGTAGTTTCTGTAGCATTTGTAGTACACAGATAGTGTGGTGTTTGTTGGTGAAGGTTAATTTCTTCTATGTAATCCATGTTGGTGATAAGTCACTCCCTGCCAAACACCCTTGTGGTGGCTTGCAGGGAAATAAGTAGATTTAGATGTTTATTGCAATATGCTAAAAGTATTTGAGGTAATTTGAATGGGAGCTTGAATACAGAGTTGGAGTTAGTGCAGTGAAGATAGGTAAGATATGTTCACGAGTTTGGCGACAGTATGATTAACTTCACTAGGCTTTGTAAAACTATTTTGTACTTTGTTCGTACTATCCTAAACTAAGCAATGGCAAGATATTCTTAGGGGAAATATTTTCAGTGTCCTAAGTCGGATCGTATCCATGGTTGCGCCCAAGGAATTAAGCGAATCCCGACACAGCGGTAGATAAGACTGTAAAAACTAAACCTGGGAACTGACTTTTTTTTGGAGACTTGTAACTTCAATTTTTTGCGAGTAATTAGATTGAATAATCTGTTGCAAGGACAATTTATAATGACTCTTCGGGCACAAGCCTACTTCGTTAATTCGCCGGTTGTTTTTTTTTTAGATAGTGACCCTAAACGAAATATTTGCTAATCAGCCATGCCTGCTTGTTTCACAATTTTTATACGAGTGCGTGCCATTTTATTCTGGTGCTCAATTATCTATTCCGTTGGATCCATTTCGCATTTTATATCCGTTGTCATTTAGTCCGCTGATCTGATTCTCAATTTGATACACCTGTTCAGTTCTGTTAGGTTCAGACTAAACAATTTAAGTTCTGTGTTATTTCTACCTCCTATCATCGAAATCTACATTGACATACTGCCCCAGAAACTTGACTACTTTATGGGTAAATTTTAAAGCCGGGATATTAATTTTTTTTCCTAATGGAATAGAATCTCAGGGTTTTGTCTGTGATGGTGAGGGTAAATGTAGTTGCCGGGACATTGTATAACAGGTAATAGTGGAAAACTGGCATAAATTCGAGAGATGTGGAAAGAGATGCTAAGAGTCTGTATAAACTAAAAAAAAGACTCGGGATAGAAGAAGTCACTAAAAAGCCACGATAAAGGTGAGTGCCGTCGTATTCCATTTCTCACCTTGTGCCCGGCGACTTAAAAACTGTGGTGGGACGAGTATAAGGATTAGACATGAAATTAAGTTCTATTCCTCTGGTTAAGAGTCGGGAAATAATTCAATGTAACGTTGAAATGAAGTGAAAAATATGAAAACTAGTATTTTCAAGAGACAAGATCAGAGAAAAAGGAAAAGGACGATTTACAATGAAAATTTCAAGCTTAATTTTGAGTAGAAAAAAGGTAACACTGATGGCTGTGGCACCGATGGTCAGGGGCGATCCCAGGGGGGGATGGGATATGGGGATACATCCCCTCGAAATGTTCATCTACATCTACGTAATACCCTGCGAGCCACCACGAGGGTGTGTGGCAGGGGGTGAAGATCACCAAACATGCACTATTGCCATGTAAGTAGGATATATAATGTAGACATGCTAGAAAATAGGGTCATAGTTTATTAGTTACTACAGTAGATTATTACTTATTGCAAGTAATTGCAGTAGTTATTACAATAGAATATTAGTTACTACGGTATAGTACAGGTTAAAATCTACATAATAAGGAAGGGATTATTGGTAGTTATTACATGCATCATGCACTACAGACTATTCTAACTATGTTTCACCTACCTATCCCTTTTGCTACGTTGCCTATTGTTCTCTCTTATGGTACGCGGGAAAAATGACATTTTAAATCTATCGGTACGACAATCTATCTCTCTAATTTTGTTAATATGGTCAAACCTAGCATAATACGCAGGGGTTCTTAATATATATCTAACGTCATCTGTGAATAAATCGGTTTCGAATTTACTTAAAAGGTTTAACCTAAATTTTAACCTGCGTTCTGATAGTAATTCCCATCCTAGTTCTTCTATTAAACTCGTAACACTAATACAATTATCATAACGACCTTTAACAAACCTAGCAGATCTCCTTTGCACGCGCTGTAATTCTTTTATCATACCTTCCTCGTAGGGATCCCATATACAAGCGGCATATTCTAAATGAGGCCTGACAAGTGTAAAATAGCTTCTTTCTCGGACTCTCTCATCGCATTTGCCTAGAACCCTTTTTACGAATCCTAATCTACGGTTTGCTACACTAGTTATTTCATGTTAGGGATTCACAAAACAATTTTAACAACTAGACGTAGTTATCCAATACAACATTGAACACTCCGATCACTGAGGTAGTCTTCCCCGCCGAAATAAATTCCTGGGATCGCCCTTGCCGATGGTATTTGAGTAATTAACGGAAGAAGGTGAGTTGTATTCGGTGAGCTATTATCCTAACTACGTTTTTGGCTTTTCTTGTTCGTGTTTAAAGTCAACTTGCGTTGTCTGTCTTGCATACATTCCTCTAATTAAAATTCTCTGCTAGAAATGGTTTTAAGTTAATGGCCCAAAACAGTTGATTGCATACGTGATTTACTTATTTTCCTGCTTTTATTTGCAAAGAAATTCCCTCCATCGTTGTCGTTCCACGACGTGAATTTGACTATCCATCCTTAGACAGCCACAGGTGGTGTCTCTGGGGTGCATAAATATAAGATTGCATTTATTTTGTTCAACATTATCCTCCATTTATTTTGGAATACCATTACTCCCAAGTGTCTTGAGTTACGAGCGTAGCTTTCCGATTCCCTGCTTTTTAATGACAATGTCTCCACGGTATTTGAATAATTTCACCGAGGAAAGTCAATGGAACTAATAGTATTTACATGAATAAATTAAAAGATTAATTTCGTGATTGTATTTTCGTGTCCGCTATCGGTTTTTTTAGAGAAGGGATCTTTCGTCAGTGAGACTTGTTAGTTTTATAAATGCATTGGCTTTAAGGCGCACGAAAATAAGGGGTGAACGATACGCATATCCTTCAATTCATCGGTAGAATAATAGCTGAAGGCCGCACGATGTTCAGTGATCCGGGTTTGAGTTAGTTTGAAGAGTTTAATTTTCGTGCAGGCATTTAGTAATTCTATGCACTTTCATGCGTCGCTGTTAAAGTATTTCACCAGCTAGTAGGAATACGATACACTTAGACCCTGTTACAAGGATGTTGAAATGTTGTTGTCGATGCAATATTTTATTGCCGCTTTACTGAATATTGAATGGCGATTTTAAGCGTCCCAGTATAAATTCAATGGAAAAGGCGAACCGTCAATTCATTTATAGGATATTTTAATGCAGATTATTTTAAATGTATGCATAAGTAGATGAGCGATAACCCAAAAAGACCGTATGTTTCCAAAATACCTGATATCCTCAGATGTGTGCTATACTGCTTGAATCAAAGAGCTTTTGAAAGGACTTTGTTGAGGTCCGAGGTAGTACATTCTGAACAACAAACTGAAACCATTAAGTTTGCACGTTAACAACTTTATTTATCGTGAATTTTTATCACATCCTTGCGACTCACGTTCGAATTCAAGTATTTCTTATGTACGAAGTTGAAAACTTGCTTGCGCTACATCTACATCTACATCTACGTCATACACTGCAAGCCACCCAAAGGGTGTGTGGCAGGCGGTGCTTCCACACCAGGCATGCATAAATTATACGGTAGAACACCGAAACTACATTGAAACCGGCGTACCACACATGCAACGCGCCAATTAACCATCTACTAACCAAGAAACATTCTATGGTTAATCGTTCCAACGTGCAAGGGGTAAAAGAACTACTACTACATATTCAAAATATCATCTACATCTACATCTACGTCATACCCTGCAAGCCACCCAAAGGGTGTGTGGCAGGGGGTGCTTTCGCACCAGGCATGCATGAATGATAGGGTAGAACACCGACATTACACTAAAACCCGCGCACCACACATGCAAAGCGCCAATTAAAAATCTAATACCCAAGAAACATTCAATCTTCAATCGTTCCAACATGCAAGGGATACAAAGACTACTGCTACAGATTCAAAATATCATGCATAAATAAGAACACCAATATTTACATCATGCCTAAATAAGATAGCAGAATATATAATGAGAAAGATTTACTGCCTGCCTATGTCAATACTCGAACTATTCATGACGACGATCACAGCTGTTATGGTCCAGAATGGTACGCGGAAAAAATGACATTTTATACCTATCGGTTCTACAATCTAGCTCTCTAATTTTATTGGCGCGATCTAATCTGCCGTAGTACGAAGGGGTTAATAGTATATTTTTTACGTCGTCAGTAAAATGATTTTCCTGAAATTTATTTAGGAGGTTAAACCTATAATTCAATCTACGCTGTGATAGCGATTCCCATCCTAATTCTTCTAACAGTCCAGACACACTAGCCAACTTATCGTAGCAAATATCATGCATAAATAGGAACATCAATATTTACATCATGCATAAATAAGAACGTAGAGAATATAAAGAAATAGATTTACTGTATGCCTATTGTCACAGTTCGAACTATTCATGACGACGATCACAGATGTTATGGTCCTGAATGGTACGCGGAAAAAATGACATTTTATACCTATCGGTTCTACAATCTAGCTCTCTAATTTTATTGGCGCGATCTAATCTTCCGTAGTACGAGGGGGTTAATAGTATGTTTTTTACGTCGTCAGAGAAATGATTTTCCTACATATCCCCTAAGCCAACCTGTGGAAGTGCAATTTTTTCATTACCAACTCATACCTAATTTTAACATTCAAAACTTCTACATCTACGTCATATCCTGCAAACCACCTAAAGGGTGTGTGGCAGGGGGTGCTTCCACACCAGGCATGCATGAGTTATACGGCAGAACACCGAACATGTCTCAAAGCAAGAAGCAAGTTAGATACGACATTTAGATCTTGTAGAGGTCAATAACGTCGTGTTTAGAGCTTCCTCTTCGACGGACGCCTGTTGGAGACGATTTCGGATGGTCCTGTCTAATGTCGTAAGTGACTGTGTTGTCTCAGCGAAAATTGTCATAGGTTCTCTTTATCATATTCCAATCGGCTACTGAGTATATCCACTCGTATGCTCTCCGGATTACTATTTACCTTAAACGTACGGTTGACAAAAGTTCCAAACGGAATACCTCTAAGCAGCGTATGGCCTTGTTAGAAACGTGCACTACACTATGCTGGGTTGCTGTACCAAAATTATTTAAAGTGAAAAATTTGTCAATTGGAAACCACAGCAGTCGAACCATTGCTTATCTATCCAATGGGTAATGGAAGCTTTAATTATAAAATTAGGACTGTGAAACTAGCTTGATTTAAAATTAATATACCTTATCACGATCTAGAGATTACTGAAGACCCAAATTGTGCTATGGGTCCATTGACAATCAAATATAAGTTTAGAACCCCTAGCTAGTGTGCGGGCTAGCAATTTTTGAAACGTCACATCCGAGTCCTGACCTTTTTCATTTCACTCCTATTCAGTGGAAGTATTTAACATAATAAATGCTTCACGTACATTATCGACGTGCATAGTACGCCACCACCAGGGTTTGTGATATCACAGAAATTACGAATGCTTCATCAAAAACACCTACTGAGTATCATCACGTCACCAACGAGGTATGTGTCTGGGGAGGGGGGGGGACTCTACACTAGGTATGAAATATTTGTCCCATCCCCATTTAGAATCCCACAAACACTGGCTACTAAGTAGGGACGAGGGAGCTATAAGAACAATTCAACGCCAGAAACCCAAATGAGGAGAGTGAGGCGTAATGAAACATACTTATCTGTAGTACGCAGTGAAATATAATGTTACGTACGTGGGTGAAAAAATAACTATTCCTTTATGGAACACTCTTAACTCATTTATTTCACTCTTAAGTGTACACTCCGTAACATTCCAACTTAACTCTCTCTCTCAAATATTCCCTTTCTCAAATACTCTCAAAACTAGAGGCAAAGACTCTCCCTCTCGAATATTCCCTTGTCGATTCCTTTCTGCCGTCAACAACCACCCGTTGCCAAGGCTCTGCAAGCTTTCTCTCGTTACTTAAATATTTATTACCGGGATAAAATTTGTACAAAAGCTACAGAATTGAAAACAAACCAACCAACGATTTGGGTTTTGATGTCTGAGCATCATTATCACGTGATTAATTACTATAACACACTCCATTGTATATAAACAGCCAGTGGAACGGGGAGGTGAATGGTACTTCAGTATTTTCTGTCTCATTATCAAAGTATCTTACGGAGCACCATATTTTACAATTCATTTCACAATTATTTCGTGAACGTATAAGATTTACAAGAATTTGCTTTTGATTCTGTGCTTTCCTTGTTAATTTACTTCTCTATGACCGTGATTCTGTGGTTTTCGTAAAAGGTTCATCACATTTATAAATATTTGTGACGGAGTACCACAAAGTTTTGCGAAGGCTGTGTTTAATTCATAGCTAATTAACTCTACGTAACACTTTGAAACCTTGAGGTAAATTCCAACAAAAGCAATTTTTGTGCCTATTTACGTTCCTTAACTTCTGTTTACCTTTGTGAATTCAATGTAACACATGGGCAACAAAATGTATCTTAACTGCAACGTGACCGACTTCGATTTCGAAATTCTCGCTCCAGCGGGGTCATGTATAGGATTCTATCTACGTCTACATCTACGTAATACCCTGCGAGCCACCACGAGGGTGTGTGGCAGGGGGTGAAGATCACCAAACATGCACTATTACCATTAAAGTAGGATATTTAAGGGAGATATGCTAGATATTAGGGTCACATGCAGCTAGATGGTTAGTATCTACATCATAAGAAAGGGGTTATTGGTTGCTATTACATGCATCATGCGCTACAGACTACTCTAACTATATTTCACCTGCCTATCCCTTTGCTACGCTGCCTATTGTTCTCTCTTATGGTACGCGGGAAAATGACATTTTAAATCTATCGGTACGACAAGACCAACGTAGACGTAGGACCAACGTAGACCACATTGACGTAGACGTAGCTTATATAGGCAACTAGTTATCATTATTAACATATCACCCCACTTGAAATATCCGGAATGATTTAGGTTTCTGCGCAATTCTGTAATCTGCAGTATATATGAACTAATAGAATACATTATAATAACGTGAAGTTTTATCTAAATGATTGGCCTCTATATTGGCATGCTCATCTGTGTAGCTCTCCAAGTTTCAAAGTGAACTGCTTATCGTTGTCATATCTGCTCCAAGCGATCTGGGTAGCGTGCAAAGTTCTGATTCGACAGAACGGAATGCTGAACGTCTTTTGAATTCGTCTCGTGCCGCACACGCATGTAGTAGATTGCATGGTACATCTACCAAACGCCGTGTAAGTCACTACTAGGGTGTGTGGCACGGTGTGATTCCACACCAGGCAAGAAGCAGGCAGAAGAAGATTATGAGGTAACATACACTATCAAGTTGTGCGATAGTGAATTAAGTATGAACACTGGATATAATCAACGTGATATTTAGACGAGAAATTACGAATAGTGATTCACTCGCGTAATAAAACCATGCGGAGAACTATTGCCATGTATATGCTATAATATACCAATGACTATTAACTGCAGGGTGAGGATTTAGATATATCGATTACATAATGATATATTATATATGGTAGTATATAGCCTAATTAATGAGAGCTTTGGAAGCTCAAAAAATACAGAATTCAATAAAATAGGTCACACGCTGTATGGGACAAACTACATCACCAGGGTACCGCGCCGCCAGCGCAGACGACGTAGATAGATTAGCCATTTTTAACTCTGCTTAAGGTAGCCCGAGAGAAATGTCATTTTACTTAGAAATCAATGAATTTAGTCTAATTTTAAAGAAAGATATCTCACCTTTCCAATGACACAAAAAAATCTACCCCTTACCACATTACTTTTGGAGATATCTGCCAAAAAATACCAGCCCTTTTGCATGGGAGATGGCACGTGTACGCACAGAGAGACATTATTTACTAAATGAGGTATTTCTAACACAAAGATGTCGTAAAGAAACTAACAGTGTGTAGTTTGTATGTTTTTTCATCTATTTTTGAAAATTAATCATATTGTCACCGCAATATATTCTTGGGTATCACAAAAAACCTTCCGTTTTGATGAAGTTTCAAACGCACTGCGCTAAAAAAATGAGTCAAGTAAATGAATTATTTAGATATATTTTCATTTCATTTCTTACCATTTCCGTCATAAAATAACTATATAATTGCACCATTAATAATCCAATATTTAACTGATGAATCCTACAGCTGGTGAAATTAAAACGTATTATTCGAATATGGTCTCTTATTATGACTAGGGAACTATCTCGCTCGGACTACCTTAATATGCAGTGGCTATTATCTTGCTGAAGATTAGAATCTAAAATTGTCCCGTGGTATAATTTATTCCAAGAAAACCCGTCGTCTCAGAGGTGAAAAATTTAGGTCCCACCGAGATTTGAACTCGGATCGCTGGATTCAAAGTCCAGAGTGCTAACCATTACACCATGGGACCTCCTTGGCGATGTTGTATACACAGTATTGAATCATACATCGTTATTATCTATTTATGTACCCTATACTCAGCCGTTAGTGATCTTAACTGTCTATTAGTCATCGGTACCAGAGCTGCGCATGCTATCTTACACCCTCTAATTCTAATACCTTATTCCATCCACGCCTGAATAAACCAAATTTGGGTACTCACTCAATTTTTTGCCTTATCTCAAGAGCCTAAAATACTCTAACATCCAGGCATTTAATATTCACTCCCAATCGAGGCAAAGCCCAAACAGAGGGACATACATTTTTAACCTTAATAGCTGCGATACAGGCAACTTAGTGAAAACGCTTGTCATCACTAGACCATTGAGCTACTACCCCGATATTGACTAGTAATAAATATCAGTGCAAATGTTAAAATAGTTTGTGACTGTCTTACCTAATAACTGTAGAATTTTTTATTTTCCTACTTCTCTCCTCCCTACCGCCAGTACCTACTATTCAACCAATACTAAACTACAGTAGCCCCCCCGACAAGTTCGACAAATTTTCATTAAATTCAAAGATATATTGCCATTCATCTCCTTATATATATGTATTTTTGAATGCACAAAAATTATAAGTTTTGCAAATTGCGAATCTTGGACAGTAATGCCTTAGACTGGAAAAATATAAAATTCCCCAGAACGTAGATTCCTCAGAGCGGAAACTGTTATTATTTTATACGAATCCCCAGGAAAGCCATCACGAAGATGGGGTGAGCTTCTTACGGCTAGAAAATGAAATAAAAGAGAGAAAATCTCCAATTGCCGTAAACAATTGACACCCTTCGTCAACAAACACCAAATTCACTGTTTTGGTATGCTGGGAAAACCACAGCAGAGACCAACCACAGCCTCTCAACCAAGAATACCCCCTTGTGTTGGTTTACGGGAATGTTATGAGGGGGAGGGAATTCGCGGAATTCCACCTCCCTCCCCCCCTTCCCCTTCCCCCAACACCACCAACCCCCTCCCCATTCCCCCCCCCATTCCCCCCCCCCCTCTCTCTCCCATTTGGTTGGTATCCCCTCCTCAGTTTACCTTTATTTACAGCTCGGATGTCTTGACCCTTCCTCACTTCAACCCTGCGTTGAAGTGACGCGTTACCTTCGGTTCGCTGAAGAGGGCTACTTCGTAGCCGAAATACGCGTATTCCACCCCCACCCTCGTCCTGTTGTGTTGATGTGACCACGCTCTTTTTGAGCTGATTCTCCCAGAAGTTGGGCCCATTTAGGTGTGTGTGTGAGTGATTTTGTGTGCTTGCGTAAATAACCGGGCATCCTTAGCGGGGTCTCATTAGCCCTGTGAAGGATCCCAGGTTATAACCCAAGCATCCTCAGCGGGGTCCCATTAGCCCTTGCAAAGGATCCTATTTGGGTTGTGTGTGTGCGTCTGTGTTTGGTCCCTGGCGAGGAAGTAACATTCCCGTAAACCAACACAGGGGGGTATTCTTGGTTGAGAGGCTGTGGTTGGTCTCTGCTGTGGTTTTCCCAGCATACCAACACAGTAAATTTGGTGTTTGTTGACGAAGGGTGCCAATTGTTTACGGCTTTTGGAGATTTTCTCTCTTTTATTTCACGAATCCCCAGTTTCTATGCGTCAAATTATCTGCGACTTTTACGTAAAATTACTTCAATTACAGATAATCACCTAAAGCAGTTTGAGCGAAATATCATTTCACGAAGAAATGAATTAATTTAATCTCATTTTAAAGAAAAATATCTGACCCTTCCAAATAAATCAAAATATTTTACCCTTACCGAACTATTTTCCGAGATTTTTGACGAAATATCCCAGAATTAACTTAATGATTGGAGGCATAAATTTGTTGGAAATTGTCAGTGACATGAGGAAAAATGTGTCTTAATAAATCTCACACTTAAAAGCTCATTTCCGACCCAGATTTCGACTGCACAGCAATCATTATCAAAGTCATTTTATAATGATTGCCATGCAGTCGAAGCCTTGGTCGGAAATATACTTTAAACTAAATGTGTAATATACTAAGATATTTTTTTTCGTAATACCTGAAATATCCCAGCCCTCTTGCATGGGAAATGGTACGTGAATACTCTCGAGAGAGACCTAATTGAAAAAATGAGGTATTTTTTAACGACTAGATCTCGTCAAAAAATTAACACTGTGTGGTTATTATATTTAATCGACAATTTATTGAAATAAATTGTGTAGTCACCGTAGTTTTTTTTCCAGAATCGCAAAATACCCTCCGTTGTGAAGGAGCTTCAAACGTATTGCGTGAAAAATTAGTCAAATTTACGACTTTGGATGATATTTTTATTTAATAACTTCTACTTTAAGTCATGTATGTATATAATATTGTACCATTAACTATGCAATCTTTAATTCATGCCTCCTGCAACTGCAGAAATTGAAAGGTATGATTCGAGTAGGGTCACCATTAAGTCTAGGAAACTATTTCGCTCTAAGTATCTCAAGCGATATGTAGGATTTAATTTTCTCCCGGCGAATGACTGAAGTAAATTCTACTAGGGTTTCCGTCCGGGTAAGGTGCTCCATCGTCTACTTTGCCGACGTTTTGATGAAAAACTTGTTCATCCTCATCAGGGCTGCTGATACCGAGTGTAAAGTAAAAATATCAGGGATAGAAGGAGTAACTTTGGAATTCCACATTGTAAAAGATTTATTTACGACCGATTTTCCTGATGATGCTGTACTGCGGCGAAACCGGTCGTAAATAAATCTTTTACGATGTGGAATTGCAAAGTTAATCCTTCTATCCCTGATATCACGGAATTCTACCGAGTGAGGTCTGAAACCATCGTTTATATTGAAGTCAAAATATGTTTATTTCCACAGTGTCGCGTTGCCGTGTTTGTATGGTATGTCTCTCAGGTCAGGCCGGTTTTGATTGGTGGAGGTATTTTTATTTTTTCCGCCATTTTCAGGATTGGATTCCTGGTCCTACTAAAGTGGAACCCTTCGTCTCAGTTGAAGTTATTGCTCTCAAGGCGGATTTCTATCGCCTCTTTGGTGAGTCGGTCCCAGTACCCTTTGTAATGGCCGAGCAGTTTCATCTCTTTCCATAGGAATGGCATGATCGAGGTTAAACATCGGTAAAGTAGAAGATCGAGCACATTAACCGGATGGAAACCCGAGAAGAATCAACTTCTAACTTAAGAGAGTTATTTCCTGCATATTTTCCAACTGTAGACAATTAAATCAACCCACTAGTTCGATGATCCCGATCTCACAGAATATCAGAGCAAGTAGAACTATGTTCTCTATAAATGGAATTAAAAACATGTTAACAGTGCTAATGAAAGCAGTTGAAGAGTATCATATATAAATACATCCGTAGGCAATAGGAAAGATACCTCAAGTTTTTTCGTCGTGGAAGATGAGATTAATTGCGACGGAACAATGGGTAAGTCACATATCGTCGGGACAGCGTGCTAGATCTTGCGCGATTAGGATTTTCTGTTAAAATGTGCGCGGTTTGTGGCAAAATTCATTTTAATCGGATGGATTGAAATATGTTGCGGTGATGACTAATCCTTCTGCCACCCACCCTTGAGGAGTCTCTAAGGATATTGGTGTACTTTCTTCAGTAATGGAATTTTTCTAACGCATCCACGCAGCTGCATCGTTTGCTCTGCAGAGCAAGACCAATGTACGATCCTAACGTCGCACAGTGGTAAAATAATCCAGGACCACGACGCGTCGTGATCCAACATGGGTGTGGGCCCATTGTTGAAAGTATGAGAGGTCGTTGAGGCTGATTAAAGGGAAAATACTCATTTTTTTATAAACCACGCGACCGATATAACTGAATTTAAATGCAGCGACTTTAGCATGATTGTATTTTGAGATATTCTCTGGACTACAGCAAACAAATCACCATATAAGATTACGCTGACATCTACATCTACATCTACATCTACGTCATACCCTGCAAGCCACCCAAAGGGTGTGTGGCAGGGGGTGCTTTCGCACCAGGCATGCATGAATGATATGGTAGAACACCGACATTACATTAAAAACCCGCGTACCACACATGCAAAGCGCCAATTACAAATCTAATACCCAAGAAACATTGTATCTCCAATCGTTCTAACATGCAAGGGATACAAAGACTACTACTACAGATTCAAAATATCATGCATAAATAAGAACATCATTATTTACATCATGCATAAATAAGAAAGAGGAGAATATAATGAGAAAGATTAACTGCCTGCCTATTGTCAATACTCGAACTATTCATGACGACGATCACAGCTGTTATGGTCCCGAATGGTACGCGGAAAAAATGACATTTTATACCTATCGGTTCTACAATCTAGCTCTCTAATTTTATTGGCGCGATCTAATCTGCCGTAGTACGAAGGGGTTAATAGTATGTTTTTTACGTCGTCAGTAAAATGATTTTCCTGAAATTTATTTAGGAGGTTAAGCCTATAATTTAATCTACGCTGTGATAGCGATTCCCATCCTAATTCTTCTAACAGTCCAGACACACTAGCCAACTTATCGTAGCATCGTTTCACAAACCTAGCTCCTCTTCGCTGGACGCGATCTAACTCTGATACCAACCCCGTTTCGTATGGATCCCATACACTAACAGCATATTCCAGATGAGGCCTAACGATTGAAAAATAACAACGTTCTTTCATGACACGTTGTCATGACACGTTGACATGACACGAAATGACACGAAGTCTTCATAAAGCACAAATTGTATCATAAGTTCTGTTCCTGAAAAATTGTACACATTTTTATAAAAAGAATAAAAGCTTACTTATTAAGACACTGTAACAAGGATTACGGTCTCTCATCGTCCTTAGAATAAATTGAACTTTACAAATTATCTATCATGCAGTCCCTACTTTCCATTATTTATTTCTCCCCGAACGCAAGCCAACGTTGCGTTTGAGGTTAAAAGGTATGATTCAAATCCATGGCATGCGTTGACAGCTTCCAGAAAGTTCTTGAGAATAAGCGTATTTGATTGAAGTTTCCTGAATAGTTGTCCATTTGACGGCCGTTGAATCGAGAGAGTGCAATTTTTTTAGAAATGACAGTCTCAAATCGACGTGGAGCTGTCCCTTTATACTTGAATGGTTAGCACCGCGCAGGTGAATGCTTATCGCTCAAAATACGAGGGACATTTCTACTCGAGCATCTAGCGTTGTCCGCATTCATTTGACGTTATAGAATTTCTCTTGAAATATCAAAAGGTAATCGGTTGAACGGGGTACTGTTTGGACCAGTGGAAGCGTGTTTGACTCCGGATTGAGGGTCGCAGGTTCGAGATCTACGGGAAAATTTTTCCTGAGAGAAGCGACGGAATTTTCATGGATGGCCAACCGACTTTTTCACGCTATTCGAATTTGACCCCGCTACTGAGAGGCAGCTGTCTCGGCAGAAGGCATTAATGGTGCAGATCAAGGAGATCGGACCGGTATCAACAACACCTAAACATACCACCTGCTTTCACAGGAGACATGCGACAGGTAACGGGAAATAAAACGAAAACATGGAATATGGATGTTGTTATAGACGGGTATATTTTTGATGAACACTTTTTCCAGGCATTGGGGCCGTAAAAGCGCTATTTCAATTGTGGCAACGCATTTCACTGCTTTTATTCTATTATCACCGGTATCAACAGCCACAGCTTCGGGCAGGCTAGGCTTTATCAAGACAGTACTCGGAAAATGTGATGAGAAAGTGAAAGAACGTTGTTATTTTTCAATCATTAGGCCTCATTTGGCATATGCTGTTAGTGTATGGGATCCATACGAAGCGGGGTTGATATCAGAGTTAGATCGCGTGCAGCGAAGAGGAGCTAGGTTTGTGAAACGATGCTACGATAAGTTGGCTAGTGTGTCTGGACTATTAGAAGAATTGGGATGGGAATCGCTATCACAGCGTAGGTTAAATTATAGGCTTAACCTCCTAACTAAATTTCAGGAAAATCATTTCTCTGACGACTTAAAAGACATACTATTAACCCCCTCGTACTACGGCAGATTAGATCGTGCCAATAAAATTAGAGAGCTAGATTGTAGAACCAATATGTATAAAATGGCATTTTTTCCGCGTACCATTCGTGACCATAAAGGCTGTGAATCGTCGTCATGAATAGTTCGAATTGTGACAATAGGCAGACAGTAAATCTTTCTCTTTATATCTTCTACGTTCTTATTTATGCATGATGTAAATGTTTATGTTCTTATTTATGCATGATATTTTGAATCTGTAGTAGTAGTCTTTGTATCCCTTGAATGTTGGAACGATTGACGATAGAATGTCTCTTGGTTATTAGGTTTTTAATTGGCGCGTTGCATGTGTGGTACGGGGGGTTTCAATATAATTTCGGTGTTCTACCGTATCATTCATGCATGCCTGGTGTGGAAGCACCCCCTACCACACACCCTTTGTGTAGCTTGCAGGATATGACGTAGATGTAGATTTATTAGGGTTCGGTTTGAGCCTGTGATACCATGTTCGACTACGGTCCCGAGGGTCGTACATTCGAGAGCCAGCGTCGAAAAAATTTTTCCTGGCTCACCAACTTATGCACGCTACCCGAATTTGACCCCACTGTTGAGAGGCAGCCGTCTCAGCAGAAGATGATAGCGCAGATCAAGAAGTTCGGACCGATATCAAAAGCCACAGCTTCGGGCAAGAGTGAAGTTCACGGAATCAGCCGGGGCACTGCGTTGTGGAAGGCAATGGGTAAACCACCGAATTACTCTCCCTTTATGATGCAGCCCTGCATTCTAAATATATATGGCATGATGGAATAACTCTCAGTAAAATATTCCGGAGGCAAAATAGTCGCCCAATCGGATCTCCGGGTGGGGACTACTGGGAGGGGGTACATCAGTCAGGAAAGACAATCGGTTGAACTCAATGCGACGGTGAAGGAAGAGATGGCGGGAAAGCGATATGTGTACACGTTTCCGGGATATGGGGATGTTCCAATATTACGTAAGACCATGTATGCCATTTTTGATCCCACCACCTCCCCCTATATAAGACAATGTAAGATTTTCCCAACCTCCCTCCCTCCCTCTCAGTCTCACGTGGGACGTTAGATATTTGAATCTACCCTTCGTTAAATGCTCGCTTTGGTTGAGCATGTAGGTAATGTAGCTAGCCAGTCAGGCGACAGAATAGGAACATTGGCGTCGCTGTGAGATTACGGAAAATACGCCATCAACGAGCGTATGTTCCATGTCACTGCTAAATTTCATTCGGAAACGGTAGCATGTTTCAAGACGAACAAAAATCTTACATAAATTGGTTCCGGATCCCCTGCCCCCCCCTCCTCGTAAGACAATGTAAGATGATCCCAAACCCCCCACCCCCAAAAAACATCTTACGTAATAATTGAATGGCCCCCAAACGAGGCACAGTAGGTTTGGGAACACATGTGAGTGGAGGAGGGGATAAATTCATTTCTCACTATGCTCAGTAGTAAGCAAAGACCTTGACCATGAAGAGCATGAAAACGTGCAAGGCACAAGTCGCCCTCCCCTCCTATTCCCGCGAATACGCCTCTCCTCTCTAAGCTCTCCCCTACCGACCAAAACCCTATATAAACCAAGTTCACGTCGTCGTCCATTCATTCGTATTCCGAGGAGTGGAGGTGTTGTTGGAAGGGTATATCTTGAGGGTGATATATTGTTAATTCAGCCATGTTCATGATGTACAAGGAAACTTTTACTATGTGCACCCTTATATTTACAATTCATCGACCAGGTATCTACACAGATTATCATTATCGCCTTGGTAATGACATTCTGTGTTGAAACCCAGTCGATGAATATTGGAAAATGTGCGAATGTAGTAGAAGTTTTATTGTCCATCATGAAAATAACAAATTTTCACTGAAAGACGCATGATGTCATTTCTTGTATTCTTATTTCAGTTTTATTTTCTCCAACAGCATCAATATGGTCTACAATATTTGATAATTGCTCCATTTATTATCTGATTTAGTTGAAAGTTGGCCAAGATACTTGCGAGCATGAGGACCCTGATCTATCTGCTGGGCCTGGCAGCCCTCTTCCAGCTGTCGGCGGGAGAAGAAGAACCTACGACGGAGGAATACAAGGTTGTGCCGACCCCTGATGACTGCAAGTGTCTTCCATACTATCAGTGCTCCAACGGGACTGTCATCGAAGACGGAGCTACACTTATTGACATAAGGTAAGGTTTTGTTTAGATATTGGTTTCTCATTTTATGCCGAAGAACTCGTTCAATCAATACCCGTTCCACGCCATTATTAGTTCGCTGGTACTCCGTTACGTGATAGCTTAACAGTACTTTAGATTTTGAACTAACAAGTTTGCTAACAAGTACTATTGCTCTAGTACTCGCTACACCCTAAGATTGCATAATTGATATTGATTGACAGCATTAATATTAGTTCTATAACATAAGTCTACCTGCCATTCATTAATCGCGATGTTTATTTTGTGCTGTGGGATTTGACTCGTTAAATTTTGCCCATGAATAACTTCCGTCGAGCTATCAGTCATCTTCTGCTATGTTAACATTAGGGAAAATGTCTAATGGTTGACTTGCGTTAAGAAATGACAGCTTTACGTCCTTCGTACCAGCTTATGATCGATAACTGTCAAACTTTCTTTGATGGTTCGTATTGAATTGGTTTCCGTCCCTAGTATCTGGTGTTGGTTAGTTCTTGAGCTGTATTTTCAAGAGGATAATTTTTAAAAATCATTACCATTAGTCCGTGGAAGGAACAACGTGTTTTTCAAAGTCGTCTTGGAGTCTCTAGGTTAGATGAAAATACTTTCTTGGCAGTCTCCATTTCAAGTATTTCCTGCATCCACACAATACCCTTCGAGCCATCTCAAGGCTTTCAGGCAAAGAGGGTGGAACGGCGAATAATCAGTTAGCTAGAATTAGCAGTGAAAATGTAAAACTTTTTGAAATAAGAAATGAAAACCTTACTTCTTTTTGTTCAACTGCCACTATACATATATTGGCCAAAATCTGATAGACCTTGTCAAGAGGCGAAATTTTACAATTCTGTGCCACTATCTTCTACGGATATTCTTCCGCTATAGATGTCATTTGGCTGAACCGCCCTCATTAACGGAATGGAATAATTTAAACTTCATGCCAATTTGTAGGAACAAAACCGGACTGATATTAAGAAAATATGCGTCGTAATGTTATATTTTTTGCAACTTTGAGTACGAACATATGCAGAGGGTGACATAGCTGTATGAGTCGAAGGCACTAAATCTGGTACTATTTAGTTTCATTGATTAGTCTGTTGTCGGAGATATACTCGTAACCGTTGGGCAATATCGGCACTTTAAATAATACAAGGAGATCGGATTTAAATGATACAAGGAGTGGTTTTTCTTTTGAATGCGTGAGACCTCTTACTTGATTTCGCAATAAACATAACGGTGTTAAGAGGGGGTTGGCATCTGTCAAGGTCGTCTGTACTCGCAACAATAGGCCACACACAGAGGTGTATGGCACGGAGCGATTTCATATCGGGTTCACGGAACTTGACCCGGTTCAAGCTGGAACCAATCGCGATCTCCTGGCCGCTAGACGGTGTCAAAGAAACAGTTGGGTGAAATGTTCTGTCAAACCTGAAACTAGGCGTGTGAAACGTAGACGAATATGGTTACATGTAATTCACTCATTAAGATAAAAATATTTGTTCGTCATTACTACTGCTATTAATAAATTTATCATCCGCAATATTAGTTTGCAAAAGATCTCATGATAATTTCTTGCGTAATAGATCGGCTCTATGAAACTACGATGATCAGGCTAAAAATAGCCTGCATCGAACTCGTGTAAGAGATTTGTCCGACATTTTTCCCTTTGGTCTGATAACAGCCTCGCACCATTATTTCTTAAACAGTTCGGTAACTGTGCTGAGGTCATCGTGTCAACTTTTTAAAAATCTAGCTTCTCTTCGTTGCATTCGCTGTTTCCGTAACTAGGCTTACTTCGTCAGGGTCTTGGATGATAGCGACCAACTCAAGTCTTGCGTAGGATAAACAATATCGCTCCTTTACTTTCGCATCACATTTTCCTCTGATTCCTTTAATACTTTGATTATTATTCCTTTGTGTTACTTCTGAAGGTAATTGCAAATTAATGATCACACTATAATATGTGTTGATGACATAGTGCTAAGATCAATGGTGTATTACTTGTCAGAAGTTTTCCTTCATACGCAGTTTTCAGTCTCAGTCCGATTCATGTCCTCGTTTACTCCACTGACGAACTCCGTAAGGAAAGTACAGTAACCATTAAAGTAATTTCATTTCTGTTTAGAATTTCAGATCGCCTAAGAGCAGAATAGTCGCAATTGGCCCTTAAGGGTTTTTGGGGTACAGGAAATTACATTAAGCCAGAAGTTTTCTTCCATGCCTTCATTCAAAGTATTGCTATGTATTGCTAGAAGTTTGACAATCTGAAATTAATTTTCTGGTTAAACTAGTGGCGATAAAAGATCAATTACTTTGCTATATAAAGTGTACCTCGTGAATTTTTGCATATCTGAAAATAGATCAATAATAATGTCATTTCGCCTCGGAACATCCAAATGTTTATAAATTTGTCAAGTAGGCAGACCAATAGTACGCCACGGCACTTAAATCGGGGTACGGGTGAATTTAACCCGTAACTCCTATCGTTGTTTTTGGCCACGTACACTCTAACCTCGTATCTTTTTTGACCGAATTTTTAGAATCGCTCGTAAACAACAACAGTCGCCCGCACTGTCTCAAGTTCAAATGACTCGCTCCCCCCCCACACTCCCTCTGGGATTACGTTGCAGGCAAAGTTGCTGCCAGCGGCCGTTTTACCACTACAAAAATAAATAGAATTACATCGGGTGAAACAGACCCGACGATAGCAGTTGAGGGTTACTATTGCTTGCGTAAAAAAATCGCTTTCCAGTTTACCTATGTGGTTTCTTTCGGCATTTATTTCCGAACAGTGAGGTAATAGAAGGGTCCTTGTAAACTGCATATCGCTTTCTAAAAAGTGAACATGTTGCAGCCTCTTTCACCAAAAATCTGTTCACTTGTACCTCATCCTTTCTTACTACACTTTTTCCATTTCGCTCCTGTCACCAATTGAAGAAAAGGTTTTCAGTCACGCTTTTCCTGTTTTAAATTTGAATAATGTTGGTTTTACATTATTTTGGTTGCGCTTATGACATTTTCTCTCATTAATATCCCGCCTGTCAGGATAAAAATTGAAGACTGCGAGAATTACCTGGATGTGTGCTGCAAGACGCCTGATATTGTTAAACCGGAGGACAAGAAAGAGGATCACGGAGAAATTCCAGAATGGGGTAGCTGCGGTGTTCGTCACCCCAAAGGCGTGGCATTTCGCATCAAGGGGGATAAGGACGGCGAGGCCCAGTTCGGAGAGTTCCCCTGGATGTCTGCCGTTCTGCTTCACAAGGTGGATAAGGATGGAGAGGAACAGAAGTACTACCTGTGCGGAGGAGCTCTCATCCATCCCCACGTAGTCCTGACCGGAGCGCACTGCGTTGAAAGGTCAGTACATGAAATGATAATGTGGTTCGAGCGAGGTGTACGACCCGGAATGCATTCATTTTGGCTTTAACATGGTGAAATATAACGTATTTGAAAAAGTTGCGCCCTTTCCACCATGCGATATTCATGGCCGTCAAGGATTCTGTGGTACACCTGTAAAACTAACTCTGCTTCAGCAAAATTCAGCATTTTGTTAAATTTAATTTTTCTTCGATGTAGCGATGACGCCGATCTACGGTGACGATATAACCTACGTAAACGTTTGCCAAAGGGTAAGTACGTCCAGAAGCCTCGACGTTTCGGAGAACGACTTGTCCTCCATCCTTAGGGGTTCTGATAAATAACCAGAGCCCCTGAAGATTGAGAACAAGTCATTCTCCGAAACGTTGGGACTTATGGACCTACTTACCTGGTGGAACACCCGAGAAACATTTATCCAATTGAGAAGTAGATTGAATAAATGTGAGGATTCACGGACTATATCTCATGCGTACTTCAATCGCCTACCTTATTAGAAAATGACGTGCCTAAGGTTTTATATATCACACATGATACCCTCAACGCCCTTCTCTACTCTTACCAGACACTCTCGAACTTGTACCCGAGCTATTAGCTACCAGCCCTTTCCAATGGCAGTGTCTTAGATAAATCTACATCTACATCTACGTGATACCCTGCGAGCCACCACGAGGGTGTGTGGCAGGGGGTGAAGATCACCAAACATGCACTATTGACATGCAAGTAGGATATTTAATGAAGGCATGCTAGATAATAAGGTCGCATGGAGCTAGATGGTTAGTATCTACATAATAAGGAAGGGATTATTGGTTGTTATTACATGCATCAAGCACTGCAGACTACTGTAACTATATTTCACCTACCTATCCCTTTGCTACGCTGCCTATAGTTCTCTCTTATGGTACGCGGGGAAAATGACATTTTAAATCTATCGGTACGACAATCTCTCTCTAATTTTGTTAATATGATCAAACCTAGCATAATACGCAGGGGATCTCAATATATATCTAACGTCATCTGTGAACAACTCTGTTTCGAATTTACTTAAAAGGTTAAACCTAAATTTTAACCTGCGTTATACTAGCTATACTATATACTATATACTGTAGATACTAGCTAGGAAAGAATCTGTTTCATTCTGTGAAACTTTTTCCCTCGCAATACACTTTCTGTCACTCTCTTCACTTGTGAATGGCCTTGCACATGACCTTCCGTGCTTAAGAACACAAATGTTTCTCCTGTGGTTCTATATTTCCGCGCATTTGCGTATTATTTCACTATGTCTTCCCCTGAAACCAAACACTTTACCGCAAATTTCCATGTGAATAGATTTTTTATCAGTTATTTGACGTAGCCGGTCCAAAGATCTTATTATCAACATGGTGCCAAAATATCGGCCATGTCATTATATTTGGGTGGTAAGCCAAAAGCATCTATAGTGCGTAAATTTTGTACAGCTGTCATCCAAGGGGCAGTACTGAAACGGATTGCCAAGATTCTTGGGAAGAAACGATAAAAGAATGCTGCATCCAGTTACAGGACTGCTAATAAGTGAGAGCCGTTTTTCTTTCACATTTAAGCTTTCTTAGTAATCTATCATTACTAAAGCAAGGGCCTTGGTCAGATACCGCTTTCTGCGTTCTATGTGGAAAGTCTTCATAATTTCAATAAAAGATCTTATCCAAATTTGCAATTAAAGCTCGGTCACTGGGCTACTTTTAATTGTGCTACTTGCGACGTCTCATTTCATAACATGAAATTATAATGTGGTCCCATTCATGGCTATTTGTTTGAGAGACGCGCTAGGTTTGCATATCAGGACGCCTGGGACATTATGACGACATGAGGACCAAATAGCTTCATTAAATTCTCCGGCTAGAAAAATTTCCTCTTCAGATTGAAAAAGTCTTTCCTCCTGGATTGTGACAGAACTACGGGACATTGTATACCATCTTCAATGCCATGACTCTCGTCGTATTAGACAAACTGCACGAGTTTATTTCGCGCAAAAAGAGTGATGTGTGGCATCGACATAATTTTGATTTGTTTGCAAATTTTGCACTTTTATCAGACCAATGTCATGCCTTCCGCTTCTTGTTTTTTTAACACTGTACTTCTTTTCCGACAGCCACAAAGAAGATAAACTCTTCGTTCGTGTTGGCGAATGGGATTCTCAGACGACCAAAGAAGTTTACCCCCATCAAGACAGGGAGGTGAACAAAGTTATAATGCACCCCGACTTCAAGAGTAGCAGTCTTCACAATGATGTCGCTCTGCTGTACTTCTCCGAGCCAATGAAACCGGCGAAGCACATTGGAATCGTCTGCATTCCCAAGAAGGACCAGGTGCCTCCTGCTAAAACCATGTGCCTGGCCAGTGGTTGGGGATCGACAGAATTTGGTGCGTGGGCATTACGTTATCCTTACCTTGCTCAAAATGATTAAAACTCTATTCTTTTCCGCGTCCATCCATCTTCTTGTCCGCGAATCCCGTGGTGTTTTAAAAGCCTGACCGGCCTTATGCGTTACTACTAGGTACTATGTTTAATTTATACCCTTAGGTCCATCTTCTGTATACAAAAACCTTTTCGCACCAAGAAAGAGGTTGCCTGATTCACTATCCGAGATAACATCTTTTGAAAGACACTTGAATGTAATATTTTTTGCGTTACTTAAATTTCATAATTTCATTCATGAAAGTGGGGAATTGATATCCACTCTGACTCTAATGGAATAGTAATGTTCATTCCAGTTGTACTCATTACTGTTTGGGCTATAGAAAAATATTTTGCTGGGGAGTTGTTCTTCTCACTCCTGTTAAAGGCTACAACCCGTGACACAACAAGTCCAGATAATAACTTGGCTCCCTTTTTCTTTAACCAATGTTATTAGCCTGAGGACCACTTCGACCCGGAAAATGGTAACTGTAACATTCTGGATGTTCTATTTCATCAACGTTGAGGCGCTCTGACTCTTGTCTCCCAAACTTAAGAGGTGATCATTGTCTTAGCCTAGATAATGGGTGTCTGTAAACCTAGAGCTTCTTGTGTTCCGCAGGGAAAGAAGAAAAGTATAGCACCATCTTGAAGAGTATAGAAATGCCTGTGGTTGACAACTTCAAGTGCCAGGAGTACCTCCGTCAAACTAGGCTGGGTGCTTACTTCATATTACACAAGTCTTTCATGTGCGCCGGTGGAGAGAAAGGAAAGGACACATGCAAGGTGAGTCGCAATAAGTGCATCTTTTCTAGGTAACCTACGGCCACAAAATATACTTTTCAACCACTATTCCTCGCTGTTGCAAAACTTGCCGCCTATGCGTCTTACATCACGCGTATATTTACTTCGCTACCAATGCAAAAGGCAAACAATTTTTCCGCGCTACCACTTGGAAATACTTGAATTACTGTGCGTTTGCCATGCTTCTTCACCTGCGTGTTCATTGGTTGTTGAATGCTGAGATTGGTTGACTGCAGCCCTCAATCCTTCCCTTTCTAATCCTAGTTCCCTTACCTCATGGTACCTCTTTCTATGCACTTGACTTCTTTAACTCGATGTTTTCACACGGGGCATGAAAGTACCACTTTTATCGCTGTTTTTTCAATGCTCTGCTTGACCATAGGATGGCCACCTTAAAACTCTAATATCCTCTGTGGAAATATTCTCATGAGTGCTTCCTTATTTCAGGGTGATGGAGGAAGTCCATTAGTTTGTCCTCATCCCGAGCATCCAGAACACTACATTCAGTCTGGCATCGTGGCATGGGGAATCGGGTGCTTAGATCACGAAGTACCTGGCGTCTATGTCGACGTGGCCCACTTCAGGGATTGGATCGACGAGAAGATGAAGGAACTTGAATTGGATGGCTCCTATTATTCCTTGTCAGTGTTCTAAAGTTATTCTCGTAAATGGTCAGGTGCTAATGCTGTCGAGTCGGGGATTTTTCTTTAATCAAATCATTTTGGGGCGTTTAAGTTACCAATCCAGGTCCTTATATCAAAATAGTTCTGTCAATTCGAGGTATACTATTTTTGCATGAATCACTTTAACCTATAGAGTTTAGTATCTTCCTTTAAAACTGGATCTTTGGACGGTGTTCAATAATGTCATTTACTTTTTACACTTGAGACTTAAGATGAAATGCTGTAAATTATTTATTAACGGCAGGATTCCTCCACTTGCTTTGATATTATTTTTTAAATTATGGAGTCCGGTTTTAATAATCTTCCATTTTTAACATATTACCTTGCTTGGTGGGAGAATATACGGGTCAACTTCTAATGGAGACTATTACAATTATCGTCGATTTGTTTTGGTTTCATAAATGAGCTCGAAGTGAAGTGTATATGTATATGATTGTATATCTGGAACATACATGCCGTTTTTGTTCCAGGCAGGTTGTAAAATAGCTTTTGGAATAAACATTTTTAAAGAAATTTTCAATTTTATTCAGTTTTGCTTAATCCTTTGGCACATTCAATATGATTCATCGGATTTTTTTCTACAGAATGGGATCCACTGTTGAGCACTTAATTCGAAAACGGCTGCCAATTAGATCCCAGTATTATCAGTACTATTTTATGTCTTGACGACTTTTTTGACAAAATTTTGTTACTCAATACACGTTACCCAATTTCAACTCCACCTAGTTGCTTTACCTCAAGATTTCTCGGCGTTCTTGAATTCGAAAAACTTTCGTATGGCACAACATTTGGCCGGAAATGCGCTCGTGCTGGCCTTGCACCTAATACGCAGATGGGTGTGACGTAAAGGGTTGGTATTATTTACCGGATTCCATTGGCGTCTATTGTGACACTAGTGGCTCCGTATCTCTCCCAGAATTTGCTCCTAATCTCATCCTGGAGTGTGGAATTTCCCAGCTGTTTATAGTTAATGACGAAGTTTTCGACATTGACTGAGTCTCGAGCATTTTAGGCACAACGTTTCGCCCGCGTTTCAGCGAACGACTTCAGGGGCGAACTGATTTAGCTGAGAAATCGAGTCTCCCCTGAAGATGCTTCAACCATGAAGACGCACGCTGCAACACGAGTGAAACGTTCGACTTTAAATGCTTGAGACGCAGTCAAGCCCGAAAACTTCGCCAGTTCCTAATCTTATGTTCTTACTCTATTAGAGCCCCAAGCACTAAAGGCAAGAGTATGCTCGAACAAATTGCAAAGGTGCTCTGCGGCAAATGTAATATATTCCAATGGCCTGTTCCGTCACATTCCTGTGAGGATTATCTTATTTGGGTATACCTCAGCGATAGTTTACACAGCCTTCTTCAATATCGAACTACATAATTATTGAAATTTTCAGAATTAACGACTAATCATTCTAGCAATGTTCCATTTTTGCGATATAACGATTTTGTAACAATATCTACAGGTCCTGTAGTAGCTCAATAAATACTCTAACTTTGCTCTGTCGAGTTTACCGGATTTGCAATTGGGGGCTTTGGAAGATATCAGCTTGATGAAAAAAATAGAAAGATTTTACTTGACTGTTTTCACCAAGAAAAGTAATATCTTATTACCTTTAGCCCAAACATTACTACCACCATTAACTAATAAATTATGAAAGGGAGCAAATCAATATAGTAATCCTTACAACGTAATCATCATCCTCAACGGTTGTTTTGGCGAACAGCATGTAAGAAAGACGATGATTTCCTCTTTTTTTTTTAAATCCCCCTCTTCATAATGGCGGGTACAAATGATTTTATTTAAACCTTAAGCAAGAGTTTTCAAAGGTGGTGTGTTTCTGCTGGTTTATTAAATGTAATTTATATGTAGTATGTCACACAAAATGCTGTAGAGTCGCGATCATATCGTAAAGATTATTTTATTATCTGAGGAGTGCAAGTATTATATCTTCAAAATGTAGGCGACGCTGAGAGAAGAATATTTAATTATTCATGAGTATAAAGTTGAAGTGAACCGCTATACCGCCGTTAAAGTGAACCCATAGGTTATGTTCGTCTAGAAGTATAATTTTCACAGCTTCTTTTTTTCAATAGAATAAACTATACCTTGAACCCGTAAGGAATTTACTTGAAAAGTTCCGTAGAAGAAAGGTAAAGAAGGCTTGTGCCGCTTGATGCAAGATATTAATCTATCCCATCTACTATAAAGAGTAATATAAATTTGCCAGTGACGTTTCAGTGATGATGGTGCATTGCAATTAATAAAATGTTTTGGAATATCTGTGACATAGACTTTAAAATTCACCGGTTAAAACTTTGGCTTATATATGATGAAAGAACGTTGCATCCAAGGGGAAGATTGTGAGAATGAAGTTCGCCTTAAATCTAAGATTTCGAAACTCGCTTATCTAGGCTCTTCCGTTAGAAGTGTGAAACGTAGTAGATGATCTGAAATTTTTTCACGCGTAGAGTTCTGTTTCGAGTGTACATAATAACTTAGCATGCAAATATTTACCCATCTATGGATATTTTTCCATAGTTAGAATCTCTTTAAACTTGCCTTAATAATTAAACTACGGTCGGAATTTTTGGCATGGACACTCACGTCTATGTACGCTTTCACGCTTTCTTTTTACACTTACACTTTGATGAAAACAATCAAATGGTTTTACTTGTCTGTTTTCATCAATAACCCATTCAATCACATGATCGTCAAGCATTTACTAAGTATTATCTGTGAGTAGAGAGATGTTACTGAAAATATTTTCTTTTTAATCACGGGCAAGACCATCTTGGAACAGTACTCCCATTTTAGAACCACCAGAGATATGTTAATTGACACACGAAAGCATGATTGATAATGACTTTCGACCAGTAACTTCCATTTCTGACATGAACTTAGGAAGTTGACTAAGGAATTTCTTAGTCGAACGTGAAAAGCATTAGGGGAGGTATTTTTCAAAATCATCAACTCAAAATTATTATCATTCCAAAAGGTTTCACATTTTTCTTCCGCGATTTACCTTATCATTTATTCGTAATTCCTTCCGTTAAACACTATAATTTCTTTATCTAGTGATTAAGACGTAGGTTCGCAATAGTCCAAAGTTTGCCAGGGTCGTTAGAAAACAGGATAGCTGCGAACATATTCCAATGATTAAGAACAAACACTCTTTATTTTAAATTGTCCTGAAAAAGCTTTAGTTTATTTATTTGAAAAAAGTCACAAAAACGGCACGAAGGATTTTAATATCGGATTACTACCAAACAAATAAATTATAAGCATTAACATAATGTACAATTAGAACAGACATAATGACAGAAAACAATATATACAGAAGAAGATGAGAAAGTGGACATGGACTTAGCGATATGTTGGCAGGGGAGATGGAACTAATTTGAAGACCTGGTCAGTAAGAAGGATTGCGCGCGTGCAAAGGAGATCTGCTAGGTTTGTTAAATGCCGTTATGATAATTGTATAAGTGTTACGAGCTTAATAGAAGAACTAGGATGGGAATTACTATCAGAACGCAGGTTGAAATTTAGGTTAAACCTTTTAAGAAAATTCGAATCCAATTTATTCACATATAACGTTAGATATATATTAAGAACCTCTGCGTATTATGCTAGGTTTGATCATATTAACAAGATTAAAGAGATAGATTGTCGTACCGATAGATTTAAAATGTCATTTTTCCCTCGCACTATAAGAGAGAACAATAGGCAGCGTAGCAAAGGGATAGGTAGGTGAAATATAGTTACAGTAGTCTGCAGTGCTTGATGCATGTAATAACAACCAATAATCCATTCCTTATTATGTAGATACTAACCATCTAGCTCCATGCGACCTTATTATCTAGCATATCTCCCTTAAATATCCTACTTGCATTTCAATAGTGCATGTTTGGTGATCTTCACCCCCTGCCACACACCCTCGTGGTGGCTCGCAGGGTATCACGTAGATGTAGATGTAGATCAATGTTTTCACTTAAACGAACAAATCGTATCATTGTGAGAGGACTGACCATTGTTTTCTATTAGATTTAAACTCTGCGTTGTGTTGTATGGGGTAAATTCTTTGATGAAGCTTTCTGATTTTCTTCTGAGTGATTGAAATGAATAATACCCCTGCTTTGGGGCTCTTCTTGAGAAAATTCTCTGTTCAAAAACTTATACCTGGGAAATTAAAAGTTTGAATGCGAATTTTCTTTAATTATGTGCTCACACATTTGTACTGCAATGCATTTCGTATCTGCCCTCGCAGCTTGCGTTACATCTACTTCTACATCTACGTCATACCCTGCAAGCCACCCAAAGGGTGTGTGGCAGGGGGTGCTTCCACACCAAGCATGCATGACTATTACGGTAGAACACCGAAATTACATTGAAACCCGCGTACCACACATGCAAAGCGCCAATTCAAAATCTACTAACCAAGAAAAATTCTATCGTCAACCGTTCCAACATTCAAGGGATACAAAGACTACTACTACATACTAATAACGTTATAATCATATAAAAACTCAAAATGTAAATAATTATTGGTAATAAAATATTATGCATAACAGGAAAAAAGCAATGAAAGATCTTGGGTTTTCCTGGCGTATCTGCAGAATAAATGTTCCTCATGTGTTCCACCGGGTTAGTACGTCCAGAAGCCTCGACGTTTCGGAGAACGACTTGTTATCCATCCTTATGGGTTCTGATAAATAACCAGAGCCCCTGAAGATTGAGAACAAGTCATTCTCCGAAACGTTGGGACTTATAGACCTACTAACCTGGTGGAACACCCGAGAAACATTTATCCAACGGGAGAAGCAGATTGAATAAATGTGACGATTCACGAACTATAATGTTCTGAATTTCCATACGGGGTGGGAGTATGCAGCAACGTCGCACGGGCTGCCGCGCCCGTTTCGAGGGCTCTTTTTTTCGTCCGTTCCATAATATAGGTACATAACCCCGCATCAGCATTTTCCTGTATAAAAATCAGTATCAGAATTCACATTAGCAGTGGTTTCACTTTCTCATCACATTTGCCGAGTATTCTCTTGATAAAGCCTAGAATTTCCTGTATGCTTGACCGAATATTTCCCGAATATGTTTTCCCCAAGATAAGTCGTGAGTAAATGTGACCCCTATGTACTTAACAGACTCGACGTGAATAATTTCCGTATTATTAATTTTGTAAGCCCTACCTGGCCTATTTTTCTTATTCCAAAAGTTGACTGCTACGCACTTTTTTATGTTTAGTTCCATCTGCCACTTTTCGCACCAAGCATGAATAGCAAGTAAGTCGATAGTTAACGAGTCGCTATCTTCGGAATTGTTAATATCCCTATACACAACCGCGTCGTCTGCGAAGAGTCCAAGCTTACTTTAAACGACGTTGCTAATATCATTTATGTATAAGAGAAATAAAAGTGGACCAATGACACTTCCCTGAGGAACACCCGATGTAACGCTAACTGTGTTTGACATGATACCGTCTATGACAACCCTTTGTTCCCGCCCATGTAAGAATTGATTAATCCAACTAATAATGTTTTTATCTGTTCCATATGCTTCTAGTTTTGAGAGTAACTTAACCTGAGGTACCTTATCGAAAGCTTTCTTAAAACTGAGGAATATCGCGTCAACTTGAACATTATTTTCACCGGAGAGCAATGTGTCATGAACGAAGAGGGCCAATTGGGTTTCGCAAGATCTACCCTTTCGAAATCCGTGCTGGTTATTTATTGATAATTCCTCCCTATCTAAATGACTCATAATGGAGCTTACGATTATATGTTCAAATACCTTACAGGAAATGGATGTGAGAGAAATAGGTCTATAGTTACTAAGGTCTCCCCTGTCGCCGCAATAGGTGTGAAATTTGCTACTCTCCAGTCCTTAGGCACTACGTGATCTACTAAAGATTTTTTAAATATTAATTCTAAGTAAGGAGCTATGTATGATGCCAATGTTTTATATACGCTAGCAGGTATTTGATCTGGACCGGAGGATTTGATTGGGTTGATATTTTTTAGCTGATGTTCTATGCCGCGACAATTTATAATAATCTCAGACATAAATGTTTGGGAACGAACAGGCTGCGGATTGAAAAGATGTGGTGTATAAGTATTGAAAATGCTTCTGAAGAATGAGTTTAACGTATTAGCTTTTTGTAGACTGTTGGTTAGCTTTTCCCCTTTGATATTCTTAAGCGTGTATACTGTGGATTTATTTCCTTGAGTGTCCCTACATCGAGATCTACATCTACATCATACCCTGCCAGCGACCCAAATGGTGTGTGGCAGGGGGTGCTTCCACACCAGGCATGCATGAATGATACGGTAGAACACCGAAATCACATTGAAACCCGCGTTCCACACATCGGTTCTACCTAGCTCCTCTTCGCTGTACGCGATCTAATTCCGATATCAACCCTGCTTCATATGGATCCCATACACTAACAGCATATTCCAGATGAGGCCTAACGATTGAAAAATAACAAAGTTCTATCACTTTCTCATCACATTTTCCGAGTATTCTCTTGATAAAGCCTAGCTTCCTGTATGCTTGACCGCATATTTCCCGAATATGTTTTCCCCAAGATAAGTCGTGAGTAATTGTGACCCCTAAGTACTTGACAGACTCGGCGTGAATAATTTCCGTATTTTTAATTCTGTAAGCCCTACCTGGCCTATTTTTCCTTTTCCAAAAGCTGACTGCTACGCACTTTTTTATGTTTAGTTCCATCTGCCACTTTTCGCACCAAGCATGAATAGCAAGTAGGTCGATTGTTAACGAGTCGCTATCTTCTGGATTGTTAATATCCACATAATATAATATCAATATCCCTAACATACGACCAAAATGCCTTGGGATTATCGTTCAATTGTTCTCCCAGTAATTTACTTTTGAAATCAGCTAACGCCCTTCGGCACGCCTTTTTTGCTAAGAGTTTAGATATTTTGTAATTTTCGGTGACTGTGTATAGTTCGGAGGAGGATTTATTTATTTTTGACCTTTTTATCCAACATGACATCTTCTCTGGTGCTTTAATGTTTTTCTAACCTCCGCGTTATACCACCTAGGCTCTGCATTGGCTCTTTTCCATTTACTTGGTATGTATTTGCTAACAACTGATCGTGTAACGTTGAGGAAGGTATTCCACAAAACCTCAGTATTACTGTTGATACTTATTTTTTGAAAATTAGTAAATGACTTTGCAACTCTCGTTTCATACCTTCGTAGTCAGCCTTATTAAACAAGTAGATTTTTCTTTGTGGATGATGTTTCTTGATCATGCTCACGGAAAAATTAGCTTTAACTATCTTGTGGTCGCTTATTCCCTTATCCGTACCTATGTTTACAACCATGTGTGGAATATTTGTCGCTAAAAGATCAAGTGTATTTTTCCCTCTAGTTGGAGCAGTGACTAATTGATGTAGTGAGTGAGAGGTGAATGTATACAGAAGTGACTCACTAAGGTCGTTGCCTTTCCCCCCAGTGATAAAAGTGTACGTGTCCCAGTCTATGGACGTAAGATTGAAATCCCCACCGATTATAATATGACAATCGATTTTTTGAGTGGTTAACTTACTGAGTTGACTTTCGAGTCCTCATATTGAGCTTACATGGGTATCTGGTGGTCTGTAATATGCGCACACATAGATTGTTTTTGCTTTAGGATTTTGAATGGAGCACCATACGCTTTCTACCTGGTCGTTGGAAAATGACTCCCTCCTACTAATATAACAATCCTTCACTGCAATAAAAACTCCTCCCCCGGTCCTTTCCACTCTATCTTTTCTATAAACTGTGAAAGTTTTCGGGAATACTTCATTATCTGCGATTTAGTTACACAACCAACTTTCCGTCCCTATAATTAAGTCTACGTCAGTAGTTTCAATTAGATGGTAGAAGTCAGCTACTTTATTTCTTAAACTACGGCAGTTTACTACCACGACAGAATAGGATTTATAACTGAGCGTATTCCCGGAAAGTGTATTCTCATTACAACTAGCTTTCTTAGGTATATTCCAAGTTAAATTACTGCGATTTTTTAAAACTGGCATCTTACTGTTCTCGTAAGACTTAACACTTTCTTGGATATTTTTTCTTTTAAATCTTTTTCGCGATGGTACCCGATTCGACCCACTAGCTGACCTACTCTCTGCCCTACCCTCTATCCTAAAAAAGGTCTACAGTGATCGAGTATGCTACTCGCTACACAGCTAGCTGCCTCTGCCGTGTAATCGACACCAGAACGGTTTAGAGGGTTCTGACATGATCGTATTGCCGGCCGAAGGTCGACGAAGGAGGCTCCAATGTCCGTGCAGAAGTGACGCTGCCTCTGGTTTATGCCTTCCGTTCGTTAATAGTTTGGCCTCATCTGGAATATGCTGTTGGTGTATGGGATCCATACGAAGCAGGGTTGACATCAGAGTTAGATTGCGTGCAGCGAATAGGAGGTAAATTTGTGAAACGATGCCACGATAAGTTTGCTAGTGTGTCTGGACTGTTAGAAGAATTAGGATGGGAATCGCTATCACAGCGTAGCTTAAATTGTAGGCTTAACCTCCCAACTAAATTTCAGGAAAATAATTTCTCTGACGACTTGAAAAACATACTATTAACCCTCTCGTACTACGGCAGATTAGATCGTGCCAATAAAATTAGAGAGATAGATTCTAGAACCAATAGGTATAAAATGACATTTTTTCCGCGTACCATTCGGGACCATAACAGCTGTGACCGTCGTCATGAATAGTTCGAATAGTGACAATAGGCAGACAGTAGATCTTTCTCTTTATATTCTCTACGCGGGTAGTGAAAGTGAAAGTTCTTATTTATGAGGCATGTTGGAACGATTGGCGATAGAATGTTTCTTGGTTACTAGATTTTAATGGGCGCGTTGCATGTGTGGTACGCTGGTTTCAATGTAGTTTCGGTGTTCTGCCGTAAAATTAATGCATGCCTGGTGTGGAAGCACCCCCTGCCACACACCCTTTGGGTGGCTTGCAGTGTATGACGTAGACGTAGATGTGCATCTACGAAATACCATGTAAGCTCCCACTAGGGTGTGTGACACGGTGTGATTCCACACCAGGAATGCAGCTCTCGTCCCAGTCCAAAATACGCTGAATACTTAAAAGTTATAGACTAATGAATCCAAAATTTAATTGGTATACCGTGCATGTTTTTGAATGGGTATGCACATTTTCACGAGCAATATTTTTCTGGATAAGACATACAGAAAACGCGATTCAAATCTTTGAGTTTTCTTTCCCAAGCGACGTATTCGCTGTATTGGATACAGCGAATACGTCGTATAACTCATCATTCTATTCTCGTGGTAATATGAAGCAAAATAACTCCCTAAAAGGCGTGTGCAGCTGAGCATATACCATGAGGATACGGGAGAGATCGGAAGGAAGCGATTGTGATATCCGTTTAAGTCAAGTGACGCATGGTAGGGGGCACCACCTTGGAACTTGCATTCCCATAAAGTATCCTTCTCCCTTCCTCTCTCACCACCCCACCTCCTCTTCTGCGTCTTCAAACTTCTAAACCCTCTGGCCTACACCAAAATAAGCCTTGTTCTCCCATTCAATCGGTTTTGTTAAGCAAGGGAAATTTCAGAGGCGGGTAGTGAAAGGGAACTGGGAAATATTCCCCCACTGGGAAATGAATCCAACGGAATGCGCACTATGCTAGGACCTCGGCCTTCAGTGTAAAGGGACAGATCTCACCACCTTGGAACTAGCATTCCCCGCAAGTGCCCAACTCCCTCCGCCCCACCTCCTCTTATGCCTCTTCAAACTCTCAAACCCTCCTGACCGACACCAATATAAGCCTTGTTCTCCCATCCCTTCGGTCATTCGCTTCCTTGGCCGGACACGAGTCGCAGTGCGTAGACCTTCTTTCTTATGCTGAGTTGTCGTCTTATATTTTATACGGATATGTTTGTCATTTATCATGCTTCCTTCTATTGAAATTCAGTTGAAAACTGGCGAAAATGGCAGCGAGTATGCGCGACGCTTGCTGTTTCCTGGCCATTGCAGCCGTGTTGGTACTCCCTGCGGGATCAATTGACCACAATGAAGTCGTACCGGTCGATGGCGATTGCAAGTGTCTTCCTTACTATCAGTGTGATAATGGAACGGTCATCGAAGATGGAGCCACACTCATTGACATCAGGTGAGAATCTCAACTTCAAAATGGGCATGGTTTGTGTGTAATGTTACGTGTAGATAAAGCCTTTATCGTAGTTTAATTGGTAGATCCAGTAGGAACGTTGACTGTGATTGAAACTTGAGTATTAATTGAGGGTGATTTCATTGACAGCAGCATTAATATCCTGCAAGCTGCCTCGTGGGTTTGCCTGCCACTGTTAGAAGAATTAGGATGGGAATCGCTATCACAGCGTAGATTAAATTATAGGCTTAACCTCCTAACCAAATTTCAGGAAAATCATTTCTCTGACGACGTGAAAAACATACTATTTACCCCCTCGTACTACGGCAGATTAGATCACGTCAATAGAATTAGAGAGCTAGATTGTAGAACCGATAGACATAAAATGTTATTTTTTTCCACGTACCATTCAGGACCATAACAACTGTGATCGTCGTCATGAATAGTTCGAATTATGACAATAGGCAGACAGTAAATCTATTTATTTATATTCTCTACGTTCTTAGTAATGCATGATGTAAATATTGATGTTCTTATTTATGCATGGTGTTTGGAATATGTAGTAGTAGTCTTTGTATCGCTTGCACGTTGGAACGATTGACGATAGGATGTTTCTTAGTTAGTAGATAGTTAATTACTTGTGTGGTACGCAGGTTTCAATGTAGTTCGGTGTTCTATCGTATCATTCATGCATGCCTGGTGTGGAAGCACCCCTTGCCACACACCCTTTCGGTGGCTCTCAGGGTATGACGTAGATGTAGATGGGTCTTCGGAGGGTGAGATGTTACCAACATGCATAACGCGACATACAGTCGAAGTCGATATATATACGAAAAGTGATGCATTGAATAAAAACTTAAGAATTGTCAGGAAATAGAATGTCGTAAAGTTATGCAACGTTATAAGTATGTCACCAAAGTAATTTCTTTCTGTGCGCACGCCCTAGAATCGAGAACGCTCGCAGGGAATGGAGTGGATGCAGAGACGGTTCGAGCACGCCTGGTGAGGAGTTTCCTATAAGATACGCCATCTGAGTAGTTTTCAGAGTGCCGCATGGATATATGTAATTCCTCACTTTTTATTCACTGACATTGCAGGCATGGTAGTTGACGAAGTATCGCCAATGATTAGTAATAAGCTACATCTACGTAATACCTTGCGAGCCACCACGAGGGTGTGTGGCAGGGGGTGAATATCACCAAACATTCACTATTGACATGTAACTAGGATATTTAATGGAGACATGCTAGAGAATAGGGTCGCATACAGCTAGATGGTTAGTATCTACATAATAAGAAGGAGATTATTGGTTATTACATGCATCATGAACTACAGACTAGGCTAGCTAGAAGCTAGGTGGATTTATATTCACCTGGCGCGTGTTGGGAAACTGAACGATAACAGGTGCTAAGCGAGATTTTATTCAGCGAAGATGAAATTAATTTACTGGGCAAACTTTTCGTTACCTTGGAATTAACCGCTCGGCATCGAAAATAATGGAAAAGATAAAATGAGTACAAGACTGTTTTAGCACAATTGTTGAACCACGATTTCAATTTTCCATCAATGATAAATTTTGCCGCTGCATTATAGATTGTTTCATTCATCCGTCTCAAAAGGGCGGAGCTGTTAATTTATCTGCTGATTGGCATTACAGGCATGGCATATGACAAAGTATTTTGCGGGGTTGCTAATAAGCTTGGTGAATCATTATTCCCTCTGCGAAAGCTTGGGAACGCAGCACTATTTCAATGCAAATACAATTGGTGTGTTGATGGAGGTAAAATTTAGTATAGAAATTTATAATTTTCGTTGGGTACATCTACATCTACGTGATACCCTGCGAGCCACCACGAGGGTGTGTGGCAGGGGGTGAAGATCCTCAAACATTCACTATTGACATGCAACTAGGATATTTAATGGCGACATGCTAGATAATATGGTCACATGCAGCTAGATGGTTAGTATCTACATGATAAGAAAAGGATTATTGGTAGTTATCACATGCATCATGCACTGCAGACTATTCTAACTATATTTCACCTACCTATACTTTTGCTACGCTGCCTATTGGTCTCTCTTATAGCACGAGGGCAAAATGACATTTTAAATCTATCGGTACGACAATCTATTTCTCTAATATTTTTAATATGATCAAACCTAGCATAATACGCAGGGGTTCTCAATTATATATCTAACGTCTTATGTGAACAACTCTGTTTCGAATTTACTTAAATGGTTTAATCTAAATTTTAACCTGCGTTCTGATAGTAATTCCCATCCTAGTTCTTCTATTAACCTCGTAACACTAATACAATTATCATAACGGCCTTTAAAAAACCTAGCAGATCTCCTTTGCATGCGCTCTAATTCTTTTATCATACCTTCCTCGTACGGATCCCATATACTAGCGGCATATTCTAAATGAGGCCTGACAAGTGTAAAATAGCTTCTTTCTCGTACTCTCATCGCATTTGCCTAGAACCCTTTTTAAGAATCCTAATCTACGGTTTGCTACACTAGTTATTTCCCTGATGTGTTTCCCCCATGACGTGTCTTCAGTGAAGGTGACGCCTAAGAATTTAATTGAATCTACGTTACATATTTTCTTTTCTTTGATGCAATAATTATTCCGGGGAAGGCCATTCTTTTTCCAAAAATACATAATCGCGCATTTCTTCAAAATTAATTCTAGTTGCCATCTATCACACCAATCATCAATCGCATCTAAATCCTTAGCTAAAAACTGGATGTCCTCTTCATTTCTAATTTCCTTACACACTACTGCATCATCGGCAAAAAGACGAAGCTCTAAATACGGGGATACTCTCCAAGCTCAATAAAGATAGAAAGGAAACTATATGCCGGAGTATAAAAGATTCTTCTCACGCTGTCGCTGCACTACGATTTCATTGAATTTATTCTTTTTTCATTCATGAAATGTTAATTTATATTACAGATTATGAAATATTTTTTCGTTCTTTCGTATCGCAGGATGAAACATGAACACTGCGAAAATTACTTGGACGTATGCTGTAAGGTTCCCCGTGAAGAAAATCCAGAGGACAAGGAAAAGGTGCATCATGGAGAAATTCCAGAATGGAGCAGCTGCGGTGTTCGTCACCCCAAAGGCGTGGCGTTCCAAATCACCGGGGATAAGGATGGGGAAGCACAATTCGGAGAGTTCCCCTGGATGGCTGCCGTTCTGCTTTCACGTGAGGTGGCGGAGCACGGGACAGACGCATCCGAGGAGAAGCCAACGGAGGCCCCGCAAATGGAGCTCGTCCTGAAGTACCTGTGCGGAGGTGCTCTCGTGCACCCGCATGTTGTGCTGACCGCGGCTCACTGCGTCGAAAGGTAAAAATGCTTCAATATCTCGTAAAATTCTGCCTTAGGGTGGGAGACTTCAGTTTTCAATCAGAAGCTAAGTGGTACATAACATATCAAGATTGTTCAATTATTTTTTCATCAAATAAGCAATGACACTACATTCAAATCTACGTCATACCCTGCAAGCCACCCAAAGGGTGTGTGGCAGGGGATGCTTCCGCACCAAACATGCAGGTTTGGCACGGTGATTAGGGCAAAAGGTTTAGTGAGTCAATCTTCTAAGTTTTACAAATTAATTATAGAATGTGAAACTTGATTCGGCAGTTATATTGTCTTCAGGTAAACTGACGAGGTAAACGACTGAATTCCTGCCGAATATCTTCATCTACATCTACGTAATACCCTGCGAGCCTCCTCGAGGGTGTGTGGCAGGGGGTGAAGATAACCAAACATGCACTACTGACATGCAAGTAGGATATTTAAGGGAGACGTGCTAGAGAACAGGGTCACTGCAGCTACATGGTTAGTATCTACATATAAGAAAGGGATTATAGGTTATTATTACATGCATCATGCACTGCAGACTACTCTTACTGTATTTCACCTACCTGTCCCTTTGCTACGCTGCCTATTGTTCTCTCTTATGGTACGCAGGAAAAATGAATTTGAAATCTATCGGTACCACAAACTATCTCTCTAATCTTGTTAATATGATCAAACCTAGCATAATACGCATATCTAACGTCATCTGTGAACAAATCGGTTTCGAATATACTTAAAAGGTTGAGCCTAAATTTGAACCTGCGTCATGATAGTAATTCCCATCCTAGTTCTGCTATTAAATTCGTAACACTTATACAATTATCACAACGGCCTTTAACAAATCTAGCGGATCTCCTTTGCACACGCTCTAATTCTTTCATCTAACCTTCCTCGTGCGGATCTCATATACTAGCGGCATATTCTAAATGGGGCCTGACAAGTGTAAAAGAGCTTCTTTCTCGTACTCTCTCATCGCATTTGTCAAGATAGTCGTACATTCCTCAAATAATTTTGTAGACGTTTAAGTTGGAATTGTTAAAACTTTTGCCCCAATCTATCTCGCCAAAACTTGTAGCATTGCTTATTGGGGAAAAATGAATTGAACAGTCTTGAGCTCTTATGTACCACTTAGCGTAAACGTCAAAAATAGAGGGCGAGGGGAAAAACTGGGAGGATTCTCTCTGACCAGACAGATCCTGCCTATTTACCGGTGTAACACTTAAAGAAATCAGTTTCGGATCTCCTGTTATTCCAGACCTTCTTTAAACCCATGTATTGAATATTGAGGTGAAAACACAACGTCCATGCATCAAAGCTTTTTTTGCCACTAGGTTCAAATGTCTCCTAAGTACCGAACAGTATTAGTTGATACTCCTAAGTAACTATTGATGAGCGATAACTGAAACGCCGTACACATATGAAATCTTGCCACACTATCTTTTTGGGTGCGTACTTCTTGAAATTATTGGCTCATTTAAATCAAGGGAGGTCAGAAAATATGTACTGCCCTTAGTATATATATTTATGAATGTGCTAATGGATAAGCATAATTTCAGTTTTTGTGACTAAAAACACTGTTAATATTAATGCATACACCCCAAAATGGGAAAAAGTACTCTATATTATTTACTTTTCTTCCCAAACATTGTGCCTGAACCTTTAATTAAGGAAGGAATGTCAGAAAAAAGCACTTCAAGAGCACATTACATTACTCCAATAAGTGTATTGCGGAAAAATAACCATGACAAGGAAAATTCAGGTTTACATTAGCAAGTTTAAGTTTTGCTCGCTGCTAATTATCTTGTATATGCCTCCGGTTGGCCTAGACCGATTGTTCGACGATTTGGCAACGATTATTCGTGTTTATCAAGAAACGTCAAAACTCTCCAACGCTTCACGTTTTTTAATCCTTAATAGCCACATCGGTGAGAGAGTTATCATCAGAGTGGGAGAATGGGATTCTCAGACGACAAAGGAAATTTACCCCAATCAGGACAGGGAGGTGTCGGAGATTTTAATCCACCACTACTACAAGAACAGCAGTCTATTCAACGACGTGGCCCTACTTTTCTTCGTCGAGCCAATAAAACCAGCGAAGCACATTGGAATCGTCTGTCTTCCCAAGAAGGACCAGTTGCCTCCTGCCACAACCAGGTGCTTCGCCAGTGGGTGGGGAATGACCAATTTCTGTAAGTATTCATTACAGAGTCTCTCGGGTATAACTGATGTCACATTGCAGAGAGCATAGAGATACCACATAGATGTAGATGTTGCGTCATTTTTCCCAGCTGTTAGCTGCCATTAGCAGTTGTTTTAACCCGTGTTTTTGTCGTCCTCTGCGGCGGCAGGGCATATTCCTTGCCCGCCAGCCCAGGGTTGCGGGTTCGAGTCCCGCCTGGGTGGATTTTTCTCCATCCAGGACATGGTTGATAGCGTGACGTAAAATAAGATATATGCAAGGGCTCGACAGTACTGATATTGCTTAAATAAGACGAAGTTTTTGTTATTTTTTCATGTAAATGTTTCAATTACATTCTTGGCTCTCATTAAAGTAAGTCTTCTGTATTATTTCGAAATTAAATACTTGTTCCCCATTGCAAAGATAAGTGATCTGTGCCAAGGGGTGAGCGTAATGCTTTCCTTACTTCCAAACTTGGGGAACATGAATATTTTTCCCTGTGCCATCCAGCGCGTATTTTAACTTTTGCATTGCTAATTTTTTATTGCTCACTTCTCAATTAAAGCACTGCCTCCGTTTTCTCTCTGGCCATTGTTAAGGAACTTGAAGTTACTATTCATGGATCTCTATCTATACCATGGTCTATGTCATTCACGTTGTAAAGTTCATTCTTCAATTCGGATCTTTTCCTTCCCCAAATGCGAGCAGCCATAGCATACTTTGCCTTAGTGCTGCGTCATTTATGCCTAATTCTCCGTTGCATTTACGGGAAGGGGTTTCATTAGGATATGCAATTTCGTTCTACGTTGGTAGGAGAAAATGGTCTTCCGTTGAGTGATTATTAACATAGCTCCAGTTTATTGCTCTTGACATTTTTTCATTCTTATCTCATAAAATTTGTCACCTGTTATTGACGAATATTTTTTTTATTTCTTGTTTAACCATTTCCCCAGTGTTATCATTTTCCTTCTGAATGCACCAGTCATTACCATTATTATTAATTGACTTTAATGATCTATATTCCGCAGCCAAGAAGGGAGAGTATAGCACTATACTGAAGAAGGTTGAAGTTCCAGTGGTTGATTTTGATAAATGCCAAGCAAACCTTCGCAGCACAAGGCTGGGTACTTTCTTTAAGCTACATAAATCGTTCATGTGTGCCGGTGGAGAGAAAGGAATCGACACTTGCAAGGTTGGTTTTGTTACTCACTCATATAAGCAAAATCTTGCTGTGAATTGGTAAGAGGTAGCTAAAAAACCCCTTTATCACAATATAAAATAAGTATCACAGAAATGTCACGGTATAAAAAACTTCTAGGTCCTTCCATTCTGCTTTTGAAACCGAAGTACGTTGTTGTTTTTTTTATTGCTAATAAGGACGAAGTACATCGTGCAGACAGGGAGTTGCTTCAAAAGCATAATGGAATAAACAAGTTTGATTTTTAAACAGTGACAATTCTTCTGGAATGTCCAGACTTTAATAAGACAACCACTGCTTTTGATTTAGAACCTTAAATTTTAAGTTTTATGAATGGCGGGCGGAAAGTGGATTTAATGAAACAATTCTAGATTTTATATGTCCATCTGATTTTAAACTCTGTGATGACCACACGTTCCCATTCCATTCCACCTCTCCCGTACATAACCCTACGTTCCATCCGCCAATCTCAAACACCAACATCTACATCTACGTCATACCCTGCAAGCCACCCAAAGGGTGTTTGGCTGGGGGTGCTTCCACACCAGGAATGCATGAATGATACGGTAGAACACCGCAATTGCATTGAAACCCGCGTACCACACATGCAACGCGCCAATTAAAAAGCTGATTGCCAACAAACATTATATCGTCAATCGTTCCAACATTCAAGGGATACAAAGACTACTACTACAGATTCCAAATATCATGCATAAATAAGAACGTAGAGAATATAAAGAAAACGATTTACTGCCTGCCTATTGTCAATACTCGAACTATTCATGACGACGATCACAGCTGTTATGGTCCCGAATGGTACGCGGAAAAAAATGACATTTTATACCTATCGGTTCTACATCTAGCTCTCTAATTTTATTGGCGCAATCTCTTCTGCCGTAGAACGAGGGGGTTAATAGTATGTTTTTCACGTCGTCAGAGAGGTTTTTCCTGAAATTTAGTTAGGAGGTTAAGCCCATAATTTAATCTACTCTGTGATAGTGATCCCAATCCCACCATTCACACCACAGTTACCTCGCACGGTACTTCGTAGGTGTAGATAAATTTCCAAAATTTATCATGTCCACATGCCCCTGGCTGCACATATTTAGTTCTTTGCTTCATCGGCATTTTGATGATTGCACAATTCATATAGATTGTTATCTTCTGATTACAGGGAGACGGTGGCAGTCCATTGGTTTGCCCTCATCCGGAGCATCCTGAGCATTACATCCAGTCCGGCATCGTCGCTTGGGGAATCGGCTGCCAGGAGCAAGAAGTCCCAGGTGTCTACGCCGACATAGCCAACTTCAGGGACTGGATAGATGAGAAGTTGAAGGCACTCGATCTGGATACCTCTTACTACACTTTGTCGGAGAAGTGAAGGCGTTTGTCTTTTTACTGCAAAAGACTTAGCCAAAGATTGGCAATTTTAAGACCTTTAGAAAATTGATAAGGTGCCATTATGGATTTTGCCAAGGCTGTCCATATATAATTTTAATAATGCTTTTTTTGTCGTAGAGTTAGCTAGTTTTTATCTTGGAAGTGCGATTTGTTCCATATATTTAGTATTTCCTCGCCCATGTGTATTTTATGTGAAAACGACTCCTATTATTTTGTAGTTCAGTATTCCAGAGATATTGTAATTCCAATTAATTTCCTTGGAATTAACTGTAATGTTAGCAGCTAATTTCCGGCAGTGCTGCCATGATATGTATTTGGAGCGATTTATTGAAAAACTGTTTCGTGTCTCGTTGGTTTTGTTAAAGCTACTTCCTGCCTTGTGTATTGCAACTGCAGTGAGAAATTTTTATACTGGCTACTAATCGGGCAAGCTTTGATTATTTACATTTTCACAATGAATGTGATTTTTAATGTGCTGTACATAATTATCGAGTAATATAAAAAATTTTACTGCACATAATTTAGTGTCTTTAATCTTACATAAATTGGTTAAGTGACCTATTAAATAATTAATTTCATACATTTTACGTGCATTTCCATCACGCCCCATGCTGAACAAATTAACAATGTTTTGGAACTACTGCTCAGCATTCCCTCGGGAGATTTTTGGGGCACCCAATAGATGCTCCTTCAGGGTGGCCACTAAAATCCAGTTTCCAAATTCCCTGACCGTTCCCTGACTTTTCCCTGATGGATTCATCAATTTCCCTGACTGTTCGCCAAAAGGTCATCTATTATTGGAATACATCTAGTCTGCTGAATTAAATTTTCTACGGCAGCTTCGAATTTTCTAAATTTTCCAATCATCGTCTCGTATTTTTAGAACTACAAGCGTGTATTTACTTTAAGCTTCTGTGCTCCAGCTACCTCTCGACCTGAGTTTCGAGAGTAAAAAGAAAAGCGAGGCAAAATTTTCCGAACAACCTAGCCTCAGATTCCTTATGATGAGCTTAATGCATTGTGATCATGATTTTTAACACAACTATGCAAATATCGCATAAGGAAAGGGAAATGGGAGTGCCTGCTATAGACCACCCCATTCCGATGCACACTCACTATTTGAACTCGAGAAACAGATCAGGTCCATTAATTCCCCAAGTAGGGAACGACAGATTATTGTTGGTGGAGATTTCAATACACCATCGATAGATTGTAAACCATGTAGTCATAATTCTGGGGGTAGGGACATAGACATCTGCGGGTCATTGCTTAACCTGTTCGCATCATACGCACTACACCAAATACTTGCCACAAACATCCCTGAAAAAGTTATTAAAGTTGAATATGTCGATGAAATAAGCGACCACAAAGTAGTCCACCTTAAATTTTTCCTCAATACTGGTAAAAGTATTTAATTAAAAAATTTACCTTTTTAGTAAAGCAGATTTGAACGGATTTAGGCGTGACTTTAAAACTTCTTTTGAAAAATTCTTGAACATCAGCAAAAATAGTGATACTGACAATACATGGAAAGAGTTCCTCCAAATTATGCGGTCACTTGTCAACAGATATATGTATATCTCACAGGTATAAGAGTGAGAATAGGGAACAAAGGTGGTAAAATGTTTAAAACGCCAACGAGTTAGCCACGCGAAACTAAGGAAAATGTAGCTAATAGCGATCTTAAATATACTATCGAACATTATAAAATTTGTAAAGCAGCCGCAAAAACAACCCTTAGAAAAGAGTTTAGTGAATTCAAGAGAATAGTACTTGGAGAACAACTAGTGGGAAATCCGAAAGCATTTTGGTCATATGTTAGGGAAGTACAGGGAACTAAAAAGTCAACGGTCAATTCCTTGAAAAAGGATATAGGCGAAATAGCAACTTCCAGGTTAGGTAAGGTTAATTTGTTGAATTATTTTTTTCAGAGCGTTAATAATCAATCTAATAGTAGTTTGCGCGAAACCATACCAGACCGACTTCAACAACCAATGCCCCCAATCGATACATCTCGTAGCGGAATCTTATCCTTATTAAGTAACTTTAGCCCGAACAAGTCCTCAGGTTCTGATCAAATTCCAGCTCGTGTTTATAAAGAAGTAGCTCTCGAAATGGCTCCGTATCTTAAAGTAATATTTAACAAATCCCTCGAAGAACACGCGGTTCCCAAAGACTGGAAGATAGGAAACGTGACCCCAATTTATAAAAGCGGAGATAGGGAACAGCCATGTAATTATAGACATATATCATTAACGTCGCTATCATGTAAAATTATAGAGCAAATAATAGTTACATCAATAATGGGACACCTCGACAGCCAGGATTTATTAATAACAAACCAGCATGACTTCAGAAAAGGACGGCCTTGCAAAACTCAATTACTTAAGTCTTTTTGTTCATGATATTTCAGTTTCCGGAGAAGGTAACGTATAGGTAGACGCAGCGTTTCTTGACTTTAGAAACGCATTTGACAAGGTTCCCCACTGTAAGTTACTTGCGAAGTTAGCGTCATTTGTCATGGGGGAAGCACATCAGGGAAATAACTAGTGTAGCAAACCGTAGATTAGGATTCGTAAAAAGGGGTCTAGGCAAATGCGATGAGAGAGTACGAGAAAGAAGCAATTTTACACTTGTCAGGCCTCATTTAGAATATGCCGCTAGTATATGGGATCCGTACGAGGAAGGTATGATAAAAGAACTAGAGCGCGTGCAAAGGAGATCCGCTAGATTTGTTAAAGGCCGTAATGATAAGTGTATAAGTGTTACGAGCTTAATAGAAGAACTAGGATGGGAATTACTATCAGAACGCAGGTTAAAATTTAGATTAAACCTTTTAAGTACATTCGAAACCGATTTGTTCACAGATGACGTTAGATATATATTGAGAACCTCGGCGTATTATGCTGGGTTTTTATCAGATTAACAAGATTAGAGAGATAGATTGTCGTACCGATAGATTTAAAATGTCATTTTTCCCGCGTACTATAAGAGAGAACAATAGGCAGCGTAGAAAAGGAATAGGTAGATGAAATATAGTCTGTGGTGCATGATGCATGTAATAACAACCAATAATCCCTTTCTTATTATGTAGATACTAACCATGTGACCCTATTATCTACCATGCCTCCATTAAATATCCAAGTTGCATGTCAATAGTGCATGTTTGGTGATCTTCACCCCCTGCCACACACCCTCGTGGTGGCTCGCAGGGTTGTACGTAGATGTAGATGTACTATGTTCGACGACGGTCCCAAGGGTCGCACGTTCGAGAACCAGCGACGAATATAATTTTCCTGGCTCACCAACTTATTCACGCTACCCGAATTTGATCCCACTACTGATAGGCAGCCGTCTCAGCAGAAGACATTGATTGCGCAGATCGAGAAGTTCGGACCAATATCAAAAGCCACAGCTTCGGGCAAGAGTGAAGTTCACGGAATCGGCCGGGGTACTGCGTTGTGGAAGGCAATGGGTAAACCGCCGCATTACTCTCCCTTATGATGCAGCCCTGCATTCTAAATATATATGGCATGATGAAATCCCTCTCAGTAATATATTCCGGAGGCAAAATAGTCGCCCAATCGGATCTCCGGGTGGGGACTACTGGGAGGGGGTACATCAGTCAGGAAAGACAATCGGTTGAACTCAATGCGACGGTGAAGGAAGAGATGGCGGGAAAGCGATATATGTACACGTTTCCGGGATATGGGGATGTTCCAATATTACGTAAGACCATGTATGCCATTTTTGATCCCACCACCTCCCCCTATATAAGACAATGTAAGATTTTCCCAACCCCCCTCCCTCCCTCTCAGTCTCACGTGAGACGTTAGATATTTGAATCTACCCTTCGTTAAATGCTCGCTTTGGTTCAGCATTGAGGTGATGTAGCTAGCCAGTCAGGCGACAGAATAGGAACATTGGTGTAGCTGTGAGATTACGAAAAATACGCCATCAACGAGCGTATGTTCCATGTCACTGCTAAATTTCATTCGGAAACGGTAGCATGTTTCAAGACGAACAAAAATCTTACATAAATTGGTTCCGGATCCCCTGCCCCCCCCCCTCGTAAGACAATGTAAGATGATCCCAAACCCCCCACCCCCAAAAAACATCTTACGTAATAATTGAATGGCCCCCAAACGAGCCACAGTAGGTTTGGGAACACATGTGAGTGGAGGAGGGGAAAAATTCATTTCTCACTATGCTCAGTAGTAAGCAAAGACCTTGACCATGAAGAGCATGAAAACGTACAAGGCACAAGTCGCCCTCCCCTCCTATTCCCGCGAATACACCTCTCCTCTCTAACCTCTCCCCTACCGACCTAAACCCTATATAAACCAAGTTCACGTCTTCGTTTATTCATTCGTATTCCGAGGAGTGGAGGTGCCGTTGGAAGGGTATATTTTGAGGGTGATTTATTGTTAATTCAGCAATGTTCGTGATGTGCAAGGAAACTTTTACTATGTGCACCCTTATATTTACAATTCATCGACCAGGTATCTACACAGATTATCATTATCGCCTTGGTAATGACATTCTGTGTTGAAACCCAGTCGATGAATATTGGAAAATGTGTGAATGTAGTAGAAGTTTTATTGTCCATCATGAAAATAACAAATTTTCACTTAAAGACGCATGATGTCATTTCTTGTGTTCTTAATTCAGTTTTATTTTCTCCAACAACATCAATATGGTCTACAATATTTGGTAATTGCTCCATTTATTATCTATTTAGTTGAAAGTTGGCCAAGATTCTTGCGAGCATGAGGACCCTGATCTATCTGTTGGGCCTGGCAGCCCTCTTCCTGCTGTCGGCGGGAGAAGAAGAACCTACGACGGAGGAATACAAGGTTGTGCCGACCCCTGATGACTGCAAGTGTCTTCCATATTATCAGTGCTCCAACGGTACTGTCATCGAAGATGGAGCTACACTTATTGACATAAGGTAAGGTTTTGTTTAGATATTGGTTTCTCATTTTATGCCGAAGAATGCGTCCAATCAATACCCGTTCCACGCCATTATTAGTTCGCTGGTACTCCGTTACGTGATAGCTTAACAGTACTTTAGATTTTGAACTAACAAGTTTGCTAACAAGTACTATTGCTCTAGTACTCGCTACACCCTAAGATTGCATAATTGATATTGATTGACAGCATTAATATTAGTTTTATAACATAAGTCTACCTGCCATTCATTAATCGCGATGTTTATTTTGTGCTGTGGGATTTGACTCGTTAAATTTTGCCCATGAATAACTTCCGTCGAGCTATCAGTCATCTTCTGCTATGTTAACATTAGGGAAAATGTCTAATGGTTGACTTGCGTTAAGAAATGACAGCTTTACGTCCTTCGTACCAGCTTATGATCGATAACTGTCAAACTTTCTTTGATGGTTCGTATTGAATTGGTTTCCGTCCCTAGTATCTGGTGTTGGTTAGTTCTTGAGCTGTATTTTCAAGAGGATAATTTTTAAAAATCATTACCATTAGTCCGTGGAAGGAACAACGTGTTTTTCAAAGTCGTCTTGGAGTCTCTAGGTTAGATGAAAAGACTTTCTTGGCAGTCTCCATTTCAAGTATTTCCTGCATCCACACAATACCCTTCGAGCCATCTCAAGGCTTTCAGGCAAAGAGGGTGGAACGGCGAATAATCAGTTAGCTAGAATTAGCAGTGAAAATGTAAAACTTTTTGAAATAAGAAATGAAAACCTTACTTCTTTTTGTTCAACTGCCACTATACATATATTGGCAAAAATCTGATAGACCTTGTCAAGAGGCGAAATTTTACTGTTCTGTGCCACTATCTTCTACTGATATTCTTTCGCTATAGATGTCATTTGGCTGAACCGCCCTCATTAACGGAATGGAATAATTTAAACTTCATGCCAATTTGTAGGAACAAAACCGGACTGATATTAAGAAAATATGCGTCGTAATGTTATATTTTTTGCAACTTTGAGTACGAACATATGCAGAGGGTGACATAGCTGTATGAGTCGAAGGCACTAATTCTGGTACTATTTAGTTTCATTGATTAGTCTGTTGTCGGAGATATACTCGTTACCGTTGGGCAATATCGGCACTTTAAATAAATGGATGGATTTAAATGATACAAGGAGAGTGGTTTTTCTTTTGAATGCGTGAGACCTTTCTTACTTGATTTCGCAATAAACATAACGGTGATAAGAGGGAGTTGGCATCTGTCAAGGTCGTCTGTACTCGCAACAATAGGCCACACACAGAGGTGTATGGCACGGGGCGATTTCATATCGGGTGCACGGAACTTGACCCGGTTCAAGCTGGAACCAATCGCGATCTTCTGGCCGCTAGACGGTGTCAAAGAAACAGTTGGGTGAAATGTTCTGTCAAACCTGAAACTCGGCGTGTGAAACGTAGACGAATATGGTTACATGTAATTCACTCATTAAGATAAAAATATTTGTTTGTCATTACTACTGCTATTAATAAATTTATCATCCGCTATATTAGTTTGCAAAAGATCTCATGATAATTTCTTGCGTAATAGATCGGCTCTATGAAACTACGATGATCAGGCTAAAAATAGCCTGCATCGAACTCGTGTAAGAGATTTGTCCGACATTTTTCCCTTTGGTCAGATAACAGCCTCGCACCATTATTTCTTAAACAGTTCGGTAACTGTGATGAGGTCATCGTGTCAAATTTTTACAAATCTAGTTTCTCTTCATTGTATTCGCTGTTTCCGTAACTGGGCTTACTTCGTCAGGGTCTTGGATGATAGCGACCAACTCAAGTCTTGCGTAGGATAAACAATATCGCTCCTTTACTTTCGCATCACATTTTCCTCTGTTTCCTTTAATACTTTGATTATTATTACTTTATATTACTTCTGAAGGTAATTGCAAATTAATGATCACACTTTAAAATGTGTTGATGACATAGTGCTAAGATCAATGGTGTATTACTTGTCAGAAGTTTTCCTTCATACGCAGTTTTCAGTCGCAGTCCGATTCATGTCCTCGTTTACTCCACTGACGAACTCCGTAAGGAAAGTACAGTAACCATTAAAGTAATTTCATTTCTGTTTAGAATTTCAGATCGCCTAAGAGCAGAATAGTCGCAATTGGCTCTTTAGGGTTTTTGGGGTACAGGAAATTACATTAAGCCCGAAGTTTTCTTCCATGCCTTCATTCAAAGTATTGCTATATATTGCTAGAAGTTTGACAATCTGAAATTAATTTTCTGGTTAAACTAGTGGCGATAAAAGATCAATTACTTTGCTATATAAAGTGTACCTCGTGAATTTTTGAATATCTGAAAATAGATTAATAATAAAGTCATTTCTCCTCGGAACATCCAAATGTTTATAAATTTGTCAAGTAGGCAGACCAATAGTACGTCACGGCACTGAAATCGGGGTATGGGTGAATTTAACCCGTAACTCCTATCGTGGTTTTTGGCCACGTACACACTAACCTCGTATCTTTTTTGACCGAATTTTTAGAATCGCTCGTAAACAACAACAGTCGCCCGCACTGTCTCAAGTTCAACTGACTCGCTCCCCCCCTCCCCCCCCCACTCCCTCTGGGATTACATTGCAGGCAAAGTTGCTGCCAGCGGCCGTTTTACCACTACAAAAATAAATAGAATTACATCGGGTGAAACAGACCCGACGATAGCAGTTGAGGGTTACTATTGCTTGCGTAAAAAATCGCTTTCCAGTTTACCTATGTGGTTTCTTTCGGCATTTATTTCCGAACCGAGAGGTAATAGGAAGGGTCCTTGTAAACTGCATATCGCTGTGGCTTTTGATATCGGTCCGAACTTCTTGATCTGCGCTATCATCTTCTGCTGAGACGGCTGCCTCTCAACAGTGGGGTCAAATTCGGGTAGCGTGCATAAGTTGGTGAGCCAGGAAAAAGTTTTTCGACGCTGGCTCTCGAATGTACGACCCTCGGGACCGTAGTCTAACATGGTATCACAGGCTCAAACCAAACCCTAATAAATCTACATCTACGTCATATCCTGCAAGCTACACAAAGGGTGTGTGGCAGGGGGTGCTTCCGCACCAGGCATGCATGAATGATACGGTAGAACACCGAAATTATATTGAAACCCCCCGTACCACACATGCAACGCGCCAATTAAAAACCTAATAACCAAGAGACATTCTATCGTCAATCGTTCCAACATTCAAGGGATACAAAGACTACTACTACAGATTGAAAATATCATGCATAAATAAGAACATAAACATTTACATCATGCATAAATAAGAACGTAGAGGATATAAAGAGAAAGATTTACTGTCTGCCTATTGTCACAATTCGAACTATTCATGACGACGATTCACAGCTGTTATGGTCACGAATGATACGCGGAAAAAATGACATTTTATACCTATCGGTTCTACAATCTAGCTCTCTAATTTTATTGGCGCGATCTAATCTGCCGTAGTACGAAGGGGTTAATAGTATATTTTTTACGTCGTCAGTAAAATGATTTTCCTGAAATTTAGTTAGGAGGTTAAGCCTATAATTCAATCTACGCTGTGATAGCGATTCCCATCCTAATTCTTCTAACAGTCCAGACACACTAGCCAACTTATCTTAGCATCGTTTCACAAACCTAGCTCCTCTTCGCTGTACGCGATCTAACTCTGATATCAACCCCGTTTCGTATGGATCCCATACACTAACAGTATATTCCAGATGAGGCCTAACGATTGAAAAATAAAGTTTTCACTTTCTCACCACATTTTCCAAGTCTTTCTTCCATTTGGCTCTTGTTACCAATTGAAGAAAAGGTTTTCCGTCACGCTTTTCCTGTTTTAAATTTGAATAATGTTGGTTTTACATTATTTTGGTTGCGCTAATGACATTTTCTCTAATTAATATCCCGCCTATCAGGATAAAAATTGAAGACTGCGAGAACTACCTGGATGTGTGCTGCAAGACGCCTGATATTGTTAAACCGGAGGACAAGAAAGAGGATCAAGGAGAAATTCCGGAATGGGATAGCTGCGGTGTTCGTCACCCCAAAGGCGTGGCGTTTCGCATCAAGGGGGATAAGGACGGCGAGGCCCAGTTCGGAGAGTTCCCCTGGATGTCTGCCGTTCTGCTTCACAAGGTGGATAAGGATGGAGAGGAACAAAAGTACTACCTGTGCGGAGGATCTCTCATCCATCCACATGTAGTCCTGACCGGAGCGCACTGCGTTGAAAGGTCAGTACATGAAATGATAATGTGGTTCGAGTGAGGAAAACGACACGGAATGCATTCATTTTGGCTTTAACATGGTGAAATATAACTTATTTGAAAAAGTTCCACCATGCGATATTCATGGTCGTTAAGGATTCTGTGATACACCTGTAAAACAAACACTGCTTCAGCAAAATTCAGCATTTTGTTAAATTTAATTATTCTTCGATGTAGCGATGACGCCGATCTACGGTGACGATATAACCTACGTAAAAGTTTGCCAAAGGGTAAGTACGTCCAGAAGCCTCGACGTTTCGGAGAACGACTTGTCCTCCATCGTTAGTGGTTCTGATAAATAACCAGAGCCCCTGAAGATTGAGAACAAGTCATTCTCCGAAACGTTGGGACTTATGGACCTACTTACCTGGTGGAACACCCGAGAAACATTTATCCAACGGGAGGAGCAGATTGAATAAATGTGAGGATTCACGGACTATATCTCATGCGTACTTCAATCGCCTACCTTATTAGAAAGTGACGTGCCTAAGCTTTTATATATCACACATGATACCCTCAACTCCCTTCTCTACTCTTACCAGACACTCTCGAACTTGAACCCGAGCTATTAGCTACCAGCCCTTTCCAATGGCAGTGTCTTAGATACATCTACATCTACATCTACGTGATACCCTGCGAGCCACCACGAGGGTGTGGCAGGGGGTGAAGATCACCAAACATGCACTATTGACATGCAACTAGGGTATTTAATGAAGGCATGCTAGATAATGGGGTCACATGCAGCTACATGGTTAGTATCTACATATAAGAAAGGGATTATAGGTTATTATTACATGCATCATGCACTGCAGACTACTCTTACTGTATTTCACCTACCTGTCCCTTTGCTACGCTGCCTATTGTTCTCTCTTATGGTACGCAGGAAAAATGAATTTGAAATCTATCGGTACCACAAACTATCTCTCTAATCTTGTTAATATGATCAAACCTAGCATAATACGCAGGGGATCTCAATATATATCTAACGTCATCTGTGATCAACTCTGTTTCGAATTTACTTAAAATGTTTAACCTAATTTTTAACCTGCGTTATACTAGCTATACTATATACTATATACTATAGATACTAGCTAGGAAAGAATCTGTTTCATTCTGTGAAACTTTTTCCCTCGCAATACACTTTCTGTCACTCTCTTCACTTGTGAATGGCCTTGCACATGACCTTCCGTGCTTAAGAACACAAATGTTTCTCCTGTGGTTCTATATTTCCGCGCATTTGCGTATTATTTCACTATGTCTTCCCCTGAAACCAAACACTTTACCGCAAATTTCCATGTGAATAGATTTTTTATCAGTTATTTGACGTAGCCGGTCCAAAGATCTTATTATCAACATGGTGCCAAAATATCGGCCATGTCATTATATTTGGGTGGTAAGCCAAAAGCATCTATAGTGCGTAAATTTTGTACAGCTGTCATCCAAGGGGCAGTACTGAAACGGATTGCCAAGATTCTTGGGAAGAAACGATAAAAGAATGCTGCATCCAGTTACAGGACTGCTAATAAGTGAGAGCCGTTTTTCTTTCACATTTAAGCTTTATTCTTAGTAATCTATCATTACTAAAGCAAGGGCCTTGGTCAGATACCGCTTTCTGCGTTCTATGTGGAAAGTCTTCATAATTTCAATAAAAGATCTTATCCAAATTTGCAATTAAAGCTCGGTCACTGGGCTACTTTTAATTGTGCTACTTGCGACGTCTCATTTCATAACATGAAATTGTAATGTGGTCCCATTCATGGCTATTTGTTTGAGAGACGCGCTAGGTTTGCATATCAGGACGCCTGGGACATTATGACGACATGAGGACCAAATAGCTTCATTAAATTCTCCGGCTAGAAAAATTTCCTCTTCAGATTGAAAAAGTCTTTCCTCCTGGATTGTGACAGAACTACGGGACATTGTATACCATCTTCAATGCCATGACTCTCGTCGTATTAGACAAACTGCACGAGTTTATTTCGCGCAAAAAGAGTGATGTGTGGCATCGACATAATTTTGATTTGTTTGCAAATTTTGCACTTTTATCAGACCACTGTCATGCCTTCCGCTTCTTGTTTTTTTAACACTGTACTTCTTTTCCGACAGCCACAAAGAAGATAAACTCTTCGTTCGTGTTGGCGAATGGGATTCTCAGACGACCAAAGAAGTTTACCCCCATCAAGACAGGGAGGTGAACAAAGTTATAATGCACCCCGACTTCAAGAGTAGCAGTCTTCACAATGATGTCGCTCTGCTGTACTTCTCCGAGCCAATGAAACCGGCGAAGCACATTGGAATCGTCTGCATTCCCAAGAAGGACCAGGTGCCTCCTGCTAAAACCATGTGCCTGGCCAGTGGTTGGGGATCGACAGAATTTGGTGCGTGGGCATTACGTTATCTTTACCTTGCTCAAAATGATTAAAACTCTATTTTTTTCCGCGTCCATCCATCTTCTTGTCCGCGAATCCCGTGGTGTTTTAAAAGCCTGACCGGCCTTATGCGTTACTACTAGGTACTGTGTTTAATTTATACCCTTAGGTCCATCTTCTGTATACAAAAACCTTTTCGCACCAAGAAAGAGGTTGCCTGATTCACTATCCGAGATAACATCTTTTGAAAGACACTCGAATGTAATATTTTTTGCGTTACTTAAATTTCATAATTTCATTCATGAAAGTGGGGACTTGATATCCACTCTGACTGTAATGGAATAGTAATGTTCATTCCAGTTGTACTCATTACTGTTTGGGCTATAGAAAAATATTTTGCTGGGGAGTTGTTCTTCTCACTCCTGTAAAAGGCTACAACCCGTGACGCAACAAGTCCAGATAACAATTAGGCTCCCTTTTTCTTTAACCATTGTTATTAGCCTAAGGACCACCTCGACCCGGAAAATGGTAACTGTAACATTCTGGATGTTCTATTTCATCAACGTTGAGGCGCTCTGACTCTTGTCTCCCAAACTTATGAGGTGATCATTGTCTTAGCCTAGATAATGGGTGTCTGTAAACCTAGAGCTTCTTGTGTTCCGCAGGGAAAGAAGAAAAGTATAGCACCATCTTGAAGAGTATAGAAATGCCTGTGGTTGACAATGTCAAGTGCCAGGACTACCTCCGTCAAACTAGGCTGGGTGCTTACTTCATATTACACAAGTCTTTCATGTGCGCCGGTGGAGAGAAAGGAAAGGACACATGCAAGGTGAGTCGCAATAAGTGCATCTTTTCTAGGTAACCTACGGCCGACAAAATATACTTTTCACCCACTATTCTCGCTGTTGCAAAAGTTGCCGCCTATGCGTCTTACATCACGCGTATATTTACTTCGCTACCAATGCAAAAGGCGAACAATTTTTCCGCGCTACCACTTGGAAATGCTTGAATTACTGTGCGTTTGCCATGCTTCTTCACCTGCGTGTTCATTGGTTGTTGAATGCTGAGATTGGTTGACTGCAGCCCTCAATCCTTCCCTTTCTAATCCTAGTTCCCTTACCTCATGGTACCTCTTTCTATGCACTTGACTTCTTTAACTCGATGTTTTCACACGGGGCATGAAAGTACCACTTTTATCGCTGTTTTTTCAATGCTCTGCTTGACCATAGGATGGCCACCTTAAAACTCTAATATCCTCTGTGGAAATATTCTCATGAGTGCTTCCTTATTTCAGGGTGATGGAGGAAGTCCATTAGTTTGTCCTCATCCCGAGCATCCAGAACACTACATTCAGTCTGGCATCGTGGCATGGGGAATCGGGTGCTTAGATCACGAAGTACCTGGCGTCTATGTCGACGTGGCCCACTTCAGGGATTGGATCGACGAGAAGATGAAGGAACTTGAATTGGATGGCTCCTATTATTCCTTGTCAGTGTTCTAAAGTTATTCTCGTAAATGGTCAGGTGCTAATGCTGTCGAGTCGGGGATTTTTCTTTAATCAAATCATTTTGGGGCGTTTAAGTTACCAATCCAGGTCCTTATATCAAAATAGTTCTGTCGATTCGAGGTATACTATTTTTGCATGAATCACTTTAACCTATAGAGTTTAGTATCTTCCTTTAAAACTGGATCTTTGGACGGTGTTCAATAATGTCATTTACTTTTTACACTTGAGACTTAAGATGAAATGCTGTAAATTATTTATTAACGGCAGGATTCCTCCACTTGCTTTGATATTATTTTTTAAATTATGGAGTCTGGTTTTAATGATCTTCCATTTTTAACATATTACCTTGCTTGGTGGGAGAATATACGGGTCAACTTCTAATGGAGACTATTACAATTATCGTCGATTTGTTTTGGTTTCATAAATGAGCTCGAAGTGAAGTGTATATGTATATGATTGTATAACTGGAACATACATGCCGTTTTTGTTCCAGGCAGGTTGTAAAATAGCTTTTGGAATAAACATTTTTAAAGAAATTTTCAATTTTATTCAGTTTTGCTTAATCCTTTGGCACATTCAATATGATTCATCGGATTTTTTTCTACAGAATGGGATCCACTGTTGAGCACTTAATTCGAAAACGGCTGCCAATTAGATCCCAGTATTATCAGTACTATTTTATGTCTTGACGACTTTTTTGACAAAATTTTGTTACTCAATACACGTTACCCAATTTCAACTCCACCTAGTTGCTTTACCTCAAGATTTCTCGGCGTTCTTGTTTCGAAAAACTTTCGTATGGCACAACATTTGGCCGGAAATGCGCTCGTGCTGGCCTTGCACCCAATACGCAGATGGGTGTGACGTAAAGGGTTGGTATTATTTACCGGATTCCATTGGCGTCTATTGTGACACTAGTGGCTCCGTATCTCTCCCAGAATTTGCTCCTAATCTCATCCTGGAGTGTGGAATTTCCCAGCTGTTTATAGTTAATGACGAAGTTTTCGACATTGACTGAGTCTCGAGCATTTTAGGCACAACGTTTCGCCCGCGTTTCAGCGAACGACTTCAGGGGCGAACTGATTTAGCTGAGAAATCGAGTCTCCCCTGAAGATGCTTCAACCATGAAGACACTCGCTGCAACACGAGTGAAACGTTCGACTTTAAATGCTTGAGACGCAGTCAAGCCCGAAAACTTCGCCAGTTCCTAATCTTATGTTCTTACTCTATTAGAGCCCCAAGCACTAAAGGCAAGAGTATGCTCGAACAAATTGCAAAGGTGCTCTGCGGCAAATGTAATATATTCCAATGGCCTGTTCCGTCACATTCCTGTGAGGATTATCTTATTTGGGTATACCTCAGCGATAGTTTACACAGCCTTCTTCAATATCGAATTACATAATTATTGAAATTTTCAGAATTAACGACTAATCATTCTAGCAATGTTCCATTTTTGCGATATAACGATTTTGTAACAATATCTACAGGTCCTGTAGTAGCTCAATAAATACTCTAACTTTGCTCTGTCGAGTTTACCGGATTTGCAATTGGGGGCTTTGGAAGATATCAGCTTGATGAAAAAAATAGAATGATTTTACTTGACTGTTTTCACCAAGAAAAGTAATATCTTATTACCTTTAGCCCAAACATTACTACCACCATTAACTAATAAATTATGAAAGGGAGCAAATCAATATAGTAATCCTTACAACGTAATCATCATCCTCAACGGTTGTTTTGGCGAACAGCATGTAAGAAAGACGATGATTTCCTCTTTTTTTTTTAAATCCCCCTCTTCATAATGGCGGGTACAAATGATTTTATTTAAACCTTAAGCAAGAGTTTTCAAAGGTTGTGTGTTTCTGCTGGTTTATTAAATGTAATTTATATGTAGTATGTCATACAAAATGCTGTAGATTCGCGATCATATCGTAAAGATTATTTTATTATCTGAGGAGTGCAAGTATTATATCTTCAAAATGTAGGCGACGCTGAGAGAAGAATATTTAATTATTCATGAGTATAAAGTTGAAGTGAACCGCTATACCGCCGTTAAAGTGAACCCATAGGTTATGTTCGTCTAGAAGTATAATTTTCACAGCTTCTTCTTTTCAATAGAATAAACTATACCTTGAACCCGTAAGGAATTTACTTGAAAAGTTCCGTAGAAGAAAGGTAAAGAAGGCTTGTGCCGCTTGATGCAAGATATTAATCTGTCCCATCTACTATAAAGAGTAATATAAATTTGCCAGTGACGTTTCAGTGATGATGGTGCATTGCAATTAATAAAATGTTTTGGAATATCTGTGACATAGACTTTAAAATTCACCGGTTAAAACTTTGGCTTATATATGATGAAAGAACGTTGCATCCAAGGGGAAGATTGTGAGAATGAAGTTCGCCTTAAATCTAAGATTTCGAAACTCGCTTATCTAGGCTCTTCCGTTAGAAGTGTGAAACGTAGTAGATGATCTGAAATTTTTTCACGCGAAGAGTTGTTTTGAGTGTACATAATAACTTAGCATGCAAATATTTACCCATCTATGGATATTTTTCCATAGTTAGAATCTCTTTAAACTTGCCTTAATAATTAAACTACGGTCGGAATTTTTGGCATGGACACTCACGTCTATGTACGCTTTCACGCTTTCTTTTTACACTTACACTTTGATGAAAACAATCAAATGGTTTTACTTGTCTGTTTTCATCAATAACCCATTCAATCACATGATCGTCAAGCATTTACTAAGTATTATCTGTGAGTAGAGAGATGTTACTGAAAATATTTTCTTTTTAATCACGGGCAAGACCATCTTGGAACAGTACTCCCATTTTAGAACCACCAGAGATATGTTAATTGACACACGAAAGCATGATTGATAATGACTTTCGACCAGTAACTTCCATTTCTGACATGAACTTAGGAAGTTGACTAAGGAATTTCTTAGTCGAACGTGAAAAGCATTAGGGGAGGTATTTTTCAAAATCATCAACTCAAAATTATTATCATTCCAAAAGGTTTCACATTTTTCTTCCGCGATTTACCTTATCATTTATTCGTAATTCCTTCCGTTAAACACTATAATTTCTTTATCTAGTGATTAAGACGTAGGTTCGCAATAGTCCAAAGTTTGCCAGGGTCGTTAGAAAACAGGATAGCTGCGAACATATTCCAATGATTAAGAACAAACACTCTTTATTTTAAATTGTCCTGAAAAAGCTTTAGTTTATTTATTTGAAAAAAGTCACAAAAACGGCACGAAGGATTTTAATATCGGATTACTACCAAACAAATAAATTATAAGCATTAAAATAATGTACAATTAGAACAGACATAATGACAGAAAACAATATATACAGAAGAAGATGAGAAAGTGGACATGGACTTAGCGATATGTTGGCAGGGGAGATGGAACTAATTTGAAGACCTGGTCAGTAAGAAGGATTGCGCGCGTGCAAAGGAGATCTGCTAGGTTTGTTAAAGGCCGTTATGATAATTGAATTAGTGTTACGAGCTTAATAGAAGAAGCAGGATGGGAATTACTATCAGAACGCAGGTTAAAATTAAGGTTAAACCTTTTAAGAAAATTCGAATCCAATTTATTCACATATAACGTTAGATATATATTAAGAACCTCTGCGTATTATGCTAGGTTTGATCATATTAACAAGATTAAAGAGATAGATTGTCGTACCGATAGATTTAAAATGTCATTTTTCCCTCGCACTATAAGAGAGAACAATAGGCAGCGTAGCAAAGGGATAGGTAGGTGAAATATAGTTACAGTAGTCTGCAGTGCTTGATGCATGTAATAACAACCAATAATCCATTCCTTATTATGTAGGTACTAACCATTTAGCTCCATGCGACCTTATTATCTAGCATATCTCCCTTAAATATCCTACTTGCATTTCAATAGTGCATGTTTGGTGATCTTCACCCCCTACCACACACCCTCGTGGTGGCTCGCAGGGTATCACGTAGATGTAGATGTAGATCAATGTTTTCAATTAAACGAACAAATCGTATCATTGTGAGAGGACTGACCATTGTTTTCTATTAGATTTAAACTCTGCGTTGTGTTGTATGGGGTAAATTCTTTGATGAAGCTTTCTGATTTTCTTCTGAGTGATTGAAATGAATAATACCCCTGCTTTGGGGCTCTTCTTGAGAAAATTCTCTGTTCAAAAACTTATACCTGGGAAATTAAAAGTTTGAATGCGAATTTTCTTTAATTATGTGCTCACACATTTGTACTGCAATGCATTTCGTATCTGCCCTCGCAGCTTGCGTTACATCTACTTCTACATCTATGTCATACCCTGCAAGCCACCCAAAGGGTGTGTGGCAGGGGGTGCTTCCAAACCAAGCATGCATGACTATTACGGTAGAACACCGAAATTACATTGAAACCCGCGTACCACACATGCAAAGCGCCAATTCAAAATCTACTAACCAAGAAAAATTCTATCGTCAACCGTTCCAACATTCAAGGGATACAAAGACTACTACTACATACTAATAACGTTATAATCATATAAAAACTGAAAATGTAAATAATTATTGGTAATAAAATATTATGCATAACAGGAAAAAAGCAATGAAAGATCTTGGGTTTTCCTGGCGTATCTGCAGAATAAATGTTCCTCATGTGTTCCACCGGGTTAGTACGTCCAGAAGCCTCGACGTTTCGGAGAACGACTTGTTCTCCATCCTTATGGGTTCTGATAAATAACCAGAGCCCCTGAAGATTGAGAACAAGTCATTCTCCGAAACGTTGGGACTTATGGACCTACTTACCTGGTGGAACACCCGAGAAACATTTATCCAACGGGAGAAGCAGATTGAATAAATGTGACGATTCACGAACTATAATGTTCTGAATTTCCATACGGGGTGGGAGTATGCAGCAACGTCGCACGGGCTGCCGCGCCCGTTTCGAGGGCTCTTTTTTTCGTCCGTTCCATAATATAGGTACATAACCCCGCATCAGCATTTTCCTGTATAAAAATCAGTATCAGAATTCACGTTAGCAGTGGTTTCACTTTCTCATCACATTTGCCGAGTATTCTCTTGATAAAGCCTAGAATTTCCTGTATGCTTGACCGAATATTTCCCGAATATGTTTTCCTCAAGATAGATCGTGAGTAATTGTGACCCCTAAGTACTTAACAGACTCGGCGTGAATAATTTCCGTATTATTAATTTTGTAAGCCCTACCTGGCCTATTTTTCTTATTCCAAAAGTTGACTGCTACGCACTTTTTTATGTTTAGTTCCATCTGCCACTTTTCGCACCAAGCATGAATAGCAAGTAAGTCGATAGTTAACGAGTCGCTATCTTCGGAATTGTTAATATCCCTATACACAACCGCGTCGTCTGCGAAGAGTCCAAGCTTACTTTAAACGACGTTGCTAATATCATTTATGTATAAGAGAAATAAAAGTGGACCAATGACACTTCCCTGAGGAACACCCGATGTAACGCTAACTGTGTTTGACATGATACCGTCTATGACAACCCTTTGTTCCCGCCCATGTAAGAATTGATTAATCCAACTAATAATGTTTTTATCTGTTCCATATGCTTCTAGTTTTGAGAGTAACTTAACCTGAGGTACCTTATCGAAAGCTTTCTTAAAACTGAGGAATATCGCGTCAACTTGAACATTATTTTCACCGGAGAGCAATGTGTCATGAACGAAGAGGGCCAATTGGGTTTCGCAAGATCTACCCTTTCGAAATCCGTGCTGGTTATTTATTGATAATTCCTCCCTATCTAAATGACTCATAATGGAGCTTACGATTATATGTTCAAATACCTTACAGGAAATGGATGTGAGAGAAATAGGTCTATAGTTACTAAGGTCTCCCCTGTCGCCGCAATAGGTGTGAAATTTGCTACTCTCCAGTCCTTAGGCACTACGTGATCTACTAAAGATTTGTTAAATATTAATTCTAAGTAAGGAGCTATGTATGATGCCAATGTTTTATATACGCTAGCAGGTATTTGATCTGGACCGGAGGATTTGATTGGGTTGATATTTTTTAGCTGATGTTCTATGCCGCGACAATTTATAATAATCTCAGACATAAATGTTTGGGAACGAACAGGCTGCGGATTGAAAAGATGTGGTGTATAAGTATTGAAAATGCTTCTGAAGAATGAGTTTAACGTATTAGCTTTTTGTAGACTGTTGGTTAGCTTTTCCCCTTTGATATTCTTAAGCGTGTATACTGTGGATTTATTTCCTTGAGTGTCCCTACATCGAGATCTACATCTACATCATACCCTGCCAGCGACCCAAATGGTGTGTGGCAGGGGGTGCTTCCACACCAGGCATGCATGAATGATACGGTAGAACACCGAAATCACATTGAAACCCGCGTTCCACACATCGGTTCTACCTAGCTCCTCTTCGCTGTACGCGATCTAATTCCGATATCAACCCTGCTTCATATGGATCCCATACACTAACAGCATATTCCAGATGAGGCCTAACGATTGAAAAATAACAAAGTTCTATCACTTTCTCATCACATTTTCCGAGTATTCTCTTGATAAAGCCTAGCTTCCTGTATGCTTGACCGCATATTTCCCGAATATGTTTTCCCCAAGATAAGTCGTGAGTAATTGTGACCCCTAAGTACTTGACAGACTCGGCGTGAATAATTTCCGTATTTTTAATTCTGTAAGCCCTACCTGGCCTATTTTTCCTTTTCCAAAAGCTGACTGCTACGCACTTTTTTATGTTTAGTTCCATCTGCCACTTTTCGCACCAAGCATGAATAGCAAGTAGGTCGATTGTTAACGAGTCGCTATCTTCTGGATTGTTAATATCCATATAATATAATATCAATATCCCTAACATACGACCAAAATGCCTTGGGATTATCGTTCAATTGTTCTCCCAGTAATTTACTTTTGAAATCAGCTAACGCCCTTCGGCACGCCTTTTTTGCTAAGAGTTTAGATATTTTGTAATTTTCGGTGACTGTGTATAGTTCGGAGGAGGATTTATTTATTTTTGACCTTTTTATCCAACATGACATCTTCTCTGGTGCTTTAATGTTTTTCTAACCTCCGCGTTATACCACCTAGGCTCTGCATTGGCTCTTTTCCATTTACTTGGTATGTATTTGCTAACAACTGATCGTGTAACGTTGAGGAAGGTATTCCACAAAACCTCAGTATTACTGTTGATACTTATTTTTTGAAAATTAGTAAATGACTTTTGCAACTCTCGTTTCATACCTTCGTAGTCAGCCTTATTATATAAGTAGATTTTTCTTTGTGGATTATGTTTCTTGATCATGCTCACGGAAAAATTAGCTTTAACTATCTTGTGGTCGCTTATTCCCTTATCCGTACCTATGTTTACAACCATGTGTGGAATATTTGTCGCTAAAAGATCAAGTGTATTTTTCCCTCTAGTTGGAGCAGTGACTAATTGATGTAGTGAGTGAGAGGTGAATGTATACAGAAGTGACTCACTAAGGTCGTTGCCTTTCCCCCCAGTGATAAAAGTGTACGTGTCCCAGTCTATGGACGTAAGATTGAAATCCCCACCGATTATAATATGACAATCGATTTTTTGAGTGGTTAACTTACTGAGTTGACTTTCGAGTCCTCATATTGAGCTTACATGGGTATCTGGTGGTCTGTAATATGCGCACACATAGATTGTTTTTGCTTTAGGATTTTGAATGGAGCACCATACGCTTTCTACCTGGTCGTTGGAAAATGACTCCCTCCTACTAATATAACAATCCTTCACTGCAATAAAAACTCCTCCCCTTGTTCCTTCGACTCTATCTTTTCTATAAACTGTGAAAGTTTTCGGGAATACTTCATTATCTGCGATTTAGTTACACAACCAACTTTCCGTCCCTATAATTAAGTCTACGTCAGTAGTTTCAATTAGATGGTAGAAGTCAGCTACTTTATTTCTTAAACTACGGCAGTTTACTACCACGACAGAATAGTTTAGCATAGATGGTAGGCAAGAGAGTAGGTCAGTTAGTGGGGGCGAAATCAGTGCTTTTCCGGAAAGTCAGATAATAAAGAGTACACAAAGCTTAGTGCCTAGGAAAATCTTAATAGATAACAATAAATTAGAATTATTTAGGGAAGAGAGTAGGTCAAATAGTGGACCATTAAATAACATGCCACTCACCAGGATAGCAAAGAATAACAAGTTGACCAGACAACACAGTATAGGTTTATCGGGACGGAAGAAAGCACAGAAAAAGGAAAAACGTACAAATCAAAACAACACCCATGAATTTCCAAACTGTAACTTTCCCAATAATTTAGAAAACACGAACCCCACAAATACAATAGGCAGACATATTAAAATAGAGGAATTTTCAGTAGTAGTAGTTAATTGTCGTAGTTTAAGAAGCAAGATACCTGAATTTCATCACCTTATAGAGAGTACTAATTCTGACATAATTATAGGAACTGAAAGTTGGTTAACAAGCGATATTGCTGGTAGTGAAGTTTTTCCAGTAAATTTTAGGGTATACAGGAGAGATAGAGAGAGTCGACTGGGAGGGGGAGTATTTATCGCAGTTAAGAACACAATAGTCAGCAAAATAGAAGTGATTCCCCATAATATAATAGAAAGTGTATGGTGTTCCATTCAATGTGCTAATTCGAAAGTAATATATGTTTGTGCCTACTATAGACCACCCCATTCCGATGTACACTCAGTATTAGAACTCGAGAAACAGATCAGGTCCATTAATTCCCATAGTAACGAACGACAGATAATTGTAGGTGGAGATTTCAATACACCATCGATAGATTGGAAAACATGCAGTCATAAGTCTGGAGGTAGGGACAAAGAAATCTGCGAGTCATTGCTTAACCTGTTCGCATCACACGCACTACATCAAATAGTAACTTTGCCTAATAGAGGGGAAAATGTTCTCGATTTACTTGCCACAAACATCCCTGAAAAAGTAATTAAAGTTGAAAATATCGATGGAATAAGTGACCACAAGGTAGTATACGTAAAATTTTCCCTCAACACTGAAAAAAATTTTAAATTAAAAAGAAAGATTTACCTTTTTAGTAAAGCAGATTTTAACGGATTTAGGCTTGACTTAAAGACATCTTTTGAAAAATTCGAGAACATTAGCAAAAATAGCAATACAGACAATACATGGAAAGAGTTCCTCCAAATTACACGGTCACTTGTCAACAGATATATACCTCATAAGTATAAGAGCGAGAATAGGGAACCAAGGTGGTACAACGCGGAGGTTAGAAAATGTTTAAAACGCCAACGAGTTAGCCATGCGAAACTAAGAAAAATGAAGAAAAATGTAGCTAATAGCGACCTAAAAAATACCATCGAGCATTATAAAATTTGTAAATCAGCCGCAAAAACAGCCCTTAGAAAAGCGTTTAGCGAATTCAAGAGAAAAGTACTTGGAGAACAACTAGAGGGAAATCCGAAAGCATTTTGGTCATATGTTAGGGAAGTACAGGGAACTAAAAAGTCAACGGTTAATTCCTTGAAAAACGATAGAGGCGAAATAGTAACTTCCAGTTTAGATAAGGCAAATTGTTTGAATTACTTTTTTCAGAGTGTTTTTAATCAACCTATGCATAGTTTCCGCGAAACCATACCAGACCGATTTCAACAACCAATGCCCCCAATCGATATATCTTGTAGCGGAATCGTATCCTTACTAAGTAACATTAGCCCGAACAAGTCCTCAGGTCCTGATGAAATTCCAGCTCGTATTTATAAAGAATTAGCTCTCGAAATGGCTCCGTATCTTAAAGTAATATTTAACAAATCCCTCGAAGAACACGCGGTTCCCAAAGACTGGAAGATAGCAAACGTGACCCCAATTTATAAAAGCGGAGATAGGGAACAGACATGTAATTATAGACCAATATCATTAACGTCACTATCATGTAAAATTATAGAGCATATAATAGTTACATCAATAATGGGACACCTCGACAGCCAGGATTTATTAATAACAAACCAGCATGGGTTCAGAAAAGGACGGTCTTGCGAAACTCAATTAGGTCTTTTTGTGCACGATATTTTAGTTTCCGGAGAAGGTAACGTACAGGTAGATGCAGCGTTTCTTGACTTTAGAAAAGCTTTTGACAAGGTTCCCCGCTGTAAGTTACTCGCGAAGTTAGCATCATACGGAATAGACAGTAATATAGTAGGCTGGATAGGAGATTTCTTACATGAACGCGTTCAAAGGGTGGTATTAGATGGTGTCAGCTCAGGCGAAGTAAAAGTTACATCGGGTGTTCCCCAGGGAAGCGTGATAGGCCCAATTTTATTTCTTCTGTACGTAAACGACTTAAATAGTGTAGTAAAAAATAGCAAGCTCCGTCTTTTTGCCGATGATGCAGTAGTGTATAAAGAAATTAGAAATGAAGAGGACAGACAGTGTTTAGCTAAGGATTTAGATGCGATTGATGATTGGTGTGATAGATGGCAACTAGAATTAAATTTTAAGAAATGCGCGATTATGAATTTTTGGAAAAAGAATGGCCTTCCCCGGAATAATTATAGCATCAAAGAAAACAAAATATGTAACGTAGAATCAATTAAATACTTAGGCGTCACCATCAGTGAAGACATGTCATGGGGGAAACACATCAGGGAAATAACTAGTGTAGCAAACCGTAGATTAGGATTCGTAAAAAGGGTTCTAGGCAAATGCGATGAGAGAGTCCGAGAAAGAAGCTATTTTACACTTGTCAGGCCTCATTTAGAATATGCCGCTAGTATATGGGATCCCTACGAGGAAGGTATGATAAAAGAATTAGAGCGCGTGCAAAGGAGATCTGCTAGGTTTGTTAAATGTCGTTATGATAATTGTATTAGTGTTACGAGTTTAATAGAAGAACTAGGATGGGAATTACTATCAGAACGCAGGTTAAAATTTAGGTTAAACCTTTTAAGTAAATTCGAAACCGATTTGTTCACAGATGACGTTAGATATATATTAAGAACCCCTGCGTATTATGCTAGGTTTGACCATATGAACAAGATTAGAGAGATAGATTGTCGTACCGATAGATTTAAAATGTCATTTTTCCCGCGTACCATAAGAGAGAACAATAGGCAAGTAGCAAAAGGGATAGGTAGGTGAAACATAGTTAGAATAGTCTGTAGTGCATGATGCATGTAATAACTACCAATAATCCCTTCCTTATTATGTATATTTTAACCTGTACTATACCGTAGTAACTAATATTCTGTTGTAATGGCTACTGCAATTGCTTGCAATAGCTAATAATCTACTGTAGTAACTGATGAACTATGACCCTATTTTCTAGCATGTCTACATTATATATCCTACTTACTTGGCAGTAGTGCATGTTTGGTGATCTTCACCCCCTGCCACACACCCTCGTGGTGGCTCGCAGGGTATTACGTAGATGTAGATGTAGATGTAGAATAGGATTTATAACTGAGCGTATTCCCGGAAAGTGTATTCTCATTACAACTAGCTTTCTTAGGTATATTCCAAGTTAAATTACTGCGATTTTTTAAACTGGCATCTTACTGTTCTCGTAAGACTTAACACTTTCTTGGATATTTTTTCTTTTAAATCTTTTTCGCGATGGTACCCGATTCGACCCACTAGCTGACCTACTCTCTGCCCTACCCTCTATCCTAAAAAAGGTCTACAGTGATCGAGTATGCTACTCGCTACACAGCTAGCTGCCTCTGCCGTGTAATCGACACCAGAACGGTTTAGAGGGTTCTGACATGATCGTATTGCCGGCCGAAGGTCGACGAAGGAGGCTCCAATGTCCGTGCAGAAGTGACGCTGCCTCTGGTTTATGCCTTCTGTTCGTTAATAGTTTGGCCTCATCTGGAATATGCTGTTGGTGTATGGGATCCATACGAAGCAGGGTTGATATCAGAGTTAGATTGCGTGCAGCGAATAGGAGGTAAATTTGTGAAACGATGCCACGATAAGTTTGCTAGTGTGTCTGGACTGTTAGAAGAATTAGGATGGGAATCGCTATCACAGCGTAGCTTAAATTGTAGGCTTAACCTCCCAACTAAATTTCAGGAAAATAATTTCTCTGACGACTTGAAAAACATACTATTAACCCTCTCGTACTACGGCAGATTAGATCGTGCCAATAAAATTAGAGAGATAGATTCTAGAACCAATAGGTATAAAATGTCATTTTTTCCGCGTACCATTCGGGACCATAACAGCTGTGACCGTCGTCATGAATAGTTCGAATAGTGACAATAGGCAGACAGTAGATCTTTCTCTTTATATTCTCTACGTTCTTATTTATGTGGCATGTTGGAACGATTGGCGATAGAATGTTTCTTGGTTACTAGATTTTAATGGGCGCGTTGCATGTGTGGTACGCTGGTTTCAATGTAGTTTCGGTGTTCTGCCGTAAAATTAATGCATGCCTGGTGTGGAAGCACCCCCTGCCACACACCCTTTGGGTGGCTTGCAGTGTATGACGTAGACGTAGATGTGCATCTACGAAATACCATGCAAGCTCCCACTAGGGCGTGTGACACGGTGTGATTCCACACCAGGAATGCAGCTCTCGTCCCAGTCCAAAATACGCTGAATACTTAAAAGTTATAGACTAATGAATCCAAAATTTAATTGGTATACCGTGCATGTTTTTGAATGGGTATGCACATTTTCACGAGCAATATTGTTCTGGATAAGACATACAGAAAACGCGATTCAAATCTTTGAGTTTTCTTTGCCAAGCCGTTGGTATGGGATTGAGCGAATACGTCGTATAACTCATCATTCTATTCTCGTGGTAATATGAAGCAAAATAACTCCCTAAAAGGCGTGTGCAGCTGAGCATATACCATAAGGATACGGGAGAGATCGGAAGGAAGCGATTGTGATATCCGTTTAAGTCAAGTGACGCATGGTAGGGGGCACCACCTTGGAACTTGCATTCCCATCAAGTATCCTTCTCCCTTCCTCTCTCACCACCCCACCTCCTCTTCTGCGTCTTCAAACTTCTAAACCCTCTGGCCTACACCAAAATAAGCCTTGTTCTCCCATTCAATCGGTTTTGTTAAGCAAGGGAAATTTCAGAGGCGGGTAGTGAAAGGGAACTGGGAAATATTCCCCCACTGGGAAATGAATCCAACGGAATGCGCACTATGCTAGGACCTCGGCCTTCAGTGTAAAGGGACAGATCTCACCACCTTGGAACTAGCATTCCCCGCAAGTGCCCAACTCCCTCCACCCCACCTCCTCTTATGCCTCTTCAAACTCTCAAACCCTCCTGACCGACACCAATATAAGCCTTGTTCTCCCATCCCTTCGGTCATTCGCTTCCTTGGCCGGACACGAGTCGCAGTGCGTAGACCTTCTTTCTTATGCTGAGTTGTCGTCTTATATTTTATACGGATATTTGTCATTTGTCATGCTTCCTTCTATTGAAATTCAGTTGAAAATTGGCGAAAATGGCAGCGAGTATGCGCGACGCTTGCCGTTTCCTGGCCATTGCAGCCGTGTTGGTGCTCTCTGCGGGATCAATTGACCACAATGAAGTCGTACCGGTCGATGGCGATTGCAAGTGTCTTCCTTACTATCAGTGTGATAATGGAACGGTCATCGAAGATGGAGCCACACTCATTGACATCAGGTGAGAATCTCAACTTCAACATGGGCATGGTTGGTGTGTAATGTTACGTGTAGATAAAGCCTTTATCGTAGTTTAATTGGTAGATCCAGTAGGAACGTTCAGTGTGATTGAAACTTGAGTATTAATTGAGGGTGCTTTCATTGACAGCAGCATTAATATCCTGCAAGCTGCCTCGTGGTTTTGCCTGCCACTGTTAGAAGAATTAGGATGAGAATCGCTATCACAGCGTAGATTAAATTATAGGTTTAACCTCCTAACTAAATTTCAGGAAAATCATTTCTCTGACGATGCGAAAAACATACTATTTACCCCTTCGTACTACGGCAGATTAGATCGCGCCAATAGAATTAGAGCTAGATTGTAAAACCGATAGGCATAAAATGTTATTTTTTTCCGCGTACCATTCGGGACCATAACAGCTGTGATCGTCGTCATGAATAGTTCGAATTAAGACAATAGGCAGACGGTAAATCTATTTATTTATATTCTCTACGTTCTTATTAATGCATGATGTTTTGAATATGTAGTAGTAGTCTTTGTATCCCTTGCACGTTGGAACGATTGACGATAGGATGTTTCTTAATTAGTAGATAGTTAATTGCTTGTGTGGTACGCTGGTTTCAATGTAGTTCGGTGTTCTATCGTATCATTCATGCATGCCTGGTGTAGAAGCACCCCTTGCCACACACCCTTTGGGTGGCTCTCAGGGTGTGACGTAGATGTAGATGGGTCTTCGGAGGGTGAGATGTTACCAACATGCATAACGCGACATACTGTCGAAGTCGATATTTATCGTAAAGTTATGCAACGTTATAAGTATATCACCAAAGTAATTTCTTTCTGTGCGCACGCCCTAGAATCGAGAACGCTCGCAGGGAGTGGAGCGGATGCAGAGACGGTTCGAGCACGACTGGTGAGGAGTTACCTATAAGATACGCCATCTGAGTAGTTTTCAGAGTGCCGCATGGATATATGTAATTCCTCACTTTTTATTCACTGACATTGCAGGCATGGTAGTTGAAGTATCGCCAATGATTAGCAATAAGCTACATATACATCTACGTAATACCTTGCGAACCACCACGAGGGTGTGTGGCAGGGGGTGAAGATCACCAAACATGCACTATTGACATGTAACTAGGATATTTAATGGAGACATGCTAGAGAATAGGGTCACATACAGCTAGATGGTTAGTATCTACATAATAAGAAAGGGATTATTGGTTGTCATTACATGAATCATGCACTAGACTAGGCTAGCTAAAAGATAGGTGGATTTATATTCACCTGGCGTGTTGGGAAACTGAACGATAACAGGTGCTAAGCGAGATTTTATTCAGCGAAGATGAAATTAATTTACTGGGCAAACTTTTCGTTACCTTGGAATTAACCCCTCGGCATCGAAAATAATGGAAAAGATAAATTGAGTACAAGACTGTTTTAGCACAATTGTTGAACCACGATTGCAATTTTCCATCAATGGTAAATTTTGCCGCTGCATTATAGATTGTTTCATTCATCCGTCTCAAAAGGGCTGAGCTGTTAATTTGTTATCTGCTGATTGGCATTTGAGGCATGGCATTTGACAAAGTATTTTGCGGGGTTGCTAATAAGCTTGGTGAATCATTATTCCCTCTGCGAAAGCTTGGGAACGCAGCACTATTTCATTGCAAATACAATTGGTGTGTTGATGAAGGTAAAATTTAGTATAGAAATTTATAATTGTCGTTAGGTACATCTACATCTACGTGATACCCTGCGAGCCACCACGAGGGTGTGTGGCAGGGGGTGAAGATCCTCAAACATTCACTATTGACTTGCAACTAGGATATTTAATGAAGGCATGCTAGATAATGGGGTCACATGCAGCTAGATGGTTAGTATCTACAAATAAAGAAAGGGGTTACTGGTTGCTTTAACATGCGTCATGCACTACAGACTACTCTAACTATATATCACCTACCTATCCCTTTGCTACGCTGCCTATTGTTCTCTCTTATAGCACGAGGGAAAAATGACATTTTAAATCTAGCGGTACGACATTCTCTCTCTTATTTTGTTAATATGATCAAACCTAGCATAATACGCAGGGGTTCTCAATATATATATCTGACGTCTTCTATGAACAACTCTGTTTCGAATTTACTTATAAGGTTTAACCTAAATTTTAACCTGCGTTCTGATAGTAATTCCCATCCGAGTTCTTCTATTAAACTCGTAACACTTATACAATTATCATAACGACCTTTAACAAACACAGATCATCTCCCTTGCACGCGCTCTAATTCTTTTATCATACCTGCCTCGTACGGATCCCATATACTAGCGGCATATTCTAAATGAGGCCTGACAAGTGTAAAATAGCTTCTTTCTCGTACTCCCTCATCGCATTTTCCTAGGACCCTTTTTAAGAATCCTAATCTACGGTTTGCTACACTAGTTATTTCCCTGATGTGTTTCCCCCATGACATGTCTTCAGTGATGGTGACGCCTAAGTATTTAATTGAATCTACATTACATATTTTGTTTTCTTTGATGCAATAATTATTCCGGGGAAGGCCATTCTTTTTCCAAAAAGACATAATCGCGCATTTCTTCAAATTTAATTCTAGTTGCCATCTATCACACCAATCATCAATCGTATCTAAATCCTTAGCTAAAAACTGGATGTTCTCTTCATTTCTAATTTCCTTACACACTACTGCATCATCGGCAAAAAGACGGAGCTCTATAACTGGGTATACTCTCCAAGCTCAATGAGGATAGAAAGGAAACTATATGCCGGAGTATAAAAGATTCATCTCACGCTTTCGCTGCACTACGATTTCATTGAATGAATGTTAATTTATATTACAGATTATGAAATATTTTTTCGTTCTTTCGTATCGCAGGATGAAACATGAACACTGCGAGAATTACTTGGACGTATGCTGTAAGGTTCCCCGTGAAGAAAAACCAGATGACAAGGAAAAGGTGCATTATGGAGAAATTCCAGAATGGGGCAGCTGCGGTGTTCGTCACCCCAAAGGCGTGGAGTTCCAAATCACCGGGGATAAGGATGGCGAAGCACAATTCGGAGAGTTCCCCTGGATGGCTGCCGTTCTGCTTTCACGTGAGGCGGCGGAGCACGGGACAGACGCATCCGAAGAGAAGCCAACGGAAGCCACGCAAATGGAGCTCATCCTGAAGTACCTGTGCGGAGGTGCCCTCGTCCACCCGCATGTTGTGCTGACCGCGGCTCACTGCGTCGAAAGGTAAAAATGATTCAATGTCTCGAAAAATTCTGCCTTAAGGTGGGAGACTTCAGTTTTCAATCAGAAGCTAAAAGGTACATAACATATCAAGACTGTTCAATTATTATTTCATCAAATAAGCAATGCCACTACATCCAAATCTACGTCATACCCTGCAAGACACCCAAAGGGTGTGTGGCAGGGGATGCTTCCACACCAAACATGCAGGTTTGGCACGGTGATTAGGGCAAAAGTTTTAGTGAGTCAATCTTCTAAGTTTTACAAATTAATTATAGAATGTGAAACTTGATTCGGCAGTTATATCGTCTTCAGGTAAACTGACGAGGTAAACGACTGAATTCTTGCCGAATATCTACATCTACGTAATACCCTGCGAGCCTCCTCGAGGGTGTGTGGCAGGGGGTGAAGATCACCAAACATGCACTACTGACATGCAAGTAGGATATTTAAGGGAGACGTGCTAGAGAACAGGGTCACTGCAGCTACATGGTTAGTATCTACATATAAGAAAGGGATTACAGGTTATTATTACATGCATCATGCACTGCAGACTACTCTTACTATATTTCACCTACCTATCCCTTTGCTACGCTGCCTTTTGTTCTCTCTTATGGTACGCGGGAAAAATGAATTTGAAATCTATCGGTACGACAAACTATCTCTCTAATCTTGTTAATATGATCAAACCTAGCATAATGCGCATATCTAACGTCATCTGTGAACAAATCGGTTTCGAATATACTTGAAAGGTTGAACCTAAATTTGAACCTGCGTCATGATAGTAATTCCCATCCTAGTTCTGCTATTAAATTCGTAACACTTATACAATTATCACAACGGCCTTTAACAAATCTAGCGGATCTCCTTTGCACACGCTCTAATTCTTTCATCTAACCTTCCTCGTGCGGATCTCATATCCTTGCGGCATATTCTAAATGGGGCCTGACAAGTGTAAAAGAGTTTCTTTCTAGTACTCTCTCATCGCATTTGTCAAGATAGTCGTACATTCCTTAAATAATTTTGTAGACGTTTAAGTTGGAATTGTTAAAACTTTTGCCCCATCTATCTTGCCAAAACTTGTAGCATTGCTTATTGGGGAAAAATGAATTGAACAGTCTTGAGCTCTTATGTACCACTTAGCGTATACGTCAAAAATACAGAGGACGAGGGAAAAAACCGGGAGGATTCTCTCTGACCAGACCGATCCTGCCTATTTACCGGTGTAACACTTAAAGAAATCAGTTTCGGATCTCCTGTTATTTCAGACCTTCTTTAAACCCATGTATTGAATATTGAGGTGAAAACACAACGTCCATGCATCAAAGCTTTTTTTGCCACTAGGTTCAAATGTCTCCTAAGTACCGAACAGTATTAGTTGATACTCCTAAGTAACTATTGATGAGCGATAACTGAAACGCCGTACACCAATGAAATCTTGCCACACTATCTTTTTGGGTGCGTACTTCTTGAAATTATTGGCTCATTTAAATTAAGGGAGGTCAGAAAATATGTTCTGCCCTTAGTATATATGTTTATGAATGTGCTAATGGATAAGCATAATTTCAGTTTTTGTGACTAAAAACACTTAATATTAATGCATACACCCCAAAATGGGAAAAAGTACTCTATATTATTTAATTTTCTTCCCAAATATTGTGCTTGAACCTTTAATTAAGGAAGGAATGTCAGAAAAAAGCACTTCAAGAGCACATTACATTACTCCAATAAGTGTATTGCGGAAAAATAACCATGACAAGGAAAATTCAGGTTTACATTAGCAAGTTTAAGTTTTGCTCGCTGCTAATTATCTTGTATATGCCTCCGGTTGGCCTAGACCGATTGTTCGACGATTTGGCAACGATTATTCGTGTTTATCAAGAAACGTCAAAACTCTCCAACGCTTCACGTTTTTTAATCCTTAATAGCCACATCGGTGAGAGAGTTATCATCAGAGTGGGAGAATGGGATTCTCAGACGACAAAGGAAATTTACCCCAATCAGGACAGGGAGGTGTCGGAGATTTTAATCCACCACTACTACAAGAACAGCAGTCTATTCAACGACGTGGCCCTACTTTTCTTCGTCGAGCCAATAAAACCAGCGAAGCACATTGGAATCGTCTGTCTTCCCAAGAAGGACCAGTTGCCTCCTGCCACAACCAGGTGCTTCGCCAGTGGGTGGGGAATGACCAATTTCTGTAAGTATTCATTACAGAGTCTCTCGGGTATAACTGATGTCACATTACAGAGAGCATAGAGATACCACATAGATGTAGATGTTGCGTCATTTTTCCCAGCTGTTAGCTGCCATTAGCAGTTGTTTTAACCCGTGTTTTTGTCGTCCTCTGCGGCGGCAGGGCATATTCCTTGCCCGCCAGCCCAGGGTTGCGGGTTCGAGTCCCGCCTGGGTGGATTTTTCTCCATCCAGGACATGGTTGATAGTGTGACGTAAAATGATATATATGTGAGGGCTCGACAGTACTGATATTGCTTAAATAAGACTACGTTTTTGTTATTTTTTCATGTAAATGTTTCAATTACATTCTTGGCTTTCATTAAAGTAAGTCTTCTGTATTATTTCGAAATTAAATACTTGTTCCCCATTGCAAAGATAAGTGATCTGTGCCATGGGGTGAGCGTAATGCTTTCCTTACTTCCAAACTTGGGGAACATGAATATTTTTCCCTGTACGATCCAGCGCGTATTTTAACTTTTGCATTGCTAATTTTTTATTGCTCACTTCTCAAAGCACTGCCTCCGTTTTCTCTCTGGCCATTGTTAAGGGACTTCAAGTTATTATTCATGGATCTTTATCTATACCATGGTCTATGTCTTTCACGTTGTAAAGTTCATTCTTCAATTCGGATCTTTTCCTTCCCCAAATGCGAGCAGCCACAGCATACTTTGCCTTAGTGCTGCGTCACATATCTAATTCTCCGTTGAATTTACGGGAAGGGGTTTCATTAGGATATGCAATTTCGTTCTACGTTGGTAGGAGAAAATGGTCTTCCGTTGAGTGATTATTAACATAGCTCCAGTTTATTGCTCTTGACATTTTTTCATTCTTATCTCATAAAATTTGTCACCTGTTATTGACGAATATTTTTTTTATTTCTTGTTTAACCATTTCCCCAGTGTTATCATTTTCCTTCTGAATGCACCAGTCATTACCATTATTATTAATTGACTTTAATGATCTATATTCCGCAGCCAAGAAGGGAGAGTATAGCACTATACTGAAGAAGGTTGAAGTTCCAGTGGTTGATTTTGATAAATGCCAAGCAAACCTTCGCAGCACAAGGCTGGGTACTTTCTTTAAGCTACATAAATCGTTCATGTGTGCCGGTGGAGAGAAAGGAATCGACACTTGCAAGGTTGGTTTTGTTACTCACTCATATAAGCAAAATCTTGCTGTGAATTGGTAAGAGGTAGCTAAAAAACCCCTTTATCACAATATAAAATAAGTATCACAGAAATGTCACGGTATAAAAAACTTCTAGGTCCTTCCATTCTGCTTTTGAAACCGAAGTACGTTGTTGTTGTTTTTATTGCTAATAAGGACGAAGTACATCGTGCAGACAGGGAGTTGCTTCAAAAGCATAATGGAATAAACAAGTTTGATTTTTAAACCGTGACAATTCTTCTGGAATGTCCAGACTTTAATAAGACAACCACTGCTTTTGATTTAGAACCTTAAATTTTAAGTTTTATGAATGGCGGGCGGAAAGTGGATTTAATGAAACAATTCTAGATTTTATATGTCCATCTGATTTTAAACTCTGTGATGACCACACGTTCCCATTCCATTCCACCTCTCCCGTACATAACCCTACGTTCCACCCGCCAGTCTCAAACACCAACATCTACATCTACGTCATACCCTGCAAGCCACCCAAAGGGTGTTTGGCCTGGGGTGCTTCCACACCAGGAATGCATGAATGATACGGTAGAACACCGCAATTGCATTGAAACCCGCGTACCACACATGCAACGCGCCAATTTAAAATCTGATTGCCAACAAACATTATATCGTCAATCGTTCTAACATGCAGGGGATACAAAGACTACTACTACAGATTCAAAATATCATGCATAAATAAGAACATCATTATTTACATCATGCATAAATAAGAAAGAGGAGAATATAATGAGAAAGATTAACTGCCTGCCTATTGTCAATACTCGAACTATTCATGACGACGATCACAGCTGTTATGGTCCCGAATGGTACGCGGAAAAAATGACATTTTATACCTATCGGTTCTACAATCTAGCTCTCTAATTTTATTGGCGCGATCTCTTCTGCCGTAGAACGTGGGGGTTAATAGTATGTTTTTCACGTCGTCAGAGAGGTTTTTCCTGAAATTTAGTTAGGAGGTTAAGCCCATAATTTAATCTACTCTGTGATAGTGATCCCAATCCCACCATTCACACCTTAGTTTGGCTCGCACGGTACTTCGTAGGTGTAGATAAATTTCCAAAATTTATCATGTCCACATGCCCCTGGCTGCACATATTTATTTCTTTGCTTCATCGACATTTTGATGATTGCACAATTTATATAGATTGTTATCTTCTGATTACAGGGAGACGGTGGCAGTCCATTGGTTTGCCCTCATCCGGAGCATCCTGAGCATTACATTCAGTCCGGCATCGTCGCTTGGGGAATTGGCTGCCAGGAACAAGAAGTCCCAGGAGTCTACGCCGACGTAGCCAACTTCAGGGACTGGATAGACGAGAAGTTGAAGGCACTCGATCTGGATACCTCTTACTACACTTTGTCGGAGAAGTGAAGTCGCTTGTCTTTTTACTGCAAAAGACTTAGCCGAAGATTGGCAAATTTAAGACTTTTAGAAAATTGATAAGGTGCCATTATGGATTTTGCCAAGGCTATCCATATATAATTTTAATAATGCTTTTTTTGTCGTAGAGTTAGCTAGTTTTTATCTTGGAAGTGCGATTTGTTCCATATATTTAGTATTTCCTCGCCCATGTGTATTTTATGTGAAAACGACTCCTATTATTTTGTAGTTCAGTATTCCAGAGATATTGTAATTCCATTTAATTTCCTTGGAATTAACTGTAATGTTAGCAGCTCATTTCAGGCAGTGCTGCCATGATATGTATTTGGAGCGATTTATTGAAAAACTGTTTCGTGTCTCGTTGGTTTTGTTCAAGCTACTTCCTGCCTTGTGAATTGCAACTGCAGTGAGAAATTTTTATACTGGCTACTAATCGAGCAAGCTTTGATTATTTACTTTTTCACAATGAATGTGATTTTTAATGTGCTGTACATCATTATCGAGAAATATTAAAAAGTTTTACCGCACATAATTTAGTGTCTTAAATCTTATATAAATTGGTTAAGTGACCTATTAAATAATTAATTTCATACATTTTACGTGCATTTCCATCACGCCCCATTCTCTGAGCAAATTAACAATGTTTTGGAACTACTGCTCAGCATTCCCTCGGGAGATTTTTGGGGCGCCCAATAGATGCTCCTTCAGGGTGGCCACTGAAATCCAGTTTCCAAATTCCCTGACCTTTCCCTGACTTTTCCCTGATGGATTTATCAATTTCCCTGACTGTTCGCCGAAAGGTCATCTATTATTGGAATACATTTATTCTGCTGAATTAAATTTTCTACGGCAGCTTCGAATTTTCTAAATTTTCCAATCGTCGTCTCGTATTTTTAGAACTACAAGCGTGTATTTACTTTAAGCCTCTGTTCTCCAGCTACCTCTCGACCTGAGTTTCGAGAGTTAAAAAAAAGCGAGGCAAAATTTTCCGAACAACCTAGCCTCAGATTCCTAATGATGAGCTTAATCCATTGTGATCATGATGTTTAACACAACTATGCAAATATCGCATAAGGAAAGGGAAATGGGAGTGCCTGCTATAGACCACCCCATTCCGATGCACACTCAGTATTAGAACTCGAGAAACAAATCAGGTCCATTAATTCCCAAAGTAACGAACGACAGATTATTGTTGGTGGAGATTTCAATACACCATCGATAGATTGGAAACCATGTAGTCATAATTCTGGGGGTAGGAATATAGACATCTGCGAGTCATTGCTCAACCTGTTTGCATCATACGCACTACACCAAATGGTATATTTGCCTAATAGAGGGAAAAATGGTCTCGATTTACTTGCCACAAACATCCCTGAAAAAGTTATTAAAGTTGAATATGTCGATGAAATAAGCGACCACAAGGTAATCCACGTAAAATTTTCCCTCAATACTGGTAAAAATGTTAAATTAAAAAGAAAGATTTACCTTTTTAGTAAAGCAGGTTTTAACGGATTTAGGCGTGACTTTAAAACTTCTTTTGAAAAATTCTCGAACATCAGCAAAAATAGTGATACTGACAATACATGGAAAGAGTTCCTCCAAATTATGCGGTCACTTGTCAACAGATATATATCTCATAAGTATAAGAGTGAGAATAGGGAACAAAGGTGGTAAAATGTTTAAAACGCCAACGAGTTAGCCACGCGAAACTAAGAAATCACTGGGGGGAAAGACAAAGACCTTTGTGAGTCACTCCTGTATACATTCACATCTCACTCACTACATCAATTAGTCACTGCTCCAACTAGAGGGAAAAATACACTTGATCTTTTAGCGACAAATATTCCACACATGGTTGTAAACATAGGTACGGATAAGGGAATAAGCGACCACAAGATAGTTAAAGCTAATTTTTCCGTGAGCATGATCAAGAAACATAATCCACAAAGAAAAATCTACTTATATAATAAGGCTGACTACGAAGGTATGAAACGAGAGTTCCAAAAGTCATTTACTAATTTTCAAAAAATAAGTATCAACAGTAATACTGAGGTTTTGTGGAATACTTTCCTCAACGTTACACGATCAGTAGTTAGCAAATACATACCAAGTAAATGGAAAAGAGCCAATGCAGAGCCTAGGTGGTATAACGCGGAGGTTAGAAAAACATTAAAACACCAAAGAACATGTCATGCTAGGTTAAAAAGGGCAAAAATTAACAAATCCTCTGAAGAACTATACACAGTCACCGAAAATTACAAAATATCTAAACTCTTAGCAAAAAAAGCGTGCCGAAGGGCGTTAGCTGATTTCAAAAGTAAATTACTGGGAGAACAATTGAACGATAATCCCAAGGCATTTTGGTCGTATGTTAGGGACACTCAAGGAAATAAATCAACAGTACACACGCTTAAGGATATCAAAGGGGAAAAGATAACCAACAGTCTACAAAAAGCCAATTCGTTAAACTCATTCTTCAAAAGCATTTTCAGTACTTATACACCACATCTTTTCGATCCGCAGCCAGTTCGTTCCCAAACATGTATGCCTGAAATTATTATAAATTGTCGCGGCATAGAACAGCAGCTAAAAAATATTAACCCCAACAAATCCCCCGGTCCAGATCAAATACCTGCTCGCGTATATAAAACAATGGCATCAGACATAGCGCCTTACTTAGAATTAATATTTACCAAATCTTTAGTAGATCATGTAGTGCCTAAGGACTGGAGAGTAGCAAATGTCACACCTATATTCAAAAGCGGCGACAGGGAAGACCCTAGTAACTATAGGCCTATTTCTCTCACATCCATTTCCTGTAAGGTATTTGAACACATAATCGTAAGCTCCATTATGAGTCATTTAGATAGGGAGGAATTGTTAATAAATAACCAACATGGATTTCGAAAGGGTAGATCTTGCGAAACCCAATTGGCCCTCTTCGTTCATGACATCTTGCTCTCGGGTGAAAATAATGTCCAAGTTGACGCGATATTCCTCGATTTTAGGAAAGCTTTTGATAAGGTACCTCACGTTAAGTTGCTCTCAAAACTAGAAGCATATGGAATAGATAAAAACATTATTAGTTGGATTAATCAATTCTTACATGGGCGGGAACAAAGGGTTGACATAGACGGTATCATGTCAAACACAGTTAGCGTTACATCGGGTGTTCCTCAGGGAAGTGTGATTGGTCCACTTTTATTTCTCTTGTACATTAATGATATTAGTAACGTCGTTAAAAGTAAGCTTAGACTCTTCGCAGACGACGCGGTTGTGTATAGGGATATTAACAATTCCGAAGATAGCGACTCGTTAACAATCGACCTACTTGCTATTCATGCTTGGTGCGAAAAGTGGCAGATGGAACTAAACATAAAAAAGTGCGTAGCAGTCAGCTTTTGGAAAAAGAAAAATTGGCCATTTAGGGCATACAGAATTGAAAATACAGAAATTATTCACGCCGAGTCTGTTAAGTACTTGGGAGTCACAATTAGTCACGACCTATCTTGGGGAAAACATATTAGGGAAATATGCGGTCAAGCATATAGGAAGCTAGGCTTTATCAAGAGAGTACTCGGAAAATGTGATGAGAAAGTGAAAGAACGTTGTTATTTTTCAATCGTTAGGCCTCATCTGGAATATGCTGTTAGTGTATGGGATCCATACGAAACGGGCTTGATATCAGAGTTAGATCGCGTACAGCGAAGAGGAGCTAGGTTTGTGAAACGATGCTACGATAAGTTGGCTAGTGTGTCTGGACTGTTAGAAGAATTAGGATGGGAATCGCTATCACAGCGTAGATTAAATTATAGGCTTAACCTCCTAAATAAATTTCAGGAAAATCATTTTACTGACGACGTAAAAAACATACTATTAACCCCTTCGTACTACGGCAGATTAGATCGCGCCAATAAAATTAGAGAGCTAGATTGTAGAACCGATAGGTATAAAATGTCATTTTTTCCGCGTACCATTCGGGACCATAACAGCTGTGATCGTCGTCATGAATAGTTCGAGTATTGACAATAGGCAGGCAGTTAATCTTTCTCATTATATTCTCCTCTTTCTTATTTATGCATGATGTAAATAATGATGTTCTTATTTATGCATGATATTTTGAATCTGTAATAGTAGTCTTTGTATCCCTTGCATGTTAGAACGATTGGAGATACAATGTTTCTTGGGTATTAGATTTGTAATTGGCGCTTTGCATGTGTGGTACGCGGGTTTTTAATGTAATGTCGGTGTTCTACCATATCATTCATGCATGCCTGGTGCGAAAGCACCCCCTGCCACACACCCTTTGGGTGGCTTGCAGGGTATGACGTAGATGTAGATGTAGATGTAGATGTAAGAAAAATGTAGCTAATAGCGACCTTTAAAATACTATCGAACATTATAAAATTCGTAAAGCAGCCGCAAAAACAACCCTTAGGAAAGCGTTTAGTGAATTCAAGAGAAAACTACTCGGAGAACAACTAGAGGTAAATCCGAAAGCATTTTGGTCATATGTTAGGGAAGTACAGGGAACTAAAAAGTCGACGGTCAATTCCTTGAAAAAGGATATAGGCGAAATAGCAACTTCCAGGTTAGATAAGGTTAATTTGTTGAACTATTTTTTCAGAGCGTTAATAATCAATCTAATAGTAGTTTGCGCGAAACCATACCAGACAGACTTCAACAACCAATGCCCCCGATCGATATATCTCGTAGCGGAATCTTATCCTTACTAAGTAACTTTAGCCCGAACAAGCCCTCAGGTCCTGATGAAATTCCAGCTCGTGTGTATAAAGAATTAGCCCTCGAAATGGCTTCGTATCTTAAAGTAGTATTTAACAAATCCCTCGAAGAACACGCGGTTCCCAAAGACTGGAAGATAGGAAACGTGACCCCAATTTATAAAAGCGGAGATAGGCAACAGCCATGTAATTATAGACATATATCATTAACGTCGCTATCATGTAAAATTATAGAGCATATAATAGTTACATCAATAATAGGACACCTCGACAGCCAGGATTTATTAATAACAAACCAGAATGGCTTCAGAAAAGGACGGCCTTGCAAAACTCAATTAGGTCTTTTGTTCATGATATTTTAGTTTCCGGAGAAGGTAACGTATAGGTAGACGCAGCGTTTCTTGACTTGAGAAAAGCTTTTGACAAGGTTCCCCACTGTAAGTTACTCGCGAAGTTAGCGCCATATGTCATGGGGGAAGCACATCAGGGAAATAACTAGTGTAGCAAACCGTAGATTAGGATTCGTAAAAAGGGATCTAGGCAAATGCGATGAGAGAGTACGAGAAAGAAGCTATTTTACACTTGTCAGGCCTCATTTAGAATATGCCGCTAGTATATGGGATCCGCACGAGTAAGGTTTGATAAAAGAATTGGAGCGTGAGCAAAGGATATCCGCTAGATTTGTTAAATGCCGTTATGATAATTTTATAAGTCTTACGAGTTTGATAGGATAACTAGGATGGGAATTACTATCAGAACGCAGGTTAAAGTTTAGGTTAAACCTTTTAAGTAAGTTCGAAACCGATTTGTTCACAGATGACGTTAGATATATATTAAGAACCCCTGCCTATTATGCAAGGTTTGATCAGATTAACAAGATTAGAGAGATAGAAGAGGCGATGTCATTTGATCCAGAAATATACCTGGACTTTTAAATCTACATCGTGTGGACAACTACAAGCCACAAAAAGGGAATAAACGATCATGTGATGTAGGTATAGGTTGGCACACACAAGTTTGAATCGAGCGGTTCCAGTTCACACATGGTGGGACATGCTTTTTCACCTCTTAAACATTGCCATCTGAACATGCCAGCTACGGTTTCAATTGAATCCAACTCATTAATAGAATTAATTATTAATCCCCTGATAATAACTTCTGTATAGGTTCCTTAAACTACTTCTGCAGAATTTCTTCAAATGTTCTGTTGATATTCCTTAAAGTTTTGATACGCCATTTTACGGAATCCCCTACAATGTTCTGCAGCATATCTTAGGATGTTTTGCAGAATACCTCAAGGAGTTCTGCTGAATTCCTTAGGACGTTCCCCTACGACTCTCCATATAGGTCCTTAGAAAAGGAACTCGGTCCACGGAAACCTCACATATTTTCGTAGAGTTGCTGAAATTCTACAGAACAGCTTGTAAGGAGTTATTTTGCTCTGCATAAAATAACTCTACAGAACATATGTTCTGTAGAGTCAGGCTCTCATGTTCCGTACAGATCCTTAGAAAAGAAACTTGTTCTGAAGAAAAAGAGTCAATATGTGTAGAATTCCTCATGTTCTTTTGAATAGCTTCTGAGGCATTTTTTAGCAGGATGTACAAGGTACGTAATCCTTTATTTCCCGATTCATTTAACCTTTTATAGGTCTATGTTGTTGCTTCCGGAGGGCAATTTGTTGGCCTAAACCTTTACGTAAGAAGAGGGCGATATGTGGTCCGACGAAGATAAAACATTTTTACGAATCCCGTTATTCTCCGGTAGATAAGAGCATGAGGTTGAAATGGGAGAAATAAAATAGTACACTAAATAAAAAATAAGTAGAACGGACAGGTATGAAATGTAATATTCTTACGTACGATAAGAGACCATAGTAACAGCCACTGAGACATTTTTTATAACGTTGGTCTATAGGCCATGTAGCTAATTAATTCTAACTCTACATCACCGTATTACCCTGTTCGGCACCACAAGGGTTTTTTGCAGGGGGTGACTTATCACAAACATGAACTACGGTGAAGAAATTTACCATAATAGTGTGGCTCAAACAAAATATGTTGGACGTCCGGCAAAACATAGTCTACATCAAACTTTCGTAAAAGATTTAATCTATATTTTTCCCTTCGATCGGATAGAGGTTCTTACCCTAATTTCAACAACAACCTAGCAACACTGTTTATCTTAGCAATTATTAACAAATCTAGCTGCCCTCCGCTGTATTCGATTTAAATCTGAAACTAGTCCTACTTCGTAAGGGTCCCATGTACTAGCGGCGTACTCCAAGTGGGGTCTCACGAGAGAAAAAAACATCGCTCCTTTACTTTCTCGTCAATTTTCCTAGTATTCCTTTAATAAATCCTAATTTTATTATCACCTATCCGCTATTTTCACGAATATACTTCCCTAGGACAAGTCGTGAGTAAGGGTCACTCCTAAGAACTTAACTGACTCTACATTTATTAGCTCGGCTTGATTAATTGTGTACGTCTCGTTGGTTAAGCCACTCATCCTCCAAAAATTCATAACAACGCACTTTTTAAAGTTAAATTCTAAATGTCAAGTGTCGCACCATCTTCTTTTCTTCAGCTCAATTCTCCCAGACTCTGTGTTTATCTCCCTGTAGAATACTGAGTCGTCCGCGAAACGGCAGATTTTACTCGTAATGACGGTGGTGATATCATTTATATACAAAAAGAATACAAAGGGACCAATGACACTTCCCTGGGGTACACCGGATGTGACTTTAACTGTATCTGAACTAACGCCATCTAGAACTACCCTCTGTTCGCGGCTGTCCAAGAAAACTTTAATCCAGCATATTATATCGTGATGTATTCCATAGGCTATAAGCTTAACAAGTAACTTGGAATGCGGAAATTTATTGAAAGCTTTTTTTAATCTAGAAATATCACGTCTACTTGGGCGAGCCTTTCTCCAGAGCAAAGAACATCGTGTAGGAAAAGGGCTAGCTGGGTTTCGCAGGACCTGCCTTTTCGGAATCCATGCTTGTTTTGAATTTACAAGTTTTGACTATCTAAATATCACATAATTGAGGGATTGGTTTAATATTTTAACATTTTGCAAGAGATGGACGTGCTAGAGACAGCAGAGAGAGATCTTTATGTCTGCCTTTATATGCAGTGCCGTAATATGTTCTTATGCGCAATGAATCTATCATTTTTAAATATTATGCACTTTTTTAAGAGGAGATCGAAATATAACGCTTTGTTCGGATTAATTGACTTCTTCTCCATTAATCGTAAATTTACTTTGGTTGCATACGTTGATTCTTTCGATGCCCTCCAGTAATCCATTACAACATGGAAACATGATTATGAAGGTGAGGTGAACGAAGCGAATGGGTGAAGAAGCGAAGTGGGAGAAGTTCGCGAGCGAAAGGCCATTTGATTGAGCTTAATGACACTTTACAATCGGACGACCGATTCATATATTCATCAGAACGCTCTTTTAAGAAGCGATAGTCCCTCGCCTGTTTCAAATTTAAAAGAAAATGAGCCACCCATAACTTTTTCCCTTGGTGCATCTTCTGGGGTCAATTTTCTCCGAATTTTGCGAAGGTGTTCCATCTTCAATAACCTGAATCCAACCATTGTTTCGGCAATCGATTACACTGGGGTGATGTCAGCTACCTCTTCAAAAATTTATTGGATTATATCCACCATGCAGAGAATTTTTACCATTCCAAACTTTCGCCTTCTTCGAACGTCGACTTTCGACTTAAGCCATTTGACTCGACATAATTTTTTTACCCGAAATCTCAAAAGGCCAACGGTTAAATTCACTGCGACTGTGAAGCAAGAGCTGGTGAGGCGATATGTTTACCGGTAAGCGAAAGAATATGACGCACAAGAGGTTTGGGAAGACTAGTGAGGAGAGTAGGGGAGAGGGTCATTTTGATTTTTTAAAAATAATTCGCCAGAACCTTGACTGTTAAGAAAACGAAAAAGTGCAAGATCTTTCACCTCTCCTTTTCTTTCGAGGATCTCATTCCCTCCCTCCTGCCACCCCTCTCACCAGCAACCAATATAAGCCAAGTTCGCCTGTCATACCGTTCTCATTTCCCGGCTGGTAGCGCTGTGGGTAAGAAAGCTGCCTCTCTCAGGTAAATTCCTGCTAAATTCAAGTGTTCTGCTATCTTTACTTGACGTTGTTTGTGAAGACTTTTATTTTCCTAATACAGTTGGAATCAGGTAACGACAATAGCGAAAATGAGGAACCTACTCAGTATGCTAGGATATGCCGCCCTCTTAGTAATATCTGCGGCATATGAAGATCCCAAGATGGAGGGATATGAAGTTGTACCGACCCCTAAGGACTGCAAGTGTCTTCCACACTACCAGTGCCACAACGGAACCGTCATCGAAGATGGAGCCACGCTCATCGACATACGGTAAGGCTTCTGTCTGGAGATCTGTTATTGCACTTTCTCTTTGTAAAGATTTCGACCGAATGATTTTCGTTCCACTTTTCATCTGGCATAACGTCCAGTTGATTAATACGACGAGTTTTTTCTAAATTTATGTCGGCTAGCAAGCATAAATGCTATCTTAAATTACTTTCCACTCTATATATGAACACAGTACTAGTGAGCTAATGGATCAGTGGGATGAGTTTACTGTCTACAAATCGGAGGAAATTTTCACCTCCGTACAATGTGATGCTTCCGCACTATTTGTCTGAATGCTACATTCATTTAAGGAAGATTAATCTCTGACGTTACCTCTGCCGCTATGTGTGGCCTCTTACAGCGCTCTATAGTTCAACGGACTACTCGGGTCTCATTTTCAGCATTGCGTTTCCGTTTTCCCTAGTTTATTAGGCTAACCATTCATCTACATGATACCCTGCAAGCCACCACGAGGGTGTGTGGCAGGGGGTGAAGATCACCAAACATGCACTATTGACATGCAACTAAGATATTTATGGGAGATATGCTAGATAATAGGGTCACATGGAGCTAGATGGTTAGTATCTACATAGTAAGGAAGGGATTATTGGTTGTTATTTCATGCATCATGCACTACAGACTACTCTTACTATATTTCACCTACCTATCCCTTTGCTATGCTGCCTATTGTTCTCTCTTATAGTACGAGGGAAAAATTACATTTTAAATCTATCGGCACGACAATCTATCTCTCTAATCATTTTAATATGATCAAACCTAGCATAATACGCAGGGGTTCTTAATATATATCTAGCGTCATCTGTGAACAAAACGGTTTCGAATTTACTGAAAAGTTTTAACCTAAATTTTAACCTGCGTTCTGATAGTAATTCCCATCCTAGTTCTTCTATTAAGGTGGTAATTCTGGGTAGTTGAAAATCAAACACGTGTTATAATGTTTTTAGAATTTTTTATCCATGTAATTTACACATCAAATGCGACCCTCTTTCCACATATCGTCCTGGTTTAATAGAAGCTAAAGCACGCGACTTAAATTTACAGTGGTCAAGCAAAACTAGAAAACCAGCGTAAACATAGTATATTGGCCGAAGCTCAAAACTTGGTGAGATCTCATTTGAAAATGGAACTAATATTTCCTGCTCGGTGACCTATGTGGTATTTAACAGAAAAAAACTCTCATTGGACTATGTGACGACCCGCATCATCGATGATAAAAAGATGTGGGTTTCTTTTGTGTAACTCCTCTTCGTATCTTGAGCAATGTCGGGAAAATATTAGATTTGCAAAAAGGAGTTGCATGGAATTTGAAAGAACCAGCCTCCTTATTTTGTTAATTTTTGTCGTTCCATGACAAATATGCCAAATCGTCGTATTTTGCGTTTGAACTTCATTGGTAATTGATTTTTATTCTTTATTGGGGCTAGCGACTGTTTCTATTGCTTTATATCGTTCATTTCTCGTCATTAACAACGTGGGACAAGATCTCCATTACCCGGAAATTATATGGTAGTCGAAAGGCACTTACATGCGGTGATAATGTCTCAGTGGCCGTCTCGAATGTGCAAACGAAATGTTTTTAAAATGCAGGTGATCTACATACGAATATTAAAAGTCCTTTTTTTCCCTTTTATCCGTCAGTAAGGTAGATTTTTCAATTGTTTCCTCTCTGATCTTCCGTCTCTCAGGTTGAGGGTTGAGGCCTGCGAGAATTACCTGGATGTGTGCTGCAAGACGCCTGATATTGTTAAACCGGAGGACAAGGAAGAGGATCATGGAGAAATTCCAGAATGGGGTAGCTGCGGTGTTCGTCACCCCAAAGGCGTGGCGTTTCGCATCAAGGGGGATAAGGACGGCGAGGCACAGTTCGGAGAGTTCCCCTGGATGACTGCCGTTCTGCTCGTGAAGAAGGTGGAAAAAGACGGAGAGGAGCGCAAGCTGTACCTTTGCGGAGGATCTCTCATCCATCCCCACGTAGTCCTGACCGGAGCGCACTGCGTTGAAAGGTTAGTACATCATATGCTACGGTGGCTGGAGCGAGATGAGACTACGCCTTAATATGAACCTATTGTTTCATTAGAAGGACACAAATTACCAACGTATAGGCTTAGCCGTAACTTATTTTCCAAGGTAGTCTCCGCAATTGTTAATTCACGGTGGTAGTCCTGTAATGCTGATTATCGCTTCTACAACTTTCTCCTTAATACCATAGTGTGTGTGTGTGTGTGTCTTTTTGATTTAGCTCCCGTGATAGGTTTCGTACATGCCCATCCGAGCTTGAGCATCGTCATGTCTTATCCCTGGAGAGTATTAATTTTTCATCTATGACTTTGTCGATCTAAAACTTGCTCTTACACAGTTCGTCCATGCATTCAAATGTGCTTCTATTGATTTACCTGTTCTTTCACCATGGCTGCAATGAACACCACTATTTAAATGGTACTAAAATATCAATCGTGAATTTAAATACTAACCCTGATTGGTTGTAAGATGTTAAATTTCACCATAGGTTTGCATACTACTGTCTACAGTTGTGCTATTCCCGCAGAAAATAAATCTGCTATAAGTCATGGCTGAGTATTTCGTATGTATTTTCCATAATTTTAGATTAATAACTTACTTTCATTCAGGTGCATGATGTTCTTATTTATTTATGCATGATGCTCTTATTTATGCATGATATTTTGAATATGTAGTAGTAGTCCTTGTACCCCTTGAACGTTGAAACGATTGACGATAGAATGTTTCTTGGTTAGTAGGTTGTTAATTGGCGCGTTGCATGTGTGGTACGCTGGTTTCAATGTAGTTTCGGTGTTCTACCGTATCATTCATGCATGCCTGGTGTGGAAGCATCCCCTGCCCCACACCTGTTGGGTTTATGCCTACGTCTACGTAATACCCTGCGAGCCACCATGAGGGTATGTGGCAGGGGGTACAGATAACCAAACATGCGCTATTGGCGCGCAACTAGGATATTTAATGGAGACATGCTAGATAATAGGATCACATGCAGCTAGATGGTTAGTATCTACATAATAAAAAAGGGATTATTGGTTGCTATTACATGTATTATGCACTACAGACTACTCTAACTATTTATATTTCACCTACCTGTCCATTTGCTACGCTGCCTATTGCTCTCTCTTATAGTACGAGGGAAAAATGACATTTTAAATCCATCGGTACGACAATCTATCTCTCTAATCTTGTTAATCTGATCAATCCTAGCATAATACGCAGGGGTTCTCAAAATATATCTAACGTCATCTGTGAACAAATAGGTTTCAAATTTACTCAAAAGGTTTAACCTAAATTTTAACCTGCGTTCTGAGAGTAATTCCCATCCTAGTTCTTCAATTAAACTCATAGCACTTACACAATTGTCATAACGGGCTTTAACTACTTTGCTTTAAATCTCCTTTGCACACGCTCTAATTCTTTTATCATGCCTTCCTCGTACGGATCCCATATATTAGCGGCATATTCTTGGGTGGCTTGCAGGGTATGACGTAGATGTTAATGCAGGTGTTGCAGTTTGTGAAAGGAAAGATTTCTAACTTCAGCCATTTTAAACGGCCTTTTTACAAAAATCCGTAGTGGTTCTTGCACTTTAATGAGCAGTTACACCCTTCGCATGTGTGTTTAAGCGCTTCGGAGCGTAAAGTCTTACCCATAGAGTTAGTGAATATTTATTTCAATAGCCATGCAGTGAATCGACATCAGCAGCCGATGTCAACTAACACGTTTGACTTTTTTCAACAGCCACAAAGATGATAAACTTACCGTGCGCGTCGGTGAATGGGATTCTCAGACGACCAAAGAAATTTACCCCCATCAAGACAGGAATGTGTACAAGGTTATCATCCACCCCGGCTTCCAGAAGAGCAATCTGCATAACGACGTTGCTCTGCTGTACTTCACCGAGCCAATAAAGCCAGCGAAACACATCAGCATCGCGTGCATTCCCAAGAAGGACCAGGTACCTCCTGCTAAAACCATGTGCTTTGCCAGCGGCTGGGGAGCGAAGGAATTTGGTGAGTGTTCATTAAAATCTTTCCCTTCCTCCAAATGGCGAGGACAGTATTTTTATCCTTTCCCCTCACTAGATTGGTTGCACGATTTTCCTAATCGTGAATTACCGCATATAAGTGTGCGCCTACCTCCTTATAGGACAGTTTGAACTTCTGTGAAAGATGATAGTGTAAGTTGGACCAGCAGAATCTTGTGCAACGGGACAAGGGAATTTTCTAATGTTGGTTGTAATAAAATCGCTAGCCTGAAGAGTGCTAGGATTGGCTGTTGTTGGTCATTTCGGTTACCAGTCGGTACAACGGTCGCGTATTGTGCTATGGGTAGCAGTTAAAACGTACTTCGATCCTGTTGTTGCGAATACTTCCTCCATTGTCCGCCGTGATGATGCAGAAAATAGTATTGTTCCAGAAGGAAATTCAGTAGACCACGGATAACAGGTCTTTCCGAATTTTTCAATTTGGATCCTCGGTGATTTTGAAGACTGATCTTCACAAGTTTTAATAAATAGAAAATTTTCCATTTTTAAATGCTCTGTTAAAAATTTTTTGGCACATTGGGTTTTTTTTTCGAAGAATAAGGCTTTACTGGGACTTATCGTTTTGATTCGATGATAAACCTAAGATTGAATTTATAGAAGGCTCAATATCTTGCAATAAACGATCAATTTTCTCCTTTAGCGTCCATTTCCTGATCGGATCAGATAGATGAAAATTCGTGTGAGTTCTATCGATACGGCTCGCATCCATATGACCCGACATTTTAACTTGTTACGGGATTTCGATCGATTCAATCTAATACTTTGATCTTTTCCTCACGGCTTGTGATTGTCGACAAGCATAAATGCGAATATAAACCTTGCAATATTCAACGGTTGATTGCGGTGAAAGTGCTTATGAAAAATTACAATGTACGAAGTTGAGGTAAAGGGCTGCATGTAAATAGGAGCATATAAACTATTTTATAGAGACCAGAAGGTAAAGGCATCAGAAATGTTGCAGATAATGTTCATGGGACTGCTCTGCGACATGCCCGTATAAAACGTGCGAGGAATGTGTGTCTCTGGATTACCTCATTTTGGGCGACCGTCGCACATTCTTAACTACGCAATACTTAGTTCCTTTTCTGTCATCACTTCATGTTCTGTCGGAAGAAAGGTACTAAAGTCATTGGCATGATGTTCAAACTTTTTTATCCATTTCTAATGTGTTTTTCTAATATTAAACATGCTTGGCAGAGATAAATAATGGACCTCATTAATGATAAACATCCCGCGGTGGGGCAGGATATGGAGTGTGCTTCTAGAGGTCAAGAAAATGAGGAGGATTAAACAGAAGTTTATATTTATTCAAATGGGATGGGGGTGGGGTAGTCTGGAATGGATGGGGTTGTGTAGGCGACAGATAAGTAACAGTTCATCTCTCCCGTTCACCACCCTACTCCCAATCTGCGGACCACAGAATCTTAATCAAACCTGTTCCTGTTCCAAATCCTTGCGATGGCCCTGGCTTTCCAAGTGAACAGCCTCCCGCTCCCTCCTTACTCCGGCTCGATGATACTATGACGTAGACGTATATGGGATTCGTAAGAGAGATGTAGATGTATGGGATACGTACGAGGAAGGTATGATAAAAGAATCAGAGCGCGTGCAAAGGAGATCCACTAGATTTGTTAAAGGCCGTTGTGATAATTGAGTGGGTGTTACGAGTTTAATAGAGGAACTAGGATGGGAGTTACTATCAGAACGAGGGTTGAAATTTAGGTTAAACCTTTTGGGTAAATTCGGAACCGATATGTTCACAGATGACGTTAGATATCTATTGAGAGCCCCTGCGTATTATGCTGGGTTGAATCATATTGGCAAGATTAGAGAGATCGATTGTCGTACCGATGGATTTGAAATGTCATTTTTCCCACGTGCCCTAAGGGAGAACAGTGGGCAGTGTGGCGGAGGGATGGGCGGGTGAAGTGTAGCTGGAGTGGTCTGTGGTGGATGATGCATGAAATGGCGGCCAGTGGTCCCTTTCTTATTATGTAGATGCTAACCATGTGACCTATTGTCTAGCATGCCTTCATTAAATATCCTAGTTGCATGTCAATAGTGCATGTTTGGTTATCTTCACCCCCTGCCACACACCCTTGTGGTGGCTCGCAGGGTAGTACGTAGATTTAGATGTATCCTCCCCTCCCCCGTATTCTTCATTGGAAATGTGAGCGCCTGCCCCCGTAAGTGAGAAAAACATTAATAATGGCAAGTAGTTCAAACAATGGTTAGTGTGGAGTAGAAGCTATGGAATACATTCTGGTGTTAATCAACAATATTGTTTGTTTCCACAAGGTTGCACCTAATCATTTCCTTCACCTAAAGTAGGCGAGCTGATCATTTCTGTACTTTTAACGAAACGAAGCAATCAAAGGTATTTATGTAAGCATAAGAAAAAGATTTGCATTAACTTCTTCGCCTACTTTAAAGTACTAGTCATGGATAGGGGTCTTTTTCAAAATGTAAAAGACATTTTTAAAATGCTAGATTTTGCTTTCCAATAACCTTGTAAGACCTATAAGTACACTAAAACAGCATTTCTTACTTATAATTATGGTTTCTAATAAAACCTTAAATTTTGCGACATATATGATATCCATCAAGCAGAAAAGTCTATTCTTTTCTCACTTCTGAAGGAGTAATCAACATCTTCGAGTATAAAATATACAATAGGTTTCGTAGCTTAATAGGAGACTCTTAAATAGGACCTTCCGCTAATCTGCACGTAATTTGCCTCTCAAACCGGTAGCAACTCGTGATATTATCTCGATGTGCAATCTGAGCACTGCGATGCCATAGTTTTGAGTGCGGGTTTGTCTCTTCGGGATTGAATGGAGTACGTTCATTTTTGTTATGGAGGATTATGCCGCTCAAGTTTTCTTAGTAGGTGGGGGAGTTACCAGGTTTTAGACCTCGAATGCTTAATAGAATTTTTCTACATCGCTCTTCTCGAACGGAATACTTTTTGGAACTTACTCGCGTCAAATACTAGGAACAGAACATAAAGCAGTATTGCGAAATGGACATTCTGTTAGAGTACACTTATGGGTCTCAAACTTTCGTTCAGATTTTTACCGAACGATTCTTCTAGTGTGATAGCCAATTGAAGCGTACGTGAAATAATATGCTCCGAATTTCTCAATTTTTCCTTTTTTTTTAACAGCGAAGAAAGCAAAGTATAGCACCATCCTTAAGAAGTTGGAAATTCCGGTGGTTGATCACAAGACGTGCCAGGCCGATCTCCGTGAAACTAGGCTGGGTGCTTACTTCAAATTGGACAAGTCATTCATGTGCGCCGGGGGAGAGGAAGGAAAGGACGCATGCAAGGTGAGTGGACGAGACTTCTCCATAGCAGTGAATATACTGTCCAGCCCTAAATTTTTTTTATTGGTTGACTGATATATACCACTTGTGGAAGGGTAACGCTTCAGGTTTAAAGGTTAATACATGACAAGAGGCAGTTGGGTGAAAATTAGTCAACACTTAACTCTCTCCATTTCTATCTACGCCATATTCGGCATTCACCATTGAATTACATTTAACCACGAGGATAAGCCTTAATACTCCTCATTTCCTGTTGTCTTACTATTCTTTGCACTGCATCTTTATTTAAATAAAAACTCCGCCTTGTTCCTGCATCCAAATGGTCCTATCCTCTGCTAATCTCTTCAACTGCCGATAATTATACTGCTACATCAGCTTTAGTACTACTATCGGCACTACATCGGCTCCGTTTAATTCAGCCTCATGGTCCTAGGACTTTTAATTAACTGCAGTACTCGTTCATCTACGTCACACCCTGCAAGCCACCCAAAGGGTGTCTGGCAGGTGATGCTTCCACTACAGCCATGCATGAATTATACGGCAGAACACCGAAACTACATTGAAACCAGCGTACCGCACATGCAACGCGCCAAATAAAAATCTAATAACCAAGAAACATTCTATCGTCAATTGTTCCATCATGCAAGGGATACAAAGACTACTACTACAGATTCAAAATATCATACATAAATAAGACCAACAATATCAACATTATGCAGAAATAAGAACGTAGAGAATATGAAGAGAAAGATCTACAATCTAGCTAATCTCACTATTCGCACTATTCATGACGACGATCTTAGCCGTTATGGTCCGAATGGTACATTGCTGTGATTGTTGTTCCGTATCTGGATTTTTCTGCAAGCCATTCTTTGAATTCCCTCGTAATCTACTCATTTTTTGTGCTGAGTATTCTCTGATAACTTTTATTTTTGAACACCCCTCCAAAGCAGAGTTCTACCGACTGTTTACGTCAAAATGCAGCAACTACCGATTCGCTTGCTTACCTGAGATCTCATGGATTATGTTCCTCTCGAACCCCACACGGGACTCTCTATAAATTCTCCTCATTCATTTACATTACGCCCCTCAGACAGTATGATTGATAATATTGTGTATTAGATTCGGATCTTTGCCTCGTTGCGGTTTCGCAAGATTTAACGAGCGTTCTCCTTTTAGGGCGACGGTGGCAGTCCTTTGGTTTGTCCTCATCCGGAGCATCCTGAACACTACATTCAGTCCGGCATCGTTGCATGGGGCATCGGGTGTCTGGACAAGGGAGTCCCAGGCGTCTATGCCGACGTTGCTTACTTCAGGGATTGGATCGACGAGAAGATGAAGGACCTTGACTTCGATGGTTCCTATTATTCCTTGTCACCGTTCTAAATTGATATTTATCAATCATTTTTAGACGCTGTTTAGTCGATCGCAAAGAGATATTTAATTACTTTTGTTGTCCTTAATAATTGATCTCCAGAGAATTAATCACCTGCAAGGTGACCCCTGAAGCCTTATTTTGTAAGATATCACTGATAATCATCCTACTTTGTAAGAATCGTAATTTATTGTTGAGACTTAGAAGCAATTAATTTATCGAGCGCAGTGCTTTTCCCCTGTTTATTTAAATATTTTACACTAATTGAATGTGATGTCATTTGTCGTCACTTGCATGTTTTATTCCATGGCTGTTGTGGCAGTACAACATGATAAGATTTTAAATGTTGATTCATTTGATAGTGATTATGACATGGGGCAAACATGAGATGTGCTCTCGTATTTGTGAGTCAAGAATTCTTTTATTGTAGAATTATTGTATTTATTGAATTGAGAATAAATGTTTTAAACGATAATTTATCAATACAGACTAATTATTTTCTCACTATCCTCTTTTCTGCCTTGGTATTGATCATAGTGATAATTTTTCGTAAGAAAGTATGTAGATTTAGCTAATAATTTCAGTAATATATACAAATTAGTACCCCAACTCATCAGCAATCTCTTGATATAAATTTTCAAGTCTTTCAGTTCGACCTTGAGAAGGTGATACATCAATCACTTGCCTTTCATCATCGTATAGCCTTCGTTTTGGAAACTCCTTCTGTATTCTTCTTAACCCCGCTGAAGGCTCAGCATTCATACGTACTTGAATAGTTAATTACATTTTTCAGCTGTCCACGGTGGTCATTAGCACGTGCGGATGTAGATCACACCTGGTTAAAAAAAAGTGAATAGTGGTACCTACGTTCTTAAGCTTTCATCCTCGGGACGATGGTTGACTACGCCTTTGAAACGTCGGTGCTACAAAATACAATCGCCCGGATGGAATCCCTAGAGCTCTATCTTTGGCATTCGCCCGTAAAGCGTGAAAAATCACATCGGCACCTCCATCTCTACAATCTGCTTTCATTCATGCCTCACAACGATGGTTTGAGGTATTCTTCAAATTTAAAATAATGAACGTAGCCCATCGGCAAAATTGTAATCGTCGTTCGCTAACGAATATTGCAGCGCCAAGTGTACTTCTATTTTAATAGCTTCATCTTGAACACCCTGCCTAGTTTTAATAAAACAATATAGTTTTTAAAATTTAGATAATTTTTCTCGTGTACACCGAGTAATATCATTTATATTCAGAAGAAATAATAGGGGACCAATGACACGTCCCTGGGTTACGCTAAATGTTTCTCTCACTGTAACTGATCTAACCCCATTTAAAACCAGTATCCTCAAGATTTTCTAAGAAATTATTACTCCATGTTATTATATAATTATATATTTCATTAAACTTTCGCTAAACAAGTAATTTTTAATGTGGAATTTTATCGAAAGTGTTTTTGAAATCTAAAATTATCGCGTTTACATGGAAGAGCTCTGGAATGCACTCTGGATTTTGAATCTTCTACATGTACGTAATACCCTGCGAGCCACCACGAGGGTGTGTGGCAGGGGGTGAAGCTCACCAAACATGCACTATTGCCATGCAACTAAACGAGTCAGGGGCCATTCAAGTAGGTATTACGTAAGACTCTTGGGAATAGGGAAGGCTGGGATCATCTTACATATAGGGAGCGGGTTACAGGGGGTCTGGAACCAATTAACGTAAGATTTTTGTCCGTCTCAAAACACTGTATCGTTTCCGAATGAAATTTAACAGTGACATGGAGGATCCGATTGGTAATGGCGTATTTTCCGTTACCTCACCGCTACACCAATGCTCCTATTCTGTCGCCTGACTGGCTAGCTACATTGCCTCCATGCTTAACCAAAGCGAGCATTTAACGAAGAGTAGATTCAAATATCTATCATCATACGGAAGACTGAAATGGAGTGAGGAGGTTTGGGAAAATCTTACATTGTCTTACACAGGGGAAGGGGGTTGGGTCAAAAATGGCATAAATAGCCTTATGTAATACTTGAACGGTCCCATAAGAGCTTCTAGTTTACATCTCGATGAGAATTGCTCTTTGACTGCCGATCCGAAAGATTTTTCAGGAGCAGATATCATCCAAAACAAATGATTTTTGACTGGAGTTATCCTGAGCGTCGGATCTTGACGTATTAATCTAGCCACAGGCAAAATAAAAAAGATAATTCATGCGTCGCAATTTCCAAAAAAAATATAATTTCCTAAATTTGAAACCCTTATCACTCAATAGACACTGCAATTGTTACTCTTCGCTGCCGGTGTGAGGAAGTATGTCCCACGCATGCCTTTTTTGTTGAACACCGCTCTTGACAAAAATGTCATCGGCGTCTATATCCGCTGAAGTATTGGAGGCGATCACCCATTTAGGAGCACTGAGGTTCGAAGGCCTAAAAAAAGATTCTGAACCATTGAACCGTAAATCGGAAACCATTACTGAAATCGGTTATAAGTACCTGAGGTGTCAAATACTAAGAATTTTATCAGTTATGGACATGTACATGTTCCACAAAGTTACTCCGCTAATCTTTTACCACTTTCACGTTAAATCCTGAATAGCACTTAAAGGCAGTGTGACAGGATGTTTGTTATAACCGAATTGCGCTACACTAAATCATATTGGGTTAATGGAGCTTCGACTACTTAAGCAGTAAAAAATCTGCATATACATGTCAGGAGGTGATATTTCACCACCATGCACAACCCTTAATTTAAGCTACCTATGTCAGAGAAATGTATTTGGCACCGACATAAATGCACAAAAATAAAAGGATTTAATGACAAAAGACAAGGGGTTCTGTAAATATTACGTTGCAGATTTGAAAAAAGGAGGCATATCAAGTAATTACCTGCACCACCAAAGGAGGTGGCGGTTAATTTAAGAAGCAAAGTGACAACTCAAACATAATTCCTATTCCGATAACCTAATTTCAAAGCTTCGAGAACATGGGGAGTAAATCACAATTTTTACTATGGCTAGGGAAATCAAAAATATGAAGCAAAATGACCTAGATTTTTCACCTGGATTGACCGCAGAGATAGTTGGAGCGAGACATCACGTCGCATAGAGTCAATGAATCATTTCAAAAAGAAATATCGAACCTTTCTAAAAATGCCAATGGATGCTCTACGATTTGAAAAATCTTTCTAATAATAGAATGATTAGCGTTTAATCTGACACTTGTTTGGTGTCAGATGTGTTACGACGCATAATTAGTTTAGTTTCCTTATGGCCGGTTGCAAGAAAATTTAGTTATGGAATCAATAGTTATGAGATCCATAAAGTTATAGAACTCATAAATATATTCGGGTTGCATGAACACATCTATTAGTTACTTAACTTATTTACCAATAGTTACTAGCTTCGAATATTTGATCTAATCTTCCACCGCCAGATAAAATTTACGAAAGTTTAGCCTATGAATAATTTATAATGCACATTATAATTAGTCAGAGTAAACAAACTGGCCACTTGTCTCAAAACAACTCTTCTATCAAGTAATTAAGTCTCCAAGCGGTTCATTGCGCATCCGCCATCTTGGCTACTTATGGCTCTCAAAACTCCATGCTATAAGTTATGAGACCAATGAATTTATTGAATGTTTCTGCAACACTTATTGAATGGTTGCCATGGCTTATGGGTCCCATAACTTTATGGAATAAATATGTTACGTTCCTTCAACTGGCCATTAACTGTTTAAGAAAATGTATTTATTAGTCACAGTCATTCAATTTTTCAATTTGAATCGTAAAAATATGAGGTATAGGCCTCAAGCGTAAGTAAATAGTTAAAATGGTCGCTTGCGCCTAGCGGCCGGGGTAAGGCGCGCAGTTCTGATCTCAGATGGAATGAGTGCTTCATGTCTGGTGTGAAACCATGTAGTGCATGACGCATGTTATAACAACCAGTAACCCCTTTCTTTATATGTAGATACTAACCATCTAGCTGCATGTGATCCCATTATCTAGCATGCCTTCATTAAATATCCTAGTTGCATGTCAATAGTGCATGTTTGGTGATCTTCACCCCCTGCCACACACCCTCGTGGTGGCTCGCAGGGTATCACGTAGATGTAGATGTAGATGAAACCACTCGGTACTCCATCTACGAAATACCGAGAAAGCCACCACGAGGCTGTGTGGCACGGGGTAATTCCACGCCAGGCATGCTGCACTTATCCCAGATCAAATCAGAACTGCGCAAGTTCCTTCGAATGCCAGGCGCAAGGCAAAAGCAGTCTGGACAACGGTACGCAGTCAGACCAGAAACTAGTATAGTGCTGCGTAGAAGAACATGTTACCATGCAGTACACTACGAAATATACAACTGCTGGTTAATATTATGAATGAGACAAATAAACAGCACTACAAGGTACCAAATCATGCAAGAGTACATCATGCCGGAGACCGCATGCGAGGCCAGTAGCCAATAATCATGATAAGATATCCAGCACTACTGAAAAAACCTATTCAATAGTGGCTGGCCGGAGATATAGATGTAGTGAAGTGAATGCTGTCAAGACCTTGCTCCCGATGCATGTACACCCTTTTGGTAGGTTGCGTGTAATTATGGCGGTGAAAATAGTGTTGTTCTCCGATGTTTTCATGGACAATGACCAAACACCCAACGCCACACACCCATGCGGTGGCCTGAATTGTAGTGAGTAAAAACTTATCATAAATATTCCAATTTCCTCTATTCTAAACGAAAAAATAGTTCCAAAATTTTAGAGGAGAGTATTTATATAAAAATAGCCTATAGAAAATCATTATGGCATCATTCACATTACGCTTGCGCGATCCTAATATCTGTTCCTTAAACACGCTCATGATATGCAATATCGATGGCTATAAAAAGACTCCGCAACTCTTCATCTGTATAGGAGTTCAAAATTTTTTGCGTCATTAGGATTTGTCGGCAATAAATCGTTAATTTCGGAGGAAATACGGTCAAAGTTCATAAGTAAATTCGCCTGAGGTCTTCCACGAGCACATTTTTAAGTATTAATGCATAATTTGGAGATGCGGAGAGCAATGACAGCGTTGTGAAATTTCTTCGTCGTAAAAATTATCCATTGAGCTGAAATGCATTGTTTTCAATAAGACGACCGATGCGTAGAATCGGCTGGAGGCTAACTGTAGGAGGGATGGTTCCAAATTGGCCCTCGTCGCATCAAAATTTAAAAGATAATGTGTATCCTGTGTCGGTTTCCTGGGGCGCAAATTCAGGGTCAGGTTATAGTGATGTTTGCGGAGGAGTCCTTCAGTGGTTCAGGCAGCAACCTCTTTAAAAAAAGGTAATGGATCATACCGCGCAGAGTTGTTTTCCGTTCGAATTGCATGGCAAAGTTCAACCTGAAGGTCGAAATGGAACTTTGGCCATTTGACATGACAAAATTCTTTATCCTTGAAACCTCAAAAGGGCGATCAGTTGAATGCAATGGACGGTAAAGGAAAAGATGGTAAGAAAGCGATATACGTATGCTGGAAATAATGAAGCATATGATTTTTGGGAAGACGATTCACAGATGACGTTAGATATATATTGAGAACCCCTGCGTATTATGCTAGGTTTGATCATATTAACAAAATTAGAGAGATAGATTGTCGTACCGATAGATTTAAAATGTCATTTTTCCCGCGTACTATAAGAGAGAACCATAGGCAGCGTAGCAAAGGGATAGGTAGGTGAAATATAGTTAAAGTAGTCTGTAGTGCATGATGCATGTAATAACAACCAATAATCCATTTCATATTATGTAGATACTAACCATCTAGCTGCATGTGACCATATTATCTAGCATGTCTCCATTAAATATCCTAGTTGCATGTCAATAGTGCATGTTTGGTGATCTTCACCCCCTGCCCCACACCCTCGTGGTGGCTCGCAGGGTATCACGTAGATGTAGATGTAGATTGAGAGGGGAAGGGGAAAAACTCATTTCAAATTTTTCTCAAGAAGCCACCTATAACCCCTACTATTCTCTCGCAGATATCTTCCCCACTTCCTCCCTCCCCTCCTCACCGGCAGCTAATATTGCACGGACATTGGAGCCTCCTTCGTCGACCTTCGGCCGGCAATCCGATCGTGTCGGACCCCTCTGAACCGTTCTGGTGTCCATTACACGGCCGAGGCAGCTAGCTGTGTAGCGAGTAGCATACTCGATCACTGTAGACCTTTTTTAGGATAGAGGGTAGGGCAGAGAGTAGGTCAGCTAATGGGTCGAATCAGGTACCATCGCGAACAATATTTAATAGAAAAAATATCCAAGAAAGTGTTAAGTCTAAAGAGAACAGTAAGAGGCCAGTTTCAAAAAATAGCAGTAATGTAACTTTGAATATACCTAAGAAAGCGAGTTCTAATGAGAATACACATTCCGGGAATACGCTCACTGATAAATCCTTTTCTGTCGTGGTAGTAAATTGCCGTAGCTTAAGGAATAAAGTAGCTGACTTCTACCATCTAATTGAAACTACTGACGCAGACTTAATTATAGGGACGGAAAGTTGGTTGTGTAACGAAATCGCAGATAATGAAGTATTCCCAAAAAATTTCACAGTTTATAGAAAAGATAGAGTGGAAAGGACCGGGGGAGGAGTTTTTATTGCAGTGAAGGATTGTTATATTAGTAGGAGGGAGTCATTTTCCGACGACCAGGTAGAAAGCGTATGGTGCTCCATTCAAAATCCTAAAGCAAAAACAATCTATGTGTGCGCATATTACAGACCACCAGATACCCATATAACCTCAATATTAGAACTAGAAAGTCAACTCAGTAAATTAACCACTCAAAAAAACGACTGTCATATTATAATCGGTGGGGATTTCAATCTTCCGTCCATAGACTGGGACACGTACAGTTTTATCACTGGGGGGAAAGACAAAGACCTTTGTGAGTCACTCCTGTATACATTCACATCTCACTCACTACATCAATTAGTCACTGCTCCAACTAGAGGGAAAAATACACTTGATCTTTTAGCGACAAATATTCCACACATGGTTGTAAACATAGGTACGGATAAGGGAATAAGCGACCACAAGATAGTTAAAGCTAATTTTTCCGTGAGCATGATCAAGAAACATAATCCACAAAGAAAAATCTACTTATATAATAAGGCTGACTACGAAGGTATGAAACGAGAGTTCCAAAAGTCATTTACTAATTTTCAAAAAATAAGTATCAACAGTAATACTGAGGTTTTGTGGAATACTTTCCTCAACGTTACACGATCAGTAGTTAGCAAATACATACCAAGTAAATGGAAAAGAGCCAATGCAGAGCCTAGGTGGTATAACGCGGAGGTTAGAAAAACATTAAAGCACCAAAGAACATGTCATGCTAGGTTAAAAAGGGCAAAAATTAACAAATCCTCCGAAGAACTATACACAGTCACCGAAAATTACAAAATATCTAAACTCTTAGCAAAAAAAGCGTGCCGAAGGGCGTTAGCTGATTTCAAAAGTAAATTACTGGGAGAACAATTGAACGATAATCCCAAGGCATTTTGGTCGTATGTTAGGGACACTCAAGGAAATAAATCAACAGTACACACGCTTAAGAATATCAAAGGGGAAAAGATAACCAACAGTCTACAAAAAGCCAATTCGTTAAACTCATTCTTCAAAAGCATTTTCAGTACTTATACACCACATCTTTTCGATCCGCAGCCAGTTCGTTCCCAAACATGTATGCCTGAAATTATTATAAATTGTCGCGGCATAGAACAGCAGCTAAAAAATATTAACCCCAACAAATCCCCCGGTCCAGATCAAATACCTGCTCGCGTATATAAAACAATGGCATCAGACATAGCGCCTTACTTAGAATTAATATTTACCAAATCTTTAGTAGATCATGTAGTGCCTAAGGACTGGAGAGTAGCAAATGTCACACCTATATTCAAAAGCGGCGACAGGGAAGACCCTAGTAACTATAGGCCTATTTCTCTCACATCCATTTCCTGTAAGGTATTTGAACACATAATCGTAAGCTCCATTATGAGTCATTTAGATAGGGAGGAATTGTTAATAAATAACCAACACGGATTTCGAAAGGGTAGATCTTGCGAAACCCAATTGGCCCTCTTCGTTCATGACATCTTGCTCTCGGGTGAAAATAATGTCCAAGTTGACGCGATATTCCTCGATTTTAGGAAAGCTTTTGATAAGGTACCTCACGTTAAGTTGCTCTCAAAACTAGAAGCATATGGAATAGATAAAAACATTATTAGTTGGATTAATCAATTCTTACATGGGCGGGAACAAAGGGTTGTCATAGACGGTATCATGTCAAACACAGTTAGCGTTACATCGGGTGTTCCTCAGGGAAGTGTAATTGGTCCACTTTTATTTCTCTTGTACATTAATGATATTAGTAACGTCGTTAAAAGTAAGCTAAGACTCTTCGCAGACGACGCGGTTGTGTATAGGGATATTAACAATTCCGAAGATAGCGACTCGTTAACAATCGACCTACTTGCTATTCATGCTTGGTGCGAAAAGTGGCAGATGGAACTAAACATAAAAAAGTGCGTAGCAGTCAGCTTTTGGAAAAAGAAAAATTGGCCATTTAGGGCATACAGAATTAAAAATACAGAAATTATTCACGCCGAGTCTGTTAAGTACTTAGGAGTCACAATTAGTCACGACCTATCTTGGGGAAAACATATTAGGGAAATATGCGGTCAAGCATATAGGAAGCTAGGCTTTATCAAGAGAGTACTCGGAAAATGTGATGAGAAAGTGAAAGAACGTTGTTATTTTTCAATCGTTAGGCCTCATCTGGAATATGCTGTTAGTGTATGGGATCCATACGAAACGGGCTTGATATCAGAGTTAGATCGCGTACAGCGAAGAGGAGCTAGGTTTGTGAAACGATGCTACGATAAGTTGGCTAGTGTGTCTGGACTGTTAGAAGAATTAGGATGGGAATCGCTATCACAGCGTAGATTAAATTATAGGCTTAACCTCCTAAATAAATTTCAGGAAAATCATTTTACTGACGACGTAAAAAACATACTATTAACCCCTTCGTACTACGGCAGATTAGATCGCGCCAATAAAATTAGAGAGCTAGATTGTAGAACCGATAGGTATAAAATGTCATTTTTTCCGCGTACCATTCGGGACCATAACAGCTGTGATCGTCGTCATGAATAGTTCGAGTATTGACAATAGGCAGGCAGTTAATCTTTCTCATTATATTCTCCTCTTTCTTATGTATGCATGATGTAAATAATGATGTTCTTATTTATGCATGATATTTTGAATCTGTAGTAGTAGTCTTTGTATCCCTTGCATGTTAGAACGATTGGAGATACAATGTTTCTTGGGTATTAGATTTGTAATTGGCGCTTTGCATGTGTGGTACGCGGGTTTTTAATGTAATGTCGGTGTTCTACCATATCATTCATGCATGCCTGGTGCGAAAGCACCCCCTGCCACACACCCTTTGGGTGGCTTGCAGGGTATGACGTAGATGTAGATGTAGATGTAATATAAGTTTGCTATGTGTTTTGTTCATTTACTTCCCGGCGAGCAGCGCTGCTGTTGGAGAGGAGGATTCTTGTGTCTTGGTGATTTACTGCCCTGTGCAAGTCACCGCGAGCATTTATTTGACGTTTTGGCGCAACTGCTCTATAATTCTCTAGAATAGTTGAACGTATCCGCCTGGGAAGATGAGGAATCTGCTCTGTATGGTGGGCTTTGCCGCCCTCTTGGTGATGTCGGCAGGTTATGAAGACCCCGAGAATAAGGGTTATCAGATTATACCGACCCCCGAAAACTGCGTCTTCCACACTACCAGTGCTACAACGGAACCGTCATCGAAGACGGAGCCACGATTATCGACATAAGGTAAGGATATTGTCCAGAGTATGGTTTTTACGTCTTCAGTTTGTGATGTACCGGTCGGGTAATTTTCCATTCCAGATTTGATCAAGAATAGGTCTAATGATCTCTGAAAGTGTTATGACATGTCTTATTTTTCGGTTATTCTGCATTCTGGCTACAGGTTGTGCCGACCCCCGATGACTGCAAGTGTCTTCCATACTACCAGTGCTACAACGGAACTGTCATCGAAGACGGAGCGTCACTCATCGACGTAAGGTGAGAGTCTTGTCTGATAAAGGTTTTTTTCGAGTCCCCTTCTTGTGAGAAATTGGTCCTCTAGTTCTTTGTTCCACTTTTGGCAATAATAAATTATAGTGTGTCTGATAGTGTGACTATATTAGTTTGTATTCACGCTTAACCATCATGCTAGGTATTGAGACATGAGTCTACTTCCATTAGCCATCGTAATCTAATTGAATCTTCACTATATTTTTTAAATTGAGCACTCGTTCCCAGTGACCGTCTAGTATAGGTCGAGCGATCTCTCCACTTTTTATCTCCGCAGAGGAAAAAATTGTTTAGCGCAACGCTGATATTCTATCCGGGATAAGGTGTTTTCGCTATGGAAATGATACTATGCGACATTTACTTGCGGGTGTTTCCGTTACTACTTGACTTGCGTCAGTTTTTAATAAATGATAGAAGACATACATCTACATCTACTTAATACCCTGCGAGCCACATCGAGGGTGTGTGGCAGGGGGTGAAGATCACCAAACATGCACTATTGCCATGCAAGTAGGATATTTTAGATTAAAGGGAGATATGCTAGATAATAGGGTAACATGCAGCAAGATGGTTAGTATCTACATAATAAGAAAGGGATTATTGGTTGTTATTACATGCATCATGCACTACAGACTACTCTAACTATATTTCACCTACCTATCCCTTTGCTACGCTGCCTATTGTTCTCTCTTATAGTACGCGGGAAAAATGAATTTGAAATCTATCGGTACGACAATCTATCTCTCTAATCTTGTTAATATGATCTACATCTACGTGATATCCTGCGAACCACCACGAGGGTGTGTGGCAGGGGGTGAAGATCACCAAACATGCACTATTGACATGCGACTAGGATATTTAACGGGGACATGCTGGATAATAGGGTCACATGCAGCTAGATGGTTAGTATGATCAAACCTAGCATAATACGCTGGGGTTCTCAGTATATATATAACGTCATCTGTGAATATGTGAATAAAAATTCAGTTTCCTCGCCGGTAGCCGTTCAAGTACGTCCATTCTACGATGACTAATTTATCCCTATAAAGCATAATTTTCACCAATGCCGGATTTTTCCAGCTCGTGTGGGCAATAGTAATGCTGTTTATGGCTAAATGAAGTGGCGTAGCATGCCCCCGGTGCAAGACACGAGGTTCAGTGTTTACTCAAAAAAAGAGAAGGATCATGCCGCGATACTGATTTTAAATATGGGGTTATTGTAACTCGATGGCAGGCTAGGAACCTCGGTACGTGCCGATATTAGAGGCGAACGAGAGTAAATGTTGAAATCTAGCTGCAAGGGATAAATTTTTAACCTCAGTCACTGCGTACTGAAGATTTGTCACCCAATTAAAAATTAAGCAATCCTCTACATTAGGAATAGAAATTTATTCAACATGGCAGTTGTTCTTCACGTACTGGTTTAGAACTTGCTTATACATCTAAATCTACGTAATACCCTATGAGCCACCACGAGGGTATGTGGCAGGGGGTGAATATCACCAAACATGCACTATTGTCATGCAAGTAGGATATTTAAGATTTAAGGGAGATATGCTAGATAGTAGGGTCACATGCAGCTAGATGGTTAGTATCTACATAATAAGAAAGGGATTATTGGTTATTACATGCATCATTCACTCTAACTATATTTCACGTACCTATCCCTTCCTGCTACGCTGCCTATTGTTCTCTTTTATGGTATGCGGGAAAAATGACATTTTAAATCTATCTATCGGTATCGGACATTTTAAATCTATCGATATCGGAGGAACATTAAGGGAAGCGGGGTGGAGCGGGGAGTATAGCGGAGAAAGCGAAACGTACGAAAGAAGTGTAAGGAAGGAGGAGGAGAGAAATGAAATGACGAATGAGAAGAAGAAGAGAAATGGAGTTACATTATAGGCTGAACCTCTTAGCTCAATTTCAGGAAAAAAATTTCTCTGACAACGTGAAAAAACATACATATGTCGCACTATGTCTTTACTCGCATGTAACACTGAAGCGATGGTCAATACCGATATGTAGAGCGTGTGATGCTTCAGCACTCTAATGTGGCCAAACTCTTTGCAAATAGGTAAGATTGACCTCTCCTACTATCCCTGTTAATGCTAGGTTACTCTTCTAAAATGTAGCACAGTTTCCAATAATTGCTCTAGTATTGTTTATAATATTGGATTTTACAATTCCATTGTCCATTGGACAAACCTTGCCCTGCTATTGAGAACGGAAACCTTACTAAAGGTGCCGTCGCGGAAGTAATAGTTCCTCGTTTTCTGCATTCCTTCAAACTCGAAATCTTTCAAACTATCACCTTGCATTAGGAAGAGAACCCCGCCTCTCACGATTCCCCCCTCCCATTTGTAAGATATCTTTCTCGTAATAACCATCTTCTATGAATATTGCCCCAAATTTTGGAATGTGAAAAGTCTGTAGCGTCTGTTGAATCCACGAACCCTAATTTTCTTCCTTTCGTCCTGTTTGGGCATAGGGTATTAAGGAAAACTCGCTTTGAAACGTGCGTCTCGACCCGTATCGTATATGGCATACGACATGGTTCTTCGGCATGCGCCAAGACTCAGCTATGTCAGGAAAATATTTATCGTAGAAATCAATAAAATGAAATGTTTCAAAGTCGGCAATTTCAGTCAGGAATTATCAATGCATTGTGTTCATTTTTTTGTGAGCTGGTGGTGAATGGGCTTTTTTTTGTATCCAAGCGTCGGTATTGAATTTTCACTCGTTCATCTTTAATCTTTCATATTAAGGGTAGAGGTCTGCGATAATTATCTGGATGTGTGCTGCAAGACGCCTGATATTGTTAAACCGGAGGACAAGAAAGGGGATCACGGAGAAATTCCAGAATGGGGTAGCTGCGGTGTCCGTCACCCCAAAGGCGTGGCGTTTCGCATCAAGGGGGATAAGGACGGCGAGGCACAGTTCGGAGAGTTCCCCTGGATGACTGCCGTTCTGCTCGTAAAGAAGGTGGAAAAAGACGGAGAGGAGCGCAAGCTGTACCTTTGCGGAGGATCTCTCATCCATCCCCACGTAGTCCTGACCGGAGCGAACTGCGTTGAAAGGTGAGCACGTTGTTAAGATGGTTTGCGTGAAATGATACTACGCCCAACAATGAATCCTATCCTTTTCAACTTAAGTAATATACCCACATGAATAGAAGTGACGTAATTATTCATTGGGATAGGTAGAAATGTAGCTAAATTCAATGTACAGTTAGCCCTCGTTTGACATTCTAAGCATATTTTTTCCCCTTCTTTTACACCCGGGATTGGCTTTTTACTCGCTCTCCTGATCTTCAGTCCCGTAATTTTCCCTTTCGACTTTCGAACGTGTCGAAACTTGTCTAATCGAGATTTTCTCTATCCAGAACTTCCATCTGACAGCATTTATACCTACTTTATTGATCTACTTCATAGATCTTCGTTATTTAACACTTTTCCAATGGTACAAGAATATAAACGGTGACGAAAACTAATTGTACCTTTTTTGTTAGCTCATTTGTTAGCTAATCCAGGTAGTTCTCCATGGCATAGATGTGGCCTCAGGAGAGTCTGTAACAAAGGAATAATTGTTTTGTCTCCTGAGAGATTAAAAGAGCATTAACGTTGTCTTCACGAAATTCTAAATTTTAAATTCTTTCCTTCATTCTGGTCTTTCACTATATAGAAATAACCTTGGGTTGGAAAAGCGTTTCGCGTGTTTGCACTAATTACCAAACACGCACAACTCTGTTAAATTTTTTGGGTGTCTTACTTCGGAAGGTTTTGACAAACCAAATTTCGGCCGAATGATACAGCCCACCATTCTAAATTAAAATTAGATACGTCTACGTAATACCCTGCGAGCCACCACGAGGGTGTGTGGCAGGGGGTGAAGATCACCAAACATGCACTATTGCCATGTAAGTAGGATATATAAGGTAGACATGCTAGAAAATAGGGTGACAGTTTATTAGTTACTACAGTAGATTATTAGTTATTGCAAGTAATTGCAGTAGTTATTACAATAGAATATTAGTTACTACGGTATAGTACAGGTTAAAATCTACACAATAAGGAAGGGATTATTGGTAGTTATTTCATCCATCATGCACTACAGACTATTCTAACTATATTTCACCTACCTATCCCTTTTTCAACGTTGCCTATTGTTCTCTCTTATGGTACGCGGAAAAAATGACATTTTAAATCTATCGGTACGACAATCTATCTCTCTAATCTTGTTAATATGGCCAAACCTACCATAATACGCAGGGGTTCTCAATATATATCTAACGTCATCTGTGAACAAATCGGTTTCGAATTTACTTAAAAGGTTTAACCTAAATCTTAATCTGCGTTCTGATAGTAATTACCATTCTAGTTCTTCTATTAAACTCGTAACACTTATACAATTATCATAATGGCATTTAACAAACCCAGCAGATCTCCTTTGCACGCGCTCTAATTCTTTTATTATACCTTCCTTGTACGGATCCCATATACTAGCGGCATATTCTAAATGAGGCCTGACAAATGTAAAATAGATTCTTTCTCGTACTCTCTCATCGCATTTGCCTAGAACCCTTTTTACGAAGCCTAATCTACGGTTTGCTACACTAGTTATTTCCATGATGTGTTTCCCCCATGACATGTCTTCAGTGATGGTGACGCCTAAGTATTTAATTGAATCTACGTTACATATTTTGTTTTCTTTGATGCAATAATTATTCCGGGGAAAGCCATTCTTTTCCCAAAAATTTATAATCGCGTACTTCTTCAAATTTAATTCTAGTTGCCATCTATCACATCTCCGTCTAACTAGGCTGGGTTCTTACTTTAAATTGCACGAAACCTTCATGTGTGCCGGTGGAGAGAAAGGAAAGGACGCGTGCAAGGTGAGTCCACTTACTTTGTTCTCCGGCAATTAGTATACTATCTAGCACAATTACTATGTTGTAAAATAGATCGATACTGAATTTGAGGATGATGCTAAATGGTTTGCGTACGATATTTGCTTTATTATTATTAGGTGGAAATTAAATAATTCGCCACATCTTCCCTTTACCCTTAGACATCCACAGTTGCAATCAAACCCATTTTCCCCTTACTCATGGCTAATTTTCTCTCCTGTAATTTCTTATTTTTCACCTTAGAGCTCCCATCAAAGTTCATTATCCAAAAGTTTAATTCTCTGCCGCATTTCTACATGTTTCATGCTCAGAAATTTGTCCCCCTATCAAGCCTCTGTGCTACTCCATTTTTAATTCCATCTCAACTTATAGTTGAGTCCCGGGATAGAATGTGTAACTCCAGTTGAGTTAACCTACAATTAGAATATCGGTACGCAGTAGGTTCACCGAATTTTTTTCTGTGGAATCCTATTAGTATGCTCGGAAGAGCTCTCAGTGAGCTACACTTCCCTCGAACTATACTTGGACAAGATATCAATATTCTCCTTCCCGATAAACTTGGTTATTCTAGATTATTTATATGTAGACTTATGACTTGTTACTTCAAAAAAAATTCAATGCGAATTTGTTTGTATTTTAGGGTGACGGTGGCAGTCCATTGGTTAGTCCTCATCCAGAGCATCCAGAACACTACATTCAGTCCGGCATCGTTGCATGGGGTATTGGGTGCCTGGATCAGGACGTTCCCGGCGTCTATGCGAATATTGCTCACTTCAGGGACTGGATCGACGAGAGGATGAATGAAATTTTGGTCAGCTCTTATTATACCTTGACATCGATCTGAGGTTATTTGCTAATCCTTTTTAAACGGTGTTACAAGGCAGTAGAGAAGGAATATTTGACTATATCATTATAATGTTTTATTTGGAAGAGTATTGTCATTCACGTAAATATATTTTTGTCAGAGATTCATAGCCTTTTCTTGTATTTATTGTCTCCATAATAATTTCTAGTCTACTTACAAGGTTGCTGGAATTCTTTTTCGTAAGATATTTCGCTATTTTATTCTTGAGACTATGAATTTATTTCTCGGACGCAGGTCTCTGCTTATGCTTAATGACATTTTTAAACCTTTACTGTTGAGTTATAATTTGTCTTCGCTTGTATTTTTTGTGTAAGTGTAATGGCTCGTGACTCTTAGTCAAGCCAAATATTTCCTGTTGATCTCTTCTGAGATTATTGTATTGGCCTAATGTGAGATGTATATGAAACTGAATTTTATAAAGAATGCTCTCCTATTTGAACAATTTGCATTTATTTTTTGGGAATGAAGGCTTGAAACACAACTTGTTTTCAAATTGGTTCCCTCTGTCATCAGCGCTACCCTTGGATACGATTTTTATATTTTTTCCTGTGTACTGAATGGCATCTGCTGCTCGTCACTATTTCCCTCATAACTGCTCAGCTATTTTGCGACCTGTGCTGTGTTATCTCTTCATCACTTTTCGGCTTCTCGCGCATATGCACTTACCTCTGTTTATTGGATTTAATGGCCCTTGCAAATAATTAGCAGTTTGAGCTCCGCAATCTGAACTTCTTCAGCCAAGGGTTAATTTGTCACAATAGTTAAACTCAACTGGAAAGTTTTTACACCATTTAAATTTAATTAAAAATAAATTTTCATCCAAGGAAGTTGTCAGAAAACAAATCTGTATTGAGCACTTTACTATGGAGTGCGACCGAATACAGACTTAACGAGATAAGTTAAAATCTAGATAGCACTTCATGGCGTTAGAGAGTGCGGAAGTAAAATTACGAGGATTTGATTCAGTAAAGCAAGATTCCGCTGCATTACAAGGCGTAGGAAATATTACAAATTCCTCCACTGTTTAATGCGGAGGCAATACTTCACACCGCATACTCAGGACGCGAGAAAAACTGTTCTACCAGTAGATCTCATTTTTAATTGGCCTTAAGATCTCCAAAATAGTTAGTTTACCACTCATGGTGTATCACATGAGACAGGCCATCATATTTTGTGGAGACTTGCATCTACATCTACGTAATACCCTGCTAGCCACCATGACGGGGTGAAGATCGCCAATCATGCACTATTGACAAGGAACTAGGATATTTAATGGAAACATGCTAGATAATAGGGTCACATGCAGCTAGATGGTTAGTATCTACGTAATAAGAAAGGAATTATTGGTTGTTATTACATACATCATGCACTACAGACTACTCTAACTATATTTCACCTACCTATCCCTATGCTACGCTGCCTATTGCTCTCTCATATGGTACGCGGGAAAAATGACATTTTAAATCGATCGGTACGACAATCTCTCTCTCTCTAAACTTGTTCATCTGATCAAACCCAGCATAATACGCAGGGGTTCTCAAGATATATCCAATGTCATCTGTGATCAAATTGGTTTCGAATTACTCAAAAGGTTTAACCTAAATTATTCTCAATTAAACTCAATTTGAAAGTTTTTTAATTACCAGCTTATTCATGCGACGAATTCGCGATAATTGACTGATATTATTCTTTGCAAAAACTTGTGTGCTCTTAATATCTGCAAATGAAATACCCCCTAGCCTGTTATGAAAGCCTCCACAAAATATGATGGCCTGTCTCAGGTGAAACACCATGAGTGGTAAACTTTAACTATTTCGGAGATCTTAAGGCCAATTAAAAATGCGATATCTACTGGTAGAATAGTTTGTCTCGCGTCCTGAGTATGCGGTGTGAAGTAATGCCTCCGTATTAACCAGTGGAGAAATTTGTAGTATTTCCTACGCCTTGTAATGCAGCGGAATCTTGCTTTACTGAATCAAATCCTCGTAAGTTGATTTCCGCACTCCATAACACCACGAAGTGCTTTCTACATTTAACTAATCTTGTTAAGTCTGTATTCGATCGCACTCCATAGTAAAGTGCTCACTACAGATTTTTTTCCTGACAACTTCCTTGGATGAAAATTTATTTTTAATTAAATTTAAATAGTGTTCTCCACTCGTGAAAGGACTTGGATCATAAGCGCATTGTTATAGTAGACGTCGTGGAGGTGATTGTCGTTTAAAACCAAGCGACGCTTGTTAGTTGTGTATAGCGAGGTGCTTCCGAGATACCTGGGAAAATTATTGAGGAAGCGGAAATTACGTAGTTTCGTTATACGAAGGCTTTTAATTGATTTCTTTGATAAATTTCAATAATTGTACGAATGTAATTCTCATGATTTAGTCTGTTTACACCAAACTTATGCTTAAATTGAGTTTTGTCGTGTTTTGTTTCAGAGCGTCATTAGTGTCAAATTGATGTAAAAGGTGTTATTAAGTGCTTCAGAAGTTCATATAATCTCCTTTTGTGTTACGTACCCATGAAATGGAATGTGGCATCCTTTTCGCTTTAATTTATCCTTTATATTGCTTCGTTAAGGGATGAATATCCAGGTTAAACCGTGAAATTGTCAGCTGTGCACGTCAATGCACAATCGTAACTTATCATTGTTTAGTAAGAGATGAGCCTGAGAATGTGGAATCTAATCCATTTTTAAATAAAATTATGAATCTACATCTACATCTACGTCATACCCTGCAAGCCACCCAAAGGGTGTGTGGCAGGGGGTGCTTTCGCACCAGGCATGCATGAATGATATGGTAGAACACCGACATTACACTAAAACCCGCGCACCACACATGCAAAGCGCCAATTAAAAATCTAATACCCAAGAAACATTCAATCTTCAATCGTTCCAACATGCAAGCGATACAAAGACTACTACTACAGATTCAAAATATCATGCATAAATAAGAACACCAATATTTACATCATGCCTAAATAAGAGAGTAGAGAATATAATGAGAAAGATTTACTGCCTGCCTATTGTCAATACTCGAACTATTCATGACGAAGATCACAGCTGTTATGGTCCCGAATGGTACGCGGAAAAAATGACATTTTATACCTATCGGTTCTACAATCTAGCTCTCTAATTTTATTGGCGCGATCTAATCTGCCGTAGTACGAAGGGATTAATAGTATGTTTTTTACGTCGTCAGTAAAATGATTTTCCTGAAATTTATTTAGGAGGTTAAACCTATAATTCAATCTACGCTGTGATAGCGATTCCCATCCTAATTCTTCTAACAGTCCAGACACACTAGCCAACTTATCGTAGCATCGTTTCACAAACCTAGCTCCTCTTCGCTGGACGCGATCTAACTCTGATATCAACCCCGTTTCGTATGGATCCAATACACTAACAGCATATTCCAGATGAGGCCTAACGATTGAAAATTAACAACGTTCTTTCACTTTCTCATCACATTTTCCAAGTACTCTCTTGATAAAGCTTAGCTTCCTATATGCTTGACCGCATATTTCCCTAATATGTTTTCCCCAAGATAGATCGTGAGTAATTGTGACCCCTAAGTACTTAACAGACTTGGCGTGAATAATTTCCGTATTATTAATTCTGTAAGCCCTACCTGGCCTATTTTTCTTTTTCCAAAAGCTGACTGCTACGCACTTTTTTATGTTTAGTTCCATCTGCCACTTTTCGCACCAAGCATGAATAGCAAGTAGGTCGATTGTTAACGAGTCGCTATCTTCGGAATTGTTAATATCCCTATACACAACCGCGTCGTCTGCGAAGAGTCTAAGCTTACTTTTAACCACGTTACTAATATCATTTATGTACAAGAGAAATAAAAGTGGACCAATTACACTTCCCTGAGGAACACCCGATGTAACGCTGTGTTTGACATGATACCGTCTATGTCAACCCTTTGTTCCCGCCCATGTAAGAATTGATTAATCCAGCTAATAATGTTTTTATCTATTCCATATGCTTCTAGTTTTGAGAGCAACTTAACGTGAGGTACCTTATCGAAAGCTTTCTTAAAATCGAGGAATATCGCGTCAACTTGAACATTATTTTCACCGGAGAGCAAGATGTCATGAACGAAGAGGGCCAATTGGGTTTCGCAAGATCTACCCTTTCGAAATCCGTGTTGGTTATTTATTAATAATTCCTCCCTATCTAAATGACTCATAATGGAGCTTACGATTATGTGTTCAAATACTTTACAGGAAATGGATGTGAGAGAAATAGGCCTATAGTTACTAGGGTCTTCCCTGTCGCCGCTTTTGAATATAATATTGTAATCAGTGTTTTCCTTTCAAGTGGTCATTTCTTGATTGGCGGAACTTGGAAGACCTGTGTTCAAGCTCTGTGTATATTAAAATATATCCGATACTTAGATGTGCTCCAGCTGTGCTAGACCTTCAGCACAGCCTCCGAAGTAACACCCTTACAACTGCCATAAGTCACAATCTGCCGGGATCTGACTATCTCATAGTTTGGCTCGCGAATCGCTTGGCTGCGGTTCTTCCAGTGGACCATATGTACACCTTGAATGCTACAAAGGCCCCCCCGTAACTTTGGTGTGAATCGTGAACTAGTAATACTGGGATATCTTAGCCAATCGCCTCGGGCAACAGTACTTCCCCTTTCTTCCCCATCCACATCTCTCGCTTCGTGACCGGCGTCACCATCACTACAATGTCCGTGCATTTCCCTGGCCACCACAAGGGACCTCACTACTGCTCTCATCACATGAACTTTGTTCAAATACTCTCAATTATTGTATCACGCCATTTCGCCCATGGGAATGTTGTATTTTCTTATTTAATGCAATATATGCTTCACTGTGGGAAAAGTTATCCATTTCAAAGGCTATTTTTCTTTATTTAATTTTTATCGGCTCTGTCTCGCCTCATTTCAGTCGGTTCAATTCCGTGACTAAGAATTCAGTTTCGTGCGTCGCACAGCTTTATGCAGTTTGTTGTTTGATGCACTGGAGCTAGTGCGCGTCCAGCCAGTTTGGTGATTTTAAATAAGTATCCCGGCCAAATTACTAAGAATGATGTTTGCAGCAATAGATAGTTAATGAATAGTGTCATATCGCATTTTTCCTTAAGATATTACTCATCAATTTTCGTAAGAGGAGTTTTACGGTAATTCCTTAAAATGTGAAGGCGGATAATTTTACAGAAATGTCATCTTAGAATTGAAAATAATTTTTAAATTCCGAGACTAATACTTTTCCTTGGTCGTGCGTAGGCAATTGTGGTGTTCCATATCCTTTCATTAAATCGATTTTTGATGATTTCCTCCGACATTTATCATCCATAAGCACCTTTTCTGAGAAAACATACAGAGCAACATAATTTAATAAAATTAATATTGCAGAGACGTTCCTTTTGGAATATCTATTACATTCGCTGTTGGTATTAGTTTGACCGACAAGAGCAATTAAGAAATTTGTTGCTGTCACCGATGTGTAGCGGACTCAAGTAACTGATATGTATTTATAATAAATGCTATTAGTATGTGCTCAAGGAAGGGTTTAGTAAACAAGGCTTTTTTAGAGAATTTGAAATGCTATTTCACATTCCAGAAGACCCGGGGGTGGGTGCAAACTTGCTGCGCATCATAAACTGCTTCATCAGGGACAGAAACACAAGGGTAAGAGTGGCCTCTCAGCACTCTGTGCTCTTCCCCCTCAAAGCAGGTGTTCCCCAGGGCGCCGTGCTATCCCCCCTGCTGTTCACCATGTACTGCTACGATATGCCGATTGACGGGAGAGCAAGAGGTGCGGTCACTCTATGCCAATATGCAGACGATACCGCGATATGGTGCGCAGGAAATTCCGCCCGGACGGCAACAAATAGCCTCCAGAAGATGGCAAAAAGATTGGAAAAATGGTTCACCATATGGAGAATGCGACCCAACGCAAATAAGTCGCAGCTCCTCATCGCCAAGCCGTTATTACACGATGGTTGCAGAATAAAACTATGGGACCAATGGATAAAGCACACCGAAACTGCAACACACCTCGGGGCACTAATCTACCGGCACTTCACTTTCAGGAAGCACGTGAGGAACGTGGTCGCACGGTATAGCAGGCGAAGTAACCTAATCAGGGCGGTCCGCGCAGGGGGGCGGGGAGTCTCGGCGAGGTGCGGACTGCTCCTATACAGGTCGTTCATACGGCCAGTTATGGAGTACGCCGCGCTGGCCATTCTCCCGCTTCGACAGGCATTAAAGTCGTACGCCACCCTGGAGAGAAGGATCCTCCGGCAGACCTTCGTCCTGCACCCGTTGACCCGTTCCCGTACTGTTTATGATATAACTAATGTTGAACCTCTACTCCACAGGATGTGCCGCATACGCTGCGACGGGACGAGGAGGATAGGTGATAATAACCGGATGCTGCTGGACGGAATTATAGGCACAGCAGGTGGTCCACTGCCGAGAAAGCCGAAGAAGAAGCTGTACTCCACACCGAGATTTATCTCCGACCACCTACACCTCTACCACCCAGTTATCACGCTGCCTCCTAATAACATCAGACCAACGGTTCCCGCACTTGCGCAGCTGTCACCCCAGGTTTTCCTCTATATCCCAAGAAAACAAGAAAGAAGAGAAAGAAGAAACAACCGACGGAAGAACCGGCGTCCTCCCCAGTGACCCGCCCCCCTCCAACACCCCCCGCCCCGAGTGATTCCCCCCCACCTCCCCAGTGATACCCAGTTAATCACCAGTGCCAGTGACTATTTATTATTATTTATTATATTATTGATGGCGTTTGACGCGATGATAACGTTGAAAAAGTTCGAGAGCGAAGAAACACTTGATTGAGTTTTGTTGCACTGTTTTCAATCGGACGACCAATTCGCAGAATCGGCAGATCGTGACTTTAAGGAATGATAGTTCCAAACTGGCCTCCCTCACTACTTGATGTAAAATATAATGGCTTTCCAGTGACTGTTTCCTCTTTCGCAGATTCTGGAGTGAAGCTTCTCTGATGCTTGTGTAAGAGGCCTTCATTGAAATTCAGTAAACCACGATTTTGGCAATCACTAACATAGTGGTGACAGCAACAACCCCTATAAAAATGTAATGGCGCACACAGTAAAGAATTTGGCTTCCCGTTCAAAATTCATGGTTCATTTCAACAAGTAAGTCTACCTCTGACTCAAGTCGTTTGGCATGACATCATTCTTTTTCCTTGAAATCTCAAAAAAGCAATCGTTTGAAAGCTACCCGGCGGTAAAGGAGGAGGTGAGAATCCGACGCGCTTATACCTATAGAAGAAAGTACATGACGCACACCAGGTTTGGGAAGACAGGCCAGTGGAATAAGGGAAAGATTCATTTGAAATTATTCTCAATAAGCTACCTTTAGCCTCTCCTTTTTCCTCTAGAATCTCCTTCCCTCCTTCCTCGCTCCCCTCCTCACCATTAACCAATATAACCCAAGTTCGCACGTCCTCTCGGTTGTTCATATCCAAGCGAGCAGTGGTGCTGGTAGGAAGGAAGACATTTAAAGTAAATACATAGGCTGCGTATGTTTTTGATAGCATTTGGTCGATGTTGTGTGATTTTCATTCTTTCGATCCCTGATTTAGTTGAAAAACTTCTATGATAACTGTGAAGATGAGAAACCTACTGTGTATGCTGGGCATTTCCGCGCTCTTGGTGATGTCATTGGAATATCAAGATCCCGAGAATAAGGGTCATGAGATTATACCGACCCCTGAGGATTGCAAGTGTCTTCCACACTATCAATGCTCTAATGGGACCGTCATCGAAGACGGAGCTTCGCTCATCGACATAAGGTAAGGGCTTTGTCTAGAGATGAGTTGAACGTATTGTTCTTGAGATGTGTTGATCTATTGTTTTACTCATCCTGAGTACCCCAGTCGTCGGAGATGTCCGGAAAGTATATGGCTCGGTTAAGGAATTCCATGAAATGCTCTAGAACATCTTGACAGTCTGTAATGAACAGACGAATATTTTAAATTGCATGCGTACTAATACGGAGAATTTATTTTAATTCCTCTAGTTTAGTGGGGGCATTTGTTATTTCAAATATTTTCCATCGTTCATCTTGCGTCCTTCAGATTAAGGGTTGAAGCCTGCGAGAATTACCTGGAGGTGTGCTGCAAGACGCCCGACATAGTTAAACCGGATAACAAAGAAAAGAAGGATCGTGGAGAAACTCCAGAATGGGGAAGCTGTGGAGTTCGTCATCCCAAAGGCGTGGCGTTCCGCATTAAGGGGGATAAGGACGGCGAGGCACAGTTCGGAGAGTTCCCCTGGATGACTGCCGTTCTGCTCGAAAAGAAAGCGGGAAAGGATGGAGAGGCATACAAGCTATACCTATGCGGAGGATCACTCATCCACCCACACGTAGTCCTGACCGGAGCGCACTGCGTTAATGGGTTAGTACATCATAATTAGAGATTCCAGGGAAATATAGTGACTGAAAATGAAGACAATGCCTTCCATCCTAATGAAAGAATGTACCTACGTGGACAACCATCGCGTTGCTATTTTTCGTGATGGATTGGCATGGTTAACACCACGGTTGTAGTCTTATAATGCTGACTCTCGCTTGCTCAATTTTATCCCTAATGCCAGGCTGTGCATACCTCTTCTCCTTCTTGTGCACCAGTGCGTAACTTCTCACTCGCCCTTCCGGTGTCGAATCTTAAGAATCCCTGGAAATGCATGCATGTACTTCGTGCAGCATAGAGCGGTCGTGCTAAATATTTAATTGACGTATAGCATTCACTTTAAATTAAATCAAATTAAAACTTCCCACCTTACTGCACGAAATAACGATGTAGTCTGCCCTGGTGGTCTGTGGTCTGGTGTGTAGAGAACATAAAGCACATATTTACAGACGCCTTGAAGTGAAACACCCTTCATGTGCAGCGAGAGAGAATGGCAACATAGTTAATTTTTTCATACTTGTATATCTACTTGACCAAGATGCAACGTCACGGGTTTGCAAGAACCAAGTTTACCTACTTTGTCTACACAATTCCTGCTTGACTTAGCTGTGCATTAGCAAATGCCTGTTCTAATCTGTCATTCCCCAAGTTTTAATGCTTAAAGCAAGGAAGTATTCATTCTGAGTAGGAATCGGCGGTGATAATTTTTTAGCCAATTCAGGCCATGAAATGGCACATGGCTTAAGCGATGATGAAAGCCTTAGTTAGCTGCTCTAGGTCCTTTCTTTTAGAATCTAGAAGAGGGCACAGAACGAACAAAAAATTTTTCTCTCGTTTTTCAATACCCCTATTTTAGGTATTGGATGACCTTTGCGTTCCTTGAGCGTAATTTCTGATCGTGTATCTCGGGGAATTAAACAGTAACTTCACAAACTCAAATGACTTTTTCTTAGTACTCCTGATATCCTTCGTGGATACATTGTATTAAGTATACCTCTTTTAACGCTTCATGCTGCATGAACCCCGCGTGAAGTATTTCACAAATGTCTCCATAATGCGGTTGTTACAAAATGGGAATAACATTTTGTTCATCTCAAGTTAATTCATTATAAATGCATTTCTTTCTGGACCATATAATATTCTGCGCAATTCTCTTGATTGGATTTGGCTGATGGAAGGCTACTAATCGTCGAATATCCTCGTCGGTTTTGGGTTTTTTGTCAAGGGGTGCCTCCTTCCTAGCCTCTTTTGGGCTCGGCGGGCGTGATTCGTCAGCATATTTTAATAATTTAGCGCCGCGATTAGTTCAAAGATTAAAGCTTAGGGTTGAATAACTTAAATATTGAAATTAGCAGAAGAGTTATGATTTCAAGAATTTTTATCAGTTAATTCGTTTGTCGTTTTGGAACAGTCACACAGCTGAGAAACTTCTTGTACGTGTTGGCGAATGGGATTCTCAGACGACCAAGGAAATTTACACCCATCAAGACAGGAAGGTGTATAAGGTTATCATCCACTCCGCTTTCCAGAAGAGCAATCTGCATAACGACGTTGCTCTGCTGTACTTCACCGAGCCGATAAAACCAGCGAAACACATCAGCATCGTGTGCCTTCCCAAGAAGGACCAGTTACCTCTTGCAAGAACCATGTGCTTAGCCAGCGGTTGGGGAACGACGGAATTCGGTGAGTGTTCATTAGTCTTTCCCTGCTTCTGATGGTTAAGACACGATTCCCTTAGTATTCCTCCCGCAGACATATGGCATAAAATTTGGGAGCACTAGACTACCATCCTCCTAATTTGCTGTTAGTGTATGGGATCCATACGAAGCGGGGTTGATATCAGAATTAGATCGCGTGCAGCGAAGAGGAGCTAGGTTTGTGAAAAGATGCTACGATAAGCTTGCTAGTGTGTCTGGATTGTTAGAAGAATTAGGATGGGAATCGCTATCACAGCGTAGATTAAATTAAAGCCTTAACCTCCTAAATAAATTTCAGGAAAGTCATTTCTCTGCCGACGTAAAAAACATACCATCAACCCCCTCGTACTACGGCAGATTAGATCGCGCCCATAAAATTAGAGAGATAGATTGTAGAACCGATAGGTAAAACGTCATTTTTTCCGTGTACCATTCGGGACCATAACAGCTGTGATCGTCGTCATGAATAGTTAGAATTGTGACAATAGGCACACAGTAGATTTTTCTCTTTATATTTTCTACGTTCTTATTTATGCATGATGTAAATACTGATGTTCTTATTTATGCATGATATTTTGAATCTGTAGTAGTAATCTTTGTATCCCTTGCATGTTGGAACGATTGACGATAGAATGTTTGCTGGTTATTAGGTTTTTAATTGGCGCTTTGCATGTGTGGTACGCGGGTTTCAATGTAATTTCGGTGTTCTACCGTGTCATTCTTGCATGCCTGGCGTGGAAGCACCCCCTGCCACACACCCTTTGAGTGGCTTGAAGGGTATGACGAAGATGTAAACCTTCCGATTATTAGCGAACTATTAGTCTTGTTTGGTAGCCACTTGGAACCGGCGTGAAGTGTACAGGTCTCTGATTACTTTTTTCCCTTTTTTAACAGCAAAGAAAGCAAAGTATAGCACCATCCTTAAGAAGCTGGAAATTCCGGTGGTGGATCACGAAAAATGCCAGACCGTTCTCCGTGAAACTAGACTGGGTGCTTACTTCAAATTGGACAAGTCATTCATGTGCGCCGGCGGGGAGAAAGGAAAGGACGTATGCAAGGTGAGTTGGCTGATATTCTCAGAGTTTCTAACCTACTGCCTAGCTCTTAATATTTCATACGGTAAACTGATTAATGATACGTTAATGGCGAACGAAGGGGTTGAAAGACAGTATTTTCAGGGAATGCGATTTCAGGAAAGTTTATCCTCACTTCGGTGATGACAATCGATTCATATTTAGCCAGAAGGAAGTCGCTTTGTTGACTTATTAGTGAACTATACTGTCCGTCCTCTATTATTAAGGTTAATTGAATCTGCATAATTTAAGGTTACCTGTCATAATCTGTATCATTAACTGTTTTAATTTAGGGTGTGATTGATTTAACGTGGCTCTTCACTCCGTTTGGGAAACCTTTTCTTATGGAACTTTATTTTCACCTTCATCGCAATTTAATTATGTTGTCCTCTGATTCACTCGCAACTCTCGTAATATTTAATTCCCAATCTAACAAAACTTTGACGTAACTGCCGAATAATGAATGCTGTTACTATAAGCACACTCACATATTTAACAGAATATCCACCGAGCTAAGCTACCCTCTAACACTTGTTTGGGGGTCATTATAAGCTCTCTCTACTCGTTTCCAATTGCAACTTCCAATGCAATTTTGATCCCCAAATTTGGTCTATTGAAATTACAAAATTGTAATGAGCGTTTTCGTCTATTTTAGGGAGATGGTGGCAGTCCATTGGTTTGTCCTCATCCGGAGCATCCCGAACACTACATTCAGTCCGGCATTGTTGCATGGGGCATCGGGTGTCTGGACAAGGGAGTCCCAGGCGTCTATGCCGATGTTGCTTACTTCAGGGACTGGATCGATGAGAAGATGAAGGAACTTGTCTTCGATGGATCATATTATTCCTTGTCGTCGTTCTGAAGTTAATCTTGTAAATATTTATTCGACGATGTTTTTAGGTGGTCGATGAGAAATGTGATTACATGTATATTTTACATCTTCTTCAATTGAAGTGAAACAACTGTAACGTATTTGTCTAGTGATAGGAGACACCGTATAGTCAAATATTATTTCTTCTAAATTAATTGGGACGTAATGTATAAGGCGGCTGTTGAAGCCCTATTTTGTATTGTCGGTTTTATCCTCAAGACTTGAAAGTTATTCATTCATCTAACGCAGGTCTTCTCTCTGCTTCGTTGATATTTTTAACCTCAATCGGTGCTATGTCATTTGTCTTCACTCGTATGTCATTTCTTTTTGGCAGTTAATTTTATAGTTTATCAAGCTTAATCAAGCCAAGGTTTTCATTGTTCTTCCCTTTTAAGTCATTTTTACGCTTGCCTTAGATATAATGTATTCTGGTATTTCTGATTAAAGAATGCTGATGTGTTAAAGACAAATTGTATTTATTTATTGAAGTGTGTTCCAAACGATAAATTTAATTAAGAAATACATAGTTTTCCAAACTTTATCATTCAATCGTGAGAATATAACTCGGAAGTGATTTTTAACGCAAATTTAACTTACACTGACATTGGTTTCATGGCTGCCAAATTAAAAAAAGAATTGTAATCTTACCATTCCAAAGATTCCCACAACTATGCGCATTGAACTCTTCTACAATCTGTTTTGTGAATCGCTTCTGCAAGCAATCGACGTACTGATGTCCCAAGAGGTAGAGTTGAGATTTGGCACAATTGGAGAATATTTGCAAATTGGTTCGCTGAATTATCAGCACTATCTCTTGGTGCTCATTTTTTTCTTCCGCTGCGTTGATTGAAAACCTTAAGGGGGCGTCCATTAAATACGTGAGGCGATTTTGCCGATTTTTCGACCCCCCATCCCCCCTTCTCCCCATAATCTCGCGTGAGATTTTTCAAAGTGCGTATTTGGCCTGTACGCCGCAACGTTCGTCGAGCCGCGCGTTTGGCTAGCCGGTGGCGGCTAAACAATCGAGGGGCTACTGTCCTACTTTGTGTCATTTGCATAACCGCGATAAATATTATTGTGTGGGATTTAGCCATATTGAAGTGGAGTCACATGTTTTGCTTAATTTAACTCAGTTTTCTCGCAATTTTACTCTGTTTCTTGCGGAAAAAAATTACGTAATATTTGCTGAGACCCCCCCCCCATCTCCCCCGCGTGAGATTGGGTGAGATTCGGCTCAACCTCCCCCCCAAAAGCCTCACGTAATTAATGGACGCCCCCTTAAGGTTGTCAATCAACGCAGCGGAAGAAAAAAATGAGCACCAAGAGATAGTGCTGATAATTCAGCGAACCAATTTGCAAATATTCTCAAATTGTGCCAAATCTCAACTCTACTTCCTCCTAATTCTTCTAACAGTCCAGACACACTAGCCAACTTATCGTTGCATCGTTTCACAAACCTAGCTCCTCTTCGCTGCACGCGATCTAACTCTGATATCAACCCCGCTTCGTATGGATCCCATACACTAACAGCATATTCCAGATGAGGCCTAACGATTGAAAAATAACCAAGTTCTTTCACTTTCTCATCATATTTTCCAAGTACTCTCTTGATAAAGCCTAGCTTTCTGTATGCTTGACCCCATATTTCCCGAATATGTTTTCCGCAAGCGTTCTCACGGTTAATGTTTTTCTGAACGAAAGGTATTTCCAGTACTTGTGCAATTAATACCATATTTTTTTTGTTCCGCATTCCCCCGAATACGGATGTAAAATCAGTAACGCGTGATTTAATCGTCGAAAACGATTCGTGAAAGGTCAATTATCCTTATTAAACGGACAATTTGCCAGATCTACCGCTTTCTGGTATATAAATGGTTTATTCAGCGAAAGATGAGCATGAGAACAGGATAAATTTCCATTTGTCTGGGTAAATGAAAGCTATTGACCATTTACTTCCGGCTAATATTTCCCATGTGTACTTTTTTTCTTGATTTAGACAACTGTACATTCCTGTGATCAAGTAGTGTTTGTTTCAACATATCCGACACTTCCTCTTGGTTCACTTGTATACTGTTAGTCAATATTTCGACACGATGATGCTCCTGTTCGGCCAGTAAAATTCACTGATTTGAATTAGTACTGAGCAAGTCTCCTGTATAATACGTCTACGTCTACGTTATACCCTGCGAGCCACCACGAGGGTGTGTGGCATGGGGTGAAGATCACCAAACATGCACTATTGCCATGCAAGTAGGATATTTAATACTGTTTACCGTCACTAAGAAAGTCTATGAATTGCGTGTAATTCGGAGTTTTCTTTACAATGACACTGAACCCTTTTAGATGACAGAAATTTTGACGGCAAACAGGAACATTATAGAATATCGAAGTCATTGTAGAACGATTATTACTTTCCATATTTTTGAATTAATACTTTTTCTCGTCGGTAAGTCGTCAGTTACGTCATTGCTCATCTATTTATGAATCGTATAAAGAAGGTTACCTCCAGTAATTTTCATCCAAAAGAAACTTTTTTGTTAAATTGCACGAAACAGCATAAGATATTGAATTAAATTTGGTCGAGGTGTTCCCGTAAAATATCCATGGGATTTTTTTAACTTTGCTAAGTCACATTTTTTATGATTTATATTATAAAGGAGACTAGAGGGAAAAGTATTAAACTCGTGGGTCTATGCATTAAAACCGAAATTAACATGCATTTCAAATCAAAAAGCTACGATAACTTTCTTAGGCTGTCGAATCAGTAAAAATATTTATACAGTGAAACTTCCTCGAACGCGGCTTCCCGCAACGTGGATTTTAATTTACGCTGTTTCTAAATCGATACCAAGCTTCACAGAACGCGGTATGAAGCTTCAGTATTACGCAGTGTCCGTTGGAGGACATTTTTTCCATTTTTATCCTGGTAAGACTGAGGCCTAATAAAATTTAATGACCGGTATTAACATTGATTTTATTTCACCACGGAGATTTCAGTTTTATAATAAGTAAGTAATCAGTAAGAATTCCGCCTCAATCTCTAGTAAGGCAATAAATTATTTTTATGCGTTACTTATCCCGAAAGGTGACGACATGAAAACCAATAACGTATTGGCGAAAAACCCACAAACACCGATCAGGAGACGAAATTACCCCAACATGCAGTATGCAGCATGCAGCAGCGACAGGGAAGACCCTAGTAACTATAGGCCTATTTCTCTCACATCCATTTCCTGTAAGGTATTTGAACACATAATCGTAAGCTCCATTATGAGTCATTTAGATAGGGAGGAATTGTTAATAAATGACCAACATGGATTTCGAAAGGGTAGATCTTGCGAAACCCAATTGGCCCTCTTCGTTCATGACATCTTGCTCTCGGGTGAAAATAATGTCCAAGTTGACGCGATATTCCTCGATTTTAGGAAAGCTTTTGATAAGGTACCTCACGTTAAGTTGCTCTCAAAACTAGAAGCATATGGAATAGATAAAAACATTATTAGTTGGATTAATCAATTCTTACATGGGCGGGAACAAAGGGTTGTCATAGACGGTATCATGTCAAACACAGTTAGCGTTACATCGGGTGTTCCTCAGGGAAGTGTAATTGGTCCACTTTTATTTCTCTTGTACATTAATGATATTAGTAACGTCGTTAAAAGTAAGCTTAGACTCTTCGCAGACGACGCGGTTGTGTATAGGGATATTAACAATTCCGAAGATAGCGACTCGTTAACAATCGACCTACTTGCTATTCATGCTTGGTGCGATAAGTGGCAGATGGAACTAAACATAAAAAAGTGCGTAGCAGTCAGCTTTTGGAAAAAGAAAAATTGGCCAGTTAGGGCTTACAGAATTAAAAATACAGAAATTATTCACGCCGAGTCTGTTAAGTACTTAGGAGTCACAATTAGTCACGACCTATCTTGGGGAAAACATATTAGGGAAATATGCGGTCAAGCATATAGGAAGCTAGCCTTTATCAAGAGAGTACTCGGAAAATGTGATGAGAAAGTGAAAGAACGTTGTTATTTTTCAATCGTTAGGCCTCATCTGGAATATGCTGTTAGTGTATGGGATCCATACGAAACGGGGTTGATATCAGAGTTAGATCGCGTCCAGCGAAGAGGAGCTAGGTTTGTGAAACGATGCTACGATAAGTTGGCTAGTGTGTCTGGACTGTTAGAAGAATTAGGATGGGAATCACTATCACAGCGTAGATTAAATTATAGGCTTAACCTCCTAAATAAATTTCAGGAAAATCATTTTACTGACGACGTAAAAAACATACTATTAATCCCTTCGTACTACGGCAGATTAGATCGCGCCAATAAAATTAGAGAGCTAGATTGTAGAACCGATAGGTATAAAATGTCATTTTTTCCGCGTACCATTCGGGACCATAACAGCTGTGATCGTCGTCATGAATAGTTCGAGTATTGACATAGGCAGGCAGTAAATCTTTCTCATTATATATTCTGCTCTCTTATTTAGGCATGATGTAAATATTGGTGTTCTTATTTATGCATGATATTTTGAATCTGTAGTAGTAGTCTTTGTATCCCTTGCATGTTGGAACGATTGGAGATTGAATGTTTCTTGGGTATTAGATTTGTAATTGGCGCTTTGCATGTGTGGTACGCGGGTTTTAATGTAATGTCGGTGTTCTACCATATCATTCATGCATGCCTGGTGCGAAAGCACCCCCTGCCACACACCCTTTGGGTGGCTTGCAGGGTATGACGTAGATGTAGATGTAGATGTATCGTTATATCATCCTCAGTTTTTAATTTAACAAGAATTTTGAATGCGGAACTTTTTTGAGAGGTTTTTTGACAACAAAAAATATCGTCTCTCCTGGTTGAGCTTTACCACAGAGGAAAGAATATCGTGAAGGAAGAGGGCAGTGTGTTAAACTGAGTGAAAAACTGAGGTCCCACCGAGATTTGAACTCGGATCGCTGGATTCAAAGTCCAGAGTGCTAACCATTACACCATGGGACCGCCGGTAATGAACGTCGCGAACCTTTGATCTCATATTTGTATTCTAAGATACAGAAGGCTTAATTTCTTGTCCATCTCTGATACAATGTGAAATTGATGGACTCGTGTAGTGAATTTAATGTTCGAGGAAACAATCTAGTTGCTGGTTGGTGCCGGTTAGCAACAAAAAATATCACCGACGCACACGAACCAGTAGAATATATTCTTGGTGTTTAGTTGGTTAGAGTTGAATGTTTTACCCACGGAGTAGGATCCTACTCCGTGGTTTTACCTCTAGTGGGACTATCAAGGTAGTCTGAGCGAGATAGTTCCCGAGTCATAATAGAGACCATATTAGAATTATACATGTTAATTTCACCATCTGTAGGAAACATCAATTCAATATAGCATTATTAATGGTTCAACTATATAGTTTTATATGACAGAAATTGTAAGTAATTAAATGAAACTATCTAAGTAAGTCTTTAACTTGACTCATTTCTTCAGCGCGGTGCGTTTGAAACTCCTTCAAAACGTAAGGTTTTTTGTGATACCCAAGAACCTACTATGACATTATGATTAATTTTCCAAAATAGTTGAGAAAACATACAAACTACAACCTCTTATTTTTTTACGACATCTAAGTGTTAGGAATACCTCATTTTGTAAATAATGTCTCTCTGGAGTGCATGCATGTACCGTTTCCCATGTAAAACGGCTGGTATTTTTTGGCAAATATCTCCAAATGTAATGTAACAAGGGGTAAAATTTTTGGTGTCGTTGGATAGGTGATAGGCATTTTTCTTTAAAATTGGTTGGATAGTCATTTTTCTTTAAAATGAGATCAAATTCATTGAATTCTAAGCAAAATGTTTTTCCCTCGGACTACCTTAAAATCTCTGCTAAATTGGGTGAAAACGTTTAACCTACGGCAAAAACGTCCTTCTGTTTGTAATATTGATCGTTGAATAGGCAATAATTTTAATCAACACACATATCCATCAACTGAATTAGTCCCAAGTGATTAATGGGTGGAGGTTCATGTTACCGGTATACCATAATATCTGATTTGCCGACGACATAGTTATTCTTGCAGACTCAGAAAAGTATATGAATCACACCCTGGAGACTCTTGGGAAATAACGGAATAAATTAAAATTAAATATTAACACTAAAAAGACGAAAATTATAGTGGTGGACAAGTTCAACTGCATTATAAAAGCTGAAATTAAGTTAGGAAACTCAACCATTGACAAATTTAAACTTTCGTAAAAGATTAAATCTATATTTTTCCCTTCGATCGGATAGAGGTTCCCACCCTAATTGCCTCAACAATTCAGTAACACTGCAATGTTTATAGTAACAATTTTTAACAAATATAGCTGCCCGCCGCTGTATTCGATCTACATCTGAAACTGGTCTCACTCCTTATAAGTGTACCATATACTAGTAGCGTACCAAAGGTGAGGTTAAACGAGAGAAAAAAACATCGCTCCTTTACTCTCTCGTCACCTTTTACTAGTATTCTTTTAATAATTCCCAATTTTATTTGCCTCTCCGCAAATTTCTTGTATGTACTTCCCCCAGGACAATTCCAGATTTCAAAACTATTAAATCTACCGTATCATATCGTGGTGTATTCTACAGGCTTTTAGCTTAACTGTCAGAATGGATGGGAGTCGAATAATTTAACAGATGTATAAGAGTGAAATAAATAGCGCGAGAGGTAGAGGTAGGCCAAGAAAGTTGTGGTTGAATGTGGTTGAAGAAATTCTTAGGAGGAGGAATATTAGGAGTCTTACAAACAGGAGGACGTGTATAAAGCTGTGTATGGGGGGAAATGAAGCAAAAGAGGTAATAAATAATTTTAGGACAAGAATTACCTCTTAAAAATTGTGTAAGTGTTACGAGCTTAATAAAAGAACTAGGATGGGAATTACTATCAGAACGCAGGTTAAAATTTAGGTTAAACCTTTTATGTAAATTCGAAACCGATTTGTTCACAGATGACGTTAGATATATATTGAGAACCCCTGCGTATTATGCTAGGTTTGATCATATTAACAAGATTAGAGAGATAGATTGTCGTACCGATAGATTTAAAATGTCATTTTTCCCGCGTACCATAAGAGAGAACAATAGGCAGCGTATCAAAGGGATATGTAGGTGAAATATTGTTGGAGTAGTCTGTAGTGCATGATGCATGTAATAACAACCAATAGTCCCTTTCTTACTATGTAGATATTAACCATCTTGCTACATGTGGCCCTGTTCTCTAGCATTTCTCCCTTGTATATCCAACTTGCATGGCAATAGTGCATGTTTGGTGATCTTCACCTGCCACACACACTCGTGGTGGCTTGCAGGGTATTACATAGATGTAGATGTAGAGCGCTCTGCGTAAGTTATTCGCCTCAGTACGGCGTCCGCGTTGAATCTATGAAGAAAGCCTTTATATTATAGTCCAAATATTGTTTTTGATTTACGGTATACAGGTGAACACAACACAAATTCTAGGCTGGTGTCTGTAACAATATCGTCTTGGCTGATGATTCTGTTCTTTAAAGCAAATAAGGCTCCGCCTTCGGTTTGGTTGATTTTATCCTTCCTATTATTAGTAACGATCTTGGAAAGACTTTCCTATCTGAAATATCGTCTATAAGCTAACTTTCTGACCCAGTGATGTCGTTACACTCTGTGCTATGAATTAGATGTTGGAATCCTGGATTCTTATTTTTTTAACTACGGCAATAAACTACTGCTTCGTCTATTGCTTGACAATTCCCATTATTGTGTTTTGAGTGAATTTCCAATTTTCTGTCGCCGATTAAGCTTTCTTGGGTCCTATAATCGGAAGCCTATCCTTGAAGACATATCTATTTTCTTTTCCAGAAAACGAGGCTTTTTAATTAGGCCCGTGGTGTTTGGAAATTTGAAAAAGATAAAGAGTTAAATTCAATCCATCCAAATGTGCATGACCTTGCTTTCGAGGCTTTTGTCTTCACGAACCGTCTCATTCAAATGTGGGATGCCATTGTTCCCTTAAAGGTGCCCGTAAAACGTATTGACTCAAAACTGACCGATTCACCGAGGAATTAGAAAGCAGGGGTTTTCCTCGGGCTCGCAAGCGTCATTAGCTTCGTATTATAAGTAGGGATGGGACATCCTGGGGCCTTAGTCAAGGAGAACTCGAGGCCGTCGGACCTTGGCACATCCCTGGATATGATGCAACAGCCACAGAAAATTTTCAACAATGGAATGGCCCGAGTTGAAATTTTTGAGGCTGTGACGTCCAAAGGTCGTCACTTTTGAGCCTTGGAATTTGCTAGGCCATTCAAAAGAGGGCATCGGAAATGTCCCCACACCATACTCGAGGCATTTATTTTGAATTACGAAGGGGAAGGATTTCAGTAACCCTGACCGTTAACGGGGGAAAGAGTGGAGTTTGTGTGAGCTGCAAGCTGTGGTGGACACTGGAATCCTCATTTGAAGGAGCCATTAGTAACCATTGTGAGCTATTTGAAGCCGTTCAAGGAGGACACTTCTTTACCATCATCGTCGCCAATAAAAGCCAAGTTCACATGTTTCTTCCATCATTTGCTTGCTAGCGAGCGGGACAGTGTCTTTAAAAGTACACGTGTCTGATCACTAGATCGGACCGTGTCGGTGCTGTTGCTACCAAAATCACAGAACTGGAGGAATACGATTGAGATAGCTGGGATAATGAGGAATTCCCGTTGCTGGTTAGGCATCGCCACCCTATTGTTGCTCTCAGCGGGACAGGTTGATTCACTGGAAAGTTTATTGCCGATGGTCGTACCTAAAAACTGCACTTGTATTCCTTTCTACCAGTGTGCCAACAGGAGTGTCACTGAGGATGGTGCCAGTCTCATCGATATTAGGTAAGAATATGTAGTGGTGATGCTAGTGCTCTTCTTGTTAAATTTAGGACTATCAGGGCTGTTTGATTACCCTCCTGGTGACGGGCAAGTTTACATTAGTGTATATGGCTAGTGTGTCTGGTGTTCATTAGTGTAGTTGGCTAGTGTGTCTGGACTGTTAGAAGAATTAGGATGGGAATCGCTATCACAGCGTAGATTAAATTATAGGCTTAACCTCCTAAATAAATTTCAGGAAAATCATTTTACTGACGACGTAAAAAACATACTATTAATCCCTTCGTACTACGGCAGATTAGATTGCGCCAATAAAATTAGAGAGCTAGATTGTAGAACCGATAGGTATAAAATGTCATTTTTTCCGCGTACCACTCGGGGCCATAACAGCTGTGATCGTCGTCATGAATAGTTCGAGTATTGACAATAGGCAGGCAGTAAATCTTTCTCATTATATTCTCTACTCTCTTATTTATGCATGATGTAAATATTGATGTTCTTATTTATGCATGAGATTTTGAATCTGTAGTTGTAGTCCTTATAACCCTTGCACGTTGGAACGATTTACGTCAGAACGTTTCTTGGTTAGTAGATTTTAATGGGCGCGTTGCATGTGTGGTACGGTGGTTTCAATGTAGTTTCGGTGTTCTGCCGAAAAATTAATGACGTAAATATTGATGTTCTTTTTTATGCATGTTATTTTGAAGCAGTGGAATCAGTCCTTGTACCCCTCGCATGTTGGAACGATTGATGATAGAATTTTTCTTGGTTAATAGATTTTAGCGGGCGCGTTGCATGTGTGGTACGCTGGTTTCAATGTAGTTTCGGTTTTCTGCCGCGTAATTCATGCAGGCCTGGTGTGGATGCTCCCCCTGCCACACACCCTTTTGGTGGCTTGCAGGGTATGGCGTAGATGTAGATGTAGATTCGTGAATAAATACCCGATTATCTCAAGCATCCATCGGTAATAATGAAAAACTTATATCATTACTTCAAGCAATTTAAATTAGCGAAAAGTAAACCTCTGCACCAAAGACAATTTATTTTCATCTCAAAGGTTTCAGGCTCAACTGTATGGAAATTCATTGTAAGTAATGAAAAGAGAGAACTTAGTTTTATGCCACAATTTATATTCAGGTACAAATAAATTCAACAGATTCAGGCGAGATATCTTCGAAGTTCTTCATAATGTAAGAGAAACAATTGCACTTTTCCACAAAATTGTTTTAATGCGTACAACGCGTTTCGGCTCACAGAGCCATCATCACTGTTGTACCTGATGATGGCTCTGTGAGCCGAAACGCGTTGTACGCATTAAAACAATTTTGTGGAAAAGTGCAATTGTTTCTCTTACATTATTCAGGTACTACTAGTTTCGACGTAGCGGCGTCATCTCCAGTTATCTGAAGATGATGCCGCTGCGTCAATACTGGTAATACCTGAAACTAATTTGGAGGAATAAAACAGAGTTTTCTTTTTTCATTACTTCCAATGCTTTTTCTTATTCATGTGAAATTTCATAGGGTCCCTTAGGGCCCTTGGGTCGTATGATGCAGTCTATTTGTCCTTGCACGTACTAAGAAACATGCGTACCAAATTTTTTTGAATACGATAAGGAATCTAGAAACGTACGACGTTCATAAAATTAAATTAATTTTTACAGATAAAAGTACATCACAACTTCCTGTACTGGGTCCTTCAAAAACCTTTTACTCCGCATTATATTCTGTAGACTAACGTCCGGAGGCTGCGAGAGCTACCTGGACATGTGCTGCGGCACTTCTCCGACCCCTATGGACTCCGAGGACAAATTCCTCAAGGACGCGGAAGAGGGCCTAAAGGACTTCAAGGGTGGGTGCGGGATCTTGCACCCGGAGGGCGTGGCGTTCCGCATCACGGGAGCGACGCACAGCGAGTCGCAGTTCGGAGAGTTCCCATGGATGGCGGCCGTGTTGCAGCCGGTCAAAGATGTGCTGCACGAGAACAGTGACTCCCGCGAAGACCCAAAGATCGAGACGGTCTTGAAATATCTATGCGGGGGATCGCTCATTCACCCCCGAGTCGTCCTGACAGGAGCCCACTGCGTAGCGAGGTAAGACAATCCAACGTCCTTCGAATCGGCCATAGCGACTCGTGGGGGCATTTGCTAAAGGAGAGTTTTAGAACAATTTAAGCATTGAAGAGCGGGCTGGAGTACCGACGGAGTAGGGCGAACCTAAGAATCATTATCCTTCCTCTCTAATGTGCTCTCCTTTTCGTGGCAGTTTTTCTCTTCATCCGCGAGTTCCATGTTTTGCTATAACTACCTATTTTGAGGCGGATTTAACGGGCAGACGGACTGGACAGTCACTGTCTTGTCATGAACACGGAGACGAATAGCATGGTAATTTTGTGATAAATCCTTAGTTTTTATGGTCTCGAGGGCAGATTTTTCGGACTTAACCGCAATAGTAGCCATGCGTTACAATGCATATGGTTTTATTTTTATAAATATAATTTTTTACATGATCAAGAATAATCAAACTCTAAAATTGGTTTCTTCCTGCAAATGTTATTCATTAAATTCAGAAAAAAATAACATAAAAAAACGCCCAATGTGCGAGAGCATGTTTGTGGAATCCGTAAAGCTGTACTAAAGTTAGTTAAAGTTGCAGGATTAACTTTGAAGAAAAAGACATAGGAAATAAAATCTAACTTTTACTTTCAACACTGTTTATTATTACCTTCAATGATCTTGACAAGTGGTTTAATTGTCAAGGGACTTCAAGCTAAATTAATCTCCTGATAAATATTTATTTGACACGGCCATTTTTAGTTTCATTCCTCGGGACTCCGAGACTCCAAAATCTGCCACTGTTTGAGTGTTCAATACATATTCTTTTCCGCTAAGGTGACATTGCAAGGAAATCATTTTGAAACGGTTTGCAATTGATTTGAAGGTATGATGGATATTGGGGGCTGGCCGAAATAAGTTAGCATGTTGAGTACAAAGCTCTATACTACATTTAAACGGACTAGTCAACGCCAAATAGGAGCTTGCCGATCAACTCATTCTATCCGGTGATATAAATGACCACTACAGAGTTTTTTGTCTACGTCTACGTGTACGTAATACCCTGCAAGCCACCACGAGGGTGTGTGGCAGGGGGTGAAGATCACCAAACATGCACTATTGACATGCAAATAGGATATTTAAGGGAGATGCAAGAGAACAGGGTCACATGCAGCTAGATGGTTAGTATCTACATAATAAGAAAGGGATTATTGGTTGTTATTACATACATCATGCACTACAGACTACTCTTACTATACTTCACTTACCTATCCCTTTGCTACGCCGCCTATATTTCTCTCTTATGGCACGCGGGAAAAATGACATTTTAAATCTATCGGTACGACAATCTATCTCTCCAATCTTTTTCATCTGATCAAACCTAGCATGATACGCAGGGGTTCTCAATATATATCTACCGTCATCTGTGAAAAAATCGGTTTCGAAATTACTTAAAAGGTTTAACCTAAATTTTAACCTGCGTTCTGATAGTAATTCCCATCCGAGTTCTTCTATTAAACTCGTAACACTTATACATTTATCATAACGGCCTTTAACAAACCTAGCGGATCTCCTTTGCACGCGCTCTAATTCTTTTATCATGCCTTTCTCGTACGGATCCCATATACTAGCGGCATATTCTAAATGAGGGCTGACAAGTGTAAAATAGCTTCTTTCTCGTACTCGTTCATCGCATTTGCCCAGAATCCTTTTTGCCGGGAAAACCTTTTCATACCAAACAATCATGTGGTATGATTCCATAATTTTCTCACCTGATAAAATTAAATCCTAATGCGTCCGAGGTAGCCGATCTTTTAATGCAATGAGGAGGGCTATTTTTAACGCCACTATACCCAACTTCTAATTTGTTATCTTTTGATGTTCATGTAATGCCGCGGGATTACAACGAAAGCAATATTTAATAAAAAAAGTTCCACAGTTCAGCTACACTGACAAAGTCTTCCATTAATCACTTTTCTCCGGCGTTACCAACCGCAAGTGTGAGGCGGCGTGATATATTGTCACGCTCGTTACCACAGCTGCTCAGAAATTTTGTTTCCTACCAGTGAAAAATAACAGCGGCAGTGCCTTTGACAGGTCAAAAAGGAATTCCAGATAGGCAATTCATTTAATCCATGATTAACATTTACTCTACCACGCTAAGTCTCCTTTATGTTGAAATAATTTCAGCCAATTTTTCAGAGAACTTTGTAAGAGCATAGAATTAGCCATTCCCGCCTTCTATTTTAGTCTTTTCATTGGTTAACTTTCTCATAAAAATTCGTGACTTCGAGGAGCTTCAAGTATTTCTAATGTTTGCTCTTTCCCATAATCAATTTTTTCTAGGAAGATATATACAATACTGATGTTTTAATGAAAAGTTGCCGAAGCCAAATGTAGTAGAATATGACAATTCATCTGTTGAAATTGTGCACTCTTTCCTTTTAAAAACAGTCTCGTGGATTCTTCTTTAACTGTCCGAGTTGGAGAGTGGGATTCTCGGACCACCAAAGAAATTTACAAGCATCAAGACAGGGCGGTGTCCAAAGTTTTCATCCACCCTCTATTCAAGAGTAGCAATCTATTCAACGACGTGGCCCTGCTACTGCTGTCCGAACCAGTTAGGCCAGCGAAGCACATCGCATTCATCTGCCTTCCTCCAAAGGACGAGCCGCCACCGGATGCAACCATGTGCCTGGCCAGCGGATGGGGGAAGGATGGCTTCGGTATGTAGTAGTGTTTAACTAGACTCTTGAAAATAACGGCTTTGGCAAGGTATTGCATTATATTTTGTTTTGTCAAATTCTGCATACAATTCTTAATTTCACTGCCGTCTCACGTAAGCGAAAGATTTTTGAAAAAAAACCTACATAAATATTTTTAATTACCATCCGTAGAAATTGCATATCCTTATAATCAGATAATTTCAAAGGAATGTTCTAATTATGTCCTGAAACAGTCTTAATCTCAATTAATTTCGATCGCAATAATCCTCATTGTGGAGTTCTTCAAAATGGAGTTTAAAATATTTTCTTTCTTATAAAGAGTTCCATGGATTTGAGGCACGTTCTCCTCCGACCCTTGCTCCAATACGATTTCCTAACCAGCAGAATTTCATTTTAAACATCATTGACCTCTGCAACAAAGCCAATGTTTTCTTACACATGTAAAATTTTGCTAAAACTCGAAAAAAAATAAGGGTTCTTTTGGGCCCTTGGCTCTTATGATGTAGTCTTATTTATCTTTGATCGTCCCAAGGAACATGCCTACCAAAATTTGCTCGAATCTGTGAAGGGTTCTAGAAATCTACGACGCTCATGAAATTAAAGGAATTTTTTTTTACAGATAAATGTACAGTAGAACTTCCTCAACTGGGTTCACCTTTTTCTCCAATTGGATTTCCTCATCAACGGTGCTTTATTTGAAGTGATATTGACCTCTTAATTTTTCAATAGGCAAGGCTGGGAAGTACAGCGCCATCTTAAAGAGGTTAAACTTGCCGATCGTATCGCGTGATAAATGCCAGCATAACCTACGCAAGACAAGGCTCGGCCGTCACTTCAGACTTCACCATTCCTTCATCTGTGCCGGCGGAGAGAGAGGGAAAGACACATGCCAGGTGGGTATTGCGCGTTACTTTGCTCGTGTTTCGCTTATTTCTCTATAATATTTAATAATTAATGCCCGATGTTGAAGTCGCAGGTTGTGGAGGTATCGTATTTCACCGCATAATCTTCGCAGATTTTATGCCAGTTTTTTTTCGCTAAAGAGTACGGTGCGACCATTATGACAGGAAATAAAACAAATTAAATTGCACCGATATTAGTTATACTAGGTCATTTATTACGTATTTAACTGCCTTTATTGCCCCTGTTCCCTTTGTTTCAATGCGCTAGCATATTTATTTCATTTAAACGTTAATAAATAAAAATAGAAAATTCATAAGACAAAAGTGTACCCGACTTGCCCCGGTCTCTCCTACTCTGTATTTGTGAATTGCAGGTAGAAATGTATGTCAGGTAGAGCGCAAAATTAGACAAATTTTTCCTTTTACAGAAAGTGTCGCGACGAACAGAATTAACGTGCGACTATTATGCGATGAAAAGTTGTGTTCCAATTTTTGGACTGAAAAAGTAGGGTGCTATGACTATGCGGTGAAATATGGTATTTCTGCGATAGTTAAAAGTTTACCGTCGAGATAGTCGCCTGGATCACTTGAGGTGGCTGTTGCCTCAGGGTCACTTATTCCAGATTTTCTGAAAACTTGAATACAGCGTCTTTGAGGGGCTTTTTATAATTCTTTTTCTTCCACAGCTCTACATCCCGGTGTGGACCTTGGCTTCCTCAGTTATATGCCACCATTCGGCACTCCTATTTGCCGTCTCTCTCCATCTTCTAGTCCCCATTGTCTTCAGGTCCTCTTCAACATCTTGTAGCCATCTTTTGCGTGGTCTTCCTCTCCTCCTGCTCAATTCCATATTGCTATCAATATACAATTTTGGCATTCTGTACTCTTCCATCCTTTCAAAATGGTCCGACCATGACAATCGCAATGACTTGGAGAACCTAACTATATCCTTCTCTTCCAATATGTTATTTATTTCAGGGTTCATTCTCATTAAACTCGATTGTTTCAGGCTTTACTTGGTGAAAATTCATTCTAAAGAATTCAAAAGTGATATGGTACTTTTTTCAGTTTTTATTTCAAGTTGACCGGTTTCGTCGCATAGGCAAAATCGTCATGTAAATGAGTTTAGTATGCTGCAAAATTTATGCAACATTTTTGGAGGGGGAGAAGAGGCAGGAGAAAGGAAGGGGAAGGTAGAAACCGGTCGACTTGAAATAAAAACTGTGCAAAGTACCATCTCTCTTTTGAATTCTTTTCGTGCTCATTAATAAATAAAATGTTGTCTTTGGTGACTTTGTGGTAATCCATTTTTTATAAGTAAGACAATGGATAAATTAGTTAACAGTTTGCATTTGCAAACACACAGCCTAATTGATAAATTAATTCGCAACAAACATAAGAAACTCTCAATTCCATTCTTTCCTCTGACAAAAATCAAAAAGACACGAAGAAGTGGTGCTCCCTTCGCTACATTGGACCAACCACGACTAGAATAGCTAAAAATTTCCCTAGAGAAAATAACAATATTTTTTATAGACCCCCGTTCAACCCTCAAAACTTTATTTGTGAAATGCAAGCACTCAACAGACTAATAGAAGGAAAGTGGTGCGTATGCCTCAAATTGTGGTAGTTGTAATTGTGTATATGTTGGACAATATTCCCAGAATTTTAATGTGAGGGTTACAGAACATTTTAAGGCTTTTATACGTAGCAATGACGACAAGAGTAACTTTTCCAAACACCTTTTCACTTCTGACCACCACAGTGATTTTGATAATAATATTTTACATTTGTAGAACGATGAACGTGAGTTGGACACTGTGGAACAACTGGAAATTTTTAAATGTTTGCACGACATTAAGGTCACTCTATTTAAGGAATATTTGTACCCTGCCTCCTTCCCTATCCTTGACACCGTCATTGCCTCCACTCCGCGCCGCACCCATTCAAGGTCCTCCACCAGCGCTTCGCCTTGCCGCTCCCTCCTCCCACATTCGCCATCATTCCCAACAGTGAACCCCACCCCCTAACCCAAGCACCTCCTCCCATACCTCCATTTTTTAGCCAATGACGTGGCATTGATGTATATATACAGGCTGCTTGCATAACTTCTCCACCTGAAGATGGTGCTTAGCGCCGAAACCCGGATCGTGTTTTTTTACTTGTGTTTTTAAACTCTGTGGTTTTAGTAAAAGTTTTAACTAATTTATCCTTTTTCTTATTCATTCTTGTTCTCCACGTTTCTCCTTCTTTAACTGGGCCATAGATTCTCCTTATTATTTTCCTTTCGAATCTTTTTAGTGTTTATTCAGCTCGTTTGGATAGGACTAGTGCATTTTATACACTGATATGAAAGTATAATTACATTTTTTTTGGCTACTTTTGCTGTAATTCAGCCTTGAAAGTGGAGATTTACAATGGGCTCTTACGGAAATAGTTCACAATACAACAGAAAAACTTTAATCTGAACTGAAAAGCATATTCGAGCTTTTGATCAAAACTGTTTATAAGGAGCAAACAGTCTTGGGAAATTGAATAAAATTATATTATAGGCTCCTTACCCCCCATTTTAAAAAGTTATTACCGAGTTACTGCCGCAATTGAAGTCGAAATGCGGTAGTGCCATGCAAATGGCGCTGAAGTCGGCTCCAATGGCTGGACAAATAAGGTCATTAGCAAGATACTCGTGGAATAATCCGCATATTTTGCACTTAAATCCCGTTTTTCAATAGTTAACCCATTTCATTAGTGAAAGCAGGAGTTGTTAAACCGAATAAATAAAATGTGAAACCAAGTAGTTGTCTTAACTATTCTAACATGGTCAAGTCGCAGCCACTTTAAGCCATTTAAACTCATTCAGAGTAGGAGATTTGTATGGTTACGTCCGCATGTCTGGACTAGACATTATTGGCGGTATTGAATTTAATTTAAATCATCGCCGGCCCCGGTGGCGGCGGGGTAAAGTCCTCGCCTGCTAAACCGAGGGTCGCGGGTTCGAGTCCCGCCTGGTTGGGTTTTTCACCACCCGCAGGGCATGGATATATGCCAAGTTCTGTTGGTCCGGTCCCTGGAAAACCTGACGACAGGCTCAGCAGCTAATCGGGATTCCGGGGTCTTACGGGCCAACATAATCGTCTGGCAAACCAAAAAAATATATTTAATAGGGTAGTACAAAACGAATACAAATATTTTATTCTTGTCGTATATATTGAAAATCTTTATATAAATAATTCTTCTGTACGTGTGTTTGTCAATGAACTCCCCCGTAGCGGCTGGACCGATTTTTATGAATTTTTTGTGTATGTTGGAGTGGGTCCCTGGATGGTTTAGATTCACAATTGGACCCGGTATGTGGCGCTGTGATCGGGTTATAGGAAATTTTTTGACGGCATTTTTTCATATTTTTATTAGGTTTTTCGCATATTAGAACATATAACCCCAAATTTTACCCCCCTCCTACCCTCAATATTTTTAAAAATTAAAAAATCATAGGTTTATGAGTTGTTGGCCGTTAAAACCTTGTAAGAATTTCATGAATAATTGACCATCTAAGAATAATAAAATGTTATGTTTGTTTACCGTAGGTGGCGCCGATATCGAATTCTGTGGTATTTGACGTACACATTAATATATGCGCAAGTCGTCGCACTTGCGTCGTAGCTTGGCGTTGTTTTTACGAAACGAAAAGATTGAAACGTCAAACTCAATGTCAAATGTCACTTAGTATATAGTTTATCGAAAATTCGAATATCGAAAAAACGTTTGCTGAACCCGCTAATAGCAGGTAAGCCAAAGTTTGGGCAGAATAACGTCTGTCGGGTCCGCTAGTTGTTAATAAAATTAACCTATGGAGATAATCGAGTATTGGAGAATTGCAGCAACAGATATTTTCCAAAAGATGTGTTGCAACGCGCAGAATTCTAGTTAAAAAATATGTATAAGTAGCAGCCTTTGTACTGCTTCAGAATCTATTATGATAAAGGGATTACGAGATAATTGTAATTTAACGGTGTTGTTTTGTTTCAGGGTGACGGGGGAGGTCCACTGGTGTGTCCTGATCTGCATAACCCAGAGCGTTACATGCAGTTTGGTATAGTGGCCTGGGGCATCGGCTGCATGAATGAAGAAGTTCCTGGTGTCTATGGTAATGTGGCGTTCTTCAGGAATTGGATCGACAAGAAGATGAAGGACCTTGGCCTCGAAACATCTTACTACACCAATTGAGAGTGACCTAATCCTTTGATAATCTGATGTGAAAGACTTATGATTGTTAGACGCACTGCTTCGACGTCGAGCCAACGAAGATAATGGTTTTAGAGTTTTATTCTTTTAATAAATTCCGGGTACTTTTGTGTCCATTTTATGTAAATACTGAAAAAATATGTGACCTAACTATCAGCTCATTTAATAAGAAAAAGTGGCAGCTATGTGGTTACACAAGAACCTCAACCTGAAATGACATGTTTGTAATCATTCTTGGAAATGAGTAAAAAGGAAACAATAAATTTTGGGCTTTTCAGATCAGTTCATTTCGTATATCAGTATTCAAAAATAAATTTACTTAGAGTTGTTCATCAAAAAGTGTTTTTGGTCGGAATATATTCTAACATCTCACTAAGTGTCTTTGGCTGCGAGAAAATACCTATATCCATCTAGCGTATTATGCTAGGTTTGATCATATTAACAAGATTAGAGAGATAGATTGTCGTACCGATAGATTTAAAATGTCATTTTTCCCTCGTACTATAAGAGAGAGCAATAGGCAGCGTAGCAAAGGAATAGGTAGGTGAAATATAGTTAGAGTAGTCTGTAGTGCATGACGCATGTTATAACAACCAGTAACCCCTTTCTTTATATGTAGATACTAACCATCTATAAAGAGTATTCCCTTTCACGCAGTATTCGACCCGTGTGCTTGTCTCAGATTACATTTAGGCTATCTCTTAGGTTTTCTCATCTCCCGGGCAACAGATTCAGCACGACATTGATTTTGTGCCTTTAGTATTTATGGCGACGTTATTTGGCATATGAAAACATACTGAAGCCTCCTCTGAAATTCCTGTCTACATCGAGAAGATTGCCGTGCTTTTTGCGTGAAGTTATTCCCCTTCGCCATAATTACTTGACAGGATTCTGTTCGGCAAATATAAAAGGCATCACCTCGGCGACATTTTTCCATGCCAACCCACGAAAATTTAGAAAGCACAGAGTGCAACCCTTTATTCCCTTTACACTTACACAACTTTCTCCTTTATATCTTATTATATATTATTGGTTGATTGCAAAGCTCTCGCTTCTCTTTGCCGTCTCAAAACCACGGCGATTTTCGAGGTCTTCATGTTTTCCTTTCCAAGTTCCTTTAGCAGACTTCATGGTTTGAATCAGCTCGTTTAATGCCAGAGCCAATTTAGAACCACTCCGGAGCGAAAATTTCAATCCTTCGTCGTCTTTGGACGCTTTCATCAAGATATGGGCGAGCGCCTGACTTGGCGTGACATGCGATGCCCGATGCAGTGCAGGTTGCGTCCCGAGATCTTTTTCACCTCCCTCATCCCCTAACTCCGGGCACTGCACGACAGTCGTTTGACCACACTATGGATATGCACGTTCGGTTAGGTACTGACTAACAATGACCGAAAAACTTGCAATTATGAGGATTATTTATGTCTTTAGCAGTGTTTAGCTATGTCCAATGAATACAGTGGAGGGCAGCTAGATTTGTTAAAAATTGCTATGATAAACATAGCTGTGTGACAGAATGTTTGATGTAGACTATTTTTTTCCAGACGTTCAAAATGTTTTGCTGGAGCGAAATTATTGTGGTAGGAACGATCACAGGAATAAGATTAAGGAAACAGACTGCAGAACCGATAATTTAAGATGTTATTTTTTCCACGTAAAATAAGGGAACATAATAGTTGTGATAGATCAGTTCTAGGATACTGACTAGGTTAAATAGGTTTTTTCAGGAGTTCTCAGTATCTTAACATGAATTGTAGATACTAACTTCGCATGCAATCTCCGGCATGATATACATTTGCATGTATTAGTACCTTGTAGTGCTATTTATTTGTAGCACTAATAATACAAACCAGTAGTTATATCTTGAGTAGTGTACTGCATGGTAGCATGTTATTCTACTTATCACTCTCCTGTTTTCTGGTCTGACTGCGTATCGTTGCCCTGATAGATTATGGGCTGCGCCTGGCATTCGGGGGAACGTGCGCGGTTCTGATTTGAATTGATATGAGTGCTGCATGCCTGGTGAGGAATCACCCTGTACCACACACCCTATTGGTGGCTTGCTCGGTATTTCGTACATGTAGATGTTTCTCGTGTCCATCCTAATTCCCTAACCAATGCTGGACAGTGTACCATATCATTTGTGCACTTACCACGGATTTCAAACGTATCTTAATGTACCTACTCATTCTCCCATTTTCTCATCGCAAAATGCACCGCTAAGCCAAAACTCAGGGGAAAAAAATCAAAAGCCCTAAAATCCTAAATTATTTGATAAACTCGATTAATTCTGGCTTAACTTTGTGAAAATCCATTCTAAAGAATTCAAATGAGATATGGTACTTTTTTCACAGTTTTTTATTTCAGGTCGACCGGTTTCGTCACATAGGCGACATCATCAGGTACATAAGTTTAGAATGCTGCGGAATTTATACAAAAATTTGGAAGGGGGAGGGGGGAAGAGCCAGGAAAAGGGTGAGGGGAAGGGGGGGGGAACGGTCGCCTATGTGACGAAACCGGTCAACCTGAAATAAAAAACTGAAAAAAGTGCCATATCTCATTTGAATTCTTAATTATTTGACCTAATCATGAATATTTTTCTTGTATTTTTTTTCAACGGGAGTAATATCGGTGAGTTTATACTGCACATCACTTTTGCTAAATTCTTGTATCGGTAAGATGCAAAATAACACCCCTCTCTTGAAAAATAACTCCACTTTTGACTAACCATAACCCCCTTTTTACTCCAAAAAATAACCTCACCTTTTGTAAGTCCCTAGTTATAATGCATGCCATCATGGCATTCCCGTTGGATCAATTATTAGTATGAAGTAAATGTTAAATCAGGTGTTCCCCAGGGAAGCGTGATAGGCCCAATTTTATTTCTTCTCTACGTAAATGACTTGAATACAGTAGTAAAAAATAGCAAGCTCCGTCTTTTTGCCGATGATGCCGTAGTGTATCAGGAAATTAGAAATGAAGACGACAGTCAGTGTTTAGCTAAGGATTCAGATGCGATTGATGATTGGTGTGATAGTTGGCAGCTAGAATTAAATTTGAAGAAATGCGCGATAATGAACTTTTGGAAAAAAATGGCTTTCTCCGGAATAATTATTGCATCAGAGAAAATAAAATATGTAACGTAGAATCTATAAAATACTTAGGCGTCACCATCACTGAAGACATGTCATGGGGAAACACATCAGGGAAATAACTAGTGTAGCAAACCGTAGATTAGGATTCGCAAAAAGGGTTCTAGGCAAATGCGATGAGAGAGTACGAGAAAGAAGCTATTTTACACTTGTCAGGCCTCATTTAGAATATGCCGCTAGTATATGGGATCCGTATGAGGAAGGTATGATAAAAGAATTAGAGCGTGTGCAAAGGATATCCGCTAGATTTGTTAAATGCCGTTATGATAATTTTATAAGTCTTACGAGTTTGATAGGATAACTAGGATGGGAATTACTATCAGAACGCAGGTTAAAGTTTAGGTTAAACCTTTTAAGTAAGTTCGAAACCGATTTGTTCACAGATGACGTTAGATATATATTGAGAACCCCTGCGTATTATGCTAGGTTTGATCATATTAACAAGATTAGAGAGATAGATTGTCGTGCCGATAGATTTAAAATGTCATTTTTCCCTCGTACTATAAGAGAGAACAATAGGCAGCGTAGCAAAGGGATAGGTAAGTGAAATATAGTTAGAGTAGTCTGTAGTGCATGATGCATGTAATAACAACCAATAATCCCTTCCTTATTATGTAGATACTAACCATCTAGCTCCATGTGACCCTATTATCTAGCATATCTCCCTTAAATATCCTACTTGCATGTCAATAGTGCATGTTTGGTGATCTTCACCCCCTGCCATACACCCTCGTGGTGGCTCGCAGGGTATTACGTAGATGTAGATGTAGTCGTCCTATTTCTTGAAATATCCGTTCTAATTATTCAGCCTCTTGAGTCCAATGAATACGAAACACGTTCGATTTTGGCACAGTTGGAGGTTGGAAGGCACCCGAACAGACTTACCTGGGGCATTAGAAAAATTTGGGTTGCCTAGGCTGTTAAGGTCACAATCATCATGACGTCAGGACGCCAGGGATCTTAAACGAGCGTTGAGTTATATGGACCCATGCCGACGAAAGTGAAGGTGGGGGTAATGAGATAGGAAAGTGAGGAGCCGCCCCCTTGCGGTCAGCATTAAAAGTCTAGCTCACGACTTCGTCAGTCCATCCGATACTTCCAGCGAGGCTCAAGCCCATCTCTGATCATTCGACCGACTATATCTGACGGGACCGGTAGTTCTCTCCCTTGCACTAAGGGATAAGCTCATTCCTGCAATTGGGACACCAATTAAATTGTAGCGGCCATGAGGAACACACAGTACTATCTGCTGGGCCTTGCTGCCCTCTTGGTGCTGACGGCGGCTGATGAAGATCCTAAGGTGAAGGGCTATGAGCTGATTCCGTCCCCGAAAAACTGCAAGTGTCTTCCTTATTACCTTTGCGCCAACGGAAGCGTCATCGAAGACGGTGCCTCGATCATTGATGTCAGGTAAGGCTATCTGTTGCCTTATAATGGTATGGCGTGGATTCACCTCCCTGCCACACACCCTTAAAGGGGCTAGATTGGTACCGCATTTTCGTAGATTTATCTGAAGGTATTTGCTTCCAGAGATTTTTATTCAATTGATGGCGATATCTTTCAAATCCTCAATTCTGCATATCTTATCTTCCGGCGAGTTAATTAATTGCCATTGAGCGAGAATGTTGCATAATTTCTCGCGCGGTAATCACACAATGGTAGATTCGATTCCAGTGTATATTTACAGTCGAAAATAATCGTATCTTCTTTGGAATTAGCTGCAAGTATTTTGGGTGATTTTAAGTGGAGTCGAAATACGAAGTTGTAATCAATGCGGTGAAGTTTGATGCGCTTGATCACAAGTCTTTGTAAACAATTTTGAGGAATTCGTACGTGTCTAATCTAAACTTGACCAAGGTATCATAATTTTGATGCGTTTGAGCGCTTGATCACAAGTATTTGTAAACAATTTTGAGGAATTCGTACGTGTCTAATCTAAACTTGACCAAGGTATCATAACACTACATATTGAATTCCTAAGTGGAATCTTTTATCTGATTACGCCAAAGGTATTCTACCTAAGGCAACTAATGCATGTAGTCAACCATGGAGGAGACACGTTTCGCTAAATTAGGGCTCCATAAATTGGGATTGTATTCGTTTTTAATTCTCGTAGAAATATATGTAATGTTTATATGATAATTCGTATAAGTTAGCCTCTTCTGACCTGAAGAAGGCGACTGCAATGCTGTCGAAACTTTCGTCTACGACAATGGAAATACGCGGAAGAGAACACGAAAAGCCTTCACTGGCAGCCACTCGTCCATTTGAGTAATATGTACTCCTAGAAACTGAACCCCTGTCGAACGACCACCCTCTCCTTAACGACAATTTTCCAGCGGAACCGTCGGTGGTCACTTGATACAGGCTTCACTGTACGACAAAAGTTTGTATTGTCTTCCAGGTTAAGGATCGAGGGGTGCGAGAATTACTTAGAAGTGTGCTGCAAGACTCCAGCGCTCCAAGTGGACCCGGAGGAGGAGTTCGAGGAGAGCTTCGAAGAGAACGCGCTGGAGTGCATGGGCTCATGTGGCGTGCACCATTCGCGGGGCGTCGGATTCCGAATCATGGGCGAGGACAATGAGGCTCAGTTCGGCGAGTTCACGTGGATGGCGGCCGTCTTGCTCAAGGTGGACCCCGCAGCCGGATCCAAGGCGAAGAACCGCCTGCAGTACTTGTGCGGGGGATCTCTCATACACCCCCGAGTCATCTTGACCGGTGCGCATTGCGTTGCTAGGTGAGGGACGAAGTTGTCAAAAATTGCTATTTAACGTTTATCTTGAATTAAAGAAAAGCTGGGCAATTCATATTTACATTCATTCCCCTACACTTTAAAGTAATGTATATTCTGTTCAGGATCATTCAAACTCGAATATGGACTTATTTTTGTCTTCCGGAGCCTCTTGTCCTATTTTGATGAACCCCCGAGACAATCTCCTCCCAGGCATCTCTATTCCCTTTCTTTCGTTCTCTAACTTGCTGCCAAACAATTCAGGACTCTCTTCGACAATCTGCCTTTAAGGACATAAGAATCATTGACTTCACACTTTTACTGCTTGGTATGAAGCGTTGCGTTGCCATGTAAGAGATGCAAATTTCAAAACTTAATGATCCTTACTAATATATAGATATGTAATGGTGTCTGTCTGTTGCTACAACACGGAAAAAATACTGGACCGATTGAGCTGAAGTTTGGCATGAAAATATATCTGGTTGTAACTAAGGGTATGTTTAAAAGCCCTCAGGGTGGTCCATGGGTTCGTTGCAGTGGTTTCATTTTTTGCTTTTAAAAAGTACTTTCACTTAAGATAGAGAGCTGGGATTTTTTTTCATCTGATGGCTGAATAAATGAAGTTTCTAATTCTTTCAGTCGAATTTCTTCTTCGCTTTGCTTTTGTATGAAAATCATGTTTTCAGCTGAAAAATCTCACATTTTTCTCTTGAATCAACAAATAGCATATTTCCTTGGCAACCAGTGATTTGATCCTCAAATGACCATGCTGACAGTATTCTTCAGGCTTTGCGCTTTTCTCATAACATAAGTTCAATGTTTTGCACACCCGTTGAATTTCAATGGGTACCTTTTTGCTATTTAAGATATATTTTTCAAATACAATAATATGATAAGGAATTCAGAATTGGATAATTTAAAAGTTTTTATTTTTCATAGAATAAATTTTTTCAACCCCCCTCCTTTGAATTCAATCTTGATGCTGTGGAATGGCTAATATATTCCAATTACCCCTAGGACTATACTTCCAAGACCCATAACGATTACTGCCTGTAGAGCCATCCACATCAGATAGGACGGAATGCAGGAGCCACACAAAAGGTTTTTCTCATGATGCTGTGAGGTTAACAATATTTTTGGCATGAGAAAGGGAAGCCCATCCCACTGAACATTCCCAGAATATTGAAGACAATCAGACATTGAATTCTAGCCACTACAGAACCCCGCCCACTACTGGAAGGGCAAGTGTTGTGCCTGGCTGTGGGAGAGGTTAGACCTTCAGTCATCATCACACGCAGACCTTTCAGAACAGTGGCATAGATGATTCATGGAGTCCTTAAGTAAAGAAGAGGTGGAGTAGGAAAGTGTCGATACAAATAGGAATTAGGAATGTTGGAACAATGATGACTGGGAAGCGGGAAAGTATAAACCAGAAAATGGAGAAAGGGTACATTGATGCCTTGGGGCCGTATGAGGTGACATGGAGGACAGTGGGGATGATTGGAGTGATTGTTGTAGCGTAACCTATAGAGGAGGGGATGAGAGTCAATGAGGGGTAGCTATGGCATTGCATGCAAAATTGGGGATGAGGGTAGCATATATACATTGAACTGGTGAGGGACAGGATTCTAGAAGTAGGATTAAAGTCAGGTCTGATGAATTTCATAATGGTCCAGGTTCATATTCCCACAAGTAACACAGGGAGAAAGAGGTGTATGGGTTGTATGGACAACTAGAAGATGTAGTGATGGGCAAGAGAACCAGGGCAACTGGAATGCAGTTGTGGGCAGAGGTTAAGGTGGATATAAAGTGGGTATGGGCTAGGAACTATAATCCTTCAGTATGTAGGCAGATGAAATTTTTGAAAGAAATACAATGTCACCAACGTACGATTTAAACGCCACCTCACATAATTTTACCCTTTGATAATGCTGGGGACCATGGGGAGATTATCAAAATGATTTTATCATGGTAAATCAGAAGTTCAGGAACACTACAAAAAACTCGCAAGGCTCTCTGGGGGAAAATCGATTGTTATTAGATTCTCCTAGGGGAACACTTGATTTCGTAAGAAAGTTGGAGACTATCACTATAAGCAACTTATAAATTAGCAAATGAATGGGAAAAAATGTACTACTCTCACTTGAATCACTTATACCTTACTGCTGTCATGAAGAAATTTTGAAATATATTCCAATGGGTGGGTTGTCCTAGCCTTCCCTACTCCATCATATTCTTGGTCTTTTCTCTCTGAAGAACTAGTTGTATTTTTTTATAGAGCACCCATATTGTCAACTGTGGGTAGCTCACCAAATGATTATTCTTTCTTAAGTTGCCACCTGTTGTAGGTGATATTCCATCCCTTTGATGTTGACTTTGAGACATAGATGAGAAAACCAGTCATTTAGCCTGAGGCAGCAATTTATTTAACCCTTTCACTGCTACAAACGTATTTGTACGTTTGCACAGCAGGCTGATGTGAACATACTTTTACACTCGGGCTCTGTGGAGCCCTTCATGGTTACTCACTAGCCCTTGCTTGCTTTTAAATACACAATACACAGAAAATGTTTTAAATGTTTCTTAATCTTCAAGTAATTAAAAACAGATACAATGCTGTATATCATGACACTCTTCTATGGAATAAAACACTCGAGGAAGAGTTATGTGTGGTCAATTCACTTTTCAGCCTCATGGTAAGCCTCATGATCGGTAGACTGGGCCGCAGTGAGATGGTTAAACCTCTCTTTTGAGGTATCTATTGACTGGGTATCCATGTCGCAGGACACAGCAACTCTTAGTACTTTCTATAATGGTGAATAGTGTCATTCTACAGAGTTGAAAGAGCTACCCTTGAAAACACTAAACCAGTCTCCTAAGCAATCACTTATCTGAAATCCTAATCATGATCCATGACCTGCCAAGGTAAGCCTTACAATGATTGTATGTATATTTCCACCAAAATAATTGTGTAACTGAGTTCAACTCTAAAAGGAATGCATACATGCCATGTCAGTCACAAATGCTTATAAATGTAGCAGATATCACCAAATGTTTTCTTGTGGATTGCCTAACTTAAGTTACATTTCAACCTATATGGCAGAAAGCATATCAAATGAGCACCTAAGTGATTCTCTTGGCTAAAAATTACAATTCTCAGATAAATTTTCTTTGAAAAGTTTCAAGTGATTTTTCACACTGTGTCAGCTTACATGAATATCTAAGGGTACCTATCCAACAGATCAAAATGATGGATGTTGGCATCAACGTTGAATATTGGTTAAGCAAAATGAGTGAATATTTTATTGAGTCGTATCTATGCTTATTAATCTGTTTGTGGCATTTAACTTGATTGCGTTTTTCCACCAGCCACAAGAATTCCACCATTGTGGTGAGAGCTGGAGAATGGGATTCTCAGACGAACAAAGAAATCTACCACCATCAAGACAGAGAGGTGTCTGAAATTCTCATCCACCCTTACTTCATTAAGAGCAATCTGTTTCACGATGTTGCCCTACTCCTCCTCTCTGATCCGTTTAAACCAGCGAAGCACATCGGATTCATCTGCCTCCCTCCTCAAGAGAAGGTGCCTCCACCAGCAACTATGTGCTTAGCCAGCGGCTGGGGGAAGGATGCCTTTGGTGAGTGAGCATGAAATGTTTCTAATTCAAAATTTGTCAAATGTTGAGCTCTACACCAACCTTGAACTGTTTCTACTATAGCTTCTCTTCCACTCCATGTTCATGGCTCAACTTGAATAAAACACAAATGTTACATGGCTTAATCATATTAGTATGAAATTTAAGTATATCACAGCATGAACCATCGACTAGCTTGTTTGCCCCTTTGCAGAAAACATGGCTGAAACTCTCACTGAGATCTAGTGTCTTGGGGGTAATGACACCTACCACAAGTCAAAATTTGAGAGCAATTTAAGAAAAAAGCTCGAGTAATGCATGATGGTTCTTGCAATCGATATATAATACTCTGTGTGTCACTGTCATCTTTGATGCACGGTTGGTAAGGATTCTAAAATGAACACTTTTAAGATGCAGATGTCCTTTTTTGAAATGTTTTACTCATTCCCAGGTACAATCCTATTTGGAGATGTCATAAATGACATTTCATCTTTCAGATGCACCTGGGCAACTGTTTAATATCAGCACAGTATAGACTTATTACCATTCATTATTTTCTGGGCTCTTTCCATGATTTTCAGTACAAATGTATACCAAAATTAATTCTAGGTTATACATATTTGATTATCAGCCTTTGCTGTAAGACAAATGTTGTTTAACAGGTAAAGAGGGGAGGTACAGCTGCATTCTGAAGAGAGTGGAATTGCCTGTTGTGGAACACAACAAATGCCAGAACAGCCTCCGCAAGACAAGGCTGGGCTACTTCTTCAAACTGCACCGATCATTCATGTGTGCTGGTGGTGAGGCAGGGAAAGACACATGCAGGGTGGGTATGATGTATCCCTTATGCATGTAACCCTGCTCTTTCTAATTAAAAGGAACAGGAAAATGTTGCCACAGGGGCTCTCAAGTAAAGTTTTAAAGCAATTTAGGACAATAGGGCTATATTTATAAAACCTCAAAATCACACAAATTTATCCTCCTCAAAGCTAACAGCTGCAGTTATTTGGGTCCAGATGTAGCTGTGTGCAAGTTACCCTGTAAGCCAAAATACTTTCCACCGCATAACGTCACTCCATGTGGATCTAGGCAATATTTGGGCAATATCTTAAGCTCCATGTAGAAAAGGGCCATTCTGAAAATTACCGCAGTAAGATTAGAAAATTACCATGATATTTTATGTAATTCACTACAGCCCCTGAAAATTATCGTAATTTTCAGTAATATTCACCTGTCTCAGATATTTTTCACGCCAATATGTCCAAAATATATTATTTTTAGCCAAGACAGTATATATTTCATACTTTCTGAGTTATTAAGTAAGGCATGTAAAACTTGTTTGTGAAATATTTGTGGGGCTGCCATTTTAATGGTTTGAACGAAAAATTACCAACAAAATAACAGCATATCGCATGTAGGCTGCCGTGTTGCTTTTGAAGTTCTCTCTAATTTTAATACATCAATGTAGCAATAGTAATGGTTTAGATGCAATTTACTCCCAGAAATTGCAACTTCCCTTCCTATTAAGTCCTCTATTTGCTATTATTTGCAAAAAATTAAAAATTACCAGAAAATTGTGATTATATAATAAAGCACTATAATTTACCATCGTAATTTACATCAAATGAAAATTACAGTAATTTACCAATCTCTAGCTTCATGTCTGGTTGGTAGTGTGACCACCCTCTACTTAAAAGCAAAATGAGAATTTGGGTTTTCAGCTTTATAACAGGCAGTTGATTGTTCAACTGCTGAAGGCTCTACTTTGTGGAATAACATTCCAGTGGGAGGAAATAAAATACTTTGTAATATTCCACTGCGATAATTCCACAACTGATCGCAGTGGAATATTACAAAGTATTTTATTTTCTCCCACCAGGCAGTTGATTGATGAGATCATTGTGGAAGGGGGTACCGATTAGACACAATTTTCATACCAAGGAGATGTTACCCAGAGATTATAAGACTGCACTTCTGATTCACTTAAGTATATGCGTTAACCCTTCAGCTGCGGGGAACGTACTTATATGTGTGTACGACCAACTGCGGGAAAAACGTACTTGTACGTTCGACCCTTTCTTCTTACCTGCTCCCTGAGCCCCTTCTTATCTCTATGGCCCAAACTCTTTCTTCCTTGAGGGGGACAATTGGCAATCCTCATTTCCTACCCGAATGATTCCCTCGGAGGGACTCACTCCCTCACTTGTTAGCGGTCGCATTCCATTGCCATGAGCTACTAACTTTTCTTCCCACTATCCTCTAAATGCACTCTGGTAGTATTACCAGAGCGCAATGCGGGTAAAAATCCAAGGATGTCCTTGGTGTTTGGTATCAAATTAAACAGTAAATTATGAACAAACTTCATATGACATTTATTTTGTAGATTTTCGCCGTTTAAAAAATTTGGCCAAATTAAATGATGTTCCACCAGTCCGTCCCTTATTGGGTGGGGCCTTTTCCACGGAACCTTGGGAAAAGGGTCGGGAGGGGATTGAAAGGGTCTTCTACCTGCTGTGCCCCTCGCGGCGGAAAAAAGGGTCTGGCCTCCTTCGAAAATTTCCCGCACACAGTGAGACTTGCAATCTAGCTGCCGCAGCTGAAGGGTTAATAGAGATTAGTTGACATTTCTTTTAGTCGGTTAAAATAGGAACACAACATGTTTCCTTTAAACCCACATTATAAGTTTTATCGTGATATAAAGAAGCACTATGCACAATTTATAACTGGTTTTCTTAACATTGAACATTGTTGCCATGATAATGAACCCATGAGCATGAAAACCAATCTGAGAATCATATAGTACCAATTTTAGAGAGTGCCTTTCTTTTGATCATAATGAATGATAAGTAACACTCAAGTATGATGTAATTCTTTCATACACGTTGTAGTGAATGAAATATAATTGCGTGCATTCATTGAATAGAGGTTATTGAGCACCTGGAAGGTTGCTCTTTTTTAAGATCTTCGGCTGCATCTTTTAGAAATACGGGTGGAATTTGAAGAGGTAGAAAGCATGAGGACAGTGGCATCTAGGGGAACACACAAGAAGAATATAAAAATCTGCATAAAAACAATAGCACCCATTTTTTCTTATCACATTGTTTGAATGCTTAAAAAATTATGCCACCATCATTTGAATGATGATAGACTCAACAGCTGATGTGCTCAATTTGTTCCAAGATAGTGCAGGAAAGAGAAGTCAAGATTTTTTCCTGCTACAGCAAGTTTCAACATGGATTAAGTATGTTGATTTGAAGGCCGACATATATGAACCTTGTTATACACAAAGGAGATGATATTTACCATGAAGAGATATACTTGACCAGAATTCAATCTCGACTGTAGGTCAGATGTCAGCCAGCTATGTAACCAAGCCATTTTAAATCAAGACAAACTTTAGCAGGATTTAAATTCCACTTTTCTTGCAGCCAACACAAGACCCTCCATTAGCAGCATTGATTCCATTGAAATATGTCATAGACTGATATTGCCAGAGGGTGAAACTCTGATTTGTCAATTATTGATCAAGGGTGTTTTCCAGTTGGCAGTCCTGGAGAAGTCAAATGATATTTTCATGACAAATTTCATCTAATTGGTGCAATGCTCTATACTTGCATGTAAATGAGTATCATATCATTATTGATGATGATTTTGAAATCATTTATCTTGTTGTTTTGCCACAGGGTGATGGTGGGAGTCCACTGGTGTGTCCCCATCCGAAGAGCCCTGAGCGTTTCATGCAGACGGGTATTGTGGCCTGGGGTATTGGCTGTATGAATGAAAGTCCAGGAGTCTATGTCAATGTGGCACTCTTCAGAGATTGGATAGATGAGAAGATGCATGAACATGACCTTGAAATAACTTATTACTCTCTTTAAGATCCAAGGATCTTTTGGTACTATAAGACTCTCAAACATTAGCTGCAAATGAATTAAGTCATTAAGATGTTTGATAAGAATGTTTTTATGTGAAAAACATTTTAATTTTTTACCCATGGACTTAAAACTTGCATCAATTTATATTTTGGTTCACTAATTCAGTTAACGTTTTATGGAGAAGTTTACTCACTTAAACTGAAGGTAAATATTAAAGGATGGATGTGCACTTCCCCTTAAACAAATTGTCGAGAGAAAATGTATCGTCCAATCTGTATGAAAAAAAATAAATTATATAAAATGAGGTTTTACTTAATCATTTGGTGGGATAACCATATCACCCTAACTATTCTCTTTGGGGGATTGGGTTGATGTAGTAGCTAGAGTACAGGCTAACCATACAGAAGGCTTATAATGGTTCAAATCTCTGCAGAGGATGTTGTTTTTCAGAGGAAATCTGATCCCTACTTGAGTGTCATGTGGAGGGCACTTCAAGTACAGTACTGTCTGTTGTATGAGATGTTAAATAGTGGTCTTCTTGGCACCTTTCATTAAGATCAAGCTAACGCTGATGCTGGGTTTCTATCCACCCTTCCTCCCTTACCTGTCCCCTATGGTGTAAATGTCCTTAGCTGTTGGTCGCCTCCCCTAAATCCAATCCCATTCTCTTTGGAGTACTTTTATGAAGTATCATCCATAGAGATAAGGGGCATAATAGAGACAACCCTCATGTTTATTTAATAGAATCCTTTAGTTTTTGTAATTTTTTTTAAGGTTTTCATCTAAAGTGTTAAAATTGCCTACATAGTTTATTTTCTAGTCAACCCCCATTTGATGTTCAACAACGAACTGCTCTTGATTACCAAAAATTACAAGTAGGCCTTTGGTTCGACCCCAGATGAGTAACGACGCTTCCATAAAAAAATAATGCAAAGTTCACTTTTATTGCTAGCAGACCTTTATTCTTTTACATATTTAAATTAGAAATAATTGTCACACAGCATAATAACAATGACTATTGGAAAGAAAATTGAATAAAAATTCTTGTTCTTGCTATCTGTATTTGATTTCAGATGATTCATTGTAAATTTTGAAAAAGCATTCCTAAAATTTCTGAAAATTAGTATACGTCATATGTGTCTCCTTGACAAGCGATAGCATTGTTGAAGCTGACCCTTTTATTGATGCGTGGTGAAAAATGTCTATAATTTGAAATTCATATCTGATTTTACCAGTGGTAAAGTAGGGGAAAGAGTAAAGACCCGAAAAAATGAAAGAACCGTACCAAAAACTCTGCCATAATTACAGCATTTTTACTAGTGTAAAAATATTCCAGTGAAATGGCTAAGTGATATGCATCATTTAGTGGCTAATTGGGCAAAATTCTATTTCGTAAAAAAACCCTCAAGTAGGACATGGTGAGTAGACATCCTTATTCATTTTGAGTAAAACTACCAAAATGCCATAACTACTCTGATATTAAACATTTTATGAATTGAATTGCCTTTTTCTTTTGTATCATGCATATTATAAATAGCTGCCTGGTTATCAATTCCCTTTTTGATATTCTAATCCCCAATTATCCCTAATCCCTATTCTCTAATCCCCTTTCAAACGAACGCATTTAATCTGTTACTATTGCTACATTTATACACTAGACATAAAAATAATTTTAAAACAGACACAGCAGCCCAAACATAATTTGGTTGGTATTCTTTTGTTTGATACGAGAAATTTTCATTCAAACCGTTGAAACTGTATCCCCTTTAATATAAGTAAAAATATTCTACAAATGAATTGTACATGCCTTAATTTTTAACAAAGATCATATGAAATACATTTAGACTTGGCTTGAAAAAATACATTTTGAATAAAAATTTGAAAAATATCTGAGACAGTAGTGAATATTACCAAAATTATGGTAATTTTCAGGGGCTGTGGTAAATTTCATTAATAACCATGGTAATTTTCAGAATGGCCCATCTCTAGTTATTGCGACATTTCACTTCTAGCACTGTAATATTGCTCAATTTTGGTACAATGTCAATTAAAATCCAGTTCCTGCACTGTGATGCAGCACATTTCCAGTGCAGTCCTCTTGCTAGTTTAGTCTCTACGGCGTACTTCCAGTGCAAATCATCCTTAATGCTTTAACCACAGTACTATCCAGTACAGTTAGGAGGACTGTAACTGCACTAACTACCGAGTTTAGTACAATTGAAGCTTATATAATCCTGCTCTCATTGAAAATGAAATAAAATGAATTTCAAATCACGTTTGGGTCTAAATGACCTGCCTGGGCTTTCTAGTGTTAATAACAGCCTTCAGCCATTTACCCTGCATATTCCGGATTTCATTCAGAAGTTTCCTTTCCTCTCCCACCATCTCGAGCACTTCCTCGTTAGTCCTCCTCTCCATCCACCTAACCTTCTACGCAGCCACATCTCAAATGCCTCCAACCTATTCTCGTCCGCCTTTCTGAGGATCCACGTTTCTTCCCTATACAACACTACGCTCCATATCAAGCTCTTCACCAGCCTCTTCTTCACATCCTTACTCAATGGTTGACGTATTACCAAACATTATTTAGGCAAAAAGAGAATAACACTATGGTAATGTGGTTGACTGTTAGTGCAATTCTTGTAAGTCACTCCTTGTCACTAACTCTTAAAGTGACTTTGGGGACAGTAATAAGAATACATTTGGGGGGGGGGGAGGGAGGGAGAAAAGAGACAATCACGGGATGACAGGGCTCCATCAAAACTAGGAGTCTAGTGTCTAAAAAAAATCCATCCATCGATCCACATAACACCCTACTAGCCACTGCATGGGCGGGTTGCAGGAGGTGTTAGGTCACCAGCCGTGTAAAGATGTAAGTTTTTGGGAGGTGAAATGGTGGCATTACTTATGGGAGTGTATTTAGTGGAGCTCAGTTTTTACTAAGGTCACTTATTGTACATGGAAAGAATGAGTTTTTGTACATATCTGTTCAGCAGTGTATCTCTCTTATTTTATCGCTTCTGTGAGACCTAGAGATGTATTGAGGCATCTTGATAATATTCTCTGTGTCACTCTGAAAAACATCAGTTCTGAATTTCTCAAGTAAGCTAAGCCTAGCGTCTAGCCTCCGAGTCTCTAGGGGGTTCCCATCTTCCCATCTAATTCCCATAAAATTTGTGAAACACTAAATGTTTGCTCGTAGTAGTTTGTAGCGAAGCGTGTATCATCAGCATCAAAGATGGGGATTGAGCCCCACATTAATCCCTCTAAAAGTTGTGAGGCACTATATGTATGCTCGTACAACAAACAAGTCTTGTAGCAGTTTTTAACGAATCGTGCTGCTTTCCTTTGTATTTTATTAATTTTTTTGGTTAAATCTTTGTGACCTGGGTCCCAAATATTCACAGCATATTTGTCGTGTGGCCTAACCAGAGTGAAGTAGCATCTCTCTTTTACTTTTTAGTGCCGTAGTTATTTTAGTGCCAAAATAGTACCATCCATCGTTTGAAAAGCTCTGTCGTCAAGAAGATTAAGTCGATTTCATTGAAACAGAATTCACCTAACACTATTTCTTTCTCAATTCACGAAATGCTTGTAGATTTCTTCTGTGCTGCAGCTGTTCTATACTTTGTTTGCAAGAAGTCACCATTTTTGGCCATTTAAAACCATTGGCCCATCATAAACTGGTTGATACTCACGTTGAATTGTCAATAAATTTTTATTATATTCATTCCATAATGGGATTTATTCAGTAGGAGATATCAGTAGGTTTGATATAAAGTGATTTTGCTGACATCACATTGAACATTGGACTTAAAGCTGAAAAGCACCTCTGGCACAACAATCCCATTGAGTTTAGAAAGTATTATTAAATATTTTCTTCCTTTAAGTTTCATATTGGTGATGGGGTAGATAATTGCCAATAGATTCTTAAATGGGGCATATGGTTAAAAAAAAAAGTTCGAGCAACCATGATATGGATAAGAGTGTCTCAACCAGGGGGGTGGTCTTACTCCTCGGAATGTGCGAGACATCATCCGGGGGTGAGGGGGGAAAGCGATATAACGTATAAGTTTTTTGTCTATATCATGGATCCTTTTTTTGTAGGGTTTAAGCAACCTCTTATTTGTTGTAAAACTTTTTCTTTCCCATATATTTCATATTTTTTCACATAATTTTAAAATTTGATCATAGAAATTTGTTTAAACCTTCTTCAGTTTTATTTTTGAATAAGTTGCAACTTTATTCAGGGAGATGAGAATATTTAAAACTTTTTCAGGGTGTGGAGAATAAAAAAGGTTGGAAACCACTGATTTAGATGAAGGGTGAAGGTAAACCCAGGCCGCCGCCTTTAACGTTTGACGTATCATTAACGAACGGCGCGGATGAATCGGGCGTTTAACTTACTATCCGATTGGACGAGAGACCACACCTGCAGTCTCTTCTCAGAGTACCCATGCAGAGGTGTGAGTTTCAATGACCCACCTTAGCTGCTGAGGGCAGTTGACCCCGGGCCATCGGGATGAAAGGCTGATTCTCTAGAACCGAACCCAAACTGATCACTTACGTGCGTCACCAAGTGAGGAGGTATGGGGTAAAGGATGAGGATAGGAGTTACCCTCGACGTATATGGGGTGGCAGGTACTCAATGTCAGCAGGCGGTCGTCAAGGCGTCAGAAGGGTAAACGGAAAACAGGAATGAACTCGAGGTACTCAATATATAAGGTTTTTCTTGACGTAATAGTCTCCATTAAGTTTGCTGATGGCTTCCGCGAGAAGGAATCCTTTTATGTTTTTCCTGGTCTCATTATTTTTGTGCATTACCTCTTCGGGTAGCTTTCAGTTTCCACGCAATGTAGGTTTAAAATACCCCTAATGTGTTTTGATGGAAATGCCTCGCCTGCTCGAACTCAACCTTGATAAAAATTGTACGTGTTTGCCTTTGTGAAACACACAGAAATATAGCTCCAACGTCTTTGGGCACCTCATCGAGTGTGATGGTCAGGGGTAAAGTTACCTTAATCTCAAATACTCATCTCTTAGCGGGAGCTTCGTGTGTCGGGGACAATAAGGAGGGCGGTGACGAGTCCTTTTGAAATAGGAGAGGAAGCAAGAGTGACCCGCGGTGTATATACTCACACAGCAGATACTCACCACTCGTGATCAAATAAGACAGCTGTCGGTCGTCAGGCTGACGTCAAACGGGCTAAGAAAAATAGCAACGCACTAAACTTGGAGACCATTCTGTTTTTTTTTGACGCCACAAAATAGTTCGCCGATTACATTTGGGAGAACGGATTTTATTATATTTTTTTTGGTCACATTACTTTTGTGTAGCTAAGGTTTGCTTAGAACGGAGGCTTTAGGGAAAAACTCCAGACACTGACAAATCTTTCTTTGCATGGACCGGGAAACATATTGCACTCGTTCTAACTGCATAGATTTTTAGAATTGGCTTAACATCCTGAGTGAATTTCAAGCGAGTCCCTTCTTGTAGACGCAGAGGGCAAAACAAACTCCCTACTACGTTGGCAGATTCGATCGCATGTACAAAATTAGTGACCTAGATTTACGGATGCACTCGTTGAAGATGTATTTTTCCGTGCACGATTAGGGAAAGCGTTACCTTTGATGGATAATGCCTGATATGTTTTAATGACGGTAGGTAGCGCTGTGTTAATGCCTTTTTGATTCTACTTTTCAAATTTTGCTTGGGATTAAAATGAATTCTATTTTATATTTCTGTAATTTAATAAAAACTTGTATATGTAAGCAGGACTCAACTCTAACCAATGGTGCAGGTTTTATACGAGTGCAGTGTCTTACATACATAAATAGAACGATGATTAGAAGCAGTCTTGTGCGTGAAATCCCTTCCGCATATTCTATCCAGGTTGGCGATTCTTTGGGATATGAATCGCTATCACAGCGTATATTATTAAGGCATAACCTCTTGACAACATTTCAGGAAAAAACATTTCTCTGACGACGTAAAAATCATACTACATATTAACCCCCGCGATCTACGGCAGATTAGATCGCGCCAATAAAATTAGGTAGATAGATTGTAGAACCGATAGGTATACAATATCATTTTTTTCGCGTACCATTCGGGACCACAACTGCTGTGATCGTCGTCATGAAAAGTGCGAATAGTGAGAATCGCTAGATTGTAGATCTTTCTCTTTTTATTCTCTACGTTCTTATTCATGCATGATGTAAATATTGATGTTCTAAGTTATGCATGGTGTTTTGAATTTGTAGTAGTAGACTTTGTATCCCTTGCATGTTGGAACGACTGACGATAGAATGTTTGTTGGTTATTAGATTTTTAATTGGCCCGTTGCATGTGTGGTACGTGGGTTTCAATGTCATTTCGGTTTTCTGCCGTATCATTCATGCATGCCTGGTGTGGATGCACCCCATGCCACACACCCTTTGGGTGGCTTGCAGGGTGTGACGTAGATGTAGATATCCCAAGAATAAGGGTCATGAGATACCGACCCCTGAGGACTGCAAGTGCCTTCCACACTACCAATGCTCCAACGGAACGGTTATCGAAGACGGAGCTACGCTAATCGACATAAGGTAAAGGTTTTGTCTAATAATTGATAGAGGTAAAAGTTTGCTATTGGAGGTAAATATTCACATGGACGGGAAACAACGTGGAAATTGGTGGACTGACGCGCGGAAAACCTATCGCAGATCGGCTGAAAACAATGGGTCGGAGCTATTGCCGTCGTAACCTTTCGAAACGGATGGTAAGATTTTTTTCTTAAATCTTATCTCTTATCTGCACGAATTTTTTCATCTTCTACATCTACATCTACGTCATACCCTGCAAGCCACCCAAAGGGTGTGTGGCAGGGGGTGCTTTCGATAAATGATAGGGTAGAACACCGGCATTACACTAAAACCCGCGCACCACACATGCAAAGCGCCAATTAAAAATCTAATACCCAAGAAACATTCTATCTTCAATCGTTCCAACTCGCAAGGGATACAAAGACTACTACTACAGATTCAAAATATCATGCATAAATAAGAACACCAATATTTACATCATGCCTAAATAAGAGAGCAGAATATATAATGAGAAAGATTTACTGCCTGCCTATGTCAATACTCGAACTATTCATGACGACGATCACAGCTGTTATGGTCCCGAATGGTACGCGGAAAAAATTACATTTTATACCTATCGGTTCTAAAATCTAGCTCTCTAATTTTATTGGCGCGATCTAATCTGCCGTAGTACGAAGGGGTTAATAGTATATTTTTTACGTCGTCAGTAAAATGATTTTCCTGAAATTTATTTAGGAGGTTAAACCTATAATTCAATCTACGCTGTGATAGCGATTCCCATCCTAATTCTTCTAACAGTCCAGACACACTAGCCAACTTATCGTAGCATCGTTTCACAAACCTAGCTCCTCTTCGCTGGACGCGATCTAACTCTGATATCAACCCCGTTTCGTATGGATCCCATACACTAACAGCATATTCCAGATGAGGCCTAACGATTGAAAAATAACAACGTTCTTTCACTTTCTCATCACATTTTCCAAGTACTCTCTTGATAAAGCCTAGCTTCCTATATGCTTGACCGCATATTTCCCTAATATGTTTTCCCCAAGATAGATCGTGAGTAATTGTGACCCCTAAGTACTTAACAGACTCGGTGTAAATAATTTCCGCATTTTTAATTCTGTAAGCCCTACCTGGCCTATTTTTCTTTTTCCAAAAGCAGACTGCTACGCACTTTTTTATGTTTAGTTCCATCTGCCACTTTTCGCACCAAGATGTAGCGGGGTAATCTGTGGCACGAGCTATCATTGGACTTTACACACATAAAAACATAAATCGACCTCAAAGCAAAATCACGGAGCTCTAGCGTGCAGTATCCACGACAATGGCCTTACCTTATGTCAATAAGAGTAGTTCCGTCATCAATGACGGTCCCGTTGGGGCACTGGTAGTATGGAAGGCACTTGCAGTCTTCTGGTGTCGGTACAACTTCATAACCCCCCGCTACATCTACATCTACATCTTGGCATGGCATGTTCTCTTCTGCCTCAGCAATTTTCTCACTTCCACGTCGTGTCATCTATGTTCATTGCTCTCATTTTTTCACCTCACTTCGGACGTATATTCTAATTCCTGAATGCAAGATCGAAAAAAAGGTCTCCAAGTATACTCAGTCTACCTTGATGCTTGATTTTAGGAAGACGGGATAGGAATTTTCGACTGGAATGATACTTAAACGCATCGAAATCAGCCGTTTTAAAATAGATATTTCCTTATTTGTTCAAAATTTATATTAATACTAAAGGCAAACTTAGCGGTCACTAATTCCCTCGACAGTGTCCACCTTAATAACTGGATGTATATTCGTGGCCAATCAATCTAGAATATTGTCTCCTCTGATAGGTTACGTAGCTATCGAATGCAGTGAGTATGATGATAACTTGTAAAGTAGGGGCTCGCTAATGTCTTTGTCTCTTGACCAAGTTATGAAACTGTGGGTATTCCAATGGAAGGGTGGACATTTAAATATTCACCCATTATCAAATTTCGTGCGAGATTCCTAGATGTGATTCTATTTATGCGTTTCTAGTTCTAAAATTGAAGTGAGGTCAGTGCTGGGTGGCCTGTGGTACGAGCACACAAATATTCAACCGTAGATAAGGATTCGTAAAACGGGGTTCTAGGCAAATGCGATGAGAGAGTACGAGAAAGAAACTATTTTACACTTGTCAGGCCTCATTTTGAATATGCCGCTAGTATATGGGATCCGTATGAGGAAGGTATGATAAAAAAATTAGAGCGCGTGCAAAGGAGATCCGCTAGGTTTGTTGAAGGCCGTCATGATAATTGTATTAGTGTTACGAGTTTAATAGAAGAACTAGGATGGGAATTACTATCAGAACGCAGGTTAAAATTTAGGTTAAACCTTTTAAGTAAATTCGAAACCGATTTGTTCACAGATGACGTCAGATATATATTGAGAACCCCTGCGTATTATGCTAGGTTTGATCAGATTAACAAGATTTGAGAGATAGATTGTCATACCGATAGATTTAAAATGTCTTTTTTCCCTCGTACTATAAGAGAGAACAATAGGCAGCGTAGCAAAGGGATAGGTAGGTGAAATATAGTTAGAGTAGTCTGTAGTGGATGATGCATGTAATAACAACCAATAATCCCTTTCTTATTATTTAGATACTAACCATGTGACCCTATTATCTAGCATGCCTTCATTAAATATCCTAGTTGCATGTCAATAGTGCATGTTTGGTGATCTTCACCACCTGCCACACACCCTCGTGGAGGCTCGCAGGGTAGTACCTAGATGTAGATGTAGATGTAGATATTGTTTTGGATTCAGAGCAGGTAAATGGGGTCATTTTCCGTGTCTTTTCTACAATAGATCTCGTGTGGATCTCTCGCAACTCTCGAAAATAGTGAACAAATAATATGACCAAATGCTAGATATCAATCATTTTAAAAAATTCACGAGAAAACCATTTGTAAAAAATTTACCAACTCGAAGTTTACGTAGTTAAACTTAGTTACAGCTCGCCACGCCCCCCAACACTCCCTCCTCCCCGCACCCCTTCCTCGCTATCTCTTCCTAACGACTCACCCCGCAACGGCGTGGAATGCCCAACAACCCCCTGTCGCTCCTTTACTTTCAGCGCTTTCTGTAGACATTTGGCGTGATTCAGTTTCTTCTCACTCGATATCCGGAAAGGTGTTCGGTTGAATGGAACGGGAAGGTGATGGAAGAGGTGATGAGAACGCAAGTGCGTGTCCCCGTAGGGGGAAGCGAATGACGCACGCGAGAATTCGGAAGGCTTGAGCGAAAAGTGAGGGGAAAGGCTCATTTCGCACGATCCTTAGTAAAACCCCAAGACCTTGACCATGAAGAGTAGGATAGCGGGCAACGTCCGAGTCACACACCTCTCCTAATCTCTCGAAGCTTTCTCCCCACCCGCCTTAACTCCCTACAGCCGACAACCAATATAAGGCAAGTCCCGTCATCTATCGTTCATTTGCATTTCGGCGAGTAGAAGTGTGGCCGGAAGGAAATAAATTTAAGGTGAGAAATCGTTCATTTAGAACTCAGATCATTCGATTAGTGACCCTAATGGCTGAGTAAAGACATTGAAGTAGGTGAATTGATAGGTAGTGCAGCTTATTAATTCATTTTAGCATCTAATGCATGCTTCTAAATCTGTTGAGTGGTACTAATACAATGTTGTTCGTGTTCCCTGCACGACTCTTGCGTCACGTAGTTACAAGATTATTTTTTTAGTTTCTGTTGCATATGTAGCATACCAGTTACCATACTTGTTGGTGAAAGTAAATTTCTTCACTGTAGTTCATGTTGGTGATAAGTCACCCCCTGGCAAACACATTTGTGTTGGCTTTCGGGCTAATAAGTAGATGTAGATGTACATTCATCGCTTTATCGAGAAATAGTCGTCCAAGGTGGATGGTAACCGTTTCGTTTGTTCTCTGATATAGGCGACGATCTTTTGACGACCATGAGGAAGCTGTTCTGTCTGATGGGCTTTGCAGCCCTTTTAGTGATGTCGTCGGGATTTGAAGATGTCCTAGCGGGGGGTTATGAAGTTGTACCGACACCAGAAGACTGCAAGTGCCTTCCATACTACCAGTGCCCCAACGGGACCGTCATTGATGACGGAACTACTCTTATTGACATAAGGTAAGGCCATTGTCGTGGATACTGCACGCTAGAGCTCCGTGATTTTGCTTTGAGGTCGATTTATGTTTTTATGTGTGTAAAGTCCAATGATAGCTGGTGCCACAGATTACTTCATTATTCGACGCTGGGTTGAGGACTTCTTTAATGGATGCTGACTGTGTGTTGTCTGTATAATTTGAAACAGCATTCTGTATAATATGCATTATCACTTTTATACACGCTGGCCTGCGAGAATCCATAAATGATACGCTACTTCGTGCCATGTGCACCCTGTAAGATCTAGTTTCAACCGTACGTATGTCATTTTTACCGGTGTATCTCTTGCACCGATGTCCAAGTATGTAGCTAGAAAATGAATTGGTTTAAATAGTTTCTCTAGCGCTGATGTAATGCCATTAGTGCAATGAATTTTGATGGAACGCCTCCTCCTAACAAGAATGTGCAGTTTTTTTCTAATCCGACAATAGTGCAGAGAAACACTTTAGTATTCATGTCAGGGGTAGCTCCCCCCTGCCATACACCTCAAGGTATACACCTGCCATACACCTGAATGACCTGTACGTAGATGTAGATGAGGTAGGTTGCTGGGTAATACGAAGATGTGCTAATTGTCCATAGGTTGCGAAAGATTTTTTTCATTCTGTGTGATTTAAGATGTATGAATGCATGTCTGTTTATAGCTCCTTCAGGTATTAGCAATTTCTGTTCGCAGGTTTCCGCGGCGTTGATCAAATGATTTCAACATTTCTCGGGTTGCATCCATGTCAGTTGTCATTCAGCACAACAGTTTCGCCAGCTATCCTGCGGGCGTCCTCAGGTGAAGGATAGCGAGAAGGAATTGAATTGAATCGAAAATGTTTATTGCCATTGCATATCATATATACATACATTCTTAAATAATATTCCATACATTAATATATACATCACATTAGCCCCCACTACAGGAAATAATTCCTCTTCAGGGTTAGTCATATGAATTTTATACATATTTAATTACTATATACAAGCATGTAGCAGATTCGTTAGGGTGGTTTTAGGTTTTAATTAGCAGGAACTCTTTTCTTCCGGGATGGCTTAATGGCCTGGCATTTGCCCGAGGCGTGAGGGTAACCGGCAAAACCTCACGCAGACCGCCGTGTTATGATGTGTTGTTTGCAGGAGATGGTGGTGCAGGTGAGATTTCCAGAGTGGTATTCTGATGCGATGTTGCGGCAGCGTCAAGACTCTGTGATGTGGATCCGGTGTGCAATGCATTCATCGCAGTGTTGACTGTCGGTTCTGTTGTCTGGTTCCGGATGCGATGTCTGCGTTGTTCTGTAGATGAATCCAAGATTAGTAATTATATTTACAAGTTACATATATTTACTGATTTTCTGTGGAGGATGCCAAGATTATTAGTTATATTCACACGTCACATGTATTTACAAAGCCAATCAGAGATTGTTGTTTATATATAAGTTTTATATAGCATCTTACTTATTAATTGTATGCCCATGGTCCATACATCTACATCTATGTCATACCCCGCAAGCCACCCAAAGGGTGTGTGGCAGGGGGTGCTTTCGCACCAGGCATGCATGAATGATAGGTTAGAACACCGACATTACACTAAAACCCGCGAACCACACATGCAAAGCGCCAATTAAAAATCTAATACCCAAGAAACATTCAATCTTCGATCGTTCCAACATGCAAGGGATACAAAGACTACTACTACATATTCAAAATATCATGCATAAATAAGAACATCAATATTTACATCATGCATAAATAAGAGAGCAGAGAATATAATGAGAAAGATTTACTGCCTGCCTATGTCAATACTCGAACATAGAAAAGATTAAGTTCTCAGCATTTACAATTGGAATTCATTTACTGTCGAAATTTTATGTACTGTAGAGTAAGTCATGAATGATTGGCTGTAGACATGAAATAAATGTTTAGAGTTTTAAACAATTATAAGTGAATTGCATATAATAATTACCAATTCGACAGGGCAATGTCAAAATTATTGAAGTTAATATTTATACAAGAGTATGTTCAAAGTGCGTATTTCAGCAGTTCAGCCGAGTGCCCAAAGCTCTGCAGGTTTCGCCTATGTATGACTTCCCACAAGAGCACGGCACTTGGTAAACGCCTTCGGAGAGGGTTGATTGAACTGTCCTTGGGTCGGGAAGAATGTCGTATAGCCCACGGAATCGGATAGGACGGGTTGAGCGTACACATCTCGATCTTCCCTCGCATGAAATCCTAAATTTTTTCAATTTAGATATGCCAAAATTATTTTTTTAAAATCTGCATTGCGTTGTTTTTTTCAGTAAATGTCCCATGATTTTCCCAATTTACATTTGTGCGACACTTGTGCTTTCATTTTTTTTTTAAATTACTCATTAGTCTCTGTAAAAGTCACCCAGAGATTTTTTTCCCGTTTTCAGCATTGTTTTGCTTTCGCGTTACCGTTAAATAGTAATCTGCTTTGGAGTTGTAGAAATTTACTTTTGGCAACGAATTGTTGTTTTTGCTGTTTTGTTTTTCTACGATTGCTTTGTCTTAACCACAGGGGTAGCCTTACGTGAAAAAAGAGCAGCCACCAACCTTGCACGTTTAGTTATGTTCTAGGTGCGAAAACATTTAGCCATATTCTAGGAACGAAGTTATTTCACTCCTCCATATATTTCAGAGTAGGAAATAGAATTGAACCCTAATATCATATACACTGGACTTGGGAATTGCTATCAAGCATAAAGGTTTACAAAATGTGTAATCCCTCAACTTATCGCTATTTGAGGTAATAATGAAAGTAACTTAGGCCCTAATTACGTCGGCTTCGATGCCAATAGAAACTAATAATCCACTTACATAGTTTTCGACAAAGATGAAATTCAATTTAGACGTTATGGAAATAGGTGTGGAACAATGCCTGTCTCAATCCCTGGTCAGCCTTTGTTCGTCACATTACGATGCAATCAAGGGTATCGCAAATCTCTCAAAACATGCCTACAGAAGTTATTATGCTGAAAGACCGACCGAGGAGGCTTGGGATACACCCAATCTGCAATTCAACGTCGAATTTGATCTTGCATGATTAAGTTATTATTCTGATCCGGCGATTTATTTGTTGCAATTAAGAAAAGTGGCCCCGAATCGCAGCAAAAAAAACCCTCCAAACTGAAAGGAAGCAGATTTTAGGTTTAAAACGCTTTATATAGATCAAAATTGCCATCATTCACTAGTGACCATTAATTAGCACTAATTTCAACGTCCGTCCTATAGCTTTTTACAGGAACATATTAAGACACTAAAGCCCTCGTCAAAGTCATCGTTATACGCACGCCAATTCATCTACATCTACGTGATACCCTGCGAGCCACCACGAGGGTGTGTGGCAGGGGATGAAGATCACCAAACATGCACTATTGACATGCAACTAGGATATTTAAGGGAGACATGCTAGAAAATAGGGTCACATGGAGCTAGATGGTTAGTATCTACATAATCAGGAATGGATTATTGGTTGTTATTACATGCATCATGCACTACAGACTACTCTAACTATATTTCACCTACCTATCCCTTTGCTACGCCGCCTATTCTCTCTTATAGTACGAGGGAAAAATGACATTTTAAATCTATCAGTACGACAATCTATCTACATCTACATCTACGTCATACCCTGCAAGCCACCCAAAGGGTGTGTGGCAGGGGGTGCTTTCGCACCAGGCATGCATTAATGATATGGTAGAACACCGACATTACATTAAAACCCGCGTACCACACATGCAAAGCGCCAATTACAAATCTAATACCCAAGAAACATTCTATCTCCAATCGTTCTAACATGCAAGGGATACAAAGACTACTACTACAGATTCAAAATATCATGCATAAATAAGAGCATCATTATTTACATCATGCATAAATAAGAAAGAGGAGAATATAATGAGAAAGATTAACTGCCTGCCTATTGTCAATACTCGAACTATTCATGACGACGATCACAGCTGTTATGGTCCCGAATGGTACGCGGAAAAAATGACATTTTATACCTATCGGTTCTAAAATCTAGCTCTCTAATTTTATTGGCGCGATCTAATCTGCCGTAGTACGAAGGGGTTAATAGTATGTTTTTTACGTCGTCAGTAAAATGATTTTCCTGAAATTTATTTAGGAGGTTAAGCCTATAATTTAATCTACGCTGTGATAGCGATTCCCATCCTAATTCTTCTAACAGTCCAGACACACTAGCCAACTTATCGTAGCATCGTTTCACAAACCTAGCTCCTCTTCGCTGGACGCGATCTAACTCTGATATCAACCCCGTTTCGTATGGATCCCATACACTAACAGCATATTCCAGATGAGGCCTAACGATTGAAAAATAACAACGTTCTTTCACTTTCTCATCACATTTTCCGAGTACTCTCTTGATAAAGCCTAGCTTCCTATATGCTTGACCGCATATTTCCCTAATATGTTTTCCCCAAGATAGGTCGTGACTAATATCTCTAATCTTGTTAATCTGATCAAATCTAGCATAATACGCAGGGGTTCTCAATATATATCTAACGTCATCTGTGAACAACTCTGTTTCAAGTTTACTTAAAAGGTTTAACCTAAATTTTAACCTGCGTTCTGATAGTAATTCCCATCCTAGTTCTTCTATTAAGCTCGTAACACTTATACAATTATCATAACGACCTTAAACCAAACAGATCTCCTTAGCACGCGCTCTAATTATTTTATCTTCCCACATTAAACCATAACATGGTATGCCTTACACTGATACGGAGGATAAAATGAGTCCAGGAAATTACAGAGAGAACAATAATTCAGCAACAGATACTTAACATGGATTTGAGCGACCACGTTTGAAATATTTAGAAAGTGTTCCCGAGAGAAGTTGATGAACAAGTCACACGGGTCAAGGACATTACTATTGAAAAACATTCTATTTATTAGAAAAATTGTGGGAAAAAATGTAATCCTGCCGAGAAATGGAGCTTTTTAATTTATTGGACAAATAAGTGGCCTTCCATTGGTCGGTGATAAAACTTTTTGTTCTTTGCCCTATTTCTTATACATAATTCTTTTTGTTCTTTGTCGGCCCCGGTGGCGGCGGGGTAAAGTCCTCGCCAGCTAACCCGAGGGTCGCGGGTTCGAGTCCCGCCTGGGTGGAATATTACCCGCCCAGGACATGGATGTCTGTCTCTCGTCCGTTGTTACTGTTGTTCACCCGACGTAAAATGGCCTAATGTGCTGTATTCGGGGCAGTGAAAATAAAAAAAACTAAAAAAATAAATCTTCTTTAGCGCCCTCGGGAATGGCGGAACATTTCGCGACGGAGTTCGGAGATCGAAGTAAGTGTCATTTTTAGACATCGACTAACGCCAGCGGAATATAACGTCTCTCAGTTACAGGATCGGATCTTAAGGGGGTTTTCCTTCAGTCGAGTGGTTTCATCTTCTGATCCTACATCTGGCCACTCATTGGTTCTCATTTATTGATGATTTAACGGCTGTCTACGGTATATTTCTCATCTCGTGATTTAACGGCTGTCTACGGTATATTTCTCCCGCCAAAAGTTGGCGGTAGTGGTATTGAGGATGAATATCATGTTTCTCATAAATTATAAGTTCATTTTTATTAATGTCTTTCCCTCTCATCCTTCAGGATAAGGGTTGAGGCCTGCGAGAATTACTTGGAGGTGTGCTGCAAGACTCGCGATGTGTTCATTCCGGATGACAAAGAAAAGGAGGGTCACGAAGAAACTGTAGAGCCAGGGCACGAGGAAGAGCATGATCCCGAAGTTCCATCCTACTGGGGTAGCTGCGGGGTTCGTCACCCTAAGGGCGTGGCGTTCCGCATCACAGGGGATAATGACGGCGAGGCGCAGTTCGGAGAGTTCCCCTGGATGGCTGCTGTTCTGCTCAAGAAAGTGGAAGGCGGCAGGACGCGCAAGGCCTACCTGTGCGGAGGAGCGCTCATTCACCCACACGTCATCCTGACCGGAGCGCACTGCATCGCAAGGTAAGCAAATCTACATCTACGTAATACCCTGCGAGCCACCACGAGGGTGTGTGGCAGGGGGTGAAGATCACCAAACATGCATTATTGCCATGCAAGTAGGATATTTAAGGGAGACATGCTAGAGAACAAGGTCACATGCTGCTAGGTGGTTAGTATAGACATAATAAGAAAGGGATGATTGGTTTTACTATATGCATCATGCACTACAGACTACTCTAACTATATTTCACCTCCCTATCCCTTTGCTACGCTGCCTATTGTTCTCTCATATGGTACGCGGGATAAATGACATTTTAAATCTATCGGTACAATAATCTCTCTCTCTAATCTCGTTAATATGGTCAAATCTAGCATATTACGAAGGGGTTCTCAATACATATCTAACGTCATCTGTGAAAAAATCGGTTTCGAATTTACTTAAAAGTTTTAACTTAAATATTAACCTGCGTTCTGATAGTAATTCCCATTCTAGTTCTTCTATTAAACTCGTAACACTTATACAATTATCATAACGGCCTTCAACAAACCCAGCGGATCTCCTTTGCACACGCTCTAATTCTTTTATCAAACCTTCCTCGTACGGATCCCATATACTAGCGGCATATTCTAAATGAGGCCTGACAAGTGTAAAATAGCTTCTTCCTCGTACTCTCTCATCGCATTTGCCTAGAACCTTTTTTACGAATCCTAATCTACGGTTTGCTACACTAGTTATTTCCCTGATGTGTTTCCCCCATGATATGTATTCATTGATGGTGACGCCTAAGTATTTAATAGATTCTACGTTACATATTTTGTTTTCTTTGATGCAATAATTATTCCGGGGAAAGCCATTCTTTTTCTAAAAGTTCATTATCGCGCACTTCTTCAAATTTAATTTTTGCTGCCAACTATCACACCAATCATAAATTGCATCTAAATCCTTATCTGAAGACTGGAGTCGTCGTGCTAATTATTCCCGCAGTCCAATTGTTTGAGTTCATTTCAAATACACCGGGTGTAATAGTAATTTCCCCCTGCCACACACCCTCGCGGTGGCTCGCAGGATATTACGTAGATGGAGATGTAATACGTAACTCTATTTTATGCTGTTGGGAAATCCATTTTAGATTAAGATGTTTTTTGTCACTCAGTACTTATTTTCTTTAAACAGCCACACGGCTGAGAAACTCCTCGTGCGCGTCGGTGAATGGGATTCTCAGACGACTAAAGAAATTTACCCCTATCAAGAAAGAGAGGTGCACATAATTATCATCCACAAAGACTTCAAGAAGAATAATCTTCACAATGATATTGCCCTGCTGTACTTCGCCGAACCAATGGTACCTGAGATGCACATAGGCATAGTCTGCCTTCCCAAGGAGGATCACTTGCCTGCTGACAAAACCAGGTGCTTTGCCAGCGGATGGGGACGGACGGAATTTGGTAAGTCTGCATTAGTTAGGGTACTCCTAGCGAGATAGTTTCCTTGTCATAATAGAAACCATATTCGAATCATACGTTTTAATTTCACCAGCTGTAGGCCGCATGAATTACATATAAAATTATTAATGGTGCCATGATATAGTTTTATATGACAGAAATAGTAAGTTATGAAATGAAAATATCTAAATAAATTTTTAAGTTGACTCATTTTTTTCACGCGGTAGTTTTAAATTCCTTCGAAACGGAAGGATTTTTGTGATACCCAAGAACCTACTGCGGTGACAATATGATTGATTTTCAAAAATATTTGAGAAAACATACAAACTACGTGATATTAGTTTTTTTACGACATCTACGAGTAAGGAATTCCTCATTTTGCAAATGTCTCTCTGGAGTGTCTTCACCTACCTTTCCCCATGTAAAAGGACTGGTATTTTTTGGCAAAAATCTTTGATTTATAATGAGGTAAGGGGTTGAATTTTTAGTGTCACTAGAAGGGTGAGTAATTTTTCTTTAAAATGAGACCAAATTCATTGATTTTTAGGTAAAATTATACATGGCTCAAACTACCTCGAGTCTTTTCCTTGCTCGGAATGATTGTCTAGATTCTTGTCGGTGTTACTCGGGGATTTAAGTAGTGTTTTACAAATTTTATTGGCCACAGTGGGGCTTGTATGGAATTAGTTATAGATATCTTGGCTAGCCGTCCTATAAAAGCTGACGATTCCCTGTGAGGATGTTTGAACTACATACGTACTTATGTAGTTGCCTTATTGAATTCTGGAGGTTAAATCTGCTGAAACGGCCTCTAAATAACAAGGTTACTAGGGAGTCTCCCCAAGGGAATTCAGTATTTGAGCCATGAATATATATTATGAATTAAAAGGTTAGGAACTGTTGCTTAATTTTCCACCTTTAGTTAACCCAGTCCTTGGAGCCACTTCGAACAGAGCCTTTTCAGATGAATCGTAAATAGATGTAGTTACATTTACATCTACGTAATACCCTGCGAGCCACTACGAGGGTGTGTGGCAGGGGGTGAAGATCACCAAACATGCACTATTGACATGCAACTAGGATATTTAATGTAGACATGCTAGATAATAGGGTCACATGCAGCTAGATGGTTAGTATCTAGTCAATTGTTGTTAACGTAAGACTGTGGTGAATATTCAATAAATATCGAGGAGATGTGAATTACTTGATGCTTTGAATAGTATCTTACTATTTTTGTGACCTAAAAGTTAATATGTAAATGCTAGAGGGGAAATATCTCTTACAGGAAATGTGTAAGAGGTTTATGAAATGTCCATCGTGTGCCGACGACGATGTTTGCCAGACTCTGATTCTAATTTGAATGCATTAAGCCCGGTCAGCTTTAATAAAAAATTTAGAGTGCCTTGCTTAAACGAAACTTACTTCGTATCAGGCTTCTAAACAGGTTATGCGTCTACGAGGGCCTAAATTAGGAGACTTAGATTGAAAAACAATCTATTCAAGGCGGCGGTAAGTGCATTCCTTTTTCCTACACTGCAATGATGGCCATTGGGAATACTCATGAAGATACCACATTAATACGATATAAAAAGTGTTTAATTACATCCCGCGTGTAGTACTACATTTTTTATCCACTATATTATGACGACTTGTAAGTAAAACCAGTAAGTCGTGTTCATTTACAAAATATCGGTTGTATATTCATTTTAACTTCCGTCTTTCATCACTAGGCGGCACCACATTTCAAAAAGTTGCTTATTTACGGAATTATAGGCAACAGTTTTTGGCGACGAGATAATCCAGAATATATATATTTAGGATTTGAGCAATTAAGGCAGTTTGATCGAGGTAGTTCCATAGTTATAATAGAGACCATATTTGAATTATGCGTTTTAATTTCACCAGCTTCAGGACACATGGATTGCATTGTTTATCGTGCCATAATGTTTTATGTGACATAAATTGTTAGTAGTTTCATGAAAATATCTCTAAGTCTTCAACTTGACTCATTTTTTTTCGCACGGCACGTTTGAAACTCTTTCAAAACGGAAGGATTTTTTTGTGATCTCGAGGAATTTGTTGCGGTGACAATAAGATAAATTATTTTTTCTGTTTATTGTTGAAAATTAATTAAAATTAGTAAAATCCTCTATCAATTAATTAATTTTCCGCTACTATATGGTAACCGAAGTATTCCTCTAAGCGTTACATGAATTTCCTCTTAATCTTTCTTAATAGGATTTTATTCAATAGTAGAGAAAAATACAAACTGCACATATTTAATTTTTTGACGAGATCTAAGTGTTAGAAATTCCTCATTTTTTTAAAACAAGCTCTGTAGTGCGTGCACGTACCATTTCCCACGCAAGAGGACTGGTATTATTTGGCGAATATCTCGGAAAGAAGTATGGCAAGGGGTTGAAGTTTTGATGTCATTGGAAGGGTGATATATTTTTATATGAAATGAGACTACATTAATTGTTTTCTAGATGAAACGTTATTTCGCTCTACCTTAAAATACATTGTAACATTCACTTTTGAAAATTCAATTGTAGTGGACGTTATGCTGAACACTCTGTAGTTTGTATATGGAGTGACTTTGTTATTCCACATAAATTATATTTAAGACGACCCGGATTTCGACGTGGCACGTCATATCAGGTGATTCTATGTAGTGATCATTACCCCTGTATATAACTGAATGTTTTTTTCTCAGGGCTATCAATTACCAAAAATACTCCCGTGAAATAATATAAACTGCCATGTCCCAGATCTAGGTAATGTCTTGGCTGGCCTCCTCTGTTCCACTAAGCTCGTTTGTGATCATCTTTTCCCCACGAGTTATGACTTGGGCTAATGGGCCTCCGGGACCCTATGTTTAATAGCGTAATGACTACTGAATTTTTAAGATGTAAACCTTAACATGGTTTTTCGCCTTTATGGTCGACTTTAACCTCCATTGCGTTGTTCCTGTCCTACGCAGATGTGTGAGTAAATGGGTAATAGAAGTTCCTTTGTAACTGTGGTATTCCGTATTTCAGACATGTTTCAAATGATAACATTTGCAACACTACAGATTTTAATAACACATGACCCCCGGTTTCGACGCTTAAGCGCCATCTTCAGGTCGTCCTTGGTTGAAACCCGGGTCGTCTGTTTCATAGTTAGTGAACTGTTGTTTATATGGTTTGAAATAATGTCTTTGAAATGTGTGGTTATCTGTAGAGACTTCTTTTATTTTCTACAGATCTGGAAGGAAAGTATAGCACCATTTTAAAGTCTGTGGAAATGCCAGTGGTGGATCATGACAAGTGCCAATACCAACTCCGAAAGACTAGGCTGGGTGCTTACTTCAAATTGCACCAGTCATTCATGTGCGCCGGTGGAGAGGAAGGAAAGGACACGTGCAAGGTGAGTGGAGGGTGATGATTCTTCAGGCGATAACATACTGCCCATTTTGAATTTTTCGTCCGGTTACCACTTGTACAACTGAGCTGAATACGATATATTTTGAGGACTTCAGGCAGATGATGCGTATTTACAGATGTTTTCGGCTCGTGTGTGTGTGTGTGTGTACTAGATTGACGCTTGGCCAGATTAAAATTGTTTTAAATCAAACGAGTTTTCTGCCCGGATTACTGTTCTACATCTACATCTACGTAATACCCTGCGAGCCACCACGAGGGTGTGTGGCAGGGGGTGAAGATCACCAAACATGCACTATTGCCATGTAAGTAGGATATATAATGTAGACATGCTAGAAAATAGGGTCATAGTTTATTAGTTACTACAGTAGATTATTAGTAATTGCAAGTAATTGCAGTAGTTATTACAATAGAATATTAGTTACTACGGTATAGTACAGGTTAAAATCTACATAATAAGGAAGGGATCATTGGTAGTTATTACATGCATCATGCACTACAGACTACTCTAACTATATTTCACCTACCTATCCCTTTGCTACGCTGCCTATTGTTCTCTCTTATAGTACGAGGGAAAAATGACATTATAAATCTATCGGTACGACAATCTCTATCTCTATCTCTCTAATCTTGTTAATATGATCAAACCTAGCATAATACGCAGGGGATCTCAATATATACCTAACGTCATCTGTGAACAACTCTGTTTCGAATTTACTTAAAAGGTTTAACGTAAATTTTAACCTTCGTTCTGATAGTAATTCCCATCCTAGTTCTTCTAATAAACTCGTAACACTAATACAATTATCATAACGGCATTTAACAAACCTAGCAGATCTCCTTTGCACGCGCTCTAATTCCTTTATCATACCTTCCTCGTACGGATCCTATATACTAGCGGCATATTCTAAATGAGGCCTGACAAGTGTAAAATAGCTTCTTTCTCGTACTCTCTCATCGCATTTGCCTAGAACCCTTTTCCTAATGTAGGACACACATATCCTACATTAGGAAAGCCTGTGGACTGTAGGACATATGAATCAAATATTACATTATTGATGGTGTAATTTTATAGTTTTATGGCATAAATTACAAGTAACTTAATGAAAATATCTAAGGAAGTCTTTGGTTTGACTCCTTTTTTCGCACCGTACACTTGAAAATTCTTCAAAGGATAAGGTTTGATGTGATCTCGAAGAATTTACAGCGGAGAAAACGTGATTTATTTTTAAATATAGTTGAGAAAACATGCACACTTTAAATTTTTTGACGAGATTTAGCCTACAGAAATTTCTCATTTTTTTAAAATAAGTTCTCTCTGGAGTGCATACACGTACAATTTCCCACGCTAAGTGCTGGTATTTTTCGGCAAATATCTTGGAAAGCAGTGTGATAAGGGGGTGAATTTTTTTGTCATCGGAAGGGTGGGATATTTTTTTTAATGGTACAAAATTCATTGATGTCTAGTTGAAGTGATATAAAGCTCTAACTACCTTCATGCATCTTTCAGTGGACGGTTGTCACAAAACTGACAATATCTTAGTATGCATTGCTGGTCTTCCATCAATCTAATCTTCTCTCGTTAACTTAGTTGGACTATTGAATACTCTATTCTCCACCCAACTGGTCTTCATTCTTCGAGAGCGATTTCCTTTACTTCAACTTTGGTTCTGTCCGTTATGAATCTTATGCGCCATTCCTTTTGTTTTAGGGTGACGGAGGGAGCCCATTGGTTTGCCCTCATCCCGAACACCCAGACCACTACATTCAGTCCGGCATCGTCGCCTGGGGCATCGGTTGTAAGGACCAGGACGTCCCCGGCGTCTATGTTGATGTGGCTCACTTCAGGCATTGGATCGACGAGAAGATGAAAGAACTTGACCTGGACAGCTACTATTACTCATTAAAAGAGTTTTAAATTTATTCTCTAGTCTAGTCAGTCTAGAAGGGCTACTTAAATGTATCTTATAGATATTTTCGATGTTCCCCATTTGTCGTGATATCATCTGCCTAGTTCTTCCAATAAGCGGTACACTATTAGTACAGGAATCATTTTTAAACTATGCCGGTTACATTGCTTTCCCTTGCCTTGTCATGGCTTGAACTATTTTCAATATGATTTGCTTTTATCATTTTAACATAGAAACTTGAGTCAGTACCGTAAGTAATTAATAGACCGCAGCGGCTTTTCACTTGTTATATTTAATTTTTCAATACTTTCATCGTGGAGTCTAATTTTATCGTCAGTTATTTCATGTTTTTATTTGCATTCTCATAGTCGGTAAGGTAATTTATGTCTGACGTTCCAGCCATGTTGTAGAAATTACTTTTGGAATAAAAATTTGCAAAAAAGTTTCTAGTTTCTTTCCTTATTCCGGAAATAAAGCTCGCGTATTTGCCACTATCTTACCTATGCAAATTTCTTTACAATATTTTCCATGTTGTCTATATCAACAATTTTTTCCGACTCCTGCTTCTAGTTTGTTAGTGCATATGCCTCGTATTTCGGCATCCCTTGTATGGAGTCCTGTTCCGTCTAGCACTTGATCTGTATTCTCATTGCGCCTAGCGCACGTTGAATTGACATAAACCTTGCTTGCTCTCTCTCTGTATGATAGCCAAATGTATGTTGTTTAGAGAAGAGAGGGTTTAATAGACATTTTCCATGTTTCGTGAGTACGAATGAATAATCTAAACTTTATTTTTAGGCCAGGAGCCGTATGTGAATGTACATGTCGGAATGTGGGTTGGAATTCAATGCAGTTTGATAGAATGGTTCATATCTATGTCTACGTCATACCCTGCAAGCCACCCTAAGGGTGTGTGGCAGGGGTTGCTTCCACTCCAGGCTCCAGGCATGCACCAATAATACGGCAGAACACCGTAACTACATTGGAATCAGCGTACCACACATGCAACGCGCCCATTAATATCTAATAACCAAGAAACATTCTATCGTCAATCGTTCCAACATGCAAGGGGTACAAGGACTACTACTACAGATTCAAAATCTCATGCATAAATAAGAGCATAAATATTTACATCATACATAAATAAGAACGTAGAGAATATAAAGAGAAAGATCTGCTAATTATTGTCACTATTTATACTATTCATGACGACGATCACAGCTGTTATGGTCCCGGAAGGTACGCGGAAAGAATGACATTTTATACCTATCGGTTCTACAATCTAGCTCTCTAATTTTATTGGCGCGATCTAATCTGCTGCAGTACGAGGGGGTTAATAGTATGTTTTTTTTCACGTCGTCAGAGAAGTGTTATTCCTGAAATTTAGTGAAGAGGTTGAGCCAATAATTTAATCTACGCTATGATAGTGATTCCCATCCCAATTCTTCTATCAATCCCTGACACACTAGCAAATTTGTCGTAGCAATATCGTAGCAAGTAGTTTATATGATTCTGTCAGACAATAACTTGGTAGCATAGCCATAGATAGTAAATGTTGATGCAAAGTGATTAAGGTCAGAACAGGGTTATCTTAAATTCTACATGGGTTCTCATAAATTCTCATCTTCACCCCCTGCCACACACCCTCGTGGTGGCTCGCAGGGTATTACGTAGATGTAGATGGGTCTACCTTAAAACCAGTACCGCTTGGCTTGGTATTCAGGTCTGCATCTACCTTATTCTTAGCCTAGAAAATTACTGTGAAATTCAACTGACACTGCCTTAAAAATTTTACCTCTGAAAATCGGTTCTATTTCGTCTTAAAATCAGGTCGACATTTTACTGTGTCGAAATTGATAAATTTCACTGGGCTACTATTAAAAAAAAGCTGCCTCATCTGGTAACTTGTGGAGAGAGAGTTTAGTACTATTAAAAGCTGAAGAGTAACTGGTATTCGTTTGAAATGTAGTTAACCATGATGAAAACTATACAACCTTGATTTAATGTGAATATTTTAATTAACAATTGATATAGCAGCAGATGAATCGAGTTACGATATCAATTAGGTTGATGTGCGAGCCGCATTGCGATAGCACGATTAATAGTTAGTTTTGCGGCTGTCAAATGACGCAATGTGCTTGCTCCATTTTTCATCTTTGAGGATGTTAATCACGCAAGAATATTGTTAAAATATGATTTAACAGAAGTGTACGCCTTTAAGTTTCTTTCGAGGGTTATTTAATCTCCAATCCAATTAAGGTCCAATTTTTTTTTAATGCGCGGGCAATTAGGAATAAAACGTCACGAATGTCAGTTTTTCTATCCTAAGGAGTTTTATAAAAGTCACCCTATTTGGCATAGCGATGGACCCGGTAGCTCACCTTGGATAAGATCTGCCCATCACCTGATGTAGATCCACGTGGTTTCCCATTCAACCGTACTTTTCATGCTCGTGTATAGCATGATGAGGGATTTTCTCCCAAATAGCTCCCAGGAGATGAGTAGCGCATGTAAAATTTCTTTCTACCCCAATTATTCGTTGGGGATGTAGAAATGTTAATGGTAATTGGTGAAATGGTAACGGTAATTTGGGAAAAAATATTCGGGAAATATGCGGTCGAGCATGCAGGAAGCTAGGCTTTATCAAGTGAATACTCGGAAAATGTGATGAGGAAGTGAAACGCTGTTATTTTAGGTTTGTGCATGACTTATTTTAAGTGTATTTACTTGCATTTAAGATTATTTTGGTAGTTTCTGTAGCATGCCCATTATTCGGTGCATTTTGGTGAAAGTTGATGTTTTCACTGGAGTTAATGTTAGTGATTGAGTTAGCTCCTGCGAAACACCTTTTTGGTGGCTTTCAGGGAAGTGAGTAGATGTGGATGGATGTAGTTGACTTTGACAGAAAGCAGGTCATCGACCGCAAAACGAACCCCTCCAGGAGTGTAAGAGTGGAGTCATAACTTCCAATCTTCACAAGGTCGCTATGAAATACCTTTCAATACTGAAAAAATCGGAGCCCTGAGTAATTTCCTTTACAGAAACGGGAAAAATACAGGGCTTTAGGAAATATAGCTCTCTTGAGAGGAAACAGTGTAAATGCGGCCATTCCTTGGCTCCACCTCCCGTCGGTTGTGGGAAGTATAGGCACTGTTTAAACTATATCAATGGTGCGTTGTTTAATTTTGGACTGATTTATTGTACAACAATGGCTTTGGTTTTTAACATGAAATATTAACGATTTTGGGTTAAATATATGTATTTAAGATTATACTGTGCATTTAAAATAAAACAATTTTTTATACCTTCAATACTTATACACTGTCTACACTAACTGTAACATTTTTCATTCGAATACAATCGCGTCATTACCAAAAATTATTTAATGTCCTGAGATAACTTAGTTTCCGTTTACATTTTCCACATCGAAGCTCTTTTACATATTATTCTGGATTTGGACAGAAGTGGTAAAAGTAGTCCAAAGTTGAAGTCTGTCAAATGAAGTAGTAAAAAGTCCAAAGTTGAAGTCTGAGTCCAAAGGCGACGTTTTATGGAGCAATTCTAATACCTACATGCTAAAGGTCCATGTTGGGGTTGGAATAATGCGACCAATAGTGTCGCATATAACGGACAGGGCACGTACTGAAAGCATTAATATTACAGCGTGTGCAAAAGAGATCCGCTAGATTTGTAAAAGGCCGTTATGATAAGTGTTACCAATTTAATAGAAGAACTAGAACGGAAATTACTGTCAGAACGCAGGTTAAAATTTTGGTTAAACCTTTTAAGTAAATTCGAAACCGATTTGTTCACAGACGACGTTAGATTTATATTAAGAACCCCTGCGTGTTATGCTAGGTTTGACCATATTAACAAGATTAGAGAGATAGATTGTCGTACCGATAGATTTAAAATGTCATTTTTCCCTCGTACCATAAGAGAAAACAATAGCCAGCGTAGCAAAGGGATAGGTAGGTGAAATATAGTTAGAATAGTCTGTAGTGCATGATGCATTTAATAACAACCAATATTCCCTTTCTTATTATGTAGATACTAACCATCTAGCTGCATGTGACCCTGTTCTCTAGCATGTATCCATTAAATATTCTAGTTACATGTCAGTAGTGCATGTTTGGTGACCTTCACGCCTGCCACACACCCCCGTGGTGGCTCGCAGGGTATTACGTAGATGTAGATGTACACGCTGTTGGGAGTTGGACTATTTTAGTCCGACTCAGATGTCAACGACTTTTGCAAATGTTTCAATCTAGGTCCATGCTAGTAAGAAGCCAGAACTTAAGCCACCACGTCAATTGAATGTGCGATTGACCCATTTGCCTCTGCTTATTTCTTCAACTCCTGCTAATTGTGCACATTTGCAAGGGTTCAATGACTCTAATGAGTATTGCATCCCTTTAACCATCCACACCTTCATTAGTGTCGACGCTGGTGGGATTATTAGACACGGGAGTTAGCCATGCGGATTACCCACGCTTTCGTCGCCTTCGCCTTTGCAAACAAGGGCATCATTTTTACTCCTTGGTTTATCGTGAGAAGTCAGAGTAGTAAGTAAATGGAGATTTCCTTGAATCATACTCAATAAGTGTGTTTCGCTGGTTCCAATGTAGTTTCTGTGTTCTGCCGTATTATTGATGCATGCCTGGTGTAGAAGCATCCCCTGCCACACACCCTTTGGGTGGCTTGCAGGGTATGACGTAGATGTAGATGAATAAGGAATAATGAATGTCAAAGCAATACCCTAAAATGCTACTGATGCAATCTCGAAATTACTAGCTGAATCAAATTTTATTCCGTACCAAGTTATCCTGCGCAATCTTCAACCTATATCATCCGCTAAAACAGTCGATAAATTATCAATAATGGAATTTCGATATGCAAGCTATGTGAGGAGTCACAGAGCTACTACCAATATGACTAAGTAAGTAAGAATTGTCTGGCTGATGGCGGGTGGAGAGGGTTGAGATTCGCGGGAGGGATGATCACCTTGGGGTGTTAACGCCGAGGAAGAGGGTTCAGGCGTGACTAGTTCAAGTGGGCAAGACAGGCGAGGGTTAAGTTTGAGATAAGCGGGGCGAAGGTCAGAATAAGTGGACATTTAGACTGTTATTGGTGGAGAAGTAATAAAAGGAATCAGGGAGCGGCCGAAGATGTGCCCAAAAGAATCGACAAAATACTATAAAGAGACTGGACGAACTCTGGTTTATGAGTATTAAATAATGCAAATAAACGAAGAAATGAGTGGAAATATACATTTACATATTACCCAGTAAGTCACTACAATGGTGTTAGTTACTGAAATTTACTCAATTAGTGAATGCGGTCTCTAAATTATTTATTCAGACAAATCATATGTTAAAAAATATGTAGTTATTACATCTAAATTTTCGTCATTGAAACATGTTTTCACGAGTAATATTTTCATGAAAATGTTTCCTTAGAAATTGATATTAATTCCGTTAAATTTTCTGGCCGACCTCGGAATACAATTTAGGCCACGACCCATTACAATTCTACTATCTGCATCATCTTATTACCTTACAAGATTAGAACATTATAAAATTTTTAAACCAGTGCAAAATCAGCCCTTAGAAGAGCGTTTAGTGGATTCAAGAGAAAACTACTCGGAGAACAACTAGAGGTAAAAACGAAAGCATTTTGGTCATATGTTAGGGAAGTACAGGGAAATAAAAAGTCAACGGTTAATTCCTTGAAAAACGATAGAGGCGAAATACTACCAGTTTAGATAAGGCTAATTTGTTGAATTATTTTTTCAGAGAGTTTTTAATCAATCTAAGCGTAGTTTGCCAGAAACCATACCAGACCGATTTCAACAACCAATGTCCCCGATCGATATATCTTGTAGCGGAATCGTATCCTTACTAAATTACATTAGCGCGAACGAGTCCTCAGGTCCTGATTAAATTCCAGCTCGTTTGTATAAAGAATTAGCTCACGAAATGGCTCCGTATCTTAAAGTAATATTAAATAAATCCCTCAAAGACCACGCGGTTCACAAAGACTGGAAGATAGCAAACGTGACCCCAATTTATAAAAGCGGCGATAGGGAACAGCCATGAAATTATAGACCAAAATCATTAACGTCACTATCATGTAAAATTATAGAGAACATAATAGTTACACCAATAATGGGACAACTCGACAGCCGGGATTTATTGATAGCAAACCAGCATGGGTTCATAAAGGGACGGTCTTGCGAAACTCAATTAGGACTTTTTGTTCATGATATTTTAGTTTCCGTAGAAGGTAACGTACAGGTAGACGCAGAGTTTCTTGACTTGAGAAAAGCTTTTGACAAGGTTCCCCGCTGTAAGTTACTCGCGAAGTTTGCATCATACGGGATACACAGTAATATAGTGGACTGGATAGGAGACATCTTACATTAACGCGTTCAAAGCGTGGTATTAGATGGTGTCAGCTCAGGCGAAGTAAAAGTTACATCGGGTGTTCCCCAGGGAAGCGTGATAGGCCCAATTTTATTTCTTCTCAACGTAAACGACTTGAATACAGTAGTAAAATATAGCAAGCTCAGTCTTTTTGCCGATGAAGCAGTAGTGTATAAGGAAATTAGAAATGAAAAGGACAGTCTTTAGTTAGGATTTAGATGCCTTTGATGATGGTGCGATAGTTGGCAGCTAGTGTGTCTGGACTGTTAGAAGAATTAGGATGGGAATCGCTATCACAGCGTAGATTAAATTATAGGCTTAACCTCCTAAATAAATTTCAGGAAAATCATTTTACTGACGACGTAAAAAACATACTATTAACCCCTTCGTACTACAGCAGATTAGATCGCGCCAATAAAATTAGAGAGCTAGATTGTAGAACCGATAGGTATAAAATGTCATTTTTTCCGCGTACCATTCGGGACCATAACAGCTGTGATCGTCGTCATGAATAGTTCGAGTATTGACCATAGGCAGGCAGTTAATCTTTCTCATTATATTCTCCTCTTTCTTATTTATGCATGATGTAAATAATGATGTTCTTATTTATGCATGATATTTTGAATCTGTAGTAGTAGTCTTTGTATCCCTTGCATGTTAGAACGATTGGAGATACAATGTTTCTTGGGTATTAGATTTGTAATTGGCGCTTTGCATGTGTGGTACGCGGGTTTTTAATGTAATGTCGGTGTTCTACCATATCATTCATGCATGCCTGGTGCGAAAGCACCCCCTGCCACACACCCTTTGGGTTGCTTGCAGGGTATGACGTAGATGTAGATGTAGATGTAGAATTAAATTTAAAAAAATGCGGGATAAATAACTTTTGGAAAAAGAATGGCTTACCCCGGAAAAATTATAGCATCAAATAAAAGAAAATGTCTAACGTAGAATCTATTAGTACTTAGGCGTCACCATCACTGAAGACATGTCATGGGGGAAACACATCAGAAAAATAACTAGTGTAGCAAATCGTAGATTAGGATTCGCAAAAAGGGTTCTAGGCAAATGCGATGAGAGAGTACGAGAAAAAAAACTATTTTACACTTATTAGGCCTAATTTAGAATATGCCGCTAGTATATGGGCACCGTACGAGGAAGGTTTGATAAAAGAATTAGAGCGTGTGCAAAAGAGATCCGGTAAGTTTGTTAAAGTCCATTGTGATAATTGTATATGTGTTACGAATTTAATAGAAAAACTAGGATGGGAATTACTATCAGAACGCACGTTAAAGTTTAGGTTAAACGTTTTAAGTAAATTCGAAACCGATTTGTTCACAGATGACGTTTGATATATATTAAGAACCCCTGCGTATTATGCTAGGTTTGATCATATTTAAAAGATTAGAGAGATAAATTGTCGTACCGATAGATTAAAAATGTCATTTTTCCCGCGTACCATAAGAGAACAATAGGCAGCGTAGCAAAGGGATAGGTAGGTGAAGTATAGTAAGAGTAGTCTGTAGTGCATGATGCATGTAGTAACAACCAAATAATCCCTTTCTCATTATGTAGATACTAACCATCTAGCTGCATGTGACCCTGTTCTCTACCATGTCTCCCTTAAATATCCTATTTGCATGGCAATAGTGCATGTTTGGCGATCATCACCCCCTGCCACAAACCCTCGTGGTGGCTCGCAGGGTATTACGTAGATGTAGATGTAGTGCATGATGCATGTAATAACAACCAATAATCCCTTTCTTATAATGTAGATACTAACCACCTAGCTGCATGTGACCCTGTTCTCTACCATGTCTCCCTTAAATATCCTATTTGCATGGCAATAGTGCATGTTTGGTGATCTTCACCCCCTGCCACAGACCATCGTGGTGGCTCGCAGGGTATTACGTAGATGTAGATCTTGCTGGTCTGCTTTGCACGCATTATATCTCTGTTTTTTAGCTTACCTCATGTGGATCCCAAACACTGGCAGTGTATTCTAAGCGGGGTCTATCAGGGGAGAAATAGCTGATTTCTCTAACTATATCGTCGCAAAAATGTAGAAAGTTTGGCTTAATTATTTAATCAGTCGAATCAAATGTTAAATATTAAAATACTTTGTAGTTTTTCATCTACATTTACGTGATAAAAACATGTTTTCTCGAGAAATATTCTTTACAAAATGTTTCCTAGGCAATCTATTAAAAACTCCGTTTATTTTTCTGGCCGACTTCGGTATTCAAATTAGGGCAAAGCCGGTTACAATTCTACAGTTCGTCCAGTGGTCTTGTGACGTAAAATAACTCGAGATCTCCAGAGGTTTGTGTTGAGCTGAACTCAAAACAGGTTGAGGCGGTAAATATTGGAACGAAGCGATTGCGAGTAGTGCTGCGAACCGGAGGCAGTGGATGCCTTCGGCACTGCCAACGGAGGTCGGGCGTCAATCGGAGGCGTGGCATGGGAACAGAGGTACACTCCTCCCCTCCACTGGTCAACGTTCCACGCTGTAGGGGCTACGAGCTTTCAAACGACCTTTACTCGGAGGAACCGGAGATTTTCGAAGGATACGGAGGTTTTCGGAGCGGTGAGTCAAACATGAGTTAAAGTCGAATACAGTAGTAAAATATTGCTAGCTCCGTCTTTTTGCCGATGATGCAGTAGTGTATAAGGAAATAAGGCATGAAGAGGCCAGTCAGTCTTTAGCTAAGAATTTAGATGCCATTGATGATTGGTACGATAGTTGGCAGCTAGAATTAAATTGGAATAAATGCGCAGTAATGAACTTTTGGAATAAGAATGGCTTTCCCGGTAATAATTATAGCATCAAAGGAAAGAAAATATCTAACGTAGAATCTATTAAATTCTTAGGCGTCACCATCACTGACGACATGTCATGGGGTAAACACATCAGCGAAATAACTAGTGTAGCAAAATGGTAGATTATGATTCTTAAAAAGGGTTCTAGGCAAATGCGAATACTTTTATGCAAATATCTTTGTATGTGTACAGAAAAAAAAACAAATAAATATTTAAATGCAAGAATAGATTTTTTTAAAAGACATATTTCCAAAATTCACCATTAATACATCCAAAAATTACGGCAAAATTTGACTCTCGTTGCCGTCGCAATTTGCGAGTGCTGTTAAAAGGAGTGACACATGGTGGGGACATGAGTCTTGGCAAGAAAGGGGACGGGGAAGGTAAAGTAGGGGGCGGGGAAAGGGAACTGGGAAAATTTCCTCGCCGCGAAAATGTGAGGGAATCCACGTTGTGCAAGGACCTTGGCCTTCAGGGTAAAGGGGCGAATCTCAACACTTCGAAGTTACTTCCCCCTTCTTAAAACTATCCCTCTCTCCTCACCCCGCCCCCAACACTTCGAAACCACTACCCCCACCTCCAAACCACCCCTCTCTCCTCGCCCCGCCCCCAGCACTTCCTTTGCTCCGCTCTCAAACGTTCGAACCCTCCCGATCGACACCGATGTAAGCGAAGTTCACCCATTACATCGGTCATTCTCTCCCTTGCTCGGACACGAGTCGCAGTACGTATTCACATTTGCTCGCCTGTAAACATCGTGTTCGATTGTATCTTTCAGTTTGTTTCTCATGACTCCCTTTTAAAAATCAGTTGATATATGGTGAAAATGGTGGTGTATATGCTGGACATGCGTTGTTTCCTGGCCGTTGCTGCCGTGTTGGTGCTGTCTGGGGAAGGAGCATATCACAAGAAGGTGATACCTACCGATGGCGACTGCATGTGTCTTCCTTACTACCAGTGTCAAAATGGAACGGTCATCGAGGATGGTACGGCCCTTATTGATATCAGGTGAGTCTTAAAATACAGATATTATGCCTGCGTATTATGCTAGGTTTGACCATATCCACAAGATTAGAGAGATAGATTGTCGTACCGATATATTTAAAATGTCATTTTTCCCGCGTACCATAAGAGAGAACAATAGGAAGCGTAGCAAAGGGATAGGTAGGTGAAATATAGATAGAGTAGTCTGTACTGAATGATGCATGTAATAACAACCAATAATCCCTTTCATATTATGTAGATACTAACCATATGACCCTATTATCTAGCATGCCATCATTAAATATCCTAGTTGCATGTAATTAGTGCATGTTTGGTGATCTTCACCCCCTGCCACACACCCTCGTGGTGGCTCGCAGGGTATTGCGTAGATGTAGATGTGTTCAGTATATCATGTTCAAGAACGGAAAACACCCATAAATGGCCCGCACCACACACCCAATTGGAGACTTGCACGGTACTTCGCAGAGGTAGAATGGTGGCGTTGAGTTTACCGAGTGTTCTATGTTAGATCAAGTACGATTTCTCTCTCTGCTTTATTTGACGATCTAGTGTATTAAGTGGGGATATCCGACCCATACTTTAATGGCAATTTCATCAACATCTGCGAAATACTCTGCAAGCAGTCTCAAGGGTTTGAGACATTGGGAAGTATGACGAACGCGCACTACGTCTTAAACTGATAATGAATAAAAAATTTAAATCATATCCGGTAAATTGAGCGTTGAGTGAAGTTAACAGCGATAGACGTAAAATTTGTCTTCTGTGTCACGAGCTTAAGATCCCACAAGATATTCGTAGATCTTTGTACTGTAGTAAGGCGTAAGTCGTTTACAGCCAGCAGTTCTAGGTCATAATACCTTATTTTATTAGTCATTAAAAGATTATTCCATCCATTCGTCTTGTAACATGAGTTTTATGAATTAACGGCTCCGAAAATCTACTGGTTGACTCGAATTCTACATATACGAAATACCCTGCAAGCCACCACCAGGGTATGTGGCACGGTGGGGTGGTTATATGGTAATTAGCAGCGGGGTAATTTATATCATCAAAACCTACGTACTACCCTGCAAGCCGCTACATGGGCGTGTGGCAGGGGTTGTCAGGACACCAGCCGTATAAAGATGTAAGGTATAAGGTTTTGGGAGGTGAAATGGTGGCGTGTATTATGGGAGTGTACCTAGTGGAGCTCAGTTTTTAATATGGCTCACTTTCTGTGAGCGAAAAGATCGAGTTCTTATACCTATCTGTTCCGCAATGTATCTTTCTCTTTTTATCGCTACGGTCAGACCTAGAGATATAGTGAGGCCTCATGATAATATCATTTCGCTCTGAAACGCACCAGTTCTGAATTTCTCAAGCTAGCTAAGCCTAACGCGTAGCCTCCCGAGTCTCAAGGGGTTCTGACCTTAATCCATCTAAAAGTTGTGGAACACTAAATTTTCGCTCGTAGCAGTTTTTAACGAAGAGTGCAGATCTCCTTTTTATTTAATTAATTTTTTTGGTTGAATCTTTATGGCCAGGGTCCCAAATGATCGCAGTGTATTCGAGGCGTGGATAACAGTGTATTAAAGATTGGTACTTTTCCATCCATTCGCAGGATAAGGGTTGCACGCTGCGAGAATTACTTGGAAGTATGCTGCAAGGTTCCCCGTGGAGAAAAACCAGACGACAAGGGAAAGGAGCATCATGGAGAAATACCAGAATGGGGTAGCTGCGGTGTTCGTCACCCCAAAGGCGTAGCGTTCCGCATCACGGGGGATAAGGACGGCGAGGCTCAGTTCGGAGAGTACCCCTGGATGGCTGCCATCATGCTTTCCCATGATGTGGCGGATCACGTGATACAATATTCCATGGAGGAGCCAACGGAAGCCCCGACGATGAAGCACGTCCTGAAATACCTGTGCGGAGGTTCTCTCATCCACCCAAAAGTGGTGCTGACCGGTGCTCACTGCGTTGAAAGGTAAGGTGCTTCACGAATTTGGTTCCTTCGCGGGGACGGGGGGCAAAGGAGATTTTCACCTAGCCTTTTAGCAGAACATACAGCTCCAGGCATTTCAATTGATTTTTCATAATGTGGATACAACTTCACAATGTTCAGTGCGGTTGGAGAAAAGATATACACGAGTATAACCTGATACGATATATGTTCTCAGCCCTTACTTGACGAAGGCGGGACTATGGGTTAGTCAGAATTTTGAAAATTTTTACACAAGCGCCTTGTTTTTTCTTCTTTACTGCGCAAGGTAAAAGAGCGACGTTTTTGCTGTTAATTTTTCAAATAGATGGATGCACTTTGTAACCTTATTTTTCCTTCCATACGGTAAAGTTACCATTTTTGATGTTCGTTAACACGGTAACGCTTGTATTTCATTATAAAACGAAAAAACTGTCTTACATGTCACTTCTCTGAAACCCATACAGGTACGTCGGAGACAATGTTATCATCCGAGTGGGAGAATGGGACTCGCAAACGAAAAATGAAATTTATCAAAACCAGGACAGGGTGGTGTCCCACATTTTAATACACCCAGACTTCAAGAACAACAGTCTCTTCAACGACGTAGCCCTTCTTTTCTTCGCCGAGCCAATTAGGCCAGCGAAACACATAGGAATAGTCTGCCTTCCCAAGAAGGACCAGCTGCCTCCTGCCAAAACGAGATGCTTGGCCAGCGGCTGGGGAATGACCGATTTCGGTAAGTACTCATTCCAGAGTTTTTGGGGAATAACTAATGTTGTACCATTTCAGTGAGAAAAATTACATACTGCTACAATAAATTAACTGCGTTTGAAAAAAGATTCCGAATCAGCTGTTCCAACACAAATTTTTTTCATCGTGTGTTTCAATGGACTCAGTAGCTCACATTGAAACGAGTTGATCGCACATCTACATCTACGTCATACCCTGCAAGCCACCCAAAGGGTGTGTGGCAGGGGGTTCTTCCACACCAGGCATGCATGAATGATATGGTAGAACATCGACATTACATTAAAACCCGCGTACCACACATGCAAAGCGCCAATTACAAATCTAATACCCAATAAACATTCTAACTTCAATCGTTCCAACATGCAAGGGATACAAAGACTAATACTACAGATTCAAAATATCGTGCATAATATTATATTTAGGTATCACATTGTCCCCGTATCCAAATTCTCCCCGTATCCAAATTCTCCCCGTATTCAAGTCATTGTCCCCGTATTCAAATCATATTATATTTTGGTATCACATTGTCCCCGTATCCATATATATTTCGTTGTAAACATTCGTGACTTGAGGGAAAAACTGTTACAAGGCAAAGGACAAAAATACACTGCATGCAGGGGTGAATGTAGTTTTTTTTGGTGTTTACTGCAGTGTTTTTTTCATAAAACATTTTAACCATCTTTTGAGTCGTCGCCAAGGACTTCTTAGATCTCATAGAGATGAATCGTTCGTATAACTGTACATTGCAATATTTGGCCCCCATATCTGGGAATTATCGGTACGTGTCGTAGGGTTGGCATAGTGCTTACCTTTTTAGTAACTGCAAGAGATGTAATATTTTCTGAAAGGCAATCCATCGCGAATTTTTACTTAACCCTGTTTCTCTTTTGTATTACACGGCATCTTTTTCCCTGGGAGTCTTGGTTGCCATCTCTCAGAGCACTTTTATAACGGGATAGACGGGGTATACATTATTCTTAATCTACATCTACATAGCTTGTTGGAACGATTGAAGAGAGAATGTTTCTTGGGTATTAGATTTTTAATTGGCGCTTTGCATGTGTGGTACGCGGGTTTCAATGTAATTTCGGTGTTCTACCATATCATTCATTCATGCCTGGTGTGGAAGCACCCCCTGCCACACACCCTTCTGGATGGCTCGCAGGGTATGACGTAGATGTAGATGAATACTCTGCGAGCCACCACGAGGGTGTGTGGCAGAGGGTGAAGATCACCAAACATGCACTGTTACCATGCTAGTAGGATATTTAAGGGAGACATGCTAGAGAACAGGGTCACATGCAGCTAGATGGTTAGTATCTACATTATAAGAAAGGCATTATCGGTTGTTATTATATGCATCATGCACTACAGACTACTCTTAACTATATTTCGCCTACCTATCCCTTTGCTACGCTGCCTATTGTTCTCTCTTATGATACGCGGGAAAAATGACATTTTAAATCTATCGGTACGACAGTCTCTCTCTCTAATGTTGTTAATCTGATCAAAACTAGCATAATACGCAAGGGTTCTCAATATATGTCTAACGTCATCTGTGAACAAATCGGTTTCGAATTTACTTAAAAGGTTTAACCTAAATTTTAACCTGCGTTCTGATATTAATTCTCACCCTAGTTCTTCTATTAAATTCGTAACACTAATACAATTATCATAACGGCCTTTTATAAAATCTAACGAATCTCATTTGCACACGCTCTAATTCTTTTATCGAACCTTTTCCGTACGGATCCGATATACTAGCGCCATATTCTAAAGGAGACCTTGATTCTTGGGAGTTAGTAAATCGTGGTCCATAAGTTTTTACTCGGTCCATTCGTCCATTGCGATATTTTATAATTTCCCTCGGTCACGACTTGGAATCTGGCCTTATTCATCTCTTGAATTTGTCTTCATAATTTCAGAGGCTTCCCTATAGAGCTTAGATTTCGACATAAATTGAAAAATAATATGACCAGTCCTTGAGGAATAATAAGCGATATAGCAATTTTCCTCCGCTCTGGACATACCATGTCACTCGTCTCACACGATCTCCCAGATACTATTAAAAAGATGCCAAAAAAATTTTACGATATTTTGGTATTTATTAAACTCGCCATACATATTTTTCATTGAGTAACAGCTTTCTCCTAATTTACCCCAGTATTCTTCATGTTGATTAATCAAGTTAAATATTTTTTTCTTCCACAGACAAGAAGGGGGAGTACAGTACTATATTGAAGAGGGTGGAACTTCCAGTGATTGATTTTCATAAATGCCAAGCAAAACTTCGCAACACAAGGCTGGGTGTGTACTTTAAGCTGCACAAGTCTTTCATGTGCGCCGGTGGAGAGAAGGGAATAGACACCTGCAAGGTTGGTTGTTTTACATAGGTATATGTTCCAAATACTTTCTGGGAGTTCCAAAGTTACGCATTAAAGTAAAATCTTGTTTTGAATTGATTAAAGGCGCCTGTGAAACCTATTACTCACGTCAGATATCATGTGTGACAGGATTTTGAGTAATTTAGGTGCTAAATGTCTTGTCGCGTTCCAGATCGGGCCATCGGCGAATAGTTAAGTTATCAGCCTACATTCCCTGTCCCGTTTTTTTAACTTTGTTACCTCTGTAGCTTTTCAAAGAACTACGGAACTAGCCGCGCAGTAACGGAGTCACCCGTTAGTGCTTACACAATTGGGTACTTACACCTGGGTAGCTTACTTGGTTAGAGCACTCGGAGCGGAAACAAGGTATCTGGGTTCGATTCCCAGTCCAGGTGCATGATTTTTCCACTGTGAATTACACTCAATTGAATCTCGGTAGCTCACATTGCTTGTGTGCAAGGTACCGCGGCAAATTTTGTATTTTCATCGGCTTAACTAGGTACGATTTACTGTGTCATACGGTTCATTTTCCTTTGCTTACAGGGCGACGGCGGTAGTCCATTGGTTTGCCCTCATCCGGAGCACCCAGAGCACTACATCCAGTCCGGCATTGTCGCTTGGGGGATAGGCTGCCGGGACCAAGAAATCCCAGGTGTCTACGTCAACGTAGCACACCTTCGGGATTGGATAGACGAGAAGATGATGGTGTTCCATCTGGACACCTCATATTACACCTTGCCGGAAGAGTAAAGTCGCTAAACTCATGGCTGAGAGACATGGCTGTATATCGCGCTCCCAAGACAATCGGAGAGGCAGTATTGTGAAATATGAAATCTCTGTAGATAATTTTCAGTGGATAATTTTCAACCTACTGGTTGAATAGTTTTTAACCTTATAAATATGTACCATATCTACAACCTTTCAGCGTCAACGCAAATCTTATTCCGAGACATACTGGTTGCTCTCATTTCGCTCTACCAGAGATACTCGAATGCAATATGATTACCTCTTGACTGAGTTATTGAGTGTCCACAGTGAAATTGCTCATGTAAGGCGGTGCTGTCGTTTAGGGTAGTGCTCCTTTTTCGAGTTATGAGATGTACATTACTCTTGTCTTTTATTCGAATCCATCTCTTGAACAATTTCGTGACTCGTAATTCGAAATACTGGATGCCTTTTGTAATGTAACCGCAAAACTGAATATTTATACGGGCTACTCTTTGGACATGCTCTTGTTATTCACACTTCCACTATGAACGTGGTTTTATTCTTTTGTGTACATTTTTCTTGTGAAATAAATATTTTTATTATTTGCAATTTTGCATCTTTTACGAGTATTTATTTGTATTTGGGGTCTTAGATGTGTAATTATTTGTGTGGTTAATCGCTTTGGGGATTCTTTTCTTTTCTCCAGTTCATTCTGACTGTTTGACATTGACTCTGGTACTTAATAAACCAATTGTTCCCAATTCTTCATTCCAATTTTCAAAGCCATCTTCACTGATTTTTCTCCCTGACAGTTTTCTACTGTTTAGCATCTGCTGCCTCGCTTTAATCTATTCCCCTATCAATCTACCAGCTACGTCCCCATGTTATGAATCCACAATTGGTTTTCATCCCCTTGTATCGTCTTTTGCTGGCATTTCAGTGTGTAATATTGATTATTTGACATCACCGTGAGTTTATCTCTCAGTAATGCTCCGATCGTTCAACATTTTTTTTAGAAAATACTTAGCGTAATGACAAGTAGAATGACAATAGCGGTTGTATGCACTCATTCATCGGAACGCAGGTTAAAATTTAGGTTAAACCTTTTAAGTAAATTCGAAACCGATTTGTTCACAGATGACGTTAGATATATATTGAGAACCCCTGCGTATTATGCTAGGTTTGATCAGATTAACAAGATTAGAGAAATAGATTGTCGTACCGATAGATTTAAAATGTCATTTTTCCCGCGTACCATAAGAGAGAACAATAGGCAGCGTAGCAAAGGGATAGGTAGGTGAAATATAGTTAGTCTGTAGTGCATGATGCATGTAATAACAACCATTAATCCCTTTCTTATTATGTAGATACTAACCATATGACCCTATTATCTAGCATGCCATCATTAAATATCCTAGTTGCATGTAATTAGTGCATGTTTGGTGATCTTCACCCCCTGCCACACACCCTCGTGGTGGCTCGCAGGGTATTACGCAGATGTAGATGTAGATCAGACTAAGTGTTGTATTCCCTTTCCAAGTAGGCATTGAAGGTAGGAGACTTCAAAGGGCGGAACCTATTATGGGGGTTTGTGAACCCGGTCGACAGGTATTAATTTTTTGAAGGATTTGATTACGTTTTAACAGATATATGCGTTAGTTGCAGTAATGTGAGCATGCGACAAAACGGATGCCTTACATCTTGCGAAATAAAATTTTACAATTAAAATCTCCCAGTAACTTAAATAAAACTTTGTATACTCAACTATAGATTTAATAACACGACCCGCGTTTCTACACTTCGTGTCATCTTCAGGTGCAAACACAACATCTGTCACTCTATATATACAGGTTCGTGTTAGGGGAGGGGAAGGAATCTGGGAGAGGATGGGTGAGGGGGTGTTGGAGGCGGGCATGCTTTTCGCAGACAGTAATATTTCTAGGAGAGGGAGCTGGTTCTTTTTGAAGTGTCGACTTGGTCGTTCAGGATCTTCAATCCTTGCGTCATCTCGGATCAGGTAACACTGTGGATTAGATATTTCAGTGGTGGAATGAGGGGGATTGTTGATTTAAAAGCTGTTTTTTAGGAATCTAGGTTCCCATAGCCTTCATATGGCATGATGGGCTTCTCTGTTTTGAAGTTAAAATGACTCCACGGTTCATCTGATTTTATGAATTCCCGCTCAAACCACGCGCGGGATTTCAAAACTTCAATACCATGGAGAAAATGGTGCAAAGTGCGCACAATATATGGTCAATAGAGGAGAGAGGGGAAGGAAAAGGAGTGAGTGGGAAAACCGAAGGAAGAGGTGACCGAGGGGAAGCGGTGGAAAGCGAGGGATGGGGATTAGGGTACACAATAGTAATTGAAAATATAATTATGAAGGGAAGCACGACTCCGCACGGAACTACTTCCCGCTCGGAATCCGGAGTGCTGCTATTAATGGTGATCTTCGAACGCTCCCGGTAACCTCCCACACTGAAGCGACATATATGTAGAGACGTCCAATATATGGAAATATGTACGAATTTTATTCAAAATTGGCCCAATTGAATATATTTATCATACATGGAACCATAAAAGGTCAATATATTCAATTGGTCTGTGTGCACTACATTTCCGTAAGGGATGCCTGTTTCATTAAAAATTCTGGTAGTTATGTCAATAACTTCCATTTGAACTCGGAACTATGGTAAGAGGTATTGGGATATTGTTTTGCATTTATGCCTTCAAAGTCAAAACAATGAGAAATATATGTTTCAGGCACTGTCTAAAACCGTCCTCAGTACCAGTGGTAACTTAGAATGCTTAATGATAGTAACATATTATATTAACAAATAAGCTGTATTGGTAATAAATAAACGACCAGGAATGTAAAACGTATGCATTAAATATGTTTATGTCATATATGGAAAATATATTGATAAAACATATGTTAAACCCATATATTACCCAATATATGAAACATATATTGGCAATGCAACATGTCATGAGCTAATATATGGCAAATAAATGTCCATATATGTCCCATATATGACACTTTAGTGTGGGCTATTAGGGTGTGTTCCTCTTGCAAGCAGACTCCTCGGATTAGCGATGAGTCCCACCCTCGAGAGAGAGGGGGGGGGAGTGAAGGCGAGGGGCACACGTACAGGGAATCCTATGGGCTCACGGTGAGAAGAGGTGGTGATGAAATTTCTCGAGCGTGGCACGGGGGGTGAGAGGGTGAAATAAGGAGTGGGAAAGACGTTAGTGAAATTTCACGGCCAGGGGGGGGGGGATTTGAAATACAGGGTGCGGCATTATAACTTACGGCTCTTGTGATCCCTTTGAATAAATGCAAGTAATTAGATTTCAGGACGTATAGGTTTTAAATCATTTTTCCAACAAGGTCATGGAGCACACTAGCCATGAGTAATGTCTTCGATAAAGTCAGTGGTAGCGATAGGTAGCTTAACTTCTGTTATCATTAATTGTCTACGTTGTGTGCTCATTGATTTTATGCTTTGAGATTCCAATTCTGTGGTTATACTTGCATCCAGTTAGACTGCACATGCAGGAAGACGAGGCTAAATGCTGCAAGATAAACTAGAATTTGTATTTGTGTTTAAGTACTCGGTACTATTTCAGACTTCCCACCCCGCTTGAACTTAAGATGAGAATCTCCAACAATTCTAATTCAGGCGAAATCTCTTGCGTTAGTTCGAAGCAGACAACTTTTTGATGAACGTTCGTTAGATCTTGATATTGTCTTCCACCAACCTCAACTCAATGAACATTATTCCACAGGGTGCGGCTATACAACCTCCATTTTTCAAAACGCAATACAACCCATTTTATGAGTTAGAATTTTTTGTATTTTTTGTATAATGTAGGTACATAGCTAAAGTTTTGTTTTACACAGTCCCCAATTGTCCATACCCTGAATGAGCCGATTTCTGGAGTTTTTCATAACCCTTACCAACATAGCAGCGAGTATGTTGGCAATTTCTGCCCGGATGTTGGCATTCGGTTCTTGTGTTTTTTTTAAATTGGTTTTTTGAAATCCCGTGTTTATGTCAAAAGTTCAAGGACCCTACAAGACCTGAAGGCCAACATCCGGACAGAAATTGCCAACATACCCGCTGCTATGATGGTAAGGGTCATGACAAATGTTGTCGTTGAAGGTGTTCTGCCGTATAATTCATGCATGGCTGGTGTGGAAGCACACCCTGCCACACACCCTTTGGGTGGCATTCAGGGTATGACAGATGTACCGATCTCTTGGAATAACTGGATTGGGAGTCACTTTCAGGCCGCCGATTGAAAATGAGACTCAATCTTTTATGTAAATTCAAAACCAATTTATTTTCCGACAGGAGCACTAATATCTTACGATCTTCCTCATACGATCGTAGATCAGATCATTATGATCATTATTGAGAAATAGACTCTTGAGCATATATATTTATTATGTCTTTTTTCACGCCATCGATAAGAGACTATTATGGCGGCCAATGAGAATTTGAAGTAGGTTAGTCGAGAGCTAGTGTGGGTGATTAGCTGATTTGCTCCCTGACGCTTGTTTTTTAATCTAATAACTAAGTTCTTACTTCACGTTTGGCATGAGTCCTGACTGAATTTTCAATCTCGTTTAAATAGAACTACCTTTACATCATACATAAAGCCAATAGTTTCTGTAGCATTGGTGAGAACACTTGTGGTGCCGAGCATGTTGGTGAAAAATCACCCCCTGTGAGACACCCTTGAGGTGGCTTAAGGGGTAATATATAGAATATAATGAACGTGCCGCAAATGATTTTGAAGTAAACGATAGCAAAATCAGCATTTTGGTGAAGGAGGCTGGTGAGTTTTCACGGGCAAGTCCTAATTTGTATCCCACGCTTAATAGACGACAGGGAGGACTGATTGTTGTGGGTTATCTTGGTAAATTTATTTATTTATTTATTTATTTATTTATTTACTTAATTTGTCCACATACAGCATACTTGCCAATTTACAGTGGCCCAATATAACAAACAGTTGCCCAATATAACAAATTGCTACTTTATCATAAACGCTATAGTTGATACCGGTTAATTGGGAATTTTTTCAGCCTTGATGATACAGGGAGGGTTATATCGATCATCAGTTGGGGTGGTTCCCAAGTATTCTTGATTACATCATCAAGACGCAACCCGGGTCCATCAAGAAGTATTGCACCAGTCTTGCCGGTAACTATTCTCTATTAAGCTTGAATCTGGAATCCGAGGAAAAGGGTGGCATCTTTTGAATGAGTCTCTGATCACAATGTTGATTTTTTTCTGGGTTTTATTGAGGAAATGCATAATTATATCAACAATTTTGTAACGTCATGACTATAGTAGAGGAATGTTCCATTGAGGACGACAGTGAGGGTGAGTTTCACGTGGTGATTCCACACTAGTCATACCATACTCATTCCAGTTCAAATCGGAACGCCGCCCATTCCCCCCTCCGCTGGGCGCAGGCCAAGAGCAGTAATGAGAAAAAATACGCAGTCGAGCTGGAAACTAGGAAGGTCCGCGCTACGTTAACTATAGCTGGATCCATTTGGACGGGAAACAAGGCGGAAAAGGGGAATGGCATTCACTTGGAGGCGGAAAATCGGAAAACGGGAAGTAAATTTGTTGGTGTGGGCATTCTCATCTGAAAGAACTCACTGAAGAACAGCACCGATTATGACGCAATGGAGTTAAAAATAAATACTTTTTAATTATTCGATACATTAGACCCATCCCTGTAGTAAACGTTATTTAAAGATGTCATATTTGTAGTATACCGATAGTTTGGTGCTTGTTGGTGAAAGCCAATTTCTTCACTGTTGTTCATGCAAGTGATAATTAATCCCTTGCCAAACACCCTTGTGGTGGCTTTCAGGGTAATATGTAGATGTAGATGTCTTTTGATCACACAAAGGATGACTCCGCTATAAACCAACCAACACGAGAGGGTTTTTTAACGAGGCCTATAACTTTTATTAGTGGCATGTCTAGAAAATATTGTCGACATATGGTGGATTGTCTAGAAAATATTTTCGACATAAAATATGATCTATTTAATAACCCAATTATAGTTACTGTCAATTTATACACGCAAAGATTGAGTGATTCATTGACCACTATGTGCTGCTCCATTGGGATTATCCTGGGACTTTTTTAATACTTACTTTATCTTTGACGGTAGAATTTAATATTTTACATCACATTAGTGAAAATATCTTGATACGAGTAATAGTGCCAGGGTATCATAAATTGTTACAAACTTAAAATGATTAATTGATTTACGCCGGCGTGATTTTTCTCTACAGGGTATTGAAGTTTATTTAGTAAAAGTGAGTTGCAATAAATAATGAAGGTCATTTTTTTACAAATAAGAATTTAATCATAAATTGAAACTTTAAAAAAGCATATAAAATGCTGATAATTTGTACGTTTTCAACTTTTTTGTTGCGACATTTTGAATTATTTTCCCGCGCCACTGCGGAGGTTCCCGTTCTATTGTTTCTAAAGTCACATTCCGCTCGCGGAAGATATAAAAAAATTTTATCCACCTGTCCCGTCTGTCTTAGCACCAATTCCAAGATTTCTGATGGCCTGTGATTGGCTTCCACTTTTCCGTCCATGTGAATGTAACTTAAAATGCAATGCACTGGTTAAATTCCACAACTAGTTAGTATAATTAATTCGACTGATAAATAATGCTCAAAGGTAAAAGTCTTTGGGGAATTTCACGTGGTGTGAGCTATTAATGATGATGGTAAGCTATAAAGCACAGGTACAAAGTCTACATAGTGATAGAGAAATTCATAAAAGAAATCTATAGTAATTATTATAGTCCCTTATTGTACGTAGAAGAAAGTGACATTTTAAATCAATTGGTTCTAGAATCCGTTTCCTTAACCTTATGCCTTTCAAACCCAATGTACATATATACTGAAGAAGCTAGGAATATCTTACAAACTCTAGCATACTCGGTTTATCAGACCATGAGAATAAAATAAGAAAAATAAATTCTAGAACAAAAAGGTTTAAAATGTCGTTTTTCCCACGATCAATAGGAGACCATAATGACTGCTTTAAGGCATTGATATAGGTTAGTTTACAGGTATTTCCAGCTGATTGTTTCATATTCTCCCTGATGCATTTCTATATCTGCCGAGTAGTGCTAACGCCATGTTTTGCATGTTCCATGCATGACTCTTGTGTCACGTTTACATAGTTACATTATAGATTATTTAAGTAGATTCTGTAGCATTTGTAGTATACCCATAGTGTAGTGCATGTTGGTGGAGGCTAATTTCTTCACTGTAGTTCATGTTGGTGGTAAGATACTCCCCGCCAAATAACCTTGTGGTGGTTCCGAGGGTAGTAAGTGGATGTAGATGCCTGTGATCGTTTCTATATCTACATCTACGTAATACCATGCGAGCTACCACGAGGGTGTGTGGCAGGGGGTGAAGATCACCAAACATGCACTGTTGAAATGAAACTAGGATATTTAATGAAGGCATGCTAGATAATAAAGTCACATGGTTAATATCTACATAATAAGAAAGGGATTAATGATTGTTATTACATGCATCATGCACTACAGACTACTCTAACTATATTTCACCTACCTAACCCTTTGCTACGCTGCCTATTGTTCTCTCTTATAGTACGCGGGAAAAATTACATTTTAAATCTATCGGTACGACAATCTATCTCTCTAATCTGTTGATATGATCAAACCTGGCATAATACGCAGGGGTTCTCAATATATATCTAACGTCATCTGTGAACAAATCGGTTTCGAATTTACTTAAAAGGTTTAACCTAAATTTTAACCTGCGTTCTGATAGTAATTCCCATCCTAGTTCTTCTATTAAACTCGTAACACTTATACAATTATCATAACGGCCTTAAAAAAACCTAGCGGATCTCCTTTGCACGCGCTCTAATTCTTTTATCATATCTTCCTCGTACGGATCCCATATACTAGCGGCATATTCAAAATTAGGCCTGACAAGTGTAAAATAGATTCTACTGTAACAGTGTGGTTATAGAAAAAAATGTTGCACGTCTGGCAACCTAAAGCCTGCATCAAACTTGCACTAAAGATTTAACTTATACTTTCCTACCTAGGGGTTAGATGGAAGAAGGGACTGCCACAGTCTCATTCTCGGCCCAATGAAGACGCCTTTTAATCATTATCAATCAGACAGGGGTTCCCAGCCTCATTCCTTCGGATTCCTTCGGCAATTCCGTAATACTGCCAAGTTTATCCCAAAAAATTTAACATATATTTCTTCTCCCTGATATATTCTGTCTATATCTGAAACTAGTCGTACCTCCTATGGACCCCAAATGCTTATCACACTCACGGACTCATCACTATATCTTTGTAAGAACCTAGCTCGCCTCGCCAAGGTTCATACATAGGAGAAGGAAGCTATTTTACACTTGTTAGGTCTCATTTAGAATATGCCGCTAGTATGTGGGATCCGTACGAGGAAGGTATGATGAAAGAGTTAGAGCGTAGGCAAAAGAGATCCGCTAGGTTTGTTAAAGGCCGTTATGATAAATGTGTAAGTGTTACGAGTTTAATAGAAGAACCAGGATGGGAATTACTATCAGAACGCAGGTTAAAATTTAGGTTAAACCTTTTAAGTAAATTTGAAAGCGTTTTGTTCGCAGATGACGTTAGATATATATTGAGAACCCCTGCGTATTGTGCTAGGTTTGATCATATTAACAAAATTAGAGAGATAGATTGTCGTACCGATAAATTTAAAATGTCATTTTTCCCGCGTACTATAATAGAACAATAGGCAGCGTAGCAAAGGGATAGGTAGGTGAAATATAGTAAGAGTAGTCTGTAGTGCATGATGCATGTAATAACAACCATTAATCCCGTTCTTATTATGTAGATTCTAACCATGTGACCCTATTATCTAGCATGCCTTCATTAAATATCCTAGTTGCATGTCAATAGTGCATGTTTGGTTATCTTCACCCCCTGCCACACACCCTCGTGGTGGCTCGCAGGGTATTACGTAGACGTAGAATCTCGAGAGCCGAGTGCATCAAAATCCCTCAATTTGAGGCTTATTTACAATTGAGATAAGTGCGGTTTATTTCACGAAACCCGACATACTACGCCAGGTTAGATCGTGAGAATAAAATTACGGCCGCGGAACGCACCATGGACGAGGTAAAAACATGTCATTTTACCACGTACGAAAGAAGAGCATTATAGGTTTTAACAGAGGATGTAAGGACAAGTTTCAACTCACCAAACTTCTCCATAAATTGTTTTCTTATCATTAGGGGCATTGAGTTATGAAGAAATTAAAGCTCCACTCCTTTTTCTTTGAAAACTCTGGATAATTCACACAAGTACACTTCTCCGCGCGCAACTATGCATGGAGGCAGGAAGACCCCGTTAGATCCTACATTTAGTCGTTCTATAACCTAAAAAAAAAATGCATTCCCATGAGTTTACCTCTCGTGACGCACGGGTTGCAATTGAAAGACGCTCAATTTGGCGCAGGTTAGTGGTTGGGAGGCGCCCGAGCGGACTAACCTGGGCCCGGGGCATTCAGATAAAGTGAGAGATTGCCCAGGCAGCTGAAGGTCACAATCTCCCTTACGTCAGGGGTTTCTCAAGAGAGTCGAATTATAGGACAAATGCCGACGAAAGGGAAGGTGGGAGCAGCGAGATTTGGGCGTGAGGCAGTGAAGAATTCGCCCCCTGACGGTCGGACATAAAGCCTCGTTCACCACTTCTCCCGACCATTCGCTACCTGCAGCGGGGCTCCAGCCCAACTCACAATATTCCATCGGTTGTCTCTGTAGGGAATAGTAGTTCTCTTCCTTCCACCAAGTGATACAGTAATCGCTGCAATAGGGAAACCAAGAATATTGTAGCGAGCATGAGAAACACACTGTACCATCTTCTGGGCTTTGCTGTCCTCCTGGTGCTGACGGAAGCTACTGAAGATCCAAATGTGAAGGGTTATGAGCTGATCCCGTCCCCGAAAAACTGCAAGTGTCTTCCCTACTACCTCTGCGCCAACGGAAGCGTCATCGAAGACGGTGCCTCGATCATCGATGTCAGGTAAGGCTGTCTGTTACCTCATAAAGGAGTGGCGTTGAATCACCCCCTTGCCACACGCCCTTAAATTGGCTAGCTGGGCACCGCACGTTCTTAGATGTATATGCAGGTATTAGCTTCCGGAGCTTATTTTTCCAATCGATGGCGTATTTTTTTCAAGCCCTTAAGTCTGAAATGTTTTTCAAGGCACAAAGATTTATCGCCGTGATGTTCGAATGACGTGTGATATCTCGCACGATAAGTGCACTCGGGAAGAGGCAGGGTCAGGAAAAATATACATCTACATCTACGTAATACCCTGCGAGCCACCACGAGGGTGTGTGGCAGGGGGTGAAGATCACCAAACATGCACTATTGCCATGCAAGTAGGATATATAAGGTAGACATGCTAGAAAATAGGGTCACAGTTTATTAGTTACTACAGTAGATTATTAGTTAGTACAAGTAATTTCAGTAGTAATTACAATAGAATATTAGTTACTACAGTATAGTACAGGTTAAAATCTACATAATAAGGAAGGGATTATTGGTAGTCATTACATGCATCATGCACTATAGACTATTCAAACTATATTTCACCTACCTATCCCTTTTGCTACGTTGCCTATTGTTCTCTCTTATGGTACGCGGGAAAAATGACATTTTAAATCCATCGGTACGACAATCTATCTCTCTAATCTTGTGAATATGGTCAAACCTAGCATAATACGCAGGGGCTCTTAATATATATCTAACGTCATCTGTGAACAAATCGGTTTCGAATTTACTTAAAAGGTTTAACCTAAATTTTAACCTGCGTTCTGATAGTAATTCCCATCCTAGTTCTTCTATTAAGCTCGTAACACTTATACAATTATCATAACAGCCTTTAACAAACCTAGCAGATCTCCTTTGCACGCGCTCCAATTCTTTTATCAAACCTTACTCGTACGGATCCCATATACTAGCGGCATATTCTAAATGAGGCCTGACAAGTGTAAAATAGCTTCTTTCTCGGACTCTCTCATCGAATTTGCCTAGAACCCTTTTTACGAATCCTAATCTACGGTATCAAAGCTATCATGATTTCTTTGAATTCATTTGTATGTAGTTGGGGAAATTGTTGGGGGATTATAAGTACAGATATAGAATAAGAGCAACGGAAATGGGCAATATACGCAGGTGGTCATTGCAATCAAGTCGCAAGGTTTTGTCAGACTTTCGTATTTGTCTGAACTAATCTTAACCAAGTACATTCCCATTTAATATTTAAACATGTTCTAGAGAAGATCATCATTTGATTAATTTAGAGGCATTTGTTGAAACCTGACGTGGAGCAGTAGGTTAGACTGTAAGAGCCAAAATTTGGAATTTATTTCCGAAGAGATTTGTATATCCATTTATCCGCGAGTAACTAATTCACATTAGTTGTCGATAGGACTGGGTGAATAAAGTTACTCAACTGAAAAGTAATTAGCTCATACGATGCGTGAGATTTTATTTCATAGGTTAGCCCAGCGGTTCCCAAACTATGGGTCGCGACCCACTGGTGGGTCGCGGGAGCAATTTTGGTGGGTCGCGCAGGGAAGGTGCCTTTTAACACTAGGACGCCCGGACTTTTCAACATCATTCAACGCCCAAAGCGGGTCAATTTGACCCACTGTAATTAATGAAATTAATCCTCACTTTGCGCTATTAAGTTTACATTTTTACAGTTTCTACTACAAACTGTCACTCTTTCTCTTCACATTCATCGGTTATTTCACTTTATAACTTTCATAACTTTGACAATATCGATGATTTATTGATGTATAAACTTACGACATTTGTGTCAATTTATCGTTTTTTCTATTTTATTTCATTTTTCTTGCTTATTGTGTCATAGCTCAACATACTACGAAGACTTTCCACATTATTTAATATATATATATCTATTATTTTTCAAAGTTTGGTTGCAATAACTAAGCTCAAAATATTATTTTTCGGTCGAAGTAGGAATTTTCCCGAAAATCTACCTAGTAACTAACTTTAGGATTCTTATTATTGCAGTGATGCACATGTATAAATCTGATAATCTGATAATAGTCCATATGTCAGTAAGGAGTAATATTGTATTCTCTGCACTCTAAAATAGTAATAAGGTTCACTGTGCACTGCCAACAAATTAATTACTAAATACGCCATGAATCGACCGGACGAAAAATGGGAAGGGTGGATATACGAAGTGGAAGGAAGGAATATGAGAATATTTTTGAAAGGTGATCCAGGCATGGAAGGTAATCGAATGAAGAAGATAGGACAAAGTGAGAGATACAACATATGCAGCAGAATAACTAATAAACACTAATAAAAAAGAAGTTTTGGTGATGATACAAAGTGCAAATACATATCTGGGTCAAAATGACCCGTATGGGCGTTCTAGGTAAATTCTAAAAAACTAATGTACGGATTACTCCAGGAAGCTGAAAACTTTTGTATATAAAGCCATGTTAAAATAAATAAAAGTCACGAGAGGAAATCCTGATTTCATTCAAAATGAAATAAAAAAATGAATTTAAAATCACGTTTGGGTCAAAATGACCCGCCTGGGCGTTCTAGTGTTAAAGTAAAAATTAAATCTTAAATAATTACCCAAAAATTCTCTTCAAATATGTTCTAACGCTAAACTAACAATAAGAAACGTTAAAAATAATAAAGTGAACATAGACTATATAGTCAGTCGAGACTATTTATGTGAAAGCGAAGAGACTTTGCTATGTTGTACGGGTCTGTTGTCTTTTGTCCCGCCGGCGCCGGGTAATATTGGGTCGCGAAAAATATTCCAGGTTGGAGGTGGGTCCCAGGACAGAAAAGTTTGGGAGCCGCTGGGTTAGACATTACCCAAAATTGTAAGCATGACATGCCAACTTGTCTAAAAATGTATGTGCTTTAAATGAATTGCATTCTGTTATGTGTATATTGTTTTAGTTTTGCATTTGGATATGTTTTTTGCGCAGATTTTTTTCTATTTTCTATTCCTACGTTAATTTGCATTCGGGTCAGTTAGGTTTCGACAGAATATTTTCGGCCCCGTGTCATTTATTTATATTATGACACAAGTAAATGCATGTTCCTAAATCTGCCGAGTAGTGTAAACTCTATGTTTTGCGTGTTCCCTGCATGGCTCTTGTGCCACGTTTCCTTAGTTATATTATGGATTATTTTAGTAGTTTCTGTAGCATTTGTAGTATATCTATAGTGTGGTTCTTATTGGTGAAAGTAAATGTCTTCACTATAGTTCATGTTGGTGATAAGTCAACCCCTGCCAAAAACCCTTATGGAGGCTTGCAGGGTAATAAGTACCTGTAAAGTTTGGCGTACCCCAAATTATACGAGTCAATTATACCGTACTCCAGCATGAAAATTGAGAATTGACTTCCAAAGAGGCTTTAAATTAACATCTTCACGCGTCAGATCCAGCTACTTGCTCTTATGGTCGGTTGATATTTCATCTCCTGACAAGTATTTCCAGGTTTTTGCAAATAAAATGGTATCTTTGTTAACTTGGTGGTATGTTTCAATACGCATATTTAATGACAACTTTTACTTAACTACAGAAAAATTGAAGTAACTTCACCAAACATTAGGGATGAGTCCATTCCACTTTTTTCGATTACGATTCTTTCAAATCGATTCTCGAGTCCTATTCCAACGATCCTTATTCCTAATAACAGGTAGGATATTGATATACCAGTAGCGTACGACTATTACTTAAATTCAAGTATTGGCCAGAATAAAATAACAAAGACAATTAAGTCACTCCAAAGGTATATTTAATAACAAATAGCCAATATATCCTTAGCTAATTGAGGTAGATAAAAAGGACAAGTTGATAGCCTACACCCAAAATTGCGGAGACATCTACGTACTACCCCGCAAGTCACCACGAGGGTGTGTGGCAGGGGGTGAAGATCACCAAACATGCACTATTTACATGCAACTAGGATATTTAATGAAGGCATGCTAGATAATAGGGTCACATGGTTAGTATCTACATAATAAGAAGGGATTATTGGTTGTTATTACATGCATCATGCACAACAAACTACTCTAAATATACTTCACCTATCTATCCCTTTGCTACGCTGCCTATTGTTCTCTCTTATGGTACGCGGGAAGAAAGACATTTTAAATCAATCTGTACGACAATCTATCTCTCTAATCTTGTTAATATGATCAAACCTAGCATAATACGAGACAAACATGACGTGATAAATGAAATTTGATTGAATATTTATCTATCTCTAATCGATGGAATCGTTGTTGACAACCACGCGAAAGGGCTCTACCCGTGAATGAATTATTATTACTATTATTAAATTTTCACTGCAAATACTAGGTGTATTTTTTAAGTAAGTACCGTTTTGAAATAAAAACAAAACAAGCATGCTTTTCTTAACAATTTCATTTTAACATGAAAACCTGCACCTCAATCTACTTTTCCACATAATTTCCTCTAATATTAAGGCACATATCGCATCGTAGAACATGATTTTGAATCCCATCCTCATAGAAGTTTGCCGCCTGATTTGACAACCACTGCAACACGGTCGTTTTGACCTCATCATCGTCGTCGTGGCGCTGACCACTACCAGATGCATCTTCAAATGCAATCACAGGGGGTAATCACTGGGCACTAGATAGGGACTGTGCGGAGGGTGATCATGTTGTTCCCAGCCAAATGATCCGATGAGATCTTGAGTTTGATTAGCCGTGTGTGGACGGACATTGTCATGGAGCAAAACGATCCCTTTACTCGCCACGCCACGCCTTTTGTTTTGGATTCTCTAAAAGCTCTAACCCATTTCAATCGTTAGGCCTCATCTGGAATATGCTGTTAGTGTATGGGATCCATACGAAACGGGGTTGATATCAGAGTTAGATCGCGTCCAGCGAAGAGGAGCTAGGTTTGTGAAACGATGCTACGATAAGTTGGCTAGTGTGTCTGGACTGTTAGAAGAATTAGGATGGGAATCGCCATCACAGCGTAGATTAAATTATAGGCTTAACCTCCTAAATAAATTTCAGGAAAATCATTTTACTGACGACGTAAAAAACATACTATTAACCCCTTCGTACTACGGCAGATTAGATCGCGCCAATAAAATTAGAGAGCTAGATTGTAGAACCGATAGGTATAAAATGTCATTTTTTCCGCGTACCATTCGGGACCATAACAGCTGTGATCGTCGTCATGAATAGTTCGAGTATTGACAATAGGCAGGCAGTTAATCTTTCTCATTATATTCTCCTCTTTCTTATTTATGCATGATGTAAATAATGATGTTCTTATTTATGCATGATATTTTGAATCTGTAGTAGTAGTCTTTGTATCCCTTGCATGTTAGAACGATTGGAGATAGAATGTTTCTTGGGTATTAGATTTGTAATTGGCGCTTTGCATGTGTGGTACGCGGGTTTTAATGTAATGTCGGTGTTCTACCATATCATTAATGCATGCCTGGTGCGAAAGCACCCCCTGCCACACACCCTTTTGGTGGCTTGCAGGGTATGACGTAGATGTAGATGTAGATGTAGATGTAGATTTCCATACCATTTCATTGCTCATATGTTCTTTCCATAATCTTCGCTGGTCTGAAGATGAATTTCAGCCGCTTTCACGCCTTTAGCCCTTAGATAACGAATCACAGCGCGTATTTCATAGTGGCGGGATTATCAATCGGCGGAGATATTTTAAATACTCACAAACAAACGTAAACACGGTCCAATGTTTCCGTAATGGCATATGTGGCTTCCTAACAGATGTAGGTAGATAGCGCTTATGCGCCACATACCGACTGCAGCACTGAAGTGGCCGAATTTAAAAACGGTACTTACTTAAAAAAACATGCCTCGTATGTTTATTTGTACATAGTTCTCTTCGTGAAACACACTAACTGTACTACCAATTCGTCAAAAGGGTTCTAGGCAAATGCGATGAGAGAGTACGACAAAGATGCTATTTTACACTTGTCAGGCCTCATTTAGAATATGCCGCTAGTATATGGGATCCGTACGAAGAAGGTATGCTTAAAGAATTAGAGCGCGTGCAAAGGAGATCCGCTAGGTTTGTTAAATGTCGTTATGATAATTGTATTAGTGTTACGAGTTTCATAGAAGAACTAGGATGGGAATTACTATCAGAACGCAGGTTAAAATTTAGGTTAAACCTTTTAAGTAAATTCGAAACCGATTTGTTCACAGATGACGTTAGATATATATTGAGAACCCCTGCGTATTATGGTAGGTTTGACCATATTAACAAAATTAGAGAGATAGATTGTCGTACCGATAGATTTAAAATGTCATTTTTCCCGCGTACCATAATAGAGAACAATAGGCAACGTAGCAAAAGGGATAGGTAGGTGAAACATAGTTAGAATTCTCTGTAGTGCATGATGCATGTAATAACTACCAATAATCCCTTCCTTATTATGTAGATTTTAACCTGTACTATACCGTAGTAACTAATATTCTATTGTAATAACTACTGCAAGTACTTGCAATAACTAATAATCTACTGTAGTAACTAATAAACTATGACCCTATGTTCTAGCATGTCTACATTATATATCCTACTTACATGGCAATAGTGCATGTTTGGTGATCTTCACCCCCTGCCACACACCCTCGTGGTGGCTCGCAGGGTATTACGTAGATGAGACCAGTAAATTCTATATATTGTCTTCCAGGTTAAGGATCGAGGGATGCGAGAATTACTTAGAAGTGTGCTGCAAGACTCCAGCGCTCAAAGTGAACCCGGAGGAGGAGTTCGAGGAGAGCTTCGAAGAGAACGCGCTGGAGTGCATGGGCTCGTGTGGCGTGCACCACCCGCGGGGCGTCGGCTTCCGGATCATGGGCGAGGACAATGAGGCTCAGTTCGGCGAGTTCCCGTGGATGGCGGCCGTCTTGCTCAAGGTGGACCCCGCAGTCGGTTCCAAGGCGAAGAACCGCCTGCAGTACTTGTGCGGGGGATCTCTCATACACCCCCGAGTCATCTTGACCGGTGCGCATTGCGTTGCCAGGTAAGAGATGCAAATTTCATAACTTAATGATCCTTACTAATATATAGAAATGTAATGGTGTCTGTCTGTTGCTACGTGACGGAAAAAATACTGGACCGATTGAGCTGAAGTTTGGCATGAAAATATATCTGGTTGTAACTAAGGTTATGTTTAAAAGCCCTCAGGGTGGTCCATGGGTTCGGTGCAGTGGCTTCATTTTTTGATTTTTAAAAGTACTTTCACTTAAAATAGAGAGCTGGGATTTTTTCATCTGATGGCTGAATAAATGAAGTTTCTAATTCTTGTGCGGGGGATCTCTCATACACCCCCGAGTCATCTTGACCGGTGCGCATTGTGTTGCTAGGTGAGGGACGAATTTGTGAACAATTGCTATTTTATGTTTATCTTAAATAATAATAATAATAACAACGTTTATTATCGTGGGCTACTCTTAGCCCCTGAGATTATGAAGTACAATTTTTCAAATTAATACAATTTTGAAATTCAAAAATTAGATTAATAATACAGTGATGAAACTCAATATACAAAATCGAATTAATTATACAATGATGACAGGCAAAACAAAAAATAAAAAAACTCATTGTAAGCTTGGAATTCGTAATACAGCCGTACATATTACTGCACAGAGCACTACTAGGATAACATTTAAATACATGATTAAGCAAATAAACCGTGAGGAAAAAGGTAATTAATGGTAACAGTAATAATTACAAGTATAAAGTTGAATACATTCATGTTCAATAGATTAATTCTTCTTCAATATGTATAAGGCATCCAATTTTACATTTGTTTAATTTTACATCGTTTCAATTTTAGACAGACAACATTTTAGGATTATTTATTAGGATATCATACACCTTGGACTTGAAAGCATGGATGGATTTAATATTTATAACTTTAGATGGTAGAGAGTTCCATACTCTAGAAACGGTTACGCTGAAGGATTTAGTGACGTGAAGTGTGCTATGTTGAGGTATGTGAAGGTCTACGGGATGATTCCTAGTGGGTTCTGTATGTAGATCTTTTTTACAGGTAAATCTAGCAGATAGGTAAAGGGAATTGCGAGTGGATAAAATTTTATAAGTGAGCAGAATAACATGGTATAAACGACGCTGTTTTAGTTTCAACCAGCGTAATTGGACCTAAGTGTCAGATATCCTATCCCATTTTTTGAGGTCATATATGTAGCGCATTGAAGAGTTCATTGTCACTTGCAATTTGTTGTTAATTTCTTCGCTGAGATTAGTAAACAGAGAAGAGCAGTAGTCTAGGTGTGGAAAAATTAATTTTAAAAACTAATTTAATTATTTCAATGCTGGGCAATTCATATTTACATTCTTTCCCCTTCACATTAAAAAAATGAATATTCTGGTCAGGATCATTCAAACTCGAATATGGACTTATTTTTGTCTTATCTCTTATCCTATTTTGATGAACCCCCGAGACAATCTCCTCCCAGGCATCTCTATTCCCTTTCCTTCGTTCTCTAACTTGCTGCGAAACAATTCAGGACTCTCTTCGACAATCTGCCTTTAAGGACAAGAATCATTGACTTCACATTTTTACTTCTTGATATGAAGCGTACTTATGTTTATTAATATGTCCAAGACGCTGAGGTTCACTCCATTATTCAACCAGCCACAAGAACTCAATCTTATATTGATTATATGTGTATTTCCACCAAAGTAATTGTGCAACTAGTTTCAACATTAACATAAAATGAATGCATGTATGACATATCAGTAGTCAAAGCGTGTAAATTTAGCAGACAACCCCAAATTTTGTAATATATATTGCCTAAATTAAGTTTTTTTTTCAACCCATATAATAGAAAGCGTCTGAAATGAACAGTCAGAAGTGATTTTTGGAGCTAAAAAATAACAGTTCTCTGAGAAATTAAGTCTTTTGAAATGTTTGAAGTGATTTTTCTCAATCTGTTAGCTTATATGAATGTCTAAGGGTACCTATCCAACAGATCAAAATGATGGATGTTGGCATCAACATTGAATATTGGTTCAGCTAAATGAGTGAATATTTTTTTGAGTCGTTTCTATGTTTATTAATCTGTTTGTGGCATTTAACCTGATTGACTATTTCCACCAGCCACAAGAATTCCACCATTGTGGTGAGAGCTGGTGAATGGGATTCTCAGACGAACAAAGAAATCTACCACCATCAAGACAGAGAGGTGTCTGATATTATCATCCACCCTTACTTCATGAAGAACAATCTGTTTCACGATGTCGCCCTTCTCTTCCTCTCTGAGCCGTTTAAACCAGCGAAGCACATCGGATTCATCTGCCTCCCTCCTCAAGGAGAATTGCCTCCGCCGGCGACGACATGCCTTGCCAGTGGCTGGGGAAAGGATTCCTTCGGTGAGTGAGCATTAAATGATTTTTTTAAATACCAAATTTGTTAATTGCTTAGACCTCACCTACCTTGTATTGTTTTGAACCCTATTCTCAGTCCCGCACCGCTTTCAAGGTTCAACTACTAAAAGATATTTCAGTTATAAATACACATATTTGTTGTAAATTTTAGTATATTCGGAGTATGCTCATGCAAACTAGCTCGGATATTAATGTAATGACGAATTGAGGGGGGAAAATTCTTCCTGAGAGTATTCAATTGGAAAATATCCTCTGCACATAATTTTTAAATTATTGGATCATGAGGTGCCCGCGAGATATTGTTGAAGGAACATTTTTTGACTTGTGGAAAATATAGAAATAATCAAGAACGACAGTATTAATAATAATATTTAAGATGCTGTGGAATGTTAGCGGTTCTGATTTGAACATGGATGAGTGCTGCTTGCCTGGTTGGAATCATACCTTCTATCTAGATGTAAGGGACCATGTTGGAATGCGTAATTTCTAGCGACGTACCAACGTTACTTGAGGTGCCCGGTCAGAGTGCGTCATGGTGCCGTATTTATTATATTGCAATTGGATATATAGTTAATGTAAACTCTATATCAAAATTACATTACATCTACATCTACGTCATACCCTGCAAGCCACCCAAAGGGTGTGTGGCAGGGGGTGCTTTCGCACCAGGCATGCATGAATGATATGGTAGAACACCGACATTACATTAAAAACCCGCGTACCACACATGCAAAGCGCCAATTACAAATCTAATACCCAAGAAACATTGTATCTCCAATCGTTCTAACATGCAAGGGATACAAAGACTACTACTACAGATTCAAAATATCATGCATAAATAAGAACATCATTATTTACATCATGCATAAATAAGAAAGAGGAGAATATAATGAGAAAGATTAACTGCCTGCCTATTGTCAATACTCGAACTATTCATGACGACGATCACAGCTGTTATGGTCCCGAATGGTACGCGGAAAAAATGACATTTTATACCTATCGGTTCTACAATCTAGCTCTCTAATTTTATTGGCGCGATCTAATCTGCCGTAGTACGAAGGGGTTAATAGTAAGTTTTTTACGTCGTCAGTAAAATGATTTTCCTGAAATTTATTTAGGAGGTTAAGCCTATAATTTAATCTACGCTGTGATGGCGATTCCCATCCTAATTCTTCTAACAGTCCAGACACACTAGCCAACTTATCGTAGCATCGTTTCACAAACCTAGCTCCTCTTCGCTGGACGCGATCTAACTCTGATATCAACCCCGTTTCGTATGGATCCCATACACTAACAGCATATTCCAGATGAGGCCTAACGATTGAAAAATAACAACGTTCTTTCACTTTCTCATCAAATTTTCCGAGTACTCTCTTGATAAAGCCTAGCTTCCTATATGCTTGACCGCATATTTCCCTAATATGTTTTCCCCAGTGCACACATTAAATGCACCTTTGACGAGGGTTCTACAATAAACGGCAGCGCTAATCAGTGGGTGTCGTTTTCAGATGAGTTTCTAAACCTTCCATTAGTAAAAATCTCTTTGAATGAATAAAAAGAGATATTCTAAGTTTGATGCACTTGAATGGTACCTAATGAGGATGGCTGACATACACACGAATTGGACGGCCGTAGTTTGGTATTTGAATGCTTCTTCCACGGTTTTCAGTACAAATGTATATGCCATACAAGCAATGCTTAAGAGTTTCATTTAAATATCAGCTGTAGCCGTAAAAGACATTTTTTTTTCCACAGGCAAAGAGGGAAGGTACAGCTGTATTCTGAAGAGAGTAGAATTGCCCGTTGTGGAACACAGTAAATGCCAGAGCAGCCTCCGCAAGACGAGGCTGGGCTACTACTTCAAACTGCACCGATCATTCATGTGTGCTGGTGGAGAGCCCGGGAAAGACACGTGCAGGGTGAGTATCATCTACATCTACATCTACGTAATACCCTGCGAGCCACCACGAGGGTGTGTGGCAGGGGGTGTAGACGACCAAACATGCACTATTGCCATGCAAGTAGGATATTTAATGGAGTCATGCTAGATAATAGGGACACATGCAGCTAGATGGTTAGTATTAACATAATAAGAAAGGGATTATTGGTTGTAATTACATGCATCATGAACTACAGACTACTCTAACTATATTTCACCTACCTATCCCTTTGCTACACTGCCTATTGTTCTCTATTATGGTACGCGGGAAAAATTACATTTTAAATCTATCGGTACGACAATCTATCTCTCTAATCTTGTTATTGTGATAAAACCTAGCATAGTACGCAGGGGTTCTTAATATATATCTAACGTCATCTGTGAACAAATCGGTTTCGAATTTACTTAAAAGATTTAACCTAAATTTTAACCTTTGTTCTGATACTAATTCCATCCTAGTTCTTCTATTAATTTCGTAACACTTATACAATTATCATAACGGCCTTGAACAAATCTAGCGGATCTCCTTTGCACTCGCTCTAATTCTTTTATTAAACCTTCCTCGTACGGATCCCATATACTCTACCTCTGATGCACGTCGCCCCAGAATTCTAGCTTTAAGAAACGGAAAAAGGAAGCCGCTAATCCTCCAAAGTTTATTTTTAATATAGTTTCGGACACTAAGGATACTAATAAAGCTTCCAAATAGTTGAATGTTTTTGCCCTTTTTCTGTGCGAACAGTTGCATTCTGTAGTTAAAATCTAGATGTGGCAATGTTCAAGTTTGACTGGAGAAGCAAAACAGTTTCCCCCAGGTTACCTCTCTCGGTGTGGAGCAAAGCAATATTTGGATATGTCCTTGCCCTATTTTATGTCTGGTTAATGAGGACATCTCCAAGATTGCATTGCCCCAGTTTACTTAAATTTTAACCGAGAGTTTCGGGCTTAATAACATACCGTCGATTTGATAGCGTTTTGGAAAGGGGTATCTACGAGTCTCCGTTTTAATACCGAATAAATACAACCCTGAGATAATACATTTGGGTCTCAAATTTATTTCACTACACGCTCCATTTAAAATACGCCGGTATTTAAATTGGAGATTTAGACTTTTAACATCTGGTTCAAACGTATAGTAGAAATGTTATCTTGATACATCTACATCTACGTCATACCCTGCAAGCCACCCAAAGGGTGTGTGGCAGGGGGTGCTTTCGCACCAGGCATGCATGAATGATAGGGTAGAACACCGACATTACACTAAAACCCGCGCACCACACATGCAAAGCGCCAATTAAAAATCTAATACCCAAGAAACATTCAATCTTCAATCGTTCCAACATGCAAGGGATACAAAGACTACCGACTACAGATTCAAAATATCATGCATAAATAAGAACACCAATATTTACATCATGCCTAAATAAGAGAGCAGAATATATAATGAGAAAGATTTACTGCCTGCCCATGTCAATACTCGAACTATTCATGACGACGATCACAGCTGTTATGGTCCCGAATGGTACGCGGAAAAAATGACATTTTATACCTATCGGTTCTACAATCTAGCTCTCTAATTTTATTGGCGCGATCTAATCTGCCGTAGTACGAAGGGGTTAATAGTATATTTTTTACGTCGTCAGTAAAATGATTTTCCTGAAATTTATTTAGGAGGTTAAACCTATAATTCAATCTACGCTGTGATAGGGATTCCCATCCTAATTCTTCTAACAGTCCAGACACACTAGCCAACTTATCGTAGCATCGTTTCACAAACCTAGCTCCTCTTCGCTGTACGCGATCTAACTCTGATATCAACCCCGTTTCGTATGGATCCCATACACTAGCAGCATATTCCAGATGAGGCCTAACGATTGAAAAATAACAACGTTCTTTCACTTTCTCATCACATTTTCCAAGTACTCTCTTGATAAAGCCTAGCTTCCTATATGCTTGACCGCATATTTCCCTAATATGTTTTCCCCAAGATAGGTCGTGAGTAGGTAATTGTGACCCCTAAGTACTTAACAGACTCGGTGTAAATAATTTCCGTATTATTAATTCTGTAAGCCCTACCTGGCCTATTTTTCTTTTTCCAAAAGCTGACTGCTACGCACTTTTTTATGTTTAGTTCCATCTGCCACTTTTCGCACCAAGCATGAATAGCATCTTGATAAAAAAAACTGCGAGCACAATTTCTCACTTGTTTTCTTTACGGTGGTTGTTGTCAGCCATACAATGAAGTCATGGCTATGACAACTAATCAGAAGCTAATTAGTAAGGAATTGTGTGGCGTTTCTTTTTGTCGTCACGAACGATATTAGCGCTCGAATCCTCTGTAATTCTATACTACAACTTGTGATGAATGAAATTAAGTTGCGTACCGTCATTCGATGCGGATTAATGAGCAACGATAAGATACCAAATTCTCAAGAACTTTGGCAGTCTCTATTAGTAATGAGATTGGAATCAGTAATAGTGTGGAGATAGTGGCATTTAGAGGAACGTATTAGAAGGACATCATAATCCAAGTGAAGTCTAAAGGCAGTTCTGCTTAGAATAATTTCCACGGTATGTCATCATTACGTCTGACGATAAATTCAATGGCTGACATGCTCAGTTTGTTGCGCGATAATACTGTAATAAGCGTTTTTCACTAGATCAGAGAGTTTCAAGAAGACTTTTACTATCGATACTTTTGCAGGTTTGATTCGTCGGATAGGTTCAATTTGAGGACCGAGATGTATGAAAATTGTCATTCACCAAGGAGATTAAAATTGCCGTCAAGAAATTTTGGTTTGATATTCGATCCGAACTTTGTACTATCCTAATTGCAGGTCTGATCGGTCAAATTTCAATGGAGAAAAATTATCATTTGTCATCAACGTGATTTTTTTTATCGTCAGTGGATATGTATTTCAATTTCTCGTTTTCCATTCAGCAATTGCATTGCTTTCAATTTAGCATTACAAAGCTCCGCTGAAATTATCAATTTAATTAACATTGCTTGATGGCCTAACTGGACAATACCCCTGATCGTCAATTGAGAGATCAGAGTTCGAATCCCAGTCAAGTCAATTAAATTTATGACGAATCTCATCCCTTTAATGTATACCTTTGCACGTGCGCGTATCTACGTGCCATGATACTTTCTTAGTGATTTGGAAATTATTAAAATATCTGGTTGTTTTGCTACAGGGTGACGGCGGAAGTCCACTGGTGTGTCCCCATCCAAAGAACCCTGAGCGTTACATGCAGACAGGTATTGTGGCTTGGGGTATTGGCTGCAAGAATGCAAACCCAGGAGTCTACGTCCATGTGGCACTCTTCAGAGATTGGATCGACGAGAAGATGCATGAACGCGACCTGGAAAGCTCTTACTACTCCCTTTGAGAAGAAAAGACTTTTGAACATTTGATACGAAAGCCCACTGCCATTACGACGCATTTATGAGAATGTTTTTATGTGTGAAGTACTTGAGTCTCCTTTATCCACTAACCTAAACCTTGTATCAATTGATACTTTGGTTCATTAATTAAAAGATTTTATTTTTTACTGAGCAGTGTTATTTGACACGACCTGCACATTTGAGATTGGACTTGATAAGACTCTATTAACAAGCGTGAGAGTACTATGGAATTTCCCGAGTAACAATAATTTATGTACCTTATTTCAATACAGTGGTTAATTGAAAAGACATTTGTTGAGATACCTGTATCACGACGGCTGAGAATGTCTCTTCTAAAATACTTTCCTAAGTATCCACTGCGAAGAAAGGCGTAAGTAGCCATGTCCACTTCGTATTTCCCTTCGTGATAATATTTAACTACACATCGAAGTTTTTTGCCAAGTGCGCTTGTGTAACTGAGATATTATTTGCAAGCTCCTACATAATGCAATGGGGTGAGGTTCTTAAGGCCCTCCAATAACATGGTTGATTCCGCAAGAATATTGTGTGATAATTAAATGAAGGCCAAATAGAGGATTGGCTTAAGAAGTAGAATTAGCTACTAATAGTTTAATTGTGACCTGAAAATCTAATATTAAGGGTGCGTAAATGTAAGACATTTTGTCTGATAGAATTACAGCGTAATTTGGGTGGGGAACTAATAGAGAAATGAATACCTGAACGGTCATTAATACGCAGGAGCGCTGTTCACATCCTTTACGCGAAGAGAAAGCCATATAAATACCATGTAAAACGTAAGATAATAATACCATAGGTTGAATTACTGGGCCAAAAGTATTTAGAGGGAAAAAGAAAAGGAATTTCACTCTACAAATGCTTCACCTGCATACTGTTCCAAGTGCTTCGCCTATTCTTAATAAGGTATGTTATTGGTGGGATTCCAAGAAAGATAAGAAATATCTACCCCGGTTAATGTCGAAACCCTTTCGCTCCTCTTGCTGCTAAGCCGGGATAATAAAGCTGAGGAGCAAATAATCGCCAGGGCCATAGACTAGGACACTGAAGCTTTGTGAAATGTACTTACACGAAGTTCAAGGTGTAATAATGTAACCTGCCTCCACGGCTACCGCTCTTAAGCGGCCATTTTTTTCCGGAACTGAATGAATTTTCAATACATGTAAGCAATGTTAATTTTCCCTTCTGTCAGCGGTCGCCTCCTTGGGCGGTCATTATCTTCTGGTTCCGGTAGTGGCCGCATATTACAGTTTTCACTGCATGCAATAATTAGATTACCCCTTAATTGGGGTCGTGTGTAGGATTATGGTTATATGCTACGTTAACTTGAGCTATAGTGGATTAATTACGAATGCTCATTCATGCGTGTACTAAAATTAGATGCATCACTTTCATGCAAAAGTCTATAATTTATAAAAGTATATAATCAATTGTGGTACCCCTCAGGTCTTTTGGTGTGTGATTGAAGTTCGCATGTTTTAAAGCATCTCGTAGTACTGAATTGAACACATTTAACCAAAATTCTAAGCAATGCAGAAGTCTAAACACGCATATTTATAACTTCTAACAGCACCTCATACTCCTAAATTAAATGCTGAAGTTTTGCAATATAAGCTTATGAAGTTAATTGTAACACCATAAAAAAACTTTTTTATTTTTCAAATTGAAAAAATCTGTATTGCCCCAATAAATTTTCCGAGTCAGGGAATAAGTCGCGTGATCTGATATTTTAAATCTTCACATCTACATCTACGTCATACCCTACAAGCCACACAGAGGGTGTGTGGCAGGGGGTGCTTCCACACCAGGCATGCATGAATGATACGGTAGAACACCGAAATTACACTGAAACCCGCGTACCACACATGCGTAGCGCCAATTAAAAATCTAATAACCAAGAAACATCCTATCGTCAATCGTTCCAACATGCAAGGGATACAAAGACTACTACTACAGATTCAAAATATCATGCATAAATAAGAACATCAATATTTACATCATGCATAAATAAGAGAGTAGAGAATATAATGAGAAAGATTTACTGCCTGCTTATTGTCAATACTCGAACTATTCATGACGGCGATCACAGCTGTTATGGTCCCGAATGGTACGCGGAAAAAATGACATTTTATACCTATCGGTTCTACAATCTAGCTCTCTAATTTTATTGGCGCGATCTAATCTGCCGTAGTACGAAGGGGTTAATAGTATGTTTTTTACGTCGTCAGTAAAATGATTTTCCTGAAATTTATTTAGCAGGTTAAGCCTATAATTTAATCTACGCTGTGATAGCGATTCCCATCCTAATTCTTCTAACAGTCCAGACACACTAGCCAACTTATCGTAGCATCGTTTCACAAACCTAGCTCCTCTTCGCTGGACGCGATCTAACTCTGATATCAACCCCGTACCAATCTTATCTCAGTATGTAGCATCAGTTGGTTGCTACTCCCAACAGTTAAAGAGTTTACCATTAAAAATCATACAAATGGATTTGAGTTACTAAATAATTTATTTCGAGCCGGCTGAGACATGGGAAGAGACGGCATTCCGAAGAGATTGTAAAAATATCAGCACGGAGTAAACTCGCCTGAAATAGGCTTAACAAGGAGAATCCACTCGCCTAGTAAGTGATACCGGAAAGTGTTTCTGAGAAAAATTGAGGTCAGTCCGAGTTTTAAGGGAACATTTGTTTGCAACCCAGCACGGAATGCTGCCCATCTTGGTTTTCTAATCAAATCAATCAAATGCATACACACATTCCAAGGAGTATAATTATCGATGGAGTTGTTTTTCAGCGGACACCCAATCCCTTCTTGAGTGTCTTGTGGAGGGCTACTTCAAGTACAGTACTCCGTCTGTCTGATGAGACGCTAAACCGTGGTCCCCTCGGCGCCTTTCGTAAAGAGCAGGGTAATTCCGACGCCGGGTTTCTATCCATCCTTCCTCCCATACCTATCCCCTATGGCGCGAATGACTTTAGCTGTCGGTTATCTCCCCGGAAATCCAATCCTATTATCGACGGAGTTGGTGGCATTCTCCTGCGCGCAGTGTGGTGGGAGGGAGAGGAAGACATGAAGTTATGATGGGACAAAGGGACCGAACCGCACCCAGAGAATATTTTCGGCAACTCCATCCTCTTATCCACGCTTCCATCACACTGACTAACCCCATGCTCAGTGTTGGCAATTGCTCCCAACAATACATCTACGTAATACCCTGCGAGCCACCACGAGGGTGTGTGGCAGGGGGTGAAGATCACCAAACATGCACTATTGACATGTAACTAGGATATTTAAGGGAGGCATGCTAGAGAACAGGGTCACATGCAGCTAGATGGTTAGTATCTACATAATAAGGAAGGGATTATTGGTTGTTAACACATGCATCATGCACTACAGACTACTCTAACTATATTTCACCTACCTATCCCTTTGCTACGCTGCCTATCGTTCTCTCTTATAGTACGAGGGAAAAATGACATTTTAAATCTATCGGTACTACAATCTATCTCTCCAATCTCGTTAATCTGATCAAACCTAGGATAATACGCAGGGCTTCTCAATATATATCTAACGTCATCTGTGAACAAATCGGTTTCGAATTTACTTAAAAGGTTTAACCTAAATTTTAACCTGCGTTCTGATAGTAATTCCCATCCGAGTTCTTCTATTAAGTTCGTAACACTTATACATTTATCATAACGGCCTTTAACAAACCAAGCGGATCTCCTTTGCACGCGCTCTAATTCTTTAATCATACCTTCCTCGCACGGATCCCATATACTAGCGGCATATTCTAAATGAGGCCTGAGAAGTGTAAAATAGCTTCTTTTTCGTACTCTCTCATCGTATTTTGTCTAGAACCCTTTTTACGAATCCTAATCTACGGTTTGCTACACTAGTTATTTCCCTGACGTGTTTCCCCCATGACATGTCTTCAGTGATGATGACGCCTAAGTATTTAATAGATTCTACGTTAGATATTTTCTTTTCTTTGATGCAATAATTATTCCGGGGAAAGCCATTCCTTTCCAAAAGTTCATTATCGTGCATTTCTTCAAATAAATAGGTCACGGGATTCAAACAGTTGAATCTAGCAAATCAAGAGCTAAATTTTACCAAAGGTGTACTAAACTACACCTTAATAAAATTAATACAAAGACGATTGCTTGATGCGTAAGTAAAAAACTTAACATTTTTGCCAGGGGGTGAGATTTCACCAACATGCAATACCCTATGGGTGTGATAATAATATTATAGAAAATTTTGTACTAATGTATTTAAAAGGACATCATACACGCACATGATACAAGACAGATATCCTGCTGATATTCAAGGATTTTTATTTAAAAATACTGCAATATAATACGTGATAATTATCACATGCAGAAATTTAGAAAGAAAATTAAAAGATTGTTAATATTCTTTTGGTTATCCCGTAACTGTTCAACCAGAGTTTTCCTATTGGAATCTGTGAATGTGTTCCGAAACCCTTCTTTCATTGTGGCTTTAGACAATTCTATTTTTCAATTATTGAGTCGCGGTTATAAGCGGACAAATATGCACGGAATTTTTGTTCTTGGCGTGACATACTCCCTGCAGCCTCAATGATTTTCTCACTTCCGCTTCGTATCATCTTCGTCGCTGCACTCTTTTTTACTTTACTTGGGATGTATTTTCTGATTAATAAATTTAAAATAGTAGCTTTTCAAGTACCTGCTACAATTATATAGTACCCCGCAAGACACCTCAGGGCATTTGGCAGGATGTGACTTATTATCTACATGAAATTCAGTGTAATCATTAACTTCCCCCAATATATACCACGCTATAAGTATGTTATAAGTGCTACGAAAAAGTGTTTAGTTTATATATATAATGTAATTGCATTAACGTAATACAAGAGTCATGCAGGGAATATGTAAAATATGGTGCTAATACTACGCGGCAGATTTTGAAACATGCATTAGGGAGGAGATAAATTAATCAGGTACACTACATGTCAACTAACCTGCTTCAAAGTGTTTGCGTAGCCATACCCTCCGCGGCTAACTTAATATTTGATTCTTGGAAGGCGTGAAGGATATTTTTAGACGGTGCTTGAACGCATCGAAATCTGCTTTAATTTATGTGCATGAGTGGCCAGAAGTACGAGCACTCAATTATTTCTTTGGATTTGGGACATTTAATAGGACACTTTACAGATTCTAAGCTGGTCACTGGGATGATTTCCGCTTGGTTGACGATTGTATTGTTTACAGCTCAAATTACTACGCCTCTGGATCGGTTGATTCTATTATTTCAAAATATGGTGAATGATTCTGGGGGACACTACCTTCTGAAATATCGTTTTTCAGCTAACTTTCTGTTCCAGTATTGGCATTACACACCACGCTGTGAATTAAGAGGTGGAATCTGGTAATCGTATTTTTTAAACTACGACAATTAACAACCGCTACAACTAATCAATCTTTTCTCATTATTTCGTTTCGGAAATATTTCAAAGTTGCTGTCATCGATAACTCGATGCATAAACAAGAACGAAGAGAATATAAAGAGAAACATCTACAATTTAGCTAATCTCACCATTCGCGCTATTCATGACGACGATCGCAGCTGTTATGGTCCCGAATGATTCGGGGAAAAAAATGACATTTTATACCTACATCTACATTTACGTCATACCCTGCAAGCCACCCAAAGGGTGTGTGGCAGGGGGTGCTTCAACACCAGGAATGCATGAATGATACGGTAGAACACCGAAACTACATTGAAACCAGCGTACCACACATGCAACGCGCTAATTAACAATCTATTAACCAAGAAACATTCTATCGACAATCGTTCCAACGTGCATGGGGTACAAGGACTACTACTACATATTCAAAATATCATGCATAAATAAGAACATCAATATTTACATCATGCAGAAATAAGAACGTAGAGAAAATAAAGAAAAAGATTTACTGTCTGCCTATTGTCACAATTCGAACTATCGGTTCTACAATCTATCTCTCTAATTTTATTGGCGCGATCTAATCTGCCGTAGTACGAGGGGGTTAATAGTATGTTTTTCACGTTGTCAGAGAAGTGATTTTCTTGAAATTTAGTTAGAAGGTTAAGCCTATAATTTAATCTTCGCTGTGATAGCGATTCCCACCCCAATTGTTCTAACAATTTAGACACACTATCAAACTTATCGTAGCATCGTTTCACAAACCTAGCTCCTCTTCGCTGCACGCGATCTAATTCCGATAACAACACCAGGGTTGAAATTCGCTATGAAAAAATCATTTGACTTGACTGGGATTCGAACCCGGATCTCCCAATTGCCGGTCCGGGTTGAAAGAATTGAGATTCGGGTTCAAATCCCGGTCAAGTCAAATGATTTTTTTCATAGCGAATTTCAACCCTGTTGTGTATGCACCCGTGCGAGTGACTTCGTACCACATCATTTGTTACATGCAATGTTTAAAAATCCGATAACAACCCCTAATTTGCCCAAATGCATTGGCTCCCTGTGGAGGAGCTAGTACGCTTTTTGGTAACCACTCATATAGTCCATTTCCAACGGAGAGTTAGATTTTCAGACATTAATGACAGTCGTTTTTTCATGTACTTGTGCCACAATTTATATTTTGGTGGTACTTAAGCTATTCCGACTTTTGAAAATGCTCAAATTGCAACAATTATTTACAGTCAACCCTTTAATTAATGTCTCACTACATGATTAACTCACTACCCCAAAAAAACGCCCAAATTCCCTTCATATCCGACCAGCTTCGTACTTAGCTGCCTCGGCAGTTTGACGTACACACATACGGTTCAAGGGGCGCTGGGATTGCCACCGCGACGTCACAAACAATTGAATTCACATGAAAACCCAGTGAGAAAACTTTTCAAACTTCGGCTTTTTGTTCATGACGTCCAACCCGCCGAACTAGAGATGCGATTGAGCGCATTGCCCGCTGAAAAATTTACAACCCGTTCCAGTGGTCGTATGACGTCAAATAACTCGGACTCTCACGGAAGGTTTACGTACAACTGGATTCTAGCGGAAGAGGGAGCGATTATGAGTGCTGTTAAGAGGGAGTGACGCATGATGATGGGAACATTAGCTAGGTCTAGCAAGAGGATGGGCGAGGGGGGGAGGGGGGGCAGGTTAAGGAGAGGGGAACCGGGAAAATTTCGGTGCCGAGAGAAGAATTCAAGGGAATCCACATTGTGCAAGGGCCTTGGTCGTCAGTGTAAAGGGGCAAATCTCAACTCTGCTCCCCTCCCCCAAAACATCCCTCTCTCCTCCTACCAACACCTCCCTTCCTCTCTCTTTGAGCCATTCAAACCCTTCCCAGAGACTCCAATATAAGGGAAGTTCAACCGTTTTACCTGTCTTTCACGCCCTCGCCCGGACACAAGTTGCAGTAGGTATTCATGCCGGCTTCCCCCAAACGAAGATTACATACATCTTATACTCAGCATTTGATCGCATATTTATGTGTAGGTCACATATCATGCTTTCTTATTTTCTAATGCGCTTTAGAATTGGCGAATATGGCAGCAAGTAAACGACCCGTGTGCTGTTACCTGGCCGTTGCTGCCGTGTTGGTGCTGTCTGCGGGAGGAGTGGACCAGAATGAGGTGAGACCGGCCGAAGGTGATTGCAAGTGCCTTCCTCACTACCAGTGTGAAAATGGGACAGTCATCGAAGATGGAGCTACACTCATTGACATCAGGTTTGTATCTAAGTTATGCGCGCGATCGGTGTCTTATCTAATGGAATAGAAGAAATTTGAGTAGTCCAAATAGTGTGTTTTATGTCAGAGCGATTACATCTACAAGCTACGCACAAATTACGAATTTTCCGTGTAATTAACTCGAGTCAACTCTAGCAGGGTAATAAGTAATATTATGTAGAAACCCCTTTCTTATTACGTAGATACTAACCACCTAGCTGGGAATTACTATCAGAACGCAGGTTAAAATTTAGGTTAAACCTTTTAAGTAAATTCGCAACCGATTTGTTCACAGATGACGTTAGATATATATTAAGAACCCCTGCGTATTATGCTAGGTTTGACCATATTAACAAAATTAGAGAGATAGATTGTCGTACCGATAGATTTAAAATGTCATTTTTCCCGCATACCATAAGAGAGAACAATAGGCAACGTAGCAAAAGGGATAGGTAGGTGAGACATAGTTAGAATAGTCTGTAGTGCATGATGCATGTAATAACTACCAATAATCCCTTCCTTATTATGTAGATTTTAACCTGTACTATACCGTAGTAACTAATATTCTATTGTATAACTACTGCAATTACTTGCAATAACTAATAATCTACTGTAGTAACTAATAAACTATGACCCTATTTTCTAGCATGTCTACATTATATATCCTACTTACATGGCAATAGTGCATGTTTGGTGATCTTCACCCCCTGCCACACACCCTCGTGGTGGCTCGCAGGGTATTACGTAGATGTAGATGTAGCTGCATGTGACCCTGTTCTCTAGCATGTCTCCCTTAAATATTTAACTTGCATGACAATAGTACGTGTTTGGTGATCTTCACCCCCTGCCACACACCCTCGTGGTGGTTCGCCGGGAATTACGTAGATATAGATGTAGGACGAGTTTCACATGTAGATCGAATACAGCGGAGGGCTGCTAGTAAAGATGTAAAGTTTTTTGAATGCATGACTCTTGTTTCACGTTTTCATAGTTACATAGTTCAGTAGTTCCTGTAGCATTTATAGTATACCAATAGCATTGTGCATGTTGGTGAAGCTTTATTTCTTCACTCTAGTTCATGTTGGTGATTACTCACCACCTGCCAAACACCCTTATGATTGCTGGCAGGGTAATAAGTAGTAGAAGTAGATGCAGATAACGTATGTTCAACGGCAGGGCACGCTCGGTAAAAAATTACCCCCTTAAATACGCGGATCTTTTGTAGCTTACGAGGTGTCACTGTGGATAAAATGCTTTTTTTTGTTAGCTCTCTTAAATTAGAAGCATATCATTTGCTAAAGTAGTTTGGTGTCATTATGAAACTAGATAAATGTTTATTGCTTTAGCAAACTGTTGGATACGCTGCGATATTTCACTCTAAGCGCGATATTTATTCAGGGGAGATACAATCTACTAGAAAAACCTTTCAGTGTCATGAGATCTATGACGGCAAAATGTATTGAAGGGGAAATTGTGCTGCTGTGCATAGTACCATCTTGGGCAGTAAATTAACCAAGTCTTAACCAATGGACATTAACATCTATGTAAATCACTATATTTATTTTATATTTATATTATAGCATGTGAAATATTATTTTGTTCATTCGTATTGCAGGCTGAAGGATATACACTGCGAGAATTACTTGGAGGTATGCTGTAAGGTTCCCCGTGAAGAAAAACCAGAGGACAAGGAAAAGGAGCATCATGGAGAAATACCAGAATGGGGCAGCTGCGGTGTTCGTCACCCCAAAGGCGTGGCGTTCCACATCAAGGGGGATAAGGACGGCGAGGCACAGTTCGGGGAGTTCCCTTGGATGACTGCCGTCCTGCTTTCACATGATGTGGCGAAGCACGAGATACAATATTCCAATGAGAAGCCAACGGAAGCGCCGCAGATGGAGCACGTCTTGTTGTACCTGTGCGGAGGTTCTCTCATCCACCCACATGTGGTGCTGACCGGTGCTCACTGCGTTGAAAGGTAAGAGAGGGTATTATGTAAATTTTTCACGAGTGGACATTGATTCCCATGCAAGTGCTTTACATCGACATACTATGTACCCTGAGAGCCGGCGCATGGGCGTGTGGCAAGGGGTGTTAGGTCACAAGCCGTGTAAAGATGAAAAGTTTTGGGAGGTGAGATTTTAACTTGTGTTATGGGAATATATTTAATGGAGCCCATTTTTTATTGTGATCGCTTATTGTGCGCGGAAAGAACGAGTTTTTGTACATCTACATCTACATCTACATCTACGTCATACCCTGCAAGCCACCCAAAGGGTGCGTGGCAGGGGGTGCTTCCACACCAGGCATGCATCAATAATATGGTAGAACACCGAAACTACATTGGAACCAGCGTACCACACATGCAACGGGCCCATTAAAATCTACACCAAGAAACATTCTATCATCAATCGTTCCAACATGCAAGGGGTACAAGGACTACTACTACAGATTCAAAATCTCATGCATAAATAAGAGCATCAATATTTACATCATGCATGAATAAGAACATAAATTATATAAAGAAAGAGATCTACAATCTAGCGAAGTCTATCTACAATCTTCATCTACATCTACATCTACGTGATACCCTGCGAGCCACCACGAGGGTGTGTGGCAGGGGGTGAAGATCACCAAACATGCACTATTGACACGCAAGTAGGTATTGTACCTATCTGTTAGACAGTGTAGCTCTCTAATGTTATCGCTTCTATCAGACCTAGAGATGTACTGAGGAGTCGTGGCAATATTCTTTGTGTCGCTCTGAAAAATATTAGTTCTGAATTTCTCAAGCAACCTAAGCCTAGCGTGTAGCCTCCCTAGCGGGAGTCTCTAAGGGCTCCCACCTCAATCTCTCTAAAAGTTGTGAGACACTACATGTACGCTTGTAGCAGTTTTTAACGAAACGCGCTACTTTCCTTTGTTATTTATTAATTTTTTAGGTTAGATCTATCTGACCAGGGTCCCAAATGCTCCTGGCGTATTCGAGGTGTAGCCTAGCCAGAACTTTTGAGTTCGAGCTTGAAACGGTTCGAGTGAAACTGCCCAAAACATAATATTTTTTTTCGTATTTTCCTGTTATATTAAAAAAAAAAGTAATTAACTCTCAATAGGTCGATCGCACGTATAAAATGCCCAGAGCAAACTTCTCGGCCGTTTTGCCAAGATCAGGATATTCGTTCACGTGAATTTCGGAAGTTTTAGGTGTAAGTGTACAATCTAATTACTTTCTCGTCGCTATCTACGGAGTGTAAAGCACGGAGTAGCTCAGCATCATGCACACAGAATTTGCCCTAGTTCAAATCGGAACCTCACACGCTTCTTTGCTAGGCACCAGAAAGCACTGTGAAGAGCAATGCAAGACCCAAATGAATCCGGGGTGTGCTAATAATTTGCAAATAAACTAAACCCTTAAACACACTAAGGTGCAGTGAATGTACTTCTGATGACTAGTATTTTTGAGATCTCAAGTTAATAATTACCCAAAGGTCTTTTTTAAGCTGAAAATAAAATCATGCGCCATATTTAACTATTTTGCTGATAATTTTATTAATTGATAATCCTTTGTTACCCTTGTTATCAACAAAATCGATGGAGCACCCAGGTGACGACTGTCTGGAAAACAATTGAAGAATGTAGAAGTGCTTCCATTGCTATCTTCGATTAGAGTTTAAATTAATGAGGATGAGAAGGTTTAGTTTTCAGTGGAGAAGTTTCATTTCATAAGGATAGGGTTCATGTGCAGCAGAAATCTATTTAGTTTTACGCGCGCATTCAAAACGTATCGAAAGTGCAAGGGTCTTCTTTTTGTTTAATAACCACATGGATAAATGTTATCGAAAATGTTGTTTTTCCTCGTAATATTAGCTCTTGCGGAGTTAATTCACAATGCATCAGCTGTGACTATTCTACTTGATTACGAAAGTTAAATTTCGCTAAGTATTGCTTCTCTTAAACCCAAACAGATTCGTCGGAGACAATGTAGTCATCAGAGTGGGAGAATGGGACTCACAGACGAAGAAGGAAATTTATCCTCATCAGGATAGGGTGGTGTCGGACATAATAATTCACCCTTACTTCAAGAACAGCAGTCTTATCAACGACGTGGCCCTTCTTTTCTTTGCCGAGCCAATAAAACCTGCGGAGCACATTGGAATAATCTGCCTTCCCAAGAAGGACCAGCTATCTCCTGCCAAAACCAGATGCTTGTCCAGCGGTTGGGGTATGACTGATTTCGGTAAGTGCTTATCCTCGAATTTTTCGGGAATACATTACGTACCATTACAATGAGCAACAGAACATAACATCAATATGTCGCTATAGTCCTTGTTTTTACATATACGTCTACTTATTACCCTGCTAGCCATCACAGTGGTGTTTGGCAGGGGGTGACTTATCACTAACATGAACTACAGTGAAGAAATTTATTTTCAACAACATGCACCACATAATCTACATCTACGTAATGCCCTGCGAGCCACCACGAGGGTGTGTGACAGGGGGTGAAGACCACCAAACATGCACTATTGCCATGCAAGTAGGATATTTAAGGGAGACATGCTAGATAATAGGGTCACATGCAGCTAGATGGTTAGTATCTACATTTTAAGAAAGGGATTATTGGTTGTTATTACATGCATCATACACTACAGACTACTCTGGAATACAAAACTATATTTCACCTACCTATCCCTTTGCTACGCATCATAATAGGTATGATACAAATGCTACAGAAACCACGAAATTATTCTTTAATGTGCCTACGTAAACGTGAAACAAGAGTCATGCAGGGAACATGCAAAACATGGTGTTAGCACTACTCGGCAGATTTAGAAACGCGTATTAGGGTGCATACGAATTAATCAGCTAAACTACCTGTCAACTAACCTACTTCTAAGTGTCAACGCAGCAATTATGGTCTCTTATCGGTTGTGGGAAAAACGACAATTTAACCCTGTGTGTTCTACAATATATTTACCTTATTTTATTTTCATGATCCGATCCACCTCAGCAATTTGGAGTTCGTTAGATATTGAAGACTTCTTCTGCAAATAAATCGGTTTCGTATTTACTTAAACGATTGAGTCTAATTTTCAATCTTCGCTCTCATAGAGATTCCCATCCTAGTTTTTGCGAGAGGTCAGTTACACTAACGAAACTATCATAGCTGTTGCTGATTTTCTCTGCACGCCTTCTAACTCTTGTTTTCAAGCCTACCTCATGAGGATCCCAAACACTTGCAGCGTATTCTGAGAGGGATCTAAGAATGGAGATGTAGCTGATTTCTCTAACGCTATCGTATGACTGATTTCGGGGTCTGACTGATTTCGATATGTGCTCATCCTCGAGTTTTTGTGGAATAAATAATGTACTATTACAATGAGCAAAATGACATAACATCAATGGGTCACTCTAGTTTGGTTTTTGGCTGCAGTTAGAAATAGACTGCGAATCAGAGCTGTTCTAATACATATTCATACATGTTTGAAGGGACTCGATAGCACATTGAAACGAATCTATGGTATTATATTAAGAAATCATATTGTCCTTCATCCAAATGCATCTACATCTACGTAATACCCTGAGAGCCACCACGAGGGTGTGTGGCAGGGGGTGAAGATTACCAAACATGCACTATTGACATGCAGCTAGGATATTTAAGATTTAAGGGAGATATGCTAGATAATAGGGTCACATGCAGCAAGATGGTTAGTATCTACATAATAGGAAAGGGATTATTGGTTGTTATTTCATGCATCATACACTACAGACTGCTCTAACTATATTTCACCTACCTATCCCTTTTCTGCGCAGCCTATTGTTCTCTCTTATGGTACTCGGGAAAAATGACATTTTAAATCTATCGGTACGACAATCTATCTCTCTAATCTTGTTAATCTGATCAAACATAGCATAATACGCAGGGGATCTCAATATATATCTAACGTCATCTGTGAACAAATCGGTTTCGAATTTACTTAAAAGGTTTAACCTAAATTTTAACCCGCGTCCTGATAGTAATTCCCATCCTAGTTCTTCTATTTAACTCATAACACTTACACAATTATCGTAACAGTCTTCAACAAACCTAGCGGATCTCCTTTGCACACGCTCTAATTCTTTTATCATACCTTCCTCGTACGGATCCCAAATACTAGCGGCAAATATTTTGGATCCGCGCCGTAAGGCATGCATACTTCTTATGATCTCAGAACTACGAGAGCATGAATATTTTATCTACGTCCATCCAACGCCAATTTAACCTTCGCCATTATTCATTTGATTTTGGCAACTTAAATTTTCATCAAAGTACTGCTAGTACTTAGTCTCGGGCCATCGCTAAGGGCCGTTTTAGTAGGGGATTCCTATCATGTCATACGATTTGGAATTCATCTGTCTCCATCAACTGCGTCACGTACGCCGTTGTTTCATTGCAGTATTTTCCTATGAGTCAATCGAAACGATTTTTACATGGTGTGCCGACTTGGGGCTGCGCCTTATATCCCCGGTAAATTTGTTCAAAGTGGCAGGTATATATTTATAATTAAATAATTAGTCTTTATTAGTCAGTAGTCATTAATAATTTGAGTTGATCATGCATTTAGCTCCTGATTTATTTCATTGGTTATTGAATTACATTCATTTGAATAATAATTGCAATAGCTAACTGAATGAAGCGAAGTGCTTTTTTTTTAAGGCTGAGCATAAGTAGTTTTCAAGAAGTAGAGTTATTTACTTATAATTTTCACGTTTTCCCTACATTACACATTTGTTATTTATACGCTCTTTCTTTTGCAGACAAGAAGGGACAGTATAGTACTATTCTGAAGAAAGTGGAAGTTCCACTAGTTCATTTCAATAAATGTCAAGAAAATCTTCGTAAAACAAGGCTGGGTGTTTATTTTAAGCTACACAAATCGTTCATTTGTGCCGGAGGAGATAAAGGAATAGACACTTGCAAGGTACGTGTATTATACCTGATATTTGCTAGGCATTGCCCAGTAATTTATAAAACGCTAAATTTGTTGTAAATGAAACTAAGTACAAAGGACTGCACATATCTTACATGTTTAAGGAATTGAAATGCAATAACACTTCAACCGCCTTCACGGTCACTCATTAAATGGATATAATAGCAGGAATGAATTAAATCTCTAGGCCCTAGTTAGTTTAATTCACTTTAAACAAGCCAATTAAAGAATGATTCTTCCCTATATTTTTCGATCCTCCTTACGGTTGCAGGTTGACTTTCTTATCCTTCAGCGGCATGACTAGGTATGTCATAAGACTCATTTTCCTTTTCTTACAGGGTGACGGTGGAAGTCCATTGGTTTGCCCTCATCCTGAGCACCCTGAGCATTACATCCAATCCGGCATTGTCGCTTGGGGAATCGGCTGCCATGATCACGAAATCCCAGGCGTCTACGTCGATGTAGCCCACTTCAGGGACTGGATTGACGAGAAGTTGAAGGCATACGATCTGGACACCTCTTATTACACCTTGCGCGAAGAGTAAAGGTGTTTGCCTTGTTACTGTGAGAGAACTTACTGCAGACATGAAATTTACTACTTTTATGGATATCGATGAATCAGTATTATGTGGAATATGCTAAGAATATGGTAAAAAGCATTGCAATAATTTTTAAAACGCTTTATTCATCGTGTAGATGAGGTATTTTTTTAAATAATTGGAACTCTCTTTTTGCCATATGTTGGATAATTCAGCATGCATGTGTATGTTATTGGGAGCAAATTCTTTTAATAGCATTTCACGTCACTAGAGGTTCTCTGACTATATATATTCTGGGCACTCAAATCATTGTAAAATCATTGTACATAGTTCATTGAAAACGGTGCTTTCGTGGAGGGATTTCCTCCGACAGTGGAATATGGTGATATTTATGTGAATAAATGTTTTTATACAAATTGGTATGGCGTATTCAAATTTATTGATGCATAATTATGGTTCATTATACGCTTATATTTTCATCGTCGGACATATTTCCAGCTCCAGAAGTTTAGTTTTCAGGGAAAACCGAAACAAGTAATTGATAAAGATGTTTCCTTGATTAAATTTATCCTAGTCCCTTCTTGACGTCCACTGCCTGCGATTGCACCATCTTTAGTTTTTCTTCCAGTTGCTTCCGCACAAATTTTGTATCAATTGGTACTCGTACTCCTCACGACGTATCACTAGCAAGTATTCTACCACGCCCAGTGGTCAAAGATCGAAATCCTCTTAATTATTTCTATAGTGAGGTAGGTTCCAAAAAAACGACAGCATTCCACTTCGTTATGGCCTAGTTAACATCTATAGAACTATCTCAATATGTATAGGTCAATTCGTGCATTATCTTCCTCGTCATTGATTACATTGTTGCGAGAGTTAGAAACCCCCTTTGCCCATTCTAAGGGGCAACAGATTATTCTTATTCATCTACATCTACATCTACATAATACCCTGCGAGCCACCACGAGGGTGTGTGGCAGGGGGTGAAGATCACCAAACATGCACTATTGCCATGTAACTAGGATATGAAATGTAGACATGCTAGAAAATAGGGTCATAGTTTATTAGTTACTACAGTAGATTATTAGTTATTGCAAGTAATTGCAGTAGTTATTACAATAGAATATTAGTTACTACGGTATAGTACAGGTTAAAATCTACATAATAAGGAAGGGATTATTGGTAGTTATTACATGCATCATGCACTACAGACTATTCTAACTATGTTTCACCTACCTATCCCTTTTACTGCGTTGCCTATTGTTCTCTCTTATGGTACGCGGGAAAAATGACATTTTAAATCTATCGGTACGACAATCTATCTCTCTAATCTTGTTAATATGATCAAACCTAGCATAATACGCAGGGGTTCTTAATATATATCTAACGTCATCTGTGAACAAATCGGTTTCGAATTTACTTAAAAGGTTTAACCTAAATTTTAACCTGCGTTCTGATTACCAATTTCTGTTCGCAGGTTTCCGCGGCGTTGATCAAATGATTTCAACATTTCTCGGGTTGCATCCGCGTCAGTTGTCATTCAGCACAACAGTTTCGCCAGCTATCCTGCGGGCGTCCTCGGGTGAAGGATAGCGAGAAGGAATTGAATTGAATCGAAAATGTTTATTGCCATTGCATATCATATATACATACATTATTAAATAATATTCAATACATTAATATATACATCACAATAGCCCCCACTACAGGAAATAATTCCTCTTCAGGGTTAGTCATATGAATTTTATACATATTTAATTACTATATCTAACGTCATCTGTGAACAAATCGGTTTCGAATTTACTTAAAAGGTTTAACCTAAATTTTAACCTGCGTTCTGATAGTAATTCCCATCCTAGTTCTTCTATTAAACTCGTAACACTAATACAATTATCATAACGACATTTAACAAACCTAGCAGATCTCCTTTGCACGCGCTCTAATTCTTTTATCATACCTTCCTCGTAGGGATCCCATATACTTTCGGCATATTCTAAATGAGGCCTGACAAGTGTAAAATAGCTTCTTTCTCGTACTCTCTCATCGCGTTTGCCTAGAACCCTTTTTACGAATCCTAATCTACGGTTTGCTACACTAGTTATTTCCCTGATGTGTTTCCCCCATGACATGTCTTCACTGATGGTGACGCCTAAGTATTTAATTGATTCTACGTTACATATTTTGTTTTCTTTGAGGCTATAATTATTCCGGGGAAAGCCATTCTTTTTCCAAAAATTCATAATCGCGCATTTCTTCAAATTTAATTCTAGCTGCCATCTATCACACCAATCATCAATCGCATCTAAATCCTTAGCTAAAAACTGTCTGTCCTCTTCATTTCTAATTTCCTTATACACTACTGCATCATCGGAAAAAAGACGGAGCTTGCTATTTTTTACTACACTATTCAAGTCGTTTACGTACAGAAGAAATAAAATTGGGCCTATCACGCTTCCCTGGGGAACACCCGATGTAACTTTTACTTCGCCTGAGCCTACACCATCTATTACCACCCTTTGAACGCGTTCATGTAAGAAGTTTCCTATCCAGCCTACTATATTACTGTCTATTCCGTATGATTCTAACTTCGCGAGTAACTTACAGTGGGGAACCTTGTCAAAAGCTTTTCTAAAGTCAAGAAACGCTGCATCTACCTGTACGTTACCTTCTCCGGAAACTAAAATATCGTGAACAAAAAGACCTAATTGAGTTTCGCAAGACCGTCCTTTTCTGAACCCATGCTGGTTTGTTATTAATAAATCCTGGCTGTCGAGGTGTCCCATTATTGATGTAACTTTTATATGCTCTATAATTTTACATGATAGTGACGTTAATGATATTGGTCTATAATTACATGGCTGTTCCCTATCTCCGCTTTTATAAATTGGGGTCACGTTTGCTATCTTCCAGTCTTTGGGCACCGCGTGTTCTTCGAGGGATTTGTTAAATATTACTTTAAGATACGGAGCCATTTCGAGAGCTAATTCTTTATAAACACGAGCTGGAATTTTATCAGGACCTGAGGACTTGTTTATCTTATTGATATTATTCTCTCGTGTGAATGGAAATTTTCTGGAATAGTCATGCCCTTGTGCCGGATTGATTGTATTTTTTTCATTAGCTTGAGGCGTTTCATCCGTTTGAAGAAATTATAAAACATCCTAATAAATAAAGTACTCTAAAATTTTTTGTAAAATTTTTCCTACCTCTGAGAATTATTTGCGCCATGGTTAATTATATTTTACGAAAGGATGAAGCTGAGATACGATTGTTTAGAAGGCCTCAATATTGTTTTAATTGAAGAGTATTATGTTTTGCGCTCAATTTAACCAAAATTAGTCATTAAGTCTAAAACTTGGATATTTGGATAGTCTAAAACTGCCTAGTCTGTCGCCGCTAATAATTCTGTGGCTCTACTCAATTAGTTGCAGCACGGGCTGCCTCAGAGTTGTTCCTAAACTTGTTCAAATCCACGCTTTGCTCCTATCCATACCTGCAGTCATGGGCGTAGCCAGGAGGAGGATGGGGGGGGGGTGCCCCCTTGGACGAGACATTTCATACCAAATCTGCTATACGGAGAAGGGCAGGGCGATGTCCTCCCCCCTGGAAATATCTACAGCTACGGATGTGTGTCCTGACCCCTCCTCCCCCCTAGCATAAACCCTGGTTACGCCTATGCCTGCAGTTATTCACTGATGGACTGAGTTTCTAAATGAATTTAATTAATTCATGGGTTCTAAAAATCCAAAGCTTAAGACAAATATTATTAGGAAGATTATTGGCATCTTCATAACAAACCACTCACTTGGACATAAGTAAGGATATACTGGTTTATAGAGGACACTTTTACGCTTACATATGCATACATTCTTGGTTAAAAAAATTCACATCACTGAAAATCATGCAAACGAAGATGAGTAGAGAGGAAACTTACGGTCGCAACGCTAAATTATGGCAGCAAACCTACGCACTGTTTTGGCTCTCTCAAAAATAAATGGATCAACATTAACATTCTTCTGCAATATTACTTTCGAACTTATTACTTCGCCAATCATATCCGAGAAAAGTAAAATAACATGTTGGCATATCGCTTTTCAAATCAGTTTTTATTGAAAAAAGTTTAGGAATTATTCACAAGAAACTTTTATAAACTCTTCTCGGGCTCTGCACCAGTTGATCAACTGGTGCAGAACCCGAGAAGAGTTTATAAATGTAATTCACCAGGAGAAACTTAAATCTTTTATCACAAGAAACTTATCTTTAAGAAACATTCTCAAGTTACGCACATACATGCAGTATATAAAGTGTTATCGGAAGCAAAAATAAATGTATTGGATTGTCCGTTAACAATGAGGACAGTAAAAAAGAAACCACCTTCCTCAAGCCTCTCCTAAAAATGGAGATACACCTATTTATCTTCGTCTTACTGTGGTTCCTTCCTCTGTATCTTTACTAATAGGCTTTATCGAATGATTTTTTTGGGGACTACGATTTCCCCATTTGTATACCGATGTACAGCAACTATTTAATTTTAATGATAGCCTCCCTGAATTTTTATAAGTTCACGTTGGTCCTACTATCCCAGTTTAAAAAAAAACATGGTTATTGTTTAAAATAATTCTAAATACATTAATTAAATTGGAGTAGTCCGCCCTGTTACTTCATGTGATAACTGTTAAAGTGTTTTAAAATATTCCCCTTCGTAAGTGGAAATTCGATTTTTGCCTTACAACCAGTCGATTGTATCTACTGACAGCCCTTCTCAAATCTTTGATTTTTAAAGGCTAAAATATTACGTGTCTACGACTCTCTGTAGCCATAACCATCAGATGATTAGAGGATAGTTTCGGACCTTGCTTGGTTGAATTCGTTGATATCAGGGATAAAAGAATTAACACTGCAATTCCACATGGTTTTACCATGTGGAATTTCGTGTTTCGCAGAGTTGCAGTGTTAATTACTCTATCCCTGATATCAGATGACAATACGGGTAACGAAAATATCTTTTCAGATGAATTACTGGGTCAATCCAGTCTCTCAGTTCTTATCCGAAATACCTGAAGGAAAGTAGTTAAATACAATAATTCTTGCATCCACCAGCGCGTAAAGAATGTGATTTAATTGTTAATAATGCTGTTTTCAGGTATTCTCGTCGCGTGTTTAGCTTTTCTGACTACAGTTTCTCCCCTCTTCATGGGGGCGTCTTCAGGTCCGTTGGACATTTTGCAATAATTACAAAAGTAAAAGTAGTCAGAAAAACTAAACACGCGACGAGAATACCTGAAAACAGCAATATTGACAAGTATATGAGTCGCGGGAGATTTCAAAGAAATGTGATTTAATGTCGAATAATACATGGGCATAAACTTTCGTGACCTCTTCTATGCTGAATGGGCGTGTCCTGCCAGTCAAAAAACATAGCATTCCTTTGGGATTTTTGCTGAGATCTGCGGCAAGTCATACGCGACCAATAGAAACTTGAGCCCGAATTGAGGCCATTGAGGCATAAACTGTGCCTTCCATAAGGGTCGAATTGACTTCAAGAATAAAGCGCAATACCTCCTCCATTACTTTTCTAACTTACTTGGGCGTTTCTGGGCCAATTCCCAAATGCTCGAGGCATATTTGAGTTTAGGTCAACCTACAGACAAGCCAAGTTCCGTCATTCACCTTATTATTCGAGGCCTTTCCGCTTTAAAATCTTGATGATTTCCAAACGGCTCCGTATATGCATTCGTGTGCATTTTCCTCGAGAAGTTTTTGAAGTTTGAGCGACTCCTAGGATATTGAATTTATTAGCTATTGCAGCGGTCCCCAAACTCTGTAGTCATGCGACCCACCATAAAGAGTTTAACATTTTTCGCGATCCTTTAACTATATATTTCACTTACCTCGCCATCCGCCGCGACCCCCGTAGACTACTAGGGGTGTTGGCGTGGGGATGCCTCATTGGACCGAACATCCTGGTTAGGTCAAGGAATCATCATCTACATATACGTAATACCCTGCGAGCCACCACGAGGGTGTGTGGCACAGGGTGAAGATCACCAAACATTACTGTTACCATGCTAGTAGGATATTTAAGGGAGACATGCTAGAGAACAGGGTCACATTCAGCTAGATGGTTAGTATCTACATAATAAGAAAGGCATTATCGGTTGTAATTACATGCATCATGCACTACAGACTACTCTAACTATATTTCACCTACCTATCCCTTTGCTACGCTGCCTATTGTTCTCTCTTATAGTACGCGGGAAAAATGGCATTTTAAATCTAACGGTACGACAATCTATCTCTCTAATCTTGTAAATATGATCAAACCTAGCATAATACGCAGGGGTTCTCAATATATATCTAACGTCATCTGTGAACAAGTCGGTTTCGAATTTACTTAAAAGGTTTAACCTAAATTTTAACCTGCGTTCTGATAGTAATTCCCATCCTAGTTCTTCTATTAAGCTCGTAACACTTATACAATTATCATAACGGCCTTTAACAAACCTAGCAGATCTCCTTTGCACGCGCTCTAATTCTTTTATCACACCTTCCTCGTACGGATCCCATGTACTAGCGGCAATGACGTGACGTGTATTGTGTGTAAGGAGTGTGACGTGTATTGTTGTTTTTTTTACATAATTGCTTAACTGTCCATCCTTCTCGCGACACCACAAAATTGACCTCGCGAACATTAGTTTGGGAATCACTGAGCTGGAGTACTATTTTCTCCTCCCACTTTCTAGTGCCTCTTTTCTTCCTGCGCATGTATGCACATGCTGTGGGTTGGAAACGCCCGATGTAGAATTAGCCTACTAACTCAGATTCCGGCACTTTTATGAGAACAATGTGCCCTTCAAATCGCATTCTTTAGAAAGTTAATACGCACAAAACTGTGAATAACTAAATCTCATTTTCCCTTCAAAAAGGGGCTTCTTAATTTTGCCTTGGACGTTCGGAAGTTTGAAAAAAAGTTAAATTCGATCAAACCGATTGTGCATGGCATTTTTCTCCTAAACAAACCTCCTTGTAAAAATGGGGATGGGTTTAGTGCGCTGACATTTGACGTCATTGACTTAATGCATACCGGTTCATTGTGGCATTCAAAAGCATGGGTTATTCTCACGCTAACGTCATTAGCCCCCTATTTGAGTCGGAGTTGGATATCTTGGGACCTTGGTCATCAAGGACCCGACGCGGGCGAACCTCGTGAATTCGTGGACGTGTTGCAACAGGCACCGGCTAACCTCAACCATTGAAAGGCCCTAGTTGAAATTTTTGAGGCTGTGACGTCCAACTGTCGAGCCACGGGAATACCGAGGCCGTACCAAAGAGGGAAGACACCTGAGGTGTCCCCGAGCGTGCTTCGGGGCATTTCTTTTGAATTATGAAGGGGAAGGATGTCCGTAATGCTGACCATTAGCGAGGGAAAGAGCGGTTTTCGGTTGAGTTGGAGAAGGTTTGGAAATCGGGGTGAGGGTTTGAAGGAGGTTAGTCACCTCGACGGATAATTCGAAGCTGTTCAAGGAGGACGCTAGTTTATCATCGCCGATAAAAGCCAAGCCCGCAATATGCTTTGTTCATTTGCTAGCTAGCGCGGGGCAGTGACTTCAAAGACTGGAAAGAGTCTGATCATACGATCGGCTCCCTCTGGTGGTGCTGGTACTTCTGAGCTGTAGGTTTCAGAATCACAAGAGAAAAGGAATTCGATTCACATTTCTGCGATCATGAGAGATCTGTTTTTCTGGCTGGGCATCTCTGCCCTCTTGGTGCTGTGCGCGGCACAGGGCGATTTATCGGAAACTTTATCGCCGATGGAGGTTCCTCAAAACTGCACGTGTATTCCGTACTACCAGTGTGCCGACGGGAGTGTCATTGAGGATGGTGCCAACCTCATAGATGTCAGGTAAGGATATTTGAAAGTGCTATAAATGCTCGTTATACTTTGGACCATTAGGGATGTCTGGTTCTTATCCTGGTGAATGGTGAGAAGACGTATGAGTGTACTTCCTTAGACGAATACTATCAAACTGCAATGAGATTGCGATTCTTCTTCCGTAGGTTTAGGATTCGTAGCGTGGTTACTCTGCTTAATTTTAGTACTGTCTTCTTTCCAATGAAGTTTCAACAGTTACACGGGAAGCTACGCCAAATTTTTATAATATGATTTGGTCCTAGTTTTATTCATAGAGTGCGATGTCATTAAATACTAAACATAAAAAAGTGCGTAGCAGTCAGCTTTTGGAAGAAGAAAAATAGGCCAGGTAGGGCTTACAGATTTAAAAATACGGAAATTATTCACGCCGAGTCTGTTAAGTACTTAGGGGTCACAATTACTCACGACCTATCTTGGGGAAAACATTAGGGAAATATGCGGTCAAGCATATAGGAAGCTAGGCTTTATCAAGAGAGTACTTGGAAAATGTGGTGAGAAAGTGAAAGAACGTTGTTATTTTTCAATCGTTAGGCCTCTTCTGGAATATGCTGTTAGTGTATGGGATCCATACGAAACGGGCTTGATATCAGAGTTAGATCGCGTACAGCGAAGAGGAGCTGAGCTAGGTTTGTGAAACGATGCTACGATAAGTTGGATAGTGTGTCTGGACTGTTAGAAGAATTAGGATGGGAATCGCTATCACAGCGTAGATTAAATTATAGGCTTAACCTCCTAAATAAATTTCAGGAAAACCATTTTACTGACGACGTGAAAAACATACTATTAACCCCTTTGTACTACGGCAAATTAGATCGCGCCAATAAAATTAGAGAGCTAGATTGTAGAACCGATAGATATAAAATGTCATTTTTTCCGCGTACCATTCGGGACCATAACAGCTGTGATCGTCGTCATTAATAGCTCTAATTGTGACAATAGGCAGGCAGTAAATCTTTCTCATTATATTCTCTACTCTCTTATTTATGCATGATGTAAATATTGATGCTCTTATTTATGCATTAGATTTTGAACTGTAGTAGTAGTTCTTGTACCCCTTGCATGTTGGAACGATTGACGATAGAATGTTTCTTGGTTAGTATATTTTAAATTGGAGCGCACATGTGTGGTACGTTGGCTCCAATGTAGTTTCGGTGTTCTGTCGTATAATTAATGCATGCCTGTTGTGGAAGCACCCCCTGCCACACACCCTTTGGGTGGCTTGCAGGGTATGACGTAGATGTAGAAGATGATGTACCCTGGACAATATGAGAAGAGTTTTACTTACATTTTTGTTGGATTATTCGCTATTTGCGCATTCAGGGATTAAACCGAAGGGCCCCGAAAAGAAAAAAATTTTGTTTCCTAGATTTATTTAGAGATAGCGCATTACAAATATCAGTACTGGATATTTCTCAATGCTTTCTTCTGCATTCTTTTGTGTAGAATCAGGAACGGAGGCTGCGAGAACTACCTGGATGTGTGCTGCGGCACTCCACCGATCCATGTGGAACCCGAGGATTCTTACAAGGGCACAGAGGTGAACCCGAAGGACCACATGGGTGCATGCGGGATCTTAAACCCAAACGGCGTGGCATTCCGCATCATGGGAGCGACGCACGGCGAGTCTCAGTTCGGGGAGTTCCCGTGGATGGCGGCAGTGTTGCAGCCGGTGAAAGATGAGGTGCACGAAAACATCTACGGCCCAGAAGACAAAAAAGTCGAGACAGTCTTGAAATATGTATGCGGAGGATCGCTCATTCACCCCCACGTCGTCCTGACAGCGGCCCACTGCGTAGCAAGGTATGGCCCTCCTTTCTGCAACTGCGTATTGCCCTGCGAGTCGTCGCATGGGCGTGTGGCATGTGGTGATAGGTCACCAGCCGTGTGGAGATGTAAGGTTTTGGGAGGTGAAATGTTGACGCGTATTATGAGTGTGTTTCTACATCTACATCTACGTGATTCCCTGCCAGCCACCACGGGGGTGTGTGGCAGGTGGTGACGATCATCAAACATGCACTATTGACATGCAACTAGGATATTTAAGGGAGATATGCAAGATAATAGGGTCACATGGAGCTAGATGGTTAGTATCTGCATAATAAGGAAGGAATTATTGGTTGTTATTACATGCATCATGCACTACAGACTAACTATATTTCACCTACCTATCCCTTTGCTACGCTGCCTATTGTTCTCTCTTATAGTACGAGGGAAAAATGACATTTTAAATCTATCGGTAAGACAATCTATCTCTCTAATCTTGTTAATATGATCAAATCTAGCATTTTTCGCAGGGGTTCTCAATATATATCTAACGTCATCTGTGAACAACTGTTTCGAATTTACTTAAAAGGTTTAACCTATATTTTAACCCTCGTTCTGATAGTAATTCCCATCCTAGTTCTTGTATTAAGCTCGTAACACTAATACAATTATCATAACGGCCTTTAACGTACGTAGCAGATCTCCTTTGCACGCGCTCCAATTCTTTTATCAAACCTTCCTCGTACGGATCCCACATACTAGCGGCATATTCTAAATGAGGCTTGACAAGTGTAAAATAGCTTCTTTCTCGTACTATTTAGTGGAGCTCAATATTTATTGCGGTCATTTGTTATGCGCGGAAAGAACAGAGTTTTTGTATCTATCTGTTCGGCAGTGTATCTCTTTATTTTATCGCTTCTGTCAGACTTAGAGATTGACTGAGGCTAAATAATAATATTGTGTTGGTCTAAAACACACCAGATTTGAATTTCTTAAATAAGCCAAGCCTGGCGTGAAGCTTCAGTCTGTAGAGGCTCCCACCTTAATCCCTCAAAAAGTTGCGAGACACTATGTTTGCTCGCAGCATTTAAAACGAAGCGTGCTGCTTTTCTTTGGAATTTTTTGGATAAATATTTTTGCTATTTTTTATAATGCTCACGGCGCATTCGAGGTGTGGCTTACACACACATTTGGTGGCACTCTCCAAAAGAGTTTGAGGGCAAATAAAGCTTTAATGAGCGGGAAGGCGTACCCTAGGACTCGAATGGGGAGAATTTCAGTGTAATTATGTCTTCCCACATGTGACTTCTCTTCTCAGGGTCGTCTTTTGCAGCATACGCGTTTTCCACTTTTTGCTGCTCGTGTAGAGGCGGATTATATGGTAGACTAAGCGGTCCCCGGGTCATCATTAACACGGAGTGGTCCTCAGAACCCCAAGCTATGCTGTTAAAATTAAATTAACCTAAATTCGTTAATTCTGGATCTCATTGTATTCTGCGCATATTATTTTGACAGTAAAATTCCTTGCGCACAACTTCACGAATGGAATTTTCATTTTGTTTCTCAAGGCGGTTTTGAAATATCAGACAAGCAATCTGTCAATCTCTACTCTAATGTATTCAAAATAAATCAGTTTATTGATGTATTGGACAGTTAAATATCGGAAATTTTCAAAGCCTACGAACTGCAACACGACCAAGATCAAAAGCGCATGACGCCCCAGTTTTGAAACACAATCATTTTACGAAATAAATACCTTTTTTTCTGTTTATGACACAACACTGACGCTTCTAATATAGATAGCAAACATATTTATCTGCCATTGACTGACATACGGTTGTCCTAAATATATTTGAGTAACGATTTATCAAATTTCGAGTTTTGCTCGAACAGTCGAAACAAGTATTTTTACGTTACACCCGTGGTAGAAAATATTAAAACTCGTTATTTAAGTTTACCATTACATAACGTAGAATTACATAATAAAAATTATAATTTGATTAGATTTCCTGTAAATCTTCTCGTTACTTCTTCATTTGTTTCAAAACTAGAGTGCATATAATTTTTACGCCGACAGTATATATAACATGTTTTATACGCATTACTGTTGTTTTTCATAAATTGAAGCGATCTATAATAGAAACTTGTGAATGTAGCCACTACGTTAGGACATTGTCATGGAATTTATAAATGATATCCATAAAATTAAGCTAATTTGTTTTATTGTTTTGTAGCTTTGTAGCATCCATTTCGATTCATCGCACGGGGCCTCCAAACACAGAACTTCTCCACTGCTTAAGAGTTTTAAATGCTTAAGCTTGGTCCACTAGGGATATATTTTAGAAAACAAGTTTAAAAAAAATATTAGAAAGTGAGATGGATATTATCGACTTGTCGATAGAGGTTAGCATGGGACCTAAAAAGCTCGGTATGATATTTTCACATACTAGGTGCTTGCCCATCAGCGAATAGTATCCTGCAGTAGGATAACTGGCAATAACGCGGTTTGTTCAAGAAAAAATATTTTTCACCCCAAATTTAAAGTCCGATTCCCTAATTTGCTCTTTCTGCTATGAAATCCTAATTCGTCGAGGTGGATTATCTTCTTGCAAGAAATGTTTCTATTTCGCATCAAGAAATGGGCCAACTTCTTTTTTTTATTCGGAAAGGTAGTCTTCGGAATCGTTATCGAAGCAATATGTAAGTGTTCCTCATTTCAACAGAATTGGCAAGGTCTTCGAAGAAATTCTTTAAATATACTTTTCCCGCGCAAGTATGAGGTAATATATAACTATCCAATGTGCAAGAGGTGCACTGAAATTTTCTTGGTTTCTTAGTAAAAACCAGTAAAAAGAACTTGTGCTGAATTATCGTCTTCGAAGGGTCCAACGGGCATTCTTAGTGGAGATTAAAAAAATTGATTCCACGGTATTAATTTCTAGGTCTTCTTTACGTTGTCTCACCTTTAATTCTAATCCTTTCTTTGGTGATTTTTTTAAAAATCTCATGATGGTGGGGAACTTAAGCGATTCAATTTTTTGCCCTGTCCCCAATTCAATTTTCCCAGCGTATTTTATCATAGTAAAATTTTGATAAACTTTTGAATGAGTTGAAGGAATGAAAATAGGATCCGAACTCACTAGAGCATTTTTTTCGCCGTTTCTTTTTAGTCTCGTAGATTCGCCTTTGGCTGTCCGAGTTGGAGAGTGGGACTCTCGGTCAACTAAGGAGATTTACAAGCACCAAGACAGGGTGGTGTCCAAAGTTATCATCCACCCTCAGTTCAAGAAGGGCAATCTCTTCAACGATGTGGCCCTGCTGCTCCTGTCCGAACCAGTTCAGCCAGCGAAGCACATCGCATTCGTCTGCCTTCCTCCGAAGGACGAGCTGCCTCCCTCCGCAACCATGTGCCTGGCTAGCGGGTGGGGGATGGATGGTTTCGGTATATTATTTGTATTTAACTAGACTCTAATAAATAGCAACATTGGTGGGGGACGGTAATCCTCTTCTTCAGAGAATTTTCATGTAATTTTAACTTTAACTGCCATCTCAACTGTTGAATTTTGAGAAAAACGGTCAAACTTTTTTTTACATCTCCATCCTTCAAAAATATTTAAACCTTAAATGGCCAGTTGAAAGAAAAACACACATGTATTCAATTGAGATATGGGACCCATTATCCATGGTAACCATTCAGTAGATGTTGCAGATACGATATATTTATTGGTTTCACAAATAGCTTCATAACTTATGGAATGGATTTATGACCCCCATAAGTAGCCAAGATGTCGGGCGCGCAAAGAACCGCATGGTTTTAGTTGCTAGATAAAATAGTTGTTTTGAGACTAATGGTGAGCTTCTTTACTGACTAACAATTATGCACATTAGCAACTATACACAGTACAAACTACTTAACATTTTTTCCAGCGGTAGAAGATTAGGTCAAAGACACTAAGCGATTAACTATTGTTTGATCAGTTATGTAACTAGTACGTGTTCCTGCAACCCGAATATTTTTGAGACCTATAACTTTATGGGTCTCATTACTATTGATTCCATAACTGAATGATCTTGCAACCGGACATAAGCCAGATACACTCAGCGTAATGATCCAATCTGCTCCTGAATCTCTTTTTCAATAAATTTCGCCCTTGATAATTCTCTTTATACAATACCTCAAGGTGAAATTGAAAATATTTTCTCCATTTTTCCAAGTTCCACTGAGTTGAGCCATCTTTTCCACCGCCTTTTTCTCCAATCAGATTTCCTTGTCAATGGTACTTCATTTTAAATGATATTGAACTATAATTTTTCAATAGGCAAGGCTGAGAAGTACAACGCAATCCTCAAGAGGCTGGACTTGCCGATTGTAGGGCATGGGAAATGCCAGCATAACCTACGCAAGACTAGACTCGGCTATTACTTCAAGCTCCACCATTCCTTCATCTGTGCCGGAGGAGAGAGAGGGAAAGACGTTTGCAAGGTGGGTGTTGTGCACTGACTCGCTCCTTACTTGAAATAATATTCTTTTACAGAATAGGAGACTCTTTTAAGCCTTAGGTTGTGAAGAAATTTTAGGGAAAATAATAAAATTTCCAATGTGATAACATCCACATTTACCTGCGTCCGTTCGAAATCAGATGGAATTTTTCAAGAACAAGGTTCAAATTTTATTTTGGCAAACGTAATTAAAAGGCACATTTTTTTTACTTCAATTTTTTGTAAGATTCCACGAAACCAAGAAGATTAACGAACACATGATTATTTTATACACATGTATACAGTGAAACCTCTCCTATCGACCATTCCTATCAAGCACCACCCCTCTAAACAACAATTTTTCTGCGGAACCGTCGGTCATTGCTTAACTCAGGTTTCACAGCATGTGTGCATCAAATTGTGCATTGAAATTTTCCAGAAGCGACTAAGTTAAGAGGAAATAAACGCTATCTGTACCTATAGGTTTTAACGAAACCGTCGCTTCTCGAGTTTTTCCCTATTTTTGATTAATAATAATAATAATAATAATAAATAAATTTATTTACAAATATTATTATATTATTAGCCGCTCCATTATATACAATAATATGTACTACTTTAAAATGAACCCGAATCCTGTCGAGTGGCCACACCTCTTAACGATCATTTTTCAGCAAAACCGTCGGTGGTCGCTAAATACAGATTTAACTACAAATTTTACCTTCACATGAAAAATCCATGGAAGTGGATAGTGTGGCTTTGGAAGGAGCAACAATTGATTTTTCCGTAAGATATGTTGCAAAGTGCGGACTTCTAGAGTAATAAGTATCTAGTAATCTACTTTCCTAGTAATTATATGCTCTCTCTATTAACGACACTGGCCTGCAAATATTAGGGCCTCGAATGCTTTTTTTGATGCGAGGGGCCATTTTCGACGTAATTTTGTGTGCTGATTCCAAATCTACTAATGAAAATTGTTTATCTCGTCAGCATTTTGAGATATTCCAACGTTTAAGAATCAAAATGGCAAATTTCAGGTCTTTTTGAGCTTGAATATCTCGGAAACCAAAGGCGATAGGAGTAATTCTGCAAACGGATCTACGTAAAAATGTATAGAATAAAACTGACGCATAGAAAAGCTATTGTTTCCATAACCTTTGATGTTCATAGTTACCAAGTTAATACATTGTACCCATAACCTGTATTAATTTAGCAACTATCAACAAATTTATTAAGATGCAACTATACTATAATTTTGAGTGCAAATATTTGAAATATATGATGCAGGTTATGGAAAAATATAGTTTTTTAGGCGTCATAGTTGTATTCCATAGGTACATTTTTTAACGTAAGACTCCTAATCCATTTGCGTTTTTACTCTTATCACCTTAGATTTCTGATATACTAAAGCTCAAAAAGGCCAAAAATTACCAATTTGACCCCTAAAGCTTATAATCTCGAAATCCTGATATGATAGCCAAGTTTCCTTAGTAGATCCAGATTCAACGCACAAATTTACGTTGGAAATGGCCCATAGCATACAAAAGCATAACCTGTTGGTCTGTGTAATCTAAATACAGCCCCCGACTGTCGTCATAATTGAGGTAATGAAAGATTCAAACGTTTAACTGAGTCATTTTGTTTCAGGGTGATGGCGGAGGTCCTCTGGTATGTCCTCATTTGCATAACCCCGAGCGTTACATGCAATCAGGCATAGTGGCCTGGGGGATCGGCTGCAAGAATGAGGACGTCCCTGGTGTTTACGGCAATGTCGCGCTCTTCAGGGATTGGATCGATGAGAAGATGATGGAACACAGCTTCGAAACATCATACTACACTTTGTGAGAGTGATCTGATCGATCGACAGCCTCGTGTGAAAAACTCTTTTTGATTGTGAGACGCACTGCTTCCAAGTTGAGCGAAGGCAGCTACTGATAGTAGTTTAATTCTTTTAAAAACAAAACGTAACTTTTAATGCAAAATGTGAAAATGACTCCGTCAATCGCATTTTAACCGCAGAAAAGCGGTATTCTTGTTGTGATAACTTTTAGTGAAATTTCTGAAAAAGTATACTTAATGAAAGAATTGTCCGGTTTTCCAGATCAGTGATTTTCATTAAATGGTTTTGATACGATATAGTTACTTTCGCATTGTTCTTCTGAAAGTGTATTTGGTCGGAAACTATTCCACTCTCCTTTTATTATAGTATTTTTCTGCTAAGAGTGACTCTGTTGTAAGGTAAAACGTTCCCGGTTCATGTCCTCTAATAACACAAATCCGCTTATCTATCCTAAAATGCTGTCTATATGAATGGTCCAAAATATTAAGTTTCATTTAAAAATAGCTTAAGGCACAAGACATTATAAGCATTAAACCCGCAGAGTGGCAACAATGATTTCATAACATCGCGAGAAAACCTTCCACAGTCAAATCTCCCTTCCAATTTAACACATTATGCGTAGACATTGGTTTGTTTATATTAATCACTTGAATCTTCAGTACATATTACCACAGCTTTCACCGTTGAAAGTGAAAAATTACCATTTGCTTTTGCGATCACTGTTGGATTAGGCAGCTTGAGTTTTAGAATAGTGTCTAACTTTAATGGTGTATGGGTTTGAGTTGAAGGGACAATGGAGAGTATATTGTGGCCTATGATTACTACTGACTAATTGTGGAAAGATAGAAATGGATAGTGGAGCACTTGATATTACTTGTTAACTGTTTTTTTCACGTTTGCTCATGTAATCAAACGGAGTAGTTCCTTAAATGCGCAAAAGAATCTATGATCTCCAAGAAGGTACTACGCTTGGTTTTCTTCGAAATGAGAAAGTGTAGAAATTATATGAGATACAGAAATAAATTTTCTTAGCCCGACCTTGTTTTGAACGTAAAACTTCACCAGTTTTCAGCGTAAAACCTTGCCGATTGACTACTGTCAATTATTAAGTTTAGCGTACCAGGCGACATTATGTGGAAACGGAGGACACATTACATTATATTAAGATAAGTATTTGTTCACTTTCCACCGAATTTTATTCACCGACCAGTTTTGAATTTGCCTTGAAAATGAATGGCTTATATGTCGAAACCTTGGTCGGTGAATAAAGTTGTGGGAAGTGAACAAAATCTTCTATACGTTCCATGGTTTGAGGCTTAACTATGTGGAAATTGATTTTCACTGATGAAGAAAACATTTATTTTTTATTTGCGAAAAATGTATATTGTGAGATCATGGTGTCAAGTGTCCATTAATATAATGATGAAGTTTCAGCTGAGGTATTTAGCAAGCTTCATGAGGTGATTTGCAATCTGGTTCTGTGAAGTTTTCCCTAAGGCTGTGGACTTTCAAATAAGTATCGCGATGGGGAATAATTGGTATGCTTCACAATGGTAAATATCACGCAGGAAAATGTACGTTGCGTATTTTTAAAGGGCTCTAGCATATGAGGTTAAGACTATAATTTAATCTACGCTGTGATAGCGATTCCCATCCTAATTCTTCTAACAGTCCAGACACACTAGTAAACTTATTGTAGCATCGTTTCACAAACCTAGCTCCTCTTCTTTGTACGGTGCCTATTCGCCTTCTGACGTCAATCATTCATCCGACGTAAGTGAGGAAGTGACTGACCTCAGCCGCGAAGATCACTCCTAGGTTCCTTACCATGTCTTTTAACTTCCTCGTCACCTTAACCCATTCCACTTCCTGCCCCCCTCCCCTTTAAACATTATCGACCAAGATAGATTCAAACACTCCTACACCTCAAATGCAACTTAATAATGACAATGAACAAATGAAATCATGAAAAGCAATAAATTCTACCCCGAAAAATATAATACCGTTTTCCGGGTTCACACTTGGTCATTTCACGAAGTGCACTCACTTAAGTGGAGTCACATCGGGTGTTCCTCACGGAAGCGTAATCGGCCCTCTATTATTCATAATTTATATTAATGACCTAAGATCTCGAGTTGGCAGAAAATTAAGATTTGTTGCAGAGGATAGAGCTATCAATCGTGAAATAAGCTAGGACGCGGATTTAGAAGTTCTGTCATCGGACCTTAACGACGTTCATTCGTGGTTCCAGGAGAGGGGACTAAAATTAAATCATAGTAAACTTAGTAACTTCTGATATGTCTTGAGGAACTCTCATACAAAGCATAATGCGGCACAGCATTAAATAAACTTGGTTTTGTTAACCGTTTTATAGGAAGGTCCTTGAATGAAAATTTCGAAGAGAGACGCTTCTTCGCTCTGGTTAGGCCTCACCTCGAATACGCCGCGAGCATTTGGGACCCTTTTCATAAAGATTTAACGAAAGAAATTAATAAAATACAAATAAAAGCTGCACGAATCATTAAAAACTGCTACAAGCGAACATTTGGTGTTCCACAACTGTTAGAGGGAATAGGGTGGGAGCCCATAGAGATTCAGAGGCTACACGTTAGGCGTAGCTTACTTGAGTAATTCGGAACTGGTGTGATTCAGAGCGACACAGAGAATATTATCATGACGCCTCACTATATATCTAGGTCGCACAGAAGTGATAAAATAAGAGAGGTACATAACCGAACCGATAGGTGCAAAAACTCGTTCTTTCCGTGCACAGTAAGCGATCACCTTAAAAACTTCCTCTAAAATACTAAATAAATACATCAATAAATCACTAAATACACTCCCGTAATACACGTCACCATTTAACCTCCCAGGACCTTAACCCTTACTTCTTTACTCGGCTGGTGTCCTAATACCCCCTGCCACATGCCCATGAGGCGGCTCGCGGGTTAGCATGTAGATGTTAAGTGAATTCTCGTTAGGAGTTCACGGAACTGAATATTATGCTAAAGGAGGGGATCGAGTTTCCGCAAAATGGAGCATTACTACCTCAACCTAGAGGCACTAGAATATCTTCATGGTCATTCCGTCCCATACTTAAGTCCATCACGCGCGCAACTTTTCGTGACAAGACTGCTCGCGTGTTGGATTCTGTCCAACAGCGGAGTTCAATAATTTTACCTATACTTTAAGGAGAATAATTTTTCTAGAACAATATAAAACTTTATTTTAAGTTACGGGGAACATGAATGTGTTACATTTATTATCACAGTATTTATCAATAATTGGAAAATTTAAAAAAATGTCATTAAAAAAATGGAAATAGATGAAGTATTAAAACACTGCAAAACTTTATCGCAATCAATATTGCAATGAAATAAAAATTGAGCACATATCATTTATTACTTGTTTTTTAATTGAAATCAAGGAACAAACAAAAAAAGGTAAATAAATTAAAAAAAACAAATACGTATTTTTTTGAAATTACATTTTATTTTCGTGCTGTGTCTGAAAGCATCTACTACAAAAAAACATTGGAATGAACTTTACAGGTAAAATTTCCACATCTACAACATGTTATAGTGGTTTTATTATTTTTCTGTCGTCCACATTCAATGCAGGTTCCCTTTTTCTTCTTTTCTGGGTCTCTACCTGTGTCCCCTTCACCTTCCATTGCTCTGCAGCATCGTTTTTTCAAAAAACTTAAGATATCTGACGGGAGTGAAGGTATAGATGCTCTTGCAATAAGGTGCTCATTCATCAGTGAGATCCCTAGATTATGCAGAAAAATTCTTCTTAAACGTGGAGCGTTCTTTGGAGCATTCATTTGCAATACAATCTGAGCGTTTATTCCAGCAATATTCAATACTGCACAGAATATGGCCATTAGCCATTGGCCATCTTTTTGTCACACGGGATACTGAGTACGCAGAGCACATTTTATCGACTATGTCAACCCCACATTTCGTCGCATTATAGTCAGCAATGATTGCCGGCTTTCCCGTCTCTTTATCAATTTCATCAGCATCATGCATGGTCGAAATTAAAATGACAGCCTTATTTTTCTTCGGCGTAAAGCTCACGAGAGTTAAATTATCTTGAAAGCCATACTGGCATTGTCCCGGAATTTTCCTTTTATTTGGTAGAAATTCTAAAGGAATATCCCTTTTATTTTTTCTAAGGGTACCTATTGTCGTGATTTTATTTTCTAGTAGATATTTTGAAAGTGGAATGCTGGAATACCAGTTATCCGTTGTCAAATTTCTGTCGCTTATATCTATTGGTATCACCAGTCTTTTCACTATTTCCATTACCGTGTTGCTTGTCTCAAAAGGCCGAGGTGGTTGTTTACCTACGTACACCTCTAAGTTTGAAGTATAACATGTCTTTGCATCGCACATCGCAAACACTTTGAATCCATACTTTGCTGGTTTGCTAGGAATGTATTGCACCCATGAGCATCGTCCTCTGAAAGGAAGAAGCATTTCGTCAATCGTGACGAATTCACTCACTGAATAAGCATTCTGGCAATTGCTGACAAAGTCATAAAAAATTTTACGAATTGCAGCGAGCTTGTCAGTGGTTCTTGTTGCACCTCTTGTAGCCTTGTCATCAAATCTAAAATTTCTTAATATGGATAAAAACCGATTATAACTCAAAGCTGAGCGTAGAATCGGTAAACCTGTCCCATCTGCAGCCCACAACTCTACAACGTTTGTATGATGGCCTTTTTTTGTTCCGATCAAATAGAGAATGCCAAATAAAGCCATCATTTCTGCTTGACGATTCTTTACAGTCTCTAATTCATGAAAATTTGTCTTTCAATTTCACTATTAGTGTAAAACACAATTTTGTCTATCATTTGAACTCGCAAAAATTTTGATAACGCTTCAATTTCTGATTTAGCATTTCTAGGCCCAGGAAGAATTTTTACTATGTTCTTTCTCTTAGTCTTGAAAGTTTTGTGGCTAGGGTTTTTCCTCTACTGGAAAACTTTATCTCTACCAACATAGAAAATGGTATCACGTACCTCCTCATTACCACTTTCATCGCTAACATCTTGGTCGGACTCTGTATGATGGTCAGACTCCTCAACTTCCTCGTCGCTGTATTCGTCATCGCTACTATCTAAGATACCAGTATCTCCCCATCGTTCTTCTTCCACATCTAACTCTCGAAGAATCCTGCATATCACCCCGGGTTTTACATTTCCAGACCTGTTTCATTAAATTTTATAAAATTCAAAAATTAGGTACTTTTTCATAACATGGAGGAGTTCCGCGAATGAACGACAAACTCAGCTAATCACAATGACAACGGTAAGTATGTACAATCATAATGTAGAAACAGAAACGCAATGGAACAAAATCATTACATATTTTAAAGATGATAGACGGTTTTACTCACATTTTCGGATTAGAAGTGTCCCCGGCGCGGATATTTCTCGTCCTGTAGTTCAAAGGTTATAAAAATAAAACGTACTTCTTACTCTGAAAAAAATATTTAGTTTGAAATTTATTGGAGACATTATGCAGTATACAATATTTTGTGCGTAAAATATACTTATATTTGAAAAAATTTCTCGGAAAATCATCATAAGAAAAGAAGTATCTTACCTTATTCACCTTTCTATTGTAGACTTTATCTCATCGTGAGCACTTCGACATTGAGAAAAATAAGAAGAATATTAAATATTCCACTTCACCCATAAAACTAGGAGTAAAATACGCGTTACAACTCCTAACACAAAGGCGCTCCTTCTGGGAGAGTTAGCGGAATGTGCGCGCACCACTGCTCGCATGCTGGATTCTGTCAAACAGACTCGACGGTATCGCTTCCGAATCGTCCAGTGAACTAGTAAGCTACGTTACTGGGAAAAAACATTTTGAAACTCTTCTACAAACTCCACTTGTCGAATAGAAACAATGTTTCTCATTTCACAGAGCCCGAGGTTGATTTCCTACTTACAAAGTAACAGCTGTTGGACTGTGTCCAACAGCGCGAGTGACGGAGTGTTAAGATCCGTAAGGAGAGAAAAATTAGAGGTTAATACTGCGTCTGTCGGATGGAACGTTAAATCGAGATCCTTTAGCCGTACCTCGTTATGCTAGCTTGTGCGGGATATCACCCAAAATGAAACTCGTTTAGCAAATTTGGCTTTATTTTAAAGAAAATTATCTCAATTTTCTAATGATACTATACCCAAATATTAGATACTTATTACTCCAATTTTCGGAAATTCACCGAGAAAAATAGAACCAGTTATCAACAATGGGACTCAGTCCAGGCTCGTGCCACAAAGTTAAGTTATTATAAATGAAAATGAGGTATGTTTGACTGTCAGATCGGGCCAAAAATGTAACAGTGAGTAGTTGGTGTGTTTTCTCCATTAATTTTTTTAACAAATTTAATGGGAAATAGGCCTTGAAAATAACTGTGCACATCGCAGCCTTGGTTCGCAAAGTGAATACAATCATTTTAGTGGATTTAGCGTTATTACAAGTTTTTCTGTTCTTTTTACTGAAACGTTATTCCTCGTGAAATCATTATCAAGGTACGGCGTGAGAAAAATTAATTTAGTGGAAGACTCTTAAATTCGATTTTATGTTTTGTAAACTAACGAGAAATGAAGACATCAACAATATTTTAACTCCAAATGCTTCTTCTATGCCTCATATTTATGCTCAAAATTATGAATTGAAATTCGAATATGGCTGGGGATTAGTCGTTCTCGAACTACCTAGAGAGTTGGTCAAGACGCCTGGGCCAGACTTCTCCATTATACCGATCATTTACTCTTATTCTAATGCCATTTCAACCAGAGGTCTACTTTCTGCTGTGTAAACATGACTCCTTCAAGCTCTTTGATTCGTACGGCGCAAAGCATTCCTCACCTGTAGTCGAAAGGAGGAGAGATTGGTCTGAATCGCCTAATCACGCAGGATATACTTGGAACAAACAATATCATTTGGAGAAAAAGAGAGAGATTAAGGGAAAGCGGAGCGTACAGAAATAGAGGGAGAGTAAAGAGAGAGGATAGAAGGAGAGATAGAGTTACCTACATCTACCTCAACTTATTACCCTGCAACCCACCACAAGGCATGAGAAGTAGGTAGATGAAGGGTGTTTGGCAGGGGGTCACTTACCACCAACATGAACAAGAGTGAAGAAATATACTTTCACCAACATGTACCACGCTATCGGTATGCTATAAATGCTACGGAAGCTACTGCAATTATCTATAGCGTAACTATGAAAACGTGACTCAAGAGTCATTCAGAGAACATGCAAAACATGGTGCTAGCACTACTTGGCAGATTTAGAAACATGAATTAGGGGCATATGAATTTATGAGTTACACTACCGGGCAACTAACCTACATCAAAGTGTAAACGCAGCCATTTAGGTATCTTATCGATCGCGGTAAAAAAAGACATATTCAACCTTTCTGCTCTCCAATCTATTTCCCTTATTATATTCTCATGAGCTTACCTGCCGTGGTATGTTGGAGGTCCTAAGATATTGATAAATTCTGAAAATCAATCATCATTCATCTGAAAATATTTCTGATATGACTTTACATAAAAGATTGAGCCTTACTTTTCAATGGACGGTCTGAAAGAGATTCCCATCCTAGTTTTTGCAAGAGGTCAGTTACACTAACGAGACTATCATAACGGCCTTTCACGTATCTTGCTGATATTCTCTGCACGCGTTCGAACTCTGTTTTTAAGCCTACCTCATGAGGATCCCAAACACTGTCACCATATTCTATAGGGGCTGTAACAAGGGAGAGGTAGCTGATTTCTCTAACCTAATCGTCGCACTTTCCAAGAACTCTTTTTACAAATCCCAATTTACGATTATCCTGACCAGTTATTTCCCTAATACGTTCACTCCACGAGAGATCATTAGTTTAACTCCAAGGTATTTTACAGATTTTACAGTATCTAATTGGGCATTTTGTACGTAATAACTGTACTGAGGGGAGTTTTTTCTTTTCCAGAAATAAAATACAATACTTTTTTTTCAAATTTAATTTTAGCTTCCACGCGTCGCACTACGCTTGAATTGCCTTGAGATCCTACGTTAACGCTTTTTTATTGTTATTACTACGGGTTTCCCTGTACACTACAGCATCGCCTGTATATAGTCGGAGTTTCCTGTCTACCACTTCACCAGTATCGTTAATATACAGAATGAATAGAAGTGCACCTTTGGCACTCCCCTGTGGGACACCCGAAGTGACTTAACCTTATTGGAGATGGCACCGTCTAATACTCTGTATTCGATCGTTTATGAATTCTCTTAGGAATTCATAGATTATCTCAACAGTGTGGAAAACGTGACTCCTTCAGTTTGGCATTGGGTAAGGAAGCGTTAAGTAAGAGAGAGGAGCGAAGTTCCCAACCAGGAATACCTTGGAAATCGGATTATGAAGTGATTTTGGCCTTTTCGAGGAGACAGTGTTCTCCCCAGTTGACGGTATGCGCTCCCTAGCTGCTGCTTAATGGAGGGAAACCTGATGTGACTCAGTCCCTGCTTTTCTCCGCTCAAATGCCTTCATTGTGGAAGGAACCCTACTCGTCTCTGAACATATGATCGTGCCTTGGCGACGGAGTTAGTTCCCTTTCTTTGAGTCTGCTTCCTAAAACATCTAAATCAAGAATCAACTGTAATTGCCACGAGCATGAAGGACCTCTGGCTAGGCGCCCTTGTCATAATAGTGCTGTCGGTGGGATACGAAAAACTGGAAACGGAGGGATATGAGCTGATTCCGGTCCATGGAAACTGCTGGTGTATTCCATACTACCTCTGCTTCAACGGAAATACTATCGACGAAGGAACGGCTCTGATCGATATGAGGTAAAGAATCAATTTAATGGCTGCAATTCTCTAGTTTCTCCGTAAATTTTCTCTACTGAAGCGTGATCTTTAGGCTTTGGTGTGTTTGGAAACTATCGCTATCCAGTTATGACCCATTAACCTGTGAAAAAAGTATGAGCTTTCTTTGCTCCTTGATACGAGTCCTTCGTCCATCATTCAATCGCTCCGTCAGTCACTTTGATAAGGTAATAATTAATCATAGTACGGTAACGGGGGTGAAAAAACACCCCACATGAATTTAAATTTCCCGCAGCAAGAGCACAGCTTACGTTTTCGACTCGACTCTAACTAATTTTTGACCACTTTTTTGAGACTTACGCAAAAATGTTTTTTTGGCCCACATGATTCTTCATTAAAAAACGAAGAAAATGAGACCTTATGGGACTCTAACAATACGATGTATCCGAGAGATGGAATTTACAAAATTACAAGATTGGGGCGTTTTTTCACCCCCCCCCCGTTACCGGAATGACTAAAAAAATAACGGTATAGTTCTTGGGTTAATAATCGTAGTATGGGCCCAAAATTGTCACATCCGCAATAAATATCGCGATAACGCGGAATTATTTGCTATTTTTACGAAAAATGCACGTTTTGTCAGGGTTTTGATTATTCGACCACAGATTCGTGATATTGATTTGGGAATATGACTCTCAGTCCATCAGCACATCCATTTCCACAGTGTGGAAACGTGACTCCTTCAAGCCTTTTGATTCGTATGGCGCACAGCATTCCTCTTCTCGAATCGAAAGGAGGATGGATTGTTGAGAGAGGTGAGATGGAGCGGAGGGCGTTGGAGCCGTTAGGCATGGGGTCGTCCTATTTCTTTACGCGGTATTTGCTCGAGCCACTGCCGGGAATTTCTTCATCCTAAAAACATGGCCTTCACTTCAACCCGTGTTGTCATTACTACACTCGTCAAATCCATGCTCAATGGACTGTGGGATTAAGTCCCAAACTGTACTGATCCCATCCCCTATAACCGCGAGTTTCTCTTTATTTTAGGAAGGCTTTTGCGGTAGTTTGAGCGAATCATCATTTCACCTCTAAACCAATGATTTTGGCGTCAATTTAGAGAAAATATCTCCCTCTTTCAAAAGTATCAAAATATCAGTACCTTCCGAACTACTATCCAAGATTTTTGACGAAAAATACCACTCATTTTACATGGGAAATGGTACTTGCTCTAGAGGGACCTTATTGAAAAAAGAGGAATTTCTTACACCTAGATCTCGTCATAAAATTAACATTGTGTAGTTTGTATGTTTCCTCAACTATTTTTTGAAAGTAAATCATACAGTTACTGAGGTAATTTTTTTCAGGATCGTAAAAAACCTTCCGCGGTGACGGAGTTTCAAATTTATCACGTGTAGAGAATGAGTCAAGTTGAAGACTTAATTAAATATTTTTATTTGATTACTTATAAATTCAGTCATATAAAAGTATATACTTGCAATATTAATAATGTAACATTTAATCAATGCTTCCTACAACTGCTGAAATTATTACGTGTAATTCGAAAGTAATCTCCTTTTTGACTGGGGAACTATCTCGCTCAAACTACCTTAATTATGACATCTCAGTCATGCCGTTTTGACGCCATTGTACGGTCAATGAGAAATAGGCTTATACACACTTCATCCATTCCATTTTTCGTATTTTTTTCGGGTGAACATTGAAAACTTCAAGTGCTATCAATCGCCCCTTTCACGTAGTATTTGACGCGGGCGCTTTTTCCAGATAAAATTTAGCCTATTTTCTTTATAGGTTCAACATTAGTCAGTTCTTTTTCCCCGCACACGAACGGTTAAACCTTTGGTAAAGTTTTCCTCAGCTATCGTATGATGCCTTAAAATTATATAACCGGTCAGTTTTCGCCCTTCGACTGGGGCCGCAGCCATTAGGGGGTTCCTAGTTTTCTCATCTCCCGCGTTAGTTTTTTTTATCACCATGTGAAATTATCTAGACCATGCTGCCCGACATTTCGGAATTTTTCTTATATATTATCATTTAATCTGCCATTATTTTGGGAGCTCAAAATGAGGCATGATAGAACGACTTCGGTTCCGTGGCTAATAGAAACGACTTTTCTGAGATTTGCTTGCTTTGAAGACTTTGAGAAGCTGTTTGACAGGGTGGTCTGGGTGAAATTAATGGATCTATGCTCTTCCTCTCTTCCCCAGTGTTCTTTCCCCTATTACCCTCGTCAGCATTCCCTCTATTTTCAAAACATCCCCCTTCCATCTCTTCTGTCTCCTCCAAACCTATGCCACCAGCCTCCTCTCCTCTTCGACCATATTCAATACCTCCTCATTCGTCCTTCTCGCCACCCAGCTCACCCTCTCTGTTCTTCTCCACACCCACATCACAAACGCCTCAAGTCTATGTAAATCCTCTCTTTGCAATGACCATGTTTCTGACCCATACTCTATTTTAAATATCATGCTCTATTTTAAAGGTTTTACTTTTTCAAAGAACCACGGAACTAGCCGCGTAGTTACTTCAATGGAGTCACCCCCCTAATGATCACACAATTGTGAGAAATTCACAGTGGAAAAATCATTCGCCTGGACTGGGAATCGAACCCAGATCCCTCGAGGCGCCCGAGTAGCTTACTTGGCTAGAGCACTTAGTGCGAAATCGAGAGATCTGGGTTCGATTCCCAGTCCAGGTGAATGATTTTTTTCACTGTGAATTTCTCACAGCTAAAGTTTTCACCACCATTTTCTCTACGTCTTTACTTAGACCCATATCTTCAACTCCCTCCTCTTTGCAAATGCTTCTTAAGCCATGGAAATTCTACATCCACCCATTTTCCTCCAAAATTCTTCCAAGATACATAAACTGCTCGACCTCCTCTATTTTATGCCCTCCTAACATTACGTTCAGACCCGCCTTCTTGCTCCTAGAGAATCTCATCACTTCCATCTTCTTCACGTTTTTCTTCATCCCATATCTCTTGCACTGCACCTCTAACACATTCATCATTGGCGGTGGCTGATGGGCAAACCAATGCTTGATCATCTGCAAATCTCACTGACGTTATCAGTTCCCCTCCTACCTTCATTCCTGCCTCAATCCCTCCCCATGCCTCCCTCAACATTTCTTCTGAATACATATCATAAAGCAACGGCAATAGTTGGCACCCATACTACACTATCTGTCCCATCGTGGCCCATCCCAATTCTCCATGGGCTACCCTAACCTGCACTGTCTGGTTCATTAAAAGATTCTGTATGAGATGTCTGCCTCTCCAATTGACCCCTGATTTCTTCAGAATTTCTGTTAATTTCACTCAGTTCACCCCATCAAACACTTTCTCGAAGTCTTCAAAGCAAGCAGAAACATCCTCCTCAAGTTCTAGGTTTCTTTCTGATAGCGTCCTCATTACTCCTACAGTGTCCTGTGCTCCTGTCCCTCTCCAAAATCCTAACTGGTCATAGCTCAAGTATACGTTAGCCTTGCTCTCCAGTCTCCTATTTATGTTTCTAAGGACAACTTTTGCCACGTGCTATATTACGCTTATGCCCTATAGTCCCCGCAAGTTTTTGTTTCGTTCTTATTTGCCTTTGAAATTAGAGTTGTCTTCATGAAGTCCTTCGGCCACCCTCCATTCTCATAAATTCTACAAATTCGCACAAAAAGTTGCCCTCTTCTGTTCTCCCCCATACTCTTTAGAAACTCTGCAGATATGATATCAATGCTCACCGCCTCATTCATTTTCAGGTCTTGTAGTGCTCTTTCAATTTCTCTATCAAGGATATCTGTTTCGATGCCATCCCTGTTGGTGTTGTCTTCCCTTTCTGTATACAGCTGACTTGGCCTTGTTTCCTCACCATACACCTCTTCCACGTATTCCTTCTACCTCTCCTGGTTCTAATTTGGCTCAAAGATCAACTTTCCTGTCTTGCCTGGTATCGCTGCTATTCCTCTTCCCTTACTACCACCTGTAAATTGCTTTACTTTTCTTTACTACATACATACCAATCACACCGATCTCTTCCGGGGTAGGCACAGTCACAGAGTTTCACTCACAAACAAACATTTGTACACCTAACTCTGCTTCAAAATTTCCTCCATACTGACCTATCCTTTCAAACCTCTTTCTCTTCAATTACCCCCATATACTGCTTCATACATGCCCTTCTGTTTTTAAGACTCCCTATATTCCTCCTCATAAGAATTTCCTCAACCACATTCAACCACAACTTTCTCAGCCTCCCTCTACCTCTCACACCATTCATTTCACTCTTATATATCTGTTTCGTTATTCGACTCTCAACCATTCTCTCAACATGGCCAAAACAGCGAAGCACACTCCTTTCATATATGTCCATTAATGGAGCATCTAACCCACATTCATTTATTACCCACTCATTCCTGACCCTATCCATCCTAATTTTGCTGAAAAAACTCCTCAGATAACTCACACCTTCAGTGTTTAGTCTACTCTTATGTCTATCCTGACATACCCATGTCTCACTACCATACAACAAAGTGGGGAGAAGTACACGGCGATTTTTGCTTCCTTAGACAGGCACTCATTCCTTGATACGCTCCACATGCTAACTACCACTTTCCTTCCAGCATTCGCATGTCTCTTTATCTCCTCATCTATCTGTCCATCTTTCGTAAACATCTTACCTTAGTACACAAAATCATCCGCTTGTTTAATTACTTCACCATTCACCCTCATCATACAGTTATTTTCCCCATTCTCCTTAGCAAAAACTACTACTTTAGTCTTTCAGGTATTTACCCTCAATTCCATTCTCTCTGTTGATTCGCAAAACTTATCTAGGAACTTCTGTAATCCATCTTGGCTCTCTGAGATCAAATCAGCATCATCTGCATATAGTAGAACTCGCACATTTACATTTCCAATCAAAACACTGTCATTTTCACTAACTGCATCTCTAACACATTTATCCATAAATACATTAAACAGCCATGGTGACGTTACACATCCTTACTTTACTTTGCAAACCAAAGTTTTATTGCGAACCAATCACTAAGAACCCCGTGAACTCTAACTCTCGTTGAAAATTTTCCGAGAAATAAATCCGTTCTCTTTACCATGCATCTCTTGCTTTCTTTGTTTCTCATTCACCTAGTCCCCCCTATCAAACACCTTCTCAAAATCCACCTCCATTCAAAAGAACGTACATCACCATATTTAGTTGCTTCTACTCTTTTTCCCGCTGATGTGATAATTGTCTAAGTTCCACTGCCTCGTATAAGTTAATTATTATTACCATTAAGTGCTTCCCCACTCTTCTGAGGATATTGCAATACTAATGATAAGAGTGCCTTCCTGGCTTGGATGACTATGTTCATCATGATTTTGTCCACCATTAATGATCCAATTGACTAGGTGTAAAAATTCTCATGATGTACCAGTTTTATCTGCAAAATCAAAGTCTCATGTTGACTTTATCTTCACAATTTGTTCAACTAACTTCTATTTTGGCGAATTTAATTTTTCCCGACTCATGATTTGAGTCAAGTCTTTAGGGAGTTCCCACCAAGTGAATTTTGACAGATGTCTTATCATCAGAATCAGGAGTATTTTGGGTCAATTTCTGTCGCTTTTGCATTGATACCTTCTCTCTCCAGTCGCAAACCACTAATATTCTCCCTTTCACCTTAATTTTTTAACTCAAATTTTGCCAAAATAAGACAGGTAGAGAGGGAAAGGGTATACATGCTACAGAAAATGATACAGCGCACACCTAATGAAGATGGCAGAGTCAGCTATTGAAACGTCAGCAGCCCATTTGCTGACCTGAAGGAAAACCTGTGAGGACTTTGCTATTATTTCAATAATTTTCAATTTGCATTTGTGCATAAATTTTTTGTGACAGTTTGGTGTCCTCATCTTTAAATTTATGCCAGAACCACTATGTCATCAGATGGACGGTGCAACATGCTGATTATCCCTCCATGCCTCGAGTATTCCTGCTTTTCGTCTTTTCTTCTCCAATTACTAAAGATCCTTTTCTAATTATGAGGAGGAATGGTGGAAATGTTTAGCTCAATGCTTTGAATTAGTTGGTTCTTTTCAATCTTTCTGAAGTTTCCATACATTGTTAGAAGTGAATATATGGATAAAAATATAAGCACAACATCATATCAGAGGGCACAAAATTTGAGCTCACACCCTTCATATGGAAAGCCATCACAAAGATGGGGTGAGCTTCTTACGGCTAGGCAATGAAATAAAAACAGAAAATCTCCAAAAGCCGTAAACAATTGTCACCCTTTGTCAATAAACACAAATTTTAGCACAAACACAAATTCACAAATAAAAGCAAATTTTGGTGTTTATTGACGAATGGTGCCAATTGTTTACGGCTTTTGGAGATTTTATGTTTTTATTTCACACCCTTCAGTTTTATAATTTTTACATAACCAAGGTTCTTAGAGGAAATTAGACATTTGAATTTTGCCGGACATTGATAAGAGTTTTTCAGATCTCACGATATTATGATGGTGCATCTCCCTAAGTGCATGATATTCAGCAACGTGTTATCTCCAAACTAATAGGGGGCAAACAATTCGATCCTATGTTTTTCTATAGTATAGCATATATTCTGGTATCCCGTTATGCTGTTAATCCTACTAATGATTAGGGTTTTCATCCTAATACTATAAAGGAAGTGAAAAACTAAGATCTCAGAGGTAACTAAAATCAAACATAAGATTGTCAGGACCCCAAACCCCAACGTAAGACAGTGTAATTAAATTTGAACCCCCTTCCCATTCTCCATCTTCAGTAATACTTGAATAGCCCCTTAGGATGTGAGCCTCAAACATATTTCGCTTTAAGGTGGCTGTAGGGGTATTTGTGAGTCATTTACTGCACCTTGTAATAACAGATCAAGTTGATAAAAAGTTGAGTTCTATATTTCATTTGAGTGCATTGATTTCTGTGGTGGAGCATCATGCAGTATTATGCATGTACCAAAATGCTGCATGTTAAAATGGCATAGAATTGCTAAAAAAAACATCTGTGCAATTAATTTTGAATTGGTATTACAAATAAGAGCATGCATGAAAGGTTTAACAGAACTTATTTAAAAAAATAGTATTCTACCAGTTAAGGTAGGTTATGTTTAATATCAGAGAATCTCTTCCCGGTTTTCTACTCATTCAGGGGCCTATTTCGCTCCAGTTAATTCTTTTTCATCTCAGCATACCACCTGCCATTCTTCATGTCCATAAACCTGTTCTCTTTCTTCCCCATCCCCGCTTGCCAAACATCCTTCCCTCTATCACACTCTTGAGCAACCCATCGCCCTTTATAACACTCTTCAGCCATCCACCTGGCCTATCCCAAATGTCATTCAGAAGTTTCCTTTCTTCCTCCACCATCTCAAGCACTTCCTTGTAAGTATTCTTCTCCATCCACCTGACCTTCTCCATCCTTTTCCACACTCACATCTCAAATGCCTGCAGCCTATTCTCATCCTCCGTTCTGAGGGTCCACGTTTCTGCCCCATACAATGCTATGCTCCATATCAAGCTCTTCACCAGCCTCTTTTTCTCATCCTTACCCAATGTCCCCATCATCAGCTCCCTTCTATTGCTAAATGCCTCATTAGCTAGGGCTATTCTCTTCTGCATGTCTTTGCTACTATGTCCATTTTCTTCTAGTGTGCTACCTAAGTAATGAAAATGCTCTACCCGCTCAAGTTTGGGTCCTCCAACTTTAATGGCCAGCCTCTCTTTCTTTGTTGAAGAGAACCTCATCACTTTTGTTTTCTAATAGTTTGTCTTCATTCTGAATATCCTGCATTGCATTTTTAAAGCATCTACCAAGGCTTGCAGTCCCTTCGAAGTTCCACTTATGAGCGCCTGATTATCTGCCCATCTAATCGACTTTATCAGGTGCCCACCTACTTGATTCCCACCTCAAGTTCTTCCCATGCCTGACTTACCATTTCCTCAGCATAAATGTTGAAAAGCAATGGTGACAACAGGCACCCTTTGCCTTACTCTGCGACGGATACTTGCCCACCCTGATTCGCCATCAGCCACCCTCACCTGTGCCCTTTGCATCATATATAAGTTTCAGATTAGTCTCCTGTCTCGCCAATCTATTCCCAATTTCCCCAGTATTTTCATTAGTTTCTTCCAATTTACCCAGTCGAAAGCTTTTTCAAAATCAATAAAGCAAGCAAAAATATCTTGATTGTACTCAATGTTTCTTCCTATAAGTGTCCTCATCACCACTATCACCTCCCGCACTGACCTTCCCTTCAGGAATCCTAACTGGTCATCGCCCAAATAGTACTTTGCCTTGCTCTCTAACCTTTTATTGATTATTTGACGTAAAGCTTTGGCTGCATGTGAAATCAAACTGATTGTTCCATAGTCCTCACAATTTGATGCATTCTTCTTTTATGGGATATGTACAAAGACTGTTTTCACGAAGTCCTCTGGCCATACTCCTTCCTCGTAGATCCTACATACAAGTTCGGACAAAGCTTGCCTACCTTTCTTTCCTAAATTATTTAGCTCTAAGAGTATGTTATCTACTCCTACAGCTTTTCTTGCCTTAATTTATTTCAATGCTTTCTCTATTTCACTGTCAAGGTTTATTGGCCCGAGGTTATCTTCACAGAGTGTTCCCTCATCCTCCATTTCTAAATTAACTAGCCTACTAATGCTGCCAAATAACTCCTCCATGTATTCTTTCCACAGAACTTGCATATCTTCTTGCTTGATTAATACCTTACCTATTCTGTCCTTAATCTATGGCACCGTTTGCACTTTCTAACCTCTCTAGAGTAATCTTACTCTAGAGTATAACGCACCCAATTCCCCTTCTTTTAGCAGTTTCCTCACATTGCCTTTTCCACTGATTTTCCTTTGCCCAATTTATTCGCCACAGATGATTATTTCACTCCTTGTATTTCGCCTATCCTATGTCAGTACATATTGACGTCTTTCCATTTCCTTCTCTCCTCCATTTACCTAATCATTTCTTCCAAAATCCACTGCTTCTTTACCCTCCTTGTTTCCTCTACGCCTATTGATTTCTCGGTCACTCTTACAATGCCTGCTTTTATATTCTCCCATTTTCGTTGATTGTTCCTATTTCCTTTGCTTCGCCTTTGTTTACCTACACTATCTCTTGGTATTTCTTTCTTGGAGTTCGTGTGATTTCACACGGAGGCTTCAAAACAAGTAACTTACTATCAAACTCCTCTACCTTTCCTTCAAGATACCATACTTTAGAATGATTTGATGGTGAAAACCATTCTTCAGCAAAGCTTTTAACTACACCTTCCAGAACACTGTGAAGGTAATCCACTGAAAAAGAAGAAATAATGTTAAATGGACAATGCAACAAAATTATACTAGATGGACCCTTCACTCCATGAAAACACTCTCTTGATGCCTTAGATGGATTTTGTCCATGCAAGGCTATCACTTTGTCACAGTCCTTCATATGCCTCTTGGCAGTCCTGCTAATGTAAGCACCTCCACAATAAATTCTGCTGAAACCCCTTCCCTTTGCAACTCTCTCACCAGGATGGTAACAAAAGGGGCACCCATATCTACCATTGAATTGCACCATATTTTGTCTAAAGTGCAAATATGGGGATAAACACAAAAAAGTACAGGTGTATACACTCCTGGAATAATGCAATACATTCCATTTGTCCCTAGAGTATTCAATTCCTCAATGAATGGCTCCCAAATTGTAGTCATTTTAGGCTTCCCAGAACCATACCATAGAGCACAAAGCATTATGTTCTCTTTGCGATGTGAGTAAGGAAGCTCGTTGATCATCACTTGAAGAGGCCAGACTGAACATTTTGTTGAGTTGAACACTTGGACACCGTCAGTGTTCCATTGCAAAGTAACAAAATTGCTTTCTATTGGGATCTGGCTTACAAATTTCTTATATTTATCTGCATTAACAATACCACTGTACATTGCCTAAAAAAGCCTAATGCTACCACGGTAGCATTAGGCTTTTTTAATAGGTGATACAGCTCACTATTCAGGATTTCACATAATTTCTTCTACAAAGACATGTAAATGAAATAATGCCTTTCAGCTTTCCGAGTATACTTCTCGTATCTGTCTTTAAATTACCACATTCAGAAACTATTGCATCATCAATGAATTCTAGATTGTCACTGCAGCATGGGCAGTAAAACCTTCTATGCATGGTCGTAGCTGTGGGAAACTTCTTTTTAAGGCTATATCTTGATGACAGTGGAGTCTCAGGAAGATGACTATCAATGAGGTCCAGTAGGTCTTCCAATCCATGGTCAGAAATTTTGTGGCGGAAGGCAAAACTCATTATTAATAAATTACTTTCCTTCCTCATTATTCTGGACCCCTGATACAATGGATTTCTTCCCAATAGGAATGAGGATAGAAGTAAGTCAAACGACCATCATTGCTACATAAGTATCAAGTATTACAAATACATCATAAAAAGGAAGATTATTTACTATACCAGGAATTTCTTCCTCAAGATCAAGGAAGCACTCATGGTTCATCAAGTACTCATTGTCATCTTCACTTTCACAGTTCTCATGAATACTGCTATCTGAAGAGGAAATGTCCTCCTGAAAAGGGAAATAATCTATTCAGTTCAAAAAATTATGCACATCAGATTGTAGATATATATGTGCCAATGTAAAGAATATATCAAGCCCATGCTCGAACTTATCTCTTATCTCATAATGTCATTAAATAAACGTTTACCTGTGGTCCACCTTCATCAACGTCTATTGTGGAGGTACCTGTACTCGATGTACTGTCTATGTCAATAATTGACTCACTGTTCCTCTCAGAAACATCACATTGATGTGAAAAATCCTGAAAACGATAACATGACAAAAAATAATATGAAAGCTATTTTTTACAGCCAGGAAATATATTTATGTGAAAGATTATGAACCAAGTTATTTTTACTGGAAAAAATTGGTTTAAAAAAGTGAAAGGAATGAACAACATGATCACAGTTATAGCCATCTGCGCAATGCTGTTGTATTTTGTGAAAGGGGATTTCAATCACTCACGTTAAGCCCATTATTAATAAGTTTCAACTAGTTTTTGGTTTCTCTTAATGATCCCTCTCTTGATTTACCTTTTATTCACTTAAATGACAAAATTATAAAAATTAAATATATTGTGACAGTACGGTGAACTCAAAAGAGCTTTTTTGAAAGAGATTCATTTCTTCAATTCTTTGATTAACTTGAGGGGAGGTCATAGAACGTATAAATCTGTGAAAGACAATTTCTGTTTTTCTCAGGTTGCAGACAAGACGCATGCAGTATGGAACTTATTATATTCTAAGGTTGGGGACTATCAACAAATGTCCAAGTTGATATTAAAGGATGTAGACAACCATTTTAGAAGGGAAAACTTTTGTAATGTAACTAACTCGGAAATGCAAAGCTTACAGGCACATTTTTCCTACTCTGCGTCAATTATATCAATGTAGTCGTTGAATTAAAGTGGTTTAATAGGACATGAAATGGAAAATAACTGAAGGCTTGTTTTATATTTTGAATTAAGAAAAAAATATGAGAAATATATTGAACATTGCGCTCCTAAAGCTACACAACTGGATCCTGTATCTAACAAAATAGGCAGTCAACTTACTGCTAAGACACTATTATGATAATTTACACTGCACCTTACAGCTACATACAGCTCTGGCGAAAGCTTATGGTGTTCGGATGCACGGAATTTGTGTTGTCCACGTCATACACATTCCATATTTTGAAATGCACTCATGCATGGCACAAATGCCTGTCTTTGCTTTCCCCTACCTCCCTTTTCCCTACCCCTTCTACCAAACTTTACCCCTCCAAGACACCTTCTGCGCATCCGAACGTCATAAGCTCTCGCGAGAGTTGTACCAGTGAAATGTGCAAAAAATAAGGACATCTAAATAAACCAAACATTTTAAATCAAGATTTGTCTTTAATTAAATGGAACCCATTTACATCATTATTATCATAGCTCTTATTTACAAATTATACTGGTAAAAACTCAAATAATAATAATTAAATAATACAGATAAAATCAGTACTGGTGGTGGTGGTAATATTTTGACTACCCTACCCTTGATGTCCTTTATACAGTAGTATTTTTTTTTCATTGCTCACTTGACAAAGCAAATTTTTCTCTAACTTCACTGTTGTGAGTGCATTTTGAATGTCTTTTTCGGAAGAAAGGACAAGCATGTCGGAGAGCCAGACAGCTCCCATGCTACTTCTCAGCCTATTTTTTACAATTCTTAATCTGCTCATAATCCTCTCTCCCGAGCAACTTGTTGCTGGCAATACCAGAAGTATCTGGTATATATGTAGTGGTTGTAGTGTGTAGTAGTATACCAAGTGTGGCATGACGTGATATCACGTCATGGTTGTGTTTACACTGGTGCTGATGACGTGATATTAATTCATGGGTACCGTGATGGCTCCAGCTTTCACTAGAGGGCCTAGTGAAAGCTGGGACCTTTCTTGACCCACTGATCCAGATATCTTTGTTCTGCTATATTAAGATCTGTACTTGGACCATCAGGCTTGTCATCACAGGAATCTTGGGTGTCTTTTTAGTCATTGTTTTGGCTCAGACTCTCGTCACTTAGGCTCAGCACATCTGATAAATCAACGCTCGGATAGCTAAATTTGTACAGTTGACTAAATAAATTAACTTCTTCACAAAGTTCTTCACTATTGATTCCGTAATACTCACACGAGTCACTAATGAGAATCGGCCTTAGGGTACTATCCATATTTTTAACAACATTGAGTAAGCCTTCATGGGAAAAGTAAGTCATTTGTTTGACAATATTCAGAGAACTTTCTGGAAACCGATCCCACTTCTGAAGACTTAGGAAATCAAGGATTTGATAGTACTCTTCTGATCTTATTTTTGCTAGTTTCACTTCTGAACTTATTTAGAATGTGTGTACATATGTATTGTAACCTTTTCCTTAGTCCTCCTCAGATCACGGGTGCCCTCGTGAAGGGAAAGGGGTGGGGGCCGGGAGCACTGTACATCAATATAATTAAATATTTATGATAAACTAATATAGTTTTACAATTAAAAAACTGAAAATAGCATTATTCTATTATGTCTAGCTCTGCTAATTTGCCTAATTTTAACCCATCCCTAAAAATAAACTCACTAATGAATAAGAAAATATATTTGAATTGAAAGTTGCATTTGTTGAGACCAAGTTTGTTATCAAAGGGGAGGTGGGTACGAGGGGTTAAGACAAATGCTACAGTTGTCGTCTAAGGTGAAGTGGGGGTAAAAAATCACTGTGAAAGGTAACGTGCAGTGTATGCACGATCTGTAAGTATGAGCCTTTTGACTGTACTGTGATGTGACCCCATTGGCAGATGTCGGGAGGAGGAGGAGGGAATAAGACTGGAGGGATGCTAAGTCAGTTATGCTATAGGGTTGCGTTCGGAGATCTTATGGTGGCCTTGACAACGGCGCAGTGTGGCAGCCAAGGAAGAGTATAGAGAGATGCGACCGAAATATGAGAAGCTTTCAGCTGGCTGAATGATTCTCTATAACTGCACGATGTTCTACTATACTGCACTTAACGCTTAACATTCATTTGTCATTGTGACCTTTCTATACATATATAAATTCCTGCAAACAGGTAAATACATTTCCATTTAGTGAATTTCTTTATGCATTTTAAAAATCCCCTCCAATTTTTTATTCCCCCCAAAATTTTTTTCTATGCGCAACTTGCACCGTACATCCCCCCCTGTGGGCGGCCCTGCCATTCCCATTTCCTTTCAACTTTCCCCGTCCCTGCTCTCTCTTCCTTGTGCTGAAGTCATTGGGGCCCTTTTCAGGGCGGGAAACGCTACGCTATAGGTCGGATGTCGTAGCTTGAAATAAGTTGGCTATCCTGAACTATCTCTGGTGTCTATGTCCCTCTTGACTTTCAATAAATATCATACTGTACCTGGAAATGCTCATAGTCAACAGAGATGGCTCAGGAAAGCCAACGTACTTCCAGCTTCGAAAGCCGACCTATACAAACCGCTAGCATAAAGTGTCGCAATACTTTATGAAGTGACTGTACATTTTTTATGCTGTCCCTATCCTTACATGCTAATTCACCCTTATTCTATTTCCCCAGCCTCTCTTCTCTTTCAACACAGGTATCCCAGGTTCATCATTGCATACCAATCCTAAGCCTCTCTCTCTGCTGGCTTCTTTTTCACCTGCGAATTAAGGGGATTAAATGCTGAGATTTCGTTCAAAGCAGGGATGTCCCACATCTTTAAATGATTTATAGAGCCTTTCCCTCATCAATATTTCTGTTTTTTTCCTATTTCCTACCCTTTTTCATGATGAAGAGCGTAAATGATGAACCTGCGACCATGTGGAAAAGTATTTTTTAGGGAAAAATATCCCTTCAGTAGGTTGGCGATTACAAGCCTGAATGTGAAAAAGGTGGGGTCATGTAGAAACATATTTTTATAGAGAAAAATACCTCTCAAGTAATTTTGTGATTTGAAGTGTGTAAGTAGAAGCGGCGGCCATGCGGAAACGTTTTTTTTTAGAAAAAAATATCTCCCAAGTAAGTTGATGATTAGAAGGGTCAGTTTACTGTAGCATTCAACGTGGCACTCTCCTAGCTTCTGGTTTGACTGAGCATTGCTTTCCTCTCTGCTTTTTGGTTTGAGCAGAGTGCCCTAAGGGATCATGCGGGGTTGGACCTTGACCTAGGACGAGTGTCACGTGTTTGGTGTGGAATCACCTCGTGCCAAACTCCCTAGTGGTGGCTTTCCCGGTACTTCATGGATGTCAATTGGGCATGTTCCATGATAATTTTCAGGGGCAATAGTGGCGGTGGAAGGAAAAATTGACCAATTTGGACCTCGTATAGGGGATGTAAATAATTATGCGGTCATTTCAGAAAAAAATTCTATTTACGGGGATTCAGGAGGAGCACCTGGAAAAATACCACTGGCCCTGGCAAACTAGGAGAGAAGACCAAACTATGCATTTTGTAGATTACTGATGTTGCTAAAAACTATTTTTATGAATCTGACATGGGGAATAATACTAATAATAATAATAATACTTTATTGGTTCCTAATGGACAAGTTTTTCACGAGTATGGAACATGTCATTTTGCCTTTTTACAGACAGCACAATATATATAACTGCAAATCATTACATAAGAATTGTACAAAGAATATGTATGTACACAAGAACATGAAGAGATAAACCAAGTGTTACAACATAATGAACACTGCATTGAAATAATAAAAAAGGAAATTCATTTTTTATGTGAAAGTGACATAAATTCATCAATAGTGTAGCACTGATGATTACAAAGAAAATTATGGAGTTGAGTTTTGAAGGAGTGGAAACTACGTATTTCCTTCAGGTTTTTTGGTAAAGCATTCATGACTTTGACTCCAGCATAACCAGGACTCTTTGCGAACATGGCTGAGTTGTGAGCTGTTATTCTAATTTCATTACAGACTCTAGTACTATACTGATGAACTTCAGCATTGGTGTTCAGGTTAAACAGGGCTTTATTTTGATGCACAAAAATTGCCGTCTGGAAAATATACAGACATGGAAGTTTTAAATTTTTGGAATGAGGTCGACAACTGCTTGTCTTTGGAATCTTAACCATGATTCTTATTGCCCATTTTGGAAGTCTAAATAGCCGAAATGGCGGCTCTTGTGATACCACTTGAGTAAACCTTGCAGTCCGCAACCGCGAATGGCAAAGAACAAAACGCATTACCTCATAAGGTATATAACTATAGTTATTTCACTGTAGAGTTTGAATAAACTCCACTTTCTCAGGTGTGATATTGTAGAACAGCATATTGAATAAAAGCTCAAACGATTTCGTACTGTCTACTAGTTTTTATTTCACCTCTTGCTACACGTGTTTCAACTGAACAACAGTCATCCATCTCAGTCTTGCCTGAGGATGACTGTTGTTCAGTTGAAACATGTGTAGCAAGAGGTGAAATAAAAACTAGTAGACAGTACGAAATCGTGGAGTTTGAAATTTACTTATTCCAGAGACGAAGAGAAAATGCGAACGCTTTGAAAAAAGAATTCAAGTTTCTACATATGATTATGAAGGACAACAAAAAATCATCTCCGTTAATCACTCGAGTAAAATAAAAGTTAAGCTATCATTTGGGCAGTCACTGCACTATCTCGAAGTAATCAAAGAAAAGGGGTGGCATATGACATGTTGACACTCGAATGCGAAGACAATATTTCTTTCGCAAAAAATAATTCTTCTAAAAAAGCAAATTTTCTGTTTTAGTTCATTTTCATTTTGAGTATGTTTTAATAGATCATATTGGCAACGCGATAATTCCACTTACCACACATATATTTCTGGCATTGCAACTGAGCAATTTATCCATTTTGTAAGGTAAATGGCACATTTAAATTGATTCAATATTCCCTAGGGTAATCGCATCGTATCGTTTCATTGACTTTTTTCTTTAAATTATGCAAGGTATTGAAACAGAGGATGTATTTTTGTATGTCAAGTATGTTTCATTAAATATTTATTTTATTTAACTGCTGGTAAAACATGAAGAATTATTACCCACCATTGAAAAGAATGCACACGTTTCATGATAATTTTAATGGTACATCTAGGTAATCATTCGTCAGCCCTGCAAGGCATGTATTCCTTTTCAAAATAGCGCGCCACTCAACTCCATTGAAATCGAGCACACAAGTGCAGCAAAACAGTTCCCAAGGGCAGTGTTAGATGGCAGTAAAACTCGTGGGGCTGCTCCGTGGAACGTGATTCTTCGCGTTCTTCGCTCAGCATGAAAAGAAACAAGGCGGCGACATCGCAAAAAAATTGACTCAGCCCAAAATGTGTGGACTCGGAAAATTTTTTCAGGGTTTTTTAGAGAATAGCGCTCACTGAGAATGATAATACCCATAACAAAAATAACCGCTAGTTCCTCCACAAATATAAATTCAGGCATGTGTAGGAACCCTTGTAACCAGTAGATATGAAATTTATGTTTGTTACCCACGGAATCTGCGCAAGCCAATTTCAGGGTTTAATTTCAGCCGGAGTGATCCAAAGAAATGCTGCCTCGTTTGCTCATGTCTGTTAGATTATGTCGCCCAGTGCGACTTTCCTAGTTACTCGCTGACAAGCGATTGGAAATCAAAGGAAACTATGCAATAGCTTGTGAAACATGCCGTTTTGGGCAGTCAACCAGTTATTTCTACGGGTGATGTATGCAAATAATGATTAACTTTTTGACAGATAGTGTATAATAGTGAAGGGTGATGTAGCGCGGGTACTCTCTGGTTGGCGCTATGACAATTGCGAAGTTTTATCAATGGGGTAAATAAAATAACTTGGTGCATTAGTTTAAACTGGAAGTTTTGGGTGCAAATAAAAAAATCAATTGATTTTACATTGATTTTGCAGCCGTAAAGATCAATTGATATTAGGTAAACGAACTTCGCAGCCGTATCATCCGTACAAGACAATTATCAGTGCAATGAATCCAACTTAAAATTACTCCAGCTAATCCAATCACGCATCAACAGACAAGGTTGATTTTTCATGTGTTCAATCGTGCGTGAGTGATTTCGTCTGTCTTATATTGTGTGATCAAGGCATTGGCGGCCAATAAGGGGGGCAAGACCTAGCGTAATTTATTTGTTTTTTCGAAGACCGAAAAAATAAAATCCTAAATAATTAATTTGCTGGGAAAATAGATAGTAGAGGTTTGTATTAAGCTAAATTACAGTTTTATATTTACATGTTATACGATTTTAAATCAAAACGATGAAGTATTTAGTCAAAACTTGTTAGGAGCTGAAGAGGAAAGGTGCATTCCAAGATGCAAAAACTTACTCTGTCATGATGGAAAAACTTTTCTTCCAAAACAACTTAAACTTCGCCATTTTATGCATAACTTGTCATGAATTACCCGGGCGAGACTCCCGGACCCACCTTTTTCTCGGGGTATTCAATACCCTCTGAGCCGCTAGTACCACTAGCACATGGCCTCCTTCATACGGAGGAGGCCATGACTAAAGTCGCCACGGCGAAAGAAGTCCGAGTGAGTCCGATGCATCGGTATGAAAGCCTTATGGGAGCCTCAGGCCCCAAGTTATAGTTCCAAAATCACCGTGTTGTCCTATGTGTCGCATGATCGCTAGCCCAAGACTGGCGCTGTCTTTGCGGACGAAATGCTCACTACCTATTTGCCCCGCCGATCTCAGGCCATTCAAAACCACAGAAGGGACGGAAGACGAAGTGTGGCGTAACTTCTCTCTTCTTCGATATTTCACTTTCCTGAGAGATTCACTTCTGAGAGATTTCCATTGTGAATCAAAAGAGAATGCCTCAGAAAGCATATTCCAAGTGTGCTTTTCCAGGCTGCGAGAGCAGAGGAAAGGATTCACTTCTACATCGCTCACCTGTGGATAAAGAGAGGTATGTACACAAATTCATATAAAATGAATGAAGACTAATTCGGGACCTAATTCATAGCAATGTTGAGATAAATTCTAGTTAATTTATGTAGAAAGAATTTTATTTGATTGATGTACATGGTATTTGTTGATGTGATGCTGTATATGTGCCTGGAGGAAATGAAAGTTCGACCTCGTGTAATTTTATATTTCTTTTGCCTCGAATAATATTACTGCATACAAGACGGTTGAATCTAATCAGGCCTTTACTAATACTGCCTCGACCGCTAACCGTCAATTATTGCTGATTGCTAGCGCGAGTGATGAATAACCGCTTTCATTTGGAAAATAATTTGTCAATTTCGTTCTGAGGGTTCGAGAAAAGCCAGAGAAAGTCTTTCTCCAAAATCTGGGTAGTCCCTTTCGCCGAACAACATCTGGTAAGGATTTAACGGAACCCTCCCCCCACCCTCACCCAAAGACCGTAAACTCCCTCACTCACGCGGCCAAGCGACCCACTCCAGAGCAGGTCAAAATTTGCGAGCGGGGGCGGTAGGCGACCCGCATTCCGGCCGATATTTTTCTCTCCTTTACGCTCATGGTATTTCTCCGTCTTAGCGCGATTTCGGGGACCTGCGGCAACATATTAGCTTCAGAGGAATCATTAAAATGCCAATTTGTCATGCTATGAATCCCACTCTCTTAATTTTAATCACGCACCGTCGACAAGAAAATAATGTTCCATTTGCCTAGTGAGAGAATCACGTTTGAATCCCCCATCACTAACCTATTATCAAACACGTTTTTGCAGAAGAATAATCTCGATGTATGGGGTACTATTTTTTATTAAAATTAAATGTAATTGCTTGCCTGTTCTTGTTCACACGAGAAAAATAACCCATCTGTATTTTAGAATGTAACATGCGCTGGCGGCGGCGTAACAATGTTGTGGACTGGGGGAGGGGTGGTTAAGAGGTGATAAGGCGCCAACCCTCCTAAACCATTTCAAGAAATTTTGTCGACCTTTAAAACAATCCCTCCAAAATAGCCTCGTCTTCATTAGGTGTCGTTCTAAATGCTTCAGGGCGGAAAGGGGCGTGTCCTTGCTCATCACCCTTCCTGTCATTACACCCCTGTACGCTTTTGACGTTCATTGATGTTAAAGGAAGTAATTTGCTTATAGAGTGTGTGCAGAATGGTTCCAATCCTATTTATTATCTTCACCTCAACGTTATGTTCCTCGGAGTCACATGCATACGATATTGAAATTATTATTACTCATCGGTTAACTTGGACGATTACCAAGAATTTTAGTTTTCTAGATTGCAAATATGAAAATGTATTCCATTTCATTACAGGCATGACCAATGGGCTGCATTTGCAGAAATGCCGGCATCGTGCGGCCGATTTTTCTTGTGTAGTCTGCACTTTGAAAGGAAATGCTATTCCTTTTTGAGTCAACAACCTCGTCTTCTACCAAAAAGCTTGCCTACAAAGAAGTTGGCTGTGGAGAGACTGGTACGTACTAAAAAAAGGAACTTTCCGATTCTGTTTTCTGTTCTGCTCTATAGTTATTGCCTTCATTGGATGATATTTTCCATTTATAGGACAACTCAGTGGATAGCAGTAACTCTACCGGCCCACTTCCTTCAAGCGCCGGAGAAATATCAGTCATTGGGGATCAAGCAAATAACTTGCTGAATGGCAAAGATTCAAGTGGCATCTCTTCAACTCCCTTCCCCTTTGATCCGTTGCTTTCCTCTACACCTTTAAACAATCTTTACCCCACAGAAACTTATCCGTCATGCTCCATTCAGCTCTTTCCTTCCTCTGATGATTCCTCCACTGACCAACTGGCTGTACCTTTATCAGTGGGGGAAGTTGACCCAGTTCTCTCTCACTCCAGCCAAATTTTTTCTTCTTCTTCTTCTTCTTCCAATAGATCTTCTAATTCAATCTTCCCAGGGAAGAAACCATCTTTACTTAGGCTGATGGATGCCACAAAGCATCAACAGCTGACCCCAAAAAAAAGTACCTTGTCTCTTTGGCTCAGAAATTGCAGAAAAAATATAAAAGATTAAATAATAAATATAAAAGCAGTGCCTCCGCCTTAAGGAGAATGAAAAAAACGAATTCTGATCCTGTCTCTGTTATACAGTCAATTTCAGACTCTTTCTCTTCTGCCTCAGCTGTCTTCCTTTCTTCTCAACTTCGAACGTCAAAGCAGAGGCCAAATGGACGCCGCTGGACCACTGACGAAAAGCTTTTTGCCCTCTCTATCTTCAAGAAATCACCTAAATGCTATTCTCTTCTTTCTTCTATTTTCTCACTTCCCAACCGAAGGACCTTAACCTCCCTCCTAAATGCAATGCCATTTGAAGCTGGGATCAATCAGCATGTTTTCCATTCCCTTGCAAACTCCTTGAAAAGGGCAGGCAAGAGAGATTGTATTTGCTCTCTAATGTTTGATGAAATGTCTATAAGAGAGCAGCTACAATACAATTCGAGGACTGACCGAATTCAAGGCTTTGAAGACTGGGGTGGAAGGGAAGGATGCACAAGTGTTCTTGCCAACCACGCACTCGTTTTCATGGCCAGGGGTTTGTATGGGAAATGGAAGCAGCCCCTTGCCTTTTATTTCTCTCGGGGGGGGGACTTCCTCTGAACAATTGGTGTTCAAGCTCAAGGAAGTCCTCGAAGCTTGTGAGGAAGCTGGGCTGATAGTAGTAAATACTGTGTGTGACATGGCTACCTCCAATGTGAAGGCTATAAAGATGATGGGTTCATCAGAGAGGGACCCCTTTTTTGTTTTTAACAACAGAAAGGTGGTTACATTGTTTGATGTACCTCACCTCCTTAAGTGCACCAGAAATGCTTTATATAGAAATGATATTGCCTTGCCTCTTGAGGTTAGTGGTGTAGCTCAAGAGGTAGCCGCTTCCTGGGAGCACATATGCACTGCCTACCGGGTAGATTGTGAGCTGGCATTATTTCACCACCTACATAAGCTGACTCCCAGCCATGTGGATCCTTATGGGCAAGTGGCTATGAAGGTCAGCATGGCTGCCCAAGTCATGAGCCACACAATGGCCTGTGCAATCGACACCTGTGTGGCAAGCGGTAGGTATCAACATACATCTCCTTAATTGGAAATCATTTCAAGTACATGCTTAAACGTAAGTTTTAGCATTCATTAGCAGTTGGATTGGCATTTACATTATCTCTCTCTCTTTCAGGCAAGCTACCAGCATCAGCACTGGCCACTGCAAAATTTTGTGGATTTTTTAATGAACTGTTTGATAGTTTAAATGGTTCTTCCATGTCACCATCAGGTACTAAGGGTCTGAGGTGCAGCATCAGGGTTGAGAGGGAGAAGCTGCACCTCAATTTTTGGGAATTAGCGATTAAGAAATTGCATGATATAAAGCATATCCGAGCCAAACAATGTGGTAGTGTAAACCCACAGTATTTTAGGCCACCCTCTCACATGGGTTGGGTGACAACCGTGAGGGGGGCCAGATTACTTTGGGAGCACTTGAAAGGATTAGGGTTCAAGTACCTGCAGTTGAGATCACTTAATCAGGATGCTCTTGAGCACCTGTTTGGGTCCATAAGAAGCAACTGTGGGTCGAACAAAAATCCAACAGCAGCACAATTTGTAGCTGCTTTAAAGACATCCATGATAAATGGATTGTTTGCAAGGATTTCAAAGAGCTCAAATTGTGAGGACGAGGACTCAGGAAACTTGCTATTGGAAATGAAAGACTTCCTTTGCTCCCAGTCTAACAGATTTAAGGAAAACAGAAATGATTTAGATGTAGTACTTAGGGATAGTGAAACCATAGATGTTAGTGTAAGTGATGTCAATTTAGATGATTTTAGTTGCTTCTCAGTTTCTTATGTCAGTGGTTATGTTGGTAAGGGTATCCTCAAGAATAGCACTTGTGCTCGCTGTCGGGCAATGCTCACAACTTCTGAGACAAGTGATTACCACCTCACTAGCATTTCCTTCCGCGAATATAGTGACATTAGGCCCGGCTTAGTTTATCCTAGTAAACATTTGATAAAGTGTGTTGGGTCTATTGCCACTATAGTCGAGATGGTCCTGTGTGAGTCGGCTCACTTAAATGCTTTGAAATGTAGAGTTGTTGAGGCTATTAAGAGGGAAATAAATTTTGATTGGCTCAAAGGTGGTTGTCCAGAGCACTTCAGTAGTGTTTCTGACAGCATCATAAAATTAGTATGAGATTAGCTTTAACTGGTGGTGCACTAAGGTTAATAGAAATATGATTAAAAAATTCAAAAGGGTTGCCTGGAGGGAAAAAATAAAAATATTGCACCACCAATAAATTTAGTAAAAAATTAGTTTGTAGGGATAGGGTTCAGGGTCTCAATGTATAAATGATAGTATATGGACATACCCACAGTGTATTTGCACAAAAGTTTTGAACTTTCACTTTTGTTCCTGTTTCTCATTAAACCATATGTTTCTGATTATAATACAACCACATAGGAAAAGGGATGATGTAAATTATCAGTCATGTAAACCATTAAAATATTTATCAATTGTGTTTATGTTATGTTCAGCTTTCTCAGTAAAACCGTGTAAATCAGTTGCTCAGGTGTACTGTGTTACACAAATGAGCCAATTGATGTATGCATAAAGCTATTTATGGTCACAATTTATCAAATATAAACATGATTGCTTATGGCTGACATGGAAGACGTTTAAGCTATTACACTGCTGAAAGATGGCTCTTCTAATCCACAAAAAAGTGAAAGAAACACTAATTTTAAGTATTTTTAGATGAACATAGTTTCTATGACAGTAACAGATGCATTTGAACACATTCAATTGTATTATATGGTAGCTAACTACAAATCATGGGAGCAGCCAGGATTTATGTTGGGGGGCAAGATAATAACCTGCCTGGCTCCATATAGCACATTTGGAATAAAATGCCTCACTCATGTCAAGCTATTCCCATGCTAAAAATACTAAGGAGCATTTGGAGGGTTCACTAAAACACACCCCAGGCATCTAATATTCCTGTGCAATCTTGTAACACTGCATTCTTGTTAACTTAATATTTTATTATCTTTGCAGAACACTATGCAGTACCTTGAACACAGTCAATATAATTTCAATTGGTATATCATCTATTGGCATAATTTATGAAGGTATTGGATATTTCAGTTACCTCACTGTTTTATAAATTGCTATGTTACAAATTTTCAGTTGAAAAGTGTAAGACTTACCAATTACCAACTTAAGTTACATTTAACTCATTCAGCTTTTTTGCAACAATGGTAATTTTAGGTATTCAAATTATGCATGAAATATTTAATTTATTTAACTGTATTTCTTCACTGGCAGATTTGTAATTTAATGCCTCATTCATGTGTGGCTATTCTCATACTACAAGTGCTACAGAGCATGAGGAGTATTCACTGAAACACACCCGAGGCATCTAATACCTCTGTACAATCTTGTTAAACTGTGTTCTTGTAAACTTAATATTTTTTTATATTTGTAAAACACTATGCAGTACCCTGAAAACAGTCAATATAATTTTAATTATTATGCCATCCATTGGCATATTTTACGAAGGTATTGGATGTCAGTTAATTCACTGTTTTATAAATTGCTGTGTTACAAATGTCCTGTTGAAAAGTGAAAGACTTACCAAGTTGCATTTAACTCCCTTTCAGCTTTTTTGCAACACTGGTAACTGTCAGCATTAAAATTGTACATGAAATATTAAGTATATTTAACTGTATTTCTTCAGTGGGTAGAACATGAAATTGATTTCCTGTACTCTTCTTTATGTTGATGAATATATTTTCAATTGTTCAGAATTCTTTTGACTCTACTTATTGCTCCGGTTGCACCTTTCGCCCCAATGATAACAGTAGTTATGCCCAAAACCCGCATAATGGCCGTGATTAATCAGCCTGTTTTATGTAAACTTTTCAGAATTCCAGTAAACATTGTAATAAGGCACATATATATATGATAATTTTTTTAAAGTAACCTGGAATTTCTTATCGGTGTAAAAATGCTGAATTAAACATTAGATTCATTTTGAAAAGTTCCGATAGCTTGATACCTGCGACAACTTAAAAAGAAGCCGCGACTTAATAGCTCTGTGAAATTGAAGTAGCGCGTCCAAGAAAAGAGGAGATAGGAAGTTCGGAAAAAGGACGTTGACGTCACGACTCCCGCTACGTGTTTATATTTTCTGACGTAGGGGCCCCGGTAGCGCTGGAGTCGAAACCTCGGAACCGATTCTTAGCATTGAGTTACCAATCTTTCCGTAAGGGTAGTAATCTTTGGTCCGATGACAGCTCGAAAAGTGGAAGGGGCCAGGGAGCTCATAACGGGACTCACGTATCCTAGAGCCAATAGCTGAACCCCGTCACCACCCCATCCCCCTACCGACCCTGACGACGTTGTCACATACCTTTCACTTTTCAGTCTCCCTTGAGTCTTCTTTCGTGCGGTTTTCGGTGTCAAGTGCTTCAGTCTTTGGGTGTGTTGTTTGCGTATTATTGCAATTGTAATACTTACGCGATTAATCCATTCGCGCTTTTGGGTGTTCACCGTAGGAGTTTTTTTCTACCTTCGGCCTTCATTCAAGAGAATGAGTGGAAAAAAACGAGGTCGTGATGCGACATTACGCTCGCAAGCTCATGAAATGATCGTGTCCATCTACGAGTAGATGTAGCACCATTCCATATTCCGTATTCCATACCCCCCATCCCTCCTCCCAAACCACTGGTCTGAAGCCGCTACTGGGTTAAGTGTTACTTTTGGAAATTGTGTTGGGAGTCCATTGTGGTATATTTATTTTTTATGAGTAACAGCAGGAACTTAGCCCATTCGACTTTATCTTCTCCAATTCGATTAAAATGTAATAAATGAGATGCACTCGTACCCCGTGTGCTGACCCTTTGCGAGCATCTTTACTGTACTTTGCTGTTTCCTTCATTCTTTGCCAGAAAGCAAGAGCTCAAAACTCATTGAAAAGGTTTGCGGAACGGAATGATTCAATACGAGAAAAGATATAGAACCATCCATTGGGGTCGAGTAGTTACACCAGCTACACTTCTGTAACACGCACACTCCTTTGTTTTTTGGTCGAAATTTCATCAAAGGAAAGTTACTATATCGCATTTTTATGTCACCATTTTTCCCATTCATAAAAGGCAGTTACGTATGATTTCACTGTCGCTATGAGGTAAATCTAAATCCAGACTTCCATCTTCGTAGAAAAGTATAATACTGAGTGGTCAACAATATTGACAATATTTATTCTTACATTTTTTTCTACAGCTACTGTTGTGAAAGTAGAAGATCCATTTTCGTGTTTATATATTTGAAATTCAATCATGTAAACATAAAATAAACAACTTCATCACAGATGATACATAAATAGAATAACATTGTATAAAAATATTACAATTTTAGCACCAGTTTCATTGGCAGTGACTAGGACGTAACAGCTATCAATAATGACACTTGAAAGGTCTTTCTGCATCGCGTAACACTCATGAAAAATCAGTAGAATATATGCATTTCTGAAACTATAGGGAATATTCACTCATAAATGCGTCAGTGGACGCAGTTTTGCCGTGAATGTGAATATTTTGAGACCCCTCCACTCAATTACCACCAGTCTAGAAGAATATTTCAAGCAACACTTCATGTCCATAAATACAATCCCTCAGAAAAATCACACCAATGGACGTTTGCCTTTAGCGACGAAGATATTTTCACATATTATTGAGTAAGTCCAAACTTGTGGATTATAATTTCTTATGAGTTATAACAGTGATGGAAATAAATTTGAATGTCGGTTTAAGAATTGTCTCGAGGAAATTTCTGTAATTGGCTACGTTGCATACGCACCGATTTCTTTTCAGTCTGATTCAAATGAGAAGTTGCCCTTCCCGTACGGTTACACTCACGTGTAAAAATATCTGACAAATCCGGCGACTTGGAACGTTCCACACCATGTAAATGTTTCAATCCACAGGAAGGATGGGTGTACAGCGCTTATTATGTCACAGAAGAACACACTCCTCGCGGCAAGAAGATGGCTGTAGGACTTGTTGTTCTCAAAAAGCATCAAGAACTCACTGAACACATCGATCCTTGGTTTCCACATCTTTGGCTTCCGATCCTACAGAGTTGTAGGCACTCTGCTAATCTCCAAATATGCTGTCTGAGGAGGGTGGACCCTACTGTCGGCGCAGAAATTATGTGCACTCGAGTTTGGGTACAAATAAAAAGTTAACGAAAAGACGTAAAGCGCCCATCGCTCGGCGCCTGCCTAAGCCGGCCTGGAAGGCGGCCCTGGTTAACAATGTAATCGCATTCCTTACCCTTTCTCTCATTCTCATTTGCAAGTTATTTTTGGCGATGATTCACGTGAGGTATTTAGTCATCACTCATGAAAGCAGTGGTTTATCACGGCCACTAGCCTACTGTGCACGATAGTATGCATTTTCCCTCAAGATTTTGTGGAGTGAACTACACTGAAGATGCCTCCGAGATCTCTGTTTTCAGAGAGCGAAATCAGAATGTTACGTAGGAGTTGCGGCCCGATGTGGAATTGGTGTGGCTACCGGTGGCACATTATGAGCTAAACGCAATCGAGTTGATATGGGCGTATGTTAGGAATAAAGAGGCAAAAGTCAATCGAGCAAATGCTGACGAGAAGGGAAACGGGGAAAATGTGTTTCGAGATCTCTGCGATGAAGCTCGGACGGCCCGAGCGGGTGAACGCGGCAACACAGCACCGATTCGGCTAGGCGAAACGCCTAACGGGACCCCTTACTTCGTCCATTATAAATATCACTCGATTTAAATTAAACGCGCTTATAGATGTTTTGGACAATAACATATTGGAAATGTTCAAGACGTGCCAATTGCAACGAGACCAAGAACGAATTCTTACGATGCCCCAGTTTTGAAATGCAATAATTTTAAATAATTAATAATAACTTTTATTATATGAAACCTACAAAGCTGAAACTCGCACAATCTATAGCAAACATATCTATCCTCCATTTACAGGAATATAGTTGTCATTGACGAACTTGTGTTTGAGTTGCAAGGTGTCAAAGTCGGAGCTTTTCCCGCGCGCCGTAAATAACCGGTACTTTTTACGTTATAACTGTAGTAAAAAATATAAAAATTGATCAAAAAATTCCAATTTGCCTTTAAATAACGTAGAAATGAATAAGAAAAATGATGGTGTCGTTAGGTTTTCTGTACGTCTTTTCGTTAACTTTTTATTTGTACCCAAACTCGAGTGCACATAATTTCTGCGCCGACAGTATATCTCCTGCCGCACACCATTGCGGCTGTGGCCTGCTGGGTAAAATACAGATGCTGACAATGACGCTCATGAAAGACGAAAATATGTATCACGCCATGCCACAGGTGTCCTTGATCATCTTGACAAGTTCTGTGATTGTCATTTCCAAGTCTTTTTTTCCTAGGCACTGACGTGCGGTGGTAATTAGTTCACGGAGAATCGCTTATCATGAATCAAATGTTATTGCGCACATTGTTGGTCTGCTTTCCATCACATTGTGACGGTAATCCGTTCTTATTCACTTTTACCCTTCCGCCATGGCGTTCAATGCCTCTTTCCTGGAGGGAGCAATCCCGAGGAACCCGAAGGAAAAATCGTAGCCTGATCCTTTGATAAAGCGAGTTCGCTTCGCTACAATGGCATGGAGAATGGCGATTCAGGATACGTTTTCAGGTAGTACTTCCCTCTCGCCCTGCAAAGACAAAAGAGATGTGATGAGTTGAAAGATATTTATTTTGGAGAAGTTAAATTTTACTTTATATTTCTAAGAGTAAATTACGCCTTAGGACAGCTCAGAGAGTAGTTGTCTTAAAAAGATAAGAGTGAACAAAATATATATTTCTGGCTCAAGTTCGTTGAGCTGCATCAGTTAAACAACAAAGTTTGCTAATCAACTTTATCCACCGATGATTTTTATTTTGCCAGCTCTGGTTTCGACGGGTAGCCGTCAATTTCAAGGTCTAATGAAAGTTATGCCAGTACAAATACTGCCAACAAATGTTTCCTCTCTCTGTTGAAAAGATTGAATTTGTGTGAAGAACTTTTCTAAATGTGAAGTAAAAAAGGACCACGTCCTCAATATCCTATGAACCAATGAATACCAAAAGATGTGTTGGTCCTCGGCCATTCTTGTGTGAGCATCTTCTATTCTATGCCAAGGTATGTGATAACGCATTGCATCGTAAGCCATTGAACGTACCTGGTGAAAAACTCTCCCTCCCCGCAATTAACCCATTTGTTGGCTATTAAGCTATTTACATATACAAGGGACATAGATACAGCGGTATTGGTTAAAGTTATTGTTAGTGTTTCGCTACCAAAGGTTACTTACATCTCTCCCAAAAAAATTACTCAAATAGGGTGTATTTATTTAATTACTGCTTCACATGTAGGGGGAACACACATATTTACTGTGGTAACTTTAATGAAAAAAATCGTTTTTCATTTTCAAACAAGCGATCTTATTCCGTTTTTCGTTATTTATTGCGTACAAATGAATTCACTTAAATATTTAAGCAGCATTTCATTAAAGCAACTATTACATCTACGTCTACGTTATACCCTGCGAACCACCACGAGGGTGTGTGGCAGGGGGTGAAGATCACCAAACATGCACTATTGCCACGCAACTAGGATATTTGAGGGAGACATGCTAGAGAACAGGGTCACATGCAGCTAGATGGTTAGTATCTACATAATAAGAAAGGGATTATTGGTAGTTATTACATGCATCATGCACTACAGACTATTCTAACTATGTTTCACCTACCTATCCCTTTTGCTACGTTGCCTATTGTTCTCTCTTATGGTACGCGGGAAAAATGACATTTTAAATCTATCGGTACGACAATCTATCTCTCTAATTTTGTTAATATGGTCAAACCTAGCATAATACGCAGGGGTTCTTAATATATATCTAACGTCATCCGTGAACAAATCGGTTTTGAATTTACTTAAAAGGTTTAACCTAAATTTTAACCTACGTTCTGATGGTAATTCCCATCCTAGTTCTTCTATTGAACTCGTAACACTTATACAATTATCATAACGGCCTTGAACAAATCTAGCGGATCTCCTTTGCACACGCTCTAATTCTTTTACCAAACCTTCCTCGTACGGATCCCATATACTAGCGGTATTAACTACAATATCATTGTCCCTGCCAGCCATTTTTAGTTTTAACGGCAAGAGGCGGTGTGAGTAGATGGGAAATTGAGATCCTAATCAGCTTTGAATGTTTCCATAAATCGCACATTTTCCACATCTGCACCACACCTCATCAGTGACCCACGTGTAGGTTAGTTTGTCCAATTACTATCGAACTCAGGTCGTATCGAGGAGTATGTGCAAAATTACCGCATTGGGCTCTGAATATCCCGGGCCACTCTCGACTCCCATTGATTTTTATGCGAAAACGTTGAGAAAGTTCCAATTTTTGAACACTCTAGTCGGAAATAGCCCATGATGTGACGTCAAACTTTCGCCGCAATAGTCGTTTGGCGAATTCCAGTCTTATCGTCATCATGCCACTGGTCATTTGTGACGAGGATGAAAGGGATGAGGCAGGTGTGGAGGACCCGGATATTGGAGGCCAAATGATCTATGGGTTACATAGACTGATCATCTGAGAGTCAAAGCTGAGGTGCTATTCTGATGATAAGTTGTTTAGGAGATGGGCGAGCTTAGCTTCTACGTGATTGACTGGGCCTATCATGTAAACTTAAACTTTAAATCGCCTTTCGTCACATTTCATTTCCTTATAATCAGATGTTTTTTTAAATTAAAGTTAAAAGCCTTGAAAACGGCTTTTTGCTTGATACAAGTTCTTTCAAGTCATTGTTCTTTTTGTTTCTCATAATCATTTTTAAGCTCTGGGAAACTAGGGCTAAGAGTCCTAAACCATTCGTTAACATTATTGCATACGTTGTGATTTGATTAATATCCATTGGAAACGAAGCTATAGTGCTCGCAGAGTTTCTGTGCACCGGAGAGTTCCTCCAAGCCTAGCTGCCTATGGTAGAGGAGCAGCGATTGGCTGCCAGCGTCCAATCCCGTAAACCGGTTCTTAACTCAGTGCGCGCCGCGTACGAATGCTGTTTTGATACTGACTTAAAGTTTTGTTTATTTATCGTGTAGCCACGGTGACCTGCGCCGATGGGGATTACTTTCTAACCTCACTGCCATGACTATTGCAATCACTGCAAGTTTTGACTCGATATCTATTGTAGTTTCTCGTCCAGAGAATTCCTATTTTCTTGTTCGATAAAGTTCGATGCATAAATAAGAACGATGTTCTTATTTATGCATGATATTTTGAATCTGTAGTAGTAGTCTTTGTATCCCTTGCATGTTAGAACGATTGGAGATAGAATGTTTCTTGGGTATTAGATTTGTAATTGGCGCTTTGCATGTGTGGTACGCGGGTTTTAATGTAATGTCGGTGTTCTACCATATCATTCATGCATGCCTGGTGCGAAAGCACCCCCTGCCACACACCCTTTGGGTGGCTTGCAGGGTATGACGTAGATGTAGATGTAGATGTAGATGTATTCTAAAGGCCCTCGCGTCGGCGAGGCATAGCGTTTGTTTTCGCCGATTCTTTTGGGTCGCCACTTACAGTATTCGTACGCGGCGCGCACTGAGATAAGAACCGGTTTATGGGATTGGACGCCGGCAGATAATCGCTGCTCATCTACCATGGGCAGCTAGGCTTGGGGAAATTCTCCAGCGCACACAAACTCTGCGAGCACTATAGTGCTGTCCCGAGTTTGTGCACTTAAGAGCCTCAAAATTGCATTGTTTGCAGGGTGAACATAGTTGTCAGCGTTTCTCAGTGATACTCTGATATAAATTAATTCTTCGATTTTTTTTAAATGTTAGGGTAATTCATTTCCTGTTTTAAAACTTTGCTCTGACAATCAGATAAACTGCAATCGGAATGCATCTGTCCCACTGACGTCAAATTTGACCCCGAGTCATGATCATTCCCCAGGAGCTTTATTTAATATTTTGTCATTGCTGCCAGTAAACTTTCGTGAGAATTATTTTTGGATATTCCATTGCATTCCAGGAATTTATTAGATTCCAGGAATATGTTGCCTCGCCGGAATTATACCAATTTTTTCATGCATGAGGCGAGTTCGTATCCTAGTCTATATCTATATGTGCATTTACTATGGAGCCCAATTTAATCTCATACTTACTTCTACATCTACATCTACATACTACCCCGCAAGCCGCCTCAAAACGTTATTAAAGGCGTGTGGCGGGGGGTGTTAGGACACCAGCCGTCAACAAAAAAATCAAAGTTCCGCCTAGCATTTATTAAAGTCCTTAATTGTTCGGGGGAAAAACGAATTCCCATACCTATCCGTTCGGCAAAATATCTCTCTTAATTTATCGATTCTGTCGGACCTGGAAATATAATGTGGTTCTAATATGATGTTCTCCGTATCCCTCTGAAAGATATTCATTCTCAATTGCTCAAGCAATCTAAGCCTAGCGCGTATCCTCTGAGTCTCTAGCGGCTCCCACCCTAAATCGTTCAAAATCTGTGTAACGCTTTCTGTACGGCCGCAGCAGTTTTTGACGAATCGCGAAGCTTTCCTTTGTATTTTATTAAGTTCATGGACTAGGTATTTCTCCGCCGGATCCCATATGCTCGCTGCATATTCAAGGTGAGGCCGGACGAGTGTGAAATAGCACCTCTCCTTCACTTTCTCATCCGAAGATCTTCCCACAACACGCTTGACAAATCCTAGCTTCTTCAGGGCTCTGCCACAAATATTTCTTATGTGTGTCCCCCACGACAGGTTCGAAGTTATCGTAACCCCCAGGTATTTCACTTCATCTGTCGCATTTATGCTAACGCCATCCACAACATATACATGGGGATAGTTGGACGACCTACGCAAGAAATGCACCGCCTTGCATTTGATGAGGAACCATGTGAACTGCAAAAAGTTGCAGTTGAAAGATCGTCTAAGAATTTAGTCAAGCAAAGATTTGGATATCAATCTCCAATGTAATTATTTTTAAAGCTAACGGATATATCATTAAGTCATTAATTTCCTGGGAAATTATTGCAAACGTTTTTTTAAATAATTTGATACAATAGTTTAAAATGAATGGAGAAAACTACAATACATGAATAATGACTTGAGGACGTACACGGTACTTTGCTCCTCCTCGCTTGCAAGTCAGTATTTGATCGCATTCTTTGACCGTCCAATGCTAAGATTAGTTGACCGAAGCCGTCCATCCTTCCCTGTCTAATGCTAGATTCCTTACTCCCTGGTAGTTCTCCTTATGCATGTACTTTCCTCTTTATTTCACCTTAATATTTATCCCTTGGCCCTCCTCTTGGGACGTTTCCCTCCAATTTTCCTTCAATTATATTCTTTTAAAACTAAGGATGAGTCGAAACCAAATGTCGATTCTCGATTCCACCGATTCTCAGGATTAGAATCGGTATCGAGAATCGATCGCCTAAAGTCGATTCCGATTCCATCGATTCCAGATAGATAAATATTCAAATCAAACTTCATTCATCACATCATATTTGTCTCAGTAATTTTCGGTGTAGGCAATCAGTTTGTACTTTTTATCCACCTCAATCAGCTGAGGATATACTTGCTATTTGTTAATAAATATACTTTTTGAGCGACTTGATTGTCTTTGTTATTTCATTTCAGCCAATACTTGAATTTTAATAATAGCCGTACGCTACTGGTATATCTATATCCCACCGATTCTCAGGATTAGAATCGGTATCGAGAATCGATCGCCTAAAGTCGATTCCTATTCCATCGATTCCAGATAGATATATATTCAAATATATATTAGGAATAAGAATCGATGGAATCGGAATCGAGAATCGGGAATCGATTTGAAAGAACTGGAATCGGAATCGAAAACAAGTGGACTCGACTCATCCCTATTAAAAGCCGTTATGATTCAAGGTGTGTCCGGTCTCTCTGGTTCTCAATGAAATTTATAGTGAGGATGGAATTCAGTCGAATTTGACCCATCGTAGAAGGTTTTACACGACTATGAACTTTTATAAGCTAGGAAGTGGTAGATATTTCCACTTGCATCGTGCTGCGTGTCTGCTATATTTTTAACGAAGCAATCTATGGAGGAACTCCCATGAGTTTCTTGAAGCTATCGCGCACAATATAATTTTCTAGAAAAATTTATGTATTTACAAGAACGATAGGAACTCCCTTGAGTTTCTTGGAGCTATCGCGCACAATATAATTTTCTAGAAAAATTTATGTATTTACAAGAACGATAGGAACTCCCTTGAGTTTCTTGGAGCTATCGCGCACAGTATAATTTTCTAGAAAAATTTATGTATTTTGTGTGAGTATATTTGGATATGAAAAATAAGAATTCATTTTTTGACAATCGGGAAACAAGGTATTCGGTAAAAAATATTTTGGAGAAAAGGCTTTCGGGAAAAAAGCTGTCGGGAAAGAGGACACGCCACGATTCGGGAAAGAATACTTTCGGGAAAAAGGTCTTCGGAAAAAAACGATTCGGGAAAACGGTCGGGTACCGGCTGTCAGGAAATGTTTTACTGTATTGATATTTCGACCAGGAAATTATTTAATCCATACGGTACTAGGAGGTGCGAATTTCAGTTAGAGGAGATTGCACAGCCACTGTGGATGCTGAGGTGATTGGGCGATGGCTATTGGGCCCTACTTAAATTCCGGAGCAAACTGGTACCGCATAAATTATATAATCAAGTAGCTTCTCGAGTGTGATAACAATTATGCTTTTATAGACAGCATGCTCGCTCTGTGACATAGGGTACTGGAAAGCTATCACTCTAGCTAATATCCCAATAATTGGGTTCAATCTTGTATCCTGTTAAATAGGTTATAGAGAGGAAGAAAATTTCGAGACGCCAGTTCTGAAGGCGCCGATAAATGAAAGGATACTGCAGGGAATAGCAAGGGAATTGGGGGAAAGAGAATCCGCTCTCCGGATAGGAATCGGAGATCCGTAACGTGCCATATGTTGATGAACGAAATTCTATGACCCTTTCCGCATTTGAGAGCACAGCGCGAGTTTTTGAAATATTTCGTTTGCGAGTACTCGTACTTCGTCCTGTCCTCAATCAGTCGTGTGCTTCTAAAAATAAAGAAAAAATCCCGAGTCTTGAAGATTGGTGGTCTCTTCGATGGAGTGCGAATGGTATTCAGGGGCAAGGTTACCCGTAAAAATGCAGTTGATATGTGTTGCGGTGAAAGATACTGTCAGGTATTTATAGCGCGCTTTGTTATAGCCCTAGAAATAACTTGATGGTCCTCCATCAAGAGTTGAATTGAAAATTCAGTATTCCCTGTGTTTTGGAATTCGCAATGGGCCAAACTTTGCAGCCTCTTCTTCGAGGTTTTAGGAGCATCTTAAAAAGTGTAACTCTATCACCCAGGGTCTGATTTGTGAAAGCTGGCATGAGAATGAAATCGAATGGGCATTCTCTCTAGCTTTTTTTTTACATCAATTATCAGAGGTTTTTGGAGCGTCTTTGAGCTATCGTATCCAAGAAGTTGTTTTCTATTTCTTTTTACCTCTTTGACGTTCCGACTCCCATGTACACAGGTCCGTTATTTGCGTCGTTCATGTAGTGGTCGCACTCGCCTTCATTGAACTCTCTCCAGCTGTCACAGGGCAAGGCTTCGAACGATTCCTCGTTCAAGATGGACTCGGAGAAGAAGCGCCATGCTCTCCAATGGCTGCAAACCACTGATGAAATGAACAGAATCACCCATTACCAAGATGATGTGTACCTTCGACTTATTTTTGCTAAAAAAAATTGCATATATTATTTCCTCTTATATTCGGTGGGGTTGAAATTTTTTTAACATCACTTAAACATTAATCGAAAATTTTAACTGAAAATATTAACAATTGATAAGTAAAAACCATATAACCAACACCGGAATACGAGATAGTGCACTAAAAGGAATAAGAAAGCTTCTCTCAACAAATACTCTAAAGTTAATGTCTTCAACATATATTCTTGGTAAAATTATGTGCAAGGTATACACTATCTTGTAAATGCTGCGAATCAATAATTGCCTTCATGAAGTAAAATTACTCTCGCGAAATATCAATAAATGAGTAATTAACGTTTATTGTTTCACGGAGACCTATCTTCTCCCGAAAATGTATAAATACGTGTCTATATGTTTCTTATGTGCTAAAACATGTTCGTCGTTTTGTGTAACATTAGAGACAAAAATGTTTTGGAAGGACAGAAAATCATTGGAGGAGGAGAGGTCGGGTGTTCCACCAGTCGTAACTATTATTTAGCACCAATATTTTGAGGACTAAATTTGCCATCGGAGACCCCATGAACCCTGCCTAAGTGTGGTGGCAGAATCAAAACGTTCATAGCCGTCGAAACGTTTATAATGGATATCACTGCTTTAGCCACTGGGAAACCAGAGATATATTCCTCCTGTCTGTTCGCCGCGAAAACTTGAGATTCTTAACTATATGCCTCTATCTTTTAGTGCTTGATATATATATATATATATATATATATATATATATATATATATATATATATATATATATATATATATATATATATATATATATATATATAAGCTAGCAACAAGGCGTTGAGGTTGGGGATGGATAGATAGGTATATCAGTGGACACTCACAGAAAGGCGATCCATGGCGACACCGGTGTCCACTGCTCTCGGAAGCTTTCGGGTGAGAACCCTTCCTCAGCGGGAGAAAATCACAACTGAAGAGTGTCACACTGGAGTTGAGGGTAAAGGGTCTGACTGGGTGCGTTCCAACCAATCACTTCCCTCAAAAACCAACCACGCACCCAGTCAGACCCTTTACCCTCAACTCCAGTGTGACACTCTTCAGTTGTGATTTTCTCCCGCTGAGGAAGGGTTCTCACCCGAAAGCTTCCGAGAGCAGTGGACACCGGTGTCGCCATGGATCGCCTTTCTGTGAGTGTCCACTGATATACCTATCTATCCATCCCCAACCTCAACGCCTTGTTGCTAGCTTATACTTCTAAATTTATTTCCTTTTTCTGAAATATATATATATATATATATATATATATATATATATATATATATATATATATATATATATATATATTACATACAATATATATTTATATATATTTAGATGCAATATTATTCATGAATATCTACATCTAGGAAAGACAAAGGTGATGCCAGTAAACTGTGAAAATTATACGAGTGTGAAAATAAATGAAGGTGTAATAGGAAAAGTGAAAAGCTACCGGTACCTAGGAACGATGGTGACAGACGACTGGAGAAGTATTGCAGAAATAAGTGCAAGGATAATAATGGCAAAAGAGGTCTTCAGCCAGATGAAAAACTTGCTATGCAATAAAAGCCTGTATCTGGAGCTGAGAAAAAGACTAGCTAAATGTTATTCATGGAGCGTTTTCATGTATGGATGTGAAGCGTGGACATTAGATAAGAGGGAAAGGAATAAAATAGAAGCTTATGAAATGTGGGTGTGGAGAAGGATGGAAAAAGTAAGATGGGTAGATAAGATGAGAAATGAAGAGGTTTTGAGCAAAGTAAAAGAAGGAAGATCGCTCCTAAAGGAAATAAGGAAAAGGAAAGGAAACCAGTTGGGCCATGTGATGAGAAGGAAAAGTATAATAACTGTGGCACTTGAGGGTTCAATTGAAGGAAAGAAAAAGAGAGGAAGGAGAAGAATTAAATTGGTGGATCAGGTGAAGAACATCAGCTATGATGAAGCAAAGAAGGAAGCTCGGGACAGCAGCGGATGGAGACAGCAATGGTGTACGGGACCTGCCAGCAGGCAGAACACCAGATGATGATCTATATCTACGCAATACCCTGTGAGCCACCGGGTGTGTGGCCGGGGGTGAAGATCACCAAACATGCACTATTGCCATGCAACTAGGATATTTAAGAGAGGCATGCTAGAGAACAGGGTCACATGCAGATAGATGGTTAGTATCTACATAATAAGAAAGGGATCATTGGTTGCTATTACATGCATCATGCACTACAGACTACTCTTACTATATTTCACCTACTTATCCCTTTGCTACGCTGCCTATTGTTCTCTTTTATGGTACGCGGGAAAAATGACATTTTAAATCTGTCGGTAAGACAATCTATCTCTCTAATCTTGTTAATCTGATCAAACCCAGCATAATACGCAGGGGATCTCAATATATATCTAACGTCATCTGTGAACAAATCGGTTTCGAACTTACTTAAAAGGTTAAACCTAAATTTTAACCTGCGTTCTGATAGTAATTCCCATCCTAGTTCTTCAATTAAACTCGTAACACGTATACAATTATCATAACGGCCTTGAACAAATCTAGCGGATCTCCTTTGCACGCGCTCTAATTCTTTTATCATACCTTCCTCGTACGGATCCCATATACTAGCGGCATATTCTAAATGAGGCCTGACAATTGTACATATTATACAGGTAAAGACAGGCAGGTGTGAAGTAGGGACCTGCGGTCGCATTGGGTGGTTTAACAGTAGTTCTGTGTCACTGCTAAATTGAGTAGTTCAGTACCACATTACGAGGTCAAGGGAATAAGGTAAACAAGCCAGTTCAGGGCAATCTTTTTGGGTTAATTAGACGTTTTGCAGTCGTGTGGACTAGATAAGTCCGCTACACCTACCATTTACCGTGGAAATGACTAAAACCGAAAGATTCTATCACCCAGCTAAATTAAGGGTGTAATAAACGAGAAGTGGTTAGTTTCAATGACACTTTTTCCACTCGCGTAACTAGGGCTCATTATAGAACCTTGAAAAAGTTCCAAAAAGTATAATTATATATCATTTCGTGTACATGGCATACTTTTTGAGTCCAAAAAAGCAAATGAATGGCTAGTGTTGTGACGAACCTTTCACACGTCCTTGCTCCGTACGTCCTCATACGTACAACGTTGATAGAGGCCTGTAGGTTATTACTTATTTACTTTACGGATGAGAAGTGAAAATGAGTGGAGGTACTCGAATAGGATACGTATGGAAATTTTTAACTCTACGAATGCAACTACTTTGGGATGAGCGATCTTACATCAATTTGTTTAAAATATTGATACATTTGGTGTTCAGGAAGTAATTGAAAACCGGATCAGGTGTTTCGAATGAAATGCGAAAATTGCAATAGAAAATCGACGTTAATGGCGCCTCGATTAGGGCACGAAGAGGGTGTAGTTCTCCATGGAAAAATCATTTGATTTGACCGGTATTCGGAACTAGATCTCCCAACTGCCTTTCATTGGTATTAGCCAGGTTTACTGCCAAGGTTCCTCAAATCTAGATTAATTTCAGAGAAAATTGATTCAAACATTTTTTGTGCAACAGCAGTGATTGAATATTGGTCTGAATGCCTGTCTACCGTTTTCCGTGGGATAGCAGAGAATAACAACAAAAATATAAAGAAAACAAAATATTTATATTCGTATAGCATTTCGTGAGAATATTCGGACTTTCAGTTTGAATCTTGGCACAAAAAAAGCTAGACACAAATAATTGAGCATTACAAGGGACTAGTGGAATACTAATCCTTTTTACTAAAAACTTTTTACTTTATCTACAGAGCTACAGTTTTGGTTAAATAAAGTTATTATATTTGTTGATTCAAAATAAACCCGGACTAATGAATGAATCACGTATGATACGACATGGGGCGCTCTGATTGAAGCTGGAAATGTCAATGACGTTTCGAGTGTTCAAATTAAACGTAATTTTCCGAGTTTGTTTTTACAATATTGGGACACAAAACGTAACGCAGCTATTTCACTCTAATGAATTTACGAGCATAGTATAAGAGAATAGAATAATCATTTATTTTACTCTGGGACAGGTCCCTTAGAACAAGAATACAAAAATAATGTAATAATATGGCAGCGAGGTAATAAACAGATAAAATATTATTTAGTACCAATCAAAAAATAAATAGACCTCAATAGCATACAATGTATAAAAAAATACAAAAACAGCTACTCTCATTGAAAAACAATAATTTTACACGTTAAACAGCTGAACTCGGAAATAGGTAAAAATACAATCAATGTATCGATATTTGGTACAAGATAAAAAACATAAACAGACCATGAGAAAAAAACAATTTTTTTATATTAAAAAAATAAAAAATAATAATAATATGGAAATGTGAACTGAGTCCTAACCAGGCTAAACTAGTCTAGTATGACCAGTTACTTAGAAGACTGTCCAGAATTGTTAAGAAAAAGGCAGTCTGCTACTCCACCCCCACATGTAGATACTCACTTGGGAATAGGATGGAGCTGCACCCGGGCTGTGAGCTCTTTCCGCCGTTCGGGAAGAAGTCGGCGTGTCCGACGGCGAACGGGATGCCATATGTGCCGCCGCTCGTGTGGATCACGTCCACGAACTCGGCGTCCGACTGGTCCAGCCGCTCCGACTTGGGGCCCAGCATCTCGATCAGCGGATAAGCGGGGTCCAGGCCTGATCGCCGTAGGAAAAACGTGAATGGGCATAAAAATAGACGGTGAAACTTTTCCAGTGATGGTACTGTTTGCTTTTTAGGGCGTGAATATGAATTTTTATCATTCCCCGAATAAAAACTAAGAATGTGCGATGTATGTAAATTAATTGATTGATTGATAAAATATATATCGGACCGCGGCAGTCAATCATGGTTAATCATGAGTTTTCGATTGATCTATAGATGCAGTGAAACCTGCATCGGCGGCCACTTCCCTTGAGCGATCATCTCCGCAATCGGCCAATTTTCAGGAATTATTTTCCGATATAACCAATGTAAGTTTCACCTCCATCCAGCGGTCACCTCCTGCAGCGGCCAATATTTGTGGTAGCCGCTTTAACAAGTTTCACTGTATTTTTACTTCAAAGCGAAATTTTGGTCATGTTTTAGCGTATTCCTTATACATTATATTAATCACAAAAGTGCCTCTGGAGAGTTGGTCTTCAATGAAACAATTTTAAATACCTCCATTACCATTTCCAAATTCTAAGCTTGTTCAGTCAAATGTCTGCACAATCAATGCGTTCATATTCATTTTTTACCCCAACCCTGAAGATGTAAGAATAACACATTTGCGAAACGTCAGCAAGAGGTTTCTATAAATTGTTATACGTAAGAACAACCCTCCAGAAGCACTAATTAGAGGGTAAAAAGTGGTGAAAACCTCTTCTCACTAAAGTAATAATGACTCCTTTGATCCACAGTTAACTTTCTTTGATGTTCAACGCCCATGGCGTATTTTCTGGCCGATATTTAATGAATATTCAACTTTGTAACCTTAATACACTAAAGAAATCATTTACTGCAGATTGCTCGTTGAAAACGAAACCTCACTCCACAATACCAAAAGTCGCGAGATAGTATCATTTGGATCGCTCTGGGTTTGCTCGTGAGTTTATTTCGCGTGTGATTGCGTTTTTGTTTCATAAAGAAGCTAAGGGTTGAAATTCGCCATGAAAAAATCAATAGATTTGACCGAGATTCGAACCCGAATCTCCCTATTGCCGGTCAGGTATGTTATATTCCAATGTTTTTATTTTATAACAACATTATGTTACATAACATTCATTAGTATATTCAAAATTGGTTATTAAACAACGCGAAAAAACCGCTCCAATGATGCATACGTTTGTAATACATTCTTTTTTAAAGTATTTTAGGAACATGCATGCATATATTTTACATATTTTAGTTCATATCTCTTTTTTACATAAATTAATGTTAAAAGACGTTTAGCAACCATGCTTTTTTCATGCTGGAGGCCATGCCAGGAGGGTATCTGTTTATATACAATTTTAATTTTATTGATTAAAGCCAATCTTATATTTTTCCGATCTGTGTAACTTTCCACGAAGGTTGCTATTATTTATGTAAAAATTTTGCTTTTCTTGGCGGAATTTAATTTAAAATTTAATGCTAACAGATTCTCTTCTCCAATATCCCCATCTCCGTACATGTCGAAGTCTCTGAAAATGTTTTTAATTAGTTGCCATTCCCTGTTTGGTCCTTCACAACCTAGTATTTTGTGAACAACATTGTCTATCCTTCTGCATTTACTGGGCAATCGCAAAGTCCAAGTTTATATTTCATTTCTCTCGTTACCATACAATCACTGCATATTTCTTACTTAATACTTTTTTCCCCAGCCGGTTACACCAACCACCTAGCCATCTTCCTTCAAGGCGAATTTCGAGGGGGGTTTATGCGAGCTAGATTTATTGGAAATCCATAAAGACGCATCAATATTCTTCGGATCCGCACCCACCTGTGATGCGCCCGATCTTCCCCGCGGTCACGTAGTGCCCAGCTATCCCGGCCGCTTGGGCGCCCAGACTGAAGCCCACCAAGTGCAGGTCCTTGAGGAAGCTGGACGCCGTCGACCTCTTGGCCCGCGGGATGTCGTTGGCCGTCTGCTTGGACCTCTCCTCGATGGCGACGGCCAAGGAGTCGATGAAGGTGGCCACGTATCGTCCGACGGCCCTCGTGTTCAACAGGGCCCACGGGTACCAGGGCCCCGCGGACAGCTTGCGCCAGTCGACCACGATGACGTTCCACTTGCCCTTCCTGTTTAAGGCTGTGGAAACGAAAATTAAAATGATATCAACAAGTGATGCACAGCGTAATGTGCCATCGGAGTTTTCTACATTGCATATACATGCTATTCTGCGTAAATATCCACAGGGGTGTCTGGTAAGGGGAGTAAGGATACCAGTCCTGATGTAGAAGGGGACTATGAAGAGGTGAGGGTGAAAGTGAAATGCATGTTAATGGGAAGTCATAGTATCTCCCTCAGTATATATATTTATTACATTGATATTGAAATCAGACATTGTCTGGTGGCAATATAAAATTAGTTTAGGTGGAAATAATAAAATTTAAAAAAATATCGTATACCTACATAAAACATCAAACACTCCTCTCGTTTTCTTACGTAAATTTTTTTTAAGACTTACATTTCTTGGAAATGGTTTTGTGAGTTCTTCTGGTAATTGATTCCATTCAAGGACCCCGCGATTTAGAAGGAGTATGTTGCAGCATTCACCTTTTGCCTCCATAGTTTGAGTTTCAGCGGGTGGTCATTTTTTCCCCACAAAATTTGGTGGTTCCAGCCTCTTCTCCAATTCCAGCCTGGCTGGATGTTTTGAATAGCACTTAAACATTCCCAACAACCTAACTATTTACTTTCCTTATATCTTGCAGTGGACTCCACCCCAATTTCTCTATCATGCTGCTAACACTATCTGTACTTTTATGTCTCCCCAAAACCTGCCTTGCTGCCTTCCTTTGAAAATTTTCTAAGTTCTTTGCCTTCCCTTTATTATGGGGAACCCAGACATTTGTGGTATACTCGAGCATTGGTCTAATGGTACTGAAATATGCCAGCTCTGTTACCTCTTTTGGTCATTTTTAATGTTTCTCACAACGTAGTGGAGGTTTTTTAAACGCTCCTCCAGCGATCTTTTCTATGTGGGGCCCCATCCCAGATCCTTTGTTAACAGGACGCCAAGGTACTTACAACTATCTGACTTGGCTATTACGTCACCCTTTAATTTATAGTCACTTCTATCACCATTTCATTTGAAAATTGAATATGCACATTTTTACTGCTGTTTATTCTTACTTTGTTACAAATCGACCGACAGTGAATTTGGCCAAAGTCTTTTTGGAGCGTGTGCTCATCATTTCTATTTTTTATCTTCATATACGAATTTATGCTTCGTGGAAAGAACGAATTTTTGTTTTCATGAGTTCTACAGTTTATCTCTCTTGTTATGTCGTACCTATCAGACCTAGAGATTTGATGTGGGACTGAAATGTTAGGTGTTCCGTGTCACCATGGAACTCTTGTGGTCAGGATTTTTCAAGTTGACTAATCATTGTATGTTCCCTCCACGTCTTTAGTATCTCTATAACTGGTCCCTACATCAACTGTTATACACTACGTTTGCATGACGCTGTTTTATCGTTTCGCATACGCACCAGTGTTAATGTAATACAGTTAATTGTGCGTTATTGATTCGCAGCAACTGCGATGAAGCCATCACAGCAACAAAAGGACTGACTCGCCCCTCATCAGGAAGAATATGCGGGCCAGCTAAGGGACACCTTTGCTTCAATTTGCGATAGGTGCATAGAGATGAACTTAAAAGTTAGTTGACGGAAAAACATCTTACAAGGTGAAACATATGTTTGAAAAGAACAAGTATTGTTGTTACCTCTGTACTTAATGACTGAGGAACGATAAATACTTCGGGGATTGCTAAGTTAATCCTCTTCAATGTGGCTAAAATGTTCATTCCCAGGTTAAATTAAAATAATTAGGCTCACTTAGTTTCCGTAGCTGTTATTTGAGACTCGTCGCGGCATGTGTAAGAAAAAATGCTGCGAGACGGTGAAAATGGGATTTTTTTGAGAAATCAGGACGGACTGCCCCCAATAATCTGTACAGTACGCCACATTCTAGGCCTCGAGAAATGTAATATGACAAGAGTGTATATCTTACCCCGACAATCGCCAATTTATCGTGATACATTTACAGATATGATCCCTTAGACAAATAAGCAAAGCTATTGTATTTACTAATAGATTTAAGTCTTAAATTCTTCTCTCAAAACGGGCGTCCATAGGGCCCTTTATAAGCACGGGTAAAATCTCGTGTTATTTACCTCGAGTTCACAATGTTCTCAGAATTTCACTGCTTTAGCCTGGTGTTTGAAAGATCGCATACGTCTTTGAGGCGTGTAGAAGTTGATGTAGATATTACTTACCGGTAAGAAGACCTTTAGTGGCTGCCGCGTCGTATGATTCCAGGAACCCGTGGATTATTATCATCGTCGGGAGGGACAGGTTCATCCTGGAGACAGTGTCGCCAATCCTCTCCTGATCCACTCGCGTGAACCTCTTCTTGCTTTGAACCTTGCGGCTCCTCGATCTTTGCTCCACTCTTCACCAGTCGGTCGTCATGAGCAGGAAAGGACATGCATTAGGCAGAAGAATGGTGTATGATCTCGAGGAATGGCTGGATCATTGAGTGCACATTTAAATAATTTTTAAAGCAAGTCGAATAGGAATTTTTTTAACACACTTCACGTTTGTACATCTTTTTATGTGTTGCCAATAGCCATACATGAAGTAATATTAATGTTGCCAGAATTATTTTTTTTAATCCATGATGGTAAAAACAAAATTATAATTGCAACCATGGTTTCCACATAAAATTTCGTTATCAAGGTGTCAAGGACCTTGAAAAGGACCTTCATTAAAAACAGGGTGGAAATTACTGTTTTATTTTTTTCTTATCATCATGTTTCGCATATTTTCACAACGTTACGCCTGAAACTATTTCACACTTATATTTTAAAATTTTCATCTTAATTAAAGCATTGTTTTCACTTGTGTATACGGTGCGGAATTCAATGTTTAAGCTGAAAAACTTATATGATTACGCGTTTATTGCTCGGTGTCATACTTTGACATTTTTAGCAGCCATTTTAATAATGTTAAACATATTCTCGAAACATATGGTAAAATCTGTGCTTATTCAATCGAATTATTTCGAAATATATGCCAAGTGCCGTGGGGCTGCGTGTTGAAATGGCATTAAATTGCCAAGAAACAAAATCGGTGACATGAAATTTGTTTCATTTTTATCTATAAGTATTGCTAATAAGTACACTTTTGCAAATTTTCACGCAAATCTGTACATAAACGAAAATCGCTTCAACCACCTTAAGACCTGAAGAAGCAAACTGGGACGTTTACGAAACATTTCGTCTTCTTATGTGATTCCACTTGGAATAGAACCCAGAACACCAATGACATATAAGCTGTTTTGCGGAAGCTTTCGTTACAATGCTTTACTTTAAATAAAACATTATCAATACACATTTTATTCCCTTAGAATATTGTTAGGATTCCTACGAGGAATGATGGACAGACATCCACGTTTGGTGTTAAACATATTATTTACGAAAGGCGCTGATGGGCCGACAGTTTTACGTCCCATTAAACGAACGAGGCACTGCACTTGCAGTGCTCCTATAACAAAAATTCCGGAAAATAAGGGATGAGGATCTTCTACATCAACTCATTACCCTGTATTACTTATTACCAAGGGTGTTTGGCAGGGAGTGATTTATCCCAAACATGAACTACAGTGAAGAAATTTTCTTTTACCAACTAGCACCACACTATCGGTGTACTATAAAAATGCCACAGAAACTACTAAGACAATCTATTATGTAACTACATAAGCGTGACACAAGAGTCATGCAGGGGGCATGCAGAACATGGTGTTGACACCACTAGGCAGATCTAGAAGTATGCATTAGCATTAGGGTGCATATGAGTTAATCAGCTACTCTACCTGTCAACTAACCTACTTCAAAGTCTTTACGCAGCCATTATGGCTTCCTATCGATCGCGGGAAAAACGATATTTTAAATCTTGCTGTTTTACAATTTATTTCCCTTATTTTATTCTCAGGATCTGTTCTACCGTAGTATGCTGGAGTTCCTAAGATATTGAAACATCGTCTGAAAATAAATGGGTTTTAAATTTACATAAAAGTTTGAGTCTGATTTTCAATCGCCGGTGAGAAATTGTCCTGATAAATTCTCCTCCATCCTCCTGATCCTTTCCCTGTAAATCCTCCGCCATTGTGGAGATCTTGAATTTCATCATTCGTAGGAATTCGCACTCGCGATATGCAAATGTGTGCCTCTGAACAATGGGAGACTTACCGGTTGAACAGGTGAAACGTGACGTAGTTGTCTTCTTTGAGCGACCGAGCATTGACGGAGTCCGGATCGACGCTCACTGGCCTCAGTCGGAAGAAGTAGCCCGCCAAACCGCTGATGCCGGAGTTCTCGCTGCTGTCTTGTCCCGCTGCCGCCATCATAACTGTGGGTGAAAGTGAAACAATTTAGGACCAGGTTACCGCAAGTTCTCCGAGGAAGTCAATATCGCTTCAATTCTTACCTGAGGCGCATAGATTTGGAAGCATATGCCGGAGAGTAATGAAATGAAACTCTAGAGACTCGGAGGCTACTCGCTAGGCTTAGGTTGTTAGAGAAATTCATGATTTATATTTCAGAGCGACGCAGAGAATAGTATCATGTCTCCTCACTTCATCTCTACGTCTGACAGAAGTGATAAAATATGAGAGATAGTACATCGCTGAACAGATAGGTACAAAATTCGTTCTTTCCGCACACAATAAGCGACCATTATAAAAACTGAGCTCCACTAAATACACTCCCATAATACACGTCACCATTTCACCTCCCAAAGCCGTAACCCCAACATCTTTACACGGCTGGTGACCTACCACTCCCTGCCACACGCCCATGCGGCGGCTCGCAAGGTAGTATGTACATGTTGAAATGTACTTGGCACGATGGACGAAAAGTTAGAAAATATAATTATAATGCTCGAGATTAACATACTTTTATTGGGTCGCAGTAAGAAAATGTTGCAACATGTTAGATCTATCGGAGAAATGACTATATGAGCAAAAACAAAGATGGAAGAGGTTCTTTAAAATTTGTATGTTATTAAGGGGAGGAAAGAAATCCATTGGTTAATGAATAGACTAGGATGGAATAGAGCCATGAAGGAAGCAAGCGATATTAAAATGCCTAGAAAGACTCATAAAAATGAATCAAGCTTCTTTCCTAGTATGATTGGTTACCTAATCTGCCGGTTAGAGTAGGTTTAGTAGGCGCGTGTAAAAATCCTCTTGATTTCCTCAGGCTCAGGCCCCTATCCACCGAAAAAATTCTTACTTCATCTCGAAATACGTCCTGCTACGCTTTATCCCTCTCAGTGTGACGGGCCTATATATTGGCTCGAACGCTGATGCTGTTCAACTTTAGATAACTGAAATTATTACATTTATTTTCAGATGATATAAGAGAATAGTATCATTATTAACTAATTTGATGTATACAAAAGTTAAAAAGAAAATGGAAATGGATCACTTCATAACTTTTTTATCATATGTGATACATTTTATTAAGTTGCACTATGCGTTTCTCGCTAGCACCGCTGGAAGAAAGGAAGCACTATAAGGATAAAAAAACCCATTCTCTTCCTTTACCTTCCACGCAAACGCATCATTCTCTCCTCTGTCTCGGCCTTCAGCATCCCATCTCCCCTCATTACCTCTTCCAACCATCGAATTCTACTTCCTGATCTGCAACAGAATGCAACAGAACGGTCTCCTCTCCCCACCCACCCTGCCGTGCACTAGTTCGTCTCCCTTTCTGTCCACTGCACATTCTCCATTCTCCTCCACACCAAAATCACAAACCGGGGGTTCAAAGAATGATGAATGATAAAAGTAAGGCTTTTTTTATCATCGTTGGTCGTTCAATCCTAAGATCGGTCGACTGCAGCCCTCTTTCTTTCCCGATTTAGTGCTAGTTCCCTTACCTCCTGGTATATCTTCCTATGTACTTTCCTCTTTATTTGGTCCATTAATTTATTCCTGGGTCTTCCTCTGTGGACTTATTCCTCTATTTTACCTTCAATTGTGTTTTTCACAAACCCATTGTGTCTCAGGGTGTGTCTAATCCATCTTGTTTTTCCTTTATGTAAGGTGTTCCATATGGTTCTTTCCTCTTCTACTCTTCTGTAAACCTTCATCTCTTTCTTGCTCCACATTTATTATTTTGTCCGTCCAATTTATCTTCAGTATTCTCCTCCAGCACCGGGTTTCGACGGCTTCTAGTCTGTTCTGGTCAGCTTTTCCAATGGTCCATGCTTCCAGTTTATAGAGTACAACGCTCCGCACGAGTATTTTCACATATTGTTTCCTGGTTTGTGGTTCCATTTTCTTTGAGCTCAGCAGTTGTCTCTTGCCCATGAACGCCTTCTTTGGTTGGGCAATTCTCCGCTTAATGTCCGTGTTTTTTCTAGTGTGAAGGGTTTCCAGAGTTCATAATAACAGGATTTATGAAGTTAAAATCGCAAGCGTATACGCTGTGAATTTCATAATAAAGATGGATATTGCCATCTTCTACTGGTGAATAGATTTACTCCAACCTAGGCATAGGGTCGGAGTAAATCTATTCACCAGTAGATTATAGGCATGCCCTATGCCATCTTAAAGTGACGGATTTGGCAGGAGTGTTGATATACATTCAAGTTCACAAAGAGAGTGGGTAGGGATTGATGATTGGGTGAAAAAGTGTGGAACGGGAGATCTTATAGAGAGGTGGGGAGAGAGATTGAAGGTGTAGTCCATTTAATACTGAACAAACTATATATTCGTATTTATGATCTCTAATTTCTAATATTAAATGAAATTTTGCATCATACCTACGAAAGTACGTCGAATTTTTTTCCCTAAATATTTGCGCTTGTTATTGGCATCATTTTCCGTGGAATTGAAGATAATTTTTCGCCACTGTCCTAAATAGAAAGTCTCTTTGATGTTTAGTATACTTCTCTCCACACTTAACACCTCAAGGATATGTGACTGCAGGTTTTTCCACTCAAGGGACGGTACTTTTTCCTTTATGGGTAGCATGTTTCAACTCTTTCAGCCGGAGAAAAAATTCTTAGAATACGTGCGATATCGACAAATTTATCAAAATTGTTGTTGAAATAAAGGAAAAATATTTCATCAATCTTCATTGAACCACTAAATCATCCTGTACCGACAGCGTCTTTATAGGTGGGAGACTTGAACGGATGCATGTTCGAAGAGCTTGCGTCTCTAAGTTTAGGCCAATTACAACGCCGGAAGTCTCTCCTCCCTTCCTATTCTATTCGCAAAATATTTCCGTTGCGAATCCATCCACCTTTTTTAAATGACACATTTGATCCCGATATTTCATCGCCTCTCCCAAATAAGCAACCGACAAAAGAATTTCCGACATAACTGAAACGTAATGCCATCAGGGTGTTGGCGGGTTTATCGGTTTTCTTCTTCTTTATGTTTCATGAAAATTAATTGAGCGAAAATATATTTATTGGATTGGCTATAAAAATTATCGCTCACCGCTGAAGGTTACTTAAGTGCCTAGGGAGTGGGGAGGGGGGAGGAGTCGGCAGGCGGGCGCCATTGACACAGTTGAAAGTGAACTTGAGGCTATTCCGCGCCGGATAAGATCAGCATACTCGCATGTTCGCGGTGAAAGGATATATGCCCGCGAGCTCTATTTCACGAAATGAAATCAGGAATGAAAAGGATGTATTTACAAACAAGGCTTGGTCGCGACCTTCCTCTGCAGCCCATAGGCTGTCAGAAAACTATAGGAAAAGAAGATATGAATGGATTATCTTGATTCTCAGGTTTCCGCGGAGCTGGAATGTTGATCTCTCCATGATGAAATAATACTTGAACGATGTATTTTTCACACTTTATTTAGAATGCCAGACCATACCGGTTTCGACACTCTCGCGTCATTTTCAAGGGTACTCTGACATTCTCCCAGTGGCGAGCCCATGTATATATTCACAAAGAGGGAGGGAGGGTACTGCAGGAGTGGTTGGGGTAGGGGATTAAAGGGTGTGATTGAATAGGAATATGGGACGTGTTGAAGGTCAGGATGATGAGGAAGTGCTTTATAAAAGCGAGACAGGTTCATGATAAAGTGGGGACAGATTAAATGGTGCAATTTCATTTAGCAATTTCGGTCCCAAGGCATTAGATGCTGATGTGATCTCAAAGTTTTCTAAAAAAATCCAGCTTTGCCTCTTTGTCAAGAACACTTAAGATGTCCACTCCAAAATCCGACATGTGATTTAAACCAGATAAATGAGATTCAAAAATTGATTTGTTATCACCATGAATAAAAGATTTAAAGTGTTCCTTTGTCCTCATGTTAAAACTTCTACCTGTCTGTCCTGTATGAAAAAATTGCAGTCCTGAGTACATCTACATAAAAAAATACATCGTTCAAGTTTCATTTTATCATGTCACTATTTCACAAAGTATCGCCAGACTCGATCCAACTTGATCTCTCCATGTTTTCTGAGATTTCGTTTTTCACCAGTTGTTTGTGGCAGGCTGTCCTGCCACTGCGAAACTATTGATCACTAATAACTGACGCGGAAGAAATCCCGGAAATCATGGAGACATTGATATGAATGGATTGTCACAGATTGAGACATGGCGATCCTTAAAGGCCGCTTACACGATACGTTTTATTGTACAAACGAATTTGTGAACTCTTGCCTGAGGAAAATTGTGCCGAATTAAGTGGTAAATTGTATGATTGTCTGAATGACTGAACGGGAAATGGAACCTGCTCTAATTCCACTCACTTCCTTGCACATTTGGTGGTAGGTCGTTCAATCCTAAGATTGGTTGACTGCAGCCCTCCACCCTTCTCTATTTAATTCTAGTTCCTTTAACTCCTGGTACATCTTCCTATGTACTTTCCTCTTTATTTGGTCCATGAACTTATTCCTGGGTCTTCCTCTGGGGACTTTTCCCTCTGCTTTTCCTTCAATTATGTTCTTCACAAACCCATTGTGTCTCAGGGTGTGTCCAATCCATCTTGTTCTTCTTTTCTCTATGGTGTTCCATGTGGTCCTTTCCTCTTCTACACTTCTGTAAACCTCCATCTCTTTCTTGCTCCACATTTCTTATTTTGTCCGTCCAATTTATCTTCAGTATTTTCCTCCAGCACCGGGTTTCGACGGCTTCTAGTCTGTTCTGATCAGCTTTTCCAATGGTCCATGCTTCCAATATATAGAGTACCACGCTCCACACGAGTATTTTCACATATTGTTTCCTGGTTTGTGGTTCCATTTTCTTTGAGCTCAGCAGTTGTCTCTTGCCCATGAACGCCTTCTTCGGTTGGGCAATTCTCTCATACTCATCTGTGCACTTCATCATTTCTTATTTTTTCCGTCCATTTTATATTCGGCATCCTCCTCCCGCATCAGGTTTCGAAGGCTTCTATTCTTTTCTGCTCAGCTTTTCCAATGGTTCATGCTTCCGATCGGATGAGTGCCACGCGCCACATGAATGTGTAGCTGATGGTTGGTTAGGTCAGCTAGCGATTGAAGAGACTTGCGTTAAGTTTCACTCTTGTTTATTATTCCGATGTCGATACAAGACTGGCTCGTAGGGCCAAGGGCCTCAGTATTTATACTGAGAGCGACCATTCTATAATATGCTATACAATTTCAGAAAAATGCCAGAATTATGTTCTAGAAAAGTCGAAAAGGTGCGAGAAAACAGCATCAACAAATAGTAAACTCCGGTACATACTAAACTATTCACGTACTGTTTCTTGGTTTGTAATCCTATATTCCTTGAGCACAACTGCTGTCTTTTTCTCATTGACGCCATTTTAGCTTGGGCTATTCTCCGCTTGATGTTCTAGCGACATTATTTGATACATTGGTTTGTACGATAAAATATACCGTGTAAAAGCGGCCTTTGAGGAGCAGGTTCGGAGATGGAGACCAGCGAGAAAGGCAAGTGATTAATACCTGAGGCATGTTAAAATAGCACACGAAACAGAAAAAAAACAGCTGAAGGCGTAAAGGACGGGGAGAAGTGGAGAGCTTCATTCCATTTACCTTGGGATTTAATGAGGTGTGACGATTCTCCGAGGCACATTCATTCGAATCACACATCAACGAGGTGATTCCCGATTTTCTTATGCTGAGAGGTTTTATTCTTTCCGAGAGTATACAAATCAGATGTGCCGGGTCAGACACTTGGAAAGCATGTGTCGCTGTGTTTCATTCCTACCATCGGGAGTAAGATCTTGATAATCTCTCGTAATAGTAGTTTCTTAACAGAATAACAATAATTATGAAGTTTTTTCCACGACATCATATACATTTTACAGTGACATTTGTCCTAAATATAGGGAATGTAGGTACCTCTTTGAGGAAACTCCGTTTTGGGGTTATCGACCCGTTCTTAATTAACAAAAATAATTTGAATCTGTGGCAGCATAAGTAACAATTAGATCGTATTTGAGCTGATATAGTTACAAAAATGCTGGTAAAAGAAGAAGCACAGAGAATAAAAAGGTAAAAATTTTCATATCAATAATGAAAAACATACCAAACAAAGAAAATTAACACTGCTGTAAGCTATACCATTACATCTACATCTACCTTACTTACTGCTCTACTTACTATCTACTTCAACCTGCGCTCCGATAACAATTCCACTCCCAGCTCCTCCACTAAACTCACAACTCTTATACAACTATCACAACGGCCTCTAACAAACCCAGCGGATCTCCTTTGCACACGATCCAATTCCCCCTATCAAACCTTCCTCGTACGGATCCCATATACTAGCGGCACATTCTAAATGTGGCCTGACAAGTGTGAAACAGCTTCCTTCCCCGCACTCGCTCATCGCATTTGCCTAGAACCCTTCTTACGAATCCCAATCTACGGTTTGCTACACTAGTCATTTCCCTGATGTGCTTCCCCCATGATATGTCTTCAGTGATGGTGACGCCTAAGTATTTAATAGATTCTACGTTAGCTCATTTCTTTTCTTTGATGCAATAATTATTCCGGGGAAAGCCATTATTTTTTCCAAAAGTTCAGTATGGCGCATTTCTTCAAATTTAATTCTAGCTGCCAACTATCACACCAATCATCAATCGCATCTAAATCCTTAGCTTAAGACTGACTGTCCTCTTCATTTCTAATTTCCTTATACACTACTGCATCATCGACAAAAAGACGGAGCTTGCTGACATAATTAACAATTATATCGTATTTGAGCTGATATAGTTACAAAACTGCTGGTAAAAGAAGAAGCATAGAGGATAAAAAGGTAAAAAATTTCACATCAATAATGAAAAACATACCAAACAAAGATAATTAACACTGCTGTATGCTATACCATTACAGACGTAGTTAAAATAAAATTGTTGAATCATCTATAGAAAGTAACTATTTTTTACACTTTTACAATCTTTACATTCATTTTTTTTTATAAGCAATAAATTCAGGTAATTCACTTTATATTTTGGGCCCTAGGATTAAGTAACTAAAAAATTCTGTTTTTGGTCTAAATTCCATTAGGAATTTTGTTTAGAGCCTACTATTTCTAAGGCCTTACTAATTCTCAATGGCATTTTGTTACAAATAGTCATAGAAATCAAACCGGTCTTGTTAATAATTGTCGCATCATCACAGCTCTTCCGCATTCCCCACCATTTGCGTCGTCTTTCAAATACCTTGTATTCCTTCCGTGTAATGTTTGCCTCTGGACTTACATTTATTTCTCCCGTCGATCTTTTGCTATAATGAAGCTTCTTATGGACTCGGTGCACGCTCTGTTTAAGTCCACCCCGCTGTTTATACTGTCGTTTCTAAGGCATAAGTATACCGGTTACCCATTCATTCATATTCATTTTTAGTGCCTGCTTGCCTTGACGAAGAATTAAATTGATGAGACTTCTTAAGTCTTAGTTTAACCATATAAGATCCATCTATCTACAAGTATCTGACAAGGGTCGACGGAAAATGTTTTCCTGTTCAATGCTGGTTAAATATACCGTATGTAGGTACATACATCTCCGATGTCGACCGAGGACTCACTGTACTGTAATAAATCCAGTAGTTCCATTCTTTTCACCGAAATAGATTTCTTCTGCATTCCATTCAGAAGTTACTAATTAATATTATGGGAAACAAGAAATTCGAACATTTATATAGCCTTCTATCATTGCACTCAAAATATGCATCCTTTTATCAATCTGCTGTCACTTAAAATCATCCTACGGATGACTATTAGGGACTTGTAGCTCTTGTTGCTTGAATATGTATTAATTGAAAGCTACATCTACATCTACGTCATACCCTGCAAGCCACCCAAAGGGTGTGTGGCAGGGGGTGCTTTCGCACCAAGCATGCATGAATGATATGGTAGAACACCGACATTACATTAAAACCCGCGTACCACACATGCAAAGCGCCAATTAAAAATCTAATACCCAAGAAACATTCTATCTTCAATCGTTCCAACATGCAAGGGATACAAAGACTACTACTACAGATTCAAAATACGATACGCATAAATAAGAACATCAATATTTACATCATGCATAAATAAGAGAGTAGAGAATATAGTGAGAAAGATTTACTGCCTGCCTATTGTCAATACTCGAACTATTCATGACGACGATCACAGCTGTTATGGTCCCGAATGGTACGCGGAAAAAATAACATTTTATCCCTATCGGTTCTACAATCTAGCTCTCTAATTTTAAAGCTAATGGCAGTGAAAATAGTTGCAGTAAGATAATAAATAATTACTGCTCACCTGCCCTCAATTTCATTTCATGAACACATATAACTTCTATCTGCGTATATTTATGGGGATTTTAACGCCCTTCTGATTTTAATCTTTTGCTCTAGCTTCGAATAGCCATATGGAATACGAAGGAGAAAAGAAGAACAAATTGGATTGGACGCACCCTGAGACACAATGAGTCTATGAAGAACATAATCGTGGGTAAAATAGAGAGAAAAGTCCCCAGATGAAGACCCAGGAATGATTTCATGGGCCAAATAAAGAGGAAAGTACGTAGGAAGAGATACTAGGAGGTAAGGGAACTAGTATTTAATATGGAAGAGTTGAGGGCTGCAGTCAACCAATCTTAGGATTGAACAACCAATGAATGAGTGAATGAAGCTTCAAATACCATCATTTTTTCCGAGGTCGTTTTAATAAGACGAAAACTAGCGCGTAAAAGCACTCATTCTATTGATATTCAGCCAACATGCTCTTAAGGTAGTTTGAGCGAAATATCATTTAACTTAGAAATCAATGAATTTGGTGTTATTTTAAATAAAAATCGACCATTATTTCGAGATTTTGGACAATAAAAATATCTCACCCTTCTAATGACACCAGAAATTCAACCTTTTACCACCTTACTTTCGGAGATATTTGCCAAAAAATACCAGCCCTTTTATATGGGAAATGGTACATGTGTGCACTCCAGAGAGACATGATTTAACAAATGAGGAATTTATAACACCTGGATCTCGTCAAAAAATCAACAGTTAGTAGTTTGTGTGTTTTTTCAACAATTTTTGAAAATTAATCCTATTGTCACACCAGTAAACTCATCGGGATCACAACAAACCTTCCGTTTTGATGGAGTTTCAAACGCACCGCGTGAAAAAATGAGTCAAATTAAAGACTTATATATTTTTATTTGATAACTTATAATTTCTATCTTGTATAACTATTTTTTTGCACCATTAATGATGCAATATTTAACTCGTGTGTCTCACAGTTGGTGAAATTAAAACGTATAAATCCAATATGGTCTCTATTATGATTAGGGAACCATCCCGCTCGCACCACCTTAAATCTTAAAAAAAATAGTCATTTTTAACTTCTGAAATATTTTTAAATAATCAAAATATTTTCAATTGAAATTAATAACAACTTTTAAAGAATACTTACCTACCATTTAAAGGCCTCAGGAGGTATTTTTCAATCAGTTTTCAGTTGACTTATTTTTTTCTTATTCCGACTAGTAGCGAGGGAAGGTTCTCATTTCAAGGGGATCTTATGTTAAAATTTTAAAAATATTGATGAGAGCGAAATAGGTTTGCCTACAGAAAAAAGCCAAACCTTTTCACATTTTAGACGCAACTAAACAATAATGTTGACATGAAATCACATGACTGAATATGTCGTCTGAAATAATTTCCCAACCATTTTGCGTGAAGCTATCAAGTTTAATAGTGACCGAATTCACATATCTAATTGAAGTGGTTAGGACTATGGGAGAAGTGACATGTTTGCCTACTATGCTGGTTATATAATCGCGTAAGAAAGGTCTTCGTTTTAATTTTTATTAATCTCAGTCTTTGAAATCGTTCTCAAAGGTCATTTTTTGTGGATTTCAACGGTCATTCCAAACTAAAATATTGCCGTAAATATAATATAGTAAATATAATAAATGCAGGGATTATTGGTTTTTATTACATGCGTCATGCACTACAGACTACTCTTACTATATTTCACCTACCTATCCCTTTGCTACGCTGCCTATTGTTTTCTCTTATAGTATGCGGGAAAAAAGACATTTTAAATCTATCGGTACGACAATCAATCTCTCTAATCTTGTTTTTCTGATCAAACCTAGCATAATACGCAGGGGTTCTTAATATATATCTAACGTCATCTGTGAACAAATCGGTTACGAATTTACTTAAAAGGTTTAGCCTTAATTTTAACCTGCGTTCTGATAGTAATTCCCATCCTAGTTCTTCTATTAAGCTCGTAACACTTATACAATTATCATAACGGCCTTTAACAAACCTAGCGGATCTCCTTTGCCCACGCTCTTATTCTTTTATCATACCTTCCTCGTGCGGATCCCATATATTAGCGGCATATTCTAAATGAGGCCTGACAAGTGTAAAAGGACCAATGTAAAAATGTTTTCATTCCTCAACAGGACGATTTTAGATTGGAATAGTCTTCCTGCAGAACTGCAAGAGCCCTTTTCTGGAAACATAAATGTTTTTAAGAATTAGTTCAGTAAATTTATTTTGGACGATTGATTTATTGTTCATTTTAATTTTTTTCCATTGATGTCTGATTATTCGTTTTATTTTTGGTGGCTGGTTAAACGTCTGATTTACATTATTTTACTGTTTCTACCTGGAAAATAGCAAATTGTTAACTCTTTTGGTAAATAGTAATTACTGTGTTGAGTTTTGAAGGGAAAATCTTGAAAATGATGCCTACAACTTGTATCCTGGCATGTTACGCCGATTACTTTGCTGGCATCAACTGGTTGTAATTTTTCCGTGCTTACCAATAGTTTGTGAAGTGAGGTCGAAATGAGAGGGATATGCGTGTGGTTGACGCCACGTCCGCTGTTTACGATACGCATGACTTGCCACACCTGCTCAGTCCTTGAGACCTGCTGAGGGCTTCTTTGAGCGAATGTGCTGTGAGTTGGGCGCGAGATGATAATGGGCGCGCAAACTAGCGGGAGGACCTCTTTTCGCGGTCAAGTGAACTCGGCCATTCATCTCCGTGGCTCGTCCTCACTTCCGCCAGCGCGACGTACTCGCGGTGATTCACGAGAGTGGTTCGTCCTTGACTTTGTGACAAAACACTAAAATGCCTTCGCCCTTCCTGCTATATCAGTTCAGAGAAGTTTTCGCATCGGCCTGGTATCCCTGCTGGAAATGTTCCCATGGGTACAAAAGTAAGGGTGGCACCCAATGTGAAAATCGGCGTCCCCACTGTGGGGACGCCAAGAAGGGGATCTGGACGGGGACAAAGGAGAGAAGCACTCATGGGTGCAGGCTTCATGCGACGGCCTGAAAAATAGGTGGGTACGTAACAATAGCAACCAAGGATGTCTTTAATATTGTCAGGAGTATTCACAAAACATATGGGTTTAACAGATTGGAATTTACAAAAGATTACAAGAAAAAATTTTGTTTAATATTTATTCCCTTCTAGCTGCCACCAAACTCCTTGTTACAGTTTTTATTTTATCTTTTTAAGTAGCGATTCAATGTTGCCTCACTCAGGCACTTGTCGACATCTACCTGGCTCGGCCTTCCTCTCATGTCACTAATTATTTTTAGTTTCATCTACATCTACGTCACACCCTGCAAGCCACCCAAAGGGTGTGTGGCAGGGGGTGCTTTCGCACCAGGCATGCATGAATGATATGGTAGAACACCGACATTACATTAAAACCCGCGTACCACACATGCAAAGCGCCAATTAAAAATCTAATACCCAAGAAACATTCTATCTTCAATCGTTCCAACATGCAAGGGATACAAAGACTACTACTACAGATTCAAAATACGATACGCATAAATAAGAACATCAATATTTACATCATGCATAAATAAGAGAGTAGAGAATATAGTGAGAAAGATTTACTGCCTGCCTATTGTCAATACTCGAACTATTCATGACGACGATCACAGCTGTTATGGTCCCGAATGGTACGCGGAAAAAATGACGTTTTATACCTATCGGTTCTACAATCTAGCTCTCTAATTTTATTGGCGCGATCTAATCTGCCGTAGTACGAAGGGGTTAATAGTATGTTTTTTACGTCGTCAGTAAAATGTTTTTCCTGAAATTTAGTTAGGAGGTTAAGCCTATAATTTAATCTAAAGATTAAGTAGTTCTGGAGCGTATAAAGGAAACACAATATTTTAAATAAGTGAAAAGTAGATTTTCAAAAATTTGGTCGCAGCAAATCTTTTATTGGAATGAACCCAGAGTCAGCCGCAAACCTCTTGGGGACATCCCATGCCTCCTATGAGACACCCCATGCCTCCTAAGGGACACATCATGTCCCCTTGGGGACACCCTATGCCTCCTATGGGACTCCCCATATCCTCTTGAGAACATCTCATAACCCCTTGGGGACATTTCCAGCCGGGATCGCAAGCTAACCCGGAATTCGTATTCGATATATCGGTGGCCCGTCGTTGAATCATAACAAAGAATATTTAATCCTTTGGCTCCACCTGTGGACTCTTTTGACCCCATATGTGCTGTCGAGAAAATTAGCGTTTGCATAATGATCAAGGATGGTATCTTAAGATATGTTTTTCCTTCCTGATTTTTCTAATAATCTTACCAACCAAGCAGTAGCCACCAAAGGGAAACAAGAGTGACAAATATCCTCCTTGGGGTCGATTCTGTCCCAGGTTGGAGAAACGATGGTTTCAGACCTCACTCGGTGGAATTCCTTGATATCAGGGATAGAAGGATTAACTTTGCAATTCCACATTGTAAAAGATTTATTTACGACCGGTTTCGCCGCAGTTGAGCATCATCAGGTGCTGCTGCACTGCGGCGAAACCGGTCTTAAATAAATCTTTTACAATGTGGAAGTGCAAAGTTAATCCTTATATCCCTGACAGGTTGGAGAACGTGGGAATTTCGAATATAGGGTTCCGCCGTGTTGAATACTCGTCTCCATGGTTTATAGAGTGGCCTTGTTATTGACAAAAAGCTATGATACGGTGTCCATTGACGATCAACGGGTTAAAGGAAAAGCAGTTCGCAAATAAATAGTGTAATCCTTTCATGGATATTAAAAATGCACATACCATTTAGGAAAATTGAATTTCACGAGAAGCATGCCCCAGCTGAGGTCACCAGGTATTCCTCATATTGATCTACTTCCTGCCAAATTTCAAATTCCTTGGTCGCCTGAAATTCCATTAAATGAACGTGACTAGCTGACAGATATAACCGAATCATGTAGATATTATAGATTGATATTTTCATGGTTCCATAGTTTCAACCTTCTCAATGCATCAAATGTAAATGTTGCCTTTCAATTAAAGGAACGCGCATCGGAGAAAAATTTTTTGACTAAAATTTGTGTGAGAGAAAAAAGACCCCTAGTGATACTGATCCCTGATATACTGTTTAGAAACGGGAGTGGATGGGTTTTGGGGCGATGATCAAAGGCAGTCACCTACTTCTAATCTGGAAGAATCATTTCTCCAATTTTTCCACGGGCGGTCACCCTGATTTAAGTGGAAACAATGATTGAACCATTAGTCATAATGAAGCGATGGAATATTGAGCCCATGAAAATGTGTCACTGGTCATGTTGAGCGGATTATTCATGTAGTATATAGAAAACAATGAGGCATGCATTGGTTGCAAACTTTCACAATGCTGTGATCATTCATGCAAACTCACAAAAACCTAAAATTACTTAGAAAAACACAGCAAATTTTTAACGCTGCTGGGTTGATTTTGCTCGATAGTCATGTCGTGAGGGATCGAATTGGTTTCAGTATTAGCAGATTCATGCATAAGTGTGTAATCTATGGAAAACGCCCTGATTCTGTAAGCATCGCAAAACTTGCTGGATTCGTAAGCGGGGATTTAGATGTTTGTGAGACTCAAGTGTTGATGAGCGGAGAGAGGCGAAGAATCAAGGCTGGGACAATCAACGTGTACGTTTGACGCGAGACGTAAACGGGACAACGGGAGACGGGGAACGCAAGTCAGCGGTCACGATTGACGTTAACGCGGCCCGGAGTAACAATTGACTAACGCAGACGCAGCTAAGAGATCAGGTGTAAACAAGTGTGGAAGTAAATTATTTGTCTTAGCCAAGAGCAATCTTCAACATTTGGATGTATCTGCCGACAGATGGCTCCCATTTCCGGATTCTCAGGACTATTCTGATTGGTTTTCCGTGTATGGGACACGGGAAGAGATGAAAGTTGCCCATCTCTCGCGTGCACGTACTCCCCGTACACGTTGATTGTGTCCGTTCGCTATGCTTTACCGTCAGCCATCTTTTCGCGTATTCCCGTTAACGGCTCACGTTACACGCACACGTTGATTGTGTCCCAGCCTTAACTCCCTCTGGGGGCCTGTTATGTCACCTTCCGCACCCTTCATCTCCATTGTTTTGCATGCTTTCCTCTCTTATCATCGCGACCGTGGGGAACACACATACAGAACATATGCGGCACAGCTTTAAAGAAACTAGGTTTTGTTAAGCATATAATAGAGAAATCCTCGGGTAAAAAAATCAAAGAGAGATGCTACCTCGCTCTGGTTAGGCGAAACCTCGAAACCGCCACGAGCATTTGGGACCCTACTGATTAAAATTTAATGAAAAAAATAATGCAATACAAAGAAAAGCTGCACGCTTCGTTAAAAACCGCTACGTGCCAAAATATCATGGTGATAAGTTATGATAATTGTATAAGTGTTACGAGTTCAATAAAAGAACTAGAATGGGAATTACTATCAGAACGCAGGTTAAAATTTAGGCTAAACCTTTTAAGTAAATTCGTAGATGTAGATGTACGTAGATGTAGAAATGGCGTTTCAGAACTTTTAGAGGGATACAGTTGGTAGCCCTTAGAGACTCGCAGGCTACGCGCTAGACTTAGTTTGCTTGAGAAATTCATAACTGGTGTATTTCAGAGCGACACAGAGAATATTATCATGACGCCTCCCTTCTTCTCTAGGTCCGACAGAAGCGTTAAAATATGAGAGATACATTGTCAAACAGATTCGTACAAAAACTCGTTCTTTCCGCGCACAACAAGCGACCACAATAAAAACTGAGTTCCACTAAATGCACTCCCATAATACACCATTTCACTTCCCAAAATCTTACATCTTTACATGGCTGGCGTCCTAACACCCCCCTGCCACACGCCGATGCGGCGGCTCGCATCTACATCTACGTCTACGTAATACCCTGCGAGCCACCACGAGGGTGTGTGGCAGGGGGTGAAGATCACCAAACATGCACTATTGCCATGTAAGTAGGATATATAATGTAGACATGCTAGAAAATAGGGTCATAGTTTATTAGTTACTACAGTAGAGTATTAGTTATTGCAAGTAATTGCAGTAGTTATTACAATAGAATATTAGTTACTACGGTATAGTAGAGGTTAAAATCTACATAATAAGGAAGGGATTATTGGTAGTTATTACATGCATCATGCACTACAGACTATTCTAACTATGTTTCACCTACCTATCCCTTTTGCTACGTTGCCTATTGTTCTCTCTTATGGTACGCGGGAAAAATGACATTTTAAATCTATCGGTACGACAATCTATCTCTCTAATTTTGTAAATATGGTCAAACCTAGCATAATACGCAGGGGTTCCTAATATATATCTAACGTCATCTGTGAACAAATCGGTTTCGAATTTACTTAAAAGGTTTAACCTAAATTTTAACCTGCGTTCTGATAGTAATTCCCATCCTAGTTCTTCTATTAAACTCGTAACACTAATACAATTATCATAACGACATTTAACAAACCTAGCAGATCTCCTTTGCACGCGCTCTAATTCTTTTATCATACCTTCCTCGTAGGGATCCCATATACTAGCGGCATATTTTAAATGAGGCCTGACAAGTGTAAAATAGCTTCTTTCTCGGACTCTCTCATCGCATTTGCCTAGAACCCTTTTTACGAATCCTAATCTACGGTTTGCTACACTAGTTATTTCCCTGATGTGTTTCCCCCATGACATGTCTTCAGTGATGGTGACGCCTAAGTATTTAATTGATTCTACGTTACATATTTTGTTTTCTTTGTAATAGCAGGGCATTATGTAGATGTTGATGTAGATGATTTTCACAAGCGAATGCCACGAAGTTGTGCTTCCATTGTGGTATTCCGTCCGACGAATAGGACGTAAGATTTAGACTAATTTGGGTCAATCGTAATATGTAGGCGAATGCCGAAGCCTCGTTTCTCTCCAACCTTCATCCATTCCTCAAAAAAATCTATTCGCCACCTATCATTAATGGCGCAAATGACCTCAGTACTTCGTTTCCTCCCACACCAACCCATCAAAAAAGCCATGTTGGACGGCTAATTTTTTGCATATAAGTAACTGGTTTCACTTTCGTTCGCTATGACGCCATCTACTCTGTGGTTAATTCCATGGTTGAATAGATAAATACAAGCTGATTCATTCTATCGCCCTCGATACTTCCTATGCGGCCTTGACTTTTCCTATTTGGGACGCCACATAGCGCATTCATTCTATCCCCTTTGGAGGATCATAAAGCAGAAGCCCACGGATGTGAGGACCTGTGGAATGGGTAAGGGTAGGTATAAACAAAGCACCAAGCGTTGCATAAGACCTTTAATGAGGTAAACGAAGAAATTAAGACCTCGTTCTCTTTCCTGAGGATATTTCTGTCGCCTCGCTCAGCATCTTCTAACTTGGGAGATGCTGGGAGAGGCGACAGAGGCGCGAATCGGATGGAATGAGATCCGCTGCCGCAGTCGACCTTACTAGAGGTTGCCAGGTTATAGTCGACGGGACAACCTCAATCAAAATGGGGTCGAAATATTAGTTGAGCAATATAGCATCGCAGCAGGTGACTTAAACTTTAAGGTGAATAAATACATTTAACGGCGTTTCAAAAAATAAAATTTTGCTTTAGTTTCATACATTAATATATCCAGCCGAATATATACTTTACAGTATATACTTAAGCTATGTATACTTAAGCTCTTATTTGCCAGTTCTAAGTCGCTTCTGAAACTAATTACATTTGGGTTCTTTTCGTGTCTCATATACAAAATGTGGCGACCACATTTGTGGCCATTACTTTATAATGTTGCCAAGGAGGCCTGTTGTTGTATAGATAAATAGAATGTTGATGTAACTAAGGAGTTGGACAGAGATATTAACGTGCATTGTATCAAGACTGTAATAAATTAATTTGAGGAACATGGAGATCTTGTGACTTAACCAACTCCACAAAGAAAATCCCAAAGAACTTACGAGGAGGAATAGTTGTATCTTAATAAAACTACAGTTGACTGAAACTAAATCGGCTACATAAGGAAATATTGAGGTTCCTTCCATCAAGTTTGACCGCATTGAAGCACGAAGACATTATAGGTACTTACTTCGAAGAAACGTCAAATTATGTTATTTTTCAGTTTCGTTAGTGTAAAAAGCGAGTTCATGTTGCTATATTGCAATAGGTCTGTTTGATTCTGACTAGTTTCTCCTGTTTCATCTCAATGTTTGGTTTAGATTTTAGATATTTGACATGCCTCTTTCTCCTCTGCTAGTATACCTCTGTTATAATACATTGGTATTGACAATGCGTTAATTTTCTCTGACCGCGTGTTCAACTGCATTTAATTCTTAAAGTAAAATTGCCGTTCAAGATCCTTATTACCATACTCCAACTCGATGTTCTGTCCTCTATCACCTTTTTCAAAATGGAATTGCTCCTCAATTTTTCCGTTTTCTGGTTTTTACCCATCTCCCTTCCAGCCCTCCTATTATGTCAAAAACACCCTTGTCTGTTTCCCTTCCTACTCAGCTCACTCACTCCATGCTTCTCCACTCTCAAATCTAAAGCCTCCAGTCGACGCGTGATTTCCTTGTGTAGGGTCAAGTTATGAGCCACGCTCAACGCTCCATAATATTGACTTGACTTTTCTGCAAGTCGGTGTTGAGATTTTCCCACATCAACTCAGTGTCTTTCCAGGAATCGATTCTGAATTTTTTTTAACACGTTCAGGGTCGTGTTTCAAAAACAGTGGAACGCAAAGAAGACAAAACCATTTAAAAAATGAAATAAGTGTTTCCACGGTGATGAAGTGATACTTTAGTAGTTGAGTACTCATGTTGATAGATACAAATTCATATTATGGCAATTATAACACTCCCTCAGGTTGGGGTCACCATTTACCTCTGTTTATCAACAAATTATACAGTTTGTTCGGCTCCTTGCAGGTCTGATCGAATTATTCAATAAATCAATTGACATTCAAACAATCGATTCAAAATTTTTCGTTCGAGTTCAACGTAAGCATTCGTTTTTACTTATTCTTTTATATAAATTCACAACTAATTTATTTTCCGACGAAGTTATGAATATCTTACTAACTTCAACATACTCAAGGTAGATCAGATCATGAGAAGAAAATAAGGGATATTGATTGTCGAACAGACGGGTTTAAAATGTCATTTTTCCCGCGATCGTTAAGAGACCTTAATGGCTGCGTTGAGACTTTGAAGTAGGTTAGTTGACAGATAGTGTAGCTGGATAATTCATATGCATGCATGTATCTAAATCTACCGAGTAGTGCTAACACCATGTTTTACATGTACCCTACATGACTCTTGTGTCACGTTTTCATAGTTACATACTTGGTTATGTTAGTACTTTCTGTAGCATTTGTAGTATGCCGATAGTGTGGTGCATGTTGGTGAAAGTAAATAACTTCACTGTAGGTAGTTCATGTTGGTGATAAGTCACCCCCTGCCAAACACCTTTGTGTTGGCTTTAAGGGTAATGAGTAGATGTAGATTTACTTTTATCAGTCGAAACAAATGTCCACTTTCATTTCGCAAGATGTTTGTTTACTACTCGGCTTCGATAGAGCGGTCAGGGCCAATGCTATGAAGGGAGAGGCCTCCTAGACTCTCACTGATGTGTCCTCTGATTCATGCATCAAGAAGTATAAAACATTCCTGGGAACGGTAGTTGTAATATATGCCCTTGTGTGGCTCTCACCTTACTCTAGACTCCCGTATGATATGACTCTAGCTCGGTGTTCCCCACTCTGTTTACGCACCGATTCACTCAAGGCACAGAATGCGACTTCTCCTTTGATGATTCATAAATATTGGACGCGATTATAGCGATATAACTCCCCGGGTAGTTTACGCCTTTATCGTATAAATGAGTTCAAAAACTGCAAGTTGAAATAAAAACTGGTGAAAATACGAGCTAAAGCGACAATTCTCGCTCAAAGGCACGTCAAATAGGCTTTTCTCTCTTTCACTTGGCCAATAGCCATGGGAAGTTATGTCTGATTCTCAGTATCTCGATTTTCCAAGGCCGACAGTAGCCCATATAGCTTACGACCACGATCCTTCCGTGGAAGTCATACGAAACACACCTTGGAAAATCCAGCAGTCATTTCAAAGCTTTGTACTGCGTCAACTGTTATACGCCTTATTTTTGGAGCGAAAAATGACGAAGGGCTTGTTTTTATAAGGTAACTGGCCCAACCGATTACGCTCGACAACTTCTGTTACATTTTTCTTATCGCTGAAAAACAGCTTCAGTGAGTGGGACAATCCATATGGAGGATATTCACATCCCATAAATACTGCTCGTCTTATTACTAAAGGTTGAGGTTAGATGGTGCCAGAATACTGGGGCAGTTGAAAAGCACAACATAACTGAGCCTTGTACTACATGAAAGAAGTCTAAGAGGTTATATAACGACTCGAATTTGTTTCCACTGGCAGCAAAGCATACGATATGAAATTTTGGAAAATTTTCCTCCGACGCATTGAGCTTTGAATTCGCGTGTCGTGGAACCAGTTCAATCTCTGACACGACGGCGATAGTTACTTTATTCACTTGTAGTAGGTTTGAAAAGTTCCAAACTTCAACTCCTTTGATTGGTGATAATTGAGTTTACCAAATGCGAAAAATCCACGATACATAGACGGAGCCTCATTCCTTAACCTGCGCCGTCGTCGCTTTCGAGTACAATCTAGTATTGCTCGAATAATCGTTGTCATTGGTCATGTCCGAGGAGCATCCCTCTGGGTTTGTTGGTACTTGGATTCCACGGCCATCCACCGGACAATCAACCCGCTGGGCTGCTCCTGTCTCATAGCTGGAATTTTCAAGTGAGTATTGTAGTTCGGATTCAAAGTATTTTAAGCAGTAATCAAATACAATTTTCTCCATGAATGTATGTTGTTCTTACAGCAAATAGTGAGTTTTATGTAATGCTTCACCAACCTTACCGATACTCAGGTTCAAACTTGCTTTTTAAGGGCAAAACACTTGTTAAAAACTGAATGGCGATGAAAACGTCGTCTTATCCGGTAGGAAGTGTGGGGAAATGTAGACCAAAAGATTCCTGGCCGAATCTGACCTCTTTTATGGGTATTTTATTTCTCATCCAGGTCGGGATCGCCGTTACTTCTTTCGCGTTGTTGTTTTCGTCATCCAGAGTATGCCTTCAACTTGTACTGCGATATTATTTTTTTTCCAAGCTTAGAGAAACATGGTGAGCGATACCCTCTGATAGAATTACTGTTACACCAATGAACTATAAACTTAAGATTGTGAAAAGGTTAAGTTGACTGTTTTTTTGAGTTGACGACCAGCAACTGAGATCATTTGCACATTACAATTAACCAATCCACCACATGTAGATAGCGTTAATTAGAGGAGAGAAACATTACGAATTGAGGGAGGGAGGAGAGAAACCCAGCGTCGATACTTTCCTGCCCTGGACGAATGGCCCCATGGGATCCAATTAATATACAAAACTTGGATTCGGATGGAAGTTGGGATCGAAATTTCACGAATAAACACCCACCGCCGCCAGGATTCGAACCCGGGCTTCTTTAGGTTTGGAAGCTGTTACTATCGTCACCACACCAAAATAATCTCCGTTTAAAGGTCACTGAATGATTCCTTAACCTTTGTAGTTCATTCAGTGCTAAATGCAGTTAGGACGGCTCTTGGAAAAAAAATATTGTGTTGTCTTAGCAATGATTTCGATTCTTCTGGAATATTTACGTTGAGTTTAACAGATCCCTCAGTTAATACTCCTTGTCCCGGCTTTGTATTCTCTTTTTGCCGTTAAACGAAAGGTGAAGTAGATTCAACGTTAAGTTTATGTTAGTGGAGAGTTCATGTTCTATGTAGAGTCTCAAACTACTGGATGGACTGCGTTAGCCCTATTCGTGGGAGAAAGTATAAGATTCAGTTTTTACACTGAGAAAACATTTTACCAAAGATCATTGAACTGGATACTTGTATGGAAAGCTTCACTTCACCAACCATACCGATAATGAATTCTTTCCCTGTTTTATTTTGAAGTTCTTTCCATCTTTTTTTTCGTTTGTTGTTATAATTTTTCTATATTAAGATATAAAAGATAAATGAAATATATCAACGCCTTCATATTTTAATATACCGGCGTAGTTACAGCATAGAGAAGCGTGTCGTAATTTCGGTCCCCTCTGAATAGTGGACGATTTTTCCGGGCCCATAGGTGTTCGCTATTTGGGGGGTTTGACTGTGGTCACTTGTGGTGAAGATGACTCAAGGGAGAGGAAAGTACGAAAAGTGAGGTGGGACAGAAGGGCCAAGTGCCCATCCAGAGATTCCTTCGGTATCTTTGCTCGCACAATAACTCTTTATTCGAATTCCAGTAACCTCTAATTTTCCACCGGTGGGTGCCTTACAGTTTTGAGTGGAGTAGAGGTTGATCGTCTGCCAACAAACGGGACCGAAGGAACGGGTCCATGGTTTGAACGGAAGGACCGCGGACTGACTTCTATGGAACGACCGTTCCTTTCGGTCCGTCATTACATTCGCTCCTAATTTTTTAGAGATAGGACGTTCTTTAAAATACCCCCTAATTTCATCTGCTAATGCTAGCGGTGTAATTTGCGGTGCTTTTTCTCTTTACATAAATTTAGCCTATTTACGAAGCCATGTAAAAACTTGGAAATATTACCTTCCATCTTTTATTGCATCCAACATTCTTAAACGCCATCATTACTGTATATTAAGTACTTCTAGTATTTTTTCATTTAAAGTTAGTATTTAAACACCAACATCATGTACAAAATGAAAATACATGACCACCAATAAAAAAGCAACGGTGAATTTGTGTAAAAGAACGGTTCCCAAAGAAAGACAGGTCCAGAGTGAACGAGTTCCTAAAAATGAACTGGTTTGCCAATATCAACTCGTAACGACAACATTCATTTCGAGTTTCCCGCGCATTAAGTGCCTCCACGACCGAGAGGGAAAGCGAGAGAGCGGGAGTCGTGTTGTGGTTGTTTCCAGAGGGCGCGCGAGTGGGTGGCGAGGCGAGACCGAGACGACGGCCAAGGTCGAACGCGCGAAGCAAGATGCGGACATAAACAGTCGCCTCAGCGGGACACACACACATTTACGCGCTGCTCGCATGAAATCACACATGTCTATCCCCTCCCTCTCATCTACAACCAGCCACACTTTCCTCCGCCGTCAAAAGACGCTCGCTCTATTGGGATGGGGGCTGCCGGGTGGATGCGGAAGCGACGTCTCGCGGTCGAGGGGAATATTCTTATCAGGCGCGGTGATTCATCTTTGGTGGAGCTCGCATTAATAAGAATAAGGAAAGGAGCGAGCGGGTTCATTGGCGATTGGAAGGGAACATTTTACCATGAGGGTTGCCGGTTACGCTGTAGGGATATGCCAATGTGTTGGGCTGGGTGGTATTTGAAGCCTAATATCAATACCCAGTATCTAAAAATATTGAAAATGGACCAATATCAAAAACCAGTATTGGACTATTGAATGTTGGAAAATATTGGCATACTGGAAAATTGGAAATATTGTTATATTGGAAACTATAAAAAATGTGAAATACTGGCACCCTGGAAAATTTATTTATTTATTTATTTAAAAAAATTGTTCGCATACAGCAATAGCGCCAATTTATAGCAAACATATAACAAAAAACAAGAAAGAGGACAAAAACACAATAACAGCATAAAAATAAGCAACGAGAGCCCAACATGGAAAGGGGAAATATTTAATTTGTTGACAGGTGGGATATCGCTTGGGTGGTGAAATAGTTACATGGTAAATAAAAAGGATCGATAGTGTGGGGGAGTGAATTTAGAAGTGATGGGAGGCGAAATAAAGGTGAGCGCGAGTGGAAATATTGTAATATTGGAAACTATGGAAATGTGAAATATTGGTGTATTGGACAATATTGAACATAGCAATATTAACCGGTAAAATAAACTGTTATTAAAAAAAAACAAAAAAGGTGGCAGATGTTGTTAGAACTTAAGGGTGCTGATTCGAAAAAGGCAATTCATTAACTGTGTAAAAGTCTGCTCATAAAACAAGAAAACCAATGTAAGCTACTTTTCCCCAGTTTTTACTATGAAATATGGTGGAAAAGGAATTGCTGCACTGAGTGCCACGCTGGCCGTCTGTTTTCAAAGATTAGGGCTCTCTCCGACCACACTCCTCGCCATTGTTCCATTGTTCAATACTTGATTTTTTAACATTGGCAACCCAATATACAATATTCAATATTCCAATAGATAATATTGGTTCTTCAACATACAATATTCCAATTACAAATGTTGGTTTTTTCGGACCACTGATATCCAATATAGAATACTGGTCATGGTCGTTCCAAAATTTTGATTTCGGAATCCCAATACTAAAATATATTGATATTAGAACCAATATATTGGAAACCCGCCATGTCCTACGCAAGTGAGCGTGTCGGACAGTTTTTGAATATGTTGAAATTGAGGCAACAAAGATTAGCAACTGATAAATTCAGGATTCACTTTGTGGAACCTCTCCATATCGGAAATCAAAAACTTTCAAGTAATGGTCCACTAATACAGGGTGGGGCAGAATAGACTTTAAAAAAAATGACTTCCCATCTTTAATTCAATTCCTGTGGGAAGAAACAAATATATATTTGCTATTGTCTGAAAAAGGATTATTATTTGTTTGGGAAAACACATTTTTGACATGCAAAAATTGATTTTAGTACCTGGAGATAAATAATAATATTTCAAATCAGGGAGTCCATTCTGCCCCACCCTGTATTAGTGGACCATTACTTGAAAGTTTTTGATGTGTATGTATGCGAATGTTCGATTGCGTCATGCGCAATATCATAGCTCTTTTGTTTTTTCAGTGCGATCTTTGAACGGCATTTTGATTTTTTATATCTATTTAAGATATCTATTTATTAACAGGACAACACTTTATTGTTGTAATAAAAGGGTTAAAAAGGTTGTCCAGATTAGTTTTAATACAGAAGGCATTAAATAGGTTATGGGCCAGGGACGTCGTGACTAACAAAAAAATTGAGACGTTGGACTATCTAATTCGGATTCGTAAGAGTAATCTCAAAAATAAAATGACGGAAAATGAAGAAGAACGATTATAAAACTTCCTAGTTCGACGGAGCAAATCATGAAAATTGGATATATCGAATGGAATGTCTACTTGACGAAAAGCGATCTCTTAGGGGTAGCCTTGAATCATCTTATATTAGAACAAGGGCAGGAAAATGAATCACCATCACAGAAAACGGCTAGAGAGGAAAGAAATAAAAGTCGAATTGGACGAGGGAATTCTTATGCGTTATAAGCCTCAACGCGTCGTATTAGACAACTTTAATTTATAACTACTGATAGTTATTCACCATATTTTTTTAAGTTTGGCTGGATAATCAGGACTCCGAATTGAGTTTATTTTTAGAGAAAGTAGGAGAAATTCATCTCGATAATGAAGGAGTATCAGTCTTGATTGCAGCGGATTTATTTAGTAAAATATAACACGTTTCGACTTTTACAATCGCACTAAGAGAGGAATTGGAGGATAAAGACGGAGCGCACATGAAAATGATGGGAACGCGTCGAAATACTGCATAATTCATTAAATTAATCTACTGGAAAATTTCGGCGGAAGCTCCTTGAATAATAAAAATTAGTTTCCTCGACATCTTGCCCGAAAACGTTGATTTCGACGATCGAGTTGCACACCTCAAGGTTGAGGTGGTGAAGCTGTTTCTAAGACTTTATACAGTACAGTTAGTCCCCGGTATGAGTCGTATCGATTTGCCTCTGATTCGATGTTACATCCATGCTGACTAGGGTGGTTGGAAAATTTTCCCTGTTTAATGCTGATAAAATAGACCGTATATGCTTATGCTTACGTTTTTTGATAACTGAGACATAAAAATCCTATATGAAATAGCTATTTTTTTCGTGGATAAAGGCAAAAAACGAATTGTGAAATTAACGCCTTAATTTATCGCGGGATTACAGTGGTCACGAGTGTCTGGATCCGTTTTACGTTGTTTCGACTTACGTCGCTCTTCTTCAACACTCATCTCCGATTTACATCGAGGACAAATTGTATAGAATCGACTAGGTTAAACCTCGAAAAAAGCTGGATGTGACGTCGAAGACCCCGACAAATCTCAAAATTTTGAATAATGGCCCTTTTGGAAATTTTCGTTGCTAAGGCGTCTAAACTTCGTCACTTTCGAGGCTCAATTATTCCGAGGTCATTCTGAATAGGGCACCTGACACGTCATGAAACCCGAGAAGAATTCTTGTCGAACATTCAGAATGGAGAGAATCAGTGCATACATCCGTATGAGTTATTCGTTCAGTATCATTAGGTGATTCAGGCACAGAGGATAGGTATTGAAATAAGAAAAGTCTGCCAAGGAGACAGTGTTTCAATCTACTCCGCGGAGAAAGAGCAGTACTTGAAGTTCTCCCATCTTACCATTCACAAAGTCGAAATCAGATTGCCTATGAATAGTTTCAACTACATTTTGCGTGGAAATTAGTATTCAAGCCACCGTACGAATTTGAACCCCGCAGAATACCTGCAAAGTAAATGATCATGAGGAATTAAGCGCTCAAATGTGTATCTGAATAGGTTAGGAAACACATTAGTAATTTTCGGAGAAATTTTGATTGCTAATGCTGCAGAAAACTTTGGTCTTTCAATGATGAACAGTAAGTGAAACACGCGTTCTCTTGAAGCACCAAAGATGGGAATTAGACTGCTTCTTAGTATTTTCCTTCACCTCCAGGAGCCTTGTGAATGACAAGGGCGTAACCGGTTACCTTAGAGGTTAAACCATGAGTAAGTGGAACTACTGATTTGTGGTTCAAATATTAGTAAAGGATATTCAATATTCTCAATTGACTGCAAGACAAACGGGTTAAAAAAATGTCATTTTTTCGGCGAGCAATTGGACGCCTTAATAGCTTCCAGTGGGACTTAGAAGTAGATCTGTCGATAGGTAAGGTAGCTAAAAACTTGATTTGCTTCCGCAAGCCTGTTTCTAAATCGGCTACGTGATATTTACCGAACTTCTTACATTTTACCTGTATTACATTCGTATTGCTGTGCATTTATTGAGTAAAAAATGCATTATAACATATTTTATCTTTCTCTTCTTCAAAAATTCTTCTAATGGTTACAGGACAGACTAATAAAAAATACAAAAATGGTACAAAATGTCCAGCTTGATCGATGAATACATTTTTTAAGCGAACACTTTTACCAGCCATAAGACCCGAATTCAACGCCATTTTTATTGATTTAAGTTAATTTGACTTATTTGTCGAACTAGTTTGCGCTAATGACTGAAGCAACTTGGATGGATTGGCACAAATATTAAACAACCTAAAGGACTATTACGTCTTCAAAGATCTCCCTGGTCTTGATTTGGACATCCCATGAGACGGAAGTGCGAATATGGACCGCCATTTTTTTATAATTTCATAATCATTCAATTTTCTGGAAGATATTTCGACATTTTTTCGCAAGAATTGCGTAAACGTTGTAACGCCTTGCTGCGTGGTGGTGCTATTTATTAAGATAGCTAGTACACAATTTCCTTGATACCAATTATTTTTCCAGAACTGAGGAGAAGGATTTCAGTACACACGCTCGGACTCGTTACGCGTCTCTCCCTCTCTTTTATAACAATCAATCTCCACCAAAACAAAAACTTAAACAAATCCTTAACTGCGTCGAAACAAATAAATAAAAACCATAAACTCATGATGATAAAACAAAGGAACATTCCGGTTAATGCAGCCGACAAACAAATACTATAATAAAACACTAAAAACGAAAACATAAACAATAATAAACAGGAGAGAAATAAAAAAGTGCGCGGCGTAACAACGTGTTTACGTTTACAGTTAGTCCTCGACTTACGTCGTTTCGATTTACGTCTGATTCGATATTTCGTCCATGATCGTCCAAGGAGCGTCGGACAATTTTTCCCCGCATAATGCTAATGAAATGGAAAATATATGCATATGTTCGCGTTTTTTGATAATATCGATTGATTTTTTTATCTCAAATAAGCCATTTAAATGTATTTGTTTTTGTATGGAGGAAGATAAACAAACTTAGAAATTAACATTTTGGCAAATGATGGAATCAAAGTGGTCACGAGCATCTGATTCAGTTTTACGTCGTTTCGATTCACGTCACACTTCTTCAGCACTCTTCTCCGACGTAAATCGAGGACTTAATCTATTTAAAAGTACTACTAGCAGGCAGCTAGCCAGTCCTGCGGGGGTAAGTGTCCTAGTCTAAAAATTGCTCCTTGGCGAAAATGTTTTTTTTTTCATTTACTGTTCTCCTTTGTTGTTTTTAAAGCCATTTGAATAGGAGAGCACTGTGGGTTTCTTTTGTTTCAACCTTTACACTCTTCCACTCTCCCTTTTGGCCTTTCCCCCTTGTCACTGTGTTTCCTGGTTGTTGCAACCACAACCCAAAATGATCCATTTCATCTCCAAATAACTTACACATTTGCACGGCTGGTAACCTAACACCCCCTGCACACGCCCAAGCAGCCACTCATTTGGATCTTATTTAAACTAACGAAATACACTCCTTTTAATTCATGTCTCCATTTCATCTCCAAATATCTTACACTTTTGCACGGCTGGTGACCTAACACCCTGCCACACGCCCAATGAAAATCCAAAACTACTACCGAATCATAAAGACAGAGATTCCACATTCAACGCACCAAACCTCACTCTTCTAGCTCAAAAAATTGACAGAGAAAGAAACAAAACGGATGCAGAATGACTGACACGCTACAAAATTAATATATATAGATTTTTCCGGTTTTCAACCATTCTCACAATAAAGCCGATGTAAATTCAACTTCAGTAGGAGGAAAATATCAACGCGCAAAGGTCGGATGATGTTTATATCTTACAAACGACATCTTTTCCTCTATATAGCGAATATGTAAATAAAACGACATTTAAGTAATGTTTCCCGGAGGTATCCTCTCAGGGAGGGAGGGTGAAAACGCCTTTGTATGTTCCCGAGGGAGGGGGTTGTCCGTACTCCGGTCAGAAATGCGGATGTGAGCGTTGGATGGCGACGTCGGGCTGAAAGCTTGGCGGACGTAATAAAGGTCGCGTAGGAGGAAAGACCTGCGGTCGCGTAGAGTCCGAAACAACGGTTCGGGGGGTGGGAATCCTTCCGTTTCTTTTATTTTTTCCTTCGGAGTCGGTCTGTTGAGCAAACGCACAGTACACGGCCAAGTTCAGGCCAGGAGCAGTGGGTTAAAACGGGAAAGTAAAGGGGTTAGACCTTAGAGTATAAAATATAAGCCATTCGGAAGAACTGCCCTTGATCATTTTGTATGAAGGCCGCTTTACACGGAACATTTTATTGTATCATGTATGTATCATGTATCATAGAATGTACAGGAAACTGAATGGAAATAGAACAGGTTCTATTTCCCGTTAAGTCATTCAGACAATCATACAATTTTCCGCTTAACACGGTACAATTTTCCTCATGCAAGAGATCATACAATCGTTTGTACAATAAATTGTACCGTGCAAAGCGACCTTAAGACAAATGTTGGCGCAGAAAAATTCATGGTTATAAGTTTGTTGGCTCCAAAGACATCCTTACATCATAATAGTTGCGATAGTAGACAGACCATATCTAATAGTTACGACAGATTATTTCTAGGAAACTTTGACACTGACTAGGTAAAATAGGTTTTTTTCAGTATTACTAAATAACTTAACATGATTATTAGCTACTAACTTTGCATGTAATCTCCAGCATGATATACACTTGCAGGATTTTTTACCTCGTAGAGCTATTTATCTGTCGCATTAACAATACTAACCAGTAGTTATATTTTGAGTAGTGCATTGCATAAGAGCATGTTCTTCTACGTATCACTCTCCTAGTCTCTGGTCTGACCGCACACTGCTGTTCTGACTGCTTTTGGCCTGCGCCTGGCATCCGGGGGAACGTGCGCGGTTCTGATTTAAACTGGGATGAGTGCTGCATGCCTGGTGTGGAATCACCCCGTGCCACACACACCCTACATATACATCTACGTCATACCCTGCAAGCCACCCAAAGGGTGTGTGGCAGGGGGTGCTTCCACACCAGGCATGCATGAATAATACGGTAGAACACCGAAACTACATTGAAACCAGCGTACCACACATTCAACGCACCAATTAACAATCTACTAACCAAGAAACATTCTATCGTCAATCGTTCCAACATGCAAGGGATACAAAGACTACTACTACATATTCTAAATATCATGCATAAATAAGAGCATCAATATTTACATCATGCATAAATAAGAAAGTAGAGAATATAATGAGCAAGGTTTACTGTCTGCCTATTGTCACTACTCGAACTATTCATGACGACGATCACAGCTGTTATGGTCCCGAATGGTACGCGGAAAAAAATGACATTATATACCTATCGGTTCTACAATCTATCTCTCCAATTTTATTGGCACGATCTAATCTGCCGTAGTACGAGGGGGTTAATAGTATGTTTTTTACGTCGTCAGAGAAATGATTTTCCTGAAATTTAGTTAGGAGGTTAAGCCTATAACTCTACGCTGTGATAGCGATTCCCATCCTGATTCTTCTAACAGTCCAGACACACTAGCCAACTTATCGTAGCATCGTTTCACAAACCTAGCTCCTCTTCGCTGCACGCGATCTAACTCTGATATCACTAGTGGTGGCTTGCACGGTATTTCGTTGATGTTATCAGTCAGTGAGTCATTAGTATTTGCCCTTGACTCCGGCGATTGAAGGCCAATTAATGAAGGCATAACTGTCGTGTTTTTTTATTATTACTCTCAAAGAATTACGTAAACAAATTTTAAACGGCCCCATCATCAGCAGTGGACATCGATCCGATGATTATTTTTCAGCAGATATCCAATCCACTCTCCACTTTGTCAACTGCTTCATTTCTGCATCATCACTTACTTTGACGTCCTTATTCATATGCCATGTATATTCTTAGGTGGTCTAAAATGGTAATTGAGGTAGTCATATATATAAACTTGAATGCATTAAAACAACTTAAGATGTCTAGTTAGTTTTAAATCACGAAAACGTGAGCTAATCTTTCAATACGATTCGTGTCATTAATCTATTCTTGTTTCTGCCCTTGAGGAGCTCATGAATTGCTTAGTGGAGGTAGAGCGTAGACACGTGGATTTGAAACTTTCAATTTAACACAAAATTATTCCCCATCGAAGATTTCCATTCAAGATGTTGACGAGAGCGCAGGTGTGGGCTTGCGAGCTCATCAGCGCGCACGAATGACGAGTATTGGAACGATGTGCGCAATCTACATTTTCGCTAAATCGCTCATATATGAGCAATAGACATTTACGGATGTTTTGTAAACAGTCAAAGAATCCGTCCAAAATACACTGTGAAAAATGCAAAATTTCTGACGCAATGTAGGTAACTATTAACTTGAAACTATCCATGTTTGACGTCACCGATGAAAAACAACATATCGATAGTAGTGGGAGGGATAATCGAAGTTCTTTCCTAACAAGCACACTCAAGCCGACGGCGAATTTACACATGGAAGTTGACTTTTAAGGAAGTATCGAGTGCAGCGATATCTCGAATCGTATCGCCACTCGCAGTGCAACGTTCTCATGACACATGACTTCCGGCTTTTTCCAAACAAACGGATGACGGATGATGACGTAAACAATGAGTATGGTAATTAGGAAAATCACCTTAATTTGACAGTGATGGCGTTTATATACAGCTGTTTGAGCCACGTAGGCCTTCGTGGCTTTAATACATTTGTATAAATCACATTAATTGTGCATTATTACATCGTATCAAGTATGAAAATTAAGACAATGATTATAATTATCAAATAAGAGATAAGTCATAAAGCTTACATGAGAGGTTCTTTCGCATTTAAAATTTTTTCAAGTACTTACCTACAAATAAATATTTACACGTGCAACAATCACTCCTACAAATTAATCCGTTCTTTAAATTTGAAATCTCCGTTAGCCGTCATGTGACCAATATTCCACTGGATGCGATGCGATCATATCGCAGAGTCGATATGCTACTTGCAGGCAAAATAGAAACCAGAATATTTTTTCCATGCCGCGGTCGATTACCACCACAATCGACCCTTACTGCCATGGAAGTGCGTGCTTACACATCTATGTGTCGCTTACAAGGGGCTTCCAAGACTACTGTCATGAAAGTGACTCCCATGTGTAAACCCACCTTTCGATACATCAGCAATGATTTCACAATCTGTTTTGAAGAGCGCCACCGGCGCGTAGTGTTTGAAACTAATGTAAAGAAAATGCGCCCTTGGGAAGTGAACAGCGTACTAGCTCGAATGAAAAGTTCCTTATGCAAACAGCGTTTTTCGGCTTCATGATCCGTAATTATATCTGTACGCTCGTTAAGCGTTTCAAAACATAGGATGCATATTTTTGTGGAAACATGCAAGTTTATATGCAGCATTTACGATTTCCGTCCACTTCGTCTCACAGTATTCACTTACTTTTATTCGAAACTAGCTGTGCCCGATATGCGTTGAAATGCCTCTTTTTCTTTCTAAGTAGGAACACACATACAAATCAGACACATTTACATGCACAAAATAAGTGAAAGACAATGATTTTTTGTAGTCCAATGAATTCCTCGTACCTATACAGGAGTTCGTAACGCGCATATGATGGCATGCCACTGGCACGAGTGTCCACCCCATGCCACTGGCATGTGATGGAAATTCGTGCCATCATTTGTGCGTTTGCCACTGGTATGGTAAATTAAGTTGACACTCAATAAATCGGTTTACAAGTAAATAAAATATTCTATTGTTGAGGTAGTGCGAAAAATTAAGGTTTTCAAGTTAAAAAATCCAATTTTAGGAAAAATCGGAGCGAATACGAAAATCGAATGCAAGAATTAAAAAAAGGCATACAAAGAGACCACTGCACCAAATCTTATTCCAATCTCAAATAAATTACGTACCTTTTAACACAAGTTTAGTCACACTGATATGATTCTGATGCACGCTATATTATGTATCATTGATACGATTTTGATGCACATGGTTGAGCAACTCGTAAACGATCTGCTTCGTTGCTTGCTTGTCGTTCCTCGCATGTTTGAGAAGCTCGCGTGTCAACACTCAATTGTCGAGACGAATCGCGCTCCACCAATTGTACAGTGGATTAAATAATTTAGAAACCTTTGCGGGCGTGTGGACGAAAACTCACCAAAGTTTCATCGTAATCTGATGAATGGTATTGGAACGCATAGAAGACGAACAAACAAACATTCATTTTTATATACTAGACTAGAGAAGATTAGACATTTTTCTTAATGTAATCTGACACTCAATGTTGTTTGGTTTTCCGAATCAATGTTAGTCCCACTCGTTTAGCGCGAGGCTTCAGCTATGCTCACGTGTGATTGATCTGTTCGATCTCCTCAGGATAAGGAAGGTGTTTATCTGGTTGACCTCCAGGTAATTAAGTGGGGAGGAGGATGTGACCAAATGACTATTCATGCAGCCTTGCTGCTTCAACTGCGTACACCAGGAATTGCTAATATTTCCACCTGGATTGAATGTGTTTTGCAGAAATTTCCATTCGAGAACGGCAATTACAGTTAAAAACGTCTTGATTGTACGCTCAAGCATTTAACGCGAACCAGGAATTCTGATGCTCCGATTCTGATTTATTCCGTTACAGTTCGAGTTTTTTGTCGTTTTTCTTGACCCTGAAGGATCTCAAGCTTTCCTGAGGAAACGGAGAGCTTAAAAGACCTTCGTATGAATCACCAGATGGCGTTCTTTTTGTCTCAAAATTTCATCGTACCTCCGCAATCATCTATTATAATGACTGAGAAATTTCCGCGGAAATGAAGTTGCATAACTACGCCACCCGTGTGTAAGTCAGAGCACTGTAAGTTGAACAGATCAGCTCTTTTTCATTTCATTTTATATGAATTTCAAAATTCGGAATTCTAAACTGGAATAAGCACTGCTTTTGCATTTCGCCACACAAACTCATGTCACAGGAAACTCAAGGTAAAGAATTTCATGATTACACCGTCCAATCAAACTTGGCAATGAAATATAAGGTAACGTTCTCCTCCATATTAAAACCTTTGGATCTACATATTCATACGCATTTTTTCATTCGTTCTGTGACGAAAGAGGAAGGTCGCTGCCAAAAATTTCGGAGCCCTGCGGGTGTCCTCACTACTTTTTTGTTTTTGACATTTATAGCTTTTTCTGTTTTTGCCTTGCCTCGCGTGTCCCTGGATATCGCCGGAGTGACTCATTGAAAGATCTTTGAATAAAGCATAAGGATACGCAATTATTGACAGGGCAATGGATTGCACACCGCTTTCATTCTGCCAACCAGCACTTCAACGATACAGGCAATGTTATAAAAATATTCATTATTTCTTCTCGACATGATCAAAAATTACATTATCACAAAGCAAAAATAGTTTACAGGAGCTGTAGGTGACCCCTAAGGCGTTTTCCTGTTGTTAGGGGCACCTTCAAGACAAAGTAGCGATACAAATTACACAATATTCACTACAGATGTTACAGAATGAAAATTAATGCAGAAAATATTTTTAATACGAGATTCCCGAAAGGAGGTTACAACGATTGGCTAAAATGTTTGCACTAATTTATTTAAAGTCAACGGTCAGAGCTTAACCAGCTTGAGAAAGATTTAATATTATTTGTAGTTTTAATTGGTTGTAGCAAGCAATTGACACAAACTAGAGATATAACAAGCTGAGAAATTATTACAAGAATTTTATTTATGAATACAAGGATTCTCAAAAGGTGGTTGCAACGATTTCTAGAAATTTTCATTCACTAAATTGTTTGAAGCCAACAGCCAAAGCTTAACCTGTTTAAGAAAAGATTTTTACATGCTTTGTAGATTTAATTGCTTGTGGCAAACAGTTATAAAGTGTGGGCCCCATATAAATAAAACATCGTTTGTACAATGTTAGGTTTGGCTTTGGCGAAACATATAACTGGTTTTACTGTAAGTCCTAGGCATATTGTGAAGTCTATTTCATTGAAAGAGGAGGAATTCGTGAAGATTGAATGCTTTGATTATAGTTTTTGAGCTACCTGGCTGCTAATACTATTGTTTCAAGTGGCTGGCGCGACTATTTTCTCTGCACAGCTTTTCCTAGTTATTAGTATTATCTATAAATACGAAGGAAGAAACTTCGCCATATCCAGGGTCGTCCAAAGACATTTGGGGGCCTGTGGCAACGCTCTCTTTGGGGCCCTCCTCTCTCCCTTTTCCCCTCCCGACTCCCCCACCTTCCCATGTCCCCGCACCTTTTGGGGGGCCCTTTCAGGGATTCTAAGGCCGTTTTCGAACTTGGCAAACGTCTAGTTAACTTGATATCTAGATATCTTGATTCCTAGGCAAGCAAAGTGAAATACTTACTTGACACTTTCGTAGCCCTCTTACGATGGAGGAGAAATCATGCGGCCTTCATCTCGTAAAACATACGAAAAGCGCCATCCGTGTACATAATTATTGTGGGTGATTGAAGTGGATTACTTCTTTAAAATGCCTCCCAACCTTATACGACAAATTAAAAGAGAATATTATTTTTAAAATCTTATTGCTTATAAATAAAATAATTCTCATATACCATAATATGGTGATTCACTACTATGCTTCGATTACTTGGGGCTGCTAAAGTGGACGACTTATCGCTCACTGTATTTCACCACAATCAACGTCTTTATGCAAAAAAGGCATTATAATATTTTTTGCCTGTATGAAAAAAACACGTAACAATATATTAATGTAGTAAACTCCGAACTAACTACCTATAATCTTCGACTGTTGACTGATAAATACGCGCGTTGTGACTAACATAATTAAGCTGAAAACAAATTATATTTACTGTAATGGTTTATTGTCCCCCTTCTTTGATGAATGCAGTGAAAATCTCTCCAATGTTCCACGTTATTAACAATTATGATGTTCGTTAGCTAAAACTAATTCTGTCAATGAAATTATGGCTTCCTGAGAGTACTTTCAATCGGACCATAATTCTTTCAACGGGATCATTTTTTTCATTCCAGAGCAAGGAAAACAGAATTTGTAGGTTCAATGAAGTAAACAAGGACGGAACATCTACAATGTATGGAATTATTCACACAACTCTTAGGTACCAAATCTTTAAGTATATTCACATTTGAAAAGCCTTAAAATTTAGCGAATTCATCGATTTTTCCGCAAAAAATTAATAAACATCACACAAATACACGTGGTAATGATAAAATAGTATCCTTTTGAAAGTTTCTTCACTTCTATTTTCCATACAAGCCCATGTTATCATTCCCCGAATCCTAACTTAATACCTAGTAAGCATAACAAGTCTGCTTTTTCATTTACTTGGTATCTTGACTAGGTATCTAGACAATATGGTGTCAGCGGCCAATTGAATTTGACGTCATATCCGCCAAATGCGTACTATGTTTCAAGGCAAGATTGCTTGATTAGCCAAGTTCGAAAACGGCCCAAGAGGGGTGGCCTGGGGCAAACTATGCCCCTCTGGACGGCCCTAATTATACCTATTTGTTTATTTGCAATTCAATGCTACTTAAACACATGGTCTTTAGGAATATGAGATGTATTTTATTGCAATTAGATTACATATGCGCATGTTTACATTGAAATGCGAAGAAATGCATTTCATATAACTATAGCGGTTGTTAACAAATGTACATCTACAACTGTATCTATATCCTGCCCTGCAAGCCGCCGCATGGGAATGTGGCTGGGAGTGTTAGGACACCATCCGTGTAAAGATGTAAGGGATTGGGTTTTTGGAGATGAAATTGTGACGCGTATTATGGAAGTGTATTCACTGGAGCTCCGTTTTTATTGTGGTCGCTTATTGTGCGCGGAAAGAACGAGTTTTGTATATACCTATCTGTTCAGCTATGTATCCCTCTTATTTTATCGCTTCTGTCAGACCAAGAGATTCAGTGAGGTATCGATGATAATATTCTCTGTGTCGCTCTGAAACACACTCATTCTCAATTTCTTAAGCCAACTTAGCCTAGCGTGTAGCCTCCGAGTCTCTGGGGGTCCCACTTTAACCCTCCTAAAAGCTGTGAAACGCTATTTGCTCGCTTGTAGCAGTTTTGAACGAAGCGTGCAGCTTTTCTTTGCATTTTATTATTTTTTTGTTTAAACTTTGATGGCCAGGGTCCCAAATGCTGGCGGCGTATTCGAAGTGTGCCTAACCAGAGCGAAGTAGCATCTCTCTTTGAGTTTTCCATCCGAGGACCTTCCTATAATAGGCTTAATATATCCTAGTTTCTCAAATGCTCTGCCGCATATGTTTTGTATGTAAAGGTGTGATTTTTAATATGAATTTCACCTTAATTTCAAATGCCACGTAGAAAATTATCAGTAGCTCAAGTCAATAAAGAAAAATAAATAGATTAAGTAAAATTAAGACAAAATCGTTGCATATTTTTCTTTCATCAAAGTTCATCGCTGCATGCACATTCGAACGAACAAACAGATGTAATTAAATGAAACTTCATCCCAGTATTTTTCAACTTACTTGAAAACCCTACTAATAATAAATAGAGCAAATTCCACGAGTATAATATTTATTACGACCTTTATTTTGCTTGTTACAGCAACGTCAGTTGATGCCGTGAAATGCGAAACCAATATTGCAATAAATATTGTTCTCATGAAATTCGCACTATTTTTTATTTTTTTAGCAATGTTTCGGTTCCAAAAAAATATTGCCCGAGTCATCAGAAATTCTACTTGAAAACCTTTGAAATGTGCGCTAATTGTCCAATGTTTGAATCTTCAACCACCTCGACCCTTGTCGAAAATACGGTGAAGGAATTTGAAGACATTGCCACGAGATCTACTTCCCATTTAACATCTAAAATTGCTCGGAGATAAGAAAGCCTTACTAATAGTGTGGGGGATTTGCGCACTGACCAGCCAAACTAAAGGTAATTTAATTAAAAGCAATGTCATTTTTCCCTAATTTGTAGCTACATCCGTCCCTTAATTATACCCTTGGCCGCTTTATTTACAGCAGAAAATCTCCCCTTATCTCTTAAATGTATCCTTTCTCCTTTATAATTTAACCGTAATGTATTTTTCAACGTAATGCTAGCGAATGTTCTCATCCAAAAGCCACAGTATATTTTTTGAATGAATAGATGATGATGTTAATCGTCGAAACCATGGTCGCAAGTTATTAAAATTTATTGTGGAAAAACAATGTTTACTCTAGTCATTCAAAATGTTTAGTAGAAGTATCGCCGGAAACCACCAACTTTTTTTCCACAGTATTTGGTCAAGAAATCAAATATTGTACTATGCAACTTACTATGTGCGATGGTCTGAAAAAAATCCGGCGTTAATGGGTTAAACGTGACACATTTCATTTGGTCGCGAATAATCTTATTAAAATGCATGGCCAATGCTCTCTCAACTCGACATCAAAGGTCTTTCGTTAGGCGGTGACACCGCGAAAAGTCCGCGGGGGAAATAAAACAACTTTGCAATCGTGAGAATTTCCATGCAGGAGGAAATATTCACGGCTTGAATTCGCCCCGCGATACCGGGAGACTCAGGCGTTCTTTGAGCGTTCTGATGCGACGAGCATCTCAGGAATCTTCTTTCAAGGGCGATTGTTGCGTGCGTCGACGCGATGAGAAGGGAAAAAAATAACAGCCTTCTATTGGACGATTGCCCCGAGGAGATGACTGAGCGAGAGGAAATGGGTGGTGATTTGTTGGAAAAGTTCTACTAATCGAAGCTATTCCTTCCCGTGCATGCCCTTTGTTTTCCTATAATAATCTGTTTAACGTCAATTACATTGGCGACAAATTGCCATATGATGTCGCATGAGTGACGCTGCATTATAAACAGGCCGTTAGTGACTAACTACTTTCTATACTCGCTATAAACATGTCGTAGTTATAATATTTCTCGCCAGTCAAATAGTATTTGTTGCGTAACATCAAGAAGAACAATGTAAGTGATCACTCGCTCGGGTGGACGATAGAGGCCAGTCACTTTTGCCTGGTTGGAAACAGGAGATCTCTTGTTTGGGGGTTCAGATTAACATAAAATGTGAATTAAAAAAATACTCATGAGACTCTCTTTGCTAAAAGTTTAACGAGCCTGTAACTAAGGTAACGGAAGGACTGGGTTGGGAGCCACTAGAGACTCGGATGCTATACGATATGCTTGAGTAACTCATTAACTTCAGATCAGGCAAGTCTCGGGGTGACACGGACGATATCACTTTAACTTTTTAATTTATCCTTAGAACTGATGGAAGTGAAAAAATAAGAGAGATACAATGTCGGCCTGATGTGCACAAAATTTTCTCTTTCCTCATGCCATTGATACGGATAGCTATAACAGAAGCCGAGCGTAAAGCTCTAAGATTCTCCATTTAAGGCATTAGAATTAACTTTCGTCCTCTTCTTACTCCTCTTTCCTATTTCCCCCCATTTCAATAGCTGATCCTAACACCCATTATGTCATAGAGTGTTATAATGCAAGGCTGCCAATTCTAGAGAAACTTGCGGTGGTTTCCAAGAAGCTTTAGAGAAGCACAATAAATAGGATGGGTCGGAATTTTGATTAAAGGAAAAAAAATTAATACGCTTTGCTTCGGGGACGATATCGCAGACATAGCAGGAAATAATGATGATCTTAAAAGATCACCAAACGCAATGAATCAAGTTTTCCGGGAATATTAAAGGAAAACAAATAAGACGAAGACACAGATCCCAGTATACGGAAGAGAGAGGCTGAATGAAGAAGTCATACTGAGAGGAGAGTATGTGAGCAAATGGATCCCTTCACCTACCTCGGAAGTACCATCACCTGGGACGGAAGAAATACAACGGACATCACGAAAAGGATAGCCATAGCGAAAATGCAGCTTCTGTGCTCAAAGAATATTTTTCGAATGAGAGAACAGCATGTGAAAACATTCGTGCCGAGCGTGGCACTCTATGGATCGGAAGCAGGGGTCATTGGAAAAGCAGACCAGAAGAGATTAGAAGCTTTCGAAACCTGGTGTTGGAGGAGGATACTGGATATCAAATGGATGGTTAAAATAAGAAATGAATAAGAAAACAGGAGTAGAAGAGGAAAGAACCCCACAGAACACTAAAAAGAAAAGAAGAACGAGATGCATTTGGTACCATGGGTACCCTTGGGACACCTTGGGTTTGAGACGAATATAATTGAAGGAAGAATAGAGGAAAATATCCCAAGAGGAAGGCCTAGGGATATTTACATTGGACAATTATGGAATAAAGTACATAAGAAGAACTACTATGAAGTAAGGGAACTAGCGTAAGATAGGGAAGGATAGATGGCTGCTATCAACCAATCATAGGATTGAACGACCAATGATGTCCTAACGCCCCCTGCGGAATGCCCCAGTGGTGACTCGAAGAGTCAAGTGTATACATAGCCGTATGTCCGTCTCCGGGTAGAGGAATTGTGTTTGCCTAAGGAGTTCGTGCTTAGGTTATACAGAGCTATGCAGCATTGGCAGTTGCCGCACTCGTAAAACTGTCTTCCCTCCCTTCGATCGCAAGACAAAACACCAGAGAATTCAAATTTACCATGAAACAACCGTTGGATTTGATCGTGATTCGATGTCTGTACTCCCTTATTCCTGTCAGGTTTTTCAGCCACTTTAATCGCAATGCCTTCATTCACATAGAAAACTAAAATTACGCAAAATGCTTTGTAATTATTTTTATTATTAGTTTTATATTTTATTATTTTTTTAAATTATTTTATAAATTATTTATATTTTATTTTTTATTTATATATATATATATATATATATATATATATATATATATATATATATATATATATATATATATATATAAAATTTATAAATTATATTATAAATAATAATATTTTATTATTAATAATAAAATATTAGATGTTTATTTTCACGGCCTATGTTTTGCCGCTGTGCGAAACAATCAGGTAAGTTACAAGTTTGTACATACTACCTCCTCTCCCTACTCTACCATACCCCCACCATGCTGCCTTTTCAACCTCCCTTACCTTAGAGAGTATATACCTATTGGTATGGACAAACTTGTAAATTACCTGATGATAAATACCTCATGTGGAAATGACAAAGTGTTTTTATTTATAATGAAGAAGTTTTTCCACGAAGTTACGTCTGAAACCATCACTTTTACGCAAAATTCATTGTATCTGTTCGCATCACATCGGAAACCCATTTTTAAAAAGGTTGACATGGATTAAAATATTCCCAACTCAAGATTCGCGCATTGCAAAACGGGTGGCAGGTACTCTCTTTCATGTTTCCGCAACATCATCATAGGTTTTATACCTATGTGGGTAGTACCTTGACCAGTCCCTAACTTTAATTCCCTCACTATTATTGAACTGTGTACAACCTTTCTCCTCACCAGGCAATAAGTTGACCCCCATTGAGTCTTTCATAAGGGCTCCATATCTTATGCTTCCTTTTCGGCCTCCTAAAGTCAAAACTGTTTTCTCCGTCCTCCCCTATCACTCAACATTCTCTTTCTGGTTAGTGCAGCGAGTCTCCACATTACAGCCGCCTTCAAATATGTTCTATTGATTTCCCTGATTTTGCTCTCATATCTATACTGCGACTTGTGTGATCTCAATGGATTCAGGCTCAACCTTGTTAGAAGTTCATTGTAATTACTGAAAAAATAACACTTTTTTATTATTCCACCAATTTATTTTCAGGTACTACTAGTTTCTCAGCCACTCTTGGTTGTCTCTTTCCCCCCTCCTCCTCAGTTTACCTTTATTTACAACTCGGATGTCTTGAACCTTCCTCACTTCAACCCTGCGTTGAAGTGACGCGTTACCTTCGGTTCGCTGAAGAGGGCTACTTTGTAGCCGAAATACGCGTATTCGACCCCCACCCTCGTCCTGTTGTGTTGATTTGACCACGCTCTATTTGAGCTGATTCTCTCAGAAGTTGGGCCCATTTGTGTGTGAGTGAGTGATTTTGTGTGCTTGTGAGTGTGCTTGCGTAAATAACCGGGCATCCATAGTGGGGTCTCATTAGCCCTGTGAAGGATCCCAGGTTTTAACCCAAACATCCTTAGCGGGGTCCCATTAGCCCTTGCAAAGGATCCTATTCGGGTTGTGTGTGTGCGTCTGTGTTTGGTCCCTGGCGAGGAAGTAACATTCCCGTAAACCAACACAGGGTGGTATTCTTGGTTGAGAGGCTGTGGTTGGTCTCTGCTGTGGTTTTCCCTGCATACCAACACAGTAAATTTGGTGTTTATTGACGAAGGGTTCCAATTGTTTACGGCTTTTGGAGATTTTCTCTCTTTTATTTCACTGCTAGTTTCGACACAGCGGCGTCATCTTCAGGTTCCTACGGCGTCTTCTTCAGCACCTGAAGATGATCCCGCTACGTCGAAACTAGTAGTACTTACCTGAAGATAAATTGGTGGAAAAAAGTGTTCCTTTTTCATTAAATCTGTCTTGTGTCTTTATCGCAGTGTCTTTCGGATAACTTTTAACTATTATTTCGTCAAAAAATGATAAATAGCTGAATATTTATCCTCTCTCCTTCATATATCTCCTGAACGGATGCAACCTGCATTTTCATATTCTTTCGTACGACTAAGCAATGAGAGAGGCTGGCCTAAATCCTGATGAAGATCTACACATAAAATAATAACAGAAGAACAGAACAGAATGGAGGGCTGCGGTCAAACAATCCTAGGATTGAACGACCAATGAAGCGGAAACAACTCTTATTGCGAGATTGTGTGTTATTGATTTCAACAGATTCATGCGAGATATCTTGGAAATTTGTCACATTATAACAGAAACAAAAATTGCCCTTTTCCACAGGATGTTTAAATGTGCACGATGCGTTTCAGCTCACAGAGCCATCATCAGGAACAAGACAGGTACAAGGTAGATCAGGTACAAGTCTTGTGCCTGATGTACCTTGTTCTGTGAGCTGAAACGCGTCGTACCAATTAAAATATCCTTGTTTCTGTTATAATTTTGACGATATTCCAAGATATCTCGTATGAACTTTTTGCAATCAATGACACATAATCTCGCAATAAGAGTTGTTTCCGCGTCATTGGTCGTTCAATCCTAGGATTGGTTGACCGTAGCCGTTCCGTTCATCCTTCCCCACCTGATGCTAGTTCATTTACGTCCTGGTATATCTTCCCATGTACATTTCTTTTCCTTTGGTCCATGGAATTATTCATGGGTCTTCCTCTGGGGGCATTTCCCTCTATTTTGCCTTCAATTATGTTCTCAAAAAATCCGCTTAGGGGATTCAATTGAAGCGTATGACAATATTTCTTATCAACTTGGGAATCTACGTATGTGAGCTTATGGTGGTTCGCACAAAATGCGGACGACAGCTGCGTTGTAACCTTGGTAGGATGATGGAGTGGGCATGCAGCCACTGGCGGGGGATGGTCAGGGGCGTTGTCACATTGGATTGAGCGTAGGAGAAGGGGGTGGGGGGGGGGAGAGCAGGGGGAAGGGCTGCGGTGGAGGGTGAACGATGGAGCCATGAGGAAAGCAGGAACACGGAGCGACTTTTAGAAGGGCAAGTGGGCGGAGGAAATACATTCAAATGTCAGAGCATTCTATTTTTATTTTTGCCTACCGGGTGGAGTTTTTAAAGCAACTAGAGTGAATAATAATTAACCCTTCCGTGAATTAATCCATTAAGGTAGATTGAGCGAAATGTTACTACATATAAAATTCAATAAGCCCTTTCCCGCACGGGTGGACGAATTCGTCCATTACTTAGCAATGGTAAATGCATCATATATATATATCTCGATCTTTTTCTAAATGAAGAATTCTTCTCATTTCTACTGTTGACGGCTCTACTTGGAGGAATAACATATCGTGGGAGAATTTAAAACACTTAGTAATATTCCACAAACATTTATTTTCCCAACCGGTTTCAACGCTAACGCGTCATTTTCAAGGGACAATTCTCCCTTGTGAATTGTCCCTTGAAAATGACGCGTTAGCGTTGAAACCGGTTGGGAAAATAAATGTTTGTGGAATATTACTAAGTGTTTTAAATTCTCCCGAAGAATTCTTCGTTTTTAAAAGATTACGAAATGTTAAACACGTTTTAAATAGCCCAACAAAGCGAGAATTATGCGTTAAATAAACAAATATGTACTCGCTAAAAATATTTGGGCAGTAAAGCGTTAATTTTATCTATTTATAAAGAATATTCCGCTGTCTCAGGCATGACTTCGTGGAATTTGCTTATCATTGTAAATGATAAGTATAACTTAGTTTTTCCACTAAGATTTATTACAACATTATTGTACTTAGATTGATTACAAAACGACGACGTAGATTTCGACGAAGCTCGTCATCATCAGGATTCGTCATCAATATTGAGTGATTGGTTTATAAAGAAGGATATCACGTACTTCATTTGAAACGAAAAAACTCATGACACATCTTTTCAAGATATTTGCCGATACGAAAAAGACGTTTAAAATTTAGTATTCTATGACTGCACCATCCAGAGAAACATAATAAAAGAAGCAATCCTGACGTTCCGATCGTATCGTACATAAATGTAACGGTGTGAATTATGCTTGTTTCCCTAATTAATCTTGGGAATTAATCATAACTCAAAGTTTTTACTAAATATTTTGTAGGCGTTTTAAGCGCATCACATGAAGCAAATCAGTAAATACCTAATCAGTCAACCAGCCTTAAATATATATATTCAGTTAATTACCGACAAGGCCAGGCTTGAATACAGAAGTTTTGAGTGATATAATTACAAGAGTCACATAACTCTTCTTAAAGCTGATCGTAATGTATTTAGATAATATATAGATAATATTCTCTGTAATGACTAGAGAACAATCTCGCATTCGCCACCTTCAAGAGGACTCGAATGTCATTTTGGAGTTAACCTTGTAAATCCTCTTTCATTTCCCCTCCCTTCTCGAGATATGTTTTATTCTTAGCGTTGTGATTTATACTGCATTGTTGTGTATATAATGGCGGCTCTGTACCACCCGTCATACTATGGATTTAAACATATTTTTTTACTGAAGGTTTGCGTCTCTAAAAAATAAAGCAAAGCTTATGTGTGCTATTAAAATCGACTGCAGAATATCCGGACTAATAAAGTGAATGGCGTATCATTTGATATACCTATATCATTTCATCATATTTATATTAATATATATCACATATATATTCCAGCTTCAAACCACCATTGTGAGCGTCCAATTATGTGTTCCTATCCACTTTCTTTTTCTCCCTCTGTTTGAACTATTTATATATATGTCTTTGCCGCTGAGCGGTCTGAGTGAATGATGTTAGTGGAATGAATAATATTCTGGAGTTTTGAGGCAAGAAAATGCTATAAATAAAACAAGAAAATCATAACTTCACGAAAGATCACTCGAGAGGCGAAATATAAATAAAAATATGCCAGAGGTAGGCATGCAAAAAACACAGCGACATCGATGGCATCGATGGTGGTGTCTTTTCCAGTTCTCTTTCCTCCACTGAAAAAGACACTACGTTTCTGCTGTCCGCTTCAATTTTCTGTTCGGTCATGTATCTTATTTTGCGGCTTAAAAGTTATGATTTGCTTGCTTTATTTATAGCATTTTCTAGCCTCAAAACTCCAGAAAATTTTTCTCGGAGCAATCTATTTATTCCACTCAAATCCTCTTTTAGTGTTTTCATCAGTCATTGGCCAAAATTCCGAACCATTTATGGTGAACGGTTGGATTATAGGCTTCTCTTTTATCATTTTGAACGTCCTTTTTTTTACTACTTTAATTTGCTATGCCGTGCTTGTTCCGGAATATATATTTATATGCATTTTTTTTGGGGTTTGGACGTTTTCTGACTCCAGAGGTCGTTCCCCAAACGCGAACTCATCTTCAGGAAAACATTTTTTTTTTCGGTACGGCTCATCACGCATGCCGCCGGCGAGGTTCAAATCTTCGACCTTCGTAGGGCGAACCTCTGCGCATGACTTTCTCTGTCCCGGAAGCAGTGGCTTGCATACCAATTCATTGATATTTCGTGCTTTTTCAAATATCTTCGCTGCTAACTCGCTGCCATGGGGCTATTCCTTATATGCGAATGATTTTTAAACTTACTCATTACTACACCCATCCATTACATGGATAGTGTAATTGTCAGAATTATAATAACAATATATCATATCCTAGTCTGTACTACACTCTATCCATCTAATTAGATTTTTTGTCAGACTTATTTTTGCATTCTTGCACAACGTTCATATAATTAGTTCCCTCATTATAGTGAAAGTTTCCGTGTTAAAATAGTTCTCAAGTCAATTCAATATTTCCTAATTTACCCATTTTCATCCAACAAACTTCCCAAGTGTTAAACGTGGCCAATCTAGCCATTGAATTCCACAGGTGCACTCAAAGAGAAATATGGATATTTCAAACTTTTTCAGAGGAATGCGGACGGTTAATTTAGGTTTATAAGGAAGTCAGAATCTTGTCTTTCACGACCACAGACACTTGGATCTTCAAACTATTTCATTCTGCAGTTCATCACAATTCTTACCACTTTTCACCTCATCCATATATCCTATTCTCTTTCCTCCCCTTCATCACTTTCCCGTTACCCTCCTCTCTATGACGGCCTTCATCCTCCCTTTGTTCCTCATCACCTATTCCGACCACCTACTCTGACTTCCCCTATCCTCTCCAAAATTCACCTGAATTCTCCCTTCATCAATCATACCAGGCACTTTTTCGTTCATCTTGCTATCTTTTCACAGCATTTTCTTCTTTCTCCTCCTCACCTAAATCTTAAATATCTGCTGCATTTTCTCTTGAATCCACGTTTCTCCGCCACACAACACCACACCATTCCACACTATATCATGTCCTGGTGCATGCTACACTCTATCCATGTCATTAGACTCCTTGTCTGAATAGTTTTTGTATTCTTGCATATCGTCCCTACTATAAGTTCCCTCCTATTAGTGAAAGCATCCTTGTTGACGTAGTTCTCTTGTCAACGTATTTCCTAATGTAGGTACCCATTTCCATCCAACGTACTTCTACATATACATCTACGAAATACGGTGCCAGCCACCACTAGGGAGTGTGGCACGGGGCGATTCCACACCAGGCATGAAGCCCTCATCCCAGCTGATCTCCGAACCGCGCACGTTCCCCCGGAATGCCAGGCGCAGGCCAAAAGCAGTCAGGACGACAGTACGCGGTCAGACTAAAAACTAGGAGAGTGCCGCATGGACGAACATGCTACCATGCAGTACGCCACTCAAAATATGACTTCTGGTTATAATTGCTGCGACAGATAAATAGCTCTACAAGGTACTAAACTAAGCAAGAGCGATATCATGCCGGAAATTGCATGCGAGGCTAGTAACTAATAATGATTTTAAGATATTTAGCACAGGTGCAAAAACCTATTTAACCTAGTCAGGGTGAAAGCATCCCGGAATCAATATACCGCAACTATTATGGTCCCTTATTGTACGTGGAAAAAGTAACATTTCAAATCTATCGGTTCTGCAGTCTATTTCCTTTATCTTATGCCTGTGACTCTATCTACCATATTAATTGGGCTCTGGCAAAATATCTTGAATGCCTGAAAAAAAGTCTGCATCATACTTTCGTAAAAGATTTAATCTACATTTTTCCTTTTGATCGGATAGAGGTTCCCAACCCAATTCCCTCAACAATTTAGTTACTCTGCTATGATTTTCGTAACAATTTTTAACAAATCTAGCCTTTCCCAACTTCTCTTCCAAACTGCCCAAGAGATTGAATTGTTCTACGCAGCCTCGTTGATTTTTTCACATGTTATGCTAAAAAAAGGGAAATTTCAGCCTTTTTCTGAGGAACTCAGGCGTATTGAAATTCGCGATGAGGCTGTTTACCCGTCTACGGATTATGCGATGACCTCCGCTCATTGCGACATCCTTTTATTCCAAAAATCCGCCTTTTCTGGGCAAAGAAATACATTATCGCCCTTGTGGCCAGGAAGTGTACACTATTTTCTCTTCGGCTGACAAACATTTGACTTCAAATTTTGAGCAAATTTCAGTCGCAACCTTCTTCAATTCCGAGAAGGAAGTCAAAACCATTGGTCAAATCAAGGACAAAGTGTCCAATGTGGTTGAAGTTTTTAGTACTCCCGTTATGAATGATGCAAAAAAAATATTTGGACGAGAATCCTGGTGGACTTTTCAACTTCATCGTCCTCATTCATCGATCTGTATATTAGAATTCGAAGATATGCTCGGCATGTCGTCAAAATATGTCCTTCCAAGGTGATTTAACTATTGTTGTGTTTATTTATTAATCTTTCACGTATAATATTTGACTAGCTGACCCGTGCGAATATTTCGCACAGTATGCAGCTTCTTCCTGTTTCTTCCTTCTTTCTTCCTTTTCTTCTGCCTGTCGAATATTTCGCACAGTATGCAGCTTCTTCCTGTTTCTTCCTTCTTTCTTCCTGTTCTTTTACCTATTTCTTCCTATGGACAATTATATGTTATTTATGTTTGTGTTAGAGGTACATAACGTAAACGTAAACAGTAAATGGTCACACTGATTGCATGTAGAATGTAAACAATCTAAGTAAACGATGCGTTAATAGATGGCGCCTCCTGCATTCTTTTAAGCACGTAACCATTGCCTACGATATTATTTGATTATATTGACAGCAGATGGCGTTGTATCACTTTTTAAACAAAAACTTTAATTTTAAACAATTTTTCTATTTTTCATCAACATCGGCGAACATAAGCTTTATAACGATGTTTGAATCATTAATTTTGATGAATAATTATGGGAGTTAGGGCGTTTCGACAAAAAAACACCTTTGAGAAATAATATATACGGATTTTTATCATGTCTTTTTCGATGTAAAGCTTTGATTGCAAAATTTAATTCGTACTTAATGACTTAATTCTGTTTGTAATACTCAAAGTTATGATCTCAATGCTTTCAGGCTCAATTTTGTGGAAGTTCGTTGTAAATAATGGGAAATTAAAACTTTATTTTATTCCACCAATTTATCTTCAGGTACTACTGGTTTCGACGCAGCGGCGTCTAGACCTGAAGGGTACCTGAAGTTGATGCCGCTGCGTCGAAACCAGTAGTAGTACTTGAAAATAAAATGGCGGAATAAAACGAAGGTTTCTTTTTTCATTATTTTCTCAAAGTTATCTTTTGCAGTGTTTTTGAGGGTAGTTTTGCACCATAAGAGTCTACTTACTTCTGATATTACGTTTCCTCTTCGCGATTAAATAATCGTTTTTCCATCGAGGTTCATTGTTCTTGTGATATTTGCAACCATATTGTCTACCCCAACGTAAGGAAGTCCCTTTTAATAGATGAAAACTTACGTTATTGACGCATCCATTCAAGCCATTCGTGTGGCTGATCGCCGAATGCGATGCAAGGCGCTTGTTTTCCGCCCATCGTGATGAACCGCGAACAAAGCATTACCTTGAATCTGAAGCGCCAAAAGGGTTGGTGAGGTGCCTTATACGAATGGCTAGGGCGGGACAACGATTGATGTGAAATGCATGCCATTCATGCGACGTTACTCAGCTCGATTTTGGCGCACTGAATATATTGGATTGCTGTGCGTAATTCGAAATTAAATCCGTTGCAGAACTCTGGGAACAGACCGATGATAGACCGGTGCAGAAATGGAAAATTTTCAATCATCCACAGAAATAAGAATCCAACTATCCCCATGTATATGTTGTGGATGGCGTTAGCATAAATGCGACAGATGAAGTGAAATACCTGGGGGTTACGATAACTTCGAACCTGTCGTGGGGGACACACATAAGAAATATTTGTGGCAGAGCCCTGAAGAAGCTAGGATTTGTCAAGCGTGTTGTGGGAAGATCTTCGGATGAGAAAGTGAAGGAGAGGTGCTATTTCGCACTCGTTCGGCCTCACCTTGAATATGCAGCGAGCATATGGGATCCGGCGGAGAAATACCTAGTCCATGAACTTAATAAAATACAAAGGAAAGCTGCGCGATTCGTCAAAAACTGCTACGGCCGTACAGAAAGCGTTACAAAGATTTGAACGATTTAGGGTGGGAGCCGCTATAGACTCAGAGGCTACGTGCTAGGCTTAGATTGCTTGAGCAATTGAGAATGAATATCTTTCAGAACGACACGGAGGACATCATATTAGAACCACATTATATTTCCAGGTCCGACAGAATCGATAAATTAAGAGAGATATTTTGCCGAACGGATAGGTATGGGAATTCGTTTTTCCCCCGAACAATTAAGGACTTTAATAAATGCTAAGCGGAACTTTGATTTTTTTCTTTTTTTTGACGGCTGGTGTCCTAACACCCCCCGCCACATGCCTTTTGAGGCGGCTTGCGGGGTAGTATGTAGATGTAGATGATGTAGATGAAATAAATTTTACTGTGACCTAAATTTCGATGTTTTTATATCATTATCGGGTGACGAATGAAATTTAAGTGTACACAATATTTGCTCATTGAAAAAGATTGTATGCATGTACTTAACTTCATTTGTCACCTGATGATGATGTAAAAACATCGAAACCTAGATCACAGTAAAATGTATTCCTGTGGGTGATTGCAAATTTTTCATTTCTGAATTTCACTCTATATCCCAGGAATATTCGGATTTTGAACGATGATAGCATGTAAAACTCCCAGAGCCTGATTCAAACGGTCATTTTTGCGTCTAGCTCAGGGATAGTGGAAATCATAACCGGAATCATTTCAACAGTTAGTTGCCGGGATTAGGGATCCATCTCCTCCTACAACTGCAAAGAAATATTTATTAAAATACTTTCCTCGACAAAGCTGCATGTTTTGAAATTACAAATTTTATTTTCTAGTGGACGGAGAGGAAGGCTAACGATGAAGCGCTTGAGATGGTGGGCGAGGAAAGGAAACTTTTGAATGAAATTCGAGATCGGCAGAGTAGGTAGCAGGAGGATGTTAAAAGGGGCGAGGGGTTGCTCAAGAATGAGAGAGAAGGATATTGGGCAAATGGGAAAGAGGAAGAAAGAGAATAGGTTTCATGGACATGATGAAGAAGGGCAGATCGTATGCTGAGGCGAAAAAGGAGATACTAGAGATAGATGGGCCCCTGAAAGTGTAGAAAACCGGGAGGTGATTCTCTGACAGTCAGAAAAACCTACCTTAACCGGTAGAATACTTTTAAAATATTGTTTCATGGACAGGATGAAGACGAGTATATCGTGTGCTGAGGCGAAAAAGAATATACTAGAGTGAGATAGGCTCCTTGAAATGTACATCTACATCTACGTCATCAATGCAAGCCACCCAAAGGGTGTGTGGCAGGGGGTGCTTCCACACCAGGCATGCATGAATGATACGGTAGAACACCGACATTACATTGAAACCCGCGTACCACACATTCAACGCACCAATTAACAATCTACTAACCAAGAAACATTTTATCGTCAATCGTTCCAACATGCAAGGGATACAAAGACTACTACTACAGATTCAAAATATCATGCATAAATAAGAACACCAATATTTACATCATGCCTAAATAAGAGAGCAGAATATATAATGAGAAAGATTTACTGCCTGCCTATGTCAATACTCGAACTATTCATGACGACGATCACAGCTGTTATGGTCCCGAATGGTACGCGGAAAAAATGACATTTTATACCTATCGGTTCTACAATCTATCTCTCTAATTTTATTGGCGCGATCTAATCTGCCGTAGTACAAGGGGATTAATAGTATGTTTTTTACGTCGCCAGAGAAATGATTTTCCTGAAATTTAGTTAGGAGTTTAAGCCTATAATTTAATCTAACTGTGATAGCGATTCCCATCCTAATTCTTCTAACAGTCCAGACACACTAGCCAACTTATCGTAGCATCGTTTCACAAACCTAGCTCCCCTTCGCTGTACGCGATCTAACTCTGATATCAACTCCGTTTCGTATGGATCCCATACACTAACAGCATATTCCAGATGAGGCCCGAAGTGTAGAGAACCGGGAGGAGATGACAATGAATTGGGTAATGAGTAATAAAATGGTCTACTCTCCTCTTAAGCATTTGCTTATAGCTGTACTCCTCGTCTCATTTCCGATTGCCTAGCATTTCCCATACATAACAGCCTATGTCATTCAATAGCTTATAGTTACGTCTCCCGCCCGCTGACTATGCTCTTTTCCACTCTCAGGCAGCCGCTTGCTTTCTTCCGTTGCCGGCCGTTTCGTCATATATTTTTCTCAGTGGCCATCGTACTCTCTCTATCATACACTTGGCTGCCGTCCCAAACGCATCGAGTCTGCTCTTGAGCTTCATGGACAATGGCCATGGTCGTTTTTAGCACTATATCCTTTCAGTCACATAATTTAAGTCTCGTTGTGATCTCATTCCGATCTTGGGGTTCAAGTCAAGAGATCTTCAAGAGCAGCTATCCTACCGTCGAGCAGAATGTACAATTGTGGATCATTTCTTAGCGCTTCTCAAAAAATAAAAATTTTTGAAAACTTACTGTTGTGTTGATTGTGTTCACAACACAATTGGCATTTAAAAATCTTATTGGGAGAGGTTAGCGATAAAGTATTTCCGAGACACATTTAATAGACCTAAAATACCCCTCTACAGTGATACCAATTTTATTTCTGAATTTCTTTTCCATTGAGTATTTACATTGAAAATGAAATCGGTAAGGAGCAATTATCATTTTAATTTCTGTAACTACCCTATATTTTCATACTTTAAAAGCAGATTACTTCCTGCAAATGCGATGATTTCACTCAAGTTAATTGCTCACAATTAGGCACCAATCATCAAGACATACGTCCTTGCCTGGGAAATGTGGCGAATCAGTCAATTCACGTCTTACTCATCCAAAAACAACCCTTGGAAATGCTTTGGAGAGATTATTTCCGACGTATTCACCGACGTAAATGTTGCAACCTCACTGTAAGGCTGAAAAACTGCTGACTTGCAGATGTTTCGTCGTATGGCGTGCTGAAATTTACATTACCTGAGACGGCTTGCGAAGTCCTTGCTTTATTAATGAGGGGTGTATTCGATCGGGGTAAAGACTCTTGTCGAAGTGCAGGTACACCTTATAGAAAACCGTGTGATCGAAAAGTTGGGACTCACGGGTATAACCTTTTGGTCTGACTTAACCTTTAATGTTATTCTTGCCATCGAGCGATTTTGATGGTCATACGATTTTTGAGTGTGCCCAACGATTGGACTGTACAAGGACAAGAGGATCGTTGTTCATAACCCATTCGTGTAAACATGAGGAGTGGAAGACTGGTCTCATACGAAGGCATTAACAGTTGCGAGTCATAGTTTAGGTTTAGAAGAGTCACTGGGCCAAAAAAATTGAATCTTTTTGACCTCCAAATCCTTTCCCAATTCGTCTTAAGAGATTTGACCTTGATTAAGGTTATATGTGAGGTCAATGACGTGCTCCAAAGTAGAATATTTCTACATATTGATATTTTGATTAATTTTTTATTATAAAAAAAATCAAGGTCTGTTTCAACTGATCTTCAAACATAGCATATGAAGAGGCTACATGCGTTTGATCCTCTGTGGCAAAGGAAAGAAATTTCGGAAGCGCTTCTCTGACGGTTAAAAATAATCCACCTCTAATGGCGTATGACGCACGTTTCCAATCACACACATATCGTTTGCTTTGATAACCGCTGTTCACATGTCCAGAAATTTTTAAATCAGTATCCAGGAATCAGAATGTCAATCAGAAGTTTTGGAATAACGTATCCGCCAGGAAGGAAGTGTCTGTGCACTGCCGGTACGGAAATTTTATGATTGTAATTTACGCCGTATATATGGCGCTGATGTGTCTTGACGAAGCCTAAATAATTGGCATCTTTCCGTAGCGTAATTATTAGCTATTAAAATATCAGTTTAAATCACGTCCTTCTATCACTTTCCCGTTTTCTATATTTTTTTTCAATGATCGCAGTTTGTGAGTCGAAGAAATGCACAGTCGATATTCAATCATGTGTCCTCCTGCACTGGTGGGTACGGTGCCTTCTGGACTTTCTTCAGGGTAGATTTTTTTTCCGTTTTTGCTTGGAAATAATGCGATGGTAGTGATTTGTAATTGATAGTAAAAAAATTAGTTACACCTACAGCTTACCGTCAATTGACCGCCTCTCTCCCATTCTGTGATTGGTTAACATGAAAATGACGCAACAATGCAACGCGTCATTTCCATTCAAGGAAAAAATAGTCGGATTTCTCGCCAATTTTCTTCAATTTTGAATGTGTTTAACCATGAGAGATGAGGGAAAGAATAACCACAAATATTTGAGGGATAAAAAAATCATTTTGGTGTGGGAATCATCATGAACGAGGCAAAAAAAAAGATCTTTTAGGTCCTCCACAAAGATTTCGCTTCGGCTAACCTATTTTTCTCGCTGTTGCAAGTGCTTAGAATTAAATTAAGCAACTATGTAGTGTTATGACACGTCTCGCTTAGAATAGAGCCAGATTTTACCCTTGGGTGACGATACATGAGGCTATGTGAATATATGTATGCCGATCGATATCGACGTGTAAATGGATAGTGCGATGAATATGGACTGTGTAAATGGATCGGATTCTCCCGTTCACTCTTGAGCATCGCGAATCCCAGACGTCGCACGTGTCCCGCTGCTGGACTATTTCCCAGGAGGTTTTTACGTATTTTTTCCCCAGTCTTACGCGCTCTTGCCAAGCCGGCTCTCGCGGACACCTGCGCCAACGCGGGAATGAGACATTGGCATTGTCCCCGTTCGCAAGTGAACAATAAAGCGGTGCCCGCAGCCTACTTGCCGTGAACTTGGCGATAATATCTTTATCTAACTAACCCCGTCCCAGTGGAGGAAAGATGTACCATGCAGTCATGCCCACGCTTCTCTTTTTTTGGATAGCGACAGGCGTGCGTCGGTCGGTTATTAAAGACACTTCATGTGGATTCAGATGAGGTAATATCAATCAAAATAAAATTATTAATCAAATATTTTGATTTTTTTGACGTTAAAGGTAGAAGGATGTATGTTAAAATGCAAGAAATGAAATCTTATTCTAGGAAATAATATATCACAATGAAAGCAAAGTTCACTTCGAATATTTTTACAATAAGATCAGGATTCAAACTCGGAGTCTGTTGTAATTGGTAGTTCTAGGCATAACTTGGTGGAAATTGTTAACATTATAATGATAACTCGTAACTTTGTGATTCCACATGTATTTATTTGGAATCGCAAGATTACGAGTTATCATTATAACCGGAATCTGTTATTGCTTTAATTTGTTTTAACCAGTTGTCACACCAACCCAGCAACATGCAAACAAACACGAATTTTGACGTGCTAGGTGTCGAATCCCGGTCAAGTAAAATGATTGCGATGAACTCACATTAATGCTCATAAATTTTGCACGTAAGCAAGCGATTGTTTACAACGTACTTTATGGCTCTCAGCTATGGGTTATATCTTAAAAACCGCGGTTGACGTTCAAGATTGAAATTGATGTTGTGCGTGCATTCATCTCATTATTCAGATTAAATTATAGGCTTAACCTCCTAAATAAATTTCAGGAAAATCATTTCACTGACGACGTAAAAAACATACTATTAACCCCCTCGTACTACGGCAGATTAGATCGCGCCAATAAAATTAGAGAGCTAGATTGTAGAACCGAAAGATATAAAATGTCATTTTTTCCGCGTACCATTCGGGACCATAACAGCTGTGATCGTCGTCATGAATAGTTCGAGTAGTGACAATAGGCAGACAGTAAGTCTTTCTCATTATATTCTCTACGTTCTTATTCATGCATGATGTAAGTATTGGTGTTCTTATTTATGCATGATATTTTGAATCTGTAGTAGTAGTCTTTGTATCCCTTGCATGTTGGAACGATTGAAGATAGAACGTTTCTGGGGTATTAGGTTTTTAATTGGTGCGTGGAATGTGTGGTACGCGGGTTTCAATGTAATTTCGGTGTTCTACCATATCGTTCATGCATGCCTGGTGTGGAAGCACCCCCTGCCACACACCCTTTGGGTGGCTTGCAGGGTATGACGTAGATGTAGATGAGATCTCCACATATTTATCAAGTGGAAGTGAACGTGAGCATGTCAGGATTAGGAACGAAGGTCGCCTGAGTAGCGTTGGCGATAAGACTTGCAAGACGCGATGGGTGAAGACTCATTGGGCCTGGGAGGAATGCAGATTCGTTGTTCCGGTGTTGCATAGTGATGTAAAGAGCGTGCTTTGTGGGCCTGATCATGCAGAGGGAATAGGTAAGAGTTGATTAGCGGAACAAATTGTGAGATGTAAGAGTGTAGGTATGGCGTGATGGGAAGGCATACTCTAAAAAAGTAACACGTCATTGTTAGTATTGTAAGAAGATTCCTAGCGTCATGCTGAAGGGGAACGGTAAAAAGGTTGTATGCCTAAATCAGTGCAAAGTTGTTAATATAAGCGCTCTTGGTACACGAAGATGGGGCAGCGGGGAAGAAAAACTCAGCAGAGCCAGTTTCATTGATCTAACCACTGCAACTAGGACCATCTTGAAGACTTTCTTTGACTACCAAGTAAATTACGCCAGTGGCAAATAAGACGTTTGAAGGTATTGTATCATCTTCCGTGCACAAAGCTGAGTTCCGTCAATCCCGCATCTAATGGAGCGAAACGAATAGTCTACAGCATAAAATTTTTGAAATCCCTCTATCATATACGCAAAAGAAACTCTCGTTAATATCGTTTACCCGTGTATGTAACTTTTATTTCCCGACCATGGTCTCAACGGACAACCGTCATTCTAAGTCTGCTGAAAAGTTTTCTTTCGTCACAATTCACGAAACACAGGTTTGGATTTATAAAAACAGTTAGTATTAATGCATTTAAAACAGTAGTGACGATATCATAAAAGTTTCGCCTATTTCATTGCGTTCCAGATTAAACTCACTTGAACTAAGAGGGTTGGATTGCGTAACTGTTTTAACTCACCTAAACCGGTTGTATGCACAATAGGAAACACGGAATTTGGATCCCCGTCAGTTCAAATGATTTTGCAATAAAAATTTTCATCTTGTGTAGGTGTATATTTGCACTCGTTTATGGGACTGCGCGCCGTATCATTCATCTATTTTGTATTGATTTTGAGACTGAATAGATACGAAATAGCTACTAATGACATAATGGCTAACGCTAGGAGGCTGAGAATCTCCATTCTTTGGACGGCTTATTGCTGTTTATCAGTTGACCTTTGACCGTTGCCGCATACATGAAAATGCAATGCCACTCACTTCCTTCAAACAGGGAAACAGACCAATAATTAAAATTAGTGGATTAACAGTTCAGGCGGACAGATATTTCTCTATGCATAATCTTACTATGAGGCCTAAAAGTAAATTTCCTGGTCCTGGGGAGTACGATAGCTAATGAATCACTTTGAAGACGCGCTCAGCTGAGTTGATGATTTCCAAGACCCGTATGCATGAGGATATCCAAATATATGAGGAAATCAGATAGACCAGCTGAGAAATGATCTTCATTCGCAAGAGCAAGGGTATACGAATTTCCAAGGGTAACTTAGCTTTCCAGAGTAAGTATTCATCCTCAATTAGACGTACCTTTGATCAGGAGAATGGACATTATATTAGACATTATATATTCCTCACTTCAACCCTGCGTTGAAGTGACGCGTTACCTTCGGTTCGCTGAAGAGGGCTACTTTGTAGCCGAAATACGCGTATTCGACCCCCACCCTCGTCCTGTTGTGTTGATTTGACCACGCTCTTTTTGAGCTGATTCTCCCAGAAGTTGGGCCCATTTGTGTGTGTGAGTGATTTTGTGTGCTTGTGAGTGTGCTTGCGTAAATAACCGGGCATCCTTAGCGGGGTCTCATTAGCCCTGTGAAGGATCCCAGATTTTAACCCAAACATCCTTAGCGGGGTCCCATTAGCCCTTGCAAAGGATCCTATTTGGGTTGTGAGTGTGTACGTCTGTGTTTGGTCCCTGGCGAGGAAGTAACATTCCCGTAAACCAACACAGGGGGGTATTCTTGGTTGAGAGGCTGTGGTTGGCTGCTGCTGTGGTTTTCCAGCATACCAACGCAGTAAATTTGGTGTATGTTAACGAAGGGTGCCAATTGTTTACGGCTTTTGGAGATTTTCTCTCTTTTATTTCATCGACATTATTTTAGGCGATTATTTCTGATTCACCTCGTGGTCAACCCCGCGGCGTCAAGATCATCTCCACTTCCCTGAACGCATTGTGTTGAGTTTTGTGCGAGAGAAAACATCTTCCGCAAATTTCGTCACAGACTCCAACGAATAAACAGGAAGAATATCAAAACTGTCGAAGGTTCAGGTGGTTTGTTTATTTGAGGAAGGTGAACGACAGTGACATTTGCCCCACTTGGCGAGGACGGGGCGGCTGGTTTGGGGATTACTTGAGGAATGGAGGAGTTGAATCTGTCGCCTACATTATCTTGCCTTGAGCGAAAAATGCCGAGGTGTCCACAGTTTAACGCCACATCTGACGGGCGGACGGGGAATGGCACTTGAAGTCCTGTCCACGTATCACCCAAATAAGGATCGGGATTCTAATTAAGTTTTACTCGGAATCTCCTCCAATGCTGGAACTCGAGTCCGTATTGGTGAGATTAAAATAACAGTAGTGATTTCCACACAGTTTTAATGAAAAACAACCATGGTTTCGACACTTTTATGTTATTATCAAGACCCATAAAGTTTCGGACCCATGGTCATTTTTCATAAAACCAGAGTGGTAAATCCTATTGTTATTTCATTCTCACCAATATGGATATACAATATTTCAACAAATTTACGTCTGAAACTCTTTCATACGCTGGAACTCGAATCCAGGCCGCCAATATGGGCCGCCATATTCCTAGATGTTACAAACCCGATTCCCCAAATGAAGTGAATTGGCTTGGAACCCCAGGAGACTTAAAGGATTGTTTCTTCCTGTGGTGAAATTAATTCAGCAATGCAAACCGTTAGTGTTTGAGATAGGCACTGAGAGTTGGTGGGTATCGGATCTAACAAACCCTCCATCTGTGTGTCAGGAAAAAGCAAAAAGGTGACAGTGGGTACAAATTACAACTTGCAATGTTCAACATTAAGCATGAAAAGTCGCATCTTTTCAATGTAAATATTGAAAAAGGCGCAGGTCTATCAGAAAAGGCCCAAGATTTCATTAAGTGGCTCTGGCTTCACTATGCGAGTCAAGACAAATACTTAGTGGCATATTTTTATATATCTAGTCTTTAAAAACTCCAACTTCCACTGATAAAAATGGGTTACCCGAAGAAAACCACAACTTAGCTATAAAACATGCTAATTATTCCTCAAATATATTGTTAATGACGACAATTGTCGAGCCGTAGGGGCCCACCTTAGCTTAATTTGGATGGAACTACCTAATTTTAATTTCTATTACGCCATTAGTTCCTTAATAACATAAAAAATGGGCGGCAAGGAGTCAATTTTTTAGTTAAATTAATTTTTCCAGGACTTTTTGCTCCTTAAAAACAGTTTTAATAAAAAGTTTGATGATAAAATCAATGGTTGAAGGCGTAACTTTGTGGAAGGTTACCGCAAACATGACGAAAAATAAACATCTCTTAGTGAATTCCTCACTTCAAATTTTTATTATCGACATAGGTTTCGATTGCCTTGCAATCATTTTCAAGGCCCCAAGTTTGAAAATCCTTCCTCGTTCAAATGGACGTTTTTCTTGCGCCATCTGAGCAATCTCCACGAAAGGCCATATTAAAATCAGTACATTCAGGGCTGCATTAGGGTCAAACTAACTTGGAAACCCTATTTTTTTCTCATCTCAGTTTTAAAAAAGTACTTTTAAAAAATGTTACCATCCAGTTTGCAGAATATCTGGAGTAAGCGAACCTTAGGGAAGATACACCTTAAGTAATGGAATTTTTTATTCGGAATTTTATTAAGCAAAAGTTTAAAAACATTAATCTGAATGCATTTATAAATTTATCCGCATTCTTACGTAGAATTCTGCATTCTATTGGCCTAGTATTTTTAGATAGAAATATGCGATGACTTTTGATTTTCTAAACTCGAAGTGGAATTAGCTTGGTATATAAAGGCTGTTACGAAGGCTTTCCCGGTTTTCTTCTTTATTAGTGTTTTTCGGGTTCTGCCCACGCTTCACCATTTTTGTGGACGACCGTTTCGCCTGCAATCTAGTTCAGTTAGAACCTGATGAAGTCGACTGGAATGTCAGCGAAACGGTTGCCCACAAAAATGGCGCAACGCGGGGAGAACCCGAAAAATACCAGTAAATAGGTATGTCAGGCTACATTACGGAAACAAATTAGGCACAACACTTGGGTAATCGAACACAATTTCCTTCTCCTATCTTACTCTATTTTCCTTCATTTTCATGTATGGAGTAGTCATTGTATGACACCAACCAAACGCCATGAATTTTACGTCATTTATGTTTACGTTTACGTCATGTTTACGCCATGAATATACATACGGATTGTTGACTCGTCACCATAAACTGTTGCCTAGAATTCCGTAAACAAACAACTTGTGGATTGTAGCGCCGCTTAGTGATGAAAGACGGCAGTTCAAATGTAAATGCAGTCGACAGATCGTAAATAAACACGTCATACCGGTTTCACTTACCATTAATCGTAGTGCACTGGATAAAAATGTAGTACCGTACGCGGGATGTAACTACAGACATTTTTAATATCGTCGGGTCTACAGATATATTTAATTCCTCTCCAAATTTAATAGCACAAATGCACAATTAATATCTTAGGACTTTGTGTATATTGCTCTCAGGCAATTTAATACTAATGAGAGGTGAAAAAGGTGGAATGAATCAGAGGACGGATACAAGATCAAAACCAAGATCAGATTCTTATTTTTCAAACCAAGCCTCCAATTATGGGTCCTCGAAGACGCATACCCTGTTTCGCAGCCTGGTACGAAGCAAGTTATGTTTAAACAAGGCATTTTACATGCTTTAATTAAGCTGAACGGGCCTAATGCATTCAAATTAGAATCTGAGTCTGACAACCGTCGGCGTCTGCTCACGATGGAAGTTTCATATGCCTCTTACACACTTTCAGTAGTAGATATTTCCTCTCTAGAATTTACAAAGTAGCTGCTAGGTCTAAAAAATAGCCAGCTATTATTCACAGCAGCAAGTAGTTCATATCTCCTCGATCGTTATTGAATATCGACCAGTCTCACGTTAACAACAATTAACAACGGCCATTTACGGACGTAGGCCGACGGCCAACGGACAGTAGTAGATATTTCCTCTCTAGAATTTACAAAGTAACTGCTAGGTCTAAAAAATAGCCAGCTATTATTCACAGCAGCAAGTAGTTCATATCTCCTCGATCGTTATTGAATATCGACCAGTCTCACGTTAACAACAATTAACAACGGCCATTTACGAGTCGATTGAGAAGACATTTTTCAAAGTAGCGCCAAGGACTGGGGGAACGAAATGTGGAAATTTAGGCAACACGTAGCCTAGGCAACGATTCCAAACATCTGAATCCATTATGTATATTCATGTAGTGCGTACATACAGGTAGTGCGTAATAGCGCATGAACTTGGACTAACAATGTCACTTGGCAGTAATTCACTCGATCGAGATTCGAGACCTTGAACTTGGGTGCTGAAAGTTTAGAGTCCACGGAAAAGGGTGGTCGTGTGTTCGGAGTTGCCCAAAAGTCAGATCTCAATCGCGAACCAGCCTTTTCGCAAGCGGGATTCCTTCAATCCAGCAGGCGGAGTGACAGTGGCCCCACGAGGGGTCCTAAAATAATCACTCCTGATGCGATTACGATGCGACGAAGCGGTAGAGCACTTCGGAGATTAATGCGCACGCCTAAAGTTCCAACTGGTAAACGGTTAGTTAATGAGAAGGGCGCAGTGGTGTCCTTGAGACTTATTTTTTTATTATGCTACGCATTTCCGCCTTTATTTCTTCTTTTTTTATGTCGTCTCCTTATAATGGCCTCGCCTTTCTTTCTGTTCTCGTTCTATTTTTCTACAGTAAATCGCTTACGGGGCGTAATGCTTCATTTGTCACCGATGGGACGATTCATATTTTTACGTGCGAGACTTGGTGAAGATTTAATATGAGTTTCTTTTTGGCTTAGAAGGATTGTTTGTACGGCCGAACGATTCATTTCTCAAAACTGGGGAAAGAAATTGTGGCACTAACGGTTCGTTATCATCATCCGATTCAGTCTGGTGGAGTAAGTTGATGAAAGAATTAGTTTCGTTTAAAAATCGTTTCGTGACGAAACGATTGCATTCCTCGTGATGAGTGTTGCACGCACGCCCCTTTTTCAAGTTATTTCGTTTGCTTATCGTCGTTTGCACGAGTTACAATTTTATTTGGCCGAATGGTAATATAGTCTGTTGCGCGTTCAAAAGTATTTTTGCCTAACAGTCTAGCGAATTACAACTTTCTGTTGAGAGAAGCAAGCTTGTTCAGTCAGGCCAAGGAAGGATTTTTACTCACATGAAATGGGGGTACTTTTCGTCATTGGTATTAATCTGTATCTGACGTTTCGCCTGAAAAGGAGTTATCAATTTACACTGGTCTCTCGTCCGTTTTTGTGTGAACATGACCTTAGATAGTCATGAAATGAAGCTTGCTGTTAACGTTGGTGGACTTCTTGGCAGGGCAATGGAAAAGTTTTGGCTTCTGGTCGAAGACCTGGGTTTACATTCAGGAGAGGCAAATCTACATCTACATCTACATCTACGTGATACCCTGCGAGCCACCACGAGGGTGTGTGGCAGGGGGTGAAGATCACCAAACATGCACTATTGACATGCAAGAAGGATATTTAAGGGAGATATGCTAGATAATAGGGTCACATGGAGCTAGATGGCTAGTATCTACATAATAAGGAAGGGATTATTGGTTGTTATTACATGCATCATGCACTACAGACTACTCTAACTATATTTCACCTACCTATCCCTTTGCTACGCTGCCTATTGTTCTCTCTTATAGTACGAGGGAAAAATGACCTTTTAAATCTATCGGTACGACAATCTATCTCTCTAATCTTGTTAATATGATCAAACCTAGCAAAATACGCAGGGGATCTCAATATATATCTAACGTCATCTGTGAACAAGTCGGTTTCGAATTTACTTGACCTAAATTTTAATAAAAATAAGGTTTAACCTAAATTTTAACCTGCGTTCTGATAGTAATTCCCATCCTAGTTCTTCTACTTCCTCGTAAGGACCCCATATACTAGCGGCATATTCTAAATGAGGCCTGACAAGTAAGTGAGGGCAAAAACGCTTCCCGGTCGTATTTTTGCATGGGTACAGGACTTATCGAGAAAAATCTGGAGGTACAGGGAAAGAAACAACCATTTCTATGCTGATAAATGTTTTGCATTTCAATAGTTCGCCCCAATCTGTCCTCTTTGAGCGAAGCCGACCTTATGCGGAAGACTTGCTGGTTAAGCAATTGGCATGGAGGAGGAACGTGTTAATAATTTCCGACCTACCTTGCAGTAAGGTGAAGATGATACAGAAGACTTTCAGGGCATCCATTCCGGACATGTTAGTCTCCACTTCACGGGGAAAGGAACGATGCGATGTTTCACTCCTTTCCGTCCTCTCTTTCAAGTCACTGCTTCGCTTTCTCCGAAAGCTTCACCGGGTCACCAGAATCCCAGAGACGAGTCGCTGGATTGAAGAGTTCCCGGCGACCTTCCAAAAATCCTCTTGACCTACGGTTCGCACGATTAATTAGGGTTCTTGAGTGATCCTCGTTGTTTCTCCTCACCCTGTGATGACCCACAGACGATATGAAGCGACCAATTATTTTCTTTCCCCTTTCTGACACTCCCGATTCAATTTTTTTCCAAAGCGGAAACGGAAAAGAATGGGGATTTTTTACGGAATTCCCACCGGAATCTTCGAATCTTCGGAAACTTTCGGCTCGGAATCTTTTCTCCAATCCTTCCCTTCCTCTGCGGATTGGAATAAAAGTCTCCGCTGCACCGTAAAATTCCAAACGGTCGGATGATCCAGGAGCAATACCGGGATGCAAGACGATCGAAAAAAAACCCCAGAAAATGCGACCGCGCCGTCGTCTCGCACTATCCGTGGGTCTTTATCTTGTCTCTCCCGTGGGCGCCGACTTCGCCGCTAAGAGGTTGGTTCGCTGTCGCGGCGAATTCCGCTGCGATCGTATATTTTTTTCCAGTTCGCTCTGCTCTTTCCTGCGGTGTTCCGGGGAGGAAGGCCAGTCGCCTGCGGTCAAGCGAACAGATCCATGGCTCCGGCGGGCGTGGAAAACAGAAGGAGCAGAAGCGAACGAAGCGAAGCAACCTCTCCTCTGCTGGTGTCACGTCGATAGCAGCGGCGCGGGCACCTTCGGCTGCGGGCAAGAGGAGACACCCTCGGCGTCGTCTCGAACCGAGGTCTTGGAAGGGTAATGCGGATGGGCCGTCCTCGCGGTCGGACTAATATCGACGTTCGCCTCCTCCTCTCCTTCTCCTTCCCCTCTCTTCCTCCTCCGTGCATTCGTTCGTGCCTCCTCCTCCTCCTCCTCCTCCTCCCCATCGCTCCTCAGCGCGCCCTTCCCTCCCACTCTCGAGCACAATCACACTGGCGGGCATATCCACCCTCCCTCACACCGCTACTGTTTCATTCATCCACGACCGACTCAGTCACTTCCTCCTCTGCCCGAGGAAACGAGCCTCTACTCTCCCGTCCCACGAATTGAATCGCCCCCCCCTCCTGCCCCCTCAGCCCGTATATTTTCATATCCCTCGTCGCCAAAGTCTCGCATCGCTCATTTCATTTGTTCGATCTCATACTGACTCGTATTCTCTCAGTCCTCCTCCTGTCCTATCCTGTCCTCTGACATCCTGTCGATTGTATGACTGGATAATTCAGCGATGACCAACAATCACTTTTATGCATTTATTTATTTATTTATTTATTCATTTGTCCAATGGTGAATTTAATTTTGTTTTTCGTGATTGTTTGTTTGTCAACATGTTTTCATCATTTTGGATCGATTGCCATAGTGATATAAACAAAAGAATAAGGGGGATTGTTCTTCTTCTTAAGTCATCAACCCAAAGGTTGGTTGGCGGCAGTTCTCCATACTCTTCGGTCCTGTGCCATTCTTTTCAACTGCACATAAGTGGAGCAGCCTAACTCCTTCATTATTTGGCCCATAAACTCCAACCTAGGCCTGCCCCGGCAGTTGGCTCCCTCTACAGTGCCTTCTAAGATGGTGGCCAGCAATGTTTCGTGCCTTAGTTGGTGCCCGATCCAGATATTTCTTCTCTTTTTCAGTAGTTTCAGCAGACAAGGAGACTCCCCCACACGTTTGAGAACCTCCTCGTTACTGATTTTGTCCACCCAGGGAATCTTTAACATCCTTCTGAAACACCACATCTGGAATGCTTCCACCCTCCTCTCTTCTGCCTTGCCCAACGTCCAGGTCTCACTTCCATATAAAAATATGCTCCACACATAAGTTTGAAGAAGGCGTTTTCTTAGGTCTAGGCAGATATTTCTGGATGTTAGGAGTTTCCTTTTTTGATAAAACGCCTTCTTTGCCTGGTGAATTCTACTTAATAAGTCTCTTTTGCTCCTTCCATCGGCTGTTATTTTGCTTCCCAGGTAGGTAAACTCCTCTACGTTCTCTAATCGCCTGTCCCTTAAATACACTTTAGCTTGTCCCCCATACTTGCTAACCTTAAGTACTTTGGTCTTATCTACATTAATGTTCATATTATATCCTGCTGTTAGGATGTCCTCCATTGCCTCAAGTACCTCGCTCAGATCCTTTTCGCTCTCAGCCAGTAGTGCAATATCATCAGCGAACCTCATCATATCCAGTTTTTCTCCATGGATCTTGACACCACCTAGCTCCCCTACTTTTTCTCTCATCTCATCTAGAGCTCTCTGTATGTAGTAATTGAAGTTTCTAATGTCTGCATGGGATGATAGTCAATACTTTGGATTTGCATGCAATAGTATTCTAATACACTGAAACCTGTATTAGGCAACCACCGAAGCGTCGGTTCCGCAGAAAAATGGTCGTTAAGATGGGTGGTCGTTTGACAGGGGTTCAGTTCATAGGAGTATCATAGGAAAAAGAAAATGAAGGGGGATTGTTAGCAGTGAGGAAATCTTGCAAGAAGGTTGATGTGTACCAGTTAAATTGAATTGAACTGTTGAATTGCATACTGAATGCAGAAAAATAAAAAGTGCAAAGGGATATAAGGAATTCCATTTCAATCTCCTTGGCACATTTATACGTCCTCCCTCTTTCTCTCTCTCGTTGTTCTCTTTCCACTCCCAAAAATTGACTCTCTCCTCTATCTTTTCATATCGAAACATTTCGCGCCTATTGCGTTCACCTAGCAAATAGGTTATTCCTCAGAAAGCTCTGATCTCTTACTTTACCTATATCAAAATCTATGAAGTGCCGTAAAAGCAACCGCTAAGTTGTGAATAAATTCTTATCTTCTTCTCGCTTAATTCAGGTTTCACTCTATGTGCACATCAAATTTATATGCATTGAAATTTCCGAGGTGTGACCAAACTATCAGGAATTAAAGGCCATCTGCGTAGGTTTTAACGAAACTGTCGCTTTAAAAGTTTTTCCATTATTTTCAAATCAGCCACCCGTTTATTGGCATAATTCTCCTATGAACTGAACCCCTGTCAAACTACCACCCAACTTAACGACCATTTTTCTGCGGAACCGACGCTTCGGTGGTTGCCTAATACAGGTTTCAGTGTATTAGAATACCACATGCTTGCAAAACCAAAGTTTTGACTATCATCCCATGCAGACATTAGAAACGGAAAAAAATAAATCAGAAAGCATTGAAACATAGATATCGCCAATCAGTCGAGTCAGGATGAATACTGTAAATGAGCTATCGATCATTACAATTGCTTTTTCGATTCGTGCGAGCAAAAAAATGACATTTCAAAGCTGTGTGCTACCCTACTATCTGACTCGAATTTAAAACCTTCATCTAAAATCTTCGAGTCATTTTCTAAGAAATAAAAGCCATCAAACACGCTTGCTTATTGTGTGTAAATTGTCTGATAATGCGGCATAAAATCCTATTCATATAAGATGCAGTGGAATTAGCCGATACCTGTAGGAATTTGGCTTTAATGCGCGATGTTTTGATTGGCTTGTAATGCCCCGTTTACATAATTAGGGTTAGAACGAGAGTTAATATGGCGGCATAACTAACATGTGTTTACGCGCCATTCAGTTACCCTACTTGAGATGCTAGTGGCCTCTGGTGGAGAGTTAAGAATGTAGTGTAGCCCACAGCCCAATAAACATCTCAATTCGCTTTCAATTGTCTCAAGGGCTGTTGTAACGTTTGATATTTATTTATTGATGTTTATGTTGTTAGGGAGCTGTTGATGAGAGGAGGGAGAGGATTGTTGAGAGGGAGAAGAAAAGGGAAAGTGGCCCGAAGTAGTGAGGCAAAAATAAACTGTATCTTTAAGAAAATAAAGAGGATTTGGAACAAAACAAACGTCTGACGTCACGCGTGGGTTCGAATCCCATCCTCGTCGCCAGAAAAGTGGGTTCGCGTCTACGTCTGTAACGTCAGACGTTTGTTTTGTTCCAAATTCTCTTTATTTTCTTAAAGATACAGTTTCTTTTTGCCTCACTTCTTCGAGCCACTTTCCCTTTCCTTCTCCCTCTCAACAATCCTCTCCCTCCTCTCATCAACAACTCCCTAACAACATAAACATCAATAATTAAATATCAAACGTTACACCGTGGGTTAAATTCACGCGACTTGTATGGGCGAGAGAAAGGTTTGAATACGCAAAGGATTCGTACGGTTATACTTCTCACTTATTGGTATTTAACTTAACACTTCTCATTTCATGTACAAATTGAAAAATACAATGTACCCAAATACTACAACCAACATGGAAAAAGAACACTAGCATACATAGTTCCTAAGCTACTAAACCGTTTACCGCAATCGATACAAATAATTGAAAAAATATCAGAAGTAAAAGAAAAGGTTAAACATTGGCTTAATGAAAAAAAATGAAAACATGTTAACAGATTTATAAATAACATGCCTCATAAATTTATAATTTTAACTCATAGAACTTATATTAATAGAGATATTGTTTCATATTGATGTATCAGATTGCCAAAATGACGATTGTATGATGATAGTTTTATGTGTATGTGTATTTTTATGTTTATATGTATGTGTATGTTTATATATTATTATTTTTTATTTTTTTCATGTTTAACAAATAATGTTCAATATTGTAAAATATCCAAAATGTTATCAAATTTTCCATTGAATGAGCGAACAGAGTATCCGATCACGCATAAGATACATATAGGCACCTGCTGACAAGCCTACGGCTTAGCAGGACCACAAAAATATAATTAAAAATTACTCTTAACATTCATGCCTTCATTGAGTGTATTTTTCCCCTTTATCATGTTTCTTGATTCTTTTTTTTGTTCTTGTCTGTTATATTAAGGTACACTTTTTTACTTGTAATAAACTACTGCAAAATCTTATTGTAATAAAATGTAAATTAACAAAAATGTCTAGACATTACTTTATGCATCGAAAGATGAAAATTGAGAGAAGAAATCCCTAAGATTTCGACATTTCTCGGGTAGCATCCGCGTCAGTTGTCATTCAGCACAACAGTTTCGCCAGCTATCCTGCTGGCATCCTCAGGTGAAGGATGGCGCGAAGCTTTGACAATTCAAATATGTTTATTCACCAAGACACAAAGGATACAGAAATAAGAGAAAGCAATAACAACAAAAGAGATAACAACGTGTGCCTGGTTCCCTGTTATAGGCTCTTGCCTCTTCAGGGTTATGGGATGGCGCGAAGGCAAGTCAAGTCAAGTCAAGTCAAAGATGTTTATTGCTATTGCATAAAATGGTATATACATACATTCATTAATAATAATATTCAATACATTAATATATACATTACAATAGCCCCCGCTTTAGGAAATAATTCCTCTTCAGGGTTAGTCATATGAACTTTATACATTTTAACAACTATGTGTAAGCATGTAGCAGATTCGTTAGGGTGTTTTTAGGTTGTAGTCAGCAGGAACTCTTTTCTTCCGGGATGGCTTAATGGCCTGGCATTTGCCCGAGGCGTGAGGGAAACCGGCAAAACCTCACGCAGACCGCCGTGTAATATTGATGTGTTGTTTGCAGAAGACGGTGTTGCAGGTGAGATTACTAAGTGGCATTCTGATGTGTTGCGGCAGCGTCAGACCGTGTTGTGGACCCGGTGTATAATGCCTTCATCGTAGTGTTGACTGTCGGTTCTGTTGTCTGGTTCCGGATGCGATGTCTGCGTTGTTCTGTGGAGAGATCCAAGATTAGTAATTATATTTACAAGTTACATATATTTACAGATTTTCCTAGGAGGATGCTAAGGTTGTTATATTTACACGTCACATGTATTTACAAAGCCAATCAGAGATTATTGTTTTAGGTTCAAGTTTTAAACAGCATCTAACTTATCAATTGTATGCCCATTGTCCATAGAAAAGATTAAGTTATCAGTAATATAATTGGAATACATTTACAGTCGAAATTTTATGTCAGTAATTAAGTCAAGAATAATTGGCTGTAGTCATGAACGAAATTTATTTAACTGAGTTTTTAAACAATTATGAGTGAAAATAAGTATCAATCGGACTGGGCGATGTCAAAATTATGGAAGTGAATATTTATACAAGGGTATATTCAAGGTGCATATTTCAGCAGATAGCCTGAGAGGCATTTGTCATATTATAACGATATCTTAGCCTGTCGTTCAAGCCGTCGTTCTCTCCACGGCTGTGTACTGCGAGGAAGGTTTTGGTCCGTCCTTATGTAGGCCAAGTTAGGCGCCAAAACGCGATCAATGCTCCGGCCAATCATGGAGCAGCGTCGCGTTTGCGCGGGAAACTTACTACTCTCTTCCAAGCGCTGTGCAATGGGTATCCATCTTCTCTGTTAAAATTCTTTGGTGTTTTCACGATTTCTATAGCCTCTCTTATTATTCTCGGGAAGTACCTGTTTTCCTTGGCTATTATATTTGCGTCTTCGAATTGTACAGTGTGTCCCGCTTCACTCCATGCGTGCTCTGAGATGGCAGATGCTTTGAATTGTCTATTTTTTGTCGCTCTCTGGTGTTCCTTTAGCCGAGTGCCCAGGGGTCTGCAGGACTTGTCACTCTGCTTCACTTTATCATAGACACCCCTAGAATATCCTGTCATTATGTCGTATGCACCTTTTTATGATAGATGAAAACAATTCAATATGTTTTCTTGACATACAAGATTTATAAACAACTTCCATTTCCAGTCCATGCCTCAATTTGAATTGTCTATTTTTTGTCGATCTCTGGTGTTCCTTTAGCCGAGTGCCCAGGGGTCTGCAGGACTTGTCACTCTGCTTCACTTTATCATAGACACCCCTAGAATATCCTGTCATTATGTCGTATGCACTGTTTTACGATAGATGAAAACAATTCAATATGTTTTCTTGACACACAAGATTTATAACCAACTTCCATTTCCAGTCCATGCCTCAATATCTGCAGCAGAATGATCGACTTTTTTCTTCCAAATTTTTCCCATGACCCGTCCTCGCTTGCGCCTTTAAGGTAAATTTTGGACTTAAAATACAGTTTATCATTCACTCACGAATTTAAATACACCAAGCAACTTGGCACTGACGCATGGCTACTGAAGATGGCAAGAGAAACTCTAGTAATATACTGCAAGCTTCAAATAAAAACTGCACATGGACTAGATCGCTCGACTGCTATTCTACCTAACCTGCGTTTACACGCGTTAAAAATGATGGTAACCAGCGCCAACCCCAGTAACTCCAGCGTGGTCAAAAAGTTTACTAGGGTTCGTGCCAACCTGGGTTCACACGGCGAATTTTTACTAGGGTTGAAGTTAACCTGGTTAGCAAGCTAGTAATGAAAACAGGGCAGAACTGGACTGAGAATAGAACCACAGGAGTGCGAACGTGCAAAGGATCCTGGGAAGTGTGGTAGACTGGTAGTCCACGTTCATCCTGGGGGTCAATTCTGTATGTCCTCGGACTTTCCGAGTCTCGAGAGTGACGAAATTTTGACGTCACAGCCACGAAAAATTCAAAGGGGAGCATTCAAAAGTTGGGATTTGTGGGGAATTCAACGTCACATCCACGGATTTACCGAGGTTCGACCGCGTCAATTCCTTACTGAATAAGGCCCCTGATAAGCCAAAGGATGATCTGAGAATGCACAATTGCAATTCTTTACTCAACTGTTTCCTCCTTCCCATGTCTCCACTTTCTCAATTCCCATCCAAATCCCTTCTCTTTTCGTTTTAAAATTGACGGATCATTGATAAAGTGATAGAATCAATCGTGTCACAGTAAGCTTGCAAAGACACTAATGCCCGTATTCATAGTCGTATTCCTAGGGGTTACCTGGGTATCCCCTAGCCAGGTAACACCTAGGGGTCCCCTACGCTGAGCGATTCATAAACCTTACCTGGGTAACACCCAGCCAGCCTGGGTAAGAGATTTGGCAACAATCACACGCAAAAATACATATGAACGGTTTCGCTGAATGGTTCTCCATGTTTTCGATGCTCATTTCTCACCGTAACCAAGCACGCTATAAACACTAATACAGTATACTATTACAAAATGTTGATGAAAAATGATTGAAGGAATATGAGAGAATGATTTCAATATTACTTAAATATTTATGTAATTTGAATGATGAGGAATACGAGGGTGATTCAATAAGTACTCGTGTTTGTAAACAGAAAACGTTACTATGGAAAGATGTTGATATTATCGTGTACTGCCATTAGTTCAGTAGTATCCATTCGTCCCACGCGTGGGCAGCAGTACTGCGTTAGGGGAGCTTTGGGTAAGCTTCATGCCTTACCCAGGAAATTGACGGCCTGGGGGAGGGTTAGGGGATGACAGTCCCCTGGGCCCCTGGGTAACGGCTATGAATACTATTTCTGAGCCAAGGGGCTCCCCCACACCTGGGGGACACCCAGGTAACGACTATGAATACAGCCCTAAGCCTTCCTGGTCAAGTCTTGAGTTTTGGTGTTGCGAACGTGATCCACTAAAAATACCTTTTGCGTATATATCTCCACTGCACTAAGCAGGAAAGAAATGTTCCATTTGAGAATTACATACCGGATATCTACCCGTTGAATAAAAGTCATCCAAGGTTTTCATATAGTTATAATATTCTCTTTACAGTGTTTTATTTCACCTACCCAAGTTTCAACAGAATAATTTTCAAGATTTGACGATAAAGGTTTCAACGGACAAGTTTTATTTCAAAGGTTTTAGTTATATCTAGATTATAGGACGCAAAATGGTTTTGAATGAATCCTTATTAAGTTATCCCAAACCCAAAGAAAAATTAGCTTTTCATGCATTTCTCGAAGAAAAACATTTTTTCAACTTTCATTCGAAGAAAAGTGGCTCATACTTGTTTTCTGAAGCCACTTACCAAAATGATAAATCTTTACCAGTGTTATTTTTGCTAATTGAGCGTAATACTCTGCCACGAGGGACGATCATATGCGGTGATTCACGGACCTTGGTGCCTTTTGTGATGAGGGGTCACGAATAAAGTGAGTCCTCTCTTTGTCGCTTCTCTTTTTTTATATTCTTTAGTCAACCCTCTCCATTCTCTTCGTTTTGCCGACATTATCTCCAGATATTTCCGTTCGCAGTTGCCGCCTGATCATCGCTCCCCCGAAACCAATACCTCTGTTCCCCGCCTCCCCTTCTCCTGGTCCGAAATACGCGTCCAGTAACTACCCGCTGAAACCCCACATTATCTCTCCTTTCTCGACCGCAGCGGGGATTTTTCTCAACTTCTTTACCCGAGCTGGACGCTGCGCAGTGGACTTCCTACGCGATTGAGCGCTGAAAATTGATGGCATTGAGTCTCTTTGAATGTCAATTCCTCGCTTTTATTTCCTTTTTCTCCTCTCGCATTCTTCGGGAATGAAGCCATTGATTATGGTTTATTATGCCTTGGAAGAACTTACCGGTGAGCTGTGATTATAACAGAGCGGATGTAGTCTTTTCCTCGCTCTCGGCCTTGGTTTAAAGACGTTTTCACGCGATACATATTCCCGCGCAAGTACGTGGCAGGCTAGAGTAGAGAACAAATGCAAACCAAATTAGAACAGAAGCTATTTTATGACCACGCGATTACATATTGGCGCGATTTTTTGCGTTTAAATGAAATAAAATTTCGACAGTGAATGTCTTCGCGCATCTATTTGCGCGGGAAAATGCATTGTGTAAAGATGGCGCTCAGTGGGCTGAAATAAAAAAAAAGCTGGCCAAAAAAGATTTTTTTTCACTTTTTATTTTAAACGAGGCCCTTGCAGTTTATGATAGTACAATATCCAAACTGCAATAAAATAATATCAACTTTAAGAGATTTTTGACGTCGGCGGAGATCATTGAATTTTATAAAAAACTAGCTGTACCCGGCATGCGTTGCAATGCCTTTTTCTGGGTTCAAAATCGGAGCCCTAAAAGAATTTGAGACCTAGTCCAATGAATTCCTCGTACCTACACAGGAATTCATAGCATACAAATGATGGCATGAGTTTCCATTCCATGCCTACGTTGCGGTTTCCAAGTAAATAAAATATTCTATTGTTGAAGTGCGTAGTGCAAAGGTTCAAGATTTAAAAGCTTAAAAATCCAATTGTAAACGGGTTTGAGCAATGCGTACTCTATCGGCTCCCAATCTCGATTCTCTTTGCTCTTCTGTTTCGTTCGAGTGGACTTGAGCAGTGCGTAAATGATTGGCTCCCAATCTTAATTCTCGTTGTTCTTCTGTTTCATTTGAGCGGGCTTGAGCAGTGCGTAATCGATCGGTTTCCAATCTTGATTCTTGTTGCTCGTCTGTTTCTGAAACTCGTAATGCCTTTTTCTTTCGTGCTTCAGTTGTAGATCGACCAATCGATTTCCGTTTGGGGGGTTTAACTCTCACATGTGACAACTGTCTTATATATTTATTTTTAACCTGTAAATAATAATAAAATAATTTCGTAATAATAAATATCCAAACAGGGCCGGCCCAAGAAAAAGCGGGTCCTTGTGCAGAAGGGAGGCGAGCAGGGGAAAAATTAGGTTAGGATTATTAGCTTACCCATCGGGCGTTGTTGCGGGAAAAGTATTCGAAAGATTAAGAGGGCCTTGGGGGGGGGGCGATATTTAAAAAAATTTTATACCTGAACCTTCGCAAGAGTGTACTCAACAACTTCTTAAAGTGTCTTGGCGATCGGATGAACAGTGTAGTAATGCATACAGGACACACAGACATACATTCGTTTTTATATATATAGATTGTCAATATTTCCATCGGCCATTTTCCGTGAGAACTGATAAATTCTTATTGCTGTTGGCGCGGTTTATGACCACTCATGAATTGTTCCAGCATACACCGCGGCGTAAGACTGTGACAGTTTAGCTACCGATACGTGTAAAATCTGTTCCTGCAGTAAGTCACCGCGTGAAATGAGACATCGTGTCAAGAAAGGGCTATAAAACTATACGCTAGGAATGGAAAAAAAAGCCATTTAGTTGCGTAAGCATTTCGACGATGATAAGGACACAGAGCTAGTGGTAAGAACTGCCGTTCTGACGACATGCATAAATCACTTAAAGATACCATCGCTCATTCTTGTGATTGATAGACTTTCGTGGAAGTTTTTTGGGGAATTGAAAGGAAGAAAGTGATTTAGAATGAGATTGATGGCACAGCAAAGATGATTTGCAAAGAGTATCCTGTTTAGGGATTGGAAATTTAAATCCAGAATCGATTTTCGATTAATCGACTTTCGATTTCGGTTTTTAAAATCGTTTTTTTTTAAATTCGATTTTTTGCCCAAAATAATCGAAAAATCGAAATCGAAATTTTTAAATAGTAAAGTAATCGTCTGCTGAAATACGGATGTGCTGTTCTAACAAAATGCGAAGTATGGGTTAATGGAAGCACAAGGGATAAGAACTGCATACGGTTAAATTTATTAATGCAATTTATTATTTTAAAGATATTGATAAGGTATGCAGGAAAGTAGTAATGCATACCAGATACTTATATACGTATAGGTAATATAACAAGCAAATTACATATAATTTAGTAGCCCATGCGCCGAAGACGATATTCGGACTGGGCGAATCTTTTTTGAAGAAGACGAGTGTTCTGAAGCGATTTATCGAGAAAACGTTTACAAAAAAGGCACAATGTCAACGCGTATTATCATTTCTAATCTTCGTCTCGCGGTCTACAGTGTATTACTTCCGAATGTGAGTTCTCGCCTAGACTAGAATTATTGTAATAAAAATCCGCAGCCATACTGTAGGCAACTCCAACCTGCCGGTGTCCGAAGCACTTCGCCTCCCCACCAAGGTTCCCCACCAGCGATGCAGAGTGAAATAGCGCGGCGCCGAGTAAAGCGAGGCGGCAAAATTCAAATGCTGTAGCAAGCTAAAAATCAAAAATTGATCAGGTAGAATCGATTTTGAACGATTTTTCAAAACAAAAAGTCGACTACGATTAAATCAAAAATCGGAGTGTGATTATCGATTTTCAATTAAAATCGAACTCGATTTTCCAATCCCTAATCCTGTTCCTCTAAAGTCCTGGACATTCCTACAGGGGAGAAGGATGCCTCGGCAGTAATACTGGCCACAGCACTCGGTACGATGTCATTGGATCCGTGCCCGAGCCCCGGTCAAGGCGGATTATATGTATTGCCTCGTTGGAGTTTTCGCACTTACGTTTTTGCGTACTGAGGAAATACAATATTTATTTTCTGTTGTTTGATTGATGCTATACATTTCGCTAAAGGCCCCGAACTTAGATATTTTACTATTTTCTTCCAAAGTTACTATTGCATGCTTTTACGCTTGATTTATTTCGTTAGAATCCTAGAATAATGAGACGACCTCCAAAAATGATTAATGGAAGATAATGGCATACTGCTGTGAGCATTCTAAAGAGACGAGGCCAGTTACAGCCACCATATAATTTTGTAATGATCTTTTTTTTTGGCCATTTTCAATTCAAGGTTATGGCTGAAAACTTTCAATGAAATTCAATTTTCATTTAAATGAAAGAGTTTCCATTGTTTTCCGGTGGTTCAGAAAAGCATGGTGCTGCTAGGAGGAAAAAGACCTCTGTAGCATGCTCATGCAGAAAGGCTCAGCCTTTTTCGTACTGTTGCAGATTTCAAATCAATTGCCATTCATTCATATTTTTGAGCGATCACGTTGTAGACAGATTAAGTAATTCTTTATGATGCCAACTCAAAAAAATAAAATTTGAACGGAGATATTGTGAGCCAAAATTAATATATGTTTAATCAATAACCTAGATAAAGAATAGTATTTATTTCTTGTAATAGGTTAAAGTAATAATTACTTAAGCAAATAAAGATGACCACAAGTTCTCGCCTTTAGATATATATCTACAGCGGAGTGATTTGAAACACGACCTCGCTGTGCTAGACGTGGTCGATCTCGTTTGGTGATAAGCTTGTTACCTACCAAACCGCTAAAAGATACTCTGAGGAAAAAAAATCCTATTTTAATCAAGAAATGAGTAAGTATCCCCCTATATATATATATCTGTAAAATATGTCTTCTTTTCTAAACTAAACGCCGAAGAAAGAAGGCAATGAATGCTGTGAGTATATTGAGTGATTAGCAAACTATTCGATTTAAGGGAAAAATTCGTTTGGTGATGACTGCGATAAATAGCGATTCCCGGCCTGACAAAGGATAACCTGAAAATTATTCGCCGTATAAGTTACTATCCTTTACTTAGAGCGGATTAGTCATGCCAATCATTCAGATGTGGTTCAGATGTGACTGCGTTTTAATAAATATCACATCTGGATTATTGAAAAAATCCGGATTATTGAAAGAAAAAGACTCCAGATATAATAACTAAGTTATTACTATTTTTTAACATATAGAATGATATTTATTTCATCCAATTATGGTACAAAACTATTGGCAACAACATGCTTTGGGATGCTTAGGAAGCCTTAAAAGGTTATAACCTCTATAAATATTACCTTCTTAAACAAACTAAAACACACATTGCTCTCGAAAAGGGTAAAACTAAACATATACATTGGTCTAAGAAATTAACCTTGAAACCCCAACTTACAAACTAGTGAAGTCAACAATAACCTTGGAAGTGTTATGTAAGGAAATACAAAGCAATCAATGCAATAAAAAATTTATGCAAGTACGGAAACCTTTCATACATTGTTTTAAAAGAAGTTTTCAATATTTTTCTGAGTGAATAGCCATGTTTTCACAGAACACAGAAATTTTCTGGAATCACTCTCCATTTTTACATTTTCTGGCAACACGTCATACACCTTAGGGCAGAAATGTACAGAAATGATCTGTTAAATATAGTTAAATTTGGTTTACATAAATGTACATTACATTTTCTCCTCATATCATACGAATACATTTCTGGAGTAGACGATGGTGAATAACCACTTTGAATTTAGAAAGAACTTTAAACTTTGTAAACATACAAGTGCCTAAACTAATTAATTTTATCAATGAAAAACATGGTAAAAGTGCAACATCAGTGCGATAGCCTGCAAACACTGATGGAAAATGAGGGTTAACGAATATAGTGGCCTAGCTTCAGCTACTTGCATTGGACAGCATGTCCTCTCCATCTGCATGCTTTCTTGCTTCTCAGTGCTTGGAATTAATTTTTATTTTCTTTTAAGGTAGTCCGAGAGAGATAGTTCCCTATTCATAATGGAGACCATATTCGATTTATACGTTTTAATTTTACCAGCTGTAGGACATATCAGTTAAATATTGCATCATTAACGGTGCAATAATATAGTTTTACATGACAGAAACTGTGAGTAATTAAATGAAAATATCAAAATAAGTCTTTATCTTGACTAATTTTTCCCCGCGGTGCGTTTGAACGGAAGGTTTTTTGTGATACCCAAAACCTACTGTGGTGACAATATGATTAATTTTCAAATATATTTGAGAAAACATAAAAATTACACGCTGTTAGTTTTTTTACGACATGTAAGTGTTTGAAATACCTCATTTTGTAAATAATGTCTCTCTGGAGTGCATACACGTACCATTTCCCATGTAAAAGGGCTGGTAATTTTTGGCTAACATCTTCGAAAGTAATGCAGTAAGGGGTTGAATTTTTGGTTTCATTAGAAGGGTGAGATATTTTTCTTTAAAACAAGACAAAATTCATTGATTTCTAAGTAAAATGAATTTCGCTAAAACTCCCTTAATCACTCTTCTAAATGTGTACCATGAATATATATTATGGATTGGGATCTCGTTGCCAAAAAGCATTGTCTAGAATTCCAGTAAACAAACAACTTTTTGGAAAGTGGTTCCGCCTAGTGATGAAAGACGGAAGTTCAAATGTAAATACAGTCGTCAGATTGTAAATAAACACGTCTTACCGGTTTTACCATGAATATACATGGGTTTTACTTACAATTAATCATAATGCAGTGGATAAAAAATGTAGTACTACACGCGGGATGTAATTATTAACTTGTTTAATATCGTCCGGTCTACAGATATATTTTATTCCTCTCCAAATTTAATTAAAAAAATGCACAATTAACTTCTTAGCACTTCGTGAATATCGCGATATGGAAATTGAATAATAATGTGAGGTGACTTTATGAGTATTCCCAATGGCCATCATTGCAGTGTTGGTAAAAAAGTAATGCAATTACCGCCGCCTTGAACAGATTCTTATTTTTCAATCCACGTCTCCTATTTTGGGTCCTCGTAGACGCATACTCAGTTTTGCAGCCTGGAACGAAGCAAGTTCTGTTCAAACAAGGAATTCTGAATTATTTTTTTATGCAAAACAGGTTTAGTGCTTTCCAATCATAATCGGATTATGGCAAACATCGTAATCGACACACGATGAACGTTTTATAAGCCTTTTACACATTTCCTGTAATAGATATTTCTTCTCTAGCATTTAGAAAGTAAATTTTAGATAACAAAAATAGCAAGATATTATTCAAAGCATCAAGTAATTCATATCTCCTCGATCGTTATTGAATATTCACCACAGTCACACGTTAGCAACAATCAACTACGTCAAATTTACAATAACAACGGCAAAGACTCTAATCGAAGAAGCGCCAAGGACTGGGTGAACTAAAAGTGGAAATTTAGGCAACACGTAGCCTAGGCAACAATGGCGAACATCCGAATCCATAATATATATTCATGATGTGTTCCTTGACAGTTTTTTCATAGTAGTTTTCATAGTATAGAATAAAAGAGCTGTTTGCGGGAATAATGCGCCTATATCTACATACTACCCTTGAGGCCAGTGCAAAAAGGTATGGGTAGAACGAATTCGTGACAGAAAAACTATGACGATTCAGGTGATAGTTTTAAATAATTTTCTTCACGATTGAAGCACATCAAAGAGGCATTAGAATGTATTGTTTGGTAATTATTTTCATACTGGATTCTTCGTTGCCATGTTCAAACTTTACTCTGCATACTAAGGCCGTACGTGCGAATTATACAATGGCTTGAATAAATCAATTTCATAGAAGTCGGTGTGCATATTGTTAATAGAATTTCACTCTCTCTGCGTGATTTATTTCTAATATGTAAACAGTAGTCTATGATTTAAAAAAAATTATATCTTTATGACCATGGTCCCAAATGCTCGCGGCGTTTTCGAGGTGTGGCCTAACCAGAGCGAAGTAGCATCTCTCTTTCACTTTTTCATCCGATAAAAGTAAAGAATTTGTGACTGTTCCACCACGATTCTCCGAGTCCAGTTGAGCTTATAATTATCGAGTTTTACAAACTTTCCCTAGATCTTTTAATCTAAATTCTAAATCTACGTCACTGATCTTACAACTCCATCACAGAACGGGTGCTGTTGATTCGTCAACTAGATAACCAATGCATAACCAACTGAAGTATAAAGTACTTCCTGCCTTAATTACCTGCCAACAATGCGTTAAAATACCCTTCTTTCTCCATTGGAATCCCTTATACAACCCACATAAGCCCCGAGAAAGGAAATGAAATATAGGTAGTGCTCTGAGATGATATTATTTGAGTACTCGCGTCTTATCTCCCTATGATACTCTCTTGCTCACCGTGATGTCACTGTTTGCCTCTGTCTCTGTGTCAGCACCTCCGCTCTCATCTATACATCTCACCACGGTAGCTCTTAGCATTGTCATTCTGCCAAGAAATGCCGCTAGTAATGTCGGATTGGGAAACATCTGTTGGTTAAGAGCTTTATGTGAACTTCCCATCATTCAGCTAACGTTTTCTCGGCTCTCGGAGATTGCAGTGCCCGCGGTCATTTTGCATCTGCGTTGAATCGGAGAATCACCTTCGCCGGTGCATTCCCTTTCCAGGTCTCCTTCTGCGACTTAATTTTCATCCTTTGTGGCTGGAAGCGTTGAGTTTTAATCACGTTTTTCACCTTCAAAATCTCAATTATTCTTCCCAGTTGCATACTAAACATTCAGGCCCATGGAAGCGGAACAAGGGGGAGATGTACATTATGATGCATCAGGAATTTCCTCTAAACGAAAAAAAATTTTCCTCACCTAGGTGACTACTTAATTTTCGATTCCTTTGTACCTTCACCGACCTTTCAAGTTCCAAATCAGTTTAGTACCAAACAGGCAATGGCACATATCGATCGATATTTCAGATTATGTAATGTTGTTAATGAGTGAAAATTACCAGTAGTTTACTTTATTATAGATGAAAATTCAAATATAATGGTTTAACAGGCTCAAGAGGACTCAAATTATTTTTCTCTGGTTTTACAAAATGTCCATATTTTTCACTTTTTTAATGCAAACTGTTTGCATTGGCATTATATTTCTGTTGAACACTAAAATGAAAACACGTATTGCAATTATTAATATTGCTCTTTTCAGGTATTTCCGTCGCGTGTTTGGTTTTTTTTTGACAACAGTTTCTCCCCTCTTCCTGGGGGCGTCTTCAGGTCCGTTGGACATTTTTGTAATTGTTATTATTTATTTCCCGTTGTTATGTATAGCGTTGCTAGTACATCTAGGACCATAGGGTGTCTCAATTGCCCGCTCCTCGCTGTGGTTTCACCACTCTCTCCCAGGTTGAGGCAAGTGGGTATCCATCCTTCCGATTGAAATTCGATGGATATTTAACCAGCTCTACCGCTTCTCTGATCAGCCTGGGAAAATAACGATTTTCCCTTGAGAGTACTCTCACTTGGTCAAAGGCAATCTGATGTCCTGGCTCGAACCGCGCATGCTCTGCAACTGCGGAGAGGCTGAATCTCCTCTTTTCGGTCTCCTTTCTCTCATTTTTACCAAACACGCGACGGAAATACCTGAAAAGAGCAATATTAATAATTATAAGAGTCGCGGAAGCCTTCAAAGAAACGTATTGTAATGTTATGCATAGTTTTTGATTGCATACTTGCGCATTTTGTCATGACTTATGTATCCATTAAAAATCAAAAAGAATCTAGTATGTGCTCGGTCCACATTTTGCTAGGAGCGACTTCAGGAGAATTATTTATCTTACATATTTTCTTATGAGTATGCTCATTTCCTTTTTTACTTTCATAAATGAAATAAAAATCGTAATTCAAACAGTTCTGCTTTAGTGATGCGGTACGTCACAGCTTACTTATGGCGATCATTGGCTCAGCAAAATTTGCTCAAAGAGACACGCCATCAGAAACACTAAGACATTATTATTTTTTTTTAAATTTCCGAATCTGGGAACGAATTGTTTCTCTCGATTAAAATGGAAGACTTTGTTTCAAGATTCGTGATTTCTGAGATTCGGACAAGGGCGTCTACATTTCACGGGTCAAAAACCACCATTATACGTTTTTATACAGAGTCACGCTTGATAATCATTTCTGCAATAATATTTTACGATATTCCTCGCGCTTTTCCATAGCCTAATGCCAGGTGATTTCTACAGTGAGCTTTTAATTGATCGTGATTCAATCATAATTGACTAACGTGAGATGCAGTGCACTCTGACGTGCAGCCGACTCCCGGGGAAAGTTTGCGTAAGAACCGCGAGATGTCATTGTCAAGGAATTTAATCCGCCAAGTCGGCCTGGTTAGCTGGGTGCAAGGCCGTAGATTACGGAGTCCAATGTAGTCCATGGTCACGATCTAATGGGCTGCGCGCTCAGTTGTTTTCGCTCCCGACGTCGCCGGTTTGACTCCCGTCCCGTGTATAGGTTTTTTTTTTGCGGTCCGCACGAATTCGTGTCTCGCGCTCTGGCCATTGAAATCGTCGGCAAAAATATAATGACGATAATCATAGACAGCGAGTACTTCTTGTTACCTGAAACCGTTGCGCCGGTCGCAATGGTTTTTCATCTGCATAATTGCTTACTTATCGCTTCATGACGCACGTCTTGTTACCAATTACCTCTTGCGACAGAGGTAACGTTAGTCTTTTTTTTTCACTCGCCTTTCGAAATCCAAGCGCGATCTTGAAAATGACTTTTGATTTGCATAACTGATTCCTGGCAACCTATTCACTTTTCCATGATCAACCTTCTTGTCATGTGTGTGCCTTCTGAAGGTGGTTTGAGCGAAATATTATTTTACCTAGAAATCAATGAATTTGGTCTCATTTTAAAGGAAAATGTACCACCCTTCCATTGACACCAAAAATTTAACCCCTTGCCAAACTACTTTCCGAGATATTTGCCGGAAAATACCGGCCTTTTACATCGGAAATGGTACTGTACCATTTCCGATGATACTCCAGAAAAACCTTATTCAACAAATGAGGAATTTCTGACATCAAGATCTCGTCACAAAATCAACAGTGTGTAGTTAGTGTGTTTGCTCAACTATTATTGAAAATTAGTCATATTGTCACCGAAGTGAATTCTTCGGGATAACAATAAACCTTCCGTTTTGATGGAGTTTCAAACGTACCGCGTGAAAAAAATGCGTCAAATTAAAGACTTATTTTGATAATTTCGTTTGATTACTTACAATTTCTGTCATGTAAAATTTATTATATTGCACCATTAATTATGCTATATTTAATTCATGAGTCTCAAAGTTGGAGAAATCAAAACGTATATATCGAATATGGTCTCTATTATGACTAGGGAACTGTCTCGCTTGGACTACCTTAAGGCGGCTGAAACAACTTTAATTTTTGTACAGATTTGCGTAAAACTTGCATACGTTTTATTATTCATAATGTTCACGGATAAAAGCGAAAAAATTGTATTGTACCGATTTGTTTTCTTGGCATTTAAATTACATTGTAGCATGTAGACGTATGGCACTTGACATATATTTTGAAACAATTAGATGTCATGCTTGAAGATTTTATCCTAAACGCGAAAACATACATTTCCTATTAATACAACAGTTTCTGATAAATACCAAGTCTAATTAAAAAGCGCATATTTGCATACGATTTTTGCTTGGATTTCGAATTTCGCGCCGTAAATCCAAGTCTATACAATACTTTAATTGAGACGAAAGTTTGAAAATATAATACTTGCATAATTTAAATGGCAACACATACGGTTATATCCAGCTGATGAATGGATATACTTAAGTGAAATTTGGTGCAAGAATTATTTTTCGACTTGCTTGAAAACTTGTGGAAATATGTGATCAATGACGCACGACTACAAACGCCTAGAGGTGCAAGTTCAGCTGTCCATCAGATTCGTGGCATTGTTATTATCAGAGAATAGCTCCCAAGTGGAATGATGTAGGCAGAGAGCATTCGTCCATTCGGCTGACTTACAAAATACACTCCTTCATGATGAAATATATTTTTTGCTGATTTGATTCAGTTTTAGATAACTTCCCCACCTTGAAATTCAGTCCTTCAGTTGTTCAATCCTATTATCGGTTGACTCCAGCCCTCCAACCTTCCCCATGTAACGCTAGTTCCCTTACCGCCTGGTATCTCTTCCCATGTACTTTCCTCTTTATTTGGTCCATGAACTTATTCCTTGGTCTTCCTCTGGGGACTTTCCCCTTCATTTTTCCTTCAACTATGTTCTTCACAAATCCATTATGTCTCAGGGTGTGTCCAATCCACCTCTGTGTGGTGTTCCATATTGTCCTTTCCTCTTCTATTCTTCTGTACACTTCACTTCTGCACTCAGCCTCTCACCACACCGGCGGCCAGGGTTCAAATCCCTGCAGTGGCGGGTATTTTTCAGAGGAGACCCGATCCCTACTTGAGTGTCTTGTGGAGGGCACTTCAAGTACAGTACTTCCATCTGTCGGATGAGTCGTTAAGCCGTGGTCCCCTCGGCGCCTTTCGTTAAGAGCAGGCTAATGCCGACGCCGGGTTTCTATCCACCCTTCCCTATCCCCTATGGCGCAAATGACCTTAGCTGTCGGTCGCCTCCCCAAATATCCAATCCAACTCAGCTTCCCTCTTCTGCATACTTGGATTTTAGCCTACGTCTTCTTGAATATATTGTTGTATTCTTGGAGAACTTGGTTCATTAAGTTTAGGGACCTTTGAAGGTTTGACGAAACCCAGCTGTGACTTGATATGTTTAACTGATATTACGAGCTCGTATTTTCAATTTTGAGTTACTAATGTTATGCTTAATTTATTTTGATACTTCTGTCAACTTAATATTTTTTTACTTCTTATTTTACCTTCAATCGTGTTCTTCGCAAAATCTATTGCGTCTCAGGGTGTGTCCAATCCAGCTTGTTCTTCTTTTCTTTACGGTGTTCCATATGGTCCTTTCCTTTTCTACTACCATCTTACGGTACACTTCATCACTCATCATTTTTTTCCGTGCATTTTATCTTCAGCATCCTCCTCCAGCACCAGGTTTCGAAGGCTTCTATTCTTTTTTTGTTCAGTTTTTCCAATGGTCCATGCTTCCGATCCATTGAGTGCTCCTCTCCACACGAATGTTTTCATTATTCAGTCCTTATTGACCTCTTATTTCAAAACTTGTGATTTCGTGAAGTGAGGTGAGTGTGTCCTTGTGTGGCCCGATTTTTTCCTTGGTTCTCGGTTTTTGTTGCTTTAAGGATGCATTTGCATAAGTAAACCATCCGCGGGGTATATCGTTGGCACAATTATCGAAATTAATTCCTCGTCATTCATTACCGTATAACGGAATTGTCGAAACGGTCTCCACTCCGTAATAGAAGAATAGGCCAAAGTTACCTTATTTATTTTCTAGCGTTCAACCTAAACAATCCGGATTATCGAAAGAAAAAGACTTCCAGTTATAATAGCTGAGCCTAAAGGCGATTTTTAATTGTCTCCAACTTTTGGCCTTCTGGGAAATAGACGCAGATCTAGTCGCTCTGTAATGTGACGATTGATATTTAGCTCACTGAAAATCCCTGTTAATTCAAATAGCAGTTAATTGCTTCCAATAAAATGATTTCCACCATTAGTAATGCATGATTAGCGCGTTCCACATTTCTGAAATGGTTCGCATAATGAAGAAGGCTGTTGATTAAGGTGCAATTTAGGTTTAGCAACTCTTGGTGGCACTCTGTAGTAATACTTGGAGGCTAATGGAGAATCAGGGAGAGGATATGGCGAATCAGAGCTGGAATAAATGAGCCCAAGGATCCATCAATAGACCATCACAAGTGTCATTCGGTACCTCTTCTTGATCTTGATCTTAAATCAAGAAGAAAGTATAACATAGCCTGCTTCATGTTCAACCTCCTCAAATATGGGAGCCCTCAGTACATAATGGATCTTTTTCTCCCAAGTAGTAAATACACTAATGTTGTTACAAGACAAGACCCCTGTTTTTTGTACGCCCCCCAGTTCCGGTCAGCGACATTCCAAAAATCCTTTACAGTTGTTGCTTCAAATTTGTGGAATAACCTCCCAAAATATGTAAAAGACAGTGCTATACTCACAATATTTAAGAGAAAACTTATTAAACATTTACTTGTTTGTGATCCAGGTACTTAGATCATGTCTTTTTGTTATGGATTTTGTTCATTGCTATGTCTGTGGTAAATTTATGTGTTTGAAGAACTAACCTCTGTTCAAGTTCAAGTGTAAATCCCAGAGTTCAAGTGTAGTTTTCTTTTTTTTACTCTGGTTGTTGTACGATTCCATTCTTAATTTTTCTATGTACAGATCACTCTTTATTGGGTTCCTCACGGTTTTTTTTTTGATGGCTTTACTAATTTATATATGAACGAATTATTCTTTATTTGATTTCTGATGGAGTATATGATTTATTTTCTTGTTATTTGTCCTTGCACATCACATTATGTACTACCTTGTTCTAAAGGAGTTCACTCCTAGAATAATACAATAAATTTATTATTATTATTATTATTCTTGCCCATCAGTACTTAGTTCACCTTTTCCGACTTCAAACTCTACCATGGCGAGTACACCCAAGTATTGTTATACCTAAACTTATGCTCACTTCCTGGTAACGTAGAATGCCATTCTAACATCACACCTAGTATATGCGTCTATTAACGTTTTAGCATACATTTTTAAGTTCGATATCAGTAGAAAAATTCATCAAAAATAAAATTTGAGTTCCTAATTTAAATCAGATCTCTAATGATTTCAGATTCCAAGAAATGGGGAGTCATTCCGCGACAGTTATTCCAATTATGATTGTATCACCGTTTGTTTTAAAAGCAATGATCTATACGTTAGCAGCCAAAGGCGAAGTATTTATTCATAATTTTTACCCTCTCTCATTTTCTGGCGAATTCTTTTTTTTTCCAACATGTTGCATGCGGATTTTAAAGGATTTTGACGTTTACGCTGAAAATGTCATGAACTAACTATGACAGAGGATAGAAACCGAAAGCTTATTGTTTGACACATAATGGAAAATATTTCATTTAGCTGGTATTTTTCATTTTAAATTCCTTTGTTGTTGAAACTGAACTTAAAGTCAGTATTTTTTCCCGACAAAATACTGAATTTCGATTGGGGAACACTGTACAAAGAAAGAGTGTCACAAGGTTTTGGGCATTTTTACTCAAAGTAACGAAGGAGAAAAATAAACTTCCAAGCTATTACAAGTGTGGAACTGACCCTTTTTTTTTTAGAACCAAGACTCAAGATCAGCCATTTTTGGACTTCATTTTCTCCGCTGGCTGACGTAAGAAAAGCATGAGTGCCATTTTCCATTATTTATAAAACATTACGTTTTCATGGAACGAGAGGAGAGATGCTGCAGTATTTCTCCAATGTCATAATTAGTGCTTTAAGCATTGAGGTTAGCGTAAACATCAAAATTCTAAAAATTATTCTCATACGGCACGTTGGAAAAATGGCTACCGCTAGAAAAGGAGGAAGGGGAAAAAAATCGATGCATAAAACCACCAACACATTTAAATACGCGTGCACTAAAAACGGATTTATTCAAAGATAACGCTATCAATTAATTTTTCATTCGATCGCGTGACATCGAATGGCTCTCTTCGTAGTTATTATTTAGGCTTGCCTTGAATAAATTTGGCCTTTTGGAGTATTTTTGCCTTCTTCATGTAGTAAATGAGAAGACGGGCATGCATGTTTTTACTTTTAACAAATATTATCCTTAAAATTCGTGGAAAACACTATCCGAAGGTGTACTTAAACCTTAGTAAATAATTTTGATGGATTTTTGAAGATAAATTCTCAATTTCAACAGTATAAAGTGAAGAAATAACATCATGCAACATCGAATATCAGTTTTGATATTATACGACAATGAAAACGACAACGTTTTGTTACTTTTGTTTATTCATCAACTCTTAATTTTGAGGGAGAAAGTAATTGCATGAACTAATAAATGATATTAAATATGACGGAAGTTTTTAAATTTTCAACAAAGAAGTGAATCAACAAACAGCGTAGTAACAACAGCGTAGTAACAACAGCGAATCAAACAGCGTAGTAACAACAGCGTGTCGAAGAAAACAAAAAGGATGCGGGGTAGCGGAGATTGTCAACAACATAAAGATTTCATATGGGCGCTGGATAGCAATAGCATACTCGAGGTCGTATTGTTGCCGAGAGTAAATATTGATCTATATTGCCTAGAGTAATACCTTTCTTACATTGAGTTTCAAAGTGTTTATACTCTAACAATGCACATAGCTAAATATTTTGTTAAAACTTTAAAAGTTTAAGATTATTCTCGTGGGAGACATATCATTTTAAGTAGCGGGAAATTGAATAAAAACAAGACGCTGTCACTATCGTTTACTTTGTTCTTCAAATTGAATGTAACTGAACTTAATAAATGTTCTACTCTTTTTATATATAGCACACGACTATATCCATCCACTTTTCTTTATTGGTATTTTAATCGTACGAATCACCTCTATTTATGAGCTCGAGACAAATGAGAGTTTACCTACTAAAGACATCAAAATGACAGTTTTCTCATTATAAATACCTTCATAAGAAACTTTGATAGTTTATTTAAGTTTTTTCTATGAAAAAGCTTACTTTGAATGTATAATGCATCAGATGACTCTGGCCGTAGATAGTGGAGCACTTTATACTCGGATAATCTGCATTTGCATGTAAAAATTAAACATCGATAGAATAAAATGCGAAAAAAAACAATTTTTACGATAAAAACATTTTTTTAAAATGTTTTAAACGTCCGTGCGAAAAAAGCTGTTTTTTCCCTACTAAACAAGCCACGTTTTTGTTTTCCCGCGCCCATCAAAACCCTCTTTTAAGTAGCCGTTGACATACTCGGCTCTATTGTAATCGCGTGTCCTTCGTCATGTTGTTGATTTGTTGTTGTTTTTTGTAGATATTAGTTGTTTGATTAAATATCCAAATATTAATAGTGTTAATTAAAATTATTAATTTGTTTATTTATTTGCCGCCTCACTCAAGGAAACCAGTACTATATAAACCAGCGAAAGGCTAAATAATCAATGCCACGTTGCCGCATTTCCACATCGCACCATTTTGATTGTTGAGTTCGTCATTTTTCTTAAACTTTGAATTCACGAAGACTTGCTAAGCGGGCTTAAGATAGCTACCGTGTCAGGTTTTAAAATTTTTTCAAAAAAAATAAATATTTTTTTTCCATTTAAGAATAGTGAGAACGTCTACGAGATGAAGCCAAAAAAAACCAAAGTTTATTCGAAAAATTGGAGCTCTGCATTCGTATTTGATACCTTAATGTAGCTACTGAAGCGGAATTTGAAAATTCGTCCCAAAATTCAAATTAATACCTAAAACGCTCATCTAATAATATTAATAATAATAATAATGTTTATTGCTCCAAAATATGAAATACAGAAAAAAATACAAAGAATACAATATTAAGATATTTGGAGCTTTAGGTAACCTATAAGGCGAACTTGTGTTTAGGTTACCATCAATTAGATCTACGACATTACATAGTTACATAAAGAACAAGAAAAAAATATATATACCAACATTTCAAATGAATTCCTTTTAACAAGTATGTTTACAAAAATAAATAATTTTATTTAGCAAAATATATCTTCGATTTTTTCATAGGTAAATAGCCAGTTTTTAACGTCTTTTAAAAAAGAAGCAAGATTAGGTGCACATTTGTACTCAGAAGTTAATATGTTATACATCTCACGGCATATTTCTCTGAAAAACACTCACCGTTCGAGCCTGGGTTTTCTGCATCAGATGGTGGTATTCTAGTTTTCACACACAATCGATCCTCTCAGTCCGTGGCGATAAATCGAGATGTATCGCCATCAGGATAAAGTTGGTGGTTTCCGTCGATACTTTGTGGAATTTGCTAAACATTTTGAATGAATAGGGCAAACGTTTTTCCACAATGATTCCATTAATTACGACCATGGTTTCGACGGTTAACGTCATCATCAGGTTTAATTTCATCGTCATCATTAAATTTACTGTGGAAAAACAAAGTCTACCCCATTCATTCAAAATGCGATCAGGATGTATCGTCTTCGGTTTTCTTGCAAGACTGTTTTTCGTAGCGATTCGCTCTGGTGCGATTTTGTACGAATTTGATTCGCAACGAGCAATTTGGTGCGAAAATCTGTACAAACAGTAGATTGGTGGCGACCGTGCCTAACCGCCTCTTAATCTAAATATTATACAATTTTACCATTTTTTTCTCCTTTGATTTAGTCATTGAGTAGAGATTTCATGGTGGATGACTCCTGACGCTTACTCAACTGAGAGGCGCGGGATGAGAATGTCGAAAATGGGAGGAAAAATAGTATGACAAAGTTCAAGAACAACTTCTTTCCTGATGTGTAGAAATGCTAGCGAAAGTTCGTTGACATAATGAATCTGATGTTATTTTGACGATGCCTAATCAGTTGATTTTTGCCCGGGAACTTTGAAGTATTTTACACGTTTTGCCAATATCTTGAGTTTTGACATAATATATCAATTGAACCTTTTCAAAGTAGGAGATAGATGATACCGACTAATACATTATCGCAATACTTTCGTTTTTCTCGCGAAAAAAATCCTTTTGAAAGATGAGAAAGAATGAGTAAATTTATGTCGCGGCATTCTGAAGTTTTATTGGTTGACTATCATTGGAAAGAAAAACATGAACTATCATTGTTGATGAGCGAGGAATATTTTTGGATGAAACTCGGTCTCACAATAAAGTTTCATTAAGCTTACATACATGAATACACATTATGGATTCTCGACTCGTCGCCAAGAACTGTTGCCTAGACTCTCGTAAACAAACAACTTTTTCGATAGAGTCGCCATCTAGTGATGAAAGACGGCAGTTCGAATGTAAATACGGTCTACAGATCGTGAATACCGGTTTTAATTACCAGTAATCATAATGCAGTGGATAAAAAATGTACGTAGTACTACACGCGGGACGAAATAACACTCTTTTTTTTAATACTGTCCGGTCTACAGACATATTTAATTCCTCTCCAAATTCAATTACACAAATGCACAATTAACTTCTTAACACTTCGTGAATATCGTTCTACGGCAATTTAATGATAATACGAGGTGAAAAAATTGGAATGAATTAGAAGACGGATACAAGTATTTTGAGGATTTAAAAACCAAGATCCGACAATGTCATCTATGGATGAGAAATTACGCCAATGACTATCATTTTCATAACAAATAAAGGAGAGATTGTTGAACCTACTCCGAGGCCTCACATGAATAGTAGGTTACGAATTAACATCCACATCAATCTATCTAGATCATACCTTCTGATTCCTAAGGCTATCAACAGGTAATGAACCAAAAAAATGTAGCTGTAAATTAACAGTAAAAGATCCACACAGCAGAGAGGACTCACGATGGAAGTTTCATATGCCTCTTACACACTTCCATTAGTAGATATTTCCTCTCTAGCATTTACAAAGTAACTGTTAGGTCTCAAATATAGTCGGATATTACTCACAGCATCATGTAGTTCATATCTCTTCAATCGTTATTGAATATTCACCACAGTCTCTCGTAAACAACAATTAACAACGGCTGTTTACGATTCGACTGAGGAGACTTTTTTCTAAGTGGCGCCAAGGACTGAGTGAACTAAATGTGGAAAATGAGGCAAAACACTACCTAGGCAACGAATCAAAACATTTAAAACCATAATATATATTCAAGCTTATATATAAGGAATTTTACCGGCTGTCTAGATATATAAACGTAGATCGGCCATTAATTAAGATAAAATAAACTTTTCCCGAGGCCTACATTCATTAACATATGGGCACAAGTGCATTTATCGTGGTTCAAAAAAAATGCAAATCTATCTATTTGTGAAGTACAAAAAGGCTTACCGACAGTTTAAATGCTTTCACGTTGTCGTGAGCACTTGGCATTTTTTTCGTTCGACTCGTGAGTCATTTTCTCGCTCTCGTTTTTGCGTGTTGATTTCGCTTCCTCGTCGATGAACGCGCGTGAGCATTCGCCTTTTCAGGATGAACGGCCGTCCAAATACGAAAATGCATTCCGTTGCAGTGAATTTTAAGCAGTACTCACTTGTTTCTTCTTCTACGTGCCTTTCTCGGAGCCTTTTTTTTTGCGGCAGTTCTGCGATTCATCGATCTGATTACTTTAAGTGCCAGGTGGAAATCAGTCACTTTTGTTTGGGTGGACAAAAAAAAAATAGACGCAATAGACTACATATTGCCATGAGAAAAATTCGACCTGGATTGGGAATCGAACCACGGACCTTTGGTTTGCCGGACTAATGCGCAAACCACTACGCTATCCAGGCTTCCTAATTCCCATGGCAATTTTGAATTTGGAATTAGGATGCCTGGATAGCGTAGTGGCATTTGCGCATTGGTTCGGCAAACCAAAGGTCCGTGGTTCGATTCCCGTTCCGGGCCGAATTTTTCTCCTGGTCATTTCTTCAAAATATTCACCCGCCATGTTTGAATATTTTCAGACTACATATCATCTGCCACAAGTTTTTCAGCGTGAAATTGCCAAATTTTGAGACAAATTTCTATTTTCTCAGATTCTTTTAACAATTTTTTAGGTTAAAAACATTCAAAAGTCAAATCGGTAACTTTTAATAAAATCAAAACATGACCTTTGGGTGTACATGGGTTAAGGCTGGGACATAATGACCTTTACATATAAGGATTATACAATGGGTTAAGGCTGGGACATAATGACCTTTTGAGTCATTTATGCTCCTGAGATGTGCGGAGGTGATTAGTTTTTTACTTTTTCACTGTGAAATGGGAAAATACACAATGAGTAACCATGATATGAAACAGATGTTGATTTGAACTCTAGAAACAAAACTTTTTATCCAAAAAAAATGTTGCACTTTGACTTAACAGAATATAGGTTATCACTTCTGCGTAAAATATTTCGTACTGTTTTTCACTTTCTCCTCTATCTACCGAGGAGTGGATCTTTTGCTATGGCTCTGGTGGATCAGTGTAAAATGCTACAATGGGTTAAGGCTGGGACACAATCAACGTGTACGTTTGATGCAAGACGTGAACGGGACAACGGGAGACGGGGAACCCAAGTCAGCGGTCCAAATCGACGTTAACGCGGCCCGGAGTAACAATTGACTAACGCAGGCGCAGCTAAGAGATCAGGTGTAAACAAGTGTGGAAGTAAATAAGTTGTCTTCGCCAAGAGCAATCTTCAACAATTGGATGTATCTGCCGACAGATGGCTCCAATTCCCGGATTCTCAGGACTATTCTGATTGGTTTTCCGTGTACGGGACACGGGAAGAGATGAAAGTTGCCCATATCTCGCGAGCACGTACTCCCCGTACACGTTGATTGTGTCCGTTCGCTGTACTTTCCCGTCAGCCATCTTTTCGCGTATTCCCGTGAACGACTAGCGTTACGTGTACACGTCGATTGTGTCCCAGCCTTTAGTCAACGATTTCTATGTTCACCATCCAAATATCTTAAGGAGTATGAGATTGTTTAATGAAATATATATAAATATTTTCGAAACTGATTGAATTTAAAAAAAGATATTTAAGCGCGGTACCGCGTGAAACAGCTGTCACTATTACCTATCCTTCCGGCTTTTTTCCAGCCCTACTGGTTCATTTAATATGGCCGATCGATCAGTTTAATGGCTTTCGTATTGCTATGAAATATTGCTCGAGTCTGAGGCCTTCGGATCCACTGCAGGGCGTGGACTAATGCGGCAGATTAACGTGTTATTCTATCTCTCTCTCGCCAAGGACGTTTGGCAGCCTCCATCGAGACTTACACTAAAGGACATCTGCTTCTAAACACGAATGCGGTTTGATCGGTCTTTTTCTCTTCCGCACGCGAATCGTCCTTAGTTATCGAGTCCTTTGATCAAATATTTACTTTTTTCGCTGCACTTCCCTCTCATCAAGCGACCGACTCAATCGCGGCGGTAACGAATGGATGGCCTGCCGACTCGTGCCTTGATTTTGTAAAGAAGACGCGAAATGCGGTCGGACGCTGCACTAATTGAGTTACGAGGACGGTGAGCCTCTTCACCACTGCCCCGTGGCGGTGGTTGTCGTGGCGCGGAATCGCCAAACAGCCACTAATCACTTCCGACTTAACTTCCGCACTAAAACCCGCGAATCTCACCACATCACTTCCTATCCAGTCGTCATCGGTGACTTTTTTATTCGTCGACCTTGTTCTTGACAGCGTGATTGAGCCAAGTTTAAGCTGGATTCCTGCGTCCTGTTTTTTCAAAAAAAAAAAAGGATGATTGGTTTTTCTCTGTTTCCTTAGGGTGCGATGCTTGCTTCTCATCGCATTTATGATTCATATTTCGATTTTATCTTTTAATTACTAACCCTTTGAGTGCGGTATGACGTGATATCACGTCATGGCTGTCATTACCCTGGTGCTGATGACGTAATATCACGTCAAGGGTACCGTGAGTGTTCCAGATTTCACTAGGGGGCCTAGTAAAGTTCCCAAGTGAAAGATTGAAATCTCACGGTACCCTTGCCGTAATATCACGTCATCAGCACCAGCGTCAAGACAACCATGACGTGATATCACGTCATGCCGCACCCAAGGGGCTAATATTATTTACGAATCTTTCACTTCTCAACCTGAAGGCTGGGAAACATTCACCTGTCCCGGGTGCAAGGCACCAAAGGGATTAGGCTCAAATACTGTTTTCTTTTAATGTTAATTTAAATTCTTCTTACTATGGAGCAAGTATTAAATATTGTGGTTTTTTTTTAATTTTCATGTAAATACGATTCTCTATTCCTATTGTTTCCGAGCCTTTGTGTAAGTTTTTCGGTATTACACAAGTCTCTGATATCTATTATTATTATAATTATCAACCGAAAGAGTTACATGTTGGCTATTTGCCAGGTGGAAACAGTAAAATAATGTAAATCAGGCGTTCAACCAATCACAAAAAACAAAACATAAGTAGAAAAAAATAAAAATTAAGGAGGGCCAACCATCCAAAAACAAATTTTCTGCTCCTATTCTTAAAATCATTTATACTGCCAGGAAAGGGCTCGAACAGTTCTGCAGGAAAGCTATTCCGATCTACAATCGTCCTGTTGAGGAATAAAAACGTTCATTGGTCCTTTGCGACCGACATTTCACCTTGTACAGGTGATCATTCCCTCTAATCTAGTTCGGGGTTTCAACTTTCTGTCGCAGTCCCCCCCCCCCCCTCCGCCCCCATGCTTTCTCTCCCTCAAGAGTGCGGCACATTATACAAAGTCTATTTAATATTCTTCTCCGTCCTAGAGAGTCCCATCCTAGCACATCCAGCATTTTAGTGACACCCTCAGTCCTCTTATGCGTCACCATTACATACCTTGCTGACTTTCTTTGTACATTATCAATTGATTTAATTTGTCCCTCTTCATGTGGGTCTTATACGCCTTTTCCTTGCTTGTTTTACCGCTCCCCTTGAAGTTTCTCATCACCCAGAGTAAGATTTTAAATGATTTTTGGATAAAGGTTTCTCGGGTCTTCCAGAGGGTGAGGAGGTCCATGGGCAGGGCCCAACGTTTCGGAGAACGACTTGGCCTCCATCTTCAGGGAGGGGGGGGTTCAGCTTCCGCAGCTGAACCCCCCCACTGAAGATGGAGGACAAGTCGTTCTCCGAAACGTTGGGCCCTGCCCATGGACCTCCTCACCCTCTGGAAGACCCGAGAAACCTTTATCCATCAGATACGCCGGGAAAATCTGAGATCCTTAAGTGCTTTTTGTTTCATGTTCAAAGTTTGCCTCCCACCCTAAATCCTTCGTTTATTACTCCCCTAAATTTTTGCCCAAGTCACTTTTAGGAATGCGTATTCCTGAAAATGAGTAGTCTCTCACAGTTGTATTTAATATCCTGCTGGAAGGAATAAATTTACTCTTTTCACGTTTATGTTCATTCCATCGTTTAATAAGAAATCAGCCATTTTCTTTTTCATCGTACTCCTAAGGGGTAAAAAAACCCAGGAAAAATAATTTCAAATAACAGGGATTCTTCCGCGTGTTTCGGAGGCGCTGAAATTTTATCCCTTCGGTGTCATCTTTTCACCCAAAATTATTCCACACATATCTCAAATATTATCCCTTTATAATTATAATAACCCAAATATTATAGTCATGGGAAAAGAAGCTTTTAATAAGAAGAGAAATGTTTTATGCAGCGGTATGGACCTAGAACTCAGGAAGAGATTGGTGAAATGTTATGTTTGGAGTGATATGTTGAATGGCTGCGATACCTTGACCTTGGGAACGTGGGACGTGGACCTTGGGAAGAAGAGAGGAGAATAGGATCAATGCTTCTGAGATATGGGTGTGGAGGAGGCTAGAGAGAGTAAATTGGGTGGATAGGGTAAGAAATGAGGAGGTGCTGGGAAGAGTTAGAGAGGAAAGAACACTGCTGAAAATGACACGGTGGAGAAAGGGAAACTGGATCGGACATATTTTAAGAGGGAAGGGGATTTTAAATACAGCAGTCAAAGGAACGGTGGAGGGTGAAAGGTGGAGAGGAAGAAGAAGGCTGAAAATGACAGACGAAGTGCGTCTTGCGTCTGCGTATTATGCTAGGTTTGATCAGATTAACCAGATTAGAGAGATAGATTGCCGTACCGACAGATTTAAAACGTCATTTTTCCCGCGTACCATCAGAGAGAACAATAGGCAGCGTAGCAAAGGGATAGGTAGGTGAAATATAGTTAGAGTAGTCTGTAGTGCATGATGCATGTAATTACAACCAATAATCCCTTTCTTATTATGTAGATACTAACCATTTAGCTGCATGTGAGCCTGTTCTCTAGCATGTCTCCCTTAAATATCCTTGTTGCATGTCAATAGTGCATGTTTGGTGATCTTCGCCCCCTGCCACACACCCTCGTGGTGGCTCGCAGGGTATTACGTAGTTGTAAATGTAGATGAAGTGAAGATAAAAAGAAGTTACAAGGAAACCAAGGAAGAGGTCCGGGACAGGACGAATTGGAGACAGAAGTAGTGTTTGGTACCTGCCAGTAGGGAGAATATCAGTTGATGATCATCCCTTAGGTATATTTCTTTGCACTTCTGCGCCCTCGCCGTTGCTGCGCGTGACTGCGAACCTATTCGTTTGTGCAGCTTTCTCTGTGAAATTGAAGACGTCAGTTCTTCCGATTAAAATAATGTTCTCAGAATGGAAATGGAATTTTCAGCAGCAATAAAATCCAGGAATTTCATTCTAACTGACGGTTAAAATCTAAGATTGTTTCCAAAAATATTGAAGTTGAAGACCAAATAATGTTTCCGGTGGTTGGCCGGCCACAACAAGACTATTATGAATTAATAAAGAAACGAGCTCAAAAGGATTGTATAAAATAGTAATATCGATACTCGAATTGCCGTAAATAAGAATATTCCAGGTTTAATCATTAGAGGGAAAGAGATTAGTGATTAAGAGATTTACGGTGTAATAAAATCTGCGCCTGGGATACACAACTCAAGTATGAAACAGTCTCACACGATACCTAAACGGTGCTCTCTCACACTCAACTGACGGCTAGTGTGTCGTCGCGACATTAAGGGAGGAAGAACAGTGACTGATTTGTTGGCCGATATTTATTATACTCACATTACAATTCACACGTTCTGAGCCCGGCGGGAGTTGCGGGAAATAAGGGAGGGAATCGCGGGTCTTGCGAAGGCGCAGACCGGCGTGGGAGGTGCGGATGGTGCGGGTCTTGCGAGGGCGCAGACCGGCAAGGGACAGGTCAGGGAGAGCACTCCCCCGCCATTCGGATCCCCTGTATTTATATGAAATACGGGGGCCCAAAGGGCGAATTGGTACCAAGGAGATGATGCGAAAGGGAGGGATGAGAGCGCGGGTGGGCGGGATGATCTCACTAAGGGTCCCGTTACTGCTCTCCATCCACCCCTCGCGACAAGTATTTTCCTGACTTGGAGCTAACAGCCCCATAAGCAACTAAGTCGGTCTCTGGCGTGAGAGTAATCTCCGTGGACCACTTACTTGCATGAGTCCGACTATTGCTTCTCTTGAACTAGGTTGGATCCACGTGAGAAAAACGCTAGCCGGTAGAGTCGCAAAGTACCGTTTAGGTACTGTGTAAGTTTGAGTCATACTTGCGCTGTGAAACCCAGGCGTGGGTTCGTTACACCGTAAATCTCTCAATCACTAATCCCTCTTCCCCTAATTATTGTCCCTGAAAAGATTTTTGTTAACGACTATTGGAGTTTTACCCTTAAAATTATTATTTCTTGATACTCACAAGTATGCAGCTTTCGAAGATTACTCTCACGTTACTATTTATTATGAAATAAATGAGCTCTACCTGAGAACAATGTTATATAGATAAGAAAAATGGCCAATTTGCTTATATGAAGGGCATCCTAAAATTTATATCTCGAGCTGGTTCCTCCGCGACTAAGTATTTTTCTTTTTTTATCACTTAAAGAGCTGTGCGCAGCCTTCAAAGCAGTCAATGAAGTTGGAGCCTATTCTTCCATTCTCTGAAATTGTACATTTCAGTACATTTCATCTCCATCTAGTTCTGTGTAGTTATACTTCTGTCTCCAATGGCATAATGAACTCAGTGGCTGTTAGCATACCAAGAGGTATGCATCGTTTAATTCTTCAATATCTTGCCTTATAAGTGTGGCTTTGTGGACAGTATGTTCGCCATTTGCCACTGACATACATGCCTTGAAATGTGAGTGCAATTTGTGCCAATTTGTCCTGTTAGAACCCTTGCAATGTGTTGATGAAACTTATTTTTTCATTCAAAATTCATGATTTGAGATATTGCTGATGTATGGATGAAGCTGACCTTTCTGTTGCCATATTTTGGTTTTTAAAATAAAACAATTGTTTTGTTTTAAAAAAATGTGGGTCAGAGAATGAAACACTAAATACCACCTTTTCGACGAAAGTGTTATAAAAATACGTCTTTTGGACAAACCTTGGCATGAAAATTAAAAATTGAGGCATAAAGTTTGCATATTATCGGTGAAATGTATAGTGAGAAATAAAGAGCCCTCCATCTCCTTTCTCATGGACCAAAATGTATTTTAATGAGTCTTTTACCAACCATATGAGCCAACTGCAGTGTCATTTACATTGGACAAACGTATTTTGTCTTCTGTTCCAGGTGCTATTTCATATTAACTCTATATTTCTCCCATATACCACCCTCTTCAACACGCTCTCACATCTCAGCGCTTCGTCCTCCGTCCATCTTTCTTAATGTAACATAAGGCTGGCCTCGCCATTTTTTCTTTTACCACCTCATGGTTTATAATAACAATAAGGGACCCACCATATTGTGAATTTTGAGAATAAACAATAGACCTAAGGAGTGGAAGCGTCGGCAACAAAAGGGGGATTGTAGAGCAAACCGTCGGAGTGTACGGTCGTGAAAAGACAGCACGCAAATAGTTTGGTAGAAAACCCTCGCAGTGAACGGACGTGCAAAGAGAGAGCACGCAAGTTTTTGGTAGAGGGAAGTGCCAGAGTGTGGCATCGTGCGAGACATAGCCCACGTAGAAAAGGAGAATTGACAAAGGAGCTGGAATTAAGGAGAGGAACGGGAGATTTTACAACAGGACGAGACCCAAAAAGCTGAGGGCCCGCCAAGGACGAACACCACGCAGGCTGAGAGGATTTTCCAGACCACAGAGGGACAAACCAACCTGTGTCGTCGAATAATTGGGTTGTAACTATAAACTTTTGTTTTCATATAAGATACGAGAAGCCATAAGGCAAGAGGTTCTAATTGGCCAAGAATTAAGTTTGTGACTGGTATCCTTTTGTATCAAGTAATTGGATTTTGTGAAAAGTTTAATTGATGAAGTGTGGCAAATAATTAGACAATATACTTAAAAGAAGGAATAATTATACATATACCAAATTTGTGTCTAAATTAGAATATACAGTTGGTCATGACCTAAGGGTATAAGGAATTATTTTGATTATTGAAATTGTCTGTAAATTGAATATTTCATTTTGTCAAGTAAATTGCAACCGTATCTCTAAACCTGCAATGTTTCATGTATTTTCTTTTCCGACGAGCAAGCTGGGGCAAAGTAATTAAAATATAAGGTACGAGAAGATATCGCAATCGTGGTTTCTTTCCAGGTAAAAGAATCAATAGTTTTTCGTGTTACATGTTTATCCACAACGTGTGGCATTTCGCGTATTAATTTGTAATAATACCTTTTACATTTTTGGCTCCCATAACGTGGGGCATAATACAAAGTAGAGAAACAACAAAAATTACTTGTTACATTGCCTTGCCGAATTATAGAAATAAAACAACGATTCTTACTCTGGCTGAGCAGTTAATGTCTTTCCAAAAGCTTACGAGCTTACTATTGTGCTTCCATCCCAAGTAGTTATCCCCCACGGTCGGTGGGAACCTCACACCTTCGAGCTCGTGAGCGGAGGAGGATGTGCCACCGTCAATCGGTTTGACTTCTTGCGAAGTCACGCGGCATCCAAGGACGAAAAATGATGATGAGCAAGTTGGTTTCCCACCACGCACGCCGACTGATGTTGTATAGGAAGAGGTTATCTCCAGCCGGAGGTTATGGGCGGTGGAGAGGGATAAGGTCTGGAGTCACGTCTTTGGAATAATTAATTGGAAATCCCGTGGTTCCGTTCACCGATTCCCGTCTTTTACTCCTTGATGATGATGGTCTCACTTGCGATATCGGGCGAGAGCAAAGTTCGATCCAGTGCGAAACATTCGTGGCAACACTCACCACGGACGTATTCTGGTTTTGCCGGGGAAGAAAGCCTCTCGTGAGACAAGTTTTTCCACGAAAGTTTATACATACGACGTGATGAGTTTAAAATGAGCTAATACATGACGCGAAACAATTTTTTTCAAAAGTACACGTAAGCAGTATGAGAGATTCGCCCCTTCGTGTTTATTACGAAACTAGGACATAAATCTTTTACAGATCCAAGGGTGATATTTAATGAAATACTAGCGAATATACAGTGCTTCACAACTTTTTGAGGGATTAAGGTGGGATCCCCCTGAGACTCGGAGGCTACATGCTAGGCTTAGCCTGCTTGATAAATTCAGAAATGATATTTTTTAGAGCGACACAGAGAATATTATCATGACGCCTCACTACATCTCTAGGTCTGACAGAAGCAATAAAAATAAGAGAGATACATTGCCAAACAGGTACAAAAGCTCGTTCTTTCCTCGCACAATAAGCGCCCTCCTTAAAAACTGACCTCCTGTAAAAACACACCTATAATACAAGTCACCATTTCACCTCCCAAAACCTTATTCCTTACATCTTTACACGGCTGGTGTCCTAACATCCCCTACCACACGCCCACGCGGCGGCTCTCAGCGTATTATGTAGACGCAGATGAAAATAGTTTGCGTAGGTTTTCGAGAAGACCATTTTTTCGGAAGCGGTTAAACATGCGTTTCAAAAGCAAACCCCACATTATAACGGTTAAGAGAATTGCAAACGGATGGATATAAAAGGGGGTGGATTTTGAAAATTCTTAACTGTCAATTTTTCCGCGGACAAAATGGGACCTTTACAGGTGCAACAGATTTTTATGTGATATTTCCACCTTCGTTATGTGAATTATTCTCCAACTTCATTAGGACAATGGTATGCCACGATTGAAATACCGAGTAGTGCATGTTGATGATAAGACGCCCACTGCCAAACACCGGATGTGGCTTGCATGGTAACATGTAGATGTGTAAAGTAAGGATTGAATCTTCTTCTTTATAAAAAGATAAGACATGCTGATTTTGGGATGGGTGGAGCAATGACATGTATTTGAAGTACTCGGGATTAGTTTCAGACTTTGAGGAAAAATTTCATAGGAATCGAAGCTTAATGTAGATGTGGTGCATAGAGCGCTCTAAGTGAAGACTTGTATTCGCCGGATGAGACATGATTCAGCGGATATTTCGGCGCTTTTCGTTAATAAATGGGCTTATAACAACGTCAGGTGGCTTTCCACTTGTCCTCCGATTCTCGCAAATTACACACTTGATTAACTAACGTACCTATTTTCCGCTCGACCATAGTGAAAACATTCGTGTGGAGCGTGGCACTCAGTATGAGAGATTCGTCCCTTCATGTTAATTACCAAATAAGGGTGGAAATCTTTAGCAGATCCAATGGGTGATACTTAATAAAATTCTAGCAAACATACAGTGTTTCACAACTTTTAGAGGGATTAAGGTGAGAGCCCCTTGAGACTCGGAGGCTACATGCTAGGCTTAGCGGATCGGAAGTATGAACCATTGGAAAAGCTGACCAGAAAATACAAGAAGCCTTCGAAACCTGGTGCTGGAGGAGGATGCTGAAGACAAGATGGACAGATAAAATAAGAAATGATGAAGTGTACAGGAAAGTAGAAGAGGAAAGGACCATGTGGAACACCATAGAAAAGAAGAACAAGATGGTTTGGACACACTCTGAGACACAACGGGTTTGCGAAGAACATAACTGAAGGCAAAATAGAGGGAAAAGTCCCCAGAGGAAGACTTAGGAATGAGTTCATGGATAAAATAAAGAGAAAAGCACATAGAAAGAGATGCCAGGAGGTAAAGGAACTAGCATTATAACGGAAAGGGGGGAGGGCTGCAATCAACCAATCTTAGGATTGAACGACCAATGATGATGTCCTTTTATTAAAGGCCGAACTGACCTCAGTTGTTAATGATCCTCCAAAATGGTCAACGAACCCAGGGAACCGTCGAAGAAAAATTCGCTCCTTTGGGATATGGCATAGCTAAAATTCAGTTTTATATTCTATTTCCTTTATGGATCAAACCAATTAAGACGCATCTCGGTCACGAAAGGGGCAACATTCCAGCAAATGGATTGTTAGCTATTTAAAAAGATCCTGGTGCCTGCGAGACGTGCTCATTCTGGCGTAAGTCAAATTACTTGTCATTATGCTAAAATGTAGCCTTCAGTCTGAAGGATGGCTTCATGGTGAGGTTATATGACTCTATCGAGCTTTACTGCGTGAGAAAATCAGTGCTGCCCAGCGTTCCGCATGAGGTTTCTCGCGATGTCTTGGCGTCTTAGGTTATAGCTTACTAAAAAGTACAGTATCAAATTAGGTGACGCTGTTTACTTCCTGGACTTATCAACAAGTGTCATGGTTGGAGCGATTCCGAGATTGAGTTGATATGAATTGGTGTTATTCGTTATATTCCACGTGGAACGAGGTGCGGCACTCTGGAAGCAGTATGATATTTACTCTTTGAAAACGGAATAAGCATATTTGTTGATTTTATGTGACATTGAATGCTATGCTTTCACGAGACTACATATGGGGCATTCCCTAAGCCCAGCAATCCTTCAGATATGGGCAGAAGATTGTGCGACACTAATATTTGAAAAGTTTAAAGTGTACACAGTATGCTATTTAGATGACTGGTTGTTATATTCATCCAATGTGTTTTATCCAACTGAAATGACCAATTTCTTAACAAATGTCTTAGAAATAACTGTGAACTTTAAAAAATCCAAGTTGCAATTAACACATAAGCTTAAATACTTAGGAGTGATAATTAACACAAGTGAAAATACGTTACAATCAACAGAGCAGTCGAGAAGACGAGTGTACAGTTTATTGCCTCATATTCCCAAGCTCCGAAAACAAGATATACCTAAGGCAGCAGGGTATCTTGCTTGGATATGTTGGGTACTAAGGCTACCCACCTTTTTAGTAACGCAAGTGTTCCAAAGGAATATCCAGTGGTGGATGCACCTTCAGGAGTCAGAGTTCTTCAATAAAACGGTGTCTTTACCCAGGCCAACGGACGACATTGACGCCTATACAGACGCCACTCTGGAGGTGTAGTGATTCCACAGTGGGATATCTCCCAATCGTTTACCATTCCACCATTATCATCAATCAATGCCTGTGAAACTTATGCTGCTCTCATTGGTCTCCAGAAAGTACTGGATCTGCTAAATAGTTTAAAATTGTTCAACATGCAAGTGAATATGTATATTGACTCAACTGTAGCCCTTCAGGAATTGAAGTCAGGACAAGGAGTGGTATTTCATGTGAATCCAATGTTAATTTCAATGTATATGGAAACAATAATAAAAGAAGTTAAGTCACACAGAAGAGGTCGGCCATGTTGGCCAGCCAACACATATATACGCGGGTACGCGCCTGCACAGGCAGTCGTGCTTCTCGGGTTGATAGAGTCGGAGGATCTCTAGGGCCAGCAGCAGTTTACAGCAGCAGCTAAAAAAATTCTTGCTAATCTTTAATGTGGTGAAGAAATGAATGGGAAGTTTCAGAAATGATACTATATGATGATACTAAATAGCGTAACATCTACTCTCTTCCTGTGTCTATTCTAATAAAATGGTTGACGTGTATTATAATGACACATGGGATTGCACGTTAATATTCGGCTAAGTGGTTCCTCTGATGCACATTAGACAAGTACGTCCTTTGATTGCGTGCTAAGCGGGAAAGTAATAATCACCAAAATATTCTCCCAGCCTTCCCATACAGATTTCTCTCCATGGATAATCGTGATACGATCTATCACTACGTTTACCAATCGATCTCAGAGCGATCTTGCTGGATCAGCTCGGTTTGGCAAACGTAACGTGCTAGTGGGATCGATCTCAGAAGCGGTCTGACTGGGCCTGTTCTCTCAGCCAGTCTGATATTTCAGATCGACCTGAATCAGTGGGTCTGTGACGCTCCTCGTTGTTCTTTTGGTTTGCATTGAGAATCAAAATAAAAGCGTTATTATTCAAGGCGTGTGTTGTAATCAGTTTTAACAAGAGCGTAGTCAAGATGGGTAAAGTGACGTTGATGATATCGTAGCATATCGCAATTCTATATCTGATTGTGTAATTGTTTTTCACCCGGAATGAGACTGAAAATATCTAACTCTGCCTTTGTTTGCACACCGTGTCAATCGTTCTTCAACCGATAGATTCGCTTGTTCTCTATCGATATTTTAAGCCCGTGTTGGTGACTCAAGCGATCTGAGTCGGCTCGCTTGAAATTTCCAGATCGGTCCTCGTTCAGATCGAACTGAGATCGATTGGTGTACGCAGAGAGTATGTTTTATCCTGCATGTAATATTTTCATGGTATTTGGATTTATACTTAGATGCACTTTAATTAATATTGTATTGGAAATAATTACATAACAGTTATGCATGGTTTCCGGAACTGAGTGGACAGGCCTTCCGTGTAGGATTCTCGCGAATACTGTTGGTAATTCAGGTAACCCCGTAGAGAAATTATGTGAATATTTCCTATTGATATGCTGTTAATCCTAAACTTGAACATACCCCGACTATTCAGACAGTATCTATGCGTTTTCCCTTGCCTTTTTTTGGCGTTCTTTTGATGTTTAGTATCAGTCTTTTATTGTACGGTAAAATTAATGTGTAAATTTTGACTGACTGCTGTGTGGACCAGCACAGATTTATCGCGCAATGTACTTTTTGAGAGTAGGAATGAAAGACAAAAAGAGATCTTTTTCTACCCCTAAGCATTCGCTTTGAAGCTAAAAAGTTGTGGAAATACGACTAATGTTCTTTCCCCGTGGAGACCTATGAATTCTAGCCATTTAGTTCAGCTAGCAATTCATGGATTGGTTTAGACGTTTTGATTGTCGTTTATGAATACGTTTTCCTTTCCTAAAAATTTATGCCTTCTGAACACATACTGTTTTAAATTTGAATTTCAATGGGTGCAAACAATTCGGGTATAGTCTTGTTCATCGCAACCAAAGTACTCTGTTGCCGAGTAGTTGAAGATTTTACAGCTCTGAAACTTCACGGAAGATATTTTATACTGAAGAAAAAAAACCAAAGGAAATGATCAGATGTAATGGATAGATGCAGTCCCATTAGCGAACCAGTGCATTATAAAGCCTCGCAGTTGCAATGATACGGGGTTGCCATTAGCCCATGTTCCCTTAGGTGCGGTTTTCTAGTTTGTTCCTTCTGTAGATGACACTGCCTTGCCTCGTTCCTAGAAATTAAATTGATCGAAAGATGAATCTTCCTTGTCATTTCCTTTCTCTTACCCTTTTATTTGAACTGAAATCCTTTTGCCTTTGAAGGACGGCCGACCGCAGTTAACGCTAATCACACGATAACTCGCAGATGAGTACGCAAGACACTTCTCTATACAGTCGAAAGGTCATCAATTGCCATCTATTGTAAGATAGCCCTGTATATAATACAGATTTGATATTGCCATAGCCACTACTGTTGACGACAGTAGAAGCATTTTGGTTCAAACTCAGTGTACTCTTTATCGTTGTAACTTAAATTTAAATTTCCAGTGTGATAAATACCGGTCTTCTCGAGATAAACACAAGGTCAGCGGTACCTTAGGACACATCCTAGGTGACTCTCCCGATTGCCTCACCCGAGTAATTGCGTTTTTAAAATAAATCAATGTTTTTAATAAATTATAAATTTTTTATATGTATACGTGTATTATATAACGTTATGCAAATTTTATCTCACATTAGTACTAAAACGATTTAGCTTCAATTACATAAACCTGGTATTACCTTTGGACGAGAGTGGTGCGAAATGACCGCAGTAGTCGACGCACCCTTAAACAATAATTCTACTACTATTTAAATTTCCAGAAGCACAGCCAGATCTTGCATACGTCGGAGGATGGTATTAGAATTTAGGAGAGTAATGTAACAAAATAAAAATTTCACTCTCGTTTGTGCGCGACTCTGGTTTTGTCTTCTCCTTCTGAACTCTCTGGCAAACCTCACGTAACTAATAAATTGCCCGGACTCTCCTTCTCAGTTTGAACAATGAATGTTATTCGCAAAATATTACGAGAAAGAAAATGAATATCCCTTTACAAAAATGATTACCAATCACCATAAATATGTTATACTATTAAAATACACAACATATATTCTGCGCTTCACTGTATCACTTCTCTTCAGGCTCATAAAATTAAACTGGCCATGCACTTTTTCTCACTTGAGCCACTTCACGTTTCTTCTTCACATCACAGAGTATATAAAAAAAATGAAAATCATTCATACAATTTCCTTTACGATGTCCGCACAGGTGGATGATGTGTTCCTTGCCAACTATATTCCCGGATACACCCTGCGTTGAAATACGGCTCCTGTAGTGATATTCCCGTTGCTCCCCGAATTCACCTTGCGTTGAAATATGGTTGCTGCTCAAGCAGCTTGTCCCCTTTGATGCACAAAAGTAAAATAACTTCAACTGCTCAGTTCAATACGAGTCCTAGATTATTGTCTAACTCCCCAGTGCCCTTCAGTGTTCCTCCTTAAATACCCTTTCGCTGCCCTCTGTTATGCGTTGCTTAGCTGCCATTAACAACTTGTTATGCGTTGCTTAGCTGCCACTTACAAATTGTTATGAGTCGTTTTCGGAATGCCCCGTAGTTTCGGATATTTTATGCTATGGTGGAATTCAAATGTTACAGTTGTCTGTGTAAAATGTACTCAATTTTTATTTTGACCTATCATGTAATTCAGGTGGAAGCTTGATTGCTTGGTTGAAGAAGGTAACAACTGAGTGGCCTAATAAAATATCTTCAGCAAGTTTTATTTCGTGTACAACTTCTCATTTTGCCACCCGCGCAACGACACATATCGCGAATAATTACCCCGGTGGACCAACGAGAGGGATTTTGGTCACTTTGAGGAGCTATAGCGCTCTTAATCGGTCGCTCCCTATGGAACATTGCTGCTGAAAGCCACGGCTCCTTGTGGAAATGTAGTCATTTTTAATTTTGGCAGTTTTGTGGGGCTGTGGTGTCCGAGTGGTTAAGGAGTTGGACTTGAAATCCAATGGGCATTGCCCGCGCAGGTTCGAATCCTGTCCACAGCGAATTTTTTTGTGTCGGCAAAGTTTGGTGTAGACGATTTGAGGACAATGGAACACCAAGGTATTTGGTACTTGATTAGACTAAAGCATTTAATTCGGTCATGCAAGGTAAATACATTAAAATTGTGTGGAAAATTATTTTACGTTGCTCAGCAACAAGTTGGACAAGAAAACTGCGTAATTCTAGTGTTTTATTCAACAGATATGTTTTATTTATGCGAACAGTAATTAATCTCACTCATCATTTTTTATGAGCATCATAGTAGTTGAAACTGATATGTTTTCATATGTTCACCGGAGGGTATGCGGGCGAGTGACCAGCTAGCGTTCGACGTCAAATGCTTGAACTAAGTGGACAATAAGAGGCCATTTTTGCGAGGAAAGTTTCTAGGGGGCTTGTATAGACCGTTAGGCATTGTCATTAGGCATACTCGGTCATTCGAGTGTGTATGGGCTGTACTGAATACGTAACTTCTGGGATATAATTTCACTCTTCTGCAATTGAGTTGCTGGCCATCGGGTATCTTATTGTTCCTCAAAGCCCTGCCTCTCCTGATGTCGACAAAAATTCCCAACCCCTTCCTTGCATCGGCATTTTCCAAGCTTTCTCCTTTCCATCATCCTCGCCAACATGCCCTCACAACGCAATTCCTCCTTCATCCGTTTGATCTCATCCTAATCTCCGCCACTAACTTCCTCTCTTTTCACACCATGTCCGACTCTTCCTCGTTCGTTTATCTCGCTGCCCCGCTAATCTTTTCCATTTTTTCGTCCTAGCCCAAATTTTAATTTCCCCCGGTCGATTTACATCCTCTCTCTGTTTTGGGCAAGTTTCCAACCCATGCACCGTAACGATCCGTGTATAAGTTTGCTCTAATCTACTGTGCATGCTTCTCATCAGAAAGCTCTCAAGAAAAATGCCTCCTTATCTCATGTAATTCTTCACCCGATGGCTCAGCATTTCAAGCCGTTCTAAAGAATTGTATCACCTAGGGAGGCGAACTGTCCCATCTGCTCTTTTTACGCCCGGTCATCTTCGAGCGTGTGAAATAGTGTTGGTACTAACTTAGTGGAAACTCATTATCTTGATAATAACAATATATTTATTCGACATCATCTACGACGCCATTTTGGCATCGACGATACTCCTATACTGCCCTATGCCCCTGGAGATATTGAATCCGTCGCGGAGAACGATAAATGCACCATCTGGTGGAATGACTCCTTTTCCACCACCATGCAGTTGGAGGCGACCAAGTCTGATATCGTTCTCCTCAACCACCTCTCACGCTCCATGTTCTCGATAGAGTTTTCGGCTCGGGCGGAAACGAACATGGAATCGAAGGAGGCGGAGAAACGGGCGAAATATCAAGACCTGCTATTTCAACTTCGGCAAATGTACCCAGGACACTCTTTTAAACTGGTTGTCATCATCATAGGTGTGCTCGGTCGAATCAAGGGCTCGCTGCTGGAGGACATCTAAGTGCATTCCGTCCTGCGTGGCACTGGCGGAGTCGCTTGCAGTTCGCATGCAGAATGCCGTAATACTCGAGTCCCTCCGTCCACGTCGTACGCACGATCCAACTGCAGCGTAGCCTCACATCCGATGGGCGTCGGACGTGGCTGCGAGAACTGCCTCATCCCTCTCGAGTCCTCACCATTATGACGGCAATGAAATCCGATGCTTGCCGAAGTCTCGGAGGGGAACTTTACTGACAAATAAAAAAATATATATTATTTACTCCACAATTACATATAGTACAGTGTACTTTATATACAATTTATTTTTATGGAGCATCTTTCAAAAAACATTTGAATACTTCCAAACTTTATAAAGGGATGAAGTTTCTTTTGGGATGGAGACCCGAATCCTCATCCCCGCCTTCTTAAAGGAAGAAAACGTCATTACCTTCGTCTTTCATGATTTTTCTTCAATCCTATCGTTAGAATAGCAAAAACATTTGTTTTACTCTGCATGCTACGATATATTAGATCATAAAATAAATTACGGAAATTGATTACCATACGGAAAGCTTAAAAACGTATTTTTCTTCTCACTACGAGTAATGGGGGAAAAATCTTTCATCAAGGCATAATAAATTAGTTGGTCAGAGTGTAGCGTAATTATCTCAATTTCTGTATAAAACTATTTTGTACTCCATTACCCTCCTCTAGCATCAGGTGTCATATCCATGATTTTTACTTTTAAAATTCAGGAATTCGCTTCTTAATTCTCACATCTAGATGAGGTTTGTGATCGGATAGGTAAACCATAGTGCATATTGGGCAAAATATAATAATAATAAGTTTATTACTTCCCAAAAAAACAAACATCACAAATAAATTACAGGTTTTTTTTCCATACAAGGGGAAGCTTTAGGTAGCCTCTAAGAAATATCTGTGTTGAGGCTACCATCCCAGAATATATAGCTGCTTATTGCTTTTAACTGAACAATACAAATCAATTATATATACAAAGTAGTTTTACAATAGATTTAAGAATGAACCAAATGGAATACAATAAATAGAAAAAGAAAAAAAAACAACTTCATACGATAATATTAAAGAAATTTTCTACACTTTGCTGAGTTAGAATCCATTCCGCTATTAGTTTGAGAAGTTTATTTTTAGTATAATTTCCGGCTTTTAAGTCCTCTGGTAGCAAGTTGTAAACCTTGGGTCCCATGTACAAGAATGATCTCTTAAAGAGCGATTTTTTTGGCTTGATTGGATGAGCGTAAAATTTATTTCTGAGATTATGTTTCGTTCTTTTTAATTGTTTGTTCCCACTTCTTAGGTAAAATAATTTAAGGACTTTATAGACATATAAGTGTCTCAACGGTAGCAATTTTAATGCTGAAAAATAGGGGAAAAGAATGATGATATTTTGATTTACCAGCAATGATTCTTATTATTCTTTTCTGCAGTACAGTAGTTGGTTGGACTACATTTTGATAAGCTCCCCCCCCAGCAGACTAATCCATAGCTTAACTTAGACTGAACCAGTGAACAATAAATCAAAAACACAATCTCTGTCTCACTTCATGGACAACTGGCAATGACTGTCTAGTTTTTGATTAATCCGGTGTCGTCAAAGCCAATATTAGATTTAAATAATCATGTGGAGCTGGTCCTCAATTAAGATAATGAAACTTATCTAAAACTATTTTTAAGGCGTTAATATTCAACGTTGAGAATATTATACAACTTTTAATGTCACGAGCTAAAGGTGAAGCACTATTGGAACACGAGTGGGGACTATATGAGCAGAATGGCATTTATGGACGACCTGGAAATGTATTTGCAGAAAAGTAATACTTGCAATTATGGAGGAGAAGACATTGGGTACATTAGAGAAATATTTTTGCTGATAAGACTTTGAAATTAATTTGTCAGGCACTCAAACTATATTGAATATTGTCAACATAATTATATGCAGAAACGATAGGATTATCATCATCTTTATTGGTTGTTCAATCCTAAGATTGGTTGACTGCAGCCCTCCATCCTTCCATATCCAATGCTGGTTCACTCACCTCCTGGTATCTCTTTCTATGTACATTCCTCTTTATTTGGTCCATGAACTTATTCCTGGGTCTTCCTCTGGGGAATTTTCCCTCTATTATACCTTCAATTATGTTCCTCACCAACCCATTGTGTCTCAGGGTGTGTCCAATCCATCTGGTTCTTCTTTTCTGTATGGTTTTCGATATGGTCCTTATCTCTTCTACTCTTCTGTACACTTCATCATTCCTTATTTTTTTCATCCATTTTATCTGCAGCATCCTCCTCCAGTACCACGTTTCGAAGGCTTCTATTATTTTCTGGTCAGTTTTTCTAACGGCCGATCTTTTCGAATTCGATGCTCGAACGGCTTCCGATCTTTGAGTGCTACGCTCCGCACTAATGTTTTCACATACTGTTTCCTGGTTTGTAGTCCTATCTTCTCTGAGCACAGCGGTTGCTTTTTCCCCATGAACTCCTTGGCTTGGGCTATTCTCCACCAATAGGATAGGATATGTGGTGTAAATTGATTATCAATATTGTAATAATGTCCTAAATTTTCAGACGCGTAAACATTATCGAGTATTCCTAACGGTGAATTATTAAAGGAATGATTGGATCTGTTGTACAAATTTATTAATCATCAGTTGTCATCGATCACGAAGAATGGCTCAGAGCAGCTCTCCCGTCCATTCTCATCTCCGCTAAACGCTTCATTCCGCCATTATTATTGACTCTGACGTTCTTCATGACTTGCTTAATGTATCCTATTCTTGGTTTTCCTCTTCCTCCATCTGTTCTGGAAGATAAGGAAGCTGAACATAATAGATCTCTCTATCGCAGAAGGTATAGATTTGACGTGAAAATATATGTTCCCTTTCTAAAACATTTAGCTGTATCTTTGTTAAGTAGTGTGAATTGAAGAACCTAGGTATTTTGCAGCAGCAAATACTGTTTTCTTCAACCCTGCTAGCCGCTGCGAAGATGCTTGGCAGTGGTTCATCGTATTTAAATATGGGCATGAAAGTTGGAGGAAGGATCAAACGGATGATGATATATGTTTTTGTTAATGTGTGTCTCTGTTTTACAAGTAGTCATGATCAAAGCGTGAGATGGAAATTTTCCATCTACCAGGGTAATATATCGTGTATCCCTCATTTTTTCGCATCTGTTGGTTCTAGAGGAGTAAGTTAATAGAGGAGGACTGAGTTAAAATAATACCCTCTCTGTCACCCTAACGCTCATGTGATCTGAAACATCCGAGCAACTTAAGCTTAGCGTATAACTTCCAGTACCATTTGAAGTGCCATTATTCTGTAAATAATTCGACTCTAGAATGACGAAAATACTTTTCACTATTAATTCGATAACTTTCATCCGTATAATCTCTTTGATCTTTTTCTTTAAAAAAATCCAAATTTTTTTTTGCATTCTTTTGTTAATAACCCTTGCTTAAAAGTTATGGTGGATGCCTAGTGAGAAGGAATATTTTGTTCCTGCAACATTTGCATGTAAGTTTTCTGCAACATTTGCATATAAAGTTTCTGCAATATTCGCATATAAGGTTTGTTTATCATTCGGATATATATCCATTTTTCGTAGTAGTAGGGGTTGTTTGACTTTGTTTTGTAGTCAATTCAAAAAATACTTATTGAATCAATCTCGCAGATTAACTTATGGAATATATTGCGCCACCTCGCTCTAATAAAGGAAAATTTATCACGGCTAGAGTATTTCCGTCAAATTTGTCCTTTGCATAGCGTAAAAATATTCATTATGTGAAATTATTTCAATCCTTATTTCCCCCAAGAACACTGTCTTAGTTAGGCTTATATTCGATTCTAATCAGTTAAAGAGTTCTTTCAGGTGTTCTCCGTTTATTTGCTCTGATTTTGCTTCAAAAATTATATCTCTCTATTCATGCGGCATGCTGTAATATCCCGCGGAATCTAGAAATTGATAACGTCATTGCTTGAGAAAACACCCCAAGCAAAATTTCTGTGAATTTTACTGAGGTTGGAGTATTGGTTCAGCAATTTCTGAGTAACTCGTGTGCAGAAAAAAATTCATTTTACGAATGCGTGAAATCTGCCAAAGAATTAGTCTGTAAAATTTTGCCGCCTACAAATCTTCTCAATACGCACAGTGTCGAAAAGAAATCAATTTTTCTTGAATCATAGGAAATGTATGTGCATAGGTATATCTCAAATCATTCAAAATTGATAAATGAAGGCTTTTAGCTTCTCCAAATGAATTTTGTGAAATGCAAATGCATGCATCCAAGTTCTGTCGCCGTACATAATGAGATAGTGGTGAATCATGATATCTAAACACTTTGGCAACGTGTAAAATATTTTTCTTGCGTTGTAACTATGCGAATCAAAAATGCAAGAGTAGAGTACTTCAGGGTAGTTGATATGTAGTAGAGTTTATCACTGCATAAAATGTTATCCTCTTAAAGCTGAAACTTTTTTGCCCAATTTTGTAATCCCTGGTTCATTATTTTCTCTTTTTAAGAATCCCTGTTCAGTAGTACGTATATCGATACCCCTTACCGAAAGTCTGATGTAATATACAAATACCTAAGTCGGTTCCACCGTTGAATAATTAAACTGAGATTTTATTTATACCACGGCTACACATGGAAAAATATATCCTCTGGTTGATAAGATCTGGTCTCTGGGCAAGGCATGCTTTTCTGAGCAAATGTACGGCGGTGCATTTCTTGCGTAGGTCGTCCAACTATCCCCATGTATATGCTGTGGAAGGCGTTAGCATAAATGCGACAGATGAAGTGAAATACCTGGGAGTTATGATAACTTCGAGCCTATCGTGGGGGACACATATAAGAAATATTTGTGGCAGAGCCCTGAAGAAGCTAGGATTTGTCAAGCGTGTTGTGGGAAGATCTTCGGATGAGAAAGTGAAGGAGAGGTGCTATTTCGCACTCGTCTAGTCACACCTTGAATATGCAGCGAGCATATGGGATCCGGCGGAGAAATACCTAGTCCATGAACTTAATAAAATACAAAGGAAAGCTGCGCGATCCGTCAAAAACTGCTACGGCCGTACAGAAAGCGTTACAAAGATTTGAACGATTTAGGGTGGGAGCCGCTATAGACTCAGAGGCTACGCGCTAGGCTTAGATTGCTTGAGCAAATGAGAATGAATATCTTTCAGAACGACACGGAGGACATCATATTAGAACCACATTATATTTCCAGGTCCGACAGAATCGATAAATTAAGAGAGATATTTTGCCGAACGGATAGGTATGGGAATTCGTTTTTCCCCCGAACAATTAAGGACTAATAAATGCTAGGCGGAACTTTGATTTTTTTTGACGGATGGTGTCCTAACACCCCCCGCCACACGCCTTTTGAGGCGGCTTGTGGGGTAGTATGTAGATGTAGATGGCTTTTCATTGCTCAAGTAACAAAATCTTACCTTTCCATCCCATTATTTTAACAAATTAGACTTTAAATTTAAAGTTGCAAAATACGAGAATGAGTGAAACATGGGGGAAAATAGTATTTTTACATCTTGCATAAATGCGTTTTTCACAAAGCTGTTTTTCAAGAAAGATGACTATCCCAGTAAACTGAATGACGGTGAAAGCAAGGCAATAAATCATCTAGGAACTTGGGCCAGGGGCAAAAAAAGTGCAGAGTAAGGAGTCAGAATGCATCAGTCCGATAGAAATAAAGCACTCTAGTCGGCTCCTGTGGCTGTAAAAAAGTGTTCATCAAATTACACCCATTTGCGTGTCATTTATTTCAATATTTTCATTTCTAATAGCAAAAAATAGCATAACAAGGGAAGACTTCTAGACAGCAAAATAAAATTGGAAATTTTACGGTATTTTTGGACTCTCTTATTCACGGATGATCCTCCATTACGACAAAATGCCTTTCGATATTCGAGTATTCGATGTAAAATTGATAATAATTATTCGATAATAATATTTCGATTTGATATTTGATATTCGATCATATGATGTATTGATTATGCACACATAAAAAAATGCTTCGTCATCTTAAGTTTGGTCACGAATCAAGCATAAAACGGGAATTTCGTCGGATATGGTCTTAGTTTGTGCATTGTTAGGTCATGCATGTATGTATTTTCTCATCGCAATTCAGTTACCTTGCAAATAACGTGCTCGCCTTGAACTCAACGGGATGGTCGTGAGTTCCATTCTCGCCTCTCGTGAATATATATATTCTGTCCAGAATTTTTGCAAAAGAGGTGCCTGAAGGAAACTGAGGTATGAGCTGGCCCATATTTGTCAAGGCTTTCCATTGCTCACGAGTGATGTGAGGTCAAGCCTTCGAGTTACCACAAAATGCGTTTATATATTTCTGCATTCAAATTGCCGTGCAGAGGAACTTTCTGGGACGCGAAAACGCTAGGCATATGGAACATGTCCGAGTGACACCGCGAAGCGCCATCTCTTAAGGTAGCTTGAGCGAGATAGTTCTCTAGTGATAATAGAAACCATATTCGACTCATACGTTTTAATTTCAGCGGTTGTAGAACACATGAATTAAATACAGCATCATTAATGGTGCAAGAATATAGTTTTATAGGACAGAAATCGTAAGGAATAAAGTGAAACAAATCTAAATAAGTCTTTAAGTTGACTCATGATTGCGCGCGGAACGTTAAAAAATCCTTCAAAACGGAAGGTTTTTTGCGATCCCGAAGAATTTACTGCGGTGACAATATGATTTTTTTTTTTTAAAGTAGTCAATTAAACATGAAAATTGCACTTTGATAGTTTTTGACGAGATTTTGGTGTCAGAAATTCCTCATTTTTTAAATAACCTCTCTCTGGAGCGCATACACGTACCATTTTCTATGTAAAAGGGCTGGAATTAAATTTAGCGTATCAGGCGATATCTCGTGGAAATTGAGTACAGATGCCATGTCCTCACAATAAAAGTTTTGGTTCACTTTCCACAGAAATTTCATTTCACCGACCAAGGTTTCGACATGAACTATGAAATGAAAATTCTCCACCTTGAAAATGACATAGTTCATGACCTTGAAAATGACATAGTTCATGCCAAAACCTTGGTCGGTGAAATAAAATTTCTGTAAAAAGTGAACAAAAACTTTTATTGTGAGGACATGGCGCAAAAGGGCTGGTATTTCTCGTCCAAAATCTCGGTAAGTACTGTGGTAAGAAGGCGAATTTTTGGTGTCATTGGAATGGTGGGATATTATTCTTAAAAATAAGACCAAATTCATTCCTCATTTTTTAAATAAGCTCTCTCTGGAGCGCATACACGTACCATTTTCTATGTAAAAGGGCTGGAATTAAATTTAGCGTATCAGGCAATATCTCGTGAAAATTGAGCACAGATTCCATGTCCTCACAATAAAACTTTTGTTCACTTACCTCAGAAATTTTATTTCACTGACCAAGGTTTCGACATGAACTATGAAATGAAAATTCTTGACCCTGAAAATGACAGCTTCTGGCCTTGAAAATGGCATAGTTCATGTCAAAACCTTGGTCGGTGAAATAAAATTTCTGTCGAAAGTGAACAAAAACTTTTATTGTGAGGACATGGCGCAAAAGGGCTGGTATTTCTCGTCCAAAATCTCGGTAAGTACTGAGGTAAGAAGGCGAATTTTTGGCGTCATTGGAAGGGTGGGATATTTTTCTTTAAAATGAGACCAAATTCATTGATTTTTGGGTGAAATGATACTTCGCTCAAACTACTTATGTCGGAGCCCCACGGGAAATTTGTTCGTAAATTGATTCGTTAAACTCGATTAATTCTGGCTTAACTTTGTGAAAATCCATTCTAAAGAATTCAAATGCGATATGATACTTTTTTCACAGTTTTTATTTCAGGTCGACCGGTTTCGTCACATAGGTGACATCATCAGGTACAAAATTTGAAAATGCTGCAGAATATATACAAAAATTTGGATGGGGGAGGGTGGGGGGGGGGGGGGGAAGGCAGGAAAAGGCAGGGAAAGGCAGAAAGTTTTCCTGCCTTTCCCCCCCCCTCCCCCATCCAAATTTTTGTATATATTCTGCAGCATTTTTTTTGCAGCAAATTTTGTACCTGATGATGTCACCTATGTGACGAAACCGGTCGACCTGAAATAAAAACTGTGAAAAAATACCATATCGCAGTTGAATTCTTTAATTGATTCGTTGATAACTCATGGCAACTCTCAGAATTAGACTGCGCATACCACAACGTATTCTGTGTGTATTCGTTAATTAGGGAACTCCGTAAGCTCTTTTCGTTATGCGATCACTGATTGGTTTTTCTGCACACATGCGCTGAGACCATGTCGCTGCTTCTTTCACAGCTCGAGAAGAAAACACCATTAGAATTATTCCATATTAACCGCCAGTTGAAATGAAGTAAAGAAACACACCTTACTACACATATCTTGTATTTATGCGAATTCTTGATGATTATTTAATTATACACTAGAAGCAGAATTGTTTTTAAAAATATTTTGCTAAATTAGTTCTATATTTAGAATTGGTGTATGAATTGTACATAGTTATTATGGTACTACAACGCTGGTATTTCTAAGTACATTATCGAGGGTCGGTATTGTTGTTAATGCTACTCAAACAGTCTGGTATAAACATTTCCCAGTAATAAATGACCTAGGATCTTAGCCCCTGTGTAAAATAAATTGCCCTTTGTTCGTTTTGTATAGATTTTGCATTATTGATTCTTTACAGCAAAAATTCTATGCCATTAGCTGGTCATCGCCTAATTTATAAATTTTCCTGTTCCTTGGCTTCAAGCTACGTTCACGAAACTGTCTCCATGGGTATCGATTTTATGAATGAAATTATGAAAGGATTTACCGTGGGTCATAGGGTTTCATCAATTTGAATTTTTCTGACATTGTTTACTATAAATAGCTGCGGTCAATACTATTTCATCCCCCTGTCACAGTGGCGAGGAATATGTGTCCCGTCCTAAGTGTTAAAGCCGGTTCACGTTGAAAGTAAGAGTAAAACAACTGATCAAAATTTAAGGTTAGCTAATCGCAACCCTTGAAAATTGTGTTAGCTTAGTTAAAAACGTAGGCATGAATATGCATAATGGATTAAAATGTTTGAAATCGTTGCCTAGGCAATGTGTTGCCTAAATTTCCACATTTAGTTCACCCAGTCCTTGGCGCCACTTAGAAAAAAGTCTTCTCAGTCGACTCGTTAATGGCCGTTGTTAATTGTTGTTAACGTGAGACTGTGGTGAATATTCAATAACGATCGAGGAGATATGAAGTGCTTGATGCTGTGAATATTATCTGGGTATTTTTGAGACCAAACAGTTACTTTGTAAATGCTAGAGAGGAAATATCTACTAATGGAGGTGTGTAAGAGGAATATGAAACTTCCATCGTGAGCAGACGCCGACGGTTGCCAGACTCTGATATATTCACGAAGTGCTAAGAAGTTAATTGTGCATTTGTGCAATTACATTTGGAGAGGAATCAAATATATCTGTACACCGGACGATATTCAAAGTGTGTTACATCCCGCGTATGGTACTACATTTTTATTTTCTGCATTATGATTGCTGGCAAGTAAAACCGGTAAGACGTGTTTATTTACGATCTGTCGACTGTATTTACATTTGAACTGCGGTCTTTCATCACTAGGCGGTGCCACAATTCACAAAGTTGTTTGTTTACGGAATTCTAGGCAACAGTTTTTGGCGACGAGTCAACAATCCATTTGTATATTCATTCACATAGGAATGCTCCATTACTAGTTTGAGGAAAATATCATTTTAACTAGAAATCAATGAAGCTGGTCTCGTTTTAAAGAAAAACACCTCACCCTTTCTAAATATCTGCCCCTTACCGCACTAATTTACGAGATATTTAACGAAAAATACCAGTCATTTTACAGGGAAAATGGTACGTATATGCACTTCGGAGAGACATTATCTATAAATTAATAATTTCCTACAGCTAGATCTCGTAAAGAAAACAAAAATATGTTTCCCCAAGTATTTATAAAAATGAATCATATCGTCACCACCGTCATTTTTCAGGATCACAAAAAACCTTCCATTGTGAAGGAGTTTAAAAACGTACCGCGCGAAAAAAATGAGTCAAATTAAAGACTTATGCGGTTGTAATTATTTTATTACTTAGAATTTCAGTCATGTTAAAGTTTATTATTGCGCCATTAATAATTCGATATTTCATTCATGTTTCGTACAGCTGCAAGAATTAAAACGTTTAATTCGAATATGGTCTCCATTATGATTAGGGTTCTATCTCGCTCAACTACCTTAAGTTAGCCGATGAAAAATTACATGATCTGTTACGCAGGTGTTGCTGTGAGTAATCGAATAAAAAATGAAGGACTTCCGTTATCATGCATCGCAATTCAATCTCCTACCAAATTTATACATTTGATTCCATTCGGATGCTGTTATATTTTAACAGTAAATATTTTGTACTTGTTCCATTATCTGTCTAACCATGAAGATAAGGTCTGTTGTTGATGATCCCTGTCTAAAGCCACATTGGTAGTCACCAAGAATCTGCTCCACCAATGTGTTAAGTCTCCTAGCCAAGATTTTGGCTAAGACTTTATAGACCACACTTAACAGAGTTATGCCACGGTAGTTTTCACAGTTGGCCTTATCTTTTTTCTTATGAATTGGGCAAATAATAGCCAGACTCCATTCCTTGGGCATCTGCTCTGATTCCCATATATCCACTATCAGCTGGTGAATGGAGAGTGTAAGCTGTTCACCTCCATATTTAATCATCTCTACTGAAATATTATCGCTTCCTGGTGCTTTATTATTTTTTAGGGTTTTTATCGCTTCTTTCACTTCCCCTATCGTTGGAACTGGTACTGGGATTGTATCTGTCCGAGGTTCTTGCCATTGGTGACCACACTCCTCTTCGGCTACTTCTGGTACTATGTTCTCTGCAGTGACATTCAAAAGTTCACTAAAATATTCAGCCCATCGTCCTAGGATTTGTTCCTTTCCCCCAATCATATTTCCTTCCTTATCTCTGCAAAATATTGTCCGTGGTTGAAACCCTTTTCCTATATCATGGATTTTAGTATAGAATTTCCGCACTTCCTGGGCGTTGTGTTGCTCTTCTAGCTCCGTAATCCATTTCCCCTCCCAATTTCTCTTTTTCCGTCTACATAACTTGTCCGCTTCCTTTCTCTTCTGCCTGTAAAGCTCAGCACTTGCTCTTGTTCTTCTATCAATCATTTTTCTCCTTGCCTCATTTCTCTCCCCAATTGCTTCTCTACATTCTTGATCAAACCATCCCTGCCTTTTTACCTTATCTTTTACCCCGAGGACTTCATCGGCTGTTTCTTGTAATGCAACAATTGTCGTGGTCATCCTGGTGGTAGAAGATTGAGAGGGAGACCCCGGAAAAGGTGGTTGGATGATGTAGAGGCTGGTCTGAGAAAGATGGGAATTAAAAGATGGAGAACGCATGCCGGGAATCGTATTGTCTGGGCTAACATCGTCGGAGAGGCCAAGGCCCTACAAGGGCTGTAGCGCCGAGGAGTAAGAAAGTAAGTATTCTGTACTTGTAATCACCGTCGAAGCGCAAGAAACAACCTCTTGCGACTGGCCGACTTAGAACCTCGTGCTGCGTTGTTGTTGGACGACATACCGATAAATATAAAAGATGGAAACGAACCATATATTACTTTACGCTGAATCCTTGGGATGCATTCTGGTCATATTCCTTACAATTCAAGGGCCCAACTCTAGAGAACTTAAACTATGCCATTATGATTTGTTGTTACATTCAAATCATACCATTCCAGTTACAGGCTACTACATCTACATACTACACCGCGAGTCGCCGCATGGGCGTGTGGCAGGTGACGTTAGGTCACCAGTCGTGTAAAGGTGCACGTTTTTTTGGAGATGAAATGGTGACTTGTATTAGAGGATTGTGTATTAAGTGGAGCTCAATTTTTATTGTGGTCGCTTATTGTGCGCGGAAAAAACGAGCTTTTGTACCAATCAGTTCGGCAAAGTATCTTTCTTATTTTATCGCATCTGTCAGACATGGAGATGTAGTGAGGAGTCATGATAATATTCTCTATGTGGCTCTGAAAAATATCAGTTCTGAATTTATCAAGCAAACTAAGCCTGGCGTGTAGCCTCCGAGTCTCTAGGGGCTCCCACCTTAATCTCTCTAAAAGTTGTGAGACACTATATGTACGCTCGTAGCAGTTTTTGACGAAGCGCGCTGCTTTCCTTTGTATTTTATTAATTTTTTTGTTAAATCTATTGGATCAGGGTCCAAAACGATCGCGGCGTATTCAAGGTGTGACCGAACCTATTCTAGGAATAGGTTCGGTGGTGTCACAAACCGGGATTCGAACCGGGACATAGGGATGGGAAATAGTTCTCGGGCCACAGCAAAAATGTTGTTTTTGATGATCGCTGTTGTTTTCGGTGATCGATGGCTTACTTTCAGTTACGTGATATTTTATCGCGAGAATATTTTTGCCTGCATTAGGTTTATGTATCAACTAGCGCCATCCGAATATCAATGTAGTCAGTGGCATATTTCTTAATCTGACGACACAGTTCTCACATATTGACTAAGACTTTCTGGTATGCGCGCTGACTCCGTTTCCTATTCAAAATGTTCTTTTAACCTGTGTATGGCATACCTTGCATCATGAATATTCATTGTCTTATGAGTGACTGTAATGGCTTGGCAGACTAACCATGACACTATTGAAACAATGAGTTCTCTTTCAATTACTTATTTAAAATATTACCTTACTTTATAACAGTCTTGTGTGATGGCCCCCTCTCTTACTACCTCATCATCATTTCATTACTGCTTTTATTATTGCGAAATGATCGCTTGCCTGATTTGCCAGGAAACGCATTTTAATGCAAATGCATTAGTGACGGGAAAATAAGCGAGCATCACTCTGCGTGAGCGATGAACGCAAATGCCTGCCTGCCGGCTTTCGTAACTCTTAACTGGTGAGAAAAGAGGTCCAAACAGTTATTGTCCAATTAATTGTTTATTTTTTTTCAGGTACTCTCCGCAATTGAAGATTTCCTATTTACCCATTAATATTTTTCAGTTGCGGGCCAAGGTCATTCTCGCTGCCGTTTACGTTCACTCGACTGCCGGCTTCGTTTTTCTCTCGAATGATGAAACGCTGTTAGTCGACGACGTGGTTATTACGACGAGTACTTCAAAACGCTTCCTCCTTAAACGCCCCGGAAATCACTTTCATGGCTGCATTTTTTTCCAGCTGTCGACTTAAATCCCCCTCTATGTTTATTTTTTTCGTCCGGACACTAAATAAATTCACTTCCTGCGGCTAACGAGGCAACTGGTTGCAGTTGGGTTCTGCATGTTCCAACCTCCGTCGTGGTGTGTTAGTGATCAGAATCGAAAGACTCGGGCTCTCACCCTTGAGACGAGGTGTTCGCAAATGATTGGTATGCGGAATGCCTTTTTTTTTTAATGAAAGTGAAATAGAGGAGCCTATTCTGCATCATGATTGAAAGGCAGACAGCTACGGAGGTTATTTCAATTAACGTACCTCAGAAGGTCAGAAGGAATTGATGGATGTCCAGCTACGTCAAATGTTTGTCAAGTATATATTTTACAGCAGGCTCTTTGAAAAGTTGATTTGTAGAGTTCACTTTAAAATTACAATTTGTGTATCTTTGCATTGGAGAACTGGAAAGACGAGTGTTCGTAGCCTATCATTACATTTCTTCGGAATCTATAATTATCGTATTCAACCATCTACATCTACGTCATACTCTGCGAGCCACCCAAAGGGTGTGTGGCAGGAGGTTCTTCCACACCAGGCATGCATGAATGATACGGTAGAACACCGAAATTACATTGAAACCCGTGTACCACACATGCAAAGCGCCAATTAAAAATCTACTTACCAAGAAACATTTTATCGTCAATCGTTCCAACATGCAAGGGATACTAAGACTACTACTATAGATTCAAAATATCATGCATAAATAAGAACATCAATATTTACATCATGCATAAATAAGAGAGTAGAGAATATAATGAGAAAGATTTACTGCCTACCTATTGTCAATACTCGAACTATTCATGACGACGATCACAGCTGTTATGGTCCCGAATGGTACGCGGAAAAAATGACATTTTATACCTATCGGGTCTACAATCTAGCTCTCTAATTTTATTGGCGCGATCTAATCTGCCGTAGTACGAAGGGGTTAATAGTATGTTTTTTACGTCGTCAGTAAAATGATTTTTACTGAAATTTATTTAGGAGGTTAAGCCTATAATTTAATCTACGCTGTGATAGCGATTCCCATCCTAATTCTTCTAACAGTCCAGACACACTAGCCAACTTATCGTAGCATCGTTTCACAAACCTAGCTCCTGTTTGCTGTACGCGATCTAACTCTGATATCAATCCCGTTTCGTATGGATCCCATACACTAACAGCATATTCCAGATGAGGCCTAACGATTGAAAAATAACAACGTTCTTTCACTTTCTCACCACATTTTCCAAGTACTCTTTTGATAAAGCCTAGCTTCCTGTATGCTTGACCGCATATTTCCCGAATACCATGCCCGAATACCGAATACCGAAAACCATGCGAGTCGCTAGACTGGTTACTGATGAGATTTGGTTTAGCAATAAGAATATTATAAAGAATCATTTAATAATCAACAGGCAAAATGATGTGTACAAATATCAATAAGCTTAAGGCAGCCTCAAAGATGTATACCTCAAGTTCCTTTACCTATACTGTGGGTGGAGTAAACATAAAATCTTCAGAAACAGTATAATATCTTGGAATTATCTTAACTTCTGATATACCTACCGTGGGGATTACACATACAAAACGTATGTGGCACCAATTTGAAGAAACTAGGTTTTGTTAAACGTATAATAAGAAGGTCCTAGCATGAAAAAGTCAAAGAGAGATGCTACTTCGCTCTGGTTAAGCCACACCTCGAATACGCCGCGAACATTTGGGACCCTGGGTCAAACAGACTTAGCCAAAAAAAAATAATAAAATACAAAGGAAAGCAGCGCGCATCGTTAAAAACTGATACGAGCTTAAATATAGTGTCTCATAAATTTTAGAGGGATTAAGATGGGAGCCCCTAGTGACTCGGAGATTGCACGCTAGGCTTAGGTTGCTTGAGAAATTCAGAACTGATATTTTTCAGAGCGACACTGAGAATATTTTTATGACGCCTCACTACATCTCTAGGTCTGACAGAAGCGATAAAATAAAAGAGATACCCAGCCGAACAGATAGGTGCAAAAACTCTTTTTTTCCGCGAACAGTAAGCGACCACAATAAAAGTTAGCACCACTAAATACACTCCTATAATCATGTCACCATTCCTTCTCCAAAAACTTACATCTTTACACGGCTGATGACCCACCACCCTCTGCCACACGCCCATGCGGCGGCTCGCAGGGTATTAGGTAGATGTAGAAAGGACACAGACCTGTGTGGAGACTGCCTTCCATAAATTAAATTTATTGCTGGTATTAGATAAAAATACTTTCAAAAGCATATATCATAATAATTAAGACGGTTTCATTTTAGCCCAGCTGTGAACAAGAAAAGCAGAGACTATAAAATTAATTCATCTTGATTACCTTCGTATAAAACACTAATCATTACAAGTTATTTAAAGGGTACATGTACTTACATTACAGATCTAGTTTAAGACATCAATATTGTTATGTGCCAATATCCATTCCTTTGAAAATTTCAAAAATGTCTTCTTGTTTTATAAACTTTTTAAGGATTCAGGTAAGGCGTTAAATACTTTAGGGCCTAAATATACAAAGAATCTCATAAAAAACGTGAGATTTGGTTTTGGAAGCCGCGTATTTAGCTTCCTTCTATTGTTCTTCCTTCTAATGCTATTATGACAAGAGGTGTGAAAATGCCTGTCGTTTTTGCAGTTATTTTCCAGTGTTATTTTGCAGTATTTCTCGGAGGAATATTTTATTCAGAAAATTGATTTTCGCGGACATAGCTTGACCTGTTCTTTTGGAATCACCTCGGATTTGAACCTCTCTTTTAGCTAATTTAAGTCAGATAATTTACTGTTTGGGTTACCATGACAAAAATATTAAGCAATTATTTACACATATTTTTTTGTTTAAGTTTTATAACAGCCGCGTAAGATTAAGTCATTTTCAACCATTAAATTTTACTGCTACAGAAAGTTCTCATTTATGAGACGCTAACTCGTCTGTGCCCTATGCTTTTTTGCTATCGAGCCTCGGCAGTGCTTGAATTTCCCTCGCCTTTGTAACGTGGGTTTATTCGATTAGCGGACGTACTTATCGCATTCACCACTGACGTTTATTCCCCCAACGACAACTTATGTCTCATGAATGCGTGAAGGAAACGGATGGCGTATATCGTCACTTTGGTGTTTTTTTATTAAGCAATGAATATTTTTCCTCCATTCAATTTTCTATATTCCTTAGGACATTCTTCATTAAATTTCAATTCATCTTGTCGTATGACGAGCAATCAAATTTATATGCATTTGACGTTAAAACATCAAAGGTTAAGGCAATGCCTCGACATTAGTTAGGAATTATACATAATTGGATTGGTTTACAAGCGGTTGGGATAAATTTCATTTATAATTTTTTTGTAACTGTTGGTTCTCATATTTCCTCGGCGTCTTAAAATGTGCCGTTTGGCTAAAGCCATCCCTCCACCCACGTTGTCTTCAGACTATAGTTTCTCCAGTGATCCTGTTGGAGTCTTCAGGTCAGGAGTCTTATGACCTGTAGGCACCAGAAGGATGGACGATGGCAGGAGGAACTGCCGTCATCAAAAGACAATGCAAAGTGGAGGGAATAATCTAAAGCCTAGTCTCATATTTTTTTATATATTGGATAAACAATACTGGATTAGTGAAGTTAATTCTCGAGTACAGTTTTGTAAAATCTAGCGTTATTTAAACCAATTTGTTGATTCAATTTACACAGATCAAGCAATTAAGTTAGATTGACTGACGATGTCGAGCGGCCTTACACTCGGATGTTATTCATCCGTGGGATGGCTGCGCAGGTTCCAGTGAAAAATCGTGGAAACAAACCTTGACATTGAACTCTTAAATTATCTCGAGAACTTTCCCCGCTTGGATGAGCGAACTTTCAGAAATAGTCCCGCGCTCACCCTGAGAAAATTGCTCATGCTTTTTTATCTCAGTGTGATTCACAAAGTTTTTTTATTCAATCGGTTCCCCAAACACTACGCATCATCGGCACTGAGTGAGCCGTTAAATCGAGTGAATATGCTCTACACTGTAAAAGTATTTTTAACCTTCAAACCATGGAGTTTTTTTTTATTTTCAACGTTGATATCTCATCATTGAAGGACGGCATCCGGTTCTAATCCTTATCGCTGTGTGTCGTAAATTGCTCAAGACTGCTAGAACGGCTCTGACTAATATCGGTACCGGCTCACTCTCTCTCGAAAACCCCCTCTGCGTTCGTAACTATCCTCAGCCTACGCATATGCTAATTGAAAGACGCACTCGATTCATTATTGCCAAACATTTTATTTCCAAGAATGCATCATGGAGGACTTTTGCGTTTGTGGAAACAGAGGGCAAGGGAAAAAATGATGCTGAAATGCCTCAAGGATTAAGGTTAATTCAAATGCGACATTCGTCTTTTGCAATGAAACTGAAAAGGAGTCATCACACGTTGAAACGTTGACGGATAATATTTTACTTGAATAATATAATTTAGCAATGTCTGGTGATGATCGGGAAGGGTTTGAAGGTTAGTTAGTGGACGGCTTATTCTTTGGGCCTAAATTAATTCAGATTCGAGAATTGAGGAAATATAATTTCTCTTTAAGAATTGATATGTGCTCTTGCAACCCTTTTAGAGGTTTATATATGTGAGCTAAGTTTGGGTATGATATACGTTTAAATCACTGAGTAAACACTTTTATCATATTCATCAAGTTCTTGAGACGAAGAAAGAGTGGGTAAAATATTAGATTATGTTTGAAGGATATACGCCAGATTTGTGAAAACAACGGTTATAAGAAAAAAAAATGGTTGAATGAATTTACGGTAGAGTTTATCCACGAACAAAAATCAAGCAAGGTGTGGTTTCACCAGCCGTTCGTAGTCGACCCGAGTTTAAGGATGACTTTGACAAAAACCTTTCTTTCACTACAACTGTAGGTACGTCAGTCCAAGTTAAACTAGAAAGAAAAATACAAGAACTGATGGGCTTCACTATTCCATTTTCTCTATCGCACGTTATTCTATACTAATTCGAAATATTCTGTATCCATTACCGGTTAAAGAAAGGAAAAAAAGGTCAATTTGACTCATTTTTATTTTTTTTCTCTTGCAGGAAAGGTTTTGATTCATCTAAATGCCCGAAAAACTGTCATTTTATTCCTTAGAGCGCTATCATTCCATTTGAAATGACAGACTACCATCATTATAATATGCTTCAGAGGATAGATACGTGTAGTACTAATCTAATCTGAGTGATATTTATGAAATCTTGATGATTATATTCATGCAAAAATCATTGAGCTTCAGTTTCCATGGGGCGCTTTCATACTCATATTGCGAGTGAAGAATCAGTGAAATGGAAATATTTTTATTTTTTTTGAGTAATCCACCGCTTAAGATAGGCGCAGTGAAAGTGAGTGAAAACCCAGCATATTTTACACATGCACGGCCCTGTATTAGTTATATGAGCCACTTAACATTTTCCATCTGGAAGTATTTCTCAATAATTACCAGCCTACTTCAAAGGAAATAATAGGAGTATGCCTTCCACAGACACTTGACTCAAAAACAGGATTTTCTTAAACATCGATCTTACAGAAATTGCTTACAGAAATTACTGAAAAAGAAAGCTTGTATATTATTATTAATAATTTAGTTATTTGCACACCGAAGTAAAACAAACTGAATGGCAAAAAAAATCCTTCATGTACAAAAGCTTTTTCAGCGTTCGGTATGAAAAAAATTAGTCAAGTTAACACCTCATAGCACAGTCAAGTTAACACCTCAGTTTATTACAGAGATTTTCAGTGATTTAAAATAATTTTAAGCTTAAGCGATTTCTTTTTTATCTCCTCACTCTTCCTACCCTTATTCAACGCGTACATACATCGTATATTCTCCCTTCCCTTACCGCTTACCTAAAATCCTCCCCACTATCAACTACCTACTCTGCCTCCTCCTAATATTCTCCGTAAGTTTACTCTCCTCACCCGCTATGCTAAGCACTTCCTAGTTTACGGTGGTCTTAAGATTGGTGGATTTCAGAATTTAATAATGGGCCCAATTTATTTTTTTTACGTCTATATTATTGAAAATATATGTTTTTTGATAACAATACACTGTGACCAGGCTAAAAAAACACCATTGAGTTAGTGGGGATAACAGGAAATGTAAGAAATACGTAGGGGATAACAAAATCGCAGGTATAATTTCTTCAATTCCTGACGCTATTTATTGCTTGGTTTGAGGAAGGGCGAGGTGCAGTATCTCCGAACGCAGTGGAACTCGAAAGATTCCGCAACTCTTTAAATGTTTAATTACTACAATTTTAGGTAAGCGCACCATGATCCAGCAGACCCTACTCCATATATTTTTTTCCTATTCAGCAATCCGTAGATTGGTTTGCAGCAGTCGTTTCCCGTCTCCAATCCGCCCGATCTTGTGCCAGCCTCTTCGACTCCAAGTTGAAATGGCAGCCCATATCCTCTAAAATCCCCGTTCGACGTATTTCTTTTTTGGGTCTGCCTCTCGCATTTTTATCGTGAACTGACTCCTCTATAATGGTTCCTAATAGTCCCTCTTGTCTCATGGTGTGACCTAACCAGGTGACTCGTCTCTTTCTCATTGTGCCAGCGGGATAAATCAGGGCAATGCAGCTTTTAATAAAAAGAAAGGGATCTTAACCACCAGTAACATTAACTTGCGATTAAGAAAACTACTCAATAAGTTTGTGTGGAGTGTTTTGCTTTGTAAATGTGAGACATGGACACTTGGCATGAATAGAAGAAAGAAAATGGAGGCCTTTGCGATGTGGTGCTACCGGAGAATCCTCAAAATATCTTGGATGTTGAGGGTGACTAACGAAGAGGTACTACGGAGAGCTGATGAAATGCCTTGTCCGTGGAACACAATGAGAAAGAGACTCCGCATAGAATGCGCATATTAAATGAACCCCCTTTGAAGCTGTCATGTTTTTATAAATTCGACAAATGCAATATACGTATTATTTTTTTTATCTACAAAAATTCGAAACCTGATGCAGCTTTTTAGTATGTACTCAAAGAGAATGGACCGAGAACATACCAGTCGAAGGTCTCTCTTCTATCCTGCCCAATGGCCTTTCTTGCAAGTTGAGCGGCAATGAATCAAATCGTGACCTGTTGCCCTCGAATTCACGAAGTCAGTTACGCAATGCTAGTCCGGTTGCACCCAGCATACATTATAACTTTGAGAAGGTTGAGGTTTTGCGCTGGCCTTGGAAATACTGCAAGCGTATTAGAGTTGCGCAAATATTATGAATCGATGCGGACAAACAGCCATTATCCTCTCTAAAAAATGCATCGTAATTGATGTAGTTTTTACTCGCAATATTATCCCTGCATTTTCCTAAGAATTTCATCGAAGAAGCTTAGACTGTTGAAGAGAATGCATTTGCTCGCTAAAGCAGCTTTTTGTTACTGGAATGCCCTGGAATTACATCCTAAAATAATCATATTGCTGTTGAATAGAGGGATACTCTTTACACGAGACTTTTTACACTTTCTGAGGTGAATTTCGAGTCAGTAAAATGTCGTGAACGAAAAATATCTCTTACTTACTTAGAAGTTACGTAGAAGAAGAACTTACGTTGAAGAAGAAGAAGAAAAACTTACACTAAAAACTTAGAAGAATGATCTGACTTTCCCGGCGCATTCTACTGGTGGAGATAGTTTGGCTCCTCCACTGGATATAATGCAGAGTTTAATCCAGTGGGGAACCCAAATACCTCTTATTTCTTAGAAAAGTACTGTACTGTAATATAGATAAATAGAATAATTAAAACTGCTAAACTTTTACATGATTGTGATCTAATATGTGGTTTTTGGTACACTTTAAGAGCTATCTGGCCAATTTCTAAGGCTTTTAGCCGAAGGTTAACATATAAACTGAAATAATTAGAAATTTTATGAGAAATTAGATATAGTGAGGGTCATGGATAATTTCGAATCTACTCGGAAGGTTTAATAGACATGGCAGAATTAGCAGACTCAGACATAGCATAAATAAGACATAGCATTGATTAATTTTTAGCTGAAGTATTCCTTATCTTTCCCCACTCACAATTTTAGAGGAAACTTAACACAACACTATGGCTACAAAGGCCAATAGGCATTGGAAAACACCTCTATTCCAAGATTAAAATTCGATCTTCGACAAATTTATGTTACTGAATCACAAATTTATTTGCTTTGTAACTTTTACAGACCACAGAATAATTCACACTTCAGTACGATTCGGGTTTTGATGGTTAAGCATCATCATCAGGTGATTAAAAAGGCATGCCATTCCCTTATATAATACCAGAAGAAGGAAGGGGGGACACATACGGGGGAGAAAACAAATTTGGTAGAAGGGGAAGGTCAAACAATGGCGGATGGGACAGGGAATTGGCAGAAAGTAAACATTCATTGACAAGATTAGAATCTGTGTCACCACATCCATTTAAACATTTCGAGCCGTGCAAAAGCATATAGCTCACGTCAATTATCTGTCAAATGTAGAAAATTCACTTTAAAATCACTATTGTGGTTAAAGGTTAAGAGATGTTAGGCAAAGTTGCTCTTTTCGTCATGATTGACCTTAAATGCACTGAGATGTTCATTTGTTCTTATTAAAAAATTACGCGATGTCTGTCCCACGTCGACCCCATTATAATCGTCAAACGAGAGTTCATAAAAACCGATTTTGCACCAGACGTTCACCTTATCTTTACAATTAATCAGCATGTTGTTTTAGTATTAGACGATTTATATGGCACAAAAAATTTTGATTTAGGGAATGTCTTCACAATAGTTTCGTTATACTTCCAAAGTATACTAAGGAGTACTATGTTTCACAATTTGTCTTACAAATATCACCAGAATATATATAAGATATACGAAGTTTTTCATCTTTTTTCTAATTAACTTTTCTATAATCTCTCGTGAATAACCGTTTTTCCTGGCCATATGCTTAATTATATTCTTTTCTTTTTCTCTAGACCTGTAGTCTCCAGTCCCGGGCAAACGGTTTATAAAAATAAAAAAACTTCGATTCCTATAATCTCTCGTGAATAACCGTTTTCCCTGGCTATATGCTTATTTATATTCTTTTCTTTTTCTCTAGACCTGTAGTCTCCAGTCCCGGGCAAACGGTTCATAAAAATATAAAAAAACTTCTATTCCAGCAAAGAGAAGAAGACGGTTAATTAAACTACTCCCCAATTGCAAGCAATCTGCTATTTCAGTTAAGCAATTCTAAGATTGGCTCCAAAGTCTGTCAAAGGTCAATCGGTCAAATAGTTTGTGGCCTCTGAAAACATCCTTTTCATAAAACTTCTGCTACTTATGTCTATAAACCTCCTCAGTCCTGGCGTATTGTATACAATACACAGAATTTTGATTTTTTTCCCGCTCAGCAACGCAAAATATTGGCAACGCTACTAGTTCAGCGCTTGCTAATGAGTGGCAGCATCATTAAGAACCTTGATTCACAGAGATATTCATTCTGCAAACTTGGCTTACAACACAAAATGTATGAATGAAGAATTTTCCAAAAATAATGCTGGATATGTCTCGGAAATGAGGAGGATAAGGCTTCTCAAACACTAATTTTGATTGATTACTATTCTTAAAGTAATTTTTTCTCGTAATTAGTCGTTGATGTCGTAATTAAATATTTTTACGGAAGTGAAATGGTGGCGTGCATTATGGGATTGTATTCAAAGGAGCTCAGCATTTATTGTGGTCGCTCATTGTGCGCGGGAAGGAACGAGTTTTTCTACCTATCTGTTCGGGAATGCATCTCTCTTAATTCATCGCCTCTGTCTGACCTATAGACGTAGTGAGGTGTCGTGATAATAACCTCAGTGTCGCTCTGAAACACACCAGATCTGAATTTCTCAAGCAATTTAAGTCAAGGTGCAGCCTTCGAGTCTCTTGGGGCTCCTACCTTAATCCCTTTAATAGTTGCGAAATATTATGTTCGCTCGCAACAGTTTTTAATGAAGCGTGCGGCTTTTCTTTGTTTTTAATTATTTTTTTGGTTGAATCTTTATGACCAGGGTCCCATTTATATATCACTCAATAGGCGAGGATGCGATAACACTCCATTCTCTCCATTAGAATAGAAAGACAATTTATAGGGGTAACGCGTCGAGTTGTAGCCCTCGTAGCACCAAGTTTCACTCTTATTTGATGTATATGTAACTCTTTAGTATGCATGACGTATTTTTTCGGCAGATGCTGCCGCGCGCCCCACATGTAATTCCGCGCCGGGTGCGTGCGGACCCCTGTTCTGGTGTGTATCATTCCTACCGCACCTTTCGGAGCCCTACAGCGCACCTTCCCGTGCAAGATTCGGCAGAACAGTATCCTTTGGGTTACACTTACAGATTGCTAGAGACTCACAGAAAGTTAAAAACCTCACAGGAGCTGAATCATAGGGATAACAATAGCGTAGACTGTCATAGTAGGCCAACCCCCTGAAGTAAAAAATACCCCCTGATAATGGTACGTAGAGCGCAAACTAGAGGTGGGAATTTCGGTTCATTTTGTGGATTCGGTTCATGGGATTTGATTCGTGGCAATGATTCGGTTCTTTAAATCGTTCATAATGAACCGAATGAACCAAATCCACGAGTGAATCTCAAATCCATGTGAATCTTGAATCCATGTGAATCTGTTGACTTACTGCATTTAAAATATTATGACGGATAGCTATTCACAGTGATTATTATTTTTCATTTTAACGACATCTTTAATAAATTGTTTTCAGATTTTAAAACCTCTTCAATTGGTCAGAATATTATGCTATGCAAAATTAACCGTAGTCCATTGTAGTAGTATTTCATGTATTGTGAAATGTAATTTATGCCATTTCTTTATGGCCAGAAATTCACCGAAATTTCCAGTAGTGCTTGCGTCTTGTACGGCATTATGATAAATCTGGTTGTGACAATAAAAATTATTTTTCCTCATTATATGGTTCCATTCTCCGCAAAACCCCTCCCCCGAATTTCATAATTACCGCTCTTGATACAGAACACGCGGTGATTTTATGTGATGCTCCGATTCGGAAACACAAGACCTTTGACAAGGTGTTTCAAGGGTATTTACAGGGTTCTTATTGAACGATTTGGATTTGGCGGATTCGGAGAATTGCTAGCAGAATCTTCCACACAAATCATTCACATTGAACGATTTGGGTGGAAATCCAAATCGTTCAATTTGATCATAAAATCAACGATTTGGATTCGGCGGATTTGAATCTTCCACACAAATCGTTCATAATGAACGATTTGGATTCGGCGGATTTGAATCTTTCATCAAATCGTTCATTTTGAACGATTCGAGTGGAAAACTTAGATTCAATTCATTCGGTTCATGCCATTGAATCGTTCATTTTGAACGATTCATTCATGAACGACACAGCTCTAGCCCAAACCATGATAGGTGTTGAGTAAAATGAAGTGTAGAATATGGCATGATGTACTATTTAACAGATCTTGATGTAGATCTTGCTCTTTTTGACATTTGGTAATGAAGAAACTTGAAGCGAAATCGTGATGCAATCTTTGATACTGCATAGGAAAAATACACTTTTAGGTTTATGGTGAGCTCCTAAATGAACAGCTCACTTCAAAGAAGTCAGTATTTTTTCATTTATGCGCAAACAATTTTGGTTTCTTTAAACCTCAGGAACGCAAGAAATTTCAGTTTTATCCATTTTACTCACGCTTCCTACAGAGATGCTTTCACTTGTAGGAAGACTAAACATGGAAAAGTGTATGAATCAGAGAAGCCATTCAGGATTCCCCAGGAATACACTTTGGCCTTCTCAATGACGGTGAGATAAGAAATGATGACTTTTTGTTGAGGTCATCAAAACATGTCCACTTTGGGAGCGTAGGATGCGTTATTGCCAAAGCAGAATCACTCATATACTCCCTTTCTAGCTTGTTATATAGGTCAACTCCTATCTATGATGAATGAGTAAATCTCAACGGCGCTCTCTGACGGCTGATTCATAGGATCGCAGGATGAGTGTTCAACTAAGATTATAAAAAAATTCAGAATATTTTACTTCACTGCTGATAGTTTCCTAATGTTAACTTTTCTGGCCATTAATCATCAATTGACTAATAATAATTACAACTAACTTTAGTTCTAAGCACAAAAAATCCAAGGAGGTTTTTTAAATTAAACATTTCTCCCAAACGGTCATAATGTGAAGGCTTGAGTTCCGTTTATTCATTCTAAAGGCTCGGTCACTCGAAAGTCTGGAGTTGATTGATCAGTGAGATTACGTATCGCAATAAGATGTTGTGTGGAGTATACTTAAAAATAAATGAAATAAGCTGCATTTTGGGAAGAAAATGTTAGTCATTTATTAGTGAAAATGACAATGGAATTGATAATATCGATACTTCCCGAGAATTTTTCGGGAGGATATCGAGATTTCTAAACACCGGTTGAATTTCAACCGGGAGGACGGATATCACCTCCAAAGGTCATGGAAGAGACTGTTCAAACACACGTACCAATCACGACAACGTGAAAGGTCGCCACGCCCATGAGACCCCGCTAAGGATTCCCGGGTCGAATACGCGTATTCGACCCCCACCCTCGTCCGTTCCTGTTGTGTAGATTTGACCACGCTCTTTTGGAGCTGATTCTCCCAGAAGTTGGACACATTTGTGTGTGTGAGTGAGTGATTTTGTGTGCTTGCGTAAATAACCGGGCATCCTTAGCGGGGTCTCATTAGCCCTGTGAAGGATCCCAGGTTATAACCCAAACATCCTTAGCGGGGTCCCATTAGCTCTTGCAAAGGATCCTATTTGGGTTGTGTGTGTGCGTCTGTGTTTTGGTCCCTGGCGAGGAAGTAACATTCCCGTAAACCTTCACAGGGGGGTATTCTTGGTTGAGAGGCTGTGGTTGGTCGCTGCTGTGGTTTCCCAGCATACCAACACAGTAAGTTTAGTGTTTTATGACGAAGGGTGCCAATTGTTTGCGGCTTTTGGAGACTTTCTTTGTTTGGTTTTAATACGGGAGCAGTAGCTATCTATCAAAACCTGTCATAACCGTCAGAAAACCTTTAGATTTATAATAATACGTATACATCTCGTCCTCTGTAAGCAGATACGAAGGATCGTGGGGCCCTAGTTAGCACATAATTTAGGCATTGATCGAGGGGTCATGCGTCCATTCCTGGATGATTTTCTCCAAAATCCGTGCGAATTGATTTTCGAGATGCCTAAAATTTATTGGAATTGGTAAATACCACAGCGGTATGGACTGGGTCTTTCCAAATATTATGAATAATATCGTAAGATTTATACGGCAACGTACGCAAGCTTAGTTCTCAGCGCAATACGATATAAGCCAATGGAAAAGTCACATCATCATTTTGTATTTGACGAGTGTCTGCGCAATCAGTCTTCCTTGAAAAATGTCTACGCAGTAAAACGTCTCATTGGGTCAAACTGTTTCACTCCATATCATTATGGATACAGTGAGGAAGTTGTTAATGCTCACCTCGAGGCAATATTAATAACTCGACCACTTGACTCCCCATGTAACAGATGAGGGTTACAGATAACTTTCAAATAATATATGCAATGGATTTGCCAATCAGATTGTGAGAGTAAGGAAGTGATGAAATACCTCATAATGTTTATCCTGAAATCGTCCAGGATGATAGATGGGAGGAAATCTTGGCCCTAATTAATTTACCTTGCATTTTTCGTTTTCAGCAAATGAAAATTTTAAGAAGTTATGGAATTGGAGTGAACAGATTTTAAAATCGGTCGTATAAAATTGTCCGTAATTACTTTGCCTTGGATTTTTCAATTTCAGCAAAGATCTATATTTAGAAGTTATGGAATTAGAGGGAACAGAGTTTAAAATCGGTGTAACGTTATTAAAATTATGCTTACAATCACTCAGTTCCTGTCACATTAGCGCAAATAAGTCACTTTCGAGCATAAGTGCAATTAAAAGATGTTTTTTGACTCGGAAGGAATTTCGCGTCTAAAACATCTGACAAACTTACCTTCACTGAAGATTAATTCGTATTCTGAGATAAAAGTGATGCTGTTCAGAAGCTAACCCAATTCGATGCGCCCTTTGCATAGTTTGAAGTTGTTAAATTAGCTCCGCTTCGTGAATATGATATAACCATCATTCCTCTACGACTCCATCCTTGGATTATAAAGCCATCTGAGGGCACCTTGGGCATCTCACTCCGTCGCCCTTGGCTCTTGGTGGCGTTGGTGTTAGATGATACGGGAGAAAGGGAAGAATGAGTCGGCTTCTATATCGCAGGATCCGTAATGATGCTGAGGGACCTCGCTTTGTGGCCAAAAGGTTTGATGAGAGCCTTGCAAGAGACAGTCGAGGCCACAAAGCCATTGTGCATTTCCCCTATCATCTTCCACCACGATAAATAACGACACTTAGATTGGGCGCCTTTCACTGGCGCTTCCCCCCCTCTCCCCTTCCCGACTCCATTCGCGCCATCTCAGAACATCTGCGCCGAAGCTGAGAGATATGTGGAATGACGACAATGCTGTTGCATCTCATAATAACTAACATAGCGAGGCCATCAATGAAATGTTTTTTTTTAATGTTAATGCGTGGGTGTTAAATTTCATGAAACTTAAAGGATTCAGTAGTAATGGACACGAGAAGAGCTGGTGGAAGAAGCATCATAATAATAATGAATACTTTTATTGATTAGTCTAGGAGTTATAATGCTATATAAAAAAGGTTTGTTTACACTATATTGAACAATAACAGTAAGAGAAATAAGTATACAGTATTTATTCAACCAGGAACCAAAAAACTGTAAGGAAAATAATCAAGAATAACTCATGATAAAATTGCTGATTACGTATTTGGGTTGTTGAAAAATGAAATGGCTGAATTGCTTCTTTCTGATGTGAGAATGGGCAGCAGATATATAAAATCAATAACGTAATCATGCAACAAAATTAAAAAAAAATTAAATATAACACTTTGAATTTTCCACACTTTTTATTGCACCTCGACCGGTTTCAACGATTACACGTAATTTTCAAGAGGAGACAGAGTGAGCAGTTTGTCTGACTAATATATGTTTGAGAAGTAGGTGGGGTAAGCATAATGAAGGAGGCAGGAGGTGGGGGACTTAAGTTTAAGGAGCAAGGTCAGGGTTTTCGAAAAGGATTTTAGTGGGGGTTAGGAACCCGCACGGTAAACAAAGGTGAATGCGTCATCGGCACAACCTCGTTAACAATTCTATCCCCATGCATATTTTGAAATGCCCCAATTTCACAATTATTCCAAGAAATCCAGTTTAGCACCTTTGTCAATGACTTGTAAAATATGTAAATTAAAATCAGATGAATGGTCACAATCCGTAAAATGCTTAGCAAACATAGATTTGTTGTCAGAATAAAAAAATGATTTTTTTATGTTCATCTATTCTTAACACTAAACCTTCTTCCAGTCCAGCCCAATATAAAATCTATTACAATCATTTTGCATGCATGTCATTGACAAAGGGTCTAAACTGGATTTCTTGGAAAAATTTTGAATTTGGGGAATTTCAAAATATGCATGGGGATAGAATTGTTAACGAGGTTGTGCCGATGACGCATTCACCTTTGTTTACTGTGCGGGTTCCAAACCCCCATAAAATCCTTTTCGGAAACCCTGACCTTGCTCCTTAAACTTAGGTCCCCACCTCCTGCCTCCTTCAGTATGCTTACCCTACCTACTTCTCCAACATATAAAAGTCAGACAAACTGCTCACTCTGTCTCCTCTTGAAAATGACGTGCAAGCGTTGAAACCGGTCGAGGTGCAATAAAAAGTAAGGACAATACAAAGTGTTATATTTGATTAAGTAACATGAACTCCCACGAAATAAACCCGCCAACGATTGATCTAACATACAACAAAAAATATGAAAAACCTTAATTGCAATTCAGACACGAAAAAGAACAGCAAACATATCGATAAGCGAATAAGCATAATCGCACCTCATAGTTCAGAATAAGAATAAACAAGGCAATCATCTATTTAACACTCCGAAATAATGTGTGCAATTAAGTGATGCTAAGTACTGACGTATCCAAAGGGGTGAGGAGTCTTTGGCGTCCGAACCCCCCAACACCCATATCCCAACCCGGAAATTTTTAATTTACTTTTTGAAAGTTGCAATCATGGAGGAAGTTATTCGTTAAAAATTCAAAGAGAAAAATGCGTGTTGGACCGGGAGTTGAACCACAGACCTTTGGTTTTCCGGACCAATGCGCAGACCACTATTCTCATTCACTGGTCGTTCAATCCTAAGATTGGTTGACTGCAGCCCTCCACCCTTCCCTATCTATTACTAGTTCCCTTACCTCCTGGTATATTTTCCTATGTTCTTTCCTCTTTATTTGGTCCATGAGCTTATTCCTGGGCCTTCCTCTGGGGACCTTTCCCTGTATTTTTCCTCCAATTATGTTCTTCACAAACCCATCGTGTCTCAGGGTGTGTCCAATCAATCTAAATAGTTCTTCTTTTCTGTATCCTGTCCCATATGGCCCTTTCCTTTTCTACTCTTCTCTGCATTTCATAATTCCTTATTTCGTCCGTCCATTGTATCTTCAGCATCCTCCTCCAGCACCAGGTTTTGAAGGCTTCTAGTCTTTTCTGGTCAGCTTTTCCAATGGTCCATGCTTCAGATCCATAGTTCTACGCTCCACATGAATGTTTTCACATAACTTTTCCTGGTTTGTAGTCCTATCTTCGTTGAGCTCGGCAGTTGTCTTTTCCCCATGACAGCATTCTTAGCTTGGGCTATTCTCCGCTTGATGTCCATTTTATTTCTTCCGTCCCACGTGGGGTACCTTCCTAGATAGGTGAAGGAATCCACTTACTCTATTTTCTCTCCTCTCAGGGTGACTTCTACATTGTTTCTCTCTTCCGAGTACTAGGATTTTAATCTTCGTCTTATGAATATAGTCCTTAACAGGACTATTATATGCATGGCAACCTGTTCTCATTCAAAAAGCCTGACTATCTGTCCCACTTGTTTAAGTCTGTACCTAGTTCACGTAGGGTCATAACTAGAAGCAACCCCTTGATGCTTTATTATCCTGCTCATCGCACCACCAAATTTAGTGATTCATTTGTTGTCACGTCAACTAAAATATGGAATTCATTGCCGGTGAATGTTAAAAACATCAAATCAATCGAAAATTTTGAAAGTAAAAATTAATGATTTTTTCGAAATTTCTAATAGCACTTTTGTTAAAACCTATATATGCGTTTACTGTATAATTTTTATTTTCTTTTTATTTCACAAATGAACTTGTGTGTATGTATTCAAATGTTTGTATTTTTGCACTTAAGGGCCTGCATCCAGGGCGATCATAAATTATTTTACTTTACTTACCATAAGGAAACCTTCCATTTGCCAACCCGAAATAATGCGTGAAATTGATGCTTATAGTTTAGGAGCGATGCTAAACACTGACGAATCCAGAGGGGTGAGAGGTCTGTGAGGGTCCCACCCCCATTCCCTCCAGTTATCACCCCGGCAATTTTGATTTTTTTAAAAGTGGCTGTCATGGAGGAAGTAATATTTGAAGGAAAACATTTTTTAATAAATAAGATTGGATGTTTAATAAACATAAATACCTGTAGCTTTCGTATTTTTTTATAGGTTTTCACAGCTTAATTCTTTAAATATAGGCTATTACGCGGAGGTCACAGTTGCACTTTTAATTACCTTTAATTAAAAATTTGCTCCAGATTTCAAAATCTCTATATGCTCTAATTTAGGAGAAAATTCCAGGTAAAGAATATCTCTCTTTTATGTTACAACTATTCATTATATTCTCACCATGACGATAAAAATATTCCTCTCCTTCATCTCACAAACTTTTACACGCCAAATGACGAATCAATTCGCTTGAATATGGGGAATAAAGCGCAGGATAGACACGTGGCTTCCGAGGACCTGGTCTCATATTATGGAAGACAGGAATGAGGGTTAGGGAAGGTGAGAGAAGGAAAGAGATTTTAGTGAATTACACCATAGATTGGCTGTAGAGGTTGGAAGAGGTCCAAAATAATCGAATTCCGACTGCAACTTTGGATAACCTGATATCAAACGTCGACTATTCTACACAAACAGTCGACTTCCGTGTACTTCTCCGGCTTAAGCTCGAATTCTGAGAAATACGTTAACACACATATATAGGGAAAAAGGGACTCTAGTGTATATTCTTTGACGATGTTTAATTAATGGTGATCACGTTGCGATTCTATAAAGACTAAAATAGAGAAGGCCAACGTTAACGGCACAAAAATTGTACGTGAAACAATTTAACCATAAAAAACAGCATATAGACTAGACTCGATACATTGAGCTCAAACTCAGCAAAAAAAGGAAAAATTTTGTGATTTTTTTTTTTAATATTTGCCATAAATTTAATTTGATACAATATATATTGCAATAATTTCCCGTTGGATGGGTTACAAAAGGATTTAAAACTACAGAATTAAAATTACAGCAGCTGTACAAAGTCCGCCTGAGTCAATAGACTCGTCAGGCGGTACTTTGTCAGTGAAATATGATACAATATCACCTGGTTTTACACATTATGGATAAAATATTTCAATTTCAAAAATGAAACAAAGGACAAAATGTTTCAAAATTTTACAAAACTCACAGTTAAAAAATTAAAATCACAAATTAAAATCACAATTAAAATTTAAAAAAAAATCGTAAACCCGCTTTTAATGACAATTTCCAATATCAAAATCCATCTTACTCCATCAGGTCCCTTGTGCTAATAACTTTTGAAAACATATCCTTTTCAATTCTGACAGGGATATCTCATCTGATATAGATGTCACTATCCAGTTTAAAAGTTTTGTCACAAGAGTGCCAAGTCTTCTGTCTCCATATCTAGTGTATGATATTGAGCGATTACGAATAAATATGTTAAAAAGTTAAACAAAAGATCATTGGTGCAATTAAAACATTGCCTGGTATGGAGCGCTGAGGTTTTCATAACACAACCTTTAGCTACCACGCGCTGATGCACAACAAGCATTTTAAAAATATGGGACATGAGACATGTTTCGATTTCGTCATCGTTTTCTAATGGATGTTCCAATTCCATCAACTGCAAAGCTGATCTTAACCAGCCTTCTCCAAAATTTTTCTACCCTATAACTATAATAATAATAATATTTAATAATAATAATAATATTCATTCAACGGGTTTACACCCTTTTTCCAGTTTAAAGAAAGTTTTACAAAGAAAAGAAAAAATTTAAAAAGATACATACATAAAATACATAGGTATTCAGAGGACTTTTTATTTATTTGAAAAATATATGATATTATAATAACATAGTATATATATATATATATATATATATATATATATATATATATATATATATATATATATATATATATATATATATATAATGGTATCACATTGTCACGTTGTTTAGTACATATTTCTTAAAACTAGTAGAGGAAGAATGGAATAGATCGAAGTTATCACAATATAAGTTAATTTCTGGCATTGCTCTGAAAATAATCAAGTTTTTAGTGTAATTGGATGGCTGGTAAGGAACACAGAAAGTAGATGAATTTCTCGTATGGATGTTTGGGATTCGGAGGGTTACTAAGGATAATTAAATCAGGGGATTTAATCTTATTATTCAGTATATTATTAAGGAAGAACATTCCAATATGTCTTCTACGATCCTATAGCATCGTATGATTTCCTGAAAAATTTTCTTCCTAGAAGTTTGGAAATGGCGCTCTTTTCCCTCCTCATGGCAGTTAATGCATAAAGACGATAATAAATTGTGTTTTCAGATGCTTTAGAGTGCTCAGTGGGCCAACTTCGCTTTGGTGTCAATCAATTATTATTCGGATAATCGAATAAGCCGTCGCACTAAAGTCGAAAGTCGATGCTATTGGTCGACCATTAATCATCGTTGAAAATTTAAAGTTGAACTAAAAAAATTGACTATTGACGTTACAGGTCGACTTTCAACTTAAGTCGACTTTGACTTTCCACTACCTAGTCTGCAGACATTATCTGCGTCTAAAATGTAATTTTTCTATGCAGCCGCTGTCTAATCGATGCAGAAATTTTCTGGAACATGCTTAAATCTCTTGCTATGTGATCAGCATTTTGGTATAAAGTAAGAGAAAAGAAAGGAAGACGTCCAATGTATTGGCTTCGATAAAGGAAGAAATATACTAGAGTAATTCACCAATATTATAAAAATAAGCTGAGCAATGGCTGCGGAGGCGCATTAGTCGGCCGAATTAAGGCAAATTGGCCTCATATTTTTAATGTGGTCTCCCTTAAGTACGTACATCAATCATTTCCCATGTAAATGGGCTGGTATTATTTGTCAGTAATCTCGGAAAGTAGTCGGGAAAGGGGTTGATATTTTGGTTTCTTCGGAAGAGTAAGGAAGAGAAGTTTGGAAGATTAAAAAAGATATTTTAAATGAGTCCAAATTCATTGATTTCTAGGTAAAATGATGTTTCGCCCAAACTAACTTAATTCAGGAAAATGGTTATGGCTCAAACAGTGAGCTCGTAAAAAGAGTATCATTGGGTACTGACTCTGGAAATGCCATCAATTGGTTATAATATACACACCTTTTACAGCAGTAATCAAATTATTTATTTTTACCTTAATGTGACAGTTATTTTAAAAGCATGTAATAAATGTCTGTTTTATGTAAGATTTAATATACGTTTTCATTTTTTTTAATTAAATGACATTTCAAAATGTCATGTACATTACACTTTTGTTGCTTGGAACTGGACTGGAATGTGGATTCATACAATTATAAATGTTACCTGTTATAGCAGTAATCAAATTATTTAATTTTACTTTAATGCTACCGTTATTTCCTGAGCATGCAATTAATATGTCTGTTTTCATGCAGATATTGTATTAGGTTTTTCATTTTATATTTATTTAAAAACAATTTAAAATGTTGTAGCTCGGAACTGGACTGGACTGCGGAATCATTCAATTGCAAATGCCATAGTTACCTGTTACAGCAGTAATCAGATAATTTATTTTTACTTTAATGTTACCTTTATTTTATGAGAATGTAATTAAAATGTCTGTTTTTATGCAAATATTAAAATAGGTATCCATTTTGTATTTATTTAATAACATTTCAAAATGTCACGTACATTATACTTTTGTTCTTTTAGGGGTATGTTGTACCCAGAACTTTGAATAAATCCATTCTATATAGCCAAAGAAAAATGTAACTAACCATATGGTTCCTTTTTGTTTGTATGCTCTTGGCGTGGAGCTTTTGTCATTTCTAAAGAATTCCGTTGGCAAGTCACTTAGTATTTTACTGTGAGCTGAATATTGAGTCTTCGGGCGAGCTTTACCTTGAATCGATCGTCATCATGCCGCAATGCGATCAGCATAAAATATAAACCGGCGGCTCTTCCTGCGGGTCATTACTTCCCGTACATATTTTAAATGTAAGCCTTTGGACCCTGTTCAAGACAAAATATTCACTTAGCTACTGATGAAAAGTGGAGTAAGCGGAACTTCCAGGAATGATTCCTACAGTTTCCTGAGACCTAACACGTACGTCACGTGTAACATATATTACTTGGCCGAATAGTGCAAAAAGAATACACCTAACAAAGCGGTAAGGATTTTAACTGCGCTGACCTTTTTTTTATAAAACAATGGTTTTATTTTAACAACCAAAATATGACTACAAAAAGGTCAACTTCTTCCATGTATCAGTAATATCTCAAATCATGAATTTTCAATGAAAAAAGAAGTTTCATCAATACATTTAAAGGGTTCTTACAGGTCAAATTGGCACAAATTGCACTTACATTTCAAGGCATGTATGTCAGTGGCAAATGGTGAACATACTGTCCACAAAGCCACGCTTACAAGGCAAGATCTTGAAGAATTAAACGATGCATACCACTTGGTATGCTAACAGCTACTGAGTTCATTATACCATTTGAGACAGAAGTATAACGACAGAGAACTAGATGGAGATGAAATATATATACGGAAGCATCATCAGCTCTCTTCCAATCTCAGAGAATGGAAAAATGAGCTCCACCTTCAATGACTGCTTTAAAGGGTACGCACAGCTCTTTAACTGACACAAAAGAAAAATTTCTGTGAAACAAAACTGGGTCTTTGACAGAGGATGAAAGTCCACCCTGGTCAACCATGTGCCACGAGTTTGATCTCCGCCTCTGTCATAAACATTGTGTTTTCCATGGGACTGATGTATTAAGTATAACACGCTCACACTATGCCAGTTGGATCAACTAAACTCCAAAATCTACTAGTAGCTGCTAAATACTCTGTATGGCTGAATTTAAAATGCTCATTACCACCCTTATGCACACTATAAAGCAATACGGAATTGCTGAATTTTAGTAATGTTATCTCGGCTTTTGATTCAAATTGCATTCCATAATTTTTTCTTGGCAGGTATATCGTCCAACATATGAGTTAAAAATATACGTAAATCTATGTTTTGAGTTAAGTCACACTGGCATAACTTTCATTCGCTGAGAAAACATTTATTGACTTGAAAAATGTGATTAAAAAACAACTACATATATATTCCGCTTTCCCCTTTATCCTCACTATCAACGCTTATCCCAATTGTAAAAAATGTGTAGTTTTTATGGAAGATGATGTCAAATGAAAAATCTAACTATTAAAATACTTTTTTTTCAGGTAAACTTCTCACAAACTCAGAAAGATGCAGCAACCGTTTGTCATCTTTAATGCAATGGAGGAATCTGACAATGGATTGAAGACGCCCAAATTCAGTCGTAAATATTGTTTTCCAAGTAGCTCTCAATACTAAATATAACAGTTTAAGACTGAGGAAACTGGGGAAGTGAAAAGTACTGCTAGTTTTAAAAGCCAGGGGATCGGGAAAGTTTTCATTAAAGCCTTAAGTAAGCTTAACTGGGGAATGGGATTCGAATAGAATCAGTGAAATAAGTGGTTTCTTATCTCAGACCTGATACACGATGGAAACGTAATGGTGAAGTCTCGGTGTTCAAGTCCTCTAACGAATCAATACTGTCATTCCCGGGAATCGACGATAAGCACTCTGAGTGGAATCCCAGCCACCTTATTTGTCAATTAGTCTGCCCAGGAGAGTATATAGTGAGTGAGACATTTCAGCGAAGCCCGCCGAAATATAAAATGCCCAACGTCAGTGTAGCTTGAATGCCATCCGAGTTTTTGTTTACATCAGTGACCTGCGTATTTTTTCCAAGTGTTTACTAAAGGAGTTTCAAATCGCGTGTGCTGTGATCTTGCGGCCGCTGTTCTCGTGAACTCCAAGGAGCATGTCGGCAAAAAATGTGGCTCGGATCTTCCCTGATGTCCATCGCCTCTTCTGGTTGCGTCAGCAGATGGACCTGAGAATCCACATCATAGTAACAGACGGTAATGTACCATATTTTTTCCACATTATCACGACTCAGTCAAGGATCCTGCTAGCCCAATTCAGATCAACTTGGAGCTCATTAAGCTCCTGAACATCACGTTCCTCAGAATGGGAACGATTGGGCAACTTTTAATGCAATTTTTGCATCATCATTAAGCTTGATTTTTTCCTATGTCCAAATAAATTAAATTGGGTAATTTTTATCTGTTTAATTGCTCTTTCTTGGGAGGAACAAAAATCGAACGGTCTTTTATTCACACATCTTCCAGTAACGCAAATTTGGGCCTCTATAGAAGCTCATTAAATGTAAATACAATTGCAATATAGAATGCAGAGACAGAGCGTACTTTATATTTACATTACACAATATTTGAGATCTTGTTTTTTAATAACGAAATTTTTTTCCAAAACGTGACACAATTTGATCTCTCATCTCGGCAGAAGTCCGACGAAGTTTTTTTGTTTTTTTTTTTTTGAAGCGTCAAGTATATATTTCATATGTACAATGACTGTCCGCCATATTCGATAAAGATTTTACTCGTTTTAAGGGAAAAATAAGAAGATATACACTGATGAAAACTGTGTAACAACGGGTCCAGTTGTTTACATTACAGTGGAGACAAAACTTGAGCATGCATCGCTGAGCCTCCTCAACGATATTCTTTTTTCATGATGAAAACTTCTTCGTCGTATTTTCTCAATTTTTTTCTTTTGCTAGAATCCATTTCAGCGCCACGGTATCATTTTTGAGCTGAATATAAGTGTGCCGTAGAGATAGTCTTTCCCTGAGATTCGTCAGAGGGTGGGTGGTTGAAGAGGTCACTCAGAGTACAATCTTTGACACGCTTTCTTGTTTTGGAAAATTTTTGGGGGTGGGAGGGAGTTGGAGCTGTTGAAGAGAAAATGAAGGCCATGTGACAGTCGAGGAGTGGCGTGGTGGGTTCAGCGAAAATGTCAGGGGCTAGCATATTTTAAAGAACTACAGTAAACACTTGAAAACTGTCACATCACTTAAAATTTGCATACATTTTATTTCTCAATTACTGTTTCACCACTTACGAATGTCTTGAACAATCATGCTTTTAACCTTTTCCGAGCTTACTTAATATTTTTGGAATAGAATATGTGTTGGCATATTTTAAGAACCCTTTAAAGAGACAAAATGTGCACTTATTAACTTTCTCTTTCTATCAAGAACAAATTCAATATTTCCAATTCTTCAACGCCTCTGCAAGTTATCTGCAATAACTGTTGTCCCACATTATCACCATAGAGATTGAACTTATATATTTTAATAATGACAAAAATACTTAAGGTTTTCCTAACATTACAATCCAGGGCACCTGGTGGAGTATTTGTTGTTCATAACAGGATGTTTTTGATTCGATTCTTAAGAATGTCATATACTTGAGACTCTGATAAGTTCGTAAGAAATAGGAGTTTCCCCGATAGCTGAAAGTTAAGCCTCTCTTAAGAATTTTTTTGCATTAAGTGCATTGTCCTCTACTCATCCATAAATTCTTTTCCGATAGAAGAAAATGAGCCATACCTGCGATATTTGTATAAGAGCTCTCTGAATTTATCGTGATTATTGAGGCCATCCAAGTTTAGGAAAGAGTCACGCATTTTCACTCCGGAATATTTTCTATCTAATTGTCGGTATTTAGCACTACATGGTGTTGGAGTAATATAATTTACGAAAAAGAGTTGCCGATAATTACCATGCATCGTAAATGAATGCTATGGCATACGCTTATAAAATTTTATAATGGTTACACCATTAATTGAACGATAAGAAGGTCATTTTAGTTTATTCGTTCATTTCAGTTCGAAAGAATTTATCGCGTTGTAATCCTTATGATTAGTACAAATCAGAGGACTCGTGATTATTGCTTGTTCAACCACACCAGCTCAAGGCAATCATAGCAAAAAGTTTAAACTTTTTGCACTCTCACTATCAGCTTTCTATGCAAATCTTCGAGGACTTTTTGAAGTAGAGAAGTTTTGAAGACTTCGCAAAAATCTTTAAAATCGCCAAATATCACCGCGTTAACCCGATAACTCAGCAATACTTCAGCGCCAGTCAACAGCCATCTAATTGCACATTCAGTTACGCTAGTAGATCATTCACTGTTTTCCATTGCGGCAACAAGACGGATCGACAGGAAATTGAATCATAATTAGGAAATATGAAATACTGTTATGAGATATTAAATTTGCTTTAGTCAACTGGCATTTCGCAGCGCTCGCGAAACCTATAACAGTAATGGCATAGCAATAACTGATCGGTACGCATACATTTACAAATAGCCATTCATTCGCATTGTCAAACAAAGCGTCAAGAACAAGATTCCGTTTCACGCCATTGCAATCGATCTGTGCTTCTTGTCATTAGCTCATATTTAATGGGCAATAGGATAGTTTATTTTTTTCTGAGACCAGCTTACTCAGCTTAGATCAGCCAGCGGGCAGGAAACACCGAATTTTCTTACGATGATAAAAAAAGTGGTGTTGTCCCGAAGCATTCGTCTGTTGCTGCTTTCGTGATTACCCGGTCAGCCAAAAAAAAGACGATTCAGTCATTAGTCCCTCTAGTCCATGGCTGAAAATGATGTTATAAATTAGTCCAGGGTTTCCTGGCAAGATCAACCGACCTACATTTCATTTCGATCAAATTTGATGGGGAATTGGGCACTTCCGGATTTTCGTATCGGTTTTCATCTGTATTTTGTGGAAAAGAAAAGATTGTAATCGGTGCGGGACCTTGAACTGAGGTCGAGAAAAATGAGCGTCAACTACTGAGTCTCAAGGGTGCCAACAACATCATTATCTATGGAACTGTGCCATAGCTAATTACCTAATGATTTTCCCAATCTCTCAGCAGTTGATGCCAGTCGCAATTGAGAGATTTGTTTCCGATGCGCATCATGCCATTTCAGTTTATCATGAACTCATTTCCAATTTTCCAATTGGATCAGATGCTTTCATTGACAGCATTCTATTAGCAGTATCTGCATCGTTTTTACGGCGTATCGGTGCTGAATACAAAACAAACACTGCGGTAAAAAGAAACGCTATTTATGAAACCCCAAGATTCCGGCGAAATGGAGTGGAATTTTTGCGTAACGCAGAAATAAAATGAGCGATTTTCCACGAAGGTTAAATGAACTACGACTCGGGTATCAATCTGCGTGCATCATCATCATCTGATTTAACCCTTTGAGGGCGGCATGACGTGTCATCACGTCATGATTGTCTTTGCGCTGGTGCTGAAGACGTCATATCACGTCATGGGTACTGTGAGTGTTCCAGCTTTCATTAAGAGGTCTATTGAAAGTTTCTTAGTGATAGCTGGAACACTCACGTTACCCTTGACGTGATATAACGTCATCAGCACCAGCCCAAATAAAACCATGACGTGATATCACGTCATGCCGCACACAAAGGGTTAAAAAAAATTAAGTTTAATGATGTGTGAATGAATTTTAAAGTAAAATGAAGTAAATTTTATTTTTGTGGAACATTGGTCATTTCATTTCTGCTAAACGCGTTGTTTATGAATTTAACATACTGCATAAATTTTAAATACACTATTTCCAGAAATGTAGTGTGGGAATGAAGTATAACTAATAGTAAATAACGAAATTGAATAATCGTGAGAGATCTGTCGCGCAATCTTGACAATCATCCTAGCGCACAAATTTCGATAAATCTAAAATGATTCCCCACTTTAATTGGTGGTAATCCATTGTGAAAGGCTAAATGTTACAATATTAAATAGTTATGATAAGCTTGTTTAATTCTAAGTAATTTTAATGGTTTGTTGGCTGAGGAAATGATATTTGTTCGGAATTTGTTCGGAATGCAAAGATTCTAAAACATTTTCCAGAGGACATTTGAAGGCGGTAATGGGATTCGGCGACTGCGATGGAAGTGAGACAGTGGGCTAATTAAAGAAGAAAGAGAGTAAATAAAAGTCAATTTGGACATTTTTCAGTGTAATAATTGTAAGAAATAGGTAAAAAAGGAAATTTTATTAGTTAATTAGGAGTTCAGTGTCAAAAATCGAATATAGCTTTTACTGATATTGCTTCGCATTCGCTGGAATAAGAATGATCGTACAGTACCGAAACTAAAAAAGTAAAAAACTCACCTTCTGTCAGACGCTCTTGCAGTATACAGTGTATGAGCAATTAGATTTTGGAGATGAATCCTGATTATTTAAAAAAAAAATGTCAGGTTAGTTTTAGAATTTGTCCTGAAAAGCGGCGTACTTCGAAGAAATTGTATTATGATAATGTAATGATGATTGAATATTTATATAGATCACCGGGTCACACCGTTTTCTCACAATTCTGCTGCTTAGTATCACATGCTCCAGTATAACGTAGAAGTGTTATTGTCATAAAAAGCTGGTCACTAATGCAGGTTGAGGTCATCTTTATGGCTTTACATTTGATCATCATGTAACTGGAAAGCTGATAATTACAAATGAATTATTTGGTTTTAGTCCAAAGGCCATCCGTGAAAACGGATTACCTAAAATTACGAGCATTGAAAACTAAAAACAAGTACAAATATCTTATCATAAAATATATCGTCTTAATAAGTTTAAAATAATTAACATCATGAAAAATTCTTCTTGGACTGCCCCCTTTGGGTAAATGAAAACACTTTAAGGGTCATGATTTTTATTTATTACAAATAGAGAACTGGACTAGATAAACATTATAATACATGCTGCTACAAACGTAATAATACTTTTAATTCGTGAAAGTAAATAGTGCTTTGTCCCCTCCACACAAAAAGAACACTAATCAGTCAAGTTATGTAATGGCTATTCTTTTTGTTTGACTATCTTAGGGAAAATACAATGGGTCGGTAATTTTGACGCGCTGTAAATTGGAAAAAAAACACTAGAGTATCATAATTTTTGTCCCACAGGATCTGCATTGGAACAACTCTCAAAATAAATCAATGGCTCCAATAATGCTATTTCTTCTTTAAATTAATAAGCATAAAAGTAGCGCTTGGAAACATATTTTACGTGATCATATGTAGCTGCTTCATTCCATCGTCATCGGGTAACTGCAAAACAACTTTGCAGACGCGTTTGAGTAAAAGCAAATGATTACGTTACTCTCTGTGAATCCTCTTTCAATTAGCTTTGATCAGTTTTCAGAGAAAGATGAATGGAGAGGAAAATATTTGATTTATAAAACCCTTTCCAAACTATGAAAATACTTGCTCGAGTGAGCATGTGAGAAAATACCCCTTCGAAATTATTTCTTGGCCAATCGCCATTTTCCCGCAATGTGAAAACACGTTTATATAAAAGGCAATGCAGCGAGTTAACATCCCATATTTTATGGACGCTGTAATTTTTTGCTTATTTTCCTGGATTCTAGCATTTTAAGTTTTTTTCTATTGTAACGGAATCTAGTGACTCCAGTATTACTTTGTACCTAAATTTGCATTTACTACGACTTATATTTTTGTGAGTAAGTGTTGACTCGAGCATATATCATCGTGTATTTTTTTTAATTTCCTGTTTTTACGATAAGGATCGCTGCTTCCATGCCATAATGTTTTGATTTCTTGCTGATTCCTCCCTACAGTTCCGGCTCGAAAATCCACCGGAATAACGGAAAATTTTTCATTTTTTTAAGGAGAGGCTCCTTTCAGTGTTCCCTGGAGTGAATAGAGCCCCGAGAGAATTCCATTAGCATTCCTGATTTCCTCCTTCCCCTGATTTTTCCAACCGGCTGTGCTTAGAGTCACAATACGCCCTTAACGCTGTTTTTTTTAACCATTTGTGAAGAAGGCCACAGGGCAGTAATATCCTGACTGAAATTATTCTTTCAGTTTGCTTATTCCATTCAATCGTCTTAAATTTCCCTTATACGAGCCCATGACTAATGCAGACTAAGAAAAATAATTTAATCATTTTAATTTTTTGCCTTTTTTAATAGAAATATGATTTTCCTTATCACATGAAAACAGTGTATCTAACGGAAGCATTCATTTACACGGAACACTTATAAACTTGGTGAACCACACGAAGAATATAAATATGTATGGTAAATATCTTTAACACGCTAGGATATCCATTTATTGGTGGGGAATACTTTTAATTACAACATAAAAATCTAAGTAAGGTATATACAATCAAGAGACACCATTTCTGCTTCCCGGTTCTTAGTTTGAACTAACCTAACCCGGTCCTCAGATTGTGACCATGGAGTTAGTTCATCTCCTAAATTCTTTTGATTCCATTTTCGCGATCGCAACAATGGCATGTCTCGTCTGGAACATATCACATTGCTGCACAAGGAGTATAACGTGCATCAGCATCAGCCGTCAGCACTGATCGATACAAACGGTAACATAATGAACTAATCCAACGTTTCTGCTGGCGTTACTGGAAAAACAATTCAACGAAGATATATTTTATAGCTTATGGTACCGTTGAAGTTTCAAATAATCTCCTCTGGCGTATATGATTCGCTTTCAGTGTAATGACTGATTATAAGTCACATTTACGACACTGTAAAATTTCTTGGAAGCGTCACCAAGTCTTCCTCACTCAGCGGCATTGAATATGGGAAATCAGGTACTGTCCGTAGAAAAAATTTTCCTCTTGCGCTGTAAGAGAAGAAAATTTAAAAATCAATAAAAAATATAAACAATGATCTATACCCTCACCTGAAAGAACCACATGAAGCCAGTTTACACCGGAAAAAATCTCTCTGCCACAGTCAAATTTTGCTCGAAATTGCCGTTAATATTCGTTATCACCTATATTTCCGTTTTGTAAATATAAAAAAAATCAAAATCTTTAAGAATGCTGTTTCGGCTTAAGAAAGTTCTGAATTAGAGTTCGGACTTTATCTTTCCTCCTCTTGGATCAAACTCAGCTGGAAAATTTTCTATGACTGTTATCTATTACTATTACTATTACCGGTTATCTATTAACTGTTGTGACTGAATTTTTTCACACCCTCGACAAGAGCGTAGAATTGGAGGAGCGGATACGTAGGCTCGTTCACGAGGTACTCGAACAATTAACACTTTAACGATGCACTAAGAAAAATTACATTCTGATTCAGTCTACATCTGCCGGATAACAAGAGGGCGTACACAAATAGATGTTTAAACATCAGCCATTTATATAAATCAGCTGTTAAGTTTAATTAGCCTAAAACTTTACTCTAAATATTAAAAACAAAACTTCACAGTATAGATTTTATTCCTTGAATCTACAGCGGTGCGAATTGTGCAAGTGACTTGAAAACATTGAAACCTATCAGTTCCCTAGTCTGTCTATCTTACTCTCAGTGCTTAAATCTATAATTGTATTGAGAAAAATAATCATCTTGGCAGTAGCACCCTAGCACTGTTTTTGTCATGATCTTAGGGTCTGTCACGTAATGTAATCTAATTACCTCGTCTAACTTACTTTGTTTCACATGATAGTTAATTTAACATATATTTCAAGATAGTTTAAAACTCTCCCAATCTGTAGAATAACTTTTAGTTTGATCAGCTCAATAATCCCAGCACATAAATGTAAGCGAAACCTTGCAACATTAGAAATAACGCCCTTAGCAATGTCGTTGCAATTATTCTCAATATGTCCAACAAATCCTAGTTTATTGAAAGGTTATACCGTTTATGAATCGATTTCCATTAGAGAAGCTTGTAGTAGCCATAGCTCGGCACTTGAATTCTTTCGTCGAAGAATTTCTATTATTTTACAATGTTATGCTGTTAAAATAAAACTTGAAATCATCATTTTTCGACTTTAGAGTTGCCAATGAGGGTATTTTCTTCCTATAAAATGGTCATGTGTTTTTTTCTGCTGAGTAAATTTAACTCCTTTGCCAGAACCTCAATAAAACTTCAGTGACGGCATTGCTCCTCCCTGGTGTCCTTAGTCTTATTTATATCCTCCCACTATTCAAAGCACTTTATATTCCAATGGCAGTAGCGTTTGACACGATAGCATTTAACGGAATAGCGTGTATTTTTTACGCTGCGTTGACGCCGAAAATTTCCAACGGCACAGTCCGCAGCACGACTTTGATGACCTGTAGCCGGCTCTGTTGTTGCCGACTCCTAACGGACGTGAACGTGTCTTGGCGAGTCCATGAACTCCGACGCATACTTTTTTTTACGAGAGCGTTTCCAGGAGCAGGAGTTCGAATAGTAAGCAAGGAGAGGAAATAAATATCCTCCAACACGCCATTGCACACGATCAAGTTTGCTTTCTTTTTGAGTTCAATATGTCCGTCTTTCCTCTGTGAAAGACCTCACTCAATGATTGTATATATTTGCTGTTCCATGTCATCATCTAAATGGAATGAATTGCGAATATTGACACTAAAACGCCCTCTTGGTATCTTTCTATCTACTCGCACGTTTACTACTTCCTAGCAAAGCCACATTATCACGGAAGCAAGTACAGGAAACCCGCTGCAAAATCTCAGCGGTCTCCCGGGTTGTAATCCAGGGAAACGGGATTGGAAATTCTGTTCTTTAAAGCCACCCCAGCAATTCGAATCCCTCTCTCGTATTTCTTACTACAGAAAAGTACTTCTTTAAACAAATTCACAGGAATTAAATTCATTAATTGATACAAGTATATACATTTTCTAATACCTATATCACGCGTCATTAAAATAAAAGCATATTATCACAAAGAGAGCGCATTTGCAGCTTACGCTGTGTATTGTGAATTTCCTGCATGGCCGTCAACTGTGTCTAACAAAACTGGTGCTGACTTCTAATACATTAGTATTCCTTTATGGAGATGTTAAAAAATTAGATTGGATTTTGTAGGTAAAAATTTAGTGTCGTAAAAGTGACTTAATTTCTTCTTCAATCTCTGCTGTCTGAGCTAAACAAGATAACTTAGCATCATCTAAAAGATGTGATAGATGTTTTTACATCATAACAATTAAAACACTTCCATCTAGGACGTCTGTGGCCGGTTTTTCTGTTGAGTTAATTAAATCGGCATTGGATTAAGTGATGTTGAGACATGGTAGGATTATATCCATATTATTAAAAGTGGCTTTATCGCCAGCTGCAGCGCAAATGCGCATATACATACGCTAATGTGATTTCCAATGAAAGAATGTGATTTGTAAAATTAGTAGGAATGCATTAATGCAGAGTACTTGAGTCACCTTGCTTATTTGGAGAGATCTCTTATTTTCCTAAACAAAAAACAGTAACGATGGCGAACATGTGAAGTTAGTGTATAATTTAACGAGTTAAACCTAGGTAAGCTTCATGAAAAGTTATTTTGGAATATTAATTGGAATTTCATTATGAATATTTGCACTTCGCCATGTAACACAACGCGGGCCTCCATATTCTTTTCCCACCGCGTGGGAGAAATAACAATTAAACACCCACCATGTTTAACTTTTCGCGGTGAAACAATAGGGAAACGGAGGGCAGAGCCAAAGCCGACAATGATGAATTGGGGAGGGGGACGAATAGAAAAGCACTAGCGAGGATTGACAGGAGAGTTCTTGAAGGGAACGGACGTGTGGTGGGGGTTCTGTGCCATATTCCGGAGGAAGCGGACATTCAGCCGCGATACTGGGGCCAGAGAGAGAGAGACCCTGATACAGGACTACCATTCGTGCAGATGCTGTGATCACATTACGCCAGGACTACGGGTTCCGGAGGCTGTAAAGCTAGAGTGACACCAGCCACGTATCAACCTGTATTGTCAACAAGAGTGTAAATATGGACTTTAATTCTGTATTTTAAATAAGCCATACAACCCAGTTGGGTACAACCCGGATTAGAGGTTGATGCTAGTTTTGTTGTATTTACATTGGAGTAATGAATGTTTAAAGAAGATATATGGCTTAATTCAAAGAAGTTGATTATCATAAAATGTTTAAAGATAAGTAAATCATTTAAAGTAACTGTATGAGGTGCAGAATATTGCAATTGTCTGGGTCATGACCTTAAGTTAAAGGGAAAGATATTATATACTTTGTTTTTTTGTTTCTTGATTCAATGATATGATCTGATGAAATGGTCTGATCAATTAAATTGCTAGTTATCACGTATCGCATGTTGTTTTGTGTTTCTCATGTTATCTACCGCAGAGAAGGCTGGGGCAATTGAAAAAGGTAGGAGACCGTGGTTAATTTACCTCACATTTATTTTCTATTTTTGATACTCACCACGTGGGCATTTTGAGTTAACGATAATAGAGATTGTTTCCATTTCTGACCCACAACGTGGGGCTGTCGGGTTGCATTGTTAATATTTTACACCCACTGAACGATCGATTATTTGTCAGATGGTCACACTGAATAGCCATAGAAGTGTAGAAAAATGAACTTGAAGTCATGCGTCATGCGCTATTTGCACTATTTCATCTTACTGAGAGGGAAAACTTAACTGATATTCCAGATGTCTTTTGAGTGAAACAAGACGCAAGAAATGGAGGGCGATGCGGAGAAGTGTAGCTGGAAAATTTTATGGAGGGTTTTTTTTTGGTACTGTAGGGAGTGGACCAATTGTAATGCGCACAAAAAAAATCAATCTTGCTTACAGGTGATGGTCAGGTTTTTCTCCACGTACAAGACATACTTTGCTAGACGCGGCTTTGATGGATGCTTGTTAGCCTCACTCCTTTTCATTGTGGCAAATAAACGATTGAGAGATCTTTGCAAGAGCGGCAATGACAAAAGTGCTTTCCGCCTTGTTGTATAATGCCTAAAGAACGTCCCCATCAATGAGGAGGAGTCGAATGAAAACCTTAAATGTTTTAAGGTTTTCATTTGACCTTAAATACTTAAAGGTTTTAATTTGTAACTTTATTTAAAATTTTAACTGATAACTGTACTGCCAACTTACAGAACAATGGCGCAGGAAATCGAATGTATATTATGTTTTTAAGGGTTTTATTTGACTCCCTCTCGTACATATTACCCTGCGGCGCACCACAGGGGCGTGTGCCCGGGGGTGAAAGGGCGCCAGTTACAAAAGGGGTGTAATAGAAATAAGGAGAGTACAGAGGTAGCTTGTGAGTTAACGAAGCGTCTTACACTAGTGTCACGCTGTTTTGGCCAAAATCATAATTGGTGCGGGGAAAGAAGACAATTTTGTACCAATCAGTTTGGCATGGATCTCTCTTATTTTGTCGCTTCTATCAGTTCTGAAGATATGGCGCGTGGTCAGAATAGTATCAACCGCATCATCCTGAAACTCTCTGGCATGAATGTTTTAATAATCTAAGCCAAGCGTGTAGCTCCCGAGTCCTTAGAGGCTCCCAAACAAGTCCTTTCAGCACCTTTGTTGCACTCTCTACTTGCTAGTAGCATTTTTTCCAGGTAAATGTGTGGCCCTTAATTTTCAGATGAAATTACCTTAATTTTTACTTGGTATAAACTTTGGTTATGGGTTTTTTAAACTAAATCAAAGGCTACAGGTTATATAAACGGGAGATTAATTAATGAGAAAGCCTATTAGTCTCGGTGGCCTTGGCACAATAATACCTATGTAACCAGCGGTTATAAAACCGGGCCTTAGAGGGATGGGTTCCTCTCACCTCGAACTTTTCGATAAATTATCATGCACAACTATCTGTAAAAATATCGATTTTTTAGTCTCCTTTTAATACAATCCGAGCTACAGCTTCTTCCATGGTGTACTTTGAAGTCCTGCTAACTCTTCTTTTCCGCAGGCAATTTTCACAGGCTGAATAATTGTAAAAGCCTTTGAATCGCTGCTTTGCTTGCTTTTTGACCATAGCCTCAAAAAAAGCCTCCGAACGGTTTTATTTTGATAGCGACATGTAAAATTATTTGTACATCACCTCTGATCTTCATGCGATTCCCACTTTGAATTTTATTCATTTACTCAGAAACACGGGTAAATGGTAAATTATTCTAAATGTGGTCTAATTGACACAGATATCCTCCACCACTGGAAAAACTTCCTTCTTTGGGGAAATGAGATGGGATTTACTAATACTTTACTAGTACTTTACTAATACTTTAGAAGTAGGTCGGAATAAGGACCAATATTCAGCAAAATGTGATGTTCTGTTGATTATGTTTAATCCGTAAAATCGTTATGTGTTTAAATTTGTTTTTTGGCATTCAGTAAATTTTATTGACTCTCGCAAATCAAAATTAATACTTAAATATGTATGCGCATTACTTCATTTCAAACTGTTATTTAATAATCAAATTGGAAAGGAGGAATATTATCCTAAACCATGGTGAAAGTGGGAACCAGACAGAAAAGTTGAGGAGCACTTAAATAGTGTAAGATGATGCCTTTTTTGCATGCCTATAGTAGTAGAGTATACCTGTGAAATTTGAACTCTATATACCTTATTAAATCAGCTTAGTAATGGAACTCTTTTTTTTAGACAAATACGAAATGCACTTCAAAATTTTCCCCAGGATCCTCGTTGTCAGTATCTGTATTAACGTGGATGACACATTTAGACGAACACGGATATTCTCCTAATGTCCTTGGAAAAAAACTAATTTTCATTAAAAAATATGCATATATTCGTAAGGTGCTCAGCCATAGTAATGGTGTCAGATATCAGTGGTGGCGATGAAAGCTGGGGGTGATTTGCCCATTCAGATTGAGTTTGATTGTTAGCTAGAATGACTTTGAGAGTTCTCGAAGAACGGAGCAAAACTCAAGTCCACTATTTTAGCTCAGAATCTGTTGGTAAGAATCAAGCTGTGCTATCAACCCTGAATTAATGCTGTGAAAAATTAAATGCAAACCAATTCTTAAACAGTTGTAACTAATGTATTCGTTCACAGAGTGCGTTGTCACACGTGTAAGGTGATATCTAAAGTGCTACTGTGTACCTGCAATACGAAAAAAAGTTCCGCACGATGAGAATAATTAGGGCCCTGGAATAAGCTTGAAGAGAACGACTTTGTTGGAGAAAATAGGCTTTAAGAAAAGCTGATTTTCGTTCAAAATAATACATAGACATGTAAGGTGCTCAACTATAGTAATAATGTCAGTAATCTTACATACGGGTTTCTACACTTTCCAGTAAGCCACATCGGCAACCGTTTTTCAAATTTAAAAATAAACTGCTCCCTCGAAAAAAGTCATTGCTTCTGCTGAAGTGTAGGTTTTTATATCTATTATTTAGAAAAATTATAGTGTAGGCTTTTTTTCCCCGCTGTTCTCTTTTTTCCTTTGAATTTTAGTGCATACTCACTGACAACAGTGGATGCAATTCCTCTCTTTTTTAAGTCTACTTATTATCACATAGGAGTTTTTCTTCATTTCATATTCATAATTAGCTAAGCTTCTGCGAGTTTCAAGTGCGTAATAGCTTCACCTTTTCCTCACGTCACATCCCATGTGCACCTCGCCTTTCTTTCTCAGGTACGAGATGAATTTATTGCAGTATCCCTTCTGGAATCTCGCCCAGTTGCCACAGGGGACTGCCTCGAACGATTCTGGAAACATCACTGAAGCTGCAAAATATCTCCACGCCTGCCAGTGACTGCAGCCGACTGTAAATGAAACGAGGAAAGAATTAATTAGCCGTGTTTTTCTAAGGAAAAGCGATGTGGGGCAATTTTTATTCCGGATTGACCACAGACTATTTCATCAAGTTGGCTAGTTATTTGCAACCAAGAAATTTAAAAAAAAACAAGCACTCTCCATCAAGACAAATAATAAATACCATGCTAAGGGAATCATTAGTTCGGGTTTAATTTTTCTTTTTTTTTTTAAACGTGAAAGTGATGCTACATCCTGAATTCCCTCCCCTGAGTGGAAGTTTAAACAATTATCATGCTAATTAATGACATTAGTTACCAGCAATAACTTGAAAAAAGATTTTTGTTCTCACTTCAAATACATTGTCCGCTAAGGTTCAATATAAAAACAAAAGAAGAGCAAATTACCACCCTTTTGGGTTCAGGATATCATGAGACCAGCTGATTGGAATGAGCCAAGGACAAAAATGCAGACTGCTTATTCTAATATTGCCCTGTTATATCCTCTAAATGATACAGTCGATGGGAGAAACATGAGAAGCAGCGGTGAAAAATGAAGCAGTAACAAAAAAAAAGGGATTTGGTTACGTAAGGGATGTAGTTCGAAAGTTTGCTCGCATCGGAATCAAATAAAAGCACCAAGCTTTTGTGGACATGGCGAGCTAACGAGAAAATTTGAATTAGTCTCATTACCAAGAGTAGTCATCTAACTCTGGACAGCTGTTTGTAAAGGAAAAGTTAAGACAGCTGAGAGTACGGAGACAAAAGAAGTGATTGATAATTGACAAGTGTGCCACTCAAAATTGAATGGAAAATAAGAGTACATAAGTAATCATGTTTTTAAATCTTTATACTTATAGAAATAAGTATGAAAGTTAATTAAACTATCCTCTTCAATAATTGAGGTGATAGAGCTGGTTGAGACCGAAGCTAAGCGGTACACCATTGCTAATTATGAAAATCCAAAGTAAAAGCTTTACATTTCACAGAATATATTTAGTACTATTACTAGTTGACTCCGGCGGAGAAATACCTAGTCCATGAACTTAATAAAATACAAAGGAAAGCTGCGCGATTCGTCAAAAACTGCTACGGCCGAACAGAAAGCGTTACACGGATTTTGAACGATTTAGGGTGGGAGCCGCTAGAGACTCGGAGGCTACGCGCTAGGCTTAGATTGCTTGAGCAATTGAGAATGGATATCTTTCAGAGCGACACGGAGAACATCATATTAGAACCACATTATATTTCCAGGTCCGACAGAATCGATACATTAAGAGGAATATTTTGCCGAACGGATAGGTATGGGAATTCGTTTTTCCCCCGAACAATTAAGGACTTTAATAATTGCTAGGCGGAAAATTTTTTTTTTAATTTTAATTTTTAATTTTTTTTTTAACGGCTGGTATCCTAACACACGCCTTTTGAGGTGGCTTGCGGGCCACACGCCTTTTGAGGTGGCTTGCGGGGTAGTATGTAGATGTAGATGTAGTTTAGCTTCGCTGAAGAATCTTTAGAAAATCTACTGAATATTAGAAACCTATTTCTCGATTTCAGGTTTATCTAATCCTCAGATAATTTTCTGAAGATTCTGCTGTGTAGCGGGACAAATTGATACACTTTCTATTTCAATGTGACCCCAAAGCTTTTATTTCGAAAATTTCAGGGCATTCAATGAGGCATTTTAGTGACATTATTGACCCTCACCATACAATTTCCCCATTTTATGCCTCCCAAAATTTAGTAAATAAAGCTGCCAGTTATTGACCCCCTCCCATGATTTTATTTCACATAATATCCGGATGGCAGGAGAGTAATTACGCTTTAGTCTGCAAAAAATTAGTTTTTCCGTACCAAGTCGATAGAAATGGAATGAATAGAACTAACCGTGCACCTCCTAAGCTCAAGTTGGTAGTTTTTTTATGACGCTCAAGTATTATCATTTTTCTGGAGATCTACGAATCAAGTTAGTTTTTGATGGGTACAAAAGTCTGTAATCTGATTGATCTAAAGGCGCTGAAATCTTCGTACAGTGTCCTTCTTCATCTCAGCACACTTCGGGCTTTTCTTCAATCTATGCAATATTCTCTTTCTTCAAGCTCCATTTCTTCTTCAGGGATTCAGCCGGGTCATTGTCTTTCTGGTAACGTTTCCTCTACTATCCTGAAGGCGTCTTAAGGTCTAGGATGTGAGTGCTTCTTTGGGCCGGGTTTTTCATAGTGGAGTTAGTCGCTTCCGATGGATGTCCGTTTTGGCGCCAATTTTTAATTTTGCTCCCTCCGATGAGCGTTAGGCCTCTCTTCCAGGTCGTCTCTAGGCTGAAGAAATCTTTCCAATTCATGTTTATTAATATGAATAGTCAGGAAAACTATCAAAATAACTAACAAAATACCCTGACAGCACGAATAGATAAGATGACTGCAGCCAAGGGGCAACAACGTGGAAGAGAGTTCGAACGCACATCGGTGGGAGCAAAATGATAAACGGCGCCAAAAGTGTTTTTGAGCCAATACGGGCAGTCATCAGTAGCAACCGTTACATAAACCCGGCCAAAAGAGGCGCTCACATCTTCGACCTGAAGAGGCCTCTGGGAGAGGAGGAGAAACGTTGTCAGAAAAACAACGACGTGGATGAATATCGGAAGAAGAAATGGAACCAGTGGCTAATCGCCGCGGAAATCTTCGACAAAAATTCTCTTCCTTCCTTCGACTTAGACACGACGTCTTCCGCCCATCAAAACCGTCAGCATCCCACTGCCCCTCGTCAACTTCTCCATCCACTTGCTCTGTCTCCTCCAAATTTCCGCCTGCGGCTTCTCTTCCCCTCCGGCCATGCTCTGCACTTCTTTTGCCTTTCGCTGCGTTCATTGGCTTTCCTCCACCCCTATCCCAGAATGCGTCTGAAGCATATAATTAGAAGATACTTCCCTCAGCATGGAGGAGAGTCTCGTGGGAAAGTGGCGGTTGAGAATTTTCCGTTTCATTCCCTTTTAGATGGACCGAGAGCGATTTTCTTGTCGAGCGTCGAAACGTCAATCGGAATGGAATCCATTGCTCGAATGCAAGACCCGAGGGCAATCCAGGAAAGTGCAGGGCGTTTTTTTTGTTTCTCAGAGGATGGAAAGGAAAAACGCCAGAATAAGGGCAAAAATGAATTCTTAAATCTTACTCTCTTAACCTCCTCAGTCCCGAGACATATCCAGCATTATTTTTGGAAAATTCTTCATACTTACGTTTTGCGTTGTAAACCATGTTTGCAGAGTTAATATCTCTGCCACTCAAGCTTCTTAATGATTCTGCCACTTATCAGCAAGTGGCATTGCCAATATTTTGGGTTGCTCAGCGGGAAAAAATTCAAACGTCTGTGTATTGCATACAATACGCCAGGACCAAGGAGGTTAATTCATTCATTGTCAGTGTTAATTTTATCTAATTCGTGAATGTCAGAGTGCCTTCGCGTCCTACCAAAGCTATCTCATTACTCTTGATCCATGATTTAAGATAATTACTATTTTAAAGTTCATTCTTCTTCCGTCTCTCTACCCTAATCAATGAACTTCCTCAGCATTTAATGATAACATTTACAACATCACATATTTAAAAAGACACGCGACCCGGGTATCAACGCTCAAGCGTCATCCTCAGATACTGAAGATAACCTAGACCTGAAGATGACGCCCAAGCGTTGAAACTCGGGTCGTGTGATTTTTTAATATGTGGTGTTGTAAATGCTATCATTAAATTTGAAACATGGAATGCCTCAAAGTTACAAAGGAACTTGATTTAACTTCCTACTGCGATTGATCCCTTCTATCACAAAATAAATCGTCGCCAACTTGGCCACGACGCAACTTTCCGTAAATAAACAGCGAAATTCGACAGTCATGAACTTAAACAGCATCTCCGGGGCATCTAAGTTAAGTTTTTGTTGTTTGTATGTGAAACTCTTCTTTGTGTACGTTATAACACACTTTAAATTGGCAATGTTTCTGTATGTGGCCTATATTCTTTAAAACAGAACAAAATAAAAGCGTATTCACTTAATTTAACATGCTGAGAACCTCCACTACGCGAATCAACACTTCTTTTATTTTCATCTTATTTCATTTCAATAGTGGATTCCCAAAATTTACATCAAAGTATCCGAGCAAATTAAGCACGCATAATTCCTTAGACTCTGTTACCGGTGCATCCAATCGACTGTCAAAAAAATGGTTCGCGTGAACTTAACACCGATCGCAAAGTCGACTGCCGAGAAAGCGGGGATCGCTGATGTTGGATTTGGTGCTTTGGTCCCGAGTATGAGAGTGGTTGATTCTTCACGGCTTTCCCAGAAGGCCAGGAGTTTTTAGGTTGATAAAAGAATCATGCAAACATCTTCCTTCGGCTCTTCTCGATTTGCTCGAGGAGGAACAGATTTTTCAGTTTTTATTGTGGTCGCCTATTGTGTGCGGAAAGAACGAGTTTTTGTACCTATCTGTTCAGAAATGTGTCTATCCTATTTTACCGCTTCTATCAAACCTAGAGATGTAGTGAAGTGTCATGATAATATTGTGTCGTGTCGCTCTGAAACACAACAGTTCTAAATTTCTAAAGCAAACTAAGTCTAGCATGTTGCCTCCGAGTCTCTATGGGCTCCCACCTTAATCACTGTACAAAATGTAAAAGACTTATGTTAGCTCGAAGCAGTTTTTGACAAAGCGCGCAGCATTTCCATGTATTTAATTATTTTTTTTTGGTTAAATCTTTATGACCAGGATCTCAAACGCTTGCGGTGTATTCGAAGTGTGGTCTAACCAGAGCGAAATAGCATCTCTCTTTTACTTTTTCATCCGAGGACCTTCCTTTTATACGCCAAACAATACCTAGTTTCTTTAATGCTTTGCCGCATGTGTTTTGTATGTGTGTTTCACACGATATAACAGAAGTTAAGGTAATTCCAAGATATTTAACTGTATCCGAATATTTTATGTTTTACTCATCCATGTATGACATTTGTGTGATGAATTTTGCAAGAAGTATACTGTGGTGCATTTACTCAGATTTAATTATAGCCCCCACTCCTGACACCACGAACGAACGTTGTTAAGGTCCGATGACAGCAATTCTACGTCCGGATCTTCGTTTATTTCACGGTAGATGACTGTATCGTCTGCAAATAATCTTAATTTACTGCTAACTCGAGAAATAATGTCATAAATTGAAATAATTAATTAAAGAGGGCCAATTACGCTTCCTTGAGGAACACCGGATGTGACTCCAACCATATCGGAAGTGCTTTATCCGAAGAATATTCCACCCAAAATACGGATTTCACTGTATTTTGCTTCACTCTTATTTCCTCTGGGAGCTTACTCTTCTCTTCCACTACGCCTCGCGCTTTTTCTGTCTTCATCTCAGTTCATCACCCCTTAGTCAATCCTCTACGAATATGAATTCCGAATGCATAAATGTGAATGACCCCTCAAAATTGAATGTGGATCGCGTGAGAAGTTGATTCTCCGATTCTTTTCGTGGATGATGTAATTGAGCGAACGGAAAAAATTCTCCTCTTCCGTCGATACCTGGGAGCAGGTCGTCCTCGCATCCGGGCTGGACGATGACTCCGCCGTTGGGGTAGAAGTCCACGTGTCCGATGGCATCTTGGATTCCCCACCTGGAAGTGTGCCACACGTCGAGGAATTCGGCATCCGACTTATCGATGCGCTCGGCGCCCGGCTTCAGGAGGTCGATCATCGGCAGCGCTGGATCCAGGGCTGATTGGGAATAAAATCGCAAGCATCAGCGGAAGGAAAATGAACGTCGGTATACACATCAACACAATACCCTGCGAGCCGCCGAATGTGCGTGTGGCAGGGGGTGTTAGGTCACCAGCCGTGAAAAGGTGTAAGTTTTTGGGGGTGAAATGGTGACATGTACCATAGGAGTGTATTTAGTGGAGCTCAATTTTTATTGTGGTCGCATACTGTTCGCAGAAAGAACTAGTTTTTGTACCTTTCTGTTCGGCAGTGTATCTCTCTTATTTTATCACATCTGTCAGACCTAGAGATGTAGTGAGCATTTGATGCAGTGATCAGCAACCTGCCTTTCAGCTGGTAGAAAACCCAAATGAATGAACGACGGGTTTATTGATAAAAAAAAATTCAGAAATCAGCAGGGAGCATCAGCGACGAAGAGGGTAGCACTCATAGGGAGAGAGAATTAAAAGAGACAGAAGCTGCGCGGAGGGCATGTTGTGGAGAGGAGAGAGTAAGATGCTCGAATAAAAACCCAACCAAGAAGTCAATGCCACTGTCGGAGGGTAAATAAAAATGCTTAAGGTAGTTTGAGCGAAATATAATTTCACTTGTAAATCAATGAATTTGGTCTTAACTTGCAGAGAAATATCTTACTCTTCCAAAGCTACTAAAACATCTGCCCCTTACCGAACTACTTTCCGAGATTTTTGGCGAAAAATACTGGTCTTTTAACATGGAAAAATGTACATGTAGGCACTCCCGACAGACCTTATTTCAAAATGAGAAATTTGTAACATCTATATATCGTCAAAAAATTAATAATGTATAGCTTGTACGTTTTCTCGACAATTTTTTTAAATAAATCATATTGCCACCCCAGTAAATTTGTCATCATCGCAAAAATCTTCCGATGTGAAGGAGTTTTCAACGTATTGCGTGGATAAAATGAGTCAAGTCAAAGACTTGTTGCGATATTTCTATTGAATTTCAATCATATTAAATTATATTATTGCATATACCATTGATGATGCAATATTTGATTCATGCTTCCAACACCTGCTGAAATTAAAACGTATAATTCGAAAATGATCTCCGTTATGGTAGGGAATTAACTCGCTCAAACTACCTTAAGAAAGCCAATTGGAGGCAAGGAAGGAGGAGGATGAATCAAGTAAAGGAAGGATAGGTAATCGAGTCCGTTTTTGAGGGTCAGCTGCTGGGAAACATGGAGGGGAGAGACATCTTGCATGTGATTATCGGGAAAGCCTGTGTGGAAGAGATGCGACCCCAGAAAGGGGAGAGTAGCAATGTTGTATTAAGCACTCACCCATTCCAGTGAATGTTAATATGGAAATAGCGAATAAAAAAGCAATGGACAATATCGGAATTTTGAGCTAAAGGCTGTTTATAGTCCGTCGCAATGACGATTCTTAGGTGACTCTAATCCTTTAATGGGATCGCACATTTCAGCTGGTGACAATAAGGTTTAGTTAGTCTTTTAATTTATTTAATTAATAATTCTTCATACCATACGTTAACAGCTCTTTAGACTGTTTTTATCGAAAAAATGAACTAGTACATAAGGGTGAGTACTTTCAGGCAGCCCTGCCGGTGGCCCATGACCTTAGGGTGACAAATCCGTCCAGAAGGACTTGAGCCCAGGACCTTTGGGCAAGGACCTGACCCTACCACCACTTTACCCAGCGGCTTTCTTTCAAATAAGAGTACTGGTATATTTTCCTTTGCGTTCAAATCCAGATATTGTCTATTGCGCCATTTATTAATTCTTTATGCCTTTGTATGGTATTTCATCTCGCTTAAAAATGTCTAACATTAACAATATAAGCACCAATAAGTAGCATTAAATGCTGTCTCAAATGATAGGAATTAAAAAATAGGTATTATTGAAATTCTTTAGCCACATAGAAGACTACAGGAAACCAGTCTGCACGAAATCCTTTGACGGTGGAAAAGTTTTCAACCTGTAATGTGTCCGATCCTCCCCGTTTTGACCTGGTGACCCGCTATCCCCGCGACGTGACTGCCCAGACTGAAGCCGATCACGTGCAGTCGTTCCAGGAACTTCTGCGACGGCCGTTTCCTCGGCGGCACCGCCGCCTCGTCCGTGATGCTGTTCGAGGATTCCTCGAAGTTCTCGTCCATCGCACGCGCCATCTTGTCGATGAAGCGCGCCACATGCTTCCCCGTGGCCCTCACGTTGAGCAGCGCCGCGCGGTACCAAGGAGCGGCGGCCAACTCCCGCCAATCAACGAACAGGACGTTCCAGCGTCCGCTACTTGTCGTCGCTGCGATAGAAGGAATATACATGAGCATAAATCGAATCGCATTAAGAGGACGCATCACACCCTTTGGTAGGGAAAAGTTCAGTCGAAAATCCACAAGATGGCGTCACTCGCACCCGATCGAGGCGTTTTGGTGTCAGGAGTCTCTTACTCCAGGATAAATCTCGCACAAGGCAACAATCGCCGGTAAGTTGTAACCAAGTCTCCGGCACGTAAGTACAGGCAGCGCTTATATAAGATCTGTGAAAGAAGACTGAACTAATTGCATCACCGTCCGAGCACATTATGGCCGAAAACCATTCAGTTAGCGTGTCGAAATATACCAATTACAGATTATATCTTACAACCGTTACGGCTGTTACTTAGCATTCCGATAGAGGAGGGATTGATACATCTCCATATGACCCAGGAAACTATCGACCAATATCATTAACATCGATTACAGGCAAGATTCTCGAACATATCGTTGTTAGCAATATCATGACTTTTCTGGACAGTCGAAACCTCCTGCATAATTGTCAGCATGGGTTCCGGAAAAGTAGATCATGCGAAACACAGCTCGCGCTCTTTCTTCACGACGCTCTCAAATCTGGTGAATCGAAAAAACAAGTTGACGCACTATTTCTAGACTTTAAGAAAGCTTTCGACACGGTACCTCACAGAAAACTATTATACAAATTACAGTCATGCGGGTTAAACGAACAAGTAGTAAACTGGATACGTGACTTTCTGAGTGATCGTAAGCAAAAAGTAGTTCTTGACGGAATTAGCTCTGATATAGTTAAAGTGACATCAGGTGTCCCGCAAGGAAGCGTTATTGGCCCACTTTTGTTCATTATATATATAAACGACCTTTGCTCCCGAATTAGCAGTAAAATACGTTTATTTGCCGACGACGCTGTCATATACCGCGAAATTAGTGATCAATCTGACTTTGAAATTCTGTCATCGGACTTAAACAACGTTCATGTGTGGAGCAAAGAGTGGGGACTAGAACTTAATCTGAGCAAATGCTCGGCGGTGCATTTCTTGCGTAGGTCGTCCAACTATCCCCATGTATATGTTGTGGATGGCGTTAGCGTAAATGCGACAGATGAAGTGAAATACCTGGGAGTTACGATAACTTCTAACCTATCGTGGGGGACACATATAAGAAATATTTGTGGCAGAGCCCTGAAGAAGTTAGGATTTGTCAAGCGTGTTGTGGGAAGATTATCGGATGATAAAGTAAAAGAGAGGTGCTATTTTGCACTCGTCCGGCCACACCTTGAATATGCAGCGAGCATATGGGATCCGGCGGAGAAAGACCTAGTCCATGAACTTGATAAAATACAAAGGAAAGCTGCGCGATTCGTGAAAAACTGCTACGGCCGTACAGAAAGCGTTACACAGATTTTGAAAGATTTAGGGTGGGAGCCGCTAGAGACTCGGAGGCTACGCGCTAGGCTTAGATTGCTTGAGCAATTGAGAATGGATATCTTTCAGAGCGACACGGAGAACATCATATTAGAACCACATTATATTTCCAGGTCCGACAGAATCGATAAATTAAGGGAGATATTTTGCCGAACGGATAGGTATGGGAATTCGTTTTTCCCCCGAACAGTTAAGGACTTTAATAAATGCTAGGCGGAACTTTGATTTTTTTTTTTGACGGCTGGTGTCCTAACACGCCTTTTGAGGCGGCTTGCGGGGTAGTATGTAGATGTAGATGTAGTTTTAGATATGTCAATAATAATAATAGTTTTTATAAAAATATACCCTACATCTTGCCGTTTTCCCGATGGTTTAATTATGCTGCGGGATAAAATTTTCATGTTTCAGATACGAGCCTCCCTTGGCAAAGGTCTATTCTTTATACTATAAAAATTTCAACTTGATGACGTAAGACTTTAACAAAAAATCTGGGGTCGGATATCATCACAAATCCGACCTGTCGAGCGGGTGTGATGCGTCGCCTTAACTGTTTCATCTCGAGGAGGAGTCCATCATTTCCATAAGCAGTTAGTACAGTGGATGATTTATCCAGTTGCGAAATAGAAATAAGGAATTCGCAACACCATTGCTAAAAGATTTTATCCTATGACACATAATAAATAAAGATAAGCCACATTAACTGCCCCGTACGCTACTACATGAGATGTTTGGCGATAGTAGAAGGACGGAATTGGTTACAAGTCCTCCGCTTACTGAATAAAGGTTTCTCGGGTTTTCCACCGGGTGAGCAGATCCATGGGGCCCAACGTTTCGGAAGCTGAAACCCCCCCCCCCCTTGATGATGGAGGACAAGTCGTTCTCCGAAACGTTGGGTCCCATGGACCTGCTCACCCTGTGGAAAACCCGAGAAACCTTTATCCATCAGATACGCTGGGAAAATCTGAGATCCTTCCTCCGCTTACTATTGAAGATTACATTTGACCAGTGGCGTAGCTAGGCGGGGGCATGGGGGGCGGTCCGCCCCGGGCGCACTTTGAAGGGGGCGGCACTGTGGGGTCTGCTGTAGGCTGTAACACCATTACATTGTTAATCCACAGTGCCATTCTTTTGCCACACTGAGTTTTTTCTTAATGTTTAATTCGTCAAAGCAGTGTAGAATATGTGGCATGTCACTTGTGTGACAAGTCTTGTGATATTTAGTTTCATCTGTCATCACTTCGATCTAAGGTTTTTTCCCTTATTTTAACAGGCTGTATGAATTTATTATGAAAAAAAACCAAATATTTTATATATCTAAAAGACTATCGCCCTATTTTCAGATGAGGTGGCCAAAGATGGTGGTTCTGACATCAAATTAAACTGCGTAGCTAGTTTTCGGTAAGATATGTTAAAAGTCGTCCCCTACGTGTTATTTTTTAAATACTACTACTGATAGAGTGAGAGTATGTTTGGTGTGTATTTAATGCATACTGTATTTGAGCATGTGAAAGCAATATCATAATGGTACACTAGTGAATAGATTAAAAACTTTAAGACTGAATCACTGAGAAAACACTGAGCAAACTAGTTAACACATCTGAAACTGTAAGAGTGTATCACTGGGCAAAATTTTTGCGACTTTGCTTTCCACCAGCACGTTTTTATCACTCCAGACAATATCTATAAGGCATCCAGAGATAGCTTCCGCCCTATTTTTGATACGCTACCAAAAATACAGCATTATTAGGCTGTCAGTAAAACGTTATGTGGCTGAAATAGACATATCTAGGCGATATATCACGTTTGGCACAAATATCAGGAGGTTTGCGCACCAACTTCTTGAAGCATACTTTTTAAACTTGCATTTACCATAATGATAGACGGTCATCAAAGTTAATTAGAATATATTATTATAATGTAGGTTATTTAAACATCAAAAACAGCCTGTTTGGCGCAGGCTTACTGGTTTTTCGTTTACGGCAAAAGTAGTTAGTTTTTAAATTTTATTATACCACTTTCTTCCCTCACCTCTTATGAATGAGATCAACAGTTAACGGAATTGGCTCACGAGAAAATGAGCTTCCCTTGATATTTTACTGAGAAAAATGAATTTAAACTGCTTTTCGCGCAAGAATGAATGGCAGTGAATATTTTGACTTCTTTTACTCACGTTGGGTAACAGTTTGAATAAAGACACCTCCTCATATCACACAGCCATCTTATATTTTATTGATGAGAATATATTTGTCCTGTCAGTGAGATTATTTAGAACTAAACACCAATTTCACAAATCATTCCTCGGTTAAGCAGTGCTCGGGTACGCTATGTGAGCAGGTGCATTAGAAACTCATTAACTACACTTCCACGAGAGAGATTACGACAGGGTTTCGCCGCAGAGAGTTCGTTCTTAAAATATTCCTTCACAATGACCTCAATAACCCCTAGATTGGAAATTCTCGCTCGTGAGAATGGCCATTAAAACTGCCATTTCTTGGCTCTCTCGAATATCAATCGAATGCGATGAGATATTCAACTTGTTTCCACACTCTGAAAACTAGGCCGTTGAGCAAAACAACCCGGGAATTTGTCTCAAGCGTCCACTCCAAAAGTCTTGCTCAAGTTTCAGTTATTTTTTTTTCATATATGACTTGAATATTGAGGCCAAATTAAATTGTATCTCTCTACAGTAATTTCAGTTAAGTTCTCATTTACGAAAATGCGTTTGAAACTTACTTATTTTGCAATTAGCGCCTTAGTTAAGAACATGATTCGAGAATATATGAGAAGAATAGAAGGGAATGTGTTCGTTTTATTCAGCTAAGCTTGTCGTGGTGTTGTGCTCTCCTCGTGGGGATGTCCAGTTATGCATCCAAATTTCAGATTTCTTCTAAAGGTGGTCAAAGTATAGTTAATGTATTTTTTCAAATAAAAAGAAAATATACGTTGATGTCGATATGTTTTTACTCGTGTGGAAGTGATAAAATTAATTGTAAAGTTAAAAAAAATATATTTAATCTTGCCATTTACAAATCGAACGCTTCGATCTCACTTTCTAATTCTTAAGACTCGTAATATTACCCCTTTTTAGAGTTTCTTCCATAATATTCACCGTCAACTTTCTTGGTATACTCCGATCTCTCACGCCATTCACTCCACTGCCAGAAGTCTGTTTAGTTATTCAACCCCCATCCTTTCTCTTAACGTTGACAAACCAACGAAACGCGCTCCTTTCTCACACGTCCATTATCAGAACATCCATTTAGCGGCATTTCTTCACCCATTCATACTCCCAACTCCATCCTTCAAATTATAATTGGCATTTCTACTGACCGATCGACCCGATTGTTACTGCATTTACTGCATTTGAGTCCACCATAGTAATTATTTTTTTAAATTCCACGCAGTAAAGTGGCGATAAATATACTTTTGAATAGAGGGAGTATTTTATCTTCATAATAACTTATAAAGCTAAAAAAAAAAATAAGTTGTCGGTGCCCAATCCTGGAGATGGTACGGCCTAGGCTCGATTTCGATATTTGTAGTATAATATAATTTTTTGCTTTCTTTGCCAAACATGATTGGGATACCGTCCACTGAATCGCCCATCGCCAATCGCATTGTATACGACGACTTTAGGAAATTGTCACTAATTCCCTATTTCAATACTCTTAAAGTTAGCTAGCTACCATATCTCACATCACCAGTAAATGCAGTCAATCCACTTAGACCCGATTTTGATATCTCAGGTTTATGTTTCCCTTGGTTCGAGCTAAATCAAAACATTCTTTCGGCTAAAAAGCTAAGTTAATAATTTTTTAGGAGGTATACTCCTCTACCATTTACTTCATTCGGCCACCGCAGGCTTACTGTTTTTTCTTTAACTGCAAAAAAAAAACTTTCAATATCAGATTTATCCTAAAGGTAATCATGGTACAGTACATTTTTCTGCAATTACCATGGTAATTTGCTTACGATTTATTTAAGTTATTAAATGTAAAATGAAATTGATTTAATTTATTTCAATTACTGTCTAGCATTATATAACTTGGCATTAAAAGGATGTGCTTGGCTACGCCACGTGAAAAACATGATGGTCGCCAGCTTAGAAACATGACATTGATTTAGACAGCCTCAAGTAAAGTTATAGGAAACATTATCTTGTGATTTACTTTTCCTTTTGGTGATGCAGATTTTTCGCTTATATGATGTTAACTTTGAGGCGGAGTTCTGCAAGCTAAATATTTCATCTCGATGCAATGTTATCGATTGGTATTATTTAAAAAAGAAATTAACCGATTTAGAAAGCTCATGCCAACTAACGGACACTATAACGTAATAGACCTGTCCCGATCTTTTAATTAACATCAAGTAAAGTTAAAGGAAACATTGTATCGTGATTTATTTTACCTTTTGTTGACACAACTTTTTCGCTTATGTGATATCAAGTTAGCGGCAGGGTTCTGCATACTAGCTATGTTATACCATGGGCTGCTTGACTTGAACGTATAGCCGTTAGAGACTATCCGCGCAAAAAAACCATACTCATAAGCGGTTTCATGAAAGGAGAAATCTTTCCACTTGTTCATTAATTAGTTTAATATGCGGCCCGTTTTGAAGTTTTACATAAGTCATGCACTACAAGGGAATTGAGCTTGACAATGATGTAAAACAACGTAACCGGATGCATTTTACATTTTATCTGCAGAAAATTGCAAAGAGGTCGTCATTCCGATGCTTTCCCAGCGTACGAGTTTCTGAAAACTTTTTCAGGCTCCCGTCCGGGCGAGTGGGTCCATGTTGGCCGACGTTTCGATGCTCGACTCGAAAATCGTCCTCAGGTCAGAGGTGAATGTGTATATTGGCTATTTGTGTAGATATTATATATTTTTAGAGTCTCAGGCAAGATAAATTGTAAAATGACTAGCATAAATGCCCGTTGATTCTCAACGGGAGGGATAAGATTTAAAATTTTACCTATAATAGTTCTATCTATAAAAAAGAAAATCAAACTTCCCAATTATAATCTTTAATTTTTCACTAAGTGAAATTTTCACATTTAGGAATTCAAGTTATTTCACTAAATTTGTTGTTTCACATCAGCAAAAATAACAATGAGTAGCTGATTCTGCGCTCTTGTTAATTCAATTTAAGTTTTGAATAAAAGTATTCACCTTTGCCCTGAGGACGATGCTCGAGTCGGGCATCGAAACGTCGGCAAACGTGGACCCACTCACCCCGACGAAAGCCCGAGAAAATTTTCAGGAAGGTCTTCTTTCCTTATTTTTAACTTCCACCGAATCAGTCCTAATGCAACATTATTAATTTGTAAACTGTTTGTCAAGCATTACATAACTTATCATTAAAATTTATAGCACATAATCCTGAACTAATACGCGCATTTTGACCGCATTGCATAAGCGCGGTTGCCATTTTAGGAGACGAGGGAGGTGGGTCCGATAAAAATTTTTTTAGTTACCCTTGAGGGAATCGTCGATGACTTTTGCCCTGATGTTCTCCATGAAGCCGTGGATGATTATCATTGTGGGCAGGTCTTGCTGCATCGCACGGATCGCGTCCTCCATTTTGTCCATGTTGACCACCATGTACTCAAGTTTCTCCGGCGTTCCCTGCCTTCTCCTCCTATCCATACTGGAGAAAAATTAGACATTTCCATTAGCAAGACGGATATTATTCACAATATATTTATTCCGTTACCATTACTATCAAATCAGTTAAATAATAACATTGATTTAGACAGCCTCGACATTCACGTCCCGACGTCCTCGGTACCTCACAGAAAACTATTATACAAATTACAGTCATGCGGGTTAAACGAACAAGTAGTAAACTGGATACGTGACTTTCTGAGTGATCGTAAGCAAAGAGTAGTTCTTGACGGAATTAGCTCTGATGTGGTTAAGGTGACATCGGGTGTTCCGCAAGGAAGCGTTATTGGCCCACTCTTGTTCACTATATATATAAACGACCTTTGCTCCCGAATTAGCAGTAAAATACGTTTATTTTCCGACGACGCTGTCATATACCGCGAAATTAGTAATCACTCTGACTTGGAAATTCTGTCATTGGACTTAAACAACGTTCAAGCGTGGAGCAAAGAGTGGGGACTAGAACTTAATCTGAGCAAATGCACCGCGGTTCATTTCTTGCGTAGGTCGTCCAACTATCCCCATGTATATGTTGTGGATGGCGTAAATTCGACAGATGAAGTTAAATACCTGGGAGTTACGATAACTTCGAACCTATCGTGGGGGACACATATAAGAAATATTTGTGGCAGAGCCCTGAAGAAGCTAGGATTTGTCAAGCGTGTTGTGGGAAGATTTTCGGATGAGAAAGTGAAAGAAAGGTGCTATTTCGCACTCGTCCGGCCACACCTTGAATATTCAGCGAGCATATGGGATCCGGCGGAGAAAGACCTAGTCCATGAACTTAATAAAATACAAAGGAAAGCTGCGCGATTCGTCAAAAACTGCTACGGCCGAACAGAAAGCGTTACACGGATTTTGAACGATTTAGGGTGGGAGCCGCTATAGACTCGGAGACTACGTGCTAGGCTAAGATTGCTTGAGCAATTGAGAATGGATATCTTTCAGAGCGACACGGAGAACATCGTATTAGAACCACATTATATTTCCAGGTCCGACAGAATTGATAAATTAAGAGGAATATTTTGCCGAACGGATAGGTATGGGAATTCGTTTTTCCCCCGAACAATTAAGGACTTTAATAAATGCTAGGCGGAAATTTTTTTTTTTTATTTTAATTTTAATTTTTAATTTTTTTTTTAACGGCTGGTGTCCTAACATGCCTTTTGAGGTGGCTTGCGGGGTAGTATGTAGATGTAGATGTAGATCTCTAGGTCTGATAAAATAACAGAGATAAAATGCCGAACAGATAGGTACAAAAACTCGTTCTTTCCGCGCACAGTAAGCGACCACAATAAAAACTGAACTCCACAAAATACACTCCCATAAAACATGTCAACATTTCATCTCCCAAAACCTTACATCTTTTCATGGGTGGTGACCTAACACCCCCTGCCACATGCCCATGCGGCGGCTCGCAGGGTATTATGTAGATTATAGATTTAGATTTAGATTCAGACGTTGAACGATTGATGATTGAGGTTGATGTGCGACAGCTGACGTCATTTTTAACATCTACCGCTTTCAGAATTAGTGGAAGAGAGTAGAGAAATCCAGCGTCGGCATTAACTTGCTCTTAATAAGAGGCGCCGAAGGGTCCACATCCAAATATCCCATTCTTAGAATGAAATTCAATTCAAAATGACACCCTAGTATGGTTTTGAATTTCAGTGACAGATCTTTGCCATTGCTGAGAGACGAATCCAGACCCTACGGATCGGAGTTCTGCATTCTAGCCACTGTTCCCACTCGATGCTCCAATTTAAAGGTTGAGGAGAGAGTTGTACTATGTGAAGCATGAAACAACCATGAGATATAGCAATATGGGGCTGTCATCAGATGTATCATTCTATTATATTGTCGTAAAAAGCACACTTTTCTCTGATTTGTGTGCATAACAATGTTTTTAGAACATCAGGTAAGGTAAATTATTAAATATCCATCAGAAATTCCCGTTAATTCTCAACGAAAGGGATAGAATTAAGAATTATTTTAGTAGTTCCATCAGTAAAAAAGAGAATCTAACTTCCCGTTTATAACCTTTCATATTTTTTCTAAGAGGAATTTGCCCGGTTAGGCGATTATGTTCTTTCACCGAGTTTTGCCTGTTTTAAAATAGTAGGTATTAATTAATAGCTTACTTCGTGTTCCAATTAGATTTTGAAAAAGAAATTAAGCCTGCTAGCATGTAAAAAAGATTTTTAAGTCTGTTTTTTTATGGAATCACTTGAACACGTTTGGGGTCAAAGTGGGCAGATAGATGGACATCAATAAATTTCATGTATTGGTAGAGATAATTTTTATGTATGTACCTAAGTGCGAAAGTACATACTTCGAGTTACAAATCAATTTTGAAAAATAAATAAATTCTGCTAGCATGTAAAAAAGATTTTTAGGTGTGTTTTTCTATGGAATCACTTGAACACGTTTGGGGTCCAAGTGGGCAGATAGATGGACACAATTACATTTTATGCATTGGTAGAGATAATTTTTATGTATGTACCTAAGTGGGAAACTTCAAGATATAGGTCTCATTGGTTCATTCACTCGATTTCTAAATAGGTCGCAATATTTAGGGAATAAGAGCCCATTAGAACCCCAGTCATCGTATTTGAACTTTAGGACTGAATTAGGGTTTATTAGGTGTAATATCCTGGAACTATCAGTATACAAAACTCTCCGCAGTAAGTGATATTTTACTCTTGCCTGTGCGCAAGTGATATGCTATGCGTTCGCAGCGGTCCGAGTAGTTATGGCTCATAAATTCTTAACAAGTCATTATTTTGTACAACCACATGGGCAGTAAACACCGTAATGCATCACTAAATTAAAGGAAATTAACCGTGGAATATTATTAATTTTCTGTAATAAAATGATCTTCCACCAGATCACATATGAAACGACTCTTTTTATTCTTAGTAAACACCGTAATGTATCACACAAGTTACAGAAACTTAAATGTGGAAATTTGTCAATTATTTTTTATTATATGATATTCTACAAGATCACGTCTGAAACGACTATTTTTATTCGTGATGTATCACTTAAAGTATTATCTTATGCATGACGTTACATACGCTGAGAGAAGTTATTAAATATTTAATACTTACAGATTCGTACTCACTCCTTTAATATCGGAAGCGGTAAATTTTTAGCGCAGTCAGGAACCCCGAGACCATGTAACTTATAATTAAATTTTTATAGAAGATGCTTTTTTCTCAACCACATATCACTTTTATTGATGTCATTACTTCATTTTCTTCGAAATAATTAATTATTTTATAGGATTGCTTTTAATGTTGTATCTTGGTTCATTTAAGACTGGGATACATATTCTCATTTTCCCTTCTGCTGATTTTTGACTTCGCTTTGTACTCCAATCCTCCGGCCTCCAGTTGTGGAGAAAATAATTAGTCTTTTTATCAAACGGAGAGTGACTTGATTATTCTAAAAATAACACATTTGACTGCTTTTCTAGGGTATACTGCACTGTTACCTTCTGTACAGGAAGAAGTTCACGGGCATGTTCATTGCATCGTTTAATTCCATGATATCTGGGTCTTTTTCTTGCGGGAACAGAGTGAAGAAGTAGTCTCCGAATTCAAATCCCAGAGCCGTCATCAGTGTTTGGCTCCATGCTGAAAGATAACAGTGAAAAGGGACATGAGTACCGATGCAGATGAAATGTCTCATTATCCATCCCTTTCGTGTCAATTTTCTCGTTATATTACTGTCAGCACACATGTTTCCAAGGAAAAGTTTAAGCAGTCGAAAAACAGAGGACCAATAAACCTATGCCTTCATTTTTTTCTAGTTCCTCAGAATATTAATAAACAAGTTCGATTAACTTCACCACTTTCATATGAAGTGGTAAGCTGCTTTGGCTTTGACTCTTTATAAAAATAATGTATTTGAATTCCGTAGGCGATTTGATTCACCACATAAGTACTGCATCTTCTTAAGTGTTGGAATGTCCTTTCTTAATCAACGTGTATTGTGGATCCTATCTTTCATGGCTACAGAGGATATTTATTGTACTTTATTATTATTATTATTAAGAATTTGCTACAAGTAGACCATATGGTCCGGTGGAAACACAGATACTGAGAAAATACCATTTAAAATACATGTAAAAATTAAAACAATGACATTACCAAAAATACAAAAAAAGCAAAGTTATTACCTTAGAAAAATATGGGGGAAAAACCCTCACAGTACAACTCCCCTCAATCTCGTCATTAACGTCAGTGTCTTATTTGGGAAGGGCTCTAATACTTCTTTGGGTAACTCATTCCAATCCCTTATCCCCCGGTGCAGGAAGGAATATTTCAATGTGTTTGAGAGCTGCCTTGGAGGCTCTATCTTATATTTGTGATCTCTTCTCGCCAGATAACTAGGCTTTTTTAATCTTTCGGATATGTCCCTCCACGCAGGATCGCCAATGTATGCCTTATGCATGCACTTGAGACGTGCTTTCCTCCTCCTCGATTCTAGTGATGTCCAGCCCAATACCCTCATCATCTCCGTTACACTAGCCTTCCTATTAAAATTTCGCATCACAAATCTTGCGGCTAGACGCTGAACTTTTTCTAATTGCTTTATCTCCCCTCCCAAATAAGGGTCCCAGACTGACGCCCCATACTCTAAAATGGGCCTAACAAATGTCTTATAGGCGAACTCCTTGGTTTTCTTACAACTTTTTCCAAGGGTCCTCATTACAAAGTATAACACTCTAAAAGCTTTTGTCGTAATTTTTTCAATATGTGGCCCCCATTGCAAATCCCTATTTAAAGTCACTCCAAGATAATTACAGACACTGGCTTTCATCAATAATTCGCCCATAATGAAATAATTATTTGATATAGTTATTTTTCCTTTCCTGAATCTTATGAGTTTTGTTTTATTTGCATTTATGACCATGCCGTTTCCGCCCATTTCTCCAAATTATTTAGATCCTTTTGTAATATATCGCCGTCATCGACTTTTTCCATTACTCTGTAAATAATGCAATCGTCTGCAAACATCCTAACAGAGCTCTTAATATTTCCACCAATATCGTTCACATAGATTGTGAATAAAAAAGGTCCCAGTACACTTCCTTGCGGCACACCTGAATTGGCATCGAATTCCTCAGAGTAACAATCGCCGATCTTAACCCTTTGTGACCAGCCAGAGATAAAAGAATGTATCCATTTTATTGTTATTAAAGAATTTCTTGTAAGGAGTTTTGAATATTTTGTCAATTTTATCATTTAAAATTGAGCTCTAATTTGCATTGGTGGCTTAATGGATTCATTGATTTTTCTTTTTTGAGAGCCATTGAATTAGTACTTAACTCTTGTTTGCGTTTCCTAATAACCATATCTACCTGTTACTCTTTTCAACCATTACATTAATTGTTACCGGTTCTTAGGGATATAAATTATTTCAATAAGGCTCACAAGTGCTTGGAAATAAAACGATATTTGTCCAATCTGAAACTGTTGGAATCACATAATTATTAATTTTAGTCGTAGAAAGTATTTTAGCCGGAATTACCTTTAAATTCTTTCCAAATGCATTGGAAAATGAATGCGTTCCATACCTTTTGAAGCTTAAGCAAGGGAAGTGATAAAAAAAGTTGTCCCCCAGGTCCCGACCACTAGCCTCTTATCTCTACTCAAACGTAGCCGAGGTTTCTTGACACACTGTTAATTCATCAAGTTGCGTTGCACGTGGATAGAGGTGGTGAAGAAACTCGAAGCAGGTTTTTCAAGTGATAGGAACAGCGATGGGTATGCTTCGGAAAAGCTTAGGGCTTGTCAGGGAAAGTGAATAGGTTACTGAAATAAAAAAGGATGACATGAGCCTCGAAATGAGAGCATAACTTTTAAAGTTGATTGTGACGCATTGATAATGACGAGATATAGAACTTTGCTGGCCAAATTTCTTGGAACCTCTCATTTGTTTCACGTGGTGAATGCCTACAGAGTGTTCAGCGATCAATCGTAGGTCGCCATCAGTTATCATCAACCTAAATGCTAGTTTATTCTACATCTACGAAATGCCTAGCAAGCCACCACTAGGGTGTGTGGCACTGAGTGATTCCACACCAGGCATGAAGCCCTCACCCAAGCTGAAATACGAACCGCGCTCATTCCTCCTATATGTCAGGCGCAGGCCAGAAGCAGTCAGGATAACAGCGCGCGGTCAAAACAAAAACTTGGTGAGTGTTACGTGGACGATTATGCTACCATGCAGTGCACTACTCAAGATACGACTACTGATTATGATTACTGCGGCAGATAAATAGTTCTACAAGGTACTAAACCATGAATGAGCTATATCATGGCGGAAATTGCATGCGAGGTAAGTAGCTAATATAGATGTTCAGATATTTAGCATAAGTGCAAAAACCTATTTTACCTAGTCAGTGTCAAAGTATCCTAGAACTGATCTATCGCAACTTTTATGGTCCTTATTGTACGTGGAAAAAATGACATTTTTAAATCTATCGGTTCTGCAGTATATTTCCTATGCCTGTGATCGTTTTTGCCATAATAGTTTGGCTCTAGCTCAATATGTTGAACGTCCGCCAAAAAATAGGCTACATCAAAAATTCGTTAAAGATTGAATCCATATTTTTCCCATCGATTAAATAAAGGTTCCCACCCTTGTCCTGCTTGTTTATACAGGTTTCCCTTCTCTATCATATTAAATGACGTTTAACTCCAACTAATATCTTCATTTTGACGTCCCTCATGATCTGCCTTACAATTCCATTTATAGTCTTCCTCGACAAGCCTGCCCATTCCCCTCCTCAACCATCATTGCTTCCAATATGCTTTTGAGTTGAAGAATGTATTCAATTCGTTTGCTTTTTCGTTATGCTAAGCTTTCATTGTGCATCTTTTTTCTCTAACTCTCTCTAAAACTTGGTTGGTAGTTCCCACTTCACTCTCCTCTCCATCTTCTTCAGCATTTTCTGATAACCTCACACCTTTGCTTCAATATTTTTCCCATTTATCGTCCAAACTTAAACGCTCCGTAGCGGTATACTTTGAGTCCATAATTTTTAAAAGCGCAATTTATCCATACGAACTACTTTTACTGGCTATTGGCCTCATATTCTTCTAGTCGAATGCCTTCTTTTCGTGCGCTAGCCTGCTCAATGTATTTACCTTTCTTGCTTCTGTCATAAGAGTTCCCATGTAGCCAACTTCGTCCACTAGCTTAAGTGTCTGTCTTTCTAAATTTACTGCTACTGCTTCTTCAGGATTTCTTCCACAAACTATATTATTTGCTTTCCTTGAAATGTTTATCAAGTTGTATTTATTTGTAGTTGTTTTTACATAGAGATCAGCATTATCGCTGAATCTCCTTTCTTTTCTGCCAAACTTGCCTTGTCATTAGTAAATCTCAATGTTTTATATGGTACACTTCTTCATTCATTGATTTTTATATGTAAGTAATGGCGATATCTGGGGACTGAGCGCATACTTGCTTCGCTCCTTTCTTTACTTCGGTATCATAATTAGCAATATTTCACTTTAAATCGTACGTACTGTACCGTTATTGTAAGGCCTCTGGTGGTATAAATTGATGGAACGCCAAGTTTATTGATTCGGTGGAACAGGTTACATGCAGGAATTATTAATCTTACTGGATGAAAATGATGTCGACAATTAGCGTTTTTTTCTCCCAAAATCTCGCCTTCTTCGCAATTTAGCTTCAAACACGATGTTCAACATCCCCTCGCTGCTAATCAGTTGTTCCATGCATCTAGCTTGCCACATGATATCATCCAGCTACTTCCTTTCTTCCTCAAAAATACCAGATTTTTCTTCATGTCTCTTCCCTTCCGTTCATTAACCCACCTCTCAACTTCTCCATGTCTGCATCTCAAATTTCGACGGACCTATTTTCACTCTCCCGCCCTAAAGGCCACTTTGTACGGTACATTTCATTGTACAAATGTGTGTATATGAGGTAAATGTACTGTGTAAAGCGGCAAATTTTATGATTGTCTGAACGACTGAGCGGGAAATAGAACCTGCTCAAATTACATTCATTTTCTTGTACAATATACAATACATTCGTTTTGTGCAATAAAATTTACCGTCCAAAGTAGCCCTTAGAAGTTTCACTCCTCTCTAGTGGCTCCTCTTAGATCAAGCCGTTGACCATGCATTTCTCAGAATCTAAGCACCCTCCAGCGATGAAATTTCCATCCTTTAGAGAATTTATCTTTCATTAACATAATTTTTCATCTAATAACTCCAGTACTACGCCTAACTAATCAACTCTCCCTTGTATTTGATATTGTGGTCTGCGTGCATAAAGAGATGAGTAAATCGAACTGTGCCAGATGAATTCAAGTGTTTTGGTTGCTAATTCTATCTTCAGACCTAATTCGCAGAAATCACTGATGAGACACATGTAACGCAGGAATGAAGAAGCAAGAATTTATCAAGAGAAGAGTATTAATGTTCTCGGATGAAAAAGGGATTAAGAGAAGCTATCTCTCTTTGGCTAGCCGCATCTCGAACTTGCCGCTCTTGCGGCGCGCATTTGCGATGCTGAACGGAAATATTCAATTTACATGTTAAACGAAACACTAAGAAGAACCTCACGCTTCGTTAAAAATGCAATGAGCGAACATACTGTAAATCAAAGCTGAAAGAAGTTGGACAGAAGTGGGAACTCGATCGAGAGCCTCAAGAGACTCGGGGGCTGGACACGTAGGGCTTGAAAAATTCACCACACGGGGATTTCAGAATGACTGGGAGGATATAACTTTAATTTCGCACGATATTTTTACGATTCATCAAGTGGCAGAATTCGATAAATTCCTCGCCGAGCTGATTGCTACAAAAATGGCACCTTCCCGTTGGCGAACAAAATAAAAATTGGGCATGACACTAACTTATGGCCCTCCATTAACATGCATTTAACCTTTTTTTCCCCTCTCCATATTTCCTTGCCCTTCCTTCCCCATGACTATACGAGGTGAATAATAATTTTTATTTGCAAAGTTTAGCAAAAACGCATTTTTAAACAAAAATATCAAAGCTCATATTGAGCCTCTTGTCCAGCACTGCGGTCTCGTTCGCTTTCTCAGCCTTCCTGAGAGCCAACGACAACATATCGTTGTTTTCTCAAGATGACTACTAAAAATTCTGAAACGCTTCAGTAATGCAAACTTAAAAGAGGCATCGAGGTTCTTATTTCTTTTAAAATTGGAAGCAATGTCAATCCGAAGAATGGAGAGACATCTATATTTTTTTAAGCTGCTTTACACGGTACATGTTATTGTACAAACGAAGGTATGAATTCCTTCACGAGGAAAATTGTACCGTGTAAATCGGCAAGTTGTATGATTGTCTAAATGGGTTAACAAGAAATAGAAGCTGCTCAAATTCCATTCATTTTCTTGTACAATACATGATACATTAGTTTTTGCAATATTATGTACCGTGTAAAGCGGCCTTTATAGTTTCCAGGATTGGATTGGATTCTTTGGGGAGGCGACCGACGGCTAAGGTTAGGCATAGGGGATAGTTAAGGGAGGAAGGGTGAATAGAAACCCGTCGTCGGCATTAGCCTGCTCTTAACGAAAGGCGCCAAGCAGACCACTTGAAGTGCCCGCCACAAGACACTCAAGTAGGGATCGGGTTCCTCTGAAAAACATTCGCCACTGCAGGGATTTGAACCCTGGCCGCCCGTGTGGTAGGCGAGTACTCTAGCCACCACACCAACCCGATCCCCCTTTATAGTTTTAAGCTAGACTTCTTTAAGTGTACTATATTCCCTTTAATAATAAATCTTAGCGCTCTTCCAGTGTTTAATGATGGATTTTGGTACGGTAAAAATTTTTAATTTTGAATAGGAATTGTGAATTATTAAAATATTAACTCAAAATAAAACGATGTACAGTTCCACAATGCTTATATGCTGTCTACCGGTTTTCACGTTCATAGCGTCTTTTGTTTTGTCTTCAAAACAAAACGTTTGTCTTGAAAATGACGCGATGGACGTCGAAACCGGTAGACAGTATTTAAACATGGTGGAATTATACATTGTTTTCATTATAGTTATTCTTTCTCTTTGTTCCACAACGCAACGCCACAATCAATGGATTTGATTAAAATGTTACTTTAAAATACGACACACCTCATGGCGCGTGAGGCCGTAGTCATTAAAATTTCCGTGGAACTCAAAGCAAATAACTTTAAATGCGCTTAGAAAATGGAAATGTTAACATTGTTCCAATTCAAATTACCCCAATACCCTAAACATTTTTTTTCACTCTCAAATCGAGACGACTAAAGCCAGATTTCTTCCAATCATAATATAGACTATATTTGGATTTTATAATAAAATTTACGCTCCTTTTGCATGATGTAATTATTGTAATGACCCAAAAATTTTGTTTAAATGATTGAAATCCAAAGTATTTTAATAATTTTATGTATTTTGGGGCTTTCGCCAATTTTACGCTGTCATGAAAACGCCGTGATGACAGAAGAATTTTTCTGCTATCTATATCATAAAATGTGCTAAAGTGAATATTAAAATATAGCTTAAGGATATTTGAGAAAACTAACGTATCACCGTTATGATAGTATCGTTAGTTTTACCGACCTCTTGGAGAAGCTTGATTGGGAATCGCTTTCAGACCGTCGATTGAAAATTAGACTATATATTTTACTAAAATCTGAAACCGATTTATTTTCAGACGAAGTTTTCAATATCTGACGAAATCCAACATACTACGTTATATCTGATCATGGAAATAAATAAGGGAAGTAGATTGTAGAACGAAAAGATTTAAAATGTCGTTTTTTCTCCGCGATCAATAAGAGACCGTATTAGCTGCGTTAAGACTTTGAAGTAAGTTAGTTGATTGGTTGTGTAGCTGATTAATTCATATGGCCACTAATGCATGTTTCTAAATCTTCCGAGTAGTGCTAACACCATGTTTTGCACCCTACATGACTATAGTGTCTCGTTTACATAGTTACATTATACATTGGTTTAGTTGTTTCTGTAGCATTTGTGGCATACCCATACTGTGGTGCATGTTGGTGCAAGTATATTTCTTCACTCTAGGTCATGTTGGTGATAAGTCACCCCATGCCTAATACCCTTGTGGTGGCTTGCAGGGTAATAAGTATCTAAATGTTGATGGAGATCACACACCGTTACATTTTCTGACACAATCTGCGCGTCAAAACTTAATCTTTTTAATTAATATCACTCCTTACACCTACATCTACATAATACCCTGCGAGCCGCCGCATGGGCGTGTGGCAGGGGGTGTTAGGTCACCGGCCGTGTAAAATTGTATGTTTTTGGGGGTGAAATGGTGACATGTATTATAGGGGTGTATTTAGTGGAGCTCTATTTTTATTATGATCGCTTATCGTGTGCGGAAATAACGAGTTTTTGTACCTATCTGTTCGGCAGTGTATCTCTCTTATTTTATCGCATCTTTCAGGCCTGGAGATGTAGTGTGGAGTCATGATAATATTCTCTGTGTCGCTCTGAAAAATCTTAGTGCAAATCCGCACAGTACCCTTTAAGAAACGGGTTTTATTTTTTTTTAAGAAACACATATCTCGAAAAGTAGTGCTATGTAAGGCTAAAATATTGATTTCATTCGAAACATACGATAATCTCCTTCGTAACGACTTAAATTTTTCGATTTTTATGTGCAATAGTTCATGACTCTGACTAAAATAAAAACTAATATGACGAAAAATATTTCTGAAAATGCTTATAATTCTTTTTACGTGCCGGTTTCATGAAAAACAAAGGTTCATTTGCAAATGTCTCAACTTTAGTCTGGCTCAAATTTGGCTCAGGATAACTCACAATTCATGAGACCTTCCGTAAATCGCTTTTTGTCCTGGGTCACATCCAGAGGCGTAGCACAATGGGGCAGTCCCAGGGTCCCAAGGGTTTGGTGTGCCCGGAAAGGAAATACTTAGAATTTTAGGAACATTAAAAAAAATTTTTTTCGTTGGTCGAATCGTATTGGTATAATATATTTTTGTTTTGTTTTGCACATGCGATAAACTTCAGATTCCAGGGGAAAAGGGAAACTGCGTTTAAAATCGAGGAAGAGGCTGTGGTTGGTCACTGGCGTTTCCGTTCAACCAAAACAGTAAAAATTTTCTTTCTACTGACGAGTCCCTATTGAAACTTTACAATTGTAAATTTTACAATTGGAGTTTGACAATTTTTACAATTGTATTTCCCTTCTTTACAATTGTATTTCCCTTCTTTACAATTGTATTTCCCTTCTTTACAATTGTATTTCCATTTTTACAATTGTATTTCCATTTTTACAATGGTATTTCTCAAAATTACAATTGTAAATTTGCTTTTAACAATTGTAAAGTTTCAACAGGGGTGTGGCCAATAATAACGGCCTTTGGAGATGACATTTTCACCTTAATTTGTTACTCACTGCGTTTATCTTGCCCCGGAGCCAGCGAGAGTCTAGCTACGCCGCTGATCATATCCCTGGATTAGGGTGACCAACGATTTTTGAGGAAAATAAGGGAGATTTCTATACTCTTGACGAAAAACAAGGGAGATTTAGAACACGGCAAAATTTCACAAAAAAGAAAAATGCAATGCAGTGTTTGTAAAAAAAATTTAAAAAATAACACTATTTTATACGTTAAGAAGACCGAAATGTATTTTCCAACAGATTTGTGCTTCAGACAATAGTTTGCCATGACTTTTTGCAAATTCTAAAAATTCAGTGCAAGAATACGTGAAGTTCATGGCAGCTTGCAGTGTTGATTTGATCAGCTATGTACTGCTCCTATTCCTAACATCTATCTACTTGTTATTCATAAGAGAAAATACTCTCTCTGTATGAGCATTACTACCTGGTATGCTCGTGACATAGCTTACCAACTTTCCCAAGCTTTCCGAAGTTATATTGCTCGATTTTAATCTGCTGAAAACCGCCACTCATTTCTGGCTAGTGTTACCCTCTAAAGAACCAGCACATGCTTTTGCATCCTTACAACTACAAAATTCCTCATACAATTCATCTTCATTCACACAATCCAGTTGGATACACTCCATAACGTCATGTATGTCATTGAACGTTAATTCCCTTTTAAGACATGGTGGTATTAAACACTTTAAACTATCATCAAATTTGTTAAGCATGTAAGAATACAAAGAATCATAAAATTCAAGGAATTTGCTTTCACATGTAGATTTAAAATTTGAACTGAGAACAGTAGATAACATTTTGTGAGTAGCACTACCGAAGTATCTATCTTTAATTCTCTGTCCAGCTCTACTAATGAGTAACTGTGCTGCTTCATGGGACTCCATAATACAAAGATAAGAATTCTCCAAATATCTGTTTGAATAAAAACTTTTCAATATTCACAAAGAAACTAATATGAGTCTCAACAATTGTTTCTACTTCTGGATTTTCATTGTTGAAATACCGTTTCAAAACTTTTGGATATTCTGAATCATCTATGCTTTTAAGATAGCTTTTTATGGGCTCCCAATTTTCTAAAAGCCTTTTTACGGCGGGTGTAAGAGATAACCATCTAGTACTTACATGACGAAGGATTTCAGTCCATTCAACATCAACACATTAAAAAAATGAGCTTAATGATCCCCTTTCGTTTAGCGGAACAGGAAAAATGGCTACAAATATTTAACACTGGCACATGAATATCTACATAATCTAAACAGTTACATGCACGTTTCATGTCCTTATGAACACGGCAAGTTCAAACGAATTTCAATCGTGTGCGCAATTGAATTGAATTTGAATGACCGAAACTGAACGATTTTACTTGACGGAAAAATACGGGAAAAATTCACCCTAAGAGACAGAAAATACGGGAGCCGGGAGATCGTGATAAAAATAGGGTCGAATACGGGAGATCCCGGGAAATACGGGAGAGTTGGTCACCCTACCCTGGATTGACTAACATAATCATGATAAGTCGTAATGAGGCGTAAATAAATGCTTGACCCCTCATCACCCGCCTTCGACCTCGGGCGATGAGAGCGCGCCACGCGGCGCTTCTCTCGACTATAAACTCACGATCCGGCGGGCGCGCGGGCGTGTTTTCACTTCCCCCCCACAGATGTCTCTCCTCCCCCTCCTCGCCGGCGGAGGAGGTGGCTCACCCTAATTTCACTTTCCATTTCGTTCGTCCTTGCCGAGTGCGCGTGCGGGGTTCCGGATTATAATCAGCAGCCGCCGCGGCGACCTTGGAACGCATGCCGGTGTTTATATTTTTTTCTCGGAAAAGGAAAGTTTTGTCATTTGGACTCGTTTGACCGCGGGGAGGACGGAAAATTGGCGGTCTCGCGGAAGAGATAATCGCACCAATCCCAGCGGTCGGATTGGCCGGGTTTGAATGTAGCCAAAACTGACTCATTTGGCAAAAAAAAGTCATTGGTGATCGAAATTCGCGGCGTTGAAGAACCAAGACGTAAGCCCTCGTGAATGACATGATCGCGTAAAACCAGATCTTTGAGAGAGAGGAGTCTGGAGGGTAGTAAAATATAGCTTTTTTGAGTGTGGATTATCCATACCAACAAAGGTATGCCTTTTTATGGTATGGGCTACTTCCGCTGGAATTTAGGGTGCTGAATCTGAATACACTCACGAAAATTGCCTATCACGTCAGGTTATTCTAACTTTAAAGGGCCAAAAGAGCAACTTTTAGGTATTTCTGACCTTGAAAATCTCTGAAACTAGAAGCCGATAGAGTAATTCTGCTAACGGATTCGAAATGTTCGCTAGTAAAGTTGAATTATAATTAAGTTCTTGTTAGTTGCCACGTATTACAATACGTAAATACAAATTATATGCATTTATTATTATAAATATAATTATGCATGCAAGCATGAGTGTCTGAATTGTAGTACAGTTGCATGTAATTTGTATTTGCATATTGTGTTGCTTGGCAACTATTGACAACTTAATCAAATTCAAATTTACTAGTATCTTGAGTGAACAAATTTTAAAGTTAAGATCCAGGTTATGGGAGCAATAGCGTTTCTAGGCGTCAAAGTTGTGTTCTATACATTTTGTAACGCACACTTCGAATCCACTTGCAAAATTACTCTACCTCATTTTGTTTCAGAGTTATCCCGTCAGGATTTGGAGATTTTTTTTCTTTAAAGGGTCTAAATGGCCATTTTTAGGTATTTTGAGCTTACATATCTCTGAAATCAAAAACGATAGAGTAATTCTGCAAACGGATTCGAAGTGTGCGTTAAAAAAGTATCAAATACCACTATGAAACCCAGAAAAGCTATTGTTCCCATTACCTGGACCTTAATTTATAAATTTGTTCACTCAAGATACTATTAAGTTGGAATTATAATTTCGTTTTTGATAGTTTCCAAGCAACACACTATGTAAATACAATTTACATGCAAGTGTACTACATTTAAGATACTCATACTCATAAATGTTTCCGTGTCAAGAAGAGTCTGTGTGTATATATCTTCACATCATCGAATTATTTTGAAATAAACTCATATCAAAGGCCATATGGCCACGTGTTACAATAGCATTAAATTGCCAAGAAACCAAATACATGCAGTTTTTTGCACTTTTATCTATACATATCACTACTAAGTAGACGTATGCAAAGTTTCTCACAACTCTATGCATAGACGAAAATCGATCCTTCCCCCTTAAGTAATCCTAGCCTGGCGTGTAGCCCCCGAATCACTGTTGGCCCACAGCCAGTTTTCCCATCCTTTTCCGTTTGCATCAGTATTTTACCAAGCGTGCGGCATTTTTTGCGAATTAAATTTTTCGGTGCGAGGTCCCGAACGTTCTCGGCTTTTTCCAAAATTCCATCCTTTCCCGTTTGCATCAGTATTTTACCGAGCGTGCGGCATTTTTTGCGAATTGAATTTTTCTGTGCGAGGTCCCGAACGCTATCGGCTTATTCTAAAAGTGACCAAACCTAAACTTGTGGCAAAGTAGCTTCACTCTTTTCACTCGGCTACAGGGTACATAGGGTTTTAAAATATCCGATTGCTAATAGGCTCATCTATGATTAAAATAAATGAAGATGACATCTTCAATATCTTCCAATTAAGCCTCACATCAGGCCTTAATACTAAGACCGTTTTCGAACTTGGCAAATCAAGTAATCTTGCCTTGAAACCTAGTGCGCATTGGGCGGATATGACGTCAAATTCAAGTGGCCGCAGAAGCCATGTTGTCTAGATACCTAGTCAAGATACCAAGTAAATGAAAAAGCAGACTTGTTATGCTTATTAGGTATTAAGTTAGGATTCGGGGTTTGATAATATGGGCTTGTATGGAAAATAGAGGTGAAGAAACTTTCAAATGGATACTACTTTATCATTACTACGTGTATTTGTGTGATGTTGTTAATTTTTGGCGGAAAAATCGATGAATTTGCTAAATTTGAAGGCTTTTCAAGTGTGAATATACTGAAAGATTTGGTACCTAATAGTTCTGTGAATAATTCCATACATTGTAGATGTTCCGTCCATGTTTACTTCATTGAACCTACAAATTCTGTTTTCCTTGCTCTGGAAGAAAAAAAATGATCCCGTTGAAAGAGTTATGGTCCGATGGAAAGTAGTCTCAGGTAGCCATAATTTCATTGGCAGAATTAGTTTTAGCTAACGAACATCATAATTGTTAATAAAGTTGAGCATTGGAGAGATTTTCACTGCATTCATCAAAGAAGGGAGACAATAAACCACTACAGTAAATGTAATATGTTTTCAGTTTAATTACGTTAGTTACAACGCACGCATTTATCAGTCAACAGTCAAAGATCATAGGTAGTTAGTTCGGAGTGTAATACATAAATATTTTGTTACGCGTTTTTTCATACGGGAAAAAATATTATGCCTTTTTTGCATAAAGACGTTGATTTTGGTGAAATACAGTGAGCGATATGTCGTCCACTTTAGCAGCCCCAAGTAATCTAAGCGTAATAGTTAATCACCATATTATGGTATATGATAATCATTTTATTAATAAGCAATAAGATTTAAATAATAATATTCTCTTTTAATCTGTCATATAAGGTTGGGAGGCATTTTAAAGAAGTAATCCACTTCGATCACCCACAATAATTATGGACACGGATGGCGCTTTGCGTATGTTTTACGAGATGAAGGCCGCATGATGTGTCTTCCATCGTAAAAGGGCTACGAAAGTGTCAAGTAAGGATTTCACTTTGCTTGCCTAGGAATCAAGATATCTTGATATCAAGTTAACTAGGCGTTTGCCAAGTTCGAAAACGGCCTAAGTCCTCTCCAGATTCTTCTCTGTAGGTGCATGAATCTGAAGTTATTTGCACGTTCATCCTGAACAATTCAAGTAACTTCAGCAGTGATATATGTTCCGTATCCTTTTACGGCTTAAAAATGAATATCTACGGCAAAACCCGCTCCTTCTGAAAAATTCATCCCGTGAAGACGCTGATCAGTGAAGACATTTCAAGTATACATTGGCACGGATGGGTGCCATTAAAAATTCCGCAGCGTCACCACCGCTTAGACTAATGAATTTCAAAGCCATTGAATGTTAACCACTCTCTTCCCTTGAAAGGAATATTTGCAATTCATTACCGGTGCAACAGAATCCAGTTTTTAAGTAAAACCCCAGCATTTTCAGCAATCGAAGTATTTTTTTTAATTATTCATAAATTGTAAAATAGAGTAAAATGAACAGTATTGCATCAAAATAGCCCCCAATGACTGTAATGTCTTTCGAACAGTGATGTGACATGAATTACCAATGACGCTTCATTATGTGTCAGAGTATTTTGTGAACTAAAACAAAACCCAAAGCAGCGATTCTCAGACTAAAATAATTTTAGCCAGTGAGAACTTAGCATATTATATACTTAAGTTAAATCCGAATCATGCGCAAAAATCTCTATTTATATACCAGTGCGCTTTGCAAAGCATAAAAAGTACCTATTTATGCTGCAAATTAATTTTGTGATTCGTTGAAACACTTTTTCAGTTTTGCTGTGTTTCACTGGCTTCTCGAATTAAAAGTTTTGAGGATTTCACGAAGGTCATTTATACAAAAAGTTAGTCGGAAAAAAGTAATTACAAAATTGAACTAATTCAAACACCATTTTTAAAAATGTCAATCACCTTGACCTTATGCCATGGACAGATAAATAGCTGAGTGAAAGCACTGGTTATCAGAAGATATAGCCGAGCATTACCCCACTGGAGGTCTAAATATGAGATCAAAATTTAAATTCGTGCAGTGATACAACTTCTCTTTTTAATTAGTTTAGACGACTGCTTTGGCCCAGGAGCTGAGAATCCGGTTATACAGCAGTGGCCTAAATTTTTGACGCAGTTTCAGAGGGTCGTTCTGTCCCAGTTTTGGAATTCGAATGTTAAAGCAGAAATTAAGGCTCGCAGGGATCCAACGTTTTGGACGTAAGACATTAGTTAACGTTTGGTGTTAGAAGTTTAATTTGGAATAAGAACAACAATCGCACTTTTCCACAATTATTAATTACCAGAACTACGCGTTTCGACTTACGCACCACTAATCTTGTACTTGAAGATGACTGTGAAGCCTGATTCACTCTAGGCTAGTAATTTAGTTTAGTTGAGAGTATTTTAGTAGCTAAAATGCTCGCTACCCTCCGAAACTCATTCGCGCTACGGTCGAGTACAGTTGACAAGTGAGTCGCGTTTTACAAGATGAAGGGGCAGCAACGCAATAAAGTGTATAAGCTGACAAGGCTTATGGCAATGGCTATTTTGAAAGAGGTGGATGAAGAAATTTGTGTGATAGAGAAAAAAAGCTATGGGTACGAAAATGGGTTATTAGAAGAGATGAACTAGGAGCAACGAATTGTCTTCTGAAGGAATTAGCATTAGAAGATCCCAAAGAATACTTCGATAGTTTGAGGATGTCTAAAAGTTGTGTAAATTTTCTGGCAATGAAACATAATTCATGTTGTGCGTATTTAGAAACAAATTTTAAAGTTGTTTCTTCGCTCCAGTGAAACGAAAAGTTTGCGGCAGCTTATAAACTCGACTAAAACGACAGGTTATGACTTGTTCAGCCGATGAACGAGTAAGCAGTGACGCGTAGGGTGAGGGGGCGCTGCTCGCCCGACAAAAATAGAACGAAGTGGATCGACTAGACTAAATAACTTGCTAATCCACTCGACTAAATTTTTGTTGTTCAGACACATTTAGTTGCTAAATTACTCGGTACTGAACTAAATTACTTGTCTAATGCGAAATAGTCTTGAGTCGAAACGCGTAGTACTGGTAATAAAAGATTGTGGAAAAAATCGATCGTTGTTCTCGTTACGACGAATATCCACTATCGGAAATCAAAACATTTAAGTAATGGTCCACTAATATTTTTTTAATTTACGACCCGGGTTTCGTCACGTAATGACATCTTCAGGTTGAAGGCTGTCATTACGAAGGAAATATGTCATTACGTGAGGAAACCCGGGTCGTAAATAATAAAAATATTAGTGGACCATTACTTGAATGTTTCGATTTCCGATATGGAGAGGTTCCACAAAGTGAAGCCTGCATTTATTAGGAATATCCAATACTTTACGCATGAATTGGTGACACTTAAATTTGGAATACAATATTTCAAGTTGAAACTGATGACCAGCAAATGAAAAACATACGGCATTTACTGAATCCTTCCTCCCTCTGAAGGAATATAGGTCCTGAAATGTCGTGTAATACGCATTGAAACTAAGACCGAAAAAGAAAGTAACCTGAATGACTTGAAAGGAAAACAATGCCATGTTTTCAGAAGGTTTCTCTTTACGATATGCAAGAGGAGGAAGTCCCTTCTGATTATGAATGAATGAATGTACGCTTAGGTAACGCGCATTTACAATGAGTCGAAAAAGCGATGTTAATCTGGCATCTTAATGCGCAAGAGATTTTGTCCGAGATCACCGGTCGTTATGGACAATTTAGCCTATCCGACTCCCTCCGTTATGCTGAAGGTCGGATATAAAATTGCGAGCTGATGCATGAAAAATTTCACTACGCTCGAAGAAGAATACAAAAGCGAAACCTGAGCAATTTGAGGTCTTCGCCACAACTTTTTTTTTTAAATTCATTTTCCACTGAACCGTGAAGCTCGGAATTCTTGGGAGTCATCGAGCCGCAAATCATCGCCGGTGAGAGTGGTAATAACTCAATAACCACACTCAAGTATTGCGAAAATAATGCAATAACAACAGAGTTATCTCAATAAATAGCACAGGCTTGCAAAGTTTAGGGTTTCGAATGCTTTTTTGATGCGAAGAGCCGTTTCCGACCATATTTTGTACGCTGAATCCGCATCTGCTCACAAAAATTGATTGCCTATCCCGTAAGGATTTAGAGATACTTCAACTTTAAAGGGCTAAAATACTCCTTTTATTAACATCAGTTATTTAATAATAATTATTAGGTTATTTTGAGGAGTTAAAAAAAACGAAAAAGTTAAAGAACATTAGGTTGGGCCATTAGATTTTGAGCGCCGAAAACAGAGCCTTTGTCGCATAAAATATTATAAAAGTGCAGATAAGGATAGGAAACAAAATATCTACATGCACAAATACACGTTGAAATGATCAGAAAATCAAATTCATTTAATTTTGTTGTAATCGGTTGACCCAACTTGAAGATACGGCTTCCTAAACTCAACGGACTCAATTTTTTTTAAATAGTCAGTAAGTAAGGTCACAATTAATTTTTTTTCCTTTTCCCCTTCCTTATCCTTCATTGGTGTCCTAATACCACGTGCCATATGCCCATACAGCGTCTCGCAGGTCTGTATGTAAAGGTGTAGAACTATATCATGTTACACCATTAAAAAAAACCGTTACGCTCGAATATCAATCCTGGTATCTTTGCATAGGGTTTCTACCCCGAAGAATTTCGACGGAAGAAGTAACGGATATATTTTGGTCTGCAATATAATTTCAATATAAACCATGCAAAATATACTTTCCTTTGCCAAATACCACTATTAACCAACCTATTTTCTATGATACTGATTGCCATAGTACTGTTTTCTTCCCCTAGACTCTCTGATTGTACTTTCGACTGTAATGAACCATTTCTTCTTAGCCCAGTGAACTTCCACTGGATAATAGAACGCACCACGACCCTCTTAAGAGTGCCTTCACACAGTTTGTCCCTTTATGCATTGTTCTTTTTATGTATCTTAATGTAGTTTGAGCGAGATAGAACCCAAATCATAACGGAGACTATATTCAAATTATACGTTTAAACTTTTGCCGCTGTAGAAAACATGAATAATAGATTGAATTATTTATGGAGCAATAACATACTTTAACACTAGAACCGCCGTAGGTTTTACTACCCCTCCGACCGCCAAGAGGTCATTTTGACCCTTCTGCATTTTAATTAGAAAATGAATTACTATATCTTAAAAAGGAAATACATTTGTCAATGTTTTATCTAAAATTACTTTGAACAATTATTTTTTAAACATTTTTATTATCATTATAGCAAGTTAAACTTAATTTTGATCACTTACACATACGGTTTTTTAAAACAATTTTGTACGTAAATCACTTATGGGTACATTATGCAGCAAAATAATTAATAATTATATAATTTATTATTGGCAATAATATTTTTATCGTTTATAAACTGGCATCAAAATTCCGGGGAAAGAGCCGAGAAATGGCATTTGATACTTTGTGAAAGATAAGGCTAGGAAAAAATTTTGGAAGGGAGACAAAATTCGACAACATACAATCGGCGGTCCAGACAAGCTGGTGCCAGTCCGGCTGCTAGCTATCATCTTCGGGAACCAAGGGAAGAAGAGATAAAAGGGAAGAGGAAGCGGTGCATATCATTGTATGCACAACGAGGCAGACACCATGAACAGCAAATAAGAAAACGATGTACTAAAACGGAGGGTCATTTTGACCCTTTGGCGGTCCGAGGAATTGAGGTCCTGTGCCTCAGAAAAATAACAATAATTATATTTTACCTAAGTGGCATCCAATTAGGCATGAAAAAATATTAAAAGTCATATACATATGATGACCCCATCTAAAAAATTCTAAGAGTGAAAATCAAGCATACACAACCTCCGGGGTCAAAATGACCCCTCGGCGGTTCTAGTGTTAATATGACGAAAATTCTTAGTAATTAATTTTTTTTAAACCACAGAAGTCCTCAGCTTGACTCATATTTTCCTTGTTTGAAACGTACGTTTTTGTACGTTTGAAACTCCTTTAAACAGAAGGTTTCTCGTGATCCTGAAAAAATTACGGCGGTGACAACCAGATTTATTTTCAAAAATAGTTGAGAAAACATGTTATCTACACCTTGTTGGCTTTTTGACTAGATATAATTGTTATAAGTTCCTTATTATTTTAAACAATGTCTATCTGTAATGCATACACGTACTATTTTCCATGTAAAAGGTCTGGTATTTTTCGTCAAATATCTCGGAAAGGAGTGCGGTAAGGCGCTGGCATTTTGATATCTTCATAAGGGTGAGATATTTTTCATTAAAACGAGACCTACTTCATTGATTTATAGGTGAAATGATATTTCACTCAAACTACCTGAAAACGGATTTAATATGTTCATCTAATGTTACCGGGACTTAATAATCCGAATGCAAATCTGTTATCTTTCTTTCCATAAACCCGCTGCGGCTGAGGAAGCCAGATTGCCGACACCATGCCAATTATTCCCAAAGGGGCGGGCTCAATCCCAGCCATGGGAATGGATGTAATGGGTGACTTAATATTATGTTCCAATTCATGAGTTGGTATCATACAAGCTCAGAATTTGTGGCGCCTATAACCCAGGCTAGTTAACTTCTTCAAACCACTCAATAATGATGACAGCGCGAATCTCTGGAATTCGACCTTGACGATTTTCCCTAATCGCCCATTGGCAATACCTAAACTCTGAATAGAATTCAATCCGCCTTGCTTGTCTTAGGGTCAAGGTTTTAGACGGCACAGTAAAACCTGAACAGCTGGAGCAACTGTGACCAAGTTAAAATGAATATAGACTAGATGACCCGAGCGAATATTTCGCACAGTATGCAGCTTCTTCCTGTTTCTTCCTTCTTTCTTCCTGTTCTTCTACCTGTCGAATATTTCGCACAGTATGCAGCTTCTTCCTGTTTCTTCCTTCTTTCTCCCTGTTCTTCTGCCTGTTTCTTCCCATGGACAATTATACGTTATTTATGTTTGTGTTAGAGATACATAACGTAAACTTAAACGGTAAACTGTCACACAGATTGCATGTAGAATGTAAACAATCTAACTAAACGATGTGTTAATAGATGGCGCCTCCTACAGTCTTATAAGCACGTAACCATACCCAACATATTAGTTGATTATATTACCAGTAGATGGCGTTGTATCATTTTTTTGACAAAACTTTAATTTTAAACAATTTGTCTATTTTTCATCAATATCGGGGAACATAAGCTTTAAAAAAAATGTTTGAATCATTAATTTTGATGAATAATTATGGGAGTTATGGCGTTGCGACAAAAAAACACCTCTGAGAAATAATATATACGGATGATGATGTGTGGAGTCGATATACCTCGAGCGAGAAATCGACATGGAAAAATCGAAACTTTGAAGTCAAATTAATGGGTAAATATTGAAATTTGAGATTGAGATTGTATTTTTCGTCAGAAGCCGGTGATTCAACGTTTAAAATGATACCTCATTTATCACTGTAGGTGCAGTATTAACGGAGCATATACGGAATGACAGAAAAAGACCTTTCTGTAATAATGAATATAGATTCTTCTCGAGACACATTCACTGCATAAGACACCTTTCAAGTCACAATTGATCGATTCAAAAACATTGTACGATGTCACACCCAGTTTTTACCAGATACATGGAATTAGCCACTGCACATTATATAACGATCAATTTCCCTCATGTTTTACTTGTCTTTTTTTTTGCTACTTTTATTTCGATTTCATCTATTCTTATCTATTAATGTTAATTTTCACTATTCTTTCTTCTTCATTTACTTAAACGTATTCTTTGTGTTTGTTTGCTTTTATTGCCGTAATACATCAACTTTCAAATTAGGCATTAGATCAGTTGGTGTTTATCTCGTTTATCACACACATAGAAGAACTAGGATGGGAATTACTATCAGAACGCAGGTTAAAATTTAGGTTAAACCATTTAATTCGAAACAGAGTTGTTCACAGATGACGTTAGATATATATTGAGAACCCCTGCGTATTATGCTTGGTTTGATCATATTAACAAGATTAGAGAGATAGATTGTCGTACCGATAGATTTAAAATGTCATCTTCCTCCCGTACTATAAGAGAGAACAATAGGCAGCGTAGCAAAGGGATATGTAGGTGAAATATAGTCCGAGTGGTCTGTAGTGTATGATGCATGTAATAGCAACCAACAATCCCTTTCTTATTATGTAGATACTAACCATCTAGCCGCACGTTACCCTATTATCTAACATGTCTCCATTAAATGTCCTAGTTGCATGTCAACAGTGCATGCTTGGTGATCTTCACCCCCTGCCACATGCCCTCGTGGTGGCTCGCAGGGTATCACGTAGACGTAGACGTAGACACCTTCTTGTATGGGTGTTTTTTTTTGGGATGTTTTTTTGTCGAAGTGGTATAAACCTGATAATCTTTAAGTTTTCCTTCACATGTGCATATATTTTAAGCTGTTGGGAGATATTGTTTGTAATGTATAATTTGGAGTTTTATTTTCAATGTAATGTCTAGGTCATGCCCTTAAAGGGTATTTTTAATTCCATGTGTATGTTGATAGGGGGGATAGTTGAAAAAGGGGACTAGAGAGTTTTAATCTCGCCGTAATAAAGTCGACTCGTTGATTTGTTGGTATTTTACCCGGTCAAGCCCTCTATTACCGCCGAGGTTTCGATGGAAGAACCGCTTCTCGCCTATTGGGATGCCAGCGGGATAACACTTTGAGTGCTATGGGCGGAATGTTACATCCTTTTATATTTTCTGAGAAGGACCATGGACGTATTATGACGTCCATAGAGTATCATTACTGAACGACAGCTGGACGTAATGGTGCGGCTGCAGTCTTTCTGGTAGACACATATATCACCACAAAGTGCTAAAATAAATTTTAATAGTAAATAAAAGTTCATTAACTTAGATTTAAGAGATTATTCTTTCATCATCCACGTACGTGAATAAAATCCTCAATTTCTCTTAGAAGATCATCAATTTAAAGCCCAGCACGCAAAGTAAGCTTCATGCTATGCTAGACCAAAGTCTAGTGCTTGTGAAGACGTCTCAATAATTTATGTTAATCTCTACAATTTTGTATTGATGGGTTTTCTCCAAGAATCCACTTGGCATTCTCTAAATTCTTTGAATAACTTTCGGGATCTCGTCACTCGCAACCACTTCGTCCTCGGACGGCAAACATACATTTCTCCGGTGAATTTTTCCAAGTCATTCCTTTGTTCAAACAAACTCTGTAAGCCAACACCTTCATAAATGACCGTCCACCATAGCGGCGCCCCAAGTTTGGAGTTTTACTCAAAAGCGGAGGGATGTTAAATCTATCAATTGTTATTTTAACAGTAAATACAAAGGAATTAATGACGAAGACTGAAACTACTTCAGAGAAAAAATGTGTTGTTTTGCAGAAATACTTGGAGATACGTGTAGAAGTCGTCTGCGCACATTTAATGTCCAATTTTGTTGAACATCATTAAGTCTTCCATGTCTGCTTATTCTTTATAAGCTTGACTTTCAAAAAACTAAATGCCCGAAGCGCTTAAGAGAAAATTCAAGACTTGAGAATACACTTTAGCTTTTCGGTTTGCACCTTCAATCAATGGCCTTAGGGTTTGGATGTCAATTGATATGCCCTCCAACTTATTTTCTTCTTCTGTCTGCTCAGAAAAAGGTAAATGTCGTTGGTGAGAAGTCTGTGTCCATATTGTCGGTCGATTGAATGTTATTTATTTCAGTTACCGAGAGACTCGGTAAATTAACTTTATTTGACTTCCTTCAACCTGGAGTCATGGCGTGGTCAGCAGTTCCGGCTTAACTATAAGGAAGTTTATTCTAACGACTTTTAAAGACACTTTGTTTTTTTCCAACTTTTGTGCCCAATGCATCGATGGGTCAATGCTAGTGGTAGCGGAATGATAATTCGTGAAATAAAACTTCTTTTTCATACTTGATCGGTTGTCACATGTCTTTGTCACGTTTTTTCAGATGCTAGTTATCTTTCCGACACAATCACTAGATTCTCTACCAATTGCAACTTAAGAATTGTACCTCGAAACCCGAGATGTTTCCACAAAAATTGCAATTCAAAATTTTGGATCCTAAATGATGACTGTCAGGGTCATAGCGCTCAGGGACTGGGTCGAAATAAGCCGCGTTCGAATAATTTCTTCAGAGACTAAATAAATAAATTGTTGACATTTTCATGATCTCCGGTGGTTTATTAAATCTTTGCAGGGAAAATTTATCTTGTTCTCAGCCAGAATACGTTCGATTCACCCCATGGTTTCCCAGTTTCATCTGTTTTAACCCTCCTCTCTCTGCCCGCAGCGCCTCAATCTCCCATCTATGGCCATTCATTCCAATCTGAGTGAAGCCTTAAGCTTCTTATTTACCTTCATCACGTCATACGTGAACTTTTCCTTCCATTCGAAATATGGAGAGGATAATTAGTGTTTTGCAAGAAGGAGCGTATTTTTTTCTCAAGGCAAGAATAATTTTTGCATCAACGTGTCAGCTCTTTGAAAGCTTGATTGGTGCGAAGGTGAGAAATCCATTGAAAGGTAAATTATCAGCTGTTGGAGAGGGATCTAAGTCTGCAATGGGGATGAAGAGAATGGGGAAAATGGGGATGAAAATGAATCAAGGAACATTCCCAATAAGCGATTAAATAAAAAAGCAGTGCGATTCTCCATACTGTAATATTTACTTTCCACCCAGGTTCCAATGTTAATTAATTTTCTTCAGGATCAAAGATGATGTATCAGCAATGAAATCCTGGCCGAAAGTAAATTTTGTACAACGTGGGATTGCACGGTTTGTTATATCGTGATGAATATATTCATTTCAATTGTGCGAGAATCTTCGGATAACATATGATTATTTGGTTTCAATATCTTCCAATCGTGTCTTTTCTCAACGGGTCGATCCGCTTAACTTGCTGGTCTCGGTACACACAATTTCTTCATCAAAGTCCAACTGTTATGTAAAAAACATAAATTGAATCTTACTATTCTAGAAAACAGTGTAATATCGAAGCCGGTAAAATGTGCGTCCGGTCACATTGAATAGATCACCATTGCATAAATGTAAATTGAATTTAATATGTCAGATATGTAAGGACTATTAAAAGAATCGCCTCTGTGTAACCACGGTGAGTGAAGACTTAAAAGTTAAAAGTTATGGGCAAATAGGAATTGTTTTATAAATATATCGGGCAAGCTTTATACAACAGTCACTATAGGTGCGCCAGTTGAGCGGTTTTTTGAAGAAATAGGGTGCTAAACACGAGTCTCATTGCGCTGTTCTCTATGTTTACACAAGGCATGTACCGACCAATTTCACCAAACGTAAGTGAATATAATTATTTTCTTGAAATGTTGCAAAAATGTTTTATTCTCCGTTGGAGATCCTGAGGTGGTTTTTCGCTAGGGGTCCAGCCCTGGTGCGTGTGAGGATCATCTACTGGTAGACTGTTATTGGGCCAGCCTCCAAGTTCTTAATTTTGGCTGATGAAGGCATCTTTCAAGACTGCCCCCGGTAGTGTCCTGTTTCAATCTCTATTTAAAACACAACAAATCCTTTCGGTAAACTACACCCTTACCAATTCACTGACTACGGGAGCACTAGAGAAACGATTAGAATTATTTGCACCAGGACAAAGAAGAATAAATAGTAAGTATTAGCGTCCCCTCAAGGGACTCGTCTTGGATTCCAAAATGATAGATTCTCCCGGCAAATTCGAAATCTTTCTGGAGTAACGGTAACTAATTTGTCTTTCCTTAAAGACGATGGCGTGCTGGCCTTTTTAAGGTTAGAGAAAGTGTCTTTCCCCTCCGTCCCCCAAATCTCTGAATTTGAGAGCAAGGTAAGCTCAAGAACATTCTTCGGTCAGAGCTATGTCTTTCATTTTCTCGGTGAGAATTGACGAGGCATTCATTCGCTCCTCTTCATTTTTATTATACTTTTCCTCCTGTAATGCAAATGCATGAGCACCTTCGCTTGAATTCCATTCAAACCACTTTTTTCCTTTACATTATCGTAGTTCGGTAATCATAGGCGAGACTCTGGGTGGTATATTTACCTTTAATAATATATTAATAAAATTTGCACCGATTATAATGGGTCTTGATGGTTAAGGACGGATGAAGGAGGAGTGCAGAGGAGCTCTTGTTCCCCGTATTTCCTGGTACAGTAGGAAAAATGGTAACCGAGAGGTATTCTGTTACTCCCAGACTCCTGGAAAGTAGCAATCAAAATCCCTAAAACAACGACCTTCATTCGCCCTTTGTTCATGGGTCGCTTCTGCCCTGTACTGTAACATTTATCAATACTGAAACTATAACATTTATCAATTTACAAAAGAGGCTTCTTTGTTGACATAAATCAATTTTAATTCCAGTAGTTGTTAAAAGTTCAGCACATTCTGTTCATTGGTGGATTTTCACATTAGTTTGATTTTACCATGCTCACCTTGAATTTTCTTTTTAACCTTGCACTATTACTAGGCAATAAAAAATCATTTTTTCTACGTAGTTCACTGTTTTCTCCAGTATTAAGTAAATTATATAAGCAAGATAGATCACTTATGGCTCTCCTTTTTTTGCAGATATTGAAAATCAAACATTTTTAGAAAATTTTTGTTACTAACGTAATTTTCATACATCGAATAAACGTTATTTTGCGTGTAGTATAGATAACGTAAAAACCTTTTTTGAATCCCTTCCAATATTTGAACATATTTTGTTTTATTTACGATAAGGATTCCGCACCATAGACTCACACTCCAATTTACATTTTACAAAGGAGTAGTACAACATTTTGAGTTATTTCTCTGACTTGAAGTACCTTGAAATTCGGTTTACTGAGAGCCTGAGGTCTATTTACTGAGGTTTATTGAGAACCCCTGCGTATTATTCTAGGTTTGATCATATTAACAAGATTAGAGAGGCAAGAGTGTCGTACCGATAGATTTAAAATGTCATTTTTCCCGCGTACCATAAGAGAGAACAATAGGCAGCGTAGCAAAGGGATAGGTAGGTGAAATATAGTCAGAGTAGTCTGTAGTGCATGATGCATGTAATAGCAACCAATAATCCCTTTCTTATTATGTAGATACTAACCATCTAGCTGCACGTGACTCTATATTCTAGCATGTCTCCATTAAATATCCTAGTTGCATGTCAATAGTGCATGTTTGGTGATCTTCACCCCCTGCCACACACCCTCTTGGTGGCTCGTAGGGTATTACGTAGACGCTTACAAAACCCAATAATCTTTGAGATGAAAGAGCTATGTCGCAGATGTTTGGAGCGAAAACTTACTACCACAAAACTTATTTAAACCCACACTTATTTCTCTTTTTCCTCAACTACTTCCATCTCCTAGAGCATGACAATCATTTTAATCTCTCCTCGCCGCATTCCTAAACCTTCAAACATTAGTGGTAAATACCTTCAAATTTCCATCGCCTCTAATTTCTTCTTCCATCCTCTCCTTATTCCTACCGTAATCTTTCCCAAGAGACTCGTTTCTTTTCTTGTCGTGGTTTATTTCGACGGTGACTCGCGAATCGAGTAATGCCGGTTTGATCCAACGTCGCGTAGGCTGTAGTTGAAGAAGCGGTTATATGTTGAGTAAAGGTACGTCTCCCATCCATGCGTGGAACCGGACAGTGACGTGTCCTCCAGACACGCCGTGTGAGATATCCTCCCCGCTGCGAGACAAGGCAAAAGAATTTTGTGGGCGTCTGGCCATTGGAAAAAGATAACTCTTCTCAGAAAGCCGTGTATGTTCCGTGGCAAGCGCACTCCAACAATGACTTTTCTTTGAGTGCTTTTTGGATGACAAAGGGTGTCGAGGAATTTTTGTGGAAACGGTGTCTTGGCACTCCCAACTTTTACTTGAACGCGTGTCTTCGATCTAAGGTTTCCTTCTTTCGTGGATAAATGCCAACGATAGCAGTACTTTAAGTTGTCGGCCTTATTTCTCCCCCAAAATTCTGCGCTATACTTACTCTCATACATTCCAAGTCACCTAGAAAGAGTGATTCGGGTGCTTAAAGCGTCTACCATGTTAAGGAAAAGAAAAAACTACGTTATTTGACTCTAAATTTAATGCGCGCATTTAACTTTCGTTCAAATTTACATCATATTTGGGGATAATTTCGATTTGGTGGCTTCAGTGCTGGCTTATCAACTCGAGAATGTTAATTTGTATCCCGGCAGTGGCGGCAGTTGTTCAGAAGATTCCCAATCGCTACTTGAGCGTTATGTTGAGAACGTTTACGATGCATTACAGCATCCATCGGCTATTAAGTTAAACTGTGGGTTCTTAGCCACCTTTTTACTAACATATGGCCTTAGCCCATTGTCCCACGGTAATTTTTTTCGTAAATTTGTTTGTGAAACCCGTTTTAGTGAAACAGGTTTCATAAACGTGCATATCTCCATGTCATACGAGCAGGAAAACTCCACGAATTTGGTGGAGACTGGCTGACGGCCTGAGCGAGCATTTTTCTGTCAGGAAGACATGGATTGATGGTGCGTTATTGTCATAGAAAAAAACAAATTTCGACGAATTTTCCTTTGAGTAAGTGTAAAAGCTTTGGTATTGTGTTTACAAATAAATAATTAATATCTAAAGTAATAATGCATGATTTGCATGAATAAATACGCTGAATCACGAAAATACAGATAGTAGAAGTTCCCTAAAAATAAAGCTTGAGTGATTGGTCTTATTACAACCGATGATTTAATAACAGATCATTTGCCCAAAATAGTAATGACTTCGCCATGCAATGAATAGTATTCGCCATGCAGTGAAATTCGCTCAAATATACGATGTGTACAATATTAGCCTCTTCAGTTTCTTTCAAATAATGTTGAAGATGAAATATTTCAATGATGTTTTCTCCTCAAGAAGTTGAAGTTATCTCTGGTATCGGTATACTCGAAGCGTATGCGCGCAGAAAAATGTATTTCATGATGAAAGATTTCAGTTTTCCCGGTGAACAGAATGTAGAAAGGTTTCTCGGGATTCCATCCGGGTTGGAAGGTCCATGACCGACGTTTCGGCTGCTTACTCTGCAGCCGTCCTCAGGGAAGTGAGATGCCGATGGTTGGAAGTGTCCCTTTAACTTTTTAAAGGAACACTTTCAACCATCGGCATCTCACTTCCCTGAGGACGGCTGCAGAGTGAGCAGCCGAAACGTCGGTCATGGACCTTCCAACCCGGATCTTTCAACCATCGGAATCTCATTTCCCTGAGGAAGGTTGCAGAGTAAGCAGCCGAAACGTCGATCATGGACCTTCCAACCCGGATGGAATCCCGAGAAGCCTTTGTACATATATTTCATGAATTGAAGGAGTCACGGCCAAAGAGTGTCAAGCAACATTTACTTAATTTTTGGGGATCGAAGTTTGAATGCTTGTTAAAATAGTTGACTATTACGTATCATTCACGGCAACGAAGCAAGATAGCTTCACAAGATTCTCTCAATCATTATACAAATAACTTGCTGGCATTATTTCTTTTGTGCTTGATAACAAATAATTGAGAGCTTGGTTTAACCAAAAACATTGCTTGGCACTCTTTTTTCCCGACCTCTACAATTACTCACGAGTGAATTAACGAAAAACGTTTCCGAGGAACACCGGCTTAATGCTAATGCTGGGTATTTTTCCCATTTCCCGCATGAGTTTCCTCCCCTTACTGGCCACAAATTATGTGTACCCACGACTACATCTCTCAGTCGCTTCCATACAGGCTGTTTTTCTCAATGTCATTGCCCACTGTGTGACTACCACTAGACTTCTTATTTCCTCATTATTGATATAGGTACTTTTCAGTCTGGATACATTCGCAGATCGTCTCCAGTAATCAATCTCCTAAACATTGAGCATTTTTTTTTGTTTTCTCCCTCACCTGCCACTTCTCACTCCCATATGCGATAATAGATACCTCTAACAAATGAATTATATATTCTTTTTTTATTAGCTTTGTGTATACTTTGGTCCCATAAAATTCTATTCAAAATGGACATTTTCCCTTTTCCTTGCAAATCTCTTTCTTCACCTGCATCATCCAGGGTTTTATTTTGGGTCATTTTAACACCCACGTAGTTGATTCTTGGCAGCACTATATTTCCTTTCTTCCATCTTCCAGCACTATTTTCTCAACAAATTTCTAGTTTTTTCGTGTTATTTATTCCTTATGGTCCCTTAAAAAAATACCGTAGCGTTGGAATGTTCCCATACATTATGGTGAAGAACATTTTTAGAGGCATTATAGAACATTGTGCCTTTTATAATGCCAACTAGTTGGTCGGAGGTGTGCTTTGTGTGTGCTCATGTGTGTGATAACTCCTGCCACTGGAAACATACTCATAAATCCTCAGCCATACTTGATAAGGAGAAAGTATATATCCATTCCCGGGCACTGAGCAGAAAAAGGCATAGAGCTCTCATTAAATAGGAGGCCATTTGTCATTTTTTTCTCTGTCGCTCTTAGTTGTCGGCAGTGAGTGCAAATGGCTCTTATAATGGTCCTGATAATGGCGCTTTTTGCAGTCTTTAACACTACAGGTAACCTCTCCTAATTCTAAGGAGTTCAAGGGTCTTGTTTACCGACCTTGAGTTACCTTTCTTAATAGAAAAAAATGAATACGGTCTTTTAATGATAGAGATGTTGTTACAGAAGATGCCGTGTACGACACAATTAGTTAAATTTGGAGAACTTAATGGAGAAGAGTGCGTTTACAGTCCGACGAAGAAATCGAATGTTTTTGGAGCGTTTCGAAAGAATCATTACTAACTGCATTTAAAATTTGGACTGATACTGATGGCTTTCGAGGGCATGGAACGAATCGAAATATTTCGCAGTAGGATAAATTGGTAGAAATTAATCACGAAGGACCTTTCAAGGTGGTACGAAAGAACACGTTTTCGACGATCCCCTTTCATTGATCATGAGAGAGTCGCCTAAAGCGTCACTTCAATCTGTTGCCCAAGTTTTCCTTTCCAGGTTCTAGAGCCGTGCATTGTTTCGTGGGATTTCGTGTCGGCTTCTTCAAATGCATGTTCATATGAGCTTCTTCGTAGTATTATCTCCAGAATTATAGCGCGACTGTAAACCGGTCCATAAACTTAGAATTTGATTCACTCAAACGGGAAGTCCTTCAATCTGTAAAGATAAATCATAGTTTGGGTGAATAAAAACGCCTTCTTAATGAAGAGTTTTGCGTTGTTATAGACTTAAATGGGAGTAAGTCCCATGCCAGTCAATTACAATCAGTTCTCCATGTTCTAATATGCTACAATTTTCACGTTGACGCGCCGAAATGATTAATTCCCGTTACGAATCCTAATTGATGTAACTAAATATTATCAGTGGGTAATAGCAGTAAAATTGTTTGATCTATTCATATGCTGAACTCCAGAAATCAAGTGAAAAGTTTTTCATGATGCCAACGATTTTATTGTTGCCTGTTGACCCTTTTATTTTAAAAGGGCACTAGGGATACGTGGCTGGAACTGCAAAGTATGCTGATCACCCAAGAGTAGAGCAAGGGATAAGGTTGGAAAATTAATCAAGATTCCAGCAAATTAATGGAAAAAGAAGTCCAGTGATAGCTGTTTGATCCTTAAGTCTATTGGTCTTCTTATTTAACTTGCAAATGCGGTTTTTCGTCTTGGAATATTTTTTAGTATTTTAAACTGTTTTTCATCTGTATATTTTCCCACAGGGTGTACTACTGTACTAAGCAGGGAATACTTTTGAATTTGAGCTTGAAAAATATGGCTGAAATTCAGAAACTGACCGCTATTTCCATTTTATCGAGGAAGAGTTTAGAAAGAGATATACCCTCATATATGAACCCATTATTAGTATATACTTATGACTAATGGCATTCGAAAATCATCATGATTCATGGTGAAAAGTATAAATATCTCATGAGATTGGAAGTTTTTGAGCTAATTGATGATATAACCCTTTTTGAACTAAGAAATAGCCAAATTCCAAACTATTATCGTATTTATCGTCATAATTTAACGAATTGTGTAGTTTCCAAGTTGATTTATAAATCACGTTCATTCCCTCTGTCGAGAAAGGGTAGACAATATAGCATATTCCAATATCGTAAAAGAGAGTGCGTAGGAAAAAATAATAGATTTGCCTGCGCTTTACTCGTGGCGTGAATTTCTTTTTATAACTTGTAAAAAATGTCTCTCTCTACTCCCTGATCGCGCTAACCACCAACTTTTTTCACTCTTTCCTGCCCTCCTTGTGTATGAATTCTGAGGGAAAAAACCCGTTGACTATCTTTTCATTGCACTAGAAATGCACATTCGGTGTCACTGATAGGAATATCACATAATTATAGTGTGTCATTTTCTCCGCTCGCATATCTTAATTAGCCAACGGCAATTCTTGGTACGCGAAGAAACTAATTACCACGTATTTAGTAAAGCGGATGTTAGTAGTTCGCGAATATAATAATAATTATATTAAATTTATGCCCATGCAAAGAGCTATATCTCTATTGAAGAGATTTGTCTTTAGGCGCTCAGGTAATTTACACCAAACACTTGCACGAAATTTAGTTTCCGCATTTATGGCACCTTTGTGAGTTTAGGGCCACAAATACGGAATTGTTAGTTACAAAAGAACATACTTACCATGGAAAAAATATGCATGGCTTTATATTTTCAGCCAAGTGTTACATTATGGTAAACTGCGCATCGTTTCTATATCAGATATGAAGTTGTGGACGCCATTGAGTTGGTTTTTCTATCGAGGATAACACATTATTACTTTTGGAGATACGGTTAACGCGGCGAACTTCGGTATTTTGGAGATACGGTTTGATTGAACACTTATGGAAGAACATATGAGAAAATTGAATACAAGTTACTCCTGTACCATTCGGATATATCTGGTATTTTGATTTTCTCGGGGTGGGATGGGCAGAGATATAGGAAATGCCGAGTTAGCTGGGGGTTAGAAAAACCTTGATGAAACTGATGCGAAGGAGTTACGGGTGGCCGTCGAGGGCTTTGAAGGAAGTTGAAGAGCTTTGTTATCAACACATTATCCATGCGACATCATGCTCTCGGTTATTATATATTAATTTGAAATTTCTCTTGAAACAAGACTTTAAAGAGAAAAAATTGTCATTAAATTACTCAATGGGAAACAATTCTACCAAGTCAAATACGATATTACTTAATGTTATAGTGGCTTCTTGGCCAAGAAGGGACGAGGTTTCATGGATAAGTGGACTTACTTTGACAATTTGTCGAAGAAAATATTTTAATCCAAAGTTTGACCTTTTATATAAAATATATTTATTTGTATTGGTCTAAAATCTTTTTGGTTCCTAAATTGACTTATATCAGATTTAACTTCCCTAAAAACTGTGAACCCTCAACTGTGAATTAGCGTATTTATTTTCACATATAACAATGGAACTCCACAAAGTGCATGCAGCACTCAACATTAACTTAATATTATATTTTGAGTGTGATAGGTATAATCAATTGAGTTATTCAGTGCAATCTAATGTATAAACACTTGGTAGGAAACAATAAAAATATCAGTGGTGATAAATATTCCACTGAGTACGAAATGCATATTCTCAGATACAGGAAAAATAATTGTTAATAGTATTTGTCGTAAGAAGATATTATCAGATGATTCACAGGAGGAAAGTTCTGTTAGGAAGTCAATAAAAAATACCAGATAAAAAGTGTTTAAAATTTAGGTAGATAAAATGATGGGTTATCGTAACAAAGCACTTGAATAAATACATTGAAATGTTTCAGTATGAGTTCGTTTTTAACTGCATACGGTGCTTCTCGTAAGTTTTCTCCGAATAATTTTGGAGATACGGTTTAATTGAACTCTTATGGAAGAACAGATGAGAAAAGCAAATACAAGTTACTCCTGTAGGTACCATTCGGATTTATCTGGAATTTTGATTTTCTCGGGGTGGGGTGAGCAGAGATATAAGAAATGCCGAGTTAGCTGGGGGTTAGAAAAACCTTGATGAAACTGATGCAAAGGAGTTACGGGTGGCCGTCGAGGGCTTTGAAGGAAGTTGATGAGCTTTGTTATCAACACATTATCCATGCGAAATCATGCTCTTGGTTATTATGTATTAATTTGAAACTTCTCTTGAAACAAGACTTTAAAGAGAAAAAATTGTCATTAAATTACTCAATGGGAAACAATTCTACCAAGTCATGGCAAATACGACATTACTTAATGTTATAGTGGCTTATTGGCCAAGAAGGGACGAGGTTTCATGGATAAGTGGACTTACTTTGAATCAGGAGCAGTAGGCTCATAAGTGACAGCGCGTGCATGTCGATTGTCCAGGTCTTCTTCGCACCTTTTAGCTCGTTCACGTCAAAAATCCGCCCGTGGGAAAAGGCATGCAACAGCGAGAGGAGACCGCTCTTGCCCACCCCTCGAATTCACTCCGGTGTCTTCGTACTGGACCCCTGGTTAAGCTGTGGCTGTGACACGCGTTGAAGTCTCCGATCGTGCTCTTTCTCCTTTCCCGGTGTCTGCAAGGGTTGGCGTAAAGCGTAATATCTCTCTAGGAAAACCTCTGGTAAGTAGTCTTCATGAGTTGTCAGTAGCTGCTAGGATATCCCTCCGAAACTTATGGCCCGGTGTCTTCAGGAGATGCTGATGAGAGTAATAATATCTCTTCCGCACGTATTCCGTTTGGGGTCTTCGGGAGTCTTTGATCGGTGCAAGAGTTCTTTCCGGAGAGTTATCTGATCCGATGTCACCAGAAGCTGTTAAAAGTTTCTAGTATACCTTGCTGTTTCTCCGTTTCTATTCTTCAGGAGCTGTATTTTGTTGTAAGGGCGTGTCTTTGGTGCTCTGGTGTCCTCGAGGTTTGCAGATGGGATCTCTCTCTCCAGGGCGTGCACTGGTGATGGCTTTTAGTCGACTGAGCTTTGCGCCGGCGTCATGTGGCCCTCCAGGAAATATTCTTCGTCCCGAGTTGAAGTGAATTGTGGGTAAGCGAGTTCAAAGGTTGACTGGTTTCCCGTAAGGGTCGTCCCGGGATGATCCAAACCAGAAAGCGCCGGGCTCGAAACCCTATTCCTTCCCTATCCTGCACGCTTGATGTCCCGACGATTGTTTGACACCGACTAAGAGTTCACACGCTTCAAAGTTTCCATTTATTCCGGCGAGAGGGGAAGGAACGGCGCTCGGGTGGAAGTAGGAAGGAGAGTGGAGGGTGGTGGGAGTGCGATAATTAACGGAAAAAAAAGAAACAGCGGCCGGCGCTGAAGAGTCCTCCCCTCCACGCCAGAGACGCATTCAACCGACCCCACTGAAAATTTCCCTCACCTTGACAAGGGTAGGCGCCATGATAAGCCCGAAAATGTGATTAAAAACTCACCCTCGACCCAAAAAAAAACTTAAACCGCAATAACTCCCCTCCACACCCTCTTGTTGTATCTTTTCACGCACAATATCCCTCCTCACGGAGCCAGGTGACCAATCAACTGGAGAGGAGCGCCCGTCCCGTCGCTATACAGCGCCACCGTTGGTCGAAACGCGAATGAGGTCCTTAGCAGACGCGAGGACTCTCGAGGGAACGTATATCTTTGTTTATTTTTTTATTCGCATGCATCTACTCCTCTCTCTTCTCCTCCCTCCCTCCCCTACTCCGGCCGCCCACCACCCCTTTCGCCCCCAGCGGCCTCTTCCCCTTCCCCTCACGCCCTTATTTCACCCCTCCATCCCCCTCTAGGTCCTCCCATTACCTATGTCCGAACAGAATTTAGATATACTGGCTGTACCGAATGCGATCAGGTATATTTGGACACTTTTTTCTTCTACGATATGAATTATTTCGATACAGTGGCTTTTTTGATGCATTGACAAAAATATGACATTCGATATTCCTAAAATAGTACCTCATTTTGGCTGCCATAAGTTGTCGCATTGCGATATTTTTCCCGTGGGATACCCCGCGTATCATCTCGCAATCTATCGTAATATGGGATATCATCTGATTTTTTTGTTCTCTTAGCGGAGACAACGCGCTCTCATCTGGTTCTGCACAATATTAAAAATTACTTAATGTAAAAATTGTGATCTGGTGTATTTCCATTACTGCTTTGACTCTGATGTAAGATATTTACGAAGTAATGGCTTATTCTACTGCGATATGTTTATGATTACAATGACGGATACAAAATATCTGAAATATTATCAGTACTCCATGGAATCCTAATTTGGGATCTCTGCAAATTCTTGACGAAATATGACCAATGATCGATTTTTCTGTACACAAAAGCTTTGGCCAATCGAATGGTACGAGATATTGGATTGCTTTGTTCTTTCGGTCGACTGTCACTCTTATCAACTTATGATGTACCGCAGCGAGGGATGTCATCTGATTTTTCGATTTCCGATGCGGTAACTATGAAAATTCAATGATTTTATGATTTAAATGTTGAATTTTTAAGGCTTTTAAAGGAGTGCGCCACACGCAACCTACGGTGAAATTTTTTAAGAGTTGCCATTGAATACTTTTCGCATCCTTTGTGGATTATTTCACTGAGTTAGATTCAGTGATCGGGATGAAGCGAACGAGCGAATAAATCGAAGCAGCAAATTTAGAGATAATATGTTCGAGGTGATCATTTTATGTCAAAGGTGGTACGAATGCGATGTCGTTTCATTTCCCAATATCATAGCACTGTGCACGATGCCCTGTAGAATTTGATGCACAGTGACGTGTTGCTGTTCATCGCGTCATCTCCGGCGTAGAAAAAAAAATCGCACCGCGATACCGGAGCTCAAATATCGCCCTGCCTTTCCACCACCATCGTCCCAATAACTCTCTCAAACTCCCCCTCCTACCTCCGAGCATCGAAGAAACTGGGACTGCCTCACCATTTTCCGACCTCAAGGCCTGCGAGTTACCCCCCCACACTCTCCCGTCAGTGTCTCCCTCCCCCCTTCGCGCACCCGCTTACAGCCGTTAGTGCCCGCCTGGCTATAAGAGTGCGGTAGGAGAGCGCTTTAGTCTCGCTCGTCGGCCGATAGAATGTTTCCATTGCATACGGGACGCGATTTCTCAATCGGATGGAAATTTCGTAAAGTAGCCGGCTGGGACGGCAAATCCGCGGGGAGGTGAGGGGACATCCAAGAGGTGGGCAGAGTGTATATGTCCAACCCCCTTCCCACCCCCCCAAAGCGATTGATTGCCTCGTAATTGGGAAGAGCTGTATACTGAATTGTGGTCAATGGCACGATAACTCTGACGAATTTAGAAACAGTGTCTTAGTTGGGCGATTGACTGGTCATCCACATCCTCAGTAAACAAGGTTTTGCTTTAACCCTCTATAGACGGAATTATGAAACATCAGCATGAAAAAAACACTGCTAATATATAAGTTTTTTTAAAGTGCTATTTAAGTATTTTAAAAAAATTTCAATTTATTTGATATGTCATATTTAGGTGTAAATTGATATATGTAAACAAATTTCTAAAGTTGTACGAAACTGTCCACGTTGTCCTCTATGTGATAATTTTTAATTATTATTTCTGTTTTACATGAATGTACTATATTTGCTCGATATGTTATTATTATTGTATATTGCATCCAATTTTTCATAATATGGGCCAAATTGATATATTCCAAGTGATTGTTTTTATCCTTTGAAAAATAGTAATTATTGAATGCCAGCGATACTATTCATTCAATGAAGGCAGTCTCCATACAGGCGACACCTTTGAGTTTGCCTAAGGCTCCTATTACAGGTGAATACAAAAAATGTGTATGAAACTGTGGAGTAAAATATGTCATTATTATTATTATAACAATTGTTTTGAAATGTTACGTATTTGCATTTCATATTACATTTGATTAAAAATGATACTTTACATAATAATATTTACTCAAGATATACATCAAAATTACCTTCATAACGTATTTTTTTTTTCTTTCCCAATTTTTTCTTCATTTGGCAGCTGAAACTATTTAATTCACAGCTCCGCTTGGTACGCCATCGTCAGTGAATAGCGTCACACATTCATCTATTCAAATTGTTTGACAAACCATCGAAAGAGACGCAACTTTCCACGCGCTTAATCCGAAGCGTTACAATTTTGTCTTGCGCAGCAACTAAATGGAAAAGCCTCTTAGAAAGCAGATGTTTCAATGATTTTGAAACGTAACAGATTTGACTAACCAATATACTGAGGTATATCATCAATATACTCAGATATATTGTATTTTTTCATCTTTTGCGAGTGCCGTAAAATATTCAACCTATTTTTTATTCCTACAGCAATATTTTCTTGAAGACGTTACAATTACTGCAACAATACATGTAAAAAATCATGAAACAAGTTTCTATTTTTACCTGCTAAATTTATCGATGATGTATTTATCAGTTTTTTCGCCGAGTGGTCAATGGCGCGATAACACTAACGAATTTTGAAGCAGTTTTCCTTGTTGGGCTCTTGACTGGTCATGTAAATCCTCAGTAAAAAGGTTTTAGTGGAATTAATAAACTCAGATAGATTGTATTTTTTTATCTTTTGCGAGTGCAGTGAAGTATTTACGATATGATTTTATTCATACAGCAAAATTTTTCTAGGTGTTAAAATTATTTCATCAACACTTATGAAAAATCTTAGACAAGTTGCAAATTTTATCTTCTAAATTCATCGATGGCCTTTTCATCATGCACTGTGTAGTCAGATAAGATGTTATCACAAAGGTTTACCCCCGGTTGAAAGAGTAAATTTGATACTCTTTCTTAATGCCCTTTCTTAAATGCGCCGAGACTAATCAAGGTAAAATTCTTTCAAAAAGGGGTTTTTCCCTCCAAATAGGACTCTTGGGAATCAAGCTTCTTGCTGTCGTCGTTTTGTGATTGATATAATTTCGTTCATTATTTACCAAAGAAATATAATCGCTAATTTGATCAACTGAAATTGTATTTATAGTTACCGTGTCTTATGGCCAGTAGCAGGATCGGCACATATGTATTCTGTAAAGTTATGGTACCCATGAGCCATGGCAACCATTCAATAAGTGTTGCAGAGACATGCGATATATTTAATGGTTTCATAACTTATGGCATAGAGTTATGAGTTGGAGAATTGGACAAAATGGCGGATGTGCCATGAACCACTTGGAGACTTAATTGCTAGATAAAAGAGTTGTTTTGAGACAAATGACCAGTTAATTTACCCTTAATTACTAATTATTATGTGCATTATCAATTACTCATAGGCTAAACTTCCATGAATTTTATCCGGTGGTTAAAGATCAGATCGAATATTCCAAGCTATGAAGTATTGGTAAATTAATTACGTAACTAGCAGATGTGTTCCTACAACAAGACTTATAATGGGATCTATAACTTTATGGATTTCATAACTATCGATTCCATAAATAAATGTTCTTGCAACTGGCCGTTAGAGCTGTAAAGTATTCAAAACTTAAAAAAAACAAAGTCATGAATGTAATCTACGAAATTGTTCATCGTTCAAACTATCGTATTTTCAGGGGGCAGACATCTTCCAAAACTCTTAATTTTCAGCCTAACTGATTTTATCCCCTCAGAGGGAGGAATATAACGCCCGATCCCACACGCGTACTTAACTGAACCCTTGCAAGTGGATGGAAATGCATCTGGTTGGGGTTGCGAGTGAATGATGAAAAAAGTTGCGAGGAGGCACGCGTGTTTCTCGTTTTCTTACGATCGTGATGCGAGGGAGGTTTAATTTTCGACTAGAAGACCTTGCTTGAGCAGAACGGAAGGAAAGATTAAAATCTGCTGGATCTCGGACACAGATGTGGGTGGCTGATTATAGCACACAATGGGTTGCCGCTTCAACTTCTTGGCTTGTCTTCCCTAGCCTAGCTCGTGGTTTATTGTCGTTCGCCGACAGAGGAACATTTTCACCGACTGAATGTGCATTTTATCATGACCTTTATGGTTTTTCCGTAAAGATAACAGTATTCCCACCTGTTCTTCAGTATATCCTGGCTCTAACGCATTAGAAATTCTTGAATTTGCTCCGCAGCCTTCATAGGTTGTGGCCATTACCTTTAGATAATTCCCTTAAAAAAGTGATCCTATTCCACTATATGAAGGGTAGGAGGACATAAAGTCCAAACCAAAAAGTCCAAACCAAAAAGTCCAAATCTATTAGATCCAAAAATATTTTTAGAAAATCTATTATTTTTAGAACTATTTAAACTATTTAAAAATATCCCTAGCAACGCTATAATATTTTCACAACTTACTTCATTGTTTATAAATATCCCTAGCAACAAATTTTTAAAATGAATTTACCAGTACTCGAAATTATTCGTAAAGGTAAAATAACTTACGGGCATTACAATGGTTTTCTGTATTTAACCTCGTCCGTTAATGGCGATGCAAAATATTGGAAGTGCCGAAGGAAAAGTGAGTGCACTGCGCGATTGACAACAGTAAATACGGGCCGCAATTTACTCATACGTAAAGGAGGTGGACATGCTTCTCACAATCATGCACCAAATCCTGAAGAAGTGGAAGCTTTACGCATACTTGGTGCTATTAAAACGGAAGTTAACGAACATCCTGACCGTCCACCAGCGGCAGTGATGAGGGTCGTAGTCAATGCAAGTGCTGCAGTGCAAGCGCATTTACCAGACAAACATAATTTAAGAAAACTTATTCAGCGGGAACGTACAAAGGAGTTACCGGCGAATCCTACTTCTATTGAAGACCTTGAAAGCGTGCCTGACAGGTTTACAAAGACCATTACTGGCGACAAATTTCTTATATACGATTCTTACGAAGATGACGATTACAACTTAAATTGTGGCAGTCTTTGGACTTTTTGGTTTGGACTTTTTAGTCTTTGGACTTTTTGGGTTGGACTTTTTAGTCTTTGGACTTTTTGGTTTAGACTTTTTGGTTTGGACATTTTGGGTTGGACTTTTTGGTTTGGACTTTTTAGTCTTTGGACTTTTTGGGTTGGACTTTTTAGTCTTTGGACTTTTTGGTTTAGACTTTTTGGTTTGGACATTTTGGGTTGGACTTTTTGGTTTGGACTTTATGTCGTACAATCATATGAAGTCCTCTTGACTCAATTTTGTACCAAACTATCATTCTTCTCTATTCTTCCCTTAAAACATATGAAATTTCGAATGTCTCCATTTGACAGTTCCCCTTGCTCCATTCTTCCGGCTCAGCAGATGTAATCTAGGCATGACGAAAAAGAAAAATCTCTTAGTAAATTTCTCACATAAAATTTTTATTACCGATCTAGGTTTCGAACGCCTTGCAATCATTTTCTCAAAGTTAAAAGTAAAAGGTAAAGTTAAAAAAAGGAATAGAAGTAAAAAAAGTAAAAGACAAAGAAAGTGTGGAATTTACTGAGAGATTTTTCTTTTTCGTCATGTCTGCGGTAACCTTCCACTAAGTTACGCCTTCAATCATTAATTTTAGGTGTAATCTAGGTAATTTCACATACTTCTTCCCTGGATCCTCTCCAGAAATAATTACCTAGCATATTATCCATTCATCTCTTCTTGATTTAGTCTATATTTATCTAGTTCATAATCACGAAAAATTCGTGCTCAAAACTCCAAGTTATGTCATGATTGTCGCTGATGAAAATAAGCCGTACTCTCTCCCATGTCATAAATCGTGATTGGTCTTCGGATAAAGCAGCGTGTTGTCTACGGTCTGCATGATATTAGCTGTCTATAATAGTATATAATAATTTGATAAAATAAAAATATCATTTAAATGAAAAAATTACTTTAAAAATTGGATTGAAATAGCATTTCTAGACAACCTCGCCTCACACATCTTGTATCAGTCATCTGTATCTATTCATTACTTTGATATTTTCTTGCAAAGATTCTTGGTTGATTTTCTTCAACCGTGTGATTCCGAAAATTCGAAGTTTTGAATGATCCCTTCAAAGGCATTTAAATCAATATTTGAAGAGTTAATACTTGTTTATTCAAATTTATTTATCCAAATTTATTTACCCAAACATTGCATGTAACAAATGATATGATACGAAGTCACTCGCACGGGTGCATATACACCAGGGTTGAAATTCGCTATGAAAAAAATCATTTGACTTGACCGGGATTCGAACCCGGATCTCCCAATTGCCGGTCAGGTGTGTAACTGGCTAACACACCTTACCGGCAATTGGGAGATCCGGGTTCGAATCCCGGTCAAGTCAAATGATTTTTTCATAGCGAATTTCAACCCTGGTGTACTTGTTTATTTATTTTTATAAACAGTGTTGTGATATAGACATACGAGAATCGTATTTTTATGAACAGTGCAACAATGCAATCACGTAGATGATAGTTTCTGACCTATCCGGAATAGAAGAGTTAACCTTGCATTTCCACATGGTATTAATACTGCAAATCCTCATGGTTTTAATACTATGTGTAATTGCAGTGTTATATCTTCTATCCCTGATACAATCGCATATTTCCACCATCAGCCGGAGAATATAATACATTTTATGCATGATTAAAAGAGTTTCCTGTTCGATGCACAGACGGCATTATTGCCAATACATTTGGATACTCAGTTGCCTTTCTGAGTTATTGCTTCAGCAGGCAGCAGAAATAGAAACAAGCGTTGGGACAGCTCGCAGATGGTAAGGATACTTCCGAATTCTATCGGAGTAAAAATACGGCGCTGGCCGCCGAGGTTACAATTGCGCCATAAAGGTGATGTGTCTTTCTCTGGAAGCTGTTGCGGTCAATCGTCAACTATTTGACGTAGTTAGGTGGCCAAGTGCAGTAGCGGTGCACCAGTGCTCGATCCCACAAGGAGGGCTCTCCGTTGCGAGATCCGCCAAAGTAAGCGCGCGCGGCAGCCGGCGTAGAGGGGAATGCGGCCGACTTATCCAAGTGTGGAGCTGTGTCAACATCCATAATGCACCACCGGTGGGAATCGGAGACGAAAGAATTAATTACCTCCTGCACGAGCTGTGAATTCTTCGTTTTGGGAGGGGATTGCTCGTGGGAACACATGTCCTTTCCAGGGCAGGATCTACGTCTTCTCATTACCCTGCACATACAAAGGAAAGCAGCGCGTTTCGTTTATAACTGCTACGAACGTTCATATAGTGTCTCACAACTTTAAGATGGATTAAGATGGGAGCCACTAGAAACTCGGAGGCTACACGCTAGGCTTAGGTTGCTTGATAGATTCAGAACTGATGTTTTTCAGAGCGACACAGAGAATATAATTATGACTCCTCTCTACATCTCTAGGTCTGACAGATGCGATAAAATAAGAGAGATACACTGCTGAACAGATAGGTACAAAAACTCGTTCTTTCCGCGCACAATAAGCGACCACAATAAAAATTAAGCTCCACTAAATACACTCCTATTATACAAGTCACCATTTAATCTCCCAAAAACTTACATCTTGAACGGCTGGTGTCCTAACACCGCCTTCCACACGCCCATGTGGCGGCTCGCGGGGATTTATGTAGATGTACCCTACGAGCAGCCGCGTGGGCATGTGGTAGGGGGGTGTTAAGGCACCAGCCATGTAAAATGGTGTAAAGGATAAGATTTATTTGGAAGTGAAATTTTGGAGAGAATTTTGGGAGTGTTTTGAGCGGGGCTCAGTTTCATTTGTAAGGATTTGCCGTCCCTTCACTTAATACTAAAAAATGTTACCAATGAAATAAGCCGATCTCCTTCATTTTTCGGGATCTACCGGTTCTCTTGTTGGATAGTGACAACAGTTTCGCTAACACTACTGTCAGCGTCTTCAGGTCGAAGATGAACATGAGTTTGGCCCTCATAATATAGGACCTATTTCTCGCCAATTTTTGGTGCAACTCTCTCATTGGTCCTTTTCAGGATTCTTCTCCATTTATCGTCCATGCAGTATCCTCTCACTCTGTTGAAGTTGTCCGTCCATGGCATATTAATCGATTCTCTAATTAGCCTAGGGTAATATCTGCTCTCTCTCACTACCACAAAAATTGGCGGGAAATAGGTCCTATGTTATGAGGGCCAAGCTCATGAACAGGCATCTTCGACTTGAAGACACTGACAGTAGTGTCAGAGAAACTGTTGTCACTATCTAACAAAAAACGCGGTAGATCCCGAAAAATGAAGAAGATCAACGCAGAGCAGAAACTATGACATTACTTCCTGAACTTTTCAGAAATTAAATACGGCAAGTGCACCAGAAAGAGAGTTGGACCACAAACCACCGTCGAGGTTTTATGATAAGATGCATGTGCCTCACGAAGAAGTGACTTAAGGATTTACTAATCAGCAAAATAGACACTGCACAGTTGCTGACTAGCTAATAAAGTTTACGTGGACGTTGGACGTGGAATAGACGCTTTAAATTCCGACAGGTTTTGCATTCGAGCAAAATATCTTAGCATCATAATTAGCGACTAACCTCGCATGCAATTTCGGGCATGATATAGCTCTTGCATGATTTTGTACCTTGCAGAACTATTTATCTGTCGAAGTAATTATAACCGGTAGTCGTATCTTAATCAGTGTACTGCATGGTAGCGTGTTCGTCCGCGTAGCACTCATAATTTCTGGTCCGACCGCGCATTGTTATCCTGACTGCATTTGGCCTGCTCCTGGCATTCCGGGGAAACGCACAATAAATTAAGCCTCATTAATTCGAGCATATCATTTGAATCCTACCCAACATGATTTGAAGAAATGTTTTCGTCAAATAATAAGGATTAGATATCCATTATCGTGGATTTAGCGGTTATCCTGTATTTATATAGGGCTTGATCTTCTGCTGATAACATCTTTCCTATCAATGCAAATTTTACTGTAAAAAGTAGTAGGATATTTTCTGAGGAAGATGCAATTTTATACTAGACTATGTTGTGTCAAGAGGCCTCTGTGAATGAAGTTGCATTATTAGAAGATCAATCAATCATTACATAACCTCATTGACAGTATAAGCGAATAGTTGTGTAATTGAATGTCATAAATGAAACTATTGATTTCATCCTCTGAAATTAGTTCGTTTTAGATCTAATCAGAGAGATATGAAAATTTAAAAAAAAAATCTTAGAAAATTGTTAGACACATCCCACTTTTCGACATAAATAAAAAGGTAATGTTTTATTTTTTCCAATATTAAGAGATAAATTTCTTCCTGAGGTATAAAATTTATTTTTATTTGTTCATTGTAAGGTATTAAGGCCGCTTTACACGGTGCATTTTATTGTATAAACGAATGTATCATAAAATGTACAGGAAACTGAATGGAATCAGAGCAGGTTCTATTTCCCGTTAAGTCATTCAGACAATCATACAATTTGCCGCTTTACACGGCACAATTTCCTTCATGAAGGAATTAGTTAGGAATTAGAATTAGAAGGCCCTAATAGATATTTCATGCTTTTTGTGTCGCTAGGAAAAATGTGAGGATGTTTTTGATTGTCGAATTTTAAAAATATGTGATAAATTATTTTTTTTTTATTGGTTTTGAGCCATGTGTTTCACTAAATATTTTATTGAAAATGAATTACTTAAAATAAAGTGTAAAGTTCAACTAGAAGATAGTTTTACACCCGTACATATTGGAATATGGATAACTTTTCATTTCGAATTAATGCAAACGATCGCACTGTTAGATGTGAGTTATCTATTCCGGCACTCACGTTTTCCGCTCGAGGCTGATTAGTACGAGGAGGAACTTCAACCATGACTTCTTCCGTACCTGGCCATGACCAGCTGCGGTTTGTAGAAGAACTCTTTGACCGCAATTCCATTCACCTTCCCATCAATCAACTGCTCCTTTTCTCAATTTAAATTTTAGAAGACCCAGTCAGGTTGCTCTAATTTGCGTGGGTGGAGGTTTTTTCCTCTCACAAACCGCCAACTAATGCATTATCTGATTCATCAGACATCGGAAATTTCGTCATGCTCAAAGGAACCGTGATGTAATGCAATTAAGTTAGAAATATGTAGATCTCTCCATGTTTCCGGGATTTCTTCCGCGTTGGTTGTTTGTGGGACAACAGTTTCGCTGGCAGTCCTGCCAGCGTCTTCAGGTCGAAGTGTATTAAAGCAAGTCAAGTCAAGTCAAAATACGTTTATTCCACACCAAAACAAATACAAAGTAATAACAAAAAACAAAAACAATGGTGTGGACCCCGCTTTAGGCTGTCGCCTCTTCAGGGAAATCACTGGAACACATACACTGGTGCGGGAAGATATTGGCCCGGCATTCGCCCTAGGACGGTGGGAAACCCGCTAAAACCACCGCCAGGCCACAAACTTAACAATATATAACAAAACAACACAAAGAAATAACAAATCGTAGATATTTTAAAAAGTTAACACTGAATAAGTCTCTGTATAAATAATATATATATGTCTCTGGTAATAAATAAATAAATAATGTCACTGGTGAGTGTATTAAAGCATGTTGGCCGTCCTTATATGTCGTCGTTTTCCCGCGTTTTTCTTAGTGCTGCTCTGTGATTGGCTGAGGCGCGAATCACCCTTTTCCAAGCGCTGTGTAGTGGATATCCGTCCTCTCTGTTGAAATTGTTCGGTTCCTTCATTATTTCTATTGCCTCTCGTATTTGTCTCGGGAAGTATTTGCTTTCCTTGGTCAGAATGCTGGCGTCTTCGAATCTAATAGTGTGTCCTGGTCCACTCCATGCGTGTTCGGCGATGGCGGAGCGGCTGAACTGTTTCTTTTCAGTCGCTCTCCGGTGTTCTTTCATTCGTACCATCATTAAACGGCAGGTCTCACCAATGTACGCCTTTCCGCATGAGCAGGGGACGTTGTAGACTCCTGAGAACCAAGTTAGAAATATGCATGAACAAGGACAATGAAGGATTACTCTGTAAGCATTACACTATCCATGAGGAGGTATTTTTCTCGTTTTTACAGGTATTTTGTCATTCAACTGAGGTGGAAATATTTGTCTGCCCAGCATTACTTCGAGCTTGTAAAATAAACCCATTTTTTCTTATAATTTACCACTCTCACGTCGATGAAGATCAAGTCCATAGCCTCCCATCCAATACAATTGATTCTCTTATTTTCCAATACAATTTAGTGATGAACGGAAACATAGTCTATCGAATTTGCTAAAAACTGCAGTATCTTTGAAACATTTCGTTCCTTTCCGCTGTATGCAGTCTCTTTATTTATTATTATGGAAGTTCAATCCTCCCATTTCTTCCATGGCGAGATTGTGCACTTGTTTGCTGCACTCATTTCCAATTTCGTCACATTAGATATTATCCATAGAATAAGGTCGGGTCATTATTCAGTCTTTATTTAAATTACCCAAGATCATCCCCGCTTTTCCCTCTCTGCCCAAAGCCACTGCTTAAGGCAGTCCGAGCGAGATAGTTCCCTAGTCATAATAGAGACCATATTCGTATTGTGCATTTTAATTACACCAGCTGTAGGACACATCAATTAAATATAGCTTTTTTATGGTGCAATTATATAGTTTTATATGACAGAAATTGTAAGTGATTAAAATAAAATACCTAAATAAGCCTTTAACTTGACTATTTTTTTCGCGCGGTGCGTTTGAAACTCCTTCAAAATGGAAGGTTTTTTTGTGGTACCCAAGAACCTACTGCGGTGACAATATGATTAATTTTCAAATATAGTTGAGAAAACATACAAACTACACCCTGTTAGTTTCTCTACGAAATCTAAGTGTTAGAAATGCCTCATTTTGCAAATAATGTCTCTCTGGAGTGCATGCAAGTACCGTTTCCCATATAAAAGGGCTGGTATTTTGTGGAAAACATCTCCAAAAGTAATGTAATAAGGGGTAGAAGTTTTGATGTCATTGGATAGGTGAGATATTTTTCTTTAAAATGAGACCAAATGAATTGTTTTCTAAGTAAAATGACATTTCGCTCGGACTACCTTAAATGGAAGTGGAGCGGTCAACCCTCCCCCGGCTATCCGCATGTGAAAGGGCACGCCAACAAAACAAAAATGTTTAAAACATCTGATATTAAAGCCTTGAACGAGCCACAGCTGCCTTCTCGCACTCTTGTTGAGTAAGTGAACGGTCTTCGAGTGAGAATGAATGATCGTACTCATTGCGAAAAGGCGTATTGAATCTCTCTCCCCTTGTAGCAGCAAACTTCGCACTTGCGCAGTGTTTTATGCATGTTCACACTATTTGCACGCTATAGCAGCTAGATGGATAAGCTGAGTGGTGAGAATCTTTCCTAGATATGGATCTTAGAAAGGATACAATGGATATATGACGCAGTTTGTCCTTGAGATCTGGTTTGAGGTGAAATTGATATCGTCGCTACGAAGTTAACCTCTGGATGCAGTGTTCTATGCATCGTTCCAAACTACATAAATCGCCCGTCATGTTTCAAAAAAAATTTTTATTTATAAATTTTTTTAAGTATTCTAACGGTTAAAGTAGGGTTTTTTTGAATATCAGAGAATCTCCTCCCGGTTTTCTACACTTTCAGGGGCCTATCTCGCTCTGGTACATCCTTTTTTGCCTCAGCATACGAGTATCCCTTCTTCTTCCGGTTCATGAAACCTATTCTCTTTCTTCCTCTTCCTCGCTTGCCCAACATCCTTCCCTTTGATACACTCTTGAGCAACCCATCGCCCCTTAATACATCCTCCAGCCACCTACGCTTCCAATCTAGAATTTCATGAAGAAGTTTCCTTTCCTCGCCCATCATCTCAAGAACTTCCTCGTTAGTCTTACTATCCGTCCAACTCACCTCCATCCTTCTCCACACCCACATCTCAAATGTCTGCAGCCTATTTTCGCCCTCCTTTCTGAGGGTCCACGTTTCTGCCCCATACAACGCAACACTCCGTATCAAGCTCTTCGCCAGCCTCTTCTACACATCCTTAACCAATGCCCCCGTCATCAGCTCCTTTCAATTATTGAACGCCTCCATAGATAGCGCTATTCTCCTCTCTATGTTTTGCTACGATGTCCAATTTCTTCTAGCGTACTACCTCAGTAATTGAAATGCTCTGCTTGCTTGAGTTTGTGTCCTCCAACTTTAATCACCAGCCTCGCTATCTTTGCCCCAGAAAATCTCATTACTTTTGTTTTCTTATGGTGTATCTTCATCTCTAATATCCCGCACTGCAATTCTAAAGCATTTATCACTTAATATTAAGAGGTGGATTTGGCTTTAAACGATTACGAACTCAAATCGATTTTCGATTCAAATGTGGGGCCGATTCGGTATCTATATTGTCTTTCGTCTCCAACAAAGGTCCTAAGTGCTTAAAAAACCAAGAATAATATTTGTATCTAAAAATACCTAGAATACTTTTAACCATTAAACATGATTTTCCACAAAGCCACTAGAGGTGGGAATTTCGGTTCATTTTGTGGATTCGGTTCATGGGATTTGATTCGTGGCAATGATTCGGTTCTTTAAATCGTTCATAATGAACCGAATCCACTAGTGAATCTCGAATCCATGTGAATCTCGAATCCGTGTGAATCTCGAATCCAAGTGAATCTCGAATCCTTGTGAATCTCGAATCCATGTGAATCTCGAATCCATGTGAATCTGTCGACTTACTGCATTTCAAATATTAGTGTGCGAAATAACAAACAAAAAGGTGAAGTGTGATGCTCCAATTCGGAAACACAAGACCTTCGACAAGGTGTTACAAGGGTATTTACAGGGTTCATATTCAACGATTTGGATTTGGCGGATTCGGAGATTTGCTAGCAGAATCTTCCACACAAATCGTTCATATTGAACGATTTGGATTCGGCGGATTTGAATCATCAATCAAATCGTTCATTTTGAACGATTCGAGTGGAAAGCGTAGATTCAATTCATTCGGTTCATGCCATTGAATCGTTCATTCTGAACGATTCATTCATGAACGACACACCTCTAAAAGCCACCCCTGTAGTCGCCGAGAAATAGGTACATCGATTTTATGTAAAATTAGTGAGACGAAAACATTAGTTGAATCCTAGAATCATAGTTGACTGCTGTACAAAGTTGCTCGTCTTTTTTCGACGGGTATCTCGCATGGAGATGCCACAGTTTTCTGTCCATTCTTCCTCCACCACCCGAATCAAAATCTCTTCTCCAATCTACTGACTTATCCTTGTCGTAGGAGGCAAAAGTAGTCGAACACCTTCCCGAATAACGTTTACCTGAACCAGACGCTTGAGAACCAGGCAGAGCGATTTCGTAACATTTCTCTAAATTTTTGTGGCAGGATTCGTGACAAACCTAATACCATTCTCGTTTATTTTGTTTATAAATGCAAATATATCTGCGAGATACTTGTTATTATCACTAACGCTTTTAACAAGTAAAAATTAATTTTTATTTCAGGGAATTAGAACTGAAAATTCAGTAATATTGTTAAGGTATATTCTGCATTCATTTCAGAATTCTTTGGATCGTAATATCACTTTTTAACGTCTTTATAGTGGACACTTCCACTGCAACGCATAAGAAGTTCGCACCAAGCGACGGTGGTGACAGCATGCGGTGAAAAAGATGAAACCGAAGGCTATCGGTACGCCTTTCTTTGCTGGCCTTCCAATCCTGTATATTAATCCGTGACCTGAACCAACGAGCGGATTCCGCCCTTCTTTGCCATTAATTTTCTGCCGCTTGGTTTCGTCTCAAGCTTGCAATAATAACCAAACAGCCTACCAATCCATATGGATAAAACGATTCCTATCTGCGCCCGTTGATCTTATCTTGTTGACTGGCGACTGTATTTTTGTTCTGACTAAGGAGATAAATAATAGGACATTAATATCCCATATATGCATTTCTGCCATGACTGAGCTACTTACAAAAGAGCAGAGTGAACTAAGGACGAGGAGGGACGGAGGAGGGGCTAGTTTCCGACGCCGCAGCAACAGTAAGATCGCGTGAAAGAAATAAAAATCCCATGGCACTAATACATATGGGTAGGCCATTCCGATGGACGAAAACAGGCTCGCTCTGCGCATGACGTCACCTGGCGGGAGATCTCTCCAGTTGCTTCGCCGGAATGCAGGGTTAACATGGAGAATACGAGTAAATTCTGAAAGGAACTCTACTAAGCACTCGATTCGCAACGGTGTTTTTTTATGTGGTTGTCATGAACGAGACATATTTATCCTCTTGTCATAATAGAAGCATCGTTTACTTGGTAATTATGTAACTGAATCGCAATTTCTAACTTCTCCCAAGAAAGAACAGATGGCCATTTTTTGTTTTTGAACGACGAAAAAAATCTATACTCATAGCCGCCGAATTCGACGCAGTAACATCTGTACATATACTGCCAAGTAAATAAAGCGTTCCTCCTCTGGGATACAATTTCTGTGAATAAAGGTATTTCCTAGTTATGGTTTACTTATGTTATGTAATAATAACCAAACAGCCTACCAATCCATATGGATAAAACGATTCCTATCTGCGCCCGTTGATCTTATCTTGTTGACTGGCGACTGTATTTTTGTTCTAAGGAGATAAATAATAGGGCATTAATATCCCATATATGCATTTCTGCCATGACTGAGCTACTTACAAAAGAGCAGAGTGAACTAAGGACGAGGAGGGACGGAGGAGGGGCTAGTTTCCGACGCCGCAGCAACAGTAAGATCGCGTGAAAGAAATAAAAATCCCATGGCACTGATACATATGGGTAGGCCATTCCGATGGACGAAAACAGGCTCGCTCTGCGCATGACGTCACCTGGCGGGAGATCTCTCCAGTTGCTTCGCCGGAATGCAGGGTTAACATGGTGAATACGAGTAAATTCTGATAGGAACTGTACTAAGTACTCGATTCGCAACGGTGTTTTTTTATGTGGTTGTCATGAACGAGACATATTTATCCTCTTGTCATAATAGAAGCATCGTTTACTTGGTAATTATGTAACTGAATCGCAATTTCTAACTTTTCCCAAGAAAGAACAGATGGCCATTTCTTTGTTTTTGAACGACAAAAAAGATCTATATTCATAGCCGCCGAATTCGACGCAGTAACATCAGTACATATACTGCCAAGTAAATAAAGCGTTCCTCCTATGGGTTACAATTTCTGTGAATAAGGGTATTTCCAAGTTATGGTTTACTTATAGAAAATTCCATCCCTTTTCATTGCTCTTTCGGTCAAGCAAGCAACATTAGCTGGTGAAGTACAAAAACACGAATCGCCGAGTGTTCATCTACGTCTGCGTACTACCCTGCGAGCCACCACGAGGGTGTGTGGCAGGGGGTGAAGATCACCAAACATGCACTATTGACATGCAACTAGGATATTTAATGAAGGCATGCAAGATAATAGGGTTACATGGTTAGTATCTACATAATAAGAAAGGGATTATTGGTTGTTATTACATGCATCATGCACTACAGACTACTCTAACTATATTTCACCTATCTATTCCTTTGCTACGCTGCCTATTGTTCTCTCTTATGGTACCCGGGAAAGATGACATTTTAAATCTATCGGTACGACAATCTATCTCTCTAATCTTGTTAATATGATCAAACCTAGCATAATACGCAGGGGTTCTTAATATATGTCTCACGTCATCTGTTAACAAATCGGTTTTGAATTTACTTAAAAGGTTTAACCTACATTTTAACCTGCGTTCTGAGTGTTGGTCTAATAACACTCGGCAAAAATCCGAAGTAGCATCGAGCGTGGCTGCAATGAACTTGTAGCGCTCACGTGACGTTGAGCCGCAGCTGGAGTCGAGGGAAAACGATCGCCAACGCTTTGGTATGAGGTTGCCACAGATAAGAAAGACGACGGTTCGATCGTTGCGTGAACGACCTTGGAGAAAAATACTTCGGTGTTGTAGGAAGAAAAAAGGATCATTTGCTGTTGAGGTCAATTCCTCGCGCGTTAAGGTATTTCGAAATATGTCGCGCGGGAGAAATCTCGGTTTTCTTTTGTGTTAATTTTCTGTTCCAAGATCCAGTTTTTTTACACAAACGCTTGAGCATTCCCCTGGCTTTCTTTCAGTCCATAAAGCCTTTAGCGAGGAATTATAATCGGTGACGGAGAGAGAGAGACCTAGGTGATTCCAAATTTGGGCCTCGTGAGCGTTTTCGGTCAGTCGTAATCGGTGTCAGAATTTCGACCAGATATTTTCATCTACATCTACGAGATACCGTGCAAGGCCCAGCAATGGTGTTTGGCACGGGGTGATTCCAAACCAGGCATGAAACCCTCATCCCAGCTGAAATCCGAACCGCGCACGCTTCCCCGGAATGCCAGGAGCAGGCCAAATGCAGTCAGGATAACGATGCGCGGTCGGACCAGAAACTAGGAGAGTGCTACGCGGACGAACACGCTACCATGCAGTACACTGATTGAGATACGACTACCGGTTATAATTACTTCGACAGATAAATAGTTCTGCAAGGTACAAAATCATGCAAGAGCTATATCATGCCCGAAATTGCATGCGAGGTTAGTCGCTAATTATGATGCTAAGATATTTTGCTCGAATGCAAAACCTGTCGGAATTTAAAGCGTCTATTCCACGTCCAACGTCCACGTAAACTTTATTAGCTAGTCACCAACACTAACTGTGCAGTGTCTATTTTGCTGATTAGTAAATCCTTAAGTCACTTCTTCTTGAGGCACATGCATCTTATCATAAAATCTCGACGGTGGTTTGTGGTCCAATTCTCTTTCTGGTGCACTTGCCGTACTTAATTTCTGAAAAGTTCAGGAAGTAATGTCATAGTTTCTGCTTTTGGGACGTCACGACCGTGTTAGGCCTCGCACGGGTAATTCAGCCAACCGTGCTAGTCGTACTAACTCAAAATGGTGTTCGCTATGACAGGGAATGTGTACGTTGCTATGGATCGTGAGGACAAGATTGAATATAGTATATGTTATGCTGCGAGTATTATGTTTAAAATCTTATGATGTTCTCATGATGAAGTAACTGCGCGGCTAGTTCTGTGGTTCTTTGAAAATATCCAAAGTAAACACTTTTGTGTTTAAAGTTGGGCTTTACCCCGTGGACTGTTGCGCTTAGCGCACGCTATACGGTACCTCTGGCATCATATGCACGGTACCTGTGAGGACAACTTGCTCTTTAAAGCCCCCATGAGATTCACAGTGGAATTGGACACCTGGGTTGCTTAATTGGTTAGAGCATTCGGCGCGTAATCGAGGGATCTGGGTTCGATTCCCAGTCCAGGCGAATGATTAAATTGGCCACTGTGAATTTCACACAATTAGGATGTTCCTCCGGGGCAAGATAAATTTTACTTTGGCTAATATGATTTCTGTTGTTCGAGTATTCACGAGACATGCCAGCCAGGTGACGGCTGCCGTCACTCATTTCTGTGATGTATATTCAGGCCACTGGTTTTAATTTCCCAAGATAATAAAGCCAAGCGCTACTTTTTATTTCCCAAATATGATCCAGGCTCATACTGAATTTAGTGCATGGTGTAATAAGAACTTAAGACGTAGTGCGAATGTGGTGTACCTAAATCGGAATCGGACCAGTTCAGCTCATTATTTTAAGGAAAAGCTTTCTCGGAAAACTAACTGCTCTTCAAGGAATGAAATAAATAGTGAGGAATGAAATTCATTGCGTGGTTTTGGGGCAGTTTAGTTTCGAAAGACTCGCACGTGTGATTTAATCAATACATGTTTCCCAGGGGCGGATGGTTCTCAGCGGGTGTCATGCTTGTCATGGTAAGCAATATCCCTTGAAAACCCCTCGCTATCCCATTCAGCTTCTCTTCAGGCCACTCTGCAATCAGTTTGGATAGCTATCGGGGGATGCATTTCGTTTGCAAGTAGATGCGTCCTTTCCTTCAAGTAAATTTTTTCCTTGTGTAAAATTTTTCCTTGTGTCAACAGTTATGCCCATGGGAAAATATCCCCACATTGAAACGGCTATGCAAGTATTCTCTGAACCATCTTCATAGAGAAGAGTCCGAGTAGGAGTGATTTTTCATTTAATTTTGAAGGAATCGGGTTTATCCAAAAATGGCGGACTATTTATTTTCAAAACTCATATTCTTCAGATGGAAAAAAATACAACTAGTTTTGTACTATTTCACCTAAATATGAAATAGTTTCCTTAGCATTTCTCAAAGTTAGGTAATTTTTTTTACTTTCGTGCATTAGTGAAATCCTCGGTTTTACTGCAAAATTTGTGGAAAATTTGGAGCAAATAGCACTAACAAGTAGTAGAAGTACTCGCCTAACAGTTAGAGATCCCTAATGTGTTATAAATAACCCCTGCAGGGTTCGATATGGCATTAAAAGAGGTAAATAGGGGCTGATTTGTCGATTGAGGGTCGATTGGAAAAAGATTACATGAATTTTCAACTAAGTAATTAATTACTGTATAACATTGAGTTATACCTATGCTACTCTTCGACATATCATGTATGAACCAATGTAATTGTCTGGCAAATGAATAACTTTGATGAATATTTGCAATAAAGTTCAAATCACCAAAACTTTTATTCGTTTGCTTCCTTTTTGAAGCACGATTCACATTCACAATATACTTTTCCATAAAAGATAATCACCGTAAAATAAACGGAATAAAATCACATAAGCTTTGTCTTTGCTTGTATTATGTAAACCAATGACAACAATGAGGGGGGAAATAATGCGTTGAAAAATTCTAGAAGTGACCGATGAACCTTGAGCTGGATAATACTTATCATTGCCGCTGAAATTTCAGCCTTGAATCCACAGAGACTAAAATCCTTGTAGACGGTCCAATTAGGTCGATCTAGGCTAAGATGGTTTCAAGATCAGATTACCCAGCCTAAACCATGACATAAATATGAAGAAGGTTCTTGGGGTACGAACGGCAACTAATTTATTTTTGCCATCTGGTAGAGGTAGTTGGCGTGGTGACTGGTGTATAGAGAACTCCAGTGTTCAACTCTGGTGATTTCTTAGAGTTGCATGATTGGCACCCCACAAAATCTTTCCTCTCGTTCTAACCTGGCACCCACACCTACTATAAATGCGTGAATTTATATGCGTTATGCTAAATGCTTGGTGAACTCTTATCTGACCGATGACACTCCCGATTCTTACTTGAGTGTGTCTTGTGGAGAGAACTTCAAGTGCATCACTCCGTCTGTCGGGTGAGACGTTAAACCGTGGTCCCCTTGGCGCCCTTCGTTGAGAGCAGGATGCCGATGCCGTGTTTCTACCCACCCTTGCTCCTATACCTTTCACCTATGGCGCAAATTACCTTAAAGCCCGTTTGAAACGGTCCAATATATTGGTCAATCCATTAAATATTGGATTGTGGCACGCTTGTCACACACCAATTTCCGGCCCAATTTCAATACCACAATCTCCCCGACAATTTCTCACCCAACATGGGCACTTAGAGCAAGTTCGATTTTCTGCTGGCCAATCTCCAATCAGAAGTAAGCTTTGTCGTGTCCTAGTGACAAATACAAGAAGCTCTTAGGAAAACATCCGGGTGTCTGGGAACAAAGTACATTTGAGCCGGAATCAAGTGGTGTGAAGGCGTAATAGAATAGAATAGAAAATAGTCTTTATTGTTCTGGGACTTTAAGTCCCCTGGAACATAGAAAATAAATAAATACATGCCATAGCATAAAAGATTACAAAAAACTAAGCAATTTTACATAGGTAATCAGTCATGTTTCTCTTGAACATTGAAATTGTCATAGAGGTTATAACATTTACAGGTAAACAATACCATAACTTGCAGGAGGAAATTAAGAAAGAGTGCTCAAATAATAAGGTATGGAGTTAAGGGACTAAAAATAACTCAGTGACACGAGTTGATCTTTTTCCTGTATCTACATTACATATAAAATTTTCATACAAATAGGTGGGGTTTTTGGATTTCAGGACCTTGAACACGTATAAAGCCTTTTGCAGTTTTCGGCGTTTATCCAATTTCAGCCATTTAATTTTTTCGTAATAAGGCGTGACGTGTTCATCATAGCGGATGTTGAAAACAAAACGCAGACAGGAGTTTTGAAGACGCTGCAGCTTAATGCACAGTTCTGAGTTAACATCTGAGAAAATGATCGAACAATAGTCAAAATATGGGAATACCAGAGTTTGAACCAGCTTCTGGCGAAGTGAAATTGGGAGCAGATGCCTGAAGTGCTTCAATTGGTACATAGTCTTATACACATTGTCAGATATAGCTTTAACGTGCGCCCGCCAGCTCAAGGTGTTATTTAAATGAACCCCGAGACTTTTCACTGAAGTCGAGTAATCTATAAGGATATTCTGTACTCTTATTTTGGGAGGGCCACTCATTGAGATGAAGTTCAGATAGTAATAAGGAGGTGTTAGGTTAACCCTTTGAGTGCGGCATGACGTGATATCACGTCATGGTTTTCTTAACGCTGGTGCTGAAGACGTGATATCCTGTCATTGGTACCGTGAGTGATTTTTCACTAGGGGGCCTAGTGAAAGTCACCTAGTGAAATCTGGAACACTCACGGTACCCTTGACGTGATATCACGTCATCAGTACCAGCGTAAAGACAACCATGACGTGATATCACGTCATGCCGCACTCAAAGGGTTAAATAAGGAGGACGAAATGTAGACGAAAGAAGTAGTTTCGTTATTTTGAACAGTACAAAACTCACGAATGCTTGTGCAATATAAGATCGCCTCGGCACAAGAATAAAATTGTACGTGCTGAAGCAATGAAGCAAATAATTGAATCGATTGAATCGAAGACGATACTAATGCATATAATAGTAAATTATACTTTCAATATCCTATTCTATCTCTGCCTATAACATACCAGCGCAGCGCTTCGAGTTGTTCTTTCTTTATATTTAGTTATGTGGCGTGCTCATGCGGGATTTTGGAGAATTATTTTTTGCCGATATTGGTCCCAATATTGATGCTTCTCATGCGGAACATATCGCCCAATATTCCACCCAATATCGTGCCGAATAATTGTGCCAATTTATTGATCAATATATTGGACCGTGTCAAACGGGCTTCACTGTCTGTCGCCTCCTTATAATCCAATCCGATTACACCAACCCCCGGGGCGGCGATTATGGTTTATTAAAAATTATTTCCTTACCCAACCCGAAGAGATCTCGAGCGTTGCATTAAAAGAGCAAACCATCGCTTCCAGCCGATACAGAGCGTTGGAGGTTTAGCAAAGCTCATTTCAAGAAATCGTGGCTTATAAATGAGGTATATCAAATTCGTGTGATTTCTATCCCTTTATCTAAGGAAGTGAAATAAAAATCTCACTTCGTTTATTCCGCACAGGTTGATCATTTCCGACTATTGTTTTGACAAATGATGTCGTAATCATGGATTAATTATGGCGTCATTTTTCGAAACGATGTTTGGAAGTAATAAAACTGTGGAATTTGTAAAGCGATATTTTATATCATGAGTCGCATTTCCACCAAGTTAAGTCTGAAGCTGTGACTTGTATTCGCTGAGAAATTTAAGGTGGTTCAGTGTTCTACATTTAAATCGAGTCGGCAGTTAGGAAATTGCCGGTGACCTTCACTATCAACGTTTTTGAGGCGACCGAAAAAGGTATTTACCGACATATCATTAGTCGATGTGGGTTGGGCCATTATGTTTCGGCCAGATATGCGGGTTTAACTGGTGTATTTTATAATCAATCATACAGAGGGCTTGTTCTTGTGTATTGCGGGACTGTTCCAATATTGAAAAGGGACGAGGCCAGTGAATAAAGTCATTCACCATCCCATTATCTCCCGGCTCGACCAGGTTCACTGCTCCTGTTCGCCAGACTCTAGCATGTCTGATGACAGACGCAAACGGATTTATCAGGATGGACATTCGTGTAACTGGAGCGGGTCACTTCAGCCTCTCTCACGGCCCGAAAATTGAACAACAGACCCGTACAACTTATTATGGATTCAGAATGCATTTATCTGTTGGTTGGTTATTTTGGGACGCCACGGATAAATGTGGCCATGTCACCATTTGGGTAGTTTGGGAGTAACAATTAAAATCTTGTATGGCAATACCACAAAGGATGATTTAAAAAACGACCTATTTCGTGACAGATAAAAAAAAACGTATCCAGGTGGATAAAGATGTTACTCTACTACGAAAGATGTGACTCGGTATCAAGCACCTGAAGATGAAACTCTGTCATGAAAGCAATGGAAAAAATTAAATTCGTGTTGATCTGCAGAGTTATTTTATTGTTACGTAATAAAAAAAAATCGTAAAAGGGGAGCCCGAGACGATGCGTGATAGCTTGAGAAGTTAAAAGGGGAAGGATAGCTTTAGGTCTTATCTCAAGAACGGCACTCAAAGTGCTCCCTAGACGGTATCCTAATCGTTAATGGAATTACAATGACGTATTTTAGCTGTTCGACCCGATCGCTTAGGGAGGGAAACTACTGTCTGTTTCAAATTTTTTTAGGAAAATTTTAATAGTTACATCTCAAAATTGGGATAGCTTTTTATACCTCATACATCTTTAATAATGCTATTTTTTTCTGTTGATTGATAGAAAATACTGTCATATATCTACTGATGTTGATTGGCATTATAATGTCGTAAATGGAGAAAACACCCTTTTTTTCAAGATGCCATACAAACGTGAAGTTTTGAGAACTTCACTGCAGTGAAATCCATGTTATGGGTAAAATTTCCAGTATGAACTAAGTAATTAAAGCCTTTTCAAGAATTTGTTAGCAATTACACAGTATTGACATCATTAGTTTAGATATATCTAAACGGTTTAGTTAACTGCGTTTTATTCTGAACCCCACCCTCGCGAAACCCCCAAATGCTCCATTTCTAAGGTATCGACTTCAGCATTGTCAATTTAATACAGACATGAAACACGGATAACCAGGATATTTAAAAATGTATCGAACAATTTATTCAGGATAGCCGCGTTCCGAGAATGATGAATTATTCCTGAAGGAGGCAGCTTCAGAGAAAACCCTGCCACGCGGTTGTCAATCAGCAAAGGTAGATGCTGGAATTCATGATGGAAATATCGGCACATTTTTTAAGGTACGAAATTCCACAGAAGAAAAAATCATCCGCCTTGACCGGGAAAGTGGAACTCAGTGGCTAGTCCCGGATAGTCCCGGAATCTGTTTTTTAAGGTACTATACGTGAGACTTTTCTCGAGTAACAAAATCTCTATATCCAGAATTTAATTTCAAATTCATGCCACATTGAATACAATGGAGTAGTTGTTGCAATATTGATTGATTAAAACCTTACTCTTAAATTGAGAAAGACACAAGGCTTTCCCGACGAACGGTGATGTTGAAGGTTACTCTGGTTGTCCACCGGAGCAAACGATCCATCTCTGCCAACGTTTCAATGTACGATATCTTACTCCACTCCCTAAAGAATCCTTCCGCCTTTAACCTATCAAGCTATGAGGCATCGTCTATGACTCCACTTAAAAGAGTTTTTTCACTACGTATCAATAAAATATCTTTGCAGATCTACACGAATTTATTATTTAAATGGGTTTCCTAACAGTGTCATCTTCAGGTGCTTGAAACCGAGTTATACCTTTCGTATCAGATTAACGTTTTTATCCACCTGAATATGCTTTTTTCTGTCACGATACATGTCGTTTTTTTAAGTCATTATTTGTGGAATTACAATGCGATATTTTAATTATTACTCCCAAAATACCTGAATGGTGACGTGGATACCGATTCCACGTTTCTCGTGGAGACCCATGGAATAACTATTGCCTAGGTCTGCCTGTCTTCTATAAGGCGTATTTTGCACCCTATGTTTACGGGAGTATAAACAACAACGTTTACATATATATAAATAAAGTAAACTATAAAAACGCGAGTGGAAACAGCAATTTATTTTTTAAGATTTCTGTCCTCTTCTCTTTAACCGGCTAATGTGACGACTTGCCATAGTTATTCTGAGAGTATACACGTATAGCTCTCTTGAAGCGTTTACAATTCTTCACCTCATATACGAGAATGTCTTCCACAAGCCTTCAGAGAGTGAACTCGGTTGAATGTGTACCCATCTGCTGTCCGGCAGTCGAGAACATCTGGTCCTGTTAATGTTCGTAAAACGTTCGTTTCCGTCGCTTACGGCAGTGTGAGTGAAATATCATTTCACCTAGAAATCAAGGAATTTGGTCTCATTTTAATGAAAAATGTCTTGCACTTCCAAAGATGACAAAGTATCAACCCCTTACCAGCCTACTACTTTCCGATATTTTGGGCGAATAATACCAGCCCCTTTTTCTGTTGATTGATAGATAATACTGTCATATATCCACTGATTTTGATTGGCGTTTTAATGTCATAAATGGAGAAAACACCCTTTTTTCAAGATCCCATACGAACGTGAAGTTTTGAGAACTTCATTGCAGTGAAATCCATATTATGGGTAAAACTTCCTGTATAAACTAAGTAATTAAAGCCTCTGCAAGAATTTGTTAGCAAATACAGTATTAACATCATTAGTTAGATATATCCAAACGGTTTAGTTGACTGCATTTTATTCTGAACCGCACCCTCGCGAAACCCCCCAATACTCCATTTCTAAGGTATCGACTTCAACATTGTCAATTTAATACTGACATGAAACACGGATAACCAGGATATTTAAAAATGTATCGAACAATTTATTCAGTGATGACAATGGTAGGTTACGCTCTCCAGGGAGACCTTATCTTAAACAAAATATGGCATTTCTAACACCTACATCTCGTCAAAAAATTAACAAGGTGTAGTTTGTACGTTTCTCGACTATTATTGAAAATTTATCATATTATCACCGCAGTAATTTTTCCAGAATTCCAAAGCAACGTTCCGTTGTGAATGAGTGTTGAGCGTATCGCGTGAAAAAAATGAGTCAAATCAAAGACTTCTATGGATATTTTTATTTGATTACCTAGAATTTCAGTCATACACTAGTATATTACAGCACTATTAAAAATTTTGTGTGTATTTCATGCACCCTACAGCTGCTTAAATTAAAAAAATAATGATTCGGATATGGTTTTCTTCAGGACCGGGGAACTATCTAGGTCAAACAATCTTAAGCCTGCCAATGTTCCAGCTACGATGTCCATCGTCATCATTTCTGAGAGTTTAACCCAGTGGGAAACCCCAGTAACCCTTCAACATTAGTTTAACCCTTTTAGTGCGGCGGGCCGATATATCGGCTTTGACATCTCAGGCGAAAAGTTCGGCGGGCCGATATATCGGCTCATAGGCAAAATATTGTTTAACTTTTGCACACAAATATAATTACAATTATTTTTTGTACGAAGTATAAGCGTTTTTTTATTATTACCTAATTCAATGCATACACAATAAGAAAAACTGCATATGGATATTTTAAACAATAACTTTATAATATTTATTTTCCTAGAGTGATACATTTCATTCTAGTTACCCTCCGCATTTCTCACTAGAACCGCTGGCAGGGGTCAGCACTAAGAGGGTTAAATGACTAAAATTGTCATAAACAACTAAATAAACCTATTCGAAACTTTAGCTTAAATTACATATCTCATGCCGTAAACAGTAGACCTTCGCTTTGCGATGTGTTCACCTCACGATGGATTCACTTTACGAGATGCATGCAATTGCGCGCGAATTTCAATTTTGGAATTTCAGTGGTATTTCACAACCATTATTTATATCACATTTCTTGACTGAATTTTTTTAAATGATAACAACGTAAATACTTATTGTTACGTGAAAGCCAATCCTGAGTTCGGTGAAAATGCTTGTTCACTTTACGACGGAATTCACTTTACGTACGGTCCCGTGTAACGGATTAATATCGTAAAGCATCGTATCGTATCGTTAAGTATCGTACATCGCACAGGAGACGTCTACTGATGACTAAAAACAATGATTTTGTTTGTATTTTCATGATAAGTATTATCATGAGGTAAGCATACTCTATGGCATTATTGAGATCAATTAATTTATTTCAAAGATATTAGAGAAAACATTAGAATCACGCATTGTCACAATTCTGGCGATCTATACGCAGGGAACTTCATCACTGATATGATATATCCCTGGACAGAACAGCAATGTCAAATCTCATGGATAGATGCTTCTATTTCTTGATAAATGACTCGAAAAGTAGCGTAGTAAAAGATACATTGATGTCGTGACCATGGGGGAGTTATTTGTTTTTTTTTTTTAATGTAGCCAATTTCGTTGAATTATGCATGCAGTGTTATCTTTCTCAAACTGCCTTGATAGCCATTCACTACCGCATGTATCAATGTTCATATTTTCAATTTCGTCGGATTCGAAGCCGTTTCTCCTTCGAGTGATGTAGAGGCCGCGAGACAAAGACCGCGAGTTCCCCAGCGGCGGTGACGGACAGGTAACTTGCCCTCTGGGCTGTCGGCAGGACGTCCTTCCGGGGTTTGTGTTTTGAGGCCACGGAAGACGCCCATCCTTATCTGACACACATGGTCAACGGAGTGGGAATATCGCATATTTTGTGGAAGGAAGAAAAACGACTCGCTGAGAAAAAGTCGAAGGCTTAGAGATTCTTCAAATTTGATTGTTTATGGCGCGACTTCGTGGAGAGTACATTTCCATCACAGTAATAACACATATTTGTATTTTTCCATGCTTTATCAAAACATTCCTGCACAATAAGCCTTTTATGCTCGTAGATTTTTGACATTATTAATAAATCAAGAATCGAAGTGTTTTAGCACAAAACATGGGAAGACACAAACACTCACCAGGAGTTATTCCGTGTCAGGGACTCCTCCACACGGCGGGCACACAACCCGATTTCCGGATTTTTTGGGAATCCGGAAGAGGTGTTCTGACGGGAACGCGCAATCACGCGATACACTCAAGGCATGGGAAGGGAGGAAAACGTAATGTCTAAGGCGAATACGCGTATTTCAGCCACAAGGTGGGCCTCTTTAACACACTGAAGGAAGAGTCGCAAACAACCCTGATGGTTCAAGTGAAGGCTCGTGTGCTCGTGTCTTCCCACGTTTGGTACTAAAACATTGCGGCCATATGGAGTTTCTGGATCACCAACATTCTAAGGCCTTAGACCTCCACCAATTAAATTTGGGGATTATGCATAATAGCCGACGATTTCATTTTCATAACAGAAAAATTATTGTACTACTTTAATTTTGCAAAATTAGCTCATGGAAATACATTAATATTAGTAATATATAAAGCTACAAAGCTGACTGACTGACTCATCCATAAAAATTCCTGGGCATTTCTAAACGAGCTAGGTGGGTGAAATTTTCAGGGGGGTAAGAATTATGTGTCGAGTTGGGAAAAATTCGGAAAAAGTTAAAAAAAGTCGATAAGGCTTCGAGTTGTCGAAATCGATAGCTTTACATGGGAGTTAATGGGAAAAATGAAAAATTTTAGTTTAGACCGTGTAGCCTTTTTTTCTTTCGTTCATTAAAATAGGAAAGAATTGAGCTACAAGATTTATTCCATCACAGACATGAGGCTGAATGTTTAAAGAATTTAATTCTTGCAATCGATTTTTCCCTACCTACCGTTAAACTGAAATTTTAAAACTTTAATCGGAGGTTTTTAGGAATTTCTTAATTTTCGTTGCTAAGGATAGATTTTTCCATTGTCGCCAGGCCGATTGTCGATTTGAGATTTGGAACTTGGCGAGGCGGTCCAGCTCTCTGTTTGGTGGTAGTATTTTGAGAAGTCGTTAATAACCGGATGAGATATATTATGATTTGAACTAGAACTATCTGGACTCCATACCTCATGGATCGTGTAATTCATTTTGAGAATTCCATAATATTTTTTTTGCTTGCATGTGGCACGCAGACTTGAGAGCTTTCATTGGTTTTGTAAGGATGATGCATTCATTTTTCGTTATTTTAAGAGTATCATCGTATACAAACTCCCCCCTCCCCTTTGCTTGCAAACTTCAAGCACCCATTTACTCTTTTACTAATACTAATAGCATAAATGTCCCTTCGTTCGCAACGGGAAGGATAGGAAGTAGAAATTTTAGATTTAAATATCTTTCTCGGGCTTCGCACCGGGTAATGTTTTCATAATCATTGATGATCATAAGGATTATGAAAACATTACCCGGTGCGAAGCCCGAGAAAGGTATTTAAATATAATACGCCGGGAAAACCTTAAATCATTTAGAAATTTTAGAGTTGTTCTACCTGCACAAACGACTATCGAACTTCCCATTCAAAATCTCAATTTATTTTACTAAGTGGAAATTTCCCAGTTTTGCGCTTAAGCTCTATCACTGAAATTTTTTAGTTTTAACACAGAAAAAAATAATGAATTAACATTTACTATTATAAATAATTATTAATACACAAATTCATTCGTGCGTTCATTCAAATTCATTTTAATATTGATCCAGTTAAATTTTTTTTAAGGAAATTGAGACACTAGCGGTAAAAATGGTCTGTGGATACATTTTTTATGGGATCACTTTGACACGTTTTGGGTCGAATTGGAGAGACAGACAGACACCACCACCTTTTCAGTAAATGAATGTCCGTGATATTATTTAATTCCGCGAGATGATGCTCAGTGAAGTGGGTAAATAACCCGCAGGTCAAATCGAATGCTGTAAGTTTCTTGAGATGATGAAAAAAATAGCCTGAGGGTTCTGCGTCTGAAATAAGAGTTCCCAAGTAAAATTTGAAAGAAAACTTTTGAAAGTGGAACAGTATCAAATAAGCCCTCAATGATCAATTAACTGGAATATGAATTCTCGTAGAAGGCCGAATGACAGTACATGGGACTTACCGACCCTGCTAAGAACGTGTTAATTTCACTCGCCGTGGAGCGGGTGCTATTTGAGCCAGCTCCAAAAGAAGTTTACGTAAGCCTTGTGTTCCCCAATTGCTAAGAAATACACTTCCGAGTAATCTCTGATACAGTTAAAATAAATACAACTCTAAAGAGACTGATTTTAGGTTTTGCTAATCAATGACCAATAGATGCCGTAGGGAGCCTTTTCGTTGACTTGATTTTAGTTCAGTGTTTGAGTTCCTTATATTACACCATACTTTCGGATAGTTGATGGATTGGAGGACGAATTCTATTGTTTTATTTATAGAAAAAATTTAACCATATTTTATAAAACCGAGCTTATGAGCCAAGAAGACCAGATTATGAAACGAAGCTACCTATACCGGTGATATGATTCGAATCCACCCTAGTTAGAACACAAAGATGGCTCCACGTCACCCTGGGACGATTATAGGGTCGTTCCGAAAGTAATGCCTCCTATTTTTATTCATGGAAACTACAGGAGATACATAAGTCACAACAGTACAGCTAAATAGAGCAATATTTCAGCTACAGACTGTCATTTTTCCTCATAGTCACAACCATTCATTATGCACTTTTGCCAACGAAGAACCAGAGCCTGCATGCCGCGCTGGTAAAAATCAGAACCAGCTGAGGGTAACCACTTCCTTACAGCTTTGACAACAGCGTCCGAGTCTTGAATGGAAACAATGCCATGGAAACAATGTTCCAACATTGTTTCGAAGGCATTACAGCCGACATTCAGGTTTGCACACAACTCTCTGGTCGTTACCCACCGATCAGCACGGATGAGTTGATCAAGACGCTCTTCATTGCGAGGGATGACAGCTGTGCAGGGTCGACCGGGCCGTGGCTTGTCATGCACACCCTTTTCACCACCTTGAAAATGCCGTACCCATCGTCTCACGTTGCTCACGTCTATTGTATCATCTCCATACACCTTTAGCAAGCGTCGAGGCATTTCAATTGGCGCAATTTCTTCAGCAGTGAGGAATTCAACCACGCATCGCTGTTTTATACGCGCGTCCATATCAGACTCCATTTTGGAACACTCCTCTGCTGGCGCCAATTACCGCAGAACAACGGAACCACTTGCAAATGATAGAGGAAGGTTCAAGCATTAGCACTGCACCAACGACATCTGGCACGGACATCCAAAGTCACCACATAAAAATAGGAGGCATTACTTTCGGAACGACCCTCGTATGTACGTTCTTTACATTTTTTAGAACATTGTTTTCTAATTACAGTAATTAGAGTGATCATGTGACAATCATTCCTTAGATTTTATCTGGTGCTTTAAACCACTAGTGTGGTTAGGTTCTTAGGAAATTAACTTTGATCTTTGCCCTTGAAGAGTGGGTTGTGTTTTGGAAAACGAAATAACAATAAGAAAGAAGGAACTAAGTTCCTTCCCTGACTACCGCAGCTGACACAGTTTATCTCGTCCTCTAGTATATAGTGTTTTTTTTCTGTCACTAAATCGCTATTTTTCAACTTGAAGGCCAGTATGATTGGCGAGTAGAGGTCACCAAGCAAACGTGATAATCCATCGGCGTGTGTAATTCGCTCGTGAATGTGTGGGGCAGATTACCTTCTCTGTGTGGTCTGTGGTCTTCCAGAGAGATTCGGAGAGCAGGAAAAATCATACAATTCAAGGCATTGGGTTTAGATGGATACAGCAAGTGACTCTCACACATTTAATCCCGGGTCTTGGGAACAAAGGACGAAAGACGTAGCAGGTTATCAGAGTAGCCAAAGCCAAGAATGTATTCTACCAGAAAAAGAGGACAACTAACAGTCAGTGACTCAATTTTTTAGATAGGGAAGCATCATTGGTAGACATCCAGCAGAAGATTGGTTTGCTCCAGCTCATCACTCCGCTTTCATGCCAGGCACCTCTCCATTCCTTCATAGTTTTTTTCAATTTTAGGTCTGCCATCGTTGGCCTTTCTCCTTAACTCAACCTATTCAATTCTCCTTCCAATTATGAGTACAAAAGAGTGTTTTGTCACGAGTTATGTCCAGAAAGTATGCCTTTTCTCCTCAGCGTTTTTCTCACGCTCCTCCTCCCCCCACTCTTCGTAGGACTTCAAATATATATGTTTTGAGAATGTATACATACTTCCATGACAGTGATGCTTGGAAAAAAAAAAACAGCTCCAGAAAAAAAGAAGAGCGTCGGAAGGAATGGCAATGTCGTCTATCGGAAAACGGTGAAGATGGATCGCTGTTTACGAGAATACCAAATTAATGGACCCAATCACCTATGAAGAGTTGTCAAGAAAATAGTGCAAATGAAAATTCTGTCAAGTAGAAGAGGCATACTTAAGGATGTTCCTCTGCCGCTCGGTGCGTCAAAAGCCGGTGAAAATTCCATCTTCTTAAGTGTTTTAAGAAGTCGATGAAAAAAACATTACCTTACGTAGTCACCTATAGTATTTAAACAAGTACCTAAAAACTTTGTGAATAAGTTGTATCGAAGCACTTAAAAGTGGGAACCAATTTTTAAAACTCATCAGTAGCTTATTTTGATCTCGGTTTCTGGCTGGCAACTCGTTGCCACGTTTAATTGCCCTGACAATAAATTTGAGCTCATCACCGCTATTTCGTGATCTGAAATGTGTTCCATAATTTAAAAATAAGTTTCAAATATTTACTTGGAAATGTAACTCCTTATTTAAATATAATGGTTAAAAATCATGTGTTAGAACGACTTGGCAACGGTGGTAAGTGCAACATTGCTCAATTACTGCGTTCACTTGTTTTCCTGCTCTCGTGTTGGCGTGTGTTTGAGTTTGTTAGTGACTGCTTTCCAGGAAATCGTTAATATTATACATATATGTTTGTATAATACATTACTGTATTTATGTATTCATTTATATAAATACCCGTGAGTATTATAACATATCTTCAGATAACTTTCGTTTACTTGGAAGCTATCAATTTCCTGCCATGCCGAGGGAACCCGGACAACATTACTGGGACAACGACAATTTCTAATACTTTTTTGTCAATGTATTAAATTTAGCGTCAATGCACGAAAAATCAAGCTCCACAAAGTTCATTGTAAATTCCCGTCTGCTCGAAAATCGCTCGTTTCGTCACGGCACAGCCGCACAGCGTTGCCGATGTGGAATCAACCTGCAACGCCACATGTTAGTAACTACGTGATTTCTGCTATTTTTTTTGCAAAAATATGTTAATATCATTTAAACCAACGTGGTAAGGGTATATTTTTTTAAATATTATCATTATTCTTATACTGTGGCGCACCTTATATCAGTTTTTTGTCAAAACGACATTTATATTCGAATAGTAATCTGCATTTCTTCTACTCATAGGCAAGCATTGCCATAAGATCCTATAGAAATTCTCTCATTTTTAAGTGCGATTTCCGAGAAATATAGCGTGGAAAGCCAAATTTTTTTCAACGGCAATCGACAGAGTGCAATAAGAAGGGCTTATTTTGAAACTTTCATGAAAATGACATTTACTTCGTTTCTCGGTGGAACCTCCTTAATCAAACATGTTGTGCAGGACAACAACCTCAGGGAAAACAAAACTGGAAGGAAAAATGAATTGGAGGTGATATCGTGGAATAGGTAAGACAAAATATCAGCATGAAGCAAATTTTCTAGGACATAAAACAATTGAACTATGCAGATTATTATCTAGGAATGTGAATGGAAATTAAGAAACCGTAGAAAATATTAGTTTTGAAGAAGTAAATAACAGATAAATATTTCTCGGGTTTGGCACCGGGTAAGGCTGTTTAAGGCCAACGTTTCGATGAGAAACTCACTCATCGTCATCAGGGCTAAGACTGACTGCCGAGTTTGGTCCACGCCGGGTTTTTATATCGCCTGATGACGATGAGTGAGTTTCTCATCGAAACGTTGGCCTTAAACAGCCTTACCCGGTGCCAAACCCGAGAAATATTTATCAATAGTATTCGCCGGGAAAGCCTACGATCTTTTATCATGTAAATAACAGTTTCATGCCTTTGAAATCACTGAAAAATATCGGAAAAATACCATTACGTGTATAACACTATAATCTTGGAATCGCCTTTCGAGTAAGGCGCCGCGCTTGGCTACGGACTACTTGGCTAGTGAACCATGGACCCTAGCCCCCAAGCACGTTCCTCTGACAGCAGAAAATCGAACTACTAGCAGCCAGCTCGAGAATATTCAGGCGTGAGGAGAAAGAGACGGACTTTTTGGGACTTACCCGAGTATACTTGGGCGCGTCAGAATTTGCGCGTCGTCGGTGCCCGAGTTTTCTCGGGCGGTAAACTTTCTTGTAAACCGGTTCTTAGCTCAGTGCGCGCCCAGTACGAATACTGTTTTAATACTGACTTAAAGTTTTGTTTATTTATCGTGTAATTACGGTGACCTGCGCCGATGGGGATTACTCTCTAACCTCACTGCGATGACTATTGCAATCACTGCAAGTTTTGACTCAATATCTATAGTAGTTTCTCGTCCAGAGTATTTCTATTCTCAAGGACCTCGCGTCGGCGAGGCATAGCGTTCCTTTTCGCCGATTCTTTTGGGTCGCCACTTACAGTATTCGTACGCGGCGCGCACTAAGCTAAGAACCGGTTTACGAGATTGGACGCCGGCAACCAATCGCTGCACATCTACCGTGGGCAGCTAGGCTTGGAGGAACTCTCCAGTGCACAGAAACTCTGCGAGCACTATAGTCTGCCATATTTGTAGCCGTCGAATGCGTTCTGTATGATGGTTGGGTTAGATTAATAATCCTAATTATCAAGAAAAAATTGCACCTTTATAAATTCATGCCATCGTCATTTATACGACGAAGAGACCGATTACCTACTTTGCACAGAAGATATAAATGGCAAGCCTGCCGTTACCTTCCTGCCTTACCTTCTTGTTGCATTTTAACAATGAGTAAGTTGTATGTCCCGTAGATTCTCACGTATCTCGATCATTTTTTTCTTACTTGACCTGAAATGAAGATAATTCCAGTCGTTTTCCCCAAAATTTTATGAAACGACACCGACCATGTTAGTTTCTCTGATTGAAAATTTGTATCACACAAACAAAAATTATATTTGTCTCTGCGCAGGTGACACCCCTTTGCTTTCGTGGATCGCATTAAATGTAATTTTTTTTACAAAACGTAGCGCTGTTTTAGCCGCTACTATCCGTCCTCTTGTACTACTACCTCTAATTCTCTCCTTTATAAACTTGTTTTAGGAGTGTATTCCTTGCCAGAGTTGCATTTGCTCAAATAAAATCGATTCGTATCGTTCGTTAGCGATCCAAATTTGATCATCCATTAGGACTAAATTGGACATTCATTAGATTGCTATGGATTTTTTGGGAGGCCACCTACAGCTGAGGTCATTTGCGCCACAGGGGATAGGTAAGGGAGGAAGGGTGGGGAGAAACCCGGCGCCGGCATTAGCCTGATCTTAACGAAAGGCGCCAAGGGGACCAAGGTTTGACGTCTCATCCGACAGACGGAGTACTGTACTTGAAGTGCCCTCCACGAGACACACAAGTAGGGATCGTGTTTCCTCTGAAAAACATCTTCCTCTGCAGGGGTTTGAACCCTGGCCTCCAGGATGACTCTAGTCACTACACGAACCCGATCCCCTTGGACATTCAATTGACTTATTTTTAATTATACGTTCATGAAATTTCTTTATAATAAACTATAGATGGAAATGAAAACTTTGTATGGATGCTTTATTAAGCCCCTATGTGGATTTTATTGCGAGAGTTTTGTTCGGGACTGCCAGAAGGACTTACCTGAATTGGAGGACGATTTAACTGCCCGAGAAGAGTCATCTTAAGAAACCAAGTTTTGGGCGTTGAAACCATCAAATTTATGAAGTTTCGCAGATTTTATCACGCTGTCTAACTGCAATATTTTTCAACCGATTTCCCATCGGCTCGGTTATGGCAAATATGTTCACTGTACGTGTCTGGTGTGTACTTAGTTACTTCTCGTTTTTAAGATGGCTAATTTGAAAAAATTCCCTATCTAGTATCGAGGAATTGATTGGCTATCCTCATTCATCTTGGTCCAGTACTATGTGGAATATCATGGAGTAAAAACGGACAACGTTCTAAAATATTTGGAAATGAGTTCTTATTTCTAGTTTTAAATAGGTAAACAAATGTGCATTAGTCTCATCCATTGTGAAACTAAAAATATCTATATCATAGACATCCTCTGCAGTTGAATTGACTCTGAGAGTCCCTAGATTTCTTCAGTTTGTTATCCGTGATGTAATCTGTTCCTATACAAGTAATCTGGACAGCAAACTCCTACGTAGCTGGGAGAGCTGAAATGAAAAAGACAATATATATGAGTAGTTGACATTTTGCTCGTTGAATCAAATATGATGTATTCTTCCTGGAATACTGAGCAATTTTCTTGCAATATTTCTAATCCTAATTCGTAAGACTCTGCATAAACTTTTTCCTAGCAAAGTCCACTTTGTCATGATTAACGACATTATCGTAAAGAATATTTCCCAGTGACATTCTTTGATCCCGGTTTTTATGATGCTTAAGGCTGATTTTCCTCGAAAATGAATTTCGGAGGACAGATGGATAATGTTTTTCCGTGGTCAAACCCCATTTCCCACACCTCAAAACTTCGAATATTTTCCCCATTGAAACCGACGAATCGTCGTAAACGCGCTTTTAATCATACGTGCTAGGGAAATGCCAGATAGCGTGGGGGGGGGGTGTTTACGTACGATAAATAGTCAATCATGGATTATAAAGCGGTGGTCACTTCATTGGAAAGCAAATGGCGAATGACATGGGTAAAGGGAATCAAAGGGTCAGCATACAGTTAAAATTGGTGAAAAGAAGATGGAAAAGGAAGCGCGCTGATGAGATTTAGAGAACAGGGGGGTTACTACTGAACGTTTGGCGCGAGAGCGGGACGCCACCGCGGCGGGAGGCCAGCGTTACGCCTTCACTCAATTTTTTTTCTTTCTTTAATGAAATATTACCCATACCAATTTTTTTTAACTTGTAGAGGAGGGTTGTATCTACAACATATAAAAAAATGAGGAAATCGAAGGCAAAACTACATTGCCACAAATCGATTTGAAAATTTGAATTTGTTATAAACTTTATTAAATTGTTTAAATTTTATAAAATAATCCGTTAATTATCTTTTTAAATTAAAAACATTTAAAATAAGTGATTTGCATGTATTTTTATCTTCCTTATTTCCGGGGATATGCCGTCAAATGCGTCGACGCTTTTGTAAAAATTCTAGTTTTACAACATTGCAATATCTCGTAAACCGTCGCTAATATTACAAAATGGCTTTGGAATTTTCGTTTTGTAATCAAATGAAGCCGATTTGCCAAATTTGTCGAAATATGTTACCCCAAGGGTCAATTTTGCCAATTTTCTGGTCGAATTGCGGTGGAATGACCCATAAATATATTTTTCGCAGATTTAAACACTAGCATATTTCGTTGTCAACTTGAGCAGTGGGTATTCATAGGAAATTTCTCCGGATTTTTAATGGCTCATCTTATTAGAAGACCAATATCTGCATACATGTATATATTTTATAAATTTCATCGCACTTAAGATAAAAAATTTGAGTGAAGCTCTTGCGGAGTAGTTGCAAATAGCGCTACTTGAGGGGCTGGTTGCACTCCGTCCGTCAATGCGCCCAACGCCGCCTTCGTACGCTATTCACAGCTATACCGCACTCGTTCCACAATGTATGACCTGTTCCACTGTAACTATTGAAAGTCATATCGGAAATTCTTGACCATTTTCCAGGATAGTGGTGGAAAATAAGTGAATGATAACTGATCAGGCCAGAAAACCAGCTTAAGTAATTAGAGACGTTTTAAAAGTCGTGCTCACCTCAATTTTGCATTTGAACGTGTTTCGTTAAATTTCGAGCTGAGAGTAATTATTTTTGAAAGTCAAGTGATTTTGAATGTTTACCCCGCAATGAAGTTGAGGAGGGTAATGATTTCGTGTATTTTTATCCGATAAGTCAATAAAATCTGTAATTACAATATAAAGTCAAGTTTAGGTTTAAATCAACCCTAGGATAGAATGGAACAAATAAAAACGACTTTGTTAACCCCACTTGATTTTGTTTAGCACGACCCGAGATTCGAAACTTCGTGTCATTTCAGGTCAGGGTTTTGACACTTCGTGTCTAGATGACCCGGGTCACGCTAATAAACCTCAAGTGGAGTTAACGAAGTAATTTTTATTTGGTCCATATGGATAACTTCCACAAAGTTAATCCTGCCAATCATTTCCCTAGGATAGAAGTTTCTTCAATCGGATTTTGATATACATTCAAATTCGAAAACAAATAAGAAAATTTGTTCCACAAACCCGTTCTCCAAAATAACCCGACAGATCTAAGATGATGTTTTATGCACTCACATTCATGATGACTATAGTGCTCGCAGAGTTTCTGTGCACTGGAGAGTTCCTCCAAGCATAGCTGTCCATGGTAGATGAGCAGCGATTGGCTGCCAGCGTCCAATCCCGTAAACCGGTTCTTAGCTCAGTGCGCGCCGCGTACGAATACTTTTTTTATACTGACTTAAAGTTTTGTTTATTTATCGTGTAATCACGGTTACCTGCGCCGATGAGGATTACCTTATAACCTCATTGCGATGACTTTGCAATCACTGCAAGTTTTAATTCGATTTCAATAGTAGTTTCTCGTCCAGAGTATTTCTATTCTAAAGGCCCTCGCGTCGGTGAGGCATAGCGTTCGTTTTCGCCGATTCTTTTGGGTCGCCACAGTATTACAGGATTCGTACGCGGCGCGCACTGAGCTGAGAACCGGTTTACGGGATTGGACGCCGACAACCAATTGCTGCTCATCTACCATGGGCAGCTATGCTTGGAGGAACTCTCCAGTGCACAGAAACTCTGCGAGCACTATAGTAAAAATAACTTTTACACTCCACTGGTCAGATAACAGGTCAATAATTTATGGCAAAAATTTATTTAAAAAACGAATTTCGATGTCTGACAACATCGACGCCTGGCATCATCATCAAATTATTGACCTTTGAACTGACCAGTCGAGTGTAAAAGTTGTATTTAGTAATCAACATGGAGCTCCACAAAGTTCAACCGAGGTTTATTTCATGCACTCGCATTCATACTTCACTCTGGAATGTTATTGTATATATTTCATGATGATTAAATTGAAAAATATGTTAAAACGAGCTTTATTCCCGGGTACAACTTAATGAAATTACCAGAGGTTTAAGAAATGGCCGTAGGTTAGCAATGATATGACTCTACCGATGAGACCCGACGATTTCTTTTCCTGTGGAGATGGATTTGTCCTCTCGCCTTTACCAATTTAACGTGACTTGTGGTGATAATCATATATATATATATATATATATATATATATATATATATATATATGTATATATATATATATATATATATATATATATATGTCTAATCCTCCAATGACACTTTTACGAAATAATATTAGTTCAGAAAATATGCGTGACATTAATGATTTTTTTTTAATGACTTCATTCTTAAGAATGGTTGTTAGTAATTTCCATCAGTGAGTCTCACATCGAAACTTTGCGTCAGGAACAATTGTAAATCCCTAGAAACTCCGACCATATAATTTTTAATGTAAATTTTTTATAATTGGTAGTTTCAGTCGTAGCTTGGTGGACTTATTTAACTTTATAATGATAGTTCGTAACCTTGTGAGTTATCATTATAAAGTAAATTTTTTCTTGGAGTCCTTACCCTTCGATATGGCAGAAAAATTTCAGGAAGTGGCTGTAGTCAGATGCAAAATCTTTAAGCAGGCAGTAATTAAGATGTCTACAGTGCCCAGGTACACCAGCCGGCGTCTTGCATTTTGCAAACTGCCTGTCCTCCTGTAAAAGTGGTTTGCGTACCTTTGATGAAATTTTTCAGGAGAAAAAATTATCTAGGAAACGAATAAAATTAGGCATATTGGAGGAAAAAGATATCCAGAAATAAAATCTTCTTAACCCTAACGTCTGGTATTAGGGGCAACCAACCTGGCCCAGTCCAAGCTTGAAAGCGGCCTCGGAACCGCGGTATCCTTTCGGCAAAACCAAATTGGCACCCCTCTTCACGTCCTTCATCCACGTTAGATCCGCTAAGCTCTTCACGAGGGGGTCTGGGGAAAAATAATCGTCAGTTGAAAATAATCTTTCATTTTATCAAGTAAATATGTGGTCGGAGAAGATCATAAAAATTGAATGGGAATAAACAATAGTGGGCTGTCCATTATCCACGTAGACACCAAACAGGGAGTTTGGGGGGGGGGGGGGGGCTGAGGGTTGTCAACGAAGGTTCACGTTGGGGGGAGGTAGGATGGATGCCTACTTCGACAATGGTCGTAGTAAATGACAGATTATCATAGCTACAAGAGTAGTTTTTCTTTTACTTACATTTCCTTAAAATCGGCCTTAAATTACAGATAGTCCATGACAATCAATTGATAACCCGCTTCACAGCTTTTTCCTTAAAAAAATAAAAAACTACGCGGACAACAGGCGAGGACGGGGGCTCCGGATGAAGTCTATGAGTGTCCACGATGGGTATTAGGGGGGGTCAAAAAGTAGCCCATTGTTGTCCACGTAGATTATGGATTATGGCCCGAATAATTGGGGCAATTTAGTCGCCCTGACAGTATTTCGAACGACATTTATCAACTAAATGTCAAAATATTTGGAGAAAATTAACTTAGAAAACGAAGTGATTATTACCATTACCATAAGAGGAACTATGATTTGCGCTACAATATTAAGCGTAGTGTAAAAACAGGACAAAATTTCTGATGCGATTAATAATGAACGCCATCCACAATTAGTAGGGATATTATTTTGGCACGTTTTCACCTTGCATTAAAATATTATCGCATTAAGAACTGCGGAAAAATTCACATTGGATAGTTGACCATCTCTTTATTAGTAATCCCAACTCAGTTTTACTACTATTTTGCACTGTGAGAATTTTAACCTTCAATTCTAGGTATAATCTAGTAAATGTGCGTATTGTGTAAGTGTGTTCACAGAAAAATCGCGAACTTTGAGTGAAAACGACCTCGGATAGAGCAAAAAGACTATGGACACAACGTGTCCTTTTAACTTAAATTTTATCTCTAGTCGAAAATTTCACGACCAAGATAGGCGGTTGCACGCAAAATGAGCGTGCATCCGCTCATTAAAGCAACTTAAACCGCTATTAAGGCAACTTATAAGTTGCCTTAATAGGTATTTAATATGAAACAAATATCGGCTTAATAGCGGCAAAATCGTGGAAAGCCGATAAACATGAGGCTAAGTGGTGCGCACACTTTTTTATCATGCGTGCTGGGTAAATGCCACAGATCGTGGGGGTGTCCGTATGCCAATGGTCAATCGTCACTGTTTGCGTTTTTATCAAAAAACAAAGGCACCCTCACGAAAAAAACCCACACAGTTGTATCTCTATCACCCCTGCGTACTGGTATTTTCTAGAAAACTACCGATCTTTTTCTCCTAAGATTCGGTGTTTAAGATATAAAGAGTATGAGGAACTCATCGGAGAGAAGGTCTTAGAGCCTCCTGGGCCCCAAGGCCCCACACATGGGCTCTATTTTTCTCTCCTAGTAACAGCATTGTAATCAGTGGAGAGGTTTCTACTTTGGCTTTTCTTAACTACTTGCAATCTCAATGTAGGGCACAAACTTTACCTATCGGATGGCAGAAAGAATGAGCTACTGTGTCATTGCCATTAATTTTGTTACAGACTCCGCTTTCGTTTAAGAATGACATTTTCAATGAGGAATTAATCAATGTTTCTTACATTTCAACAATAGCGTTTTTCCCTAGCCGACCTCAGCGATAGCTATTGAGGGGGAAATTTTTCCCGGAAGCTTTACGGCTTATCTAATCTAAATAAATTAACAATATCTGCGTATATGTACGTATAAATCTATATTTATATTTTTCTCGCACTCTTGATGAAAAATAGAGGGTGCAGCTCGTGAGGTATGGTTGGGAATGGCGCTGCTTGCGCGGCTCGAGTGCAAAAATCGCAGCCATCGCTGAGGTCGGCTAGGAAAAACGCTCTTTTTGAAATCTAAGAAACATTGATAACTTTCTCATGGAAAACGTCATTCTTAAATGCAAGCGAAGTCTGTAACAAAATTAATGGCAATAATACAACAGTTCATTCTTTCTGCCGTCCGATAGTGAAAGTTTGTGCCCTACATCGAGATAGCAAGCAGTTCAGAAAAGCCAAAGAAGAAACTTCTCCACTGAATGCAATGTTGTTACTATGAGAGTAAAATAGGGCCCATATGTGGGACCTTGGGGCCCAGGAGGCCCTAAGACCTTCTCTCCGATGAGTTCCTCATACTCTTCATATCTCAAATGCCGAATCTTAGGAGAAAAAGATCGGTAGTTTTCTAGAAAATACCAGTACGCAGAGGTGATAGTGATACAACTGAGCACTGATACGGCACTCCTCACACAATGTGGGTACTATAACCTCCAGCAGCGTTAGTTTTCTATCGAGGCTGGTGAATCAAATTAGTTTCTTTCTCACGCTAAACACTCATTTTTAATGAGGAAAAATTTCAACCAAACCAATTTTCATGGCGCAAAAAATTACCAACTGCTGAAGTGTACTCAGCGGAGACCGCCATATTTTCGAAAGAGTTTTTTATACTCGCCCAAGTACATCAAAGGCTGCTTTACACGGTACATTTTATTGTACATAGGAATGTATGAACTCTTGCATGAGGAAAATTGCGCCGTGTAAAGCGGCAAATTGTATGATTGTCTGAAAGACTTGAATGGAAATAGAACCTGCTCCATTACCATTCAATTTCTTGTACAGTCGGATTCAAATATATTGCAAAGACGCTTCTCAAGGAAATCGAGTTTCACTTACGGCGCTGTTATTCTTTGCTATGCAACGCTATCAATTCAGCTGTTTATTTGCACGTATTTAAATTGTAACAGTTGAGCAATTGCTTATTTTGAGCTAACTTGTTATTACATAATATTATCAGCTCGAATAACAATGACATGCTGCGACGTATTGATAAATTGAAATACCAAACTTCATTATTAAACACAGATCGTTCCTGGAATACAATATACCTACGGCAAATACTACGTAATGTATCATTTAGAGTAACAGTTGTGATCAATAAATAATAATTATCCATGCTAAAATCGTAAATCCAAACCAAAACGAAAGTGTAATAACAAATTAGCTCAATATAGGAAATTGGTCAACTATTACCATTTGAATACGTGCAAATAAACAGATGAATAGATAGCGTTGCGTATAGCAAATAATAATAGTGCCGTAAGTGAAACTCAATTTCCTTGAGAAGCGTAAGTGGCGCCGCTCGATTCTTTGCAATACATTTTAATCCGACCGTACATTCTATGATAAATTCGTTTTTACAATAAAATGCACCGTGTAAAGCGGCATTTAGACCGCAATTGCATTTAGATCGCAGATTGCTGGTTCAGTCGACGTGCCACAGAACTTATACCTCTCTACCCCTCCATCCACCCTGGAGTTCAGGTTAACAATTCGGAAGGAAAGTTTCGTCGTGGCTCAACTCACATTTATCCCGGTGGTGGTCCCTCTCGGGCAGCCCGTCGGGACAGGATAGCTGGTGGACGTCAATCTGGCAGACGGAGGATGGCTTAGGGACTTGCGGCAGCGCCAACCAGTAGATGCCCTCCTGCATGTCGCTGCAGTGTCCGCCGCCGCGGTCGTAGTCGTGGTAGCGCATCCTGCCGAGGCCGTGGCCAGCCCCACCACCGCCTCCGATCCTCCCTCCGCTCCCTTTGTGCTGCGGCCGCGTCCTCCGCGGGTGCCCACGCCGCGTCCGCCTCCTCTCGTGGTGTTCGTCACCTGGAAGGATTCAACTTAACTGGCGCTTCTTTTGCCATTGCCCTCCTAAAAAATTCTGTACAGTTTCCTTAAAATACTTCTGCAGAATTTCTTTTAAAGTTCTGTAGATATTCCTTAAAGTATTGGAAACGCCATATTGCGGAATTCCCTGAGACGTTCTGCAGAATACCTCAGGACGCTCTGCAGAATTCCCTACGACTCTCCATATATAGGTCCTTAGAAAAGGATCTGGGTCCACGGAAACCTCACATATTTCCGTAGAGTTGCTGAAGTTCTACAGAACAGCTTGTAAGAGGTTATTTTGCTCAGCAGAAATAACTCTACTGAATATATGTTCTGTAGAGTCAGGCTCTCATGTTCCATACAAATCCTTAGAAAAGGAACCAGTTCTGAAGAAAAAGAGTCAATTTCTGTAAAATTCCTTACGTTCTACAGAACAGCTTCTGAGGAATTTTTTAGCAGGGTGGACAATTCGTCTATCTATATAATATACGGTAACAATATAACTAGTTGAATAAGCATACTGGATCGGGAGCATGGGCCATTGGAAAATTCGACCAGAACAGACTGGAAGACTTCGAAACCTGGTGCTGGAGGGGGATGCTGAAGATAAAATGGACGGACAAAATAAGAAATGATAAAGTGTACAGAAGAGTAGAAGAGGCACGGACCAATTGGAGCACCATAGATAAAAGGAGAACAAGATTGATAGGACACACCCTGAGACACAATGGGTTTGTGATGAACATAATTGAAGGGGAAAGGGAAAAGTCCCAAGAGGAAGACCCAGGAATAAGTTCATGGACCAAATAAAGAGGAAAGTACATTGGGAGAGATACCAGGAGGCACAGGAACTAGCATTAGATGGAGAAGGGTGGAGGGCTGCAGTCAGGCAATCTTAGGTTTGAGCGACCAATGATGATGAAGCATTCTGCAATTCTTCGATTATCTGCGTGCGGATTATACGTTTTGTAAATGAACCGTGCTACTCTCTTTACCCAACACCTTCACCAAATTGTCTATAAACATTTCAAAAGTTTTTTAAAGTGCTTTTCTTTGAACGATCGCGTCATCCATTTATATCATCACCATGTTTTAGGAGTTTTGTCGTTTATACGCTCTTCATCTTTTATTCATTAGCAAGGCTAATCGAGAGTTTACTATTAACAATAGCCTCCCCACTAAAGATCAAGGCGCCTCTTCCGGATATGATGATTTACAAGTGTATTGATTTGATACTATAGGTTTTAATCTTTAAAAATAACTTTATTTTTATTTTTTCCAATCATTGATGATTTCCAATTATCAATGATTGGAAATTTGTCAATGTAGTCGTTATTAAAACGACAATATTGGGTTTATCCACCTTTACAGTGGCTAAGAAAGCACGACCATTGTCTCTTGTGCGACACTGTGGGCTTAATACGCGAACACCTCGTTTTCCTAATTTCTCGTTGGAATATGCCGGGAAAGAAGATGGCTTGGTGGTGTAATTGGTTTACACACTTGATAGACAACTTCAGAGATTTGGATTCGAATCTCTATCAAGCCAAATGAGTTTTTCATGGAGAATATTATCAATCATTTTTATTCAATATTTTAATCAAATATAAGGTTTTTTCCCTTACATTTTCAGGTTAATAGCCGAAAATACACCCCCGATCCCCAATTCATCCGGGGTTGGCTGAACAAAGCCATCGGGGATATATACTATGTTTTCCGCCTTACGAGAAACACGAAATAAAACGCACCCTAGTTTCAGCCACGAAGTTGGAAAAAATAACCTTTCTAACGCCTTTCGATATAATTCACCGTGAAATAGAGAGGCAATATTATGTCTGATCGCCAGCAATCTTGTTCGTGAATGCCATAAAGTACCTACGATAGTTACCTTCAAAGCACAATAGATAATATACCCACGGCAGAAAATTCGGGTTCTTAAGAAAGTCAATGTACCTAAGTCTCTAAGCCAAGCTTCGTAGTTGGCCAAACACACAGAAACACAATATAAAGGTTACTGTTATTGTCGCAAATCACCCAACAGCCCGATCAAGACAGCATGGTATTCGAGTAACCGTATTTACCAGCTCACAAGACGAACGGGCGTGTAGGATGCACCCTAGTTTCAGCCACAGGATATAAAAAAATATCCATTCTATTGCCTCTTGATATAGTTTACGGAGAAACAAAGACGCAATCTTTTACCCAATGCCAAAAAAATGTGACGACATGGCTTGATCCGGAACGCAATTGTGCTTATTTATATTTAAGTCTTATGGTAAAATTCTTCCGCGCAGGTATCAATAACGTCTAAGCAGAAATGAGATAATTGCGGTCTAATAGTGTAGCCACTGATGCTCGTGAAAAAGATATCAACAATGGCGAAATTGAGGCATGTTTCAAAAATGGGTTTTCGGGATTCGGTCAACCGGCTTCGCGTCACCGAACGCCCATTGCCGGAGGTCTTCGGCCAAGAACTGACCTTGACAATGAAGAAATAGACGCAGAGTGGAGTCTAGTATATTTTTGCGGCGAAATTGCGCGTTTCATAAACTCGAATAAACGGTGGATACACATCACACCTTTGCGCATTTTTATCATTACAAAATACTGCAGCTCTCGCCAAAGCTCGTGGCGGACGAATGCCCTTAACTTCGCATTATGTACGGTAGATTTGCATGCTGTCCTGAAAGTTCAGAATGCTCCTGAATTTTTACTTCTGGAAAGATCATTGATGCATATTTTCAAAATACGTTTACTTTCACGCAAAGTATTTTTTTATTGAGAATAATAAATTATAGCGAAGTCTTATTTTGAATTAGTATACGTAAATTATTAATAGTCAAAAAATGTATGTCACTATTATAAAAATATAACACATTGGTGTGCTTCATTTTTACTTCATGCTCAAAGCAACCAATTCTACCCTAAGTAGAAATGATTATATCTCTGAAAGAGTTATCTTAAATATTTTTAGGATGATATATATATATATATATATATATATATATATATATATATATATATATACGTTGATGGATTGGAGTCAGCCATGCGGCGATGAACACACGATGTGGATAGGATGGAGGAGATAGACACACAAAAAAAGAGACGATCACACTTACATAGCTAGCTTTCGGAACTAGTCCGTCTTCAAGGCGTATCACGGAACAAATGTCGTGTGCGCTGGTGAGGGTAGGGGTAGGAGGGGCGGTAGGTTAGGGGAGTGGGGATGGGGGAAGGGGAAGGGGTTTTTCCCAGCGGTTGACGAACGGTTCTTGAAAAGGGGAAATTTTTACCAGCTCGTGTCTTGGCCGGAGAGAGCGGAAGGGGTCGCAGTGAGGGTGGGGGGGGGGGGGGAGAGGGAAGGGAAGGGGGTAAATGGAAAACAACGGGGAGCGTGCGATTAATGTATTTTATTTAATCCGGGCGCGGCGTACGATTTTAGCAACCAGATTATGGCCTGCTCCTTCTGGCGCACTTCAATTAACGGGGCGTCCGGGGGAAGGGAGATCAATATTGCCACCTCATTGGGTCGCCCGCACCTTCATCAGTGATAGAATGAGGATTGAGGAGGAAGAACCATATAGGAGGGGCGGTGAGGGGAAGGAGCAGGTAGGAAGGGTGGGGAAGGGTGGGAAGGGAAGGAGCCAAAGACCTATTCGGGAGAAGGAAACAATGTAGCGAAAAGGGGGGAAAAAATTAATGGGAACGGTTGAGGCCAGGTGGACAGAGGGCGTTAAAAAATCGGATGCAACATTGTTCTAAAGTCTTCAGACTAATTATAGTGGCTGTGGGCGGGAGGGAAGCCAGAATGGCTACATTGTAGCAGTCATCAAATCTTACATTGTGAGAGGCAGCATGTGTGGGGACAGAGAAAGAGAAGTTGGTTGAAGAGGGATTGCAAGAAGCACAGTGATTATTAATTCTAATATTGAGGGGGGTACTACAGAGCCCAATGTAAAAAGCTGTACATAATTTACAAATAAGGATATATACTATATTAGTTGTGGCACAGGAAGGGGAGGTAACAGAAGGAAGATAACGATTAACGAATTTTTTGGGTAATCGGTCTGTAATTAGAATTAAACAAGTTTTGCATCTTGGCCGGTTACAACGGGTGGCTGGAGCTTTGGAAATATTCAAAGATTTTTATGTGTTATTTTATTTTACATGTTTTATGTTTAGTGTCACCCTGTGACGAAGCTTTATATTGTTTGCCACGTGTGTATGTATATATATATATATATATATATATATATATATATATATATATATATATATATATATATATATATAATATAAATCTTCGTCACAGGGTGACACTAAACATAAAACATAAAAAAGCAAACTCACGAGTTTAAAATTTTCGGTGGGTCGCCCGCACCTTCGTCAGTGATAGAATAGATTCTATCACTGACGAAGGTGCGGGCGACCCACCGAAAATTTTAAACTCGTGAGTTTGCTTTTTTATGTTTTATGTTTAGTGTCACCCTGTGACGAAGATTTATATTATATATATATATATATATATATATATATATATATATATATATATATATATATATATATATATATATATATATATATATATATATATATATATATATATATATATATATATACATATAAATGTTTATACAGAAAGGTAGAAAGAAAGTGGATAGGAACACGTAAAATTTACAAAGACAATGGTGGTGTGAAGATGAAATGATGGCCGATTCCAAGCAGAAAAAATTCGACTGGACCGGGAATCGAACCACGGACCTTTGGACCTGAGCATTGGACGCGAAATCCAAAGGTCCGTGGTTCGATTCCCGGTCCAGTCGAATTTTTTCTGCTTGGAATCGGCCATCATTTCATCTTCACACCACCATTGTCTTTGTAAATTTTACGTGTTCCTATCCACTTTCTTTCTACCTTTCTGTATAAACATTTATATGAGTATATTTGCCGCTGTGCGGTCTGAGTGAATGAGTGAACGATTATATATATATATATATATATATATATATATATATATATATATATATATATATATATATATATATATATATATATATATGTTGATGGATTGGAGTCAGCCATGCGGCGATGAACACACGATGTGGATAGGATGGAGGAGATAGACACACAAAAAAAGAGACGATCACACTTACATAGCTAGCTTTCGGAACCAGTCCGTCTTCAAGGCGTATCACGGAACAAATGTCAATTGACATTTGTTCCGTGATACGCCTTGAAGACGGACTGGTTCCGAAAGCTAGCTATGTAAGTGTGATCGTCTCTTTTTTTGTGTGTCTATCTCCTCCATCCTATCCACATCGTGTATATATATATATCAGGACTGTCAAAAGTAAAATAAGGTATTAGCTACTTTCCCCTAGTGACTAATTCAAAAAATTACTAAATAAATAAATATGTCCAGTCCCAAAATCATTCACAGTGCATCTGCTATGATACGCGAGGACTTTTCCGAGCTGTTTGAATACATTTTTGATGTACCATAGCACCTCTCATATTGTACGTTTTAGGACCAAAATACTAAAAATTTAGGACCATACTCAAAATTCATCTTCAATTCAGCATACGTCCGACCCCTCCTAAGTTCAACCAAAGTACCTATACTCCTTTCTCTTACCTTCTCTCCCAGCTATCACTTCTTCAAAAATGGTCTTCGGTGTCACATATCTCTTTATTACCTTCTTCTTCCATTCACATACTTCTTATGCCTTAGATCCACTGTCTTTTCTGCCCTAAAATGCTAAGATATTCTTCATTTGTCTTTTTACCTCTACATTCCTCTCCTCCACATCCACATTTCCTATGTCCCAATCTCTCTTCGACCTTAAGGGAGACACCAGGGAGAAATTTCTCCTTGGGGTCCTGTTTTCACTAACACACAACAACTCACTCCTCATTGGTGTTCTAGTAACCCCTTCTAAACATCCTACTGTATATTTTCAATCATTAACTCTCTCCTATTAGTGATCGCCTGTGTTGCCAACATATTATTCTTCTATCATCCAATCTATATGTCTATTGTCATCCTCTGACTCATAATTACACGCGATAATTGACTGCTTTGCTATGGTGCAGTCTGCTGCAGACTGAAATAGGATTTATCTTTAAAAAAATCAGGGAAAGTCAACCATTTATGAGAGAATGCTTATAAATAAAAACCCCTTTCTATTTTCTCTTGTTTTAGAATTTTATAGTTATATTTCCATATATCTTGATATATTTTGTCTTTTTTCAGTCTAAATGTAACTGCCCAGGGATTATTTCATTTAATTCATGTGAGGAGATGGTAGTAAAATGTCAAATATAGTCATCATAACGCATGTATTTTTAGAGTAGTAATCTCAAAACTAAAATGTTTAAACAGTGACAAAACCACTGTTTTTAAATATGAGAAGCTGATTATTTTAAAAGATGCAATTAGCAAATTTTTCCTCTCATTGGTCCATCTCATCCATTCATGATCAGTCATACTGAACAAGGTGAAAATGATTCAAAGTGATCTGAGATTTCCTCAGTCTTGATCCTCCATGTTGTACCCATTTAGCCAGGCTCATGTTTCAGCGCTTGTGGGCATTATGCTGTATGGTGCCTGTGTAACCTATCTAATTGTAACATGATAGTCTTGATTTTGGAAATACATTACTCTCTCTAAACAATTTCACATCTGAAACATTGGAAGTGATATATCCATTTTAGATTCATAATGGATGCAATAGAGAGACTTTTAAATTCCTCTTCACCAGCTCCATGAATATTTACTCTATCTCCGTCACCCCATCATCCTCTTATGATGCATTCCATTGTCAGACATGCATCTAGTCAGTTCAGTTACAAAGATAAGATGGAAGAAAGCCCTAGTATTTGAAAAATGAAATGTATTTACCAAAACTATCATAATCCATGACACTCTGACCAATGTAGTCCCAGGGGTAATCCTTCATTTCAGCGAACTTCAATATCATTCCTGGGCTTACGAAGGAGTACTGAAAAGAGTAAGAAAATCATTTTCAAGGGTATTGGTCATTCCAGGAATTTTTCATTTGTTTAATTGTCTTTAGATTCCTTTGATTTTAAACATCTTATGAATTACCAATCCAAAGTTTACCATAAAAGTAGATTTTAAAAAAAATCCTTTCTCATCTAATAATTGGGGAAATCCATATGCATACAGGCACTGATTAATTCACATGGATAAAAGACGTCTCTGTTTCAATATTAAGACCAGGCTGAAAAATATCTGACTCCTATGAAACTCCTTCTGATCTTCTCTTTAGAATCATGAACATTACAGTTGGTGTAGTGATTGACTTATCGGTAAAAGAGGATTATTGTTTCTTTTTTCCAAAAATAAAAGTTTGCAGATGTCTCTCTGACATTTACAAAAATATCAGATCAGCCAATAACTACTGTAAATAATTAGCAGCATTCAGACCATATGATTTGTATTGGACCAACTAAAGGATTATGCAATTGAAAACTGCAAACATTTCCTGCAAAAAATTTGTCCTAGCACTTCATCAATACCTACTTTGTGCCTACTTTGAAAATGTTAAAAAGTATTAATGAGATGTTCTTACATGCTTAGCCATGAACTTCGATGATGAGACCAAGTAGCTGACATTGGATGCTAAATCTGGGTGATACATTTCATGTTCTGGAGGCCTTGTGAAGGATATATTAACTCCATTGAGACTCTTTTCCGTCCAGTAACTTCCCCAAACCTTTTGGGCAGCTTCTTGGGAGGTAAGCTGTCGAACCATCAAGTATGCCCACAGTCTTTCCAGTTGAAATGATGAATTAGATACAGTTGAACTGAAATAAATAGAAAAACAGAATTCATGGTAACTTTTGAATTAATGTTACAGAAGTTTCCCAGAAATGTAATGGGAAAGAAATAAGTTGATTTATCTGACAGAGGAGCAAAGCCCATTGTAAACGCTGCTTACCAGGCAGATTCCTGCCCATTTTTTTCCTTTCAACCATAAACATTTAGACTGCGGACTACATTTATAGATATGGAGCTTCACCCAGTGCCAGGGGCAGAGCTAGTCAGTAGAAGTGCACCTATATAATTATCAAGTAGGGAGCACTAAGACTCCCAAGGCCATTTTCGTGAAGTTCTCTATGTCTTAGTCTCATCATCACAAAGTGGTAGATTAATCTATATCACTACTGTTATTTGTAAAAGATAAGCAATTGATTCAGTGCTTGAATAATAAAACTAATGTATTTACTTCATTGAATTTTGAAGCAATGAAAATTAATAAATTTATTTGTATAAAAATGCTGACCAAGGTATCAGCCAGGGGCAGTTTTTACACAGCCACCATTAGGTCAGTTGACTGAGAGGAAAAGGGAAAATTACTGTGAGGGAAGTAATAGGAAATTTTGAAATTTATAATTGAACAAATTTTTAAGGATTCCCACCCTTCTTGGGGATTGGAATAAATGACTTACTGGGGTACTTGGGGTTATCATGGGTTATGAATCAGTTTTCATGGGTTTTCTAGCTGGTTAGATTATTACAAAACAATGTTTCAACAGCTAACACAGCCATTTTCATCAGCATTATTTTCATTCAAATAATATGTAATGGCTGCAACAATATTATACCCCATGCTATACATACATGGCTGACAATTTCCTTGCTTTGTTAGAGTTAACGCAGATGTCTGAGCGGGTGGTTTAAAGGCTAATTCCTTGTAATATCACAGAGAATTAAACCCATGAGAACCATATCCATATAGCATGCAAAAGAAAAAGTTTAGATAGATTTAAGCCCCTGAAATAGAGGAGAGAAAGAAATGCCATATCCATAGAGCATACAAAAGAAAATAGTTTAGATAGATTTAAGTCCCTGAAGTAGAGGAGAGAAAGGGGTCTCCAATGAGCATTCTTTTATTAACTCTGGGAAATAATTGTCATTCCAAAAATATGCCCAGGTAATTGTTTTGACACCAGGATGCACTTCCACGGGCTTGTCAATCTCATTGGAATTTTTAAAAATTGTCATTTGTTTCACTCTTTTATGTATCATGCCATTAATCAAAACTTTATCATAGTTAGCTTTTTATTCTTTTCAGGAGTCATTGCAAATATTGCTTGTATGCGTCGCCTCTCTTCCAGGAGACAATGTCTTTCTTTACTGAACTACTTCTCATGGAGGAGAGGCAAAATTTTGTATTTTAAGCAATCAATATGATGAATGCTGAAAAGAATAAAAATCATTCAAAATAATGGAGAACTGAAAAATAAATGATCATAATGTCTTTACCTGAAAGGAAATTTCCCTCTTCCTTTGGCTGATGTGGCAATAACATATCCATTAAGGGATGGGCCACTTTCTGAACCATCAATATGCTCGACTTCCAGGTTTGGATCATACTTAGCTTCCAAACCACTCTCAAAGTGGCCTTTAAGCTTACCAGCCACCACAATTTCAGATCCAGATACAGCAGTATAGAAGCGAGTATGGGTGAGGGTTGCTGGGTCCACCTGGGATGAGGAAGAAGTGAATCTATTAATACTCAAAATGTTATTAAATAACTTATTTAATAAAGTTCACTTATGCTGGTGGAAATGGTGGTTGAAAGAATTAACAAACGAAGCTCAAAGGATGAAAAATTCTGATAACTCTTGAACTAGCCATAGTTTTACCTGTATGGAATCACACACAACTGCATGGAAGAGGAAAAATTCCTCAGAGGAAAAATCATTCACCTCTCAAGGGAAACAAGCCTGGCTACCATCATTTTTCCAATTGGTAGTTCACCCAACAATACTATTGAAGCATCCTTATTCACAGGGGATAAAGACGATTAGGTAGCATAATTGACCCAAGGACGCAGTCTGACATTGAAAAATCCAGTTTCATGTCTCAGTCAAGGCTAGTGATTTTTTTTCTCTGTGGAATTTATGCCTTTATGCTCACAATACAAGCAAATTAAAAAATTTCCCGGAGACTATCAGAAATGGGAAATTAACCATATGGACTTTCCAAAATTGAGATGGACACAGACAGGGTACTCACTAGATCTACATCTACATAATACGCTGCAAGCCGCCACATGGGCGTGTGGCAAGGGGTGTTAGGTCACCGGCTTTGTAAAGATGTAAGGTTTTAGGAGTTGAAATGGTGACATGTATTATGAAAGTGCATTTAGTGGAGCTCAGTTTATATTGTGGTCGCTTATTGTGCATGGAAAGAACAAGTTTTTGTACCTGACCTCAAGACCTGTGCCAAACCTGGCTATGCCTATGGGCAGTAGGCTGTAGGAGCTATGAAGAGTAGTAGTACTGGCCAAATTGTATTTATAAATATATATAATCTCACACAGTTCCTATGTACTCAGCTATGACTTTATGAAACATACCCTTTCTTAGGAGAGGGTCGGGTCTCCTAAGCAATAGGATATTGCATCCTAAACAATAGGATATTGCAATATCCTATTTTTTTAAATTTAGGATTTAGGATTTATCCTGCATGTATTTAATGTTATAAATTATAACTTTTTTACCAATTAAATATAGGTAAAAATAAGATTCTTGCATACTTAGTCATTAACCCTCTTAGTGCCGTGGGCCGATTTATTATATTTGGAATCTCGGGCGAAAAGTGTGGCGGGCCGATATATCGGCTCATAGGCAAAAAATTGTTGAACTTCAGCAAACAAATGTAACTACAAATATTTTTCGTATGATGCATAAGTCTTTTTTGATTATTACCTAATTCAATGTATACACAATAAGAAAAACCACATATGGATATTTTAAACAATAACTTTATAATATTTATTTTCCTAGAGTAATACATTTCATTAAGTTACCCTCCGCATTTCTCGCTAGAACTGCCGGCAGGAGTCAGCACTAAGAGGGTTAATTATTTAACTCGCAGCCAACGTGTCGCCAAATATATTGGCATCTTCAGGGCTTTGCAGTACAAATCAAAGAGACATACATTGTACTTTGGTACTAATATTTGTATAATAACCTGGCTGTATGTCTCTTTGTTTTATGTTGCAAAGCCCTGAAGATGACAATATATTTGGTGAAACGTTGGCTGTGATAGTGACCAAATACTCAAGAATCTAATTATTATCTCTATTTTATGTTATAGTTCAAATGATTGTGAATATTTCTGCTATTACATTGTATGCTCTACCACACACCCTACAGTTGGCTAGCAGGGTCAGAGTAGATGAAAACTTAAAATTTTAGAGCATAGAGGAGGGAAATTTAGGGTAGTTCAGTAAGGAGCAAGTACACAGAATTTTCAGGAAAGTTGAGAAATCTCATTGGTATGGAATAACATAGTGCATACTCTCAATAGGCATTTCAGTGTGGTTTTGATCCATTAGATGAATTTATTTCCCATTGCTAACCTCAAGGTCACCAACATGATCAGTGTAGGTGAAGCGAATTCCTCCAAGTTGAGGTGAAGCAGATTCTGCAAATAGCTCGCCCAACTGAATGTCAGCATCAGATGCATCATAGATTCTCCTCGCCACTCCTCCTGCAGAACGCCTTGATATTGCTCTTAAGAAAGGTAAATCAGCATCTGGTTCATATCCCATGCAGTAAATGGGAATTTCCCAGTGACCATCTAAGCCACTATTGCGATCCAAGTCTTCAGGTATCATGCCTGTTATATCCTGTAACAGATAACTGATCAAATTCAAGCATATGCAACTGTGCGAATAATATCAAGGTTTATAATGTTATAAATGCCATTAATGACTTTCATAGAAGCAAGGATGAATTTATTATAGTGGTAGCAATTATTGTTCAAATAAGAGTCAAGAAAAATGAGCTGGAACCATGAAATTATCTTGCATACATACAAGATTATATACCCACTTATTATGAGAATTGATACACCACGTGGAGAGTAAGACTTTATGTTGCATGCACCAATCAATCATATAAGCTATTTCAGACCAGATACAAAATTTGGCTTTCCTTTTTGCACCAAAACTGAGAAATGTTGTTAATTCATGACAATATATAGTCAAGGATTGTTCTCTACAAGTCATTTAATAAATGCTAAACTAATAATAGTTGACTTGAAATAATATGAATGAATAAGAAGTGGGCACCTTTTAGGCAAACACCTTACTGTTCATTTTCCTTACATCTTCAATCTATTCTAATAATAATCACTCTAAATCCATTGCTTTTTCTTGCCTATAAATTCGATTTAAATAAAAATTACCCTGGGTTACATAAAATGAAAATTAAATTAGAGATTTCGCTTACAAACTTCCTCAGAGGGGTAAAAATGCATGTTTTAAAATCTTCTCTTTAAATAGATTTCCCTCATCCACTCATTATTGGAGTCAGAATTCTTTCGAATTCTAACTTTTCATTTTGAGTATTTGTAAAATACAAGGGTAAGAAACAGGTGTTGCAGTTTTTCATCAGAAATTAGTTTATTTCACAACTAATTTGAGTCTATTAATGCAATTACCTAGTTCTAAACATCACTTGATAGCGGCACAGTATACATTTCAAAAGTTGTCATGAAAAAACTAATTTCCAGTGGAAAATTGCAGCACCTTTTTTCATCATAGGTAATCATTAAACAGTTCCACCTCACATATTTAAAAAAATAATGTGCTTTTTTCCTCACCGTGTTGTTTTCTCCATCGGTGACCAAGACAACCATGGGGAAAAGAGGAGAACTTCCTCCGAGTTTTTGGCTCTCCCTAGCCACTGACAGTCCTTTCAGTATGCCACGGATAGTCTTGGTACCTACAACATACAGCTGTTTGAATTGTTAGTTGCAGAAGCTAGACTTAAATTGTATTATTGGCAACCATTCAATACTCATACATTCACCTACCACTTTCAAATGTATGTCATATTAGGAGTATATAATAATGGTAGCTGCCGCTACTGCAGTAGTTACAAATAAAGAGTGAGAAGAAAATTTATGATTCAATTCTGACATGGGAGGTATTGCCACATTCTTTCATTACCTGTAAAGTGCCATCACTGTCTGTAAACAAATTTTATGGCATGGAAGTTTTTTACGGCAATTTCATTGGACAGAAGAGAATTATTTTACCTTAGTTTTTTACAAGAGTGGAAGATTTCAAATGCTGCTCTTGTGTGAGATATGTAACCTTTTGAAAACGTTTGAAACAATTTACAATAGTAGTCTTTTGGCTCAAATGACTTAGTGTATTGCATGTTTCTAACCTCCTGTTGGAGACAGCTTCTTCAAATGCTTTTTGGCCATTTCCAAGTATTTAGCTGAAGCCGGAACTACTCTTCCCTCTCCAATTTCATATGCTCGTTCTTCTTTTGGAAATGGACTCCATACCTGCAATCCAGTGTGTTCCAACTACTCAATGTTAAATCAAGTGTTAGTATTAGATGCTTGTTTCAAAATGAGGTGAAGAAAAATTCAAATTTGGACAGACAATATAAAGGAGAAAAAAAAACAAAATTTGGAGCATAACAGAAGTATGGTAGTTGAAATGGCTTCAGTCATCTTTGCCTGGAGCATAATTATGAATGATCTTAACTCCACATACATGCATGTACCTACCATAGGTGAAGGATGCACTAGCCCTCTAATGTGGAGTATTTATTGTAAAATTAAAAGCAATGTCACAGATATAATCAAACATTACATGCATAAATCTCCTGATAAATTCTATGCGCATTGCATGTAAGCATGAAAGTTTAATACAATCTTGGGTGTTAAAATGATTCAATCAAACTTTAAATAATGAAACAAAAATAATTCCCAATTTCATTGCTGCTAAGCCCTCAATCTCCCAATTGGTCTCTCAATTGGTTCACCCATATTGAAAGGTGAGTATTGATATGCAGTACCCATACTAGTCATCTAGCTTTACATAAATATATCATCAATTTCCAATGTAAGGCCCAAACAGTTATTAATACCTAAAACAAACCTACAAATCTAATACAACTTTTGTCAATGAGAGCTGAACACATGATCATCACTAGATAATAATTAGCATATCCCCCAGCATATGTAGATATGGGCAGGGATACCCAAATAGTAGAAAGATTTAAGTTCAATGGATTCCAATGAAAATTAAGGATCTATTTTACCATTATTGATGCCATAATTTATTTCAGCCTGAAAATTAATGGCTATCTGGCACAGGGTAGGCTACACCATGCCATATCTTCATAAACACTGAGGATTTTTTAGGCATGTAAAGTTTTTGGTAAATTTGGAAAACTCAGGAACTTCTAGGTACAGTATACTTTAAGATACTAATTTTTGTGTACAGAATGAGGGTTGAAATTAGGAAATGTATTTGAATGTACGTAAAAAATTTTCCTCCCCCTCCTCTCCTATTTAACTCACTTCAAATCTTTTTACTTTTTGTCACCCATTTAAGGATATACTTACAGATTTTCTGTCATTAAATTTGATAATACTGAAGTATTCAGTCCTCCTGAGATCATCCAATATATCTTCCAATCCCTTTTTCAACAGCTTCCACTTCCGGCCTTTCATCGACTCACTCCTGTCTATAACAAGCACCAAGTGTCTATTGAACGTTGGCAGGTTAGCAGGTGAAAAGAAGTGAACAAAGTAGCCACCTTGAACCTGTAAAAATGTTTAATTGGTCCCAATAAGAAATATCTTAAAACATATTCCACATTATAAGCCTACTCTCAGACACCAAAATAAGTGAGAAATTTCCTCCTCTTCCAGATTATGCCATTTAATTGGATTTTATTGTAAAATATACTAGCAGTGAAGTATGTATTTTTCCATACAGTGATTTAGTGTGCATGTGATTCATATTAAATCTTCCAGTTGAAGCTATTTGCTCTGATGGCTGCAGGGAAACAATTTTATCATAGTGACTGTCACCTTCATCCTAGTTCCAGTCATTCTTCAAATGTTAGTCTATAATTTTTAGGATGGGTACTATTTGTAGCACCATCTCATTATTCTGAGGTGAGGACCTCCATTAAAGAGTAGTTGAGGAACAGTGAATGTTCCCTAGATGAAATTTGTAACATAATTGCTTTTAGGGTTAAACTAAAGAATTTATGATGTGCGATTTTTTAGAATTTGTGAACTGTTTGATACAAAATTACCCCAGACACTTGAAGACCTGTCTTACCCATCCTACTCCCTATAAAATCTTCATTTGATATTCGGAACCCTCTGACTTTTGCTTAAAATGAAATTTAATTACCATGTCTTGGCCGATGGAAGTTCAAATTTTGATGGAAAATAGGCTTTGAACCTTTAGTCGCCTTAGCCATCAAAACTGTAGGTGTCATATCAGTCCTGGCAAGATGATGTATGTGTGATTTTGTTTCACGAAAGTTATTGAAGCTTTCACATTTATATGGCAAGGAAAAAAGAACCAGTGAGTCCACCTCACCTCACCTGTTATTTTAAAATAGATGTAGGGCATTCTGAAGATTTTTGCTGATTTCACTCTAAGTTTCCTTGATGCAATTTTGAAAGCATTCATGTAACATAAAGCAACATAAGCTTCCAAAATAATGTTTAAAAAAACTGGGACTGATTGCTGTGACAGTCCTCATAATTCATTATATTCTCACCTGAGAAATGCTACTAAACCCTCTGGTGCATTGTGTACCTTGACAACATTGAGTGAAAATGTGTCCTTATGTTGCACCAAGTGTAGCAACTCTTAGTGATGAATAAATTTTTTATGCACGATGAAGCTTGTTCAACAAGGCAATGAGTAAAAGGGCAGTTTTGTCTTAATATGTTATTTCTCACAATGCCAAGGCGACACCAAGTGCTTGATCACCAAGTGCCATTTGAACAGGGAAATTATGCACTTAAGTGCACACAGCTAAGATTTTATAAAAAGATTTCATATTGGCTCCACAATCCCATAAGATAGTTTTTCTTTAAAAGATGAGCTAGTTTTAGCTCAAAATCCATAAAAAAATTACCTAGGCACATGAAAAAACATATATCAGATATTATATTAGTCCTCACAAAGATTAACTGTAATATGTATGATTTAACACTTTCCCGGCGAATAACATTAGTGTACATTTCTCGGGCTCGCCACCGGGTAAGATAGTCATAGGCAGCCAACGTTTTGGGTTCCGACTCGTTACCCATTCTCCAGGCTACTGATGTGAGCTTGAAAAGACTGTTTACTTTGGCGCTAGGCGTGGCGGGATTGGTTGAGCCCCGATTGTTGTGGTGGAGAACCGTTGACCAGCGGGGACTTAGCTCTGGCGTTCTGAATACACGATCAGCAGCTCTTGGAATAGAATTCTGAGAAGAATTCGAGCCCGAGAAATGTACACTAATTGTACTGTAAGAATTTTGACTTTTTCATACCACGACTTCTCCACCCGAACTCCTTGAATAGAATGGATCCCTGGCAACATCATATATGACTACCAGCTGCCCTTCTATCCCTCGCTGCATAAATCTTGCTTCTCCTCTTTGAGACATCTTTTCTCGTTGGATTTTGGTCCGTTTCCATTGTCCTTTCCACTGTTCTTGCTCCTGCGGTGTTGGCATGAGCCTAATGAGAGCCTCTGTTGGTGATGGCTGAGTCATCTGTATAAGAGGTTCTGGCATAAAGAAATCGGCATGATGTAAATATATATTGCTGGAATGCTTGATGCATTAGAAAATAGATAAGGTAAATTCAATATGCTTGAATTGTTATCTCCTCATCATGAGAAACAAATGGACTCAGTTGCTCTAATGGGCAATATTTAATGTGAAATCTTTAAAATATTTCATCATCAGAAGTTAAAATATATAGACAGGGGATCAAATGTAATTATGAAATATGATTCTTATTATATATAAAGGTGTTATTACTGTTTTATGATTCCATCACCTTTATCATAGTGAAGGCGAAGAATATCATGTATTTTTTCTTTTCATTTATATTTATATAGAATAGTCTTAAAGAGACAGTTGGCTTTGTTGTGAAGAGAATATTGATACTGAATTTCACTGAGTTGACCCAAGGAGTGATTCAAAATTTACTAATCTCTTTCATAAGTCCTATACATAATTGGTAAACATTGAAATATGAAAGGGATAAGTTTTAAATTTCTATGCTGGAGAACAAGTATATGTTATATCAACATGATCATTCTTCAATTCTTACGAGCTTTAGTATATAAGCCTATAAAATGTTTACTGTTTTACACAAAAGATGCAGAGCAGTTCACAAAAAGATTTAGTGCAATGAAAATCAACATCTCATGCCACTAAAATCAATATCACAGGTTTGGAGAATAATGGAAGAAGAAATGATTTACATATTTTGCTACTTACGAATGTCTACTAGGAAAGTTTAAAAATAACAGTTATAGGTACCTACTATGCATAAGTGAAGAAATAACTTCAATGGCTAGTATTCCAGTTAATTTTGTGGAGATGAGTATTTTAGGTCAAATAAATTTGCATGGAATGTTGGAGACACTCTCGTGTCCTTCTCTACAAGGTGGCTAATGTTCCCCCAATAAAATTAGGTCAAGTTACCTTTTGAACTGTGGATTAATAAAAACTTTATGGTGCTTTATACTAAGTCCTTCAACAAAACAGAGTTAGTTCAAAGTTTTGTAAAAAGCTTTAACAATTAAACCTTACCAAATGCAATAGTGACATATTAAAATCCTCTCATTTTAAACTAACCTGTGTCATTTGGTGGATAAATTTCATGTCCTGACCGGATGGCTGGAACTGAGAGTGTAGTGATATTTCTTCCCTCATGAATACACACTTCTACTTTCATCTCTTGTGCAACCTAGAGGGGAAAGATAGCAATTTTTACCATGTGTTATTTTAGTGACAAAGTTATAAAAAAATATAATTTCACCTGCCCAGGGTGCAAATTCAGTATGTGTTGGTACACTCCCATCTTCCGCATCAGTAGCTCCTCATAAGTCAAGTAAAAGCTTGCTGTTGTACCTCCAGGCTCCAGGCAGACGGATGCTCGAAATATGTTTGAATCTCGTGCCCTGTCAAATATTTCAATGTGATTACTGTAGGATTAATGTATTATCAAGCTTAAGAGTCTCAGATTTCATTATTGAAGATGCATTCATACATACTTATCACGCTGTTCCTTTCCGGGGTAGGCACAAAGTCACAAAGTTTCACTCATAAATACATATTTGTACACCTGAACATGCTTCAATAATTTCCTCCATACTGACCTATCCTTGCAAACCTCTTTTGCTTCATTTACCCCCATACACTGCTTCATACACGCTCTCCTATTTTTAAGACTCCTCCTAAGAAGATTTTTAGAATATTCCTCCTCCTAAGAATTTCCTCAACCACATTCAGCCACAACTTTTTCAGCCTACCTCTACCTCTCGCACCATTCATTTCACTCTTATATATCTGTTTCTTTATTCGACTCTCATCCATTCTCTCAACATGGCCAAACCAGCTAAGCACACTCCTTTCATATAAGTCCATTGCTGGAGCATCTAACCCACATTCATTTATTACCCAATCATTTCTCACCCTATTCATCCTACTTTTGCCGAAACACTCCTCAGATAACTCATACCCACGGCGTTTAGTCCGCTCTTATTGTTATCCTGACATACCCATGTTTCACTACCATACAACAAAGTGGGGAGAAGTACACTTTTGTACACGGCGATTTTCGCTTTCTTAGACAGGCACTCATTCCTTGATATGCTCCACATGCTACCTACCACTATCCTTCTAGCACTCGCGCGTCTCTTCGTCCCCTCATCTATCCGTCCATCTTTCGCAAACATCTTACCTAAGTACACTAAATCATCCACTCACTCAATTACTTCAGCATTCGCTATCATCACACAGTTATTCTCTCCATTCTCCTTACCAAAAACTATTGCTTTAGTCTTTCATGTATTTACCCTCAATTCCATTTTTGACGATAATAACAATAATAGACTAATTTGGGTACGAAAGCTGACTGCCAACCTCCTCGTGGCGTACCTAGTAGCGGCTCTGCCAGTGAACGTCTGCATGTGGGGCTAACCACCCCTCAGGCAGTGATACTGGTTCTGCGAAAGTTGACCAGAAGTGCCACCCACAACAGGCCGGATGGGGGCCCCAGTGGAGTTGGGTGTGGCAATTACAATAACAACACCAAAAAGGGAGCTCGTATGGAGTGGACGGAAACCCAAAGGGGCGACCTCTTCGCATGCTATGCTGCCAGCAAGCCCAATCCCAGGGGGTATATTGGCAAGGATGCACTCTTTGTGGTATGAGATGCATCCTGACCATAACCACCTGGAAACTAGGGAGGAAGTAGATCAGACCGACTCTGAACTCCGAACGCGGTTGTTCAATAAAATCTCCTATGATGTAGGACAAGCCAGGCAGAGAGATAACCATCGTAAGATCTCTGTGCGAAGCAATGTCCTGACCAGGTTGAATGGCTTTATCGACGAAATCCTTATGGAGACGTCGGACCTCTGGACGGTCAACTGCGTGAGCTACGCTGCTGCCAAAATAATGGCTAACTCCCAAAAGCCCACCTCTTGGGAGGACAAAGCGGCAAAACGGCTTAAACAGTTGGAGGCCAAGATCACGGTGGTGAGACGGCAGGCTTCGAGGATTCAGTGAGCGATGGAATACATAACATCTGGGAGGGATTTCACACCCAAAGTCCGGCGCATAGTACGCAGCCTCAGATTTCACCAACACACACTGAACAAGAACTTGTTGTTTACCATTAATCAGCACGCAGTTGATAGAGTTCGGGCACTCACCACGGCCCGGAAAAAGCTCCTCAAGAGGAGTAAGGCCGTGAGGGAGAACTCAACCTTCCTCCTTCACCCGTCCCGTCTCTTTCGACCTCCTCAGTCTGTCGTCGAATCTCCGCCACCCGTCCAAGAGGTGGAACGTTTCTGGAAGGATATCTATGAAACGTCGAAGCCATTCAACGGAGACACTCCGGCCATAGACTTCTTTAAAAAGTTTTGCGACTGCCACCTTCATGAAGTGGATGGACCTCTTTCAGTCACAGAGAGTAACGTGAAGAAGGCCTTCTCTGGCAAGAATAATTTATCGGCTCCAGGAATGGATGCCATGAATAAGTTAACTTCCACCCATCAACACCTCGCCAGAATATTCACGTTCTTTCTCTCGGGTTGAAAAGAAATTCCACCGTGGCTGACCAAGGGACGCACGGTTCTAATACCTAAGAAGGGAGACTTGTCAAATCCTAAGAACTACCACCCTATAACCTGCCTCAACACTGTATGTATGGGTTGTCGAGACCTATTGAGGAGTGGGTTGCACTCACACATTTGACCAAAATTGGTCCGTTTTGATCCTCCATGGGTCCGGTGATCCTCACTTCAATGACGTAAGTCGGCAGACCGCACGGCGGCAACCCAAAAAGCGAATCAGAGGGACACCTAATCCCAAATATTTGGGCAACGGGCTCTCTCGGTTCGCAGAGATGTGCGGTAGGCTCTAGCGAAAGCGGAGCCGACGGTTACTCGTCTCAGTTGTTTGGGGGAACCAAACTAATACGAGCACTTCGGGGAGGCGGAGGCCCCATAGAGGTCCTTTTGACCTCTATCCGCCTCATTGGTGTCGGTCTCGAAGGGGTTGTGGTTTCGCTAACCTTCCCTATCCCAATCCCTTCCTTCCCCCTCTTCCAAGTCCCTAGGTATAAGCGAAAGCTTGCAGGCCTGGGGACGGAGGTTGTAATCCCTGCGGCGAGAGCCGAAACGCCTGTGTGCAAGGCGTCAGGTAGACGAGGAGTATTGAGATGACGGATGTACCCACGCTTTGACCAGAATTGGTCCGAATTGACCCTCCATGGGTCCGGTGGTCCCTGAATCGATGACGCACTCCGGCAGACCGCACGGCGTCTACCCGTAAAAGGGAGTCGGAGGATACCTAATCCCAATTTTTTTGGGCAACGGGCTCCTCCGGTTCTCAAAAGATGTGCGGTAAGTTTTCGCAAAAGCGAGACTGACGGGGATTCGTCTTACGTTGTTGGGAGATCCCAACAGATACGAGCACTGCGGGGAGGCGGTGGCCCATTGACGTCCTTTTGACGTCAATCCGCCTTATGGTGTCGGCCTCGCAGGGGTTGTGGTTCGCTAACCTTCCCTTCCCATTTCCTTTTCCCACTACTTCCCACTAGGGTATAAGCGAAGGCTTGCAGATCTGGTGGGGGGTTTTTAGACCTTGCGGGGATAGCCGAATCACCCGTATACAAGGCGTTCACCTCCATCTTAAGCGACCTTATCCTCCATCAGGTCCAGCCGTTTTGGGAGGAGGGGTACGTGCAGAGGGGTTCAAAGCGTGGAATCGCGGGAAGTAAGGACAACCTGCTCTTTGATAAATGCATATGCCAGGATGCCATCCAGCGTAAGCGCAACCTATCAATGGCCTGGGTGGACTACAGAAAGGCGTTTGCCACCACTTCACATGAGCTCATGGTAGCCATGATGAAGTGATGAAAGTCCACTCAGAGGTTGTGTCCTGCATCCAACGCCTGATACCACTCTGGACAAACGCTTCGTCCTGACCGTAGGCAAGCGGTCGGTCTCGACAGAGTTGGTATTATGCAACCGTGGCGTTTTCTAAGGCGATTGCTTGAGCCCCTTGCTGTTCTGAATTTCCCTCCTACCTCTCTTGCTAAGGCTACGACATGGGAAAGGATACATCTGCGGTGTGCCAGATGACAAGAAGCATACGGTCACGCATTTATTTTATATGGATGACCTGAAGCTCTACGCTTCCAATGTAAAAGACCTTCGTGTGGCCCTGGACACCGTACTGGAGTACAGTGATGCTATATGGATGGAGTTCGGATTGGACAAGTGTGCATCCATCCACCTGGAGAGAGGAAGATTTTCGGAGAACAAGGAAGACGTGCACCTCGTTGACGGGAGCGTCATTCGCCACCTCGACGGCGATGACAGCTATGAATATCTCGGCGTCCCCCAAAGCCGAATGCAGGAGGTTGCAGCAGTGAAGGAGAGAGTCACCGCCAAGTACAGACAGATACTCAGGAAAATCTGGAGTTCTGAGCTGTCTGGCAAGAACAAGGTTCTTGACACGAACATGTTCGCGGTGCACACACTGCTGTAAACCTTTGGATGCATGAAATGGAACGTCAACGAGTTGCAGAATATCGACAGGGGAACGATGAAGATGATGAACATCAATAGAAGTCTTCATCCGAAATCTTCCGTCGCCAGACTGTATCTCCCTCGCAGTGTAGATGGTAGAGGTCTGTTGAGCCTGGAGTGTCTCCACAACAGACTTGTCCTTAGAGCAGCATGCCTAATGCTCAAAAGCAGAGACCCCCCTGCTCAGTCTCCTAAGAGATCACGAAAGTGCCGGAGTTGGGGTGCTTCTCTTCCAGGCGGCCAAGAGGGCAGCGGACGAAACCGGTATGGACTTTGACCCAAAATCAGACGGTAGCGACGACGGCAAGTCCATCCTGTCGTTGACGACAAACGTCCTCAAGTTCGAAATTAAAAAGGCCGAGCAGAAAACCTTGCTCATGGCACACACCGATAAGCCCATGTATGGATGTTTCTGTCGGAACATGGAGAAGCATGGGCTATCGAAGGAGCTGACGTTCGCCTTCCTCCGCTCCGCTGGTCTAAAGTCAGAGACCGAGGGTTTCATCCTCGCATGCCAGGATGGTGTCATAAAGACACTCGTGTACCGCCGCATTATATTCAAGACGAGATGCAGGGCGTGCCGAGCCCAGCCGGAGACTTTGAGCCACCTCCTTTCCGGCTGTAGCTATTACGCCAAGTCAGCGTATATTGCTAGGCACAGTGGGGCCCTGCGGGTGTTATATTTTCATCTGCGACACTATTTTGGCATCGACGATACTCCTGTGCTGCCGTATGCCCATGGAGATATTGAGTCCATCGTGGAGAACGATACATGCACCATCTGGTGGAATTACTCCTTTTCTGCCTCCTAATTTGGATCAAGCCTGATAACGTTCTCCTCAACCACCTCTCACGCTCCATGTTCTCGATAGAATTTTTGGCGCCGGCTGAAACGAATATGGATGCAAAGGAGGCGGAGAAACGGGCGAAATATCAAGACCTGCATTTTGAACTTCGGCAAATGTACCCAGGACACTCTGTTAAACTGGTAGTCCTCATCATAGGTGTGCCCGGTGGAGTTAAGGGCTCGCTGCTGGAGAGAATCAAGTGCATTCCGTCCTGCGTGGCACAGGCGGAGTCACTTGTAGCTCGCATGCAGAAGGCCGTCACGCACGACCCATTGGCAGCGTAACCACAAATCCAATGGGCGTCGGACGTGGCTGCGATAACTGCCAAACCCCTCTCGAGTCTTCGTATTATGACGGCAATGAAACCCGATGCTTGCCGAGGACTCGGAGGGAAATGGTACTAAAGTAACTACAATAATAATAATAGACTAATTTTCATTTATATCTTTTCCTCTTATCATCTCCTCTACTAGTTCCCTAAGTTGCTGATAATGACTTGAATTATGTCACCACCACCACAGTCACCACCTTTCGATGGCCATTTATAAGCCCATATTATCATATGATAGCAATTATAAGACTTTTATATTTAATGTGGCACATTCTGAGCCACATATAATAATAATTATTACAATTAAACACAATAAAATAAAAATTTTGTCGAACTTACAATGTGTTTTTCTTGGTATAAACTCTCCATTTATCCTCATGTGTAGTCATATGTTTACAATGTACAATATTTTTTGGAATAGGAAGCTTGCTTCCCTGTTATAGAGTACTATATGATGATTTTCGAGACTTCGAAATGTAAATATTTCCAATTTAAGCTGGTCGGAGGTTTGTTATGCGTAGTTATTTGACAATTTTTAATTAAAATAACCATATCCCGAACGTAAAGCTCCAATCTACATGTGCAAATGTTGTTTTCATCGTGCATTATGTTAACGTAAATTACTCTGGTATTACAAGTTATTCTTACCTGATAGCCTCTATCTCATTTAACTTTCCGTCCACGTTGTGTTGAGTTCTTTCAGTAACTGTGGTTTCATATGACTGATCACCCACGTCCCTGAAAAATGAAAATTTTTATTAAAATTTGATTAAACAGTAATTTAGTAAGTAATACTTTTAAAAATTATTTATTTTAAAAATCAGCTATTCCATTAATAAATATATTACTTTCTGGCATTATCTGAACTAGATTATAATAAATACAAAATTGTGAACCGTTCATGATAAAGTATGATGTAGGCTATTTTAAAAACTTAAAAGAAGTGCTTGTTATCATTGCTTAACGGTTTATATATTTGTAACTCACAAAATTCCCGGTTAACCCGCATTTATCTAAATAATCTTAGATTTTCATTCGTGTATTTCCATTTTTATACCCGTCTACTGATTTTTTTTCCGCCAAGGTCTTAATCGTCATTACTTCTGTCATATAAACGGAGAGGAGAACTTGAAGCTTCTAATTCAGCTCTGAGACCTTATCGGTTCTTTTGTAAGTAGGATATACTTGAGTTATTTTCGGCTATTACGTATTATGAAATCAATGGCAACCGTACGGAATAAATTAAAGTTGGGAAATTGATTGATAATAGCGATGAACGAACGGAATGCAGCTCTAGGGAACCGAGAATGAATAGACATGCTAAAAAATGACGTTTTTCATAGAAAAATAGGAAATCACATGATCTTAACATTCGCAATAGACATGGTCGGTCCAGAACTTGGCTCTAAAAAAAAAGAGGATGAATTGGGCATTTCCCTGAGAGAAGGAAGTTGACTGCATAGTAGTGGAGACGGAAGGAGAAATCAGCTGACTGTAACTGCTTTCCTTTCACCCCCACTGCTGAGCGGTGCGCGGTGCACGCGACATACCTAACTCATGAAAAAAAGTTGCGCTTGCGGCAAAATTGAATGATTTTTATTTCTAAAAGGGGTGTAAAAGCTTCGTGTAACCCTAAATATCGTTGTTGGTTACCTCTAATTGAATATCACTGAACTCTTGCCCCCATCTGCCTCACAATCTGAAATAACCGAAGCGTACTTAGCGTCCTTTGCTCCATACTGTAACTCGAAGATTGGAAATCTGAGTATTGAGTAAAATTTTTAAATTGAGAAATTTCCCAATAGGCTTTTTCTTTCCAATTTTCGTGGAAAAGTTTTCTCCACCTGCTTTTACGCCTTAGGTATGGGTTGGACATTTGAAGTGTAATTATGCTGTCCGAAAATCTACAACCATTGACATTTTTTGTTAATGTTGTCCGGGGAATACTTTTGCCAAAATGTTACTGCTCGGAATCTTTTACCTCCATTTCGTCATTCATGATTTGCTCGATGCTGTATTAATCAGTAGACATAAAAAGCTCGAGCTCAACTCCATCAGTTTTTCTTTGAGCTACCAATGGTAATCCATTACTGGAACATACAAATTTAAAACCTTAAAAATTTTATTAAAAAGACCAAGATTTACATTACAAAACTAGTGATGTAGGCATTCTCAGGAAGAATCACAGTGAAGTTCACACGTTGCTTACGGTCCGTCGGATTCTCCACTTTGCTGCTCACTAGAGTAGTGGCGTAGCGGTAGTGAATGCTGGAATGTATTGTGTACGTTCGTAGAACTGTTTCAGGTATCTGGAAATGGTAAAAGAAACATTAACCATTATTTATAAGGTATAAGGATAATTTTTTCGCCATGTGGGGGTTAGAATTAAATCTTAGTAAATGTACCACAGTTCGTTTCCTGCGAAACTCATCGCACAAATTCCATACCTATACGGTAGGTGGCGTAAATATAAAATCTTCAGATATAGTTAAATATCTTTGTATTACTTTAACTTCTGATATATCGTGGGGAACACACTTACAAAACATATGCTGTACAGCATTAAAGAAACTAGGATATTTAAAGCGTATTATAGGAAAGTCCTCGGATGAAAAAAATAAAAGAGAGATGGTACTCCGCTCTGGTTAGGCCACACCTCGATTACGCCGCGAGCATTTGAATCCCTGGTCATAAGATTTAACCGAAACAATTAATAAAATACAAAGAAAATCTGTAATATTCATTAAAAACTGCTACGAGCAAACATATATTGTTTGCAAAACTTTTAAAGGGATTAAGGTGGGAGCCCCTAGAGACTCGGATGCTACACGCTAGGGTTACCTTGCATGAGAAATTCAGAACTGGTGTATTTCTGAGCGACACAGAGAATATTATCATGACGCCTCACTACATCTCTAGGTCAGAAAAAAGCGAAGAAATAAGATAGATACATTGCCAAACAGACAGGTGCAAAAACTCGTTCTTTCCGCGCACAATAAGCGACCACAATAAAAACTGTGCTACACTAAATGCTCTCCCATAATACACGTCACCATTTCACCTCCCAAAACCTTATCCCTTACATTAGCTCGTAGGCTTCCGCGGATGTAGTGTTGACTGTTCCTTTTTTTAGGGATTCATTCCGCGATGTATGTTTTTTTTAAAACAACAATATTTCGCTGGTCCTCCTGCCAGCTTCATCAGGTTAACTGAACCTGATGGTTGTTCAGTTAACCTGATGAAGCTGGCAGGAGGACCAGCGAAATATTGTTGTTTAAAAAAAACATACATCGCGGAATGAATCCCGAAAAAAGGAACAGTTATCCCTTACATCTTTACACGGCTGGTGTCCTAACACGCCCATGCGGCGGCTCGCAGGGTAGTATGTAGACGTAAGTGCGATTGGGCTTTCTCACGCTTCCTCACTATTTGGGTATAGAAATCCAGGGTTTTTTATTGGTATATATAGATTCATCGAGTTTTGGTACAACGTGCAATCACAAATAATTCATCTTTTAGGCCCTAGGAGAGAGCAGTGTACCAGGTAATTAAACCAAAATAGAAGGCCAAAGAAAATACAGACATGTGAGAAAGACGACGACTTGGAATACGGCGATTTTCGCTAGAATGTTGAAGTGGTAGCGCATTGGGTTCTCTGCTTTCAATCTTTTGCCAAGTCGACCACAGATGTTGAGTTGTGTCAAAAATCGGCAAAAAAATTTATAAATGGCAAAAGCTGCATTTTAACTATTTTAAATCGGTCACAATATATTTTCAGTAATATTTTAATAATATGCCTCCTTTTTTTCAGCTTCACATGAATGTAAGGTTTTTATAGTCCATCGTATTTACCAACAGGTTATGCATTTGAAAATTGCGTTTTTGTAAAGCAAAAGTTCCGAAGTGCTTCAATGCCAGAGAATACAGGGAAGAAAGATTACTTCTTTAAAAGCGGTACTAATAAATAAATGTTCCAGGTGTCTGGAAATGGTAAAACAATATTAGATAATAGAAATAATAGATGAGGATAGTTTTTTGGCCATGTCAAGCGTCATTTGGCTGTCTCACATTTCTTGTCAATAATTTGGTATAGAAATCCAGGATTATATATCGGTACATATAGATTTATCGACTTGCTGTACATCGAGAAATCACCAAATAGTTCATCTTTTAGGCCCGAGGAGACAGCGGTGTACCAGACAATTAAACCAAAGTATAAGGCCAAAGCAATAGAAGTCATGGGAGAAAGACGCTGACTGGGAATACGGTGAATTTTGTTACAATGGTTTAGTGGAAGCCCATCGGATTCTCTGCTTTCGACCTTTTGCTAAGTCGAACACAGTTATTGAGCAATATCACAAACCGGTAATAATTTCTTTAGAAATGACAAAAAGGTGCATTTAAATTATATTAAATCAGTCCCAATTCATTTTCACTTCTGCGTACGTGATATACCTCATTTTGTTAAGTTACGCATGAATGCAAGGTATTTTTTTTAATCCATCACAATTACCCAAAACGTTTGCATTGAAAATTATGTTTTTAAAAAGAAAACTATGTGCTCCTAGATAAGTTTTGTGAATCAACAGAGAGAATGAAATTAAGAGTAAATGCGTGCAAGATTAAAGAAGAAGTTTTTGATAAGGAGAATGGGGAGAATAACTGTGTGATAAGAGAGAATGGTGAAGTAATTGAGCGAGTGGATGATTTTGTGTACTTAGTTAAGATGTTTGCGAAAGATGGACGGATAGATGAGGGGATGAAGAGACGCGCGAATGCTGGAAGGAAAGTGGTAGGTAGCATGTGGAGCAATATCAAGGAATGAGTGCCTGTGTAAGAAAGCGAAAATCGCCGTGTAAAAAAGTGTACTTCTCTCCACTTTGTTGTATGGAAGTGAAACATAGGTATGTCAGGATAACAATAAGAGCAGACAAAACGCCATGGGTATGAGTTATCTGAGGAGTGTTGCGACAAAAGTAGGATGAATAAGGCGAGGAATGAGTGGGTAATAAATGAATGTGGGTTAGATGCTCCAGTAATGGACTTATATGAAAGGAGTGTGCTTAGCTGGTTAGGCCATGTTGAGAGAATGGATAAGAGTCGAATAAAGAAACAGATATATAAGAGTGAAATGAATGGTGCGAGAGGTAGATGTAGGCTGAGAAAGTTGTGGTTGAATGTGGTTGAGGAAATTCTTAGGAGGAGGAATATTCTAAAAATCTTCTTAGGAGGAGACTTAAAAACAGGAGAGCGTGTATGAAGCAGTGTATGGGGGTAAATGAAGCAAAAGAGGTTTGCAAGCATAGGTCAGTATGGAGGAAATTATTGAAGCAGAGTTAGGTTAGTTAGAGAACCCGCCAGGGTGGGTTTTTCACCACCCAAAGCATGGGTGTATGTCAAGTTCTGTTGGTTCGGTCTCTGGAAAACCTGATGGCAGTCTCAGCAGCCTATCGGAATTCCGGGGACATACGGGCCAACAGAATCGTCCGGCAGCAAAAAAATAATAATAATAATAAAAATAAATATGAATTTATGAATGATATATAGTGATTCTGCCTACCCCGGAAGTGAACAGCGTGATTGGTATGTATGTATGTATGCATGTAAATTATGTGCTTCAATGGCAGAGTATTAAGGGAAGAATGGTTCGATCTTTAATATTGGTGCTAAATAGCACTGCCTTTGGGGTCAAGCATTCTGATGAGCACATTTTCATGGGCATTAGCTTGGAAATTCTGAGATACTCGGCTCGGATCCCGAATCCAATAACCGGGTGTAATATTTCCGAAACGTTCAAAAAAATTATCGCATTCAAAAATGTCAACTTTATTGCATGATTTTTTTTACTTCGTCGATCCAGCAAAATCGAGTAACCACATCTTGTCCGTATGGGATAGATATTGATTGGAAAGTATGGAGTGGTTGTACAGCTTACGAGAGTTCAAAGAAACCATAGGGTAATTCCCTTTGTCACGTGCGATAATTATCCTAGGGCTACATGAACCCACCTCTTATTCTTCCTTATTCCTCATTTCACGTCCGCGGCATGCCAGGAAGAACATAACGAGTAAAATCCGGAGTTATATCAATACTATTCCTCCGAAATTGTGGCTATGACTAAAATGTAATTGGAACAACATTTTTAAAGGTTAAACTTAGCTGGATGGAGCGGTAGTGTTGGATCTACGAGTGAACATTTTTCTTATATTTACGAAAAACGATGCTATTATCACATTTCATTTAATTACGCCTATTTATACGCTAAAATTTCCATAAATGCAGCGTGAGAATCGACACAAGGATTATTCTTTAAAACATCGTTACTAAATTCAGCGTGTTAAGACTACAGTGTTCGGGGTCTTATCGGAAATGAAGACCATATTATGTTGAAATATTTTTCGAATCTTTGACTCAACAAAACACCTATTTGTTAGCAACAAATATAATAATATGGAAATGCATGGTTCGCGTTTAGATGAAAATCAAAACGTAAGTAATTGAAACATAACGAAATATATCTCATGCACCGTTAGGCTATGAGTGAAAACATTCAGTATTGAATTTCCAAAAATACCAAATCGTTATGATGCAATTTTTTCACTTTTATCTCTATATATCACTAATCTAATACAGTAGAAGAGAGGAGAGAACCATATGGAACACCATACAGAAAAGAAAGACAAGATGGTTTGGACACACCCTGAGACACAATCGGTCTGTGAAGAACATAATTGAAGGCTAAATAGAGGGAAAAGTCTCCAGGAATAAGCTCATGGACCTAATAATGAGGAGAGTACATTGGAAGAGATACCAGGAGGTAAGGGAACAAGCATTAGATAGGGATGTGTGGAGGGCTGCAGTCAACCAATGTTAGGATTGAATAACCAATGTATGATTGAATATCAGTTACTAGAACACATACATTAATTTTCACGCATACATGTGCATGGACAGAAGTCGCTCGAAACACCGTAATTTGTCTCTGGCGCCATCTCTTGGTGAAGAATTATTGTATGATTCACGCTTGAGGCTGGTAATTATTTGCTTTCAGGCGACGCATCACACCCGCTCGACAGGTCGGATTTGTGAGGATTTCCGACCCCAGATTTTTTGTTAAAGTCTTACGACATCAACTTGAAATTTTTATAGTATAAAGAATAGACCTTTGCCAAGGGAGGCTCGTATCTGAAATATGAACACTTTATCCCGGAGCATAATTAAACCATTGGGAAAACGGCAAGATGTAGGGTAGATTTATATTAAAACTATTAATATTATTGACATATCTAAAACTAATGGAGATGTATCAAACCCTCCTCTATCGGAATGCTAAGTAACAGCCGTCACGGTTGTAAGATATAATCTGTAATTGGTATATTTCGACAAGCTAACTGAATGGTTTTCGGCCATGATGCACTCGGACGGTGATGCAATTAGTTCAGTCTTCTTTCACAGATCTTATATAAGCGCTGCCTGTACTTACGCGCCGGAGACTTGGTTACAACTTACCGACGACTGTTGCCTTGTGCGAGAGTTATCCTGGACTAAGAGACTCCTGACACCAAAACGCCTCGATCGGGTGCGAGTGACGCCATCTTATGGATTTTCGACTGAACTTCTCCTTACCAAAGGGTATGATCCTTGAAGGTTTCTGCGGTGTCCTTTATTGATTTCTAGGTGAAATGATATTTCGCTCGAACTACCGAAAGTCGTGGCGAAAAAGCTTCATTCAGGGAAGTACAAAAAATGTTCATGAGACTCGTCACAGGGAAGGATTTCTCTCCGTGAGGCTCCGTCCTGAAAGGGTTAAATATTTCTCTGAAAATTTCACACCAATGCTGAATTCAAAACCACAGCCCTGGGAACTGGACATCAGAACTCAAGCCACCACACCAATCCAATTCCTCTTTGTATTCGTCGCAGCATACTGTATTAGTAGTTTTTGATGAGTTTTATCAGTTATGCAAAGTTTCAATGCTTTCAGCTACAACGTCAATCTGATACTAATGGTCATGTGTGGCTTGTACTATTCCAAAGGCCGAGAAATAATATTTAGTTTAAAATTCATTGGTATATTTTCATATAAGCTAGGCTTTTGCTGGTGCTCTAGTTGATAGAGCTAGGTTTGAAGAAATATCAGGAAATAATGGCATTGGAATGAGGGATAGTAAATGATAGATTAGGATTCCGATTTGGAGTCTATTTTGCTCCAGAGGAGCGTGACATTTTTGTGGCTTGTAAAGTATCTCAATTCGACTTCATTGCCGGTCTCAATAGGACTTGACATTTCCATAAAAGCGGGAACATCGCTGGAGTAGATTTAACGTTTCTCCGGCGGAGTGGACACTCATTTTCCCGCGTACTTATTCCGCAGAAGTGGACACGGGACATTGGAGTCTGACTCAGAACCACCATACTTCCACCACTGTGAATCACGCGCATCTCTCAACCGCAGGATCATAAACAGGATGTTGGTCCGCATCATGAAAGAGGAGGGGACGCTTTAAGTTTCTAATTTTATGCTCAAGCCAAAAAGCATGAAGAACGCTGCGGAAAAAAGTTTTCGAAAAAATAAAAATCTACTCTCCAAAGGTTTCCGCGACGAATGGAACGCTCCACATCTTCTTCTGGAATTCCAGCCGCATCGTTATTTTTCTGACAACTTTTCCGAAAACACCGTCAGCCTGAATATGGAGGATAAGCGTCGTCGGGAAATTGATAACGCGGTTGGACTCCCGGAAGAAGAATTTGAGCGTACATATCTTGATTAAAAGGTCTGAAATTAGGGTGGTGTAACGTCTAGTAGAGCGGATAATTACGAGCCTCAAGTATGAATCATGCAATAAATAATTCTTCACTTAGAGAAGAATTACGGTGTTTCGAGCGACTTCTGTCCATGCACATGTATGCGTGAAAATTAATTTATATGTTCTAGTAAGTGACATTCAATCATCCATTGGTTGTTCGATCCTTAGATTGGTTGACTGCAGCCCTCCACCCATCCCTATCTAATCCCTTACCTCCTGGTATCTCTTCCTATGCACATTTCTCTTTATTTGGTCCATGAACTTATTCCTGGAGACTTTTCCCTCAATTTAGCCTTCAATTATGTTCTTCACAGACCGATTGTGTCTCAGGGTGTGTCCAAACCATCATGTTCTTCTTCTCTGTATAGTGTTCTATGTGGTCCTTTCCACTTCTACTGTATTAGATTAGTGATATATGGAGATATAAGTGAAAAAATTGCATCATACCGATTTGGTATTTTTGGCAATTCAATGCTGAATGTATTCACTCATAGCCTAACGGTGCGTGTGATATATTTCGTAATGTTTCAATTACTTACTTTTAGATTTTCATCTAAACGCGAAACAATGTATTCCTTATTATTATATTTGTTGCTAACAAATAGGAGCCCAGCTACCGCTTACGACTGTTAGAGAAACGAAACGTGAATATCAATTTCAATCAATAAAACCTATATTAAGTCCTTTCACCCCTGCTAACCCTTGTCTTTACTTCCATAAAGAAATATGATCTTTTGTTTCAACAATTGGCATTTATTTTCGTGCTTATTTATAATGCTGCTGTGTCCTAGATACTTTGCGTACATTTCCCATAAATCAGCATTCCTTTTTTGTTAATATTGCGGGATGTGTCCATCAGACCCGGAGTAAAAGGTTATGAATATTTCTTGGATTTTTCAAAGAAAAAAATGTGTACATTATATGGCATTATCCTTCATTGTTTGCGGTAAACTCAGATTCACGCGATTTAGCAATCCATAAAATTGTAATGAGGAGCCGTATTACACTATGTTAATTTATGACCCTCACACAAATCTACATTCGTTCTGACATTTTAGCAGTTATGTCAGCTTTGACAAATTTTCTTAAGGCGATTTGGTAATTTTTTCGAACATAAAACGCAAGCGATAACGAAAATTTGCACCAAGAAAAACAATTTTCGCTATAGTTCCGCTTTTTTCCGATGGTGATAATCCCAGCACAACCCCATTGTTTCCCAACTGTTTGGAACCGAGTTTTGTAATCCGTTGCCACGTGTGTAACGTTGATTTAGTACTGTAGTATACTTGGACTGAGCGAATTTCCTTTTTACTCTGTGGTTGTGGGGCGCAGCGGGTCGCAAGTACGCAAGGGAATCGGCTCACTCGTTGTGAGAAGAGCCCTTGATGGACAATCGGCCAAACGCACACCTCCAAGTGGTGCCCGATGGAAACGATATCATTTTTGCTTTCCGCGAACGACGGGGCTCGCTAAGCTCCAATTATCCAACCAACACTTGTGGCGGGTGTTAAGCGACGGAAACTTGCTTCTTTTGTCGTTTGTTTAAGGTCGATTGAGCGAGATAGTTCCCTAGTCACAATGGAGACCATAATCGAATTATACTTATATTGCACTTTTCATGGTGTAATAATATAGTTTTACATGACAGTAATTCCTACTAATTAAATGAAAATATCCATAAAAGTGTTCAATTTGACACATTTTGATTAATTTTCAGTGTCAAATATTTAATAGACTATTTAATTAAGTCTTCAAGATTAAAATGCCAGTTTCAGATTCATCCTACGTTGGAAATGGACACCACTAGAGAGGGATAAAGTTAATAACTTTTTAGATTTTTTGGGTATAAATAAATGGAATTGTACAAAAAATATTGCACCTACAGGGCCCATCTGTAGCGCACGTTTAAAGTACAGCAATGACCTTACCTTTTGGTAGGTTTCATACGATTTCAACAATTTTTTTATTATAAAAAAAACTTTTTAAAATAGCCATTTTTCGTGTTTTTTTGCGAAAAATATTTTGTTTATAAACCGATTTTAGTCTAACCAATCTTATTTTGTTGATAATTTGTTTTTCTATGGTTCTTCCGAACATCACTTTTCTCTATGATGCATAGCTTTCCGAGTACATTGGAAAAACTGATTTCACCCTCTGATTGTTTAAATGAAACGTGAATCATTAAAAAGTTTTCCAATCATGAGATGAGAGGACTCTTTAAATACGGCCTCTCGAGTTTTTTGCGATGAATTCGGGGGTAAGAATTTCTTCAAGATTTGACTAAAACTTCGTGTTATTTTCCTTGCCTAAATGTAGTTCGGTTAGGGGGTCGTATTTTGGTGTCTTTGGAAGGGTGAGATATTTTTCTTTAAAATGAGACCATATTCATTGACACCTTAGTGAATTGATATTTTGCTCAAGCTACCGGCCAACGTGAGAGGGTTTCAAACCTCGGAAAGGGAAGCTTGGGGCACTAATAACAATGATTCAGTTTCCGCAAGCAGAATCCGGGTTTCTGATGCTAAAAGAAAAATCCAGGTGTCTTGGTTTATCTCGCGGTCTAACTAATTGTGACCAGATTTTGAACTATTACCTTACCTAAAAAAAAACCTCTACCTATCCAATGGTTCAGAGTCTATCCTTCTTTTGCCAATGGCCGATCTCACGGGATTAAACGAATGGCGTAGGAGCCCGGGGATCCGTCCGGCGAAAAAATCCTTCCCACTAACTTACAGTGGATGTGGGAGAAATATGGAAAAATGCGGGTGTAGGTGATCTTTACGGAATTGCGTTTCCACTCGAGAATTTGAGGTGAGTTCCTTTGATCGGATTCTTATGATTAAACTGACTCATAAGAATCTCCCCATCTTACGCCTTGTCCTTACCTAAAAAAATACTGCACCATAAAGCACAGCATGTTTTAAGCAAATTCCATCTTGCTCGTTGATTTAAATATCCGCTTCTCATCCTGCTTTTTTCTGACTTTTTCTATATTAAGACATTTTAGCGCACGCTTCTATATGGCGTGCCTAAGCTCTGACTACTACGTTTCATAAAATGACGTTCTTTTGAATAGGAAATAGTTCAATGTGTAACGAGTACGGCATAGTTGCGAAATCGCACGCGGGCGGCGCTGGGCGCGCGAGCGCAGAGAGTGCGACCGGTCGCCCAAGTGGTGCTATTCGGAACCACACCGCACGAGTTGAACGCATTGTTTTTTTTATCTTAATTGCATATAAATTGTAAATACTCATAAATATATACGCGTATGCAATTATTACTCATTTAACAAGATAAAATATGACGCAAATCGACCGGGGGAAATATCCCGGAAATAGCCACAGCCCAGATTGCAAAGGAAAACTGTAAATACTGAAATTGCAGAAAAAATTATTATTTTTGTCATGGAAAGCGTAGTTTTTAAACTAAAATCAAGTGAATAAGAAAATCAATTGTTAAAATCGAATTCTTCACTTTTTCTACCATCTGGTAGTGAAAAATGCAAACCGGGGACGGAAGTTGTAATCCTGCGGCGCGAGCCGAAAAATCTGATGAATAATGCAGTCCAATTATTAAATTAGTATTATCGTGGAATGCACTTCAAACTGACGTATCTATTGATGAAATGCGGTGAGAAGTTGAGACACAATGAAGTGATGTTCGTTCTTCCATAAGAATGTAGGTACACGAAAAATATGACTTCGCGTAACCAACCAAACACTCGCAATTGTTTACAGTAAACAACGTCATTATCAATAGAGTGCGATAGTATTGAAACTATTACTATTGAGGTTGTTTGCTATTGACTTAGTGGTATTGATACTCCGAAGTTAATCTTCTAAGTTCGTACGCCAAAGAGTCAAGGTGAGTTATTTTTTTACTTACGTTACCTTGATCTATGCGGAGCTTGTAGCGCCAACTTCTGCTCTGACGTCAGTAATGTACGATATCCTCCCGAAGAAAGCCGAACGTAAACGTACCATATAGACACGGAAACCGTAATAGCACATTCGACAACCTCTATCGTATCATACGATACGAGACAGGAGCGATATAGAACATTAACTCTTATCGACGGAAGTTCCACAATAGGCTTCTTGGGGCCATAGCGGATCAGAGACCTTTGCTCCAATGGCTTCTATGTACTCTAAAAAACTTAAATGCCAAATCGCAACAGGAACGGTTCGGTCGTATTCGAGAAAATAATAATATGCTGAGGTAAGAGGGATACAGTTGAGAGTACGTTTTTGCCATGTCAAAACGCACCCAGTGCATAATTGGCCGTTTAACACACGGAAGACCCTCACGTTATGTGGCATTTTACCAGGACAAAAACATCCTGTCTATATTACGAATAAAAATGGTTCAAAGTAATTGATCATTGGTAGCTGAGAGCAAGCGGTACGGTACCTGGATTGATTACTCCATTAGCTGCCAGTATAATTGATGAAAATATATCTGCAAAATGAAAGCCGTTTTTTCCTAATATGTACATGAGTAACAAAAGCGAAATTGTTAAAATATGTCGGCACTTTGCTGAAGTTCCATAATTCAACCTCATTTTTCAACGTTGATCGCCTCTGGATCATTTTACTTCCTTTGTGACTCCTGCCACTTGTTTTTGTCGTCTTACGATATAAATCTGGTAAGAAATTAAAAATTAACATATTGAATGGTGTGCTGGATTCAAGACTTACATATTTCGTCATCTCAAGAACTACACCCACGGAAAGCTCGCGAAATGACAACACCAGAGTAAAAGAGAGTGCTTTATCGTCACAAACTCCCCGAGAGATTGTAATTAACATATGTTTATTTTATCGAGATGTATGAACTATAGATCGTACCATACGTGTTATCAGTAAAGTAAGACACAAAAATTTAAACTTGGAATTATTTTAATTAATTTTCTTCCAGAATTCGTCATTACTAATGGCTTTGATCTTGAGGTCAATATTACAGTGGTCATCCTATTCAACATGAATTATTATTTCTATAAATATATATTGTTGATAATACACTGTACCTTCTAAATTTAATTGCATTATTAGATTAATGATTTAATTTTTAAGTTTATACTCTAAATGTCAAAGATGTTTGTAGCATAAGTCAAGTGGTCTATGCCGAGGGGTTTGCAACTCTGAGAAATGGTGTATGCTTGTACCGAAATGGTCGCGAAATGGACAGAAATGGCTAGAAATGGACAGAAATGGTTAGAAATGGATATAAATGGACATAAATGGTTAGGAATGGACAGAAATGGATAGAAATGGACATAAATGGTTATAAATGGACAGAAATGGTCAGAAATGGAAAGAAATGGACATAAATGGTTAGAAATTGACAGAAATAGTCAGAAATGGAAGGAAATGGACAGAAATGGATAGAAATGGACATAAATGGTTAGAAATGGACAGAAATGGTCAGAAATGGAAGGAAATGGACAGAAATGGATAGAAATGGACAGAAATGGTTAGAAATGGACAGAAATGGTCAAAAATGGAAGGAAATGGTTAGAAATGGATATAAATGGACAGAAATTGTTAGGAATGGACATAAATGGACATAAATGGTTAGAAATGGATATAAATGGACAGAAATTGTTAGGAATGGACAGAAATGGATAGAAATGGACATAAATGGTTAGAAATGAACAGAAATGGTCAGAAATGGAAGGAAATGGTCAGAAATGGATAGAAATGGACAGAAATGGATATAAATTGACAGAAATGGATAGAAATTGTCAGAAATTGATAGAAATGGACAGAAATGGAAATGCTGTGTACACTTGTCTTTGAATTTGCGTACCCCTCGGTCTATACCAAACAACCATAAAGAGGCCTGTAACTCGAAATAAAACGCCTAATCATTCGGATCGTGAAAGGATATTCATTAAATGTAGTTAACCTACATCTCGTAAATTGCAGCCCAGTTCTCCACAATCCTAGTAGACTTCGGGTTCTTTGGCAATCAGAGAGGGGATTCGCCTGAGAAGAACTAGTTCTCTCTCGAGTCGCGACAAAATTTTGACCGCATCTACCCAGTGAGACGCCGCGCGAGATGTATGAGGAAAATTTGAGTCTCCTCAGCGCTCAATCTGTCGATTATATTGTGCATCGACTGCCTTTTTTCGGTTATGACTGTACCTGCGTGATTTTTTCGCATAGGATGTTGAATCTTGGTCTTAATCAGATTGGGCTCGTCTCTTGAGATTGTAAACAATTTCCTCAAGTTTGGAAAAAAGATGAAATGATGGTCTCCCATCTATGCTAATTATATGGTCTCACTATGACATAAGATCAACAAAATATTACACTGAATAATGAAGTCAAAAATACTGATTTTTCGTGTTGCTATTGATTACTGATGATGAACTGATTTTATGTCCAAATGAAATGAAAATCTTTCTTTGGATATATGAAATCAATAAGCAATAATTATGAAATTTCAGGAAGGTAATTTGGATACCGTTAATATTTTTTTCCCTTTTGAGTGTATATGATACATCGTTCTTATATGTCTTGTTCACAATGTCTCAATTTATAAATCTTTAAGTTTATGCCTTTTAATTTCTCACGCAGTTTTGATTTCTCTTTTCCAATCTATTTTACTCTTAATTAATCAATTTGTAACAATTGGAACCCCGATAATGATTGGATCTACCCGGTTGTTCTTAAACCTTGAGTCATGGGTCTCAGCATGGATCTTTTCTTTTTTTTTAATTTTCTTCGCCATCATAACTTAACATTCACCTCTTTATCTGATTAATAGTATTGGTATTTTTTAGGGCATCGGCGGCTTTAGATATACTCCATACTTAACTCATTATTTATGTTCAGTGAAGGATACAGCAGTATTATATTGATTAACATCTGTAATTTTGTGCCTTATCTGCAATTTCGCAGAAATATTGATTAAATGTGATAGAATTATATAAAATTCTAATGCTCAGCTTTGGTAGTAGGGGTGGTCTCATAGAATAACCATTATACATATGTGTCAGCCATGGGCCTGGAGAAAGCCTACGACAATGCTGAGTGGAACTAGATGCTCAGACTGCTGGAAAAACTCAGAATGGATGACGATGACGGAAGACTGAATCCATCAAATATACAGGAAGCAAGTCGTCACGATGCGAATGAGAGACAAAAGTCAGGTAGGAGGTAAAATGAACGAAAGAGTAAGACAGAGATCAAACATATCACCAGCACTGTTCCACATATACTTGGAGGAGGCCATAAGAGAAGCACAAGAAATTGGACGGAGCGGGATGAAGATAAACGGAGGAGAAATAAATATGCTTCTCTTCGCGGTTGATATCGCAGTCATATCAGGCAAACACGATGGTCTTCAAAGGCCACTTAGCGTAATGGATCAAGTTCTTCAAGGATATAACATGAAAATCAGTAAGGCGAAGACTAAAATCCTAGTATGCGGAAGAGAGAAGCTGGATGTACAAGTCACCCTGAGAGGAGAGAAATTAGAGCAAATGGATTTTTTCACCTATCTCGGAAGTAAGATCATGTGGGACGGAAGAAGTACAACGGACATCAAGTAGAGAATAGCCCAAGGCAAGAAGGCGTTCATTGGAAAAACACAACTGCCCCACTCAAATAAGATGGGACTACAAACCAGGAAACAGTATTTGAGAGCATTCGGGTGGAGCGTGGCACTCTATGGGCCGGAAGCATGGACCATTGGAAAAGCAGATCAGAGCGGACTAGAAGCCTTCGAAAGCTGGTGCTGGAGGAGGATGCTGAAGATAAAATGGACGAGCAAAATAAGAAATTATGAAGTGTAAAGAAGAGTAGAAGAGGAAAGAATAATATATGGAACATTTTTACTCCACAGTGATCCATGTTTGGAACACTATAGAGTAAAGAATAACCAGTTGGATTGAACGCACTCTGGGTCACTCAGGCACAAGGGTCTGTGAAGAACTAAATTTAAGGCAAAATAGAGGGAAAAGTCATCAGAAGAAAGACCCAGGAATAAGTTTATGGGCCAAGTAAAGGGGAAAGTACATAAGAAGAGATACCAGGAGGTAAGGAAACCAGCATTAGATACGGAAGGGTGGAGGGCTACAATCAACCAATCTTAGGATTGAAGGACCAATGATGAAGCATGAAAAGATGCATTTCACAAGTCGTCAATGAGAATGGCGGTAATAAAGAACTGAAGATTGAAACCTTTTGGAGACAATAGTTTTTGGAGGGGAGAAAGATGCTTTCGATGATTGACAAACGTATTTTAATTTGGCAGCTGTACAAAGAGATAATTAGGGGATTGCTTGTAATGACAGTTTTTTCACATCTACACGCTGTCCTGCGAGCCACCATAGTAGCAAGATGCAGGTGTTAAAATGCCAACCACTGAAAGGAGGGGTTTGGGGAAAGGGAAGGGAGAATATGAAATTATAGTGCTAACGATATGTCTTAAGTTAGGGTCACCATTTTTGGTTGCAATCACTGAAAGCGCGTTGAAATATTGAATTATTTTCCCCTGACAGTTCTGAAGAGTATCTTTCTAATTTTGTTACCCTTATCGATTCCATAGATATAGCGCTATGTGAAAATAATATCCTCCGTGTCGAGCTGAAACTCGCCTGATCGAAGTTTTCTAAGTTATCTAAGATCTGCATGTACGCATCGAGTAGTCAACGGATACCTAACTCATCTTTCCAACAGGTGCATGGTACATCTATCAAACTGCTATATTACAGTTAAATCAACAGCAGAAATAGAATTAGGGAAGAGATCAATTCATTGATAGATAAAGATACTCATAATCTTAGTAGTCCTTGTGTCTTAGCGAGGGCGATAACATGCCGTGTAGTGAAAGCCACTTAAGTATGCTACTTTATAGCTCATGTGACTGAAATTCGCCGTCCTCTACGGTAAAACAATGTGAGAGTAAGTAGAGTAAATTAAAATTTTTAATCAGCTCTACGTAGTAACCGTTGTTTACTTTTCATTTTCAGGTTTATTTGAGAGTTTTATGAGTACTATTCTATAGATGGGAGAATTTGAGCTATCAGATTGTTTTTATGCTAGAAGATTGTCTCGATCACTACGTTTACCAATCGAACTCAGAGCGATAAAAACTCGGATCAATCTGAGCATTCTAAGCCAGCCGACTTGGATCACCAGGTTAATCAATGCGAAATCGATTGATGTATCGAATTGAATCGGTTCATCCCAGACTGGCAGAGAAAGCGGGTCGAGTAAGCCAGCTTCTCAAATCGATCCCACTAGCCCGTTGCGTTTATTGCACCGAGCTGAACCGGCCAAATCGATCTCAGTTCGATTGGTAAACGTAGTGAAAATAGATGGGAGAATTTGAGGCGTCTATTGAAAGACAGTCTTCCAAAATGTTCCGGAATTGTTTTTAACAAACACGACCAACTCGCAAATGCTGTTTATGGTGTGGCAGAAGATAAATTTAACCCATTGTCATGTTCAGCTATATTTCATCAAGTCCATTTCATCGAATCCAATCACATGAGTCGAATTGCCATTTCTAGAATATTGCCATCACTAGGAATTCCATCGTCAAAACTTAATTTAAATAAAGCGAAATTACAATTAATATCTCGGGAACAAATATTATCAGATTTTTTTTAAAAATCCAGATATTGGTTTATGCGTACAAGATACATGTGATGTAAATTCAAATAAGTCTCCTGTGTTTCAAAATTATAAGCCTACAATACATGGTGGTTCACGTAATTTAATATTTAATTATTTAATTACTAATAAAACTGTGTAGTCTAATAATAATATTTAAGCATAAGGATAAGAAGTTAGCAGAATCAGTTATAGTAACCGGCTAAAAATCAAGTTCGTTAGGATTCAAATTATATTCAGATGCACAAATGCAACATGCTCAATGCACATTACTGTAATTTCAATAAAATATGTTTTTGGTGATCGATAGTTGTCAATTACACGAGCGTGACTTAATTGTAGTCTCGTGTCACACCCTGCGTTTACCAATCGAATTCGTATCGATATGAGGTCGGAGTGATCTGAATGTTCTAAGCTAGCCGACCCGGATCGTCTGGTTTACCAATGCGAAATCGATTTGGATCGGTTCGTATCGATTTGAAATCTCAGACTTGCAGAGAAAGCGAGCAGAGTTAGTCCGCTTCTCATGTCGATCCCACTAGCCTGTTACGTTCACCATACCGAGCTGAACCGGCCAAATCAATCTGAGTTCGATTGGCAAACGTAGTGATAATGAAGTTGTCTTCAGCACAGTGCAATAATGGGCTACTTATGCCTCGGAAAAGCGTGAATTCAGAGCGAATTTAAATTATGCAGTGCCATGAACCCGTGCCTATTTCCTCAACAACAGGGAGCTGACGCTGAAGTGGTAGTGTACTGGTATTCAAATATTTTCCAGCACTTCAGCGAGGTAGAAGATATGCATGGAATTGAGATGACGCCTCGAGGGAATCCCCATGAACATGCAGCCGAGTTGTGAGCTAATCTACGCGGCGGAGGAGCGGGAATTAATTGCGATGATCACTCTTGGAGCGAATGGTGAAGCGGGCGCGTTTTTTTTTTTTGCGTCCGACTCATTCGCATACGTTGGGGATTTCTGATGAGCCCGAGTGAGGGACGCAAGGACCAGTGATGAGCGATGTGTTTTTGCCCCAAATGAGCCTCCAGGGTTTGATTAATGAGGTCTGCATCACGCACCACGCGCTTCTCTTCGAATTTCCTCTTGGCTCCGTCAATACTTTGCAAATCCAGTAAAGCATTTTTGAAAATGGTCAAAGAACGGCTACTGTCTTATCGAAACGCTGAATCTTTTTTCTCTGATTCTTTTCTGGTTAAGAAGATGTTTTATATCACTGTTAACCAAATGAAAATTAATCATTGTGGAAAATTATTTTAAGAAAGAATACCAAGTTCCCTGTAAGAATACACATTGTATGTCTAAAAGAAATACTCATATGCTGATAACTTATAATTATCAAAATTTATATGGAAAAAGGTTACCTACATATATTATACCATATACTTAAAATTGTATGCCTAAGCAATTGAGAAATTTAAAAAGAATGGCAGAAATTAAAAAAAGTATCAAGGAGTGGTTAATTAATGATATTGTGAATTTGTAATCCCTTAAAACTAAGCACTATATTTATGAATATGTTACATTTCTGTGATCATTTGTGAATTTTTTTTTCTTATATCATTGCAATATTATGTTATACTATGGCAAATGTATTCATGTTACAGGTTTTTTAAGTTTTTCTTTTTTTTTCTCCAATGAGATGTGTTTTGAGTTCTTTTTTATGTATGTTAATATTATTTTCCCCTATGTAACATGCCGCTGGTATGAATACTACGGAACCTTCTGACAAGCCATGTGGCTTAGAAGGTCCTGATTAAAAAATGCAATAAAGGCAAAAAAAAAACTATTTATAATTTAAAAAAAATATTTTGTAAAATGTTCACAAGAATGGCTCCTGTAAAATGAAAATGTTGTACGTTTTTCAAATGTTCAATTTTTTTGTTTTTATTCCACGTTGAGGGACATGTTATACATTGATGGTTGCTCCATTCAGGTCTTGAATTTGGAGTCCACCTAAAGCTTCCGTTTATACGGTTAACTATTTTTGAATTTTATGTTCTGCAGATTGGAAGCAGAAAAATTCAATTCCATTCTATATCAGGAGTGGTTTGAAGGGAATTACAGTGAAACGTTGCCACGGTGCATGGTAATCAGAAAGAGTATATTATATCAATAACGATGGAAGAAGTACAAAATACCCTGTAGCCATAGTTGTCCAAAAAGGAAGACTATCTACCAGAAGAATCTGCTAACAGACTTTAACTCCAGATTAGATGTATGGTAGCAATTCATCTGAGGCTGAGGAGACTCGAATTTTCCTCATACATCTCGCGCGGCGTCTCACGGGGTAGATACGGTCAAAATTTCGTCGCGACTCGAGAGAGAACTAGTTCTTCTCAGGCAAATCCCCTCTCTGACTGCCAAAGAACCCGAAGTCTACTAGGATTGTGGAGTACTGGGCTGCAATTTACGAGATGCAGGTTAACTATATTTAATGAATATCCTTTCACGATCCGAATGATTAGGCGTTTTATTTCGAGTTACAGGCCTCTTTATGGTGGCTTGTTATAGACCGAGTGGTACGCAGCTTCAAAAACAAGTGTACACTGCATTTCCATTTCAGCCATTTCTACCCATTTCTAACTATTTTCATCGATTTCTGTCCATTTCCGACCATTCATATCCATTTCTGTCCATTTCTATCAATTTCTATCAATTTCTGTCAATTTCTATCCATTACTATCCATTTCTGTCCAGTTATATCCATTTCTGTCCATTTCTATCCATTTCTGTCAATTTCTATCAATTTCTGTTAATTTCTATCCATTTCTGTAGGGCCGAAGAGATTGAAAGCTATGGTTATGTGGCGCCATCAAATTAGGCTGAAAATCAAATAGACGGATACGTTCTCCAATGATGCAATGCCCCGAAGAAATGGAGAAAAAATATATATACTGAAAACTTGTACTGAAAATAAAATACAGAGAAAAAAGGAAGATTTGCTTTGGGCACATTGTGTGACACAATGGGCACACTTGGCACACTGACACAATGGGCCTTTGGGCACATTGGGTGACACCCCTACCGGAAATGAAAGCGGAAAAATTAATGGGAAAATTTTCAAATAAAGGCCTGACTAATGAGTATAAAAAATGCATCACAGAAATTATGGAGGAATACAAAATAAATAGTTATGTGGGAAGGAAGCAGTTAGCTGTAGGTATAGAGCTTTAGCAAACCAATCTTCGGATTGATGACTGTTAATGAAATGAGATTGAGGCCTAAAAATCTCAATCGGAGGCCGATATATCTCAAAATATCGTTCTCAATTAATGGCTGCCTATGAGGCTTTAAAACAGGTTAGTTGACATGTAGTGTCGCAGTTTAGTTGGTTTTCTTTCTAATACTTGTTTCTTAATCTGCCACATAGTACTAACATCATGTTTTGCATGAGTCCTGTAATACACTTGTTACTCGGTTTCGTAGTTACTTTATTCATTAACTCAATAGTTATTGTAGCATTAGCAGAATACCGATGGTGAAGTGCCTTTTGATGAAAGTTACTGTTTCACTAAAGTGCATGTTGATGATAAATCACCCCCCGCCAAACACCCTGTAGGTGGCTTACAAGTAAATACGTAGATGTAGATTGGACTTCATGAGGGTGATGAATTTAGAGAAAGGTATTGGCGATAATTTTATTGAGAATCGAACACGAACAAATGATTTCTTCGGACGATTTAAGGGCTGATGCGAATAAAAACACGCATCCCTACCCGTTCAATGAGACAAAATTCGTTACAGGTGTGTATGGCATGCTAAAAGGGGACCCTGATGCATTATCGGTAGTGCAGTGAAGGAAGAAATTTCAGCTGTAAGGAAATGCGTCATTTAGTCACCTATAAAACAAACCAAAATATTTCATTAAAAGAGCACGTTCGCTGTGATATTAAGTCGACGAACCTCATACTTCATGAGAAATGAAGTTTCAGATCTCCCCAGTTCATTTACGCGACATTTGAGACACCAGTTCAGTCGGTAACGCAAAGTAACAGTACAATTTTGCCCCTAAAATTAATAGTTCAGTCCTGAAAAGTTGTTGAATCAGGGTGTCCAGCAGCCGGGCATTTGAAAATTCCCTGAGATTTCCCGGTTTTCCAGACACAATTTATTATTTTCCAGAGGAAATATTGATTTTTTTTCTCGTTAATCATAAGTTAATATTTGATATGTTCATTGAGTGATTAAACGTAAGGATTACTTTAAAACTTGCATATTTGGAGGAAAATAAACACAAAACTTTAAAAGAGTTTGAGAGAAAATCACATAACCACCCTTTCTTAGATTTAAAAATTGTCATACTGGTGCTCAGGAACAAGGTTATATTATAGCCAGATTTTGCTATGAATAGCATTGGTAAAAAAACTATCAACAACTTAAAAAACTGAAGGAATTGACTTTTTTCCTTATTTTGCTAAATGTGAAAATGCAAGGGAAATATGACTTCACAACTTGCCGATAAATGTACGTTCTTTACGCCACTGATTTACAGATTATGACAAAAAAGAACACAATGTATCTATATAGAAAACATTGTACTTACTTTCGATGTTTACGGGAATGCAAAATGCGACAACTAAAGGGAAATCTGACTTAGGAACTTGCCGAAAAAGGTACATTGCTTCCATTGCTGTTTTATATATTGACACCACTGGAAATTCCCGTGTCAATTCGATATTTCCCTGAGATTTTCCTGATATTTCCAGTGGAAATTAAATTCCCCGAGATTTCCCGGTCTTCCCGGTTTCCCAGAGTGCTGGACACCCTGTGAAATAATGTTTTCTTTTACCCATGTCTCAAGTAATTTCATCGGCCCCAATGGACTTTTCTTGATGTCGGTGGGTTTGGCGAAGTTCTAAAACCTTGACCAGACATGTTTCCAGTATTTTTTTGCGCCCAATACCTCTTTTTATTCCACCAAGAAAACCAATAAAGATATTCGTGGTAGCAAAAAAATATGCTTCACTTTTAACCAAGAACAAGAATAGGAATTGCAAGACAAAAATTCCGCTATCAACAACTCAATCAAAATTTGCCACTTGTGATATCACGGCGGTGACTTCAATGCTCTGCCACGTCTAACAGCTTGCTACATCTCTCTCGATCGAGTCGCGGTTTCTCAATACATTTCTGTACACAAAGGACTCGTTAAAAGAAAAAAAAATATTTCACAAAATTTCCCATCTCTCAACTCAACTCACGCTTTAACTGCGAATTTTATAAAGTGTATGGCATGCGCACATAACGAAACGACGAATGGGAACGGGAAAGGAACGCATAAGCGTCTTGAGGATTTCACCACTGGTGGAAACTACAGAATGAGTCAATTTTAGTGACTCAAACGAAGTGATATGCATGCAGATGTCATAGAAAGGTACTAACCATCATGTCATATCCACACATACACCTCTTTGCAACTGAAAATATATTATACAGCTTTCCTGCCTCAATGAAATTGGAAACGACGCTAATGAACTCGAGTCCACACAGGATAACAAAGATGGAGACGAGGCATTTTCCACCAAATAAATCGCCAACGATATATTGCATAGATTAAAATAGTAACACCTTTCAAATCTTTTAAAATATATGTCGAAGCTACCTTAAAATCTGATATTTTAATTATTCCCTCATCTCTTTTAAGAAGACCTGTAAATTTGGAGATCAAATCTAGGGGTAATTAGGGCTGGAATTTCACGGTCTAGGGTTTGCATCAAGGCAATGCTGGAGATATGTTGGTGGTTCGTAACCCCTAATCCTAATTACTGAATGGACGTTACGCCGAGCGCACCTCAAGTAATGCCAGTCTCTGCCGGTCAATAAGAACGTAAAATTATGGACTGAAAGTTCAGGTGTCGGATGATATTGCAACGACTTGAGAATTGAAATCAGTTGCAGTTCACAACAATCACAAGTGATGAATTATTGGAATTTGGATGAGGCTTCGTAAATCAATAATGAGATATGCGCAATTTCGCATTTTTAACTTGAGAGTAAAAAAAAAAGATGCGTTCTTGATCGTTATCGTCCACTCAATCTCGCGCGAAAAAAATCAGCTGCAAACATCGCCACATTTCATTCCATAAGATAGACTTTTTGCCGAAACAAAAAGTTCACAAAAAATTCCGCAAAAACCCCATCATCGCATACATAGTAGCCTTGGCACCACGAGAAAGTTGCTTGTGAGGGAAGTTTGATCATTTATGAACAGATCAATATGTATATTATCTATATGTATTCATATACATCAAAGGGTCAGCGTTCGCCTTACGTCTAGTATTATGAGCGAAGGAGATGCGATCTATTATACGGGGAGACATATCTGAAATTGATCACGAAGAGAAGGAAGACGATAATATATGAATATCAATGATCGCAAAGAACAGGAGAAGAAAATCATTCGCGCGCTAAATCATTTTTCGAAGTGTTAAATCAACTCCCATTGGAATGAGCCGTCGAAGGTGCACATCCAGAATTGACGGGCGACAATCCCTATACGGAAAGGGAGATGATTGATCGAAAGTTGAGATATTTTGGGATTCGGGGTGGAAGGGGAGATGATATTAAGGCGGTGGTCCAGACACCGTTGCTGAGGGTGTGTCACTTCGTCTGGCTCAATTGCAGACGGAATTCTCGCCGGTGAAGAATGCCGAATACATTCCTGGGATCGACAATTTTTTTATACGCGCACATTCATTAAGCGTGGTGGATAATACGCCCAAAAAGTCGCTTTTGGACCGCTTGTGTTTCCATCGCCAAAATTTCATACTTTGCGATAGAGATGAAGTCGTGTTTTCACCATTCAATGCAGCCATTTTTTGAGAAAGTAGGTTTTGAAATCGGTTTGCAGTGGCAAGTTTATTGCACCAGTTACTTTCGACGTGAATTGTAGGTGTACTCTGCTCTGCAAATCCGCTTGCAGACCTTCAAATGTTTTGACGAATCGTTAGTAGAAGTGCATTTCTTCCAGAGTAAACAGCAATCAATCTGGCTATGAACTGACTCTAGGAAAAAAAATTATGATATACTAAAATCCCCCAAAGCAGTTGCGTATGGAACTTACGGAAGGAAATTGACATTGGACAGACAAGAATTAATCCCTTACAGAATTTTCGCAATTGTGATTCCCGAGGAGGATGTGTTAAGCAACCCCGTACAGGCAGTGCCATATTTCCGTCAGGGCTCCGCAGACCGCCCTAATTTTCTGCCCTTTGGCACCCTCATAGATCCTTTTAGGAATTATTTAGAATCTTGGCGAACATTCGTTCTCATTAATAAAGTATACACTCCTCTTAAATGATCCTTTGGGTGACTTTTCCCCGCACAGTACGGAATTTTCAGCACTTTTACCATAGAAACAATAGGAAATCGCCCAAGTCTCATCGGCTCCTTTAAAATTGTATATAAATGTAGAAAAAGCTGCTATGGTTCCATCTAATGATTTTTTTGTGCTTCAAGCATTTACAATTGTAATAAAGGAGAAATAACAGTTTAAATCGAGGGAAGATGATACCGGAAACATTACCTGGACTTCCTTTTTTTCAATCTTTATGTAGGTTATGAGAATGAAGCTTAAACCAGCCAAATGTCTGCAAACTGCAATCAAACTATTGAATAAATTGGACAGTTGGAAAATTTAATGAAAAATCCGAGGCATAATCGTTTTATCAGCAATAAAATTTGCAAGTAAAGGAAAAAATTTGATGAGGTCCGAGCATAGATAACTTGCAAACTTTTTCAGAATATTGTTCTCTTTTCTGTGCAATATGGTTCGTTCTTTTTTTTCAAAATGTATGCATGAAGTTGGTACATTCTGCAACAAAGGGATGGACCACTTTTGCCACATTGTCCTGCCAACCATTGTTTTTCCTCCCCTTCTTTCAGTTACCATTGTTTCCGGAGAATTCCTTTCTCCTCCAAGAGCGATCAACCAGAGCGAATTCAATTCACGCAATACCAACGTCAACATCCTGCGTGCATAGAAGCTGATCGCTATTCACTGCAAAGCCTATTCGTATTTAAATCCACATGCCTCGCTGATGATACCACCAAAAGAACGTATTTGCAAGTCAATGATTGCCTAGGTAGATACCAACAAGTAGGAACACAAATATAGGCGATTTTACGGCGCTGCTCCTAAAAAATAAGCTCACTAATGGCCGGTTGCAAGTACATTAAGTTATGGAATTAATAGCTATGAGATCCATGAAGTTATGGACCTCATATAAATTTTCGCGTTGCATGAACACACCTACCAGTTTCATAGCTTATCAATCATCAGTTAATTCCTTTCAATGTTTGATCTAATATTCCTATACTGGATACAATATATAGTGGTTTATTCTATGTATCATTGCTAAAGCACATAATAATTATTCAGTCGGAGCAAACAAACCGGCCATTTGTCTCAAAACAACTATTTTATCAAGTAATCAAAACTCCAAACGGTCCATCGCGCTTCCGCCATCTTGGGTACTTACGGAGCTCATAACTCCATTCCATAAGTTATGCAGCCATTTATGAAACCAATAAATTTATCGAATGTTTCTGCAACGCTTATTGAATGGTTGCCATGGCTTATGGGTCCCATAACTCTAGGGAATACATATGTGTCGTTCCTGCGACTGGCCATAAGATGAGAAACATAATGCAATATTCGTCATGTGTAAACATCGACGTTTCGTCAGTATAACGAAGCCATTGTGCAATAGCCAGTACTTTAGTCATAGTATACAAGTTAAGGCTTCACTTTATGGAAAAGTGACACGTGAAAAGAGAACTCGCTTGTTGGTTGTTGAAAAGAGAACTCGAAAGTTGGTGGTTTCCGGCGATACTTTGTGGAATTTGCTAAACATTTTTAATGAATAGGGTAAACTTTGTTTCATTGTGGAAAAAAAAGTTTGCCTTATTCATTCAAAATGATTATCAAGATAACTTAACAAGGTAATAACTTTACCTTACCTTATCAACAACCCTACAAGATTACCTCGATAATGACAAAAGTTGTCGAAACCATGGTCGGAAATAATTAAACAGTGTGGAGCGAACAAAGTGAGTTCTCTTTTCATTAACCATAGTAGTTTTTAGTATATAAATTAACTCCTCCCATTAATCGAAAGTCATTATTTTTACAATGGTTCATGAGAGATTAAACACACATCATGGGGACTCATAACGGCAAATAATATAAGATCAAGCTTAGGCTAAGTGTGAAAGTTTGAACTATGACTGCGCTCCGAACTAATATTTTATCTCGGTTATCCAAATTACCAAGCGTAGCTTTTGCTGAAACCTCTTAACTCTGGCCATCAATGTGAACTTTCATTTTAGATGATACGTCGATCAAGCGCGACACTCATGCTCGAAGAATTAAAACCGACGACTTTTGAGCTGTCATCAGGTACCGTAGATGCTCTATAGCAGCGTAGAGTAGATAGTAGTTGAGTAGAAGATAGATTTAAGCTGGAATTGTCAAAGTTAAGACCCTAGTTTTTGCGTCAAATAAACTGAGAATTATTTTAGCCATCTATTCGTACGTAGCTCCATACATGTACTGATTTTCTTCGAGTCAATATTGCTGTGATTCTAGAGGGAAAACATAGTCAAACTTGGGGGTCTTTTTATGATAAATTTTTCAAACGTTCATCACAGGATTGAATTTTCACTCCTCCCCGGTGTAGTGGAATAAAGCGGGCGATTAGCATTCCCTTGTGGAGAACTGATCTTCATTTTTTATTCCCTTAACTATCCTTACCCTTTCCGTAAAAATAATCACAGGGAGCCGTGTGAAGTAATTTAAAAAAATTGAATCTGAGGCGAAGTTCAACCTAAATGCAGAGCTAAATCATAAAAAAGTTTTCTCGGGTTTTCCACCAGGTTAGGTAATTGTTGGCCGGCGTTTCGATGGCTACCTCCGCCATCGTCCTCAGTGCATGCCTGCCATCGAAACGTCGGCCAACAATTACCTAAACTTTATTAGTATCGTACGCCGGGAAAAACCAAACCATATTTAAGAAATTAATCATTTTCCTGATTAAAAAATGAAACTTTCATTGGTTTTGAAACTAAGACGCTGAGCGCGAATTTTTGGGTCAACGTTTAGTCTTCCGTAATAAACATTTCTTAGCTTGGATTATTGATATTTTATTAAATTATGTTGAAAATTTTTGTTCGTCCGTAAAATCTCCCATTTGGTCTTCCGAAAAATGTGGGTTTCCAGTTTGATCCATACGGTACGGTTTTTTTGGTTTCGGAACAAGCCAAATATACTTTGTGTTACTTTCGAATTAAGTTGGCTTAACTTGAAAAATGACATCTTTCTAAAGCACGTGCTTTTTTCTTGAGACAAATGAGTCACATGGGAGGCAAAACAATCGCCGTGGCTAATTACCCTTTGAGAAAAGGAGTCCCTTACTACGCGGAAAGAGGCTCATACATATTCATTGCGACCCTGATTCTCTGTTCTATGTTGGTGGGCGGTGTTTGAAGAGCCCATTTTTACGCGTTCTCACTCCCCAAGGGCATGGAAGAACCCACTATAATATAGAAAAAAATAACACAAAGAACAAAAGTAAAACATCTTCTCAAGCGAAATTCAGGCACAAAATTACAATAATCATACCGGAATGATAGCACTCAGCAGAGACGGTATCAACAAAGGAACTCTTAGTAATTTTAAAGAAAAAAAAGCCAACGAAATCTTCTGGAGATATAAATGTTATAAAAATATAATGTTTAACCCAGTGTGGAAAGTTTAGGCAGGATTAAGTTTGAAGAAATTCAAAGTATGTTCAGTGTTGCCTTAATGTAGAATGGACGTGCATAAGACCTGCAGAGGTTGTTCCTCGCAGCACCAACTTTTCTCATGTACAGCGTGAACAGTGTTAGCATATTCACTGTAATAACCAAGGGGACTACGACAAAGGCGCTTGTATTACCACATTCTTTAATTGGTGGGTGTTGGACGTACGGGCTGAAATGCCAAAGGAGCGCGGGAACGCCTCCAAATGGATGTGGAGCGGTCAAAGATTATTTCATGTTTTCCTCCGAAATGGCTACATCTTGCGAGTGACGCACGCCTGAGTACTATTGCCTTTTTTACTTTTTTTCAAAAGTTCTGAATGTAAAGTAATTTTAAATGTTGGCCGAAAAACTATAGTCGATGATTGATGTATTCATCAGACGTTTTACATGCCTATGCAGTATGCACTGCCTCGGATGGAGGTGGACCAAAATGCATGTAAAATGAACATCCTTTGCACGATCTAAATCTCCAGCAGGGCTTTGTTATAAGTGACCATGCTAATGTCTAAAAATAAGGATTAAACATGAATTTAAGGCAGAAAACGAGACAACATATTTGACAGTTTCCGTCTATAAATGTTTGAATACAAAAGCAATGTACTTTAATGTGCACGTCTCAAAATTAGAGGTACAAGAGTGGAGCATAAGTTAGTAAACACAATGTGAAAATTGAGTAGTTGAAATGGCAAGCTTGGACTTACCCTCTGTGCGCACAAACTCAGCTTGCATCTCATCTTCGCTTTAGATTAAATGAGAAACCAAGAAGTGTAATCAAGGTATTGCCAAGTTATGTCAACTTCCTACGGTGAATGATTTGCCCACTTTCAATTTACAGATGGAAATCATTCAAAAACAGATGAGGTATAACTCATCAACGTTGAACATTCTATGAAGTATCCCGACTAATATTCTTTGAACTCTCTGAGAGTGCCATTTGAACGTTCATTACATTTCCCTGAATGATCGTTTTGACAGTGCGCACTGAACGTACTTTGAACGTCTTTTGGACAATAAATTCCGCACTGGGTAGTGCATGATGCGCATTCCGTGAACATCCGAAATATTACGTCGGATAAAGGTCGACCACCATGCACAGACTATGAAGCATCTTTGCGCCTTCATCCTGCAGGGTGTGGTCAAAGATAGTGCACGATGCACATCCAATGAACATCCTATGCACTACTGCAGGAGCATGTACTTTGCACTCAGATAGTGCGCCATTTGATACTACTTTGGACGTTCATGAAGAATATTCTCTGCACTAAAAATGCTGCACTTAAGAATATTCTTTGCAAATCTTTTTGAATAAACTTTTCTCCACTGGGAATTTACAACAGATCAAAGTGGGTATCTCAAAATAAGTTTGCGAATATCCTCAGATTCACACATTTTAAATGTGTTAATTGGCAACTCTAGAATATATGGGCAGAGGGAATCGCAAATAAGATCTTCATTATCCTTGAGACAATGAAATCACTGAATGGGTGAAAGCGGTGAGTACTAGTATTTATATTAGTTTATTTTGTTACAAGTATTAATTATAAAAGTAGTAGAAATGAGGTAACTAATGAGTTTTTGATAAAATAATTTGGATTTGACGCTCTGGTTATAGAGAAATAATAGCAATGTGCTACATTGATTTGGCCATGCTTGGAGAATTACATGAGAATCAAATGATATTGCGATTGATGATTGAGTGAGAGAGAGGAAGGAGTAGACCGAGGATGTGAAGGGTGGTTATTAGGGGATGGGCCTCTAAGAGTCGGAATATTAGATGTATTAAGAATAAAGGAGCGTGTGCTAAGCAATATGTAAGGATATGACCGAAGCAGTAGAGGTATCCAAGTGTAAAGCTGCATAGAAGTTTTAAAAGCACAAACAGTTTTCTCGGTTTATCATTAAGTGTTAAATTCTCTGCACTGTGCCTCCCCCAAAATGGGACGTATTAGGCATTGGTGCGTGTCATGTATGTTCCGCGGGAAAAAAATGTAAAATAAAGCATTACTGAACTTAAAAAAAATTCAAAAGTGACATATCTTTCTGACGAGAAACTTTGGAGAGCACGAGGCATATCCTCGAAGAAAGAACCAAACAGAACAAGTTAAAAATTGAAAAAATACCGGAGAAAAATAAAAAAAACTTGAGATAGGAAGGCAGTTTTGTAATCATGGCCCAAAGAGGGCTGAAAAGAAGTTAAAAATAAAAGCAAATCATAGGAGAAAACACTCGTTAGGAGGATGTAGAACCAGTGGGAGCCGGTGTATCTTCTGGAGATCGTTTGAGGAAGAAGTCGCGACCTTTTCCCCCCTCTTCGGAGTGAAAACCTTTTCGAGTCGGCGCTGTGAATCCCGTCCCCTCTCCCTTCCCCCCCCATTCCCAGCCTCCCCAAACACGGCGACTCACCTGTGGCGCCGCCCCTTGGGTGGCAAAGGTCATCACACCCGGCACAGTCATCAGCACCAAGGACGCCGTCACGGACCACGCGAAACCACGGAGTCGGCGGGAGGACCCCTCCAGGGCCCTCGACACCGTCCCAGCCGTCGTCATCTTTCCTCCCGGGGGAAGGGCTCGCTCAGGTCGGCTCCTTCGGGAATCCTTCGCCGGGCGGGTGACTGGGGGGAAATGATGGGAGGGAATGGAAAGGCTTTCTTTCCACGCGCGTCCGAGTACTCGAGAGTCCTTGCTGCCTCCCCCTACCGCAGCGCTACTCCCCACCAACTTGGAAAAAAAATTTGCTCGTTCCTTTTTTTTAATTATTTTTCAACTCTTCTCACGCGGTCACTCTTGCCGGTCTGTCCCCGGCCGGTTCTGGTCTCTCGCCGGTTGCGTAAAAATGGTCGGAGAGGAGGGAGTTTGGGGGGTGGAGTGGAGTTTAAGAATAAATTAAAAAAGAACGAATATAAAGGAATCGGCGCCGGTGGTCACTTATCCTCGAAACAGTTACTAACCAAACAGAAAACGACAGTTGACACTCGCAGAAAAAACTCTAGTGTCTTGAGGCTTTTTTATCTTGAGAAAAACATTATTACCTCAGTCACTATCACATCCTTATCATCAGTCGGCTGTGAGTAATTGGACAGTGGGTTCGAATCATTATTAGTCTTAAGCTATGATTTCCCGTCTTCCATCTTGACTCCGTAATCAACCATAATAAAATACAATGGTAGCCCTTCAACTTTTAAGAATACGCCTCGTTCACTCTCATCACGATAAAATCACTTGCAATCGCCAGAGAATCTATCGCCTACCGTTCAATCCTTCGAGTATTTTATTTTTCATTTCACGGGGACACGGCTCTTCCATTTGCTATGGTAAAAGATGGACGAAAGAATGGGAATGCTCACCGTTTAAGCTTTCCGGAGTCTTTGATTAGTAATCACCTAGCCGTTCTCTAGTTAATGATGATGCTAAAATTATTGTCCATAAACCTGAAAAGAAAATCAACCGAATCCACCACCATCTCTTGTTCAACTTGCACTATTGTTGTTGCCTGAGCTGAATCACCTTGCTCCTCGATTAAACGGCCCTCCGGCCTATTAATTAGTCACTTGGCTGCGAGACTGCTGTTGGCGGAAAAACAAATTGCCATCGATGTCGAGTCTGTTACTGAAAGAAATAAAATCACCACTATTTCGGAGACCTCGGTGGCAGCATTAGAAAGGAGGATGCCCTGAATGTATCTTCTTCCTAGATTTAAGGGTGCCAACTCCCTTGCCCTTCCCAGATATCACTGTGGAGACGAACTTGTGCAGTGTAGGGCTCAAGTTGAACCAGCCGTTTTCCGCACTGAATCACTTCGCTCCTCGATTAATCGGCATCTTAATTAGTCACTTCGCCGCGGGACTCCTGGTTGGCGGAGTAACAAATAACCTTCGATGAGTCGGTAAATGAAAGAAATGAAATCTCCACTATCTCGGAGGCCTTCAGTCTTGGCGGGAAAATTAGTAAGCAGGATGCCCTGGATGTACCTCCTCCCTGGGAATAAGGGTGACAACTCCCTTACACTTTCCAAATCTCACCGCAAAAGGCGAACTCGCGCAACGTAGGGCTCAAGAGTGGAGAGAGACGCGCCACCGCTGCTAAATTCACACCCAACCGGCGACCTCCTCCCTTGCTCTCTTTAGCGTTTGCCGAGTGCTCACGTCCTCGTGCATGCGATGGCTGGACGGCTCCGTTAACAACTCGGCAAAAATCAGCCGACGGAAAAATCCCGGGGGGAGGAGGGTGTCGTTTCAACTCCCAGGCGCCCCTCGCAAGGCAGAAGGGTGCCGTTGTTTTATTTGGAAACGATCGCAGGAACCACTCGCTTGTTACCACTCTTCCAAAACAATTTGTATGCTCTCACTTTCTTTCGTCGTCAATTGTCACACGCTCTCTCCACTTCATACACGCGCACGAACTTTGTTTTTCCACATTTTTCGTTCCCTGGCAACCCCTTCGAGAAGCGAGGAAGACGGTATGTCCCAGCCGGTTCGTGATCCGACTGCGAACGACGGGACGGAGAAAAGTTGGAAGGAGGATGAATAAATGTGTTCTCCTCCTCCTTAGCACACTATGTGGAAGGGGAATATATATATCTCCCCTCCACTTTCACTCCTCAGCTCTTCTTTAAGTGTTCTCCTCTTCTCCCTCTTCACAGTCCACTCATCTTCTGTCTCCTCCTCCCCGCTTATACGAGCTGTCCAAGAGGTTCTCTCCTCCCTTCACGCCGAAGAGGAACACGTGCAATGGGGAGATCAAGACGATATCGCGCGCCGGTAATGAGCGGAGAAGGATATTTTGTTGCCACCGAGGATGTCTTTGTGCCCTGGACTCTGCAGACACTATCGCTCCTCCGACCTCGAGCGGAGAATGGAGGCGCCATCCGGAGGGCTCTTTAAAAGTTTCCTCCCCTCTCCGTCTTCGCCACACACACACACGCACCTCCCTCCCTCACCCCACTTCTTCTTGTACCGCGCGCGCGGTGCGTTTCTGCTGCTGCCGCTGCGCGCGGGCGGGCGGCGCCTATCCGGCGTCTCGCCTCGACGCCCCCCTTCCCCACTTCAAGACCCAACCCTCACCCCTCTCGCTCTCGCCCACCTTATTAATAACGACCGACCCACTCTCTCACGCGTTTCTCTCTTCGGCGTTTTCGTAATCCCAACACGAGAGCGTTTGTGTGTGTGTGTGTACATGTAAAAAAAACTCGCGCGTGTGCTTTATGAGCCCGTTTGACGCCGGGTCCCGAGGTAGTTGGAGACCTTGCCAGGTGCGGGAGGTTGAATTCTTCAAGTTTTACGCTCGTCTCCTGAACATAGCCGAGTCGAAGACAGGTATTTAAAACCATATGGTGGCAAGATGCAGCATTCGGAGGTCGGCGAGATGGTTTAGAGGCATTGCGAATAGGAGGACTTGGAAGGTTAACCTCAAGATTTTTCTCATCCAGATCTACTGGGCAGTCGGAACTGTTTAGCTGTGTGGATACTCTGGGGCTCCCTAGAGAAATCGCATCGGGGGTCATAAGTCTCTGGGAGTTTGCCGTACAGTTGTCACGTAAAGAGACAATTTGCTACATCAAATTGAAGAAATTAGATCCGCCCTAGAATCTCTCTCATGGCTCCTGTTTATCACTTCAGTGGAACCTGCCATGTGAATAAGGATGGCTTCGAATTCATCTAATCTCATCCCAGGGGTTTGCGTCTTTCCTGAGGTAAATCAAGGAGAAGTGAATGTATCCTGGTAGGATAACCCGTAGCTCCAGAGATTTACCAAAGAGGTCGACCAGGCGTTGAAGCGTATCTCAAAATGCACTCCAATGCCTGTGATTGTAAGTTGACTTCAAGCCAATAATAGATAAGTAGATGCTGCACTTGATGGCTTGTTTATTGCTCCGGACGAGAACCGCGTTGATAATGGGAGGTTCAGGCGTCCAAACCTAATCGAACAAAATATGTGCAACGATCGCATCAGGAGAAAGGAAATTCGAAGCTTAAATCAATCGATGTTGCAAAGGAATGAATGCAATAAGAGGGGTCCGCCCCGTGGAAACTGCAAGGCTCGAAAAAGATGCTAAGCAGGAGATTTGCCTCGAATACCAGCGTCTGTTAGAAGTGTACTACAAGGTGTAAAGTTGAAAGTCTCCGAGTGACACACCGGAAGGCTCTTTCGGGACTCCAGGACACTACTACAGTTTCCCTTGCCACATGCCCGGTAGCTTTGCTCGAAGTTTTCTTTCTACATATCAAGAATGGAAAGTCTGACCCGGGTTTAAAAATGAGGGTATGACATTGGCAATGTTACACTGGACGTCTACTTCACAGCCCAAAACATTTACAGGAGATCTTGGAAGGATTTTTCGGTTAACTCAACGGCCTTTTAAGTGGGGAAACAAGTCGGAATTTGATCGAGGATCCGACAAGATGATGAGCACTGGAATCTGGCTATTTCGTGGTGAAGTAAATCAGTCACTTTTTTCCTTTGTACAAACATCGAAATGTCACCAGAAAAGCTCTTCGCTGTCCTGCATTACTCTTTTAACTCAATTCGTGAGGGAAGCCGCGCTCTGCGTACTATCTCAGTGGTATGGTCAGTGTCGGAGGCTGATCCCGCAAGCCTCCTCGCCTCTGGCCACCACTTTTGATACTGTGGCCGGAGGCAGGCTGGCAGATGTGTCAAGAGAATGAGGGGAGGTGGAGCGGGTGGGTGGGGTGGCGGAGGGGGTAGGGGAGGGTGGGTGGTCCGAAACATTCATCTCCCCCATCCCTGACTCAGCGCCGCCTCAATGGAGATAGCCGCTGACCGAATGTGGAAATGGCCGACTTTTTTTTTATTGAGAGCGCAACATTTCCTTTAGTGTCACTTCCTCTTCTAAAGGCCTGGTGCATTTCCTCGTCTTATTAATCCTCGCCAAGCGGAATGTTTCGGTGGTTTTCACAATTCCATTGCTAAAGCACTAACACCAGGTGGAATGATGTATATCCGTTTGTGTTTTCCTAACTTTGAATTTTTCCTACGCTTTGTTTCCTAAGTTTGGATAGAGCATATTTTCTCGTCGGCCCTCAGGAAAGTAGATCGTTTCCATGAGCTGGGCATCTTTTAAAGCATGAATTGTGGGGCATGTCAATCATAAAAGTCGTATTATTGTAACTACTGGACAATGCTACTGATTATACTAGCAACTGGTGACCTACTGGTCAATGCATAATTAATATGGCGATAGAAATACGTGTTTCAGTATTTTACAGCCTTGGGCCCTAACATTATTATATTCTTCATTTCGACAAGTCTCTCACTCCTCTCATTCTCATCCATCAGGAAAATTTTCTTTGATGAAGACCGCAGCCTTTCTCGGTGAATGATTTCACCGATAAAGACCATGGATTCACAATTTTCTCTATTCCACTTCCCCGCTTGCCCAACAAACTTGCCTTTATCACGGCCTTCAGCATCCCTTCTACCCTAATCTTGTAATAGATTAGACAAAAAATTCTATGCAAGTTTAAGCCAATGGAGATGAAGGGTAATTTAAGAGCGCTAATATACTTTTGACCATTTTAAAACATTTCAATCTATCTTTCAATTCCTACGGCCAATTACAACTAAAAAAATTAGAATCCTATCTCTTTCGCTGAAGTGTTCTTTAAATCCAGGACTTTCTCTTCTCTGTCTTCGCTGTTCTTTGCAACTACTTAGGAAAAGCCATACACAACTAGGAGACGCCTTAAAACACCAGCAAAGAGAAGGAAATGAATGCAAACATTCGAAATATATTTTGAATGACATTTAAGTTCAAGAAAATTTCTGAAACCCTTTGTTTGTGTCCTGATTATTACAGTACGCTGATGAGGAATAAACAATTTGTTTTTCCGTAATGTGTGTAGCTCTCTATATAGGCTGTCTATAAATTTTTTATATAGATCAAGGTTTGTTTGCAGCACAGAAGAGAAAGATCCGAGCATAATAATTCTTTCCGTTTTGTCTAAATCTCAGCAGAAGACACAGCCATTTAGAATTGTGCAATAAGCGAAATAATGATTTCTTGAAATGATCATTTCATTGGAAATACTAAGGAAGTAAAACGATTGCAAAACATTTTATTGCATTATGAATTCAGGAACATTAAATGTTTCTTTCAAGTCGATTCATTGGAACGTAGTGACATCGAATCCCAACGCAAATAAACAAATAGTAAAAAAATTGTTAAGAAACGCCGTATAAAAATCAAGTGTTATTGCGAAGTCGTGATTCATTGGAAACCATCACCTCGTGACTGACGCGATGAGTACACTTGAAGTCTGTGCATGGTCCAGTAAGATCTTCGACTGCAATCATCAGCTATGAAAAGTGTCAGGTTACCTAACCAAATTTTTAAGCACCCACCCGAGTGTATAACAATTTCACGGAAGATGAAAACGGTAAAACGCTCGTAAACCTTTATAATCTTTTTCAGAGTAGCATATTATCTTTAGGGAAAAGGTAAATGGGAAATGAAAGGGAGCATTGGAGAGAAAGATTGCGATCGCAAAGAATGAGGCAAAATATGAAGGGCGACAGAATGAAGAGATACGCTGCTACGAGGCGGTTGGCTAGAGACTTGAATGCTGCAAAAATCAGTCATTTGTTTGATTTCTTCTGATGATGGCGATGGAAAAGTCAATTTTTTCTTGGTGAATATTCTTTTTGAAAGCGTACTCTTCACGTGGAATTCTGAGTTACTAATAGTACTGTTCCCTAGTTCCCTAGTTCTGAGTACTAATAGAATAGAATAGAATAGAAAACAAATTTATTGTTCTAGGACAGGGCCTATGGAACATGCAATCGATGCAGAAAAAAAACAAGCTCTGTGGTATTAAGGAAAAAAAAAATCTACAAGTCACCTTGCTTGAACAACACGAACAATACAACATAATATGAAATCAAATACAATGACAGATTTGACAAAGAAAATTATCAAGTCCAGTCAGTATAATATATACAAATATACAAGAACCTTTTAATGAATTTCACTTAAATTCTTTGAAAGAACAAAAATCAATTAATGTGAGAACGATTGAGGTACACACTCAATCACCATAACATTCATCAATCAGGTATGCAAACATTTTTAATTTGAATTAATAAACTAATAGTAACTCAGAACTAGGGAAATGAGTGGTGATTTCATTGACAATCTTGGCTTTGTCAGAGTTTGTCATTGAGATCAAGAGTGAGACATGAATGGAACCTGAAGGAATGTCTATGGTAGGTTCCTTGATAGCACTCATTGGAAATGGGTGAGATCACTTGCTTTGATTATGTCCATAATTTGGATAACTGAATGTTCCACATAGACTTAGGCGATAGTGAGGAAACATTTTGCAAGAGCTAGGTCGAATGAACCTTGAATAAACAATGCCAATGACAGATCTTTCAATAGTAAGATGTCTAAGATACGATGCATTCATATACTTTAAAAAATAATGAAATATTCTGCATAGATTGGGCAGAGTACTGTGGAGTGGAGTGAAGTGGGTTGAAGAGTACACCGCTAGATCTAGGTTATTCGTGAGGTATAGATCACCTGAAAATTTCAAATCGGACGAGTTTCAGGGAGGGAAATATTTCAACCTCGCTCTACATGTCTAGATTTAATGGAAGCAGGAAAATTAGAGACGTATGCTCACATGCACAAATATATTTATTTCCACCCCCATCATTAATTGCAAATATCGGAGTGACACAAGCATAAGATACACCGTAAATATGCAATTAACCTTACGCCTCCTCCTCTTCCTTCTCCATATCCCCTATTATTATTCTCTTTCGTGGCGGTTTCCTTAGTATCTCCTGCCTAATGCCCCCAAGGCAGTACGCAGGGTAGTGAATGAATGTAAATGAAAGGATTTTTATCAGATTACAGCCGGGGTCTTATTCACAAAGTTATAGCCCAAAAACTTCACCAAACAGTGACGGGAAGTTAAAAGAGAAAATGCACCTTAATTTCAAGAGTGTATTTCATTTTTTACCCTTTTACTTGTAACGAAATTACATATTTTTTTAAATTTTGCCTGTAAAATGAGTCAAACCGATGGGGTCAAATTATTTATGGAAAACTTTTTACCGTGTTTCATTGGATTAAGGTATCTGGGCCAATCATATCTTCGCAAAAAAGTCAACAAATCAAATAAAAATTACCTTAAAACAAAGATCACATGCACCTAATCGTTGAAAAATGTCACTCTTGTCTATTTATTCTTTGGTATATTTTCCGAAAAACGGAAGCCAATTTCCATGGAATTTGAGGTAGATGTTCGCTTTAATTTTGAATACAAAAATGATTTTGAAAATGAGGAAGTCCTGACGTAAAGATCGCGTCAAATATGTTTGGAAAATTTAAAAAAAAAATTAAATTTCGATCTCGGTAATACTTCACATAAAAATGAAGCCTTGCACTCTAGCACTAAAAACGAACTCAAAATAGCTCTTACATATTATAGATGCATTGATTTAATCACCTATATGTTTGGCCATGTGGAACCAAATTTTGGGTAGTTAGTGTAAATATGTTTCTCATTAATCTTAGAGCTGAACACATTTTATGATGCACTACCGCTATGGCTTCGCATATGAATCGAAACAAAATTTCCCTCTAACTGCCGTGAGGAAAATGACTTTTTATTCCAACAATGTGGACTCCACATAAATTACTCCCGCTGAAGTTCTTGGTGCAGACCTGTGCGGCAAAAGGGGAGATGCAGAAGTGGAGGGGGTGAAGGGAAAGTACGGAGGGATAGAGAGGGAGACAACGAGAGATAGTGAGGCAGGGGAACTTTTCTGCCTTGCGAAATAAGCTCGAGCTTTGGACTTAAAAGCAAGTGGTTGAAATAACCCGTCGCCGTGACAAATTTGAGGTTTCAATGTGAGACGAGTCAAAACGGAAAGGCAGGTAGTTATGAGTATTTCCAATTCTCCAAGCGCTTGTGTTTGCTGCAATTTGAAAGGCTATGCGCTGAATAGCCAACCTCCCCCGTTTCCCAGGACTCTGGAAGTTCAGTACTCTACTGATGTCCCAAAATCGTCGACTGCGCAGCGCAAGGAACTTATGCCGTTGATATGCGCGAGATCTTTTTCGCCTGCTCGAAGCAAATCGGCGCTTCATACAGGGAGGAAAGTTATTTGAATCGCCGTGGGAGGGAGGGAAGGAGCCCGACGTCGGCACCAGGCTGCTCTCCGCGAAGGACTGCAAGCGGAATATGGATTGACGTCCTACACAACAGAAGAAGTACAGCATTAAAAGCCCTCTACACACGAGGAACAAGTAAGGATACGGTAATAATGTTGGGACAATGGGTGGCAGTCGCTTAGGAGACCCTTCGATATGGGCGTAGCCAGGATTTATGCCAGGAGGGCAGGACATCATCCTGTCCGACTCCGATAGCAGATTTGGTACGAAATGTCTCGTCCAGGGGGGGCAGCTTCCCCCCCCCCACCCCACGTCTCCCCTTGGCTACGCTCATGCCCTTCACAGTAGAGCCTCCGAATAGTCCCCGCGTTTGACTGCTAATGTTCTCAGAGCGCGGGCCCTCACTGCCAACTTCAAAATTTACGGTGTGTTGCTCACATAAACTTCCTCACTCTATGGCCTCAATCCATTTTTTATGGGCATCTCTATTGAGCGAACGTTGTGAGAGTGTTTTGATCCTTATTTGTTCGTAGCGCAAATATTTGCTGTGAGACGCCCTGCCGATACTGCTTACCTCCCTCTTAAGTATAACGCAGGTAGTGAGTCAGTCCGATTCTCGAAGCGCTTGTGTCGGCTGCAATTTGAAAGGCTCCACGCTGAACAGCCACCGCCTCCACCCCCCGTTTGATTATTCTGAAGCCCGTGCTTCAGCTTCAGAACGAAATGCCAACTCGATTGCGACAGTCCCTCATACAGTTTACTCTACAATCTAGCAACAGCTCGTTGCTAGATCGTAGCAACGAGCTGTTGATAGATCTTACTCTTTACTCTACGATCCAGCAACAATGCGTTGCTGGATCGCAGAGTAAAATATTTTTTTTGATGTCTCACCATCTGATATCTATAACCGTTCGCCTAGTTCGTCACCAATTTGACGAAATTTTTCATCTTTATGCCTCGTCTCCTTCTTAATGTCGCGCTTCGTGAGGGCGACCGCCACCGAGTTTTGTCGCCCTTTCCTTGCGGCGTCCCCTTCTCTCCGCTCCTTGACTGACCTATTTCACCAGAACCTGGAAAGGTATTGCTTGGTGGTATTGTCATTCGCCTGCGTAGTGAAAACATCGTGAAGAAATAGGCGAAGCTTTCTGCGAGTGAATATTGATTGCGTGGTCTTTCTTCGTCAGGTCTGCACGCAGTCGCCAATGTCATCGATGGACGAAAGCTTTTCTGCTGCGTCTTCAAACGGCCGAGTGGGCAGCGAATCCTCTGATTTGGGACATCTAAGCGACTGTCTCCGGAATTGCAAGCGGGTGAGCAAAATATCTTTCCTGATGTCTCACCATCTGAAATCTTTGTCCGTTCGCTAATTTGACGTAATATTCATCCCTTACGTATGTCACCCATAACTACGTACTTCAATCACTTCGACTTGACAAGGGTAAAGGCCGAATTGATTTTAGACCATGTCCAATACACAACCTAACGGACGTAGTGCCCGCTGACGACTCCTGCTCAGCAGAGTTTGGTAAACCGATGGGTTCCCAACCATCTGACTGGTCACGTGAGGTGGAGTCAGCCAATGAGGAACTTATTCATTCTCAAAACATTACATCACATTTATGCTTTCCGATGATTATGAGGACTATAGCTCTTTTCATTATAGGTATTCTCGTTTCGTGTATGAGCGCTATTAGCAATTTTCCAGTACAGCAATAGAGAAACAGCGGTCGTTTCGTATAAGACCCTTTTTAATTGAAGACTTCATCGCCAGCAAAATGGCTCCCCACGGGGGAGTATGGCAGTCTCCTCGCTTGACTGACCAAGTTCTCAAGGTTGAAAGTCTTTGTTGCGACATTTTAAAGTCAGCCTTAACCGCATAAAAACTTTTCTGTCTTATGCATCTACTAAAACACTCTCTCTTGGACATGAAGAGCATGGTCGATAGTTCCTGGCACGGGTGCAGAAATTTATTACCTATTAGGACGTGTTATGTTTTGATCAAGTGCAGCTCGAAGAGGATGTGAATGAAAGGAGTCATATTATCGCCTGATTTCGATCAGTCTATTTCCTACCGCCGCTAACCTCGCTGATCTTTCGGCACCTTTCCAACGCATTTAAGGTCCAGGTACTTTCAATTGATGTGAGCTTTACTATTCTTATTGAGTTTCTCTGACGGATTGCATACATCTTGGTCATTGCGAACACTATAATGCGCTTATTTTATGTTGTAAGCATAATCGTATAAAGAAATAAAAGAGAGAAATACGCGTATTCGACCCCCACCCTCGTCCTGTTGTGTTGTTTTGACCACGCTCTTTTCGAGCTGATTCTCCCAGAGTTGGGCCCGTTTGTGTGTGTGAGTGAGTGATTTTGTGTGCTTGTGAGTGTGCTTGCGTAAATAACCGGGCATTCTTAGCGGGGTCCCATTAGCCCTTGCAAAGGATCCTATTTGGTTGTGTGTGTGCGTCTGTGTTTGGTCCCTGGCGAGGAAGTAACATTCCCGTAAACCAACACGGGGGTATTCTTGGTTGAGAGGCTGTGGTTGGTCTCTGCTGTGGTTTTCCCAGCATACCAACACAGTAAATTTGGTGTTTGTTGACGAAGGGTGCCAATTGTTTACGGCTTGTGGAGATTTTATCTCTTTTATTTCATTGTCCAGCCGTAAGAAGCTCACCCCATCTTCGTGACGGCTTTCCATCTAATCGTATAAATTGCGTGCTGCAGATCCTTTCAAACCCTATTAGGTTTAGCGCAATCATGTTGGCAGAGTAGTAAATCAAACTTTGAATCTTCCACAGTTTTATCATTAAGAGTACAACTAGTGTCAGCATTTACGCCGTCATCAGGTGCACTCCGGAGATCAAGTGAGTGATGATTATTTTGATATTCGTTAGAAAATTGAATCTGTTATCACAGAATACCCATTGCTGAAATGGAGAATACAGTAGCATCGATACTTGGTGGCAGTCGCCCGCACGATGCACGACATCAGGGTGGGGAATGGGCATGCAGAAGAGCAACACCATGTACTAGTTGTACCCTTAATAATAAAAATAAGGAAGACACGAAGTTTGAATTATTATAACGGCGACCTTCCGCGAAGTGAAATGTTCAACGGTCGAATCCATGTTGGGAGCGTTGCTAAGGCATGTCCTCCTCTCATTTCCCCACCCTTTCTTCATGCACCTTTCCCTCCCTGATGTCTTCTGCTTCGTGCGGGCGATTGCCACCAAGCATCGATGCCACTGTATTCTCCGTTTTATCAATAGGTATTCAGTGAGAAAAAAATGCCATTTTCTTGCGGAAATAAAAAACTGATGACTCGCTGTAGCTCACGCTTCCACTCAATTGTAATATTTCTGAACGGTGCATGAAAACACGTTTTCAAGGTGATTCAGTAATCGGTAAAATATTACCAATCCTAGGATTAGCACAACTAAGTACAATTATTTCTCTTTTCAATTCGTGTTAAAGTCTCATTAATCTTTAATTAGTCATAGGTGTGCGCAACAAATTATTTTTACGTAAAAGGCTTTGAAATTTTATCAAACTCTGAAACCTTCACCCGACGCTGAATAGAAATCAGGTCACCTGGAGGATGAGAATGTACCCGCTAAGATATATCCTATTCTTATTCCTATATTCCATATATCCTATATCATATTCCTGGTTTTGCAAAGTACTGAATTTTCCGAGACAAAATTCTGCGTTTGTATTTTTTTCTGCATTTAGCGGGCAGAAACACGTAATGTACCTATGCTACTAACTTATTTGTGTGAAAAATTATGCTTACGTGAGTAGCATGCATGCGTGAATATTATTAGGAAATATCAGGAGGAGCTTTATCGCGAATACCCCTTATTATTCATCAGAAAAAGACATTTGTCAAGGAAAAATTTTTAGACAAAAAATGGATAGCTGCGAGCCAGAATTCATTGTTCGGTGTAGGGGGAAACTTGGTTACAGGATGGCCAGTCTCGGGCTATTGTTGGGAATTTTTACCTCGTTTTAGTGTTTAACCCTCTTAGTGCTGACCCCTGCCAGCGGTTCTAGTGAGAAATGCGGAGGGTAACTAGTATGAAATGTATCACTCTAGGAAAATAAATATTATAAATTGTTTAAAATATCCATATGCAGTTTTTCTTATTGCGTATGCATTGAATTAGGTAATAATAAAAAACTTATACCTCGTACAAAAACTAATTGTAATTATATTTGTGTGCAAAAGTAAAACAATATTTTGCCTATGAGCCGATATATCGGCCCGCCGCACTAAAAGGGTTAAGGGTAAGTTCAGTAATAACCCTTTATATGATTCTTAATTATCAGAATATTTTTGGAATTAGGTTCCGTGTCTGAAGAGGATGGAAAAGATAATTGCCCCCGGAAGTGGATAGCTAGCCCGATGCAAGAACCTGTTAATTTCTGCGGTATTTTCCATCTACGTCGATAGGATCTTGTTACGCGTTGGTATAACTTGCCCACCCAGCCTCGTGATAAAAACCTGAGTAAATTTCATTTTGCCTTTATGTTGGTCATAAATTCCGCATTGCTTTTTATCTTAATGGGGCTCATTTTTAAAATGAAACCTATATGAAACAATAGTGTACATGGTACTGGTACATGATCGTCATCCAACGAATATTGTTTCTATTAAGATCTTCGCCTAAATCCGCCAGAAGATGCTCAATTTTTTCATCTTAAGAGGAGGGAAAATATGATTAGATAATGAAAGAAAGGCGGAGAAGAGGACGTTAAGTGATAAAAATTGGCGTTGAGAACAAGGCACTCTGTCGTCCCTGTTGTCTCTTCACATCCCGAATCTAGGTCGGCTAATTGGTGGCATTTTTCATCTTGGGAATCGCGTGACGAGAAGATGCCTGACTTTCTTCTAAAACTGAGTTTTGATGACTGAGCGTGACAAAGAAGTTTACATAAACTCATTCACACAAGGCTATATTTATTTCATAGTTCCGAGAAGCTGGCTGCAATCCTGCCTTTGGTGGATAAAATTTTGAGGTCCGCCTGGTATTCTTCAAATGACCGATCTTACCGTCGAAGGGATATTGACTGAGAATTATAGTAATGGATAATCGTCGCATCGTAATCATGTCTCACTTCATGAAAAACATGTTGGACATGAACAGGGAAGAGATTTTTCTCTGCTTATTTGAAATTAAATCTGACTTTTTTATATAAAGAGTTATAGGATGCATGAAGTTAGTATTGTTATTTAATGACAAAAATTATTTTTTAGACTGAAATTCTCGGAAATAAACTATGTGTATATGAGCCTTTCAGTTGATTTATTTGTTTCACGCTGTGCGATGAACATGCCTGTACAACTGAAGATATTATGTGATATCATAAAAACGTTCTGATCTGAGTAACATATTTATTTTTTTTTAAATAGCTAAGTTAGTGTATGTAATGCCGTTACAGTTTGGACATGATCTGTGAGTCAGAATTTTCCGTCCTTTTATAATTTCTTTGCGGTGCGAATCGCTTTACCGTTTTATGTAGGAAACAGCATTCATATTTATGCAAATACCTCATGAACGAATGCAGCAGGGGTGTTTAGAAACTGTTTTTTCAACTTGGGAGTGAAAAGATCTTTTTTTCTCGAGAAATCATAAAACGTTTGAACCATCCATCGTGCGATCATGTCACTGAATTTTATAAGTTGTGGTATATCGCTCAACCGACCGTTAAGTTGCAATACACATTGCCACCTAGAACCTTGAGCTATACCGAAGTAGACGCTTAAAATAGTATTCATGTAAAAGATGTCATACTTTGATTGCACAAAATTTTAAAATCAGGGATATGTCCTCGGCGATTTGTCTTCAATGATACGTCATTCCATTCACCATTCAGAATACTAACCTTAATGCTTGATACCGAATGCTTACCGCGGAGAAAACTACTTGAAAAGTATTGGTGAAAACTCGTATCGTATGGAAATAAACGCAAGTTTTATTGCTCACTGGAGGACCAAGGTGTGCAGTTTAAGTGATCGTCCCCGTTCCTCGTAAAAGTCAATAATTTTGATCGATGTTGTGTCACACATAATTTATTCGCTGTTCATGAGTTCTGCATTGGAAATCAGCGTTATTTTGTTTTTATTAAAAGGAAAATCAAGGCACAAATGAGTTGAAATAGCCCATGGAATGACTGATTTAAGCGATCATTAACCTTAAAATATATTCTTCGCCACAGGGGAAGGTTGTCAGGGCTAAAATAAATGAATTATAAATGCAAATATTGAGCCTCTAAACTTTCATTCAGGCTTGTATTGAGGACACACATTTTTATTAGCCGTTTCTCGCTGCACTTCTGAACCATTATTTTTGTAACTATCCGGTCTGACCAATAATAAACTAAATTCTGGAACTAACTGGAATTCTGGGATTGCAAAGTACGCAAATATTTCCTCGCAAAGTTAACCGAAAATAATAACGAGGAAAGTTTTGTTTTGATTCCTGGTCACCCTAGTAATAATGCATGAAGGTACGTGGAAAGAGTTCGGCATCACATCAAATCTTTATCGATTGAAATCAAATCACACAATTGTTGTATCGACACCAAACCTTCGATATAATGAATTTAAGGCGATGAAAATTGGTTTGAGACGGTTAATTTCAATAAATTGCTCAAATTTGCAGCTACGAGATCCCTAGGGGCTGAAATACGACTATAAATACCATTTTTAACGAAGGGGCCTGCTGGGGACTGGCGAATCTGTAGGTAACGACTATAAATACGGCCCTTCAGTCAACCTAATGAGCGTACCTCTGTTGTATTATGATAGAAAGGAACCGCTATTTCTACTGGTTACCAATCAATCTTTAAAATTTTATAAAGCCGTGGCGAGTCACTGAATTCGTGAAATCATGGTATGTTGACGATTAATTTCAATAAATTGCTCAAATTTGCAGCTACGAGATCCCTAGGGGCTGAAATGCGACTATAAATACCATTTTTTAACGAAGGGGCCTGCTGGGGACTGGCGAATCTGTAGGTAACGACTATAAATACGGCCCTTCAATCAACCTAATGAGCGTACCTCTGTTGTATTATGATGGAAAGGAACCGCTTTTTCTACTGGTTTCCAATCAATGTTTCGAAATTTAAAAAACCAGGGCGAGTCTCTGAATTCGCGAAATCATGGTATATTGACGATTAAAGGTTTGATTTGTACTTTTTTGTTAGATTATAGTGCAGATATTTTGGGATAAGAACAACATTTATTGAACAATATTTGTAACACCACTAAAGGAGGCATCCTGCAATAGAAGGGAGCGTGTGACGAGAACATTTAGGGAAGAATGTTAAGAGAGGTTTTGAGAGCAGTTAAATATGGAGTATAGCGTTGTAAGATGTAGAAAGTTTGAATTTGAGAAAATAGAGCGAGAATAGGCTGCATGCATTTGAGATGCGAATGAGGAGGAGAAGAATGGAATTCTGATGGAGGACGGAAAGGAAGACGAATATGTAAGAGTTGAATGTAGTGAATGAGAAGAGAGAGAACATTCGGCTTTATACACCGCATGTCAAAATATTTCAATTCTGAGATGGTACTAAAAACATTGTATTACTCTTATGTTAGAAGTAAGTTGGAATATGGATCGGTTATTTGGAATCCCTATATGGGCAATTCTCTGTAAACTCGCAATGGCCCATACAGACGATGTCCTGGCATATTATTTTAGCATTTTCGTAAAAATATAATACTATTGCTTGGGAAAGTAATTATTACTGTTGTTACATAAGAGAGCCAATTAAATTTATAGGAATTTTTAAAGTTATTTGTAATTTTTCCGATAAAACATGACAGGGGACTGCTAGGTTCAACAAGGGACTGTTTTGAACGTGACAGGGGACTGTTAGATGAGACAGAGGACTGTTTTATACAGACGTAAGTCATATTATTAGTATCAATCATTTATTATTTTTATACTTCTTCTATCTTCTATCTAACTTCACACTGATTTCGTTTCATTTCACGCCAAACAACGTTTGTAAACATAACAGATATTTTCTACAGTAGCTTTGAATTTTTGGCAGAGGACTGTTTGAAAAAACTCCGGACAACGTTTACATGACGTTATAAAAGTTAAAAAATACGTAACTAGACCTTGTTTTATGAAAAACATATAATTTACTTATTCTATTTTTAGATATTTATTGCCAAACTGATGTAGTTATCGTAATAACTTTTTTTAAATATTACCTCTAAGTGGGAATTCTGAGTATGGGACAGCCAGGGGACTGTATTTTTAAGACTTTGATAATTTCTAGAAAAATAGGTAAAATTGCTATCGTTCTAAATACTGCTGCGCAATAAAGTTTTAGTCTTTTATTTGAATAAAGAGTGATAATTATTTTATTAAGTTTTATAATTTAAAATAAAATCGGTCCGGACAGCCATTTACGAGTTTACAGAGAATCGCCCATATAAAGAAACATATTGTAATGCTTGAGCACGTTCAAAAGAGATTTTTAAGATTTTTATATTTTGTATTATATAATGTGCATCCGCTTTTTGACAATTATGTTTGTTATAATGAATTGTTAAAAGAGTTTGATTTCCAGACCCTACAAAATAGAAGAAGCATAAACGATCTGCTATTTCTTCATGATGTCATCAGTAAGGGACTATCTAATGAGTTATTGAAGGAAATAAGAATCATAGTTCCTAATGTCAATAGTAGGTTAAAAAGAACCTTTTACATACCAAGGGTGAATACCAATGATTGTGCAAATTCGCCAATACAAAGGATTTGTGTAATATATAACAAGCATTGCAACGAACTGGACTTATACATAAGGAAAGATTACTTTTTAAAAGAAGCTAAGAATCTGTTTGTGAAGTGATTTAGATTGATTTGTGTGTTTTTTGCGACTGTGACCTATTTAGTTAGTACTTTCAGTATTTGTAATCTTGATTATTACTATTTTGTGGCTGTGACCAGTTTATTTTTAATTTTTGTACTTATACTTTTGGATTGTTCACCCTCTAATTATGTATATGTTGGGCGAACATTAAACACAATAAATAAATAAATTCGGAGGAGATTAGGAGGAGAGAGAACTGCTGGATAGAGCAAGTTATTACGGGAAAAAATATAAATAATAACTGCAGGTTTAACTTTGTGAAACCTCTCCATGCTTAACGGGAAGTAAAATACACTTTCTCTAGGTTCACTAGATGGGTTTATTGAGAACGACCATGGTTTCGTCACATAATGACATCTTCAGGTGGCAAAAAAATATTGTACATCGTACATATACCATTTTCTGGTGCACGGGTGAAGGAGGGGAAGGAAGGGGGAGGGGAGGAGGAGAGGAAAGGACGGGGAGGGAGAGGAATGAGGGGAGGGAGAATGTAGGAGTATGGTAGTTGAGGGGCAGGTAAGAAGAGTTGGGCGGTGGGAAGGGATTAACCGGGCGGCTGAGGTTGGAGGAGAGGAGTGGGAGGAAGGAGCATGGAAGAAATTAACACATATACAATTCCGAAAAATACATTGTAGCCTCCCCTCCTTCACCCGTGCACCAGAAAACGGTATATATACGATGCAAAATAATTTTTTGCAACCTGAAGATGTCATTATGTGACGAAACCATGGTCGTTCTCAATAAACCCATCTAATGAATCTATACAAAGTGTATTTTAATTTCCGTTCAGTAACGGGAAAAAATGATCCTGAAGGACTAATTTAGGGGAGAGGATGTTGCGTAAACGCAGAAGAGGAATAAATAGCTTTATGAACTGTTTACAGATAACAATCTCTGAATTTGATGTTAAAATATGCTATAAGCATGATTATGGTGCTATGAGAGTCAGGTCCGGAAAATAGTTGACAAGTTGAGTGGCGACAAAGATCAACGACGAAGCGTTGTATATGATGGAGGAGGAGAGAAAGATAGTAACGGTGATTAAGAGACGGCAGAAATGAGAGATGGAGGGTGCAAGGAGAAATGAGGGCTTGTTAAAGAGGTTGATACAGGGCGTTTAACACTGGAGAAGTAAGGAACAGAGAGAGGAGGGTTGGAATTTTAGACGGCATGGGGGAAGATTACTGAGGATAAAATGGACGGACAAAATAAGGAATGATGAAGTATACAGAAGAGTAGAAGAGGAAAGGACCATCTGGAACACCATGCAGAAAAGAAATCACATGGATTGGACACACCCTGAGACACAATGGGTTAGTGAAGAACGTAATTGAAGGTAAAAATAGAGGGAAAATTCCCCAGAGGAAGACCCAGGAATAAGTGCATGGACCAAATAAAGAGGAAAGTACATAGGAAGAGATACCAGGTGATAAGGGAACTATAATTAGATAGGAACGGATGGAGGGCTGCAGTCAACCAATCTTAGGATTGAACGGGCAATGAATGAATGAATACGGGCAGGCAGAAGGAATGACAAACTCTAGAGAGACCTGATGATGATCTATTATATGGAGCAAAGTTGAATTATGTCCGAGAATTGGGATTGATAGCAAATCGACTGTCCAAAAACTTACCAATCAACTAGTAGAACACCCAAGGATAGTGACATGAAGAAAGATCTAAGGCTTTCCCGGCGTTTGATGTCGTTAAAGGCTACTCGGGCTTTCCACCGGGTCAAACTCTCCATATAAGCCGACTTTTCGATGAACAAGTCGTCCATCGTCATCAGGGCATGTTTTGCATCGTCAACTGGTCCGGAATATATATCGTTCGGCATACGGTCAGGTGTCTTGTGGTTATGTCCGCTAGTTCCCACCTTTATTTCTCTCTAGTCTCACGTATGCATCTCAGCTCTGGTTTCCATGACTGGCTGAGGGAGTAACCAGCGTCGCCATTCATAGTCTTATTTCTCATCCGGATGTCGATCGCTTCCCTCGTCAGTCTTTGCCAGAAATTGTACACGCGGCAGAGGAGCTTCGTCTTCTCCCGGCAAATGGCATGGTCCTCGGAAATGCTGTACTCGGCCACCGCGGATTTTTCATGTTGGCCAAGTCTGAAGTGCCGCTTGTGCTCCTTGACCCTTGTGGCGATCGGCCCGCCCGTCTCTCCCGCGTACGCCGGGCCGCGTGCACATGGTATCTCGTAGATTCCAGGTGCCAAGAGGCCGCATGACATGGAGTGCATTCTCTACCTAAAAAACATGCACTTCAGTCAATTTCAATGCAGTTAAAGTTTTGTATAGGCACTTCATTGTTACTTGTCACGTTCGGGTCCTGTTGAACAGCGCAGGATACAGACTTAGAAACGTTTTGTTGGCTTTGCCTTTATCCATTTCATCACCAATCATCCATCAACCATATCTCATTCATTCTTTCCGAATGGGCCTTCCTTCTCTCTTCCAACCACGTGGTTACGGTCCGCTTACATTTTTCCTGGTTCGCAACCTACGAATCGCTAACTTTTGACTAAAATATTTTCTATCCTGGACTTCCTGTGGTGTTATCTTTACTTCTTTCAGATCTTCTTTAATTGCAGCCATGTATTTCTTTGTGATTTATTGTTTTCATTTCTATTATTATTTTATTTGGATTATACCTACGGTTGAAAAATGTCCTTTAATGGCAGTACACCTAAAAATTTTAAGACCACTACATTTTAGTAGAAAGTAGGCTGTTCCTGTGATTAGGAACACTGAGAAATGTTATCCTTAGTTGAATATGCACCCATGCCTACCTTTGCGCCAGAAAACTCTGATTGAATGATGTTAAATTATAAACAAGTATTTGATCCTCCCTCGTGATTTTCCATCATTTCCTTTCGGCCGGTGAACTCCGTGCGTGGCACACAAATTTTGTCATGAATTCCAATGGTCTTTCATTAATCTCCGGGGAGCTTTAGTAATGCTTTCCGTTGCTGTCGAAGCGATTTGTCCTCCTCCTCCTCGCTGACTCGCGATGCAATCACTAATGTCATAACCACTCTGCGAAAAAAAAAACAATATTCCTCCGGCGACTCGTTCATGTCTCGAACCGCCATGCAACGAAAGAGAAAGCACTTTTTGCGCCCCCCCTCCCCCCCCAGGGCAACCCGTCTATTTTAATCGAGCTTCGGGGGAATACGTAACAAAAAAAACAGCATTGGGTGAAATGGACAAGCACCACTGCCCCACTTGTGTGCGATGCTTCAAACTTCCCACTCAGGAAGTGCGCAAAAAAAGAGGTGTCTGAGGATGGGCATTGAAAATAGCTCATGCGAGAGAAACTCCCTCTCTCTCTCTCTCTCTGTTTTTTTTCTATTCCTCTTGCCTCTCTCTCTCTCCATCGGCGCATTCACTCGGAACTTCCCCCCTCGGGCGTTTCGCAACGGCCGTCGCCAACATTGGTGGTGTGTCCGCGTCGCGCCTCTTTCAAACAAACACAATTAGACGACCTATCTTTGATGGGCGTGGATGTGGCGGTTGGGTGGGAGGAGAGGGGTGGGGGGTTATCGGTCATCCTCAATGACCTCCGGTGGGATTGAATGACGGCTGATGATGATCTTGACATTGGAATGGGCATTTTTGACGAGTGATTTCCTCCAAGGACGGACATCGCTGACAACGTTGGAATGTTATTTGAAACCAAACGGGTACTTTCGACTCACCATATCATGTTGTGAAGCAATTTTTCTATCATCCACTTATTCAACAATTTCTATACGAACTGCACTTTTTCATTTATCTAATCTATGCTAAGTTTCGGGGTGAAACAGTCAACAACTAAATGTAGTGCGTAATTTTTTGCTGAAGTTAGCCCAAACGCAAACCATTAGGCCTATAATTTCAACAGATTCAGGCGAGATATCATGAAAGTTCGTCATATTATAACCAACACAGCAATTGCACTTTTCCACAAGATATTTTAATGCGTACGACACGTTTAAGCTCATAGAGATATGTCTTTTACCTGATGATGGCTCTGTGGGCTGAAACGCGTCGTACTCATTAAAATGCCTTGTGGAAAAGTGCAATTGTTGTATCTGTTTTAATATTAAGCCTACAGGCTATCCAAACTTCCCTAAAATGTAAACTCAAAATGTATGTTCTTGATACATGGAAAATTTTATGTCCATAATTAATCCTGCGGAGTTCTAAATCTGGTGTACTCAACCGGGGGTCGAACAGCGATGGCTGTCGGACTGTCAAGCCAACAAAGTAGTAAACGGGACCGATTCGCGAGCTAGGTTACCGCGAAGGAATTGAGGTTTCTATATTCAGAATCGGACCTGCGCCTGTTAGAAGGAGTTCTTTAAGTTAAATTGATTTCCATGAGTGAAAAAGTGAAGGACTACCTATTCGATCATTTACTGAAGTGTTTGTCCATCTTGGACGTCTAATTGTAAAGGACTATTTGATGCCTGATCATGTATATAAACCCCTATATCGCCACGGTAGACTTTGACCGGCATTGACAAGGGGGAACGTGTGATATGGCGATTACACTATGTTCTGTCACATATAAAAGTTTTCCTAAGTGACTGAGTTATATCTTCATTATACTCGACGATTTGATAATTTACCTTGTCCTCTAACACCCGTCCTGGGCGACATTGAGTCAGTCCGCGCACGCTATGTATAAAGGATCTTAGATTATGTTAAAGGCCTCGATTTTGTACTGCCTTTTGAGAAAGTCAGACTCCCAAGTCCAACCAGCAATTAGGAGACAACTTGTGGATATAATGGCGTACTCACAGCGGAGATACTTGACAGGACTCGACTAGAGCTTGGCTTTGCGCTCGGCAGCCCATTCTAGTTAAGTGCGCCCGATACAGACGTATGATCCCCGGTATCATCTTAGATTTCACATTTTATGCTATCAAAATTTTGTTTTGCCTTACTATTTAAGTTAAAAATTATTTAGTAAGCACGTCTCCTATTAAATTTTACTGATCCCGTTATCATCTTTTTTTCTCTAAAGTACTTGGGTATGAATGGCCCACCATAATCTACATCTACATCTACGTGACACCCTGCGAGCCACCACGAGGGTGTGGGGCAGGGGGTTAAGATCACCAAACATTAACCATTGACATGCAAGTAGGATATTTAAGGGAGATAAGCTAGATAATAGGGTCACATGGAGCTAGATGGTTAGTATCTACATAGTGAGGAAGGGATTATTGGTTGTTATTACATGCATCATTCACTACAGACTACTCTAACTATATTTCATATAATGGTCAACCCATATGACCTCAGAACACCTCCGGGTCGAAAATGTGAATTTCAAAGGCATCATAACTAATGATTTCATGGCAGTGTATCGCATACTTATAACGTCCGGTGAAAGTAAGCGATTAAGTTAAATTGAAAGGGGACATTTCTACGTCACTGTCATCATAGCATCATTCCCTTGAATAACCTCACCATTACCGTTATGAGGTCGCAAAATATGAGGTTTTTGCTGATCACTAAGTATATACAATTGATTACCGTCAATATTTCTATGTTACATAAAAATATAGCACCATATTTATTCAGGAAAAGTGGAAACCTAAAACTGTAGTGATGATATGATACCAATTTTAAGACTATTCGTTCAATTCTGCAAAAATTGTATTGTTATTGTTAAGCAGAACAGAAAAAATGTGCAATAGCACGTCCGTGAATATATTCATGAGCATATCTTAAAACTCGCTTGAGTAAAACTGCCATGTTAGTTCCCATTTCTGAGTCACCGTCTGCCAAGTAATAATAATAATAATAATAATATTTATTTATCCCTTAGAATCAACATTACAAGCATATTTACATTTCAATTAAATAAGGATAAATTAATTAGGAATCCCTTTAGGCATTGCCTGTATTGGGATACCTCAAGATAAATTACAGTATAAGTAAACTGAGACCAGTTACGAGACATAAATAAATGCATGAAAAGATAACAATTTGTTTTTTAGTTACAACCTGTCGTGCATACAAAATATAACTAGTGAGTATTAACCTTACTATTAACAAAAAAATACATCTGGATTTTCTACATTAAGTAACCATTTCTTACCTCCTTTCAAAAAAGATGTTAAACTTTTTGAACCTCTTATACTATCTGACAATCTAGAAAATAATGTTGGCCCTACATAGATAAATGAGCGTTTGAACACGGTCAGATTTGGTTTGGGCAAAACATACATTTTTGTAGATCTTAGGTTGTATACATTGGTTATTGGTTCTTCCTTAGGTTTATTACCACTTCTGAGGTAGAACAATTTCAATACTTTGTACACGTAAAGATGACGTAAAGGGAGTAACTGTAAATCCACAAATATGGGCAAGGACGGTTCAAATTGACATTTTCTAGCAATCAGTCTCACTATTGCTTTTTGGAGAATCAGCATCGGATTGAGCGAATTTTTGTAGGCACCTCCCCAGCAGATTTAATTTTGTTGAAGACAGAAGACATTAAGATGACACCTCCCGTAGTTTAATTTTGATTGCACTAAAGCATGATAAATAGTTTTAATGAATTGTCGGGGACATTTATTTCGAAGGAAATAAAACTTCGCGTGGATAAATTTTAGTTCCCTTGAAATTCGATTTATGTGTTTATCCCACTTTAAATGCTGGTCTACAGTCACTCCCAAGTATTTGTATTCAGGCACACATTCAATTTGTATACAGTTATTACAAAAGGTTCGATCACAACTTGGTTTATGATAGGTTAATTGCCAATTAATTGAGAAACGATTACATACATTAAAACACAAAAATTTCAATTAATAGTAGTATCAATGCAATACGTCTTTTATTTGTTTAACATTTGAAATAAAGGAGGAATTTTCTTTGAGGTATCCTGATATTATGCCACTTGCAAGAATTTTGTTCAGTACTAAATGCTGACTCACACGATGAAGTCCAAACGTATGTCGTGTGTGCAATTTGGTCGCCTCACATGACGGAGTTCTCACATCGTTTTACAGAAAGGAATTCTCTTTATTTCATTGCACCTACTTACGGGCTATTTCTACATCCACGAAAAATGTATTGATTCGCGCATATAATTTTACAATGAAAACTTTTAAACAAATCAAAATACAAAGCAAAGCCTTCAGCCACTTCTCTTCCAGTATTACCATGATTTTAGTCCAAATATTGACCTTCAATTAAATAGAAGACCCGATATCCGGGGTCCTTCAACGTGCTTCCTTTAATGAAATATGCCCTTTTATGAAATATTCCCTCCTACGCAAAGCTTATATTTGTTTTCATTATTCAGACGTATTTATTTCCGCAGTTTTTGTTCGCTCATAGTTTCTGCCACGCAATTTTTTGTATTCCCTGCCCTTTACAACCTTTTCTAAAGTGTATTTTTTTTAACAATACTATCGAAGCATCAGCGAATTAACAGCTTTTTTTCTCAGTAACACTATGATGATTTTACTCTCAAAACTTCTTAACATTTTTGTCTGGGACGGTTATAAATTTAAGAGTCTGAAGTAAAGGATATATTCTACTTGAAACTGATATCTTCATGTTTCCCCTATCCCTCTATCCCAGAGGATAAATCATCCTAAAATGCTCACAGAGTTCCTGCTAAACATCCTGACGAACATCCTATTAAAGAATGACTAAATTTATTTTAGTTCTGTGAGACCTTAGTGTAAACTATATATTCCACAAGAAAATATATATTGTATTGAAGTATAACTAAGTTTCATATGGTGGTGTTTTTATCTTTAGGGGAATTAAGACAGACAAAGGATGGTAAAATAAACGACATAATTTGTTTCCTTTCTTCCTCCGGAATTATTCACCCGCCTCGTTGTTTTTCTGTCAACGTTCCTACTTCTATTCTTAAGGCATCTTCTTGTCGAAAATGGATGGCCTGAAGACGCCTCCAGGATAGGAGGGGAAGCGTTGTTAGAGAGATAATGACGCGGATTACGAATCTTGGTAAGAAAAATGGAAAGAGTAGCCATTTTCCGCGGAAACCTTAGATATAACGTGAAAATGTAAATGTGAGGGTTAGAAATTTGTGTTTCATTCATCGAATAAATGGCAGTGAACTATTCTTCGTCAGCTGTCAACTACTGAGACCAGGGATAGAAGGATTAACTTTGCAATTCCACATTGTAAAAGATTTATTTATGACCGGTTTTGCCGCAGTGCAGCATCATCAGGTACACCGACATATTTTCCACTCTATATATATATATATATACATATGAAATTCTATGGATGAAGGAGAGGGGGCGGGTGAAGGGGAGGGAGGGGAAGTCACAAGTAAGGCGTTGGGTGGGGAATTGGGTTGGATGGGTGGGGGTGGGAGGCTCTATGTTTGATTGGATGGGGAGGGGGTGAGGAGCTACGGTATTGGACATAATCCGGGAAGCGGACGCTGGATTGGTTGTAGGTTGAGCGAGGGTTGTGGTTGCGGGATGTGTAATGATGTTTTTGGTAGGAGTCAGGACGTGTAGAAGAGGGGAACGGGAGGGGTACAAAAGTTCGTTAACAATATGAAATTCGTTTGAATTTTCCCTGTACAAAATTTCCAATTCTTCCAAAGCATCTAACTTCGGTCCTTTTTCTTGAATGTGTAGAATTTTTGGGGTAAAATTGCTGGAGTGTCCATTTGCATTAAATGTTTTGCAAACTGTGAATTATAGTTATTGTTTATGCAACAGGCTCTATGTTCTTTCACTCTAGTCACAAATTTCCTATCAGTCTGTCCCACGTACGTCATCCCACAATCATCGCACTGGAGTTCATATGCACCACTCTTTTGTATCACTTCCGTCTTGTCCTTATTGCTTCCTAACAGGTTCCTCACTGTGTGCCTGTTGTAAAAGGCAGCTCTCACTTCTTCTTTGGGCAATAACCGTTGGACTTTTAATGAAATGCTTCCCAGAACTTAGAAGCGTCTTTTTCTTTAGGTGTTGCACTGTAAATCTCCTTTATAGCTATCTGGGTGCGTTTTTGTCGGTACAGTTTGTCTATTAACTCGAAGGAGTACCCATTGTTAAATGCAATTGGTGTTATTATGTTTAGTTCTTTGTTTTTGTTTGGTTCTGTTATAGAAATGTGATACAGTCTGTTAAAAAAACTTCCCCTCCCTCCCCTTCATCCGCCTCCTCTCCTCTCCTTCATCCATAGAATTTCATATATGTATATAGAGTGGAAGATATGTCTGTGTACCTGATGATGCTGCAATGCGGCGAAACCGGTCGTAAATAAATCTTTCACAATGTGGAATTGCAAAGTTAATCCTTCTATCCCTGATTTCAAGGAATTCCACCGAGTGAGGTCTGAAACCATCGTTTACAACTACTGACACTTATTTTCAATTTTGATTTGCTATACCAACGTCACCTCAAATGAATTATTAGAGTTTGGATAAAATATCAAACTTTTTCGAAAAAATTGGCCTAAAAAGTTTCCAATGTATTTGATAAGTCGCAAAAAAATTCCGACGTATTTTTATATGCCCCACATGGAGGTAAAAATTAAAAATAAGAGCTCATAATTAATTTTGCCAATTGTTTGTATGTATCATAAGATTGTTTTTACAAAAGTAAGTATTAAAAAAAAAGGATTTATAAAAGGACTAAATATGGAAATGTATCTGTTTGACGGGAATTTTAGTTGTATCTCTTAGTATTCCAAAGTGAAGTTCCTCATATGTCACAGAGTTCAATCTACAATAAAACATATAACGCTTACCTTCGCACGCTGCTTTCATGGCTAACTTCAATATAGGCACTTCACCAATGGAATATTTCACTTGAATCTCTAATACTTACTCATTCAGTCAACATCGAGAGTTTGAGATATTTTACCCATCATGACATTGAGATCTACATCTTTACTCAATGCGTAAAGTAATTTTTTAATGAACGCTTACCAAGTGAGTTTTCTTTGCATCCAGAAGTTTGTTCTTCACTCCCAAAATTGTTGACACTGAATCACTTGGGCTAAGGTATGAAGGTTCAAAATGTTTCATTTAATGAAACAAAAACCCGATGCAAGTCTATGATCCTATTAAAGCGAGTCATTTCCCGAAAATCTCCCGTATTTTGATCTAACTGATCGTTTTTGGGCGTAGAACCTCTAGGGAATAAAATGGATGGCAGAGAGTAAGCTATTTTGTGCCTTTTAGTTATGGGCTTTCTCGTTGTATAAAATCCAGATTTTACCGAACTATCATTATCGTTGAAAAATTACCATATGAGAATACCAATTTTATGACTATTTTAGGTGTCGATTTCAACAGTGTAGCTGGAGGTGACATGTATTCTGAGGTCACATTATACCTAAACGTCTGACGTTTTGTGTCTCAATTTTTAAGGAATTGAGATTTTTTTAAATAAAAGTTATAACAAAATTGAGAAAATCACACCCTTTATTGGAGATTTGGGGAGTTTTACAAATAAAACTTTCAGAGAGTACTGTCAACCTAACATACTTTTCCAGCACACCATTGATGTTAACAAGAGATGCCTTGATTTTTGCGTGGAAATGTTCAGTGCAACAAATTTCCTTGTACAAGTACAACCACATTGCAGTTGAATGAAAGCAAAAGCTAATATTGTAGGAAACTGCGAATTTACGACTTCTTTCAATCCATTATGAGATTCATGCAGTGTGATATCAATGTGTTGTTTATGATTCACGCTGGATATTTTCTGGTAGAATCACACATTAGAATCACACATTGAGTTTGAAGTTTCAAATCGTTTTATCAAACAATTGAATTATATGGGCAAACCTGATGATACGAAATGTAAAAACTAAAATTTAATATTGATAGCCGTCAGTTACAATCTAGGCACTCAAATTTTTTTATTGATACTCATGGTTTTCCTCAAGTTCTGCAATAAATGTCGTTATTTAGTCGGCCCCGGTGGCGGCGGGGTAAAGTCCTCGCCTGCTAACCCAAGGGTTGCGGGTTCGAGTCCCGCCTGGGTAGAATATTAACTGCCCAGGACATGGGTGTCTGTGTCTCGTCCGTTGTTACTGTTGTTCACCCGACGTAAAATGGCCTAATGTGCTGTATTCGGGACAGTGAAAATAAATAAATAAATAAATTTAATACATGCAAATACCTGCATTGCGAAGCATTCAGAGGCAGTGTGGCTCCTGATGACACCTGACCTCTTCTCTTCAATGTTTATTTGTCCTTTTCTCTTGAACAATTCAATTGAGGAATTGGAATATCAGCAAATGAAACAGATTTTACGTGGCTCGCTTGCGTAGAAAGAAAATAACTGGTGCAATTGGCATACGTTACGGGCATTTCTTAATCCTTCATTTTTCCACTTAATTGTAAAGTACCATACAAATATTGCTTTTCGTGGACAATATTAGCCCTGAGACGGAGCATCTGGGTTTCTCGCAGGATCCTCGTATGCTGCTCTGCTAAGCCCAAAGAAAGTAGCTGACAAAATTACACATTTTATAATCATAAAATATTTTGTTATTTTCAACCTCGAGGATTTCAAAAAACTAAAAAAATAACTATCTGCAGCGGTTTTATAGATATCACGTCCAGCTTTTACGGTATCTACGGTGTAAATTTCAGTTTTCTAGCCCTGATAACAGTAACTACATATGTTTCTCCAGAGAATCTCATTACTTTAGTTTCATTATGATTAATCTTCATTTCGTATTACCCGCACTGCTAATCTAAGCATCAACTAAAGCTTGTGATCTATTCAAGGATGGACTAGATGAAGACTCAAAGACTCGAAGGTGAAAACTTTAGCATGCAATTACTCAGAACCATCAATTATGCAGTTACTGTCTTTTAGCTATACAGGGCAGGATAAAACTCCACGTAATCAGGGATTTAATTATTGAAATCTTCTCCTAAATTCCCTCCAAACGGGACGGGTGGTAGTCTAGAGTGTGGAGCGCTCGGATTTTCAACAGAGCTCTGGGGGTTGAAATGAGTTAAGAGTATAAGGCCAGTGGCCCATAATGCATCGAAGAATCCCAGTGAGAATATACACTCTATCCTACTGAAGTAATTATTTATAACTCGCTTCGGAGAAGTTACAGATTTTCCAGTAAAATTGTCCAACACATGAGTACACACATTTTGTGGGTCATCAAACTCCTCGGGGATGATCACGAGAACTTTGGCGGAATACCATTTAAAGAATCATCTCAAGTAAACGACACCCAGCTGTACAAAACTATTCATGGCGGTCTTTTAACGTTGTCGCAAATACGCATTCATAATTAGCCCAGGAGATTAAGGCTAAAGAGCGTAGTTTGAATGAAAAAGACCAGAAAAGTCCTCTTTTTGGGAAAAGTTCTTGCAATGTCAAAAATTGGAAAAATTCTCCAAAAAAGGAATTGAAGAATCTCTATTTAACGTTATTGGTCAGTATTTGTCAAAATTCACAAAAGACCCGATAAAAAAGTTGGAAGTCTTGTTCTCCGCACTCTAGTAATTATTGTGAGAGTAGCGACGAGTAAAAACTGGCGCCAGAGATCATCGAACTGGTATGTCATTAAATGCAACTTATTGAAAGGTGTCTCTAGAATAAAAAGATTCAACCCAACAATGAATCCAGTAGATGTAAGTTTCGCTCACTTTCGTCTGATTTTCATTCTTTTAAATGACAGGAAATGTTTTGAAAGTCCGTCGAAACGAGAAAAATGTCGATTTGATTGATTTTTCTATGCCTATTGTAAACCTATGGAAAGCATTTTGGAATAAATTGGTCTTCGCGTTAGAATATGTTCCATGATGAATTTTCTCCAATCTTTTTGAAGTCTTCGCAATGTTTATCATTTATGGATACTACGAATAAATTCCAATGAGGGAGAACATTTTTTTATGTTTTTTTTATATTTCCACTAGTAATCGATTAGCCCATACTCTCTCGTTCCGTGACATTGACTTGACATTGTAGTGACATTGAAATAATTGACAAGTTGGCATCAAAGTTCCGGGGCCCATCAACACAAATTGCAGCAAGTTTTGCTTCCTTAGTTTTTTTAAATTAATCTTCAATTGAACATCATAAAGAAATAATATACTTTTCACATTGCGTATTTAATTTATTCCGACGACCGGTTTTTTTTTAACAGAGCAGCATTTTTCAGGTGAAAAAAAGAAATTGCTGAAATGGAAACTATTTTCTTGTCTATATTTACATGTCAGGGAGTGAGAGAGTGAAATAGTAATGTATATTAGAGGAACTTCGGGTATTATGGAATAGTCGGGCAATATGGAACACTGTGGGTTCTCATTCGTCAATTGGCGCAAACAAGCGGGAGACGCATGAACTACTTCAACATGTTCCCATAATGCTCTGCAGCGAGTCCAGTTCGTCTCGAGGCTCCGTGTGAGTTACGGCGCAGAAAAATTGTTTTCGTAGTTTCACTACATTTTTGCTGGTAAGTTTTCGAAAATATGTAATAATTATTGAAAATGTACACTAGTGATTACAACGAAGCGATTTATTAAGTTAGAGAGTTGTAGATTGTTATGTATTGCTCGGTTTTTGGCTATGGCTACAATTGATTCTGTTGTGATGTTTTGAAATCCAAGATGGTGTGTCGGGCATTTTGGAATAATAGGTATTTCATATTGCCCGATGAAAAAACGGCAAGCAACAGCACATTAATAAAAAAAGGAAAGAAGAAAAGCAACAACAGTGGTCCTGGTAACTAAGATAAAATGCAAAAACTAGAGAGCTTCAAGCCACGGAAAAAAAAACTTTGCCAGAAATTAGAGTTTGTTTCTAAGGACGCTTCCAGTGGCAGTGACGAACCTTTTCACTCAGGGGTTTCATCAACAATTGGACTTTGTAAAACCATCTTCTGTACCAACAGATGATGACGCAGAATGTTTGTTCAGTGAAGGAAAGTTTTTAGACGATAGAAGAGGAGAGGTTTGGGTAAGATGCGTTGTTTGTATAATGTGGGCCCACCTTGACTGTGCAGGTGCTGAGGAGGAGGATTATATTTGTGACTTCTGCAAATAGATAAATGTATTATCCCATTACTAAAATGTAATTCTTTTGAGATTTCAAGTTGAAAGCAATCCTATAAATGCGTTTTGTATGCAATAATTTTTTTTTCAAACTTACATGATTATCTACATTTTCACCGCCCTATCCCATATTAGCCTCCAAGTGCAACTTTTTATTTAAAATTTTTCTCAGTGGCAAATGTTTTAAATTTTACTGAGATGAACACAAATACTTAATACTAAATAGTTGAAGCTTATGATAAAATGTGAAATAGAGCTAAGAATGAGTTAAATTTGGATATACAACTGCAAAAGTAAACGGTATTCCATAATACCCGAAGTTCCTCTACTCAAACACAATTTACATTCATTATGACAAGCAGCAAGTAATTTTAGACAGCCTTCAAGGAGCACCTATTTACGGCTACCATCAAATGGGTATATTTTGCGCTTCAAAACTATTAGACATACACATGGCTCATATAATTACACCAACGAAATTATTTAACAATGTCCTTGCAGACCGAAATAACCTACAAATTAACAATTTATAAAGTTATATTAAACATCTAAAAATATTACTTCCTCTTACTTACTTTGGTGAAAATGACTGAACATCTTTTGGACGATATTTTTACAGATCTACATTTAATACAAGAATCAGGCGATAAGTTTTACAATGTTGGTTCTACATACAAAAAAAATCTTACATACTGTAAAGTTTGGTTTGGGTAGGGACATACGGATAAAGAGGGTCACTTCCTGATTTGTTCACATAGACAAGAAAAATTTACTTTCTTCATCTGAAGATGAGAGACATACAAAACTAGTCGCGAGAATTATATTTATGAGGAATGTGCTGCGTATTTTTGTGTGTCGTGATGAAAAAATTCCTTAGAGACGACATCTTACAACCTACTTGGAGGTTTTTCCATGCTGTAAGACCCTTTCTTTTCGAGACTTTTTTTCTTCCTTTCAGATTTTTCTTTCGCTGAGTTCAATCCTTCCAATTGCTCCTCAAACTTCTGGCAACCTTCCTCCCAACATTCCAATGTCCCTTCACCTCCTCATCTGTCAAACCATTCTTCATAAATCTTGGCGAAGCACACGATACCATCCACTTGTTTGATTACTTCGCTACTTCGCTATTAGCCGGCCTCGGTGGCGACGGGGTAAAGTCCTCGGATAAAAATCCTCGCCTACCAAACCGAAGGTCGCGGGTTCGAGTCCCGCCTGGCTAGGATATATACACTTCCCTGGACATGGTTGTATGTGTTCGTCCATATATTAAATACGTAGTAATTGGCTTCGGCTGTTAAGTATAAAGAAATTATTATTATTATTATTATTGAATTCTTCACTTCTCAGCCTTTTTAAGGGCTGGGAAACATTCACCTATCCCGGGTGCAAGGCACCAAAGGGATTAGGCTCAAGTACTGTTTTAACGTTCATTTAAAAATCTTCGTACTATGGAGCACGTGTTAATTATTGCGGTTTTTTGAATTTTCATGTGCAAATGATTTTCTATTCCTGTTGTTTCTAAGCTTTTGTGCAAGCTTTTTGGTATTACACCAGTCGCGGATATTTTTATTGGTACAATTTGAACTGTTTTTTGGTTCCATATTTCTTTTATTTCTTCAGCCAGAGGAATATATTTCTGTATTTTTTCATTGTATTTAGCCTCTAAATTTTCTGTATTTGGAATGGATACATCTATTAAGTATGTTCTTCGGTCTTGTTTTAATTGAAGAGTTATATCAGGTCTATTGTTTGGGCGAGGGCAGTCCGTTATAATACTTCTATTGTAATATATTTTGACAGCTTCATTTTCTATTACAGGCAGTGGAGTCATTAGGTACCATGGTTTAGTTTCATGGGATACATTGTACTTACTAACTAATGCAAGATATATTTGTTTGCATGTATTATCATGTCGTTGCGTGTATTCCAAGCTTGCTAGTACACTGCATCCACTTGTGATGTGTTCTATTGTTTCTGGCTTGCTATTGCATTTTCGGCATTTGTCATTCACGTTTGGTTCTTTAATTATGAATTTACAGTAGTTTTTTGTTTTAATTATTCTATCTTGTATGGCAATCATAAATCCTTCTGTTTCTGCAAAGATATCTGATGTTAACCATTTATTTGATGCCTTTTTGTCAATGTGTGGTTGCAGAAGATGGTTAGCATGCGTCCCATGTAGCGTTTTGGCTCTCCACCTCTCAAGCTTCGAACTGTCAGAATCTTTTTGTGTCACTGTATTTATTATTATTATTATTGTTACTTCTGTAACTTCCCCTCCGAGTCCCCGGCTAACATCGGGTTTCGTTGCCGTCATTATGGCCGAGAACTCGAGAGGGGCAGTGCAGAGTTCGTAGCCGCTTCCGATTAACCCATCGGATCAGTGGCTACGCTGCGTTCGGGTCGTGCGCACGAAGCAGACGGAGCGACCCCAAGAGGACGGCCTTCTGCATGCGGGCTGCAAGTGATTCCGCCTGTGCCACGCAAGCAGGTATACACTTGATGCTCTGTATCAGCGACCCCTTGATTCCTCCGAGCACACCTATAACTAGAACGACTAACTTTTACAGAGTGTCCCGGGTACATCTGCATAAGTTCGAACAGCAGGTCTTGATGTTTCGTCCGTTTTTCCGCCTCTTTCGCGTCCAAGTTCGTATCGTCTGGAGCCGAAAACTCGATTACGAACATGGAACGAGATTGGCGGTCGAGGAGAACGATGTCAGGCTTGTTCGCCTCCAACTGCCTGGTGGTGGGGAATGAGTAATTCCACCAGATTTTTGTTTTGTCGTTCTCCACGACGGACTCAATATCTCCAGGGGCATAGGGCAGCACATAAACTTCGTCGATGCCGTAATGATGTCGAAGGTGGAAATACAACACTCGCAGAGCTGCATTGTGCCTAGTTAAATACGCTGATTGCGCGTAATAACTGCAGCCGGAGAGAAGGTGACTCAAAGTCTCCGGCTTGGCTCGGCACGCTCTGCATCTCGTGTCCGTCACCTCCGCCTTGAATATCATTCGGCGGTACACGAGGGTGTTGATGACACCATCCTGGCACGCGAGAACGAAACCCTCTGTTTCGGACCTGAGACCCGCGGAACGAAGGAAGGCAAACGTCAGCTCCTTCGATAGCCCATGTTTTTCCATGTTTCGGTAGAAACCTCCATGCATGGGCTTATCGGTGTGCGTCTTGAGCAAGGTCTTCTGCTCAGCCTTTTTGACCTCGAGCTTTAAGACGTCTGCCCTCAGTGACACGATTGACGTGACACTGTCGTTACCGTCGGATGACAGGTCAAAGTCCAGACCGATTTCGTCCGCTGCCCTCTTCGCCGCCTGGAAGAGGAACGCCCCCACCCCGGCACCTTCGTGCTCCCTTACGAGAGTGAGCAGGGGGTCCGTGCTGTTGAACACGCGGCAAACTGTACCCAAAACAACTCTGTTATGTAGACACTCCAGGCTCAACAGACCTCTACCGCCTACACTGCGAGGGAGATACAATCTGGCGACGGAAGATTTCGGATGAAGACTTCTATAGATGGTCAGCATCTTCCTCGTTCCCCGGTCGAGGTTTTGCAACTCGTTGACATTCCATTTCATGCATCCGAAGGTGTACAGCAGTGTCGGAACCGCGAACATGTTCGTGGCAAGAACCTTGTTCTTGCTAGACAGCTCAGAACTCCAGATTTTTCTGAGAGTCTGTCTGTACTTGGCGGTGAGTCTTTCCTTCACTGCTGCTACCTCCTGCATTCGACGCTGGGAGACGCCGAGGTATTCGTAGCATTCGTCATCTTGCAGATGACGAACGACGTTCCCGTCAACGAGTTGCGAGTCTTCCTTGTCCTCCGATATTCTTCCTCTCGCCAGGTGGATGGATGCACACTTGTCCAATCCGAATTCCATCCCTATATCCTCACTGTATTGATGTACGGTGTCCAGTGCAACGCGCAGTTCTTTGGCGTTGGAAGCATACAGTTTAAGGTCATCCATGTAAAACAAATGGGTGACCTTGTGCTTCCTGTCACCAGGAACACCGCACATGTATCCTCGGCCTCGTCTCAGCTTGAAGGAGAGGGGGAGGAGGGAAATACAGAACAGGAGGGGGCTCAAGCTGTCGCCTTGAAAAACGCCACGGTGGTATGTTACCAACTCAGTGGAGACGGTCCGTTTGCCCGATGTCAAGACGAAGCGCGTTCTCCAGAGTGGTAACAGGCGTTGGATGCAGGACACCACCTCTGGGTGGACTTTCATCAACTTCAGCACGGCGATGAGAAGCTCATGCGAAGTGGTGTCGAAAGCCTTGCGATAGTCCACCCATGCCATTGATAGGTTTCGCTTATGTCGGGCGGCATCCTGACATATGCACCTGTCAATGAGCAGGTTGTCCTTGCATCCCGCGACTCCTCGTTTGCACCCCCTTTGCTCGTACACCTCCTCCCACACAGGCTGGATCTGCCGGAGGATTATTATTATTATTATTATTATTATTATTCAGCCTAATGAAAAAGTCACTCTTCCCATTCTCTTCGTGAAATACGCCTTCTTTGATATTTGATGCATTGATCCTCGATTTTATTATCCTCTTTTTCTCTTTAAGGTACCAACAGTTGTAAACTTTTGGTTTCACATGCTAAAAAAAAAACATTTTTTTAAACGCTATCAAGTTTGGGTCAGGTGAGGGCAATATGGGTAAAGAGGGCCTCTTCCTGATGTGTACACAATGAGAAGAAAAATGTTGCTCTTTCGCTTTTTGAAGTTACCTCTTTTAGCTCCTTCTCAGTTGTCAAGGTGCCCTCGTAGTCACTGTGGGCTCACTTATCACCAGGCAGTGCAATTCACACATTTGCATCTCCAACCGTACTATCGACTCAACCGATGACCACGGTGATTCCACCGTGAAATGACTTGCGGTAAACCCTCACATTTAAACGAACAAGTAGTAAACTGGATACGTGACTTTCTGAGTGATCGTAAGCAAAAAGTAGTTCTTGACGGAATTAGCTCTGATATAGTTAAAGTGACATCAGGTGTCCCGCAAGGAAGCGTTATTGGCCCACTTTTGTTCATTATATATATATATATAAACGACCTTTGCTCCCGAATTAGCAGTAAAATACGTTTATTTGCCGACGACGCTGTCATATACCGCGAAATTAATGATCAATCTGACTTTGAAATTCTGTCATCGGACTTAAACAACGTTCATGCGTGGAGCAAAGAGTGGGGACTAGAACTTAATCTGAGCAAATGCACGGCGGTGCATTTCTTGCGTAGGTCGTCCAACTATCCCCATGTATATGTTGTGGATGGCGTTAGCATAAATGCGACAGATGAAGTGAAATACCTGGGAGTTACGATAACTTCGAACCTATCGTGGGGGACACATATAAGAAATATTTGTGGCAGAGCCCTGAAGAAGTTAGGATTTGTCAAGCGTGTTGTGGGAAGATTATCGGATGATAAAGTGAAAGAGAGGTGCTATTTCGCACTCGTCCGGCCACACCTTGAATATGCAGCGAGCATATGGGATCCGGCGGAGAAAGACCTAGTCCATGAACTTGATAAAATACAAAGGAAAGCTGCGCGATTCGTGAAAAACTGCTACTGCCGTACAGAAAGCGTTACACAGATTTTGAAAGATTTAGGGTGGGAGCCGCTAAAGACTCGGAGGCTACGCGCTAGGCTTAGATTGCTTGAGCAATTGAGAATGAATATCTTTCAGATCGACACGGAGAACATCATATTAGAACCACATTATATTTCCAGGTCCGACAGAATCGATAAGTTAAGGGAGATATTTTGCCGAACGGATAGGTATGGGAATTCGTTTTTCTCCCGAACAATTAAGGACTTTAATAAATGCTAGGCGGAACTTTGATTTTTTTTGTTGACGGCTGGTGTCCTAACACCCCCCGCCACACGCCTTTTGAGGCGGCTTGCGGGGTAGTATGTAGATGTAGATGTAGATAACGCGAAGTTACGTTCCTTGAAAACGTCTCGTAATGTAAAATCGCGTTCTACGAAACGAATGTAAAACGGGGAATACCGAGTTTCGTTCCTCAGTCTCAACACCTTATTCAACGCCAAATTCTTTGATTAATAAGCAACGTTGCACTTGCGGAAATAATTACGTAATTTTACGCTGTTAAAAAGAGTTTTATGAGCTTTTTATTTGTTTATATTGGGAAAGCGTCCAGTTAAATCAAAATTCAAGAAGTTTGTACTTCAACAAACCTTTTTTATGATACAGACTGCATTAAAACTCGGAGGCGTCCACATGACTGAGTGAACTTACTTCAGCAAAAAATTCGAAAAAATAAACGTTTTTCACGATATACGTCGTGTTATGACGTTCTTCACCATGTGGATTGATTCGACAGGTTTACTACTTTTAAAAAATTACTCTTAATCCTTGAAAAAATGCAGTAAACAATGATGGGGCGTGTTTCCGGAGTTCGTTCCAAACGCGACATCTGAACCCGCGCCTTACCGAGAAGAACGATCGCGTCTGAGCGAAATCGCGTTATGTGAGACCGCTCCATGTGAGGGTTTACTGTACATACCACTTGATTCATATTCTATGCACATTTAAAAACGCTGGCATTCTACTTAATAAGAAAAACTAAGGTTTACTGATTACTCGCTTTTTTATTCTCCAGTTGAACTGAGAAATACATGTTATTCAACGGAAGCATATAAAAACACGGGTAAAAATGTAGTTATATATCACTTATGTGGTTATCCAAATTTTATTTCCTATTCAATTTGAATCCCATTTATGCGGAAAACTCTAAATGAAGTAAAAATTCCCAAACATTTGAATGAAAATAAATTACACGAATCTTGCCGACATATTAGATTCCCGCCATTTTTTTCTCTCTTCAAAACTTGTCTCTTACGCTGCGAGGTTCAGTTCTGTTTTTGGATAAAAGTGTGTTTGGATTTACTGCGTTATAATTACTATTTCAGCAGCAGTTTCACCTGGATACTCTGCCAACTTCGTCAGGCTTTCTGAAACAACAATCGTAAATAAATAAATAAACAAACTTCGGCGGTTATTATGTAACACAATTTCCTATACTTGAATTTTGTAAAAGTCTTTTCCACGTATAAGGGAGTTTGTAGCCATCCTCTCTGTTTATGTTTTTTGTTCTTTTTTCTAATAGTTTAGTAATTATAACGCAGTAAATCTAAATGACACTTTATCCAAATTAAAATGAGCTGCGAGAATCTACAAAAAAATAAGTTCTGTTTTTAATTGCTCGCATATACCAGAGAGGTAAGCGGCGTCACCACACAGGTATCCTTCGTTGGCACCTAAAAAAAGCTCCCTCTCTATAGATAATATGTATGAAATATGGAGGACGGTGTATACACATGCCCTGTTCCACAAGTCGGCATTCGGGCTTGATCTGAAGATGTGGCCTACATCGGTTACCAAACGTCATCTGCAATAAATGATTTAGTACTTTCCCAGCGAATTTTATATGTGAAATTCTCTCGAGATTCACACCTGGTTAAATTTGTGGCTGCTGCCAACGTTTCGATATATAACACTTCCATCATCATCGGGGTAATGATGCCCGGGCCGCCTATGTTCTCCCTTATTTAGGGTCTTGGAGGGTTACGTTTGACCATTGTTGTTACATCTTTCCGTTATTTTTTTTTTAATTAACGGTTTCCACCCTTGATTAATCAAGCACCCCGAGTCCCGAATTAAGTTATTGGGCTGAATATGTATTTCTATGGCTTCCTTAAATAGCCTTTCCCAATAACCATTGGCCTTGTCAATGACTTTCGCATCACTAAAGGAGATGAGATGGTCTTCCTTTATTCTATGCTCCGCCACGGCGGATTAATCAGGATAATACAACCTAATTGCATGCCAATGTGGAAAACTACACATTGGTGAAACAGCCCGCACAATTGAAATGCGCTTTATAGAACACAAGAGATACATTAGGTTGTATCATCCTGATAAATCTATCGTAGCGGAGCATAGAATAAAGGAAGACCATCTCATCTCCTTTAGTGATGCGACAGTTATAAGCAAGGCCAATGGTTATTGGGACAGACTATTTAAGGAAGCCATAGAAATACATCTTTAGCCTAATAACTTAAATCAGGACTCAGGGTACTCGATAAATCAAGGGTGGAAACCGTTAGTTTAAAAAGAAATAACGGAAAGATGTAACAACAATGGTCAAACGTAACCGTCCAAAACCCTAAATAAGGGAGAACACAGGCGGCTCGGGCATCATTACCCTGATGACGGCGGAATTGTTCTCCATCGAAACGTTGGCAGCAGCCAAAACTTTTACCCGGTGTGAATCCCGGGAGAATTTCACACATAACATTCTCTGGGAAAGTGCTAAATCATATATTGGAGATGACGTTTTGTAACCAATGTTGGCCACATCTTCAGATCAAGTCCGTATGCCGACTTGTGGAATAGGGCATGTATATATACCGTCCTCCATATTTAATACACATAGCTTACATATAAGGAGCTTTTTTCAGGTGCCAACGAAGGATACCTGTGTGGTGACGCCGCTTACCTCTATCGCGCATGTGAGCAAACAAAAACAGAACTTATTTTTTGGTAGATTCTCGCATAGAATCATTACCCCGATGACGATGGGAGTGTTATCCATCGAAACGTTGGCAGCAGCGAAAAATTCAACCCGGTGTGAATCCTGAGAGAATTTCACACGTAATCTCCTAGATAGTAAAAAGGGTTCTAGGCAAATGCGATGAGAGAGTACGAGAAAGATGATATTTTACACTTGTCAGGCCTCATTTAGAATATGCCGCTAGTATATGGGATCCGCACGAGGAAGGTATGATAAAAGAATTAGAGCGAGTGCAAAGGAGATCCGCTAGGTTTGTTTAAGGCCATTATGACAATTGCATAAGTGCTACGAGTTTAATAGAAAAACTAGGATGGGGATTACTGTCAGAACGCTGGTTACAATTTAGGTTAAACCTTTTAAGTAAATTCGAAACCGATTTGCTCACAGATGACGTTAGTTATATATTGAGAACCCCTGAGTATTATGTTAGATTTGATCAGATTAACAAGATTAGAGAGATAGATTGTCGTACCGATGGATTTAAAATATCATTTTTCCCGCGTACCATAAGAGAGAAGAATAGGCAGCGTAGCAAAGGGATAGGTAGGTGAAATATAGTTAGAGTAGTCTGTAGTGCATGATGCATGTGATAACAACCAATAATTCCTTCCTTATTATGTAGATACTAACCATCTAGCTCCATGTGACCCTATTATCTTACATATCTCCCTTAAATATCCTACTTGCATGGCAATAGTGCATTTTTGGTGATCTTCATCCCCTGCCACACACCCCCGTGGTGGCTCGCAGGGTATTACGTAGATGTAGATAACGCAACGCAGCGAAAGCCTGAAAGCAATGGAATAACCCAGATCTTTCCACTATGTTTACTTAGAGTCTAAGGATATGTTTGTATCCCCAACTCCACCATTCTTTCCTCCCTCCCACCACACGTTTCCTCAGCCTCATCTTCACTCCCCGCCTCTTGCCATTGACGCTCTGCAGAGAGAGAGAGAGGAGGGCGCGCGGGTTAAGGCGATTCGCTGCTGACCCAATTAACAGCGCCACATGTCCGGTCTCCTCGCATCGCATAGCGTCGCAGTGTCGTATCTCTTTCTTTCATTCTCTCTCTCACTCCTCCCTTCATTGTGGCCTTGCATCTCTCTTAACTGACTCGCTCCGTTCAGTGTGATTAAACGGGCGGGACGCATTCTACGTCACTGTGACGCAACGCTCAGGAGTGGGTCTCTCTTCCCAGTCACTCGGGTGAAGAAACAGGTCGAGTCTCATCCTTCAAAAAATTTGGATTTTTTTTTAAATGGTTATTTTTTTCGGGGAGGTTGTGGGATGAAGTTCTCAGGCGAAGTCAGCGGTGCCGAAACCGCGACCGGGAGATCTGCAGTGCTCACAATTGTGGTTCGTGTATGAAGGCTATAGTGAGATACAATATTTAGCCACAGCTTCAACCTTTTTTTTATCAAGATACCCTTCAAATCTCTTTAAATTTTTTCTAAAAACACCGCTGGTCGAAGTCCATACATTTTAACATGTGCGTTTTTATGCAGGTAAATTGTATTAAAACAGGAAAATTCTAGACCTTGTGTAAAGGTTTATTACGCGGTAAGCCCTGAAGGTTTAAAGTAGCGACCGACCGCTTTGACCTTTTCTTTGTGCCTGCAGTTTTGTTCATCACCGCCAACATGTTGTCACAATCCAGATGATCAGCCTTTTTGAGAAGAAACATAGCATTTTTTTAAATCGCATAAATAAATTCTTATATAGAAATGATATACCCACACGTAGAGAACTGATGGTAGAGGTTATATGTAAGCATTTGGGAAAAGATGCGAGGCTGACTCAGAAAATACTACCCAAGTAACAGGAAAGAAAAACGCTAGGGAATCAGGAGTATGTGATTATAACGTGTCTTTTGAGACAACTAAATGCTAAAAAAAAACGGGAGATGGCATTTTTAATGACCAAAGAAGAGGAAGAAAAAGCATGTGGCTTTCAGTTGCGATTAGAGAAAAAAGAAAACACGTTTAACTAGAGTAGGAATTAATGGATACGGAGGTGGTTTTCTATTAAACAGAGTTTTTATACACTTTAATTTCCAACCCATAATATCTTTAACCAGTAGGATACCATTAGAAATTCATCAGACATCCTTGAATCCCCTAAAATTTTCTCTGCAATACCGCAGTTGGAGTCCATAAATTATTATAAATTGCGAATATATTTCAGGTAGACTATTTTCTGCCGGCTGTTAAACACATTTTGCTCGGTGTGTTGGAATATTTCGGGTTCTCCCCACGTTGCAGCATTTTTGTGGACTACCGTTTCACCGGCATTCCAGTCAGCATCATCAGGTCCTAACCTTAACCTTAGGACCTGATGATGCCGACTGTAATGCCGACGAAACGTTCGCCCACAAAAATGCTGTAACTCGGGGAGAACCCGAAAAATTCCAATACAAAAGAAAATCGCGGAAGCCTATGTAACACATTTTGCTGGAGCCTAACTAATACGGTAGAAACAATTACAGGTATGAGATAAAGGAACCAGACTGCAGAGACGATTCATCTAAAATGACATTTATTTCCATGAACAATAATAGACCATAATAGCAGCGATGGATAAGTCCTATATATCTCCGACCCCTTTGTGACAGAGTAGACTCTGTACTTGTGCATAGTAGTAAACTTACCTTCCTTATCAACAACTCACCCCGCTTGAAACGTCCGACATGATTTGTTTTCTGCATGGTTAAGTATCCAGGAGCATTGAATATTAATAGCATTTAAAATACTATCCAGTGCTTATCTTTTGACCGTTTTGCATGACGGTATGTATGTGGATGTTGCTCTCTCCTAGTTTCTGGTTTGACCGTGCATGATTCCTCTGACTGCTTTTTGGTCTGCGCCTCGTGGGTGGGGGAACAAGCGAGGTTCTGATTTGGTTTGAGATGAGAGCTTCCACCTGGTGTGGAATCACTCCGTGCCGCACATCCTAGCGATGGGTTGCACGGTACTAAGTAGAGGTATACGCGTATTACTCCCAAAATACCTTGAATGTTCGATCTACCACTAATTTGAGGAGATATTTAGTCATATTCATCATGGAGTGGAAGACAAAGAGTATTAAGCATTTTGAAATATTTATCATTGGTTGTGATAGAAATTATGGTTCTGAAATATCGGCATCGACAGTGGTGATTGTCGGTGACAATCAAAGTAAGATTCCTTTCCGCAAGGAGTTGTTCTATAGCTCGTCAAGCTAAGGCCGTTTTCGAACTTGGCAAATCTAGCATCTTGCCTTGAAACCTAGTACTCATCGAAAGCTATGACGTCATGGACAAGTCATCACCAAGCGCTTGTTCACTAGCTATCGAGGAAAGATACCAATTCAACGAAAAAGGAGACTTGCTATGCTTGCTAGGTTTTAAGTTCGAACTCGGGGTGTGATAATATGGGCTTGTACGGAAGATAGAAGTGAAGAAACTTTCAAATGGATACTATTTTATCATTACTACGTATAATTGTGTGATATTTATTATTTTTTTGCGGAAAAATTGATGAATTCGTTATATTTAAAGGCTTTTCAAATGTGAATATACTGATAAAAGATAGTTGTTTATGTGTGTTGTAGTAAGACCTAATAGTTGTGTGAATAATTCCATACATTGTAAATGTACCGTCCTTGTTTACTTCATTGAACCTACAAAATCTATCTTCCTTACTGTGGAAGGAAAAGAAATGAAATAATGATGAAAGAAATTATATGAAAGAATTATGGTCCGATGGAAAGTACTCTAAGGTAGCCATAATTTCATTGGCAGCATTATTGTTAGCTAACGAACATAATAATTGTTAATAACGTTAACATTGGAGAGGTTTTCACAGCATTCATCAAAGAAGTGGGACAATAAACCTTTAGAGTAAATGTAATTTGTTTTCAGCTTAATTATGTTAGTTACAACGCGCGTATTTATCAGTCAACAGTCAGAGATCATAGGTAGTTAGTTCGGAGTGTAATGCATTAATATATTGTTACGTGTTTTTTCATACAGGCAAAAAATATTGCCTTTTTTTGCACAAAGACGTTGATTGTGGTGAAATACAGTGAGCGATATGTCGTCCACTTTCGCAGCCCCAAGTAATCGAAGCATATTAGTTAATCACCATATTATGGTATATGAGAATTATTTTATTCATAATCAATAAGATTTAAAAAATAATATTCTCTGTTACTTTGCCGTATAAGGTTGGGAAGCATTTTAAAGAAGTAATCCACTTCCATCACCCACAATAATTATGGACACGGATAGCGCTTTTCGTATGTTTTACGAAATGAAGGCCGCATGGTGTCTCTTCCACAGTAAAAGGCCTACGAAAGTGTCAAGTCAAGATTCTACCCGGTCGGTCTTGGAATCAAGTTAACTTGATATAAAGTTAACTAGGCGTTTGCCAAGTTCGAAAACGGCCTAAGCTGCGTGTAGTAAGACATACTAACCACATCCGTCATTGAACTCTCTTTCCAAATGAATTTATTTTGCATTTCTGTAAACTACAGTCTACATATTTTATGCTCATAAATGTTGGCAGAAAGTGACTTCCCTGGAGAGACAATCGCTGAAGAGCTAAGCATATAAATATTAAAGACCAAGAAGATTTATTTACTGTACCCGATAGACGACAGACGTTGCTGCTATGCCTTAATGAGGCAAAGAACAGTAAGACAGATGAGGGCGAAAACGCAATCACACGTGGAAGTGACTCGAGTTAATTTTCCTCAGACTTTCTTACCTTCTGGCGCCATCGTTACATGTTCTTGTCCAGTAGGAATTGCTGGATTCATTATTTGAATTTGTTAAAGTTGAGTAAAAAAATCAAGTACCAACGGTGGTGGAACACAAGCTGTTCGCTTTCATAGTCGATTTCGTAGCCTCGCGCTCATTCACGATCAAGCTAAATAGATTCCAATATTGTGTCATACCTTAGAGTATTATTGTACGTAAGGTATGGTGTTTTCTAAGCGGATCTTCTCCACGATTTTCTCTGGTCTTCAATCTGATCAGATTCTTCGTTCCTTTCCACCTTCCTATGTACAACATTTCAGTGGTTCTCGTGGGATTTTTTTTTCATTCCTCTCACAGTGGTCGTGCATTAGCGAGAGCTGACCGGAATCTCTGTCAAACAGAAATATGTACGTAATTTGCAAGTGAAAGGCACTAAATGAAAATGTCATTAATGCCATTCAAAATTTTAGCTTTAAAGATATTCAGTTAGTTTGTTATTAGAATTGAAAAACGTAATTTTTGTCCAGTTAATAGAGTTTTTTGTGTCATTACACTAAAAGAAAATCATTAATAATAGTCAACGGATCAAATGTGCTAGCAGACCGCGCAGCAAGACTATCTGCTCATCATAAATGAATCACTAATATAGGATAAGATCGCCATAGATGGCGAGGCATGGTGCATAAAGTTTTTAGGGAAAAGTTTACCCTAGGACATAAAGTGCTGGTGCATAAAGTTACTAAGTTAAAGCATGAAGTATGTATAACGTAGATTAATTTATTGTTGATTCATTGGCAATTATCTTCGTCTTCTCGTTTCAAATGGCATTAAAGCTACTAAATCATTGGTACGGACGAGATGCACCAAATGATACAGCCGGAAATACCATTGCGTTGAATAACTTCCTAGAATAAAAGTAGTGTGCGAACATAAAAAGCTTGCATAAAATTTTTCATCTTTCGTAAAAGAATTATGTAAACATTAAAAATTCCATTTATTGGATTTAACAAGCAATAGTCATAAAATACGAGGTACAAAAGCTATTACACAACTTATTAATTAATTTTCAATTACACATTAGGGCTAAATTGGCCTCTGAATGCAGAAATTTCAATCAGTCAGACAAATTACATAGGCTTAACTCTCTGTCAAGCCTAGTAATACACACAGCTGCACAAGCTATGAATCTGTTCATCCTGATAGATATATTTCAAAGAAAATATTATAAAAAAGGCCCCCCGAAAAAATTACGGCTAGTTTTTGGCACTTTGCCAGAGAGAAAATTTCATAGCCGGCAGTTAATTACAGAAATTTCAATAATAAAAATTAGATGAAGAGATAGATATGCAGACTCGAAGGCCATTTGTAAAAGCAAACAACTATTTGTCATCAATCGCATTAACTTCTGAATTCACTGCTTGTCCGTTGGCATAATTTACACGCAAACGATTCATTCATGTTCTCATTATTCTTTTGTTATTTTAGATCTTATGTCACTTCATAATTCGAAAAATAACCCTCGTTAATGGAGTCATGGGTGGACATACCCTCACGTGAAAAGCAACTGAGACCTTGTCAAAAACGTTCCAGAGGCTGCATTATTGAACTTAGAGCCTGGCTTATGGCTAAATGATATCTACTGAGAACTAAATATTTATTACAACCATCTAATTTTTTAATTTCGCTGAAAGGTTTGTTTCCCGTTAAAGGTGAACTTAAGACTATTCTTGTTGCCAAGCACGTTCACGTTTTAATAATAATAATTTATTAAGGCACCTATTTCATGCTTCTGTTGGAAAAATATCAAATAAGCCATTAAAAAGTTTACTTGAGCCAATTCTTGCTCCAAAGCATGAAAAATGAACCTAATTCACTATGTTCAATCACCATTGTGGCAAAATTTAAGATTAAATCTCCATATATTTGTAGGATGTTTACAAAAGTCATTAAAATATTATTCTTAGTCTCGCTAATAAATATAAAATGATATTTGGGACTCGCGGACTTCTTCCACGGAAGTGACTGGCTTTAGATTCACTCCAGGCAAGAAAAGCTATTAAGGACCGTCCCTTGATCAAGAGTGTCATTCCCTTACACCACACTTAGAGGATTTCAAGAAGAGGATGAAACTTATAGCTGCAAGGGATGCGAACTTGTTCTTAGCCTTTTAGAAAACGTACAGAGAATAAAAATGGGTGGAGAATAAAGTTAGTTACACACAATACACGAAATGGATTTGCATTTGAAGCTATTTGAGAGTAATCGAAGGACATCCATGAACGTCCGACGAATCAAGTAGCCATATAAGTCTGTCTATAAATTTGTGAAAAAATTCGATTTGGAATGTAGATTAGATTTTTTTTCCTTAAGACTAGAAGATATTCCTTTTTTTTTGCTAGGCGAATAGGTTTGGAAACGAATTCGATAATTTCTAAGTGAAACCTCATGATGCGAAGATGATAAATTCTCAAAATTTTAGCTAAGGAGAAAACGTTGTAGATTTCACATGAATAGTGGTTGCTTGACCAAATTCAACGAATATTTGACATTATCTGGTGTATTTTTATCATGAAACCATTTGATATTATGTGTATCTCACGGTTTATCCTGTCGAAAAGTTGTCAAAAGCGATTATAATGTATTGATTATAAATTATAATAAAATTTTCAATATCAATTGCTTTTATATTTGAATTAGAAGTGATAACATCAATAGGATCATCTGATATATTTTGAATAAAGCACATGATAGTCATTCTGTTCAAAGAAAAGTATCCACCCATATTAGCCCCTCGTCCATGACTTCCAAAAAATCCCTTTTCAGCTCCTTACGATATTTTGTAAATTTGAAATACATATAGTTGTTTCAATTCATTCCATGTTAAATTAAAACCATAGGTTCAACCCCCTCGGGGTGACTAGAGGGAAATAATGCAGCGTACTCTCCTGTCAGTTACGGTGTTGCTGCACAAGGCTTGTAACATTGATAGCTTTCCTATCTAATCAATGTGAGAGATAGTATGAGCAAAAAGATACACCATAAGGTAAAGATAACAACATGATATTATATGAATACGTAGATCAAACGAAGCAAAGTACAAACCAAAGCTGATGTATAAATTTAGTCATCTGATAAGCATTTTCGGAGAAAAAACTTAGCCCAAAGACTGTTAGGAAGAGAATTTCTACTGTGAAAAAGAGGTTAAACGACACGAAAGACTGATGACTGATACCTCTAGGGGCAAGAAAAAGTAAGTAAACAAGCTGATTCCGAGTGGAAGGGAAAAATGAGATATGGGGAGCAAGTATGAAAATAGTTCACATAACTTTGAGATAGGAGTGAGGTTAGGAAATGCACGAAGAAAGATTTTTTGACAGAATGGAAGATGAAAAAGTAAAAAATCGCCATGGCCAGATTGGAAAGTAAGTCATAGAGAAGTTACGGGTGAGCCAGAATTGATGGAATGATCGATTACTTTGAGGTAAGGGGATGCAAAGGACTTTGGAAAGAGTCAGGAAAAGTGCATGCGTGTGGAGTTGGATCAGGCGAGTCCCTAACTTCTCCATTTAGGAGTGAGATAAGTTCACTTCAAAGGTGAAAAACAGCTGGAGAGATCTTAAAAGACAGGAGTTACCTGTGCGGAACAAGAGACTTCTTTCTCACAAATGAAAAAACGACTTCGTTTTCTTCCACTGATTTATTTTTTTGGTACGACATGTTTCGACACATAGAGGTCACTTTCAAGTACAAAAAATTTTAAAATTCAAGCAAATATATACCTGGAAGGGTCTTGGGGGAGGTTGGAGAGGGGTGGAAGAATGGGGGCTAGGAGGGGGGGGGAAGGGGAAACCCGGAGAGAGGTGAGGGGTGGCGGTTATGGTGAGAATTAGGGAAAACCCTTAGGAGGACCGTGTTGGTGAGAAAGCCCCCGCCCCCACCTTTCTCACCAACACGGTCCTCCTAAGGGTTTTCCCTAATTCTCACCATAACCGCCACCCCTCACCTCTCTCCGGGTTTCCCCTTCCCCCCCCCCTCCTAGCCCCCATTCTTCCACCCCTCTCCAACCTCCCCCAAGACCCTTCCAGGTATATATTTGCTTGAATTTTAAACTTTTTTGTACTTGAAAGTGACCTCTATGTGTCGAAACATGTCGTACCAAAAAAATAAATCAGTGGAAGAAAACGAAGTCGTTTTTTCATTTGTGAATATCAACTTCCACATAGTTGAGCCTGATACCATTGAACGGACTTCTTTCTCATTGAAACGTTTCTCCTTCAGTTTGGTGAGAGTAAGGTCCTAAAACAAGACGGCTGGTAATATATCTAATATATCTAAAGTTGTTGCGTTACTATCCTGGTGTAATTGTCTTAAAACAGGAAAATCCTAGTCCTCTTGTAAAGGTTTATTACGCGGGAAGCCATGAAGAAGTAGATAGCGACCGTTTTGACCTGTTCTTTGTGCCTGGAATTTTGTTCATCACCGCCAAAATTTCGTCATAATTCAGATGTACAGCCTTTAAGAGAGGCAACATATGTAAGCATTTGGGAAAAATGCGGGGCTGACTCAGAAAATACTACCCTAGTACCAAGGAAAAAAACATCAGGGAATCATGTGTAGGCATAGTATGTCTTTTGAGACAAATAGATGCTAAAGGAAGCTGGAGAAGGTGGTATTTTTGATGACCAGGGAAGAGAAAGAAAAAGCATTTGGCTTTCAGGTGGGATTAGAGAAATAAGGAAGCATACATAGCTAGAGAAGGAATTAATGGATGAAGAGGTGGTTTCCTGTTAAACGAGAGTTTTCATACACTTTAATTTCCAACATTTAATGTCTTCAACCAGTGGAATACCATTAGAAATTCTCCTCGTCAATGTATTTTCCCCTTTTAAAGCTCTTTCAGGTCTATGGATGCCTGAATTACCTTATCCATTCCATAAAATGCTGACATCATCTTAAGCACGATCACGCTCGACAAATGAGCTGAAGAATGATCCGTTCATTCATAACCTCTCGAGCCAGTTCTGTTCTTCGGGTGCCCGACGGGCATTCCGTCGTCGCCCGGTCACAGGACACTCAACCGTACACTAGAATGTCTTCATCTTCTTCGGCGGGAGGTGAGGCTGTCTTCGCGGGCCTCGTGTTGACCGAGGCGTGGACCTCTTTCCAACGTCCTCCGCGCTCTTCCAACCCGTCCAGGGCCATCCCTTTCGTCTCCGGCAGCAGGACCGCTACATACACGACTGCCGCCGCCGCGGATCCCGACATGATGTACATGCACCCTGGCAATCCGAGCGGCCCCACGAGCGAGGAGAAGACCCTCAGGGCCACGAACGCGAAGGAGTAAGCCAAAGCGGCCAGGATACCGTACCCGACGCCCCTGGTCTTGGCGGGCAGGAGCTCCGGGGGCATGGCCCACGGTAGCGGCATGAGTCCGAGAGAAGACGAGAAGGACCAGGTGAGCAGGGCAGCCAAAGGTATCCATGAGTGCCATGGAGACTCGGAGATGGCTAGGTCCTCTGGTAGGCTGGTGGCGTTGGCCGGGATGAGATAGTTGTCCTCGTGGGTGTAGTTGCCGTAGAAGAAGTGCTTGGAGTAGTTGGAGAGCTGCGTCCAGAAGGGGCGGTGCTTGCCGGAGTGCGGGTACTGCGGCGATACCGTCTGCACGTAGATGGCCAGCACGGCCATGCTGAGTGACATGACCGTGGCAGAGAAGATGGCCGCAGGACGGCGTCCCAACCTGGAAATACAATGGCCCTGGTTACAAACATGGGGATTGATGATACTCCTACTGGACCAAACCATGTATTTATATGGCCACAGACCGGTAATATGGATTTTTAAGGGCACACGATAATAGTTTTTCAAGCAAGACGAAAAATGCTATGGAGCCACATTTCATTCAAATCCATCTGTTATAATTACTATTATTATTTACGAATTTTTCGCTTCTCAGCCCGAAGGATGGGAAACATTCACCTACCCGGGTGCAAAGCACCAAAGGGATTAGGCTCATCTACTGTTTTTTTAAATATAATTTATAAATCTTCTTAATATAGAGCAAGTATTAATTTTTTTTAAATTTCATGCTAATATGATTCTCTATTCCTATTGTTTACAAGCTTTTGAGTAGGTTTTTGGATATTACAACTTTCGCTGATATTATTATTACTTATTGGTATGGAATTAAACGGAATTTTGGTTCCTCATTTCTTTTATTTCCTCAGCTAAAGGTACATATTTCTGAATTTTTTCTTTGCATTTAGCTTATAAATTTTCTATGTTCGGGATGAAGATATCTATTAGATATGTTATTCTGTCTTGTTTTTATTGAAGAGTTGTATCTGGTCCATTGTTTGAGCGAGAACGGCCCGTTATGATACTTCTATTGAAATACATTTTGACAGCTTCATTTTCTATTACAGGCGGTGGTGTCATTAGGCACCATGATTTGTTTTCATGGGATTTATTGTACCTTCTTACCAATGCAAGATATATTTTTTTGCATCTATTATTATAATTAAACAGTTACAAGAAGATCATTGGCCTGGTAACAATAAAACATTGGCCTGGTGGTAACAATGAAAACAGCCCGTAAAAAGAATAAACCTTGATAGAGTTCTACTTCTGTTACCTATTTTTGAAAATAATAATTTTTTTGGGAAGGGCTCGAATAGTTTTATTGGTAGGTCGTTACAGTCCCGTATGGTCGTATTCAAGAAGGAGAACTGTTTTACATTTGTCCTTTGTGGTCGGCACTTTATCTTGAACTGGTGATAATATTTTCCCACGAAGTTTGGCTTTACTATGTCCTTCCCAAATTCATCCCATGCTTTTTCCTCACTCACTATTTTATGCACCCCACATAGCCTGCTCCTTTTCCTCCTCACCTGTAAACTCTCCCATCCCAGTACTCTAAGCATTTCTGAAACTCTCTCTGTTTTATTGTGTTTCCCTAGCACATACCTAGCCGCTTTTCTTTTCACTTTCTCCAAGCTCATCGCCTCTCCTTTCTGGTGTGGGTCCCAGACAAGAGATGCGTACTCTAGTGTTGATTGAACAAGTGTTTTATAGGCCTTCTTTTTAGTGGTCTGCTGCTCCCTTTAAGGGTTCTTATTACCCAATGTAACATTTGAAAGCCTTTTTAACAATGTGTTCCACGTTCCAACGTTCCACGTTATCTTGAAGAGCTCATCTCGCATGCAGAAATGGAAATGATACAAGAATTAAATAGAATTTTTGCCTTTATATGTGCATGTGATAACTTGGATTTTCAACGTAACATTCGAAATTAAGGTAAAGATTTTGTTTAAAATCTTTTTTTATCCTTTGACTTGGTTTGACACCATCACAGGCATTTTAATAGAATACCATAATTATAAATTGAGATGAATTTTTTCGCGCTCCAAAGCAAATGCTTAAATATATCATAATCTATTTCAAAATATATCTCTCAAAACCTAAGACTATGTGGTGTAAATAGTATTGAATTTCTAAACAAGCCATATTGAAAAAAAATTCTAATTTTCACTTTTATCGAAAGTTATCACTTATATGAATACCAATGCAAATTTTCCGGAAAATCCGTAGGTTTACAAAAAGCGCTCGAGTTAACTAAATGTGGTCCCACCGAAAAATGACTTCATCATTTACCTTCTGGCTACCTATAAAAACATGTGTCCTCTGTTTGGTACGAACTGCGAAAGGTTACATTCTCACGCTACTTTTGAAGTTTATCGCACTTGAAATCACATGCTTTCAAATGCGAGAATGGGTGAAAGTTGGTAAAAAAACAATGTATTGTTCTACCCAATAATAAATCCATTTTCACGAAATACTGAAAATAACTAACAGACCTGCGTAACTGTTATGCATAACCAACTACCACTTCTCGCTGGGAAATGAATGATAGATGAATTCAGGCACCAAAAAAAATTTGTAATCAAGTAATTACATCAAAAACTGAAGGAAAAATGCGTTAGTTCAACAGAATAGTTCTTAACTCAGGTCACATATCTGGTAAAAAAAGAAAATTAAAATATAAATGTGGAAGAGTCTGTTTCTTATATCTTAAATTTTATTTCCTATTTTTTAATGTAAAGTAAATTGATTACTTTCAAAAACAATAGCTCGAAACGTTGAATTTACAATTCATCAACATGAAAGCTAGCTTGCCTCTAAGGAATACCTGTGATGAGGCAACCCCCGTCAAACATACACATTACCTACATAAAACATTACATGGTGCATAATATTTAACATAATCATCTTATGCATCATAAAAAAGTAAATGAGTTAATTATACAATAATGATAGTGCCATTAACTTTACAAAGTAGCAATAAGTTTAGCTAAGATGTAACGAGAGTGAAATATATATTCTTGCATAATAGTGCAAGCAAAAATTCGGAGTCCAGTAATTGTTTTGACTCGCACAGTCCCGTCAAAACCTCGTCAACAGAACAAATTTACAAAGAACTACGGAACCAGCCGCGCAGCCGACTTTAACGGAGTCACCCGCTAGTGGTCACACAATAGTGTGAAATTTACAGTGGAAAAATCATTCGCCAGGACTGGGAATCGAACCCAGATCCCTCGATTCCTCGTCGAGTGCTCAAACCAATTACTATAGCTTGAGAGAAATATCATTTTACCTAGAAATCAATGAATTTGGTCTCATTTTAAAGAAAAATATCTCACTCGTCTGATGACTTCAAAAATTCAACCCCTTATCACATTACTTTCGGAGATATTTGTCAAAAAATACCAGCTCTTATACATGGGAAATGGTGCGTGTATGCACTCATTGGAGGGACATTACTTACAAAATGAGGAATTTATAACACTTAGATGTCGTGAAAAAACTAACAGCGTGTAGTTAGTATGTTTTCTCAACTATTTTTGAAAATTAATCATATTGTCACCGTAATAGGTTCTTGGGGATCACAAAATATCTTCCCTTTTGAAGGAGTTTCAAACGCACCGCGCGAAAAAAATGAGTCAGGTTAAAGACTTATTTAGATATTTTCATTTAATTACTTACCATTTCTTTCATATAAAACTATATTATTGTACCATTAATAATGCTATATTTAATTGATGTGTCCTACAGCTGGTGAAATTAAAACGTATAATTCGAATATGGTCTCTATTATGACTGGGGAACTATCTCGCTCGGACTGCCTTAAGCTATCCGAAGTCGAAGACAGCGAAATCGATGGATCTGGGTTCGACTCCCAGTCCAGGCGAAAGATTTTTACACTGTGAATTTCACACAATTGTGGGAACGAATTTGTTTTGAATGATAGTTTTCGTGTATTCAGTTACGCGTCCCACTCGTTAGTGTTCATTTAATGAGCTAGCCAAAAGGTTAAATATGCTTCCTCACTTGTCGATGAACAAGATGACGAGGGACAATCCGACGATGTTGCACGTGCCGATGAGAACGGCGGTCATCCGGCTGTTGACGATGGCTCCCCGGATGCCGGAGGCGGCGGCGATCTCCACGGCATTGAACGTCACCACGAAGATGCCGGAGGCCTGCTGTAAGAGGAACAGGCCGGCCAGGATGAGAAGCGGCCGAAGCGTGCTCCGCTCCAACAAGCGACGGATTGATTCCATCACACCGTCATTACTCTGTGGAAGTAAAGAATAATGCACGTCACTTTCTATTCGATGTGCTAGTAGGATGGGGCTCATTTTACTGGATATTTTTGGGTTAGGGCAACACCTCGCCAAGGATCAGTAGTGACCTAGAATATAGACAGCGACCTTAAGCTAAAGTATCACGTTCCTTAAACGTATCCACCTTTTAAGTGCAATATGAAATAAATCACAATAAAAAATTGATCAACACATTACACCTATATGATACCCTAAGAAGAACTTAACAAAGGGACTTTTATTATTTACTACCCTATGAAACACCGTATGGGCTTGTGGCAGGGGGTGTTAGGACACCAGCCGTGTAAATATGTGAAGGATATGGTTTTAGGAGATGATAGTCGGCTCCGGTGGCGGCGGGGTAAAGTTCTCCCCTGTTAACCAAAGGGTCGCGGGTTCGAGTCCCGCCTGGGTAGAATATTTTCTACCCAGGACATGGGTGTTTGTGTCCCGTCCGTTGTTACTGTTATTTACCCGACATAAATTGGCCAATTGGGCTGCATTCGGGTTAATGAAGATAAATAAAAAAATAAAAGAATAAAAAAGTGGTGACGTGTATTATGGGAGTGTATTTAGTGGAGCTCATTTTTTTTATTGTGGTTGCTTGTTGTGCGCGGAAAGAATGAGTTTTTGTACCTATCTGTTCGGCAATGAATCTCTCTTATTTTATCGCTTCTGTCAGACCCAGAGAGGTAGTGGGGCGTCATGATTATATTCTCTGTGTCGCTCTGAAACTCACCAGTTTTGAATTTCTCAAGCAACCTAAGCCTAGCGTGTAGCCTCTGAGTCTCTAAGGGCTCCCACCTTATTCCCTCTAAAAGGTGTGAAGCACTATATGTTCTCTCGTAGCAGTATTTAACGAAGCGTGCAGCTTTTCATCGAATTTCATAAATTTTCTGGTTAAATCTTTATTACCAGGATCCCAAATGATCGCGGCGTATTCGAGGTGTGGCCTAACAAGAGCGAAGTAGCATCTCTCCTTGACTTTTTCATCCGAGGACCTTCCTATTATACGCTTAACAAAACCTATTTTCTTTAATGCTGTGTCGCATACCCTTCGTGTATCTTTCTATATATTCTCTACGTACTTATCACACTTGCGGAGAAGTATTCTGTCGAATACCTCGCTAAGTATCAGTTGCGACCTTGAAGTATGGCCGTGACCCTGATCGTCTTAGCAAAGTTATTACGTTTCTTAAACGTACCAACCTTTTGAGTGCAATATGAAATTATCCAAACTAAAATAAATCTATCGACACTTTACATCTACATGCTACCATAAGAGCCACCGCATGGGCGTGTAGCAGGGGGAATTAGAACACCAGCCGTAAAAAAGGTGTAGAGGATGAGGTTTTAGCAGGTGAAATGGTGAAGTGAATCATAGGTGAATTTCAAGTGAAGCTCCGGGTTTATAATGACCACTTATTTTACTTGGGATTTACAAAAAATGTGCAAATTCAATACCTAGGATATAAAAGCAAACTTATATAAAAGCAATATAATATAAATCTTGTAAAATTCACACTATTAAACAGTTTTACAACTTCATTGTCCTGCAAAGCCATTCGTGGCTTATCAGCAGGTGCCTTTTTTAATTTTTCAGTCGCATTTTTATTTATCACTAGCAAAAAATTAGCCCTAAATTCTATATCGAAATAACAATAAATAACTTGCGAAATACACAAACATAATTTATGTGATTAGGCACCATTCCTTTGCCCTCCTCTTTACTTCCCTTATAGATTCCAAATCCTTTAGATCATCATTCATATTATTGAACAGTTTTGGAACATAAACACTTAATTGCCTGTAACCCTTGAATGTGAAATATCTTGGAACTTGTAATTGTTCGTGAAAAGAGCAAATTTTGTATCTTTAAGTTCGGCAACGTATCCCTCTTATTTTATCGCTTCTATCAGACCTAAAAAGGCAGTGTTGCATCAAAAGGATATTCTCTCTGTCGCCATGAAATACATCTATTCTGAGTTTCTCATTAAAACTGATCCTAGCGTGTAGGCTCCGAGTCTCTATCGGCTCAAAACCTATTCCCTCTAAAAGCTGAGAAACACTATTTGTTCGCTCGTAGCAGTTTTTAACGAAGCATCCAGCTTTCTTATGTATTTTTTTATTATTATTTAAAAATATGTCCTGGGTTCCAAATGCTTGCGGAATATTTGAGGTGTGGCCTAACCAGAGTGAAGTAGCGCCTCTCTTTTACTTCTTCATCCAAGAACCTACCTATTATACACTTGACAATCCTAATTTCTTTTATGTGTAACTTGTAACTCGGAACAACAAGGGTGTAAACCAGTGAGCAATTTTATGAAAAATAATTGAGGCTGTAAGTTGGAATTTAACATCTAATGACTCAAATAAGGGTAATTTAGATTAATGAAGAAAAATTGATGAGCCTAAAGACAGCAGCGCAACTTTCTACGAATAGCACGCCCAAAAATGGATTACCATGTGTGGAGACATCGCTAGGCAGTACTAAAAAGAAGTTTACGTTTTCCATGAACAGCAGCCCAGTCCCTGAAACTTTCCCCTCGGACGAATACTAATTGTTTCACTGGACTTCTCCATTATTTCTAACTAATTATGTTGAGGAATACATTTCAAAATTGTCTTACAACCGCTATCATGTGTAGTTTTAGTCCATAATGGTAAAGGAAAATGTCTTCAACATATCTGTAGATATATCATTGACCAAAATATAAGTACTAATTATAAAAAAATTAAATTTAGTGAATAATAGCCCTTTGCAAGATGTTGGCAAATAAGAAAATAATATTTATTTTTGCCAAAGATTTATCTTCTCCGATAAAAGATAAATAACTTATTAAAAGATAGAGGCAGAGAGAATATATCATCATGATTATAACGGCTAAGCTAGTATGTATTTGTTAAATAGCGATTGAGTAGACCGAGACTCGACTTTTGCCCAAGTCTCTCTTGTCAGGGCCTGCCTGGTACCAATCATTTCTCGAATGGAATTCAAGGAAGTGTATTGAAAGCACTTACACCTGAGCTTGTCTGACAGTGGGCCCCTCCGCATTCCTCCTTTCCGAAGCCGCCCTCGGTGGTGGTCCCTCGAGTCTTGAGTCCCAAACGGTAGCAGACCCAGTCGGCGTCTCCGTAAAGACCTTTGGAGCGGAGCCAGACGGGACTCTCGGGCAGCATAGTGGAGAGGAAGGCCACCAATCCGGTGAGGATGCCGCCGAATGCGGCGATCATCCTCCAGCCGGAAGCCACGTCGCCCAGGAAGTAAACGAGCAGGACACCACTCGAGATGAAGAGGGAGTTCATGCAGAGCACTGCACCTCGGAAGCGAGGGCCGGTGGTCTCGCAGACGAGCACGGAGCCGGGGGAGGAAGACATGCCGATAGCGATGCCGTTGAGGGCCCGTCCCACGATCATCTGCGTGAAGACGGCGGTGGAGACGTAACCAGGGTCCCCCTGTGGGACGACCGTGGGCACAGTGGCGAGGAGGAGCCATCCGATGATGCCAGGGAATGCGATCGAGAGGAGAGCTCCCTTGCGACCGATCTCCTCGATCAGGTATCCGGAGATGAAGCATCCCAGCGGAGTGGTCGCCATCGCTATGCTCACTGCAGCGTTGAAAGATAAAGGAAAAGCCTATATCACCACAAATATTTGACCAATAAAAAATTAGATAGATAGCTAGAAAAAAACGACCATACCATATAAATATACCAATACAAAAAAACGAATACCATTATTAAGACGAAGACTAAAATCCTAGTATTCGGAAGAGAGAAACTGAATGTTGAAGTCACCGGGAGAGGAGAGAAATTAGAGCAAGTGGATACCTTCACCTACCACGGAAGTACCATTACGCGGGACGGAAGAAGTAAAACGGACATGAAGCGGAGAATAGCCCTCGCTCAGAAAGCATTTATGGGAAAAAGACAACTGCGGTGCTCAAAGAATATAGGACTACAAACCAAAAAACAGTACGCGAAAACTTTCATGAGGAGCGTAGCACTCTATGGATCGGAAGCATGGACCATTGGAAAAGCTGACCAGAAAAGACTAGAGGCCTTCGAAATATGGTGCTGGAGGAGTATGCCGAAGATAAAATGGAGGGACAAAATAAGACATGATGAAGTGTACAGAAGAGCAGATGAGGAGAGCATCATATGGAGCACCATACAGAAAAGAAGAACAAGATGGATTGGACACACCCTATGACACAATGGGTTTGTAAAGAACATACTTAAAGGTAAAATAGAGGGAAAAGTCCCCAGAAGAAGACCCAGGAATATGGACCAAATAAATTGGAGAGTACATAGGGAGAGATACCAGAAGGCAAGGAAACTAATACTAGATAGGGAGGGGGGAGGGCTGCAGTTAACCAATCCCAGGATTGAACAACCAAGGAATGAAGCTGTAAAAAAAAGTCACTACCCCTATTTTAGGCTGAGTTTTGTTCCTGGTCTTGGCTGGCATTCATGGTTGCATATAAATTTAGATTCCTTTTAATCTACGATTATACATCTGATTGAAATAGGAGCGGATGAAGGCCAAGTATTTTTAAAGAATTCCTACACCGCGTTATATTTTACACTTAAATTTACTCAACAAAAACCGTGGTTTCGGCAATACAAGCCTTGATAATGGTACGCGGTACCATTTTATGTTAATTTTTTCCACCAAGTAACACCCGAGGCTTTCGCTTGCGGAAGAAAAGTCTTTTTTAGGGCAGAGAGAGACAGATTACTTCTTTCCGGGTACCTGGGCGACATGGCACACCTTATGATTTATCCCTTTTCCCAGGAATTATCGGGGAGGCTACCCCTCTCTCTCCTGCACACTTCTTAATCTGCTCCGTTTTGGTTATGGTTTGCCAGTCATAATCTTACAAGAAACTGTGATTCAGCAATTTTTCATATCTAAATAAGAGATAAACGAATCACAAAGTGATTTTAACTCACCGCAGTCAAAATTATCTTAGATTAGTCACAGAGTATACGTAATAAAAATATGAGATGACTAGTAATGGACGCTGTGCTAATTGAAGATTCATAATTTCTTGATATGCTTCTCAATTTTATAACCATAACTCGTATTACATATTGGGAGAAACAAACAGGATGCAGTTTGTGGCAAATTTTTTGAAAAGCTCTTCAGAAAAAAATCATCGCTGTCGATTAAGGCAAAATAGATCTTAGTCATTCCGTAACCTTCAGCCTTAGGACCTTGACTGATACCCCCTATAATTGTGATAGCCAACCAAATCGCTTTAACATGATAGACAAGGATAACTTAAGGTCATTGTCAAGCAATAGGAACTCGATCCTTTTGTTAGGGTGAGGAAAAGAAACATTTATCTCAAGACACATTGATTCACAAAGCTTCCGTCTTCAACGGAAGACAGAAGGCAAGAAAAATAGCATCCAGTTAAGACTTTTGGTGGACAATGATCTAAAATAAGTTGAATTGGTTGAAAAAAAAAATAGCCTCTTGCAACTCTCGTGCCTCAGATTTGTCCATGAATTTATATTTCATTATCCAGCTTTTATTTATCTCTTGAACAGTCTAGTCTCTGACATGAAAGACACAGTTTAACGCCTTAGCCATTACCCGCTGCTTATGTAACAGTGGATATTTAATCATGTTGATCTTTTTAAGTTATGTAACAACGTACACGTGCCAGAAAAAGCCTCTTCGGAAAGATCGAATGCTCTCCAGGCAAATCATGTGATTGCCAGTTACTCGACATTCTCTCTCTCGGTTCATTCGCGGATCTTCATATCTGCGTATGATCTAGTCGTCTATCGCACTCCGGGTGTCCAGGATGATGCGCGAATCAGTGATGCTCGAGGAATATTCGGCCCGAGAATTCTTCCATAAACACCAGTCGATGGTAAAGCCTGGTCATCATAAGGGTGAGCAAGCCCCTGTGGCAGTGGTACATTTAATGTGATTCTGAGCCATATTTTCCTTTTGTGACTCATTAAGATGGGAGTTAAGTATCTTTCTTGTGTATTCCGAAATATTTTTGCAGGAGCGGCAATCTAAGGGCTAACTTGGGAGCCAAATATGCCCTTATAAGCTCAGTTAAAAGCACCATCAACCCAAATACCTGTGATTGGTCCATGAAACATAAATCTGAAAAAGTGGAGGGATATGTGAACGTCCTTAAATCAAGAACAAACTCCGTTCGAATAAGCACATGGTATCATTGTGGGTAGTATTATGGGGGATGATGGATTTAGTGGTAAGGACATAACGTATAAAATTTCCATGGCTGAAGAAAAATTTTCGAAAAGGAAGGAATTGATGCGGGGGGGAGGGGGTCTGACTAGAGACGTAAAGAAAAGGCAGGTGAAAACTCTAACACGGAGCGTGGCGCTGTATGGAGGCGGATACCAGATCATTGCGAAGGGAAGATATACGTAGACTTGAGGCGTTGGAGATGTGGGGTGTGGAGAAGAATGAAGAGAAGGTGAACTGGGTAGCGAGAATGACGAAAGAAAAATTATGTAGGATTAAGTTATCCCCCGGCGAATAATTGAAGTAAATTTTTCTCGGGGTTGCGTCCGGGTTAATTACTCCATCCATCTTCGCCGAGATGGAGCAATTAACGCGGACGCAAACCCGAGAAGAATTTACTTCTACGGACCAAGAGCTTTAGGATATGGTTATGGAGGAGATAAAACTAGAGGTGGAGGTTTGGAGGAGGCAGAAGATTTGGAAGGACGACGTTTTGAAAAGAGTGAGATAGTTGAAGAGAATAATAGAGGGGAGAACACTGGGGAAGGGGAAAGAAGAGGATAGGAATGCTGGAAAAAATAAGGAGACGATACGAGGAACTCAAGAGGGATCAATGGCGGGTCATCCATAGGAGCCAAAAAGTAACGATGTACCAGCAGGATAAAAACTGTCCATAAACCTATTAGTCTCATGGAAGAATTAAAAAAAAAATAAATTAAATAAATTATTGTGGCCGTCTTCTGTCAGGAATATCTGTGTTGATGTGTTCGTAATCACCCGGTTGGGGAGAGGGTACAGTGATGAATATCGGGTGGCACTAAGTAAGTCTCAACACTCCGAAGGATCGTAAACAATCTTTTGAGGAAAGCTGTGAGCACACTATTAGGCATTCATTCATTGAATTAATCTCCTGGTCAAAGGTAGGTTTACTGAAAATGAGAGAAAATCCTCCATATTTTCACGCTTGAAGGGCCTTGTCTATTGCTGTTATTTCATTCTTCAACTCCGCGAACGTTCTACCCATTTTTATGAATGTGTAGTATTTTAATATTCAATTTCCATAGAAGTTACTCTTTGCTTTTTTAGAAACTACTAACAAATCGAGCATTTTCATTAAAATTGGCCCAACCGCCATTTTAAAAATGGCTGCCAGAAAAAAAAATATGGCTTATTGAATTTTTTCAAAAAAGTGTTTTGTGACTGTCCATCCATAGGGAATTATGATTTAAAAAATCAGGAAAATAAAAAATGTTGAGCAACATCGCCTGGGTGATTTGTAATGGATTGACCCCTTTATAATTACTCGTATGCGATGAAAAGGACCAACTTAGAAGATGTTTCGCTCCAGCCTGAATCTGCACTCATGGCCGCCAACCTTGCAGAACAGCGCAATGTTTGGTTGATCGTGAGTGTTTTGAGGGCAAATACTTTGGAAAACGCGAATTTATAATCGTTTCTCATGATATTTTTTCGTCGGATAAGCGGTTAGTGAGCCTAGCTGGATGTTGTATTCGCATCACGTTTACGAGTTTCACGCGATCACGCAAAGGTTCGCGCCACGTCGAAATTTAGTAAACCTGGCAACTCAATAACAGCTTGAAAGTGTTTTGTAGACATAAATATGTAAGTTTTTACGGTTTAAAGGACTCTCTAGTTTCCCTTAACATTTAAATTTATTTAATGATGGGTTTCGGAGATGAAACAAGAGTACATATAAATAATATCAAATACTCTCATTCCACTCTACTGAGTCTCGGCTGAACTACCTTTTGCATTGCAACAATTTAATTCTAAAATCAACTCGTTTATCCTTTATCTCAGCGCAAATAAATTGCCGTTCTGTTGATTTCTCCCGACAACTCGTTCGTTCATGTGACCTGCGAGGTTGCCTTCGCCCGTCCATTGCAAGGGGAGGAGAAGAATTATAATGATTACGTAAATGCATGAGCGAGAGTTAATAAACTACGCCCCGTGATCACTTATGTATGCTTTGTCACATAAATATAGCTGGTATACAGGGTGTATCAAAAGGAATGACCTGATTTTTAAACTTTATGTTCCCTGATGGAAACATACTAAAAAACATAGGAAAATTTCAAAATAATCTCCAGATCTAAAAGTTTCAGCTATGGTATAACAAATGTTCTATATACCAGTAGCAGCGCGGACAACATCTAGACGATAGCTAAATTCGTCATATACTCTACTTAAGATGTCTTCATTGACAGAAGTCACGAGAGTTCCTATTCTGGTTTAAAGCTCATCGATATCCTACTTGCATGTCAATAGTGCATGTTTGGTGATGTTCACCCCCTGCCACACACCCTCGTGGTGGCTCGCAGGATATCACGTAGATGTAGATGTAGATATCTCGAGCTAAAATGAGGACGAAAATACGTTCCCCCACATGTCCCCACCAGGAAAAATCGCACGGGGTCATGTCTGGAGATCTTGGAGGCCTAGAATGCAGGGCATTGTCCCGGGGCCCCTTGCGCCCTTTCCAGCGTTGAGGCAATGTGTCGTTGAGAAATTGTCGTACGTTGTTGCGCCAGTGTGGTTGGGCTCCATCCTGTTGGAATGTGAAGTCATCGGATTTATCCTCAAGTTGTAGAAAAAAACCAAGTCGCCAGCACTCGAAGATAGCTCGTTTCAGTCACTGCGTTTTCCCCAAAAAAGAAGGGGCCATACACTTTTTGACAAGAAATGGCGCAAAAAAGTTTTCTTTACGTGAATCTCTTTCACGTTTCACAACTTCTTGAGGGTTTTGAGTCCCCATATGCTCACGTTATGCCGGTTACTTTGCCGTTAATATGAAAAGTAGCCTCATCCCTGAAAATTAACCGCGACATTAAAATGCCATACTCCATATCCTCTAAAAGAGCACTACTGAAATCAACACGTTTTATAAACCAAACGCCGTCTTAACACTCGCCAGACAGTTGTATGAGAAACTGCAAGTTCTCTGATTTAGATCTAGTGAGTATTATTAAATTTTACACTGTTTTTTAGTATGTTTCCATCAGTATATGCAAGGTTCATAATCAGGTCATTCTTTTTGATACAGCCTGTATATTCATGTACCGTAAAGTACCCCACTTTAGTACGTAGGGGTGAAAATGTTACAACCTCGTTTTCATACATTTAGCATTTGATAATTTGTCGTAGTTCAAAAATTTGACAAGAGATGTCAGTTTTATTGTGTAGGTAAAGTTTCTTTGGGTTGGTTACACCGGTCAACAATAGTTTCTTTCGATTTAGAATTCTCACAACAGGAGGTTATATACAAGTCTGTTTTAGGAGTGAGTTGTTCAGTTCTACAAATCTATTGATGTCAACACGATTGCAATTGTTTCCGAATCAAAGGTAAGTGTGAATTTTGGTAACAATATATCCCTGTTTAATTTGCGATAACATCTGTTTTTCTATCTGCATTCGTTAATGTAGTAGTTTGCTAAAATGTAAATATGAAGCTTGGTGGGGTCAGTTTAGTACACCTGTTTAGTACACATACTTTTCAATATAAAAGACGTTTTCGTTCCAGAAACAATGCCACGGCAGTATGTTCGTAAATTGGGATCAAGGCCTTATCGAAACTACACAACAGAGACTGAGGTCAAAGACTGACCTTCTTAAAGGAAAGATGAAGAGACAGGGTTAAATTTGTTCCCACTTAAAAGTTTTTTCAGCATTTTTGTTGTTACTTTATGATAAAAGTTGATATCTATTTTGATGTGGGTTCTATTATTTTTTGGTGACATAACACAGAGACGACCGTCAAGTTGAAAATTGACAAAATATTCTTTAAAATCTTAAAACATGTTGAAAATATATTTTTTAATCAGAAATTGGCCTTTATTCTTCTTGAGAATCTGAGGAAACGTTTGTGATGGGGTGAGAATAGCACTCAAGTCTCTGCTATGTTATTTCAATATGATATACGCTCGTACTAAATTGACCCCAATTAATGGGGTAACAGTACATTTTAAAAATGTTTTTATAACCATTGTAATGCACATAAAACCTTAAGCAATAGCTTATTTTGGTCATGAGGATTGAAGCTTTCACAAGAAAAATTAAATTGGACTGTGAAAAAACATAGCTTGCTGCAGGTTCAAAAATGTCCAAAATGTACTAAAGTAACCCCATTGTACGGTAGTAATATTCCATACTGCTATACTTGGTCATTTCAAAGGGAGGATGGACTTAGACATGAGATGCTCGAAATGTGGCTTTGGAAATGGATGGAGAGGGTGAGCTGGGTGGCGTGGAAGACGAACCAGGAGGTTCCTCATAGGGTCGTAGAGGAGAGAAAATCAGTAGTGGAGGTTCCTAGAAGGCAGATAGGGTGGATGGAGGGTGTTTTGAGAGGAAAGGGAATATTGAAGAGGGTAATTGGCGAGCCCAAGCGAAGCGTCTGGTTCGTTGCGGCAAAAAAATCAAAGCTCTGAAGAGGTTGAGGCCAGCTGTGCCTTGTCAACCAATCGTTTTTTTTTAAGTTTGTGACCGATTCACCGATTGAAATTATGTTTTCTATTTTTGATATTGTCTTGATGCGGGATACGTTTGTCTCATAATCATAGTCTCCTCGTAAACTCACGGAATCGTTTAAGTTTGATGTTTTATAACGTATAATATTCTGCTTAAATGATTACCAGATCACGTGTACGAGTTTCACGCGTTCATGCAAGGATGAAAGGGTTCACGCCACGTCGAAGTATAGTCAAACTGGCAACTCAATAACAGTTTTAAATTATTTTGGAGACTTTAATTTGTAAGTTTTTACAGTTAAAAAGACTGCTTTATTTCTTACTTAAGTACATAAAAATAGAATGTGCAAAATGGAATGATTTAAATACCTCATGACAATATAATGTAATTCATCAAAAGCAGCGGTTTCAATGTACCCCTTACGGCCGCTCGTACACCCCACAGGAGCAGCCCTACGGCTCCTACAAGCGACTGAGATTGAGGCCATTTTTCCATTAAAATTTTGCGCGTCCGGCCATCTTGTTCCACACACAATAGAAGTGGTTGCCATTAAAATGCTGGTAAAGTACAAGGTCTTTAAATCGACTTTCAACCTGTTATATCTAGCGCATAGAAATATGTGTAACTAGCCGACCCGAGCGAATATTTCGCACATTATGCAGCTTCTTCCTGTTTCTTCCTTCTTTCTTCCTGTTCTTCTACCTGTTTCTTCCCATGTACAATTATATGTTAATTATGTTTGTGTTAAAGTTACATAACGTAAACGGTTAACGGTCACACTGATTGCATGTAGAATGTAAACAATCTAACTAAACGATGTGTCAATAGATGGCGCCTCCTGCAGTCTTTTAAGCGCGTAACCATAGCCAACATATTAGTTGATTATATTGTCAACAGATGGCACTGTTAATTTGTTATCATTTTTTTATATTTTATTGAAAAACTTTAATTTTAAACCATTTGTCTATTTTTCGTCAATAGCGGGGAATATAAGCTTTAAAATGATGTTTGAATCATTAATTTTGATGAAGAATTATGGGAGTTGTGGCGTTGCGACAAAAAAACACCTTTGAGAAATAATATATATATGATGACTCAATCAGCGGAATCTAGTCCACGTAGTGAGTTTATGTTTTTTCGATTACTTTGTGGTTGATCACCATACCGTCCTGTGCTGCAGCATTTGGTTGCCAAAACCGGCCATCTGCGAAATCTGAGCGGCGGATAGAATTCGAAGAGGCCAAAAAAATTTCATATCACAGGTGAGTGAATTACATAGATTCAGTCATTATTGTTCGAAAATTATTAGTGATACATGCGTTGCCACTCCATCTGAATTGTTGGAACCATGTTTGGAATATGAAGATAATACTTGAGAAAGAATAAATGTGTATCACCAATTTTTACAAATTTTATACGCTGATCGTGCGACAGTAAATTGATTGAATCACTAGGGTTCAATGACTTTTCAGTGTTCTATAATTTTCTTCGAGTTAGATTAGCACATACCAACAATGCATCGCAGGAATGTTACAGTTATGGTCATAGGCATTTGAAACACCTCGAAGCAAACTGCAATTATTTCATGTCATCATTTTTTCTGATTTCCCAGCCCAACTTACCATGTAATCTTCAACGGTACGGAAATTCCGCCGAATATCACCCCTTATTTACTTGTCGCATTCCCTGCATAGTTATAATTATTCTGGGTATTCTTATTCACTTAATACCGTAAATTAGTTAAGAAGCTTACGACATGTTAGCGTGGGCGAAAAGTAGGGCGGTGAGACGGGTAGCAAGAAATCAGACCGAGGTTGAGCCAAGTATAGCGGGGAAGAAAATAAATTACTGGTAGAGATTCGGAGAAGGCAGTGAAATGAATGAGGAATGTATTGTGATATGAGGGCTCCCTGAAGAGGGTGACAAGGGAGATAACGCTTTGCAAACGTGAATGATGAGGGAAGAGTATAGAAATTTGGACGATATTTGGAAAATATGATAAAAATAATTTCGTCATTGTGAACTGCCCGGAATGTTTCACTCCAGCCAAATTCCTCTCATTTTATCCAATTTTTCTACGTCTACATACACCCTGCAAGCCGCCACATGGGCGGGTGGCAGGATGTGTTAGGACACCAGTCGTGTAAAGATGTAAGGCATAAGGTTTTGGGAGGTGAAATGGGGACGTGTAATATAGGAGTGTAACGAGTGGAGCTCAGTTTTTATTGTGGTCACTTACGTCACTTATTATACGCGAAAAGAACGAGTTTTTGTACCTATTTGTTCGGCAAAGTATTTCTCTTATTTTATCGCTTCTATCAGACCTAGAGATGTAGTGAGGTCTCATGATAACATTCTGTGTCGCTCTGAAACACACCAATTTCTCAGTCAAACTAAGCCTAGCGTCTAACCTCCGAGTCTCAAGGGGCTCCCACTTTAATCTCTCTGGATGTTGTGAAACACTACATGTTCGCACTCAGCAGTGTTTTTTTTCGTATGTTATGGTTTGAATTATCAATAAATTTGATCAATATTGAAATTTATTTAATATAAATCTCTTTGAAGTAATTTATCAAAGCCGTATAAGCAGATCTAACCTCTAATCTTATCCATATAGTTGATAGTTTTGCGATTACAGCATTCATGTGTGGTTTTTCGCCTTGATGAAAGTTTTTACTTGACTTGGATGACGATCCAGATCTCGAATGTCTTTCAGGAGTGACAGCTAGTTACTCCACTATGAGATCTCAGTTCAGGGTTAATATACAAGGAAACTGTGGATGCAAGTCTTCCGGGTTTCACACCGCGCTGATCACTGTTTCCACTGGCGACAGTTTCGCCAGCGTCATATTCGGCTTCTTCAGGTTGGAAAATAACCTTTTTAATTTAGAATAAGCTATCTTATCCCGGCCTAGTTCGTCTCTTTAATGCCGTCTCTTTAATATAAAGTGTATGTCCACGAATTGATGTTGGTCGTGATTGGAGTATATGGCTGTGATTACCAGAAAACTAATGAAAACTAATGAGTTGCGAGTTGTAATTAGTAATTAATTTTTAGTACGGTGATACCAAAACAAATACTTAATTCCGTGGCAGTCCTGCATTTTATTCTCCAAAATCAAGCGTACTAGTATTTTCCACAAGAAGCTAGTGCACTAAAGTTTTAAGTTGCTTGAAATATCTGGATTTTGTACGCTACCGTTACCGGGGTTTCACTATCTCATTTCCAGCACGGAAAACATTATTAAAAATCTATAATGAGTCAATATTATTTTTAAAAAATGCCATATTATTCTGAACACTTTCACATAATCATTTTCAGCATGCTTAAGCCATCAGAGGATATAGCAACCAACAATCCTTCAAGCATCTTAAAATTCGCAATCAATATGCGTGCACAAGCGCACCAACGTGGAATAATCTAGAAACATCAGATCCAAAACATTTTAAATATTAGCATGAAAATAAAAATGAACGAATCATACGTTGAAAACCATCTAAACCACCAAAATTGATTAAGTGAAAAAGCCCAAATGAACACAAACAAAACAAATACACCCAATCAAACGCAACACAATTGGGTTGATAGTATGAAAAATTAACGTTGTTTTTTTATGATAATCCTGTGATAGAGAGCCTAAGATTGTACGCTAGATTACAATATTGCGTTGCCAATTAGAAAACTGCACTTCTCACTTGTTCAGGTAGACAAGGTGGATATTCTTTAGCCCCCATATTACACGTGTCTGTCAGGATGAAACAAGAAATTCAAGGTCAAAGAGATAATTTTGAGACGTTTTTTTGCTGCGCACCAACAAAAACTACGCCAAGACCAAATTGAGACAAAATTTCATCCGCAGCACTCCACTTTTATCATCTTTTCCATTACCCAATTCCTTTTTCCCCTCCTTCACCCTTTCCACGGCTGAATTTCTGATACTGTCTGCCATGTGCCATCACAGCTAATCGCAAAATTGGACGGTAATGTATACGAAGAGTTGAATAAATATCCCAGTTATAGTTGTGATGAAGCATGGTGGTGTTGGCGTAGAAGGTACTTCCAATGAAAGAGTCCCTTTACTACGAACTGGTTTCGCATGGATAAGCAACGTAGGTACCTCCGCGTTTGAGTACCATGGTTCCCGAGGTTGTAAACTGTCATTGCCAACTTCAGAATTCTTAATAGGTTATGTATTGCGTTTCATTTAATTATATATCATATTATTTATATGCATCCATTAATGTCACTGATTCAAACATTTTAGCTGGGCTCGTATGATACGTTGCGATCAAAATGTGTGTGCCATGACCCAGCTTTGTCTGGATCGTATGCATTGCGGTCAAACGCTCTGCTAACTGGATAAAAAGCCACACTTTTCCGTAAACCCTTTGAGTGCTCTCAAGCCAAATTTTGTTATGCCCGCAGTTTTGTCTCTCATACTGTAAAATCTCCCAATCCACGGCTGAATTTCTAATTCTGTCTGTCACGTACCAGTACGGCTAATCGCAAAATTGGACGTTATTGTAAACGAAGAAATGAATAAATAACCCAGTTATAGTAGTGACGAAGCATGATGGTGTTGGCAAAAGGCTTCTCTTCCATTGGGAAGAGAAGCCTTTAGCCGACCCATTTCACACAAGCATTCCCCTCTTTGAAATCAGTCTTACCGCATTTAACTTAACCCAAGTTTCGATTCCTCTGTAATCGTATTCAGGAAAAAGTTTGAGACGGATTGCAGCCCTCATTTTTCTATTTGCTATCCCTTACCTCAGTTTCCAGAGGGTGCTTACACATTTCAGAAAATTACCACGTTTTATGAATAAATGATGAGGAAAAAAATAATACAATTTGGTTATTTAAAAATTTAACAAATCGAAAATTTCTCTTTCTGTCATTGTGTGTGTTCCTGCTATAAACGTATGCGTGGCCTAAGTAAGACTCGTTCTTACATTTGCTGGAAGGGATCCAAGAAGTCCTGCATTGCTGAGGACAGTTCCACTCCAAGCTCAAATTGTCCGCTCTGTCACACCGCGAGGCCGAATGGGGGAGATGAATACTTCTGGTTGTGACGCCGATGTATTCGATTTTGATCGACAGCCAGCTTTTTGTTGCTATGCGACTCTTTTTCAATATTATTTTTGCTTTAGTCTCCCTCGAATGGTGAGAGTATCTTGACTCAAATCACGGTCGATTGTTCTTGCTAATGATTGTTCTGCTAAATGTTTAGTGGCAATCCAAATGATGTCTTCATTCTGTCCCTTAAGTTATTGAATTTCACTTCAGCTCACTGCCATTTTGCAACAAATCTGAATTGCATTCCTTTTGAAGTAATCATTTTCATATATATATTTAGATGCATTGTCTTCACATATCTTTCGCGTAGTGCTGCTTAAAAAAACGGTTGGGTACGTACACTTTTTTCCAATATGGAAAAGTTAATCCAAACATTCAAGTTAATTGGATGTGCCATTAGTCTTACGTAGATATTCACTATTTTCATTTCCTTATATTATTATTGGTATTTACAGCACTCGAGGAGGGCCTAGGGGCATGCAACTGCAGTCAACACAGCTACAGCATTCAGACTACCAATTCCCTACATAGATCCAATTTTTCGGCAACATGGTAGTCGGAGGAAGACTCTCTTGTGAGGTTTACAATTCTCTAGCGAAGCAAGAATTGAATTCATAAAAATCATATTCTACCTGCTTACCACTAAAACATTAAAATTTATATAGAATGCGTGTTCAGCTACAGCATCAAGGCTGGAGGATAATTGAGTTTTTTTTCCAATAAATTAATTCGGTTATCATTTTCTTGAAGTCGTCCATTTCAGTTTGATACGGCATCCAATTAAAATGGCAGCCTCTACTAATTTATTGAACGCCTCTCTTAAGAATATTTAAATAGGATACCTACCCCATCAAATTCTTGGATTTATTCATCCAGCTGTTTCTTCCAGAGTAACTAAGTAAAAACAGTGCTCGCGCTTTTCTCTTTAATTAATAGAGAATATATTTGCGAGAGAATGGAATTGAGGGAAGTGAGGGTAATTGCGTTCAAGACTACAGTAGTAGTTTTTGATAAGGAGAATGGGGAGAATAACTGTATGATGAAGGCGAACTTTTATTTTATTTATTTATATATTTATCTTCACTACCCCGAATACAGCACATTGGATCAATTTACGTCGGGTGAATGACAGTACCAACGGACGAGACACAAACACCCATGTCCAGGGCAGATAATATTCTACCCAGGCGGGACTCGAACCCGCGACCCTAGGGTTAGCTGGCGAGGACTTTACCCCTCCGCCACCGGGGCCGACGAAGGCCGAATGGTGAAGTAATTGGACAAGTGGATGATTTTGTGTACTTATGTTTACGAAAGATGGACGGATAGATGAGGAGATAAAGAGACGTGCGAATGCTGGAAGGAAAGTGGTATGTAGCATATGGAGCGTATCAAGGAATGAGTGCCTGTCTAAGGAAGCGAAACTCGCCGAGTACAAAAGAGTACTTCTCCCCAATTTGTTGTATGGTGGTGAAACATGGGTATGTCAGTATAGACGTAAGAGTATACTAAACGCCTTGGGTATGAGTTATCGGAGGAGTGTTTGTGGCAAAAGTAGGATGGATAGGGTCAGGAATGATTGGGTAATAAATGAATGTGGATTAGAGGCTCCAGTAATGGACATATATGAAAGGAGTGTGCTCCGTTGGTTTGGCTATGTGGAGAGAATGGATGAGAGTGGAGTAACGAAACAGATATATAACAGTGTAATGAATAGTGCGAGAGGGAGAAATAGGCCAAGAAAGTTGTGGTTGAGTGTGGTTGAGGAAATTCTTAGGAGGAGGAATATTAGGAGTCTTAAAAATAGTAGAGCGTGTATGAGAACTGAGAAATGAGTAAGGATAGGTTAGTACGGAGGAAATAATTGAAGGATGGATTGGATATTTGGGGAGGCGACCGACGGCTAAGGTCATTTAAGCCATAGGGGATAGGTAAGGGAGGAAGGGTGGATAGAAACCCGGCGTCGGCATTAGCCTGCACTTAACGAAAGACGTCAAGGGCACCACGGCTTAACGTCTCATCCGACAGACGGAGTGCTTCACTTGAAGTGCCCTCCACAAGACACTCAAGTAGGGATCGGGTTTCCTCTGAAAAACATCCACCTATGCAGCGATTTGGAAATTATTGAAGCAGGGTTAGGTGTACAAATATGTATTTATGAGTGAAACTTCGTGACTGTGCCCACCCGGAAGGGAACGGCGTGATTGGTATGTATGTATGTATGTAATAAGCTTGTTCACACCAAAACCACAATAGTCTAATTGATTTTTCCCTTTCTTGATTTCATTGTAATTTTAAGCTTTAATCCACATTTGCTTTAAAATTTAGCAGAATATTAATAATGAGTAAACTCCAAATGGTCGCAATGTTTTAACACCAAACTTGGGGAGACGCAAGGACTCACTGGGATTGCTTTTTTTCGTTTGCTGCTAAAACATCACGGCCATCTTGAGTTTTCTGACTATTAAAATTGTTAGGCCGCATAGCTCCACACAATTTAGTAGAGCAGGATGAAAGAAATATTTTCAATCAATTTATAAAGCAGTGCGGTTTGCGGCTACAGTGTAAAATAGGGATGTATACTATTTTCCCATTATGTTTCTTCAGACTTTAAATTAGGCGCTCAAAAGGAAAAACTATGTTTGATAACATGTTAGCTATAGTTGATGACATTGGAAATATATATTCAATTTATTTAAGACCGAACTACAAGCATACGATGGGCCTATTTGTAAGGACTCAAGTTAATTCTGAGGCTAGTTTATCCAACTAAGCAGATGATGTATTTATTTATCCTCATGTGATGATTCATAAAATATCTATCGCAGTATTTTATTGACCATAAACCGCTTTGATTTGCCACGTGTTGACCTACGGACTTCCTCCAGCTGGAGAAATCAGGACTACACCCGCAGAACAAGTTTTATGATAAGGAACTGAAGCCAAGACTAAACGTATTGGCTTATTACTATTTTTATAACATTAATATATATAAAGCTACAAAACTGACTGACTGACTGACTGACTGACTGACTGACTGACTGACTGACTGACTGACTGACTGACTGACTCATCAAAATTCCTGGGCATTTCTAAACGAGCTAGGTGGGTGAAATTTTCAGGATAGAGTTGGAGTCATGTGTCGAGTTGGGAAAAAATCGAAAAAGTTAAAAAAGTCGATTAGGCTTCGATTTATTGCAATCGAAAGCTTTACATCGGATTATACGGGAAAAACGAAAAATTTCAGTGTAGACTATTTTTCTTTCGTTCATTAAAATATGAAATAATTAAGTTACAGGACTGATTCTTTCACAAATATGAGGCTGAATGTTTGAAAAATCTAATTCTTGCAATCGATTCTTTCCTACCTACCGTAAAACTGATATTTTTAAACTTTTATTAGGGATTTTAGAATTTTTTTCACTTTTGTTGCTATGGACTTATTCCATTGTCGCCTAGCCGAGTGTCGACTCAGGTTTGGAACTAAGCTAGGCGGGCCAGTTTCAGGGGAGGGTTATATTTACGTGTTGATTTTGGGTAAAATCGGAAAAGTTAAAAAAGTCGATTCGGCTTCGAGATATTGCAATCGATAGCTTTACATATATGTGTTAGGTATCCTAAGTGAATGAAATTTACTCTTCCCTTTGCCATTTTTCGCACTGCTAAATACTGGGCATAATTTCTTCAAATTTGCCCTGGCCTCTACCGTACCTTTGATGACCAATTTCCACCAACCAAGCTTCATGATATTGTCGTTTTCATTAAAAAATTGAGCAGTTCATGTAGAAGATTGGAAGAGAAAAAAAAATTGAACATGAAAATTAGTATATTAAAAATCTCGATTCCGATCGAACTTATATAGTAAAATTATTCATGTGAGCTCTAATTAAGTATGCTGTACTGAAATGAAATATCTAACGTAGAAGAACGTCTTATATGCCATCAAATGAGGTTATGATAATCTTTCAATGGCTCCACGTTCGTTTCGGTGTACTGATTATAGTATTTTGAAAAGTCGCTAATAACCGGATGACATACAATATAAGTTTGTACTAGAACTGTCTGGTATCCATAACTCATGAGGCGCGTATTTCATTTTCGAGAACTATACTTTTCTTTGCTTGCATGTAGCACGCAGACTTGAGAGCATTCATTTTTTTCCTTATTACAAGAGTATCATCATCTAACACTCCCTCCCACTGCTTTCAAATTTCAAGCACCCATATAGGCATCATAAAATGGACAGGTGCTATTAATACATCGCTGCTGAGTCCTGGGTATAATATCTTCCACTTCTTCCTGGCCTCTACCGTAGCTTTGATGATCAACTTTGACCAACCAATCTTCATGATATTTTAGTTTTCATTCAAAAGGCTGTGTAATTCATGTAGAAGATTGAAAAAGAAAAATTGAACATGAAAATTAGCATATTAAAATTGTCGATTCGGATCGAAGTTCTATTATAAAGTTTTCATGTTAGACCTTAATAAGTATGCTGTACTTAAAGGAATATCTAACGTAGAAAGGCCATCAAATAAAGTTATGTTGAACTTGCAGTGGTTCCACGTTCCTTAATGTCGTTAATTACCGGATGAGATATAATATGATTTGTACTAGAACTTTCAGGTATCCTTACCTCATGGACCGTGAAATTCATTTCGAGAATTCCATAATATTTTTTCCTGCATGTAGCACGCAGAATTGAGAGCTTTCATTGGTTTTGTATAAATGATGCATTCATTTTTCGATACTTTAAGTGTAAAATATTGTACAAACCCCCCCTTGCTTGCTAACAGCAAGCACCCATTTACTCGTTAATATATATAAAGCTACAAAACTGACTGACTGACTGACTGACTGACTGACTGACTGACTGACTGACTGACTGACTGACTGACTGACTGACTGACTGACTGACTGACTGACTGACTCATCAAAATTCCTGGGCATTTCTAAACGAGCTAGGTGGCTGAAATTTTCAGGATAGAGTTGGAGTCATGTGTCGAGTTGGGAAAAAATCGAAAAAGTTAAAAAAGTCGATTAGGCTTCGATTTATTGCAATCGATAGCTTTACATCGGATTATACGGGAAAAACGAAAAATTTCAGTGTAGACCTTTTTTCTTTCGTTCATTAAAATATGAAATAATTAAGTTACAGGACTGATTCTTTCACAAATATGAGGCTGAATGTTTTAAAAATCTTATTCTTTCAATCGATTCTTTCCTACCTACCGTAAAACTGATATTTTTAAAGCTTTATTTGGGATTTTAGTAATTTTTTCACTTTCGTTGCTATGGATTTATTCCATTGTCGCCTAGCCGAGTGTCGATTCGAGGTTTGGAACTAAGCTAGGCGGGGCAGTTTCATGGGAGGGTTATATTTATGTGTTGATTTTGGGTAAAATCGGAAAAGTTAAAAAAGTCGATACGGCTTCGAGATATTGCAATCAATAGCTTTACATATATGAGTTAGGTATCCTAAATGCATGTAATTTACTCTTCTCTATGCCATTTTTCGCACTGCTAAATACTGGGTATAATTATTCAAACTTTTCCTGGCCTCTACCATACCTTTGATGGCCAATTTCCATCAACCAAGCTTCATGATATTGTCATTTTCATTAAAAAAATATGCAGCCCATGCAGAAGATTGGAAGAGAAAAAAAAATTGAACATGAAAATTAGTATAATAAAAATATCGATTCCGATCGCATATATATAGTAAAATTCTTCATGTGAGCTCTTATTAAGTATGATGTACTGAAATGAAATATCTAACGTAGAAGAACGTCTTATATGCCGTAAAATGAGGTTATGATAAAAATTTTCAGCGGTTCCACGTTCGTTTCGGTGTACTGATTATAGTATTTTGAAAAGTCGCTAATAACCGGATGACATACAATATAAGTTTGTACTAGAACTGTGTGGTATCCATACCTCATGAGGCGCGTATTTCATTTTCGAGAATTATATTTTTCTTTACTTGCATGTAGCCCGCAGACTTGAGACCTTTCATTTTTTTCCTTATTTAAAGAGTATCATCGTCTAGCACTCCCCCCACCCTTGCTTGCAAATTGCAAGCACCCATATAGGCATCATTAAATAGACAGGTGCTATTAATACATTGCTGCTAAGTACTGGGTATAATTTCTTCAACATTTTCCTAACCTCTACCGTAGGTTTGATGACCAACTTTAACCAACCAATCTTCATGATATTTTATTTTCATTCTAAAGCATGTGCAATTCATGTAGAAGATTGAAAAAGAAAAATTTAACATAAAATTTAGCATATTAAAGTTGTCGATTCGGATCGAAGTTCTATTATAAAGTTTTCATGTTAGACCTTATTAAGTATGCTGTACTGAAAGGAATATCTAACGTAGAAAGGCCATCAAATAAAGTTATGTTGAACTTGCAGTGGTTCCACGTTCCCTTCATTTCACTGACTATAGTACTTTGAAATGTCGTTAATTACCGGATGAGATATAATATGATTTGTACTAGAACTGTCAGGTATCCTTACCTCATGGTCCGTGAAATTCATTTCGAGAATTCCATAATATTTTTCTTTGCCTGCATGTAGCACATATACTTGAGAGATTTCATTGGTTTTGTAAGGATCATGCATTCATTTTTCGATATTTAAGTGAAAAATAATGTACAAACCCCCCTTGCTTGCTAACAGCAAGCACCCATTTACTCGTCTCTTACTAATCTTGAAAATGAGGAAATTATATTACAGAAAGAAATATTTTCCCTGTAATGAGTATTGGGTATTTATAGAGAAAGTGAAGGCGTAAGATTAAACAGGTACTGTTAGCTTCCTATTGGCACGCGTTGAGGTGTTTATCAGGTGCCGCAATTTTTCAACTTTCGTTATCAAGCCTAATCTAGTTGCGAACAACTAACCATGTGACGATGAATAAATGGATTTAAAAGAAACATTACTGCTCATTGATGCTTAATGATAGTTTTTTTTCAAGAATAAATCTTGACGCAAATGATTAGGGAAATGATGAATAATTAATGCATTCGAGTGAGCAATCATAAATTAGATGCCATTAGTGACGGAGAAAAGTGGGAAAATCGCTAAGGAGATCATAATTTATAATGCGTTATCGTAGGCTCCTCTAACGCTTTTGACTGGCTTAGGTAGGAAGCAGACAGGTCCGTGGGTAGATAGGTGAAAATATTCTGAGTAAATGGGCTGCAGTTTAAATATGGGCTGTTTAAAGCTGCTGCAGAAAAAAAAAGATTTAAAAGATTAATTTAAAAAAAACCGTAATGTTTGACACCTGTTTGACACATTCAGAAATAAATTTTTCACTTGGGATGTTCTTTTGCTAGTTGATGCCGTGAACAAATGCGTAAAAACGACTCAGAGTTATATTTGAGGCTATTCTATGGACATGTGTCGGCACCTTGGCCCAAGTTGTTGCCATTACGTGGTGAAATATCGGAAGAATGTGGTTGACGAATGTCCTTATGCAAATTCATGTTCTCTGCGTTGTATCTTAAACAAAAAAATCCTTATACTGACCTCCACATTACAACATAAAGTTGAGGTGATTCATTAGTGAGTCGTGTCTCTGTTTACCTCCACCTTCACCTTTGTCTCTAAGGCACTTCGCTCTTTACCGTTGGCTACGTTGTCTCTTAGCGTCGGCGTTGACCTTGGTATAGAAGTAGGTTGTCTCATGATGTATTCGGCGTGAGAAGCTTAGAAGCTTTAAGTCTTTCTTCCATGGTCATTACCAGTTACTACGCCAACAATCAATCAATTCTCAAGGTCTATACTGCCTTTTTTTTCACGCGACAAGTGCGAGGCATTAACTTCGTATATAGGTAGTTAGCTCAGTTTCGTATTGTATGAAAAAACCAGCCACGACTTTTGTAGTAATTATAAAATCTGTCACTGTCACAGTATTTCCTTCTCTTCGTGAAGCAATCCATCAATAGCTGTTCCTGAATAGCTTCTAGTCGGACGAGTTGTTCTTCAATCCGTCTTTATAGCCCTATTTACAATTGAGTGGGAAGAGTTTACGGCAGCCGGCCAAGGGATCTAGTATCAGATTTTGATGAAGCCTTCGACGATCTGTTAAGCAACACCCAATAATTTTGAATTGCAGGGATCTTGAGCTTCAAAGGGATATGAGAATGGCCTCCACGAGTTGTCATGTGAAATTTTATTTGCCAACCCTTGGATCTCGTATTCGGCTCGACTCGAAAGATAACATTGTTTATGCTCTGCCATTATTTCAGTCAGAAATTAATCGCATACACGCCAAACACAATTACTTAACTCAGAAAGGGAATAAGCCTTTGTCCACTCTAAATAGCTAAGTTTGGTGCGAGGCACATTTATGGTACATTAATGACATGATAATGTAAATAAAATAAAATAAGGGATGTAGATTTTAGTACAGAAAGGCTTATATGTCGTTTTTCCCTCGATTGATTAGAGACCATAATGGCTGCGTTAAGACTTTGAATTAGGTTAGTTGAAGGAGAGTGTCGCTCATTAATTCATGCATGCATGCCTAATGCATGTTTCTAAATCTGCCGAATAGTGCTAACACCATGTTTTGCATTTTCCCTATATTACTCTGGTGTCACGTTTTCATATTTACATTTTGGATCATTTTTGTAGTTTCTGTAGCATTTTTAGTATACCGATAGTGTGGTGCTTGTTGGTGAAAGTAAATTTCTTCACTGTAGTTCATGTTGGTGATAAGTCACCCCCTGACCAGCACCCTTGTGGTGGCTTGCAGGGTAATAAGTAGATGTAGATGTAATGAATGATTTGTTGCATCTAACTTGTTCCTATCGAGCAAATAAAAGTAAACCTTTCGGTGATGCATTTTTACCATTTTTCCAACAGACTTGGGATTGGATAATTCACAATTTTTTCGTGCCCTTGCAGTCCGGTGATAATACGATACTTTCTCCATTCTTTCCATCTCAAATATTCTTTTTCCATAATCTCCAGCACGGAAAAATTTCTTATTTAAGAGGCTTTTGGTTTTTTCTGTTTATAAATCTTCGGAGTGTGAGACTAATAAGACAGTTGGTGAACGTATGCCATTTCCTTTGCACACCTGGCTTCTCTGTTGCTTGACATTGAGTTCGCTTTAGTTGGCGCAGAAGGACACCCCGAGCCAGCTGTTATATATTCGCACCTGCCGTGGAGTTCAATGCGGTAGAATGAAATGGTATCGTGAATTAATGGGTTGATTACCTTTAAAGTTCATTTTGGATAGCAGCTGCTTTTCAGTCACCCATGGATACGATGTGACAAGGATTTCCATGAGTTTGTCCAGTGTTCGCACCTATTTCTCCGTGCTTTTATTTCATTTCACAGCCCTAATTTTAAATCCTAAATCCACTCTTGAAAAACTTTTTCCGTGCAATTATATACCCGGGATTCAATCTATTACTGATTTATTAATCGTTTGCTCACATGTATTGTCTAGCTAGTTTTCTTCTTTGACCATTTCTTATCCTTCATCTGCTATTTTATTCAAGAACATTTGATATATCCATTCTCCAATCAATTTATGAAAAGCCTTGAGTACATTGCTATTCCTTCAGGGACCGAATTTTAAAACTCTACCAAGAAATGCTCATTACGGGAGTGTTTTATGTCATGACATTCTGAAATCGCAGAAGGATAGTATGTGAATGCATATAAATTAAATATATCTATCGGCGTCTCACGTTTGGTCCAGCAGTGTCTCTTACCTCTTTACTTAGCTGAGATCCTATTTATCCTCCCTATATTTCTCAAGATATCCTCATCTGCAGCTTAGCAGTAATGCTAATCACTAACTCGTGAATTGCGAAGCTGAGGGAAGTTCAAGTTCAGTCATTAAAAGCTGCGGTAGGAGATACTAATGCTCGTGTCTCCTTGTTTCTCATTCGAAGCCACAAATGCAGCCTTGTCATTGTAGTTTGTTTCCTTAAAGCAACCCGTGAGCTATTGCTGGCTCAGGCAGTACTTAAGTACTCGAGAGAGAGAGGTAATCTATATTGCATAACCCTAGATCCGATTTGTAAATGAGTTGTTTCATCTTCTAGCTTATTTAATTTTCTACACGTGGAAAAAAAATCACCTTTCATCTCATTATTTCAAAGCCATCTGGCATAAAAACTTAGAGAGGTGATATTTCTTTCTTTCCCAACAAGTGATCTCACATTCTTTTCCCTACCTCACTAAAACAATCCCTTATTCACCTTCTCAGTCCACAATGCCGACGTTTTTAGAGCAATTTTCCTTCCCCGGCAAACATTGAGAAATTCTGGCTTCGTAGAGCTTTAGGAATAGATCAACAGAAAAGGTTTTAAGGTGATGTGCTCCGTCTTGAAAATAATCGACTTCCTTATTCATATGATTGGAATCAATATCATGATTCAAACTGTATTTTTAATCATTTGTCTGCCGACCGAAGTGCAACTTTGGAATTAGTTCGCAATACCTACAATGCGTGGAAGGAGTTCAGTAGCCGGAGAACTTCGACCTTGGCAGTGACCCCATTTTGAGCGTGCGCCGAGTTGACTTTATATGCGCGGGAATCAGCCGAGAAACGCTCCATGCGTATCTTCGAGAAGGTGCGCGTGTTAGACGGAGTTCTCGAAGTTCAATGGAATTTGATACATTCAGAAATAATTTTTTCACTTGGGATGTTCTTTCGCTAGTTCTAATTTATGTTTGCTCACTCGAATGAATTAATTATTCATCATTTCCTAATCATTCGCGTCAAGATTTATTCTTGAAAAAAAGTTCAAAGTTCAGTGTGGCATTAAGCAGAGGGATACCTATCCGATCGTCTACAGCAGTGTTCTTCCGCCTTGGAAGTCTAATTGTGAAAAGGCTACAAGATGCTGGTTCCAGTATGCATCGTGTAATTGCCATATCGTCACAGCAAACATTGGCCCGCATTTGTTCGGGGGAACGTGAGATCGGGCGCTTTCAATGTATTCCGTAAAATACACAAGTTTGCATAAATGGCGGAGTTCTATCTTAAGGTGTGGTATACATATTTGGGGAAATACTGAAAACATGTAGACACATCCAATTTGAAATATCTGCTAAGTAGGATTGTCAAGACTACTTACAGTAAAGACAAAAAAAGTAACAAGTATGTGCAATTGCTGCAAATTAACCAGACATTAAATACCTTACCATTAGAAGCTCTGTTTGACTACGCTTTAAATGTTAACAATTATTTTAGTACGAAATATATGAACTATAGAAAATGCCAGAATGACATGGAACTAAGGAGAAAAAAATATTGATGATCTGCCAAAATTTAATAATATGAATGGCGGAAGAAGAATTTGTGTTGTATTGCCAAGGCTGTTAAATATTTGGCGGAATAATCTAGCATAATGGTTTGATTAATTTGAAAAGAAAAGCAAAGAAGTCTTTGTTAAAAGTTGATTTTTGATCCAATAGGATTTGAACAATCGTGTTTATGTTTTCATTTGTAGCTTCGGTCTTTTTTCTTATTGCGTCTACCACGATACTTCTCAAATGCATAAGCACCTCCCGATGCGCAATTTTTGCTCAAAAGGACTTAAAATATATTTATTTTCTAAAAATTGTTTTTATGATAAGTATTACAAGGCCTAAATAAGTACTTTGAGATCAAAAATTTAGCATTGGACTATATAATGAACGCAATCAATCAAATTATACCTGAGACAGCATTTTTTTCACCATTCTACTTGACGCTCATCCTATTTCTAACTCGCATAGGGGAGCAGGATGCGTTAAAAAAATGCATTGGCGCAATAAAAAATCCGCCATTATAGCCTTTCACGTGTGTTTTACGGGTTTAGCTAGAAGTTGTGAGAGGAAAATACAACTCTGGAGTGAATTTTTTTTTAATCGGGCAAGTTGGGAATTAATTGATTCAGCTATCACATTTTCAAGCTTTAAAAGTGAAACACTGCATTCAATGGTATCAGGCGAAGAATAATGGAACTGCTTCTTAATTGATCAAAAAGTAAAATGCACTTCAAAGTTCAACCTACATTTTTCTGGTGCGACCGGTTTCGACACGACGATGGTACCAAGTATCGATGCCAGTCGCACCAAATAAAAATCTGTGGAATTTTGCTTGAGCATCTTCTTTTTTAACAAATATTGACGTTTGAACCGAAAATATATGCCGCAATCGAGGAAAATATATGCCGCAACCACTCATTATTGGCATGTTTTATGCGTTAGACAGTGCCACGGCCGAGGGTGCACTAATATCATGATCAATACACATAAATCCACTGTTTCACTGACTGATTACGAGATCACTAAGACAACATAACTTATAACGATGAAATAAATCTTCCCCACAACACCGTCTTTAGCCCTAGTGTTTGACTAAGGACTAGGCACGGTAGAAAATTAAATTAAATAGGATCAGGGCACTATAGAAAAGTAAAAGTATTGTATTTCAATCATGATTGCGTGCAGAGAGTGATAAGGGGAAGGGTTAACTTAAATGAGGGTAACAAATTAGTTTAAGATAAAGGTAGGAATAACTTTAAATCAAGCAAAGCCGTATTAAAGTGAAAAACTATCAAGAGGTATTCATTGCCATAAGTTTCTAGATTTTAAATATTGTATAAACAGGCCATTACGGGGAAACCTCAGGAAATATTGCTAGTCATAACTACTTTTCACTTCGTGAAATATAATATCGGATATTTCTTTATCTTTTACAAGAAGGATAAATCGCCAAAATCCTCGAATGCAATAGGTGACCTGTGACCAGTCAAAACAACTCCTTATTGCCTTTGCTGAACTTTTACTCATAATATCCTTTTTGTTTAAGGGAAACTACGTGCTGTCTTTGGTAAAAAAAGACTCACGATGTTCCGTTTTACGGTGTAAAAATTCGATTAAAAAATCTCATGAGAAAAGATAATCTCACGTAAGATGACTGCGGGCATCGTATGTTGAACCCAATCTCCTCCCCCAGACAACGTCTTATGTAATTCTTGAACAACCCCTGGTTTGGTAGAGAATCTTGAATCCCAGCGAATATGGGTGAGAGCGTAAATTGCTGGCGTTAAGACGTATTGGTTGTGTGAAGAGAGGATAAGTTTCGGCGGACAGGAGAAGAGACAAACAAGCTGGTGCCTTTCAAAGTAGAGAGAGTTGCAAGGGGAGATAAGAAGGCAAAGGTTGAGGAAATTGAATTAAGGCGAGGGTAAGCTGAAGGCTATTGTAGCGGTCAAATAACTAGGAAATCCGATGAGAGGGAGGTAATGAATTCACGGAGTGGAGAAAGGTAGAAAGTTTGAGGCGTTGAAGAAATACTGCTAGGAAAAAGACGCTTGCTGATATTGAGATAAAAAGACAGAAAAGATCCACAGAAATCTACCCAAAACGTTAGAGCGTGATTAATTAATCACAATACGCATACGTTGCATACTAACCAATTCTATGACTGATATGTGTGGAATGACATCTATTTTAAAACTTTGCATTGCTTTTCTCATCACCTAAGCGCCTTTCTATATTCATTGGGACCAATAACTATGCCTAAGAGGCAGCGTAAAATAAACAGTACAAAATCTCTTATAGGATAATAAACTTAGTAACACATAAGTGACAACTCCAACCTGAGTATTTGGCTTCGTGGACAACTTGTCACCAACTCTCCGGTTCTCCGTCAGGCCGGCGTCGACATTCATCAATTCTTTTCATGACCTTTTCGATCTGGCGCCCAATTGCAAATTTTCGAGCCTCGACAATGACGGAATTTGACGTAGCAACCTCGAAAAACCTGAATGACATCATTAGAGGTTATTCCGCCGTGTAATGACTTATTGTCGTCAAAAGAAGATTCATTCCGGCTACTCAGAAAACAAAATGCTCTCTAATCGATGTAAAAACAAAATAATAACTATCCGCGCTATCTGATTCTCAAATTGTAATAATCTTATTCTTATTATATCACCACGTTTTTATTTACTCGTTTCTTGTCTATGTTTGTCTGTTGGGTACAAATTTTTCAATAGAATTTAAACTAACTTTCAGATGAGAAAGAGACTTGAAAGTTTAAACATGGCTCAGATCTGGATGATAATGCAATAGGTAATGTGCAGCATACGTATATAATATTATACTACATAACAATAATAAAAAATGATAAAAGTTCGCACCAGGGGAAAAAGGGAAGCATAGAAATTTAGCATCGAAGGAAAAAGGGAGCATAAAATGGAAATGCCTGTTTCATCGAAAGCGATACTATTGAAGAATTCATTCGTATTATCCGATGAAATGTGCAAATGCAAAATAAACTGCAAAAAAAATGTGCAAAAAAAACTGAAAAATTATTGGTAGATAGGTTTAAAAACTTTTCATTTCAGATATGATTAGGCACAAGACTAAAAAGCAGAAAATAATTTCTTAAATAAAAAAAATGTAAACAACCACATTTTTAAAACGGACTTAGGAGTATAAAATAATTTCTCGTAGTCCCATTCAGATTTTTAACCCCATATAGTTCAAGTACCTGGCAAGTATAGTTACTCAGAACAGCAATTGTACAGAGGAAATTAAAAGTATAATTGAGCAAGGAAAAGTAGCATTGAGCAAGATTAAGGAACTGGTGACATCGACAATGTCAGGACAGATTTAAGAGAAAGATTTACAATATGGAGTATTGTACTAGACTGATGCGAAACGTGGACCTTGAAGAAGAGAGAAGAAAAGCATAGGAAAGCTTTGAGATGTGGATGTGGCGACGAATGGAGAGAATTGGGTGGAAAGAAAGAATTGGGAATGATGAGGTGCTGAGGAGGATTGGAGAAGAAAGGAAGGGAAATGAAAAAAAGAAGAAGGGAAGAGATGAAGAGGAATGAGGAGGCACGGAATGCTGACAGACATCAAAAAAGGAAGGAGCTATGAAGAGATGAAGAGAGAGGCCCAGGACAGAATGCTGTGGAGGAAGATCCGTTGAAACCTGCCCAAGGACAGAATCACAATGATGATGATGCTGAAAGATCTATCAACTAAAACAGCATAAGGTAGCTTGTGAGAAACGCCATTTCACCTAGAAATCAATGAATTTGATCTCATTTTAAAGGAAAACATCGCACCCTTCTTCCAAAGATACAAAAATGTTAGCCCACTACCAAACTGCTTTCCACGATTTTTGACGAAAAATACCGGCCCTATCACGTGGAAAATAGTATGTGTATGCACTTCATAGAGACCTTATTTAAAAAATGAATAATTTCGAACACCTACATCTCGTCAAAAATTAAGAAAGTGTGGTTTGTACGTTTTCTCAACTATTTTTGAAAAGAAATCATAGTCTCCGCAGGAATTTTTTCAAGAAATCTCTTCCGATTCGAAGGAGTTTTTAACGTACCGTGAGAAAAAAATGAGTCAAGTTAAGGACTTATAAAGATATTTTTATTTGATTCTTTAGATTTCAGTCTTATAATTGAATTTTATTTTACCATTCATAATGCAATATTTAATCTACCGCTCCTACAGCTACTGAAATTAAAACGTTCTTATACTTCGAATATGGTCTCCATTATGACTAGGGAACTATCCCGCTCAAACGACCTTAAAACTGAAATAAAAGGGTCTTTATGTTCAGTGCCTGCATAAAAGTAATTATTTTCACAATTGAATACTACACTTTTAGCTCTTTGGTGCCCCTGAATTAGGCACAATATTACTTACTGAACCATGCAGACTCTTCGTTGGACAGAGTCAGGTTCCCGCTGGTTTTCGAAGCTTCGAGTTTAAACACGGTTTCCATTTCGCTGGCGTTGTGGCTGTGATTTCCGCTGGCCGGGTGATTGGAGAAGCTCCATGCAGGCGTGGACGCGCTCTGTCGCAGCTCCGGAAGGGCCACTGCGGAGAACCCCATGCTCATGCCAGGAGCCAGGGACGAGAGGCCGGCGACCAGGGCCATCAGCAACTGAGAAAACGAAGTCGAAAAAAGTCGATTAGGCCAGGAGGTGCCCTTGGTTGCAACTTTTGGTAGAATCAAAAAGCAAATATATAGCCCAATTTTCCTGAACTTTTCGACAGTGACAAATGCAAATCACACTTACTAAAACCCTTGAAAGTATTCTTCTAATCTGGAAAATCCATTTTGCTAGGCAATTAAGTCCTCAACGTTTCAAGGTTAAACATTGATGGAACCGTTGGCATAAAAAACAGTCAAGTCTGATGAAGAGGTTCCCAGGAGGAGAGATGTCTTTTTCTATCCTCAATGTGGAAATCTTGTAACACGGTTTCCTTAGTAACTATGCTTAGATGATATGGTAAAAGAATATTTTTTGAACCAACAAAAAGTTTTAATACTACCTCCCCCTCTTCGATCAGCGTGCTTATAAATATTAAATTAGTGAGTGAAGTACGCCATCATAAACAGCGAAATGAAGAACATGTTTACATCGCCGGTAATTGTCAAATTGTTCCGAAGAATGATTTATATTTTGAGTTTGTAGTTATGATTACTGACTCTGTTTCACGGAGTCTAATTCAGAGGGAGACTCGATCATTAATCCGTTTCAGCTCATGTGTCGTTCCAGGGTATTTAATGGTTACGACACATGTGCAACTTTTTTTTCAAATTAAGAAAATGTTGACTGGTGAATCGGGTTGTGTCTTATAAAGATTCCTCTCTGTTTGAGTAACATATTTGAATGCAATCAACATTTTCCAATGGGCACAGTAATTGACTGTAGACGAATGTAGTTGCAGTTTTCATTTTTCTATCCTCATCAGAAAAGGAAACACAGCAAACGGAGTTCTTATTCATTCGATGTATAGCTTAATAAATGGGTTTATTTTTTTTCAGAGTTAACTTGCTTTGAAATTAAAATTGATGACTATAACTACACCACCGATCCTAGAAGCGTCCTGTGGTCAGTTCTCCACTCTTGTCTCGTGACGCAAGCCTTGTTGGAACCTCCGACCTAAAGATGCCTCTAAATCCGGTGGCGAAAAAGCAAGGTCAAATCTGATGAGGGAGATCCCAGGAGTATAGTTCTTTTTCTATCCTCACCGTGGCAGAGGATTCGGGTCTCCCCGCAGGGTAACTGCCTCCCGCTCGGCCGGGGAGCTCTCGCTTATCGCCAAGTCAGGGTTGTAGTGGGAAAAAAGGGAAAAGGGAAGGGAAGGGAAAGTTAGCGAGCCACAACCCCTTCGAGACCGACACCAATGAGGCGGATTGAGGTCAAAAGGACCTCAATTGGGCCTCCGCCTCCCCGAAGTACTCGTATTAGTTAGGTTACCCAAACAACGTAAGACGAGTAGCCGTCAGTATCGCTTTTGCGAAAACTTTCCGCACATCTTTGAGAACCGGAGGAGCCCGTTGCCCTAATAATTGGGATTAGGTGTCCTCCTGGCTCCCTTTCCGGGTAGACGCCGTGCTGTCTGCCGGAGTACGTCCTCGAATCAGGGACCACCGGACCCATGGAGCGTCAATTCGGACCAATTCTGGTCAAAGCGTGGGTACAGCCTTCAACTCAATACTCCTCGTCTACCCATCCTCACCGTGGCAATCTGGTATCATGCATTACCGTGTAACTATGTTTAGATGATACAGTAAGGGTGCCTTCCGTTTCACGCTCCAATCGCATGACGCGCCACCGCATCAGTGGCATCAGTTTCTCATTCTCACATTAATGCTTTTGATGTGGAAGAGTCAAACGGAACGTCTTGGAGCGGGTGGAAAATTTGAATAGCGACGGAGAATCGTTGCTTAGGGTTTTTGATGAGATATTTCGGAAAGGAAACAGCCACAGTGGAAAACGGAATGGAAAACAGACTATTACAATTGTAAGCTTAACTCTTCTGCGAAGACTCTCATTTCATTAATTTTTTCCATTTCGCATGCGTTACCATAACAAATAAACCGCCAAAATTACGTCACCGCATCAACTGCGCCAGCTTTTTCGTGGAGCGTTTGGAGCGCATATTATGCTCGATGCGTGGCCCCATCGTGTGCGCTTTGAAGCGCTCCGGTGTGTGAAACGGAACAGCCCGGACCGCATCAATGCGATTGGAGCGTGAAACGGAACGCAACCTCAATAGAATATTTTCTGTCTCCTAATGGCGGAATAATAAAAAATCAAGATTTTTTTAACGTGGCGTAAGCACCCTTGGTTCTGCCATGAGCACGTGGTCAACTCCCTACGCATATGATTGCGCAAAGCAGTGACTCAATAATGAAATGATAGATGGAGTGAGCTGGTATGTTTCTTCTTTTTTTTCTCAGTTCATTTGTCAGTGATTATATTCTTATTTCCTGTCAATCTTAGGGCTTCCTTGCGGAAAGATATATACTCCAAGATTAACCTTAAGGGAATGGTTTTGCGATATTCACATTACTGTAAAGAGTTAACTATTTCTCATATTTGTGTTCACGGATGGCTATCTCTTTTGAACTGAGGAGACATCTAGGGCCGAAGGATAGACAGTTTTCAATTTGGTGTCTGCCAATGCGTAAAATCGCCAAAGAAGTCCCCATCGTTGCTAACTGAATTGTTTATCAACTGCTTTATAGTCGTTTTCCCTACATGAAATCATTATATGGAATCATTTTTGTCGTCATAAATTCTCGCGTATATTTCAGAACTCCCAATGAGTCATATTTCTATAGGAAATGAAATACTAATGTTTTATGTATAACTTATTGCTTGGATTTGCATATTGATGTATACAATCGTGTTGGCAACCATCTCAAACCTCGCTCAACTCCTGGAATTAAAGGGTCACGATGATCTCAGTCTATGGTTTTTGTCTATAATCTCAGTTGTCTGTCCTCCATATATTATTTTATGCTGCATTTGAATACATTCATATAGTCTACATGTAATATTTGTATACATATCTATCCTTAACTGTCATTTCTTACAAGAAAAACAAAGAGATTAAAGCTTGCCACGGTCTAAAAGGCAAGAAAACTGGATTTGTTAACTGATATTTCCCTTGTTCTGACGATAAATAATCGTCTTACTACTGTACGATTTTCTCTGGAATACAATTTATTTTATCTCTTGGGCCAATTTTTCCGTTAAAAGTTTTCTCGCTCCGTATTTACCTCCTCATCAATTCTGCAAAAGATGCTCCTTCCATACTGTACCCTTGCCCAAATAAATTGTTCGTATTCCGGATTTATTTGTGCAAAACTCATGGTTAACTTTGCAATGCGAAATTTCATTCGCATTCACAAGGCGAGGAGTGCATTCATATCCACCCCGCATTCTTAAATATTTCTAGACCATTTTAATTCTTTGACGTTCAAAATTCTGCCATAGGTCACTCTGCTGGCATACCGTTTCTTCATCAGTCCGACTATCCGAGTAATTTTTTCTCGGGTTTCACACCATGAAATATTTTTGAACACTAACAAAGTTTCGACGGCGGACTCAGCCATCATCATCAGGGTAATAAGATGACTGTGTCTGCCGACGAAACGTTGGTAGTATTTGATAACATAACCCGGGGTGAAACCCGATAAATCTTGATTCAAGTAAACCAACGGGAAAACTTAAAATCTTTTCTTATTTCCCACGTTATCCGTATGTATTCGGTCAAAGCACGTAATATTTTCAGCTCAAAATGGTCCAATCGTTTTAAAACATTCCCTCATTATGTAGTTATTCCTCACATTACCCTCGGCCCTTTTCCTGTTACAAAAGTTCTAAAGGCAAGGCGCACGCATTCAACAAAACTTCTCCACAAAGAATTCGTACCTTCACCGCAAAGGATAGGGAAATAATGGGAAAGTTCATTAAGTATTTCATTGCATTCATCTACAAGTTGGGTTTTATCGAAATTTGTAATCGATGAATAGCTTCGAGTGTTTCGATAAACTTTCTAAGATTTACCTAACCCTGCTAAATAAATCCGGAAGATTCAAAATATGTACGCAGTCTGTCGTTAACAGGGAAAGTATAGAGGCGTCTCTCGGGTATTCAATGACACCTATGAAAGCTGAAAAAAATAGTTCGTTTCATAAATGTGGGATCTTCGATATAGATATCGTGATCTCAAAGTAACGGTTACATAGTAATATTTCTACACAATTTTTATTTCAACACACCGGCTTAGGTTTCAATAGAACTCGTTATTCTCAAGGACATGAGTGCCGTCGGAACCTAGGTCGCTTTGTGAAAATAATTATTTCATGGAAATATTACAAAGTAACCTTTATTTTGAGATCATGATACCTATATTGTATCGTTGTTCCCACATTTACCCTATGTACCAAACTTTTTTTGTTTTCATTGGTGTTATATATTCCCCGCGAGAGACCTCTATTCTTTCCCTGTTTACGAAAGACTGTGTGCATTAGGAAATAGTTTTGGCGAAGCCTGGAATATGAGCAGTAGCGATGAGGCAATAATGTCTCTCCGTCAGGTTTTTATAATGGCTTGAAACTATTTACTTGAGTAATGAGCTTGGATGAATTAACTTGAGTAATGGATTTAATTGACTGGCTTACATCTCCAGAGGAGACATCGTCGGTACAGAAAATGACTTCGCTTCAAGCTTTCTTCTTGCTTCGCAAAGAGATGGGCGATTATGATGAATTTGGGAAATGTTATGCTTGGTAGATAGCTGTAAAAATCGTCTACTTTCGAATATACTGAAGTCTCCATGGATATTGTATCACACCAACCCAGAAAATTAGAACGTATTTCAACTTCGAATTTCAAGAAAATTTACTCCCAAGTGGGAATAGCTCGTGGAGTCAGCTCAGCACTTGACCAACCAACATCTCTCGTAGTAACCCATCCATCTATCTATTTGGATACTTCTGATTATAGCGGAAAATTGAAAGATTCAACATTAAAAGAGAATAACATGGAATTCCTCGGTAAAGAAATCTTCGAACCTGTACATCCACACAAATAGGAAAACGAGTAAGAATATTAATTAACAAGTGAGTAACAAAATTCTATTATGCAATCGAGGTGATAAACATTGAATTTCTTCCTTTCGCTATGTGTGTAAAAACCAGGCGTGCTGGATGAAATAAGAGACACAGCCATTCGCCAGAAATTTGTCGTCCAGACCGACGTCCCTTCCAGCATAGGAAGCTCTTGAACCACAGCCAAGCACATCGAATTACATGGCAAAAGTCAACTCTCTTAAGTTGCTTGAGTAAAGAGGTCTGAAATTAAAAAGGCTCATTCAAAGTCACTGGAAACACGATTACCCTCTTGTTAACAGGATCATCAAGGAGGAAGGACTTAATTGCAGAGATTTTGTTCAACAATTTTACGGTACTTCGTGCAACAGGCATTAGCACTTGTATAATATTTAAAAAAAATTAGACAAGAGTCACGTACATTTCCAATGTGAGATCCAAAATTTGCTCCCCCCTGAAACGGTGCAACAAAAAGTTATCTTCTAATGTATATTCCAAATTTCAATGGTAGCACATATTACCATTGTTGATAAATGTGTATTATTTTGAAATATAATACGTAATATTAATCATATATTTTTGCCATGCACCATACAACTTAAATCTACCTTATGGGAATTAGAATAAAAGCCTCAAGCTCAATATTATACTAAGAATCTTTCGCTTTCCAAATTATAAAGGGTTAAATTGTCCGATAGAGGCTCACTACTTCCATTCCTTTCTCAGTTAGCATTCAATGTCTCCTCCATTATGATATATCCTGCCAATATACGCATTAGGTTGTTAGTGATCTGAAAATCTGATTGGCATCCCAAGGATAAATGAGCCGATTCTTTTAAAAATCGATTCACTATAGGCCAAGTATTGTCGAAGTTGACATCTCGAAGTCGAAGAGAAGGAACAGGGAAGAGAAACGCCCATACGGAGTTGCGAAATCGTTTTCCAAATGATAAGTACGAAACATGAGTGGTCAGGAATGCATACAGCGCCTCGAATGTAATTTTATACGAGACGGAAGGGTGGATTAGACTGTCCTTTGAAATCTTTGTCAAACGCGTATGAAGTGAGCGAGCTGTCAGCGCTGACGCAAGGAGTGTCGTGCTTGAGGCAGAGACTCAATTGAAATATTTTCTTATTTCCTGACTATGCAATCGTTTCTAATTCTGAATTCAGATTACTTCAGCTCACTTGTGGAAAGTTAAAAATGTTTTTCCTTGATGGACTGATCACGCATTAATAATCAATAGTTGGGAGGAATTCACTTATTCTATTTGAGAATATGAACGACATTTCAATGGGATATATTCATAAATCATGGGTTTGCCGAGTGCAATCACTTCCTTCACACCTCTGTGTGCTTGCAGCTTCTGTTTCATCCCATTTACTTATGTATTCATCATAGAAATATTCCGCATTTTTAGTTCTTCTTAAGGCCAATATTTATCAGTGAAGGAATGCTTAGATATTTGTTCAAAACCAATTTAATTCCATGGAACAAAAAATAAAAAACCTTTTTCGTACTCGTTTCTGACTAGATATCGACACACTTTCCGCTTCCCAAAATCGATGTTCTTCAGTATTGGTTGCCTCAACAATGTCTACTTCTCTCGGTGGTTTCATGAATTATGTTCCAATTTTTGATTCGAACACAACTTATATTAGGATACCTCTATTACGTTACACTCAGTGATACTAGGAAAAATTTCAATGTTAGTATTTCAACCTAATTTTTCTGATCATTTATCAAGTTCGATATTAACAATGTTGAAAAAAGTGTTATAATTGTTTCATATACCATTAATAGGGAACTTTTTCAGGAAATACGGTCCATTAAACTTGTCCATAGACTATTTAGATTATTTTGTAAAACTGATATCAATAAATGCTTCCAGAGTGAGTAATCGACGGAGCATACATTAACCTCAACACGTTCAAATATTTTAAGTAGCTTCCTACATAGGAGCAAGTGTATACTTAATCAGGAATTGAAGATCAACATCTCTATCAGCATCGTTTTTAAACTTTTATCCAATTTTGAATTTTACCCGCAAATATTTTACATAAATTTCCAAATCGTTACTTCATACGGATCTTTGCTTGGAATGCAATTAACATTGCTCTCCCTTAAGTTCAAAATTACAGTCGTACGTCTCTTCACTTGGAATGCAATTGACAATGCTTCCACATGAGTTACGAGTTAGGTTTTGTTCATTTTAGTTAATTTGTAGTTTTTTTTCCAAATGATTATAATTCGCAGCATTACATATCACTTATCATAAACCAAGATAAAATCATGCATTTTTCTTTTCTTTCTGTTTGAACGTTGAATTAGATTTAACAAAATGTTCACCATGAATACCAGAAGATCATAGTGAGAACTATTACAATGTATAACAAATTCTAAAAATATCTGTTTTTGGGAAGTTCTGATCCATAACAATTAGTATCTCAGGTTTTTATCATACGATATTTTTATTTTATTCGAAAAATTATTTTAAAATAATGTAACACAATATTTCTCGGTCCGGTGGGTCCCATAGATTGGAATTCCAGCTGAAGCCATAGGTGCTCATTAACGGCTGAAATTTCCGTTTGTCTAAGATTCCATTGATGTTCTACGAGCATGGTTTCCGTAGCGCGAGAATTATACGTGTCGAGACGACATCACCTAGCGGCCAACAGAAAAAAAATTGGAGAGGAGGGTTTTAGTACACCAATTTCCGGATCGATAGACCCTGATGATGATTATATTTACTAAAAATGGTACGTAGTGATTTACGGAATAATCTAAAATTAGATCAATCGTGAATTAATTGAGCCGAGATGAATTTAATCCTTTCTCCCTGGAAATCGTCTCTGAAAATCGATCAGCGGCCTGTGGCCGACTGCACGAGGACCACCTCAAGAGTTCATGCGAGGAGTGAGAGTGAATCCCATTTTCCCTTTCAAGGACGCCTGCTTTCATTCTTTCCTTGCCTCCATTCCTCTCCTGTTTCCAGCATCACCGAAGGCACCGCTATGGACCAGTGCCAATAAACCTTTATCGTCTCATGAAGTATTTCTTAACATAAAAAAACTCGATGATTGAAAACCACCACCTATCGCCAATTATCTCACTACAATCTGTCTCTCTTGCAAGCGAGAGGTCATATTTTGAGTGATTGAAGTCATTTTTTTCGCATATATACGAGAATCACTCACTGCAAAGGTTATCCATTCTTTCGCGACAGGCCTAAGACTAAGATATTGAGAATATTTTTCTCTTATTTATTTATTATTACGTTTTATTAAGAACAAGCTGAATTACCCGGCGTTGCTCGGGATCATACTTCCTTCAAAACTCTTTATATAAGAGGTGAGGAGTTAGTAAGTAGTTGTGATAACAGACTACATTTCAAGTAATTGTTTTATTAAATTAATATTTTCTTCTACAGAGCATCTATACAATTGTGAGAAAATAGTAAGTAATCAATGTGACAATATCTCCCATGAACATTAATAATTATAAGTCAAATGACAGAAAAATTGACAGAATGATAAAAAGTAACATGGTAAAGTAAAAACTATGAAATTTGTAAAACTTGTTTAGTATAGAGTAGAGAGACAATTTTTTGAAACCCATTTATGTAATCATACTACCTGCACAGCCAAGCTAAAAGAACATTATAGTTAAGTACATAATTCGAGTACTTACTTGTTGAGTAGCTATTCAGACGTTCATTTTCGTTAATTAATATTTGATTTAATGATTATTTTGGTTTGTTTATTTGGTTGTCAAGGAAAATGCGTTAAAGAAAATCGATTGAAAAAGAGAGATACTTCATTCTTTCGGGCATGATACCACTAATTTTAGTAGTATCATGATTTCTGGTATGTGATAAACTGAATTTCAACTCTCTACCTTTAGTTAAAGTTGTTTTAAAAAGCGAAATAATTCACCGCTGCACAAATCATAATGCTTAGCATTCCCAATCGGCTCAACTAAGCAATATGAATTCCAACAGCAATGACCGAAATCTGGTTGTCAAGCGAATATGGTATTGTTGATTTCACAAAAAAATATGTGTTTCTGGAGCTAAAAACGCAATTTTCAGTCAATTACGTAGTGAAAAGTATAATTAATTGAAAGAATTAAAAACTTCATTCTTTCAGACATTTAATAAAAAAAATACAACTCTCTATCTTGAGCGGATATAATTTTAAAAAGTAAAAAATGAAACCACTGCACAAAACCCGATGCGTACATAGAACCACCTAAGGGCCCCTTTTTGGGCCCTTTATGGACCCTGAGATCATTTTAAAGTAACCTACAACTTTCCTCCTGCCTTAAACTATTATTCGGCAAAATTTCAGAACGATCCTATTTTTAAATTTAATAGTATTTGAAAAATTAGGTTAGGATTATTAGCTTACTCGTCGGACGTTGTTGCGCGAAAAGTATTCGAAAGATTAAGAGGGCCTTGGGGGGGGGGGGGGAGGAGGCGTTAAAATATTATTATATCTAAAACCTTCGAAACCTTCGCAAGAGTGTATTCAACAACTTCTTAAAGTTTTTTGGCGATCGGATCAACGGTGTAGTAATGCATACAGGACACACAGACATACATTCGTTTTTATATATATAGAGAAGATATTTTTTATATATGCGTGAATCACTCACTGCAAAGGTTATCCATTATTTTGCGAGAGACTTAAGACTAAGATAATAAGAATATTTTTCTGCTATTTATTTATTATTACTTATACTAAGAATATTTCTCACATATATGTGGATAATTCAATGCTAAGGTTGTCCATTATTTCGCGAAATACCTAATACTAAGTTATTAAAAATATATATTTTTTTTTGGAATAAAATCTGACTCAATTGAAAATAAAATTTATGGGTGCCCTTTAAAGAAATTTGCTCTTCTCCGTCACTAGAGAACTCTTCTCCTTGAAATCTCCACTAATCTTTTTACTGTAGAAGTCAATCGCATATGACATTTGTGCCTTGGCCTGATTCGTCTTTAAAATTGCCATGATGAAACTCTACCAAGAGGCAAATGGTTTTGAGCATTTGAAATCATAATTAGAGCTATTAGTACAGTAATTATTTTCTTTGTTCGATAAATGGTGATCAGTCAACCTACATAATTGCAAACCATAATTTTGACGACTTACAAGCTTGCTAGTTGTAATGGTATTTTTGCACTGTTTGTCACTGAGGTTAACCCGATACTGTGTTAACTTTGCAGAAATATTGCCGCAGGTGGAGCGGTCGTTTTTTGGCAAGGAAATGATTTCTTCAATTAGCTCCAAATACGCCAGTACCATGGGAATAACTCGTTGTATAGCATTGGCTTTATTCCCCTCTTGGCGTTATTTTCCTCTTCGTCGCGCTGCGATTAATCCCAAAATAAATTTCCTCCGCTGGGTTGGTGAGAGAAATTTCAGGGAACCTTTTGAGGTGGGAGAAAAGCTTGAATTCGGTGCTGCAAAAAAATTGTGTATCGAAACGTCTCAATGCATACAACTCACAGTGCGTAATTAATATTCAGGGATGTTATCGTATAATTTAAAATCGTATTAAGAATAAAAATTTTATGGCCTTCACATTAATAAATTAAAGGCAGGTGTGGGCAGGATTTTTATTAGTATTCGTGTAGGTCCAAATGTATTCATCACCTCATTCATTTTGATATTTCAATCCTTTCTTTCCTCCGGAGAAGTCTTGATATAATACTAAGAAGCGCCTACGCTATGAAATTATACGCTTTGATAACTTTTTAAGGCAATGTCAGTTATGACTACTTAGTTAACTTTGAAGTGAACAGTGGTCATCTTCGTGGCGTTCTTATCGTTAGATACATTGGAGTCAATTTCATCATATTAATGCCCATTTATTGCAGCTATAAAGACTCCATTTACCTATGTTGGCAACCAACAGTTCTATTTTTACGACTTGGGCCTAGGCGCAGTCTGCTCACCAGGTATCCAGCAGTCCTTCGGTTGGAAATTGCCCTCTCGTTTTAATGCAAGTTGCGGTCCATTTCTGTCTGCAGTAAACCGGTGGCTGATACTTGATAGTTTTATGCTAATTAGAAACATTGAAACTCATTTCGTGTATGGATTGAGTCTTTGAAAAGTGCCGACTGGAAGCGAGTTATTTTACTCAGTATATTTCGAGTTATTTTTTGTTCATTCATCGGCATAAAAATGATTTTTAGTTTTAAAATTGATTGCCTGACTCTTCCAGTCTCCTGGTAGCCCTTTGCATTCATTGATGGCTCTTCTGTTCCCTGTGCCGTTTTATATAATTTGCGTATTTATAAGGGTCTTCCTTGCAGAAATTTTCGATCCTTCGATTTTTCCTCTTATCATGAGCCTTAACGAGTGCCTCTTGCCTCAGATTGTGTCCGATCCTTCTGGTTATTCTCTTCTCTCTACTATAAGTGTGCTCTACTTCCGCTCTACTCGGAGTGAGTCAAATTGTTTCCAAAAAAAACCTATCCGTTTCATTTCCAATATCTGCCTCCAACCTCGTATTTCAACAGTTAATGTTCTTTTTTGATACATTTTTTTCGATAAGCGAGTTAGAATGTGGCATGTTTTGTCATCGATTTTCGATTTCAACCTCTCATATTATTCTATTGAGTACAGAAGAGATATTCAAAAGATTTGGCTAGATTAGAGAGCATTTAGAGGTCGCTCAAGAGGCACGAATCTGCAATGATCATCAGTTTTCCTGATTTGAAGAAAAAAACAACACGATTTGTATGGGTATTGCTCCTCGCTCCTTCTCGGCCGAATGTCGAGGGAGTCATTTCCTGTGGATCCTACTTACACACTTCTAGTGCCACATGCAAAGTTACAATCTTTACAGGAATAACTTGTCGGTGTGTTTGTATACATATAGGAAATAAATTGTCCTAAACGTGCATTAAATCAACGAAATAAGTTAACTTGTAGTATTTACATTGTTCATAATTACCACTACTCTAGTGCGGGAAAAATCATTAATAATTTCGTGTACATTGCCGCAGTGATCTTTTTACGTGTGCTCATCTGCTAAGACTTGAACCTTTCGCTTTTCTTGTCTTCAAACTTCTGTAAAAAAAAACAGAACAACGAAACCTCAGGCCCACCGGCACATTTTTAGTTTGTGTTTAAGCAATACTTAATGGATAATTTTCGCACGTTGTGACGGCACGCAAGGAAGTAGTTTTTTTTCCAGCAGTAGAACTAAATTATTTATTATATCATTATTATTTTATAAATGTAATAAATATGATTAAAACGAATTATAAAACTGAAAATTCCGAAAATCCTGTAAACTGCGCACTCTCATGATAAAGATAGCTCGTCACTTATACCCACGCATAAAGTGTAAAATGAAAACGTTTTGATTTTCTTCGCTAATATGCACTCCTCCACCTCAGCAGTGGCCCGCCCTCTGGCAGATTTCGTGCGTTTTGGAACATGTAAGGATTTATCTTACGTAAGTAGATCGCTAGGTTTATTCAATCTTTTGTAGACAAACCATGCTAAAAATCCATAAGATTTACAAAAAAACTTGGGCAAAAAATTACCGGAAGCAGTTGATCGTACGCGAAAACAATATCAATGTGACCTTCATTTGTTTTATCAGTTAGGACGGGGACGCGCGAAACACGTAAGACTGTGCACTAAGACATTCCAAAAGTAAACTTGACACACCCTTCTAAATGTCTCCGTCAATTTATATTGTGTTGTATCTTCACAATCACCTGAATTGTAGACATAAAATAACTATGCAAGTATTTCTGTCAACCATTCTTGTCTTATACACTGTCTGCAGGACGCCTGAAGTACTGCATGCAAGAATCGTTTTCCAAGTACGTATATGATTACATACACATGCTATGATTAGAGCTGCAAGGTCGTGTAAGGGTTTTAACTATGTGTGCGTCCCTAGCAAATTGTAGGTGTTATCCACGAGCTCCATACTGGTAAGAATGAAAAGACGATATTATCTAATACATTTCCACATTGTTTAACAAGTCCCGACGATGGTTTTGACATTTTATGTCATTCTCAAGGCACACGCTAGGCTCCCTCGACTCTAGGTTGAAAAGGTGCGAGGAAGGCTTAGGGCTATGAGAAATCAGCTAACCGGGACTGCAGCCTACGCGCACCCGGCGCGACGTTATGCGTGGGGGCACAGCATTAGTTCCCGCAAATGTGATACATTCATGGAATATGGTGCACGTAATTAAAATTGAAGTGACATTTGGTCCTCAAGAGCTAACTTAACTACTCTTAAAAATTATGCTCTTTCCTCCAATCGGCAACATTGAAGGTCGTTGAATTTTTGCGATCTAAAAATGTCCATTAATCGTGCTGTATTTTTATGATATCCTCTCGGTACCCCATAGCATAATTTTAAAGGTTTTAATAAAAAATCCGAGGAGAAATAAAGCAATAAGCCACACCCTAAAGTGTACGCTTCTGATCCATGAAGCGGGACGCTGAGATGGGTTTGCTGCCGCTTACCACTCCTTCCTCCTCTCAGCTGACCGCGTCACTATCTAACAATTCTTCACTTTAATGCCGCATAAATTTCTTCATATAATTCAATTCTCAGTCTTCCTCATACTTTCAATTTTCTATACTGTTTCTAGGAGGCTTCTTTGTCACCAAACTTATGCAATGAAATTGCTTTTAGTTTTAGCTTGGAGTTTTTATTCTACTGCTTCCACCAACTGCTCGTGGATCCAGTTCATTGGTGATTCTCTCAATCCATTTCTTCTAAAACATCCTCAAACAAAAATTTTTTAAATCTATGTGAGGCCATGAATCTTTATTCTATTTAAGAATACTTCGAAATGTTGAGGGAGAGGGAATAATAAGAGATCATGCTATAAAAATTTGAAACTAAAAGTCTCCTTTGGCTTAAATTAGATGATTGTTGTATGCTATCCTTTTACGATGCTTGTTGCTAGGACCCTACTTCACTGTGACTACTGGCATAATATCAAGGGGAGCTGTCAAGGATAGGGGAAAGGAAATTTTCATTGCTCTGATTTGGGTGTTAATGTGAATTGAAAAGAAACGATCGAGGAAAACTATAGGAATGTTGGTGAAAGGAGTTCAATAAAAAAAAAAACAAAACCGAGAGGTAAAATAGATTTAAAATTATAATGAAAATAACGGAGTCTCTCGACTACAGATCCCAGTGCACCTTTGCAAATTGAGTTTCCTTAATTGGACTCAAATTCATGGACTGTAATCCAAACACGTAGGTGCGCGACGATAAAAACGTAAGGAACTTGAAGCTGCAGAATCGCTGACATCAGTGTCTTTCGCAAGTTTATTTCCCCGGATGCGTCTTCTTTAACTTTCTGTGACCGCGAGTCACTTTATGCAAAGTCTGTCAGAAAAAATTATTTTATAGTTCGATTAGTAAAACTAAAATAGTATAAAATATTTCATCCCTTTTTTTAGTCAACTTCCTTAGAATATTAAAATATTGATTGGCTCTACGCCGGATAAATATCTGGAAAATTTCTACGCTCTTCCAATTTAAAAAAAATATTTTATTTGGCAGGTTTGAAAAAATTAAGTACTATTTTTCGTTGAAGTGGCAGCCATTTGTTTCATAATTGATTTATCGGCCGAGAGGAACAGATTGAGCACTGATTATTGATAGAATTTATACCGTTACTTAAGTTCTACGAGGGAAGAGGTCGCAATCACACGGTTGAGGATAGGGCACTGTGCCCTCACTCACTCTTACCTCTTCACCGAAGAGAAGATCCATCCCTACTGTGAGGATTGCGACTCTCCCATAACTGTGAGACACCTTCTGACGGTGTGTGATAGGTACCGTGCTCTGCGCATCCGGCTGAACATCAGAGGAGACCTAGGACACGTCCTAGGAGACGATCCTGATTGGATCTGTCGGATAATGTTATTTTTAAAAGAGTCTGGGCTTTTTAACTGTTTGTGACCAACCAATATGTGGTGTTTTATCTCACGCCCATTTTAATGTGAGCTGCGTCGCTTTTATTTATTTATTTATATATTTAAATATTTATTTTAAATAACATGACATGGTGATTTTAGGCTGACGTGGTGCGAATGACCTCAGTCGTCGAAACACCCTATTCACCTAAATACTACTACTTAAGTTCTACCATTGATGGTGACCCTTTTAAAAGTTCACCTTTAGACACTTTGCGAAATCATTGTATAAAGTTACCGTATATGGTCGCTATCTCATAAAGAGTGCATAACAATTTTCAAGGCTCCACAATGCGAAGCAAGTGAGCAAGTATGCATGAGGCCGGTCGCTTTTCCGTCCAAGGCCAAGGTAAGGGAGTCACATGACCGCCATGGATGCATTGCCTTTGTGCTAGCACTCATTCCACATTGCTCGTTATTACTCATTTCCTTTATCGAAAAGCCTGAGAGGAAAATCTTCTCTCTCCCACGCATACGAAAGTGCATTAGCTTGTACCGATGGTCAGGGCTCGCCAGATGCAAAGTATGCTACTGGCCGCTCAGGGGGCGTCTCACATTTTCTCTTCCCTGTCGACATTAACTTAATGCGTTTGCTACGAACTACACGTAAAAACGCATGAAGTTTTTGCAAACTGTCCCATTTATGTCCTGATTTTTATCTCAGAGCTTCCTCTATTCAGTAACGTCTCTCTGTATCACACCAATATAGCATATGACATGAAAAACGGCTCATAATTTTTGGAAAATATCTCAAAACCTGGAGCTGTAATTGGCCGATATTTTGGCATATTTAGGGGAAAAAATATTTTTTTTTATTTTTAATGAAACTAAATTCTTTGAATAATATGCGTAGTGATATCTTGCTCTAACCGTCTTATTTCTGCCGTTTTTTGAAAAAAATTAGTTCGTAAAATCAACTTTGTGTTCTCCTATTACCGTAAACCACGGTGAAGTCGGTTAGCAAGGTGAAGATAGCACGAGCACCGTAATTGTCGAACTTGGAAGGCATTGGCGGACTAACGGCAGTGAAACGTAGATGGCGGTAGTTGGTTCGAGCGCTGGACACTTGTGGAAATCACCTTATGCGGTTGAACTACGTTCCCGAGTTTCACCTCCAGCTGTTTACATTATCTTTGTCTTTAGTGTGATCACATTAATACCACAATATCGCCAAACCTGTTGTCTAACCGTCCTGGATAATAATATCGCCGACGATGTATTTTTATTTTTTTAGAAACTATTTGATGCTAATTATCCGTTGAGAAAACGTATTTTTTTATACTTTTTTATTTTGAAAAATACCCAACAAGTGCAGTGGAGAATACGACGCATCGAACTTTTACGTTTAGTTCATGCTTTCATCGCCATATTTATGGTTTCTAGTTATTTCTGTTAAAAAATAAAGCACATGAAATTGGAAATCAGAAATTCTTTCGCGAATACGTTTATTTGGAGCACATTATTATATGGATGTGAAACATGGACATTGGGAAAGATGGAAAAGTCTCGGTTGAAAGCAATGGAAAAAGTGAATTTGGAGAAGGCTATCAAAAATAAGATAGATGGACAAGAAAAGCGACGTAGAAGCTTAAGGAAATTAAAGAGAAGAGCAATGCAATGAAAGAGATGGAGAAAAGGAAAAAAAAACAAATTTGTTGGACATGTCCTGGAGCACATAACACAACTTCCTAGGAAATATGCATATTTGGGGGGGGGGGGGAAGTACCTGGAGAAAAGGAAAGGAAGGCCAAGAAAGAAGTTTCTGAATGACATAAATAGTACTATGGGAGTGACAACATATAAGGATTTGAAAAGATCAGCAATGGACAGAGTCATATGGATGCAGCGACAAGGATTCGCCTTTAGAAGATGATATGATGATTAGTTATTGTTTTCTGATTGCCACTAATTTACCAATAAAAATAAACTTTATCGTATCAGGCAATATACTATGGAAATGAAGTACCGATAACTTTATCAAAAAATTAAAGAAACTAAACATATTTCCACAGTTTCATTCACCTACCCAGGTCTTCACAAAGTCGTGCCATTATTAAGATGCCCAAGTTCATTTTTGTGAGCATATTCATGCTTCATTAAAACGTTTCATGTATTTTACCGTTCATTAATTTTCCTCCGCACTTAAATTTTCTCCATCTGACAGCTAAATGATTCAGCTTCTAATACAGTGAGATTTTAAACTGTCACAGAGGAAGAAATACATTTAATAAATTATTTAATGGTTTTTAAGTGGTGTGTTTATTGTAAATTTTAAATAATATGCAAAAATGATTACCTACTCCCTGATGAGCTACGACAGTCATCTGCCAACCCATCGAAAACACGCCAACCGTAACCCATATCATACAAAAATTGTTTTATTTATTTTGTTTTGTAGCAGTTATGCACTCATTTCAATGATTGATACTCCCTCTAGGATCTCGATTTCATTGGACTGTGTCCTTGGAAAGTTAGTTCCAATTCTTAAAACGAATCATTTACGTAACTCTCACGCCCGACATTCTCTTTGAAGTCGCAGAAGCTTGAATCCGAGTTAGAAACGAAACTGCTGACTCTAGTGCATTCCTATTTGCTCACGGACCATAAATCTGAGATGGAAACTTTTTCATTTTCAATAAATAGTTTACGCGACGCTTCAATTTCTGTGTTTCAATATTTTGCTCAAAATTGTAATTTTTGTTTCAAAAATTTGCGAAAAATTAGGTTCGATATCCACCAGTGCATTTGGACTTGTGCGACATAAATATTTTTGTTCAGGGAGAACACTTTGATATCAGCATGAAAGAAGTACATGAAAACTATTAAAAAAACAGCGTATTGTTCATTGTCGTCACGATACTTCACTGAAATTGTAATGGAATATAAAGTTTCTATGCCGTGTTATTGCGCCTCATAACAGTGATAGGACACGATGTAAAATGTTTTTGTACGCTGCCTGGTTGCTTTTTGGCTTTTGGCCTGCTGAATTGGTGACTTAACGGGCAAGCCAACTGTATGAATATAAATGCCTAAATTAGCCAAATATTATACATCTCTATCCTTTCCGTGTGGATCTTATTGTACTATTTGCTCTATAATGCTAATTATCGGAATAATATTTTTACAAGCACTCAGCTCATTGCTTGCAAAGCCCGATTCCTTCGAAGAATCAAGAGTAAATAAATTTCCTTTCATCCATCTTATGACCAGTTGCAAGATACTGAGATAAGGAGTCAATAGTTATGACATCCATGCAGTAATATTCCTCATATAAATACTCGCGTTGCAGGAACACAGCAACCATTTTCATAACTTATCTACCACTAGTAGATTGCTTCAAATGTTTGATCTAATAATCTACCACCGGATGAAATGGATGAAAGTTCATCCAACATAATTGCGAATGCACATAATGATTTTACAGGAAGAGTAAGCAAACTGGTCATTCGTCTCATACAAACCTTTTATCGAGTAATTGAGTCTCCAAGCGGTTTATCGCGCATCCGCCATCTTGGCTACTTATGGAACTCATTACTCAATGCCATAAGTTGTGAAACCAATATTTTAATCGAATGTTTCAGAAACAGTTGTTAATTGGTTGCCATGGCTTAGGAGTCCCATAACTTTATTGAATGTGTGTCGTTCCTGCAACTGGCCATTATTCGACCAATTTCGCATTTCTCTTCAGTCGCCAAGGGATTGCATGTTATATGTATTTTCGCTCGTATCGAGCTTTCATTGCCCAACTATTAATGCACAGCCTTTCCTCTTTTTTAATACTAGATGAATGCGCGATACAAGGAAGATATCGAGACACTCTTGAAGCACCCGGTCGAATTTAATTTGGCTCACTTACATACTTTGTACCCGTCACATAAGTGAAAAAAACTTCATGACGGCTGAGTAATGTGTTAATCACGTTTACACTCCGTCCTTGAGGCGCTAGTCGTCCATGGTTCCGCTTCCCTTGCGACATCTCTATACCCTGCCAGCATGCATGCATTAAAATTCATCTGCCTTCTGCTATTCATGCGCTACGATGCATTGACTTGGAGCCAACTATCTTCGCTTTCAGAATGTTAATCAATTTCTTCACTGACCACTCGTTAAACATTGTCTTAACTTGTGTAAATTTAATTTCCATAAGATGAAATCATCATCAACACATCGTATCTACGTGAGACAAAGTGAAGGAGTTACTAAATGCGAAGCCACCGTTGTAGCGGTTTAAGTTCATATGGTCCACGGCCGCTCGTCATAGTCATGGTTACCGCTATGTATCGGTGAAAAGGTTAGAATAGATAGTATTCTTGAAGAAATGGAGATGATGGTTGGAGAGATACTCGGCGAAGGCCTGCACCCACTCTTAATGAAAGAATCGAAGTGGCCAATATATGGAAATAAAGTCCACAACTTAATGTCCTATCCGATGAACATAATAGCCCTCTTGAAGTCTCCTCCACAAAACACTCTATGTCCTGCCAGCAAGCTTGCATTAAAATTCATCTACCAGAGTCATTCTCTCCTCATATGCTCATACGTAAACATACATACCCATCACGCCGTTCCCTTCAGGGGTAGGCACAGTCAAAATGTTTCACTCATTAATACATAATTGTACACCTAACTCTGCTTCAATAATTTCCTCCATACTGACCTATCCTTGCAAACCCCTTTTGCCTCATTTACCCCCATACACTGTTTCATACACGCCCTCCTGTTTTTAAGACTCTTAATATTCCTCTTCCTAAGAATTTCCTCAGCCACATTCAACTACAACTTTCTCGGCCTGCCTCTACCTCTCACACCATTCATTCTACACTCATATATCTGTTTCGTTATTCGACTCTCATCCATTCTCTCATTTAAAACTCCTAATAACATTGAAGTCCCCTCCACAAATCACTCTATGCACTGCCAGCAACCTTGCATTAAAATTCATCTGCCTTTTATTCTTCATGTGCTGCGATTCAAGAAGTTAAGCCTATTATCCTTGCCTCAAGAATGTTAGTAAATTTACGGACTGGTCGCTCTTATCCACATAATATATACTTCTGGTATTCGAAACCCGGCTCCCGGAAATCAGTAGATGTTGAACGTATATAATCCTCCATTTTGGACTTCAGCAAACATTTCACTGTGTCAATATTTTTGCCACTCTACCCCAGAACTCGGTCAATATATTAGTTGCTTCAGTGTAATGCTAATGATCTATTCTACATCTGCACACTACCCTGCGAGCCGCCGCATGGGAGTGTGGCAAGGAGTGTTAGGACACCAGCCGTGTAAAGATTTAAGGAAAAAGGTTTTGGGAAGAGAAATGGTGACGTGTATTATGGGAGTGTATTTAATGGAGGTCAATTTTTATTGTGATCGCTAATTGTGCGCGGAAAGACCGATTTTTTTCAACTATCTGTTCGTTAATGTATCTTTCCTATTTCATCGCTTCTGTAAGATTTAGTGATGTGTTGAGGCGTCATGATAATATTCTCAGTGTCACTCTGAAACACTCCAGTTTTTTCACACATTTTTTAAGAGAGTGAATCACGAATTTGCTGCTTGTCCATTTAGGTTTTGTTTATTTTTCTTTAACTATTATCATAAACCCGAATACAACTCAAACGGCCGTTTAATATGGGGTACATTAACCGTAAAAACTGAAAAATACGCAAATGCGCATGCCCTGAGTGGATAAATATACACCAAGGTGGGATTCGAACTCGTGACCCTCGAATTAGTCAGCGAGAACTTCACCCAGCTACCACCTGGATCGTTTAGGTCTTAATTGCCTATTTTGTTTCTGCGTCTCCTTCCGAGATTCCAATTCCGATCAAATGCACTTTGATGTCTTACACGGTACATCCAATAGTGACCTCCTACTGACCACTCGCTGATTATTTGCTCTCTGATTAATGGTACGAGGTAACTAAATCTCAACTCAAGGTCCGCTCTCAATTGCAGATACTGTAAAAAAAAAGAACAGTTGAGTCCAAAAGACGGTGATGTAAAGTAGTTCCAATTACATGTGGTTGAGGTCGCTGCGGCTTGCGAGTAACAGTATCCGTCAGCGCACAAATACGACTCCACCGATTCAACATCTGGCAAATGATGATCGATGAGTCGGTATTCTTGTCTTAGTATAATTTTGCCCTTCAGTATTTTTTGAAAATTTCTGTGGACAATGGAGCTTAGCACTTTCGTGTTGATGCTTGATTATTGGATGCTTTAAAAGGAACATTTCCGAATGCCCTATATTCATCGTTTTCGATATTGTCACTACCAATGGCCGAGTCACCTTATATTACATAAACTCATTACATAATGAATTCACGTGATTGGACTTGAGATTGATGGTGGGAGTGAGTCAAAGGAGAGTTGAGTCTTCTTGGCTGTCTTAAGCAAACAGAAAATGTGGTTTTATTCAAATGAAAATAAACCTTGCTTGCTCGGGAAGTATAGTTAATCAAACGCAACCGGTTTCGATACGAGAGTATCCATATAAGTACATGTATGTACAGGTATAAATATATTAGTGGAGCAAGAGAGGCTTTTTCATTTGGAACGTCATCTGCCACTTGATTTGTTATTATTTTTTGTTTACGAAAGAATCGAAGTGGCAAATATATGGAAATAAAGTACACAACTTTATGTCCTATCCGGTGAAAATAATAACCCTCTTGAAGTTTCCTCCACAAAACACTATGTCCTGCCAGCAAGCTTGCATTAAAATTCATCTACCAAAGTCATTCTCTCCTCATATGCTCATATGTAAACATACATACCCGTAACGCCGTTCCCTTCCGGGGGTAGGCACAGTCAAAATGTTTCACTCATTAATACATAATTGTACACCTAACTCTGCTTCAATAATTTCCTCCATACTGACCTATCCTTGCAAACCTCTTTTGCCCCATTTACCCCCATACGCTGTTTCATACACGCCCTCCTGATTTTAAAACTCCTAATATACCTCCTCCCAAGAATTTCCTCAGCCACATTCAACCACAAATTTCTCGGCCTACCTCTACCTCTCACACCATTCATTCTACACTCATATATCTGTTTCGTTATTCCACTCTCACCCATTCTCTTCACATAGCCAAACCAACGAAGCACACTCCTTTCATATACGTCCATTACTGGAGCCTCTAACCTACATTCATTTGTTACCCAATCATTCCTGACCCTATTCATCGTACTTTTGCCGCAAACACTCCTTCGATAACTCACACCCAAGGCGTTTAGTCTACTCTTATGTCTATCCTGACATACCCATGTTTCACTACCATACAACAAATTGGGGAGAAGCACTCTTTTGTACACGGCGACTTTTGCTCCCTTAGACAGGACTTATTCCTTGATATGCTCCACATCCTACCTACCTCTTTCCTTCCATCATTTGCACGTCTCTTTATCTCCTCATCCATCCGTCCATCTTTCGTAAACATCTTACTTAAGTACACAAAATCATCCACTTGTCCAATTATTTCACCATAAAGTTATCATACAGCTTTTCTCCCCATTCTCCTTATCAAAAACAACTACTTTAGTCTTGCACGCATTTACCTTCAATTCCATTCTCTCCGTTGATTCACAGAACTTACCTAGGAGCTTCTGTAATCCCTGTTGACTGTCTGAGATCAAAACAGCATCATCCGCATATAGAAGAACTCGCACGTTTACATTCCCAATCAAAACACCGTCGTTTTCACTACATGCGTCTCTAACACATTTATCCATTAATACATTAAACAGCGATGGAGACATTACGCATCCTTGCTTTACACCCCGATTTATTACAAACCAATCACTCAGAACCCCGTTAACTCTTACTTTTGCCTTACTATTGTCATACATCGCCATCATAACATGCAATAACTGCCCATTCCCTCCATAGTATCTCATATTATAAAAAATGACGCCTAATACCAAAGCGTAGTTATGTTCTATTGTGTTTGTTACTGCTTAAATTTTTATTTTACTCATGGTTCAATTCACGTTACATAACTATTTTTTTCAATTGTTTCATGGCGACAGTTGACAGGATAAGCTTTCTCATTTGAAACACCATCTACCACCAAGTGACGCCTAATACCTAAGCGAAATTACATTCCATTACATTTGTTCCTGACTTAATTATTATTTCACCCATGGTCCAGTTCACGTTAGATTACTATTGTATCTATATCTATATAATATTGTATCTATATAATATATGTATATATATATGTTAGATTATATTGTATCTATATATGTATGTATAGATTACTATAGACTCATCTTTTCATGAGGAAGATAAATATTCATGGAATATCAGAAAGATTTCTGTAATATTACAGGGAGGAATTCATAATTTTCACTAGGTACGGGCCAAATGGTCTCCTAGGACATTTTTCCGAAATTAGCTCTATATTATGGCGACAAACGACCGAACAGGGATATTGATACTATATGGCCAATTTAGCTCCTTTGCCATCACCTGCGATCGACAATCTCACGAAAATAGGCGAAGTTGTGACAGGAGAGCTGTTAATTTCCTCAGTTGAATTACATTTTTTCGCTGTAAATGCGAGAGAGAACCTCGTAAATCAAAGTTAGAAAATAACTGATGATATATATAGGATGAGGTAAATGATATATGATAGTGACTACGAATAACTAAATGAAAAATTAGCTTGCTTTCAGAATTATCGGACCTTCCCTCTCAAACGTCTCATACTTAAGTTACTTGCGGATGTTGAGGTGACATTTAACACGCTCAAAAGCTAATCTCATATCGTTTCTCTGACCACGACCTCTTGTTAGAAATAAGTTTAATTTATTGAATGATCGGACATTACGGAGGTATTGGATTTCACTGCAATTCAATTCCCTGCTCAAGCGGAAAATCTTTGACAGCTCTTTCCAATAGATATGGATAGCACAATCACTCTGAGTAACAACATACAAGTGAAGTAAAAGGACTACCACTGAATTGATTGATGGCCCATATGATCAGTTAGGGCCACCACGTCTCGATTCGCGTGTTGTAGAGCATGTAGCCATTCGAACGGAATTGAAATCAATTATATCCTACTTCAGTGGTTTTCACGAGTTTCCGATAACGCTACGTGCATCGTCAGCGCTGTTATCACGATTGAAAATATCTTAAAATGGATATAAGATTATTTTTCAAATAAATAAAAGTTTTTAACATTTGCAATTCACCTCCAATTTTTTTTGCCCATATCAGGGAGGCAACCGGAAATAAAGGTTACTTATTTTATCTAATTAGGATTAGTGGGTAGGTTGGTAGGGGAAATAAGATTATTTTGAGAATGAAGGTGAATTGGAGGAAAATCAGGCGTCAGAATATTCCGTCTCTTAACGAAAGGTGTGAGAGGGATTACTGTTTAAAAAAACATGCTTGAACTGTGATCCCCGGCTACTGCGAAATATGCATCCGGCAGGTAGAATTGATCCTCACAAAGCTCCCATATGTAGATCGCGATTGCGTTGAAAAATCTCCCAAACTGCCAGTATTTGGACTAAGACTTTCAGGATCGGAAGCCGCATAATCACTGCAACTGCCCGATTCCCGCAGACGTCCATTTTTTTCTCTCAATATTACTTCCAGTCACGAATAGTCCGTACATCTCTCCTCATAATTAGCAGCTGCCAGTCATGAGATGTATTTTCGCCCTCACTCCACCCATTTTTCATTTCACTAATCTTTTCTCTTATAGTAAAAACTTCGATTCGATCAGTTATTAAGACAATTTCATTGCATTAAGAACCTAGCTGGTGTATTATTTGACGAATTCAAAAAATTGTAACGAAACCCGACGCATGAATGATCGATAAAATTTTGAGAAATGAAATTAGAGCAGCAGAACTCAGAACAGATTGGTTAAATTTATTTAATTCCATCACCCCGTGACTATAGAAGAACATTAAGAATACCATTTGGACCCTATAATTAGGCTGCTTGAATGCCTGTATTGTTTACTCGTTGATTTTATGTCAAATGCGTATGCGCCAGTATGATAAGCACTGCAACCAGCACTTATGGCATGCTTACTGTACAGTTCTTATATGTCTGCGAATATATGTAGCCTCGCTATGAAATTCATTACTGCTCACAGTTTTTAAAACATACGCAGCATCTAGCATAGTGTAATTTGGTTCAGTTATCTGAACTACAATACACCATTGAGGTGGCTGGCAGAACACTATGTATATGCAGATGATTCCTGGTTTTTGCGCCATTTATAGATGCTTTCTATGCTTGAACTTCATCTAGCACATCTGTTTAAATACTTTGACAGCTAGCGCCATTTTACACTTACCGCCTGTCACTTGCATATGAAAGCACTTTGAATAATTGGGAGACTCACCCTTCCCAATCCGAGCTAATGGAGTCGAACCGAGCTGGAGTATCGTCGGTGGCCGAGAGGAATTTTTGCTTGTTGTTCATCAGTGATAATTTCCACTCATTTTCCTATCTGTGTTCATTTTTATGGTAGTTTGAGCGAAATATAATTTCAACAAGAAATAAGTAAACTGGATCATATTTCGAAGAAAAATGTTTCATGCTTCTAAAAAACACCAAAATATCAGCCCCTTATTGCACTACTTTCCGAGATTTTTGACGGAAAATACCTACCCTTTTACATGGGAAATGGTACGTGTCTGAACTCCAGCGAGATCAAATTTAAAAGTTAACGATTTTCTAACGCTTAGATCTCGTCAAAAAACTATTCACGTGTAGTTTGCATGGTTTCTTAACTATTTTTTTTAAATAAATCATACTTTCACCGCAGTTATTTAGTCAGAATCACAGAAAACCTTCCGTTGAGAAGGGTTTTCATACGCACCGCGCAGAAAAAAATAAGTCACGCTAAAGACTTGTAGAGGTATTTTTATATAATTACTTAGAATTTCAGCCGAGTAATAGTATACTATTGCACCATTTATAATGCTATATTTATTTCATTCTAACTTTATCTGCTGAAATTAAAACGTATGATTTGAATATGGTATCCATTATGAATAGGGGACGGTTTCGCTCAAACTGCCTTAAGGTCTCCTCTGTCGCAGTATTTTCATTTAAGATTACATCCCGCCAACTTATCGTTTGGTATCTCGACTGGTTCTTATGTAAGAGTTTCAGGCGTAACTTCGTGGAAATATTCTACATATGTGTTAGGAACATAGTAACAAAAGTGATTTTTGCAGGCTTTAATGATACCTTGATTATGACAGTAAGTGTCGAAACCATCGTCGGTTTTCATTGATAACAGTGTGGAAATTACTATCGCTACTTGATTCTTATTATCATCGACTATTCGCACAATTGTGTGAAATTCTAAGTGGAAAAATCATTGAGTGAACACTAGCGGGCGACGCCGTTAAAGCAACTGCGAGGCTAGTCCCGTAGTTCTTTGAAAGTCATCGACAGGTTCTTCTCACCGTCCAGAAAATCACATATCACCCTCGTGACTACCTTCTTAGTTGAGTCTTTCCTTTCTATCGTGGCCTTCAACGTCACATTGTTTAATGTCACCTGATCCATCAACCTATTCTTCCTCATGTCCCTTTCTCTATCCACCACCCGAAAGATTGATCAAGAGAAAACCCAAAATTAGCTATAAAATACAAATAGTCACGTAAAATGTTTAGAAAATATCGCAATTAAGGTTCAGAAAAAGTAAATACTGAGGTTTTAAATAATTATTACTCTCGCCTATGGAATCCAAGCAAGAAGAAACAAAACTGATGAATTATCACATGTAAAATAACTTTTATGCTGGAACTTATTAGTGCATATTAGCAAACAACTCTATGAGCTGTCGAGATTAAATTAAAGAAGTAAAAAGGGAAATTTTGTTCCGTATTTTCCTTCTTTGACCTATCATTCGCTTTTGAAGGACCAGAAATGTACAAAAGTCCTGCAAATGTATTTCTTTCACGTACATGCACAATTCACAGCTCAGTTGCAAGAACTTGATGTCCCTATGGTGGAAGATCATTCAGTGGTTTTCCATATTCACACATACTCATTCTCTACCTAAGCCCGGCATTGGGCTAGTGATAATGTATAATGGGATTTCAGTGTTTTAGCTCATTTTTGTCGCTTGAAGGTGAAATATTTCCATCAAGTTGAATTAAAACAATACATATAAGAACTAAGTGGCCATTGCTACTGTTCCGCTTTCACTTAATTGAAACACTAGAAAGTCAATATACATGCTCGTACATTGGTTGTTATTTCTGGTATGTATAAAATCTCCCCTATACAGGGTTTAGAGTGAGAATAATTAGTAAAACCTTCACCCCATATAACCTGGAATTAGTCGTATTTACTTTTGACCACCACGCAAGACATTTGTTTCCGATGGCTACCATGGAAACATGCTCAGCTCACGTAATTATGAGCCATGCTTATTTAAAACTGATCAAATTTTTTTGAACCCTATTGTTTATACTTAATCAGGCGTTCACGTTGGATTTATTTTTCCTTTTTACAGAATCAGAGGCTATATAGGTAACATCATTTTTTGTTGCCGTGGTTTGAGGAAATAGATAAACGAGGTAGAAAATTGAGCCCATTATTTTTAGTATTTCGTATGCCCATATGGGTCGTTATTCTCACGTTTTAAGAGCAATTTGTTCCTAAAGAGATGGATTTACTTTTCTTTGCCAAATATTGGCGCCGAGGTGGAGAGGAAACTGCGGGCAGAGAGGCGAAATCATGAAGCCGATGGTTCATTTTTTCGTTACGTAACTTTCCGTTCATCCACCCCCCCTCACAATCTGATTTTCTTGACTGGTTTGTTATGTAAATGGGTGGGAAGGCATGTACCCATGGAGACTCGTGGCATGAGCCGATGTTGCCTCTTCTATGTGGCGTGTGGATTCGCTCACTTCTCTGAGGCATGAGGATGGCCAAGTCCTTCACCTGCGTCGCCTGCGGTTTATATCCATGTTCCGGTTTCAAAAATGTCACAGTGCTTGGTTTCAGCTGCGGTCGCCGGGAGCACAGCCGAATTTCATCCCCCGGTACCCACAGGTGAAGCTTCCCACCAGACTCCCGTACCCACACATTCGAGAGAGCAGGCGGAAGTGAAACAATTGAAGATACGATCGCGTGAGGCTAATTTTCAATAATCCTCTATAGTATCTTGCCCTCAGGTATCGTAATCGGATCGCTTAAATAGTTGAGAAATCCGGTGTTGGTTTCTCCCCTGCGACAAAGACGCTGATTTTTTTTGCGGTCGAAATTGTTCATGGATAATGCGTTAAAAATGTTGGTAGAGCTTTTGGCCACTGAGCAAAGTGCCCGCGTTCAAATCCGATCGAAATATAGCATCATCATCATAGGTCATTATCTGAAAATTGTTTTTCTAAAGCTCAACCCGCACTCACCTCTCCGTCAACCGCTTCATCCTGCATAAATTTTTACTTTGACGCCCCTCATGATTTGACTGAAGCAATCCATTCTTGGTCTATCCTTGCCATTCTGACCATTCATTCATCCTGCTCTAATTCTTATCAAAAGGCCATTTTGATGCTAAAAAATATACGAAGTTAGTTTTTTTTTCTTCTTTTCATCCGAGTTTTCATTTTACGTCCTTTTTCTCGGATTCTTCAAACAAGTTCTTTTTTTGCGATTCTATCCGTCCATCTGATCTTCATCATTCCTAGATAATATCAAATATACGTCGGCCCCGGTGGGGGCGGGGTGAATTCCTAGTAATCCGAGGGTCGCGGGTTCGAATCCCGCTTGGGTAGACTATCCACTGTCCAGGACATGGATGGTGTGTGTGTTAAAATGGGTTAATTGTAAGAGAGGACTATACAGTCATAAATTCGCTCAAAATAAAGGCAAATTATTATTATTATTATACGTTGATTACCTTCAGTTTTGCTCTGCATGTACTGTGGGAAGACCTTATTACAATAACCATTTGCAGTGAGCTCTAAATTAAGGGCTTAAAGTATTTCATTGAATATTTTTGCCAGGATGAAAAAGCTGAATATTTCATTATTTCGTATAAATCTTTGGCGCGGGTAGAGTATTGCGCTGTTGACCGTAGACCACAAATTTAAACCTGAATCCTTCCTCTGAGCTAGTCATTTTATCTTGAGTTATTATCCGCGTACCAGATTTCTCTAGATAACAGCGAGGTGTGCAGAGAAAAGAAGCTTCTCTCAGAATCTGAGATCTGCACGCTTTCTTCTTCCAGATGCAAAATTAAGATATAATAAGCAGCGCGAGAATCCGTAGGGTAATTCAGTTGATATTTCAAGTATAAATTCCTTTAATTTTTTCGTCATTCAGATGTTTAAATATCCACTGCTTCAACTGGCTCTCTCGCTGCTGCCATAATGTCGCAAGAGGAACTGTTTAAAAAATTCACAGGTATTCACAAATTCCCTCGGCATGTAGTTGCAAACAAATTCTGCTAGATTTTCGCCAACACTACTTGGTGAGCCCTTCCATTACCGATCAAATCAAAATTCGTGCTTCGGAGCATGGGGTGAATGCTAAATTACATAAGGCTTCAGTAAGCAGGTATTACAGGTATTATATAACTTCCCTGCGTTGCAACGCATGATCACCAAAACTGATGCATTCAATCATTTGTATAATATTCAAAGACGGCAAAGCATAAAATCAGATTGCCATGATATTGAGTGAAAAAACCTTAACTTGAATGTTATAATTGGAAATTACAGAGTATTAGCGCGAGAATACAAGTATTGTCGCCGCAGTTTAATAAGCTTTTTCATAAAGGCAATAGAGGACGATAGGTTATGCAAAGAAAAGTTTATATTACGATCGAGGATTTTGGCATTTTGAGTCTCCGGGGAGATGTAGATGACGAAGGAAATGAAGTTATCGGTGAAGGACCGTAACATGTTGAAGGAGACTATGGAGGCCCCGACGCCAAAGGCATAAGGGAAAAGAAGAAGAAGAGATTCCAGAAAGTAGACTTAGTATAAAGAAGATGAGTGATGAGTGGAGGAATTTGAGATGTGGGTTCGGATTAGGGTGATAGCATCATGTAGCTACTACCAGGCGGCCCAAGCAGAGGCATTTGGCAGAGGATATTAGGGAAAATTCCATCGAAAGAGTATGCTATAAGGATAAGGAAATAAGAAGAGGGAGAAGAAAAAGTAGAAGTTGCATGCTGATTATCCGTTTCTGTCACTGTTTCTGTTATAGTCTCTAATGGTGTGCGAAAAGACGGAATTTTTCAACTAATCCGTTCGGCAGTATATCTCTCTTATTTTGTGGTTTGCATCAGTGCTAGAGATATTGTTTACATTGTGACATTTAGATAGTAGCCTGCATGTCATTTTGAAAATCTCCTAAATTTCGGGGGCAGTAAGGATGGAAATTAAAATAATAGTGGGGAAATTAAGCTGAATGAAGAAAATAGTCAACATTTGAAATAAACATGGGTGATAGTTTATTAAAGATTTTCTAAAATAACTTTTCAACTACTTGCTAGAGGTATCCATAACATAGTATGAGAAGAATTGATGTATTAAACAGCCCATATATTTCCTTCTATATCTCGCCACTCATATATGATGTCGAATCGAAGGACCATGAAAGCAAATCTTCAGGATTCTTCGTGCTTCGACTTCCCAGGTTGTATCGCTCCGTTTAACCTTCACCCTTAAATGGACCCAGAATTCCTTCCCATAGCTGGGATTCAAACCCGCGGCCTTTGGGTTTCCGGTCGGGCACTTTGGTATGGCTACTGCAGCCAAAATCTTTGATGGTACTGCGACTATTTCTCGGCCATAGTTTTGATTGAAGTTGATTTTCAATGCGTTTTACACGAAAAAGGCCAATATGAAACCTATTTTTTCGTGCACTCCGCGTTTTCATATGCTCTTTCCACACGCAGCCTATTTATTGTCTTTTATGTCTGCGTTCTCATGTTTTCTTTCTTTTTCATGGAAGTGGTTTCATTTTCATGCTATCCGAAATATTGAAAAGAATTGGCAGTTTTGCGCCTAGCATCGCGACCGCATGAATCAAATAATTAAGAAATTCCACCGTGAAATATAATTGTAATTACAGATGAAAATGACCACTCTTTATACAAGCTCGACTTATTCCTGTTGCTCGTGGAAAGATTTCTCCATAAAGTAGTATGAAAATCTGTAAAAAAAAAAGCTGCAAATTTTTAATATCTGTGCTTGCTTACACCAAACCCCTCTGAAAACCTCGCAATACTTAACGGTTGGTGGGAAGAAAGTGACTTTATAACCTTATATTTAAAAGGTTTTTGGGCAAAAGTCAATTTTTAAGTACAGATATGGAGGTGGCCGCATGGAATTTTCCATTCCCATAATTTGGAAGTGAATCAGACAGATTCGTTAATTGTATCTAGCGAGCGCACTTTACCATCATTAATTGATGCAGTTTGATTAATTATTTTAAAAAAATATAACAGAAGGGCGCTCTCCTTTATTGCCATTTCGAGGAAAAATGATCACATTATGTGAAAGTTTTACTCAGTAACCAGTTTACTTCCCGCTTATAGTTTTTTTTTGGTCCGCCTCGTCCATTCTCACCATTGAAATATGTGAAATTTCGAGAGTGATAACGGAAAATTTCTATGTCGTAAGGTTGTATCATCAAGCCTGAATTACTAATGGTACATTTTCCTCTACAAGTCTCCTTTGCCGCGAGGAAGACATGCGGCTTTCATTTGGAGTTTTTAGCCTCCTTAACGGTTGAAGTATTCCGTCTCCTCGAATTTCAATTAAATTTTCCCCGTATCCATTTCGTTAAGGGCAAGCATTCTGCACGGATACGTTAAAAAAACGAGGCCAAATGGAGTGATAGAAGTCACGAGTTGCTATCACGGACGACGCTTTGCGGTCGTTACTTCACCCCACGGCCTCTGGGAAAGGAGCTGTCATCCAAGGAAAATAATTTTATATAACGGCTAATCATTGAGAAAAGGAACAAAGCAAAGTACGATACAACACCAAAATCATTGAGAATACTATGTTCTGACAAATTATACTAATTTCGAAATTTGGTGGAATCGAAATATTTCCTAAGTTTTTAAACGCGTGTAATGAATTTTAAAAATATAGCTTTCGTACACTTCAATATGCTGTATTTACAACTAAACAGCAAGAATAGGAAGGAAATATGTTACATTGCTCTGATAAAACGAGAAAATGTACTCAGAACTCCCTTGATAAAGAAACAACAAAATTGAACCATGAAATTAATAATCAGTGTTATGAAACAGCTTGTGGTACCATTGTAGAAGTATCAGGAATGCATTCCCCTGAGAAATGTACGGAAATATATGCATGCAGAAATTCTTATTTCTTGACTTCCACTCTTTTTATGAAACCTGTTTCGCCTTGATAAGGTATTTTTTGACTGGAAATGGATATTCATTACTTCCAAAGAGTTACATTTTCCTTAAATTTTCCTGAATTTTACGATGGCAGATTGCGTTGGTAAATTTATATTTATTTTTAATTACCTCCACTGAAAACTTATTGATTTTTCTAAACATTTGTATAGCACCTTTTCATAACCACAATTTTTTATAAATAACAATTTTATCAGCGGTTCTGTATTTTCAGGGCATTTATTTGCACAGGACCATATTTTCTTTTACAAATTATACTCACAGAAGAAGGTCGTATTTAGTGTGACTAGCATTCCTTTTTTAAACCTTCTTATCATACTTATGGAGGTATTTGAAACATTTCATTTCAGAAAATGGTGTCACTGGTGTAAAGTAACAGCGCTTGAGAACTGAAAATGTCTTTGACCTGTCACGACTCCAACACATCCTACTCTAAACAGACAAAATCCTGGGTATAAGTGAGCCACTCTAAAGGGAAACTTTACGAAGTAAAAGTGTTGAAAGCACTTGGAAATAACTTTCTTCTTCATACGGTAGCCAGCAAAGTTAGGATTTTTCTCAGGATTGAAATAGCGAAAAAGTTGCCACCGAGAATCAAAATTTCAAACCTCTGCTTAGAAATTTGAAGATATTCTCAGTCATCGCTTTCGTCTTTCTTTGAAAAATATTGTCTTGAGATTCTTATGCACCTAAAAGCATCTATTCTATGCGCAGAAAATTATTCTTATTTTTAGATTTCCATTCGATATCTCTAATAAAATTATTTACTTTAATTCACGTGTAGTATCATTCCCAGCGTTTTCGGCTGAAGCGCACAGCAGAATGCCTAATCACATTGGAAATTATCGGATTCCGATAGCACGGACGATATCGTTGATATCCACCATAGAATCGAAATTAAATTATTGGTTGTTTATTTTTTAATGATCTAGCAGGTGAAACAAACTTTTCCAAAATGGATACCTCTATTCCGGCGTCATAGAGTTTGATTATATAACCTCTACGGCTGATATAATGACATTTTTCCAGCGAATACATTGCAATGATTTTACTTGAACATTGAGTCAACATTCTTATCTCGAAGATGTTAACGAATTCGAGAAAACAATAAGTGTTATTGTATTTGTGGCATTATTAATGATCAAAAATTAAAAATTGTTTTCTGCATTTTTGACCAGAATGGGTCCAGTTATATATTTTTGACATTTAAATCGGCCCTGAAGAAAGATCTTTTTTGTTCCGTTTACGTTTTCACAGCCAAATTATTTTTCTTTGCAAATTCTTCTTGGGCTCCGTTCCTATTGCTGGCCGGCGTATCAGTAGGAGATTCACTTATCCTCAGGACTGTTGACGATATAATGTCAACATCTTCATCAAAAGTCCCGAAAATGATGGGAAAGTCTCCCATCAAAACTAAGGCCAGTAGGAGGGATATAACACATTAGGAAACTCGAGGATTGTTTAAATTGAAAATTCACCGGGAAACCATCGTATAATTCAAATGAAGTGTCGGATATTCCTGACCGACTCTCGTTCCTACCAAATGAGAAGTACGCGGGCTGAAGAAATTATCCTTCATCCCACTCTTTAATTTTTACATGTAATTCCTCCACTACAAATTTCACCGTCGGACTCACCTGAAGCATGTGGTATTTGTTCGGCTTCTCCGTCCACATCTTCTTTCCTCGCGGTGTCCGCTCAAGTGGTTCCGCGGTCGCCATCTCTCAGGGCCGGACGGAGTGGGGGGCTTCTCAGTCGACGGCTCCGGGCATTGAAGTCTCCGCCCCGCCGTTGTCGAAGGTGTCGGATAATTTTCCCAAGAGACGCGCGATGTCGTATCCACGGAGTAGTGGTGAACTTATCCCTTTCCTTCTCTCACTGAGGCCGCTGTCCGTCACCCTTCGCGATCGTCTCAACAAGGAGACCAGAAGGGGGCGCTCAGAGGCGCGTGCTTCCGGTGTCTCTCCCAACCAACCAACCAGCCGACCACCACCGCTTCACGTGGTCATCTCACGTGGTTGTTAATCTCACGGATCAACCTCCGCTCCACTCCAGTTCCAATCGGCGACTGAGCGTGTGCAAGCCATGTTTCTCGTGCCCCCTTCAATGCGTCCTCGGAAAGGGCTGTCCGCACACACCGACGGCAGACCGCCGTTACCCCTATCACGCCTTCGTTCGCCTCCTGTTGTTTGATACGCCTCCTGCCCCACGGGACCTCTTCCGCACTGGCTGTTAGCAAGACGCTTGATATAGCAACTCCTAAGAGGTAGGGCGGTGTCCTTGACTCGTCCGATAGAACCCGCGTGAGATGGAGAGGTTCTTTGAAGAAGGCAGGACAAGCTTTCTTCGTCGTATTTCTTTGTTTTTCCTTCGCACATACATCTTCGGCGGGATTGAAGTGGCTGAATCAAATTTTTATCAGAAATAGTATAATTTTGTTGTTTCTCCTACAAAGAAATCAGCATAGGCTGAAGCCTTCTGGTGATTGACTGATGAGGGCAGCTGCGTTCCTGTGTATTACTGGTGATGAAGTTGGCTCAAGCGATTGCCTTTCATAACAATATCTAAGCCAGTTGGTTTTTTTATGTTAATTTTTTTCATCATATATGGTAATAAATACTAATATTAAAGTTAGAAAATCGTTAACAAAATTGACTTGACTTTTAATTTAGTGCTCCAATAGCTAATGTCATATCGCGCTGTCGAGTGTGAGGCCTCAGTAATGAGTAAAGGCTCAATATTTTTACCCGAACCGGCCTTGAACATCCCGACCTCCATGCCGGTGCTCTTACAAACCTTCTTCTTCTGTTGACAGCACCATAAAATGTTTGGATAATATTGACCTGCGAAGTGTTAATGAATTGCACGAAATTTTAAAATCATCGCTGCACGTCAAAATAAAAATTATTGACGTAATATTTTGTCGCCTCATCTACATTTTCAAGTCTAAGAATTTGGTTTGGATTCCCAGTTCATTATCTGGAGTTCTCGATTAAAAGTTGATTGGCTCTTTTACGGGTTCCTAGTTCCCAGTTCATTATCTGGAGTTATCGATGAAAAGTTGATCGGGTCTTTAACGGGTTCCTAATTAGATTTGAACTTCTGCCTTTATAAAATATTCTTATTATCTGTATCGTATTTAAAAGTGATTTTCGGTTATCAAGCACCAAATAGGATCCGTTGATATAGTGTATCGCTGGTGTATATACTGGATAGTCAAATTATTAAGTGGAACCGTTTAAGTGCACTGGTAATTAAGCGGAAACGATCCCAAAAAAGTCAAAGAATTTTAGAATTTCTATCTAGATCTAGTACCCAAGATAAGCCAAGCAGTCAGTCAGCTTTCCCGAAAGACTTGCGCACTGAGATTCTACCCAAATACGCTGAAATAAATGAAAAGACTAACCATAATGAATGGCTTTGACCCAGTTGACTAGACATGTGACCGCGCGAAAGATTAATTGTACTATGCTGCTTTACTATTAAGCATGTGCCACCCTCAGCTTTAAAATAATCTGAAAACTCACTCACAGCAGAATTTGGTCCTCGGGACCTAATTTTGTAGTAACGTGTGAGAGATCCTGTGTTTGAAACCGAAAGAGGCTAAGTTGTTCCAAAAATCCCGACCCCCAGCTGATTGCTGAATGGATAAATATTCTAGTAAATCAGTCCATCCGTTAACTCTATGCTCTTCTGCAGCTGCTTATTATATACTTCTCTCCAGATATACAAGTAAAAAAATCACTTCCTGTTAGCATATCACCACTCATTGCTACTTTCGGTCCTACAGGCCTCGCACCACCCCTCGTGTCTTCAAGTGTCACGTACTTTGTTATGCTATGTATAAGATGGTATGCTAAAAAATGTGAAAAATTAATTTTTGAAATAAATGGAAATGAATCCTCATTTATTTATCAATATTTTGTCTTGGCTTTTTGACTGTAATGAATTAAAACAAGTCTAACCATTTTACTGCAGAGCCTAGATTGAATAAAAGCTTTAGTATCTTATCCCGTTGTGAAAATCTTATCTTACTAATATACATACGAAAATCTAGTGGTGTCTGTTTGCCTGTCTGTTACTCAATCACTCATAAAACACTGAATCGATTGAAACAAAATTTGGCAGGAAGATACTCGATATATCTGGTTCACTCATAGTTTATAGAACAAGGGCCTTGGGGCCCTAGAAAGACCTCAAGTGGGCCCTTTTATTGCCAAAAATTGGCCCTGGAAGATAATTCTTGCCTGTATTAGAAACACGTAAAATATACCTATACTGAAGTAACAACAATAATGGCCCCAGAGGGTCCAAGAGGGCCCAAGGTTCCAAAAGAATGCTTTCTTAAAAGCCTCATAAGTATTGAACGAGTGAACCGATTTTAGTGAAATTTTCACATATGGGATCAGTAGAGCTGTTTTAAGGAAATTGGGACTATAAGGCAGGCCCCTGGGCCCCAAGGGCAGCGTATTGGACCGTCTGGTGTCTTATGTGTTTGAAAATCTCAAGTCTAAACATTTTGGTTAAAGTGCAGAGGTTTCTTTTTTTGCATATTTTAATTAGTTTTACTAAAGAAAGAAGGCTATAGTTTTCGGCATTAGATGGATAAAAGATTGCAGTTTCTTATTTTTTATTAAATTTTCTTATACGAATAAAATTTCCCGAGAAAGCGTGTTTTTAACGTCATCAAAATCATGAAGTTTACTTCACGTTGGACCAATGTAAATCAGGAGAATGCCACGATATTATATTAATGAGGAAAACCTCTGGAATGCAAATGGCCAGTAGTTTAGTTTTCCATATGTTACTGAAAAAGAATGTGGAAACTCGGTTTACATAATATATTGCGGTTTTCATCTGAATTAAAAAATTGAATTAAAAAATAAATCTAAAATTTTGCCGATTTGCCTATGGAAAAATACACCTCATGAGCGACTCGAATCTTCAACCCTGGTATCAGCATTAATCAACTCTAACCACTAGCCCAGTTCGGTAACAAGAAATCGAGCAAGGTTTAAGTACATAAATATATATTGTGTGACCCATGCGCGCTTGATGGCTAATGTCTTGAAAATACGAATACTGATTTCTTCATTGTAAATTTATTTTATTACGCCCTGTCTTTCTTTCATCCCCCGTTGAATTTCAACTAGTGCCTTTGCTAGTTTTTAACAAATATTTTAAAATTCACGTTTGAGTGCTACTGTTTTGAGATCGCTCAATAAAATACTGGTATTAATTTTTAAAAACTTCAAAGTCTCAATTGGTCCAGGAAGCCGACTTCACCACTCATGTCCTAATAATTCACGTAGTACCTACTATGGAGTTAAATGAGGCGTGAAGCAATTATACCTCTCGGGCGCTTTTGCCTATTTACGGGCCATGTCCCAAGCCCCAAGTTTGCCTTAACCCTTCTCTCGTTCCAAAAATAAAGTCCAATGTTTTGCCGTCACCGTTTTTGTATCACTTTTATTTCGGCGCCCAAATACGTTTAGGTCATCGGCCAACCCGGCGGGGCGGTGATGCCATATCTCATCGAGCCGGCAGTAGTCACGCGGAAGGGCTTTTTTTTACTTGCGATGTGTTGGTTATGCTAATGATCGCTTGATTGCCCGAAAATGTCCACCCAATATCACCTATTACAGAAAGTATGCATGCGTTCCTCACAACCTGGACGCGTCGTTTTGCGAAATCGGGATTCCTCGTATGACATATTGAAAAGTGATTGGTTTGATTTATCTGTGCACAATTATTTGTCTCTTATTATATAATATCCCCTTTTTTATAAGATAGCCATAAAAATCCACGCAACCGAAACGCCTCAGATGGAGAAATGACGCCTTGCGACTCACGAGTACTTGCGATTATGACACCTTGCATGCTATAATGGAGTGCGATGAAAGAGCTACATTCTCATACTGTAGAATATCACTTATCCGCATGTTTCTCCGATATTTTTCCACATAAAGTGCATTTAACCCACTGATGTATACTGACCTTGGCAGCGAGCCTCTCTCCCCACCGCGACTCATTTGGGAGGTGCCGTCCTTGCCTGAGAGAGAGGAAAAAAAAAATCTTACAAGGTAAGAATTTTTCGGCAGACGACATCGGCGGTCTTTTTTTCCCTTTAGGAATAGTCGAGACGCAGACCAGCGCGAAAACTCAACGTCTTTCTCTCCTAAGGATTAACCTAAAGGTGTACTCATAATCTCTAGAGCCATCTAATCGGTGCCGGTATAACTGACAACCAAAATACTATGTACCAAATAAAAAAAAGACGTCGATCTCATGGATGCGAAGTAGAAGAAGGTGTCGGAAAGGGATCGACACATGCCACTTTCGCATTCCAATCTTTGTGTTTTTGCCAAGTGCGTGTTTAATAGACAGGATAAAGCATACAGGTGCGGATTACAATTTCTGGTTAATGTAATCATTACAATAGGCATAGTTCTTTCGTGGTGCTGATGTCAACAGTGAGTTCTGTTTTTTTAGTATTACATCTGACTCTCTGTTATTCGATGCGGGCGTTATTGACGAGAGAACGCTTCACCTTCGTTCTCCATGCTGTGAATATATTTCACGAGAGATTATATCACCGCTGAATATGCTGCGACATCGCCTTGATATTGACCAGAGGTTCAACGTTTGGCATGGCAACTCACAAAGCGTACACAGGTATCCGAATTAATTATCCCTTCCAAATGGATTTAAGATTTCCATGATGAACATACTGTGCCATAGTGTAGTGAAACCCGTCGTGCCATTAATTAATCTGTGGAAGATTACAAAATGTTATTTTATTTATCATATTGTCAACTTCCACTAAGCTCAGCCTAATACGTTTACCTTTAAACAAGAATTTTGTTTTTTATTCTCATTTTCTTTCAAATCTTTGAAACATTTTACAAATCAAAATCGTTTTTTAGTATCTAAATACATTGATTCGTTACCATATTAACAGAAAATAGTGTTAGGAATCGGTTAAAAGTTTTTTCTACCGCGTTTTGGCAGATGATAAGCGTCTGAAGTAGTGTCATGACATTAAAACTAACTTCGTGCGCTCCAGTATCTTTTTTTTATTAATAAGTTCCATTATTTGAGCGAATTTCCACAGAGAAAAAAAAATCATCCGCCTTGACCAGGATTCGAACCCGGATCCCTCGATTTCCGGCCGAGTGCTTTAGCCAGTTAAGCTACCGAGGCGTCCTCTTTCCCTGTGGATTCCCAAAATCGAGGGATCCGGGTTCGAATCCCGGTCAAGGCGGATGATTTTTTCTCTGTGGAAATTCGCACATTTGTGCATTGCGGGTGACTCCGTAAAAGTGAAACTCCGTGGCTAGTCCCGGATAGCTTAAAATTTGTCCATTATTTGAATTCAAATCAAAATTTGTTAGTTTTATTTTCAGATCCATGTGTTTCGTGCGTCTTTGATTTAAGCCTGGGTCTTTCGTCATTGTAAGTAAGCTTTCTTCAGTCCTGTTTCAGCGATTTCCTAACCTTTTCAGTGAGAGTGCTTGAATAGTAGGTTGGCCGATTGCTATTGGAGGCGATCGACTACTCACGTCATTCGCGTGATTGAGAATGGGTGAGTGGGTGATGGAATAGCGGAGGGAATACTAGTGTCGACATAAGCTTGCTTTTAACGAAAGGTGCCAACGGTACCACAGTCTTACGTCCTATTCTTACATTCCCAAGGAAGAGTGACGAGAAACGTGATGTCGGGATCAGTGTGAACTCAACGAAAGACACCAAGGGGACGACTGTTTAAAATCCCAGTCGACGGACGGAGCACTACACCTCAAGTTCTTTCGACGTAGCACCCATTCAGGTGTCTAATGCCCGTATTCATAGTCGAATTCCTAGGGGTTACCTGGGTATCCCCTAGCCAGGTAATACCTAGGGGTCCCCTACGCTGAGCGATTCATAAACCTTACCTGAGTAACACCCAGCCAGGGGACGCTTGGGTAAGAGATTTGGCAACAATTCCACGCAAAAATACATATGAACGGTTTCGCAGAATGGTTCTCGATGTTTTCGATGCTCATTTCTCACCGTAACCAAGCACGCTATAAACAATAATACAGTATGCTGTTGCAAAATGTTGATTAACAATGATTGAAGGAATATGAGAGATGATTTCAATATTACTTAAATATTTATGTAATTGGAATGATGAGGAATACGAGGGTGATTCAATAAGTGCTCGTATTTGTAAACAGAAGACGTTACTATGGAAAGCTGTTGATATTATCGTGTACTGCCATTAGTACAGTAGTATCCATTCGTCCCACGCGTGGGCAGCAGTACTGCGTTAGGGGAGCTTTGGGTAAGCTTCATGCCTTACCTAGGAAATCGACGGCCTGAGGGAGAGTTAGGGGACGACAGTCCCCTGGGTAACGACTATGAATACATTTCTGAGCCAAGGGGCTCCCCCGCACCTGGGGGACACCCAGGTAACGGCTATGAATACAGCCCTAAGTGTCCACTGAAAATGTCATCACCATTTCCGGGAGCCGTACGGGGGCTGTAGGAATGAGAAGACTCATATCCGCCATATTTATCCCATCTACCCACTTCAATGAATCTAGGTCTATTCATTCGGTACAAGTCGTACTAATCTTGTCCTCCCATTTTTCTCGGGCATTTTAGAACTGATTTCGAGTTTTTTCAGGTTTTATTTAACACATGACGGCGGAGGCGCACTTCATTTGTTTCCAGACCCTCTTGGCATCCCCGTGAGCCCTAGCTCACACAGAAGAGAACGGGACATTCTTTTCAATGCGAGTCATATCACAAAAACGGATCAAGTCTTCCCTCAGTGTAGCCAAGAAACGCCAAAGGACCCATGAGTGGAAAAAATTAGGGCCGAGCTATGGCTGGGAGTATACACGCGCGATTATCATCTCACGGGACTCCTCTTGGGAAGGAAAGCTCTTGAGCTTACAACAAATTATTTGGTTTTGAACGAATTTCCTATCTGATTGATTGAACGAATCCGATACCACACTTATAATCGGGCATATTCATGAGAGTTACATCGGCAAGATTGGGTACATTGAACATGATCGATAATTCATTCTGAGCGTTTAAATCGACAAATACTCCATTTCGTCTAAATGACGAAATTCATCAAAAATATTTTCCCTGTCTACATGCCAGCAATGTCGCCCTCGTGTGCACATCAAATCTCAATGTATATTTCCCTGTGGCTTTTTAATTAGACGTGATTGACACGAAAATCACTCTACTTTACACGAAAGGTAGCATAGCTGTATTTCTAATAGAAAATTGTAAACCTTTGCCATCAGTTAGATCAGGAATTCTAGACGGGGGCAAGATTTCCTCTAGGATGGAGAAAAAAAGAGAGGGAGAGGGTTAGTAATTAGGGTTCCTTCAAAATAGGAAACCTATGAGTTGTCAATAGGTGACAAGAAAATTCAATTTACTGCCGTTAACCCTTTTAACTTGAAGCTAAGACATATCGAGCATAAGGATTACGTTGAATAAAGAGAGTAAAGCTGTGTCCCAACTCGCCATTTAGGCAGCTAAATCGGCAGATTTAGGGAGGACGCCATCTTGAAGTGTGTCCCAATTCGTTAGGCATCATGGGGGAGCGGATTTAGGTGCCTTTCTCGGGGGTGAAATTTAGGGTAGATGGAGTTTATCCTAAATCCGCCTCCATATTGAATTTCCCATCATGCAAAGCGCAGCATGCGTCGTACAAGGAAACTCGCACCGCTCGTACCCAAGGAAGTAGTTGAAAAGAGGCAAACATGGCAAGTATTTGTCTGTTGTGAAAGAATTCTCTAGAATTTCGCAAACCAACACCCGAATACAAAAGATAAATTTTACTTAGTACACTCAATTAAAACGAATTTAAATCCCAGAACACCTACACAAACTTACATATCCCGAAAACTAAAAACTAACGAATCTCCAGACAACGAAATGGATGAAAAAAAGTAATTTCACTTTCCAAATCTCACAACGCACCCGAAGGTAGCCACAGGCGTCAAAAATGTCTTTATTTCAGGTTTCATTTGTTTCATTCAGTCCTTTATTAATTACTCATATGTTTTTCATTCGTTTCCAACTCGGTAGACGGCAACACTAGCAAAGGATGTCCCAAATCAAGCTCCCTTAGCGAAAGGCATCTAAATATTTAGCTAGCTAACCGCATCCTCCCTAATGCCTAACGAATTGGGACACTGCTTAAATATAAAGCATTTTTATTAGAATTTCTCTAAGATGATTTTTTAAAAAATCGGTTCAAAAACATTTTAGAGGAGGCAATAGTTAAAATAGAGGTAGAGGAAACCTAGGAAAAAGGTATGAATACCATTGAAGATGGTTCTCCAAATTTTTTTCTGACTGCAGAGGTCAGTTTTCACTATGTATTGCTCTCTTCATTTTCGCGGCTTCCGGAATGAATTCAATTTGTTATTATTGTGGGCCATTACATTCTCAGTTTGCCTCTCACTCCATTCTTTTCCTGGCTAACTCCTTCAGGTTCCTGGGGCTCTTTTCTTTATTTCCCTTTTAGTTGACCTACGAGTTTGTTCCTCAGTCTTTCTCTTTAGACTTTGCACTACGTTTACCCTTCGATTAGTTTCCTTACAAATCTGTTGTTTCTCAAAATGTGGACATCCATCTAGGCCTTGTCTCCCTCATAGTTCTCCATATGTTTTTCTCCTCATCTATCCTTATTCACACTTCCTCGTTTTTAATAATACCAAACAGTTTTTTGAAGAAATTGCCATGAGAAAAATTCGGCCTGGACCGGGAATCGAACCACGGACCTTTGGTTTGCCGGACCAATGCGCAGACCACTACGCTATCCAGGCTTCCTAATTCCCACGGCAATTTTGGTGGATACAAGGCAACTAGATCTTAGGCCCTTGCGGTCCATCAAAAATGGCAATGGGAATCGAACCACGGACCTTTGGTTTGCCGGACCAATGCGCAGACCACTACGCTATCCAGGCTTCCTAATTCCCACGGCAATTTTTGGTGGATACAAGGCAACTAGATCTTAGTCTTGCGGTCCATCAAAGATGGCAACGCAAGGGAGAAGAGGACTTAAAAGAAGCCACAACCAAGAGTCAGTATCCTTCAACCAGCACACATCCACCAAAAATTGCCGTGGGAATTAGGAAGCCTGGATAGCGTAGTGGTCTGCGCATTGGTCCGGCAAACCAAAGGTCCGTGGTTCGATTCCCGGTCCAGGCCGAATTTTTCTCATGGCAATTTCTTCAAAAATATTCACCCGCCATGTTTGAATTTCAATTTTACCAAACAGTTTGACCTTTTTTTTTGAATTAGTGACATCCATAGTTTTCCATTAGGATTGCTCTCTCAACTATCCCTCTCCGTCTTCTGAAGCCGTCCAAATTAAGCAATTCTTCTTCTGCCTCTTGTCCTGTGTGTCCCTCTTCTATCAATTACATTCACTCCTATATTTCCCTCGATTTCTTTATCGAAACATTGTTTAAGCCCCACTTATAAAAAAGAGAATTCAGTAATTTTGTAATAAAATTAATTGGCGATGAATTCCTCATAAAAACCCAAAATAAGGTAACTTTTATTGCTCAGAATTAATAGTTATTACTGTCAAGAAGTTGCTTCAACGTATGATAGCTCTCCAGTGAGTGATTTTCCAACTGCTCTTTCCAAACGTTTGTCTTCATATCTCGTGATTGCACTCAAAGAATGTAAGCGGGGCGTCAGCTGTGGATAAATTGCAGAATGAGCTACTTTCGAATTTTACCTAGATTTCTCCATTTGGCTTCAAGTAACGCCACGGATTGACAGGAGCTGATAGCGATGATAATTTACCCTCCCATTGCTGGGCAGTTCGAAAAAAAAATTGATGAAAGAGGTACATCATGGCATAAGCTTTTGAGATTTCAATTGATACAGCCGCAATGTAGAAAGAACGGGAGGGATAATTTAATTCAAAAGCTGAATGAACGGCCAGGTGAAATATGTCACAAGAGATCCGACGAGAAAATTAAACTATTAAAACCAAGCGAAATCCGGTGTTCAGTTGAAGTGTGAATTAAATATTAAGTGGATGGATAACTTATTTAAAAAATGAGCTATTTGTTACCTGTCTTAAAAAACTGCTTGTACCTACTATAGTTTTCATTCCATCGCTAAACCAAAGAGCTGTAATTTGATAACGCTTCACGTGTTGTATCTTCTATAATGTCTGCCATTTAGTTTCCATCTTCCGATGGACCGCAAGATCATAACACCAGGTGAATCCTGAATCCATCAAAAATTGCAACTAAGATTAGGGAACCTGGGTTGCGTTTACATTTACTTATACTGCAAAAACATTTATTTTCATTACTACTCGAAGGTATATCGTATAGGGTAACGGTAAGTCATATTCCATGACTGTCCGTAACATGATAAAGGCGATTTGGTAATATTTCCCCGAGCAGTAGCTATAGCCGGAGACCAAGCTTGAAATACCACCTCTTAGTCACCATAGCATCGGCCCATCGGTCAATCGCATTGCCTCTGCTTTACGCTGGGTGCCTTGCCAATTAAATTTTCGAAAGAAGTTTTAGCTTTTATGTAGCCAGTTTTTTGACAAAATCACCAATAAAAATCATGTGATAACAAATGTAATTTGTTAATATTAAAAGACCCTAAACATTATTTTAATGGTCTTCTTGATGTTCCTTTCAAGCGTCCTCTATGCTTTCCGAACCTGTTTGGAATGTCTCCAGACCTTTCTTTTCTCGGTCAAACGCACGTCGCATGAATTTTGCATGCCCGTGCATTGATTTATATTCGAGAGGCGTTCCGAACCTCGTCGCCCAGCGCATGAATCATCACCTCCGTCTGGTCGCTTGTTTATTTTTCCGACATGCCTTGCTCCTGGGGATCTATGATATTGCGATACATCGACTGCCACGCCCACTCTTGATCCATCTAATATTGAAATGCATACGCGCTGCAATAGTCTCTAAATCTACGCTTGGTGTTGTTTCACTCGCAATAAATCCCATCAGTCCTGCACATATGACGAGATACTGAGCGTAAGGATTAAATATGCACAAAAAAAGTCAAAATCGACAATAAGCCTTTGCCAGCACACATCAATATTTTCATTTTTGTTAGTTTCTTTGTGAAAAGTATCCTTAATTCTTGCTCTTAGGCAAAGGAAGATTTCGCACGCATCTTATTTTGCCCTTTGTAATAGCCGTTTCACAGTCGGTGCGTATATGTTTTCATGGCCGATAGTCTCAGCATTCAAATAAACTGGACCTTGTCTCTTTTTTACCCTCCAAGACTTTTATCATGCCTTATTGCGATGTAACGAGTATAGGCGTTGAGATAAAACAAGTTCCCAGGAAATTACCGGCCTATATCGTTAATGTCACTTTTATGCAAGATCCTCGAACACATTGTCGTAAGCAATATTATGACATTCCTGGATAATCGTAACTTCTTACACAGCAGTCAGCACGGCTTCCGTAAGGGCAGGTCCTGCGAAACACAGCTTGTGCTCTTCCTTCATATCCTAAAATCAGGTGAATTGGCAGAGCAAGTCGACGCGATACACAATAAGCAAACTCAATAAGGGTTGATTCCTTTTTTCGGGTTTTCCGCCGCGTCGGATCATGTTGATGACAATATTTCGCCGGCTGTCCTGCTGGCTTCCTCAGGTCCATGTAACATGTGGTCCTGAGGAAGCCAGCAGTGGTTACATGTTACATGGACCTGGGGAAGCCAGCAGGACAGCCGGAGAAATATTATCCTCAACATGATCCGACGCGGCGGAATACCCGAAAAAAGGAATCAACCTCCATCTAAGCCCCGCGGAAGCCTTCATCAGAACCTCAATAAATTCTTAGCTCTATTAAATACACTCCCATAATAAACGTCACCATTTCACCTTCCAAAACCTTACATGTTTAAATGGCTGATGATCTGACACCCCCTGCCACACGCCTACGCGGCGGCTCTCAGGGTGGGATGTAGATATAGATTTATCTTTGCTTGCTGCAACAGTTCGATATAAAAGCACTTCATTTTCCTATAAGGCATATTAATAAAAGTCCAATGGCATTACAAAAATCTCTTAACCAATCACATGAATCATAAAATTTCTCTTACCCTTGCATTCGCTCGCCTTATGTTTAATCCTTTTTTGAAATTTACCTACTTCTCTACTCTCTTTTCCCTCCTGCCTGACTCTCTCTCCTGGTGCTGAGGCACATAGAATTGATTCATGTTCAACCATATTGCTGAACTACCTACAGCACCAGGTTTGCGAGATTGTAAACGTTATAACAGCTACAAATAATGCCTGCAGTTGATTTATAGGCTTATACATGACATTTATAAGTTTGCACGGAAACTTTCTATGGTTCACTTTACTCAAATATGAGATAATTTTTATTAACGCTCTCATTTGTGAGGTTAACTGACGCAGGGAGTTAGATAAAATATTACGGTCTTTATAAAACCTTGTTTTATGTCGCGGAGAACACTTCGCCGGCTATTCCATATATAGGCTTTTGGTTATGATGTTACAATAAAATAACGTTTCTTTCTTTCCGCTAAGTGTCATAGAAAACTTAATAAAATTTTTCGTAATCCTCTAAATAGTGGAACATATGTACCCCTGTGATGAAAACTGTTTTGGGGTTTACATAATTCAGATAAAGCAAATGGCAAGCCGGTAACGCCTAAGCATCGCAAGATATTAGTATTACAACATATATATTTATCCCTTTAGTACGGTCACCGGGGAGTTTAGCACCCAGAGAGATTTAAAAATGCTATATTTGTTTTATTTCGTCCACATTATCAGATCCGTATCTGTAGTAGCAGAATTTCAAGTCGTGTTTTGTTTATTGAACGAAATATTCGGCTGATTTAATTCATTTCTGTCGTAAGAAAAGAAATTGTTTGCAGATCTGTGTATCCGGCACCCACAGAACGTAACTTTTTCCCTCTCATGCGCTGTCTCACGGTTTCCTCAAAGAGTTCAGACGTAATAAATGTCGCCTTATGTTATGGCTCACGCCGGGAGATGAGGAGACCTTCGTATTATAAATTTTACTCATTATTTTTTCTGCATAAAACAAAATATAAACCAAAATATAAAACAAAAAATACAAACCAGGGTTTGGGGATTTCCAATTGCCAACCTATGCAGGAATGAAATTTGAGCATATTGTTGAACCTTCCTGCTGATTTTTAGTTCCAAGTCAAGTCTTTCGAAGCAATGTGATATGTGTGACTGAGTCTGTATTCCGTTTTCACCACCTCTATCATTCACCGTAATAGACTTCTCCAAAAGATCGGAAAAGCTTTCTCAGCCGATGAGCTGAGCTCTCGCTGGAGTATTTCTATGTGGATATTCAATTTGTCTCTGGAAATGAGTGACTTCTGCTGCGAATACCAGCTTCGCTAGTATTAGTGCGAGGTAAATATGAGCATCTATAACATTCATCCTACTTTTTATTTTGTAATTTGCTGTAAAATTTTACTTAACTTCTATAAATTTTGATACTGTGCGATTGATACTTTATTATCTTTACATTTCTGGGTAAAAGACATGTAAATTTTAGTTTTTAGTGCAGTGAATGAAAGGAACGAAAATTAATACATTATGTTATGGAGGAAGAGAAAATTATTGGCGCTATATCCAATAAAAATGTAATAGATAACCTGCAATACAGTTATCACGACACAAGCATCATATTAGTAAAAAGTTTTGCGAAACTTATGAAAATTATTTGTGAAAAAGTTTTATGAAAATTATGTCATAGATTTAATACAAGACACTCAATTAGTCAGTATGAAACAATACTGCTAAAATTGATTCGCGTTCATTAAATAAAATTTAAATTATCTGGGGTATCAGATACCCAGCGACCCGAATCTCGTAGGTAAGATTAACGACTTTACTGAAGCGTAAAACAGAGTTTGAAAGCGTCAAATGTATATAACGATATCGTGTTCACAAAGCTAGAGACCGAGAAACTAGAATGGGAATATGCGTCAGCTTAAGGTAGTTTGAGTGAGAGAGTTCCCTAGTCAAAGTAGAGACCATAATCGACTTACTTGTTTTGATTTCAGCAGCTGTAGGAAGCATGAATTAAATGCTGCATTATAAATGGTACATAAATTAAATATTGTATTATAAATGGTGCAATGATATACTTTTATACGACCGAAAGTCAAATTAATAAAAAAATACCCGCATAAGTGTTTAATTTGACTCATTTTTTTCACGCCGCATATTTAAATCTCCTTCACAACGGAAGGTTTTTTTTGCGATCCTGAAAAAATACTGCAATGGCAATATGGTTTATTTTCTAAAATTGTCAAGAACACATTAAAACTACGTACAATAAGTCCTCGGTTTACGTCGGAGATGCGTGTTGAAGAAGACCGACGTAAGTCGAAGCAACGTAAAACGGATCCAGATATTCGCGACCATTTTAACCCCGCGATAACTCGAGGCGTTTATTGCAAAATTTGTTTTTTGCCTTTATCCAGGAAAAAACAGCTATTTCAGATAGGATGATTATGTTTCAATCATCAAAAAACGCAAGCATATGCACACACGGTCAATTTTATTAGCATTGAACAGGGAAAAATTTTCCGACGACCCATGTCAGCATGGACGTAATATCGAATCAGACGTAAATCGAAACGACGCATACCGAGGACTTACTGTACTGTTTATTTTTTTGAGGAGATATAGGTTTTAGAAGTTCCTCATTTTTTTTTAAATTAGGTCTCTTAGGAATTCATACACGTACCATTTCTCTTATAAAAGGGCTGGTATTTCTCGTGAAAAATTTCGGGAAGTTGTTCGGTGGGGGGCTGATTTTTTGGCATATCTGAGAAGTTGAAATACTTTCCTTTAAAATGAGACCAAATTCATCGATTTCTAAGTGAAATAATATTTTGCTTAACCTACCATAATGCTTGATAGAACGATATTTTTTTGCCATTTGGGGAACGAAACCACATTTTAAAATTTTTAATTTACGTAATAAACCTTTTTTATTTAAATAATTAGAAATTAACTTCAATATTATTAACGGAAAACAGTCATATTTCGATTAATCCTGGAAATGTTTTCTCAAACTTTGAAGCGGTTGGAAAACCCGAAAACAAAGAGCAGTAATGTAAAACGCCGCGGAAACCTTCGCGAGAATGTATTCTCAAATTTTGAAGGGGAAATTGCATTCAAAAGTTTTTACAATAGATTTTTGCATAGAGAAAGAGCAACGGTTAACGATTAAACATCTTAGGCGCACAATAATCAAGGACCTTCTAAAGCCCTCATTGCTAGTTTTTGGAGCAAGTACTTTGCTCTGCAACCTCATTGATGGCCAAAAACATTCACATACCTTACAGCGTCTCCTCTTTTGGCGTAAAACTTACGTCAAATTCTTCGTATAAATAAATACTCCCAGTACTTAAAGTGGAAGTGGAAAAACTAATCGTTTCTTTATACATCCATTATCAATCAAATAATTTTCTTTTGTGCCACTACAACTTGGTTTAATTCTAATGTACGTCCCATCCAAACAACTGAGACATTGTTATGTATGATTTTACACTTTCCCGGCAAATAAAATTTGTGTAAATTTCTCGGGCTCGCCACCGGGTAAGAAATTCGATGGCATTCAAAAAGACCTGTGAAAATTCACGAAAATCGGATTTGGAGGTTGACCGGCCTAAACCGACGGCCAGGGCCTTTTTGCCCTATGTATCTACCATATCCGGGAGAATTTCGAGGGTTCTGAAGAGGGACAACATCGAAAGCATCCATAGACCTATGGCCAATTTAAGAGACCGCCTTGTGAGGGCAAAGGACCCAGTTGGCCTCATGACTCTGGGGGTATATAAAATCCCATGCGAATGTGGTGAAGTCTACGTGGGAGAGACTGGGCGAACTATATCCACTCGTCTGAAGGAACACCGTAGGCATTTCCGCCTTGGTCAACCGGAAAAATCAGCAGTAGTTGAGCATAGCCTGAGTCGGGACCATAAGATCATTTGGGATGACACGACTGTTCTTTGGCGATCCGGCCAATTTTGGGATCGCTTAACCAAAGAGGCGATAGAGATAAGGTTGGAGAGGAAGAATTTCAACCGAGATACTGGTTACACGATCAGCAGCTCTTGGAATAGAATTCTGAGAAGAATTCAGAACGCCAGAGCTAAGTCCCCGCTGGTCAATGGTCCTCCACCACAACAATCGGGGCTCCACGAATCCCGCCCCGCCTAGCGCCAAATTAAACGGTCTTTTCAAGCTCGCATCAGTAGCCTTGAGAATGGGTAACGAGTCGGAACCCGAAACGTCGGCTGCCTATGAATTTCTTACCCGGTGGCGAGCCCGAGAAATTTACACAAACTGAGACATTATTCTACCCTTGAATAAGGGATTCATGTACTAAGTTAGGACAGATGTGGAGTGCATGAAATGTTCCTAAAGATGTTAAGTCTAGTCAAAACAGCTTCATCAATGTCGAAATTATGACCTTCCAGGCTCGACTAAACTTCTCCCTTGAATTTCACTGTCAGAATTATTGGAGCGATATCGAATTTTACACCTTTTGTCGCTGAAAAATTTTGACGTCGCAGCCTCGAAAATATGAGTCTTCATTTCAACTGAAAAATGTCGATTATGGCTTCCGACTTTGACGTGTGTCGAGAGTCTGAAGTTACGAGGTCGAAATTTTCGACGCTCAAGGATTTTTAATCCTCCCAGAAAGAGTCGACGGTAAACGATTCCTGATGCCCTTGTCACGTCTTCTTGCAATGTAGAGATGTGAATGAAACAATGTAATGAGAATCAATCAAAATGTATTAATTATTTTTTAAGTAAGAAACCTCGACGATATTCAATCCTTTCTGAATGAATCGCCGGGAGACAGTGCCAGAAGCATTTATCACACCTTATCGCTCAGCATGAACGTATTCATCGAAACGTATTTATTTTTTCTTCGAAGCCCAGAGGGTTGTTATTAGAAACAATGTGGGTCGAATAGGAGACAACCCGCTGATAGCATACGCAACAAATGACCTATGGAATTTCGTTGTTGGTAGTAAGATACGTATATGATTGCTAGTGATAATTTTTCTTGATGATTTTTCAAATATTTTCGATTGATTATCCAAGAACCAATATTTTTTTGAGCTAATCATTTAGAACATTAATTCTGACCTATTATTCATCGGTGACTTCGTCGTCATTATTATGCGATTCTCCAAATTCTCTAATATGTAGTTTGTTTTTAATTTCAAAGAAATTAACCAGCTAATTAATTGAAAAGTGTCACGTCAACGAAATTCCTTTGAAAAGCTATAATTTTCCTCGTTTTACCATCATAATTTTACGATCAACTTGACGATCCACGTACATCGAAAATCCATTCTTTTATATATATATATATATATATATATATATATATATATATATATATATATATATATATATATATATATATATATATATATATATATATATATATATATATATATATATATATATATATATATATATATATATATATATATATATATATATATATATATATATATATATATATATATGTTTTGCTTTTAGGATGCTCTTTTTAGGATTTTTAAAAATTTGTTTGAAATAAAAGTAAGTTTTCTGCTGAGAAATCTAACAGGTCATTTTTTCGGGGAATACACTCATGTCTATCCTCGTCCAAAAATCACTCTTTAAAATTCTGACAACTTTTTCAATTAATTATCACTATGCGTTGTAGTTTGGAGTGCGAGCTTTGATGAATTTTTTCGCCCACAAACTTAGCCCTGGGTTGTTTTGTTTTACGCCAGGAAATTTCATGCCCATCAGACCATTTCTCAGTCCATCTCGATAGTTAGACTGGAAAGCGGTGTGATCGGAGTGTGCCATGGTATGTATCCCATCTTCATGACCGGAAATGGGGCTAAGATGCGCGGAAGGCCTGTTAACCTAGATAGATTATCTAGATAACAAATGTTATGATACGATGTCACTTGCGCGTACGCACGCGCGGTGCATATACACCAAGGGTTGAAATTCACCATGGAAAAATTCATTTGGTTTGACCGGAATTCGAACTCGGATCTTCCAATTGTCGGTCAGGTGTACTGGCTAACACTTCTGACCGGCAATTGGGAAATCTGAGTTCGAACCCCAGGTCAAATCAAATGATTGTTTCAAGGCGAATTTCTACCCTTGGTGAGCATACACTACGTAAGTCAAACGCAAAGTTAAATTTTCATTAATTTATCCGCAGTATCTTAAAACTTCATGAACTCTTGTTCTTGAACCATGTAAAAGTATAAGAGCAATGCTGATACATAATTTAGAACACTGTGCAATCGTTTGTTGACTTGTACGACATTCATTTGGATTAACTGCACACTAGCCTACTGCTCTTAATTTTTCTAAAAAATTTCGGTGATCTGTTATGTCCATTTCATGGTTTCTTTTGGCTGTGCCGCTTAGCTAATGTAGAGGGCTTTTGTTTGCTGGTCTTCCATCTGGATTTTAATCTCTCCGGTGGCGAAGATTATTAGCTAGAGTTTCGATCCCTGCTTGGATTTTTTGTGTTTTGCACCTCAAGTTCAGTACTCTGTTTTTTAATTATTAGCTGTGACACTCAGCTGTTGATCCATTGGAGCCTTCCATCCAGGGGAGGATAATTTCAATGCCAGGTGAGGGCGTAGTGAAGCTTGGCGGCTGTCTGTTGTGATAGACATGACGTAAAAGAAACGACAGCATACAAGTGAACTAAGATGAAGTCTTCCTTCAGAGGTCCTACCGGGAGTTTATCGGTATCTACCTCTGCATGCTCGTTAATTCTTGATTCACCCAAAGTGACTGTCATTCTCCGCTGGCGAGTGCTGCTAAGCTGATTCATTCATCGGTCGTTCAATCCTAAGATTGGCTAACTGCAGCCCTCCACCCATCCCTACCTAATGCTAGTTCTCTTACCCCCTGCAGGTATCTTTTCCTATGTAATTTCCTATTTATTTGGTCCATGAACTGACTCCTGCGTCTTCCTCTGGGGAATTTTCCATTAATTTTACCTTCGATTGTGTTCTTCACAAACACCTTGTTTTTCAGGGTGTATTAAATCCATTTAGTTCTTCTTTTCTGCATGGTGTTCCATATGGTCCTTTCCTCTTCTACTCTTCTGTACACTTCAACATTTCTTATTTTTTCCATCCATTTACCTTCAGCATACTCCTCCATCACCAGGTTTTGAAGGCTTCTTGCCGCTACACTGAGCTATGCCTATATAATTCTCCACTCTCTCTTCATTTGGAAAGGAGTTATGAAGGAAAATCTATTTGGCGGACATTTTCCAAAAATCTTACATGGATGGTATGATGATGGTTTGGCCCGTCTTGGTGACTTCATCAAAAGAAAGTCTACTTAAAACGTTCTCAACGCACTAGGTATAAAACGCTTCGTAGTCTGATAAGACAACAATAAGTCCAAGCTCCGTCCTGATCATCACTATGTGCTCGACCAAGCCTACTGGTGGAAAAAAATCACTCGAGTACCGATGTGTTTTTGTAAGGCTCTCACTTAAGTTCTTGACACAGGACTTCATGGAATGGAGGAGTGGTACAAGTGGATGGCAATGGAAAATAGGCGGAAAAGGGAGATTACAAAGAGCTGCAGAATCAAACTACTTCTAAATTCTAGTAGGCAAGTGCTGCAAGTTATTAAAATTATCCATCGCCATGACCTTACTATAGGGATCCTGATCTTTGGTCTCACTCTAAGAAGAGTCGAAATGGGATGGCTGGTAGTCATCCCACTACTAAAAGTGCTTGTCTTGGTGGTAATTATGAAGGTTTTGTGACCCTTCATGTTAGACAGCCTTCCTCTCCCAGTTTGCAGTAGGTTTGCAGTAATTTGAAAGTTCTGTAGTCCTTGTCCTAAAATCCTCCAATAGAACTTTAGTGAGAGCTGAACTCACCTATTAGATGAGTCAATTAGACCGCATTTCTGTTAGGGTTGTGCGAACATTACCCATGTACCACAGCATGAGTATACCAGTCCAATTCCATCCATTCTGTAACAAACCTCTCAGAGATGTATCTGAGAGGTATTTCTGCTATGTGGAACTTGGCATCTACACCAATATGGTGTAGTAGGAAAATCTTGGTCCACCAAGTTACTTATTCCAACACACCATGAAAAGAAAATATATGTATTTGTGGTGTTTAGTGATCACGTAGATTGTAGCTCATGGCATGTATGCAGATGTAAATTAGTGAATTTCTATCAGTGAGAGCCAATATGTGGCACTTACTAGTTCATCCAGTAATTCATACAATGTTAATTATTATTTTTATCCATTCCTGGAGACTTGTGGTGTAGCTGAAGACCATAAATGTTGCTATAGGTTCTAGATATAGCCAATCTACCTTCTTTGTGGCAGAAACCAAGCACCAGCCAAGTAGTTTTCCATTATTAATGCACAATTCCAACATTTCCCATAAAATCCTTCATCATTAATGCCATTATTAGTGGAAAACTCCAAGTGTTTTGCTTCTGTCTTAATGGAATGGTTCGCCATATCATACCTGAGTCTGTATTTTACATTCAGCTGCCAATGTTATTTTTTGGTATCTGCAGAATATGCTCTTAACTCTAAGATAGCTCATATAAATGTTGAATGTCATTCTGACTCTAGGTAACTGTTGCAGAAATTTTCTGACTTCCTTATTCATACCCATGTACTATATAAATAAGGGTCGAACATTATCTTTGGCTCTAAATACATTCTTCTTCAATGATAATATATTTCATCTCCTGATGTTAGGAGATTAGGTATTTCGAAATAATTACAATGAAATGTCCATTGCCATTTAATGACTGTTTATAATATCACCCAAGCTTTTACAGCCTTGTTTGAATCAAACAAGTCTTTCATCAAGTCACCACAGTAAACAGATTCATAAAATAAAATATGTATTTATAGTAAAACACTCATTTCATAATATTTTCTCAGTTCTTATATCATATCACTTTATGGACAACCACTCTGAAAATAGTGAAATGTGCCATTTTTTGGAAAATAATTTTACATCATCCATGACTATTTTTTTACAAAATTTATATTGTCGTCTAGTATAAATTGGTCCCATTTTGAATGCTTGCTGTTAGTGATTTCCATGTTGAAGTATAGACATGAATCAAAGAAATTGCATTTCACATAAATCTGAGTTCAGTTTCTAGCGTACAGAGGATAATTATGATAAATATTGATGGAGGCTTCTGTAAAGTGGTCCAAATGAAGTAGTTGGACTTAAGGGGATTTCATCTAAGAGAAATCACCTTATTGCCAACAGTATTACAAGCATTGCAGTGGGCATCTTCAAATCTAACTACAATACTCAGAGGTCACCTCAGAAATCCAGCTGCTTCATCAGTTGTGAGGACACACTGATACATCACAGCTAAGTGTCATAATGTCCTTGGTCATTGTTCAGGATATTCCCCTTGTGGTACCTTATAATCAAATATACAAGTGGCCTCTCAAACATTGTTTGATAGAGGTGGAGGCTGTAATTTCTGAACATTTTGAGGCTTAGTTGATATTGTTCTTTGAAAGAATATGAAAAGACCTTTCACAACTTTCCCTTTTTAAGGGTGAATTACATCATAAACTACAAAACATCTGACAAATGCTCTCTTAATCAATTGAGTGGCAAATGAAGACAGTTATCCAAACCTTATCAGGTGCCCACATTCTTCAAAGGGAAGCACTGATACAAGAAACATGCATGAATAAAATACAGTAGTCTCCAGCTACTGATGCATTTACATCCTGAACTTGATATTGCAGGTGACTGGTTACCGAGCATTGGTTTGGTATACACTGATAGATATCTTGAATTGAATTACCAAATAAAGCAAAGAAGTTGATTCTCGCCCACTTCATCTCTCAAGGAAATATTTCGACATGCTTTTAATGATGAAGGAAGCAGTGCATAAGGGAAAAGAGTGGCTTGACAGTTCTGATTTTTCTCAAAGCAAAACCTGCACATGTTTGAGAGCACCTATAACACCCCCCTTGATATTTTCCTCGTCATTCACTGATACCCTATAGGTAAGATCATCAGCAAAGTATGGCATTTGTTTTCAACACAAAGTGAACCAGCACTTTGATAGCCACCTGTGGAATATTCTGGATTTCAATTTTTCAAACCTCCTTTAAGGTCATTTTTCTGTATTTTCAGCCTACTCCATTCTTAGGGGTGGGACTCTGTTTGGAGCTGTTTTTTGAAAAGGAATTCATTGGACATGGCTTGGATGCCTGAAGTCTCTGTAGATTGGTCATTGTTAGCTGGTCCCCAGGTTTCAAGCTCAAAGCTCTCTCATAGCTCTTCTTTGCCTCATCCAGTCGCCCAGTTAAGTGCAGCAGGGCTCCCAAGTTGACGTGAGTAGAATGTAACTGAGGAATCAAAAAATAACAAAATTTACTAAAAAATCTACATTTTCCTGTTAAAACAGCAATATATCGACACATTTTTGAAAGAAAAACATTCAACAATGAGTGCATGAAAATTATGTAAGGCAGAATATCATACTTGTTGGTTGATCAATTGCTTTTTGACCATGGTTAAGGATAAAAAGTGGAATGTGTTATGTACGGGAGGTGGTAAAGCATAATGCAACTCATACAGGGAAGAATTAAAAAGAATCTATTGTTTATAGAACCAGAATGAAAATTTGATGATCATAAAATATCACTATATATTGATTATTGCCCATTTTTGCAATGTTGAAACTGTTAACAAAAGTTAAGTCATTTAAAATAGGTACTTGAAATGAGTGTAAAAAGCAATACTGAAATAGATGGAACTTTACCCAATGCTTTTTAGAAATCAAGAAATACCAAGTCTACAACCTCTTTCAATTCACTTGATTGTAGGATGCCATGAGGAAGAGCACAAGCTGTGTTACATAGTATCTACCCTTCTGAAAACCACTCTGATTGCTTCTATTGCCCAGGAAAGTCATAATATTAGGTACTAAGAACAATATTTTGGAGAATCTTCTATGAAAGTGATCCTGAAGATATAGGCCAGCATGAGTATTAGAGTACCCAGAGTCATTGACAATATGAACCCCAATAGGCAATATGTTTTACCTTATGGAACAGTAGTTTGGGACAGGACTTTACCTGAGGACGGAGTTGAACACCTTTCCTGTAAAATGTTTCAGCTTCCTTCAGTTTCCCAGAAAGCCTGTAGCTGGTAGCAGCAGCCATAACATCTTCAAATTGTGGTGGATCAACTACTTCAGTAGCTAATTTGAAATACTGAGCAGCCTCTGTATGTCTTCCTTGCTCCACAAGAAACCTCCCTGGGAAAATAGAAGTTTATCTATGTAAGAGCCTGAGAGATTTTACTTCACTGTTAAAAATTGTTGGAAGACACAGTAAAAATTCTTGGAAATATTGCTTCCATTATCAAATTCATGGTCTAAGGGAAAGATTGAGCATTTTTGTTCCTCTATTGAGTTGGTTTAAGTTTAAAGGTGGAGATATTGCTTTTAGTGGCCTCAAACCATTTTTGATGGCATTGTAAAGGCCAGCGCACACAGATCCTCCCGCCTCCATCCGCTTCCTCCCTCCCAAAATATATGGCTAACTGAAGTACGGGTAATTCCGTAAGTTGGCACATACTTCTCCTCCGGGCCTCCATCTTCTACCATCCGTCTCTGTCCACTCCGCCCAGAATTCTCGGTCAAGAATATTTAGCGGATGGGGACGTTGGGAGATCAGGTCGGAGGCAAACGGAAGCCGGGAGGAATAGTATGCACAGGCTTCTGTCCATCTCCTCCAAGAGACTGTGGGCCCAAGTCCATTGTCATTTGGTATTGGCAGTCGGAGATGGACATAGGCGGACAGCGTAGTATGGACAAATAATGGGAGGAAGCAGACGGAAGCCAGATAGAGGTGGGAGGATAGATGTGATCTGGCCTTAAAGGTATCTGCTATGGAAAAATGAATGCAAATTTAATCAATAACAACATACTAATGTTTTCAGTTAGTTGATTGCTCTGATAATGATTTTATGTATAAAATGGCAGAGAAGATTTTTAGCATGTTAACTACCTTGAATCTTACATACCATACTGATGGAGAGCAGAAACATCACGTGGAGCAATGTGGAGTGCTTGTAGATACTGTTTTTCAGCCTCTGGTATTCTGGTTTTCTATAACAGAAATGATCTTTCATTAAATTTGGGCAGAAATGCCTGATGATTCTCAACAGAACAGATAAGAATAAGTTATATAGTACAGTAGTTCTATGTATACATAAGAGACTCTTATTTCACATTTATAACCTTAGTTTTCTTTCAACCAGTGGAAATTCCTGTTGAGTCACTTAATGCCATTTACTGAAATCGTTTAGCTTTAAAACAGTAAAACTGATAAAAAACTGTCATTTGTCCAAATGGCTAATCACTTCATTCATGTTAAATAAATGAAACAGAAAGTAGCCATTTGGGGACTCTGAGATCATTGGAATGCCAATGACCCCTCTTGAACCAAAGGACTGTTATGAGGTTAATTAGGTGTTGTAAGCAAGCAAGTCTCCAGAAGTGAGTAAAATTTTATGTAGTAAGCAATATACCATGCATACCCAGAACCACTCATTGTCAGTCCAGTGGTCACAGCTATTTTTACTGAGGACCAATACATTATTTTCATTTTAATACATATTTCTCTTAGAGATCAAATGATGTGTAATATAAAGATTCTTGCTCAGATGAGTCTTTCCCATAAATAACCCTGCATCCAATTCTTACTTTTATTATCGCTAAATATAGCTAGTGTGACTCACGTTATCAGCCAACAGACGGGCATATGTCAGATGAGCTGGAATATGATCTGGCTTTGATTGCAATGAGGCACGAAACCATTCCTCAGCTACGTCTTCCTGCCCCAGCTGTCGATAAACCTCTCCCAGCATATTCAATAGTGACTGAAAAAGCAAAAATACATAATTACTTAATTGAAAAATTGATATCTTAAGAAAAGTTTTTACTAGTAAACCCTTCAGTAGTTGTCTATTTTACATACATGACTGACGTAGGTAAGTGTCGGACACCCAAGGTCAATTTGTAACAATTTAATCAATGCAACTCAAATTTTTAGTTACTTTTCATACTAACTAATCCAACAAATTATATTTTATGTATGACATTATTTTGATAATATTTCAGAACACTATACATACACACATGATGCTACTTTCTTGAAAGTTATCAGTGTGTACTGTATTAGATATCTTGAGAATAATTTCATTTTATTACTCCATAGCTTCTAAACATTGTGATATTCATTTTCGTTCCCTACCATATGCCATACTAACAACAATTTATATGTTCTATAACTCAGCAATGGTATAATAAGAATTGTAACAGTTGTAAATTGTGGAATATAAAAATAAGGTTGGGTTGTACGAACATGGAAAGTCCCCTTATTTCCTGGCTTTATCCATAACATCCACAATAAAGGTTGGGATTTGATAGAGATAGAAAAGATAGCTGGGCACATATCGCTAACTTATACCTATTTTCTACTGAAGCAAATACCTATCCCTTGTACTGGCTGGGTAGTTGATGGATTTGTGCGTAAAGAGTCACATTTAAGTTACCCCCAGATGGTTTCCACCAAACACGAAAGAAATATTCTGCTGGTTGGATATTATAACATCATTCAAAACATGTTGGTTCAACCGTTGCTATAATGTTTTTCGAACATTAGTGTGCTGGTGGAGTCATGTGTTAGGATGAATTGAATACCTGGGGTGAGTAATGTGGGGGCATTCGATTCAAAGCATCTTGGAGTGTCTCCAGGGCTTCTGCAAGATGGCCTTTTTGAGCAAGGAGGCGGCCCAGATGGAAGCGTGCAGATGCCAGGGCTGCTTCATGTGCTCTTGGGTCCTTGAGGAGGGAAGCATCTCCAACTTTTTCTCCTCCCTTTTCAGCCAGAAGACGAAGTCTTTGTATACCCTCCTCCCAGTTACCCAGCTTCACCATCGTCAGACCCATGTTTAAATGTGCAACTGTAATGAAACATAATTTTAGCATTGGAATTTTTACTGTAAACCAAAGGAAAAGATGATGTTTGCATGTAATGCAGTATTGCACGTACATAATACATGCAATCTCTTGCCCTCCAATTTCATGCCAGGGTTTTCATACTAGTTGTATTTTTTGGCACTGAAATAGGAATGGAACATTCTCACTCAGGCCATTACACACAAAAATCATTGCATAAAAGCCTAAAATCAAAAGAAGTCCCAAATCCTACTAGGTGCTCCCAAAATTTGTTGACTGTTTAAATTACTGCTTTAACTATTCTGTTTAATTTTGATTAACACACACTGAGGAGTGTGAGACTACACACTCTGTCACATGAAGATGGTCACAAAAAACTCCTCTCTTCAGAATGGCTTAGTTCTCTTATAATGCAAACATATAAAATGTGTTAAGCAGGGAAATATTGAAATACAGCCAAATTATTGAAACTATTGTCATCAATAATCTGACAGATATGATAGAAGATCAAAAATGATGAAACTCACTCTATAGTGGTATGACTGGTATTACCTCTCTGACCAGGCAAAAAACAGGAAATTTGTGATATTCATGACTGGAATTTAGAGGTTACTCAGCGATTGTTAGAATTTTTGATACAATCATCCACTTAAATTTGTTTGCATAGTACAGGATCTGTCTAAGGCAGAGATGAGTATATCCAAAGTTATTGGTGATATTAGTTGAAAATTACCTCCGTGAAACATGGCACCTGAAATTCAAATTACTTAAAACTTTTGAAGATTTATTTAGATACATCCCAGAGATCATTCTTCTTCAGATGAGGTATAATGATTTATTTATGAACAGTAATTTCCTCTGCAATTCATCCTTGAATGAAAACATTTCATCGTACACTTACCTGCTAGACTTGGCCTGAACTGTATCGCTCTCTTATAGCATTCAATTGCTTCCGTCAGCTCCCCCTTATTTTGCAACAGCAATCCCCTGTAGGAAGAATGATAGCATTAGTACAGTAATAAAATATTTCTTACACTCATAATTTTTCTTATTGATTCTTTGTAGTTTATAAGAAGTTTTGTTTTCAAGCTCTCTTTCTGGGCAGGGAGCAAGGTGGCTTACGATGGTGAATATGTACCATGCTTATCCACATAAACATACACAAAATCTGGGTGTCCAGTAGCCGGGCATTTGAAAATTCCCTGAGATTTCCTGGTTTTCCAGACATAATTTTTATTTTTCCCAGGGAAATGTTGATTTTTTTCTCATTAATCATAAGAGAATGTTTGGTATGTTTTTTGGGTGATTAAACATAAGGATTATTTTTAAACTTGCATATTCGGAGGAAAATAACACAAAACTTGAAAATAGTTTGAGAGAAAATCACATCATCACCCTTTCTTTGATTTAAACATTGTCATGCTGGTTCTCAGGAACAAGGTTATATTACAGCCAGACTTTTCTATGAATACCATTGATATTAAATGATCAACAACTTAAAAAACAGAAGGAATTGACTTTTTTCCTTATTTTGCTAAATGCGAACACACAAGGGAAATTTCACTTTGCGACTTGCCGATAAAGGCACGATCTTTACGCCACTGATTTACAGACTATGACAAATAAGAGCACAATATACCTATATAGAAAAAATTGTACCTACTTTCGGAGATTATAGGAATGCAAAATGCGACAACGCAAGTGAAATTTGACCTAGCAACTTGCCAAAAAAGGCACATTGCTTCTGTTGCTGTTATATATATTGACACCACAGAAAATTTCAGAGTCAATTCGATATTTCCCTGAGATTTCCCTGATATTTCCAGTGAAAATAAAATTCCCTGAGATTTTCTGGTCTTCCCGGTTTTCCAGAGTGCTGGGCACCCTGAAAATGATCTGTTTAGAGGAGGGCCTTGATTGAAAAAAACTGTAAAAAAATTTGAAACTGAAGTCTATTTGCCAGAGCCACAAAAAAATTTCTTTTTGCTCTAAGAGCCTAGTAGAGGGGTCAACCGATATTTAGGTGAACCCATTTTGACCTGAGCTTTGACTTTCAAATTTTTCATTAACACACACATAATCTGAGTCATGTGGCCTTTGTGTAAGGTGGTTCATAATCCTTGTAGAAGTACTTAATGAAACATGGAGGTTGAATCTTTTTTATGTATTTTGTAAGCTTTGCATCAGACCAATTTAGGAGGCAGTTAAAAGCAGGGGTAGGCAACAGGAGTAGGTGAAAGTCATGAGTCAATGTAATGCAATAGATCAAGAAATTAGGTTCATGAATAAATATATGTATGCAATTTGCTTTAAATTTTAGTTGAGATAACCAATGATTTGGAAATCATAGGCAGTGTGATGCTAGGCTAATTGTTGCAAGTTCAAGCAGGAATTTCAGTTGCAAGATGCCTCACCCAAAGAAATAGAACATGAACATACCTCTTTAGTTTTATATCACTATCCCATCTTTCATTCTCCAACATTGACTGAAAATGTAATTGCAATAGAAAGGAGGGATGAGAGATACATTCCAGACAAGTCACTTATTGCTTGATATGGAGCATAGCGTAGTTTAGGGCAGAAACGTGGACCCTCAGAGAGGGGGATGAGAATAGGCTGCAGGCATTTGATATGTGGGCGTGGAGAAGGATGGGGATGGTCAGGTGGACAGAAAGGAAGACTATCGGGGAAGTGCTTGAGATGGTGGGTGAGGAAAGGAAACTTTTGGATGAAATTCGGGATAGGCAGGGTAGATGGCTGAAGGATGTCATAAAGAGTGATGGGTTGCTGAAGAGTGTGATAGAGGAAAGGATGTTGGCCAAGCGAGGTAGGGAAGAAAAAGAATAGGATTCATGGATGGGATGAAGAAGGGTAGACCGTATGCAGTGACAAAAAAGAATATACTAGTGGGAGATAGGCCCCTGAATGTGTAGAAAACTGGGAGGAGATTCTCTGACATTCAAAAAAACCTACCTTTACCAGTAGAATATATTTTTAAATGAAAAATTTTGACATCAGTGGCAGACTACTTTTATGCTTTAAAACCTACAATTTGAAAACATGTACTCTTGATTCATAGCCATCTACCTTAAATTAAAAGCTTAGTTGGTTTAGTGCCCCAGCTTTCTTATGGAAGGAGTAGTAGATAATTCATTTCGTAACCAGACTAATGTCCTTATTTTCAAGTAACCAGTCAATGACACCTCATAAACTTCAGCCATAAGATAACGTAACCTTTATATTAATGCAATAACAACAGAAATTTTACAAATTGCAAGATTACATCAGTCTCTTTGTTGCTTGACTCAGGTATTATTGCTGAAAGAACTTGTTGGAATTGGTCTTTATAGCGAGAAATTGGGGATCAAATTGGTGTGGTGGATATTACACAGGGTTTTCATTTCAAGGTCCCAAGGTTTGAATTTTAGCAGTGGTGAAGATTTTTCTAAGGAATCTCTAGTCCTTCATTGGCGCCATTTGGAGAGAGCTGTAATTCCTTTTAAAATAAGAAAAATGGTGGTCAAAAGGTATTCCATACCCCTGCAAAAACAATGACCTCAACCCTCCCTACTGAAAGGTGATGATAAGTATTCACTTGATCATTGTATATTAGGTGCATTTAGAAGGGAGAAGGTAACTACTATAGATAGATAACCATGGTTTCAGATAAAGAAAGGTAGTATGGTTGGTGCCAAGGGGCATATGCTTTACAAAATCTAACACTTGTAATAGAATATCATGATAAAAATCCAGTAATGCAAACAAGACATTACGGGTAGGGAAATACTTTAGTACTTAGGAATGGGGGATGGATGAAGGGAAACCCAGGCATCGGGAAAAAACATTCTTTGGCCTCAGCACAGCCTTAGGAACACATTATATATTATTCTTCAATGCTTTTGATACAAGATTCAGTAGTTTTTGCAATTATGATGTCCAAAATTATACTATTTATATTTCTTGTTTTCAGACTACCATAAACATTATGGATTGGCCTGGAGAGTATACTGAATCTATCATTCATGTGAATTAGCAGAGACAGAGGCACAGAAAAAGATGCTGAGGCAAACATAAGTGAGTAATAATTAATTTATACAGTAGAGAGTAAAAGATTGAGGAACTAAGATGGATGACAAGATTGCCTGAGTTTATTAGTAGGAGCTCCTTAAGAGCAGGATGTGGAGACAAATATAATATAAATTTATGATTCTGGCAGTAGGTGTCAAAACATGTGCACTTATAAGGAGCCTTTTGAATATTTTTAAAAAGTTAGTATCCATTAAAAAAAATCTTAAAAACTTACAAATTAAAATGTGCATCAGCCATATTTGGCCGGTGGAGTAATGCCTTCCTGTATGCTATTTCTGCTTCAGAGGTTCTGCCTTGATTGCTAAGAACATTCCCAAGGTTTCCATAAGCTGTAAAAAAAATAGATAGTTATTCACAAATTTTATAATATTTTATGCTTGAGGATGGCAAGAGAATGTGGGAAAGAGGTTATTTCTCTCACAAAGAAAATATTTTATTTTCCATCAACTAAGGCATTCATTCAACTAATGCATTTTAAAGGAATAATTTGACCCTCTTTTACTATGTTTTTGAGAGTAATTCAACAGCACTGCTTAGTGCTAGGGCATCATGCATCCCCATAAGCTATTGATAAATGCATCATGATTCAAAGAAGCCCATCTGTACTTTACATTATGTGGATCTTATCTGCCATTGAAAGTAAGAAGAAATGCAACTCAAACCTGTAATGTATGCAATATAAATTAATCTTTCATTATTATGTATAAATCAGTAATAGAATGAAGATAGATATGTTTGACAGTTAAAATTCAGGAGAACTGCTGTAAATCGAGCCATCGAAGTAGGAAGACCAGAGTTTAACCCTTCGTTGGTCGTGTTACATTTTAATATATAAGTGGTCGCAAGACGTCTGTCAGACACAATTTAGAACTAGATTTTGAAGTTCATTTAGAATTTATATAAAATGCATAGGAATAGAAAATATTTTTGATGGCTATTATTTATTCACAATAAAGTAACATGCTGAATATGGGGTGCAGGGAAATGCATAATTATTATTTAGAGTTTTAGATTAACATGAGCTTTGATGCATCTTCCTTTTGTGCAATATGTGTTTTTCCTGCGTCTGAATTTGTTCTTCATGTTTTATTTGCCAAGTAAATACAAATATTTAAGAATTGCCTGAGTATATATCATTGTCATACGTAATTATTACATATATATTTTGTCACCTGAATCTTTTCTCCCCTAGAACATAACATCTCATTCGGGCTGCAGAATTTTTTTGTGTTTATCTTTATTTTCTCTCTGAAATCTTTTTGTTGAACCAGGTGTATTGATTGATATATCTAGTCTATTATCAAGATCATAAGGATTATTGATAACCTGAAGTTGCTTATAAGTTTGCTAACCCCATAAAATCTTCCTCACCTACATCACTGTCAGCTGTGTGTTATACTTCTGATTCATTTGATTCCAATAAAGTGCCCCGAACTTGGTGATGATGCTTTTGAAACATTACTATATAGTTTGTCTTTTCCTTTCCACCAAAACAGGGTATAAGTAACATAAAAACAGCAAATACGGTGAAAATTCATGATATAATTAATAAGTGCAAACCAAAAAACAACAAGCAAAACCAATACCAATGTCATTGTTTGAGAATGAATGGCATCAAATTAGGGTCATTAATCCTTAGAGTGCCGGAGACAGCTATATAGTGCTCCTCCTGTCCTTTGCAAAAAGTGCCAGGAGCATGATAGCGCTCCTCCTGCAATGTTACTCTTAGATGCTGGTATTTCAGTGATTGTTCATAGATGGCACCTAAATGCAGATTACAGATGCAGATGCAGATTTTGTAAAAAAATCGTCAAATAATATATTTAAAAGGTGAAACCACATATAATAAAGTTTTCCTTGAGTTTTTAAATATTTACCTTCACTTGTATTTGAGACATAACTTTTTTCCTAAACTACTGCAAAATCAGCAAAAATGCCTCGGCAATTTAGCATAGTACATACCTAGAAAATTGGTTGGCACTCAAAGGGTTAAATAACTTTCTCTTAATAGCTCAAACCAGGACTGTGTCAAATGCTGCATGGCTGATAGAAAAAAAGCATATAATTTAACACCTCTATGAAAAAGATGAATCAAATGAAAAATTTTTTAAAATCACAATTTATATTTTCGTCTACGTCATAATATTGCTTACTCATAGTTGTGAGAATTATTTTCATGAAAACTGTTTGTCATTCTACATTATTCAACCACTGCAAGCCACGGTGGTTTTATTACTTCAGATGTTTCTTTTCATCTTCATGCACGCCCTAAACATTCTGCTCAGTATCAATGTATCTACCTCCTAGAAGAGCCATGGACTTTGTTTTATAACTGCCTGATTGAGATGCCTGAGCCGAGGGAAACATTGAGTGAATGAGAGTTTTGACTGAGGCTTGGAAACCCATGATGCCAGTCGTCAATATTTGAAGACATCGCATTTTATGATTTTTTTTATGAAGCCTTGCCATTGTGATTTTCTGGTGAATCTAATGAGTGGCGTTGACTTCTTAAGTGGAAACTTCGATTAGGAAAACATATTAGTTTACAATTGAGTTCAAAATATTCCCATACCAGATTGGAATTAGAATATTTAATGTGACAAAGACATTGTGTAATTTATATTTATTGTGTAGGTTTCCTATATTTCACGCTAGATCAAGTTGTATCCACATAAGGACATTAGACATATTCAGGAAGCTGTAATTTAGGAAAGGAAATGGTTTCATACAAAGATGAGAAAGATGTGGGAAATATAAATGAAAAACAGCATCACTTCTCAGCCAGTGATTCCAAAGGAATATGAAAGATATATGCTTTGAGTATGAATAAAACATTTGCTGAAGTCTTGAAAAAAATTTTAAACACCTAATTTATGAGTTTGTTAAACTTATATTTTTCTCGGTGCTACATCAATAATATGAGTGAAATATAGTTATTGAAAACATTTTTTAAGGTGCATTATTTATAACAGTTGTGAACAAAGTAAAATGAAACACATGACAAAATTTTTAATGCATTGAGCAAAAATATTAAAGCAAACAGAAACTAACACAAATTATTGCCAAAAATATGAAAATACTAATATTTTAGTCTGCACTGAGACAAATGAGAAAAACACATAAGCGATGGATAATCAAGCACGAAAAAATTAGGTATATGAAGGGAGAAGTTCCTAAATATGCAAACATGGCATGTGCAAAGAAATGAATTTCATTTGGCATTCAACAGACTCTGCACGACCTACAAAGGGATACTCTTACATAATTTCCAGTGGACATTGAAATGAGATCAAAGGATAATGGGGAGCCCTAGAAAGTATCTGGGTATTTATTACATTTTTTTCACCCCAAAAGTAAAGGAGACATATATCTTATTAAGGGAATACAGAGGAATATTTACTGGTCAAAAGCAGTGAGGACTTATCAGAGACCTGCACCCCAGGCCCAATTTTCAAGGGAAGCCTGACCCGATTATGTATGTGCCTGATAGGGCTGGGGCCTGATTTTATGCGATGGGGTGAAAGCCTGACTTGTAGGCCCAACCTCCCCAAAGTCCAGCCTATGTCCATAAGACGCCATGAAAACCTGAGATAAATTCTGACGATTTTATTTTACCCCACAAAAATTTCCTATTGTGATCACTTAGAGCAAACTAATAGCTTGTCAAAATTGCTCTTGAATATAGATATGGAAGATTATGACTCATATGTATTCAAGATATTAGCATAATAACAGCTTAACCAATGGGATTCCTAATTGTATTCCCACAGAGTAATCTTTAAAAAAGAGTGGCAATGTGACTCTCATATATCTTAATGGCAAAATTCTTATGTACCCTATTAAAAATGACTTTCGAGCCTAAGCTACAGGAACATGTGACAAATACAAATAATATAACATGTATTAATTACTAATATAGACACCAGAATAATATTTCAAATGAGTAGTTTCATTTAAGCACAATTTTAAGGATAATTCCTGATCTGAGAAATAGACTATATTGGATATTCTCTCAAGGAATATCTGTTAATATTCTCCAATATCAATGGAGGTCGATATATATAGTTAACAATGAGAAAAAATAGATCATAATAAGAACAGTGTTGAATGAAAGGACAAAAAATATAGAGAGCCCATTATTTTTATTTTAAAATATTTTGAGATTTATTTAACATTTTTTCATAGTGATTTGTACATATGTTTCCTATGCATTCTTCATTTTTTGTGAGCTACACAATTGGTCAAAATATTGATTTCGTTCTCCATATCCATCTCTTGAAATATGTGCACTGAATATTGTTCAAAACCATCCAGAGCTACAGAATTATACTGGTTTAAAGTAATGAGAATTCATTCTAATAGATATTGTGTGTTGCAGACACTAGAGAATTTCCTGGCTGTAAAATATTTCATCAAGTGAATTTCAAAAGAATGTAAATAATAATTATGGACTATCAATAATGTTTGTCTTTCATTCAACTCCATTCTCATTGCAACCCATTATTCAACTCAGGAGTATTCTTTAAAGTTACACTTAAATGTGACTACTGATTTGAAATTTAATTCGGGTTTCCTTATAAGTAATTAGTATGACGTACATTATTTTTAATTGTTACACGCTCCTGTTTCTAAGACTTGTAAGGCAAATCATGTTAACGTGCGTAAGATATTCACTCCAAAGATGCTCGATAGCCACATTGCTGTTCTTCTTTAACCTTTACCTTCTTCTTTTCTTTTTTTTTTAAATTCCCGGCACTCTAAGGGTTAATGACCCTAATTTGATGCCACTCATTCTCAAACAGTGACATTGGTATTGGTTTTGCTTGTTGTTTTTTGGTTTGCACTTATTAATTATATCATGAATTTTAACCGTATTTGCTGTTTTTATGTTACTTATACCCTGGTTTGATGGAAAGGAAAAGACAAACTATATAGTAATGTTTCAAAAGTTTTTCAAGAGTTTTTCCGTAGTCGTAAGCCTTGCTGGCCGGGGTTTTTTAAATGACCAATGTTTTTTAAATGTCCATCAATGTGCCAAACAAACACGCTCGGCAGTCATGGGGGACAATTTATGTGCCGGAGAGACGTGCTCGAAAGATAAAGGTTAAAGCTTACTGTCTGGAATTCCTATAAGGAACCCCATTGCTAATGATGTTACTGTGCTACTATGTGGAGGAATAGTCGTCGACGATTCCCTAAGATAAGCCCTGATCGGGGAAGTTGGGTACTCCCTGCTTTCCCAGGCCCAATGGTTGAATCTGGCTGAAGCCCTTCCCTACTCTTGCTGCTGGGCCATGTCGGGGCGTGCTCTGTCGGACATGCCTTCCATATACGATGGAAGGCATATCACTTGTCAAACAGAGTCAAGCTCCGTCGGAAATTGGTGTCGGGACTGAGTTGCAGGACTCTGGGACTTATGATATAATGTGTTAAATGTGAACCAAATTGTTGATTTATCATCAATTTTATTTTGGTGGGGACATATTTTTGGATATGAGATGCACATTTTTTCCCATAGAAACTCATTGGAAATCACCTTGCATTATATGGTCGGTATTAGCGTCTGATTTTGTCCTCCTTGTTGGCATTGTGATACGAGTCTTAGGCAGGTCAAGCATGCTCGACTGAGTATGAGTTAAAATAGCCGAGTTGGCAGTTGGCATGCTCAGCTCGGGGCTCAGTTGGGCGATCCCATAGAGCTCAAAGCACTTGCCAGGCCTATCTGAACGTGTGTAGATTTATGTGAGGGAGGGGGGGGCTTTGGACATTAGCCTGCCTGGCCCTGTGCTGCAGATTTGGAATGAAATGCTTTGCAGCTGCAACCTCCCTCTCCATGCCTCCACCTGGCTATGCCCATGTGTCACCATATTTTTCCTGTATTTGGTAATAGATTGCTTTTCCGCTTCACCATAAGCAATATCAAATGGTAATAGTAAGGATATTCATTTATTTTTGCAGCCAAAACTATGTATTATATGCCTGTGCATCATATATGTCAAAACATGGGACACAGATGAGATATATTTGCAGCAGCTATCATGTTATAATAACAGATCACTGTGTACCCTGAAAATGTTTGCCAATACTCTTAACCTAATTTAGCCATTAAAAGAAACCAATTCAAGCAATGAAATGCAATTGCATTATTTTAAAAATAAATGGGAGGACATTCGAACAAAATTTGTGATGAAAATCAGAGGTCAGTTCTGGATTACATCTTCTATACACAGTGTACCTGCTAATAGTCAACAATACTAGTCAAGGGACTTTAACTTGCTCCTGAAGGGTTACAATATTTACACATTCAAAAATTATTTTCTTCAGAGTAGGTATCAGTGGATACCAATGAAGATTTGCCTCACAGTAAATTAGAGCTTTCAATTTGGATGCAGCTGCTCAAAGATATGTCTAAAAATTTGAGACCAGTGCCACAACCAAATTTCTTCCCATAGGGAGGATTGCCACTGATGCAATAAGAAAATGTTACATCTCTATGATGATGTGGAGTATACTGCAAAAGTAAAAGATGGAATTTTTACTAGTGCCACAGCTTCGAATGCTGACATACCATGCTAAGTTGATATGAAAAAGTTCCATACTTCGATAATGCATTGAAAATAAATGTGGTATGATGCATCTAAAGTGGAAGGGGAGAAACTGGGAGAGGGATTATATAAATATATATGTGAAGACAGGAAATATTACTTATGCCCCATTTTGTACATGTTAGTTGGAAATAAAACCTTCTGGATGCCATAAATTCTTATAACCTGCTACGATTACTCTTTGGCAGTCAGTAGCAGAATTTGAGACTGGAACACTTGCTTCAGGATTGCACCTAATGTGATTACACAAGTTTCGGAATAGAGAGAAGAAAAGCAAGTGAAGCATCATGCCTGTTACATCAAAAGATACATGGGATACACAATACATGTTTGAGGAGAACAATGTGCACTGCTCATGTTATCTACTGAAGCACTTGAAATTTGATAATTGTTATTGTCAATATTTTTATAGTTGATCGGTAAATAAATTTCTTTAATTACATTTCTGAAACTCACCTTTAGCTGGATTAACTTTAATCCCAGATCTGTATAAGCTCTCCTCATCTCTCCAGTCCATGCTTCTTATAAGTGTGTGAGTAGTGAAAGCAACCACTAACAAGATGGCACTGCACAGGATGGTAACCTTTGGCACATAACCCCAAAACTTCAGGGGAGGAATGGAGGATGCTCTCAACAGGTGGCTGAAGCCCAATCCTAATAACAAACAGTACCCCATTGATGGGGCATAAAGCACTCTCTCTGCTATCACAAAGCCAACATAAGCTATCAGATTGGTACTTGGTAGGAATGGCAGAATGACCATTGCTAAGGCAAACAGGGTGATGGGGGAATTCAATGATGATTGGGAGCACTGGTTTGATACATTTCCTTGCCTTTTCTTTGGAGCACTGCTATTTTTATTCCTCCATTGCTTCAGACAGTCAGCCAGGGGAATAGCACTATGGATCAGTTTGAACAACATGTAAATGAGGCACACATATAGGGCAATGGAACCAATATTCCTAGCATCTGCAAGAGACTTCACTAGTGGCACAGCATCCATTGACCAGTCGAAACTGAGAGTTAAGGGGAACAACAGCAGCTTCATGTTGAGGGCAGGCAGGTAGATGAAGGTGAGCGTTCGAATCAAGGTGGAATTTGAACGTGATGCTGGATTGTCAGCAGATGAGAAGGAAGGCAAACCACCAGCTAAGGCTGCACATCTGATGGCCAGTAGAAATGAGGTAGCGATGCACATTAGTAGGAGGCTTCGGTAGAAACCCTGACTTGAGCTGCCAGTGAACGAGTTGATTCTTCTGAAGGATTTCTGTAAGAGAAGGAAAATTATATGTATATTCATAAGTATTTCCATAGTTTTGAAATATTTAAAAATGAAAATTTGACAATTTCTCTTTAGCCTGAATATCTTTGGGAAATGCCAACAATTCATCATGTGTAAATATTTTTTAACTTAATTTTTCTAAAGCTTTGAAAGTCTTGGACATGTTTTGGCATTTTTGGGTTATAACTATATATCACATGCCAATCACTAAATAGCTATTAGGCTAGAGGTAGAAGTACAGTTCCAAAAACGAAACTTAAATTGGATCAAGGTGGATAGTCAAGAAAACTTCCTTATAGGGGCACATTCATGAGAATAATACGCTTATTTTAATACATCAGTTCAAATATTTGAGCCAGAGAGTTGTGCACGTAGATTGTGCTGCACAAGCTGTGCATGGGATTTTGAGTTTAATTTTGAAGTCAATTTTACACAAGGGGTTAAAAGTGTTGATACATACTAAAATTCTGACTGCAAGGCTGAAATATTGCCAAAATGTGAATTCCTACGAAGCAGACACATCTCTAGAAAAAGCTATCAATTCTTGACTTATATTTGATAAACCTTGTTTTTTATTAAATGCCTCCATCGTATATTTGAATTTGTAGAATGCAAAATATTTTACCTCTTTAATTATGAATTTATTTTTGTTTGCCTTTGACTATTTATTAAGAAAGGCAATTAACTGAACCATGCTTGCATAATTTACTAAAGAATACCTTGTAAGCCTTTAGACTTGGATGTCATAAGTAATATCCTTCCTCTTATAATGATTAACTTGAGTGTCAAGTGTTGCTTGAGGTAACATTTCTTAAATGTTTTTTTAAAAATTCAACTACCAATGAAATGAATAAAAGTGGAGAGAAATAGTCAGGAGCAAAGGATTAATAGCACAGTAAAAGTAGAGAGAAGAGAATAATTAATTGGAGTTTGTAATATTTATATACATATATGTATGTAGTATGTATATTTTTATATAATTTCTATGTGAAAATGCTCGTTATGAAGGAAAAGCTTTTTTTTGTTGGACCCTTCTTTATTGTAAAACCCCATTTTACTGTAAAAAAAACCAACCAGAAACCAAAAATGATATCTTGAGAATTACTGGAATACCTGGGGTAGTTTATTTGAGAGATAAAATAGAGCAAAAACTATTGGCCTTTTCCTTGATTTAATATTGATTTTTGTTTTTAGGCAGTCTGTGCAGTTTAATAATATTTGGTAGAGTTTTGATGAAATTTACCATGGGAAAGTTTTCTTGATGAGAATGAAACTTAGTTTCCTGGTTTATGGTGAACAACCCTGGATTGCGGCTTGCCTTAGACAAGTGGAGGCACTTCTGGAGGAACTTAGTCAGAGGACGACACCTACAGTGGACCAGTGCATCATAGGCTACGCACAGGGGCAGGGCAGCTAAGCCATGTTCCTTGGACAGCATTGCAGCAACACCAAACAGCACTGAGAGAACAAGACAAATTACACTGGCTGCAGCTGAACTACAGACACCGTCTTGTGATGGTATGGTATCCCGTTCAATGGCATGCCGACGGTATGCCATGAGGGCAAGGAGGGAAAAGAGAGAGGCAGCAATGTCTGCACGGCCCACCAGACCGCAAACTGCCTCTGTGTGCACAGGATGACAAGCGAAGAGTAATCCAGTGAACATTACTCCAGCATGGTTGCAGAATGCCTGGTCTCCACTAGCACCAGCAGAAGTCTGACGATCTTCCTAAAAACGTTAATAGTAGCAATGTTGTTAGTTTATTTTTAGTCAACCAATTAAGTTAGATACAGTAGCAAATGACTCTCTAAAGTCCTAATTTTGGCGAAATCCTATCTCAAAAAGAATAACTGTCCAAGTCCCTTGGGTGAGAACACCTTAGGTACCTAAATACTTTTTTATTATAATTCGATAATTTAAGGTCTCCCAATATGTTAATACTTAAACATTAATATACATAATTATTATAACAAAACATCTATTCTTTTTAGAAGTTATTTCCATCTTAGGTTCTAGATAAAAGGTCATTATCAGTGAACCACCAGTGAAATGAGCATAAGTCATTGCAAAAAAATTGGTTTATCCATAAGCTTGTCAAAATCAAAATTCTTTAATAATCTCATCAGGAACGATATAATTTTTATCTTTTTCCAACTAGTGATGAACGAGGCCATCTAAAATATTTTCCTTGAAGGGCTCATCTTTTTCTTACAATTTTTTCAATCAAATAAATTTTTATTGCTTTTCTTGTTTAATGGTTAATGTCGGTAACCAATGACATGTTTTATAAATTTCTAGTTTTTTGCTATACCTCTAAGTGACATCACATGTAGTCCTGTACAGAATTAAGATTCACATAAAAATACATTATCATGGAATATACCCATATATACTGTATGATTAAGCATAGGCTTCATGTGAATGAAAAAATTTATAGCAGTTTTGGGGCACGAAGTAAGCTCTCTAGGAGTTGCTGTCTCCAAGATACCATTACTGAAATGAATATGATACTGGACAATTTGTCTACTTGGGCAGTAGATTGTTGAATGAAAGGCCTAACAAATCCAGCATCAATACAAACTGGCTAATGCTCTTGCGAAGTTCTTTAACTGTTTATTTCTTTGAACAAGAAAATTGCAAACTTAGGAGAAGTTTTTGCACTGACTCTGCTTACCATTGATGAGGAAGATGATGTGGAAGAAGTCCTCTTTCTGTGGGTGGGAGTTACAGACGGGGATCTTGACACCTCTGCATCCTGGATTTGTTGTGGTGTGGAAGAGCGTGATGAGTCCGATTTCCCATTTTGCTGAGTATCACTGCTGGTACCACTACCAAATGCATTCCCCAGACACAGCAATTTTCCTCCTTTTCTCTCCACACTCTTATTCCGATGGTTGAATGCTGGATCTTTATCATTAGGACCAGAATTTGTCAAGAGGAGTAGAGCAGCAAAGTGTGTGAGTAGAGCTGTCACAATGGCATGCAAGATTGCATTGCCCAGGTGCAAAGGGCCTGGCTTCAGGGCTCCTCCAGCCAAGGCATCATTCAGGCGTAAGGATAGGACGGCCAAAGGTCGGTATGACTTGTGTGACCCAGCGTGCCAGATGGGTCTTCCCCAGAAGTCATGCTCCAGGAGGGCAGTAATGGGTGTGCTCGGTAGAAGATCATCGTTGGTCAGGATCGCTCGACTAGTAGAAGAATTAAATAAAAAGAGATGTAGTGATCATTGTTTTTTTTGGAACCTTGTGCTTAGAATGCCAATAATTGCCTATTGATTTTAGAGCTATGCAATTTAGATGCTCACAAAACTAACAATTTGAGGGGCAATTTTCATAATAGGAATGTATTCTGTTGATTTTGGAGAGTATAGATTGAACATTTCTTCTGTAGCGATTACCCCTTAAAGTTACTCTATCTCAACTTCAGAAACAAATCAGGATTGTTCATCTCATTTATCATTCATCCCCAAATGGTTACCCTAACTCTCCCAATAATTTACTTGACACCATTCATCTCTCCATCATGATAACCAACTCAAATAATTAGTTCCTTTCACTCAGCACTATGTCTCAATTCTTGTCAATTCGTGTCAATATTGGAAACTTTGTAACAGTGTAAATCAGGGCTATAAATTTAACTGAAAAGTTTATGAAATACATTTAATTTTTAATTTTATTTTCATAATATCCTTGAAAACTGGTTATGTTTTGAATTTCATTCATATAAAAAGGCTAAAGAGATCAGGATATTTTGATAAAAGAATGAAAAGTGTAACAAGTTATGAATTAGCAAGCTCTGGATGTAAGGTTGATGGTGCCCTTTAGTTAACTAGCCATATTCAACAAATTTTATGATGCTAGGCTTTTATAATGGGGATCAAAGTCCTTAATTCAGTTCCCAACCAGTACATGTTAAATAAGACTAAAATCTGATGATGATGGAATAAATTGAAAAATATTTATCATATCATTGAGGAAACTTAACACTTTTTCAGAATTATACCCTGCACACTGCCTGAGCTGCCACTGACATGGAGACTAGTATTTTGTAGAGCAGACTCCAGTTCCGACTAGCTATACTGGTAAGTCATCATATTTGGAATCCTTGAAATTTTATATTAATTTAAAAGTAATCAGGTTTTATGCAGTTTGCTTTTATATTTTGATTGGTAGTTAAATTATTTGCAGAAAAAATCAAGTCAGTTGGTCAGTTAATAATTCGATGGAGGAATGGAGGGCATACATTTTTTATGTAGCACAAATATGTGTGCATGCTTTAGTCAATATTTCCCATTGACATAGGTACCTTAAACATACTTTTATATTTAATTAAACCCGTTTTACATTATTATATGATGGCATGTTCACACATTGGATTGAGTGCTGGGGCTACTGTCCTCCTTTTCCGTATAAACATCCAAATTAGACCCCCAAGCAAATCTTGCCAACCTTGTGATTTTCTTGGAATCTGATTCTACAAGAGTTCTACAGCAAAGATTCCACCAGAGACCACCAGGGGAGATGTACTAGCCCTCCCTGCCCTGAGTGCTTGAATCTGACTTGTATTGGGCTTCACACTTGGAGGGTTTCACCCACATCAATAACCTACCTTACAGCACCGCACTGTAAAAGGACATATGTATAGTTCTAGCAAAAGTTCCTGGCACGACGCAGTGGACAAGTTTAAGACATAGGCTCCGGAACTTTCAAAAACACCGTGAAATGTGGGTGGAAGGTTGTCAGGGTGGAGGGTCAGTCAGAAAAGCTTTGTTATAACTGTCATCATAGTTGCTTCAAGAAGTTGGATCACTCACCACTACCACCCTAGTAGCAATTGATATCCATACAATATCCTCACAATAACTGTAATATCCAACTATATATTATCCAAGCAATATCCAATTTTCAACCAAGAATATTGTGTAGATATCCACACAATATCCGAAGTTGCCGCCAAATGCCATCCATGTAATATCCGACTTGGATATTACCAAATATCTAATTTTCATCTAATAACATAGTATGGGTATCCAAGCAATGTCCAAAGTTGCCACCCATATAAAATCTATATTGGACATTAATTAGGAAGGAGTGCCCCTGCTCCTCTTAGGTGAATTTGCAATCGGGACACAATCACCACCAGCTTAAATTTGCCTGTAATGGCTGTACCTAATTTTTCAAGTCTAATTCTTTACAATGAGAGTGAAATATATATCTTCAAGTTGGTGAATGAAAACATATTTCACACTCCATTGTAAAGAATTTGACTGGAAACATTAGGACCTAAAGCAATGAAATGCACAATAAGTATGATTGAATCCTGATAGCAAATTCATTGATTACCTGAAGAAAGTAATGGACCCAATGAGAGAATGAAGATCAATTTCATTGAAAAAGTCATTAAAAACTGGCATTGTAAATTCTAAATGATTCATTTCATTGCAAAAATTGGAAAAAAAATTCAGTCTCATTCTGTCACAATAGAAAAATAAATTCTATTATTTTGATACATTTATGTAATCATAAATATATTTATGTTGTACTGGATCACAACACCCAAAGTTAAACGGGTAAAGTATTTATTTTTCAAAAGCATTTTATAACAAGCAATGTAAATAAACAAGTAACTATAGAATATTTTCAAAAAATAACAAATGCCACTTACAAAGAGATATTTTAATATTGTAACTTAAAATATATTATTAAAAATTATTTTCAATTTCAATATTAAAATATTTTCGGTAGGTACATTAATTTGTTGTGCTTCTTCATACTCAGTAGTGAAAAAGGGTGGTGAAATGATAGACTTACTTTCAATTACTGTTCTTTTCTTAAACCTTCATAGAGACACACAAGATAAACAATTATAAACAACTCATCGCTACGTTGCTCTACATACTACTCAAGTCAAAACAAAAAACTGTCACCCAGTCAACTCCCGACATAATATCACTACAATATCCCTGCAATATTACTTTTAGATATAACACTTTATGGATATTGTATGGATATCAATTGCTACTAGGGCAGTTGTCCAATTTCTCTCACTGAATAAGATTTCGAGATAGGGTCCCTGTTAAAGGCATTGCGATGGGCAATTTTAATCACTTGCCTTGCATGAAAGTGCCTCGTGCTTATTTTTTGGCAAGTACCCTGGTGAAAATATAATGTGAAAAAAGTGCAGAAAATGTTCATCCTGGTCTTTGCACACTCTTTGCACTCTTTCTGTACACTTTTTTTTTCTGAATATTACCATGCACAGTTTTTATGCACTTCTTGCACATTTTTCATGCACACCTCTTGCACACTTTTTGCACTCTTTGCGCACTCCTGACTCTTGTCACTGTGTATCAATAAGCACTATTAATTCATTGTCACTATATGTCTTTAAATGATTGTGAATACTGATATTTAACAGTCAACATAATGATGATTATTGATAAATTACCCCTTATTTTCATTTGTAAGTGGGATTACAGTTCTTGGTATGTACACCACATTTTTATCATTTTTTAATAACAGTAATAATGTTGTTGTAAACCTTCATTACCCTTTCTATTTCCTGTTTTTTTATTCTTCAATTTCATTAAATGATCCATACCACACATGCACATTTTAGGCTCACTTTAGGAATGCCATTCACACTTTTTGCACATTAACGTACACTCCATTCGCACAACTTCAGCTCAATGTCTTCACCCTTTTCCCCACTTTATTCACACTTTAGGTGTTCCAAATCACACTTCTGTCACTGTTTTTTATGCATTTAGTACACTTCATGCAGACTTTTTGCACACTTTTGTCACTTCATTCACATTTCTTGCACATTTTTCTGCACACTTTTCTCGCGCTTCATGCACATTTTATTTTTACCAGGGGTAGTTTGGTTCCCCAGCTAAACTCACTCTCTCTCTCTCGTTACCTCCTTCTCTTCCCCTCCGTCGTTTCACCCTGCCCCCTCCACTCTTATATCCCCTCCTTACCGCACAGGTCTGCGCCAGGAAATTTAGCGGTGGCCATGGTCACCTGGACCTTATCAACGTTGGCGAATACTTTCAGACTGGCTGGCTAGCTAAGTAGTACTCACAAGGGTATACTTCGCGCGCTAAGCTACCGAGGAAGGGATCGGAGTCTCATCCTTCGGAGTCGGACACACGAGGACCGAATGGATTTGAGTAGGGCCGCGCTCGCCGTAATCAAATCGAAAATTAATCCTCTACCCTTCGAGAAACGCAGGATTAACGACCGGGCAAGTCCCACGGGACAGTCCCCACGAGACTCACTGCATAGAGTATCCTGGGGTATTGTAAGCGCAGTAAATGGTTTTTAGATTTCGATTTGTAGATTAATTAGTAGCACAAAAAACTTAGTCATTTGTTCAGGAAAAAATTCTTGAGAAATGAAGGGCATTCTTTTTGACGCGGTTTGAAGGGGTGAAAATACTTTTGGTCGATATTTCCCAAATATAAATGGGACTATATCGTACTTCAAGAAAAGACACGGTTTGAGACTTAGACTTATTCTCGACTTAGCGCACGGCAGGGAGTAGCATCACGGGAGTGCGCTCGTTGCCAAACTCCGGTTTCAGCGTTTATTTAAGGATAGGACCTTTTTAATTCCTCATCGATTTGAAGCTGTGAGTCGTATTTTTTTTACGATTATATTTTTTTTCTTTTTGTCCGCGATAGTTTTTAGTTACTTTTGATAATGGCTGCGAGAGGTACACACGAACAAAGTTTTCGACGTACCCAAAAATCCAATACCTTCTACCCTTCCCCCCCAAAAAAATGTGGAGAAAATAATCCACTGTTAAGAGGAAGGCACGAGAGAGACTCGGGATTAAAGAAGGGAAAGACTAACAACAAGAAGGAGGAAAAAAACCTGGCAGGCGAAACCTGATGCTTCACGGAAGGGGAACAGACTCTGTTCAACAGAGACAGTCCGGGCGGGAGAGACGCCTTTGCGTAGGTACTGGGGAGGGTAGGAAGATCAACGCGTTGTTTGTAAGGGTAATGAGGGTTGGGGATTCCGAAAATGGACTCGAGGAAGATTATGGAGCGACGGGAAAGCAATCGGACCCCGACGTATTTTAAGGGGCAGGAGAGGGGTCGGGGGTATGGATGGGAGGAATACGGTGGCTGATACCTCCAAGGAGATTTTCACTGCTTGAAAGGTCGGGGCCGAAAACGGGAGAATTCTCTTGGGTTACAGAAGAAGGGACTGATTTTCCGCCTCGGGAAGCAATCACGAGATCGATTGTTCTGTCATCTCGAGGCCTTAAGGACGGAATGGAGTGTGGCGTATTTTTTTGACGGATGGATGGTTCCGAAGATGACTCTCTTGACTTAGATGACGGAGTTAATGCTTCCATTATTGAAAGTTATTCTACGGCTAGTGGAGACGATTTGATTGGCTATGACATGAGAGTGGAATCTTTGATTATTACTCCAACACGACCAGTTTGAGGCACTTAGCGTATGGAGGGTTAAAGTTGTTAGTTTTCAAAATCATTGAAATATCTGCTTTCTAAAGAGGCGTTTCTGTTTAGTTTCTGCGCGAGACAGAACTGTGACGCTTTGGATTCAGTGCGTGGAAAGTTGCATCTCTTTCGGCGGTTTGTCAAACAATTTGAATAGATGAATGTGTGACGATATTCACAGACGATGGCGTGCCGAAGTGGAGCTCTGAAATAAATAGTTTCAGCTGTCATGTGAAGAAAAACTTGGGAAAGTTCAAAAAGGTACGTTATGAAGTTAATGATGAAGTATAACTTGTGTAAATATTATCATGTAAAGTATTATTTTAAATTAAATATAACAATGCAAATACGTCACATTTCAAAATAAATGTTACTGTCAAATAAATTGCAATTTAAAAAAATGCTTAAGTAGCACTTAAAAAAAAAACTAATGTAGTAGCAGTATTTTTTTTATGCGGATGATTCATAATTCCGTCCATAGAGGGTTGAATACCTGCACAATACCCTGCCAGTCGTCATTGGCCATGACGTGATATCACGTCAGTCCGCCGTCATCAACCATGACGTGATATCTTGTCAACCCTGACGTGATATCACGTCATGGTTTTTTTAGCGCTGGTGCTGATGACGTGATATCACATGGGTACCGTGAGTGTTCCAGCTATCACTAGGGGGCCTAGTGAAAGTTCCCTTGTGAAAGCTAGAACACTCAAGGTGCCCATGACGTGATATCACGTCATCAGTACCAGAGTAAAGACAACCATGACGTGATATCACGTCATGCCGCACTTAAAGGGTTAAGACACTATCCATAAGAAAAGGTCGGAAATAAGTAAAGGGCTTAGGAGGTGGGAGTGACCGAAAGCGAATTATATGTTAACCGGCCGGTATAACTCCAAATAAAAATATAATCCTTCGTATTTCTATACAGGTTAGGCTTACCATTAGAAGAGTAAGGGTTATTTAATTTCAGTCATAAATAATAACTGCTAAAATTACTATGAACTGAGGTCATTAATAATTAAGTTCTGGGAAGTGTCTCACTGCCTTTCTTTGTTAATGCCAGAATCACTTATGGTGTATGGAAATAGGGAATTCTTGTGTCTATCATTTCATATAATGGATGTTTTATCTAACTTTATCGCTTCTATCGGGTTAAAAATAAGGTTCATAGTCAAAATAATGTTCACCGCGACATCCTGAAACCCGCGTGATTCGAATTTTAAAATATTCTAAGTCTGCAAACACTTGGTTATATAGTTCCACACTTTATTTAAAGCAACACGACCTAGGTTTCGGCAGACCATGCCATCATCAGGTGAACGTCCTGATGATGAATGTTCAGGATGTTCACCTGATTATGGCATGATCTGCCAAAATCTAGGTCGTGTTGCTTTAAGTAAAGTGTGAAACCCTAACCAAATACTTGTTTTTCATTAATGAAGGAGTTCCACCGAGTAACGCCAGAGACAGTGTCTTATATTCTAAGTCTAGTCTGAAGCCGCCGATTATCTAGCGGCTCCAAACTAATAGTTGTCTTTCCTGCAGCTCGACAACACTCTTATGCTCGATCGTACTAGTTTTTAACGGATCGTGTGACTTTATTTTGTATTTCATTTACCTCGCGAATTGAATGTTTTTGCGTAGAACCCCAAATATTCGAGATTCGGCCTAACCAGAGCGAAGTAGCGTCTCTCTTCCATCATTTCATCGGAGGCCTATCCTTGACTTGGCCTATTTTCTTCACTGCAACTCCAAAAATTTGTGATGTTTGTCCCGACTCAGGTATGAAGTTATGGTGATTTTCACATATTTTACTTCAGTTGACACCAAAACCATTCACTGCAAAAATTGCAATAATTATTTGGAATGAAGTTACGCGCACAGGTGCTCGATAGAACACATCAGGGTAGAAAATTCACCACGAACCAAATCATCTAACTTGATCGATATTCGCACCCGGACGCATCCTCTGTTACTGCTGGTCTGGCTTTTGTACCAAAGATATTGGAGGAATTGCTATCTCAACCTATCGTAGTCCATCAATCCAGCTCTGGGTCTTCTATTTACAAGTGTTCAAATATATAAATTACCATGTTCGCACTGTTTCCGTTATATTTTCTGAACAGAAGTTATTGGTTTCAATACAGTTCCTACGCCCTCTTACTTCCGTTACAGTTTTTACTCCACATTCGTGCGGAACGCATCAATGGAAATCGTAAAAAAACTTAAATATGTGTTAACAATTTTAATACACACCATGCTTTCTAGAACGTTCAAGTTCACCGAACGAAAACCCCTTTCCCAGCCTCCTGAGTGACTGGGTGTTTACAACGATGCCCGTTTGCATAACTGATTTCGGAAAGAACCCGAAGATATATTTCCCTGTGTGAATTATAAATTTGAGAGCTCACTTTTTCACCATTTTGAGAGCAAAAATTCATTGCGGACATGGACAAGCTACCTACATCGTCGGTACTATACTTTTTCGGCGCCGATCGGTCGATGATTTAGGGATAATCACGCCGTCGGTACTTCCCCTCTCGTTTTTGTACTAGACACCCCTATGACCTACTTGTTTCGTGCACGGGGAAGTTTTTTTTTGTCACCAACGCATAAAATTTTGCCGTCATGCTAATATAATGGCCACCATGAAGTTATGCTGTAAAATCTCCGTAGTGGGAAATGGCCCGAAATGCGATTATTTGGATGGAAATAGCTCATGAAATGAAAAGGCGAGGGCATCGTCTCTTTCGGCTGGGTAGTGAGTCACCTCACTCCCATATTCCATGCACGAATAGAGCATCAATTCTGGGATACGTGTATTGCGGAGCAAAATTGAATATTGAGGGTAAATGGCGCGCGTCCTTGACCCGATGGCTCTGGTTATTATGTGAATAATGGTGATCTTTAACGGAAAATAAAAAAAAAAATGCTCGGCTCTACTGACGCGTGATTTTGACCGAATCTTTTGTGAGCCAATGCGGGCGTATCGTCCATTAACCTCGGCGCCCACGTCCGTATTCACGCTGTTAATGAGCTCGTTTCGTGACGCCGCGTGAAGCTAATAGATTTTAGGACTTGATGCGAAGCAAAGCCAAGTAGGCGATGTGACCCCTGATATTTTTGTGACCTATGACAGTAAGGGCAATCGAAGTAATGGGGTGGCTAATATCAAAGTGCTCGGCGCAGGGTGCTGATGGAGTGCTTTCAAATTGAGGGCATAGTGACGGGATGGTCGCGCTTGACGTAACAAATATTGGATAACCCAAAGCGATGAATAAATAAAATTATGCACACCCTACTAAAAATTAAATAAAACGTTTGTGGAAAATAAGGGGTACAACGGATATTTTCGCGCTTCCCTTGGGACCAGTTCTATTTAGTTGGATTGGCATGGGAAATTGGGGTGGATGGAGAGAACATTACGTCATCAAACTGTTGCCTGTTGACACACTGAGAAAACACTTTGGATTTGATTATCGTAGGTTTGGATGTCAGAACCAAACCTGAGGTGAAGGAAAGGACTTGCCCATACATTTGGATATGTCATCCAAACGGAATTGGTGATGAGGAGTTGGATGTGCCACCTACTCCTTTGGGTGCTGCATCCAAAGGAAGATGGACGAGTACTTTGGGTGTGAGAACCAAAGTGTTGGGTGGCTCATCAGAAAAACGTTTGGATACCGAATGAAAACTTTAGATGACCAACCCAAAGGTATGTGCCCCTACCACTCCCTCCCCCCTTAAACCCCACTGCCCTAATATTTTTCTTTTTCAACCCCTTTGGAAATAGGGTAGTAGGACGGTGCAACTAGAAAGACGATAAAACTGGGCTCTGTGGTTGTTATGATAGGTATCTATTATCACATAATTCGTCAACATATTACAAAAAATGCACAAAATATTTCAAAACATTACAAATTAACACAATTATCAAGAATTTTATGTCAACAACATAAAAATATTATTAGAATACAATCATAACATAATACAAAATATGATCTCAGAGAGAACTTTGTTTGTAATAAGCACGTAGAGATAACAATGGGAATCTGAAAGGGAACTCATAAGCAATGGCTGGTAGTGTAGGCATGAGAATTAACATGTAATGGCCGCGCAATTTTATTGCAACTTACTAGCGAACACCTGGATTTAGGCTCCAAGTTCAGCCTTCAATAGGAATTCCTTCGTCCCCTCGTCCACATCCCTTCGAGAAGCAGGAAAACAGTGAAGTAGACGCGGCAGAAGGGTCACAACGAAGTTCGCCTGTTTCGCCCAGAACAAGTCCACACGTGTGGACGGCTTGCACGGCTGAACACGGAATGGCGGGTGCCAGAGCTTCCTGAGACTGCCACCAGAGCGCGCAACTGTAGATTTTGATTTCGCACCTAAATCGGAAGACTGCACCACCTACAATTTTGTGTCTTCCATCCAAAGGACGTCGACTAGACTTGTTTGGTGTGACACTCTTTGCCTTTGGTTCTCACATCCAAATAATTAGTTCTGACGTCATATCATTCTTGATGGCGCATCCAAACCTCCCCACCCAAAAGAGTTTAGGGTGTAGCATCCAAACCTGTTCTCTCAGTGCAACTGAAATAACAACCATCTTGTTTACCCCTGCTCTTTCCTTACTTCCCTTTGGATAGCATAAGGGAATGGGCGAATTAGTAAATGTAAAGAAAAAATATCCATTATCTGTTTGAGATTTCGGGCAAGATACTCTTGAAACATAAATTGCTCATTTATTGCTATGGATTTTATTCTATTTATCATATTTTTCATCGAGAACTCGGATTGTTATTAATGAAAATAAATAAAAAATAAATTTTGGAGAATTCATTTATAAGAGGTGAATGCATGGTGGTTTCTTGTAAGTTATTGTTGGAAAACATCGTAAACTGGGAAAATTAGAACGTCAGCATGTAAGAGCTAAAGGAAAAATCGGAGTTAACAAAGATGGCGAACAGGCCACGCCCACGTAACAGCTTTTAGCTTCGGCCACTCTGCCAAGCGCCCTTTCCATCTGCCTTAATGATATGGATCCTTAGCGCTTAGATAATGTTTCGTAACGGCAGTTCCAGTAAAATGTAGAATTGCACGGAGACTACCGTGGAATTCCTTATTGAATGCTCTCTTTCGGAGGAATTTATGGAAAGCGGTAAATACGGACATCTGCTAATGCAAGATCAAGGATTTCATGACAATGAACGCAAAAATGATACTGATGATAAGGTATATAATGGGTAATGAAATGGTGTGGGTAGGATGATCCCAAGGTCGTTCAATATCGATTGTGTTCTTCCTTCGATATAGGTCTTCGCAACGTACATGAACTGTCGGCCCCGGTGGCGGCGGGGTAAAGTCCCCGCCCGAGGGTCGCGGGTTCGAATCCCGCCTGGGTAGATTATCCACTGCCCAGGACATGGATGTTTGTGTGTGTCAAATGAGTTAATTGTAAGAGAGGACTGCAAATTCCGAAATTCGCTCACAATAAAGACAAGTTATTATTATTATTATTATTATTGAATTCTTCACTTCTCAGCCTTTTTAAGGGCTGTGAAACATTCACCTATCCCGGGTGCGAGGCACCAAAGGGATTAGGCTCAAGTACTGTTTTAATGTTCATTTAAAAATCTTCGTACTATGGAGCACGTATTAATTATTGCAGTTTTTTTTAATTTTCATGTACAAGTGATTTTCTATTCCTATTGTTTATAAGCTTTTGTGTAGGTTTTTTGGTATTACACCAGTCGCGGATATTTTTATTGGTACAATTTTAACTGTTTTTTGGTTCCATATTTCTTTTATTTCTTCAGCCAGAGGAATATATTTCTGTATTTTTTCTTTGTATTTAGCCTCTAAATTTTCTGTAATTGGAATGGATACATCTATTAAGTATGTTCTCCGGTCTTGTTTTAATTGAAGGGTTATATCCGGTCTATTGTTTGGGCGAGGACGGTCCGTTATAATACTTCTATTGTAATATATTTTGACAGCTTCATTTTCTATTACAGGCAGTGGTGTAACGGAATATGGCGAAACCAATGAGAATCGCGCATTTAGAATGAAGCGCAGGGCAAATAACTGTAAACATTTCTTAGTGGCAACAAAACCCCTACTTTTACACGAGTGTTATTAATTTATGAAATTAAATTAAATATTTGCTAGTTAAATATTATATATTATACAAATTAATCATTTAATAATTAAATATTTACGTTAACATTTTACTAATTGATATACTCAGCGGTATCCGGCGGGATATTGTGGAACATCATCGTGAAGTTTAAAAGAAAAAAATAATTTTATGACCACTCGGTTATTTATTTGCACGACGCATTTTGACGCTTAAAGCGTCATCAGGTAAATATTTGATTATATTAAGCGCCCTGAGCAGCCCACCCAACATGGCCAGCTTCCAGTCTCTGACTTGAGTGTTCCTAGATTACACATCATGGATTAATTATTGTCAAATAAGCTAATTTATAAATAAATGTAGGTTTGTAAGGTCATTGAAGCTCCGCCGTATGCTTTTCTGTAACTGCATGCTCCTACCACTTAACACGATAAACTTCTTTGAGTCGGCATGCATTCTAATTTTCCTCATCCCTTTCATAAGCCTAATTATGTTCTATTCTTTCCCCTATTAACCAACACCCTCTTCCCAACTCTGCCTTTAGCTTCCCATCATCCACAATCACATGCTCTGCCCAGTTACGCCGCATCCTCAAAATTTCCCCCTCACCATTTTATTGGTAGATTACTTGTACTATCCTTTGATGCTCACTTAAGTATGCCGTATTTAAGGCACTCTTGTAAAGTATCTTGCTTGAGCTAGATTTTATTAGTCATAGTATGCACAACATTTGAATTTCATGTTAAAATACAATGGAGTATGAGAAACATGACATTTATCTAACAATAGTTATAACAAACTTTATTTTATGGTTCAAATTCTCGGTACTTTACGAAGTAAGCATATTGTAGATTTTAATTTCTCAGATTTGTTTCACACCTTACGCTGAAAGTTGATTCAAAATCGAAGGAGCATTATAACGCTGTACAAGTAGTATTGCCGTGAATACATTTAAATATATTGAGAAGGCAAAAAAATACACCGATTTATTTCTCACGCGACCTGACAATCAAAAATGTCCTCATTTGCTCTTTAATGGTCTCTCCTTGCGTGACTTCCCTATACCGAGGAAAACAGTTTCTATTTTCAGGCTAGTTTATCAAAAAATTATGTCCAAAATTTTGGCATAGTTTGAAAGATGAAATATTCTTCTTTACTACGCAACTAAATTCGTTCTTTTTTGTGTGATCATCTCGCTAAAACTAACTTAAATTGGGTTGCAGTTTCGAACTTTACGCAGAGAGGTCGACGTTTTCTCGGAGGTAGTTCGTACCTGACTTATCTGACTACAGGGAGCGTTAACTTATTCAATTTCGTCCCTTCCGCGCAAGTACAACTTAGGGATTGGAAATTTAAATCCAGAATCGATTTTCGATTAGTCGACTTTCGATTTCGGTTTTAAAAATCGACTGTCTAAAAATTCGATTTTTTGTCCAAAATAATCGAAAAATCGAAATCGAAATTTTTCAATAGTAAAGTAATTGTCTGCTGAAATACGGATGTGCTGTTCTAACAAAATTCTAAATATGGGTTAATGGAAGCACTAGGGATAAGAACTGAATACGGTGAACTTTATTAATACAATTTATTATTTTACAGATATTTATAAGGTATGCAGGAAAGTAATAATCCATACCAGATACTTATATACATATAGGTGATATAACAAGAAAATTATATATAATTTAGTAGCCCATGCGCAGAAGACGATATTCAGACTGGGCGAATCTATTTTGAAGAAGACTAGTGCTCTGAAGCGATTTATTGAGAAAACGTTTACAAAAAAGGCACAATGTCAACGTGTATTATCATTTCTAATCTTCGTCTCGCGGTCTACAATGTATTACTTTTGAGCGTGAGTCCCCGCCTAGACTAGGAGTATTGTAATAAAAATCCGCAGCCCCACAGTTGGCAACGCCAACCTGCCGGTGTCCGATGCACTTTGCCTCCCCACCGAGGTTCCCCCACCAGCGGTGCAGAGTGAAATAGCGCGGAGCGGAGTAAAGCGAGGCGGCAAAATTCAAATGCTGTAGCAAGCTAAAAATCGAAAATCGATCGGCTAGAATCGATTTTGAACGATTTTTCAAAATAAAAAGTCGACTACGATTAAATCGAAAATCGGAGTGTGATTATCGATTTTCGATTAAAATCGAAATCGATTTTCCAATCCCTAGTACAACTCCCAAAGAGGAGACTCCGATCCCTTCACGATAGACTAGCGCGTGATGACTCCTTTGCTAGCCAGTCTGTCTGACGGCGTTCGCTTAGGGGTCGTGCATAAACTACATTACCTACTTAAGGGGTAAAGGGGGGGTCACCTTAAAACCTACGGCAGGTAATGAGGGGGAGAAGGGTGTGGCTCACTCAAAGTGACGTAGCTGTTACAATTCAGCCCTTTCAAGAGTCTTTCAGTCAAATGACTATGATTCACGATATTGGCTCATGGAGGGATAAATGAACATTGTGGATTGAGGATCTTTAGAAATTCTAGTTTTTTTTTTTAACTTCGTGTGATTCATGGTTGATTTTTAGTATTTAAAAATGAATATTTCTTCTTCCGATTGAGATTATATCTAGTTCAACTGCTTTTACTTCTACGTCTATTTTATTTTACTTATTTCAACCTAGCCTTAGAAATGAATTCACTCAATAATTAAGAAAATATTTTTTTGAATTGAAAGTTTCATATTTAGAGACTACGTTACATGCATAAATTCTCAGGCTTCACTTGGTGGAACAACGTGACAATGGTTTGTAAATAAATTCACTTTGTAATATTCCACAATGGTTTTTATTGTTCCGACCTAAGTTAAGACTCAAGTCATTATCAAGGTAACAATTACTTAACTTGATAGTTGATAATGACTTAACTTGTTTGTAAATAAATTCACTTTGTAATTTCCACAATGGTTTTTATTGTTCCGACCTAGGTTTAGACTCAAGTCATTATCAAGGTAACAATTACTTAACTTGATAGTTGATAATGACTTAACTTGTTTGTAAATAAATTCACTTTGTAATTTCCACAATGGTTTTTATTGTTCCGACCTAGGTTTAGACTCAAGTCATTATCAAGGTAACAATTACTTAACTTGATAGTTGATAATGACTTAACTTGTTTGTAAATAAATTCACTTTGTAATTTCCACAATGGTTTTTATTGTTCCGACCTAGGTTTAGACTCAAGTCATTATCAAGGTAACAATTACTTAACTTGATAGTTGATAATGACTTAACTTGTTTGTAAATAAATTCACTTTGTAATTTCCACAATGGTTTTTATTGTTCCGACCTAGGTTTAGACTCAAGTCATTATCAAGGTAACAATTACTTAACTTGATAGTTGATAATGACTTAACTTTTTGTAAATAAATGAACTTTTTAATATTCCACAATGGTTTTTATTGTTCCGACCTAGGTTTAAACTCAAGTCATTATCAAGGTAACAATTACTTAACTTGATAGTTGATAATGACTTAACTTTTTGTAAATAAATTAACTTTTTAATATTCCACAATGGTTTTTATTGTTCCGACCTAGGTTTCGACTCAAGTCATTATCAAGGTAATAATTACATAACTTGATAGTTGATAATGACTTAACTTGAGTCGAAATCTATGTCGGAATAATAAAAACCATTGTGGAATGTTATAAAGTGAATTTATTTACAAACCATCACTGCGTCATATGTCAAGGGGGGAGGGGATGGGAAAAAACACTACAACGAAGGGGAGAGAGGATAAAAAAATCACCGAAAACGGTAACGTAGTTTATGCACGAGCCCTTAGCGATTTTTAAGCGAAGCCTAAGGTCCGGCTGAGTGTGTCCGATGAAGATGTCTGGCATCAAACACGCGTTGGATCGGCCCATCTTCACTCCGGCGACTCGGTGGCAATTGAAGTCTCAGCCGCGGTGGGGGCGCAGTCGAAGAAGAAATGCCGTGGAGTGGATTAAAAAATGAGAAGGCCAACCACACTGCGGAGAGTCATCTCCCGTCGTGCCTCATTAAGCAGGACGCACGGTCTTAATTGGGCGGCAGTCACCTTCGGACGTGCCTCTCGCCTCCCTCCAACTAATCCCCCCCACCCCAACGCCCTTTCTCCTCTACTCCCTCACGTGGCTCAGCCCGTTGATTTGCCCCCGCCTTCCACATCATCTCGATCCTCATGGGCGCGTGGCGGATTTGATGCACGCGTGCTAGACATCGCGAAATAATTTCCGGTCTCTTTTCCACAAATGTTAAGAGCGTATGCGTGACTGGTTTCAGCTTTCTTACTTGGCGATATCCTTTTACGTGGAGGACAATGAATGGAAATCATCAGGGTAATTATGAGGGTCGTAAATGTGTGAAATTATGAGAGAATTATGGGATTGGCTGGCGGGAGAGTCAATACCTGCAGCAAACCAGTCTTCGGATTGATTCTGGTGATGATGACTATTTCACCCAAGGAACCCGTAACCCTCAGAGACGTCTTACTTTTACATATAAGTTGAATTTTTTTTTAATAATCGACAGTAATTTCCGTCCTGACTGCTTTCCTTGAGGTAAATATTACAAGGTAAATGTTAAAATAATTCTCTCGGCAAAAGTATGAGCGGCTTCATATTTTGAAGTACTTAATAACACCCAAAACAACAATATCTAGCCAGTAGAGATGGGTTGGTTCCGGTACCCGGTTCTCGGTACTGCCGGTTCTTGGCCCTTAGAACCGGTATCGAGAACCAATCGCATAAAGTCGGTACTTAGGAACCGGCACGGAACCTCCTCCAAACCCCCTAAAGTCCTCAAAACCTCCAAACCCCCTAAAGCAAAACATGGAGAAAACACCTGAAGTAAAGCCTGATGTAATGTGATGTATTGGCCGATCATGTTAGTTTGACTTTTTAAACTTGGACTAGTTTTGTTATACTTGACTAATAAAATTGTGGAGAAGATCTTGCTTTATTTACTGAGCTTTCTGGTTTATTTGCCTCTTAAGTGAAATTATTTACCCTTCAGTTCTTGGTTGTTTGTTGAAACTTTCCATTCATTCATAAAATAAGAGTCCATTGTTAGAACCGAGTATCGAGAACCGGGAACGGACAGGTAAGAACCGGACCGGTATCGAGAACCGGAAAATTTAGGAACCGACTCATCCTTACTAGCCAGTCATTAAAATTTTTCATTTGAAAAATTTTTATGATGGACTTTCTCACTGCTCACATTCAGTAAGTTCCTACCGTGTCATTGGTCAGCATAGCTTTGTAACTCTAGACGTACGTAGATTTCACCAGATATCGGGTTGCAGGAGGATGAAGAATTTTATGGATAGGCCATCTATAACCTTTGAAGGATCACGAAATTCCGTGTTTTTCAAGAATCTGATCCTGTCCGATGACCATCACGATATTACCCAATATTTCAAACTTTTACTTCCTACTACCTCCTCTCTGACCTCATCTAGGTACGGAAAAGGCCTGGAAAATCAGTGAACCTGCCAAATATTTCGCAATTATTTCAAAAAGTAATGCCATATCAGAGACATTAGCTATCTTTAACCTCAAAACAGTTAATTCTGTGGGTAACAGTCCAATTTCCGCGTAAATAAACGGTGTAGAGAGCCGATCTGGTCATCGAAGTGAGCTTGCTCCTTGTACCGGGTAGATAATAGTCTAGTAGAGAATGACTCATTGTAATTCAGAGACAATCATAGAAATACATACCTATTGAAAATCTCAGTAAAAATGTAACCAACAATTTCAGCCGATTTATTCCTGATAACTCCTCGCGAAGGGGGACACCTACGTCGTGGTAGTGATCCCATGAAATTATGTTTTCCTAACATTTCTTTATGACTCAGAAAGTATATGAGAAATTGTGGAGATGCATATACTATTCGTAAAAAGAAATTTAAATGTGTAAAGCTATTGGCTACAATAAATTTTATAGTCTAATCATACGAAGAAGTAGAGTCCCGAAGTATGGGTCACCAAATGTTGCCTACATCATAAAATTAGTACAGCTTGATGTAAACGTCTTTAGATGAGTCCACCAGTGGCTTTATTCGGAATTGTTTATAGTTTTCTTAGGAAGAAAGCGTGTGATAATTTATATTAACTAGCGGTAGAAATGTTAGGGATTTTTGAGCTGTATTCATAGTCGTTACCTGGGTGTCCCCCAGGTGTGGGGAAGCCCCTTGGCTCAGAAATAGTATTCATAGTCGTTACCCAGGGGACTGTCGTCCCCTAACCCTCCACCAGGCCGTCGGTTTCCTAGGTAAGGCATGAAGCTTACCCAAAGCTCCCCTAACGCAGTACTGATGCCCACGCGTGGGACGAGTGGATACTACTGTACTAATGGCAGTACACGTTAATATCAACATCTTTCCATAGTAACGTCTTCTGTTTACAAACACGAGTACTTATTGATTCACCCTCGTATTCCTCATCATTCAAATTACATAAATATTTAAGTAATATTGAAATCATTCTCTCATATTCCTTCAATCATTTTTCATCAACATTTTGCAACAGTATACTGTATTATTGTTTACAGCGTGCTTGGTTACGGTGAGAAATGAGCATCGAAAACATCGAGAACCATCCAGCAAAACCGTTCATATGTATTTTTGCGTGGGATTGCTGCCAAATCTCTTACCCGAGCGACCCCTGGCTGGGTGTTACCCAGGTAAGGTTTATGAATCGCTCAGCGTAGGGGACCTGGCTAGGGGATACCCAGGTAACCCCTAGGAATACGACTATGAATACGGGCATCAGTCGTGAAACTTTAATAAAACATAATTTTTATTTCAAGAAAAATGTCTAAACATCACCGAAGTGAGAAAGTGAATCTCAGAGGAAGTGGTTGTAAGATGGAAGAACATCGAGTTTTAAATATACGAAGGCAATAAATCCATCCACGAAGTAATCTAGAAAATGTCGATGGCTTATAAAACTCAAGAAACACCGTCAGCACCATCTACGATCCAAATCATGCACAATCAACTAACTCGAAGACGTTTCTCGCGTTATACACCCAGAGTCGTGCACTCAATGATTTCAGGCCATACTCTGAGGAATTTCAGCATTGCAAAAAAAGAGATCTAACATTTTCACACGATTGTTTATTAGGTCGACCGCAGCATCGACGCTAAAGCGGCATTTTCAAGTTCAAGCTGTCCACGTTCTACCGCGGTGGAATTAATAAAACATCGCGTTTAAATGCAATATGCTCTCTTTTCACTCCCACGGTAGTTTTGCAAATTCACCATTTAAGTTTTTAATCACTGATTGCTTTTCCTAAATCAGACATCCTCCATAATCGGCAATATGGAAGTCTTACTTCCGCGTAATAGCTTTCGGAAGTCGACTTCCGGAGTTCGTAATAGAGCAGGTAAAAATCTTCTTTCAGCGTGGGCCGGAGGAAACAGGATGAAGGCAACTTTGCGATATTTTGGCGCCTCAATTAAATTAATCAAACCGGAAGGAAGAGTTTTTATGGCTGCCCGTCCGGTGACCTACGTCGAATGGTCTTAATTTGGTCGGCCAAATTAAGCGCGCTCCAAATTAAGCGAAAAAGTCTGGCACGCGAGGGCGAATGATCACGTAGGCTCACTCTTAATGATTCCAGAATCGGTGAAAGTGTTAAAGGCATCCTTTAAAGATGACCTGACGGCGGGGCACGTTCCATGCCAAACGGACGATTTTTTTAGCAGGTGCGAGAGTAAAACCGGCATGCACGAGCTATTCGGAAATCAAGGATCTGGGTACTCTTCTATTGGTAAAGTGCAAAATTACCAACGTTATATCTACATCTACGTAATACCCTGCGAGCCACCACGAGGGTGTGTGGCAGGGGGTGAAGATCACCAAACATGCACTATTGCCATGTAAGTAGGATATATAATGTAGACATGCTAGAAAATAGGGTCATAGTTTATTAGTTACTACAGTAGATTATTAGTTATTGCAAGTAATTTCAGTAGTTATTACAATAGAATATTAGTTACTACGGTATAGTACAGGTTAAAATCTACATAATAAGGAAGGGATTATTGGTAGTTATTACATGCATCATGCACTACAGACTATTCTATGTTTCACCTACCTATCCCTTTTGCTACGTTGCCTATTGTTCTCTCTTATGGTACGCGGGAAAAATGACATTTTAAATCTATCGGTACGACAATCTATCTCTCTAATTTTGTTAATATGGTCAAACCTAGCATAATACGCAGGGGTTCTTAGTATATATCTAACGTCATCTGTGAACAAATCGGTTTCGAATTTACTTAAAAGGTTTAACCTAAATTTTAACCTGCGTTCTGATAGTAATTCCCATCCTAGTTCTTCTATTAAACTCGTAACACTAATACAATTATCATAACGACCGTTACTTTATATGGAGCGAGACGTTACGTTATATCGAACGAACGTTATATGGAGCGAGTATCCGAAATCATCTACTTGAAGGCGTTTCTACTCGTGGCCGTTAGTTTCTTGATACAGATATGCAGTTTGAATATCGCTTTGAAAAAAATAGTTTTGCCATGGTTGAATTAGCGGTCTCTTTCTTCTTTAATTTGTTGTAACTTGAAAAGTCCGGACCAGGCGAGTTTCTATATAATCGTTCTAGTATCAACCATTTTCGGGTATACTGCTGCGTGATGAAATGTAACGGCTCAACGTTTCGTTCCTCCTGCTGGGAACGTTGTCAGGAGACTGGAGAAGATGCATCCATTTCATCTGGTCGGACCGTTGGGAAACTGACCATTGTTGTCAAGGATTAAAAAAAAAATAAATACAAACCCAATATTTAAAAATTCAAATATAAAACCAGAAAATGATTTGATGGTTGTTTGTCACACCAATATTTTGGGAAAGGTATCTTTTCCACACACTGCTTAAGCGATAACCATCATCCCTATTAAAATTTAAAGGTCGTTTAGATATTTCGACTGCCTCTCTAATTAGCCGTGGATAATAAGCAGATGTTCTTGCAATGGCTTTGGCCTCATCCAGGAGGATCTTGTGCCCTGGTCCCGACATGAAATGATCGGCGATAGCTGAAGTGTGCCATTGTCTTGCCTTTAGCGCACTTTTGTGCTCTTTCAGACTGGTCTCAATCTTCCGTTTGGTCTGTCCAATATAACTTGACCCACGAGAACGCGGAATCTCGTATATCCCTTCCGTTTGGAACTGAGGAATAGCATCTATGGCGGATGGAAGGAAGCCTTTGATTTTCTTCATTGTGCCAAATCTGGTCTCAATGTTGGCTTTTCCCAAGATGCGAGCAATACGGTCCGTTGTTCCGGATGTATACGGAAGAACTGCAAAAGCGCATGGCTTGGTCTTATCTTTCGGGGCCTTGACTTCTCTTAAAGCTCTCCTTATGAATGAAGTAGCATACCCATTTCCTTTTAAAATTAAAAAGAGATGTTCCATTTAATTTTTTATGCTATCTTCATCGCATTCGGCAAGGGCTCTATGTTTTAAGGTCTTGATTACGCAGGACTTCTGACGCGGGCGATGGTATGACGCCGCATTCAAGTACCTGGCTGTGTGGGTCTTCTTTTTAAAGACCGAATGCCCCAAGCTACCGTCCTGCTTTCTCCTTACTAATACATCAAGGAACGATAAGGTGCCGTCTTCCGAAAATCTAAAAACAAAAATTATATAATCGTTCGTTGATTGTTCAATCCAAAGGTTGGTTGTCTGTAGCCCTTCACCCTTCCCTATCTAATGCTAGTTCCCTTTCCCTCTTGTATATCTTAATATGTATATTCCTCTTTATTTGGTCTACGAACTTACTCCTGTGTCTTCCTCTGGGGACTTTTTCCTCTAGTTTGCCTTTAATTATGTTTAATGGTTGAAGGCGTAACTTTGTGGAATTTTACCGCAGACATTTGTCAGACCGCAGACAGACATACCGCAGAATGACACCGCAGACAGACAGACACGAAAAAGAAAAATCTCTTAGTAAATTCCACTCTTAAAACTTTTATTCGCGACCTAGGTTTTGATTGCCTTGCAATAATATTCAAAGGTCAAAAATGCCTTGCAATTACAAAAAGTTTCGATTGCCTTGCAATCATTTTCAAAGGACTTTTTTCAAAGAAAATTTTTAAGTGCGGAACTTTTAAGAGAGAAAATTTTTAAGTGCGGAATTTACCTAGAGATTTTTCTTTTTCGTCATGTTTAATATATTCCTTACAAACGCAATATATCTCAGGGTGTGTCCAATCCGCCTGGTTCTTTTTATCTGTATGGTCTTCCATATTGTCCTCTCCACTTTTACTCTTCTGTATACTTGATCATTCTTTATTTCGTCCGTTTCCATGTAATACCGAAGAAATTAAATCCTAGATATGAAGTTCGGCATGAAAATAGTCTCTTTCGTGTAATACTGGAGAAATTATTTTCACGCCGAACTTAATATCCATAACTTTTAAAAATTGAGAGATCATATAGCCACACTACCTAGCTAGTAGTTAGGAAAATTCTTTCTCTCCATGCACCATTAATGATGAATACAAGAATAGAGCGTGCCACTAAGACCCTGAAATGACATTAAATTCACTTTTTTCCCGTTCCCCTTCCTTTTCTCTTCCATGAACTTAATTCGTGTCTTAACATTGCATGCCACACACCCCAGTAACGTATTGGTGAGTAATATGTAGATGTGGATGAGCTGTCACTCCCACCATTATCTACAGCGATACGGTAAGCTTTAATGCTGATTGTTTTGGAAATGTTCAGCACGTGAAGTTTTTCGTACTTCTAATTTGCTCTGAGATCATTATTAGTTTGATGTTCCTTGCTAAATATCGGGATACATTCTTCTGAAAGTTCACTTATATGGCATTTAATGAAGAAAGTCCGGACCAGGCGAGTCTCCATATAATCATTCATTGGATATTCAATCCTAAGATTGGTTGTCTGCAGTTCTCCACCCTTCTCTATCTGACAGTAGTTCCCGTACCTCCTCGTATCTCATCCCATGTACTTCCCTCTTTATTCGGTCCATGAAATAATTCCTGGATCTTTTACTGCGGACTTTTCCCTCTATTTTGCCTTCAATTATGTTCTTCACATACCCATTGTGTCTCAGGATGTGTCCAACCCAACTGGTTCTTCTTTCTCTATGGTGCTTCATACGGTCCGCTCCTCTTCTACTCTTCTGTACACTTCAACATTTCTTATTCCGTCCGTTTCCATATAATACTGAAGATATTAAATTCTGGATGTAAAGTTCGGCATGAAAATAATTTATTCCATGTAACACTGAATAAATCATTTTCATGCCGACCTTTATCTCCAAAACTTATAAAAATTGAGAGATAATACAGGCACACTAATGAGCTGGTAGGTAGGAAAATTCTTTCCACGCACCATTAATGGCGATAACAAGAACAGAGTGTACCACTACGACTCTAATTTTACATTAGTATTTTTCCCGTCCCCCCTTATTTTCCCTTCTATGAACTTAGCTCGTGTTTTAACACTTCATGCCACACACCCCAGTGATGTATTGATGGGTAATATGTAGATGTGGATGAACTGTCACTCCACCATTATCTACTGCGATGCGGTAAGCATCTATGCTGATTGATTTTGTTATTTTCTACACTTGACGTTTTTTTTTGTACTTCTAGTTTGCTCTGAGATCATTATCAGATTGGTATTCCTTGATAAATATCGGTATTAATTCTTCTGAAAGTTCACTTATATGGCATTAAATGAAGATATTGACAAATTAGAGTTTAATGCACATCAAAAATCTGCGGTGATAAACGCTTTGCCGTGTTGGTGACCATAATGATTTGGTACATTTGTAATTTATTTTTTTGAGCTCAACTAAAAGTAAAAATCAATCTTATTCTCAGAAAAGTGACTGAATAAATCTAACTAGTTCTCTAAAAACGTTTTGATTAAGGAAAAAATGGACAGTAGGCATGACCATTTACCGTCACTTTCCCGGAACTAGTTGACTCTCGAGGGATAGCTGTAGTTATCCAACGACAAATATTTACGATACTGCCTTAATGGTATATATTTCCTTAAACTCTGTCGTCTTTAAAAGCCAAGACGGGGGAATGAATAATCACATTCTGGGTGTGCCATCAGATAATTGGTATAATGTTTCCGAAAAGAACACCAATTACCGCGTTCGTTAAGGCGCAGGAGTCATCCAATCAGGGTGGTCGGTTTCAGATTTGTAAAATAAAAGAGAAATTCATGAAGGGGAGGTGGACCCTGATTAAATAAAAAAAAATTCAGACGTCAGAAGACGCTTCCCTTTCTCCGGCAACCCTCCCAATTCCACCCCAAACCCTATTTCCTTCCCCCCCTGGAGGGATTCCGTGTTTACTTTAACTATCAGCCCCACCCTCGCCATGCTCGTCATCTTCAAACATTTTTTTGCATTCGCGCACATTTTTTCTCCCTCCCTCTTACTTTCACACACGGAGTCACCCATTCTCTAAAACAGACGGAGACGCTCGACTTACTGGTCGTCGTAAACGAATCCGTAGTCCACCGTGTTGACGTAGAGGAGGAACGCGAACAGGGCGCAGGAGATCTTGATCCAAAGAGCGGCGTCCTCAGCCGCCCCCAGCCGTCCCCTGGACCTCGTCGTCGTCGCCTGGTGGGGCGAGGGGCGACGCCCCGGGCGGGGGGCCGCCCCTGTTGAAGCAAGACCCTTGGCGAGGGACGCGACCCGCTGTCTGCACCCCCACGTCGCCGCGTCTGGGCCACGGCCGCTGCGGTCCACTTCTGGTGGTTGGAAAGAAATGAGAAATCGGGTCACGTTGACGGAAAAAGTTATCAGTATCACGCGTTAACTTCTACTTATGCCTTTATATATGCGTAAATATAACTATCATATGAATCTCAATTCCGGATCGGAAGTATGGACCAATGGAAAAGCAGAACAAAAAAGGATGAAAGCCTTCGAAACCTGATGGTGAATGGCGAAGATAAAATGGACGGACAAAATAAGAAATGATGAAGTGTACAGCAGAGTAGAAGAGGAAAGGACCAAATGGAACACCACAGAGAAAAGAAGAATAGGATGGAATGGAATCACCCTGAGTAGCAGTGGAATTGTCAAGAACATAATTGAAGGTGAAATAGAGGGAAAAGGCCCCAGGGGAAGACCCAGGAATAAGTTCATGGACCAAATAAAGAGGAAAGTACATAGGAAGAGATACCAGGAGGTAAGGGAACTAGCCTCAGATATGGAAGGGTGAAGGGTTGCAGTCAACCAATCTTAGGATCGAACGACAAAAGAGAAATGAATACATGAAAGAAGTGACTGTTACTTTTTACGGGATTCATTCCGCGATGTATGTTTTTTTTAAACAACAATATTTCGCTGGTCCTCCTGCCAGCTTCATCAGGTTAACTGAACTGCTTTATTTGACGAGATTAATATCTAGGGAAATGCGCTATTACCCAAGATTAATAAGGGAGGCTGTAGAAATTGCGAAGAGACCGGAGAACGTCAACCGAGAAGACGGTTACAAGTTGAGTAACAGTCTAAAACGAATTTTTTCAAATTCATATTCCGGCAACAATGGGAGTCCGGACTTATATATAAAGACGAGCGAGACAAATAAAGCAGTTCAGTTAACCTGATGAAGCTGGCAGGAGGACCAGCGAAATATTGTTGTATAAAAAAAACATACATCGCGGAATGAATCCCGTGAAAAGTAACAGTCAACACTGCATCCGCGGAAGCCTACGAGCCTAATTTTACATGAAAGAAGTGCCTATCGTTTGCTATGCAATGTCAAGGAATAGGATGCGAGTCAATTTGAGAAAGAGGAGAGAATGATGTGAGAGGAAAGGGAAAACAAAAATTCATTGGTGGATGTGGTGGAAGTTCATCTCATATAAGGATACATCACCAGTCTGAAAAATAGGAACGAAGAACGAAGTGTAGGAAGATGTACCAGGAGGTAAGGGAACTGGCATTAGATAGGGAAGGGTGGAGGGCTGCAGTCAACCAATCCTAGGATTGAACTACCAATGAATGAAATCTCAATTCGTGCATAGGTAACGCAAGTTCGGGAGCACTTTAAACTTGCTAGCGTTCCAAATGGAGATTTCTTTTCTAGCAGAAATTACAGTGTCCCCCTTCGATCGAAGTCCCAAAAGGTAATGATGAATCGTGGCTTCAAAATTTTTCACCGCAAGAATGGAGAAGGATTATGAATGACATTTAATTGGCAGTTTATTTCATAGCAGTTGGTTCATTGTAATTGACGACTATTCGGATTTTCTACCGGGTCTTTTTATCCATATCTGCCTACGTTTCGATGTACGAGTGGTCGATCGTCATGGAGGAAGAGCTAGTTATTTTTTTCAGTCGGTTCATAGGCTACTGAGATATTTTTTTCCAAATTCGGGAATCCGACATTTTGCTTGAGCAGTATCTTTTCCTCAAAAGTGTTCATTTGATGAGAACAAATGGGTTGAAGAACAGTTCCAACCAAGATCCCGATCTTAAATTCCTACCTTGCCTCACTTCTATTCGGGTAATATCACAAATCACTGCATTTGCTTTGCATTATCCCCATTCCAAACTCAAAACTACCCGTATCATCTTAAAATCTTCCCAACCTCTTCAAATCTCCCCCATTATCTCTATAGATTCTAAGTTTACCCTATTTTAAGCATTATCAATGAAATCATTTGCGCAGTTCCACACTTTATTGATGACTTTACCGATAGCAACTTCTAGAGCGTCATTATCAAGGCGCACAGACCTTCAAATTTCATCAATAATGCTTAAAAGTGTCTATTTCCACAAGTTGGCGCCTTAAGGCTGGGACACGATCAACGTGTACGTGTGACGCGAGACGTAAACGGGACAACGGGAGACGGGGAACGCAAGTCAGCGGTCACAATCGACGTTAACGCGGCTCGAAGTAACAATTGACTAACGCAGGCGCTGCTAAGAGATCAGGTGTAAACAAGTGTGAAAGTAAATAAAGCCGTGTCCCAATTCGTTAGGCATTAGAGAGGATAAGGTTAGCTATCTAAAAATTTCGCTTGATTTGGGACATCCTTCGCTAGTGTTGCCGTCTACCGACCTGGAAACGAATGAAAAACATATGAGTGATTAATAAAGGACTGAATGAAACAAATGAAACCTGAAATTAAGACATTTTTGGCGTTTTTGGCGCCTGTGGCTACCTTCGTATGCGTCGTGAGATTTGGAAAGTGAAATAACATTTTTTCATCCATTTCGTTGTTTGGAGATTCGTTAGTTTTTAGTTTTCGGGGTATTTAAGTATGTGTCGGTGTTATGGGATTGGAATTCGTTTTTTTTAAGTGTACTAAGTAGAATTTTTCTTGTAGTCGGGTGTTGGGTTGTGAAATGTTAGAGAATTCTTTCAATTACAGACAAAATACTTGCCGGCCATGTTTGCCACTTTTCAACTACTTCCTTGTGTACGAGTTTCCTTGTACGACGCATGCAGCGCTTTGCATGATGGGAAATTCAATATGGAGGTGGATTTAGGTTAAACTCCATCTACCCTAAATTTCACCCCCGAGAAAGGCACCTAAATCCGCTCCCCCATGATGCCTAGCGAATTGGGACACACTTCAAGATGGCGTCCTCCCTAAATCTGCCGATTTAGCTGCCTAAATGGTGAATTGGGACACAGCTAAGTTGTCTTCGCCAAGAGCTATCTTCAACAGTTGGATGAATCTGCCGACAGATGGCTCCCATTCCCGGATTCTCAGGACTATTCTGATTGGTTTTCCGCGTACGGGACACGGGAAGAGATGAAAGTTGCCCATCTCTCGTGTACACGTTGATTGTGTCCGTTCGCTAATACTTTCCCGTCAGCCATCTTTTCGCGTATTCCCGTTAACGGCTCACGTTACATGTACACGTTGATTGTGTCCCAGCCTTTAGACTCCAGCGATATTCGTCTCTCAAATATTCGGCCACAGAACTTCAAAAACTCGCCTTTCTCGTTGGCTCAGTAGCGCTCACTCTCTCTATACCTCCGTCATACCTGTACGATAAGACTATATAATTGTTTCGCATTTCTCGGAATTATCGGTACTCGAGAAAGGATATCAAGTTCTAAATTGCCAGTTTGGAATATTTAGCGGAGTATGTATGAGTTCAGGCATGTAAGCCTCACGGAAAGCTCACTCTGGGACTAGACATTTGTTTTACTTGGCCAGTCATTAAACGATGTAGTATTCCATTCAAAAATATATGTAGATAAATTTTTGACGAAATCTTTTAATTAAGAGCCGAAATCAGTGCGATAGCACTTCAAAGCCGCCAGATGTATTGTGCATAAAATTTCGCCTTCGCCCAAAATGCCCGCCACTAGCCAAGGGGCGCCACCCGTGCTTCGTTCATGCGCGGCGCCAACATTTTCTTTGTTAATCCGACTTAACGAGACAACATTCATTTCAATCGAGTGATTCTTATGGATAGATTTTGCCGAAATCTTTTAATTAAGAGCCGAAATCAGTGCGATAGCACTTCAAAGCCGCCAGAATGCATATGCAATGTGCATAAAATTTCGCCTATCAGAAATTTGACATGATACTATCAGAACGGACCACCCTGAACGGTTCATCACCGTCCTTTTCATTTTAAAGGGACTGTATACTCCACAGCCGAAAATGGTTCAGCTGACGTATACGCGCTTTCATTTTACATCTCCGATTTTCTACTTAAACACATCTGTTCACTGTCCTTTAACCCTTTGAGTGCGGCATGACGTGATACCACGTCATTTTGTCTTTACGCTGGAGCTGATGACGTGATATCACGTCAAGGGTACTCGAGTGTTCCAACGTTCTCATGGGAACTTTCACTAGGCCCCCTAATGAAAGCTGGAACACTCACGGTACCCATGACGTGATAACACGTCATCAGCACCAGAGTAAAGACAACCATGACTTGATATCACGTCATGCCGCACTCAAAGGGTTAATTTGGATTAATGTTCAGTTAGTATTTTAACTTTTCATTTGTTACTTTTCCCATAAACATTTCGACCGCAAAAGAAACGTCATTTTAGTTTGAGCGAAATATCATTTCACCAAGGAATCGATGAATTAAGTCTCATTTTAGCGAAAAATATCTCACTCATCCAAAGACACCATAATATCAGCCCCTAACCAAACTACTTTCCGCGATATTTGCTAAAATATGCCAGCTATTTTACGTGGTATATGGTACGTGTATGGACTCCAGAGAGATATTATTTAAAAAATGAGGAATTTAAAACACCTATAAGTCGTCTAAATACTAACAGCGTGTAGTTTGTATGTTTCCTCGACTATTTTTTAAAAAAATAATCATATTGTGACCACAGAAATTTTTTCAGAATTACAATAAACCTACCGTTGTGAAGGAGTTTTGAACGTTCCACGAAAAAAATTAGTCAAATCAAAGACTTTTATGGATTTTTTATTTGATTACCTAGAATTTGTCACATACAAGTCTATTATCACACTATTAATAATGCAGTATTTAATTCATGCTCCCTAGAGCTACTAAAATTAAAACGTATTATTCGAATATGATCTCTGTGGTGACTTGGGAAATATTTCGCTCAAACTACCTCAAGTGGCGGAAATAAGGTGATTAATATGACGCGCACCACAGTATTCCATAAAATATTTGCATTTATTCTAAACTTGCTCTGCCCGGCATGCGTCGACATGCCTTTTTCAGGGTTCAAAATTGGCCACAAAACGGATTTGAGACCTAGTCCAATGAATTCCTCGTACCTACACAGGACTTTGTAACGCACAAATGATGGCATGAGTTTCCATTACATGCTTACCTTGCGGTTTCTAAGTAAATAAAATATTCTATGGTTGAAATGGTGCAAAAATTTAAGATTTTCGAGCTTAAAAATTCATTTTTTAGGAAAAAGGAAAGCGTATAGAAAAATCAAAATGGAAGAATTCAAAAAGAGAAAACAAAGAGACCACTGCACCAAATCTTATTCTACGTACAAATAAATTACGCACCTTTTAACACAAATTATGTCTCACTGATACGATTCTGATGCACGTGATTGAGCTACTCGTAAACATCCTTCGTTGCTTCGTTGCTTGCTTGTCGTTCCTCGCTTGTTTGAATACTCGCTTCTCAACACTCATTTGTTGGAACTACTCGCGCTCCACTTATTGCGTAATGAATTTAATAATTTAGATACCTTCGCGGGTGCGCGCACAACCCACCAAAGTAATCTGATGAATGGTATTGGAACGCATAGAAGACGAGCAAATAAACATTCATTTTTATATGTTAGATGGGAATCCTTCGTCTTCATGTACTGTCATCATATTGAGGCATATGGCGTATTGAAATGTCAGTCATCATCCTCGTCAACCCATGCAACTACTTTCTCTGAACAATCAGTGGCGCTGTTGTCAGGGTGGTGAATTGAGGGGAAAGCGATGATCTCTCATATGGTGCGGGAGAAACCAGAACTAAAAGGGCGTTTCCGGCCGAGGTATACAGTCCCCTTAAAGACTAATCCACGTCAAAATACAGTTGGAAGCCGTCTTTGAATGCCCTCCATTTTGAACTCTTTGCCTTCCTTCGTGCCGTCTGAGATACGTTCTCCCACATCTCCTCCTCCCCTCTTACGATTAGGCACCACCCGTATCGCAAGTTTCCATCTCTAAATACGCACCCCATTCACTTCTTTGGGATCCTTTGATTTTTCTGCACCAACTTCCTTTCCTTCTCCACTATATTTAGCCCGTCTTCTCTCGACTTTTTCTCCCCAAAAATCATCTTATCCATCCGCCTCCAAATTTAAATATTAAAATCTTATGATCTCCGATCATCTTCTTTCATCATCCTCCACCCCTCGTGTCAGTTTCATCCTGGCTCAAGCCCAACATTCAGTGATACTCTTAAAAACTATTAATAATAGAGTGAAGCCATAATCTCGCCAGAGAGGCATCCACTAAGAACATTCATACACACATGACCTTCAAGGAGTGATAATGAGCGTGAACAGCAAATGAAAATTTCTTAATTTTTACCCAAAAAGGAAACATGTGGTAGCTGCGGGAATTAATTTTTAAAGTACTTAATACGCTTAAAGAATGTGGCGTAACATCTTGTGAATGTAGGAGAGAGATCTTTTAATACATTTGGTTGATCGGACCCTGGTTAATCATCAGCGACCATAAACGACGGAAGGTAGATCAATAGTAATTCATCCTGCCTTAACTTCTGGTATATCGTGGGGGACAAGCATACAAAACAAATGCGGCACAGCATTAAAGAAACTAGGTTTTGTCAAGCGCATAATAGAAAGGTCCTCGGATGAAAAAGTCAAACAGAGATGCTACTTCGCTCTGGTTACGCCACACCTTGAATTAACCGCGAGCATTTGTGATCCTGGACATAAAGATTTATTAAAAAATACAAAGAAAAGATGCAGGCTTTGATAAATATAACTAAGAGCGAATATATAGGGTTTCACAACTTTTAGAGAGATTAAGGTGGGAGTACGTAGAGACTCAAAGGCTATACGCTAGGCTTAGACTGCTTGAGACATTCACAACTGGCGTGTTTCAGAGCCACTCATAGAATATTATCATGACGCATCACTACATCTCTGAGTCTGACAGAAGCGATAAAGTAAGAGATACATTACCGAACAGATAGGTATAAAAACTCTTTCTTTCTGCGCACAATAGGCGACCGCAATAAAAACTGAGCTCCACTAAACTTACTCCCATAATACACGTCGCCATTTCGCCTCCCAAAACCTCACATATTTACGCGGCCGGTGTCTCAACACCCCCTGCTACACGCTCATGTGGCAGCTCGCAGGGTAGAATTTAGATTTAGACGTAAAATAGTTTATTTCAGAGCAATCGACAACTATGCTACAAGCTCATGTGGCAGCCCGCAGGGTAAAATTAAGATTTAGAAGTAAAATAGTTTATTTCAGAGCAATCGAAAACTATGCTACACGCTCATGTGGCAGCCCGCAGGGTAAAATTAAGATTTAGAAGTAAAATAGTTTATTTCAGAGCAATCGACAACTATGCTACACGCTCATGTGGCAGCCCGCAGGGTAGAATTAAGATTTAGAAGTAAAATAGTCTATTTCAGAGCAATCGAAAACTATGCTACACGCTCATGTGGCAGCCCGCAGGGTAGAATTGAGATTTAGAAGTAAAATAGTTTATTTCAGAGCAATCGACAACTATGCTACACGCTCATGTGGCAGCCCGCAGGGTAGAATTAAGATTTAGAAGTAAAATAGTTTATTTCAGAGCAATCGAAAACTATCCGATTCGATGAAACTGCTTTAGCGAGCGGATTATTTCGTCTCAGGCTGAAGATAATTAGAAGGCATAGAATGGATAACTCAATAATCAATGTACGAAAAACTTACATACACCGCGAGAGTATCAGCCTCAGGGGTATAGATCGAGTGCTCGGTAAATCGTGAAAATGCAATTGCATTGGACCAAAATTTGAAACTTGATATTTGTGAGCACATCTTACAGCGTCTTATCTCAATGTCATTTTCCGAGTCCTACTTTCCTGGCTTTCCAATTCAGTCGGATCGCACGTTTGCGACCAGACACGTGGACTCTGTTAAGCAATGATGCGTTACATTCCGAAATAATTACTTTCACTCACAATCATGCTAGAAAAAGAAGTTTTATGCATTAAAAATCGTTACGAGCAATTAGTTCAACCATTTCTAAAACCCGCACCTCTGACTCTTTTCTCCATGTATTTAGATCTTCAGTTTTTTACCTTTCCCGGGATAATATCGCTAATTACACTCTTAACCATGGCGTTTGAGCAATTAAAATACCCTATGTAGCAAGACTCAGTTTCCTCTCTTTTTTTAAATATCACTTGTAGCTCATTTCAGATCGAAAATGTGAACAAGGCTATTTATTCAATCTTACAACATTTTAGGATACCTGGATCTTCATCTACTCCGTTCCAGTTTCACATTTCTTGCGTCGGTTAATTTATTTCACTCAATACGTTGGATGAAGCGGTGTTTAAAGATGTATTTTTTAGACTATTCTTGTAATTATGCCTGGTTCTATTACCAACTTTTTCTGTTTCTCTCTACTGTCGCGGAGCAACGGGAAGCGACTCGTTTTCATTTCTGCACTGTCTTGCTGTTATTGGTACACTACACAGTGACTTCATTTTACCATGAGTGACATCAAATAAGGACGAATATAGTGGCTACATGAATTATCTTGGGGGATCGGGTTGGTGTGGTGGCGGATGTTTTTCATAGGAACCCGATCCCTACTTGAGTGTCTTGTGGAGGGCACTTCAAGTGGAGTACCCCGTCTGTCGGATGAGACGTTAAGCCGTGGTCCCCTTGGTGCCTTTCGTTAAGTGCAGGCTAATGCCGGCGCCGGGTTTCTATCCACCCTTCCTCCCTTACCTATCCCCTATGGCGCAAATGACCTTAGCTGTCGGTCGCCTCCCCAAATATCCAATCCATCCTTCAATTATATCCTCCATACTAAATTACTGCAACAACCAAAGAAATATATATATATATATACACACAATGGAAAACTTCGCCAAATGGCCACAAACACAGTTAAAGAGGAAACTTACAGGGGGGTAAAAAGACGAAAGTAAAGAGAGAGTCTTACTTAGAGACGTTTCGGGTGTTATCCCTTCTTCAGTCACACAGAGAAATATATATATATATATATATATATATATATATATATATATATATATATATATATATATATATATATATATATATATATATATATATATATATATATATCTATACATACATACATACATACATACATACATAAAAATCACGCCGTTCCCTTCCGGGCAGGCACAGGCACGAAGTTTCACTCATAAATACATATTTGTACACCTAACCCTGCTTCAATAATTTCCAAATCGCTGCAGAGGTGGATGTTTTTCAGAGGAAACCCGATCCCTCCTTGAGTGTCTTGTGGAGGGCACTTCAAGTGGAGTACTCCGTCTGTCGGATGAGACGTTAAGCCGTGGTCCCCTTGCTGCCTTTCGTTAAGTGCAGGCTAATGCCGACGCAGGGTTTCTATCCACCCTTCCTCCCTTACCTATCCCCTATGACGCAAATGACCTCAGCCGTCGGTCGCCTCCCCAAATATCCAATCCATCCTTCAATGAATTATCTTCACTCGTTTTTTTAAGATTTTCTTTGTATGAGTACGATACTCGAACTGCAGTTTGAAAAAATGAGCAACTTCCACAGTGGTAACATTTTTTACCACCGGTTACACTTTTTACAGCACCTTCAGGTCTGAGGACGCAGTAAAAAGCGAAACAGGTCGCAATAAATATTACCGCAGTAGAAGTTGCTCATTTTTTCATACTGCAGTATTTCTCCGTTTCCACTCCATCAGGCCTGAAACCGCAGAGTGTATACGATTGTCGATTTAAAAACAAACAGAATTGCTTTTTCATCCCATAACACACTCTGTACTGTAGAGAATAGAGAATTTACCTACCTGATTTTATCAAATTTAACCATTCGTGCCATTGAGTAAGAAGGAAGATGAAGGGAAATCCGGAAAAATTCTTTTCAAAAGTAGGTACAAACTCACTCTGTATGGAAACATAATAAAGATGAAAAAAATAATCCGCAATGCGATACAGCGAATGGAGCAAGCGAAAAATACAACGGACAAGTTACAGATACAAGAGTGCATACGTCTTCTGCGCTAAGTTTGTTCATCGGTTTACTAACGAAATACTGAAGACAGTCGTGTCTTATACAATGAAGGAGAGTGATTGCGTCGTCATTTCTTTTACAATACGAGTGAAATTTCAATTTCTCCATTAATAACAGTGAAATGAATGATGCGAGAGGTAGAGGTAGGCCGAGAAAGGTGTGGTTGAACGTGGTTGAGGAAATTCTTAGGAGGAGGAATGCTAGGAGCCTTAAAAACTGTAGGGTGTGTATGGAGCAGTGTATGGAGGTAAATGAAGCAAAAGAGGCCTGCAAGGATATGTCAGTATGGAGGAAATTATTGAAGCAGAGTTAGGCGTACAAATATGTATTTATGAGTGAAATTTTGAGACTGTGCCTACCCCGGAAGGGAATGCCGTGATTGGTGTGTATGTATGTATGTATATATTTATATCTGTGGTTGTTGCAGTAATCATTCGATTAATTAGAGTAGCTGGTTTCTAAGGCTGCAAGACGGTCGTTTCTTCCCACAGGCACCGTTTAGGTATATTGAAATCTAATCACACTTATCCAAACCGTTGTCGTTTTACAAACGATATGTTATTTGCGCTTATGAAGGCACTTAAACAATTACGCTACGCCATATGTTAACGAATCCGCAAGAATAACAATTGAGTTCGCCTGGAAACACTCAAAAATGGGTATTTCAACCATTAATTTATATTAATTTTTCCGCTCCGTCACAGCTCCCATGACCCTCTTACGATTATAATCTCAAACTTCAATTTTTAAATATATCTTGTACTTTTGCGTATCTCTTTGTTTTTTGAGCCACATATTTTTAATGTCTCCCCAAAGATAGAAAATAAATTCCAAAAATAGCATATTTTGAGCGCCAAACTTGTTTACAACGACCACAGTTCTTTGGTGCGAAATATTTCAAACTCTAAGTCCCTCTTGGAGAAATAGTCTTTGTGTCACACGGAAAACTTTCAAAGTTAATACATCTTCAGTATAACTAAAACTGCTAAAGGTCTCATGTCCGAGACTTTCCTCCTTCAATCACTTTTTACGAGTCCAAAACCAGTTTTTTAGGAAAATATTTTGACTCTACGTTCGAGATCAACTATTAAGAAAATAGAAAGAGAAAAAAAAATTCAAGGAAATCTTTTCTGATATGGAGTAATTCCGTTCCTTTCTCTTTTGTTCTATTATCATCCTATCATTCTAGTATCAAAACATCATAACTATCCCGTTATGAAGAGTAATATTGTTTCAAATCTTCCCTTGAACGTGATTAATGCTTGAGCTATTATGGATGGAACAAACAAAAATTGTCTAATTCGGATACACCGTCGGGGAGAATGGCTGTTGCAAGAACGCGAGTAGAGAAATACTTTTTGAAATTATCACATTCAACTTCCAAGCTATAAAGGTATGGGCCCACATAAAATGGATTTTGGCATAAATGGTCATACTGCCAATTTAAATCTTAACGAGCCATTTGACATGTAATGACCCATGAGACATATCCAGCGTGATTCGAAAAAGACGAGACTAGATATTGTGAAACTGTAATGGCTGCCCGGGAGACGACCGACAATTAAAGTCGCTTACGCTTAAGTGCGGGTAGGTAATTTTGCGACAGTTGGAAGTAGAGCAATTGGGTATTGGAAGAAGGGAGGAGTCCAGTTTCTACGTTCACCCCTCCCTTGCAAAACGGGTTTTATAGCTTACGTCGCATTCAACGAAAGCATCGTTACCCATAAAATTCTCTACACGTGGCATAGATTGGGTACTCCGGTTAAAAATATATGCCATTTCCTGAATTCGAACCCGTAACCTTGAGGTGGGAAGCCATTACTCTGGCCTGAGCATCGAACTGTTCCCCGCTCATTTTCTTTTTTCTTTGGCCCATGAGACGATTTTATAGCGACGGATATTTTCAAATTGCTAGCACGTAACGAAGAGGATCTAGAGGATCTAGATCTGGAGGATCTAAGAGAAACCTGCCTCAGCGACCACCTCTCTCAAGCGGTCACCTCGCTGAGCGGCCGATTATTTTGGGAACGGAATGCAATTCCCAAACATATAACCATTAGAATAATAGCATTAATATTACTTATATAAATTTACCAAACATATCGTATAACCCTCTCATTTTTTGCTATATAAAGAATATTTTACTGTTTATGACCAGATGATGTGGCGCAGCGATGAAACCCGGGTCATAAGAACGAAATAATTCTTTTGCGGATTACTTCAGTAATCCATCATTTCATCATGTAACAAGTGTAAATTTTTCCTCTCTTCTGCGAGATCCTCCCATTATCTCATGGATCCAGTTGTGGCCGTATAATACAGGTTTCACTTTAATTCAAAATGCATGTATATGTTTCACCCCAAAAAACCGTAGTGCATTTTCAACCGGGGTAGCAAAGAAATGTCCGCGAATTCTTAAGATTTCGCGGAAATTTATTTGCTACCCTGCAATTTGCTACCCTGCTATTTTCTACCCCGCTCACTCAGTGCTATGTTAGCATAAACGTGATGACAGAAGTGAGACGCTGGGTGATTCTTTATTGAGCAAATAAGAATGATGTCACGATCGTAGTTTTCTTTTAATTAGTGTCTTCTGCCATTTCAGTGCTTCTTTTTAATTCCTAGCAATTCCGATTATCTGAGGAGCTTAAACTGCCTCAGCTGTCTCATCCATTTGTGCGACAGCATTGACTAGGCAGCTGGACGACATTGCACTAATTCAACTGGCGAGATGGACGTCCATTGCGTTTATGGACGCACTTAAACGACTTCTCCACTCCCCGTAACAGCGAGGCAGACCGATCTCAGTGGGTTCATTGTGGCTCGCAATGGTCATCATGAGTCTTCCAATTCGAAGATAGCTTAACCACTACGCTCCATCCTTCGCCTTATCTTGGGTAAATTAGAAAAAGTACGAATTTCCGATCATTGTATTTAGAAGTGATAAGGCACGAAGTCACTCTTAGGAGTGCAATAACACCAAGGGTTGAAATTCGCCATGAAAAAAATCATTTGACTAGACCGAGTGACTTCGAGTGTGGCTTCGTCCGAGTGATTTCGTGCCATATCAATTGTAAATGCACTGATTGGAAATTCCTCAATTTTTCGTCGTTATATAAACGACAACGTTGGTTTTATTCACCGCGACAGTGGCTTTGTAAGCAAAACTAGTTATGTATTTAAAGGAGAAACATTTACGCTTAAAAGATAACGGCTTTAAATTCTCCTTGGAGAAAACTAAATGCCTCCACTTACGCCGGTGTAGGGGTCATACCATTCCCCCATCACTAACCTTGGGCGGTACAAACCTTCCGTTTGTTGACTCTGTACGTTTTTTAGGCATGATTATTGACTGTCGCCTCAACTGGCGGGAACATATCGATACTTTAAAACTTAAATGTCTTAAGACTCTAAACATTTTAAAATTCTTAAGTCACTCAACATGGGGAGCCGATCGCTCAATGCTGATCTTGTTGTACCGTTCGTTGGTCCGGTCGAAGCTTGACTATGGTTCCTTCGTATACGCCTCCGGACGGGAGTCGTACCTACGTACTCTGAACGCGGTACACAATGCAGGCCTACGGATATCCACTGGGGCGTTCCGGACTAGTCCGGTGCAAAGCCTCTATGTGGATACAGGAGAGCCGCCATTGTGCCACCGAAGGAACCTGCTCATGTGCAATTACTTTGCCAAAATTTTATCTATGAAGTCCCACCCATGTTTCAACCTTGTTTTTAAACCCCAATTAATAGAACTTTTCAATCGCCGGACAAGAGCCACTAGGCCTGCTAGCATAAGGTTTTATACTTTCATCCAAGCGCAAGGTATTACACTCCCAGACATATACCCTATAGGAAGCTGCAAAAGTCCGCCTTGGGTCACTCCCGCGCCGAAAATCAATACTGATCTTAACAAGCGTCTAAAACACTTTACCACTGCAGAAGAGTACCAGCGTCTATTCTATATGTTCTTAGACACCCATCGAGATCTCGTGCCTATTTATACCGACGGCTCCAGATCAGGCACCGCCAGCGCGTGCGCAGTCTTCTCACCCCATCACGAAGCTGTGAAAGCAAGGCTTCAGCCAATGTGTAGCGCTTTCACAGCGGAGCTGTACGCTATTAGGCGGGCCTTGGATGGGATTCAGGACCGTGGCTCCTTCGCTGTATGCTCGGACTCCCTAAGTGCACTGAATGCCATTTCCGGCCTTTTTCCCGCGCACCCTTTAGTCCAGGAGATTCAATCGTCACTCCTCTCTCTTGACAAAAAGGGAATTAAGATCTTTTTCACGTGGATCCCTGGACACGTGGGTATCACCGGGAACGAGAGAGCCGACCCTTTGGCGAAAGAGGCACTCGCAATGGACGCCATGGAACCGATGCCGGTACCCTTCCAAGATGTGAAGGCGGCTTTAAGAAATGCAGTCCTAGAGCAGTGGAAGGAGGCGTGGAGAACCACCGAAAGTAACAAACTGCGCGGTTTAAAACCGGTAGTGACAGCATGGCCTTCGTCCGTCAGGAAGAGTCGCCGAGAGGAAGTCGTCATAACACGACTAAGGATAGAGCACAGCCCTCTGACCCACTCCTTCCTCTTCACCGAAGAGAAAATTCCACCGCGATGTGATGACTGTGACTGTCCTCTTAGCATTCGACATATCCTGACGGAGTGTGAGAGATATCGGGCGGTGCGCAACAGGCTGCAGCTAGTGGGAGACCTGGGGTACATTCTAGGCGATGACCCAGATGTTCTCAACCGCACTTTGGAATTTTTTAACGAAACTGGCCTATTTAATAGTATTTTAAGGATATAACATTATTTTGAATTTTGACTCAGCGTTTATTTCAAGTACTTAATTATAATATAATATGCAGCGTATATTTATTTTTTATAATTATGACGCGTAGTGGTGCAAAATGACCATGCCGTCGACGCACCCTATAAACCCCACTACTACTATTTACGCTTAAAATTCTTCAACTCTTTGGACTAATTCGAACTTTTTGCATACACAGGGGCTGCAACACCTGGCTTTGACCAGGCGACTATCCATTTTAAATCAAGCTGAGCTCGAAGGAGATATTATTCGGTATTATGCAGGAACCAGTGTTTTTAGTGTCGCATACCATTTCCCATGATGTTCAAGTTCACAATATTCCAATCGTTGCATGAGCAAATGATATGCTACTAAGCATTTTGTCTCATGTGCCACAATGTAGACTTGAGGCAGGGACATCTAGTTCGCATAAACCCCCCTTGAAATTCGCCTTAAAGGAAGATGGCTTGGGGGTGTAACTGGATAAAACACCTGACCAGCAAGTGGGAGATCAGAGTTCGAATTCTGATCAAGTCAAATGATTTTTTTCATGGCGAATCTCAACTCTTGGCCCCCTTGGTGATAGCAAAAGTAATTGAATTCTGGATGTAAAAAAATCTTGAGATTTCCGTGAAATTCAAGTCGCTAAATTGATTCTTTCCTTTTTTTGGCCAGCCTGAATATTTCTTAGAGGTGGAATCAAAGGGTCGTCCCAGCCATTTTATTGAAAAGTTGGTCATTTGCACCTCTCCTTCTTTTTTTCCAATTACTCCCAATTCTATGCTAACCACATCACTATATTTCTTCTCTCCCAGCCCCATCTCTGTTTGTCCTGTTAGAATTTATTGGGAAATATAAGTTACAAGTTAATCACGTGGTCAGGTGGTAACATACATTAATATATTTAATTTTAGTGCAATAAAACATATCCATGTTTGTACTTAGCAAAGACAAACAGCACAACAGTTATTCCTTATTTCAGTTTTCTCTTGAAAAACCTTACAATGTTAGAGAATGCACCGCAAATATTTACGGCCACTACATTCCATACCATTTCCAAAATATGCATGAGATATCTTGGATCTCCATGTATGGACCCCAAGTGAATTGAAGAAAACCTCACAGAAGACATTTTGTTCTTCAGCAATAGTCATCGGACTATACGGGAAGCAAAATAAAATATTTATGCATGCACTCATACTCGAGTCAATCATTTAAGGTAAAGTTTACGTATCTTTTCAAATTTACTAACAGACCGAGGAAAGAGCTTAAAGACTTCCTGAGGTAACTTATTCCACTCTTTAATTCCTCTCTTGATGAAGGAGTTTTTCATTAGTTTTTTTTGTTTTCTGAATTTTAATTTAAATTGGCGGTCGTTCCGCCCTATGTAATTGGGTTTTTTATCCTATTTGTAAGCTCCTCCCAGCCCTTTTCATTTTTTACTATTTTTTACATCCCACCTAACCTATTTACGTTCCCTATCAGTCCGAGTGGTTCTCATCCTAACGACACTATCATTGCCGCTACACTACCTATCATTCTATGCCTTCCTAAAACGTACCTCGCCGCTTTCCTCTGTACATTCTCAAATTTATGCATTTATATATTATTTTACCCTTGGTCTGCCTCGTGGAATTGTCTAATATACTTCCCTCTCTTACGAGATGGTAGAAATTCACTGAGTAACCTACGTTCCCAATCGAGCGTTCTTCATTTGAATATATCGTTCCGTATTTCTGTTCGATAATGTCATTTCATATAGCATTAAGAGAGTATGAAATAGATTATAAAAGTGCCTTGAACAGTTTCTTTTGGATAGCCAACAAACTTCAGTGAGTAGTAACAAACGTTGAAAATGGTCACCGTTTTCCAAACACAAATCCCGATAGAGTAGATTCGTTATAAGCATGGGCTTTGATTTTGCTAACTGCAGTAATTACAGTGTGTAATGATCTGTGGAGGCATTTACTATGTTTCTTGTCAACCAGGTGTTGTCAGTAAATGACACGATGAATAGCGAAGGCATTTGGTACATATTTCTTCAAGTATGCAATTCACCCATGGTAACGACCAGTTATTGATGGAGCTCCATCCGTCGCAACTGCAAGTATGTTGCTAAGTGGAATTTTCTTGTCCCTGGTGAACAGCTCAACAGCACGAAATATTGTCTCCCCTTTTGTATCTGTTTCCAATTTTCTTGCAAACAACAAGTCCTGAGCTAAATTTTCATCTTTGATAAAGCGCACGTAAGCTAGAGGCAAGGGCTCATTGCCGGGCAAAGTTGACTTGTCTAGCTGCAGTGCAAATTCAGTTGTCCCTAATATTCCGCGCAGCACATCTTCCAAATTTTCAGCCATTTCATCTATGCGCCTTTGCACTGAAGTGTTGCTCAGAGGAATACCCATTAATATATCATGTGGTTACCCGTATAGAACAGTGCTCATGGTTTCCTTTATTCCTGGTAAATGAGTTCTTGACCAATTGTATGCGGCTTTCCATACTTTGCAATCAACATTGACATGTTATATGATGCACGGAAACCGGCAGTGGTTTGCTTTGAATTATTGTACAACATGCTTGACAACGTTGGGCGATTTACCAATTTGCCATGAAGAGATTGAAAAAATGTTCAATTGTTTTGCGCCTTGTCAGGATGTGCCTTCCTCAAGTGTTCACCTAGTCAGGAAGGTTTCATCTCTTTATTAAAAAATACATTTTCGCGTATTAAGCATATGCTTGTTTGTGGGCGATTCTATAAACCCATACTTAAGATAATTCACGTTATATTGCCTACATTTCGTCTTTGATATTTCAATGCCTGCCATATTTTTCTGAAATATAGGTTAAATTATTCAATTTTGTTAAAAATAACATTTATTCACATTAAAAAATTGAATATATGTTTGAGAAGCGGATTTGATCTTTAAGTAGTGGAATGTTTGAAAAAAATGGCTAACATCAATTATGCTAATGAAAAGCATAAAAACAATGTATTTTCAAAGTATGAGGCTGCATTCTCGTGTTTCCGCCGCGTGAGCCAGTCAGTTTCGCCAGCGTCACAGCTGGCATATTTAGGTCTGAATTCGAGGATGCAGCCTCATCATTCCAAACGCCACGAAATCTTCACACCTACTCCGTTTGTGTATGTTTGTCCCATAACTTCAAAAAAAGACTAAGAAGTCTGAAAATTTGCATTTATTTTGCTTACCTGGGATGACCTGGTCCTGGACACGAGGATTTTTTTAGATATTATTTCGGGTAGCCTGAAAGAATTATTTTAATGAAATTATAGAGATTTTTTTTCAGAATCACTCCACATTTTTAATATGTGAATGCAATAAATTTTATCATTCTTATATTAAAGGCTGAAATAATTAGGAGTCCGTCCCAAAGACCAACTCATCGTGACCAACTGTCCAACATCGCCAACGACTGACTGAACTGTCTTTGTTTCTTTCTTCCGTTGTTTCTACAATGCATACCAGCTACGCTCATACGTGTACCACTTTTGGTATTGGCCTGGTAAGGGCGAGATCGCAGTAATTTGCCTTCCTCTTACATGCCGGCGAACTGATAATTGCAGATTTGACATGGAAGGACGTAGAAGAGTGCAGATATAATGCATTTTTCGGTACATAATTCTTAACTCTTTTATCGATTTCTTATTAGTATTTGGAATTTGGAAGGCTAATTTGGAGCATGCAAAATGGAACGTCTTGCATTACATTGTTCATTGAGGAAACAAAGTTTGGGGTTTGCAGAAAAACTTCTATGGAGTAGGTGGTGAAAAATGTAGTTTCAACGTAGTAAAGGATTGTTGCCAAAGACTATCGTTTATGTTTACCATTCAGTGAAGATCCTGCTCACTGCCCCACTAACGCCCCCCCATCTACTTCTTGTTTATTTTCGCCCCCCCTAGATTAAAGTAACGCCCCCCAGAGGGCGGTAGCGCCCACTTTGGGAACCACTGGTCTAAACGGTTGAAGCGTTGTGAGCCTAAACGTTATTCTTATATAATCTTAGTGGCAATGTAATACCTAGGTAAGAGGAAGACTTTTTTATAATAAGAGAAGAATTTCGCAGGAAAAAGTGGTGATCTGTGATGAACACACTTGGAGTCGTAATAATTTTCCTCTTGTTTTTTTATAATTTCGATTTGAATCGGCTCCATTGTCTCAGAAACAACGTGTTTCGTGAAAAAACAGCAAAACGGAATTTTAAATATTTTTGGTCACATTGGTTTATTCCTGTGCTGGTCTCCAGTTTCTAGTTAGTTTCAGAATTAGTTCTCCTGATATTCCTTGTAAATGGTGCTATTTTAGCCCCAAGCCTTAATTCTTGTATCCCATTCTTTACTAGTATTCAAATTCTATCGCTATAATGCCTGTACATTTAGCTTGTTTCATTGCGATCCACACCATGATTGCAATGTCTATTAATGTTGTTACATAAAAACATAATCTAATTATCGCAGTTCCGAAATTTACCCCTTCACTTGATATGGTGCAGTCGATATTTCCCCGTACATTGGATAGCTAATAATTAATTAGATGGCTTTCGAGATTCTGTTAATTGAATTTACTGCGGACAGTGTGACAACTCGCAATTCAGTGATATATTGTGACAGGAAACGATTCATTCCGATGTGATGAACCATATTACCCATCATTCGGGATTTCCATAAATTAGATGTGACAGTAGTCTATTCGCAAATCTCATATATCCCAGGTAACTAGTAATTCAATCCCTCAACAATTTTCATGAAATGTAAGAAAATGCTCTGGAAAAGGTTAATTGACTCACCATTTAAAAAAGAATCGATTTTATTTAAATATTGATGATTCAAGGAATTGTATAAACTGTGCTCTCTTCAGTTTTTTATTTATTATAGCAACAAGCTAGCAGTTTCGCTTGAAATGACTTCGGCAGACTCGCGAATAATGATGTGATAATTCCTTATATATTTTTATGAAAGCAATCCCATCGACTAAAACTAAAAGTTTGTTCCCTTTTTCCTTTCTTCAACCGATGAGACAGTTGCCACTTCTCATAATTGTGTTGCATTCAGTACTCATCAAGGATGCAATTATTCTTATTAGAGAAATCCATAGCAAAAAATGAACTAAATAAATCGCGTTCGACTTTTTCTCCTATAATAGGCATTTTTTTAGTTTTACGATGAGAATAAATTTAAACAGGATGAAAAGATCTTTGACCTCTAGATCAATACATAATGGAAGTTCAGGTAATTGGTCGACGACAACACAGAGAAATATGAAAAAATCATTATTCGACGAACCTCAAATGGTATTCCGGATAAAATCCATTAAAATTTTTAGAGACAGCGATACATTTAGGTGCACTTCTCCCTTGAAATTCGTACATAGCTTTAGCCATTAGTGATTAATGCAGATAGTGATATCAGTCCGTAACTTAGTTTAGTCGGCACATTGTAAAGGGAAATTACAGCCACACTGTGTTGAAATGAGGAAAATACCTCCTGCTGGTAGCCGCAATTGAAGACCACCGCTGAGCTATTTGGCTCAATCAGCCGTACTAAGGTCTTAAATTTCGACACTTCACAGAAAATATTGGAGGCTGTGTGGCGATATGGTTATGACACAGTGTACCCGGCATTCACACGTTGTATGGCTTAAAAGCGTTTTGATTAGGGCTTCTATAGGATTGTTTTGATACGTAAGAGAGGTTTCATGAGGGATTTCGGCTTCATGAGAGAGACATAGTTTCATTTGGCAGGCTTTTATCCGTCATATTCTGGTGTTTTTTGGGGTTCATCTCACCAGAGTTGCACTTTGCTCTTAATTATTGCCTCTGATTCAGCTCCGACTATGTTCAAAGGGCTTACTTTTTCCTAACTCTTCAACCACATAAATCTCTCACGAAACTCTGATGCAAATTGGCGCTACTTAAAAATGAACCAAACCTGTTATGGTATATTTTTTATTATTATGGAGAAGAACATATATTTTTTATGTTTACATATTGCGTGTTTCCATCAACGTTGACTCATGAGTATGCTTCAGCTGTAGCTACATCAGACAGAGAGGGAGATAGATAGATATCTCTGTCAAGAATGTAGCAAGGGAGAAATTTATGAGCTAAAAGGATAACCGTTATATTAGACCATATATGAAGCAGACGTAGAAGGTGAGGCTACTTAGAAATGACGTGTAATCTGCAAGCTGATCTATTTTAAACGGTTAAAATATTTCATCACTTTGGAGTAAAAACATTGGTTCTCATATGTCAAGGCCCGAGGATCGATAACTGCGTTTTAATACAATTAATTTCAGAGAATAATCAGCGTTATAGCCCTTTGCTGAAATTTTTATTGATGATGGGGTTTGAGTACATGTTTTTCATCCGCACATAGATATTAATTAAGCTGATTGATTGCTGTAAATGAAAGTCGCGATTAATAACCCCACTTCTTGACGAAATTGGGGCTCTTTAGTCTTCTGATTCCACCTTTTTCCATTCAAGTAGAATTTCATGTGCATAAATAGTATTCAAGCTGTTTAACGCGAATAAAAATCAAAAGAATAACTTAAAAACAGTTATAAAAACTGAGTTTGGTTTAGCATTTTGTCAATAGTAAGTAACCTACTAGGAAATAAAAAAGCTAACTACGAAAAAGCATAATTTGACGACACTAAAGCATGTAATGCAGATAGTGGCGTGTATGTTATTCAGTAAATGATAAAGATTTAAATCAAGGTGGAAAAAATTACTCTCTCAAAGCGAGGGAGCCGATGAAAATTGATTATACTTTGAAAGAGTCGAATGGCCTGTGCGATTCAAACATTCGGCGGTCGTGATGTGTCGTGACAGCTGTCAAAACAAGTGAAAGTAATCTAAAGTTCCTAAAAATTGCACGTTAGTCGAGTGACAGCTCCCACAGTTTTTGAAAGCTACTTGAAAGAGTTGAAAAATGGTATCGATTAATCCTGAAAAACTGTTTGATTTTTCCCTGTTGATATTCCACTCTCCAGGCTCGAACGAAATTTCATTTCGGTGTGCATTGAAAGAGCTGTGTGTACAAAAAGGGTAATGGTGTGATTGTCTCGATCCAATTCTTTTGTTTCTTTGGTCTACATCTTTAAAGAGGTTACCGAGAGGACGACGCGTCGCGACGGTCTATCGACGTAATGAATAAATGAACTGTCCACTGTTTAGCCCCTTAAGGTAGTGCGAGCGAGATAGTTCCCCAATCATAATAGAGACCATATTCGAATTATACATTTTAATTTTACCAGCTATGAGACACATGAATTAAAGATTGCATTATTAATGGTGTGATAAACAATATGGTTTTACACGACAGAAATTGTAAGAAATCAAATGAAAACATCTAAATAAGTCTTTAACTTGACTCTTTTTTTCTCGCGGTACGTTTGAAACTCCATCAAAACGGAAGGTTTATTGTGATCCCGAAGAATTTACTGCGGTGAAAATATGATTAATTTAAAAAAATAGTTGAGAAAACACATAAACTACACTCTTGATTTTTGACGAGATCAAAGTGTAGGAAATGCCTCATGTTTAATATAAGGTCTCTCTGAAGTGCATACATGTACCATATCCCCATATAAAAGGGCTGGTATATTTTGGCAAATATCTCGGGAAGTAATGTGGTAAGGGGTTGAATTTTTTATGTCAATGGAAGGGTGATGTATATTTTTTATTAAAATGGGGCCAACTTCATTTATTTCTAGGTAGATATTTTGCTCAAACTATCTTAATCTGACTAAAACCTTGATATTGACCTTCCGTGCCTCCTAATCCTTTTTCCTTCCCCATCCCTTCCTCAATCCCATTTCCTCTCCCCATCGTCCTCTACCCAGGGTAACCAACTCCTCGCAATGTACTGATGGAGAAAAAAATGCCACATGTTACTTGACCTGAGGCACTTTTTTCAGGCATATTACATTGGTGAGGTCAAATTATGCTTTTTCGAAGTTAACATTTTTATTTCTAAGTAGGTTACCCACTATTGACAACATACTATACCGACCTCAGTTTTTTATAACTGTTATAAGGTTATCCTTTTCATTTTTTTTAGGTTATTCATCTTCAATTCAAAGTATATAAACATAGAAATATGTACAAATATATACAAAGTATATAAACATAAAAATATACACATCTAATTCTACTTGTAGGGGAAAAGGTGGAATAGAAGAATCGGGCTGTGAGAAATATCAACAAACGACAATTTCCTCTTTCTGTGGACAGCGAGTTTCTTTTAGCAGTGAATTGTGCTAGTCAAGGTATGTAACACCACAGCTATGTGAAAGTGATGCAATATTTTATTTTCAGAGACCGTTTATCGCGTGGTATTATATTAGACAATCTGATGCATGCATGGGTGTACATTGAAAATTGCGCTTTGTAGAGTGGCGAATTGCTAGAATGAATGGTGAATGCGTAAACAACAGAAAAAAGACTTTGCTCTAAGTCCGTTCACTTGTTCTCGCTATTTTTAGTCACCAAATGGCGCACTTAATTTCCTGGAGAAAAAAAGCCATAAAATGAACGCTCTTTGAAGTCACCAATAGCGTATAATTCATTCACGCTGTGTTTTTCGAGGGGATTTCCACCGTTATGAGAATAAGGCCGGTCCACCTTCGGCTGGCTCAAATACCATGCAATTCAATTTCTGACCTCTTATAGAAAATACAAGCCTCTGTTTGATGCGAGCAAGAAAATCTTGCCATTCCGTGCTAATTTGTTGTAGGGGCGCGCTTGAGAGTGCTCGGTTTTACGTATAGAATGGACGAACCAGGGAAAAACTATATATATATATATATATATATATATATATATATATATATATATATATATATATATATATATATATATATATATCTCTTCACACCACCATTGTGTCTGTTGATTTTATGTGTTCCTATCCACTTTCTTTCTACCTTTCTGTATAAACATTTATATGAGTATATATATATATATAACATGTATTCAATTCATTTATTATCGTGGGCCTTTCTGGCCCTTGAGATATTTTAAATGGTCATTACAAAAGTAAGAAAAGTACAAAAATAAATAAAGGAGATGTGAAGTAATAATTATAAAAAATGTATGTGCATTTCAATCTCATTAAATGTTAATTCGCCGGTTTTCAGTTACACAATGTATATACATATCAGGAATACTGAAAACATTCTTGTTCGGCACATATTATTACATTCATAACCATAATAGAGATCACAGATCGAAAATATAGCAAAGTACAAACATAAAATTACACATTCTTTCCCACTTCACGTAAGTTAATAGAGCAGAGTAATCAGTTATACAGGACACTGCCATGCATCATTTAGAAGTTACTTGTACACATTTGATTTGAACAAACGTATTGATCCTGAATTTCTTATTTATAATGGTAATGAGTTTCATATTCTAGCAGCTGGCATTATAAAAGATTTGTTGAGGTGAGGAGTTCTGTGCTGGGGGATATGAATGTCAACATAGTGATTTCTGGTAGATATTGAATGAATATTTCTTTTTCAAGTGAATCTTTGGAACACATAAGGTGGGTTACCAGAGGATAGTATCTTTAAAGTAAGGCAAGTGAGGTGGTACAGGCGACGTTGTTTATATTTCAACCAGTTTAAGCGGGCATATGAGTAACTCATCCGATCGCATTTTTTGAGGTAAAAAATAAAGCGTATTGTAGAGTTCATAGTCACTTGCAGTTTGTCGTTGTTTTCTACATCGAGATTTGTCCTATATACCTTTTTGGCGTATAACTGTCAATGACACGCAAATTATCTCAATGCATAGATGGGTGATGATATTATGTCACCAATCCATCTTAGTTTTCGCGTTATCAGCAAAGAATTTCAAGAGCTGAAGTCCAAATGAGTTAGTTGAGTAGTATTAGTGCTGCAGTCGGCTCCTATCGGTTGAAAAAATGTTCATGAAAACGCTTGTTCCTCAAATAATCCTAATTTTTTGTTACATAAGTTTGCTTTCCATTATCGAGGGTGTTTCAATAGTTAATAGAAAGCAGAGTTTTTTTACCCATTACAAAAATAAAAATAGGAATATGTTTTGATTCTCAGCTACGGTTTTTTAAAAATTTTATATATGCAAATAAAAAACCCGCAACTTATCAGCTTATATGATGCATATAGCGAAACTCTTACAAATTCCATCACCTTCCCGAATGGGAATCATGGAGTCCGTGATCCTAACTCTGACTTCTCTCCATTATTCCTCGTTTGCATCCCTTTCCCATTTCTGACCACTTTTCCTTTTTCACCTTGCGTGCTGTTAGCACTAGAACCAAATGGTACGTCAAAAAATACAATATTATAACGGTTCGAGAGTATCAGTTAATGATCACAGAACTGTTTGCTCACCCCCTATGCCAACTTCATGCATACAGAGGCAGAATAACTTCCAAATCATCATGTCACTTCGAGGAAGAAACATTGCCACAAATAAAAACGGACGCTTTGAGAGGAGCTGTCGAAACGTTGCTTCCAGAGTACCCACGAGAAGAATATGCCGATTCCGTCTCTTGTTTATTTGGCTAAATCAGGGATCAGTCGATTAAAAAAGGTCTGCTATCACTTGAGAGCGTATTTACAGCAGATTTATTACCTCTAAGTTATAACAGCATCAAACTGAATCAGGAGGCTGTCGACGTTCATGACGAATAAATCAGGATTCTCTCGCAAATTTTGGAAGAGCAAAAAGTGTGTCGTATATAGTGTGATGGCCTTTGCATGCTCATGCCGCTAATGAAAGGAAGAGTTTAAGAATGTAAAACAAAGTTTCGTTTATTTCCAAATGGTCGTGGCCAAGAAGGGTATGTAATTCTTGATTACTAATTAAAATTACACGCTAAATGTGAGGAAAAATTACTAGTTTAAAAGAGAGATGCGTAAATTATCGACGGGCGGACAAACTTTTGCCCTTGGTGCTCATTCGGAGGGCTTTTTGATACTCTCGGCGAGGAGGTTCCCCCTTGCACGAGGCTCCACTAGTTGAAACTGACCGGAGAGGGTGATGCCACGAAGTTAGCATATTTTTCCATGCAGTTCTAAGGTTCCTCGTAGAAGTACCCAATAGATGGCGCTGACTGCATGGTTGCTTGGTAGCCAAACTATAGAAATGAAGAAGGCAATAGATGTAACCGTTCTGTGCGATAACGCAAATGAATATTGTAGCCTTTTCAATGTTCAAATGGCAATATTGAGTGGATCTGAGGTAAAATTAAGACGCCGAAAGTACGATAGTAAGTAGCGGACAGAACTGTTGCGATGCCGTATTGATTTATTTAGTTAAAAATATGAGAAATTTTGATAAATTTATCGCAGTCGCTACGTCATTTATTAAGCCTATGAACGCGTTGGGTAAGCTAGCCGTGTCAAACACCATGGATAATATGTCTCAACAATAATGTGTCACCAGCGTGGTCGCATCCCCTCAATCGCGGTCATGATTATAATGGGCAATCCCCATCGATATTTTAACCGCGTGGGCAAGTAAGACGGAGAGAAGTCGTCTTGAATCCACTACGCTACCCTGCCCGCAAGATCCACAGGTCCGAGATTGAGTAACGGAGGGGTTTCGTGGAGGGGACGTAACCGGCCTTTCGCTTCTTTCTCCTCTGGAGCAGGTTATGAGGAAACATGTCATCAAGATACTTCAAGAACAAGGAGGGACTCATTGCAATGGAATTCGAAGTGATATGAAGGTGCCTTACACAATTGATTGTTACTACTAAAGCAAAAAATGAGAGGTAAGCACCAAATTTGAGATACTGTACCTGAATGATCTTAGATTCGAAATGTGACGAAATATCCACTCTGAAAAAGGAAGGTATCTCACATTTTTTCCTACTATTGGTGTAAGTGATGTTAACGTGATGTAACACAACGCGGGCCTCCATATTCTTTTCCCACCGCGTGGGAGAAATAACAATTAAACACCCACCATGTTTAACTTTTCGCGGTGAAACAATAGGGAAACGGAGGGCAGAGCCAAAGCCGACAATGATGAATTGGGGAAGGGGACGAATAGAAAAGCACGAGCGGTGATTGACAGGAGAGTTCTTGAAGGGAACGGACGTGTGGTGGGGGTTCTGTGCCATATTCCGGAGGAAGCGGACATTCAACCACGATACTGGGGCCAGAGAGAGAGAGACCCTGATACAGGACTACCATTTGTGCAGATGCTGTGATCACATTACGCCAGGACTACGGGTTCCGGAGGCTGTAAAGCTAGAGTGACACCAGCCACGTATCAACCTGTATTGTCAACAAGAGCGTAAATATGGACTTTAATTCTGTATTTTAAATAAGCCATACAACCCAGTTGGGTACAACCCGGATTAGAGGTTGATGCTAGTTTTGTTTTATTTACATTGGAGTAATGAATGTTTAAAGAAGATATATGGCTTAATTCAAAGAAGTCGATTATCATAAAATGTTTAAAGATAAGTAAATCATTTGAAGTAACTGTATGAGGTGCAGAATATTACAATTGTCTGGGTCATGACCTTAAGTTAAAGGTAAAGATATTATATACTTTGTTTTTGTGTGTCTTGATTCAATGATATGATTTTGTCTGATCAATTAAATTGCTAGTTATCACGTATCGCATGTTGTTTTGTGTTTCTCATGTTATCTACCGCAGAGAAGGCTGGGGCAATTGAAAAGGGTAGGAGACCGTGGTTAATTTATCTCACATTTATTTTCCATTTTTAATACTCACAACGTGGGGCTGTCGGGTTGCTTTGTTAATATTTTACAGTGATTATTGCAAATTTGTATGATTAATATTTGTTTTTTCTTCGCATTCATACTGCACTGTAACAGAGCCTCTAGCGCAGGGGTGTCGAACCCATGGCACGCGTGCCCAAAGTGGCACGCGGAGCAATTATTTCGGCACGCGGAGCTGGGAGGGCGCTAAGGGACACTTTTATCTCACTCGATGGGTTGGCACGCGAGTGCCACTCACTGCTCTAGCGTGTAACTCTCTAGGGTTTTGATTATGCTGTTATGAATTTGAGCTTCCATAATATTATTTAAAATGGATGACACCTCTGTTTGAAAAGCTTTTTTCAAGTGCAATTTTCATATCTCCAATTATTACATTCCAAAAATCATTATGAGGGATTACAGTTTAATAGTACTTGAAGGGAGGGATGTTAGTGGAGTGAGGGAGTATGGACTGAGAAGGCACTAGGAATGACCGCCGAGATACGGCAGTGGAATTTTGCAGGAAAATAAAAAAAAATATTTGCTAAAACTTGATTTAAACAGCACTACAGACGTATATTCACATGGAATCGACAAAAAAACTGAAGGAAGATGTGAAATAGATTAAATCATGGCCAAGAAGACGTAAATGTGTAGTGTTAAACATTTGCGCAACTTTCCAGGTTCGCACGCGAAATATAATGTAAATTTAATGCTTATTTAAGGTGATGCTGCCTTAGAAAAGTTTTTCAAAAGTAGGATGTGGACCGTGGAAGCATTGATTGCAACATACCGCGAACTAGCAGAGAAGAGCCTTAGAAAAAATATGGATATGGGAACAATTGAAAAGTGATGAGCGAGCATAAAAAGTGGAATACTAATAATGCCAGAGACAAGTATTTGTTCTATGGAGATGAGGAGGATTATAAACCCCTGGCACGCGGATGATGACTAGGCAACAAATAAAGAGGAGGAAACGGAAAATCGTTGACACTGAGCTAAGCAGGAAATAAATGTAGATTTTAAAGTAAAAAAAAAAAACTTCGGTGAGAAACCATTTGTTGGTGAAGCGACGGACTGGTGAAGCTACTGGAAGTTGGGAAAGTAGGAACGCTATACACTAAGGCGCACATGTTGCCATGTAGTATTAGAGACTGAACAATACCAACTGTGTGGACAGGATAGGGAAGCTACCAAATTGAAAGAGACTCAAGAACGGTGGAAGGAATGCGTTGAGCGGAATGGATAAGTTATTACGGGAAATGTAGGCGATGAAAGCGGAGGGAGCTGATAAAACCTCTTCGGTATAACGGACGAATTTGGAAAATAATGAATGGCACAGATTTTCCTACTAGTCGAAACATTTATGAGGTGGGAGTGTGGCAATAAAACTTCGTGTAAACAGTTCGTGTCCCTATCCCGAAGTATAGGAGAGCCTAATCATATTGTTTAACTATATAACTCTATTCAGAGGAATACAATTAGTCTTACTCGTGGCAAATCTTGTGCTTAGAATCAATAACAGAAAGCTGCCTCTTTTTCTTTTTTACGCTAACGCTAAGTAAATGGGAAGAGAGGCATGGGAAGATGGAAAAATTGGAATGAAAATGGGATGACAGCTGATTTAGTCAGCTTTACTGTCAACCGAGTGAGGAACAGTCAGTTATTCAGGTGACTGATAGAATCTGAAGATACATAAGATATTTTTGCAGGAAAAACGGAATGAAGATCAGTCGTAGACACAAAGAACCTATCAATTTGCCACGGCAAAATTTTCAATCAGAATTAAAAATAAAAACATTTGAATATAATTAAGGAACTTCTTACATAAAATAATTCCCAGAGCTCTGATAAATAGCCAAATTTGTGATTGACGGACCACTAAATATTTTATAGCACCTAAAATCGTACGTCTAACATCCACAGCTATAAGTTATGGAAGAGCTGATAATACACACACCTGAATTAAAAAGGTTTCAAAAACGGTTATATTTAGCTCGCGTCAACATTATTTTACAAAGGAAAGTAAAGGTCAAGAAGGAGATGTAACTGGCTTATCCCTTTCTGAGACATTTCGTGTGGGTGCGATCATCTCAATCTTTTACTGTGTAGCAAGAAAGAAGCACTAAGCTTCTTCCCTGCTACACAAAAATAAGCACAGAAGAAGCTTTGATGTTTAATTTATCATTCTGATATTGCCAAAAGTCACAACGTTATTTTTTTCATCTGAGATAGAAAAGAAGCTCTTTCGCACGATACGACTCCGTGTATAATAAAAATTGGCCGTTTTTAACGGATAATAACGGCACGAATCGCCCATTATATGTGTTTGTTTCGCTTTTTTACGCTTTGATGCTTTAGCTCGAGGGCTCTATGAGTGGTGGAAATAGATTAAATCAGTGGGTACGGAATATCAGGGAAGGAAAAAATATCAAAACAGTCGCGTGGGAGCCGGAAAAAGGCTTTTCATCACATTCCGGAAACATTTCCTGAGGGAAATCTTTGCCGCGCATCTTGAAAATCGCCCTTCCTTGCGTGCGAATCTTAATTATTTTCCTGAATGAGCGACGTATCTGGGATGCAATCAAAATTATCGATGCCGCTGTCCTTAAATGGATTCCTCGATGCCGCGCTCCCACAGCTGAAATTCAACATGCGTTTGCTCTTGTGATAAATCCATTTCCCATTAATTGCAGGGTATCGGGTTGGTGTGGTGGCTAGAATATTGACATCTAACCATACGGGAGGCTAGGGTTCAAATCCATTCGGAAGGGGATATTTTTCAGAGGAAATCCGATCCGTACTTGACTGTCTTGTGGAGGGTACTTAAAGTAAAATACACCGTCTGTCGGATGAGACGTAAAACCGTGGTCCCCTTGGCGCCATTCGTCAAGAGGAGGCTAATGCCGACGCCGGGTTTCTATCCACCCTTCCTCCCTTACCTGCCCCCTATGGCGCAAGTGACCATAGCCCTCGGTTGCCTCCCAAAAATCCAATCCAACCCATTAATTGTATTTCGAAATCTCCGAACATTACTTTCCAATCAAGAATCGTAATCCGACAGAGGGAGTACCTACTATACTTCAGGCATGTAATCCGACATGTTGATGAGATGTTAAACGCCGTGGTCCCTCTGGCGCATTTCGTTAAGGGCAGGCTAATGCCGACGCTGGATTTCTATCCACCCTTCCTCCCTTACCTATCTCCTTGTGGAGGGCACTTCAAGTACGATACTCCGTCTGTCGGGCGAGACGTTAAACCGTGGTCTCCTTGGCGCCTTTCGTTAAGAGCAGGCTAATGCTGACGCTGGATTTCTATCCACCCTTCCTCCCTTACCTATCTCTTGTGGAGGGTACTTCAAGTACAATACTCCGTCTGTCGGGTGAGACGTTAAACCGTGGTCCCTTTGGCGCCTCTCGTTAAGAGCAGGCTAATACCGAAGCCGGGTTTCTATCCACCCTTCCTCCCTCACCTGTCCCCTTGTGGCGCAAATGACCTTAGCTGTCGGTCGCCTCCCAAACATCCAATACAACTCATTAATTGTATTTCGAAAGCTCCGAACACTGCTTTCCAATCAAGAGACATTCTATCCATTCCAGAATTATCCATTAGATTGCGGTTTCCGCGCTCAAATATTGATTCTCTGGTGGCGTATTTATATTAAATACATCAAAATGTCGCGGATTAAATTGAAATTGCCACCGTATAATATCCCATCGGTGGATGTACCGTCGATTCTTTGATTCGTACGCTTTGGTTATTAAGCTTTGGGGCTGTTTTACTCGTGTATATTCTCGACTCTAGCGAAAGTAATATTTATGCTGGAATAATTTTATAATATACGTACCAGAATAAATTACCAAATATTAAAAGAATTACGATAAATGTAACCGCGGTTACGTAAATATACGCTTAATTTTCTGCTACGCTTATGGTGATTGCGTTTCGGCGGACGTTCACGAATAGATTAAGAGAGACCGACTGCAACAAATATTTGCACCAAACGAATGCAGCATCCCCTTCGATTTAAACTCGTAAATTGGCATTCGGTATGCGCAAAAGCTTTTAATAAGCATATTCACGACCAAAATTATTTGTACATTTACGGAAACGCAGTCCACCGCTATCAAGGTAAACATGGACGTCGTGCTTAAGCTTCTGATACTGGTACGATGTCGGAGTTATTCCAGAAAAAAAGAGGAACCGTAATGCGTCTCATTTTGAGAGCGTGTGTTTAAAATTTGCGCCCGCAGACCTTCCTGAATTAAGTCATTAAGTGTGTATAATCATCGTCAATGAATGTAATTGCTGAAGGAATGAAAGGCAATTAAAATGCACGTTGGATACCAAAGTATAGAACATGGCCAAAATTCTACATCGCTGAATGCTCATTGTTGCGTATGTGTGGGTAATATTAAATTATTAAACTATCCCATTTCCTTTCGAGAAGAAATCACCCTCGCATTCCCTCCACCAACTTCCTTATCAAGCTAGTTGAATTCATTCTGAAACGCAACGCCTTCACTTTTAATGGGCGTTTCTTTCTTCAAGCCTAGGGAAAGGCTATGGACACAAGAATGGCCCCTTCTTATGCCAATCTCTTCATGGGAAAGCTCGAAAGTGATTTCCTCGCCACCCAGGAATTACAACCGGAGCTCTGGGTTAGATTCATTGATGATATTTTCATCATATGGACCCACGGCGGGGATACCCTGGCGAACCTTCTCAATTCTCTAAATCAGTTCTCATCCATTCGCTTCACATCGGCCACTTCTCCTTCTCAAATCACCTTTCTCGGCGTCGACATTTCCATCACAAATAATAACACCTTTGAGACTTTGGTCCACATCAAGCCCTCTAATAAACAACTGTATTTGCATTACAACAGCTGCCATCCCAAACACACTAAGCACTCAATTCCTTATTCGCTGTCGATTTGTGGCCACCGGATTTGCAGTTCCAAAGAAAAACTTCATGAATACCTTGATAAGCTTCACAATTCTTTATCCAATAGAAATTATCCCGAGCCACTTCTAAAAAAACGTATTTAACCCTCCTCTGCTAATTTCACCCCACGTAAAAAAAGACACCCCCCTGGACGCCCTAAATCTTCACATCACATACTTTCCTGGCGTCCAAAAACTCAAGACCATCCTCAAAGACTTATTCCCAATTTTAGATACTAACAGATCGACAGCCAATCTCCTACCCAAATGCCCCACAGTATGCTTCAGACGTCCAGCTAACCTAGCCAATCCTCTCCGCTCCAATTCTTCGCTAGAAGGTATATCGAATGACTCTCCCCGTCCCACCACACAGAGATGCAACAAACCACGGTGCAAATCGTGCAACATGTTTCGCACTATTATTTATATATCATTTAGATAGTCAGAACTTGTTAATGCAAAACCAACATGGATTCCGAAAAGGCAGGTCCTGTGAAACCCAGCTAGCTCTTTTTCTGCACGTCGCTCTTTCCTCGGGAGAAAGGCTCACCCAGGTAGACGCGATATTTTTAGATTTCAAAAAAGCTTTCGATAAAGTTCCGCATTCAAAATTAGTTGTTAAGCTAAGAGTCTATGGAATACATCACGATACAATATGCTGGATTGAAGATTTCAAAAGTAACCGCGAACAGAGGGTAGTTATAGATGGCGTTAGTTCAGATACAGTTGGTCACATCCGGTGCACCCCAGGAAGTGTCATTGGTCCCTTATTATTCCTTTTGTATATGAATGATATCACAACCGTCGTTACCAGTAAAATTCTTCTTTTTGGGTACGATGCAGTATTGTATAGGGATATTAACACAGAGTCTGATAGAATTACGTTGAAGAAAGACCTAGAAGCTATAAGCGGATGGTGCGACACTTGGCAGTTAGTATTTAATTTTAATAAGTGCGTTGTTATGAATTTTTGAAGGAAGAGTAGCTTAACCAACGAGATGCATACAATTAATCAAGCCGAACTAATAAATGTAGAGTCAGTAAAGTACTTAGGATTGACCCTTACTCAGGACTTGTCGTGGGGGAAGCATATACGAGAAATTTGTGGACAGGCAAGACGTAAATCTGGATTTAAAAAGAATACTCGGAAAGTGTGACGAGAAGGTAAAGGAGCGATGTTATTTTTCTCTTGTTAGACCCCACTTGGCGTACGCCGCTAGTATATGGGACCCTTATGAAGTAGGACTAGTTTCAGATATAGATCGCACACAGCGGAGGGCAGCTAGATTTGTTAAAAATTGCTATGATAAACATAGTAGTGTTACAAAATTATTGAGAGAATTAGGGTGGGAACCTCTGGTGGGACACGTTGAACAGTTGACGTATCTAGGTTGTGGTTTGGAGGAGAATGGGCCTCGAGGCAGGGACATCAGATTTTGGATTGCTCTGAAAAAAAAAGATGGAAATTGATGAGCAGAATCTGTGAAGAGATGAAGGCTGGAGATAATTCTGTGGAGCATAATGCTATGTGGCTCGGAAACTTGGTCATCACGAAAGAAGGATGTCCGCTGACTTGAGGCCTTTGAGTTGCCGATTTGAAGAAGTATGGAAGGGTGATCTGGGAGGCAATGAGGACGATTGAGGAGGTACTGGATATGGTAGGAGACGAGAAGAAGCTGCTGGTGGAGGTTAGGAGAAGGCATAAGAGGTGAATGGAGGATTTTTTAAAAACGAGAGGGAATATTGAAAAGGGTAATTGAGAGCAGAACACTAGGGAAGGGTGGAAGAGGAAGGAAAAGGATATGACTCCTGGACGAAATGAGAAGAGGGAAACGATATGAGGAGTTGAATAGGGATCAAATGGAGGGATCTACTCGCCTATAGGAGGGAAGCGAGACAATTTTACGTTACATATTTGGGATCCCAGGATAAGGACCTTCCAAAAACCCCCCAGTCCGCTACTTTGAAATGAATGACTCATGAATGGGGAAAGAAACGAAAACTAGCGGTCTGCCATACAGGAATCAAAGTTTTCCCGCATGGGCCTTCGAAGTCATGTCTGAATGCTCTTTTTCTCCACCTTTTCCATTGCTCCTTTATGGAGGCCTACTGCATTTTGGCGAATTACAATTTACATAGTCAAAAAACACCCACTTCCCTTAAGGTAGTGCGGGCGAGATAGTTCCCTAATCATAATAAGAGACCATATTCGATACATACGTTTTAATTTCACAACTGTGAGGCACACGAATTAAATATTGCACCATTAATGGTGTGATAAAATAGTTTCACATGACTGAAATTGTAAGTCATCAAATGAAAATATCTGAATAAGTCTTTAACTTGACTCATTTTATTCACGCGGTACGTTTGAAACTCCATCAAAACGGAAGGTTTATTGTGATCCCGATGAATTTACTGCGGTGACAATATGATTAATTTTCAAAAATAGTTGAGAAAATGCACAATGTACACACTGTTGATTTTTTGACGAGATCTAAGTGTAGAAAATGCCTCATTTTTTCAAATAAGATATTTATGGAGTCCATACACGTACCTTTTCCCATATAAAAGGGCTGGTATTTTCTGGCAAATATCTCGGAAAGTAGTAAGGGGTTGAATTTTTGATTTCAATGGAAGGGTGATATATTTTTTTAAATGAGATCAAATTCATCGATTTATAGGCAAAATGACATTTCGCTCGAACTACCTTAACAGCCCTACAATTGTTCTCAGTTTTCTTTGGAATTGGAATGGAAGCATTTCTTGCACCACCGGAGAATCAACCTCCATACTTGGTGAATCACCTATAGGATGGAAAGAAGATGTGTGCAAACTAGAGGCATGACATACCATTGAATTGAATTTTGAATTTTCAACATTTGAATTCGAACTTTGAATTTCCATTGATTTTCAACATTTAAAAAAATTATTTTGCTGTCTCCGTCTTCGCTAATGCGTAAATCTGTACGCTACTCCTAAAATACGGATTACGTAATGTGCAGAACGGGCTTAGGTCATGGGAACTAACTACCTTGAATTGTTCGTAGAAATGGTTCTGGATAGAGTGTACTCAGGTTGTGATTTCAAACTCTGGAGATATTGCTTCAGGTTTTTGGTCTCTATCGTCGGAAGTTGTGAATAAAATGTCACCATCAAACGCTTTCGAGAAAATCGGACCAATTTATTCCCGAGCGTCAACTTTCGCTGCTGCGTGGGCGTTTTTCGGGATATCACGGGAAAGGCAATATTTACACAGAGGAGGGAGAGATTCAAGACCGTCAAAAATACGAGAGAGCCGGGGGGAGGGGAGGAGGCTACGGACTTAATTATGTGCGGCCGGCTGGGCCTTCCTGGATTCCCAGGGTCATTTAGGGAGGGGTGCGTTTCGTGATGATGCGTCAATTGCAAACAAGCCTTAGCTAGCCTCCTGTAGAGGGGAGAACTCAAAATAACCATTCCCATGGCGCCGTAGCGAAGACGAAAGCAGAGACTTCCTCCGCAGAAGTTTCAAATTGACGATTCCCTCAATTTATACGTATAATTGCACTGGGAAAAAAGGAGATATTGAAAACATTTTAAGATTCCGGGACTAGACACTCAAGGTGTTACCCAAGAGTCACCCAAGAGCGCTTAAAATCATTCATGTAGACGGGGACTAGAGCCCTGATCCGTCTTCATCTACATCAATATACTACCCTGCGAGCCGCCGTATAGGCGTGTGGCAGGGTGTGTTAGGACACCAGCTTCCCTCCTAGGACAAAGATGTAAGGTTTTGGGAGGTGAAATGGTGACGTGTATTATGGGAGTGTATTTAGTGGAGCTCAGTTTTTACTGTGGTCGCTTATTGTGCGTGGAAAGAACGAGATTTTGTACTCATCTCTTCGGCGATGTATCTCTCTTATGTTATCGCTTCTGTCAGAATTAGAGATGTAGTGGGGCGTCATGATTATATTCTCTGTGTCGCTCTGGAACACCAGTTCCGAATTTCTCAAGCAATCTATGCTTAGCGTGTAGCCTACGAGTCTGTAGGGGCTCCCACCTTAATCCATCTAAAAGTTGTGAGGCACTATATGTTCGCTCGTAACAGCTTTCGACGAAGCGTGCTGCTTTTCTCAGTATTTTATTATTTTTTTGTTCGATCTTTATGACCAGGGTCCCAAATGCTCGCGGTGTATTCGAGGTGTGGCCTAACCAGAGCGAAGTAGCATCTCTCTTTGACTTTTTCATCCGCCGACTTTCCTATTATACGATTAACAAAACCTAGTTTATTTAATGCTGTGCCGTATATGGTTTGCATGCGAATTATCCACGATCCTTCGATGTGGCACCGGGTGCCATAGTCAGTTACGCTATCGAGGCGTCCTTCTCCCTATCTAGACGTGGCTGGAGCGATTTTTAAAAAATATTTGCCCAGAACTTGGCGAACGTGCTCCTATTAGTGACATACGTAGAAGCGAACAAATTCATATTAGCGACTAGGTTTTTAGGCATTTCTATGTAGTTTTAATATATTCCCATATGTCACGTGAGATATTAGTAGAAATTCGGCTACAAATGCACTGATTTCCTTCTATACGCAAAATAATACATTTATATATCATTAAAATGGTCACTAACTCATATCAAGGCTTACATTCAAGCGAAGAATCGAAAAAACAAAGTCAAATATAATATTCGCCTTGATGTCGGATACCGCGCCGAAACTCTGGTTATTAAATGATTAAATGAAGAAAAAAATGTTGAATACAAATCCTGAATAATTTTCATCATTGAATCTATAGTGAGTTCCACTGTATGGTTAAATAAAAATTTGTTCTTAAATTTTTTTCATCGTTTAAAAAATATATGTTCAAAAAACAAAAAGTTATTTAACTAGGACTAATAAAACTGCGACTGCTTACTTAAAAAAAGCGCCAGGTTGTGGACACGATGCGACGATTCTGATATACCAACGTGACAAGAGTCGGATGCTTTACCACTATACTAACTTCATCCATGAACTCGAGCGAATGAAGCGGTAGCTATATATGGTAATATGAAGGTGTAACCATGGACCCATGGATCCTTGGAAAAGCGACTTAAAGAAAAGCATGTAATTAGTGTAATTTGGACTCAATGACCCACGATTACCCCTCCAACCATCAACCTCTTGGGGACCCGAGTAAATGAATGAATAGCATCATCATAGGCAGTGCTGACCTCTTACTAGTTAACAACTTGTCAAGAGAACTTCTTTCTAAAATGCACCTGTAGCCCCGACGAGATCTAATCACCTCCCTTACAAGTGGCTGTAACGAAAGTGGTCTCTTTCAAGAGACCTTTTTACCGACTGAAATCATTGAATGCAACTTGCTCATCTAGTAGACATGTCAACAAAGGTCGGTTAATGCCTTATAGAGTTGCAGAATAGGACTCCCGGGGCACTTGCACTACCAGGGCGAAGGGCGTGAGTGGATTGAGCGTCCCATTGGGTGCGAAACTCGCCCCTACCGGTCAATTGACAAACAAGGACACACCCGTCGACAGTCGTCAACGGGTGTGCGTGGGAATCGCAAGAAGAAAGAAACTTAATGCTGCATATGGGCACATGGGGATTCCAAGGGGACGTAACTAAGTGTAAATGCATGTGAGCCACAAACTGTAACGCAGTGCCTTGCTCGTTGAATTAAGGAACGAAAGACCCTTCAAGAAGCGGAGGAAGAGAATGAGAGCGACAGAAAAATAAACAGGATATTTGAGGGAAGTCCTGTAAGTTCTATTTCTTGCAATATTTCTGAAACTTTTTAGTTCTAATTGTAGCCCTAATATATTTGCCTGGTCAGGTTCAGGCGTCTTCTGATTCGATTGTGACAGTAATATGTACTTTTCCTTCTCCATACACCGGTAATTTTCCAAAGAATTATTTTCCAAGTGTTGCTCAGAGAATATCGCACTCAATCGTTGGTTTCTCCATTCTAGGTTTATGCCGTCAACCTCTTTTATCGTTATGTCCCATTATATATTTTAAATGCTACGTATTTTAGCGCCATCAAAGGCAATAACGTGGTGCTGATTGAGGGCTAGGCTCCGTGACAGTGGGTTTTACCAAATAGCACATCATAAAGCATCTCACGAATACTTCCATTTCGGTTACAACTGTGGGACCAGTGGCTCCAATGTAAACTCACCCGCACTTGCAGGGAGTGTGAGCATCACGTTGTTGGAGGATTTTGTTTCTATGCGACTATCTACTGCCTACCGCGGTTTTCAATAAAAAATATACCCCTAATTAACTTTCAATGCTTACATTCGGCTTGATATCCTCACACTGTGGATTTTTTCCATGTACGTGCTAATAATTTAGTTTTTAAAACTAATTTTTTGACACGAAAGCATATTTGCTTCACGCATAAATTACTTATTAACACTCAAGACAACGTGGCTACTCCGACTCAAAAGATCGTTCAATTCTTTAGATAGTTATCCAGATTTTTTTAATACAGGCCTAAATATATATGTTAATTTATATTGAATTAAATAAAATTAATTATTTCAATTTATTTTAAAATATAATTCATTTTAAATATAGACAAAGCATTTCAAATGCTGAAAATAACTAGCTTCCTAGACTTACACTTTGCACGCTCATTGATTTGGAAAAATAAACGCTATCATTTATTCTACCAAATTTTACTGGGATTGGTGAACCTTTGAAAAATTATCCCAGGCTAGGTATTTAAGTTTAGCCGCCAAATACGTGTGAAGAGCCCACTTCTACAATCTCGTGCTGCCATGAATGGAATGAAAGATAGGAGCGAGCAGGAAAATTGAACGACAGAAAGCACAATGAAAATCGTGAGGCACGAAATAAAAGGTCGCTGAGATATGATGAGACCAATTGGCGTCAATTTTTCTGGTGTTTTCCTGGAACAGGGGAGTCAGTGGTCAGACGTCAATGCTGCGATTACATTATGGCCCCAATCTAAAATACGCCCACTTTTTTCTGGAAATATCCTCAGTCGGAATTTCGCAACAACATCGGCTAGTCTACCGGGGCGAAGGATAAAGGCTGTTATAACTTTGCTACATTGATATCCGCAATACTAATGACTTTCCGCCAAAGTATTTTTGCTAGATATGAATCGATAAAAACATCATGAAATGTACAGACATTTTTAGTAGGGATCTAAGAAATATAGGAGAAAAATCATTACAATTAAGATTTTAAAATATGCCGTGATATCACTGTTCCTCAAAATGTTCATAAATATTTAATTTGAAATATGCGTGATCAGGGTCTTTGAGAAATGCATGCCTAGTACCGTGCAGATGACAACTAGCATTTATGCCACCATAACTGGGCAACCTTAGCGCAACATTTTTATACCACATTTTTCATATCCTTATATATTGTCCTGTTCAATCTATGGATCTATATCGGACACTTCATTCCATCAAAGTAGAATTTAAACATGAATATAAATATGTTTTCCAAATAAGCATGCTTCCGGCCACAATATGCATCATTATCAATCGGGAATAAATATAGGTGAAGATTTCTTATGCCAAATTCTGTTTTTCAGCGATGGCTATTTCAATTCGTGTGATACGAGGATCGTGACTACAACGTTACGAAGGAAAGGTATAAAAAGAATGGCGCACATTTCCAGCAATATCATAATAATGCTGGAGAAGTCAGCTCGCGTGCTTTGAAAACTATTTACGCACACGTCACAAGTGACTACTCTCTTTTCGAAAGCTATGGTTTCTGGAGTAACGTGGTGTAATAAATTCACGCTTTAAGTTTAAAACACCTCATAAATTTGATATAAGAATTTCATTGAACAACCTAGCTCTTTTTACAGTCACTAGTGCGCAGAAAGAAATTTTCATATTTACCATATAGGCAGACATCTACTTTTTTCGCTTCTATTGGCTTCAGAGATGAGGAGAGGTTTGTATTCAAATACTGAGACTTGTCTGATCTAAAATTTTCAGTTCAACAAAGCCATACGTGCAGCCTCTGAGTCTCTAACTGCTTCCAACACATTCCTTCCTCCAGCTGAGTTACGTGAACTGATTTGGCTTGGGGATATTAGGTGCCTTGTGGAGGTACCAGGAATTGCTGGAAGGATGCTATTTTCGGCACTCGCATTTTCGGAGATAAGAGAGGTTTCCCTTTACTTCCAATCGACCATCAAAGTGGGAGATCCCCTTTTAAAATTTCTGCACCCCACTTCATTCCCATCTCCCTTCTTCTCTTGCTGCTCCGATGTCCTGGTGGACAGATCAGAGAGCAAGTCTGCTGGCTAGGCGGGGGGGGGGGGGGGAGGCAATGAGGAAAGGCTCTTCTTGGAATCACTTTGGCTGTCGCCCTAGTGCCTCTTGTTTGTCGGCTGGACCTCATGACGCTCCCCGCCACGGTGAAGGAAAAGAAAGGAACCTACTCCAATCTCCTGCCCTTCAGTCAAATTCCTTAAAATATTTCGGGGAAGAGGAAAGAGGATGTCACTCGACATGTGGGAAAGAATGGGAGATTAGTCCACGTATATTCATGCATGCGGGAGAATCTGCTGTGTTTCATCGAGTTTTTAAGTCTACCTTGAATAAAGCCGATCAGACGAAAATTTCTCAGCATTACGGTTATTATTACTCAACCGGTTGTTAGTGGTGGGAGGCAACCGACTAACGAAGTCATTTTGGTTATTGTAAATAAGTGATAATGTGAATTTGAGGTATTGTATATATGTTGATAGAATATTGAAGGAAACATGAGATTATAATCCCCGAGGCCGATAAATTCTTTGGCAGGAAAGTTCATAGACCTGTTATCCGTTTGGTAAAATATTTATCATTGTGATATTGTTGAGCGTTCCACACTTAGCAGGCAGTGCGTTCTCTTATGAGGTTTTTTCCCTTGGAACTAATCTCCGCATGGCCGGAGGTGAGGTGTTGCCAAACGTAGTAGTGAAATTATTATCGCTCTATACAGTGTACTAGAAGCACATCTAGAAGTCTATTATGCTTTAATATTACCTATTTCTGAGAGTAACTTGATATTTACCCCGGTGTTGTTAGTGGCTGCCCACGTGGAGAACCAAAGGTTTACTCGTGATGCTTAAGTTTGGCAACAGGGTTTTCCATCAAGTCCATTTGGACAACTATGCAAGCAACGGTCTATAATTAGCAATGAACCAGTGTGTGAAACAAGGACGTGAGCTTTTTCGTAACTATTAAAGAATTTTTAGGGAAAAGAGAGTCATACGGAAAGCATCATACGGAATAGACAGTAATATAGTAGGCTGGATAGGAAACTTCTTACATGAACGCGTTCAAAGGGTGGTATTAGATGGTGTCAGCTTAGGCGAAGTAAAAGTTACATCGGGTGTTCCCCAGGGAAGCGTGATAGGCCCAATTTTATTTCTTCTGTACGTAAACGACTTGAATAGTGTAGTAAAAAATAGCAAGCTCCGTCTTTTTGCCGATGATGCAGTAGTGTATAAGGAAATTAGAAATGAAGAGGACAGACAGTGTTTAGCTAAGGATTTAGATGCGATTGATGATTGGTGTGATAGATGGCAGCTAGAATTAAATTTGAAGAAATGCGCGATTATGAATTTTTGGAAAAAGAATGGCCTTCCCCGGAATAATTATAGCATCAAAGAAAACAAAATATGTAACGTAGAATCAATTAAATACTTAGGCGTCACCATCAGTGAAGACATGTCATGGGAGAAACACATCAGGGAAATAACTAGTGTAGCAAACCGTAGATTAGGATTCGTAAAAAGGGTTCTAGGCAAATGCGATGAGAGAGTCCGAGAAAGAAGCTATTTTACCCTTGTCAGGCCTCATTTAGAATATGCCGCTAGTATATGGGATCCCTACGAGGAAGGTATGATAAAAGAATTAGAGCGCGTGCAAAGGAGATCTGCTAGGTTTGTTAAATGTCGTTATGATAATTGTATTAGTGTTACGAGTTTAATAGAAGAACTAGGATGGGAATTACTATCAGAACGCAGGTTAAAATTTAGGTTAAACCTTTTAAGTAAATTCTAAACCGATTTGTTCACAGATGACGTTAGATATCTATTAAGAACCCCTGCGTATTATGCTAGGTTTGACCATATTAACAAAATTAGAGAGATAGATTGTCGTACCGATAGATTTAAAATGTCATTTTTCCCGCGTACCATAAGAGAGAACAATAGGCAACGTAGCAAAAGGGATAGGTAGGTGAAACATAGTTAGAATAGTCTGTAGTGCATGATACATGTAATAACAACAAATAATCCCTTCCTTATTATGTAGATTTTAACCTGTACTATACCGTAGTAACTAATATTCTATTGTAATAACTACTGCAATTACTTGCAATAACTAATAATCTACTGTAGTAACTAATAAACTATGACCCTATTTTCTAGCATGTCTACATTATATATCCTACTTACATGGCAATAGTGCATGTTTGGTGATCTTCACCCCCTGCCACACACCCTCGTGGTGGCTCGCAGGGTATTACGTAGATGTAGATGTAGATGAGAGTGTAATGATCTGATATCTGTACGCGCTTGTTCGCACACAACTTCTTGACAACTGTATGTGGATCTTTCTACATTTTCTATTAATATGTATTTGACGTTTCTACTTGTCATCATTCTCCCCGCAACCCTGAAAAAAGCGATGGGTTCACAATTTTCGGAGCCAGATTTCGATTTTACGTTATAAGAAAATAAAAGAATAAAACTGATAAAAACTTTGCAATGTCCACTGGATTTATTTTAGGTACGTGGCGTTTCGACGTTCATGCGCCATCATCAGGTACCTAATGGCGCATAAGGGTCGAAACGCGTCGTACCTGAAATAAAACCAGTGGACATTGCGAAGTTTTAATCAGTTTTATTCTTTTATTCTCTTAACAAAATGTCCCAAAACATCTCGCCGGACTTCGTTGAGTTTACGATATAAAATGTCAAGCTGATATTGTCCTCCTAGAATTCAGCCCAAAATTATGCCGGTCTCGGAAACCCCTTAGACATCCTAAAAACGTCCCTCATTTTCTACCTCCCCCAACTTTCTTTTGTGTCATACCTGCGTTGATGCCCGGCTAATATTTGATCACATACGGCACTTCATTCACTCCGGTCTATCCTTTCTCTCGCGAGATGAGTCACGCGCACATGCAATCTTCTCGCTTTTGTGGTGTGTCCCACTCGCCTCCCCCCCGTAATTTACTTACGGAGGGCGTTACGGGACAGTTGGCTCGCACGCCTCACGGCGTTTTAATTCATTTAGCCACTATGGGGTTCCGATGACTTCGCGCGCGTGAAAATTTTATTGAAAAAAGTTGATGGATGATTCATCAGATCAAATCAATCACGTAGGTGTTTGGTGGCCTGTATTGCTTCAGAAAAAAATACGAGCGGGAAAAAGCTTGAAAGGGCATCCTGACAGGAGGAGCAAAATGTTGAGATGGAAGGTATAGGCTGTCTTCCTCCTTCGGCGAAAATTCTAATCGAATAATTATGAGTATTGAAATAGGGCCTTTTGTCTATCAATCATCACTATCTATGATGGAAATCCCTTCGGTACTGCCCTATTACATGTGTTGTTTCTCTGAGCCAGCGGCTAGCAACCTGTTGTACGCGCACTCTTGAGGGAAGCGCTTAGAACAGCGGTTTCCAAACTTTTCTGTCCTGGGACCCACCTCCAACCTGGAATATTTTTCGCGACCCAATATTACCCGGCGCCGGCGGGACATAAGACAACAGACCCGTGCAACATAGCGAAGTCTCTTCGCTTTCACAGAAATAGTCTCGACTGGCTACATAGTCTATGTTCACGTTATTATTTTTAACGTTTCTTATTGTTAGTTTAGCGTTAGAACATATTTGAAGAGAATTTTTGAGTAATTATTTAAGAATTAATTTTTACTTTAAAACGCACCTTCCCTGCGCGACCCACCTAAATTGCTCCCGCGACCCACCAGTGGGTCGCGACCCATAGTTTGGGAACCACTGGCTTAGAAGGTCGAGGGATTCGCCAGGTGGCTCTAACTACTGTTGAATTAGTAGTAAAAATATTTTTTTTTAATGAAACACTGAATGGAGAGTGATATTTTTGACAGGAATGCGGTAAAGTTACGAATGATTTGAAGAGGATAGAAGTTAAGGAATGAAGTTAAGAACTAAGAATTAAGAATAGGTTGGAAACATCTGCATAATACGCTTCAAAAATATTCAAATGATATTTTGCCGGCCAATAAATACGTCGGAAATGGTACTTCAAGTGGAATGTTCTGTTTCCGATACGTTTTCAACATCCCAGGAAGCAGTTTATTCGGGCAATATTTTGCCATATCAGAGTACGCTCTATGATATTCGGAAACATATTCTTAAATTGATTCTCCCACCGAGCGCTTGGCGAGTGAGGCGCATTAACAGAACCGAAGAGAGCCAGTAGTGAAACGAGTAAATTAATTTTAGTATTCTCAGGATCTGTAATACAACAAAATATACCAGAAACATAGGAAAATGTGGCAGATTTTTTTGCCGGCTAGGCTTAAAGATTTTTCGAGAGTCGCAATTCCTAAAATTTCGGTTCAGCAGTTGATTGTATCTGCAAAATCATGCAATCCAAAAGCACTGTACGTGCGTTTAGTATTCTACGGGTTTGGGTAGGTTTTGTTGAATGTCAGAGAATCCCCTCTCAGTTCTATACACTTTCATGGGCCTATCTTGCTCTAGAATATGCTTTTTCGCTACAGTGTAAGATCTACCCTGAATACTATTTTTGAACACTAGAAATATTTGAGAGATAAAATTTGAATTTGAGATTATAGGACGTTAGGAACGAAGATCTATTTAATGAACTATTCTCTGCGAGCATGGTTTTAATATTCAGAAACATAAGCGTAGATTTCGATACCTATTCCATAAGGTACCAAGGTAAGGGGCCATTGTTATAAGTCACCTCCAAAATCATAATCATCGGATTTTTCGATAGTGTCCTGCACTAATGACCAATTCATCGTGTTGGCTTGAGTAAGAAACCGCGTTATACTTCGGCTTTTCTCCCACAATCTTTTTAACTCTTGACGGTTTCCTAGCTTCTCGAGCACATAAACTTTGATACGAATGTTCAAGTACGTTTTAATCTACCCCTGTGCTTCTCCTGACTTCATTCTTACCCACAAAAATAGTGCTGAAATCTCATGAAAACAAGAATATAAAATAAGAAACAGTACATCAGAAGGATGTCTAGCGGGTAATTCTCTGCGAGAGGGAACATTGGGAAACCATTCGCGCGTCACTCTTGAGTAGCTTCTCGAGACGAGGAAAAAAGAGATTTCGTGGAACTCGTCCCTATTGTGATTTTTCGAGGGAACCCGACTGTTGATTCAATAACGCCCCAATCGACCTCTTCCGGGAAAAATAAAACGTTCCGATCGAGTATCAAAACACTCCACTTTCTCTCCAATCTCGGTCCCCTTTTGATCGCCTTTATCCTTTACAATCTCCTCTTAATTGAGCAATCAACGGTGGCCATTGGGAAAAACAACGGTGGAACTGAGCACTGGCTTGGATTTGCGGGAATGTTTTGTCCACGTGGAATCGCTTTCTTTCTCGATATCTTTAGCGCGACTGGGTCATACCTGAGTCCAGATACCGTGTGATTTGGGTGACATATTCTTCGACAATTTGTGAACAGTGTGACAATACGAAGAATGAATCGGTTAATCTTAAAAAACTGTTCAGTTTCAAATTGAGGTTTCCCTGCGGTACTGCATCAAGTCCCGCCACCGCCACCTTCCATCAGCTGCAGCCAAGCTTAAGCCCAAAACAAAACATTTCATTGGTGGATTGGATGGATATTTGGGGAGGCGACCGACAGCTAAGGTCATTTCCGCCATAGGGGATAGGTAAAGGAGGAAGGTTGGATGGAACCCGGCGTCGGCATTAGCCTGCTCTTAACGATAGGCGCCAAGAGGACCACGGTTTAACGTCTCATCCGGCAGACGGAGTACTGCACTTGAAGTGCCCTCCACTAGGCACTCAAGTAGGGGTCAGATTTCCACTGAAAAACATCCTCCTCTACCGGGATTTGAACCCTGGCCTCCCGTATGGTTAGCCAGTACTCTAGTCACCACACCAACCCGATCACCACATTTTATTGGTATTCATAAAGTTGTTCTTTACCATTTAAAATGAAGCGCGTCCACGAATTAAAGCTGAAACGATTATTTTTTATAGTTTTTGTACTTCCTTCCGAGGCCAGTTGGTGAACCAGCTTACTAAATGTCTTTGTGGATGTTTATAGCCCTTCAAGGGTATGCTAAAATCAGTCCACGAGTTCGGGAAATAAAATATGATAAGATGACGAATAGCGATAAAAATATTTATGCTAGCGGAGAAAGGAATAAATACTCTCTTTGCATGAGCCGTTTAGTATGCGTTTTGACTACTTTTAAACGTAAGGAGATATCATGGTGTTAAAATTTGACGAAGGGGCATTTCGTGGAAATTTACTCCACCTTAAAAAATATATAATAAAAAAATATATCTGTACTCTCCATTTTCCATTTTTTTGTTACAAGCACGGTGTCACGCAATCAAATAACATACAAATAAATGAGAGCGTACAATTAAAAATACGATAATGTACAATGTTTCAAGTTTCAAATTAACGTCTCTTACTTTTGTTAACCCGTACATAAAAGAGTAAAACGAAGTACCCCGCTGAATATAAAGTTATTGAGCAAATTCATGAGCCTGGGCGTGTCGATAAAAAGCTTCGGGAAACAATTAAAAATTTTATGTGAATATTCTTCTCTCCAGAGGAAAAAGCACCTAAAAAGATCATATGGAGAGGATTCCAGAATAAATATTCTTGAAAATGAAATGATGTATCAGGAGCAGTGACTTTGGCTCTGAAATTATACGTTCAAATACCTCCAGAGTTTTGCATTTACGACCCGGAATGAGCCATTCAGTATCCAGTGACAATGCTGCGGAAACGTGAGCGGTTGTGCAAAGGTGACACTTCAGTTTCACGGTTTTCCCTTAGTTCACACCTTGTTATGTTTTTCTTCTTGTTTCCTGCCACTATTGCGTCTCTATCAAGTGTTCTCCGACGTCAATCAAGTGAGGAGGGATGCAAAAGTTTTAGAATCAAGGCAAGACATAAAAATGTGCTATATTAGTTTTGAACTGAGTCGGTTCCGTTTGTGTTTGCAATATTTTCCTTACGATTTTGATATTTAACGACACAAGCTCATCATAGGCGTCAAGTTGTGCAGTTGAGGTGAGGATTCACCCTACGAGCAGAAATTACTGCTTAAAAAAATCAAGAAAACTCGTAATTTACGAAATGAAAAAATTCGTTTATTCACTGCATTTATGTCACTTGGTCGAATATCAGTTTTTGAAGCGCATTTCGGAATCGAGACACGTGAATCAAATGCTGGGGAGAATGTTAAAGTTTGTTTTATATAATTTTTCTCTCTCCCTTCAATACCGTCCTGACAGATAAAATAGATTACTTCACTGTATTTTAAATTTGTGGACACATTGAAGACACCGTGCGCATAAACTGAACACCGTGTAAAAAGTGCAAAATTTAGCGTTTAAATTGTATATATTCTCTCTTCCACGAAGTCTTGAGTGAAGGAGACAGGGAAATCGTTGTATCATTCGTGAAAGTGGAGAATCACGCCGCAAATCGGATTACAGCAAATGGAAAATATTGTAATAATTTTTCCAATATTATTGAGAAAGATAAGAGTCACGTGAACCTTATTCTGACTACATATTTATTTACATGACTATGTATATAATTACAAGTGCCTAAGTATTTGGCATTAAATAGTATCGTAGTGCATAATTTTTCTATAACTAGAGCGTTACGTACTATGTTATTCAATGAATCATTTTCGGACTGATTTATGACGGATAACTGGATCAAAGACACGAGGGCACTGATTCTATAACTTGTCATGGAGTGCAACTTTGAACGGTTGAAAAAACTCGGTGGCTGCGGTAAGAAAATGAGCGTCTCGAAGAAGTTTATTAAAAATGCATGTGCGTTGAATAATTTAGAGAAAGGCTCGGTGTCGAGGAATCCAAATGAGTAAGTGGTAGATATTGTGTGCGAAGAAAGGAAGCAGCTAAAAATATATTCGAAGGAAGCATCACAAGTGGCAACAGGTCGTATAGGGGGGGGGGGGGGGAGCGACTTGCCAAGAAGGGTAGTAATAAGATTGTGCGAGAACCGATACCTATCAGTTTTCAGAATAAATAAAAAATATTATCTCACACTCCATGCCCATCCCTCTCCCCTTATCGTGGCAACTAACCCATTTCTCAACCCCTACTTCTTCCCGTCACCCTACAATTCTTCTACATTGTCGCACTCACCTTTCATAACTCGTTCCGCTTTCTTCGAGGTCATCATCAACTCCCAGACGCATCCATCGCTGGTCTCTTTTTATGTGCGTCCTCGTCGATGTTCTCCTCTGTCGGGGGGGGAGGGGGGGGGCGTGGAGACAGGGTAACGGGAGCAGCGGGTGCGGCAGGAGAGCGCGTTCACAGCGGCGGCGTCTTGAAAAGAAGTCCCCACGACTCAACTCACAAGTGGCCGGGTACGTTGTGTATAATAAACACGCTGGCTTGCGTAATATTTGGAGCGGAAAGGTTGAAAAAAAAACCTCATCCCCGTGAGCCGCCCCGAGGAGTAGGGGTCCTCGGTTTCCCTTACGCCGAAGGGGAAGCGCCTGGAACTTTTCCCCGCCGAAGTGCCCCGTCCGACTCGGGGGAAGATTTCGCGGGACGTCGGCGGCGGCCCTGTCCCGTCCCCCCCCCTTGTGAATCACACCCACTCTGGTAACGGCGCGCAGTGTGCTTCTGTTCGCCCGCACGCGGTGGCTCCCCGCTTCGGAGTGTGTCGCGTCAGGAGAGAACGAAAAGTGAAGCTATACAGAGGGGGCGGGCGGGGAGGGGGGCTTCTTTTTGCTTCGCGGGCGCCCAATAGGCAAGGGGCGAGGGTGTGAGAGCGGCTGGCAGTGGGTGGGGAGGATGTACGAAGTACTTGCGTGGAGCAGCGTTCGTCCGTCCCCCACTCGAGTAGTATGGTCTCCCCTCGTTGCCAACAGTGGGGTGGGCGAATGCGACAGCGGGGGTTGCGGGCGGACCCCTTGCCCCCCTCCCCCCTGCACTCCTTCCGGATGGCTCTCTGTTGAGAGGGGAACTTGGATGTGCTGAGGGGGGGGAGGCGGGGAACCGGAAGGAGTGGGAGAGGTTATTTGGGAGAAAGGGGGTGAGGAGGGGGAAAAGGGGCGTAAGTAGGAAGGACGAGCCAGAGCGATATTAGTCTGGGAATTCACGATATCGCGATGCATCGATCAACGATATTCGATACATCAGGTGTATCGGCGAGCAATATCGATATCTTGGAACCTGCGATATTTCGCATTGCGATATCTTTCGATATTCCATATGTTAACATATTATACGTAGCGTTATATCTTGCGCTATGCGATTAAATGTGAGAAAATGCTAAATGCGATGAAACGAGATATAAATTTAATTAATTTAGGTGATGCTATGCATTTATATATGCGATGTAATTACATGTCCGATGCAAAACCTGCAACGTGATGCGATGCAATGCGATATCATGCTATCTACGAAGCTGGTGACATCCAGTAATATGCGATGAAACTCGATGCGCTCAGAAAACTCCCGTAGCCACGGGTAAAATCCACGCCTACCATTGGGCCACGAGTTCGAGACTCGCTTGGTTGATTTTTCGCCTCCCGGGGAAATTTGTGTTGTGCTCGCCCTTCCTTCCGTACACGTTACAACGCCTTATGTTGACGGTATTATCGGATGTGTTCTTATGAGTAGAGAACAAAATTTTAAAAATATATGCGGTGCTAAATGCAGAAAGCATGAAGTATCTGCGAGAATCATTAGCGATACAATCAGGAGAAACAATGCTAGACATGAGCGAGTGACGAAAGTATGAGAAATTGATGCCCCCCTATCTAATGGACGCGAATTAAAGGAGCGTTCCTCGTTAATTTTTCCTTGCTGGAAAAATGAACGATATTATAATAACGATTTATGATTAGATTTACGATGGAGGATTGAATTGAAGAAAGTGCAAGGAGTAGACCGTGAAAGTCATCGGTGAATGTTGCTGAAGATTCCCTTTAGAGGAAGAAAATTTGGATGTTCAAGAACAGGAGAACGGTTGTTGAGAAATTCAGGAGAATAACAGGTATGCTAGGATAGGGTATTATGGAGGAAATCATTTAAGCTGAGTCAGCCTTTCGGGCCTCCATTGTTTTATGTATCTTTATGTATCCTCCATCAAAGGGGGAGTATATTTTGTACATACCCTCCCTTTCATGAATTGATCGAAATACAAGGTGGCTACTGATATCCAATTTTCAAATTCCCTGACCTTTCCCTGACTTTTCCCTGATGGATTTACCAATTTCCCTGACCGATCGCCGAAAGGTCACCTCTCATTGAAATATTTCTTTCTGCTAATTCAAATTTTCTACGGCAGCTTAAAATGCTCTAATCATCGTCTCGTATTTTTATAACTGCAAGCATGCATTTACTATAAGCAAGTGTGCTCCAGCTACTTTGTATTGTGTTACTCAATTGTATAATTGTTACGAGTTTAATAGATGAACTAGGTTGGGAATTACTATCAGAACGCAGGTTAAAATTTAGGTTAAACCTTTTAAGTAAATTCGAAACCGATTTGTTCACAGATGACGTTAATTATATATTGAGAACCCCTGCGTATTATGCTAGATTTGACCATATTAACAAGATTAGAGAGATATATTGTCGTACCGATAGATTTTAAATGTCATTTTTCCCGCGTACCATAAGAGAGAACAATAGGCAACGTAGCAAAAGGGATAGGTAGGTGAAATATAGTTAGAATAGTCTATAGTGCATGATGCATGTAATAACTACCAATAATCCCTTCCTTATTATGTAGATTTTAACCTGTGCTATACCGTAGTAACTAATATTCTATTGTAATAACTACTGCAATTACTTGCAATAACTAATAATCTACTGTAGTAACTAATAAACTGTGACCCTATTTTCTAGCATGTCTACATTATATATCCTACTTACATGGCAATAGTGCATGTTTGGTGATCTTCACCCCCTGCCACACACCCTCGTGGTGGCTCGCAGGGTATTACGTAGATGTAGATGTACTCCGGAAGTTAATAAAAAACGCGAGGTAAAATTTTCCGAACAACATAGCCTCGGATTCGGTGTGATGAGCGTAATACATTGTGATCATGATTTTTAACGCAACTAGGCAAATATCGCAATAAGGATATACAAAAGGGATACATTGTACGTCTGATTCACTACTAAATGACTAAGATCCACAACTGAATAGGTACTCCACGAATTGGTGGTGCTAATTCCATTCACGTCAGCGACGAACGTTAGTTTAAGTTGGTGAGATACAGGGCGGGAAAGACTGGCCGATAAACGTAATGGTAGAAAAATAACGAGGATTCCTATTCCAGTTTCTCCCTGACTACTACGAGAATTCCCTGACTTTTCCAAAAATTCAAAATTCCCTGACAACTCCAGGTTTTCCCTGACGGTCGACGCCCTGAAATACGTGAGAATTTAACTTTTATTGAGAGGAGCGGCGTAATGGGAATGGATGTACATAAGCCTGATATGGAATACGGGATTACCAGATTGCATTTCTTCAAGTAAGCAAAATATATAAATTACCTAGTTACACCAAGCCTGTTTAGGCCTTTCTCCGGGTGTCATTTCTGTAAAAAGAGTGCTGTAATCTCATGTTTATAAAAATTGTCTGTGTTGAAAAATTCGAAGTGTTTTTACAATCTTCAGTAAAATATGCTTGCTTCTACACTTTAGTCACAAGAAGTAGTGATAATAACTATTTTACACTTCACATTGCCTTTTGTCACTTTACAGGTGTTTGTCTTTGAATTATTAAGATATTTCTTCAATCTAATTTCTCTATAATTCCCGCAATCTTAATCAATATCTCTTTTTATTTCACTCTATCTTAAACTGTTAAACAACTAAAGTACCTTGCCCTCAAATTTAAGAAAATGTTGAAATACGGTAGCTCCTCTAGCAGCTTGTCCCCGTTGATGCACAAAAATAAAATGACCTCATCTGCTAAGTTCCACTAGAGTCCTTGATCATTGTCAGACTGCCCCCGTGCCCTCAAGCGTGCCTCCTTAAATACCCTTTCTCTCCCCTCTCTTATGCGTTGCTTAGCTGCCATTAACAAATTGTTACGCGTCGCCTAGCTGCCATTAAAAAATTGCTGCGCGTTGCTTAGCTGCCACTTACGTATTATTGTGCGTCGTTTTCGGAATGCCCTGTTGTTTCTGATATTTTATGCTATGGTGGAATTGAAATGTTTCATGCTATTATTCCAATGTGATATTCGATTTAATACAATCTTAAGCGATATTGTCATGTCATATCACCATCTCCCATATTCGATACATATCGTTTTTGGCGATGCACAAAAATAAAATAACTTCACCTGCTAAGTTCCACAAGAGTCCTTGATCATTGTCAGACTCCCCCCCGTGCCCTTCAGCGTGCCTCCTTAAATACCCTTCCTCTCCCCTCTCTTATGCGTTGCTTAGCTGCCATTAACAAATTGTTACGCGTCGCCTAGCTGCCATTAAAAAATTGCTGCGCGTTGCTTAGCTGCCACTTACATATTATTGTGCGTCGTTTTCGGAATGCCCTGTTGTTTCTGATATTTTATGCTATGGTGGAATTGAAATGGTACATGCTATTATTCCAATGTGATATTCGATTTAATACAATCTAAAGCGATATTGTCATGTCATATCACCATCTCCCATATTCGATACATATCGTTTTTGGCGATGCACAAAAATAAAATAACTTCACCTGCTAAGTTCCACAAGAGTCCTTGATCATTGTCAGACTCCCCCCCGTGCCCTTCAGCGTGCCTCCTTAAATACCCTTCCTCTCCCCTCTCTTATGCGTTGCTTAGCTGCCATTAACAAATTGTTACGCGTCGCCTAGCTGCCATTAAAAAATTGCTGCGCGTTGCTTAGCTGCCACTTACATATTATTGTGCGTCGTTTTCGGAATGCCCTGTTGTTTCTGATATTTTATGCTATGGTGGAATTGAAATGGTACATGCTAGTATTCCAATGTGATATTCGATTTAATACAATCTAAAGCGGTATTGTCATGTCATATCACCATCTCCCATATTCGATACATATCGTTTTTGGCGATGCAGGATTTTGTATATCGAAACGCGACATTGAAACTTGGACATCGCACTTCTTCAGATTATTACGCAAGTGGGATGGGCCGGGGGAGGGGGGGGGGGTGGGGACTGTTAAGTGGGTTGAGGGCCTGGGGTCATGGAGGGATTTCGGGGGAATGGGGGGGGATGGTGCCCTGATGAAGGGGGTGATTCTGTGGCCTTATAAGGGGGGGGGGGGGAAAGAAAGGAAAAGGAAGCCACGGATGGGGGAAGAGGTGTCTAATGCGAAGGGGAGAAGCTTGTCTCCTTTTTTTTTTCCTTCACTCCTCCGTCCCTTCTCTCCGTTTCCATCGTCCTCCGCTGGACCACACGAACACACGCACGCAGCCAGCCAACCCCATCACTTCTGTCCGCTTTTCAGCCGTTCCTCTCTCTCTATCTCGCTCACCCTTTTCCTGCCATCTCTCTTCACGCCTCTCGTCCACATCTTACTTTTCCCTTCATATGATGCGCGTCTCTTCCCTCCTCTTTTCTGCTTTTCATTCCCTCCCTACGGGCTCTCTCTCTTCTCTCCCTTCCGTCCTTCTCAACCAACTGCCCGCCTCTCCTCTTCTTGTCGTCTACCGTCAACGCAGAACTTCTTGCTGCGCGAGTGAGGCAAAAGGGGCTTTAAAAAAATAAAAGGATGAGGCTTAAGGATGTCTTCCATTGGCTGGCATATAAGTCGGATGGGAGCTGAGGAGAGTGGAGAGAAAGGAGCTTCTCTCTCTCCTTCTCGCATTGTGTTGCCTCCCCAATGAATGAATGAATGACTCGGCGATTCCCTGCCAGCCACCGCCGCGTCGTCTTCTTCTCTAGTCTCTTCTCTGGGCGTTCTTCTCCCCTCGCAACCCATCTGTGAGGGAAGGCTCCCCACCCCCCATCCTTCCCCCTCTTAGTTCTCTGCCCCCCCCTTGTCTTTGTTTGAATTGTAAGTGCCCCCAGATCTGCCCACTAGCTCTCTCTCTCTCTCTCTTGTAAATCGTCTCACTCCCCGTCTCAATGGAGACCGTGTTGAATAATGCGGTTGTTTTATTGTCCGCAACAGATTCGGAGCGTTCTTCATGCCTGAAGGAGTCATAAAGCATAATGGCATTTATTGAAGGGAATTATCCTTAAGGGGTGGTGGGTATTACGCCAGAAATGTCGTTTTCAGAACGATATGGTTATAAGCACAGTTTTTTATGATGATACTTATTATATTGGGGGAAAACCGATACTTTCTAAATAGGTATATACAATTTTCAACGAAGGAGTGAGTACTCGGTAATGTGAAGCGATAAAAAAAAAACATATGAACTCATGCGTTATGCATGACCTTCGAATTCAGCCATTCGCAATGAACGTAGGTTTAATAGATTTTCGTAATTATAATATCAAGCGCCCGATGGACTTTCTCCGTAAGAACAAAACACTCTCCATTCCCGACCGATTCATATGCGGAAACATTATTCATAGTTATTAAAGTTTACCGCGAAATTCGATTATCTCCGTTATGACTGGAGGAACATCATGCTCAAAATAACTTTACCGATTGATAGCGGTCATCATCCTGAAATTGGATGTTAAATCATTCAAGAAATTTATATACACTGCCATATTATCACTAAATCGTACGTTTCACTTTTTCGTTCACCGAGGCATATTATATGGATATCATTAGCACAGCATCAGCCCAATTGATTTCATACGCCTCTCCTCTCGATTCAGCTGATAACTTCATTTAGCGACGACTCTCCATTCTAATATGACGACTTATTTGACCGATGTGTTCCATTATTGATGTCCACAGTGGTTCTCCAAATAAATTTATCCTACCGAAATTGCACTCAAGAGGCCGTTATGACTCAGAATGTGTCCAATTAGTTTGTTCCTTTTTTCCTCGTGGACTTTTTACTAATTGGCTTATTTTAAATCCCAACTCTTCGAATGTTATTTTGATCGGCAATAATCAGCATCCGTTTTTGTGTTTGGACTAAAAATATACTCGAAATGGCCAGATATTGAGGTTATTTTAACCACTTCAGTATGTATTATATCGTAAGGAGACGCTTTCACTTGGTGGAAGGACGTCATGATGAACAAGATTAAATTCTTGACATCCAAAATCTGTTCAAAACTTAAAATTAGTTTCGGCTGTCATCTGAAGATGGCTTGGCAGCCATCGCAAGTTTTAAATAAATTGTGAGAGTCACAAATTTTATGTTGTCCATCACTTCTGTATGATTAACTTCGCGTTGGGGAGCTCCTTTTTCCACGACTGCGAACTCTTCCGGGGACTGAAAAATTTTTTCTCCCAGAAAAGCACTCATCCCATTGCAGGTATTAGTGCTTCTTGTGAAACGATTTCGCCAGTGACTCACGTACGGAGGTACCGAACCTAGGCCAATAATTCCTGTTAAGGGAGCGACTGGAATCCCTTGGGAAGCAGGAGGGCAGATTCCACTGGCAGAAAATTCCGAGCAACACGTACAAATCAGTAGAATTTTGAGCGATCTGGACCCTCCCCCTCCCTCTTCCATGGGTTTTCGTCCTCCCGTGCGTTCGCTGGATCACGCATGGGACTGATGGATATGGTGCCGGAAACCAAAAAACCAACGCACGCCGTCCAACTTTCTTCCTCAAAGACTTCGACTTAAAACACAAAGCCGCTTTAGTGGAATAAAAAAAATAATTTTATGAAATGACTTCAAACATTTTCATGGAAGATATGTTGAAGATGGAAAAATGATTATTTTCTTTGATTTGGAACTTTCACAAAATACATAGCGTTTTTCAATTGTTTTCTGTTCCTACGATACAATATTGAGTGTATATTGAGCCTATCTATTGTATTGTTGGCTTTGTTTTCAAGTGTGGAGCCATAATTTAAGAGCTCACATTCGCAGTTATCGACCGGTGAGTTTCTAATTAGTGTATCCCACCCTCTTCTTTACTACAAGATAAACTATTCCACGTGCATATAAAATGTGTATCACGTGCCGGACGCGACGCTGATCGCAGAAAGGACTCCATCCTTCCTCACTCTTCGAATTACGGACGGATGTTTTGTGTAAACCGATTTGCGCTCTAATGAAAATCTTCTTCGGTAATTGGGGGCAATTCAGCTACCACGAAGGACGATTTTGGACACGTAATGACCCGCCACCCTCTTAAGCAAGTGAGCGTAAAAATTTATTGAAATTCTCCTCTCCCCCCTCAGCCTTATGTTTTAGAGTGACACAGACTTTTTTAAGATGCCTCACTACATCTCTGGGTCTGACGGAAGCGATTAAATCATAAAAGATACAACTCGTCATTCCCGCACACAATAAGCGACCGCAATAAAAACTGAGCTCCACTAAATACACTCCTATGATACAGGTCACCATTTCACCTCCCAAAACCATATCCCTCACATCATTACACGGCTGTTGTCCTAACATCCCCTGCCACACGCCCTTGCGGCGGCTCGCAGGGTAGTATGTAGATGAAGATGTATGTTAGCTGTCGTAAAATTTTTGGGAGAATACGCAGAGAAATTTTCGAAGGATGTTGTTTATGGCAATGGAGCCTACTTATGGAAACACTGAGCTTAAGGTGTACAATGGAAAACAAGCGCAATAAATAAAAATCAACAGAGGCAATTGACCCTGAGTGAGGAAAAAAAAACCCCTAGCTTTACATTTCATTACTTCAACTGGCGATATCGTTATATTTTTGTTAGCCATACATCAAGGGAATCAACATCAGGTTGGTGGCTCCAAGATAAAAATTATTCGTCAGACATAAATAAAAATGGTACAAGTAAACCCTCAGAAGTAAATGAAATCCTACCTTAGATTCCCTCGGACCTCCTCAATCCTTTTGATAAAGCTGTGTATGACAATCCCGAACAATATTCCCGCTCGAAATGTCTCGCGCGAGATATTTATTTGATTTCCATAGTAAAATATAGCTCCAAAGACATTTAAGGTAGAGCGAAAAATCATTTAATTTAGAAATCAGTGAATTCGGTCTCATTTTTAATAAAAATATCTCATCTAACCGACGACATGAAAAAATTCTACCCCTTACAACATTACTTTCGGAGATATTTGCCAAAATGTACCAGCCCTTTTGCATGGGAAATGGTACGTGTATGCACTAGAGAGAGACATTTACAAATTAAGGTATTTCTAACACTTAGATGTCGTAAAAAAACCAAGAGTATGTAGTTTGTGTGTCATCTCAACCATTTTTGAAAAGTAATCATACTGTCACCGCAGTAAATTCTTCGGGATCACAATAAATCTTCCGTTTTGATGGAGTTTCAAACGTACCGCGTGAAAAAAATGAGTCAATTTAAAGACTTATTCAGATATTTTCATTTGATTACCTAAAATTTCTGTCATATAAAACTATATTTTTGCAGCATTAATAATGCAATATTTAATTCGTGTGTCTCAAAGCTGGTGAAATTAAATCGTATAATTCGAATATGGTATCTATTATGACTAGGGAACTATCTCGCTCGGACTACCTTAACAAGCATTGTTGGTAAAAGTGGCAATTTTGAAGAACGCAAGATTCCTATTAAAATAAAATCAGATTTATCGCAATAATTTACGCCCTATCACCGCGAATTGACTACATGAGTCATGCTAAGCATAGACAGCGCGCGATATCTTCATTGTGTTTATGGTGGAAGAACCATACGTTTGACAAATGGCCGTCAGAAAGCCCTAGAAAAACCACGAGACTCCACCAACTCATTCCCACTCGACGAAATCTTAAGTTGAATGAAAAATAAATACTTGGTTATGATTCCACGCTTAATTTAAAGCAACACTTGTTCTTCAACAGGGTTGCTTTAAATAAAGTGTGCAATTATAGCCAAGTTAATTATGAAAGAGTTCCTCTGATTGACGCCAGAGACAGTGCCTTATAATCTTAAGTTGCTTTTTTTTCGAAACCCAATATGGGTTGGGCGTAACTTCGTAATGGAAATTACGAGCATTGGCCTCCCGATGAGACCCGGGGAATTCGCGCTACATCCAGGCGATAACTGTAACTTTGCATGGAATTTGTCCATGAATCGGTCATAAGTCGAGGAGTATGGGTTGCACTCGGACGTCTTAAAGTGTCTGCTTCCTCGCCGCTGTCCACCCTCGCCAAGTGTAAGGAGCAGCTTAAAGATTTTCTTATCTCGGGGACGGGGAAGAAATCGCTCTAGTTGGAGCGGGGCTTCGGAACTTGGCGGGTGATATCCGGAGGAGATGTGCCCCCCCTTCCCATAAATGTAGAAGTCTCGTCTCTCTCGTTTCGGGATTGGTGGCTGGGGGGATTTCGGGAAAGTCACCTTTTGATTCGCACCAATCGCTCATCTATCAGACACGGCGTCGGACTCCTGCGTGGAACTTTGTCGGTATTCGCTCTCAAGGGGACCAATTACATACATATTAGATTTAAAAAAAAATAATCCTAGTTGGAATGGTGCATGGCTTTGCTGGTGAGAGCGAAAGTCTTCCCTAACTGGTTGCCTCTATGGATCAGAGATACTGCCGCAAATGTGAGAAGAGACCTAATCCAAGGTTGATAGGTTCATGCCCCCCCTGATTACATTTTGGAGAGCAAGCTACGTGACCTACGCCCCTCAGGTCAATTAAGGCAAGGTCAAAATTCAGCCGCTCCCGAAATTTTCTGAGCTGACCTGAATGTCATTTTCTTCATCTCATTTCACGCGATACTTGATCCGGCTAAAGACCTAGTATGGCCGCCAGTACTTATACTTGGGAACGGAATGAAGTATGATTTGAGCCGTACTTTTAGTTTTCGCACGATCATAGAACTTGTACTGGCGGGGGTGTGTTATTCTCAACTAATATCTCAGCGCATCTTTGCTATGATTTTGAATTGCGCAATGTATGGCAGTGAGTGACCAAAACACTTTCGGAACTTTTTTATACTTCTCAATTTTCACCGTCCGAAAATTACAAATAGCGCCAAGGAAATAGAGGACGCGGTAATTTCAAAAGTGAAGATAGCACAGCTGCTGCTTAAGGTGGTTTGAGCGAGATAGTTCCCTGGTCATAATGGAAACCTTTTTCCAATTTTACGTTTCAATTTAAAAAAATTTATGAAGCATGAAATAAATATTACATTATTAAGGGTGCAATATTTTACTTCTACATGGCTGAAGTTCTGATAAACTAAATAAAAATATCGCGATAAGTCTTAAACGTATTTTTTTCACACGGTACGTTTAAAACTCCTTCACAACGGAAGGTTTTTTTATGTTTCTGAAAAAGATACTGCGGTGAAAATATAATATATTTAAAAAAATGGTTGAGAAAAAATATAAACTATAAGCTGTTGGTTTTTTCATGTTGACTAGGTGTTAGAAATGCCTCATTTTTTTAAATAATGACTCTCAGGAGTAAATAACGTACCATTTCCCACGTAAAATAGCTGATATTTTTTGGCAAATATTTCAGAAAGTTGTTCGGTGATGGACCAATATTTTAGTACCTTTGTAAGGGTGAGATGTTTTTCATAAAAATGAGACTGAAATCTATGATTTCTAGGCGAAATAATATTGCGCTCAAACTATGTTAAGCTAACGTTTTTGATCGACATAGACTAGATGCTACCGGAATGGAATACCTTCGTGTGGAGCGTATGACTCTATGGATCGGAAGCTTGGGTCATTAGAAACTGCCCAGCAAACTACTGCCCAAAAAACAGCAAACGCTGCCCAGCAAAGACTAGGAGCCCTCGAAACCTGGTGCTGGAGGAGGATCCGGAAGATAAAATGGATGGACAAAATAAGAAATGATGACAAGTACAGAAAAGTTTAAGAGGAAAGGACCGTATGAAACACCGTACAGAAAAGAAGAATCAGATGGACTGGACACACCCTGAGACACAATGTGTTTGTTTAGAATATTGATACATAATTGAAGGCAAAACAGAGGGAAAAGTCCCCTGAGGTATACCTAGACATAAGGTCATGGACCAAATGAAGAGGAAAGTACATAAGGAAAGATACCAGGAGGTATGAGAACTAGCATTAGATTGGGGAGAGTGAAGGGCTGCAGTCAACCAATCTTAGAATTGAACAACCAATGAATGAATGTAGTTTGTGTTGTCGGCCGTTACTTGGTGGAAACGATTCATTATAATATCAATGAATACACTTAATTTTTCCTCGATTTTGATTTTTCCTCCACTACCTAGGTTTCGACACTCAGGTCAGTCACCTGTATTCATTGATATTACAATGAATGAATCGTAGACATCTTCAACTTATTTTTACCGTGATGGCACCAACAACGACATCGGAGCATTGGACTAAAATATATACTTTTTGCAAAAATATCGCGCACTGACCTTCTCCATCGTGGACTTTCCCCTTTCTTCCGAGATCTTCAAAGCTAATTTCAAAATTCCCCGTGAAATGTTTTACCTTTTGCGCGTATTTTCATGTACCATCAGTTCCGTGGTTAATTTTGTGTACCTAATAACATGGATGATATATAGTGAAACTACGCCACGATAGTGAAGTCACCAAACATAGTATCCCATTTTTAGACTGAGTCATTTGGAAGTTTTGCAGTTTTTTTCTGGAGTTTGAAATGCTTTTAGCTTTCAAAATCACGCTTAACTGAGCAATTAAACGGTCAATTTAAATGCAAACCCTTAAAATTTGAATAATTACCAGTACACGTTCCTACTATTTCAGCCTATGGTGAATTCTCCTCCTCATTTTTTTATTATCGCGCGTATCCACCTTGAGACATCATGTAAATTACATGAGGTAGACGATCTGTACCTGATGAAATTTATTTATTTTTTAAAGAGAGAGTAGGATGTTATTTAAGCGGGGAAAGGGCGGAAAGGGACCCAGCTTTAGAGACGGCATGAAAATACATGACAGTGCAGGAGGAAGATGTTAGGAGACATCTTGATATTAGGAGTTTGGTGCTCGTTGCTTTTAAGGACTTGTCCCATTCAAACCTACCATAACCGGTCGATTGCCTCAAAATAATAATATAGTCTCATACGTCTTAGCAATAATGGCCGAAAATGTACACCTTTTCCCCGCCTTTTCGGCTGAAGACGCGATATTCGGAGTCTAACACACTTTCGATTCGAGACAATGGGCCCTTTCCCCGTCGTAAATGACCGCGGCAAAGACCGAAATCATCGCTTCATCCCCTCACCGCGTACTTACGTGCGTCGGAGAAAGGAGACCTTTCCGATGCTCTCAATTTCGCGCTAATGAATTCTTTTGTCTCCGCAGGAACCCGTCCTCCATTTCCCGATCCCCCTCGAACGATCTCGGCGGTATTCGTCTCAATTCTTCCCCTCTGTACTTCTGCACCTCCCTCTTCCCCATAATCTCTCCATCTCTTTCGACTTCCCCACCTTCGGTCTTTATGACATACATACCAAGCGAGCGCACTATCCACCCCTCCTCCTCCTCGTCATCATCCTCATCTTCCTTCCATTTTTCTTTCATTTTCCCTTTCTTTCCTCGCCACTCCTTCATTTCATTTCCATCTCCCGCTCAGTTCCCTTCTCCTCCATTCAGAGCGCGTTAAGACCCTCTGCGGAGGAGTGTCCTTCACGAGATGGCCCAAGATCCCTTTCTTCATAATATTTCGGCATTGTTTCACATGGACCCGCTTGAACGAGCCATCCAGAAAACCGTTTTCCCTCCTTCTCGTCTTTGTTCAAGCCCTTGTTGCGATACTCCATCTACTGTTCTGTCAAGGTGGTGTCATAATTACCTTTTCAACTTCGGACAGCCTTGAGTAAATGAATAGTTCCTAATGTTGATGCTTCTAACGGACACTTGTTTCATTCATTCGTTGGTTGCTCAATCCTAATATTGGTTGACCTGCAACCCTCCACCCTTCCCTATCTAATGCTAGTTCCCTTACCTCCTGGTATCTCTTTCTATGTACTTTCCTCTTTATTTGGTCCATGAACTTATTCCTGGGTCTTCCTCTGCGTACCTTTCCCTCCATTTTCCTTCAATTATGTTCTTCACAAACCTATTGTGTCTCAGGGTGTATCCAGTCCGTCTTGTTCTTCTTTTCTCTATCGTGTTTCAGATGGTCCTATTCTCTTCTAATCTTCTATACACTTCAACATTTCTTATTTTGTCCGTCTATTGTATCTTCAGCGTCCTCCTCCAGCACCAGGTTTCGAAGGCTTCTACTCTGCTCCGGTCAGCTTTCCAATGGTCCATGTTTCCGATTCATAGAGTGCTACACTCCACATGAATGCTTTCACATACTATTTCCTGGTTTGTAGTCCTACTTGTAGAACGTTGCATAGTTGTGTAGTATGTTTATTGCAATATCTTTGTTTTTCTTGTTTAGCGTTCTTATCTGCCTTCACTGAGGTGACTTTGTATTGTACTTGGTAAGTACTGTAGTACAGCATAGACTTATTAACATCACATTTTGAAACCGCTAATGCGATTTTCACGTTTGATAGTTTAGCTCTCGTATGCAAATGCTGATGATAGTTGATTCTAATCCCATTTCCTATGTATACAAAATAATCGTCTCTTAGGTCAATATTCAACAAAAAAATGCAATGCAACAATTGGTTCCGTGTGAATCAGGAGATGAGATTTAAGTTCCTCAGTCAGCAGGTTGAATATAATTATTCCGTGCAAAGAAAGTCATTGTGTTTTATTTTTCCAAGCCTTGTAATACATTTTTTGAATGGTTCAGTTGATCTATTGTTTCTTACCAGGAAACGCGCGTGTGCAGTGCAGTTTCGATCAAACGCTATACTTTAGTATTTTTCTAGGATCAACGAGCCGTACATTGAACTGGCGCCATGTCATTCTCCTCAAACGCAAACATATTTGTAATTCTCCGCCCTGCTGGCGATTCCTCCGTCAACTCCAACTGTGAGCCGTATAAATCGCCTGTTTATACATATCCATCATCCTCCATCTTTCTAGCCTTCCCCGATCCCTTCAGATCGGATCGCTTCCCTTTGTTTACCCTGCATTTTCCAATTCGAGTCATCGCGGGGGAATAAGACGATCGATGGCTCGACACAGAAGCGTCGGCCTGCGGGGTATTTTTTTACGAGGGTATTGAAGGGAACAACAGCGTTGGGGGTTTTATCGAGGTTTTTTTTTTACATCCGAGTCATGGAGAGTTTTATTTCGAACGGTGGCAGTAGTTAATGCGGAGGGCACTCCGCGGCTGAGGTCATCTGCGACGTCGTTTTAAGGGTCGGCGGGCTGTTTCAACAAGAAAACGGGTCATGGGGGTGTTATGGGAGGGGGTGAGGGGGGGAGGGAGAATTTTGCCTGGAGGGTACGGAGGTCACCTTTTTTCCCCCCGGGTGGGGTGTGTTGGGAGTCGCGTTAAGGGTCAGGGTTTTCCTCGTCCTTTACAGGCGACGAAAGGCGCGAAATCTTAGTTTTATACATTGCTGCGGTCATGTCTCTCGCGGAAATCCCTCCGGCCGGCCGCTGCGCGTGGAATAAATCTTGGTCTGCCCCTTCTCGGATGGGGGAACATTATTCTACATTCGTGCCGACGATGCAACCCGGATTTATTTGAAGCGGGAGCGTGTTCGGTCGCACGCCTTTTTTCGGACTCTTGAGAAGTCCATTCGGTTGTTTTGCTGCCTGCCATTTCAGCGTCCTCTGCCGACGGAAAAAACGTCCTTCGACCCTTTGGGATTGAAAACGGAGTATAAATAATATAAGTACCGTGGTGCTTATGGAGGCTTTACTGTGACTGGGCGAGTCAAAACAAATACTGTATTCCGCCTTTTCGATTTGAATGGTTAAAAATTCAGATGAACAAACTACAGGTGCATATTATGCGGTGTGTTCAACGAATAAATATTTTCAATTAGACCTTTTACTGATATTGGAGTCCACTGCAATACCAATTGCACTGAAGTAACGCATTTTGACTTCAACTCTTGCAGTAGTTGACTGTTATCTAAAAAAAATGAGATGGGCAGTGCCTTACCATTCTACACCACGAGAGAATTTGCTTCTTGGATAGTTTTACTTCGCGCATTTTGCGCACACATATAAACTTTTCTTATCTTCGTGTCTTCTCCATTTCCGCATTTATCACCGTGTTACATCAAGCTCAGCCTGCCAACAGAGTAGATCGGAAAGGTGTGATCTTATTTTCCACATAAAACTAAGAACAAGTCTTTCTACGAGTAACCAAGATATGATTAAAATTAAATCTAGGTAACTTCTCGGTAAAACCTACCTTAAATCGCTACTTTGCCCTGGTTAGGCCACACCTCGAATACGCCACGAACATTCTGGACCCTGGTCAAATAGATTTAACCAAAAAATTAATAAAATACAAAGGAAAGAAGCGCCCTTCGTTAAAAATTGCTACGAGCGTGCATATAGTGCCTCACAACTTTTAGAGGGATTAAGGAGGGAGCCCCTAGAGACTCGGAGACTACACGTTAGGCTTAGTTTTGCCTGATAAATTTAGCACTGATATTTTTCAGAGCGACATAGAGAATATTATCATGACTCCTCACGAAATATCTAGGTCTGACAGATGCGGTAAAATAAGAGAGATACACTGCCGAACAGATAGGTACAAAAACTCGTTCGTTCTTTCCGCGAACAATAAGCGACCACAATAAAAACTGAGCTCCACTAAATACACTCCTATAGTACATGTCACCATTTCATCTCCCAAAAACTTACACATTTCTACGGCTGGTGACCTAACACCCCCTGCCACTCGCCCAAGCGGCGGCTCGCGGGGTATTGTGTAGATGTAGATGTTGATGTAAATGTTAGCACCTTACTTTAAAATGCGCAAATATGTGAAGTGAGAAAGCTAAGGGCATAGCAGTCACTAACAAATTCTTGTCAGCTGAGTATTCCTCATAGTAATGAAGTTCTAAAAGAAACTCCAAGGTTTTCTCATTAGCATGCTTTGTATGGGGCGCCAACTTTGTTGAATATCTTTCGTTTTTTTCCGTGGCTCTCCTTTCTACGTACTCCTACGCGGAAATCCGTCGTTCAACCCCTAGGAGCTGCAAAAGTATCTTTTAATGTAGGTCCACCTACCACGAGTACCTTGCGAAGAATGCGCCAGAAAATAGAAACTGAAAACTATTATTGAGGTTGGTTTGAGTGTAAATCATAGCAGACTCTTGTGAATCATTTCAAATTCAGGTCTTTCTTGAAAGAATTTCTACGCGACTTTTTAAAGGAACCACAAGGTTGTCTCCACATCCAATTTTGTTTTGAACAGCACCTTCCCTTTGCTAAGTCTTTCAGTCGTTTCGGTTACTTTTTTACATCTGCCGGTGATGAAATCCTTCGTTTGATTTCTTAGAGTTGGTGACGGTATACTTCACGGAGGTATGTATTCGGTGAATGTTACTCAGCTCCACGGTCTAGGTACTGTCCATATTCAAATATGAAGCTGTGTATATATATGGGAGGGTTCGATGTGGGTATACAGCTCAACGGTCATATGTAAATCATTGCAAGTTGAGGTGGGTATCCTCACGAGAAGAAAGTCCTGGAAAGAAGAAGAGCCTCCAGTAGGCTTTGAAGGGTCTCTTAATGTTTGCTGACCTCAGAACGCCATATTTGTTGAAAGGCCTGTGGTGGTTAGGTTACTGTCCTTTCAACTTCCTCTGGCGCAGTAATCCATTCGTTCGATCCCACAAGGCCGGCGACGACTTCTTTACGTTTATTCCGGTCAACAATATGGTATGAGGAACATCACCAAGGAATACATAGCATCACCAGGCCAGGTTGGATTTGTTCACTGAGCACAGTGGTCATTTGTAAGGCGTGGAAAGTCGAGGAATCCTCGTGGGATTGAAGTTTTAGAAAGATCTTCTTGAAGGAAGCGGAAGCTTCTCTCTAAAACTTGCACTCCAGAGGATATTTCCGATGGAAGGAAGCGATTTATCATGTTAATAACTTATAAAAAATAAATTACCAAAATATCAGCGAAAGAGGAATGAAATAAATTATTAATTTCGAACTTATACATCTAGAAAAAAATAATTGTATTAAAGTAAGAGGTCGCGGAAAAGCTGACCAGAATAAACTAGAAGCCTTCGAAACCTGGTGCTAGAGGAGGGCGATGAAGATAAGACGGACGGACAAATTAAGAAATGATGAAGTGCACAGGAGAGTAGAAGAGGTAAAGTCCACATGGAACACCATACGGAAAAGAAGAACCAGATGGATTGGACACACCTTGAGACACAATAGGTTTGTGAAGAACATATTTGAAGGAAAATGGAGGGAAAAGTACGCAGACGAAGACCCAGATGATGTTTATAAGTCTATGCTGTACTACAGTACTTACCAAGTACAATACAGTGCCACCTCAGTGAAGGCAGACAAGAACGCTAAACAAGAAAAACGGAGATATTGCAATAAACATACTACACAACTATGCAACGTTCTACAAGTAGGACTAAAAACCAGGAAATAGTATGTGAAAACATTCATGTGGAGTGTAGCACTCTATGGATCGGAAACATGGACCATTGGAAAAGCTGACCGGAGCAGACTAGAAGCCTTCGAAACCTGGTGCTGGAGGAGGATTGGAAACATGGAGCATTGGAAAAGCTGACCGGAGCAGACTAGAAGCCTTCGAAACCTGGTGCTAGAGGAGGATGCTGAAGATCAAATAGACGGACAAAATAAGAAATGTTGAAGTGTATAGAAGAGTAGGAGAGAATAGGACCATCTGAAACGCGATAGAGAAGAGAAGAATAAGATGGACTGGATACACCCTGAGACACAATAGGTTTGTGAAGAACATAATTGAAGGAAAATTGAGGGAAAGGTACGCAGAGGAAGACCCAGGAATAAGTTCATGGGTCAAATAAAGAGAAAAGTACACAGGGAGGGATACCAGGAGGTAAGGGAACTAGCATTAGATAGGAAAGGGTGGAGGGCTGCAGTCAACCAATCTTAGGATTGAACGACCAATGAATGACTGAAGATGTCGTCCCGAGGGGTATCAACAAGTCATCAAAAGCGAAAATATTGTTGGCATATTTAGCGCATATTTTGCACACTGTTTCAGTGGTGCCCTAATACTGGAGGCAAGTAATTCTCTTTCTCATCATAATCCTTAATAATTCCATTAACATCGCGTAATCAATTAATTCCAACTTAATAAGGAAATCAATGACCGTCTAGCGGGTTGTCTCCTTGAACCTCCTGATTGCGCTCCATCTACTTATCCAGTGATCCGGCGTCGTGGTCGCATTTACCATCATCTGACGTTCCACCTCCTCCTAATCACTTATCGTCTTTCTTTAATGGTTTCCTCGGCAGTGAAAAGCCTCCGTCTCCTACCACCCTCTTGGGAAAATTGAGTAAAGGGCCAGAGTAAATCGTAAGGGTCTGGACCCTGGTCGTAAATTCCCTTATAGAGGGCTATTCGCTAACCTTAGCCTATTCGACCTCGATTCTGTATTGTTTCTGGGTCTCCGATTCCGGCATATCGATGTCCGATGTCCAGATTTTCCAGTGTTTCGATATATTTCGGAATCCACGGACCTCCTCCACTACTCCTCGTTGAAGACACCAATGGGGAAAGAACTAAGCGAAATAGTCTCAATTGGTGCATTGTAGGTACGTCTTAAGCTGGAACGAGAGCCACTTAAAACGGAAAGAAGCCGCTTTAACTCAAACTGCAATCGTCCTCGTCTTCAGGCCGACGATAGAGAACATCTCTCTTTTTCTTCAATTCGATCAATCTCCAAGATAGGTTCTCATTTCACGCCATCAATAGCGTTCGGTTTGCATTTTTTTGCGGTATGTATTATGCGGTATGCGTAATTTTTGCCTCCCAGTATGCGGAAGAGAGAAGCTAAATGTAGAAGTCACTCCGAGAGGAGAGGGATTAGAGCAAGTGGATTCCTTCTCCTATCTCGGAAGTATCGTCAAGTGGTAAAGGGAAGAAGTATATACAACGGACATTAAGCAGACAATGACTCAAGCTAAGAAGGCGTTCAAGGGAAAAAGATCACCGCTTTGGTCCAATAAAATAGGACTAGAAATCAGTAGACAGTATGCAAAAACTAAGTGTGGAGCGTGGCCTTCTATGGATCTTAATTATGGACCATTGGAAAGGCAGACCAGAAAAGACTAGAGGCTTTCGAAACCTGGTGCTGGAGGAAGATGCTAAACATTAAATTGAAGGAAAGCATGAGAATTGATGAAGTGTAGAGAAGAGAAGAAGAGGAGAGGATTATATGAAACACCATAGAAAAAAGAAGAGCCAGATGGATTTTACACACCCTGAGGCACAATGTTAACCCTTTGAGTGCGGCATGACGTGATTTCACGCTGTCTTTACGCTGGTGCTGATGACGTAATATCACGTCATGGGTACCGTGAGTGTTCCATCTTTCCCTAGGGGCCTAGTAAACGTTTCCTAGTGAAAGCTGGGACACTCACGGTACCCTTGACGTGATATCACGTCATCAGTACTAAGGTAAAGACAATCTTGACGTGTTATCACGTCCTGCCGCGCTCAAAGGGTTAAGAACGTAATTGAAGGCAAAACAGGGGGTAAAGTCCCTAGAGAAAGACCCAGAAAGAAGTTCATGGATCAAATAAAGAGGAAATTACTATCGTTTCCAAAAGTCTGAGTGCATCCACTTTTCCCCGTTCTACGGTTTGTGCGGTGGGAAATATTTTGAAATTCGGCACTACTTGCGGACTGCGTCTTTTGCTGGGCTAGCTTCACTCGTCGTGAGACGACGGTGGGGAATGAGTTACAGACGGAAGGATCGACGGGGACGAAGTAAAACACGAGAGAGGAAAGCCCCATCGGAATGCACCGAAGGTTATTCGCGCTCATGCGATTGCGACGCGACGATGGAAGCCTCCGACTTGTGTCATTTTCGCTCTCGAAATTCACATTTGTCCTCACGAGTGATCCACTCTTCAAAAGCGGCACGGTAGCCGCGTGGTTAAGACTGCCTCGCAAGGCGAAACATTCCCGGGTTCGATGCTCAGTCGTTGTCTTTTTTTTGCACTCAAGTAATTTCAATATGCCTGTGACAATGAACCTCGAGTGCAGCCTCTTTGCATCAACGAACCCGGTGCTGTTATTATATCACAGGAATTCAATAATGATGCAGGACAACCTAATACGAAAGATGACTCGTTGAATCCTTATTTCTCATTAAGCCAATCTATTCACTGTGAATAAATACTTAAACGTCTCACTAGCTGAATGTTTTTGGTCTAACATTGAGTATGGCAAAATCTAGCGAGAGGTATGATTCCAATGCTCGAAACCAATCTCTCTTTTTACCACCTAAATATCAATTCGCATTCTAGGTATGATATTTTTGGTGATCCGCGAGTGAAATATGTCATCGATATTTCCTAGATAGGCCTCTTTTTCAACCTCCCAGTTCTCAAAAAAGTAATATGCTGTGAAAAACAAGTATTGATACTATAGAAAGAGGGTTTCTCAGCAAGTGGGTGTACGAGCGAAAGTAAATCATACGGTGTGCGGGCCGAAAAAAGTATCCATTTATTTATTTACCCAGCAAAAGACGCAGTCCGCAAGTGGTGCCAAATTTAAAAATATTTCCCACCGCACAAACCGTAGAATGGGGAAAAGTGGATGCACTCAGACTTTTGGAAACGATAGTACATAGGAAAAGACACGAGGAGGTAAGAGAACTAGCATAGCAGGGAAGGGTGGAGGGCTGCAGTCAACCAATCTTAGGATTGAACGACCGATGAATGAGCATTTTTTAAACTGCAATCCATTTTTTTATTCATTTGTAGTCGTCAGCGAAGTAATCACAAGAGGTCGTATATCGATAATCGCTTGTTTTATAACATAGATGAACTTACTGTTCTTAATTTCTGGGACATCTTTGTTGCCTGCGCTCTCTCACACCATCGCATCTGCTGGTTATTATGTCCCTCTTGAACTCCTGATATCCTCCACCCTCCCTTCCTCTATTCAAACTCCCCAATTCTCTTCCTCCCTCTGCTCCCCTTATGCAACATCCTTCCCTCTTAAGCTTTTCCAAAGCTCCTTTTCCTCTCAATGGGCCCTTTATTTGCTCTTTCATTCTCCTTTGAGGCCTTCCTTGTCTCCGTCCCCACTAACTATGGGAGTTGAGGAAGCATGTGGGAGTTTTTTTAAGCCTCTCCGTTTGTTTTCCTCTCTTGCTAGTATAACCTCTCCAAAACTATCCAATTTGTACTAGCTCTCATCACAAAAGCCTCCGATCAACCTTCTCTCTCATTCCTCAAATGTCGTCAAGTCTCAGAACCGTAGAACAGGGGTACTCCTTTTCAGTTTTATCTTATCCATATCCTTTCATTTGCGCTGGAAATATTTTATTTGCACCCCTCCAGTAGTATGGCCTGACGCAGCACTCATATTATTATCCTTTTACTCCCATGAGCACGATTCAAGTGTTTCGAACGCTGTGATCCCAATTCCGCCCATAATGAAAATGCTTTTTTACCTACCAATGTGCATCAACTGATATAAGTGTTAGTTGTAGTAGGAGATGACCAGAAGACTACTGGGGAAATTAAAAGAATGCATTGAAAACGGCCTGAGGAAGTATGGAGAGGCAGAAACATGTCGACGAAGAAAAAGGAGAGTAAACTTCAGAGTGGAGCGTGGGAGAGGCAGGAAGGGATTAAAAATATTGGATGATTTTAAGCACCTTTAATGAAGAGAGTTGATTTTATCCTGACGCATCGAAGAGAGGCTCTTTATATTGCGAAAATGTGATCCATCTATCGATCAGTGATTATTACGCTCAAATTGTTCCTTAAATTTCATGAATAATGCTGTGATTTCTGGCAAATTATTTCCATTAGGCATCTTCAGATGTATATATATATATAATTGCACTTAGGATCACTCAAGTGACGAATATATAAAAACAGTTTGCCAGAGGAAGGCAGACGATAAACACAGAGAAACAAAAAATGAACACACTTACAAAGTTTCTTAATATTTCGGTGCTACTAGCACCTTGGTCGCAAGAGCGATCGCTCTTGCGACCAAGATACATACATACATACATATATATATATATGTATGTATTTATATATATATATATAATGTCGTAATTTGCGAATGCTATGGCAATTGAGGGAGGAGAAATGTGTTGATAGTTCAATGGAGGAATTCAATGGAGGTTCTCTGATTTTACGTGCAGTGAGAAATCTGACATAAATCACCTTCTCTGCGTACTAGCTTCTATCATTTCTCCCCTTCATCTCATCCATCTGTCACTTAATTGTCACCACCAGAAAGCCTGCAGCCAACTCGCAACCTCTTTTCTCAATGATCAAATTTCAGGAGTATACTTCAGCACTAGACATTTATGGACTTATGGACAGGTTTGATAAGTCTGGCTATCGTTCAGTACCTCTGGCCTCGGTGTCAATTATTCCAGATTTTCTAGAATCTTGAATGTAGTATACTATACATATTATATCTCGAATAAAGTACACTTGATTATAGCATATAATGATGAGTATAGAATATATTAATATATCGATATATTGAAGTGCAGTTTATAGACTGAGTTGAGAATAATATATGGCTTCCACACAAGTTTTAGTGTAATTCTGCTTTGAAATTGGAGATTTTAACATGGACTCTTATGGAGACTGCTCAGATTACAGTAGAAAAATGTCAGCTTGAACAAAAAAGCATATTCAAGCTTTTGATTAAAACTGATTGTAACAAGTAGAAATTGCAGAGAAATTGAATAAAATTAAAATGTAGTAGAGTAGAGGAAAGGAGTATTTATTGTTCTTGGAGATTCGTCGTCCACTGAAGACATACAAAAAATACAAAACAGTGATAAAACTCACTCAAAAAATAATAAATTATTTTGAAAAAAGGGAAAATATGGAATAGATAAACAATAAATTATTGCACAACAATTCATGGGGTGAATATCTCTTATTGTTCCTTTTCTAGGACATAAAGTTGGTGAAAATATTTTTTCTTAAAAATGCACAGTGAGGTGGAATCTTTCATGTCCTTGGGAATACTGTTCCACAACCTTGCCCCAGCAACGAGAAAAGATCTTTGGTAAGTCGTTGTTCTATGATGAGAGGCGATCGAATAGTCGAAAGCCATCCCGGTTGTTACATTTAACTTCTTCTCCTGACGGAAAATATTTCAACAAATACCCGGATGTTCCTTGCTTAAAGAGAGAATACAAAAACGTCTCAAGCATATATTTTATTCGAGTTACGACCTTCAGACACGCAAGGATAGTAAAATAAGGGGGAATTTGATCATCATTTTTAGGTTAAAGACAGCCTTTACACAAATATTTATTTGCTGTCGAAGCTTTGCATCCGGCTCTTCAGTTAGGAGGTGGTACACGAGGCAGGAATAATCAATATGGGGGAAAATAAGCACAAATAGAAGGTGCTTGCGAGTATGACGAGGTAAGAGGTTTTTCTGAATTTTGAGCTTGACCTCTGCGCAGAGGTGATATCGTAACCAATGGCTATGCTCGAAACCGTGCGACTAACTGTCGAACGCTCTAGATGACCCGTTGCTGAAATCGCACAGTTCGCGAGCTAACGGTATTTTGGTATGCTTGAAACGTTGTAGGTCGTATGCGACATCATCTCAGGCGTGCGAGACTGATTACGGGTGGTGCGATGTGGCAACGTTGCTATGCGTCACAGAGTACGAACCCTAAACCCATCACAGCCAACTTAGGCTGTGACTCAAAGTTTGTCCGGGAAAGGTACATTGTAGTTTTTACAAGTTAATGCGAGTGGCGAGCATTGCCGTTGAAGATCAACCATGGCGAAACTCAACGCGGAACAAAAGAATCAACTTTTGGAGTTCGTTGAAGGCAAGAAAGCATGCAACATATTTTAATGATTAAGTTGGCAAGAAAGCATGCAACATATTTTAATGATTAAGTACAAACATTGCTATTTGTATAAGAACCATGATTTTCCTACAATAAGGCGTAAAATGGTTTTACAGCGCATGAAAACATTGCCAAAGGTAAATTTACTTCATCTTTCAAAATTGGATAACAGTAACATATAAGTAAATGAACACGAAATTTACTCATCAACATCCATACTGTGCCAATATTAGTTTGTCATGAATTGAGTTTACGAGGTACATCTCTGAGGTACACAGATTCGAGCGCAAAGTACAATAATTTTATGTTTTCAGTTTTACTTAAAATACAATGCTTTTTGTCTGAAAAATTAGTTTTTATTACCTTTGTTTCAGTCGTTAGCGCAGACGATCTACGAGCCTCCCCGAGAAAAGGTCTAATACCATCGATTAATTCTCTCCCGACGTCCTTCGTGAAGCGGTAGTTTCACAAATTTCCTATCATCCATATCAAATGGTGATATACGGTGACGCATGGCTCTGTGTGGCCTCTGTTCCTCCTCCAAAGCTTCAATTATCTCAAGCCGAAGCATTGCAGCCGCCATTTTGACGCAATAGCCGTATACGGTTTAGGATCTCACCCGCCCTTAACCGTGCGGCTCCCAAGCCGTACGGTTTTGCCGTGCGACTTCCTCCCGCACGGTTCGAGCATACCAAAAACTCCGAGCCGTACGAATTCGTACCACGTGTCCCGCACAAAACCTGCAGTCGCATACGAGGAAAATTTCGAGCATAGCCCCCCTGTCGTGCGATTATCGCTAGTTGCTAATATATTGGTATCTTATCACCCGTTTTTTAAATTTATAAGCGAATTACTGCCGTGATTGAAGTTAAAATACGACAGCTTCATGCATATGACGCTGATGTCTGCTCCTAAGGCTGGACCAATGTGGTAAATAAAAATTTATTTGAGTAATCATCCGCGCAATCAGTTCCTTAATTTTGGGTTTCAATAAGTAGCCCATTTCATCAGCGGAAGTAGGATTTTTTAAACTGTATAATTAAAAATGTCTAACTAAGTATGTATCTTGACTCACATTGTCAAGTCAGAGAGACCTTTATTGCAAGATGACGTAGGGTTTTTGTTAACTTGACGTTAATTCAGAGCTAGGGCTGTGGGTGGAGTTAGTTCTCTAGTTGTTTTCGAGAGTTATCGCTGGGAGAGTACCTTAACTTCTGTTTTCGTGCCGAAAAAATATTCAGCCAAAAATAATATATCTTAGCCTTAATTTTCTACCTGTTATTTGAAAACTTTTCTACCTATATTAAATGCTCCTTCCTTTAAGAAAGGACAGAATAATTTGAAGATTACCATAAGAAAAGTATTTAGTGTATCTTCTATTCCACAGTTCCGAAAAGTAGTGACATTTCGATTTCCTGCTCCCGATTCCTTTTTCCGATTCCTTTAGCGAATAGTCCCCGTCTTTCCCCTTCGATAGAAGTTTTGAGGTCATCTTCAGAGCCAGCGCCCGAATCCCGAGGATAACCCCGTTCAATTATTTATAAATCCCTCTTCTTTCTCTCGGGTCGAATGCGGAAGGTGGACCATATGGTCCTCATTTGGTCCTATTAGCGCCGTTTGTTTGGCCGTCCTTCCCACGTCTGCACGCCCAACACCCCCTCTCGTCCACCAACCCCCGCCTCCTTCCCCCTTCCCGCCCCCCTCCGCCCGTATCTATCTAAGGGCTCCTCCAACCCCCACACCGCCACGGGAACCATCCCTGCGATCCCACCCACCACCGCCTTAACCCTGGTCCCCTTCCTTGCTTCCCTTCCCCAGCACTGCCCTCATCATCCCCATTCGTCTACTCCCCTATCCCTATCAATCACTCTTCCCTTACCATTATTTCCCCCGTTCTGTTCATCCCTAAGCCATTGGTGAGTGGCATGGGGTGTGATGGGGTGAATAGGGGGGAAGAGCGTTCGTAGTTCTTTCGTAGTGGAGGGATTCTCATGTGTGTGTTCCCTTCCCGCCACCCTACCCCCGTTCCTCTCTCTCTCCCTCTCTCTATTTACCTCTCTCTCACTTGGGAGAGAAGAGGAGATAGGTTTTTAAAAGGAGGAGTTTGGATGGTTGGCGTTGGTTGTGGAGGGAGGGAAGAGATGAGAGGAAATGTATGGGGAATTGTGGGAAGAATCCTGGTCTCCTGGAAGAGGGAAACGAGGGCAGGGAAGCATTGTAGAGAACTGAAACAGGATCGTCGAGGTGGAATTGGGAACGTCTGACGTTATCCTGCGGTTATTTTTAACTCTTCGTGCGCGCAGAATCCTGAAGATTTTTAAAATGTGGTCCGCAATTTCTCTGTGTAGATGGCTGAAAAACTCCCCAAAGGATGAAGCTATCAGGAATTTCTGAACTGTATGGAAAATGGTTTAGTAGCAGCACAATCCGTGGTGCTGAAGTAACCTTCGATTGATCGAATCGACCGGGAAATCGAGAATTGGTCGCCCCCTGAAGCGAGCGAGTTTTTTTTTTTGTTTGCATGAGACAGTCAATCAGTAGTCATCGATCCCAAGATTGGGCTATTGCAACGTTCCCCTTCATTTGTCTTTGAGATATGCTAACCGTCTCATTCCTACGTGTGTTCACTCGTGCGTTCTTCATTCTTTGCTCCGTGCGACACAATCTTGGCCATCCTCTGAAATTGTTCTTGTATTTTCGTGAAGACGTTCTAGTATATTTTTCGGTCGATTTTCGAAATTACCCCATTCGTTGTTTACTTCCGTCATTCATTTGTTTGAAAAAAGCCGGAAGTTATGTGTAAGCAGAACAATGCGCTGCAAGTGGCGATACGATTCGAGATATAGATACACTCGATGCTTCCGTAGAAGTCAACTTTCATGTAAAAAAAACCGCCTTAAGGGGTCATTGAACAATTTGTTGAGTTGTTTGGCGGGAAATGAGCTCTTCACACATTGGCTAACGTATTGATAATAACAATTTAAAAAATAACGTTTAATATCGTGAGCTCATAGCCCATGAGATAATTTTTTTTGTGCAGATATTTGAAAGCTGAAATTAGAATTTCAAAATGAAAAAAAAGAAAAAGTTACAAACAAAGAAGAGGAAAACATTTACATTGGTGTGATTCTGTTCTACAGATCGCAAAGTTGTAAAAATTATGGACAATGGAAATTATAAATATTTTCATACATATATACTTCCTAAAGGCTGATGCCTTGTCGATGCAACAACTCTTCTCTGTCACTTGTTGTTCGTTCCAATGCCACGTAGTTGCTGCATCCTATCCTCTTGCTGTATCTCGTCCAAATACCTCTTCCTTTGCCGTCCTCTTCCTTTCCTTCTTAGCACTTTGCCTTCAAGAATGTTGGTTAAGAATGCATTGTGTATGATTCCCTGTTATATAAATTTTATTTTTCTCTTCTCCCTTTCCGTTAATAGCCTTCTCTCTTCTTGTACTTCCCTTAAAACTTCCAGATTTGTTTTTCTTTCCATCCAGCTTGTTCTTGTCATCTTCCGCCATATCCACATTTCAGCAGCTTCAAGTCTACTCCTTTCAAATTCGTCCATAGTCCAATTTTCACTTCCATACATCAGTGTACTCCTTAAATGTTTTTGAAAAGGATTTTCTGATGTTTATATTCATGTGTTTGATGGTTAAAATATTTTTCTTAGTCAAAAATGCCTGTTTTGCCAAAGCAATCCGTCTCTTCACCTCCATTAAGCCTCTATTGTCCTGAGCGATTATACTGCCAAGATAACATAATTGTTCCACCTGATAAATTCTGGTGTCGTCAATTAAATATTGGTTTTAATTTCTTCCATATTCTTTTAGTACTACCATTGATTTCGTTTTCCTTTTATTCGCTTCTATTTTCCATTGTTTAGTAGTATCTGATAGGACTTGCAGCATTACATTCAGTAATAAGTATTTCTATCTTTTACTTGACTGTAAATTTAGCTATTAATCATTTGTAGATTAAAAACAAGTTATAATCCGTCAACATTTCATTCATACCATTTTTCTCCATGTTACCTTTGTTCTCCGTATAAGGGTGAAAGAATCTGAGATAATCTTAGACTAGATAGACTTAGGACTTTAAGGGCGAACGCGTATCTTCATCACTCCTTAAATCATTTTCGGACGAAGGGTCTTAGTTCGCTGCACTGCTATAAGATAATTTATTCTATCCCTTTGCACACCGCCGATCTAAAACCATAAATTCACAGGTATCTATTAATGTTCCGCCTTATGATAGAAAGTGCACTGTTTATCTATATACTACCCTGCGAGCCGCCGCATGGGCGTGTGGCAGGGGGTGTTGGGACACCAGCAGAGCAAAGATGTAAGGAATAAGGTTTTGGGAAATGAAATGGTGACGTATATTATGGGAGCGTATTTAGTGGAGCTGAGTTCTTATTGTGGTCGCTTATTGCGCGCGGAAAGAACGAGTTTTTCTTCCTATGTTTTCGGCGACGTATCTCTCTCTTCTTTTATCGCGTTTGTCAGGCCGTATAGATGTAGTGTGGCGTCATGATTATATTCTCTGTGTCGCTCTGAAACTTTAGTAGTGCACAACCGATCAAGAATTCTAATTTTGGCACTTTAGTGGTGCAGCGCAAACGCTCGTTCGTGGAGGGCCGTGTTTGACTACTCAAGTCTGAAGTGTTCCACGTTAGAGATTAGTGATTTATGTATCAGGCATTAAACATTTGATCTAATGGCATGATTCCATAAATTGATGAATACTTACGCAAGATTGGGTGGAAAGGGAGGAAGAGTTCATGTAATTATACGATTTTTTTACCTGAGGAAGGATGGGGGAGGGTCTTTAAAAGTCCCCAAAACCGCCTAACAAAATACTCAAATGGGTCCTACCCTTGAGTAATTTTTCCGTCGACGTTGGATTGTGAAATGGTATATTTTCCGTGGTTTGGACTTCTAGCAGTGGAAGCATGAAACTCTGCATTAATTGGTGTATGATAAGTGATCATTTGTGTTTTCAAATCGTAAGTTTGTCAAGATTGAGCCGCGCCACCACTTGGCGGTGCCACTAGACTTTTCGTTTGTCTATTTTTTTGTATCGTGAGTGAATGATGTCTGAGTGTGTGTCGAAGTCTACCTGTGAACGCAGTGCGGTGTGCATCATGACGGAACCTCCGAGGAGTCATCAGGCTGCCTGCCGCATGGGCCCACGATCGGTGAGTGGCATACGCCCGCGAGGCTCGACGTGGCTCAACCTTTTGTGTCTGCAGTAAGTTTCCTCTTGAATTTAAAATTTACAGTCCACTTAAAATAATACCCCACGTTCGAAAGTGATCATATGATCCTTCGGGCTGGATATTGTTAAATATCAGTGTCGAAATCAATAGGATTCGGTCGGTTTTTTTTTGCCCTCGCTTGGTTTTAACGGGGAACGTTGAAAATGCCGGCGATCGACGATTTGGAGTTTCGTATTGCATCTCTCGTAGCGAAGATGGGTCGTATTAATAATGTTGCTAAAGATTTCGAAAAGAATACGAGTGATGTAAAAAAAGAGGAATTTATTACGAGCAATGACAGACCAGGTCGATAAACTTTCGGGGGATTGCAATGAGGGTATTCCGAGATTAGCTGCGTTGTACGCGAAACAATCCCCACCCGTTGAAAAGGACAAAGAATTGCGTAAGTCGACTGAGGAGTTTGAGGCTATGTTCTACAATACGAAGGCAATTCTCCTCACTCATTTCCCTGATGTTGAGCCTCACTTAAGGTCAACGGGGCACCATGCTGTCGTGGAAAGTAATGTTACTCATGCAGTAGCGCTCCCTAAACTCGATTTGATAGAGTTTAATGGTAATTTAATGCAATGGCAGGCATTTTATGATTTATACCTATCTGCGGTGCATGATAATCCTTCCTTCCCTACCCTTCGATACCCTCAGAATTTTGCATTCTGAAGCCGGAGGTTTTTACTTTTCAATATGAAAACTAACCCTTCCCGGAAATTTTGGGTCTTACTTGGAATCCTAGGAAGGATAACTTTTCGTATAAGTTTGACGCTGGGTTTGGTGATGTTACGAAAAGAACCATATTGTCGGAGGTTGCCCGCTTGTTTATTCCCCTTGGTTTTATTAGTCCTGTCACATTTTATGGAAAATGGCTCATCCAGTATCTTTGGCATAGCGGACTTGATTGGGATGACTCTCCTCCAGAGGAAGTTGTTGCCAAATGGAAGCAATCCCGTAACGAGTTGCCACTCATTTCGAAATTTGAATTACGCCGTTGCTTGAAATTAGACTCGTCAATCGACCTTCAATTGCATGCATTTGCGGATAGTTCGGAGAGGGGCTATGCTGCGGTGGTTTATTTACGAGGTGTGAAGTCCGATCAGACGGTTGCTACCTCATTACTGATAGCTAAGTCAAAGGTGGCACCGATCATGAGGATGTCACTGCCGACTAGAAGTGTTAGGCGTGGTTTTAGCTACTAATTGTTAGGCGTGGTTTTAGCTACTAACCTTACTGAGTACGCAAGAGATATATTGCACCATCACTGCGTAATTTTAGATGTTGCCGTATGGAGTGATTCTGTGGTTGCCCTTCAGTGGATAATGTCGTCCCCTCACCGCTGGAAGTCCTTTATTGCAAATAGAGTGACGATGAATCAAGAGAAATTATATCCAAACAAATTTCGGTATGTTCCATCAGACTCCAACCCTAGTGACATAGCATCGAGAGGAGCCCTTCCTCGTCAATTTATCGAGGACGAGAGTTGGGTGACGGGCCCGTTATGGCTGAGTCAACCATTGGAGGGGTGGCCGAAGGCTCTCAAACTAGCTAACCAAACGGAGTGTGATGCCCTTGAAGTGGGAGCTCGAACAGTTAATCTCCATACGGCACTAGAGCAAAATACACTGGCTTGGTTGTTGAAGTTTTCCTCATTTTCACGTTTGAAGAGGATGACAGCATATTGCCTACGATTCACTCATAATTGTAAGCACCCCAATGAAAAACATAGTGGTTATCTCACTACGGAAGAATTAGCGCAGGCTGAGGTGCGTTTGGTAATTTTAGTGCTACGTATTGAGTTTCAAAAGGAATTAGATTTATTAAGAAAAGAAGTAGTGCCCAGTCGGTTAAGAAATTTGAACCCATTTGTAGACAAGGAAGGAGTCCTAAGGGTTGGAGGCCGTTTGAAGCATGCCAAAATTGCATTCAACCAGAAACACCCAATGTTGCTCCCGAAGTCTCATCATTTAACGACTTTGATTATCGATTATTATCATGAGATCCACCTGCACCCTGGGTCACTTCATTTGCACTGCCTTATTCAGGCGAAATTTTGGATCATAAATGCTAGAGAGGTTATTCGTCGGAGAATATCGCACTGCATTAAATGCTTTCGTGCAAACCCCAAACCGAAAGAGCAGTTTATGGGTAATCTACCTCCCTCTCGATTGGAGAAAATTAATGCATTTTTCTTAACAGGCGTGGACTATGGCGGACCGTTTGCGCTAAAAATGGGAAAAATTCGCAAGGCAAAGATTTTAAATGGATATATTTGCTTTCTCGTTTTTGTTTCGCAACAAGGGCAATACATTTGGAGCTTGTCTCGGATTTAAGCTCCGATTGTTTCAAAGCCGCACTAAGGCGGTTTATTGCTCGAAGAGGCGCCGAGATAGAAATCCATAGCGACAATGGCACGAATTTGGTAGGGGCGCAGAGAAAGATGGCAACTTGGAGGAAAGTAACTTCATCAGCTGACTTCAATAGTAGAGCTGAGCGGTATCTGGGTGATAGAGGAATCGCATGGAAATTCATACCTCCTGGAAGCCCACATGTGGGAGGACTATGGGAAGCCGGTTTAAAGTCGGTGAAAAGACATTTGGCAGCATCACTCGGCGATCAAGTACTGACATACGAAGAATTCTACACAGTACTTGTTCAGATAGAAGCTGTATTGAACTCGAGGCCTATTACTCCAGTTAGTTCGGATCCCACCGATTTCGAGGCTCTAACTCCCAGCCACTTTCTCCTGCAAGAGCCAATTTACACACTTCCTGAAGAACCAGAGCATGGTCAAGGTGGATATAAAAGGCGATGGAGTTTACTAAAACTAGTAGTGGGGACATTCCGGAGGCGATGGCAGGACGATTACGTAATTACTCTGCAGTGGAGAGGAAAATGGACTACAAAAGGTTGTAATATCAAGGACGGTGACCTAGTGATAGTGAAGGACCCGAATCGTAGCCCTTGTAGATGGCGACTTGGTCGAATAAGCAATTGTTTCCCGGGGACGGATGGCTTAGTTGGAGTCGCTAAGGCTAAAACCAAGCAGGGGGTGTATAGGCGGTCAGTGAAAGACTTGTGTCCATTACCAATAAAAGATAATTAAGGTTAGTGAGTGGGATTCGGTAATGTATTAAAGCTAGGTTTGGTTAGTTAGTTGATCGTTGGTTATTAGTATTTGTGAACCTTTCCGTGGGCTTCCCCTTCCTAATAAGTCTCCTCGATAGCCCCCTTGGAGTGAAGATAAAGCAATCCTTTCCCCTTTTTTTTGTTTTGTTTTCCATTTTTCCTTACCCATTGGTTGATTTATTTAGTTTGGATCATATGATCACATCGAAGGGGGAAGTACTACAATTGTTTGATTATCTATTTCTCAATTAATTCAATTAGTTATTTGTGCTGTTGGATATTTTTTTTCATTGGAACGTTGTTCCTGGGGCGGGGGAATAGTCAGTTGTGTTTTCAAATCGTAAGTTTGTCAAGGTTGAGCCGCGCCATCACTTGGCGGTGCCACTAGACTTTTCGTTTCTCTATTTTTTTGTATCGTGAGTGAATGATGTATGAGTGTGTGTCGAAGTCTACCTGTGAACGCAGTGCGGTGTGCATCACGACGGAACCTCCGAGGAGTCATCAGGCTGCCTGCCGCATGGGCCCACGATTGGTGAGTGGCATACGCCCGCGAGGCTTGACGTGGCTCAACCTTTTGTGTCTGCAGTAAGTTTCTTCTTGAATTTAAAATTTACAGTCCACTTTAAATTATACCCCACGTTCGAAAGTGATCAATAAGAGACATACTCTGCCGAACAAATAGGAACTAAACTCCTTCTTGCCGCGCGCAATAAGCGACCACAATAAAAACACCACTCAGCTCCACTAAATACACTTCCATAATATACGTCACCATTTCATTATCCAAAACCTTATCCCCAACATCTTAACACTGCTGGTGTCCCAGCACCCCCTGCCATCTGCCCATGCGGCGGCTCGCAGGGTAGTATATAGACGAACAGTGCACTTTCTATCGTAAGGCGAACACTAATAGATACCCGTGGATTTATTGTTTCAGATCGGCGGTGTATAAAGGGATGGA